>CP136055.1:207461463-212261463 GCA_032464435.1 Aegilops umbellulata | reverse complement strand
GAGATGCTTGAGATTTTCAATGGATATCACTTGAGAAAGTACATTACTAGCCCTTGTGCACCCCTTACCCCTTGCATCCTACCCCTAATGAGTCACTTGACATGATCCGCAACCTTAGAACTGTCAATCTTATTATAGAGGTTTGCCTAGAAACTTGATTGTTTGCTTGCCCACTCTTGATTGTGCTTACACCATATGGATATTTCTTAAAGAACGATTTCCAAACTATTACTTGCAAAATCTAGATGTGATTCTTCATAAGTCTATTGCCCTAAGTAAGATGAATTCCAATGATCCTAAGTTTGGTGACTGTCTATTTGAGCTTCATGACCTTATGCGTGCCAAAGGAGATGTTGGAATCATTAGTAATATCATCTCCGAAGTCATTAGATTTTATAAAGATGAACATTGTGATGATCACTTATCTAATGAATCACTCTCACTAGGAATTGATCAATCACAAGACGATGTTGAACATGGATACTAGGATGAGGATGATGATAGTGACTTCGATCTCGATGAGTCTATGAGACACTTTGGTCTTATGGCTAATCTTTGTGGCTACATGGCTGGAGGAAAGGAATGGGTTCTTGATAGTGGATGTACCGATCACATGACCGGAGACAAGGATATGTTTCGTGAGCTTCCTGAAAATGACGGCCCTCGAAAGTATGTCACTTTTGGTGATAATTCAAATGGTAAGGTGGTTGGCCTTGGTAAGGTGGCCATCTCGCATGATAGCTCCATACAAAATGTCATGCTCATTGAATCTCTTGGCTATAGTTTACTTTCTGTATCTAGACTAGGTGACTTTGGTTTCAATGGCCTATTTATTGAAGTAGATTGCCAAGTGTTTCGAAGAGATAATCAAAAAATGGTCTTTACCGGTATACGTAGAGGTAATCTATACATTGTTGATTTCACTAAAAAGGCTCAACCTAGAATTTTCTTAATTTCTAAATCTTCTAAAGGTTGGTTGTGGCATAGAAGGTTAGGTCATGTGGGCACATGAAATCTTGATAAGCTTATTAAAGGTGGTCATATCCTTGGAGTGAAAGATGTTATATTTGAAAAGGATAGATTGTGTAGTGCCTGTCAAGCAGGAAAACAAGTTGGAGGAAGCCACCCCGTGAAGAACATCATGACCACGAGAAGACCGCTCGAGCTACTTCGTATGGATCTATTTGGTCCCAACGCCTATAAGTCTCGGTGGAAACTCATTTGGTCTAGTCATAGTCGATGATTTTTCAAGATTTACGTGGGTATTCTTTGTCGATGATAAATCGCAGGTCTAGAAGATCTTCAAGAACTTCGCTAGGAAGGCCCAAAATCAATTTGAAGTGAAGATCTAGAAGGTTCGCAGTGACAATGGAACGGACTTCAAGAACGCAAATGTGGACACCTTTCTTGACAAAGAAGGGATTTCACATGAGTTCCTGGTTACGTACACGCCTCAACCAAATGGAGTTGTTGAGAGGAAGAACCATACTCTTATTGAGATGGCAAGAATGATGCTTGATGAGTACAAGATGCCAAAACACTTTTGGGCGGAAGCGGTTGAGATAGCTTGTCAAGCAACAAATCGTTTATATCTTCACAAGCTACTCGGCAAGACGGCATACGAGCTTCTCACCGGTAACAAACCCCAAGTTGGATACTTTCGAGTATTTGGCTCAAAGTGTTACATTCTTGATAAGCATCGTCGTTCTAAATTTGGTCCTAAATCTCATGAGGGTTTCCTACTTGGTTTTGGCTCAAACTCTCACACTTACCATTTCTATAACAATTTCACCCGAAAGGTTGAAGAGACGGTAGATGTGAAGTTTGATGAATCTGACGGCTCGCAAGTAGAGCAATTGCGAATTGATGTAGGAGACAAAGACCCTTTGGAAGCAATCCAGGACTTGTCTATTAGCAAGATACGCCCAACGGAGGTGAAGGAGAGTACCTCGTTCGTCCAAGTGGAAGCTTCTACCTCATGACAAGGTGAACCAAGAGTTGACTCGGAGGCATCCACAAGTGGGACACGCCAAGATGAAGAAAATGAGGAAGTACACCAAGATGAACCTCATCAACCTCCTTATCCACCTCTGCAAGTGAACAACAACACCAACAATGAAGAAGGCCAAGAGGAAGAACAATATGATGGAGAAGATGCTCCACCCCAACCCAAACAAAGCTCTCATGAGTTAGAGCAACTGTTTCACGAGACCATCCCGTCGATCAAATCTTCAATGATATCCAAACCGGGGGAATTACTAGCTCTAAAACTCGTTTGGCTAATTTCTGTGAACATTATTCATTCCTCTCTAGCATTGAACCTATGAAGGTCGAAGAAGCATTGGAAGATCCAGATTGGATAAATGCCATGCACGAAGAGATACACAACTTTGAGAGGAACCAAGTGTGGACACTGGTTGAGAAGACCGATGTCACATCCTTAGTCTGGTATGCTCTAGGCTAGCTAATGGTGTTTGCATCATGTTTAAATTTTCAAATGAACTTGAAATGGGGATGAAAACCCTAGCACCAAGTGAAATGCAACTAGGATCAAAATAAAAGTATTTTCAATGAACCAAAATGCCTTCAGAAAAGTTCATCATTTTTTAAACGGGTGAAAACCTCTGCCAAAAATGGTGCAGATTTTCTAGGTTATTTCTGGATTTTTGAATTAACTCATATTGTATTTGAATTGGAGCGATTAATTCCTAAAACTTATTTGGTAGATCCAAATATTCTGAAACTTGGTGAGGGCCTGTGGTTTAAATCAGATAGTGGCCACAAAAGTTTTCAGAATTTTATAAAGTGATTTGATATTTTAAACTAAATCAAAACAAACCTGCAAAATAGAAAAACAGAAAGGATTAGGAAAGACAGAGCGAGACAGAGGGAGTAACCTGGGTGGCCCAGCTGTGCAGCCCAGCTTACCTGGCCTTCTTCCAGTCGTCTTCTTTCCGACGCCAGTAGGAGTTGCTGCATGTCGACAGGCGCATCCACCCATGGCCACCTCCTGCTTGCCACCTAGGCGCCCCCGAGCCTACCCGATGCATCTAGAGACGCCCAGCAGCCCTCTCTGCCTCTACCTATCTCCCTAGACCCCCTCCTCCTCCTATGCTCCCTCTCCCGAGCACACCTGAACGCGCCGTCGCCACCGTCGTTGTTCACCGTGGCCACCGAGCTGCCGCATCCAGAAGCTCCGTCGTCAAGCACCTCGTCTGCAAGCTGAAGGAAACGAACCGGGACGCAGCGCAGCATCGCCAACGCGGCCTTCCTCAACCTACAGCCGCGAGATCGCCGGCGCCCATTCCTCACGTCCGGTGCTTCCCCAAGCCATCCAACACCGCCAAACGACGCGCTGTGAGCCCTGCCGCCTTTCCCCCTATGCTCCCTCGCTCGTTCGTCCCCTAGTTATGCCTGCTACCGCACCTGTGAGCTCCACGCCGCCATCCATGTCGCCGCCGAGCCCAGAGCTCGATTCACCCGAAGCTGAGTACGTCTGCGTGCTCAGCAGCCCCCCAGAAAGCGAACGCCACCACCCAAGCATCCCGTCGTGCACCCTAGCCTCGTCACGCTCGAGCCGTGGCTCCGGCCGCCTCCAAGCTCCCCGCCGACGGTGTTACTGGCCACCCCGCGACCCACGACCTACGCGGTTGGATGCGGCGCACCTTTAGCTACCCGTAGACGCAAACCACGCGCAAAACCGAGCCGCGTAGCAGGTTTCCAGCGAACTTCTGCCGTCGATTTGGTCGTCGCCGACCTAAGTTCGATGATGATGACATGGAATTGTTATTAGTGGCTAATCCCCCAATTAGCACTCTAACAGACACTGACGGCGGGCCCCACCACAAGGTCAAACACTAGTCAGCTCTAGATTTGACCATGGTTTAGTCCCTGTGTCAATGACACGGGGGTCCCACCAGTCAGGTTTGACCTTGGTCAACTCGGCTGATCTGCTCACGCAGTAGTGACACAATGCTGATGTCATTAATCATTTTCTGGATTAAAACTAATTCAGGAAATTCTAGAAAATGACTTAAACTTCAAAAATTCATAGAAAATAAACTATAACTCAGAATGGAATAAGTTATATATGAAAAATTATCAGAAAAATTCAATCTATCCATATGAACCCTTTTCATGCATGATAAACTAACTTATACCTAATGTATAAGTAAAAACATGATAATGGAATTTTAAATGCTTAATGTAGAGCTTGCGTATGAACCTTTGGTTCATATAGACTTCATCTAAATCGTTGCTAGGTGCATTAGGCCCAATCACAACATATTGCCATGTCATGATCATGCATCATATTGTTATATTGCATTGATTGTGTTCTTTCTCTATTGCCGGTGTTTGTCCCCTCTCAGTAGACATGGTACCGACGAGGAGTTTGATGACACCAGTGAAGAGCTATACTATCTTCACAAGTGTCAAGCAAGCAAACCCCCCATTGAATATTCTGATACAATCCCATCTCTCGCTCTTACTCTCTTTTACTGCATTAGGACAACAATGATTCAACTGTTACATGTTGCGGTAGTTGAACCCCTTTCCTCTGCATGACATGTCTTTGCCACAGTAAATAGTTGAAACTCACTAGCATGAGTTGGAGTTGTTTGAGCCATGATGTGCCTACTCATTCATGATTGTTTGTCATGCCTGCTATTGCTTAGAGTTGTGTCAGGTCTGATTCATCGGGGATGAATTGGAATGTGGTGAACATGTCCTACTGTTGAGAGCTAAGTGTGTGAACACGATTTGGTAAAGGTAGCGATGAGAGGCCATGTAGGAGTACATGGTGGGTTGTCTCATTAAAACCGTCCTCAGGAACTGAGTTCCGTATTTGTGATCCATGAAAAGTTACTACCATGCATTGGAATTCTTAAGTGCCCCTCTCGACTTATTAATCAACATGATCTCTGTCCAGGAGTTGCAACTAGTTTCTGGTGTTTGTAGGTGGTGCTAGTAGTCTACCAAGTGACCCGGTACAGGTGGGCTTGGGATAGACTAGGTGTAGTGGCACGGTGTACCAAGCGTCGCCCGTTTGGTGGGCTTGGGAACCCTGCTCACATCGGTTGGGGCCGTGAGCGACACCCCAGCCGGATCTCCTTGCGAATGGATCCTGAATAGGCGATAAACCTGGACTAGAGACTTGTGTGGTTAGTCACGTCGTGGCCGACTCCCTCGCTAAGCTTTCGCTTGAAGGTTGCCGAGATACACGATGTGTACATGGTGGTAAGTGGCAAGAGCGTGTGTGAAGAAGTACACCCCTGCAGGGTCACCATTATCTATTCGAATAGCCGCGTCCGCAGTAAAGGACTTCTGGGTCACCTATACAGTTCATAGACAAGTGAAAGTGGATACCCTAAAATGCGCAAGATAAGTGTGCGTGCTATGGATGGCGTTCTCGTAGGGAGACGGGAGCGGATCCATAGTGGTGTATTGATATTGTGAATATGTGGACTCGTGTGCGCCACCTCAAAAGAGTTACTTGCAGTCGTAGTTCAGGATAGCCACTGAGTCAAAGCTGGCTTGCTGCAGTCAAATTCCACCACCCCTTTGTTGATACTGATGCATATGTAGTTAGTTCTGATGTAAGTCTTGCTGGGTACATTTGTACTCACATTTGCTTAATTTATGTTTTTGCAGAGAGACTTTAGTCTTGCTAGTAGTTCCGCGTGGACTTCGACGTTTAGCTTGTTACCTCAGCTACATTCTTGTACCCTTGGGACGGTCTTGTAGATAGTCAGGCTTCTCAGCCTTTTTCATTTGTTGTTGCCTGTACTCAGACATGTTTATGCTTCCGCTTGTTGCTTGTATGCTCTGTATGTTGGGTCATGAGACCCATGTTTGTAATACTTGGCTCCTCGGAGCCTAATGAATAAGTACTTTAAGTTGTAGAGTTTTGTCGTGATGCCATGTTGTATTTGTACATATCAAGCATATTGTGTGTATGATTTGAAATGCTTGGTATGTGTGGGATCCGACAACCTAGTTGTTTATTCTTGGTAGCCTGTCTTACCAGGAAATGTCTTCTAGTGCTTCCACTGGGCCATGGTAGCATGCTACTGCTCCGGAACACTTAGGCTGGCCGACACATGTCCTTCTTCATTCCTGTGTCTATCCCTTGGGGGAAATGTCATGCGTTGTTCCTTTAAGTCCTTGTAGCTTGCTACGACTTGGGTTCATACGTCGATGATTGACACGTTCGTTGCTGGGTCATGTATGCATGTCCATGTAAATTAGCGCCCCCTTGGGTTCACGACTAGTCATGTCGGCCCGGGTTCTCTGTCATATGGATGCTAGCGATACTATCATATACGTGAGCCAAAAGGCGCAAACGGTCCCGAGCCAGGTAAGGTGGCACCCGTGGGAATACCGTGCATGAGGCCGCAAAGTGATATGATGTGTTACATGCTATATCGGTGGGACTTAGGATCAGTGTCCTGACAGCTTTGGTTGAAGTTGAGTCTAGAAATGCTTTAGTTATATAAGGGAATTGATTATGGAAGGGAAAATAAGGCTCTTTTTACTCCTTTACCTTATGCCCTTCTAATCTTAGTTAACCTCTTCTTTTCTACGGGAATTAAGAACTAGGCTTCTCATCCTTCTATCAGGATCACGTGTTACTAATCCGTAGACTTATAAGATTGGTGAATTCAAGCCTCAGTTCAGTTCCTACTATCTCCGTGTGTTGTCAGTTGATCTTGGAACCTTGATATTATGATGTTCGAGTGGTTATGCCACCATTTTTACCGGATGTCTCAAATCTTTTCGAGTAGTTATAGCTGTTATGTTGTCCGAGTCATCCCAGGTTTCTAAATAGTCTGATGCATTTGCAAATCCCTTCTTTCCGTTCCCGATGTTTCTTTGTGTTGGATGTGAGGTTCTGGAAAACCCTTAAGGTCCAAACACTGGGGTGCGCGCGAAGTCTTTCCCTCCTACTGATCTACGCTCTAGCTCGCTAAGATCTTGTGGACGAACTCGACGAACTCACAACATAGAAAGAGACACGGGGTTTATACTGGTTCGGGCCACCATTGTGGTGTAATACCCTACTCCAGTGTAGTGGTGGTGGATTTCCTCTGGGGCTGATGATGAACAGTACAAGGGAAGAACATCCTCCTGAGGTTGAGGTGTTCTTGTGGCTAGGCTCTCGATCGGGTTGGATCAAGCTAAGATCTCCTTTTCTCTACTGTGGTGGCTAGTTCTACTTATATAAGCCCTGGTCCTCTTCCCAAATGTTGACCGGGAAGGGGGCCAACAACGGCGGGAAATTTGAAGGGGGACAGCTAGTACAAGCTATCCTGACAAAAGCGGTCTTCGCATGCGAAAAGACCTGGGATGACGCCGTCTTGGGCTCCACAATGACCTCCGCCTTGCTGTCCTCCTGGTCTTGGTCTTGTTGCACCAATATGGCAACCTTTGCTTGATGCCTCGGTACTCTTCATTTGCGCTTGCCTCCTTAGCACCAAGGAGGAAACAAGGACGCTGCACGCACCGGCACCCGCCTGGCGCCGTTCGTCATCGCTCACATCACGAGACCCTCGTGAGGTTTGCCTTGCCTTGATATCTCCGCTCCTCATGAGTCTACCTGGCTAGGCCACTCCAGAGGAGGCCTTGTGTCGTCCGCCTCGCGAGGCTCGGCTCCTCGCGAAGGTCTTGGATGCCTTGTTGATGAAGATGGGTCGTACGACCTGCTGCTCAGCCACACTGTGGGCCGCAGGCAGGCAAGTCTAGGGACCCCCGTTCCTAGAACACCGACAGTAGCCCCCGGGCCCACGGTGCGCTCGGGCTTGGCTTCGTGGCGAAGCCAAGGGTCAAGTTCGGAGCCCCGCAGGCCCAAAAACCATGCGGCCTCGGTCGACGCGTGGTAGTTGATTGGACGTGGGCGTCTCCGCTTCCCCATGCTGCCTTGGCAACTGCACGATTTGACGATTCCCTGCACCATGCAAGGAAAACCATCATTACCTGCAATCGTGGGAGACGCCGGTTGTCCTTCTCTTGCAATAAATGGGGAGGGGGGTGGAGCCCCCGTTGCACATCTCCTCCTCGCTTGCTTGCTTCTCTGCTGCATTGCTAGCAGTGCCATCAATGGCGCCATGAAAGAAGTTTTCTGCCGCCGAGAAAAGAAAGGCTCCTCGCGAGGGTCCCCGGCGACCAAGTGCGACCGTGGCCGTCCGCCCAAGCACGCCGCGACCCCCGCCGTGGTTCGCGGTGGGGATCGTCCCTTCCGTGGTGGTTCAGCCGATGAGGGAAGGCGCGCGATGGTGGCACGACCTCCCCGCCCGTGCTTCCATTCGACTGAGGTGTCTCTGGAGTTCGTTGTCTGGTCGGAGAGCCCACCGATAGATGGCTCCAACTTCCGCGCTTCTTCTCCGGCAGACTACCAGCCTCTGGTCCGGGCGGGCTCTGGCTACAGGCGGACGGCTGCTGCAGCAGGGCCTCTTGGGTTGCGGTCGAGACTACCGTCATGGGCAACATTGCCCTGGCCCGCGACTGGCAAACGTTCGCCCGCGCGCACGGCCTAGGCAGGCGGTGCACCCTCCACTTCAGGTATGATGGTGAAACGACCCTTTATGTGAGGGTGTTCAGGGAAGATGGTCTCCGCGCCGGGTGCTGTCCTGAGGTGAACGACAGTGAGGAGGTGCCCGGCCTTGGTGATGGTCGTGACGAGGACGAGGGCGAGCCTGCCCTCGGCGGCGTCCGTGCCTCCTCCAGCTACGGCGGCTCTTCCTCCGGTGACAGCTCCAGCAGCGGCGGCTACGACTAGCTGCCGCGTCGCCACGCCCGCTTCGAAGGAGGCAGCGGGTCATCTCGTCGTTGCGCCCCGGTGAAGCGCGAGGAGGGGTCTGGCTAGGTTTGGGGCGTCGCCAAGGGCCTGCCTCCGCGGACTGCTGCAACGCAGCTTTGTTTAGCTTTTTCTTTCTTTCCTACATCAGAAAATGAAACCAGTATGGGCCCATAGGGGCGTGTATCAAACGGTGGTTCTTTGGTTAATGCATTGTGCAAGTCGTTCCCATGTCGTGCTGCTATTTTGCGCAAAGATAACTTAACCTGGCGTGTTTAGGAAATCCTTTTCCTCGCGCGGTGTCCACGTTGCTCGGATACTGCAAAAAATTCGTTAGGGGGTGAACCAAAGACTTGTCGTTCACTCAAGCCTCTACTTGGAGCTTTGTATCGCGGTACCCGAGGGGCACGGATTTAGGAGAGGTGTGCCAGCTTCCAGGCTCGAACGAGGGTGGCTCACGAAAAGGCAGCGAAAAGAGAAATGCTCGTGAGGGCACCTGCCTAGCCCCCTCGTGAGGCATGAGAGAGAGAGAGAGGACAAGAGCAAATCAGAGCCAAAAAAGCAGTATAAGGTTGGGGAACCAAATCAGCAACGAACGCCCAAAGCAACTTGATTAAGGAAAGCGAGCCAACTACGGAAAGCAAATGAAAAGGCCGCGTCCGACACCTAATCTAGTCTTCAAGTCTTCTCACCAGCGCGGAGCTAAGTGCTGTCCACTAGGCGTGGGAGGGAGCCCCAGGGCCTGAGGCCGACGCTCTTGAGACTCCGGGGCGTGTACAGCCCCAACTCATTATTACGTGAGAGTGTCACGGGCGGTGATTCTTCATAGGCACCGGGCCTTCTTCACAGGCTCTGGGCCATTCTTCTCAGGCTCTAGGCCTTGCTTCTCAGGCTCTAGGCCTTGCTTCTCAGGCTCTGGGCCTTGCTTCTCAGGCTCTGGGCCTTGCTTCATGGGTAGAAATTCCGGAGGTGCTGGATGTTCCACGCATTCTGGATCGGTGTCCCGTCGTGCGTCTCCAGGCGTGCCGCGCCCGGCCTGGAGACGTGAACGACCCTGAATGGGCCCTCCCATATGGGCGAAAATTTGTGCCACCCTTCCCTGGAGAGGACCCGCCTTTGGACGAGGTCGCCTACCTCGAGCGTCCTGGAGCGGATGTTGCGGCAATGGTACCGCCGCAGAGCTTGTTGGTACCTTGCCGCCCTTAACGCAGATTCACGACGGGGCTCCTCCCCCAGCACGAGGTCCATCCCACGCGTGGCGTCCTACTGCGCTTTGTCTTATGCCAGGACCCGTGCGGAGCGATGCTTGACCTCGTGAGGGAGGACCGCCTCGGCTCCATAGACGAGGAAGAATGGAGTCTCGCCCGTTGGCTTGGTGGTAGTGGTACGAATGGACCACAGCACGGACTGGAGTTCGTCGTGCCAGCCCCTGCCGCAGGCTTCCAGCTTCTTGAAGGTCCTAGTCTTGAGGCCCCTCTGGAACTCAGTTTTAGCGCATTCAACCTGACCGTTGCTCCTGGGGTGGGCTACCGAGGCATAGCAGATCTGCGTTCCAAGGTTAGCACAATAGGTTTTGAAGAGGTTACTAGTAAACTGCGAGCCGTTATCTGTGATGATGCAGTTGGGGACCCCGAAGCGGCTCACGAGGCCCTTGATGAACTTGACAGCAGAGCCGGCCGGAATGGTACGGACAGCTTCCACTTCCACTCACTTGGTGAACTTGTCGATGGCGACGTAGAGATAGTGGTAGCCCCCTGGCGCTCATGGGAACGGGCCCGGGATATCCATCCCCCAGACCGCGAACGACCACGTGAGCGGAATGGTTTGGAGGCCCTGTGCAGGCTGATGGATCTGCTTGGCGTGGAATTGGCAAGCTTCACAAGACTTCACCAGCTCGGCCGCGTCGTTGAGTGCTGTAGGCTAATAGAACCCACTGCAGAACACCTTGCCAACTAGGGTCTGTGACGACGAGTGGTGTCCGCAATCACCGCCGTGTATGTCAATCAGCAACTCCCTTCCTTGATTGCCGGAGATGCATCGCAGTGTGACATTGTTCGGTCGCTTTCTGTACAACTCACCGTCTTGAATGCAGTATGACGTGGCCTGTCTGGCCACGCGCTCCGCGTCTTCTTCCTTCTCCGGCAGCGTCCCGTGCATCAGGTACTCCTTGAATTCCTTGGTCCAGCATTCCTCCTGGGGCTCGAGCGCCAGGAGCAGCCGAGCTCCTGTGGTTGGGCCGCAGGCTGGGGCTCCCGTGGCCGGAGGCCGTGGAAGCTCCTCCCGAGGCTGAGGCATGCTTGAAAGCTGCGGCGTAGCCGATAGCTTGAAGAGCCGCTCTTCGAAGACGACGGGCTCTTGCGGTTGCCGCTTGGATGCTCTCTTGGCTATGTCGTCGGCTTCCTTGTTGGTGCCCCGGGGCACGTACTGCAGCTCCAGGCCCGAGAACTGCTTCTCCATCTTGCGCACTTCCGCAAGGTAGGCTTCCATGTGTTCGTCCTTTGGCTCGTACACTTTGTTGGAGAAGTTGACGAGGAGTTACGAGTCGCCTTTGACGGTGCGGCGCTTCACCCCTAGAGCCGCCGCAGCCTTCAGGCTAGCTATGAGGTCTTTGTATTCTGCGATATTGTTGGAGACTTTCGCGCCATGCTGGAAGCAGAGTTGCATGGCGTAGTAGAGCTTGTCCTGAGTGGGCGAGATGAGCACTGCTCTAGCCCCCGCGCCCTGGTGCGCTAAGGCGCCATCGAAATGCATGACCCAGCCGTCTGGTGCCTCACTCCCTGGCGAGGTGGACCGGTCTTCTCCTTCCTCAAGAGCTGGGGCATCTGCCCATTCTGCGACAAAATCAGCGAGTGCAGCTCCCTTGATGACCTTGGTGGTGCTGAACTCCAGCTGGAACGCTTGCAGCTCAATGTTCCATTCAGCGACCCTTCCGGCCGAGTTTGGGCTCCTGAGTACCCTCTCCAATGGGTAAGATCAGACGACCTTGATGGGGTGCCCTTGGAAATAATGTCGCAGCTTGCGCGAGGCCACCAGGAGTGCGAGCAGGAGCTTTTGCGGCATGGGGTAGCGTGCCCTCGCGTCCCGCAGTATGGTGCTGATGAAGTACACCGGGTGTTCGACGAGGGTTGTCGCACTGCTAAGGCTCGGGTCCTGCGGAGATTGTGGCGTATCCTGAGGTGGGGGGTTTCCTGAGATCTGACCTTCCTCGGGAGCTTCTGTGATGTTGCCCTGCTGAGCTTGGTGCTCCGCCACTGACGGCCCTGCCATGCCTTCCTGACCCCGCGCTGCATCAGCTTCGGCTTGGCACTGCGCACCCTTGTCTTGGCCCTCCTCTTGAACCGCCACCAGTGCCGCGCTGGTGGAGTACGGGGTGGCGGCAAGGTAAAGTACCAGAGGCTCGAGAGGCCTTGGTGCCACCATCACCGGTGGGCTGGTGAAGTATTTCTTGAGGTCTTGGAAGGCCCGGTCGGCCTCCGGGGTCCACTCGAAGGGGCCCTTCTTCTTCATGAGCTTAAAGAAAGGCAAGGCACCCTCAGCAAGCTTGGAGATGAAACATCCTAACGTGGTCACCCGTCCTGCTATCTTTTGTATCTCCTTGAGGGTCTCTGGTGGGCTCATGTCTTCAATGGCCTTGATCTTCTCCGGGTTTGCCTTGATCCCTCTGTGCGATACGAGGAACCCTAGTAGCTTACCATAGGGGACGCCAAACACACACTTCTCTGGGTTAAGCCTCAAGTTCACCCGGCGTGAGCTCTCAAAGGTCTCCTCTAAGTCTTGAATCAGCGTCTTCGCCTCGCGAGATTTGACCACTATGTCATCAACGTAAGCCTCTGTGTTCCTGACGAGCTGCCGCCCCAAGGCGATGTGCATCAGCCGCTGAAAGGTTGCGCCTGCGTTGCGTAGGTTGAAGGGCATGCAGGTGTAGCGGTACACCCCACACGGTGTCAGGAAGGAAGTCTTCTCCACATCCTCCGCCGCCATCTTGATTTGATGGTATCCAGAGAACGCATCCAGGAAACATAACAAGTCGCACTCGACGGTGGAGTCGACGATTTGATCGATGCGCGGAAGGGGGAACGGATCTTGGGGGCAAGCTTTGTTAAGGTTGGTGAAGTCAACGCACATCCGCTCCTTCCACCTTTCTTCGGTACCACGACAGGGTTCGCCAGCCATTCGGGGTATCAAAATTCACTAATGGTACCTGCTGCTTCTAGTTTAAGCATCTCTTGGACGATGAAGGCCTGCTTCTGAGTGGACTACCATCTTGCTCGCTGCTTCACGGGGCGCACGTTGGGGCACACCCTTAGGTGATGTTGGATCACCTCTCTCGAGGCCCCTACCAGCTGATTGGGCTCCCACGCGAATATCTCCTTGTTTGCGCGCAAAAACCTCACCAAGGCTTCTTCTTGTCTCGGGTCGAGGCTGGTTCCTCTAGTGAAGGTGTCTCCTGAAGACCCGTCCTCGTCAACCGGCACCTTCTTGGTCTCAGCCTTGTCTTGGGTGAACAACTACTTCTTCTTGGCGGGCGGGGTCTCCTTGGCCTCGGGTGTACTGGCGCTGGCCGGCCGTGCTGCTACCGCGTTCTTGAAGGCAAGCTTGAGCACCGTCACTGCCTCCTTAGCGTCCCCCATGACGGTGAGGACGCCCTTGCTCCCTGGCATCTTCATGAGGTTGTAGGCCGGGTGAGTCGCCGCCATGAACTGAGCAAGAGCCGGGTACCCGAGTATGGCATTGTATGGGATACCGATGCGGGCGATGTCAAAGTCCACCAGCTCTGTGCGGTAGTTGTCGCGTGTGCCGAAGGTGACAGGGAGACGGATCTGTCCCAGAGGATGGGCAGCTCCACCTCCCACTCCCGAAAAAGGCTTGCTGAGGCTGAGCCGCTCAGGCGGCACGTGAAGCAGGCTGAAGGCTTCCACGGAGAGCAAGTTGAGGCTGGCACCGCCATCGATGAGGGTCTTGGTGACGGCCACGTTGCAGATGGTAGGTGTGCAGAGCATTGGGAGTATGCCAGAGCTGGCAGTGGAGCCAGGGTGGTCTTCCGAGTCGAAGGTGAGGCCGGCCTCCCGCGAAGCCCAGCCCGGCGGAGCCCCGGGGCGCTTGGAGGCTGCTCCAATCTGACAGAGGAAAGGCTTGATGTGGCGATCTGAAGGTGGCACTTGGGAACCACCCAGCAGCGCCGCGACTACGTGATGCACTGGCGCCGCGTAGCGCACGATGAAGAGGTTGCGGAGTTCTTCCCAGGACGCCATCGTCTATCCTGGGAGGTTGAGCAGCCAGACGCGTGGCTCGCCGGCGAGGGCCATGGGGAACCAGTTGGCCATGATCTTGTCGTCGCCTCTGGCTTCAAGGACGGCCTCCTCGTATGCCAGCAGGAATGGCGCCGTTTCTGCCGCACCATTGTAACACGGCGGAATCTCCGGCCAGAATTTGGTTGGCCATCGCACCTGCCGTAGGGCGGGGGCCAGGGCCCGGTACCCAGAATCCCCGCTGCTGGTGTCGGTTGCCGAAGCGGGTGGCGGCGCTCCTGCCATGGGAGCGAAGCGCGGCGGCACTGGGCACAAGTTGGTGGAGAGGAGCTTCGGTACACCCCTACCTGGCGCGCCAAATGTCGGATGTGGGGTTCTGGCAACCCTTAAGGTTTGAACACTGGGGTGCGCGCGAAGTCTTTCCCTCCTACCTATCTACGCTCTAGCTCGCTAAGATCTTGTAGACGAACTCGACGAACTCACAACACAGAAAGAGACACGGGGTTTATACTGGTTCGGGCCACAGTTGTGGTGTAATACCCTAATCCAGTGTGGTGGTGGTGGATTGTCTCTAGGGCCGATGATGAACAGTACAAGGGAAGAACATCCTCCTGAGGTTGAGGTGTTCTTGTGGCTTGGCTCTCGATCAGGTTGGATTAAGCTAAGATCTCCTTTTCTCTACTGTGGTGGCTAGCTCTACTTATATAAGCCCTGGTCCTCTTCCCAAGTGTTGAGCGGGAAGGGAGCCAACAATGGCGGGCAAATTTGAAGGGGGACAGCTAGTACAAGCTATCCTAACAAAAGTGGTCTTCGCCTGCGAAAAGTCCTGGGATGACGCCGTCTTGGGCTCCACAATGACCTCCGCCTTGCCGTCCTCCTGGTCTTGGTCTTGTTGCACCAATATGGCAACCTTTGCCTAATGCCTCGGTACTCTTCGTCTGCGCTTGCCTCCTTAGCACCAAAGAGGAAACAAGGACGCTGCACGCACCGGCGCCCGCCTGGTGCCGTTCGTCATGGCTCACGTCATGAGACCCTCGTGAGGTTTGCCTTGCCTTGATATCTCCGCTCCTCGTGAATCTACCTGGCTAGGCCACTCCAGAGGAGGCCTTGCATCGTCCGCCTCACGAGGCTCGGCTCCTCGCGAAGGTCTTGGATGCCTTGTTGATGAAGATGGGTCGTATGGCCTGCTGCTCAGCCACGCTGTGGGCCGCAGGCAGGCAAGTCTGGGGACCCCCGTTCCCAGAATGCCGACACTTTGGGCCAGTGTAACCACACTAATAGGTGAGTTGAGGTACTCTGTTGCCTCGACATATATGTTGGAGCTATTATAATGACCCTAGGTGTCTTAGAGGATCACCTAGTAATCTAGCCATGTTTTGTGTTCCCAGTGTGATGATTCTGGCCATCATTCTCGAAAGCATACCGTGATGCCACTTAGTTAGTAGGCATTCTATTTCTGGGTTCTTGAACCCAAGACTCACTCTACTTAATTCGTGTAGATAGTGTTTGCTTGTTCCTTTAGGATATTAGTAACCTTTGTGATAGTCCTTGATGTTCGTGGCTTATCATTCTTCCAACACCATGAGCCATCCTCGGTGGAAGTTCTTTTGAACCAAAAGATCACAATAAGAGTTCTCTTGATGAGTTTTCCATTCTATATTGCGACTCTGCCAAATCAACCTTTTTGCATGGGTTATCCGGAAGAAATATGCTGAGCTTTGTTCGACATACTAATCTATCCATCCACAACTCAGAAAACCATATGTTCCTTTGAGTTGTCCCTCCCTAGTTGTATTCTGACCTCCATCTATCAATTAATAGTTAGGAGTAGTTGTGCATTCGTGCTCATCGATGCCTATTATTTTTATGGTCCATCGGTTCGTTCTATTCCAGAATGACTAGGAGAAACAAACGCCAGTACCCTATCCATTTCTAGGATTGGATCAAAATAGTTGTATTCCACAGATCAAATGCCAAACCAACTTTTGTTCTGTTCTACCTTGGAGTTTTACCCTATTTACGTCAAGAATATCATAAGAAATGCACCATCTCTTATGAATTCTGGATGCAGTGATACTTCTCCCCATCATCATTCATTCCTCGGTCCTTCTGTTGTTGTAACTGGAATGCTGACAAGTGAATTGTGATGTGTGAAACAAATACTCCGAGCAACTCGTTGCTTGGTAGTAAATGGACAATATTCTCATTCTTAGCGTGTTGGTTATTGAATCATCATTCTAAGATAGATTGTGCTACCTAGTCCTTATTTCTTTTTTTTGAATATTTACTGTGAGGCAAAGCCCCACAACCCTTTATTAAATGGTAAAACTGTACAAAAGAACAGAAAAAAATGTATAAAAGCTAGACTAGATTACAAAGCTATAAAGCTAAATTACAACAACCTACCTGGACTAATTAAACTAAAGTGTTAATCCAAGCTTTAAGCTTAATGCTGCTATCCTTCTTGAGCCTGTGAGATAGAAGTGAGATATCATGTACAAAATTAGACCTCCAAGCAGCAAAGGTAGCCCTTTCCCCTCTAAAAGTTCTGCCATTCATGAGGATCCAGATGTTCCAGGCAGCTGTCAGCATTACTTCAAAGAAAAAGGGATGTCTGGAACTTGATCTAGCATACTGAATGCATTGCACCATATCTGACCCTCCTGACCAATCAATAGAGAGATAGTTCCAAACTCTCCGACTGAAATTACAGTTAAAGAACAAATGCATCCTGTCCACAAAGGAAAGTTCCTGACAAATGACACAGAGATTGTCATCCAGAGGGGATCTCCAGTGTCTTCAGATTAGCATATCCTTGGTGTTAAGCGTGTCAAAAAAGAGCAACCAGCCAAAGACTTTAATCTTCATGGTGCGCCTGCTTGCCCACAACCATTTACATGGCTGGATTGTGGGCAAATGTGAATGCATCAGGATGTAAAAACTCTTGGCAGAGTAGGCACCAGACTTTCCAGGCCAAACCCAAACATTTGGTATACTGGTGTCCCTTTCCAGGGCCATTAACCAATCCTCAAGCACATGCAATTCCTGAGCAGCCTCATGAGACAATGGCAAGAAAAACATTGAGAATATATCCTGTGAGATGAGGAATTCATGCACTGAAACCTTGTCATTGTTAACAAAGGAAAATAACCTTGGTAGCCTCCAACATAAAGGTCTAGAAGAACCACCAATATGCCATACATCAGTCCAGAACAGAGCTGAATCACCCATATTTATGTGCACTGAGGCAATGGGTGTATAGACATCATGAAGTTTGAGGATATCCCTCCACCAGAAGGAGCCTACTGGAGTTGTAGCATGTGGGACACCATCAACATAGTAACTATTCCAGATGAGGGACACCCAAGGTATATCAGCCTTATTATAAAATTTATGCAGATGCTTGAGTAGAAGCCCTTTGTTTTGGATGTTCAAGTTAATCACTCCAAGTCCTCCCTTTTCTCTGGGTCTGCAAACCAGGTCCCAAGCAGCCAAAGATTGTTTGGGAGCATCCGAACTCCCCCTCCAGAGGCATTGCCTGAATATTCTGTCCAACTGTTTGATAATACCAGGTGGAATCTGCAAACTTCAGAGGAAGTAGATTGGCATAGAGGTTAGGACTGAAGTTAGGAGCTGCAAACGTGAGCCTTGATTGAGCATGCAAGAACTAGCAGTCAGGCGTCTCTCCAAAGAGTCCACTAGTGGCATGAGATCAATAATTCTGGGTCTTGTGGTTCCAAGGGGCAGACCAAGATATGTAAAAGGGAGTTGGCCAAGCTTACAGCCCAACAGGGTAGCTAACCGAGTGGCTTCCCCTTCCTCAATGTTGAGAGGGATCATTGACGATTTTGCAAAGTTGACCTTGAGACCAGTAGATTGTTGAAAGGTGAGCAGCATGTTCTTTAGAGCTACCATCTCCTCAACTCTGGCTGACAGGAAGATGACCGTATCATCTGCATACTGTATAATGGGGAATTCCTGGTCATGAGTAGGGATTGGGAGTGATAAAACACCCTGAGCCAGCATATGATTAACCACAGTTTGTAGAAGATCAGCAGCCATTACAAATAGAAGGGGTGATAAAGGATCCCCTTGTCTGACTCCGCATTTGCACTTAAACTGCTTGCCTGGGATGCCGTTTAACAACACCGAGGAAGATCCTGTAGAAAGAATCTCTTTGACCCAGCCAATCCATTTATCATCAAAACCTTTGTGCTTAAGCATTAGCAAGATAACCTCATGATTGACAGTATCAAAAGCCTTTGCAAAATCCAATTTCAGAATAACAATGGGCCTCTTGCACTGTTTACATTGATGTATATATTCAAAACTCCAAGCCAGACAATCTTGAATTGATCTCCCTTTAAGAAAACCATACTGATTCTTATGGATGCAGTGCAAAATCACCCTTTGCAACCTATTAGCCAACAATTTGGTGAGAAACATCAAGCAGGTATTGGTGAGAGAAATAGGCCTAAAATCATCCGGCCCCTCAGGAGATAACATCTTAGGGATGAGGGCAATGAGTGACCCATTTATGTTTTCCAGAGAGAGCTTCCCCTCATAAAAGTCCCTGATTAAATGTAGAAAATCCTTCTCAATGATCGGCCAACAACGCTTGACAAACATACCATTGAAGCCATCCGGGCCGGGTGCCCTATCAGTTGGCAACTCCTGCAGGACCTTCTTAATCTCAGCAGCAGAGAACGGGCGCGATAATTCGTCCAAACCAGGGACTGGCTGAATGAGTGTGTCTAAATTAAAGCCCATTGTAATGTTCTGGGCCTGGCCCATGCGGTTTTTGAAAGAAGCCCAAAGGATTCCCGCCATTTGTTCATGATCAGAGACAGAATGGCCCATCCCCGGCATTTTCAGGCTTGCTATAGAGTTTTTCCTCATGCGCTCCGATGCCATGGCATGAAAAAATTTGGAGTTTTCCTCGCCCACCTTAATATACCTGATCGTACACCTCTGCTTCCAATAGATGTAATGGAGTTTCAACAAATGCTCATAATGCAACTTCACTATTTGCCAGAAATTAAACTCAGATCTAACCAGAGGTCTTAACTCCTCGAGCTTATCAAAATAAAGAATAACCCTGCTGCAGTCCAGAGTTAACTTCTTGAGGTAAGAGAGGTTTTTGCTCCAGACTCTTAAATCATACCTGAGGCGTTTAAATTTCCTAGTTAGGACTGCAGCTGCAGACAGATCAGAAAACACAGGGGCCTCCCAAGATTTCTTGACACACTCCATAAACCCTGGCATTTCAATCCAATAATTTTCAAACCTAAAAATATTGGATTTGGGTATTTTAGTGTCGATTGAAATAACACATGGCACATGATCCGATGAGGTTTTTGCCAAGGGAAAGACCACTGTATTAGGATAGTGAGAGATCCAATCAGAGGTCGTGAAGAACCAATCCAGTTGCTCTAGGAGAGGTATTTGTTGCATATTAGACCATGTAAAGCTTCTACCCTTTATCGGCAATTCCAGGAGTCCAAGATGACCAATAATTTCATTAAAGAGAAAGATGTCATTTATATCTCCTCCTGGCAAATTTCTGTTATCTAGAGATCGGATGAAGTTAAAATCACCGAGCAGCAACCAATGTTCATCCAGGGGAATGGTTAAGTGATATAGCCAACTGACAAACTCATCCCTCAACTGACCATCACATGGCCCATACACAGAAACCATAGTCCAGCGTTCTGAATTATGAACAGATTTAAAGGAAACAACAACACTAAAGCGTTGAACCTCCACTAGCTGCCCCTTAAAGACTGAAGAATTCCAGATTACCAAGATTCCACCGGAAGCTCCAACAGAAGGGGAAAAAAGCAAACTGGTCAAAACGTCAAGGGCAGAAAGACCTAATCGTCGTAATGTCAAATTGCTCACACTTAGTTTCCTGCAAACAGATTATGGAGCAATGGCTCTCCTCTATCTTAGCCCTAATATCACGCTGACGAGCATCAGAATTCAGACCATGCACATTCCAACACAGCACATTCCAATTACGAAACGATGTAGTCTCCATAAATAACTAACAAAAGACAGTAGCATCTAACTGAGCTGCTCAACTGTTCAGTAATAAGAGCCGCAGAGTAACATAGTACCACATCGAACAAGTTCAGAGCAGCATAAGACAATAAAAAACCAAAAGAACAGGCAGCCAAAAGCGTCCTCGAATGCCACAAATAACTATGAGGTTTAATCATCATGAGAACTCTCGTCTGATGGGCCTTACTTTGGAGGAGCCATAAGCTTCTCCACTGTTAACTCTTCCGGGGCGATCCCAAGTGAAGTACCAATAGCCTGCATTGTAGCAAGTGGCGTCGGAGGTGGAAGTGGAATATCCTGGCCTTCATCCGCATCAAGCTTGAGCTTCTTGGCCTTGGGGCGACGGAGAGGAGTAGGCTTCACAGGAATTGCAGAGGTGGGCTTCATGCCAGTCCTTTTCACGCAGCTGCGTGTCATCCTTCTGACAGAAAAATCAGTCAACTCTTCGACAGTCTGAACTGCACGCTTGGAGCGACGAGCTTGCCTTGGTCTCTTCCCCAAGGGCGAGGGAGTGACAGAAGTGAACTGGAAATCATCCTGCAAGTCCTCAACTGGCTGAGAAGCATATGCCTGCAAATCATCTGGAATCTCTTCAAGAACAACCGAAGAGCGTGGCTGTGTGTCACAAACAGACTTATAGAGGGATTGCGAGCGTCATTCCAAAAGAGACGAGCACATCCGAACAGGCAAAGGCGGAAAGCAAAACCCTGGCAGATAGGATGGAACCTTTTTGACAAAGAACTCTGGCATCAAAGACATGAAGGATCGCTCCCAAATCATTGCTGGTGGTAGGACCGGGCCATAGAACACACGGACGATGCCCAGGTTAATGGGATCGAGTGGTCCTACTAGATGAAGATGGGCTAAAGGCTGTTGAACCTCTTCCATGTCAGCATCATCGTCAGAGCTCATGGAAGGATTGAGGATCATAGAATTGTGATCCTGCACGATTGGGTCTTGTACAGGATCTTGAGCCGGCTGAACAGCATCCTCCCACGGGCCCTAACCAGCCTCATTGTTTAAGTTCTGACCCCAGCCTGGCGCGTCGTTCTGATGTTGGTCATGGCCAGGGGGCACCGCATTCCAACCCAAAGCAGGGTATGGCGGCATAGCCCAGAATGGCTGTGGGGGAGCATTAGCACCTGGCATGGGATGTGGGTTGCCATCCAGAGGCATTGGATCTTCATCCGCTGGAATCAAAGCCTCTGCAAAATCTCCATCCAAGATGTAACAACCAGCCGTCCAAGACACTATAGAACCTCCCCAATTAGCAAACTCTCTGAAAGCAACCGAGCGTGGAACCAGAGCATTGTCAGGGAACGAAGCACGAACCAATGACCTGACCTTTATGCGATCTGTGCTATTCCAATAATGGAACTGACCAAAGGTACTAACCATATCCGCAATGCACTTTGTATTACGATAATCCAAAGGGATTCCAATAAACATCAACCAACCCTGCCTATGTCCATGCAAAGCTCTGAAACCCTCGCCCTGGTTATGTAGGATAAATCTGACAAAAAACTCCTGGCCCTCCTCATCTAAACCCAAGGGAAAAGGCGGATGCGAAGTAAAGGAAGCACGGACCACAGGATCTTCCATCTCAAATAAACTAACTCCTTGATACCAGGTTTGAGCAGAGATAACAGGAACCTGCATGGTCTGGACTAGGAAGTTGAGCACCTGCTGTCTACGGGCACCAACCAGATGTGCCGGAGGAGCAGGCTCCACAATGCCCACCATATACTGCTCGTGGGTTCTTGGAGGAGGGATCGCCGGAGTGTAGTAGGTGCGCAACAGACGATCTGCCCCACCATCCACGATGTCGAAACCAGCTGGGATGAAGCGGAAGGGATCAATCTCATACACCGCCATTAGAGAGGGCGGGCAAGGAGCAGAGCTTGAGGCTGCGTGGAGATGTGCGGTTCGCGGCGGATGGTGTATCAATGGCGACGCCGACGGAGTAGCAGGAGGTGGGGTTTTCTGCTGCGGAAGCGTTTGGTCTTGGGAAACCGAAGAGGCAGGGGAGGCAGAGTAACTTTCCTTACTATCTCGATTACCAAAGCTAGGCGATGGGACTTTGGGCACCCAAAGGGATAAGTCAGGAGCGTGGCCGGTGCAATCTTTTTTAATATGACCTGAACGAAAGCAGTTGCGGCACCGTATCTGGTTCGTGCAGGTTTCTGACGTGTGGCGCATGCCCAAACAATTCTGACAGTCCCAGTAACTAGCAGCTAAATCCTCTATCATCTCGTCAAAACTCTGCAAATCATCAACAATATCTTTCGGAGAGGGAAACTGAATCGCCGGTGAAGATGGGCTGTCAACCTCGTCATCCGATAAGCATATGGGCTGGATACTAGAGCCCAAGATCGTGGCATGGTCCAAATTTTCCACAGAATCCAAACTTGCCGAGGCAGGTATCAACAGACCGCCCGAAAATCCGGACTTGCCGCATGCATGGGATAAGCCCTGCGGAGAAGGTGGCAGAGAACCAAACTGAATGACTGGGCACGCCGGCGTTGAAGATGGCGGCGGCGGAGCAACAGTAGTCGGCGGGGGTGTCAACGACGTGGAGATAGCTTCACGCGCAGAAACCACATAACCAGCCTCCCGGACAGTTGTGACTTCATCAGACGTAGGCCCATAATTATAACCTTTCTTAGCTGGGTATTGCATGAACGTGGCAAATTTAATATGCTTGGAGTGTGTGGATTTAACTGTTTGAGAACGAAGAGAAGATTTGCCCAGGACATGTTTCATGGCGTCTAAGCCTAATCTAGCTCTCCTCTTGGAGGGACTGATCAAAGTCCACTCCTAATCACATTCAGATTGCCACAACCGAAATTCCTTTGCCCAATCTGGGCCACCATGACCCCAAAGATGAAAGAAACATTTGAATTGCGGGCAGACAAAACTCCGTTGATGCAAAATAAAAAACCCAACCTCTTTGCAAGAAACATTGAAAGAGAAAACACGACTATGCAGTTGGGATACCTTGAGAGCAGAGCAATATCCACCAATGGCTGATTCAAGTGCCAAGCCCACATTGTCTTCGTCCAGACGGAAAGAATGCCGTGCAAAGGAGACCACCATGACGAAATGACCAGATCGATCCGTAGGATGGACCGTGCGATGAAACAAGCGATCGATCTCATGCGCCATGTCCATCCCCGCAGAGAAATCCAAACCGAGGGAGATGGAAGCATGTACCGCCATCGAGAAGGTAACCAGAAGAAGAAGCAGACGATGCTGAGCACGATGGATGGATCCAAGGGACGATTCCACGGTCAGACGTGGAGATCACCGGCGATGAGTGGGCTAGGGTTTTAGGGTGGCGGCGGGTGGGTGGGTGGGTGGTGCGTCATCTTCCTTGCTCGGGTTCAGTTAGAGCCAATGCCTCGCACACAGATGTCACAAGGTTGGAAGTGTATTGGTTGCTGCCAGGAAAATCATTGTTTGTGCACTCTTCGATCAATGAGTTAGGATTATTCAATCCCTTGCTTCATTTGATCATATCGTCTTGCTATGAAAAGCAAGATTGTTCTTGAGCTTAGTAACATATCGGTGGTTCGTGATGTTCCGAATATGTTCTCGGAAGTATTACCAGGTTGTCACCTGACCGCTATGTTGAGTTCGTGATCATGTTGGTTTTCCTCCAAACCACCCATTCTCCAAGATTTTGTGTTGGATACCCTGAACTAGTCGGTTGAGCTAAACAACAACTTTGGGAGTTGGAAGATAAAGCTTTATCTGACTTAGTTCATTCCAAAGGTATATCTTTTGTGTGTGTGTGTTGAAGAAAGGTGATATCTCCATTGATTTGTCCTCATGATCAGTTGTTGGATCTATTGCCTTGTCAAAACTTTGACTTGAGTATGGGCTATCGTCAATTCAAATCATAACGAATGATGTTCGTAATGTTGTCTTACTCGTGGTTGATCCCTCGATCATACACAATTACATCTTTGGGTCTGACGAATGCTATCACACTGATCACATAATTGTGGAATTCCAGTTATACGGAAATCCTAATGACTTGTTGTTGAGCCCATCAGCAGCATTTTATCTCGTCCATGATTCATGTTGAACCTTAAATAGTGTTGGAAACTTTTTAAACATTGCCTTCGTATTCCATTCATGAGGTATATGTTTTGGTGAAAGAAGTGACTTCGTCTAAGCTCACGTGCATTTGCTGCAAGTTGGTCATGCATGTGCGAAGTATTCTTTGGTTTGGTAGATTAATTACCTCCATTCCATATGTATTCCGTAGCACACCAAGCCACCGATTGATTTGTTCAAGGAGAAGAAGTTCCTTCTTAAGAGCTAATCCGGACTTGTCTAAGGACTTTGATATCCTCTTTGATGGTTCCCCACCTGAACTCGGTAGTGTTTTATTGTAAGACTACTCCGTGGTCATGCTTGTCTTGGACAACATGTTCACATGTGTGTAGCAGAACCAGCTCATGCTTTGGAGCTTGCTATCATAGTCCATTCCCCGAGAATATCGCAACGCCATCTCGTCGATTTGTGTTGCAAACTTTCATTTTTCTTTCTAGACTTGATGAGTATGGAATATCATGTTACCAACTAGATCTGAGTCTCAGGAAGATATGATGGTTGAAACTTTTCCAAGATCTATTATGTACGTCCCGACAAGGTTGATGTTCTGGCCGACACACCTAGCCGGAAGATCTATCATTGTAGCATCTTGATTGAGCAAGTTGACCGTCTTCTCCATGAGGATTTGGAGTGACTTATTATAGAAGTTGTTCCTTATGGATCCTTGGTATTCCGTAGTCTGACATTTACTTGGTGGCTATGTTGATGCTTTTAAGCATGACTGTGGTAACCAGTACATCAAGGAGAACATTAGAAGCGGAGTGCTAAACGTCTCTCGGTCGATCATCTAGGTTTTGTTCCTTAGCATTGCTAAGGAAAAATATGAGAAAGTGTTGTCCTCTTTTGTATCTTCATCCTCCATCATGATTCATCAGGGTAGTATGATGTGTTGCCACGATCCTCGGCATAGATGTTGGTAAAACCTTGATGAATATGGAAATACTCAAGTTCTTGAAAGCACGCTCAGTCACTAGGTTATATCCTTGGTATCAACTGGAATGTGCCTTCCATATGCCGAGTTGTTCTATAACCATAGTTTCCTTTCCAAACGGAGTATGACATTCTTTTGAATTATTTCAAACGATCATTTGTAAATTGCCTTAGGCTGGTGTGAAGAGTTTCAATGATCTATGGATCAAAAGTAATTCTTTTTGCCACTTAAGGGAACAACCCAATGAGTCACCTCTTCTAAGGTGCCCCGTTATGGAATCACGGCAATTATCTCCTCGCTACTTTGAAACCATGCACCATCTTACTCAAGCATGGAATTGTTGCCTACCAAATTGAACCCTCGTCACCTGTTTCTTTCCTTCCCTCTCGATTTGTGTTTTGTGTCTCAGCTCAAGAGATGTTCTTACATCTCACTCCATGAGTTGATCGTGAGTTGCTCGATCTTCGAGAAGATCGATTTCGGTAGAGTTTCCTCCGTCATTATCGTGATGGATAAAGATCTCGAAAGCAAGGACATCAAGATCAATTTGAAGTAATGATTCAACATCTTCGAGAAGGGAAGTTGGATCATGAAGATTGTGTAGTTTTGTGTCCCCTCTGTCTTCTTACCTCACGTCTTGAATCTCGGGACGAGATTCTTGTTTAGTGGGGTGAGTTGTCACATCCTTAGTCTTGTATGCTCTAGCCTAGCTAATGGTGTTTGCATCATGTTTAAATTTTCAAATGAACTTGAAATGGGGATGACAACCCTAGCACCAAATGAAATACAACTAGGATCAAAATAAAAACATTTTCAATGAACCCAAAATGCCTTCAAAAAAGTTCATCTGTCACATCCCTAGTCCTGGTATGCACTAGGCTAACCCTCCATGTGTGCATCATGTTTAAATTTTCAAATGAACTTGAAATGGGGGATGTTCAAACCCTAGCATAAAAAGGAATCCACTAGGTTCAACTAAAATATTTTTCAGTGAACCCAAATGGCCTTCAAAAATGTTCATCATTGTTGGAAAATGCTGGAAACAGCAACCAGAGGTGATGCACATTTTTGCATGACATTTTGGATTGTTGAATTAACACATATTGTATTTTGAATTGGAGCAAATAAGTACTATAAATACTTTATTTCTCCAATAATTCTGATTTTTGTTGAGGGGCTTTGGAATAATCCTTTTTAGTCCCTGCAAAGTTTATCAGAAGCAACAAAATTAGTTTGGTTCAAAAACCAAACTAAAACAAATGTCAGAAATAGAAAACAAAAACAAAATAGAGAAAAGGAGAAACTTACCTGGCGCTTACCTGTCCAGCTGGCCGGCCTGCTAGTGTGCAGCCCAGCCCATAGCGCAGTGCCAGTCACCCTCAACCTCCCGCTAGGAGGATGAGAGGCGCGTGGCTAGCGTGCGCGAGCACGTGCCCCGGCCACCTCCTGCCTGCCTACCTGCGTGGACGCCGCGGAAGAGCTCACCGCAGACGTCTGGATCGAGCCGACGCCGCTCACTTTCCCCTCGCTCTCTCCCTCGCTCTCTCTCTCTCTCTCTCTCTCCCAAAGTCGAACGCCGTCATAGTCACCGACGCCGTTCGCCATAGCCACCGTGATCCTCACTGCCACCCGAAGTGCCTAGGAGATCCGCCTCGACCACCTCTTCCTCCTCGCCGAGAAGCGCACCGCGGGAGCCCCTGCAACGCCGCCACCGCCGTCGTCTTCAACCTCCAGCGCCCGAGATGGCCTGCAACGCCACGTCACCTTCCGGCCCCCGTGAGCCCGCTCACGCCTCCAAACGACGCGGGGTGAGCCCCTCTTCGTTTTGCCCCTAACCCTGTCACCCCGCATGTCCTCTAGCGCTAGCGCCGCCATGCCCGAAGCTCGCCGCCGCACAGCCATGTCGTTGCCGTCGTTACAGACGCTGTAGCTCGCGGGCGAGCACACCAACGTGCTCAGCAGCTCCCCAGCAAGCCAACGCCACCACACGCACCCCCAACCGAGCCCTACATCCCCGCCCCGACCAACCCCGTACTTCGGCCGCTGCCATTTTGGTCGCCGTCCTTGACTCCGTCCATCCCCGCTCGAACCACGGCCACCCACGGATGCATCTCTCTCCCCTCTTTCAAATGCGCCCTTCCGCGCATCGAACGGTGGCCCATAGAGCAAACCCGACGCGGGCACCGCCGCGGTCTGTCGTCGCCAGCGGTTAAACGCCGGTGGCTGACGTGGCACCATTAGTTTAGGTGCTAATCGCATTTAGTTATTGCCTCTGTCAATGACATGTGGGTCCCCGAGCATAATTAGGTTAGTCTAATTATCTGTTAAGACTAGTACTAATACGTGTGGACCCCACGTGCCAGCCTTGACTTTGGTCAAGTCAACGTTGACCGGTCCCACCTGTCATCCACCCAAAGCAGCCCTGAGACATTGACGTGTGGGTCCCATCCATTAGGTTTGACCTGGACTGGCGTTGTTGACCTGCTGACGTCACCCCGACGTCATGCTGACATAATTAACCTTTTTCTGATTCAGGAAATTCCAGAAAATAGTGCTAACTTCTAAAATTCATAGAAAATCAACCGTAACTCCAAATTAAATAAGTTATATATGAAAAATTTTCAAAAAAATTCAGTCTATCCATCTGTACTGATTTCATGCATGTTATAACGCTTTAACCTTGCTGTTTAGGTGAAACAAGTTAATGCACTAATATGACTTCATGAAATGGGTTTGCATTTGAATCCTTGGTTCAAATCGACTCATTCCAATCTGTTCTAGCTTGCATTAGCCCAAAACACATTCATATTGCCATGTCATGATCATGCATCATATTGTTGCATTGCATTGATTGTATTCTTCCTTGTTTGTCGGTAATTGCCCCCTCTCCGTAGACGACGTTTCAACGATGAGTTCGATGACACAGGTGAAGAACTATACTATCTTCACAAGTGCCAGACAAGCAAAACCCCCTTGTTCATTCCGATATAATCCCACTCTCTCGCTCCTGCTCTCTTTTACTGCATTAGGACAACAATGTTTCAACTGTTACATGCTGCGGTAGTTGAACCCCTTTCCTCTGCATGACCTGTCATTGCCACAGTAAATAGATGAAACCCACTAGCATGAGTAGGAGTTGTTTGAGCCCTGATGTGCCTACTCATTCATGCTTGTTGTCATGCCTGCTACTGCTTAGAGTTGAGTCAGGTCTGGTTCATCGGGGATGAATTGGAATGTGGTGAACATGTCCTACTGTTGAGAGCTAAGTGTGTGAACATGATTTGTTAAAGGTAGCGGTGAGAGGCCATGTAGGAGTACATGGTGGGTTGTCTCATTGAAACCGTCCTCAGGAACTGAGTTCTGTGTTTGTGATCCATGAATAGTTACTACCACCATTGGGTTCCGGTAACTTGGCCCCTCTCGTCTTATTAATCAACTTGATCTCTGTCCAGGAGTTGCAACTAGTTTCTGGTGTTGGTAGGTAGTGTTAGTAGTCTACCAAGTGGCACCCGGTATAGGTGGGCTTGGGACAGACTAGGCACCGTTGCCGGGTAGACCAAGCGTCGCCCGTTTAGTGGGCTTGGAACCCTGTACACATCGTTTGGGTCCGTGAGCGACACCCCGGCTGGATCTCCTTGCGGATGGAACTCGAATAGGCGATAAACCTGGACTAGAGACTTGTGTGGTTAGTCAGGTCGTGGCCGACTCCCTCGCCAGGATTTTTCTTGAAGGTTGTCGAGATACATGACGTGTACATGGTGGTAAGTGGCGAGAGCGTGTGTGAAGAAGTACATCCCTGCAGGGTTAACATCACCTATTCGAATAGCCGTGTCTGCGGTAAAGGACTTCTGGGTTGCCTGTATAGTTCATAGACAAGTGAAAGTGGATACTCTAAAATGCGCAAGATAAGCGTGAGTGCTATGGATGGCGTTCTCGTGGAGAGACGGGAGCGGATCCATAGTGGTGTATTGATATGGTGAATATGTGGACTCGTGTGCACCACCTCAAAGGAGTTAGTTGCAGTCGTAGTTCAGGATAGCCACCGAGTCAAAGCTGGCTTGCTGCAGTCAAACTCCAGCACCCCTTTATTGACACCGATGCATATGTAGTTAGTTCTGATGTAAGTCTTACTGCGTACATTTGTACTCACGTTTGCCTATTTTATGTTTTGCAGAGAGACGTCAGTCTCGCTAGTAGTTCCGTGTGGACTTCGACGTTTAGCTTGATATCTCAGCTACGATCGTGTGCCTTCGGCAGGATCTGGTAGATAGTCAGGCTTGTCAGCCTTTTTCATTTGTAGATGTCTGTACTCAGACATCTTAAGCTTCTGTATGTGCTTTGACTTGTATACTCTGAATGTTGGGTCATGAGACCCATGTTTGTAATATCTTGCTCCTCGGAGCCTAATGAATAAATACTTGATTCGTAGGGTTACGTTGTGATGCCATGTTGTATTTACACATATCGAGCATATTGTGTGCATGATTGAAATGCTTGGTATGTGTGGGATCCGACAACCTAGTTGTTTATCCTTGGTAGCCTCTCTTATGCGGAAATGTAGTCTTGTGCTTCCATGAGCCATAGTAGTCCGCTACAGCCCGGTTCGCCGGAGTCCTGCTAGCCCAGCACTACTGCTCCGGAACACTTGACTGGCTGGCATGTGATTCACTTCGTTCCTGTGTCTGTCCCTTCGGGGAAATGTCACGCGGTGACATCCGGAGTCCTTCCTAGCCTGCTACAGCCCGGTTCACCGTAGTCCTGTTAGCCCAGTGCTACAGCCCGGATTCACACGCTGCTGACCGACATGGTCGATGTTGATTCATGTATGCCTGTCCCCGTAAGTTAGTGCCACTTTGGGTTCATGACTAGTCATGTCGGCCCGGGTTCTCTGTCATATGGATGCTAGCGACACTATCCTATACGTGAGCCAAAAGGCGTAAACAGTCCCGGGCCATGGTAAGGCGATACCCATGGGGATACCATGCGTGAGGCCGCAAAGTGATATGAGCTGTTACCGGCTAGATCGATGTGACATGGAATCAGGGTCCTGACATCATCATTTTTGAAATGGGTGAAAACCTCTGCCAAAATAGTGCACATTTTCTAGGTCATTTCTGGATTTTTGAATTAAGTCATATTGTATTTGAATTGGAGCTATTAATTCCTAAAAATTATTTGGTAGCTCCAAATATTCTAAAACTTGGTGAGGGCCTCTGGTTTATATAATATAGTGGCCACAAAAGTTTTCAGAATTTTATAAAGTGATTTTGTATTTTAAACTAAATCAAAACAAACATGCAAAATAGAAAAACAGAAAGAATTAGGAAAGACAGAGAGAGAGAGGGACTAACCTAGGCGGCCCAGCTATGCAGCCCAACTTACCTGGCCTTCTGCCAGTCCCCTTCTTTACGGCGCTAGTAGGAGCTGTTGCGTTTCGACGGGCGCAGCCACCCCTGGCCACCTCCTGCTTGCCACCGAGGTGCCCCCGAGCCTACCCGACGTGTCTGGAGACGCCCCGCAGCCCTCTCTGCCTATCCCTCTCTCCCTGGACCCCCTCCTCCTCCTATGCTCCCTCTCTCGAGCACACCTGAACGCGCCGTCGCCACCGTAGTCATTCACCGTGGCCACCAAGCCGCCGTGTCCAGAAGCTCCGTCATCAAGCACCTCGTCTGCAAGCTGAAGGAAACGAATCGGGACGCAGCGGAACATCGCCAACGCGGCCTTCCTCATCCTACAGCCGCGAGATTGCCGGCGCCCGTTTCTCACCTTCGGTGCTTCCCCGAGCCATCCGACACCGCCAAACAATGCGCTGTGAGCCATGCTGCCTTTCCCCCTATTCTCTCTCGCTCGTTCGTCCCCTAGTCGTGCCTGCCACCGCACCCGTGAGCTCCCCGCTGCCATCCATGTCACCGTCGAGCCCAGAGCTCGATTCACCCGAAGCCGAGCACGTCTGTGTGCTCGGCAGCCCCCCAGAAAGCAAACGCCACCACCCAAGCCTCCCGCCGTGCACCCTAGCCTCGTCCCGCTCGAGCCCGTGGCTCCGGCCGCAGCCAAGCTCCCCGCCGACGGTGTTACCGGCCACCCTTAGACAAACGGCTTATGCAGTTGGATGCGACGCACCTTCAGCTACCCGTAGACGTAAACCACGCGCAAAACCGAGCCGCGTAGCAGGTTTCCGGCGAACTTCCGACGCCGATCTAGTCATCGGTGGCCTAAATTCAACGATGATGACGTGGCGTTGTTATTAGCGGCTAATCCCCCAGTTAGATCTCTAACAGACACTGACGGCGGGCCCCACCACAGGGTCAAAAACTAGTCAGTGCTGGATTTGACCATGGTTTAGTCCATGTGTCAATGACATGCGGGTCCCACCAGTCAGGTTTGACCCTGGTCAACTCGGATGACCTGCTGACGCAGTAGTGACACAATGCTGATGTCATTAATCATTTTCTAGATTAAAACTAATTCTGGAAATTCCAGAAAATGACTTAAACTTCAAAAATTCATAGAAAATAAACTATAACTCAGAATGGAATAAATTATATATGAACAATTATCAGAAAAATTCAATCTATCCATCTCTACCCTTTTCATGCATGAGAAACCAACTTATACCTATTATATAAGTAAAAACATGATAATGGCATTTTAAGTGCTTAATGTGGAGCTTTCATATGAACCTTTGGTTCATATGGACTTCATATGAATTGTTGCTAGGTGCATTAGGCTAAATCACAGCATATTGCCATGTCATGATCATGCATCATATTGTTGCATTGCATTGATTGTGTTCTTTCTCTATTGTCGGTGTTTGTCCCCTCTCAGTAGACGTGGTACCGACGACGAGTTCAATGACACCGATGAAGGGCTATACTATCTTCAGAAGTGCCAGGCAAGCAAACCCCCCATTGAACATTACGATACAATCCCACTCTCTCGCTCTTGCTCTCTTTTACTGCATTAGGACAACAACTATTCAACTGGTACATGTTGCGGTAGTTGAACCCCTTTCCTGTGCATGGCCTGTCTTTGCCAGAGTAAATAGTTGAAACCCACTAGCATGAGTAGGAGTTGTTTGAGCCATGATGTGCATACTCATTCATGCTTGTTTGTCATGCCTGCTATTGCTTAGAGTTGTGTCAGGTCTGATTCATCGGGGATGAATTGGAATGTGGTGAACATGTCTTACTGTTGAGAGCTAAGTGCGTGACCACGATTTGGTAAAGGTAGCAATGAGAGGCCATGTAGGAGTACATGGTGGGTTGTCTCATTGAAACCGTCCTTAGGAATTGAGTTCTGTGTTTGTGATCCATGAAAAGTTACTACCACGCATTGGAATGCTTAAGTGCCCCTCTCAACTTATTAATCAACCTGATCTCTGTCTAGGAGTTGCAACTAGTTTCTGGTGTTTGTAGGTAGTGCTAGTAGTCTACCATGTGGCACCCGGTACAGGTGGGCTTGGGACAGACTAGGTGCAGTGTCATGGTGTACCAAGCGTCGTCCGTTTGGTAGGCTTGGGAACCCTGCTCACATCGTTTGGGGCCATGAGCGACACCCCGGCCGGATCTCCTTGCGGATGGAACCCGAATAGGCGATATACCTGGACTAGAGACTCGTGTGGTTAGTCCGGTCGTCGCCGACTCCGTCGCCAGGCATCCGCTTGAAGGTTGCTGAGATACATAACGTGTACATGGTGGTAAGTGGCGAGAGCGTGTGTGAAGAAGTACACCCCTGCAGGGTTAACATCATCTATTCGAATAGCTGCGTCGGCGGTAAAGGACTTCTGGGTCGCCTGTATAGTTCATAGAAAATGAATGTGGATACCCAAAAATTCGCAAGATAAGCATGAGTGCTATGGATGGCGTTCTCGTAGGAAGATGGGAGCGGATCCATAGTGGCGTATTGATATGGTGAATATGTGGACTCATGTGCGCCACCTCAAAAGAGTTACTTGCAGTCATAGTTCAGGATAGCCACCGAGTCAAAGTTGGCTTGCTGCAGTCAAACTCCACCACCCCTTTGTTGATACTGATGCATATGTAGCTAGTTCTGATGTAAGTCCTGCTGGGTACATTTGTACTCACGTTTGCTTAATTTATGTTTTTGTAGAGAGACTTCAGTCTCACTAGTAGTTCCACGTGGACTTCGACGTTTAGCTTGTTACCTCAGCTAGTTCTTGTACCCTTGGGAGGGTCCTGTAGATAGTCAGGCTTCTCAGCCTTTTCCATTTGTAGTTGTCTGTACTCAGACGTGTTTATGCTTCCTCTTGTTGCGTGTATGCTTTGTATGTTGGGTCATGAGACCCATGTGTGTAATAATTGGCTCCTCGAAGCCTAATTAATAAGTACTTTGAGTTGTAGAGTTTTGTTGTGATGCCATGTTGTATTTGCACATATCGAGCATATTGTGTGTTTGATTTGAAATGCTTGGTATGTGTGGGATCCGACAACCTAGCTGTTTATTCTTGGTAGCCTCTCTTACCAGGAAATGCCTCTCTTACTTATGCTGGCTGGCATGTGTCCTTCTTCGTTCCTGCATCTGTCCCTTCGGGGAAATGCCACGCGTTGTTCCTTTAAGTCCTTGTAGCTTGCTACGACTTGGGTTCATACGTTGATGATCGACACATTCGTTGCTGGGTCATGTATGCCTGTCCTTGTAAGTTAGCGCCACCTTGGGTTCACGACTAGTCATGTCGGCCAGGGTTCTCTGTCATATGGATGCTAGCGATACTATCATATACGTGAGCCAAAAGGCACAAACAGTCCCGAGCCAGGTAAGGTGGCACCCGTGAGAATACCATGCGTGAGGCCACAAAGTGATATGATGTGTTACATGCTAGATCGGTGTGACTTAGGATCGGGGTCCTGACACCCGACAACAACCACAACATCATTGGTACCAAATGGGTGTTTTGCAATAAGCAAGATGAAGATGGACAAGGCGTTCGAGTAGACCTTTGGCGCATGGAGCTTGAGCACCGCGGATCAAGATAGGCATGTCAGCGCGGACAGGCTGCAGCTCGGTGCACAACATGATTGATGGCACGCCGCAGAGCAAGCTAGGCGCGTCCACGCTGATAGGCTGTGGCTCGCCGCACAGCGAGATCGTTGGAGCGCCGCAGAGCGAGAGGCGCGGCACGCCGTGCATCAAGAGCGGACCATCAGCACTTGCCTGCTGTCGACATGGCGTCGCAGCTAGGTACACGTCCTATCAGTATCCCCATTCCTCGCCAGGAGTGGGCAGAAGCCCTCAGCATCGTACTTGCACCAGAGGCCGTCCGTGCCGTTCGCCTTGTCCGCGGCCCGCTGGATGCCAATGTGCTGGTCCGTAGACTCAACCACCTCCTTGGCCCAGGTGTCCACCTGGGCGCAGTAGAGGAACATGGCCTTCGCATCCTCGATCTTGTGATCTCCGATGAAATAGCCAACTTGGAGCTCGAGATCGCGCTCTAGATTTATCGCAAGCATGTCGACCGCTTGGACGAACGCCTGCACGAGTTCAGGCAGAGCCAAGAGCTACCGTAGGCAAGGGCTGCTGGTCATGGTCTCATGGATGCGTTTTATTTTCAAAAGTCGTTTCGACGTGGATAGCTATGTATTCGCAGCAATCATAGTATTGCTCTGTTTCAATGTGTGTACTCTATTTTCCATTCTTATATGTTATGTTTCAATGTGTGTATATACGCTTTCCATTCTGTATATGTGGATGATAACAGCTAGATTCAAATTAGTATACAAAAACAGATAGAAAATGGAATTCATAATATATATATATATATATATTAATTGTTCATTAGTTCATCACATAATATATATATATATATATAATATCATCACATGTACGTGATGATACTTAACTACTAGGTACAATGCATAAAATTGAAAACGAAAATAATAAAACTAATAATCCCTCCTGGAGCCAGTGTTCTGGCAGCCCCTCGCCAGCAGCTCCCTGGTGCGCGGCGTCTTCCTAGTGCGGAGGCAGTACTCTGCCTCCTCCGCCTCGCAACGCTTGACGTGCCAATCTGCCTCTTGCTGGCGGACGCGCGACCGATCTTGCCATTTCATTGGGCGCCCACTGGAGCTCCTCGTCAGTGGCACGCTGTAGCTTATCGTCCCACTCCACACAGCGACGAGGCGCCTAGCACCTATGACCTTCCTCGCGAAGTACCCGTCTTCATACACCTCCTCGGCACGACGACACGCCCGTCCCAAAAGCTCCACCGCCTCCTTTTTCCTGCCGGCATCACGGGCTTCACAGGCCGCCTGGTACCTGGCTACCTCCTCCGCCATCTCCTTCTTGAATGCCACTTGCCTGGCTTTCTCAGCCGGCGGCAGCGACCTCCACAGACAAAGATTGTACTGGCCCCAAAACCCATCCAAAGTTGGGTGGTCCGGCGCAACCTCGTCAGGCGGCGTGTAGGGGTCCTCGTTGCTGCTAATCGAGTGAGCGTCCTGGGGGGGCGGTGACTCCTCGTCGGTGCGTGGGCAGACCGGCGGCGCCATGGCAGAGATTTGAGAGAGAGAGAGTGTGTGTGAGAGAGAGAGGGCAAGCGAGGGGAGGATGTATATGAGAATGCAGGTGGGACGACGTTAGCAAGGTAGTATTTATTGGCGGCCGGAATCTAGTTCGATGGGGACAGTACACACGCCGGTCACCGGAATTTACGAGTACTGTAGTTTTAATTACACACGATTCCCGTAGCAAAATCCGTGCGTGAACATAGTAGCTGACGGTTTCCAATACAGAACCCTGTCTCATTAATGATCCCCGCCACTCACCTACCAAACCTTGAGCCGCGAGATAGAGTGCCAATCATGTGGGGGCCGTTTGTCTTGCCAGATCTTTACATTTTCTTTTTTGAACACCAGATATTTACATCGTCTGATGATTTTTTAACTCGCACACAAGTACACAAAAATAAGATTTTTCAAACCGTTATGGTTAGGCATTGCATGTACATGTAGTTCAAATTTGAATTGCGGTCATTAAATGGTTAGAAAATCACTTAAATGTCTTTAAAAGGTCAAATGACCCCTGAAATTTTCCAACATTTCACATGACAGTTGTATTAGTGCATGTTAAACATAGAAAAAAAATTGAAGGCCGTAAGAGGAAGCTATCTCCCGTTCGTCATCAAACATGCATTGTTACCTCTCAGAACCACGAACCTTCTAGTGAGTTGCTCCGGTTTGTGAGGGGTGTGTGTCCAAACTTTCGTCAAACATGCCATTTTCTTACCACATGATCTTGGTGGCATGACATTACATCAACCAAGGTTTCATGTTTTTCTGATCATTTTTTTATTTTTTTGAATTAAAATGCCATGTCACTCCATGCATACGTATGCATTTGTCCATGTCATGAGACCAATATGTTTGAAAATTCCTTCTAATTTACTGCACAAGGAATGAACTCGCACACAAGTACACAAATATGATTTTTCAAACCGTTTTGGTTAGGCGTTGCATGTAGATGTAGTTCAAATTTGAATTACGGTCATTAAATGGTTAGAAAATCACTTAAATGTCTTTAAAAGGTCAAATGACCCCTAGAATTTTCCAAAAATTCACATTACAGTTGTACTAGTGCACATTAGACGTAGAAAAAAAATTAAAGGCCGTAAGAGGAAGCTATCTCCCGTTCGTCATCAAACATGCATTGTTCCCTCTCGGAACCACGAGCCTTCTAGTGAGTTGCTCCGGTTTGTGAGGGGTGTGTGTCCAAACTTTCGTCAAACATGCCAATTTCTTTACCACATCATCTTGGTGCCATGACATTACATCAACCAAGGTTTCATGTGTTTTTGATTTTTTTTGCAATTAAAATGCCATGTCACTCCATGCATACGTATGCATGTGTCCATGTCGTGAGACAAAAATGTTTGAAAATTCCTTCTAGTTTACTGCACATGGAATTAGCTCGCACACAAGTACACAAATATGTTTTTTCAAACCGTTTTGGTTAGGCGTTGCATGTAGATGTAGTTCAAATTTGAATTACGGTCATTAAATGGCTAGAAAATCCCTTAAATGTCTTTAAAAGGTCAAATGACCCCTAGAATGTTCAAAAATTTCACATTATAGTTGTAGTAGTGCATGTTAGACGTAGAAAAAAATTGAAGGCCGTAAGAGGAAGGTATCTCCCGTTCGTCCTAAACATGCATTGTCCCCTCTCGGAACCACGAGCCTTCCAGTGAGTTGCTCTGGTTTGTGAGGGGTGTGTGTCCAAACTTTCGTCAAACATGCCAATTTATTTACAACATCATCTTGGTGGCATGACATTACATCAACCAAGGTTTCATGTGTTTCTAATTTTTTTTTGGAATTAAAATGCGATGCCACTCCATGCTTAATTGTGTCAGAGCCGTTAGACCAATATGTTTGAAAATTCCTTCCAATTTACTGCACATGGAATTAAATCGCACACAAGTACACGAAATATGAGTTTTCAAACCATTATGGTTAGTTGTTCCATGTACATGTAGTTAAAATTTCAATTACGATCATTAAATGGCTAGAAAATCACTTAAATGTCTTAAAAGGTCAAATGATCCCTGAAATTTTCCAAAATTTGACATGACAGTTGTATTAGTACTAAAAAATTTCTCGTTCATTTAAAACACCATCCGTTGCCACTTTACTCCAAATTCATCTCTCACAACTAATTGTCGGGGCGGACGGGGTCCCCCGCGAGCACCTATGGGGCCGGAGCCCCTTTCGTTGTCCGGTGAGGGGGGCGGAGGGAGCACGGAGAGCAGATCGAGGCGAGCACACGGGCGGTTTACCCAGGTTCGGGCCGCGATGGACGCGTAAAACCCTACTCCTGCTTGGTTGTATTGAACTGGGGAGCTCGGGAGCTTGGAGAGCTAGCTGCACCGAGCGTATGGCTGTCTGGATCCCAAGTCTCCGAACCTCGGACCCCGGAACCCCCTCTACGTTGCACACGGGCCTCCTTTTATAGCGCAAAGGGGTCACCGACAGGTGTCAACGTAAGAGAAAGGGGTAAAAGTGTAAAAGGGGTGGTAGTTGTAACAGAGCGGGAACAGTGGCGCTACAGTGCGGCACAGTGTTATCATACCTACTTCTGACGGTAGGGGACAAGGGCATTAAATGCCCGTCACGGTCGCCCGGGCAGCACCGAGGCGGACCGTTAGGTGCGCCACCGCTCGCCACGATGGTGGCTTGCATGCCACCGCATGCCCCAGGCTGCGCGGTGCCCCGCCACGTGCCCTTGGGGGAAGCCCCGGAGCGACGCGTGGGCAGGCGAGCTGGAGCGCAGTCCTGAGGTGGCGATTTGCCGCGGCAAGTGGCTTGCCGCGGGGGTCGTCTTCCTGTGCCTGATAGCTTGCCGGCTATCAGGCCTTGCCGGGGCGCATAGCGTGCCGTGGCGGGCTTCTCTTGTGGTGCCTGGGTTCGGCCTTCCCGACAAGCTCCTCTTGTCGGGGTCTCGATCTTCTGTCTCGTATACTTTGTTCTTGGATGGCATTACATGGGCTCAGTCGTCCCGGCAAGCTCCTCTTGCCGGGGTCTTGTCTTCGTGGCCCGGCAAGCTCCTCTTGCCGGGGGCCTCGTCTTCTTGGCCCGGCAAGCTCCTCTTGCCGGGGGCCTTGTCTTGAATGCTTGGTCTTCTCTTGGCGCTTCCTGGGCGGGCCTTGCCGCAGGGTGCTACAACTGCCCGTGCACAAGTCTGGGGTACTAAGGTATCCCTACTTTAGTACACCGACAGGAGCCCCCGGGCCTGGGCCACACAAGGTGCCGAGCGTCGTTGGGCCAGGCCCTAACAGTGCACGGGTACGCGTGGCCTTGGTCGCGCTGCTCCTTTCTTTTATCTCCTTTCCCTGCCGCTGTTAAATATGCCATGGAAACGGCTGGTTAGAGCAGCAGTAAGGCATTTTGTAATATAACTTTTTATCTTAGGCAATGCATCGCACTGTTATCTCCTCTACTTGACCGGCGCCTTGTTTGTTTCCGCCCTACGCTTTCGGGGACTTGCCGGCGTAGGCCTCCGCCTTGCCACGGGCACCGAGTGCGGGACGTCAGCGACCCGCTGGCGGGGCTACCACCGGCAAGAAACCTCGCCGCGGCTGGTTGCCGCTCACTCAGGTTGTTGAGCAGGCTCAAGGCATAGTAAGCGGTGCGACTGCGGTCGCAGCACGCTTAGGGTGCCGGGCGAGCTCGAAACAAAGTGAGGACGCTACTCGGGGTGTAGCACACTCAAGTCGTTGAGCGGACTCAAAACGAAATGAGGGCGCAACCAGTCTCGTGCCGGTCCTTCCGCGCTCAGGCCTCTCAACCAAGGCTCGGTCGTCCGAGGGAGATAACTCTTGAAAATTGATGGGGCAATTGCTCGAGCTCCGGCAACTTATCTTTTCTTATCGCTTGCCGCCCGGTAGGGTAAAACCTCCTTGGGCAGCATCCAGCCCATCCTGGGGGTAGGCAAAGGCGCAGGGCCTCACGACCCTCCGGAGCTAGGCGTAGCTATGCTTGGGGATCCGCGCCCCTCTCTGCGCCAAGGATCACATGCAACTGCGGCAAGACTTGGGCAGAGAGGATGGTTGGCGGAAACGGGTTCCGGCAACCGCGCTGGCAAGACTCCTCCCACGGTCGGCGTCAACTCGTTCGGCACCCCGGGGGACGAGGCGCGCCGGGGAACGAGGTCGCCTTTCTCGTGACTTCTGGCGCTAACTTCTGCGGCTACGGGAGCGGCGCAGAGTTCGCTGGAGGCGAATCGTTCGCCCAGCGGCCAAAAGGCGGTCCTCCTCAAGGAGCAGCTGCTTCTTGCCCAGTCTCTGCGCGAGTGGATACTCGAGGAGGGCCGCACACGAGCCCGTGGGAAAGAATGCCAAAGCTTGTCGGGAACCCCCGCTTCAACTGGACAGATCCTCGGATCCGCAGGAGCGGACTGTTCCTCAGCGTTCAGACTGCTGATCTGCTTGCCGGAGCAAGGCTTATCGGGGGCACCTGCTTCGACTGGACGGATCCTGGGATCCGCAGGAGCGGGCTGTCCCCCGCCCCCCCTCCCCTACCTAGCGCGCCAAAGATGTCGGGGCGGACGGGGTCCCCCGCGAGCACCTATGGGGCCGGAGCCCCTTTCGTTGTCCGGTGAGGGGGGAGGAGGGAGCACGGAGAGCAGATCGAGGCGAGCACACGGGCGGTTTACCCAGGTTCGGGCCGCGATGGACGCGTAAAACCCTACTCCTGCTTGGTTGTATTGAACTGGGGAGCTCGGGAGCTTGGAGAGCTAGCTGCACCGAGCGTATGGCTGTCTGGATCCCAAGTCTCCGAACCTCGGACCCCGGAACCCCCTCTACGTTGCACACGGGCCTCCTTTTATAGCGCAAAGGGGTCACCGACAGGTGTCAACGTAAGAGAAAGGGGTAAAAGTGTAAAAGGGGTGGTAGTTGTAACAGAGCGGGAACAGTGGCGCTACAGTGCGGCACAGTGTTATCATACCTACTTCTGACGGTAGGGGACAAGGGCATTAAATGCCCGTCACGGTCGCCCGGGCAGCACCGAGGCGGACCGTTAGGTGCGCCACCGCTCGCCACGATGGTGGCTTGCATGCCACCGCATGCCCCAGGCTGCGCGGTGCCCCGCCACGTGCCCTTGGGGGAAGCCCCGGAGCGACGCGTGGGCAGGCGAGCTGGAGCGCAGTCCTGAGGTGGCGATTTGCCGCGGCAAGTGGCTTGCCGCGGGGGTCGTCTTCCTGTGCCTGATAGCTTGCCGGCTATCAGGCCTTGCCGGGGCGCATAGCGCGCCGTGGCGGGCTTCTCTTGTGGTGCCTGGGTTCGGCCTTCCCAACAAGCTCCTCTTGTCGGGGTCTCGATCTTCTGTCTCGTATACTTTGTTCTTGGATGGCATTACATGGGCTCAGTCGTCCCGGCAAGCTCCTCTTGCCGGGGTCTTGTCTTCGTGGCCCGGCAAGCTCCTCTTGCCGGGGGCCTCGTCTTCTTGGCCCGGCAAGCTCCTCTTGCCGGGGGCCTTGTCTTGAATGCTTGGTCTTCTCTTGGCGCTTCCTGGGCGGGCCTTGCCGCAGGGTGCTACAACTGCCCGTGCACAAGTCTGGGGTACTAAGGTATCCCTACTTTAGTACACCGACACTAATAAAAATATCTACAACATCACACACAGTTGATTTCTAGGAACCGTTTGCGATGAACATATCTGGGTCTATTTAAGTCTCCCTCCTTAAGCTTCGCCGGCTCGTTTGCTCTAGTGTCGGCAGCCCCCGAATCCACAAATCCCAATCCCATTCCCGCACCCCCTTCTACAAAGGTGATGCCGTGGAAACGCTTCGTGAAGGCCCGTACGATGGCCGCGCCCCTCCCCCCGAGCGCAGCCGCCTATGCCGAGAGTGCTGCCGCATTCGCATTGAGCGCAGCCGCTTCCGCCGAGAGGGCGTCTGCGGTAGCCGACAGGGCAGCTGCAGTAGGTGAGACGGTGCAGCAGCTGCTGCGGTGGCGGCTGCAAACGCCGAGAGCGCTCGAGCCGCCGTCTGTGCCACCGATGTCGCCCTGGCCCGGATCGAGGTCATCCACGCCAAGATCGAGGATGCACACGCCAAGATATTCCAGGCCACCTCAGACTCCAGCATGCAACCCACGTCTGAAAAGCCGGTGGTGGCCATGGAGCACCTGCTTCCTCATGAGGTCGCCGAGCGGGAGCTGGAGATGCAGGAGGCGGCGGAGATCAAGGAGCGCCGGGAGGAGGAGTTGCGCGTGGCTGAGGTCGAGGTAGAGAAGAGTCTTTCCGTCGAGGAACTAGCGGTGGAGTACCAATGCGAGCTCTGGCGCAGCCACTACTACGAGAACTACAACCTTGAGGGCGGCACCAAGGACGAGGACGAGGTCGACTTCAGCAGGGGGGACGCGGAGTCCACCAACAGCAGCATGTCACCAAGACAAGTCATCGACGCCTCATCTCACACCGGTGATGCATAGGCCGGCGCGATGGCGGATTTGTTAAAATTATGCATACTTAGGCTTTGGTTTTAATGCTGGTCTTTTGATAGAGCAATGTGTAGGTCAACTGGCTCTGTTTAATTACTAAAATTTCTCGATTCAGTAAGCATGGTCTATCTGCTGTACGCTCTTTTGTGTGCCCAAATTAGCAAGCGATGTTAAATTATGCAATGACGTACCCGGGGAAATTTCCACCAAAATTTGAATTATCAAACTCATCCCATGCGTGTAAAGCGGAAGAATCATTTGCGATGCACACAATCGTTCAAAGTGAATGGTCCGGCGGCACCGCGCGCAAAGTTTCCCTCCACATTTCCAAAATTTTGGCCTACCGCCAAAATAACTACCCCCGGCCCACTTCCCCCCTTTCCCCTTTTATCCCCGACCATAAGTCGCATTTCCCCTATTTCCTCCTTCCTTCCTTCCTTGCTAAGCTATAGCCGCTTCCTCGTTCTCCCCGTCTCGCATCCTATTGCCGGGGTCACCATGGTCTTCTTCAAAGACCTCTCCAGCGGTTCCTCCTCCGGCGACGACTCCTTCACCACCCAGGTATGCCTCTCTTCTCACTCTCGGGCTATGACTTGGAATGAAGGATTTTTACCCAGCGGTCGATTTGAGTCATTTCTTCCTCTTGTAGCTCCCGAGGACCATTAGTGGCAACGAATGGAGCAGGGTAGTTGAAGATCTATCTGCTCGTTGTCACCATCAATCTCCATGCGTGAAACTAGTTGCGTTTGATTCTGTGGACAGTGGGAGGAAGTTTCTGGCATGTGCAGAGAAGGTTAGACCCTCTTTCGATGTTACAAATCATCTGTTAGACATGATTCAGACACTGTCACGGTCCCAACCCATTCATACCACACCTTCAACCAAACGCATCCTATGACAGTGTCACAGTTTGTACCTAGTATCTTAAATTGTTGCCATCTCATCAGCGGTGCCATTAGAAAATTATTTGGCACCGCTTCAGTAGTTTGTTGAGCCAACTTTGGTCCACACATCCGAGTAGCGAAGTAGTAAAATACTAAATCTTTGTGGCACGAAGGAACTTGGCATCGGAGCAACTACATGCTATGGAGTCCGGGTCCCTAATTTTTTTCCGCTGCATCGGCTCGCCAGTGTAGGGCACCGGTGCGAGATGTAGCAACATTTGTCTTTACCCCAGTTTTGGCATACATAGTGGACGACCTTAGTGCTATTAGTTATATGTTACTAAATTTGTGCATGTACACACCTGTTAGTATCAATTTGCTATCATCCAAACACTGTCGCTATGTTGTTGCAGTTATATTTACCTTCCTCATAAAATGTTCAATTTGTTATTTATTGTACATGAGTATGAACTTGTAGCGTCGTTATAATTAATTATAGCTTCTGATGTTCCAGAATTTGGTTGTTGTGTCAGTACCAGTTATTTCATTTGCACATTGATCTTTTTGAGAAGATATGTCATAATTAGCATGTTTCTTTAGTTTTTCAAAATAAGCATTGGTGATTTTGTATGTTGCTATAAACCCATTTCCCCTACAATTGTTACTTATCTAGTTTTAAATATTATCGGAGGAACGAAAGTGTTCTTACTTGGAGTGGATTGATCAAGATTGGCCAAAGTCTTTGAAGATGTGCCTACGAAGCTCTGGAGGATGTAAGAGGAAGAGAACAGACGTAGGCTTAGAGAAATTGTTGTCAACGCTGAAGAATATTTGAAGATGCGGGATAAAAAGTTGAAGGTGGAGAATGAGCTTAGATTTTTAAAATCAGACATTTCTAAGATGGTGTTGGCGAAGGTGGAGGCACTTTCCCAGTTGGCCCATGCAAAATAGGTTCTTACTGAACTGAAAGCAGAGGTGGATAAGACGAGCTTGGATGATCTCGATTAGGGAAATGAATATATTGTTCTTATGAAGTTGAACTAGCTATATGTTGTACTGTGTTGTTTTCATGTAGTTACCGCACTATGATGTTATAGTATATTTATGTGCTTGATATGAAATTCGCAAATAGCTGTTCGATATGAAATGTGAATTTGCGTAATACTGGAATTATTAATTGTAAACTAATAAACCTGCTAAATGTGTCATGGACCTTTGCAAAACGGTTCTAGCACTGAAAGCGCTTGCGATGGATAGCCCAATGCCACACAGTTTTCTTCATCAAATCGTGTGTGATATAGTTGATAAAAGCAAACAGTTAACCAAGGCAGACTGTGTGTGATAGTTACACCTTTCACACACGAGCCTACACATAAAACTGTGTGGGATGTACATATGAACGGAAATGTTTTCCCTGGATTGACTGTGTGGGATGTACATAAGAACAGAAATGTATTCCTTGGATTGACTGTGTGTGATATACATACAAACGGAAATGTTTTTCTGGGATTCACAGTGTGGGATGTACATACCTACGGAAATGATTTTCTCGAATTACCGTGTGGGATGTACATACCTATGGATATGATTGGGTTTCGATGTCTCACCCGATCGCACACGGCCCCAGCCTGTGTCCCAGGAGGGCCTATCCCCGACGATTTCTGGGTCGTGTGGGAAGGACACCCTATCGCACACACTCACTTGGCGACGGTTCCAAATACCATCGCGGAAAGGGGTTAAAAGGCGTTTGTTTAGGACCGACGCGCACCAGTGTTGGCTCATGCTCCAGAAGATCCCTTCTTGGAAATTGATCTCAAAGGGGGAGAGAGAGAGCACATCAAAGCTTATCACATTAGAGAGAATGCACATCTTAAGCTTCTCTAGATTCTTTTTATCCATAGAGGAGAGGAGTGACATGCCTTCAAGAGGGGAAAGGCATGTTAGCATGTGTTAAGTTTGTTATGTTTGTTTTGCTCTGATTTTCCTTTCCCTATCTTCTCCGATTATCCAATATCAGATTCATGGTGAGAAAGACATCTAAGGGAAGGAAATTTTCTAATACATTGCATATATTTACTCTTTGGGTACATGTCTATATCCAACAGATTACTAAGTACTCACTCTCTACATATCATCCCAATCTTGGTACTCTTGTGGTTTCTTAATTGCTTTGTCCAGTAGGTGTTCGTGTGTTATCTAACCTTGTTAACTCAGGTTCACCTATACCAAAGCCACCTCAAGACCACAAGGTAAGTATATGCATCACATCCATGTGCATGATGATTTCTTGCTACTGTACATATTATTTGCAAGAAGGACTCATGAACATGGAGGTACTTTTCCTATAGTCACATCATTTGCTCTGACGCATATAGCCAAGATACATGTAACTCATTGTTTGCTCTGTCATGATTATGCATTCACATGCTCTTATATTCCATATTCACATGATTGCATACATGTAGGGGGAGCATATGCATGTTACATGTCTTTCCAAAGCTTTACTTGTCATTCTTCACTTTTTATCTAAAGCTTTGATGTATGTTGTCATCAATTACCAAAAAGGGGGAGATTTGAAGCACAAGTGCTCCCAGGGTGATTTTGGTAATTAATTTCAACATATCTCTTGCTAGAATAATACTTTTATCTAGTATATTTTAGATAAGTTCAACAAAGGTGTGGCATGGACAAGAGGATGTGGAATCCCTTCAAGATTCTAAGGAAAAACATTAGCAAAAGGTCAAGAATCTATATTTTAATTTTAGTGGTCCAAGATCACATTGAGTCCATAGGAAAAGCCAATACTATTAAAAGGGGATGAGGTCTTGCTTAATTGCTTCCTTGCTCAAAGGGCTTAGTGATATGCTCCGAAGCCCTCAACCACTTTCACATTTCCACATATGTCCCAAACCAAAAGTCAAACTCGGTCCCACCGATTTGACCTATCCGGCGCCACCGAGTTCACTTGACATAGCCACTGCCAAAAACCCTAATCAATTCGGTCTCACCGATGGGATCTCAGTCTCACCGGGATGGGCTTGCAAACTCTCTATTCCCTATTGCAATTATCTCGATCTCACAGAGATATGCAATCAGTCCCACCGAGTTTGCTTGACCAACTCTCTGTTTTGCTTATTACCAAAATCGGTCTCACCGAGTTTGTGTAATTAGTCAAACCGAGTTGAGGTTTTACCCTACCCCAAGCACATTGGTCCCACTGAGTTGATCTTATCAGTCCCACCGAAAACTCTAACGTTCACATTTTGAACCATATCAGTCTGATCGAGTTTCTCGATTTGGTCCCACGGAGTTTGGTGAACTATGTGTAATGGCTAGATTTTTTGTGGAGGCTATATATACCCCTCCATCCATCCTCCATTAATGGAGAGAGCAATCAGAACGTGCCTACACTTCCAGCATTCTTTTCTGAGAGAGAACCACCAACTCATGTGTTGAGACTAAGACATTCCAATCCAACCACAAGAATCTTGATCTCTAGCCTTCCCCAAGTTGCTTTCCACTCAAATCATCTTTCGACCATATCCAAATCTGTGTGAGAGAGTGGAGTGTTGGGGGGACTATCATTTGAAGCACAAGAGCAAGGAGTTCATCATCAACACACCATCTATTACCTTTTGGAGAGTGGTGTCTCCTAGATTGGTTAGGTGTCACTTGGGAGCCTCCGTCAAGATTGTGGAGTTAAACCAAGGAGTTTGTAAGGGAAAGAAGATCGCCTACTTCATGAAGATCTACCCAAGCGAGGCAAGTCCTTCATGGGCGATGGCCATGGTGGGATAGACAAGGTTGCTTCTTCGTGGACCCTTCATGGGTGGAGCCCCCTGTGGACTCGCGCAACCGTTACCGTTCGTGGGATGAAGTCTCCATCAACGTGGATGTACGATAGCACCACCTATCGGAACCACGCCAAAAATCTCCGGGGTTTCCAATTGCGTTTGCACACTCCAATACCATCCCTTTACTTTCTTAAAAATTGTATGCTTTACTTTCCGCTGCTCATATACTCTTGCCATGCTTGCTTGAGATGTATTGTGAATGTTTAAACTTGTGCTAAAACTCCACCTTAACTTAAAGAAATTAAAAATTGCTACTTTTCTTTGTTGAGGGTCTAATGACCCCTCTAGACACCTCTTCTCGATCCTCTCAATTGCTATCCGCCTCGGCCTCGACTTTCTTCAGGGCCTCCCTCAAGCCCTCGACCTCGCAGGCGGCAACTGCAGGATCATCACGATAAAGGATTAGCATACAATCCGGATCGTCAATACCCGGCGTCCAGCAAATACACGTCTTATTAGAGGGCTTACCTTGCGCCCCGTCGATCCGTTTGTTGACAAGGTCAAGCTCTTTATCGGAAAGCTTCAGCTTCCGATCCATATCCTCTAGTGTCGCGACATTAGCAGCCGCGGCCACGGAAAATTACTGCGTCAGCAACAGAAATGTCAACTTCATTAATCAGCCTACCGAATTTGATCCTCTGCATGTTACTTCGAAGTCCTTGTAGAGTCTCGGGGGCTGCTACATACACGGCCTACCCAAACTAAAAATTACAACTGCATTACGAGAAAAGAGCATTACTTGATTTACCTCAAAGCCTATTAGAAGGCATTGGACAGCATCGTTCAATCCGGATTGGATGGACCAAACACCCTACATAACCACACTCATAAGAGTGCGGTGCCCATCAATGATGATAGAGTTGCCTACCAACTCCTCCAACACGTCTGGCTAGCCAACCGCCGCCCATGTAGAGGTGTTCGGCGTTGACATTGGCTCCCTGGCCCCTTCCCCACTGGGAGGAGCCTATGCCGTTGAAGACCTTGGGGGCTCGGGAGCGGAGGACGGGTGGGGTCTGGATGGTCCGGACTCCTTTCCTGTGTCAGCCAGGAGGGACGTGCCCTCCTAGTCTTCGGTGACCAAGGTGTTAACCTCGGCCATTACAGTGTCGGCCTCCCCTATGTGTTCGGAGGAGGAGGAGTCCTTCGGGACCGAACCTCCTCGACCTCTTCGGGGACCAGAGGAGGTGCAGAGTGCGCCATAGACGCACTATCTGCCAGTTCGGTGGGCGGAGACTTCCCCTCTGAAGTCTGCTTGGTGGGACCTTCGCGTGGGGAACTGTTAAGCAGAGGGGTTCATCATCCTCATTGGTGCTCCTCCGATTATACGTGAGTAGTTTACCACAGACCTACGGGTCCGTATGTAGTAGGTATGTGGCTTCTCCTCTCTTTTTGATCTTCAATACAATGTTCTCCTTGATGTTCTTGGTGATCTATTTGATGTAATTACTTTCCGCGGTGTGCTTGTTGTGATCGGATGAATTGTGAGTTTATGATTAGTTCTATCTATGAATATTGAGTCTTCTCTGAACTATTTTATGCATGATCTTTATAGCCTCGTATTTCTTCTCTGAAACTTTGGTTTGGTTTGGCCAACTAGATTGATTTTTCTTGCAATGGGAAGTGGGGCTTTGTGATGGGTTCGATCTTGCGGTGCTTATTCTCAGTGACAGAAGGATACATGACACGACTGTATCGTTGCCATTAAGGATAAAAATATGGGTCTATTCCAACATGAATAGATCTTGTCTACATGATGTCATCGTTCTTATTGCATTACTCCTTTTTTCATGAACTTAATACACTAGATGCATGCTGGATAGCGGTCGATGTGTGGATTAATAGTAGTAGATGAGGTAGGAGTCGGTCTACTAATCTTGGACCTGATGCCTATATACATGTTCATTGCCTTGTATATCGTCATGATTATTTTCGTTTCTGTCAATTGCCCGACAGTAATTTGTTTACCCACCGTATGCTATTTTCTCAAGAGAAGCCACTTGTGAAATCTATGGCCCCCGGGTCTATTTCCTATAATATTATTTTCAGATCTCTTATTCCAAAAACCCAAAAATACCTTGCTACACTTTTTATTTATTTATTTTATTTTTTGTTTTTGTCAGATCTATTTATCAAATCTCATACAATTTTATCTATCTCAATACCGAGAAGGGATTGACAGCCCCTCTTACGCGTTGGGTTGCAAGTATTTGTTATTTGTATGCAGGTGTTGTTTACATAGTGTTGTTTGGTTCTCCTACTGGACCTATTAACAAACGGGTCGTACAATAATAATATTAAGACAACCATATGGCTCCCGCTGGTTGCCATACTCATCGACATGCAAGTCACGAAAGATTACAAAACATGGTTATCTCATACATCACATATATCATATCATATCATGTCTTGGTCATACCACATCACATGCCGTGCAAAACAAGTTAGAAGTCCTCTACTTTATTCTTGCAAATTTTTACGTGGCTTCTGAGGGCAATGTATAAGAACTATTGTTACTGAAGAAAAGCCAGAATGGTGATATAGAAGTTGCCCTTTAACCTTTCCAGGACCGTCATTGTCAAATCAGATTTTAACAAGGGACTAACACCCGGCAACCACTTTATGCAATACAAGTTACATGTCAAGCACGGATACCAGTCTCTTGTGCGTGGACAAGTGAAGTTGGTCTAGGCCGCTTCATCCCACTATGTCACCAAATCCAAAATGACAAAGGAGGGTTTCAACATGAACATCAAACCCCGCAACAAAATTGTGTTCTATTCATGCAAAGAATCTACGCATAGACGGGGCTTTGAAACCACTCATGTAAATCACTGCATGGAAAGCAATTTTTTCCTACGAGATAAAAATTCCCCAAGATCTAATCTACTGGATTCTAGCAACAAGTGGGAGAGAGTTGATAACCCACAACTATAGGGGATCATTTGTAGCCTATTCGATAAATAAGAGTGTCGAACCCAACGAGGAGCTAAAGGTGGAACCAATATTCTCTCAAGTTCTATCGACCACCGATACAACTCTACGCACACTTAACATTTTGTTTACCTAGAACAAGAATAAAACTAGAAGTACTTTGCGATAATAAAACTACGAATAAATTGCAAGATAATAAAAGTTAGTTGTTTATTAGAAAGCTTTTGTCACACAAGAAAGTTATTTGTCCCTAGGTGACCGATAACTAAACAGGTAATCATTATTACAATTTTATATGAGGGAGAGGCATGAGCTAACATACTTTCCGTACTTCGATCATATGCACTTATGATTGGAACTCTAGCAAGCATCCGCAACTACCAAATATCATTAAGGTAAAACCCAACCATAGAATTAAGTATCAAGTCCTCTTTATCCCATACGCAATAACCCACTGACTCGTGTTATGCTTATGTCACTCTAGACACCCACAAGAAGCGAAACATGAACGTATTGCAACACCCTGTAGCGGGGATCCCTCATGTTTGCGCGACATGGAGGGCATCGTATGATAGCACCAAATAAAATATACAACTCAAACCAATCATGATCATCAGTCAACCCATAGGACAAAACAGATCTACTCAAACATCATAGGATAACCACATATCATTGGATTATAATATATAGTGTTGAGCACCATGTTTAAGTAGAGAATTGCAGCAGGAATAGAGAGGTTACACCGTTGCATAGAGGGGGAGAAACTTGGTGTTGACGGTAGCAAGGTTGTTGATGTAGATCGCCGTCACGATCATTGCCCCTGCGACACTCCGGCGCCACAGAAAAGAGGGGGAGAGAGCCCCCCTCCTTCTTATTCTTTCTTGGCCTCCCCCTAGATGGGAGCAGGGTTTCCCCTCTGGTCCATGGCCTCCATGGCGGCTGATACGTCTCCAACGTATCTTTGATTTTTAATTGTTCCATGCTATTATATTATCGATCTTGGATGTTTTACATTCATTTTCTAGCAACTTTATATCATTTTTTGGGACTAACCTATTTACATAATGCCCAGTGCCAGTTGTTGTTTTTTGCTTGTTTTTTACCTCACAAAATATCCATATCAAATGAAGTCAAAATGCAGCGGAACTTTTTGGAGATTTTTTCTGCCCAGAAGAGACCTAGGGAGCCCGGGAGGTGTACCGGAGGAGGCCCGTGGGCCCACAAGACACCAGGGCGTGCCAGAGGCCCCAGGCATGCCCTAGTGCCTTGTAGGGCCCAGGGCCCACATTGATCTCTTCTACTACCTCTCAGCTCTACAAATACTCAAATAATTAAAAAACCCTAGGGAGTCGACGAAACACATTCCAGCCACCTCAGGTTCTAGAACCATGAAATCCAATCTAGAGCCCTTTTCCGGCACCTTGTCGGGGTGGGGGGGGGGGACAATCACGGAGGGGTTCATCATCCTCATTGGTGCTCCTTTGATGATGCGTGAGTAGTTTACCACAGACCTACGGGTCCATAGGCACTAGCTAGGTGGCTTCTTCTCTCTTTATAATCTTCAATACAATGATGTTCTTGGTGAGCTATTTGATGGAATGACTTTTTGCGGTGTGTTTGTTGTGATCTGATGAATTGCGAGTTGATGATCGGTTCTATCTTTGAATATTATTTGAGTCTTCTCTGAACTCTTTTATGCATGATCTTTATAGCCTCATATTTCTTCTCCGAAACGTTGGTTTGGTTTGGCCAACTAGATTGATTTTTCTTGCAATGGGAATAGGTGCTTTGTGATGGGTTCGATCTTGTGGTGCTTATTCTCAGTAACAGAAGGAGACATGGCACGCATGTATCGTTGCCATTAAGGATAAAAGATGGTGTCTATTCCTACATGAATAGATATTGTCTAGATCATGTCACCGTTGTTGTTGCATTACTCTATTTTTCCTTGAACATTATACACTAGATGCATGCTGGATAACTCTCGATGTGTGGAGTAATACTAGTAGATGCAGGCAGGAGTCGATCTACTAATCTTGGATGTGATGCCTATATACATGATCATTGCCTTGGATATCATCATGATTATTTGCTTTTCTATCAATTGCCCAGCTGTAATTTGTTTACCATCGTATGCTATTTTCTCGATAGAAGCCACTAGTCAAATCTACGGGCCCTAGGTCTATTTCATATCATATTATTTTCAGATCTATTATTCCAAAAACGCAAAAATACCTTGCTACACTATTTATTTATTTCATTTTATATTATTTTGTGTTCTTGTCAGATCTATTTATCAAATCTCATACAATTTTATCTATCTCAATAACGAGGAGGGATTGACAACCCCTCTTATGCGTTGGGTTGCAAGTATTTGCTATGTGTGTGTAGGTGATGTTTACATAGTGTTGCTTGGTTCTCCTACTGGATTGATAACTTGGTTTCATAACTAAGGGAAATACTTACCGTTGTTGTGCTGCATCATCCTCTCCTCTTCGGGGAAATATCAGCGCAGATACAAGCAATCAGCAGCGGAGGGATGAGAGCCCCTCCAAGATTGGATCTATCTCTCTATTCTCTTCTGTTTCTTGTTACTGTTTTCAACCCTTCACTCTTTATTAAATTCCCGGAGATCCTTCACTCTTTATTTAGACGATTGTTTCCATAAATTATCTTTCTTGCGCCGAAAGAAGGGCCCCAACCGACTTATGGGGTGCCCACAAGACACCACTGTGCACCAGGGGGGAGGTCATGCCCTGGTACCTCGTGGAGGCTGTGGGCCTCGGTTTGCGTTGATTCCACCTCCCAAAAAGCACATATCTTCCAAATTAATTATCCGTAAATTTTTATCGCATTTGGTCGTTTGATATGGATATTCTGCGAAACAAAAACATGGAACAAAGAGGAAGTGGCACTGGGCACTGGATCATTATGTTAGTCTCAAAAAATAATATAAAATGTTGCCAAAAGTATATAAAAGTTGTATAATATTGGCATGGAACAATAAAAAATTATAGATACGGTGAAGACGTATCAACATCCCCAAGCTTAATTCCTGCTCGTCCTCGAGTAAGTAAATGATAAAAAAGATAATTTTTGATGTGGAATGCTACCTAGCATAATCTTGATCATATATCTAATCATGGCATGAATATTAAGACACGATTGATTCAAATCAATAGTCTATAATTTGACATAAAGACATCAATACTCACGCATCCCAACAAACAATCATGTCTTTCAAATATCAATGCTAAAGAACGTTATCCCTACAAAATCATCTAGTCTTGTCATGCTCCATCTTCTTAACACAAAGTATTTATCATGCACAACCCCGATGACAAGCCGAGCAATTGATTCATACTTTTTAAGGTGCTTCAGATTTTTGAACCCCCACGCAATACATGAGCGCAAGCCATGGATATGGCACTATGGGTGGAATAGAGTATGATGATAGGGGTAAACATAGACAAGACAAAAAGTGAGAAAGTGTCACATCGACGCGGCTAATCAACGGGCTATGGAGATGCCCATCAATTGGTATCAATGCGATGAGTATGGATTACCATGCAACGGATGCACCAAGAGCTATGAGTGTATGAAAGCTCAAACTGAAAACTAAGAGGGTGTGCATCTAACTCTATATTGAAAAATTGCCACTAGTATATGAAAGTGACTACATAGGAGACTCTCTACATGAAAAACAAGGCGCTATTCTAAAGCACAAGTGTGGTGTTTGCATGCACCTTCTCTCTTTCCTCTAGTTTCTTTCTTTCATTTCTTTTTTTTTACTTTTTTTCTTGGGCTCTTTTTGGCCTCACTTTATGTTTTTTTCTTCTTTTTGCCCATAGTCTCATCCCGACTTGTGGGGGAATCATAGTCTGCATCATCCTTTCCTCACTAGGACATGCTCTAATAATGAATAATGATGATCATCACACTTCTGTTTACTTACAACTCAATACTACAACTCAATACCTAGAACAAATTATGACTCTATATGAATGCCTATGGCAGTGTACCAGGATGTGCAATGATCTAGTATAGCAAGGATATCAAAAAACGGACAAGCCATGGAAATATCGAGCTAGCTTTCTTACAATCATGCAAAGCAATATGACAATGAATGCTCGAGTCATAAAAATGGAACGATGGAAGTTGCATGGCAATATATCTCGAAATGGCTATGGAAATGCCATAATAGGTATGTATAGTGGTTGTTTGAGGAAGATATTATAACGCTTATGTGTGCTAGAGCGTATCATATGACGGGGTTTGGATAACCGGCGAAGTTTGCACCACGTCTCGAGGTGAGAAAGGGCAATGCACGGTACCAAAGAGGCTAGCAAATTGCGGAAAGGTAAGAGTGCGTATAATCCATGGACTCACATTAGTCATAAAGAACTCATATACTTACTGTAAAAGTTTATTAGCCCTCGAAGCAAAGTACTACTACGCATGCCCCTAGGGGGATAGATTGGTAGGAAAACACCATCGCTTGTCCCTGACAAAGACAGTCAATAATAAATCATGCTCCAATTTCATAGCATAACGAGAGACTATACATGCATGGTTCGGGAACCACAAACCTTAACACCAAAATTCTTACTAACCAGAACCATTTACTAGTACCTCTCACATATTATGAACTCTATATCACAAAACTATTCCAAGGAATCAAACATATCGTATTCAGTGATCGACAAGTTTTATGTAGGATTTTATGACTAACCATGTGAATGACCAATTCCTGTTGACTCTCTAAATAGATTTAAGTGAAGCATGAGAGTTTAGTTTTTTCTACAAAAGACTTGCACACGCTCTAATGAATATAAGTGAAGCAAAAGAGCATTATGTAAATAACAGTTTTTTATTGTGAAGAGAAACATGCAATCCAAACATCAAATGATATAAGTGAAGTATATGAAGCATTCTATAAAGCCGTACTCAAAAGATATAAGTGAAGTGCGAAGAGCATTCTATAAATCAACCAAGGACTATCTCATACCAACATGGTGCACTAAAATAAAAATAAAAAGCGGAGGACGCTCCAAGATTTACGCATATCACGTGAACAAAACACAAACCGAGACATATTGATACTTGTTGATGAAAGATAGGATGCCTTCTGGGGCATTCCGAAGCTTAGAAGCTTGAGTCTCCTTGAATATATACTTGGGTTGCCTTGGGCATCCCCAAGCTTGAACTCTTTGATGGAAATATGCCCTAGAGGCAATAATAAAATGGTTATTATTATATTTACTAAATCATGGCAAAGGTTTACTATTCATGCTAGAATTGTATTGACCGGAATCTAAAATACATGTGTGGATACATAAACAAATACCGTGTCCCTAATGACCCTCTACTAGACTAGCTCGTTGATCAAAGATGGTTAAGGTTTCCTAACCATAGACATGAGTTGTCATTTGATAATGGGATCACATCATTAGGAGAATGATGTGATGGACAAGACCCATCCGTTAGCATCGCATATTGATCGTTCAGTTTATTGCTCTAGCTTTCTTGATGAAAAATACATATTCCTTCGACTATGAGATTATGCAACTCCCAGATACCGAAGGAATACCTTGTGTGCTATCAAACGTCACAATGTAACTGGGTGATCATTAAGATGCTCTACAGGTGATGGAGTCACGGACTAAGGGGTCCTCGGCGTGACGGCCCATTGAGTATGGGCCAAACTGGTGGAGCCCTATAGTGACCTGAGATCTATGAAGCCGTGGTGGAGGGTGCATAATCTCTTTTCCCTTATTGTAATATATCTTTGGTAACCCTAACCCTACCAGTGTCTATAAAAACCGAGGGTTGTAATCTTTAGGGCTAGATCTACATTCATCACATCATCGCCTTAGGGTTTAGCTCATGCTGATCTTGAGGTAGATCTACTCTGTAAACCATATTATACATCCAATACAATCAGGTAGGACGCAGGGTATTACCTCTTTGAGAGGGACCGAACATGGGTAAACATTGTGTTCGTCGTCCCTTTGTTCCCCATTGATCCTAGATACATAGCTCGGGACCCCCTACCCCGACGTCTGCTGGTTTTGGCACCGACATTGGTGCTTTCATTGAGAGTTACACCGTGGGGTCGCCCAAAGGATCGATGGCTCGCCTGATCATAGGAGAAGGCATCGGGCCTGGGGATTTCTTTGTCCAAGGCAACTTTTCACATTTGGCAGCATCGTCTTGCACACCGACACGATGGGCCGTATGGGTCAGACCGACACCTTCGCCCCTGGACACCGAATTTGATTCTGTGGTCTAGAATACACTGCGGACACATGGTTCGATTTGGTTTTCACCGTATTCACTTCCCCCTCCTGCACCCTCGCCACGCCCACTCCAGAGTCGTTTTCCGTTCCGATCGACATTTTGGCCTCAACAGCTTCGAGCCAGTAGAGCCCCGCTTCGAGCAGGGGACAGACTTTGCCTCCGTCCGGATACATCATGAAAGCGGAGGACCTATCCTCGACCTTCAAGGCAGAATTAGGAGGTAGAAGCGAAGAGTCAATCTCGGCTGAACCTTCCCTTCACGACGCTCACCTGGCCTTGAGCCCTTACGACAAAGCGGCAGCCAACGGACAGGGTTCACCCCTGGCCCAAAGCGGCTCGATGTCGAACCCTGACGGGGAAGCTACAAGCAAGGACCAAAGCCCGTCCTTGAACTCCTGTGGCGGTCCGGATCCCTTCAAGGATCCGGCTCCACATCCCGAGCTTAGCACGACCAGCGAAAATCAAGGACTGGCCAAGGCATTGAGTGCCCCACCCCCGTTGCGACAAAATTCGGCCGGGAGCCCTCAAGTTGGGCGACCCTCGCAATGGTAAACGAGGCGCTAGACCGAATTCAGAAAATGAGCATCCAGGGGGACCTGCCCTCCACCTTCAACCATCAGCCCTTCGGGGCGTACCATAGGGAATTTTGCGTCCCACCCACCACCCATTTGGTAGCTACTATCAATCATTTAGCCGATATACTAGACTGTAAATCGGAAAATGCCGAATAGATGGATGAGGAGGACGTAGCCACGGCCAATGCCTATGTTGCCCCACGGTCACCGGCCGCTGGTCGGCCACATCCACCTACGACATTTACATGGTTGACACCCCCAAGGACGGCGACGACACTCCTAATCAGGACCGAGGCAACCCCAGAGATGAGCCGCCAAACGCCGCAAACAGCACCGTCGATCAAAGCCACGTCGGAGCCATGCGAGCAACATGGACTCTGCGGAGAATGGCACCATAAATAATATGGATGACCTCTCCGGAGACGCAGCCAACGAACATCATCAAGATGATGCCACGAGGCAGGAGGACCCGCTCAATCCGAAAAACCCCAACGACTCCGAGGATAGCAATTACCTCCCAATCTTTGAAGCAGAAGTTAGTCTCGGGGATGACGATTTAATCGTCCCGGAGACCCCCTGGAGCAAGAATGGTTCAAGCGGAGGCTTTTAGCCACCGCTCGCAGCCTAAAGAAACAAAAATGTAAAATCAAGGCCGAACAGAACACCCTCAACGACCGATGGACTAAAGTCCTAGTCGCCGAAGAAGGGTATGGCCGCGAGCAGCCAACCAAAAGTTATCCCAAGTGAAGACTACTGCCGCAGTTCGACGATGAGGCCTTAGAGCCAACACGTCCAACTTACACAAGTACCGAACAACCGGACAGCCCCCCTAGAGGGCGCGACAGAGAAGCCAATGAGGCCGAACGCCCAGCTGCCCCACCTCGCCGTTAAGGAAAAGATCAAGTGTGGCCCACTTACGAGTACGACCTCCGCCATGACATAGATGCTCGAGAAGGTCATACCATGTCCATCTACGGACCCAGAGAATACCCGCCTGCTTAACAGGAAGGGTACTATGATTGTCTAAACCGAAACTATAGAATCCGGGAGAAACAACAGATTCAGAAGGCTGAAGATCTTTAACGCGATGTAGCCTGACTTCGGGGCACCGCACACCCCTTGTGCTTCATAGAGAGTGTAATGCCACACCAATTCCCGGAAGGCTTCAAGCCTGTGAACATCGAATCATACGATGGAACCACAGATCCATCCATATGGATAGAGGATTTCTCCTCCACATCCACATGGCGCGAGGTGATGACCTCCACGCCGTTAAATATTTGCCGCTAAAGCTTAAAGGTCCAGCTTGACACTAGTTGAACAACCTTCCCGAGGACTCTATAGGCTGTTGGGAAGAGCTTGGGGATGCCTTTCGAGCAAACTTCCAGGGCACCTATGTCCGGCCTACGGACGCTGATGACCTAAATCGCATCACACAAAAACCTGGAGAATCTGCCCGACAATTTTGGAACTGATTCCTGATGAAGAAAAACCAGATTGTCGACTGTCCGGATGCCGAAGCCTTGGCCGCCTTCAAGCATAGCGTCAAGGACGAATGGCTCATAAGGCAGCTCGGCCAGGACAAACCAAGGACTATGGTAGCACTTACTTATCTCATGACTCACTTTTGCGCGGGCAAAGAAAGTTGGCTCGCTCGGAAAAACACCAACCCCGACACACCCGGTACCTCCGAGGTTCGTGACGGAAACAGAAAGCTGTGGGACTCAGGGCTCCACAGACCCATGAAAGGTTCGAATTCTGGGGCATGTGTGAAGAACTCAACCTCTCCAGCCAACCAATTTGTCGCACCCACGGCCTAGCTCGATGAACAAGAAAGGAAAGGGACACGCCAGTTTACCCTACTCCTGCTTTGGGGTGGATTAGCCTCGCGAGGGGCTGAGGATGAACTGGTACAGAGGAAGAACAACCTCAGGAGGTCTGTTCTTGTGTGGGTGTGAGCTAGTGAGGGTTCAGATCTTGGATCCTGGATTTCCTTCTATGGTGGTGGCTAAGCTACATTTTTAGTGGCCTTGGTCCTCTTCCTCCAAACTAAGGCGGGAAGGGATCCCGCAGTGGCCAATTTTGAAGGGGGACTAGTAGTGCATCTTATCCTGACGAAAGGTAGTCTTCGCCTGCAAAGCTTCCAGTCGTGACGCCGTGGTCGGCTCGGCGATGACATCCGTCCTGCCGTCCTGGCAGTCTTGGTATTGTTGCATGGGAATGGAAATCTTTGGCTGATTCCTCGGGACCACACACCTGCACGTGCCTCCTTAGCACCAAAGAGGAAACCTGCTGCTCTACGCCCGCTGGCGCTCGCCTGGCCTTGGTCGTCATGGCTTGCGTCACCCAAACCTCATGAGATGGGTGCTTGCATAGGAATCTCCGCTCCTCGGTAGCCAGCCTAGGGAGGCCGCTCCCTCCGGTGGTCTTGGTGTCTTCCGCCTCGCGAGGGTCTTGTTTGGACAATGCTGAAGATGGGCCGCACCACCGTCGATGGTGCCATGTCATGGGCTGCAGGTAGGCAAGTCTGTGTACCTTGGTTCCCAAAACGCCAACAGTAGCCCCCGGGTCCAAGGCGCGCTCAGACATGGCCTCAGGGCAAAGCTAAAGGGCAATGACAAAGCGCCGCGGGCCACAATTGCTTGCGGGCCTAGTCGACGCGTGGCGCTTGATGGCATGTGGGCGTCTCCACTTCCCCACACTGCCTCGGTAACCATCCTAGGTTGACAAAAAGACTGATGCCTACCGTCGAGCCTTGCTTGCCTTTTCTTCAACTTTCTCAAGATCCCCTTTTCTCCCTACCGAGAGCACCCCTAGATCTGCCGAATTTCTTCCTTGAGCTCTTCGTTGATGACTGTCGGCGTCCTGGGAACGGGGGTACCTAGACCTGCCTGCCTGTGGCCCACGATGCGGCTCCACCAATGGCCTGGTACGAACCATCTTCGTCAGCAACCACTCAAGACCCTCGCGAGGGGCCAAGTCTCGCGAGGGGGACGACACCAAGACCTCCTCAGGGGCAGCATCACTAGGCTGGCTCCCAAGGAGCGGAGATATCTATGCAAGGGGCACCTCGCAAGGTTCATGTGACGTGAGCCATGATGACCAAGGCCTGGACGGCGCCAGTGGGCGTAGTGTACCAGTTTCCGCTTTGTTGTTAAAGAGGCAGTCACAGGAGAGGAGTCCCGAGGCATCAGGCAAAGGTTTCCATATCGGCGCAAAGAGACCAATACCAGCAGGACGGCAGGACAAAGGTCATCACTGAGCCCACAACTGCATCACCACTAGAGCCTTTGGCAGGCGAAGACCACATTTTGTCAGGATAGCTTGTACTAGTTGTCTCCCTTCAAAATTGGCCGTTGTGGGATTCCTTCCCGCCTACATTTAGGAAGAGGACCAGGGCCTCTATAAATAGGACCAGCCACCACCATAGGAGGGGGACGGATCATTCATACCACCCTCATACGCACCAGCTCACCGAGCTCAAGAACACCTCTCCTCAGGAGGTTGTTCTTATCTTGTACTTGTTCATCCTCAGCCTACAAGGCAATCCACCACACACGCCGGAGTAATTATTACACCCCAATGGTGGCCCAAACCAGTATAAACCCTCATGTCTCTTGTTCTTAGGTTCGTCGAGCTAGGCCTTGAGATTGTTGTGCGAGTGAGCTAGGGAGAGAGAGTTCTTCGTGCACACCCTAGAGTTCGAACCTCAAGGGTTTGCCGGAACCCAGAGTCTGACATTTGGCACGCCGGGTAGGGGGTGTGCCGAAGCTTCCCCTCCCTGCTTGCTTCGTTCCTCCGACCGGCTCCCATGGCAGGTGCCACTCCTCCGACTGGGTCGACGGGCACGCACGGAGGTGCCGTGGGCATCCGGGCCTTCATCCCCACCTTGCGGCAGGTGCTGTGGCCGCACAATTTCAAGCCAGAGATGCCACCTCGATATGACGGCATGGCGGATCCAGCGGTTTTCCTGCCGGCGTACAAGGAGGTCGTTCTCGAAGCCGGAGGCGATGACCAAGTCATGGCCAACTGGTTCCCCATGGCCCTCGCTGGCGTGCCGCGCGCCTGGTTGCTTAACCTGCCGGGGTCCTCTTGTGGCCCCCTAGGAGGAGCTGTGTATTCTCTTCATCCCACGCTTCGTGGAGCAGGCGCCCCCTGCCGTGGAAGCCCTCCTTGGTGGTTCGCAGGCACCACCCTCGGGCCGCCACTTCAAGCAGTTCATCCACCAGATGGGCGCTGCCCGCGTGTAGCAGGGGGCTCCACAGAGATGGGCGGTGCCCCAGGCCGACCTCACCTTCATCTCGGAGGACCACCCAGCAATCACCACGGTCTCAGGCGCGCTCCCGATGCTCTGCATGCCCACCATCTGCAACATAGCAGTCACCAAGACCCTCGTCGATGGAGGGGCAAGCCTCAACATGCTCTCCGTGGAAGACTTCAGCTTGCTCCACGTACCGCTCGGCCGACTCCGTCACACCAAGCCTTTTTTTTGACTGGTAACTGTAGGGAAACCCCCCCCCCCCCACAGCATTCAGAATTTATTAATAAAGCAAGGGACAATACAATACATGGATTACAAGAGGTAATCTATACAGGAAGAGAGAGAAAAAAAAACTACACTAAGAGACTAGATTACAAAACCTCAAGGAGGCAAGAAGGAAATCCATCTAAGCAGCTCCTCCTTATATCTTTGCTTGATTCTATGTTGCATGAGTGTAATATCATGGATGAAGGCACATCTCCATCTATTAAAGCTTTGCCTCTCATGCCTGAAGACTCTAGCATTTCTCATTATCCAAATATTCCAGCAAGCAACAAAGACAACCTCAGTAAAGAAAGGTTTAGCAAAGTCTTGCTTAGCTTGCATGACAATTGTGGACATATCCTCTCCAGGTGGCCATAATATTTGAAGGTAATTCCATATTCTCACACTGAAATTACACTCAAAGAATAAGTGGTTTCTGGTCTCACGTGTCCCCAAAGGACAGAGAACACAGTTTACCCCATCCTCCAGATGCCAGTGCCTTCTTTCAACCATATCTTTGGTATTCAATCTATCCATGATTAACATCCAAGCAAACACCTTGATTTTCATTGTGCAGGAAGATCTCCAAATCCATAAAAGGAGAGGATTGAAAGACATTTGGGAATGCACAAATGAGTAGAACAGCTTGGGCTTAAAAGGTTGGCTGGATCCCTGCCAGAACCAGATGTCATTTGCTTCCACTTCCCTATTACAATTGGCCATCATGTTTTGCACAGTCATATACTCCTGGTAAGCCTGTGCAGACAAAGGTAAATGGAACAACTCTGTGAGACTCTGTGAATGGAAAGCCTCAGAGACAGTAATCCAGGGATCTTTGACATATGAAAATAGCCTTGGAAATCTGGTTTGCATGGTGATTGATGTTTCATCTATCTTCCACTTATCAGACCAAAATAAAGCAGAAGTCCCAGAGTTGATCTGAACCCAAGTTGTGCACCTAAAATGATCCAGCAATTTACATATATCCTTCCACCAATAGGAACCACAATTGTTAGTCCCCTGTGGTACAGAACAGTGGTAATATGTATCCCATATAAGTGAAACCCATGGCAAGTCCAACCTGTTCAGGAATTTGTGCAGATGTTTCAGCAAGAGAGCCATATTTTGCACACCCAGATTTAAAATGCCCAGCCCTCCTTTGTTTTTGGGCCTACAAATTAGGTCCCAGGCTGCCAGGGATGGTGAGGGATCATCTCTGTGTTTTCTCCACAAGCATTGCCTTTGTATTCTCTCCAATTGCTTTAATATCCCTGCAGGAACAAGGAGGCTGCCAAGATAGAATATGGGCATGGAAGACAATGCAGAGTTTAAGAACTGTAGCCTTTCCCCCTGGTTTAAGAAAGAAGAACTAGCTGACATTCTTCTCTCCATGCAATCCACAAGGGGCATAAAATCCACCATTTTTGGTCTGGTAGTACCCACAGGTAGCCCAAGATATGTGAAGGGCATCTTGCCAACCTGACAACCAAAGGCTGCAGCCAAACTGGTGGTAGTGTTCTCATCCACATTAATGGGAACCATGGAAGATTTGTGGTAGTTCACCACTAGCCCTGTAGAGGTGGAGAACACATGTAGCATGTCCTTGAGAGCCAAAATTTGAGCTTTGTCTGCTGGTAGAATGATTAGGGTATCATCAGCATACTGAACTATAGGATAATCTTGGTCATGGCATGGGATTGGCAGCTTTAAGATTCCCCTTTTGAACATATCATTTACTACTGATTGCAAGAGGTCAGCAGCAATTACAAAAAGCAAGGGTGAAAGGCAGTCTCCTTGCCTAACTCCCTTTTTACAAAGGAATTGTCTACCAGGTACTCCATTTAAAAGGACAGATGAAGTTCCAGTTGATAGCAGTTGCTTGACCCAAGAAATCCATTTTTGATTAAATCCCTTGTGCTTGAGAATTAACAGAATAGCTTCATGCTCAATGGAGTCAAAGGCTTTCTCAAAATCCAATTTAAGAATAACAATAGGTCTCTTTGACTGATGGCATTGGTGCAGATATTCAAGTGTCCAGCCAATACAATCCTGAATTGTCCTACTTTTAATAAAACCATATTGATTCTTATGTATACATTCCATAATGATCCTCTGAAACCTGTTAGCAGCCATTTTGGACAGAAATTTGAGGCCCATCCCAGTCAAAGAGATTGGCCTATAATCTCCAACACCTTCAGGGGCCAGTTTTTTGGGTATGAGTGTAATGAAAGAGCCATTTATATTCTCTAGGTTTGCAGTACCATTGTGGAAAGCTTCAGCTAGCTCATAAAAATCCTGACAAATAATGTGCCAACATTTCTTGAAGAATAACCCATTAAAACCATCTGGGCCAGGGGCCTTATCAGTGGGCATTTGCTTGACAGTATCATCCATTTCCTCTTTTGTAAATGGTTCAGTTAAGAAATCTAGCCCATCTACTGGCTTGAGCAAAACATTCAGGTCAAAACCCATTACTATACCAGCAGAAACTCCCATTCTATTTTTGAAACAATTCCATATGATGCCCTCCATCTGTGCATGACTAGAGACCACAGTCCCATCAATATCTGTTAGAGAAGCAATGGAATTTCTTCTATGCCTCTCAGTGGCCATAGCATGGAAGAATTTGGTATTTTCCCCACCAAGTTTAATATACCTGATTGTACACCTCTTCTTCCAGTATATAAACTGGATATGTAAGAGTTTTTCCACATGTAGTTTCACCACCTGCCTGAAGTTAAATTCAGGTCTATATAAAGGTCTAACCTCTTCAAGGCCATCTAAACACAGAATGACTTCATTGCATTTTGAGATCAACACTTTTATCTTAGAGATACTCATTTGCCATCTCTTAAGGGCCCCTCTTAGGGTTTTGAACTTGTCTGCAATTCTAGCGGTGATATGAGATTTGTGGGATGGCTTCTGCCAAGCCTGTTGGACACATTGCATAAACCCCTCAAGCTCAACCCAATAGTTCTCAAACCTAAATATAGAAGATTTAGGAATAGAAGTCTTAATATGACCACACATGGCACATGGTCAGATGCAGTTCTGGCCAGGGGTAACACTTCAGTCATGGGATATGAAGAGATCCAATCAGCAGAAGTAAAAAACCAATCTAACTGCTCTAGCAAGGGATTATCCTGCATATTGGACCATGTGTAAGATCTCCCCTTAAGGGGAAGCTCCAGCAGTCCAAGATGTGCAATTATTTCATTGAAAATGAAAATATCATTCAGATCACCACCAGGTAGATTTCTATTCTCCAGAGATCTCATGAAGTTAAAATCTCCCACCAAGAGCCAGTTATCTCCCATTGGAATTTGTAGGTTATATAACCAGTTGAAAAAATTGTCCCTGGCTTCCCCTTGGCATGGACCATACACAGAAACAAGAGACCAGTGTTCATTATTTTGCTTGGAGACAAACTGAATTACAACCGCAAACTGTTGAATTTCAACTACAGTCCCCCAGAAGACAGAGGAATTCCACACTATCAAAATGCCCCCAGAAGCACCCATAGAAGGGGAGAAAGCAAATCTATCAAATCTTTTAGGGCAAAAGGATCTAATAGATCTGAAATCAAAAGAATCACATTTGGTTTCTTGGAAGCAGGCAATAACACACTGACTTTCCTCCAACTTTTGTCTGACAGCTCTTTGCTTAGCTTCAGAATTTAGACCCCTAACATTCCAGCATAAAACACTCCAGTTCTTACAGGAATTACTCATTTACAGGAATAGTTTGATGGCACCTAATGCCACCACCCTCAACAAGCACACATGTCCAGCATGATTCTTTTAAATTATTACAAACAGTCACAAAAGAGAAGAACCATAATAAACAGAATAACTGCCACCTCCAACTAGCCATTTGACAGCTAAACATTTGCAGTACTGGTCTTTGGAGTTGAGGGATCAGCCATAAGCTGCTCCACTGTAATCAGATCATCAGCAATTCCCAGCTCCTGGCCAATCTGCTGCAGTTTGGATATGGGAGTAGGTGGTGGAAGATCTTCAACTTGCTCATCCTGCATGTTCTGAGACACTATAGCTGAGAAGGGCTTGGCCTTGGTTTCCTCCTTTTTGGCTGCATTGGGAGCTCCTGAAAAGTTGGCTTGAAGCCATCTCTCTGCAAAGATCCTCGAGTGCACCTTCTTACTGAGGTTTCCACCACTGGAGTGGGGGCCATGGTTTTCCTGGGCCTTCTAACCTTTCTCTGCTCTTCAGGTTGCTAAGGTGGCTCATTAAACTGCACTGCCTCCCCAATATAAGATGACTCAGACTGCCGAGCTAGAAAAAGAACCCTAGACACAGGCCTGTGCTCCAGATTTGTGTTGTAATAGGTCAGTCTTGGCACCTCAAAGGCCAAGTCCCAGCTTCTTTTAGAGAGCAGGTCAGACTGCAAAGGCAACACCTGTATTGGCTTAGGGATTTCATAGCAGATATCTGAATGCAAGATGGCCTCAAAGTTCCTTTTGAAGATCATCTCAGGTGGCAACTCAGGTCGAAGCATAACTTTAGCAGCAGTGACAGTCATGACCATCTCTAACTCAGAAGATTCCTCCATAGAAGTATTATTATAAGGACAATGTGCAGGTGGCTTATAGACCACTAAAGCCCAGTCGGCAGGATTATAAACTTGAACAACATTGTTTTCCACAACAACTGGCTGCTCCAGTCCCACTTCTGGCTCCACAGGTTGATCCAGATCATGAATGAGCACAAAATTTGGTTGAATATGCTATTCCACTGACAGAGAATGATCTTCAGAGTTATCAAGAACCATAGACTCTTGCTCCATTTGCACATCATTCTGCACTTGCTCATCATCCCCCCAAACTGCATTGCCCCAATTGTTGTCACCCATGTCAGGTTGCTCTGGGGGAGGTGGTGGCACTTCATTCCAACCTAAAGCAGGGTAATTAGGCAGTATAAACTGGGGAAGATCAGGAAAGGGCACCCCAGGAAGGGGGTGAGGATTTCCATTTATTGGCATCCAATCCTCATCTTGTGGCATCTGCTCTGCAAAGTTGGCCCCAAGAATGTATATGGGCGCTGTCCAAGACACTCTTGCCCCACCCCATGCAGCATAGTCATTGAAAACGACATCACGAGGCACCAGAACGTCCTCAGGAAAGGAAGCAAACACCAGGGATCTGACTAAATATGGATCCTCACTGTTCCAATGATGGAATTTGCCAAAAGTATTCACTGCCGCTCTAATGTTATCAGTATTGCGAAGATCAAGAGGGATGCCCAACATCATAATCAAACCCTGACGAAAGCCCTGAGCTCCATGAAAACCCTCCCCCTCATCATGTTTCATAAAGCGGACAAACCGATCATTGCCAAGGTGTTGCGAAGGGAGATGTATAAGAGAGTAACGCACCGCAGGATCCCTGACTCGAAACAGCCCGACAGCATTGATCCATGGCTGAACAGAACGAACCTGATATCCATGAGCTTCCAGCCATTCAGCAACCTCCTCTCGAGCATCACCAATCTCATTGGCAGCAGGCATGGGCATGACTTCAGCAAGCATGTAGTCTTCGTGGCGGCGCACGATGGGGACATGCGGCGTGACAAAGGTACGCGGCCATCTTGCATCCCCCGCATCGATGATGTGATGCCCTGCCGGGACATACTGCATTGGTTCAATGGGGAAGTTGGCCATGGCCGGCGTTGGCGAGAGTGGCTCAGAAGGCGGCGGTGGTGGTGCTTACGGAGAGCCTGGAGGCATCCTTGGACCAAGCTGAACAGAGTTGGTCGATGTGGACGGTGCAATCAAAACCGAGGAGTCCAAGTTAGGTAAAAATCCTGTCAGAGAGATATTCTCGCTTCTTGTAGCTATTGCCTTGGAAACTGAATCATTAGCGGGCTTGGGTTTCCAAACCAGACCCAATCTCCTAGCAAAACGGGTGCAATCGCGCCTAGTATGGCCAACCTGAGAACAACCCAAGCACTTTAGAGTTGACGTGCAAGAAGAAGAAAAATGCCCACGCTTAAAACAAGTCTGACATGTAACAATTTCATCGACCATGTCATTTATCATTTGATCAAAAGAGGCCTCAGCCTGGGATGGGCTCGGCACGGTAGTAGAGCTAGATGGGCCAGCAGGTGAAGGGCCCAAAAGAGGCAAATTTTGAGATCCCGAAATCCCGCCCGAGTCTACCGGCACAAGATCCGAGGTTGAACCCCTTGACGCGATACGCTGTTGGATCTCCGACGAGCTCACCGTGCCAAACATGATCGGTGGCGAAGCAACAGTCCAGTTAAGAATCTCAGGTTGGGGCGGAGCAATGACCTGGCGCTCCCTCTCAGAAATCTCATAGCCAGCACTCTCAGATGCCGCAATACATTCAGCCGTTGCATGATATCTATACCCTTTGCATGCATCATACGTTTGAAACGTAGCAAAAGATAATTTTTTCTGAAGAGAAGGCCTGGATTTAATGGCTGACTTTGATGGAGAATTATGCATTGCAAGAAGGCCCAAGGCTGCCCTACGCTTAGAAGGACTGACCAGGATCCACTCAGCATCACACTCTTTCTTCCAAATATTGAATTCACGTAACCAATTTGGACCCCCATTTCCCCACAAATGAAAATAGCATTTGAATTGAGGGCAAGAGTACGATCTAGTGTCCACAATATGAAAACCAACAGCCTTGCATGAAACATTGAAGCTAAATGCCTTATCAGTAATATATGAGACCCAGAGATCAATGGCCGATCCTCCCAGCGCCGACTCAAGGGCGGCGGCCACAGAATCCACATCAAGCCGAAATTCATGCCTGCTAAAGGAGACAACTAGGGTAAATGCCCCTCTACCATCCATGGGATGGACAGTGAGGCCAGACGCCCTATAGATCTCATCAGCAAAAACTCTACCCTTGGAGAAGTCCAGATCAAGGGTAGATCCCGAAGAAGAATCCATCACCAAAGACATCAGCAGAGAGATCTCGAGACGCCGAACAAGATGAATGGATCAGTCCACCAATTTAGTGGAGAGGAGTGGAGATCGCCGGTGCTCTAGGGTTTAGGTGGGGGTGGGAGGGTGGGGACGCCCGGAATGCAGTCAATCATGACAGACCAAGTCTAGGCTCGCCCAGAATGGATCACACCAAGCCTTTCTCCAGGGTCGGCAATGATTCCACCAGCCCCCTAGGGCAGATCCGCCTCCCCGTCACCTTCGCCACCCGTGACAACTACTGCACTGAGCTCATCGACTTCGACATCACTCACATCGACCTCCTGTACAACGCCATCCTCGGGTACCCTGCCTTGGCCCAGTTCATGGCGGCAACCCATCCCGCCTACAACCTCATGAAGATGCCAGGGAGCAACGATGTCCTCACAGTGGCCGGGGATACCAAGGAGACCCTGGCGGCCCTTAGGCTCGCCTTTAGGGCCACGGCGGCAGCTCGCCCCACCAACGAGGCAGTGTCCGCGGCCCAGGGGGCTGGGCGGGCGAAGAAGAAGCAACTGTTTTCACAAGAGCGTGCAAAGACAAAGAAATTGCCAGTCGATCATGACGGGGCCTCAGGAGCCACCTTCACCATAGGCGCCAACCTCGACCCTGACCAAGAAGAGGCATTGGTGAAGTTCTTGCGAGCGAACAAAGAGGTACGCACCTGGGAGCCCAAGCAGCTGGTGGGGGTTCCAAGGGGAGTAATCGAGCACCACTTGAGGGTGTGCCCCAATGTGCGCCCGGTGAAGCAGAAGGCGCGCTGGCAGTCCATGGAGAAGCAGTCCTTCATCGTCCAGGAAACCAGCAAGCTGTAGGCGTCTGGTGTCACCCGTGAAGTTTGGTACCCGAAATGGTTGGTGAACCCTGCTGTCATGCCCAAGAAGGGCGGGAAGGAACGCATGTGTCGACTTCACCAACCTCAACAAGGCCTGCCCTCAGGACCCTGTTGTCATGCCCAAGAAGGGCGGGAAGGACCAACAGATCAAGATGGCAGTGGAAGATGTAAAAAGACGGCCTTCTTGACCCTGTGCAAGGTGTACTGCTACACCTACATGCCGTTCGGGCTACACGATGCTGGGGCGACCTTCCAGCGACTGATGCACATCACCCTGGGCTAGCAGCTCGGGAGGAACACGGAGGCCTACGTCGACGACATTGGTGAAGTCTCAGGAGGCAAGGACCCTCATTCAGGACCTAGAGGAGATGTTCGCCAGCCTGCGCCAAGTGGATCTGCGGCTCAATCCAGAGAAGTGCGCGTTCGGCATCCCATCCGGCAAGCTGCTGGGTTTCCTTGTATCGCACAGGGGGATCACGGCGAATCCAGAGAAGGTCAACGCAATAGAAGACCTGAGCCAGCCTCAGACCCTCAAAGAGATGCAAAAACTCGCGGGTTGTGTGACCTCGCTGGGGCGCTTTATCTCCAAGCTGGGGAGCGCGCCCTACTGTTCTTCAAGATGATGAAGAAGAAAGGCCCGTTCGAGTGCACCCTGGAGGTCGACCTAGCATTCCAAGACTTCAAGAAATACCTGACCAGCCCACCGGTGATGGTAGCGCCTCGTCCCCTCGAGCCCCTGGTGCTTTACCTAGCTGCCACGCCTCATTCCGCCAGTGCAGCGTTGGTGGCCGTCCGCGAGGAGCACCAGGCCCAGGGCCAGCCGCACAATGCCTCACCTTCCACTGGGAAGGTGCGGCACCACAACGGTGCCCCTGAAGCCACGGCGACGTCAGCAGATGACTAGGCTCCACAAGACGGCGCCCCCAAGGCCGCGGTGGCCTCGATGGGCAGCCAAGCTCCTGAGGTTCCCCGGCCTCCCGAGGCGTCCCTAGCTCCAGAGACCTCGGACCCCGTCGAAGCTCCGACCCTCGTCGAGCACCCAGTTTACTTCGTCAGCACGGTGTTACGGGACGCGAGGGCACACTATCCCATTCCCAGAAGCTTCTACTCGCGCTCCTCGTGGCCTCACGCAAATTGCGTCACTACTTTCAAGGCCACCCCATCAAGGTCATCTCGGCGTACCCGCTGGAGAGGATACTCGGGAGCCCCAATGCTATAGGAAGGGTCGCCGAATGGAACATCGAGTTGCAGGCGTTCCAACTGGAGTTCCGCACCACCAGGGACATCAAGGGGGCCGCACTTGCTGACTTCGTGGTGGAATTGACCGACGCCCCAGGGCCCGAAGTGGGCGAGGACCAATCTCTCTCACCAGGAAGTGAAGCACCAGATGGCTGGGTCATGTACTTCGATGGCACCTTCACACGCCAGGGCACGGGGGCTGGCGCCGTGCTCGTATTGCCCACCCAATACAAGCTCTACTACACCGTGCAACTCTGCTTCTAGCGGGGCGAGAAGGTCTCCAACAACATCGCGGAATACGAGGGGTTGATCGCCGGTCTCAAGGTTGCGGCGGCCTTGGGAGTGAAACGCCTCACCATCAAGGGCGACTCTCATATCCTCGACAACTTTTCCAACAAGGTGTACGAGCCAAAGGACGAGCATATGGAGGCAAACCTCGCGGAGGTGCGCAAGATGGAGAAGCAATTTCTGGGCCTGGAGCTACAGCATGTGCCTCACGGCACAAACAAGGAAGCCGACGACATCGCCAAGAGGGCATCCAAGCATCAGCCACAGGAACCCGGCATCTTCGAGGAGCGGCTTTTCAAGCCTTTCGACCCCCCAGCTGCAGAATCAGCACCGCCTCGAGAGGAGCTTCCCCCGCCACCAGCCTCAGGAGCCCTAGCCTGCGGCTCGACCTCAGGAGTGCGCCTACTCCTCGCGCTCGAACCTCAGAAGGGGTGTTGTACTAAAGAGTTCAGGGCGTACCTTGGGCAAGGAACGCTACTAGAGGAGGAGGAGGACGCGGAGCACGTGGCCCAGCAGGCTACTGCATACTGCATCCAGAATGGTGAGCTATACAGAAAACGACCAAATGATGTTTCCTTACGATGCATCTCCAGGAAGCAGGGGTGCGAGCTGCTAGCTGACATACATGGCAGAGATTGCAGGCATCACTCGTCGTTGCGCACCCTGGTGGGCAAGGCGTTCCGCAGCGGGTTCTACTGGCCCACGGCACTCAACGACACAACCGAGCTGGTGAGATCCTCTAAGGCCTACCAATTCCATGCCAAGAAAATCCATCAGCCAGCTCAGGGCGGGATATCCTGGGTCCCTTCCCTAGAGCGCCTGGGGCTACTGCTACCTCTATGTCACTATCGACAAGTTCACCAAATGGGCGGAGGTGGAAGTCGTCCGCACCATCCCAGCCGGGTCAACGGTCAAGTTCATCAAGGGCCTCGTGAGCCGGTTTGGGGTCCCTAACCGCATCATCACTGACAACGGCTCGCAATTCACTAGCAATCTCTTCAAGACATATTGTGCTAACCTTGGAACACAGATATGCTACGCCTCAATGGCACACCCCAGGAGCAATAAGCAAGCTGAACGCGCCAACACGGAGGTCTTGAGAGGCTTCAAAACCATGACCTTCAAGAAGAAGCTCGAGGCCTACGGTAGGGGCTGGCACGACGAGCTCCAGTCCATGCTATGGTCCATCTGCACCACTGCCACCAAGCGGACAGGCGAGACGCCGTTTTTCCTCGTCTACGGAGCTGAAGCGGTTCTCCCTCACGAGGCCAGGCATCTCTCTGTGTGGGTCCTGGCATCTGACGAGGCATGCTAGGACGCCATGCAGGGGATGGACGTCGTGCTGGGGGTGGAACACCGTCACCAAGCCTCACTCCGGGCGGCAAGATACCAGCAAGCGCTGCGATGGTATCACTGCCGTAGCATCCGCTCCAAGACGCTCGAGGTGGGCGATCTCGTCCTGGGGTGGGTGCTCTCCAGGAAAGGGCTGCACAAGCTCTCATCCATGTGGGAGGGCCCGTTTAGGATTGCCCGCGTCTCCAGGACTGGCGCCGCATGCCTGGAGATGCAGGACGAGATCCCCATCTAGAACGCCTGGAACATCTAGCACCTCCGGAAGTTCTACGCATGAAGCAAGGCCCAGTGCCTATGAAGGTCTCCGCTCATGACACTCTCACATAATAATGAGTGGGGTTGTACATGCCCCGGAGTCTCCGGAGTGACGCCCTCGGGCCTCGGGGGCTCCCTCCCACGTCCTAGTGGCAGCACTTAGCTCCGCGCTGGTGAGAAGACTAGACTAGATGCCGGACGCAGTTGTTCATGTGCTTTATGTATTTGGTTTTCACCCCTTTTAATGGAATTTGAAGTTCTCGCGTTTCCCAATCGCTTGGTTGAGTTTCTTTCTCTCTTTGCTTCTTCGCTCGGCTCTTTGTTTTTTGCCCGACCCTCTCCCTCGCGCGCCTCACGCGGGGGCTAGGCAGGTGTGTGCATGCACTGGGCTAACCCAGTCATGGGCACACCTCGCCGAAGCCCTGCCGGCTCCAGAGCTTCGGCTCCCCTGATCTTCGCTAGGCGCCCTTGATTGAGATCATGATTGGCGCACTCCCTAAGTCCGTGCCTCACGGGTATCACGACATGGTATGCTAGTCCACGATCAGCCCATGCCCGAGGCTTCACGCAAGGAAGGATAAGGATTTCCTAACAAATTTTTGCAGCTTCGCAATGTCCCCTGAGGTCAGCGGTCCCGAGTCGGCAGGAGGGAAGCCTCACCAGATGGCTGGAGGCGCGCGCTCTCACGAGGTGGAACTACCTCGGATGTATCAAGCTAAGTTATCCCTCTATGCCTACATGAAGCACATATGCCACAACACAACATAGAAACGATAAAACATAACATGAGCGGCATAAGAATTACGGTTCATTACACGCCCTCGCAAGGCCCCATACTTGTTTCTTGGGATACAGGAAGAAAGGAAAGGACAAATGAAAGCGGCGCCCACGCCCGCAACAGCTCACGAGGGATGGGTCCCAGCGCCTCCCCTCGGACTCAGCCAGAGTCTTCCCCGCGCTTCACCGGGGCGCGGCGGCAGGACGACCCGCCACCGTCCTCGTAGCTTGCCCGACGACGTGTTGGTTGGTCGTAGCCACCGCTGCTGGAGATTTCACCAGAAGAGGAGCTGCAGCGGCCGGACAGGCCACGACCGTCACTAGGGGCGAGCCCGCCCACGACGTCGTCACGGCCATCATCAAAACCCAGCTCGTCGTCACCACAGCTGTCCTCTGGCAGCACACTACACGGCGGCCATCTTCCCCAAAAACGCTCATGTAGAGGGTCGCGACGGCATCGTACTTGAAGTGGAGGCTGCACCTCCTGCCCAAGCCACACGCACGAGCAAACGTTTGCCAGCCGCGGGCCAGGACTGCGTTGACCGCAGCAGAAACCTCCACTGCAGCCCACGACGCCTTTCTGCAACAGTCGTCATCTTGCAGCCAGAAGCCGTCGAGACCTACGGCTGGCAGCTCGCCGGCGAAGGAGCGCGGGAGCTGGAGCCAAGTGCCGGTCGGCTGCTCCGACCACACGACAAACTCTGTAAGCACCTCTGCCGAATGGAAGCGCGTCCGAGGAGGCCGAGCGACCATGGCGCGCCTTCCCTCGGCGCAAGGGCTGCTCCGCTTGGAACGGCCCCCGCCGCGGGAGGAGACACCACTATGGCCGCCAAGGACGACGTCGGTTCCCGAGGGAGAGCGTCCGCACCCCCGGGGGGCCGTGACAGGGATCGCAACGTGCTTGCAGGGACGGCCGCGCCCCCTCTTGGGCGGTCGCGAGCTGGGTCCCTCCTGGCACGCTTTCCCATTCTCTGTGGCTGAGAACCTCTTCGTCGGCACCATGGGTGTCACGGCAAGAAGGCGAAGTGTGAAGGAAGAAGAAGAAGCGGACGGATTGGAGAAAGAGACTGGCGATGGGGGCTCCGCCCCCCTCCTCATTTATAGCGAGAAGGAGGCCAACCGCCGGCCTCCATTATCATAGGTAATGATGGTTTTCTTTCGCATGCAGCAGGGCCTCGTCAAGTCGAACGATTGCCGAGGCAACGCGAGTAAGTGGAGACGCCCACGTCCCGTCAGTCGCCATGCGTCAATCAAGGCCGCGGGCGGTTGGGGCCCGCGTCACTCCGCACATGCCCTCTGGCTTTGCCTCGAAGCCAAGTTCGAGCGCGCCTTGGGCCCAGGGGCTACTTTCAGCGTCCTGGGAACGGGGGTACCCAGACCTGCCTGCCTACGGCCCTCGACGCGGCTCCACCAACGGCCTGCTACGGCCCATCTTCGCCAGCAACCACTCTAGACCCTCGCAAGGGGCCAAGCCTCGCGAGGGGGATGACACCAAGACCTCCTCAGGGGCAGCCTCACTAGGCTGGCTCCCGAGGAGCAGAGATATCTATGCAAGGGGCAACTCGCAAGGTTCATGTGATGTAGGCCATGACGACCAAGGCCAGGCGGGCGCTAGCGGGCGCAGTGTACCAGTTTCCTCTTTGTTGCTAAAGAGACAGGCGCAGGCGAGGAGTCCCGAGGCGTCAGACAAAGGTTTCCATAACGGTGCAACAAGACCAAGACCAGCAGGCGGCAGGACGGAGGTCATGACGGAGCCCACAGCAGCAGCAGCACTCACTACAAAAAAAGACACTTCCGTGACATTTCCATCAAGGGGTTTGATGATGTGTCTCTTCCTAAGGTTATCCCTAGTCATCAATTTGTTTTTGGAGAGAAGCCAGAGAAATACATGAATTTTAGGGGGAACTCTCAATTTCCAGATAGCAGGGATAAACACGGGTTGAACCCCTCTAAAGTTGATAACATGATAGAGGGAGCTGGAGGAATACTTCCCCTTATTCTCCAGCTGCTAAATCAGGGCATCCAGCTTGGCAATAAAGGTAATGCTTTTGTTAAAGAGAGTTTTAGGCATTGACCGTCCCAAACTTCATTGACACTTTTGTTAACCTCATTGCGGACAGAGTAAATAGGCCAAAATTGGACTGCTAGGGGGGATGTGCCAAACCAACTATCTTCTCAGAACCTGGTTCTGCTCCCATCCCCTATGTTCCATCTGTAGCCAAATTTCACAGCATGCATGATAGATTTTAATCCTTTCCAGAATCTAGAGGTCTTAGGGTTGGAGGAAGGGACAAAAATATTAGGTTTATTTCCTAGGTATTTATGGGTAATAAGAAGCTTCCAGGGTTTCAGGTCTTCCTCATAGAATCTTTTAATCCAAGACCCTAGAAGACAGATGTTAATTTCTTGGAGGTTAGGTATGCCTAGGCCTCCAAAATCTTTGTTCATAGAGACTAGGGCCCAATTAGCTAGGTGTCGCTTCCTATTTCCCTCAAAATCATTCCACAAGCAATGAGACATCTGAGAATTGATGAGGTTCACTGCCCATTTAGGGAACTTGAATAAGGAGAGGAGATACACTGGAATGCTAGCCAAACAAGCTTGTATGAGGATCAATCTACCTCTATAAGAGAGAAGTTTTCCCCTCCACCCAGCAATCCTTTTAATGATTTTATCCAAAAGGGGTTAGATATCCTCTCTCCTCAGTTTATCATAGTGGAGAGGGATACCTATGTACTTAATGGGGAAGTTACCTTTATTACAGACTAGAATAGAGAGGAAGTCAGCTAACTCCTGATCATCCATGTTGATAGGGATGAGTTCACTTTTAGAGTAGTTGATTCTCATGCCTGAGACTTGTTCAAACCAAGTTAGAACAGTTTTCAGATTGCTAGCATGTGTGGAGTCATTGTGTAAGAAAAGGATGGTATCATCTGCATATTGAAGGCAGATGATGCCACCAGGGCAGACCTCAGGACAGAGCCCTGCAATCAGATTATGATCAGCACCTTTGCTCAGCATTTTAGTAAGAACGTCCACTACTAAATTAAACAAAAGCGGGGAGATGGGGTCACCTTGCCTATGGCCTTTACCAGCAAGGAAAAAATCACTTTCACAGTTATTTAACTTGACCCCAACAGACCCCCAATGAGTAAGTTGCTGGATCCAACTCTCCTCTATGAAATGCTTGGAAAAGATCTAAGAGATCATTTTTCACCAAGTCCCAAAAATGCTGGTAAAACAAGAAGGGAATCACATCAGGACCAGGAGCCCCATCAAGATAAGAGATAAAAATGGCTTCCTTAACCTCTGTCTCTGAAAAAGGGGCTTCTAGCAGCTCATTTTCAGCAGGAGAGACTTTTTCAGAAGCAGAGAAAAAATTGTTTTGTAGAGAGAACCCAAAAGGGTTTTCTTTCTTAAACAGGTCTTTGTAGAAGTCACTAGCCACTTTCAGCATCTCATATACCTCAGTAATAGGGCCATTAGGGCCATCAAGGGAGTGAATGAGGGTTTTCCTCCTCCTCTGGTTAGCTACTGCATGGAAGTAAGCAGTATTTCTATCACTTCCAACATATCTAGTAGAACTGTGGGTTTTCCTTCTGACAGGGCAATTCTCAACTTTATGGGTAACCATTTTGCAGATAAAACAACTCTTGGGCTTGACACATTTATCCAAATGATGCCCTGGTTCCCCATAGTTGTAGCAGATCACCTTAGTGTATGCCATAAGGCCCGAAGTAGGGGCAGGAGCAGTTTTCTGGATGTCCTATCTCTTCTTTTGCTGATTCTTGCCTTGAGATTTCCCACTGATCTGAGAGTCAGAACCACCAGCAGATTGATCTTGGGCAATTACACGAGGCCTGCCCAGATTGTGCCCCCATTTGGGGTGGAGGTGGGCCGTACCACTGCCCAACCAGCGCTCCCGCCCATTGTGATAGGGTAAGTTCATCGGAGTTCCTGGTTCCTGCTCATCCTCCAGCCAGATGTTGTCTCTTAGGAAGCAGAAATAACCACCACACAGCTCAATTGAAGCAGATTGCAAGCCTAATTTCAATATTCTGCAGGTTTGGGGGAGAGGTAAGGTAGGGGATCCACCTGCTCTAGCTCCGGTGGCGTGCTGGTGGGCAGGAGTCCAGTCAAGCATTCCCATCTCGCAGCACGGCGTGGATCTCCTGAATTCACTTCTCCTTTCGCCCATCGAACGAACGCAATCGGTGGCTCACTGGGGTGGGGCATCATGTGCTTCTCCGAGAAATCTCCTTTGAAGTAGATCCGCAGGGCTAGATTCAGCAGCTCCCAATCCACATGATCCTTGCACATCCGAGCATACCTGCGCGAGTGAGAGAACGGATTCGGTACCTCCTCGGCTTCCTCCCTCGCAGCTTCCTCCTCTGTTTCCCTCCATTCGTGTGTGCACTGGGTCCAGGAGAGAGCGTCATCGCGGATCCGCATCGCCCGCTCCCTCCATCTCCTCCCTCGAGTCTCCCGCAGCACCGCCGGCGCGAAGGAGTCGAGCGGCTGGAGCATCCGCGGGAAGGCTTTGTAGACATGTGGGAGATGCATCTTGTACATCTGCCTCTCTTCCAGCCATTCCCCCATGGATATGGCCAGCGACTCCATGGGGCGCGCGAGCGGACTTGCTGAGGGGGGCAGGCACGCCCGGAGTCAGGAGGCGGGGGTGGCAGCGAGATCTATTTGCCAATTACTCCCTCCTTTTCGGTTTATATGGCTCAATTCAAAAATCTCACCAACCAAGGTAGATGATGAATGGTGGAATACTTTTTGTAGTTTACAAAAGCACCTAATTAATGCACTTGTTTTCCTCAAAAAATTATGTTTATCAATGCATAAACTGCAATGCATGCATGCATAAAGTACATGCATTGGTCAATTTTCTCTTAATACTTGCATGCAATGATTTAATGCACCTTGGAATCTGAACATGTGATGGAAAACAACCAAATTGAGCCTTATAAAATTGAAAAACTAAAATTTTGAGATAAGCCCTAAAACCGAAAAGGAGGGAGTATGTGAACTAAATAGTCAACATATAAAATAATTTAAATATATATAGTATAGTTAGAAGGGAAACATAAGTTAGACCTGGCGTTCCTATTCTTATATAAAAAATAGAACATACCTCTGCGTTTTCTTCAAAAAATACATAAATTGGGCTGCCAAAAATAAAACCTCGGATGGGAGGTCCATAGGTCGGCCGATACATGACGGCCCTAAGAAAATACAAACAGGCCTATGGACCTCCCATCCGAGGTCGTGGGCTGCGCATGTCAAAAATGAAAGCCTAGACGGGGCATCCCAAAACCACGTCCAACACTTGCCAAAACTTCGTCCCTCATTTTCTCTGTGTTTCGCACACTCGACATTGTGTGGGAATTTTGACTGTGCATCATATGAAGATGTGCTATGCATGAATGTTGATCAGCATGATGTTAACTGGCTGGTAGTTCCATTTTCGACTATGAATAAAACTTGCAACATGATGTTAACCCTGTTTGAAAAGGCTGTGTTAATATAAATGCTCTGCCTCTGAAAGTTGCAGTTTCTTATCTGAAACTGAACTTGCAGTTTCTTATCTGAAACTGAAACTTGCAGTTTCTTCTCTGAGAATCACATTGTCTGCACTTTTATACTCCTATGAAACTACATTTTTAAGTGCTAAAAATAGATCTCTAGAATTCATAAAATACTTCATATGCTCAATACTGCAAATCTGAAATTCAAAAGACATTCATATCTGAAAGTACTCTCAAAATACACAACACAAAACAGAATTCACAACCTGCAAATACTGACAACCCTAAGCTCCTCCTGACAATTCACAACCTGCCCGACTATTGGGCTGGGGGGGGGGGGGGGGTAGCCCGCTCCTATTCCTCGGCAGCAGACAGCCACCCCATGAGACAATGTGAACGGCGAGGGAGACAATGGAGGGGAAGCGTCGTCGGGCCAACTGCTTTTCTCCTCTTGTTGTTGGGTTCGGTCGACGAAGACTCCACCGGCTCGCTCTGGCAGGACACCCTCACAAACGGCACCCTATAGATGCCCGATCCTTCAATCTCTGGTGGATGCTCCATCTGGGATCGATACTCCCACCACCGCTCCCTCAGGACCGGATTCGTGAATCTGTTTTCTCCATGGCCCAGAGGAGCAGCTCTATGTACTCTGGCGCGACTCCCTCCGGGAGTACCGTCGCCTTTTCGCTCTATTGCAGATATTTGGCCATGGATGTCGTCGTCGCCGCTAGTTGGTCCTTGTTGTCAAACCAAGACTGTATCTCCAACATCCTAGCTAGCTTCACAGGGTCGCCGTTTGCGATCCTCATGTATCGGTTGTACTCCTCCATCGATCTACTTCTCCACAACACCTTCACTCACCGGCGGTGGTTTTTGAATGGAAGAGGAGAGGAGTGGCGCTGGTTTTGGATTAGAACGGGAGAGGAGCGACGCTGGTTTTGGACTGGAACAGGAGAGGAGGGGCAGTGGTTTTGAAATGGAAGAGGAGAGGAGCAGCGCTGCATTTAGATTGGAACATGAGAGGAGTGGCGGTGGTTTAAGAGGAGAAGAGCGGAAGAGCGGCGCTGGTCTTGGAAGTATTTTTTTTGTTGTTTCGCGCATTTTGGGTCAAAGTTTGACCACGTACTGTATTTGACAAGCAAAATGGGAATGCATGTCACCAAAAATTGTACCGTTTGGTTCGTATCTGAATATACTTTCAAATTATACTCCCTCCATTTTTTTATACAAGGCCACAAACTCATATTACAGGTAACAAGGTAAAAATCAATGCTATGTTTAAGTCAATGTTGCAAGCTAGCTTGTCACCTTGATTGTCGTGTTAATTAATGTGGTTTTTCTATCCCAAGCACAACAAGCCAACCCTCTTACTCCTCATTGGTTGATTAATGTTGGGAATGCAAGCTAACCTTCTCACTCCCCCATGCACATAAGGGATACTAATGTCCTCGGGTGCTAGTAGGAGGCAAACGCCATCAATTTTGCCTCGATTAATGTTAGTGGCCTTGTATAGTTGCAAATTGTAATTTTGATAGTGGCCTTGTATACAACGTATAACATATATTTTATGTGCGAAAATCATGGTCAATTATGACCCAGAATAAAAGCGAGACTAGTTAATGTGGGGTCGCTTTCTTAATTGAAGGGTAAATTGATTTTTATTTTGATCCAGTCAGAGCGCGCCGGCCCTCTCGTCCAATCCTAAATCGCTGCCGCACGCTCCTCTCCCTCTTCTCCATTGCAAAACCACCTCCTCTCCTCTCTGTCATCTCCATTCCAAAACCACCGTCTCGCCTCTCCCTCTTCTCTATTGCAAGACCACCATCTCTCCTCCATTTTTTAGACGCTTTGCTCCATTGCGCGGGCGCAATCCATGGATACAAAATTAGTATACTGTATACTATTTAAAAGTCGAGGGCGGGGCTTTTCCTGCGCGGTAGGCGGTGAGGTAGTTCCGCCTAGTCGGTTAGACAGAGACGCGAGAAGACGAGGGAGTAGGCTGTTGCAAACATAGGGCTGTGTGATTTGACAGCGAGTTACTGCTGGACAGGTGGGGCCCCGTGATTTGACTTGCCATTATCATTTTAACTGCGGCGCTATGACCGGCGTGAGTCTCCCAGATTCCTGACCACCTCCATACAGGTGCCTCTCCCAATGCTCCACCATGTAGTAGAGGCTGGCTCTTGCATGAGAGCCCACTTCTGCACTTTTTCCTTGCCTCTCTTTCCTCCACATATGCAAAAATGCCATGTAAAGTGCACTATTGTACTTACTTTTACTTGCTCCTACAAGTGCTTAAGCTTGCCACATAGGCATGAAGTCTGATGTGGCAAGTTAATCAAGAAGAGAGAGACTAGTTTGGTGACCCAAGGAAGAAACGGTGCTAAGCGCGTGTACCTAGGTGAAAAGACAATTTTGAGTCTATAGCTAATTAAATGAAGCAAACTTAGCAACACCATTTCATTGGAAGAGGTCACTCCTTGGCAAATGCAATAAATACACGCGCTTACTAGCATTGTTTCTTCCTTGAGTACGAAGAAAGAGATAGAGAGGAGTAACAAAAAATACACTTATAGCCAACCTTGTTGTAGTATGAGTGACTAAGTGATGACTATGTATGACATGCCAACATCAGATAGCCTAACACACCGTGTTAAATCTCCAAGGGCGCGACCACGCGAGTGACGCGATGGTCATGGTAGGCGCGACCATGATACGGGCTGCTGGCAGCCCTTGGATCTGAGATCAAACGGTCGCATGCTAAGTTGCTGAAAATTTGCAGAATAACCCTCCAGGATAGGATATTCACCCATAGGTCTAGAATCACGCCATGCAACCGTTCGATCTCAGATCCAAGGGCTCTCGGAAGCCCGTATCATGGGAGAATGGAAAGCCACTACCCTGCCGTTCGCACGTTGGCAGTTCGCTCCTACTCGTCCCCGCACGTCCTTCAATACTACGGCAATTTGCTCCTAGTCGTCCCGTCCATTCACATTACGGCAGTTCCACTAATCCTAACCCTCCTCCCAAATCCATGGCGTCCCAAATCTCCATGATCGGCGGTGAGTACAAGGTTAGAACCATCACCGACGATGAGTTCGGCGTCATCTACACCCGTTCTTTCGCGACGGTGAAAGGATGCCTTTCTCGCTTCAGACGCATGTTCGAAAACTTAGATGATGAATGGGTCGCTGGGCTAGATGTTGAGTACACCACAATCGTGGGACGAGAGAAGGATCTAAAGGACGAAGAGAGGAAGAAGCCCGCCGTGATCCAGGTTTGCGTGCATGACTTATGCTTGGTCTACCACATATGCCATGCCAACGTTGAGTGCCAGGATTTTAAGGACTTCCTCGGGAGCAACCTAGTCAAATTCGTTACTATATACTTTGGTAACGACAAAGAAATCCTGGGTCAGATAGGCCTCGTAGTAGGCAACCCCTTCGACCTCCAGATGAATCGGCTGGTGCCCTCTCGTCAGCCTTCAATGCTGACCCTGGCAGGAGCCATGGTTCATCCTTCGTATGGTAAACTGGAGAAACCTCCATACATGTTTCATCGTCATGCATGGCAGCGGAATGTACTAGATATAGACCACATCCACTACGCTGCAATGGATGGCTACCTTTGCTTCAATATCTACAAGGGTTGGATGAAGATCAACAGCCAAGTGTGTGGTTCAAGCAAAGAGGTATCGGCCAAGAGGAAGAGGGACAAGGATGAAGTCGAGGACGTGGACGAGGACTCCGAGTAAGGTGGCAGTGTCGTTGCTCATGGTGGTTCTAATGAAGTGTCTACCAGAACAGTTGCAAAGTTTAATTTCATGTGTGCTTAATTTAATTTGAGGGGTGTGTTGTGCTGAGCCCCTAGCGGAACTATGTTATGTTTCTTCTCATTACTTTAACTCTTCAGTACGTACATACTAGTATTTCTTACATTTCATCTTTTAGTTGGTATAGTACTACCACTCGTTTCTTCACATTATATACGTACAATATATATGGCCAACATCATATAGCCAGCAGTTTAGTTGTCAAAGAAGGGTGCTTAGTTTTGTCATAGAATTCCAGGATGCTTAGAGGGTGCTTGGATCCAAGGGACTTATTTTAGTCTGACAAAAATAGTCTCTTTAAGAGGCTAAAGTTCCAAGCACCCCTGACTAAAGAGGGGCTAAAACTAGTCTTGAGACTAAATTTTTTTAGTCAGGGGTACCCCTACTAAAATGTGGATTAGTCCTCTCTCTACTCATTTAACTCCTCTCCTTTAACACAGGCGAGTTCTGGATTGGAGGTTTTGGAGGATAATAAATGCTCATTAACTTGATTTTATCATTTTTAGTATTCGGATCCAAGCATGGGTGAGGCTAGCATGTTTTAGTCCCACTACTTTTAGTCATGGGACTACTCCCTCCGTCTAGGTGTGTAAGTCATCTTACGTTGTGCACCGTGACCAAGGTGGAGAGGAAAACGAGAAAACTTAATTTCTTTTTGCTAATTAATTGCATTGCATGCAATGAACTAACCACTGCATGTCATGTTTGATACTTCTCAAGTCATTGAAAGTATGCATGGCACACATCTCTTATTGGTTAATATGTCACAAAACAAGAAACGAGAAGGGAGTTAATGTACCGTGCCAAAGTGTTTTGGATTATTTGGTTCTCGTAAGGTGACTTACACACCTAGACGGAGGAAGTAAAACGTATCCAAGCACCCTCTTAGTTTTATTTGAGGGGTGGGTTGTGCTAGACACCATTATTGTGACTAGCCTTTTTAATAGTACTATATGCATAATTTGGCGACGAGCGCTCTCTATATGTACCACCTTTTTTTAATTTCAAGTTATGCTCCATGGCGCAATCCATCGATACTACTGCTGTACAAAAGTATACATTTTTTAAAAGGCTAGAGGGCGGGGCAGTCTAGCTTGGTCGGTTTCACGAGAGGCGAGGGCCTTTGTGATTTGACGGCTCATTACTGATAGAAGGCGGGGCCTTGTGATTTGACTGCTCGTACAAATGCGCCGCTGCCCTGATCGAGGAGGAGCAAAGAACCATGCGGTATACTCAAGTTTTCCACTGGAGTAGTACTGCGACGGAGGAGCACAAAACAAGGCAGCCCAGTGCCGTATGGCGATAAAAATGATCTAATTTCCTAGTCATCTCATTGTTAGCATTGTTCTATTCATTCCCTCAAAAAAACATTGTTCTATTCATGCCTCGCAGAGAACGTGACACGTGCGGGGAAACACCCGAAGCAAAAGATGAAACACAGGAGCAAAAGAAGAAGGAACATTATCACCCCAAATGATCTAATTCGCCGCGGAGTCGTAACTGCTTGTTCATCGCATGCACGACCTCTATCTCCTTGCGCGTCTCCTCCGCCATCTTCATCATTGTGTCCATGACGCGGCATTTCTTGACGCGAGCATTCATCATCTATTCCACGACCATATTACGTACCTTCACAGCAGCCGGGTGCTTGATGCGGAGCTTCGCCAACTCTTCCTTCTGTTCCATGGCGAGGGCCTGGAGCATCTTCATTGAGGAACTACTATTCTCATGCAGCTTCTTCCATCCGGCGTTCTTCTCCTTCAACAGGTCGATCTCGTGGCACAGCTTCGCTTTGTCCTCCCGAAGTCGCAGGATTTCGCTGGTCGCCTTCTTCTCCGAGGCAATGCTCTTCTACAGCAGCATCACCAAGCCGGTGGTCAACTCCCCCTGCTGATTGAGCTCAGCGGGCATGTCGTCGAGGCTCTCCTTCAGCAACTCCATCAAGCCTTGGATGAACTCCTTCTGCTTATTGAGCTGATCGGGCATGCCGTCGAGGGATAACGACTCCAGCTCCGCCGGCTCGGCATGTTCGCCTCCGCGGCTAGGGCGCTCCTGGGAGCCATCTCCTGCCCGTGAGAGATCTTACGAGGTCTCTGCGTGGTGGCGAGCCCTCTCTTTTTTCCCGCAGCCTTGGTTGCCGCTCCCTTGTTATGAGTAGTTCTCGACCTAGAGCTCCGCTCACCGGCCATGGCAACGACGGACGAAGAAGAAGCACTTATGAGGAGGAAAGGTAGAGTGATTTTCGGTTAGGTAGTTCCCCTTTTTATAACCTAAGTACTAGCACTAGTACTAATACCTGCATAGTGGTAACACGTTCAGGTTTGATACGTACTACTAGTAGGTGTGAGCAGGCTTTCGAATGTGATGGGAACAAGGTAAAGATTAATTGATGGTTTTGGTTTTGAGGCCTGAAACGGCTCCCGATGAGTTTAGCGGAACATAAATTTCAAGTACTACACTGCTCAAATGCGTACATATTGAGTACTCCCTCCGTTTGTTTTTAGTCCGCATATAAGGTTTGGTCAAAGTCAAGCTTTGTAGAATTTGACTAACATTATATTAAAAATTTAAACATTCACAATATGAAATCAATATTATCAGATGCACCATGAAACATATTTTTATACTATATAGTTTTAGTATTGTAGATGTTCATATTTTTTTATATAAATTTGGTCAAACTTTGTGTAGTTTGACTTTGACCAATATATGCGAAGTAAAAAAGAAACAGAAGGAGTATGTTACTGTCAAAAATTGGCACAAAATACGAAGGAGACCAATGGAAGAACTACTAGCAACCCACGATTTAACTACTCGCATGAGAGCAGTGGAGTAATAATGTCTTTCTTCCGCCCTCACGTCCACTCAATTTGCATGCGCTGTATTAATCGGCCATCAATGAAATGAACGACTTTACACGCGTCAAATTATCACATGGGGTGGATCTTGGTACAAAATTGCGTCCGCCCGTGTACCCGCGTGTGCGTGCGAGGAATGAGTGCATGCATGGCATGCGTGCACATCTTCGCTTCGTGCATGTACCGCTAGTATGGCTCAGGGAGGACGAGTACATTCTTCTGGAACAAGCAGCACGTCACTGTGATCAATCCACGCAAGGAGGTCGCGACAATGCCTACACATGTGCGACGTGGATTCATGAACTATAAGAGTGACACTGTGTAGCGTGCCATTGGTATTCTAGTATACGTGTTTTGCACAAACTCGAAATACTAGTAAGGTACACGTGCATTGCACGCATCAGATTTTGCAACCAAATTATGAATAAGTACCACACTATAGCATGTAAGCTCTGAGTCATATATGCCCGATGTAGCCCTTCGTTTAATTCTTATAGTTCATCTCATTCAAAATCAATTAGTTTTTATAAAAAAGCTAAGAACGCGGGAATAGGAAAAACATGGGATTATAGTGGAATGTCGTCTTGAATCCTACAGAATTGTACGAGTGTTTGATTGTGCATAGAAAAAACGCAGAATTCTTTCAAAGAAGTTTCAGTGGATGGGATGTTTCCTATGAAATCTAGTGCAAATGAATCATATGGAAAAATTCCTATGGTTTACAATCCTACGAATCAAACAACCAAGATATGAAAAATTCCTAATGATTAGAATCCTCCAAAATTCCTTTGAGAATCCTTTGAATCAAAGAAGCCCTTAATATATTTTATGATTCATGGAATTGTGCGTTGTAAAGCATAAAGTAAAAACAAATAATGGCAATTAACTAGAAAAAAAGTTTGGGCTGTTATGATACGGAAGAATCTAGAACAAAAGAGAACCACTGTTGTTTTGAGGTTTGTGCATTATGCTTAAGTTCAACCATGTAGTCTGCTAGATTGTACATGTGGCAAAATCCGGTGGGTGGGCTAGAAGATGGTGCGAGGGGCTGAGTGGAGGGAGACTATGAAGGAATGCACAAGTGGAGATCGATATTTAGAGAGAGGGGGTGAACACGTGCGCTGATGCGCGCAGTGGCGGAGCCATGAAAAATAAATGAGCTAGGGTACCAAGCATTGCTAATCCTTTACGAGGAGGGTCAATTCATGAACTTAAACCATTTTTAGCAGCAATTGTCTAATGATCACATTCATATTAGCCTTGATATATAGTGATGTTAGGGGGGAGGGGGGCAGGGCCCTTATTGCCCCCTGTCTTCGCCATTGTGCATGCGTCTGAGAGATGAAGAGGAAGGCATGGATGATGAGAGGGGGACGTTGGATACATAATTAATGTGGGTGTATTAGCTATATATGTTAATCCTATATAGAGAGATATAGATTGATCGATGTGGACGTGGGAAAGAGGGTGAGACCTCACTGGATATATCGATTGATCGATTTGTGTGGAAAACTATGAAAGACCTAGCTATATACACACATACATAGAGGAACATCGATCGTTGCGCATGCACGCATGAGAGATAAAGAATGCCCGATATGATGGAGAGGGGGATGTGTGTTGGTGTGTGCCTTCATGGGAGACCTACCTGGAGAAAAAGATTGCATGCGTGCGGTGGATAATGCCGACTGGTAGTGTGTGTGCATGCATGCACGAGAGAAAGTTAGTGGTACAATTATAAAGAGAAGACTACTGTGTGGGTGTAAAAGAATAGATGAATAGGTGAGGTCACAATCAATGTAAAGTTGAATTAAAATATTTGAATAAGAGATCCTTATGTTTGAAACCCATGCATGCATGAATATAACGGAGATCTGCGCGGTGTGGTTTGGAAACGAGCATGTTGTAATGTATACATTGAACAAGGTCGGACTGATTTGAATTTGAGATACCGATGGCAGACATCATTTGGCCACGTCGCATCCGTGCATGGACACACTATTCTAATTGGAGATGATGGGCGGCCTTTGCATCACATATCTATATCTATACCCCTATATATATTATATTTTTTATATTGTGTGCGGGTAACTTTAACTTTGAAAGATGGTCGTTGGATGAGGCGAATCCGATGGTCCAAAGATGGCAAATTTGAGCACTACTAGCCGTTGGATATCATCTAGATTCCACCAGATTTCGCTACATGTATAATCTAGAAGACTCCATGGTTGAACTTAAGCATAATGCACAAACATCAAAACACAAGCACTTCTTATTTGTTCTAGAATCTTCCGTATCAGAATTGCCCAAATGTTTTTCTACATGATTTGCCATTATTTGTTTTTACTTTATGTCTTTCGACACACAATTCCATGAATCTTAAAATAGATTAGCTTTCTTATAAAAACTAGATGATTTTGAATGAAATGAACCATAAGAATTAAACAAACATCTACATCATGCATATATGACTCAAAGCTTGCATGCTATAATGTGGTATTTATTCATAATTTGGTTGCCAAATCTCATGCGTGCAATGCACGTGTACCTTACTCTAGTCTAAATGGTGTTTGTGTGTGTGTTGTGCATGTTGAGGTGCAAATTGTCTTTTTTTGGGCACATGTTAAGCTTGTTCTTCCGAAATTTCAAGCCGCGCCTTGTTATGCCGAAAATTCAAGCTAGCGTCTCTGTCTATCGTGCTGCGAAACTCCCGCCTCTTCAACCCGCGCCTTGTTAGCCCGAAATATTTAAGATATATCTTTGTCTCGTTGTGCTCTGACAACTCCCTCCATCTCAACCCGCGCCTTGCTATTCCAAAATTGCAACGCGCACGAAAACTCCCACCTCCTGTGAAATCCAGACACGCGAAATGCCTGTGGTACCCCTGAACCGAAAGAACCGCCTCAAATCGGTGGGGGTACTTTCGTAACTTACCCCACATTTCGGACAAGCGCGTCTCTAAGCCATGGTTCCCCACTGCCATCCCATCCGCCCACCCATTCGTACACCGAGGCCGCAAAAACCCACGATGAAACCCCACACCCTGCTCCGTCCGCCACCCAGCCGGAGCCTCTTCCCCGACGACGTCGTCCACAGCAACACCTCGACGTCCCTCCTCCATCGTACCGGATGAGGATCCGTCGTCGATCTCATCGTCCCGCCGGTTCATCCACCCCGTCCTCCACCTCCAAGGAGTTGCCCCGACGTTCCCCTCGTCTTTCGCGCCACCTCCATTCCCACACCACCGTCTTCACATGCACCACCGGAAGAGCATCATCATAACCGTTTCCTCGGATGAAGTGGCGGCCTAATCGGCGCCACCGAAGAGCTTGTACACTAATCGCCGCATTTTCTTCTTGATTCGATCTCATAGTGCTATGGGCGCTCGGTCTCGAGCCGACACGGCGCGACTCCATCCACGGCGGCGTCGCCGGCCACTTCCTCCACGGCGTCGCTCCCTCGGCGGTGACGTCCACATCAGTAGGACCTGCTGCTGCTTTAGCTCTCGCTCGCGCTGCTGCTCTGCTCTTGCTGTCGGTCCCTGCCTGGTCTGCTCTTGCTATTGCTCTTGCTCACGCTGCTGCTCTCGCTCTTGCTCTTGCTTGCGATGTTGCTGCTCCAATTTAGCTACACTTCAGTCGACTGAATCGACTTTTGGGTCAGTCGATTTTCAGGTGGTGGGGGGCTCATCGGGGTGAAGGAAGAACCAGCCGCAGCGGGGAGGGGGGCTCGCCGGAGAGATACCCCACTATCTATCTTAGGGTTCAGGATGGGGGCGGTGGTCGCCGGCGGTGGCGGGGCGTTGGTGGGGCGGTGGCGTGGGGATCGCTGGAGAAAAAGCACGGCACGGGGTGGCCTAGAGGGATGGACGGGATGGCGGAGGACCGGCGGTGGGGAGTGTTTTCGGGGCGGGAAGGGCAGCGCACCGCCAGCCGCGGGCGGCGGGGGGCTGCTGTTTGGCCGGCTCAGGGGGGTGGAGGTTGAAGATGAACCGCGAGCCCTTGATTTCGTATCCAACGGCTGCAAAATCGACTGACCAGAGATGAAATAGTCAGTCAACCGACGTGTAGCCACACCTTGCTTGTGCGTTCAGTTTCGACAGCAAAATTCAGTTTCGACAGCAAAATTCAGTTTCAACAGTTAAGTTCAGTTTCGACAGTTAGGTTCAGTTTCGACAGTTAAGTTCAGAGATGAGCGGCTAATGTATTTTACATCTAGCACATTGTGGTTATGTATTTTACGTCATGTATTGGAGATGCTATTAGAATTCCACTCAGGTTAACGTTGTTCGTTGTCTCTCTTGTCCTGCTTTAGCCTCGGCATCATACAACTCACCGGAGCTGCTCCAACGACGAAACCCTCCATCACAGCGGAGCAGTACCTCGGGCTCCATCTCTAGACGCCTAAGATCTTCTTCCCCTCCTCCGACAGCCAAGTCCGCCGGAGCATCCTCACCGGCCAACCCAATCACGCTGAGATCGACATGGCTTCGCCAAAGAGGTTCTACACTTGTTGCATCTCTTTTTTACTCTACATGTTATATATATTGTCCGTTGAGCATTCGTAGTAATGGGAAATACGATTATTTTATCCTACTATATGACAAGCAGTGAGGTACCAGGCAACTTAGCTATCCGTAATGGACTCTCTTGAACGCCATCATTATTTATCTCTGCGCATTTCAGCTGTGCATTTGTCGATGGGCCTGGGAGTTGAGCTAGTATGGCAGTGGCCTGGGTCCAAAGTAATAGAAGTAGCACAAAAACATTTTTTATTGTAGGATTTTCCTTGCTCAAGCCTGCCAACTAGAATCGCCAGTGCTTGAAAGGAAAAGTGAATGAAAAACATCGGAATTGGAAAGTTTCCTATGGTACTACTTTTCATGAATTTGGTGCAAAGGTATGGAGCAAAGGAAAACTGTAGGATTTGTTCCTTTAGTGTCTCCTTGAAAGAAAAACCATAGGAATTCTAATTTCCACTTCTCCTCCTTTTCATATTCCTATTCATCAAGCACAAGACTAAGAGATAGTAGCATAATAGCATTATAACCGTACATTTTCTTGTGGTTTGACTCAATCTCACCATGCTTTTTTGCATCTTGTGATCTTCCCATTCTTGTGAATCAAACACCCAGATTGGCAGAAATCCTGTGTTTTTAAATTCTCTGTTTTGCACGTGCATTCCTATCCTATTCCTGTCTATTTCCTATCCCTGCATTGTTAGAATCCTCAAATTCAAACAAGCCCTTACTCAATTACTTCTGTTACAGATATGTGTCAAAGAAAACCTTGTGTGGTTTGTCCTGCTCCTGCGGCGCTGTGTTCCACCCTAGCTCAGCTGCTCCAACGACGGAAGGGTTCACCATAGCAGGGATCCGCTCTCCAGACTGTCTTTCGCCGCCTCAGATCTTCTTCCCCGCCGCCGGCAGCCAGGGCAACTGCATTACCATCATCAACTGAGCAGATGACCTTGAGGACTACACGGGTCCGCAAGAGAGGTCGCACTCTTCCGTGCCTGCTTACGTCATGTGTCGCTTAATATGATGACATGCTACATTATCGTCGTGTTCACCTATTAGACTCCGAGTCAGTTCCAAACTAATGCTGAAACTTGAGTTTTTAAATGGTTGTGGGGTACATATTGGGGCAGCAATCAGTACTATCTGTCTACTATCTGGTTAATCTCCGGTGTCTACTATGAGTTTCATGCTGGGTGCAAACAAACATTAAAGGAGCCATTATCTATATTTTTTAACTAAAGCTATTATCTGCCTGCTATCATTGGTTTTGGGTCTATCCACAGTTTGCTACAATCACTCTGGATTTGTGCATGCACTCCTTACATAATCTCACTATGTTTTATTCCTATGCATGCCAGTTATTATACACAATGGAACTGATCATGTAGAGCAAAAGAGATGAGCCTTGTGTGGCAATAAAATTGCATGCAGACGTCGTTCCATGGTGGGCACAAAGGCAGCCCCCCTCCACCCATTTCGGATTGTAATCAAGAGGAAGATAACTGTTATGAGGGGGATTCAGCAGGAGAAGACCACTCCTATTTACCCCATGAGGTCTTCTCTCTAACTTGGCATGCTGATGTTGGTAATATCATGCATATGGTGCCTTGCATTGCTTACTGTATACATTAAAGATGTCTAGACATGCTTTGTGTCAATGCCATCTGTTTAGTTTCTTTATCGTATATGTGAATCATGCAATGCCATCTTGTCTAGCCAGGCATCATATATGTGAATTTTGCAATGCCACCCTGGTTAGACAGGCATCTTATATGTGAATTATATCATGCCATCATTTTTTTATTACGTGTTAAATTTGTCAACAATTTTAGTACATTCAATTACTCTTCCTGTGCATCAGTCATTTGGCACGGTCATGGAAAAATCTGGAGTGGAAACAAGGTCTTCAGAGCAGACAATGCTATCTGACGAAGCGCATGTCTTGCTGGTTACCGATAGCTCCTCAGAGGAGGATTCAGAGACAGATGACCAGTCATATCCCCCCCCCCCCCGAGGTGCATGCCCTAACTTGGCAGGGTTATGTTGCTCATATCGTGCGTATGGTATCTTGCATTGCTATGTCTTTTGCGTAGTTTAGACATGCTTTGTGTGAATGCCACCTGTTTAGTATCTAATTACCATATATGTGAATTATGCAATGCCATCTTGTTGCAAGACATTATATATGTGAATTATGCAATGTTATCTTGTTGCAAGGCATTATGTATGTGAATTATGCAATGCCATGCTGTTTAGGAAAGCGTCATATATGTGAACTATATCATGTCGTCCTTTTTTTTGTATTTCTCATTGCTTTTGTCGACAATGTTTGTATATTCAACTGCTCTTCCTGTGCATCAGCCATTTGAATTGGTGATGGAGAAATCTGGAGTGAAAACAAGGTCTTCAGAGCAGACAATGCTACCTGCTGAAGCAGATATCTTGCTAGTTACAGATAGCTCTTCAGAGGAGGATTCAGAGGCAGATGACCAGTCCTATTATCCCCCTGAGGTGTATGCTCAAACTTGGCAGGGTTATATTACTCATATAATGCATATGTTGTATTGCAATGCTTAGTTTTTACATCATATACACAAATTGAATGCCATCTCCTTAGTTGACACATCATATATGCGATTGCCCTCTGCTCACTTCCTTAGTATATAAATCATATATTTGAATTATGTCATGCTATGATGTTTACATAGACGGCATGTATCTGAATTATGGCATGCCAACCCATTTTCTAAATACATAATATAGTTATATCATCTCATCCTGTTTACATAGTCATCATATTTAAATTATGTCATTCTATCCGTGAATTATATCATGCCATCATGTTTCCATCGACGACATGTTTGTGATTTATGGCATGCCAACCACTTTAATAGACACATCGTATAGTTATATCATGTCATCCTGTTTACATAGTCATCATATTTTGAATTATGTCATTCTATCATGTTTATTTAGCCATCATACATGTGAAATTGTGTCATGCTATCCTGTTTAATTAGCCATCATATATGTGAAATTATGTCCTGCTATTCTATTTGCTTAGACAACATAAATGTGAATTATTTCATGCCCTGTTCTCTTCCCTACTATCCATTGCACCTGTCTATCTTACAATGTCTGTACATTCAATTATTTTTCTTTTTTATCAGCCATTTCAATTGGAGGGAGTGATGGCAGTATCTGTGGGAGTAAAAACACGGTCTTCAGAAAAGATCATGCTACCTGTCAATGCAGATAGAACCACGGTTGTACTTGCCCAAGAACCAGCCCCACCACACATAACCCACACTCATGCAGATTGTACCCCTACCCAGTTGGACAGAGAACCAGCTACACCCCTTCTAACCCCAACCCCAGCAGATAGACACCCAGTTCTCGTTGACACAGCACCGTCTCCACCATAGAGCACCCAAACACGAGAAGTTAGTAAGGCAACTGCAGTGCCCAAATCACGAGGACCACCACTCCGAACCCGAAGTCAACGCTTAAAGCAGAAGAAGAATTGTTCTCAGGTAAGGTTTCGTAGCTATGGTTCATACTACTTTGCTCTTGCATCACTGTATTTACTGATACCAACTAATTTCAAATTTGAAGGATGCAATTGAAACTCCAATGGCGCAACAGGTATGTTTTAAACCTGTTTCTTCAACGTGTTTGGCTGTTTGATGTTGTAACTTGCTCTATGTTGATTTCAGTTTCAATTGAATAAACAGTTATGTTCTCATGCCATGGACATTACAAGTGTTGTTATTGCTGTATAGTTTCCCACACTTATATTCTGTCTATGCTACTTTGTCTTAAATAGATATGATTCGAACTGTATCTATCTTGATTTGGCAACATAAACTAGAATGATATAGACCGTACAGTGACCATACTACATAGATATATGTTTTTTTCATGCTGTTATCATGTCCACCTTACTACTGAACTGGTAAACCTGAGATGTGTTTGTTTGTTTCTCTTTTAGAACGCGGATAAAATATTGGAGAAGAGTACCCCGTTATGCAATGGTAAAGGAAGTAATGCAAATAAGGTTCAATATAGTGAGACATCCCTATTGGTCTCCAAGAAAGCTGATAAAAACTATATTGAAGACACTGAGACAACCCCAAAGTCATGTCTTGATGTAGTGTTTGAGTTACTGGCTACCACTGCTGGCACCAGCTCTTCGAACTCGTTGCCTGAATTAGTTCGGCTTCTTGAGTCTCAACTTCAAGTTGAAAGACATCGATCAGATGTTATGCGACAGGAAGCCGAAGGACTGAGGAAGTCCCTGCAGAATTCAGATGCATACTTTCTGGTGCAACAACAAGCGTTGGAGGACTTAAGCGCCAAACAAGAGAAAGTTAATAAGCTTGCTAAGCATCTTGCCAGCATTATGGGTACCCAGGATATTGTTTCTTGAGCTCTTCTGAAGTGGTTTCAGTTCTGGACTTGTTTTGCTGCGGCGTTTATATGCTGCTGTGTTCCCTATATTTGCACTGGTGGCGAACTTTGATGCCCAGTGGATGTAATATGTAAGTTGCTTGCTTATTTATTTCCTTGCTGTCTTGTTTATTTGTTTGCTTGTAGTCAGTGTAGTTCTTTTTCTGCGGTTTGCTAGTGGCTGCAATAACCTATTTTTTAAAACTAGGCCACAATAACCATGGGCTAATATTTACTGTAGTGACACTTAGCCTCCTACAGGCCGTAGAAACTGTGGGCCTTCTTCAGGCCGTATAGACAGTGGGCCTTCTACGGGCCATTGTCGGCGTTCTAGGAATGGGGGTCCCCAGACTTGCCTGCCTGCGGCCTACGGCGTGGCTTGAGGAGGGGCCCAGCACGGCCCATCTTCATCAACACAGACCCAAGACCCTCGCGAGGGGCCAAGCCTCGCGGGGCGGACGACACGGAGCTTCCTCAGGCACGGCCTCATCAGGCTGGCTCGCGAGGAGGCGGAGAGATCAAGGCGGGGTACCTCACGAGGTGCCATGACGCAAGCCATGACGACCAAGGGCGCCAGCCGGGCGCTAGCCCGCGCAGTGTCCTCCTTTCCTCTTTGGTGCAAGGGGAGCAAGCGCAGGTGAGAACATCAAGCAAAGGCACCCGTTTCGGTGCAACGAGACCAAGACCAGCCCAACGGCAGGGAGGAAGTCATTGTGGAGCCCAAGCCAGCGTCACCACCAGAGCCTTTGGCAGGCGAGGACCAACTTTAGTCAGGATAAGTGTACCAGATGTTCCCTTCAAAATGGCCAATTGTTGGCGCCCTTGCCGCTCAATATTTGGGAAGAGGCCCAGGGCCTTTGCCTATAAATAGGACTAGCAACCCCCAGGGTAGGGGCGATCGGCCAATCCAGAAACAAGCTGGGATCGGATCGAGTAGCTTCACACAGAGAGAGAGAGAAGGATGACTGAACTCCTCCTAGTAGTTCATCGCCCCAGCCAAGAACAGACCCTCGCGAGGCTGTTCTTCCTTGTGTTGCTCATCATCATTAGCCCAAGAGGCAATCCACCACACCACAAACTAGAGTAGGGTATTACACCACAATGGTGGCCCGAACTAGTATAAACCCTGTGTCTCTTGTGTTGTTCTTTCCATAGCTTAGATCTTAGCGAGGCGGTGGGGTGCATGTAGGTAGAAGGAGAAATCTCCGCGCGCACCCCAGTGTTCGAACCTCAAGGGTCTACCGGAACCCGAAATCCGACATTTGGCGCGCCAGGTAGGGGTGCACCGGAGTTTTCCCTTCCGCCACCGCCACGACCTGCCTCGCGATGAGTAGCGCGTCGCCCGCTCCGGCCACCGGCGCCAGGATGGGGGCCAGGGGGCTCCGAGCCCTGGCCCCAGCCCTGCAATGGGTACGGTGGCCGGACAAGTTCAAGCCAACGACGCCGCCGCACTACAGCGGCGCGACTGATCCGCTGGCCTTCTTGCTGGCGTACGAGCAGGCCATCCTCGAAGCTGGAGGTGATGATAGGGTCATGGCCAACTGGCTTCCCATGGCCCTCACCGGCACTCCGCGCGCATGGCTGCTCCACCTGCCGGCAGCCTCCGTGGCCTCTTGGGAAGAGCTCTGCGGCCTCTTCCTCGCATACCACGCTACACCAACACCCCCGGTCGTCGCGGCCCTCCTGGGCAGCTCGCAGGTGCCGCCTACAAGTCACCACGTCAAGCCATTCATCCGCCAGGTCGGCGCCGCTTCCACGCGGCAGGGGGCTCTCCCGGACTAGGCGGCGCCCAAGGCCGGCCTGACCTTCAGCTCATAGGACCACCCCTCTAACTCGGCCTGCTCGGGTGCGCTCCCCATGCTGTGCACCCCCACCATCTGCCAGGTGGCCATCACCAGAACTCTCATCGATGGCGGCGCGGGCCTCAGCGTGCTCTCGATTGAGGCCTTCAACCTCCTCTGCATACCCCTGGAACGACTGCAACCCAGCCGGCCCTTCTCAGGCGTCGGGGGTGGGTCATCCAGCTCCTTGGGACAGATCCGTCTCCCAGTAACCTTCGGCACCTACGACAACTTCCGCACGGAGCTGGTCAACTTCAACATCGCCCCCATCGGCCTCCCCTACAACGCCATCCTCGGCTGTCCAGCGCTGGCCCAGTTCATGGCCGCAACGCACCCGGCGTACAACCTCATGAAGATGCCCGGGAGCAGCGGTGTCCTCACCATGCACGGGGACACCGGAGACGCGTTGCGAGTGCTCAAGCTCGCCTTCAAGACGGCGGCATCAGCACAGCCCGCCGACTCGGAGACCCCCGAGCCCAAGGGGGCTGCACCCGCCAAGAAGAATGAGTTGTTCACCCAAGACAAGGCAGAAACCAAGCAGATACCCGTCGATGAGGACGGGTCCACCAACGCCACTTTCACCATAGGCACCAACCTCGAGCCCGAGCAGGAGGAGGCCCTGGTCAAGTTCCTGCGCGTGAACAAGAAGGTATTCGCTTGGGAGCCTGACCAGTTGGCGGGGATCCCTAGGAGCGTAATCGAGCATCACCTCAACGTGTGCCCCAACGTGCGCCCTGTGAAGCAGAAGGCAAGGCAGCAGTTCACAGAAAAGCAGGCCTTCATCGTCTAAGAGACCCGCAAACTAGAGGCCGCTGGGGTCATTCACGAGGTCCCATACCCGGATTGGTTGGCCAACCCTGTCGTTGTGCCAAATAAGGGAGGGAAGGAGCACATGTGTGTCGACTTCACCAACCTCAACAAGGCATGCCCGCAAGATCCGTTCCCGCTCCCCCCGCATCGACCAGATCGTTGATTCCACCGCAGAATGCGACCTGCTATGCTTCTTGGATGCCTTCTCTGGGTATCACCAGATCAAGATGGCGGTAGAAGATGTCGAAAAGACAGCCTTCCTAATCCCGTGTGGGCTGTACTGCTACACATGCATGCCATTTGGGCTGCGTAACGCAGGGCGACCTTTCAGCGGCTGATGCACATCACCTTGGGCCCGCAGCTCGGGAAGAATGTTGAGGCTTACGTCGATGACATTGTGGTGAAGTCTCGGGAGTCCAGGACCCTGATACAAGACCTGGAGGAAACCTTTGTGAGCCTCAACGCAGTGAACTAGCGGCTCAACCCAGAGAAGTGTGTGTTCGGAGTCCCCTCGGGCAAGCTCTTGGGTTTCCTCGTGTCCCACCGAGGCAACGAGGCTAACCCGGAAAAGGTCAAAGCGGTCGTGGACATGAGCCCGCCAAAGACCCTCAGAGAAATGCAGACGCTCACTGGCCGCGTGACCGCGCTAGGGCGCTTCATCTCCAAGTTGGGGGAGCGAGCGCTGCCCTTCTTCCAGCTAATGAAGAAAAAGGGGCCCTTTGAATGGACTGAAGAGGCCGACAAGGCGTTCCAAGATCTCAAGAGATACCTGACCAGCCCTCCGGTCATGGTGGCTCCGCGCCCTCAAGAGCCCCTGGTGCTTTACCTCGCCGCCACTCCCTACTCCGCCAGCGCAGCCCTGGTGGCGTTAGGGAGGAGCGTCGAATCAGAACCACAGCAGTAGCCCGGGACAAGGCAAAACAGGAACAAGGAAGGCCCATAGAAACCGCCACCGCGGCTGGGGAGGATCAGCCGCCGCAGAGGAGTGCACCGGAGGCGGAAGAGGCCCCTCTCCCAGATGGCCAGCCTCCGGAGGCCTCATCGCCTCAGGAGGCGCCATGGTCTCCGGAGGGTGCCACCAGCACTGACGCACCCAACCTCGTTGAGCACCTAGTGTACTTCGTCAGCACGGTGTTGCGGGACGCGAGGGCACGGTACCCCATGCCTCAGAAGCTCCTCCTCGCGCTACTGGTGGCCTCGCGCAAGCTGCGGCACTATTTTCAGGGTCACCCCAGCAAGGTTGTCTCGTCATACCCCTTGGAGAGAGTGCTCAGGAGCCCTAACTCAGCCGGACGGGTCGCTGAGTGGAACATAGAACTGCAAGCGTTTCAGCTCGAATTCAGCATGACCAGAGTCATCAAGGGATTAGCATTAGCGGATTTTGTGGCAGAATGGATGGAGGCACCAGGCCTCAAGGCCGACGAGGATCGATCCCTCTCCCCGGGAAGCGAGGCGCCGAAAGGCTGGGTCATGTACTTCGATGGGGCGTTCTCCAGGCATGGCGCTGGGGCTGGGGCGGTGCTTATATCGCCGACTCAGGACAAGCTCTACTACACTATACAGCTCTATTTCCTGCAAGGTGAAAAGGTCTCCAACAACATAGTGGAGTATGAAGGTCTAATAGCGGGCTTGAAGGCCGCAGCTGCCATGGGGGTGAAACGCCTCACCATCAAGGGCGATTCGCAGCTCCTTGTCAATTTCTCCAACAAGGTGTACGAGCTGAAAGATGAGCACATGGAAGCCTACCTTGAGGAGGTCCGCAGGATGGAGAAGCAGTTCTGGGGGTTGGAGTTGCAGCATGTGCCCCATGGCACCAATCAGGAGGCCGACGACATTGCCAAACGGGCGTCCAGGCGGTTACCTCAAGAGCCTGGCGTCTTCGAGGAGCGGCTCTTCAAGCCCTCAGCCCTGCCGTCATTGTCAAACACGGCTCAGCCTCGGGAGGAGCTCCCCCAGCCACCTGCCTTAGGAGCCCCGGTCTGTGGCCCGGCCTCAGGAGCACGCCTGCTCCTGACAATGGAGCCTCGGGAGGGGTACTGGATCACGCAGCTCTGGAGTTACTTAACACAAGGGACCCTGCCGGAGAAGGAGGAGGAAGCGGAGCATGTGGCACGGCTGGCCACGGCATACTGCATCAAGGATGGAGACCTCTACCGGAAGCGACCAAACGATGTATCCCTGCGCCGCATCTCCATGGAGCAAGGAAAGGAACTGCTGGAAGATATACACGGCGGATACTGTGGACATCATTCATCATCACGGACCCTCGTCGACAAGGCGTTCCACAGTGGGTTTTATTGGCCCGCCGCACTCAATGACGCCGCCGAATTGGTGAAGGCTTGTCAGGCCTGCCAGTTCCACGCCAAGCAGATCCATCAGCCGGCAGGAGGCCTGCAGACTATACCCCTTTCGTGCCCGTTCGCAGTCTGGGGGCAGGACATCCTGGGCCCATTTCCTCGGGCGCCAGGGGGCTACCGCTACCTCTACGTCGCCATGGAGAAGTTCACCAAGTGGGCTGAAGTAGAGGCCATACGCACCATCCCCGCGGGTTCCGCGGTCAAGTTCAACAGGGGCATCGTGAGCCGGTTCGGGGTGCCGAACCGCATCATCACAGACAACGGTTCGCAGTTCACCAGTAACCTCTTTAAAACATACTGTGCTAACCTTGGAACGCAGATATGCTACGCTTCGGTGGCGCACCCCCGAAGCAACGGCCAGGCCGAGCGAGCCAACGCAGAGATCCTGAGGGGCCTCAAGAACAGGACATTCAAGAAGAAGCTGGAGGCCTGCGGCAGAGGTTGGTACGATGAGCTTCAGTCCGTGTTGTGGTCCATCCGCACAACCGTGACCAAGCCGACTGGAGAGACCCCGTTCTTCCTGGTCTACGGAACCGAAGCGGTCCTCCCTCATGAGGTCAGACGTCGCTCCGCACGGCTCCTGGCGTTCGACGAGGTGCAGCAGGATGCCATGCGGGGGATGGACCTCGTATTGGGGGAGGAACTTCGCCGAGAAGCCGCACTGCGAGCGGCGAGGTACCAACAAGCACTGCGACGATATCACTGCCGCAACATCCGCCCCAGAACTCTCGAGGTAGGAGACCTCGTGCTCAGGCGGGTTCTCTCCAGGGAGGGACTGCGCAAGCTCTCTCCCATGTGGGAGGGCCCGTTCAAGGTTGTTCATGTTTCCAGGCCTAGCTCCACGCGCTTGGAGACTCAGGAGGGGGTGCCGGTCCAGAACGCATGGAACATCCAGCACCTCCGGAAGTTTTACCCCTAAAAAGGCGCAGAGCCTGTGAAGAAGGCAAACGCCTGTGAAGATTGTCCTTTTTGGAAAAGGCCTAGAGCCTGTGAAGATTATCCTTTTTGGAAAAGGCCCAGAGCCTGTGAAGAAGGCGAATGCCTGTGAAGATTATCCTTTTTGGAAAAGGCTCAGAGCCTGTGAAGAAGGCGAATGCCTGTGAAGATTGTCCTTTTTGGAAAAGGCCCAGAGCCTGTGAAGAAGGCGAATGCCTGTGAAGATTATCCTTTTTGGAAAAGGCCCAGAGCCTTTGAAGAAGGCGAATGCCTGTGAAGATTATCCTTTTTGGAAAAGGCCAGAGCCTGTGAAGAAGGCGAATTCCTGTTAAGATTATCCTTTTTGGAAAAGGCCCAGAGCCTGTGAAGATTATCCTTTTTGGAAAAGGCCCAGAGCCTGTGAAGAAGGCGAACGCCTGTGAAGCTGTCGCGTTTTGGAAAAGGCCCAGGGCCTGTGAAGAGGGAAAATGCCCGTGAAGCTTGCTTCCCCCAAGAAAGGCCCGGAGCCCGTGAGGAAGGCCAACGCCTGTGAAGCTCGCCACCCATGACACTCTCACGTAATAATGAGTTGGGGCTGTACATGCCCCGGAGTCTCAGGAGCGCCGGCCTCAGGCCCTGGGGCTCCCTCCCACGCCCAGTGGCAGCACTTAGCTCCGCGCTGGTGAGAAGACGTCGAAGACTAGATTAGGTGCCGGACGCGGCTTTTTCATTTGCTTTTCGCAGTTCTCTTGTTCATTCTCATTCGAAGTTTTGTTGAAGTTGTTACCGTCTTTGACTTGTGGTTCTTCGCCTTTTCACTCTCCTGCCTTGATTTCTCTTATGCAAGGCCTCGCGAGGGGGGCAGCCGAGCGCCCTCGTGAGTGTTTCTGTCCTAGTCGTTCAAAGGTACTGCGACCTGGGTCCATTACAGGAGCACCCCTCCAGTCTGTGCCCCACGGGCACCGCGACACGAACACATGGCCTGGGTGGGTCGCCCCCCCCCCCACGGCTGGGGCCGGGAACTATCCACGCGCGGGCACGTAGCCGGAAGGCACGATAACGAAAGCAAAGCGATGATTAACAGCAATAACCCAAACACGCCCCCGCGGGGCTCCACGCTACTGTCTTTTTACGCAAGAAAAAGGAAAAGAAAGAGCAAATCAGGTGCAGCTCGCCTCACACCGGCCTGCAGGGAAGACTCGAGCTGCCTCCGGGGCTCAAGCAGACTCCCTCTCGTGCTTCACCGAGGCGCGACGGCGGGCAGACGCGCTACCACCTTCCAAGCAGGTACGATGGCGTGGAGGCTGACCACGGCCACTGCTAGAAGAGTCGCCGCGTGAAGAAGAACCGGCGAAGCTTGGGGAACCCTGAGCGCCGCCAATCACGTGAGCGTTGTCTTCTCCATCATCGCCGGGGCTGGGTCCCCGGCCGCGGTCGTCGTCCTCAGGGCAGCACCCTACGCGGCGACCATCTTCCCCAAACACCCTCACGTAGAGGGTGGCATCACTGTCAAACTTGAAGTGCAGGGTGCACCGACGTCTCAGGCCACGCGCGCGGGCAAACGTCTGCCAACGGCGGGTCAAGGCCAGGCTCCCGGCTGCGGAGACCTCCAGTGAACCCCATGAGGCCCTGCTGCAGCAGCCATCTACCTGAGGCCAGAGGCCACCCGGGGCGCCGGCCGGGAGCTCGCCGAGGAGGAAGCGACGAAGTTGAAGTCGGGCGCTAGTCAGCTCCGCCGACCACATAACGAACTCCAGCTGCACCTCTGCAGCGCAAAAGCGCGGCCTAGGGGAACGCGCGACCGAAGTGCGCCCCCCGGCCGCAGTTGTCCTCCCATCATCGTGCTGGAAATCATCTCCACGGCCACGGGGACCTGCCGTGGTGGGCACAGGATGTTTGCGAGGGCGCCCTCGGCCGCGCTTGGGCGGGGGAGAGGCAGGCTCAACCTGGCGATCCTTCCCCTTCTCTGCGTCCGAGAACCTCCTCGACGGAGCCATGAAGAAGAAGAAGAAGCAAGGGGGGATGAACTGGAAGGGCGCGCGCCGCTCCGTACTTATAGCCGGCGAGGGCCAATCGGCGGCCTCCACGATCGCAGGTAATCATGACCCGCTTTGCATGCAGGGACTTGTCCAATCCGTGCAGTTGCCGAGGCGTCGTGCGGAAGTGGAGACGCCCACGTCCAATCAACCTCCACGCGGCGCCCAAGGCCGCATGCTGTTAGGGCCCGCGGCGCTTCGCTCTTGCCCTTTCGCCTCCCTGCACGGCCAAGTCCGGGCGCGCCTTCGCCCCGGGGGCTACTGTCGGCGTTCTGGGAACGGGGGTCCCCAAACTTGCCTGCCTGCGGCCTGCGGCGTGGCTCGAGGAGGGGCTTAGCAAGGCCCATCTTCATCAACATAGACCCAAGACCCTCGCGAGGGGCCAAGCCTCGTGGGGCGGACGACACGGAGCTTCCTCAGGCACGGCCTCATCAGGCTGGCTCGCGAGGAGGCGGAGAGATCAAGGCGGGGTACCTAGGTCAAGTTGTGTATCCGAAGGGAGAAGAAGTGGTGGAGCAGCTCAACGGAGGGCGTCATGCCCATGAACGCCTCGCAGTAGAAGGCAAAGATCGACAGGAGAAGGATGGAGTTGGGATGGAGGTGCAGAGCGTGAACCTAGTAATGGTCAAGGACGGAGAGGGAGAACTTGGAGAAGGGCGGCACGAGCCCCGTGAAGACGTTGTGGAGGAAGAAGGGATAGAATGTCCCCACCAAGGTCTCCCACTTAGTGGAGCCGGCCGAAGCGCCATCTCCCTCCCCTCATTGTCATTGCTCGCCGTCAGTGGGAGCAAGGCGGCAAGGTGCCCTGCCTCGGTGATGGAGGATGTACTGAGGGCCAGCGCGGGTGCAGAGGAAGAGTGTTTGGCTGGAGCGGCAGGCTTCATCTTCTTGGATGTCATTGTCAGATTCTGGGTTCTGGCAAACCCTTGAGGTTCGAACTCTGGGGTGTGCACGAAGAACTATCTCTCCCTAGCTCGCTCGCACAATGATCTCAAGGCCTAGCTCGACAAACCCAAGAACAAGAGACACGAGGGTTTATACTGGTTCGGGCCACCATTGTGGTGTAATACACTACTCTAGTGTGTGTGGTGGATTGCCTTGTAGGCTGAGGATGAACAAGTATAAGGTAAGAACAGCCTCCTGAGGACAGGTGTTCTTGAGCTCGGTGAGCTGGTGCGTATGAGGGTGGTCTGAATGATCTGTCCCCCTCCTATGGTGGTGGCTGGTCCTATTTATAGAGGTCCTGGTCTTCTTCCCAAATATAGGCGGGAAGGGATCCCACAACGGCAAATTTTGAAGGGACACAACTAGTACAAGCTATCCTCACAAAAGGTGGTCTTCGCCTGCCAAAGGCTCTAGTCACTACAAAAAATACACTTCCGCGATGATACGTGTTTGTCACAGTAGGTCGCTTTTTTTGTCATGCATGTACATCCATGACAAATTTATGACAGAATCAAGATAGTCATACCTGTGCTGTCATAGAAGTGTTCCATGACATTACTGAAATTATCATCACGGAAGTGTCCACTTCCATGACGATAAATCGCGCGTCACAGAAGTGCTTTCGTCAAGGGTGACCGACACGTGGCATCCACCGTAACGGAACACCGTTAAGCTATCGGGTCGGGTTTTGGATCCGATAACCCGTTAACAGCCCCGACCAATGGGAAATTTCCACGTGTAAAATTCTTATTGGCCGGACGAAACACGTGTCAGCTCCTTAGTGGGTCATATAGGCGCCTATGATACGTCGACACGTGGCACGGCCCAACAGAGGCCCATTCCTGTGTAAAGGCCGGCCTGTTCGACTTGGTCAAAAGCTAGCGGGCCGACCCATGGAAAGCCTGTTAACGGCTATTCGAATATAGCCCATTTACAGCCCGCTAACCCAAGGCCCGTTACGCCCTATCCAAATTAGGCCCAGTAGCGTCATCTGGGCCATCCAATATGATTCCAGCCCGTTTTCACTTCTGGCCCACGTATGGCCCATGACGTCTTTCGGCCCATATGAGGCCCTGTGTAACTCTTGGCCTATTAACGGCCCGTGGTGAAACTGGCCCGTAATGAACAGTGTATCACTTTACACCCATTAACGGCCCGTGGGAAACCGGCCCGTGATGAACAGTGTATCACTTTATACCCATTAACGGCCCGTTATACCGTTGGGCCGTTTCCAGCCCATGTTATCTTCCAGCCTTCTTCAGAGCCCATTTATTCTTGGGCTCATTTCCAGCATTTGTTTACTTATGGCCCATTACTGTCATTTTTCTGCTTGCGGGCCAAATTCAGCCCGTGGTTACAGTCGGCCCGTTTGTGGTCCGTTAATACGTTGGGCCATTTTCATAGCATCATCAAATACGGCCTATTAATGATGGCCCATTATGGTCGGCCCATGAACGGACGATTCCAACTCTAGCCCGTTTACGGCCAGAATGCGGTCTGTTCGGCCCCTGTTTGGCCAATCGATCATACGGCCCGTATAAGGCCCATTGATGATATGTCCCGTAGAAGGCCCATTGATGATACGGCCCGTAGAAGGCCCATTGTTTCTACGACCCGTAGAAGGCCCACTGTCTATACGGCTGTCGGATTTCGGGTTCCGGCAGACCCTTGAGGTTCGAACACTGGGGTGCGCGCGGAGATTTCGCCTTCTACCTACCTGCACCCCACCGCCTCGCTAAGATCTAAGCTATGGAAAGAACAGCACAAGAGACACAGGGTTTATACTAGTTCGGGCCACCATTGTGGTGTAATACCCTACTCTAGTTTGTGGTGTGGTGGATTGCCTCTTGGGCTGATGAAGATGAGCAATACAAGGAAGAACAGCCTCGCAAGGGTCTGTTCTTGGATGGGGCGATGAACTGCTAGGAGGAGTTCAGTCACCCTTCTGTGTGTGTGTGTGTGTGCGTGAAGCTACTCGATCCGATCCCAGCTTGTTTCTGGATTGGCCGATCGCCCCTACCCTGGGGGTGGCTAGTCCTATTTATAGGCAAAGGCCCTGGGCCTCTTCCCAAATATTGAGCGGGAAGGGCGCCAACAATTGGCCATTTTGAAGGGGAACATCTGCTACACTTATCCTGACTAAAGTTGGTCCTTGCCTACCAAAGGTTCTGGTGGTGACGCTGGCTTGGGCTCCACAATGACTTCCTCCCTGCCGTTGGGCTGGTCTTGGTCTCGTTGCACCGAAACAGGTGCCTTTGCTTGATGCTCTCGCTTGCGCTTGCTCCCCTTGCACCAAAGAGGAAAGGAGGACACTGCGCGGGCTGGCGCCCGCCTGGCGCCCTTGGTCGTCATGGCTTGCGTCACGGGCACCTCGTGAGCACTCCGGATGTGTGTTCTTCGTCATGGACCACGGTGGCAACGCGCTCTTGAGGGTTGGGAAGAAGGTGGAGGACTTCCGGCGTAAATAGATTTACATGGTCGCCAAGGGCATCCACGCTCGGCTAGAGCTACCAACCGAGATGCCGGAGAAGCTGGACTAGTGGGCCCATGAGAAGCTCACCGAACCCCGGGCTGCACCGGTCCTGAGGCTGATGCAAGCGGACCTGGAGTACGGGGCGCTGACGGGGGCCATGATTGTCAGGGAGTTCTTCATGCAGCGCCTGACCCGGCTCCAGGCTCACTCACGCCACATGTGGGATTTCAAGGGCGCGCATGACAACCTCTGTCTGCGCCTGGGGAGCCTGACAAGCAAGGAGTTGGGCAAGGCCGTGCATACTTTGCTTGAGAAGGATCCAGGCAGCCTCCCGGCAGCCTACCTCCCGTTGTACCGTTGTGGCAACGGGGCGGAGCTGGCCGCCGCCATGCCCATCTTCAACAAGTTGGGGCTCGTGCTGCCCAACCTCCCCAACTCCCCGGTGCCGTTGTCCTCTGGCGAGTGCTCCGAGGAGGATGGGGAGGAGGACTCGGAGGCGACCATGGATGATGCAGAGGAGACTTGTCCTCCATGGAAGAGCAAGCTCCTCCAGAATTTCTTCGATGAAGACGACGCCGCCGAGCACTTGGCCGAGGGGTCCACTCGCTCCTTTGAGGTGGCTACGAGGTCCGGGGGCACCCCCTTGCGGAGGCTGAGTCGAGTGACTCCGAAGAAGGGTGAGGCGGTGTCGCTTCCTCGGGTTGATGCCCCTGCCTTGTCGTTCGTCGTCGCTGCTCAAGGGCCAGCTGCCGTCCGCCCGGCTGATCCTCAGGGCGTGACGAAGCTCGCGCTCAGGAAGACCGGGGCAGCCGCGGTCCTGGCCAGAAAAAGGGCGTACATCGCTGCTGACGAGTAAGCATCTTACCTTGTTTTTTTTCATCCCTGATGCCGTGCCCACGACACTCTCCTCCTGGCGATCAGGCTGAAGCCAGTGGTGAAGAAGAGGAAGGAGGAAGCCGGGGCCTCCGAGGCCACGTGACCTGTCGCGGCCACGGTGACCCTGACGCGAGTGGAGGAGGCTGCCTCGCATTCACCCGTGGCGGAATGGGCCCCTCAGAGCTTGGTGGCAAAGCCTCGGGAGGAGACCGCTTCCATGGTCCAGCAGACTTCGGAGACGCCCATCCCCGCCGCACCCACGCGCGGGGGAGGGGGAGGGGGGTTGAGGGCTCCAGAGCCCCTTGCCACCCTTGACGCTATGGCTGTGCCAGTCCAGGCGCTGGTGCCGCCTCCTCCGCAAGCCCTCGCATTGGCAGACCATGGCCCCTCTGCCAGGCCCGGTATTTTGGAGGAGACCTACACCGCGCTAGACCAGCTCCGAATAGGTCTTCAAGGCTCCAACAGGTGCGTGCTAACGGGATGTCTGGGGCTGATGTCGGGGTGCTCTAGGACGATGAGTCCGTAAGGACGGTCTGGGGCCAGGCCAAGGCTACCGTCGTGGAGGTAAGGAAGAAGGCCGACAAGGCCGCGGCGGCTCGCGACGCGGCGCTAGTCGATGTATCGTCCGCCAAGGAACGTTGCGGCACAATGGAAGCCGAGCTGAGGGCCCTCCATGAAGAGCAGGCTGCTTAGACCCGTCGGCTTCAAGAGCAGGAGGACGAGCTCATGGCCTGGGAGGCTGCGCTTGCTGACCGCAACGACGAGCTGGATCAGGCAGCCCAGGAGCAGGTCACAGAGCGGAGTCGCCTGGGCAAGCTGAAGGAGGAGGCAGACAGGGCCCAAGCATTCCACGCCAAGCTGGTTTCTGAGGAGACGACCTTGCTGGAGGCTAGGATGTAGACCCTCGCCGCGGGTGAGAAGGCGGCAGCCGCGGGACACAACGCCTTTGTCTCCCTCAAGCTAAGGTCCCACACGGCGCTGGACTCCCTTTACAGAGAAGGGTACGAGAAGCCGCTGGGGACTCCGGAGGATGGCCTTGCCGGTCTTCTTACCAAGCTCGCCGAGGAGCTCAAGGGCATTGCCGCCGGAGTGGGCTCCATGGTAGAAGGGGAGTGCGGCGTGCTCTTCACTGCGGCCGCAACGCGTGCCTTTAGCCAGCTCCATCTCCAGGACTCAAATTTCGACCTTGGTGCGCTAATCGTGCGGGTGGCTCCTGATTCCTGCGATGCTGCTTCCAAGGCCATGATGGAGTAGGTGAAAGCCCTGATGGAGAAGTTCCTCTTCGTCGACCCAGAGGCTTCGACGACTGGGGCTGGCAGCGGTGATGGTGGCGACATTATCGATGACGAGCTTCCCGCAGCGAGCGACATCAGCGACCAAGGTGATGCTCCTCCTAGTTTGACCCTATGACATTTGACGTGCCTTGGGGAGCCGTGAAAACTTTTGCTTGAATTTGCGAGACATTTTGTTTTGTAATAACTTGTTAGGACTCGGTGACTTCCTTTCCGTGCTCGATTTCCTTTCTGTTTTCTTTTATTGTTCTGCGTCGGCAGGGCCCGGCCCCACGCATACCTCAACCTCCATTGGGGCGTCCGGATCACCATGACGAGGCCAAGGGGTGAGGGGCTACGTGACCAGCGAGGCCCCTGACTCACGATGCTCACGGCCCCCCCTTGACGTATGAACAACCCTCATAAAAGAAACACGAGCAGCGTATGCGTTAATCCGGAGCCCTCATACCTTTCCTCGCCAGCTTTTGTGTGGGAGGATCGCGCGAAGACAAGGTGCGAGAGACCTAGTGAGGTGGCGTGCACCAGGCGTGACCTAGGCGCAGCCCCCATGTCCATCCCCCGAGCGTGACTCTCCCGTGGGGAAAGCGGCGCGGTGAGGCCGGACGGCTGGCTCAAGGGCCCTCCTGAGGTTACTACAGCTGCTAGGGTGCCCTCAGTTGTTTATTCCCCAGCGTGGAGCATGGTGCTTCCACTCTTGCGTGGGCATAGCCGCTCCTCGACTGTGTCATCCGCCAGCATGGAGCATGGGGCTTCCACTAGTTCGTGGGTGGGAGCCCTCTCTGAGGGGAGACTCCGAGGCATGTATAGCCCCGCCCTGACATGTGGCTTCAACGGTAGGACTGGAGGAGGTGTATATGGGTACCCGTCAGCCAGCGTGGGACTCACGGGGCCCTACCTCAAGGCGGGTTGCACCTGAACTTTTGATTTGGGAACATTTGTAAGGGTCCTGCGAGATGTTCAGGGGACCTGCACCGAGTGAATCTCCGGAGGATATCGCATGAGAAGGCCAAACACCAACGACACTAGGAGGTGAATGGGGCCGAACCGCCAGACAGAGCTCAGCCGTTGGGTTTATCGATGTTGTAGGGACGGACTCGAGCACAGATGTCGTGCCTAGTCTTTTCATGCAATGATCCTAAAGAAAGAGAGCCAGCGCGCGGTTCCCACGGTAGCGAGGCACCGGTCGCGCGCCCTAACTCATCCACTCACGATTAGCTCATGCGAGAACCAGGCACTAAGGGCCATGGGAGGTGACGTACACGGGGGTTGGCCCGCGAGACAAAGCTCAGCCACTTGGGTTTAGCGACGCCGCAGGGACGGACCCGAGCATAGACGCCATGCCAGTCCTTGACCATGAGGCGGTCGCGGGCGGGTTTGTGAGGGCGCATGATATTCGTGGTGGCGAAGCACCAGACATGTAGGTGGTAACATGAAGCAATTCATGAGAGGGTAAGGCCAGTTCTGATATATGCGCAAGACGATACATGCTGTAGGGATGGAGCCGTACATCTTGTGGATAATGGAGCCCGAGGGGCGCCCTCAATTGAACAAACCAAAAAGTCACCTGGTACCGTTGCTGACGAAGTGTTGGGGCAGCTGAAGATGCGCGCTGCAAAAGTCGCTCCTCACAAGTCGTCTGGCTCCTGGGTCTCGTGAGGCTCCGGAGGTCCGGGAGGCTCGCGAGTGGTCGGCACCTTCGTCATCAAGATCACCTGGCGGCTGGCCTCATGAGCCTCCAGGATGTCTGATGACCCACAAGTATAGGGGATCTATCATAGTCCTTTCGATAAGTAAGAGTGTCGAACCCAACAAGGAGCAGGAGGAAATGACATGTGGTTTTCAGTAAGGTATCCTCTGCAAGCACTGAAATTATCGGACAGATAGTTGTGTGATAAGATAATTTGTAACGGGTAACAAGTAACAGAAGTAAACACGGTGCAACAAGGTGGCCCAATCCTTTTTGTGGCAAAGGACAAGCCTAGATGAACTCTTACATAATGCAAAGCTCTCCCGAGGACACATGCGAATTGTTGTCAAGTTAGTTTTCATCATGCTCATATGATTCGTGTTCGTTACTTTGATAATTTGATATGTGGGTGGACCGGTGCTTGGGTGTTTCCCCTACTTGGACAAGCCTCCCACTTATGATTAACCCCTCTCGCAAGCATCCACAACTACAAAAGAAGAATTAAGGTAAACCTAACCATAGCATGAAACATATGGATCCAAATCAGCCCCTTACGAAGCAACGCATAAACTAGGGTTTAAGCTTCTGTCACTCTAGCAACCTATCATCTACTTATTACTTCCCAATGCCTTCTCCTAGGCCATAACACTGGTGAAGTGTCATATAGTCCATGTTCACATAACACCACTAGAGGAAAGACAACATACATCTGATCAAAATATCGAACGAATACCAAATTCACATGATTACTTATAACAAGACTTCTCCCATGTCCTCAGGAAAAAACATAACTACTCAAATGCATATTAATAATCAATACCAGAGGAGTATTAATTATCATTAAGGATCTGAAAATATAATCTTCCACCGAATAAACCAACTAGCATCAACTACAAGGAGTAATCAACACTACTAGCAACCCACAGATACCAATCTGAGGTGTTGAGACCAAGATCGAATACAAGAGATGAACTAGGGTTTGAGAGGAGATGGTTCTGGTGAAGATGTTGATGGAGATTGACCCCCTCTCGATGAGAGGATCGTTGGTGATGACGATGGCTTCGATATCCCCCTCCAAGAGGGAAGTTTCCCCGACAGAACAGCTCCGCCGGAGCCCTAGATTGGTTCTGCCCATGTTCCGCCTTGCGACGGCGGCGCTTTGTCCCGAACGCTTTCTTCTCATTTTTTCCAGGTCAAAACACACCATATAGCAGAAGATGGGCCTCGGAGGCCTGCCATGGCCCCCACAATGACGGGGGCATGCCTAGGGGGTAGGGCGCGCCCTCCACGCTTGTGGCTGGCTGGCGCCCCCCTCTGGTATTTTCTTTGCCCAATATTTTTTTTATATTCCAAAAACATTCTCCGTGAAGTTCCAGGACTTTTGGAGTTGTGCAGAATAGGTCTCTAATATCTGCTCCTTTTCCAGTCCAGAGCTCTAGCTGCCGGGATTCTCCCTCTACATGTAAACCTTATAAAATAGAAGAGAAAAGGCATAAGTATTGTGATATAATGTGTAATAACATCACATAATGCAATACATATCAACATAAAAGCACGATGCAAAATGGACGTATCAACTCCCCACGCTTAGACCTCGCTTGTCCTCAAGCGAAAGCCGAAATCAAAAAATATGACCACATGTTTAGAGATAGAGGTGTCGATAAAACAAAATACGGACATGAGGGCATCATGATCATCTTTGGAATAGCAACATATATTGTCATATTATTTCTTAGGCTAAAGTAACAATTCTTTCACAACGTAAAGTATGAATCGGAAACTTCAATGAAGACTAACAAACTATGATATCAGTCATTGAAGCAATTGCAATTTATCATAACATCAGAAAGAGTCGATATAAGAGCTTTTCAGCAAGTCCACATACTCAACTATCATTTAATCTTTCACAATTGCTGACACTCACACGATTCTTATGGGTTCAAAGTTTCAATCGGACACAGAGAAAGATAGGGGCTTATAGTTTTGTCTCCCAACCTTTGACCTCAAGGGTAATGTCAACAGTAATACTTTATGAAAACCTACATCCGAGTGGATATATATATATATATCCGGATCTCTCCAACACATAGTGCTTGCCAAAGGAAAAGGCGTAAAAAGGAAAGGTGATGATCACCATTACTCTTGTATAAGGGTATAGGTAAAATTTAAAGATAGGCCCTTCGCATAGGTAAGAAGAGGTTGTCATGCGCTTTTATGGTTGGATGCACAAAATCTTAATGCGAAAGAACGTCACATTATATTGCCTCTTGTGATAAAGACCTTTATTATGCAGTCTGTCGCTTTTATTTCTTCCATATCACAAGTTCGTATAAAGCTTATTTTCTTCACACTAATAGATCATACATATTTAGAGAGCAATTTTTATTGCTTGCACCGATGACAACTTACTTGAAGGATCTTACACAATCCATAGGTAGGTATGGTGGACTCTCATGGCAAAACTAGTTTAAGGGATGTTTGGAAGCACAAATAGTATCTCTACTTGGTGCAAAGAATTAGGCTAGCATGAGGGAGAAAGGCAAGCTCAACATGTTGGATGATCCATGACAATATAACTTCTATTCGGATATAAGAAAACATAATCCATTATGTTGTCTTCCTTGTCCAACATCAACTTTTTAGCATGTCATATTTTAATGAGTGCTCACAATTACAAAAGATGTCCAAGATAGTATATTTATATGTGAAGCCTCTCTTTCTTTATTACGTCCTATTAATTGCAACAATGACCAAAACTATGTTTGTGAACTCTCAACAACTTTTATTCATCATACTCTTTACATGTGAAGTCATTACTCTCCATAAGATCAATATATGATCTTTTTTATTTCTTTTTATTCTTTCTTTTATTTAATTCCATCAAAATTATAGCAAGAAAGCAAAGCCCTCAACTCAAAACTACTCTTTATTATATATAACTCACGGACTCGATTACATAGATAGAGATCAAAACAAAACTCAAAGCTAGCTCATACTAAAACTTTATTCTACTAGATCAATATATAACCAAAAGGATCGAACTAAGAAAAATGACAAAGGTAAAAGTGTGATGGTGATACGATACCGGGGCACCTCCCCAAGCTTGACAGTTGCCAAGGGGAGTGCCCATGCCCATGTATTTATGTCTCTTTCTTCAGAGGTGGTGATGATGGAGTTGTTGATGAAGTAGTGTCACACATCGAGCGTAGGAGATGCTCCAATTTGTGAATAATGCCCTTGAGTGCGGTGATATGCTCTTGCAATAGAATCTTTTCATGAGTGATATACTTATTTTGTACAAGAACTATTTCAATGATCTTGAAAGCCTGAATTTCTGTAAGGGTAAGATGATTGTAGTATGGTTGAAGGATGTCTTCTTCTGCTGCTGGAACTTGATCTTCCGCGGCCTTCTTGATCTTATCACCCTCGTTGATTTCCCGAAGTTCTTCTCTCTTCATCTCTATCTTAATTAGCCAAGCAACATCGCCCGCATTGTTGGAGAAGGGGGACGACATGATGCCTAGCCTGGAAAACTCTAGCAGGAAACAGCTCGAAACAAAAGCAGGAGATATTGTCGTGGTACGGTGGTCAAAACCTTCAGGATATTATATAATGAATTTTTACCGACCTAAAGAAGTATTGTGCAAGAAAACGGAGTCTGGAGGGCACACGAGGTGGCCACAAGGTCGGGGGCGCACCCTCCACCCTTGTGGTGGCCTTGTGTCTCTTTCAAACTACTTTTAATTTTCCTATTTTTTAAAATATTCCAAAACGGAGAAAAAATGATATTAGAACATTTTTGGAGTCGGTTTACTTATCGTACCACATACCTATTCATTTTCGGAGTCTGAAACATTCTAGAAAGTGTCCCTTATTTATTCCTCCGGTGTTACGTTATTAATTATATTGGTCTCAACATTTATGGGAGCACCTGAGATATAATGTTTGATTCTTTGACCGTTTACTACCTTCTGATTTGTGCCTTCGAAGTTGTTGATTTTTATGGCACCGGAATGATAGACCTCCTCGATGATGTAAGGACCCTCCCATTTAGAGAGAATATTTCCTACAAAAAATCTTAAATGAGAGTTGTATAGCAAAACATAATCACCTACATTAAACTCACGCTTTTGTATCCTCTTTTCAAGCCATCTTTTAACTTTTTCTTTAAACAACTTGGTATTATCATAGGCTTGAGTTCTCCATTCATCAAGCGAGCTAATGTCAAATAACATCTTCTCATCGGCAAGTTTGAAATCATAGTTGAGCTCTTTAATAGCCCAGTATGCCTTATGTTCTAGTTTGAGAGGTAAGTGACATGCTTTTCCATAAACCATTTTATACAGAGACATACCCATAGGATTCTTATAAGCAGTTGTATAAGCCCATAATGCATCATCAAGTTTCTCAGACCAACTCTTTCTAGATCTATTGATAGTCCTTTGCAAAATCAATATAATCTCTCTATTGCTCAATTTTACTCGACCACTAGACTAAGGGTGATATGGAGATACAATTCTATGGTTAACATCATACTTAGCAAGCATTTTACGGAAATCACCATGAATAAAATGTGAACCACCATCAGTCATTAAATATCTAGGGACTCCAAACCTCGGAAAAATAACTTCTTTAATCATCTTAATAGAAGTGTTATGATCAGCACTACTAGTTAGAATAGCTTCTACCCATTTAGTAACGTAATCAACAGCAACTAAAATATGTGTATGCCCGTTAGAGGAAGGAAAAGGTCCCATATAATCAAAGCCCCAAACATCAAATGGTTCAATAACAAGTGAATAATTCATATGCATTTCGTAGCGTATACTAATATTGCCAATTCTCTCGCATTCATCAGAAGACAAGACAAACTTACGAGCATCATTGAAGAGAGTAGGCCAACAAAAACCAGATTGCAATACCTTAAGTGCAGTTCTATCTCCGGCATGGTGTCATTCGTAAGACTCAGAGTGGACTTGGGTAGGATCTGTTCCTGTTCATTCTCAGGTACACAACGTCTAATAACACCATCTACTCCTTCTTTATAAAGGTGTGGGTCATTGTCGGTGTCAAAACCGGCGGATCTCGGGTAGGGGGTCCCGAACTGTGCGTTTAAGGCGGATGGTAATAGGAGGCAGGGGACATGATGTTTACCCAGGTTCGGGCCCTCTCGATGGAGGTAATACCATACTTCCTGCTTGATTGATCTTGATGATATGAGTATTACAAGAGTTGATCTACCACGAGATCATAGAGGCTAAACCCTAGAAGCTAGCCTATGGTATGATTGTTGTTGTCCTACGGACTAAACCCTCCGGTTTATATAGACACCGGAGGGGGCTAGGGTTACACATAGTGGGTTACAAAGGACGAGATCTACATATCTGTATTGCCAAGCTTGCCTTCCACGCCAAGGAGAGTCCTATCCGGACACGGGACGAAGTCTTCAATCTTGTATCTTCATACTCCAACAGTCTGGCTAAAGTATATAGTCCGGCTGTCCGAGGACCCCCTGATCCCGGACTCCCTCAGTAGCCCCTGAACCAGGCTTCAATGACGATGAGTCCGGCGCCCAGATTGTCTTCGGCATTGCAAGGCGGGTTCTTCCTCCCAATACTCCATAGAAGATCTTGAACACAAGGGTAGTGTCCGGCTCTACAAAACAAATTCCACATACCACCGTAGAGAGAATAATATTTCCACAAATCTAATCTGCTGACAACTTTTGTAGCATGACATCACAACACGGCCCGGTCATTATTCGAACCATTTTTCTCAACCTGCCACTTCACGTATTGGGAGGCGGTTTTCTTGGCACGTCTTGTCGAAGCAGAGATCGTGTCCCCCCTATTACGGGATACTCATCAATACGGGTGTGGGTAACCCAACCGCGCCATCAATTACAGCATTTGGGGAATAAGCGAGTCTACCAGGCAGGTGGGGAGGCGCATAGTTTCTTCCGCCCTTATAAAGGGACAAGGATTCCTCTTTTTCACCCATGCCCTCTTCCTCCTTTCTCATCCATTCTTGCACACTCGAGCTCCAGTACCCAAGTTCGCATTTTCTCTTCCAACCATTCCAAGCATGTCCGGAGCGGGAGGTAATCACAACGCTACGGGGAGCCAGATATCTAGCCGCGGATATCACACACCGGCTGCCAGATGCGGGGCAGATCATCCCTACTCCAGAGCCCCTTGAGAGGGTGGTATTTCTTACCCACTTCGTTCACGGACTGGGATTTCCTCTCCACCCGTTTGTCCGTGGGCTCATGTTCTACTATGGGCTGGACTTTCACGATCTGGCCCCCAATTTCATCCTCAACATCTCGGCATTCATCGTCGTGTGTGAGGCCTTCCTCCGCATCAGGCCCCACTTCGGCCTGTGGCTGAAGACCTTCAATGTTAAACCGAAGGTGGTGGTCGGCCAGCAAGCGGAGTGCGGAGGCGCCATGGTGGGCAAAATGCACAACGTCACCTGGCTCGAAGGCTCCTATGTGGAGAGCATAAAGGGGTGGCAATCGGGGTGGTTCTACATCACTGAGCCACGCGACACCAACTGGGTGGCGGCCCCCGAATTTTGATCCGGAATCCCCATGCGGCTCAGCTCCTGGAAAGAGAAGGGTCTGTCCTGGGGTTCCTCGGTAGAGCTGACCGGACTCCAGACCTGCGTCAAGAATATGATGAGCAAGAAAATCAAGCTCGTCAACGTGGTCCAAGTCATGCTCTTCCACCGGATCCTCCTGTGTCAAAGACGGGCATTCAATTTGTGGGAGTTCGACCTGGCCGAGCACGAGACGCTATGAGAGCTCTTCGACACGACGCAAAAGGACATCTGGAGGGTGCTGTTCAAGGGCGCCGAGGTACCTCCTCCCCTTACCGAGGATCACAGAATCTGCGCAAAGCGCCCTGCCAATCCGGTAAGTATTTTATATCTCATAAGATGTTCTTTTCCCCAGTATGACCACGCGCGGGATCTAAGCCTCCACGGCATTTAACAGGACTGGGTAGCGACAGCGGAACAGATCGATTGTCCAGCCCCCCTGCATGAAGATCCAGCAGATGCTCTTGTAACGAAGATGCTGGTTCGGGCGCCTTACGAGGTGCCGGTGAAGAAGGCCAAGAAGAAGGCCACGGGGACCCGGAAGGGTCTCCGGCACAAGGTTATATCGGATTCATTGTCCAAAAACACCGAGGCGCACTCCTCCAACGAAGACGAGGAGGAAGAAGAGGAAAGTTCTCCCCCCCCCCAGTCGGGGGGGACAAGAAAAGGAAGGTCGCCCCATCCGGGGAGGCCGAAGTGTCCAAGAATGGAAGGACCCTCCTCCCGGACTGCTCCACGATGGCCGCGTTCAGCGGCGAGGAGTGGTTACCCAGGGACAAAGCCCCTGGCCAAGTCGTGAGTATCCGGACACCGTAATAAATCTTGATATGTTTTATTGCACCGCTTCTCATCATGCCGAACGTGATTATGAAGTCCGTCCCGAGCCCATATCGACGTATCTTCGTCGGATGGTTCTTTGGACCCGTCGGATATGAACAATGATTCGCTCCCGACTGCCTCCTCCCCCCGCCCTACGGATGACGCCGAGGTGTTGACTCGAGGGGCACCGAACCAAGGGGGGTAGTTCCGGAGGTGCCCTCAGGTGACATTCCAGGCGTTGGGCGCCTGAAGGGCAAGACTCCCCTGGGCCCTAACACCGGGGGCAGCAAGTCTAGCCCCAAACCGAATACGGCGCCAGAACCTCCAGTGGTTCTGGATTCTGTCAGGCAACCCCTCAGTAAGGGGGGCAAGCCATCTGTGCTGATGGCCTCTGTCCGTCCAGAGGCATTAGACAACTTGCTGGAAGTGCTTCGCGGCGCTTCCATTGACGAAGAGGACCGCACTATTATGAGTGCGGTGGTCAAAAAGGTTCAGTCCGCCAAGAGCGACTGACTGAAGCCCATGTGAGCCTCCTAACAGGCTTTGAGGTGAGTAACCAGATTATAAGAGAATGTTACCACATAGACAGTAGCCCCTGATACTCTGTTAGGCGTTCGCGAAGAAAGGCCGAATAGAGGATCAAATAATAACCGCAGGAGTCTAGTCGGAATATGTCTATGTGCATATGCAGGCTTCATTCCTGGCCGCTACCGCACGTACTGCAGAGGTCGCCGCACTAAAGCAGGACCTTGAGCTGAATGGAATACTCGGCAGAGTTGTCATATTCCTATTAATGATTCTGACAGCTTTTATAGGATACGAACCACCTTGGGGTCAGATGAGCTTTTGGGGAGCAACAGTAATTACAAGCTTAGCTAGCGCCATACCAGTAGTAGGAGATACCATAGTGCGGTCCAAGGAAGAGCTCGGCCTTACCAAGAGGCAGCAAGAAAAGAACAAAGGTAAGTGATACCCTGTCTGTATATTGATAAAGAGAAATATGGTTTTGGAATGATAGGATCGTCATGAATTTTGCTAGGGGCCATGAACGAAGTGGCGGCCCTGAAGAAGGCGCTATCCGAGGCCGAAGACAAAGCGGCCAAGGAGCACCTCGAGCGAGAGAAACAAGAGGCCCGAATAGGCCAGGTGCAGCGAGAGCTCCAGGCTCTCGTCAAGAAACACGAGTCGTTGGAGCATGACTCGAAGACGCAAGGGTCTGAGCTTACGAAGGCCCTTGAAAATGCGCAACATGCCAAGGCCGAAGCCCAAAAAGCCCTCCAGGAAATTGAGGCGGTTAAGAAGATAGCGGTAGGTAAGGCATTCTTTATGCAAAGCAAGCATGTGAAGGAAACTTTCTTTTTACTTACCCGACTTCGGAGCTCTCCAGGAGCGTTCGCAGATCTACCCAGCAGTGTGTCGGACGCCACGGAGTTCTACCGGGTCAAGGAGGGGAGCTCGACGGAGAAGTTGTTTTGGTCTCAGTATACTGGGACCGAACACCCAATGCCCTTGAGCTACCAGCTGAAGCAACTGGTCAAGCTCCACAAGGCGGCCGAACAGGCCATGAAGGGTCTTATAGTCCGGATGTGGCCTGGTGAGCCCCTGTCTGATAGCTACTTCGGTTTGGTGAGGTGGCTTGTGAATGCCTGCCCACGGCTTGAAGTCATAAAGCGGCCCGTCTGCATCGAGGGTGCGCGCAGGGCTTTTGGTCGGGCAAAGGTGCACTGGGCGAAGCTGGACGCCGAGAAGCTGGTGGAGGAGGGGCCGCCGGAAGGCAAGGAGCATCGCCACCCCGAAAAGTATTATGACAGTGTCCTGAAGGGTGCTCGCCTTGTGGCGGAGGAATGTGCTCAGGATGTAATATTCGAATGAATGTACTCATGTGATCCTGTAATATGAAACGAGTTCATTTGCGCTATGCAACGCTTGTTAATTTAAAGTATTGCCTTCTGTGCGGCCGTTTATAAAATCCGTGTCACACCCTGATTTTCATGCCACAACACTTAAGCTAATAAATCATGATAAAATGTGGTTTGACATAAACTTTTGAGTATTTTGGACTTTGCTTGATTTGATTTTTGTGAGTTGTTTGCAAGTGCTCTAAAAATCAAATAAATCCTCCAACTCTTATACTCCTTCTCCTTGATCCAAAAACTCTTCTCAATGATCATGCCATGTGTATAGTACAATATAGTATTTTCTTACAAAAATAACTTGGCCAAATGGTATTTTCAAAAATTAGTCTTCCAAAAACCCCTTTATTGAGGTTTGCACTGCAAGTACTTAATAAAGGGTTGTAAAAATCTTTCCAAAAATATTTTTGACTCCTATTAGATATAGGTTACCCAGAAACCACAAAAATATAATCTTAAAAGTTATTTTCCTATTTTATTTAAAGGCTTTTTCTTAAGGCCAGAAATGGTCTTAAATAGGTTAAAATTATTTTAAAGCTTTAAAAATATTTGAGAAAAATTAGGGAGACTCAATGGACATATATTTTCCATATATATGAGTTTCAACACATGGTCATGATCAAAATATTGGACAAAACCTCACAAAACCATTTCTGCTCATTTCAAGGATCTGAAATATTTCTACATGAAATATTTTCACAAAAATCCAAGAAAATTCTAGCATGTCACACATGACATTTTTGATGATCTTGCCAAGTCTCATGTCATGGAGAACAGTATAACCCCATGAAACCCTCTCAAAACCACTTCTGTCCTTTTTCAAGTTTGAACAGCTTTGCACTGTCAAACATGTCCAATTGCTCTCAAACTTGGTGCACATGCTCAAATGGTGTAATAATGCATCTACACCAAATGGCACAAGTTGGAGAGAATTTTATCTTGATCAAAGTGCCCCAAAACCATCTCTGACCAGAATCAAATTTGAACAAGTTTGTACTACCAACTTTCTCTCCTTGACCCCAACTTTTGTGAGCATGTTCACATGACCAAATAAGGCCACTAAACCAAGTGGTACATCAAGGAGAAGTGATTTTCTCAACTAGATCTACACAAGTCTATTTCTGCTCATTTCTAGGGTTTACCAAAGTTACATTGGCCACTTTGCCCAAATGAGCTCCAAATTGGTGGAAGGCCCTAATTATATATGTCATTTCACCCTGTGGAGTGTCATGGCAAATGGAGATCATTTTCTTGCCCAAACCAACATCAAACACCTTCTGTCATTTTGCAAAAACCACTGTTTGGACCCCTTCCACTATTCTTGGTGAGCTCCACCTTTTACCACGGCTCCCCCTAGACCCCTTTCACCTCCAGTAACAATGGCAAGTCCCCACCTCAATAATTGAGGGGTGAAACCCCCCTCTTTCTCTCTCTTGACAACCACTTTCCCCTCTTCCTCACCTCCCTCCTCACTCCAGTGGCCATCCAGGGCATCCAATGCCCCTCTCCTCTTCTTTACTCCCCCCTAGACCTGCTAGACACTAGTGGACGCGCCCCTGCCCTTCAAACAATGCCATGGCAGCCATTTGCACGCTCTGGAGCGCGCTACAGTGCGCTCCCGCACTGTAGCCACCCCCTTCCAACCGCATCCGGCCACCTCGGCTCTCCCCCTCGTGTCCCCCAAGGTGCCTCGACGTCTGGGACATGGCACGCTGTCGGCCCCCTCCTCCTTCTCCCTCCTCTCGCCCCAGCTCGCACGCGCGACGGCCGCCCGAGCGCTCCAATGGGCGAGCTCACACGGGCAGCGTCTCTGACCTGTCCCCGCCCCCTCTCTTCTTCCCCTAGGCGTAGTCGACCCCCACAAACACCTCAGACACAACCAACCAGGCCCCCGTGACCCGTGGCGACGGCAACGAGCTCGCCGGCGCACAGGTCCACGGTGGACCACCGTGCGGCTATATAAGGCCTCCCCGAGCCCTTCCACCCTTACCACTCGCTCTCTGCATCACCAGAACCTCCCCCTGCACCCCCAGCTCCTTCCCAGAACCGCCCGAGCTCGAGATCGAGCTCGAGCTCCGCCGCGTCGGCTCGCCGGAGTTCGCGAGGTACAGGCCACCCCCGCTCCTCCTCTGCCCCGATCTGGAACCGCCTCCTCCCAATGATCACTTCCCCTCCATTTCCCCTCTCTTTTGCAGCCTGAAACGGCCGCAGCCGTCGACTCCCGAAGCTCCTCCGCCACGGACCTCGTCGCCGGCGAACCAGGCACCCCCGCCGGCCAAGTCCACCACCCCCCGACGTGCTGCAGTCCCCTGAAGCCATTCCCGCACTCGCCGGAGCTCGCCGTGGCCTGCATCGTCACCGGTGAGCACCGCAACCCCCTGTCCCACAGGTTAGTGATGACAGGCGGGCCCCGCCTGTCATCGTCTCCCTCGTCCCCGCGCCCCTCTCTCTCTGACCTGTGGGCCCCGCCCGTCAGGTTTGAAATGGGTGGACGGGCACGCGCGCGCTGTGCGCTGGCTCGGCTGGGCCGGCCCGCTGGCTGGGCCTGCTGCCCTGTGGCTGCTCTGGCCCAGTGGCACAGTGCCATTTCTCCTTTTTCCTTTTTCTTGTTGTCTTGTAAAAATTCCACAGGGAGAAATAATAGTCCAAATAAATTAATTCCAATTTCTAAATTCCTAGAATATTGCAACCTATTTAATGGTGCAACTTCCATTCAAATCCAACCAACTTTTCTTTACTATAAATATTTAAATGTGATTTTAAGCATTTAAATATGCCTTTGAAAATCCATTTCTCCTGTTCCACAACTCCAAATCCATAACTAGTAATTTTCACCTTCTTAGATTTTCCCCTAGTATTTATCAAAAACAAGTTGACATTTTTCTGAGCACTTTGGTTTTGCTGTTTTACTATTGCCTTATTTTCTCGTTATTTTCTTGCGACGAATAGATCCCGTATTTAACGAGGTAGTTGGATAATAAGAAGGAGAAGGACTTGAAGACCTTGAAGACTAAGGCAAGCAGCCCTTTGACCATGTCTATGAAACCCCTTTTTATGCATGTCATATAGCACTTTATTGTTGTTGCAATGGAATCATGTTGAGGTGGTAGCCACTTTAGTGGGTTACCTCCGTTACTTCCTCGTTGAAACCTACATTATGCATGACCCTACCTCCTTATGAGGGTTATGCCGGTGGGAGTAGATAGGATGCAAAAGTAGTGCTACACAAAAGGGGACGGGAATATGCATGGTGATGGAGGCAAAGTACTTTCAAAGGACTTTTTTTAAAACCCCGTCGGGTCCCACTTATGCCCGAGGGAGATGATGTGTTGGGTAGCCACTTGATGACGAAGTGGTGTACCGAGGCAAGTGTGTGTGTTGTTTTCAAAAACGGATTGGTTTAAGTTGCGACCGTTATTCCAACCTTACATGCGCAACCACTCTACCCTTATGTGGGAAAGGGCATTATTGATTACCTAGGTCGATACTAGCTTGGAGCCCGCATTACTAGTGTCGGGGGAGAGTTGGTGCTCTCTCCCGGGACGGGGTCATGCCAGGTATGGCGACCATGACTGTCTTTACAGGGCACCGGATACACCGTTGTGTCCTCTCTCAGATGTTACGATCTCGAGCGAGTCTCGTATGATGTACATCGAGAGGATACGGAACAACGAGTGGACTCCTTGTTAGTGTTGTCTAGGGAAAGATAGTGATCGGGTGCTTACCCCGGGTACTTGAGGTACCGCGGGTCGTGGATGACATGGAAGTTCCCCGGATCTTATGGGTAAAGTGTGCAACCTCTGCAGAGTGTAAAACTACTCTAATAGCCGTGTCCACGGTCAAGGACAGCTGGGTAACCGCTCTTGGGCTACGTCCACTTGTTTACAAACCAGTGTGTGTGGGAAGAACTACTTGGGTCAAGTCAAGGACTTGACATGATTGAGTTGGGTTGGTGCCCTCTCTATTTATGTTGATATCTGTAACCTATGCTCATGATTACTTGAATTCTCCTGATGCATGTCTTACAAGTTGTTGAACATATCATTGCACCCAAAACTAACTTTCTGCAAAAATTTACCTATGTCATGCATTATTGTACCTTGAACCAAAACATGGGTTGCTTGCGAGTACATTCAAAGTACTCATTGGCTTGCCACTGGTTATTTAATTGACCAGGCATGGAAGAACAGGAGTTCGAGGGAGAATCCTTTGGAGACGAACTTGCGAACTAGGACGCTTCCCAGTCAGAATGCCTGTAGGGTTAAGGCAGATGGCATGGGTTCTACTTATCAACGAAGATTTCCGCTGCTTGTGTTTCATTTGATGTTCAGCCCTTAAGGCTTTATCTATGTAAGACTTGACCATAATGGTCATAATTTGTGTAAGACGATATGTATGGATGTAAGACTCTTGTTATTCAGCTTCTGTGTGTTCATTGAGCATTGATCTCTGGGATCACTTTACATGTGCATTCGGTGATCATGACTTATGAGTCGGGGTCCCCACAATCTGGGAGTTGGCCAGTCGTCGGCTTCTGCCCCCATGTAACTAGTACTGAGGTGTTCGGGATAATCTGAGCACTCTTTATCCCAATTTTGGGTCCTTCGAAGGAGGTGTTCAGCACAACGAACCAGGCAATCGGACTATATAGATTTATCACTCTCACTTAGCCATAGAAGTCTACAATTTTAAATTTTGGCAAAGCCCCTTGTATTCGGAAGGCCGAATTTGGGCCGCTATATACGCCTAAGTCGGGCAAGGCCGACTCCTCGCCCGAAGCGGAAAAAGTCTTGACTTGAGACCTCTCGAACAGCGACCAGCTCTCGCCGCATCATGACAGTCAGTTTTCGGCTTTCTCTACTGGGGTGCTCGTCCGGAAGAACCGGGACACAATTGCAGTAGTTCTCCCAGCGCTACCTTAGCCGATTTGCGGAACGTAAGGTACCAAAACATGGGAGCCGGGCAAACCCAACTATTGACCCAAGACATGATTCGGAGCTGACGCATATAATGCTATAAGTTCGGGGTGCGACACTGACGAAAGTGTTCGGACTTCTCACGACGTATTATGGGGTTTACTAAATCTCCTGGCTTACTAGTCGTACCAGAATGTACGAGTGCAATCTATCGTAAATAAGCAGACAAGAAAAAAAAGGTAATGCAATAGTAGGCTAACGCTATGTATTCTTTATTAAATAGTATGTCGAAGTGTACGGATACAAGTAGTGCAATAAGCAAAAAATAGGACTATTTGACATGTTCTATCCAAGGGCAAGCTGCGTATGGGTATGTAAAACAGGTATATCGATCGTTATCAGAGACCACCTGAGGATTCCCTTGTACGTCAGACTGTCTTGCTTCCTTGGTATTTCCTTACCGCAATGAGTCCAATCAATTAGACTGCCGAAAAGTGCTTCCAGGGAGTAAGGTCCTGAAAGAGAGAAAAATGATAAAGGTATACAGCCCCTGGGGCGGTTGAGCCGCATTGTGGGACGTGTCGTAGTGTTGCCTCCGCCTATGCACATGGTATCTTGAGTGCGTAGTTATGTATGCGTGGCACAGATTTCGCCACTTGACTGGGACTAGGACGGAGGCCGAATTGCTAGTCGAGCTCAAAACGTGCTTGCCGATCCGCCTGCGGGGTACTCCGGACTCGCTTGAAGGTGTCCGGGGTCTTTTTCGCCGAATTGTCGGCTTGCCTAATAAGGCTGCATTGCGCTTCTGCTGTGAGAGTCGCAGTGTGCTCGTCCGTGCGGAGTGAGCGCTCTGTGTTTCCATTAACTGTTATAACCCCGCGTGGTCCTGGCATTTTGAGTTTGAGGTATGCATAATGTGGTACCGCATTGAATCTGGCAAATGCGGTTCGTCCGAGCAGTGCGTGATAGCCGCTGCGAAAGGGGACAATATCGAAGATTAACTCCTCGCTTCGGAAGTTGTCCAGAGATCCGAAGACCACTTCCAGTGTGATTGAGCCCGTGCAACAGGCCTCTACACCTGGGATTACACCTTTAAAGGTGGTTTTTGTGGGTTTGATCCTTGGGGGGTCTATGCCCATTTTGCGCATTGTATCCTTATAGAGCAGGTTCAGGCTGCTGCCACTGTCCATAAGGACTCGAGTGAGGTGAAATCCATCAATGATGGGGTCAAGGACCAATGTGGCAGATCCGCCATGACGGATACTAGTGGGGTGGTCCCTACGATCAAAGGTGATCGGATAAGAGGACCATGGGTTGAACTTTGGGGCGCCTGGCTCCATCGCATATACGTCCCTTAGTGCACGCTTCCATTCCCTCTTGGGAATATGGGTTGCGTATATCATGTTTACCATTTTCACTTGTGGAGGGAACCTCTTCTGTCCTCCTCTGTTCGGCGGTCGAGGCTCCTCCTCGTCGTCGCTATGCAGCCCTTGTCCTTGTTTTCGGCATCCAACTTGCCAGCCTGCTTGAACACCCAGCATTCTCTGTTGGTGTGATTGGCTGGCTTATCGGGGGTGCCGTGAATTTGACACGAGCGATTGAGTATGCGGTCCAAACTGGACGGGCCCGGATTGCTCCTTTTGAACGTCCTTTTCCGCTGACCGGATTTAGAGCCACTGAATCCGGCATTGACTGTCGTGTCTTCAACGTTATCGCTGTTGTTGCGGCGCTTGTGTCTGTTACGACGCGGCCTGACGTTAGTATCTTTGGCATCTGAAGTGCCAAGATTCCTTGATGTGTTGTTGCTGCGAGCCAACCAGCTGTCCTCGCCCGCGCAAAAGCGGGTCATGAGTGTCATGAGGGATGCCATGGACTTCGGCTTCTCTTGGCCGAGGTGTCGGGCGAGCCACTCGTCCCGGATGTTATGTTTAAATGCCGCTAAGGCCTCGACATCCAAACAGTCGACAATTTGGTTCTCTTTAGTTAGGAACCGAGTACAGAATTTCCTGGACGATTCCCCTGGCTGTTGGGTTATGTGGCTCAAGTCATCAGCATCTGGTGGTCGCACATAAGTGCCCTGGATGTTGTCAAGAAATGCATCTTCCAAATTCTCCCAACTGCCAATGGAGTTTGCTGGCAGGCTATTCAGCCAATGCCGAGCTGGTCCTTTGAGTTTTTGTGGGAGGTACTTGATGGCATGTAGATCGGCACCGCGGGCCATGTGAATGTGCAGGAGGAAATCCTCGATCCATACCACGGGGTCTGTTGTGCCGTCGTATGACTCAATGTTTATGGGTTTGAATCCTTCTGGGAATTCATGATCCATTACTTCATCAGTGAAGCATAGGGGGTGTGCGGCACCTTTGTGTCGGGCTATGTCGACGCAGTTCATACAAGTCTTGTCTGCTGTGTTCGGCCCGGACGGATTTGCTTTTAGCGTATTCGGCGTGACGATCACACGTTGGGGCGCGGCCCCGTGATCCGTAGATCGATCTTGTATGTCCTGCTTTGTTATCCAGTACGTCTCGCAGGTCCCGCGTGTTGCCCCGGGCCTTGGTGTTTTGTTTGTCTGGCAACGGGGTGCGGGCTGGACTTCGGGCTGATATGCCCCTCTGTCTCGGCCACGAGGTGGCCAATCAGCCGCATCATACGCTGGTGATGTAGGTTTTGGGTAACTCTTGGTTGGGAGTTCGAGTTCGTATTCCTCGGCCGCAAGGACTTCAGTCCATTTATCCGCTAGCAAATCCTGATCAGTGCGAAGATGTTGTTATTTGTTCTTCAGGCTATTCGTTGTGGCTATAAGCCAGCGCTTGAAGCACTCCTTCTCGACGGGATCCTCACGCACGATAAATTCTTCGTTGCCGAGGCTCACCTCGTCTTCGGAGAGAGGCATGTAATTGTTATCCTCCAATTCTTCGACTGCTGCCTGTTCTGGAGGGCTAGCTTGTTCATCCTCCCGCTCGAGGTCTAGATGGAGGGGATTGTCGTCGGCGGCGGCACAGTCCAGAGCGTTATTGTCTCTTGTGCCAGTATCACTGTTTTTGCTATGGCAGGACTTAGAGCGGCGCCGCTGACGTCGGTGCTTAGATTGCTTCTTAGAGGGATTATCCTCCGTTGTCTTGTCGCCATCCCCTTCTTTGGGGGTATCCACCATGTATATGTCATATGATGAGGTGGCAGTACAGCGCCCTGTGGGCGGTGGTTCATGTTCATCTCCTGCATCGTCGTCCATACAGTCGATGTCTTCGGAGCCGAAGTCGAGCATGTCGGTCAAATCGTCGACAGTGCCTACTAAGTGGGTGGTGGGTGGGTCGCGAATTTCTTCGTCGTCCGCATCCCATTCTAGTCGCGCATAGTTTGGCCAAGGGTCTCCTGACAGGGAGAGAGACCTCAATGAGTTTAGCACATCGCCAAAGGGCGAGTGCTGAAAGATATCCATGGAGGTAAACTCCATGATCAGTGCCCAATTGGATTCGATAGGCACGGACGCAGGGGGGTCGGAGCCCGTGGCCGGGGACGAATCCTAGTGTTCGGCAACACGGGTCTCATGGGAAGTGACGTCAGCATTCGGCTCTATCGCCGCTGAGTGCGCGGCCCTCGTGGCGGGGTCCATCCACCCGTCCTCAGGTGGCGCAATTTATTCCGGATTGAGGGCTGGAGTAGTTGCAGGTGTGATTTCCCGAACACTGTCCGACGACAGAGCTAAGTCATGCTTGTCGTGACTGTGCAGCGCACCTGATATGTGCTCGAATCCGTCGAAGATCAAGTCTCCGCGGATGTCGGCAGTATAGTTCAAGTTTCCAAATCTGACCTGATGGCCAGGGGCGTAGCTCTCGATCTGCTCCAGATGGCCAAGCGAGTTGGCCCGCAGTGCGAAGCCGCCAAATACGAAGATCTGTCCGGGGAGGAAAAACTCACCCTGGATCACATCGTTACTGATGATCTAAGAAGCCATCAAGCCTTATGGTGACGGCACAGTGGAACTCTCAATGAAAGCACCAATGTCGGTGTCAAAACCGGTGGATATTGGGTAGGGGGTCCCGAACTGTGCGTCTAAGGCGGATGGTAACAGGAGGCGGGGGACACGATGTTTACCCAGGTTCGGACCCTCTCGATGGAGGTAATACCCTACTTCCTGCTTGATTGATCTTGATGATACGAGTATTACAAGAGTTGATCTACCACGAGATCGTAGAGGCTAAACCCTAGAAGCTAGCCTATGGTATGATTGTTGTTGTCCTACGGACTAAAGCCTCCGGTTTATATAGACACTGGAGGGGGCTAGGGTTGCACAGAGTCACTTACAAAGGAGGAGATCTACATATCCGTATTGCCAAGCTTGCCTTCCACGCCAAGGAGAGTCCTATCCGGACACGGGACAAAGTCTTCAATCTTGTATCTTCATAGTCCAACAGTCTGGCTAAAGTATATAGTCCGGGTGTCCGATGACCCCCTATCCAGGACTTCCTCAGTCATCCCAAAAGTAATGCGTTAAATCATAGAGAAACTTTTTCTTTTGCTGGTATGTGAAACTAGGCGGTATAAATTTAGCAACAATGTAATTAGCATAATCACCATACCATGGAGCATTACGAGAAGCATTTATGACAGCTAATTGTTCATCAGGAAAGCTATCATCAATAGGCAGTGGGTCATCAAGGACATTTTCTAATCTAGACAAGTTGTCAGCAACGGGGTTCTCAACTCCCTTTCTATCAATAATATGCAAATAAAATTCTTGTAACAAGATAACCCATCTAATAAGTCTAGGTTTAGCATCTTCCTTTTCCATAAGATATTTAATAGCAGCATGATCAGTGTGAACAGTTACCTTGGAATCAATAATATAAGATCTGAACTTATCACAAGCAAATACAACTGCTAAGAATTCTTTTTCAGTAGTAACATAATTTCTCTGGGCAATGCCTAGAGTTTTTACTAGCATTATAAATAACATTCAGTTTCTTGTCAACTCTTTGTCCTAGAACAACACCAACAACATAATCACTAGCATCACATATAATTTCAAACGGTAGCAGATTCCAATCAGGTGGTTGAACAATAGGTGCAGAAATCAAGGCTTTGTTAAGTATTTCAAATGCTTCTATACAATCATCATGAAAAACAAAAGGAACATCCTTTTGCAAGAGATTAGTGAGAGGCCTAGAAATTTTAGAGAAGTCTTTAATAAACCTCCTATAGAAACCAACATGACCAAGGAAACTTCTTATGCCTTTGATATCTTTAGGACACGACATCTTTTCAATAGCATCTACTTTAGCTTTATCAACTTCAATACCTCTTTCAGAAATTTTATGCCCCAAGACAATACCTTCATTAACGATAAAGTGGCACTTCTCCCAATTCAAGACAAGATTAGTTTCCTAACATCTCTACAAAACTCGATCAAGGTTGCTTAAGCAATCATCAAAAGAAGTTACGTAAATGGAGAAATCATCTATGAAAACCTCAATAATATTTTCACAAAAATCAGAGAATATAGCAGTCATACATCTTTGGAAGGTAGCAGGTGCATTGCATAAACCAAAAGGCATACGTCTATAAGCAAAGGTACCAAAAGGTCAAGTAAAAGTGGTCTTCTCCTGATCATCTTTTGACACAGGTATTTGAGAAAAACCAGAATAACCATCTAGAAAGCAAAAATGTGTATGTTTGGATAATCTTTCTAGCATTTGATCAATAAAAGGTAGAGGGTAATGATCTTTTCTAGTAGCTTTATTCAATTTGTGAAAATTAATTACCATCTATAACCTATAACAATTCTTTGGGGAATCAATTCATTCTTATAATTAGGAAAAATAGTAATACCTCCCTTCTTAGGGACACAATGAACATGACTTACCCATTTACTATCAGCAATAGGATAAATTATACCTGCCTCCAGAATCTTTAGTATTTCATTTCTTACCACTTCTTTCATCTTAGGATTTAAGTGTCCTTGGTGATCAACAACTGGTTTAGCATCATTCTCCAATTTAATTTTGTGCTGACATATAGTGGGGCTAATGCCCTTAAGACCATCAAGAGTATATCCAATAGCAGGACGGTGCTTCTTTAGAGTTTTCAATAATTTCTTTTCTTCATGCTCTGAAAAGTTAGAACTAATAATAACAGGTTATAACTTCTTTTCATCAAGATAAGCATATTTTAGAGTATCAAGTAATTGTTTAAGCTCAGACACGGGATCACCCTTGGGTGGAGGAGGATCCTCGAGGATTTCAACAGGAAAATTGTGTTTAAAAATAGCCCCTTGATTAAAGAATACATCATCTATTTCCCTTCGTTCATTCATAAACATATCATTTTGATGGTCTAACAAATATTGTTCTAAAGGATCAGTAGGAGGCACGACAATAGAAGCAAGACCAATAATTTCATCCTTACTAGGCAATTCTTTATCATGGGGTTGTCTACAAAATTTAGAGAAATTAAAATGATGAGACATACCCCTAAACCAACAGTGACAATATCTTTCTCCCAGTCTATCTTAGCATTAATAGTATTCCAGAAAGGTCTAACAAATATAATGGGACAAAAATTATCTTGTGGGGAAGCAAGAACAAGAAAATCAGTAGGGTATTTAATCTTCCCACACAAGACTTCAACATCTCTAACAATCCCAATTGGTGATATAGTATCTCTATTGGCAAGCTTAATAGTAACATCAATATCTTCTATCTCACCAGGTGCAATATCATTCATAATTTATTTATATAACGAGTAAGGAATTGCACTCTCACTAGCACCCACATCACATAAGCCATGATAACAATGATCTCCAATTTTAACAGAAACAACAGGCATGCCAACAATAGGTCTTTGTTTATCTTTCATACCAGGTTTAGCAATCCTAGCAGCTTCATCACAGAAATAAATAACATGCCGATCAATATTATCAACCAATAGATCTTTGCTACCTCTTGAGCATTGCATTGGTTTTCCCTTGAAGAGGAAAGGGTGATGCAGTAAAGCAGCGTAAGTATTTCCCTCTGTTTTTGAGAACCAAGGGATCAATCCAGTAGGAGGCCACCCACGAGTCACTCGCACCTACACAAACAAATAAATCCTCGCAACCAACACGATAAGGGGTTTTCAATCCCTACACGGTCACTTACGAGAGTGAGATCTGATAGATATGATAAGATAATATTTTTGGTATTTTTATGATGAAGATGCAAAGTAAAATAGAAGGCAATAAAAATAACTAACTGTTGAAAGATTAATATGATGGAAAATAGACCCGGGGGCCATAGATTTCACTAGTGGCTTCTCTCGAGAGCATAAGTATTACGGTGGGTGAACAAATTATTGTTGAGCAATTGATAGAATTGAGCATAGTTATGAGAATATCTAGGTATGATCATGTATATAGGCATCACGGCCAAGACAAGTAGACTGACTCCTGCCTGCATCTACTACTATTACTCAACACATCAACCGCTATCCAGCATGCATATAGAGTATCAAGTTCATAAGAACAGAGTAATGCCTTAAGTAAGATGACATGATGTGGAGGGATAAACTCATGCAATATGATATAAACCCCATCTTGTTATCCTCGATGGCAACAATACAATATGTGCCTTGCTGCCCCTACTGTCACTGGGAAAGGGCACCGCAAGATTGAACCCAAAGCTAAGCACTTCTCCCATTGCAAGAAAGATCAATCTAGTAGGCCAAACCAAACTGATAATTCGAAGAGAGTTGCAAAGATAACCAATCATACAGAATTCAGAGGAGATTCAAATATTGTTCAAAGATAAACTTGATCATAAACAAACAATTCATCGGTCTCAACAAACACACCGCAAAAGAAGATTACATCGAATAGATGTCCACGAGAGAGGGGGAGAACATTGTATTGAGATCCAAAAAGAGAGAAGAAGCCATCTAGCTAATAACTATGGACCTGAAGGTCTGAGGTAAACTACTCACACATCATCGGAGAGGCTATGGTGTTGACGTAGAAGCCCTCCATGATTGATGCCCCCTCCGACGGAGCTCCAGAATAGTCCCCAAGATGGGATCTCACGGGTACAGAAGGTTGTGGTGGTGGAATTAGGTTTTTGACTCCGTATCTGGTAGTTTGGGGGTACGTAGGTATATATAGGAGGAAGGAGTACACCGGTGGAGCAACATGGGGCCCACAAGGGTGGAGGGCGCGCCTGGGGGTGGGGTAGGCGCTCCCCCTACCTCGTGCCCTCCTGGTTGATGTCTTGACATAGGGTCCAAGTCCTCTGGATCACGTTCGTTTTGAAAATCACGTTCCCGAAGGTTTCATTCCGTTTGGACTCCGTTTGATGTTCTTCTTCTGCAAAACTCTGAAATAGGCAAAAAACAAGAATTCTGGGTTGGGCCTCCGGTTAATAGGTTAGTCCCAAAAATAATAAAAAAGTGTATAATAAAGCCCAATAATGTCCAAAAGAGAATATAATATAGCATGGAACAATAAAAAATTATAGATACGTTGGAGACGTATCAAGCATCCCGAAGCTTAATTCCTGCTTGTCCTTGAGTAGGTAAATGATAAAAACAGATTTTTTTTTATGTGGAATGCTACTAGGCATAATTTGAATGTAATTCTTCTTAATTGTGGTATGAATATTCAGATCCGAAAGATTCAAGCTAAAAGTTCAATATTGACATAAAAATAATAATACTTCAAGCATACTAACTAAGCAATTATGTCCTCTCAAAATAACATGGCCAAAGAAAGTTCATCCCTACAAAATCATATAGTTTAGTCATGCTCCATTTTCGGCACACAAGAATGCTCTCATGATGCACAACTCCGATGACAAGCCAAGCTATTGTTTCATACTTTAGTAATCTCAAACTTTTTCAACCTTCACGCAATACATGAGCGTGAGCCATGGGTATAGCACTATGGGTGGAATAGAATACAATGATGGGGGTTATGTGGAGAAGACAAAAATGGGAAAAGTCTCACATCAACGCGTCTAATCAATGAGCTATGGAGATGCCCATAGATTGATGTTAATGCAAGGAGTAGGGATTGTCATGCAACGGATGCACTAGAGCTATAAATATATGAAAGCTCAACAAAAGAAACTAAGTGGGTGTGCATCTAACTTGCTTGCTCACGAAGACCTAGGGCATTTGAGGAAGCCCACTGTTGGAATATACAAGCCAAGTTCCATAATGAAAAATTCCCACTAGTATATGAAAGTGACAAAACAAGAGACTCTCTATCATGAAGATTATGGTGCTACTTTGAAGTACAAGTGTGGTAAAAAGGATAGTAACATTATCCCTTCTCTCTTTTCCTCTCATTTTTGGGCCTTCTTTTTTTATGGCCTTTTTTCCTCACTTGGGACAATGCTCTAGAAAATGATGATCAGCACACTTCTATTTATTTACAACTCAATGATTACAACTCGATACTAGAACAAAGTATGACTCTATATGAATGCCTTTGGCAGTATACTGGGATATGCAATGAACCAAGAGTGACATGTATGAAAGAATTATGAATGGTGGCTTTGCCACAAATACTATGTCAACTACATGATCATGCAAAGCAATATGACAATGATGAACGTGTCATGATAAACACAACGGTGGAAAGTTGCATGGCAATATATCTCGGAATGGCTATGGAAATGCCATAATAGGTAGGTATGGTGGATGTTTTGAGGAAGATATAAGGAGGTTTATGTGTGAAAGAGCGTATCATATCATGGGGTTTGGATGCACCGGCGAAGTTTGCACCAACTCTCAATGTGAGAAAGGGCAATGCATGGTACTGAAGAGGCTAGCAATGATGGAAGGGTAAGAGTGCGTATAATCCATGGACTCAACATTAGTCATAAAGAACTCACATACTTATTGCAAAAATCTACAAGTCATCAAAAACCAAGCACTACGCGCATGCTCCTAGGGGGATAGATTGGTAGGAAAAGATCATCGCTCGTCCCCGACCGCCACTCATAAGGAGGACAATGCAAGAACACCTCATGTTTCAAATTTGTTACATAACATTTACCATACATGCATGCTACGGGACTTGCAAACTTCAACACAAGTATTTCTAAAATTCACAACTACTCAACTAGCACAACTTTGATATCACTACCTCCATGTCTCAAAACAATCATCAAGCATCAAACTTCTCTTAGTATTCAAAACACTCATAAGAAAGTTTTTACTAGTCTTGAATACCTAGAATATTAGGATTATTTAAGAAAATTACCATGTTGTTTAAGACTCTCAAAATAATGTAAGTGAAGCATGAGAGAATAATAGTTTCTATAAAACAAAACCACCAATGTGCTCTAAAAGATATAAGTGAAGTACTAGAGCAAAACTATATAACTCAAAAGATACAAGTGAAGCACATAGAGTATTCTAATAATTTCCGAATCATGTGTGTCTCTCTCAAAAGGTTTGTACATCAAATATTATTGTGGTAAACTAAAAAGCAAAGAATCAAATCATACAACACGCTCCAAGAAAAACACATATCATGTGGTGAATAAAAATATAGCTCCAAGTAAAGTTACCGATGGAAGTAGACGAAAGAGGGGATGCCTTTCGGGGCATCCCCAAGCTTTGGCTTTTAGGTGTCCTTAGATTATCTTGGAGTGCCTTGTGCATCCCCAAGCTTAGGATCTTCCCACTCCTTGTTCCATAATCCATCAAATCTTTCACCCAAAACTTGAAAACTTCACAACACAAAACTCAGCAGAAAATCTCGTGAGCTCCGTTAGCGAAACAAAACAAATGACCACTTCAAGGTACTGTAATGAAATCATTATTTATTTATATTGGTGTTAAAACCTATTGTATTCCAACTTCTCTATGGTTTATAAACTCTTTTACTAGCCATTGATTCATCAAAATAAGCAAACAACACACGAAAAACAGAATCTGTCAAAAACAAAACAATCAGTAGTAATCTGTAACTAACGCAAACTTATGGAACTCCAAAAAATCTACCAAAATAGGAAGACCTAGAAAATTTGTTTATTGATCAGCAGCAATTGGAATCAATATTTTATAACGTTCTGGTGATTTTCAACAATTATTGTCGTGAACAGAAGGTTTCTGGAATTTGCAGCAAGATCAAATAACTATCATCCAAGAAGATCCTATAGGTTAAACTTGGCACAAACACTAATTAAAACATAAAAAGACATCTAACCAGAGGCTAGATCAAAGATTTATACCTAAACAGAAGCAAAAAAGAAAAAAAACTTAAACAAATAAAATTTGGTTGCCTCCCAACAAGTGCAATCGTTTAACGCCCCTAGCTAGGCATAATAACAAGGATAGATGTAGTTATTGCCATCTTTGGTAGGCAATCCATAAGTGGCTCTCATAATAGATTCATAAGGTAATTTTATTTTCTTTCTAGGGAAGTGTTCCATGTCTTTCCTTAACAGAAATTGGAATCTAATATTCCCTTCCTTCATATCAATAATTGCACCAATCGTTCTAAGGAAAGGTCTACCAAGAATAATAGGACATGAAGGATTGCAATCTATATCAAGAACAATAAAATATACGGGCACACAATTCCTATTTGCAACAATAAGAACATCATTAATTCTTCCCCTAGGTTTCTTAATGGTGCAAACCGCAAGGTGCAAGTTTAGAGAGCAATCATCAAAATCACGGAAACCTAGCAAATCACATAAAGTCTTTGGAATCGTGGAAACACTAGCACCCAAATAACACAAAGCATAGGATTCATGATCTTTAATTTTAATTTTAGTAGTAGGTTCCCACTCATCATAAAGTTTTCTAGGGATAGAAACCTCCAACTCAAGTTTTTCTTCGTAATATTGCATCAAAGCATCAACGATATGTTTGGTAAAGGCTTTATTTTGACTATAAGCATGAGGAGAATTTAGCACGGATTGCAACAAGGAAATACAATCAATCAAACAGCAATTATCATAATTGAATTCCTTGAAATCCAAAATAGTGGGATCATTAATATCTAGAGTTTTGATCTCTTCAATCCCACTTTTACCAATTTTTGCATCAAGATCTAAAAACTCTGAATTTTTGGAACGCCTTCTAGGTAAAGGTGGATCATAATCAGTCCCATCATTATCGAGATTCATATTGCAAAACAAAGATTTAACAGGGGACACATCAATAACTTTTACATCTTCATCTTTATTTTCATAGAAACTAGAAGAACACGCTTTCACAAAACAATCTTTCTTAGCACGCATCCTAGCGGTTCTTTCTTTGCACTCATCGATGGAAATTCTCATGGCTTTGAGAGACTCATTGATATCATGCTTAGGAGGAATAGATCTAAGTTTTAAGGAATCAACATCAAGAGAAATTCTATCAACGTTCCTAGCCAATTCATCAACTTTGAGCAATTTTTCTTCAAGCAAAGCATTGAAATTCTTTTGCGAATTCATAAATTCCTTAACACTAGTCTCATATTCAGAAGGCAACTTATTAAAATTTCCATAAGAATTGTTGTATGAATTACCATAATTATTAGAGGAATTACTAGGATAAGGCCTAGGATTAAAGTTTCCTCTATACGTGTTGTTGCCAAAATTATTCCTACCAACAAAATTCACATCCATAGATTCATTATTATTCTCAATCAAGGTAGACAAAGTCATATCATTAGGATCAGAAGAAACACTCTTAGCAGCAAATAATTTCATAAATTCATCTATCTTTCCACTCAAAGCATTAATTTCTTCTATCGCATGAACTTTTTTACTAGTAGATCTTTCAGTGTGCCATTGAGAATAATTAACCATAATATTATCCAGGAGTTTAGTAGCTTCTCCTAAAGTGATTTCCATAAAAGTGCCTCCCGCGGCCGAGTCTAAAAGATTTCTAGAAGCAAAATTCAATCCGGCATAAATTTTTTGCATAATCATCCACAAATTCAAACCATGCGTAGGGCAATTACGTATCATTAATTTCATCCTCTCCCAAGTTGTGCAACATGCTCATGATCAACTTGCTTAAAATTCATAATATCATTTCTAAGAGAGATGATCTTAGCGGGAGGAAAATACTTAGAGATAAAAGCATCTTTTCACTTATTCCAAGAATCAATACTATTTTTGTGGAAAGACGAAAACCAAGCGTTAGCACGACCTCTAAGCGAAAAAGAAAATAGCTTCAATTTAACAATATCATTGTCCACATCTTTCTTCTTTTGCATATCACACAAATCAACGAAGCTATTTAGATGGGTAGCGGCATCTTCACTAGGAAGGCCGGCAAATTGACACTTCATGACAAGATTCAACAAGGCAGCATTGATTTCACAAGATTCAGTATCGGTAAGAGGAGCAACCGGAGTGCTAAGAAAATCATTATTGTTGGTATTGGTGAAATCACACAATTTAGTATTATCTTGAGCCATCATGACAAGCAAGCTATCCAACACACGAGCAAACAAGATGCGAGCGAAAAAAGTGAACGGAAAAGAGAGGGCGAATAAAACGGCAAGGGTGAAGTGGGGGAGAGGAAAACGAGAGGCAAATGGCAAATATTGTAATGCGGGAGATAAGGGTTTGTGATGGGTACTTGGTATGTCGACTTCTGCGTAGACTCCTCGGCAACGGCGCCAGAAATGGCTAGTTGCTGGGATTCGAATCTTGACTTGACTTGGCGTATGCCTCCCCGGCAACGGCGCCAGAAATCCTTCTTGCTACCTCTTGAGCACTGCGTTGGTTTTCCCTTGAAGAGGAAAGGGTGATGCAGTAAAGCAGCATAAGTATTTCCCTCAGTTTCTGAGAACCAAGGTATCAATCCAGTAGGAGGCCATGCACGAGTCCCTCGCACCTACACAAACAAATAAATCCTCGCAACCAACGCGATAAGGGGTTGTCAATCCCTACACGGTCACTTACGAGAGTGAGATCTGATAGATATGATAAGATAATATTTTTGGTATTTTTATGATAAAGATGCAAACTAAAATAGAAGGCAATGAAAATAACTAAGTGTTGAAAATTAATATGATGGAAAATAGACCCGGGGGCCATAGGTTTCACTAGTGGCTTCTCTCGAGAGCATAAGTATTACGGTGGGTGAACAAATTACTGTTGAGCAATTGATAGAATTGAGCATAGTTATGAGAATATCTAGGTATGATCATGTATATAGGCATCATGGCCGAGACAAGTAGACCGACTCCTGCCTGCATCTACTACTATTACTCCACACATCGACCGCTATCCAGCATGCATCTAGAGTATTGAGTTCATAAGAACAGAGTAACGCCTTAAGTAAGATGACATGATGTAGAGGGATAAAATCATGCAATATGGTATAAACCCCATCTTGTTATCCTCGATGGCAACAATACAATACGTGCCTTGCTGCCCCTACTGTCACTGGGAAAGGACACCGCAAGATTGAAACCAAAGCTAAGCACTTCTCCCATTGCAAGAAAGATCAATCTAGTAGGCCAAACCAAACTGATAATTCGAAGAGACTTGCAAAGATAACCAATCATACATAAAAGAATTGAGAGGAGATTCAAATATTGTTCAAAGATAAACTTGATCATAAACCCACAATTCATCGATCTCAACAAACACACCGCAAAAGAAGATTACATTGAATTGATCTCCACGAGAGAGGGGGAGAACATTGTATTGAGATCCAAAAAGAGAGAAGAAGCCATCTAGCTAATAACTATGGACCAGAAGGTCTGAGGTAAACTAATCACACATCATCGGAGAGGCTATGGTGTCGATGTAGAAGCCCTCCATGATCGATGCCCCCTCCGACGGAGCTCCGGAACAGGCCCCAAGATGGGATCTCACGGGTACAGAAGGTTGCAGCGGTGGGATTAGGTTTTTGGCTCCGTATCTGGTAGTTTGGGGGTACGTAGGTATATATAGGAGGAAGGAGTATGTCGGTGGAGCAATGTGGGGCCCACGAGGGTGGAGGGCGCACCTAGGGGGTGGGTAGGCGCGCCCCCTAGCTCGTGCCCTCCTGGTTGATGTCTTGACGTAGGGTCCAAGTCCTCTGGATCACGTTCGTTCCGAAAATCACGTTCCCGAAGGTTTCATTTCGTTTGGACTCCCTTTGATATTCTTTTTCTGCAAACCTCTGATACATGCAAAAACAACAATTCTGGGTTGGTCCTCCGGTTAATAGGTTAGTCCCAAAAATAATATAAAAGTGTATAATAAATCCCAATAATGTCCAAAACAGAATATAATATAGTATGGAACAATAAAAAATTATAGATACGTTGGAGACGTATCAATCTTTAACCAAAGAAATACTCGGTTCAAATTTAATTTTCTCAGGGGATGTAGGTGTTCTAGTATAAATCTTACGAACCATAGTTGAAGATTTAGCATGATCCTTTATTCTCACTGGGAAAGGTGGTTTATCAACATAAGCAGTAGGAACAATAGGATCAACATTATAAGTAATAGTTTCTTCTTCAACTTTGATAGGTTCTACTACTTTAGCTTCAATGGGAGGTTGATATTTAAACCACTTATCCTTAGGGAGATCAACATGAGTAGAAAAAGATTCACAGAAAGAAGCTACTATCTCAGAGTCAAGTCCATATTTAGTGCTAAAATCTCAAAAAGCATCGGTATCCATAAAAGATTTAACACAGTCAAACTTAAGGTTTATACCTGATTCCTTACCTTCATCGAGTTCCCAATCTTTAGAGTTGCGTTTAATTATTTCCAATAAATCCCATTTGAATTCAATATCCTTCTTCATAAAAGAAGCAGTACAGGAAGTATCGAGCATGGATTGATCATTATGAGAAATTCGATTATAAAATTTTTGAATAATAATTTCTCTTCAGAGCTCACGATTGGGGCACGAATATAACATTGACTTAAGCCTCCCCCAAGCTTGAGCGATACTTTCTCCTTCATGAGGCCAAAAATCATATATATAATTATGATCACGATGAACCAGATGCATAGGATAAAACTTCTGATGAAATTCCAATTTCAATCGGTGGTAGTTCTAAGATCCAATATCATCATGTATCCTATACCATATCAATGCCTTTCCCTTCAAAGATAAAGGGAAGACCTTCTTATTGACAACATCCTCGGGCATACCTGCAAGCTTAAATAATCCAGAAAGTTCATCCACATAGAGTTGGTGCATATTAGGATGTAATGTTCCATCTCCTACACAAGGATTAGCTAGCAGTTTCTCTATCATACCCGAATGAACTTCATAATAAATATTTTCAGTAGGTGCAATAGGTTGAGGAGCAACTCATTGCTCTTCTGGTCGAGGTGAAGATACCCCGGACAAGCCCCTCAAAGGATTATTTTCCATATTAACAAGTGACAGTAAATTTCAGCACACTATATAAATGCTTCCTTACCAAATTCTACTTACCAAAGGCGCTTCACTCCTCGACAATGGCGCCAGAAAAGAGTCTTGATGACCCAAAAGTATAGGGGATCTATCGTAGTCCTTTCGATCAGTAAGAGTGTTGAACCCAACGAGGACCTGAAGGAAATGACAAGCGGTTTTCAGTAAGGTTTTCTCTGCAAGCACTGAAATTATCGGTAATAGATAGTTGTGTGAAAAGATAATTCATAACGGGTAACAAGTAGAAAAAGTAAACACAGTGCAGCAAGGTGGCCCAATCCTTTTTGTACCAAAGGACAAGCTTGGACGAACTCTTATATAATGCAAAGCGCTCCCGAGGACACACGGGAATTGTTGTCAAGTTAGTTTTCATCATGCTCATATGATTCGAGTTCGTTACTTTGATAATTTGATATGTGGGTGGACCGGTACTTGGGTGCTGCCCTTTGATGGACAAGCCTCCCACTTATGATTAACCACTCTCGCAAGAATCCGCAACTACGAAAGAAGGGTTAAGGTAAACCTAACCATAGCATGAAACATATTGATCCAAATCAGCCCCTTACGAAGCAGCGCATAAACTAGGTTTTAAGATTCTTTCACTCTAGCAACCCATCATCTACTTATTACTTCCCAATGCCTTCCCCTAGGCCCAATCAATGGTGAAGTGTCATGTAGTCGACATTCATGTAACACCACTAGAGGAAAGACAACATACATCTTATCAAAATATCGAACGAATACCAAATTCACATGACTTCTCCCATGTCCTCAGGAACAAAAGTAACTACTCACGAATCATATTCATAATCAAGATCAGAGTAGTGTTAATTATCATTAAGGATCTGAAAATATAATCTTTCACCGAATAAACCAACTAGCATCAACTACAAGGAGTAATCAACACTACTAGCAACCCACAGGTACCAATCTGAGGTTTTGAGACAAAGATCGAATACAAGAGATGAACTAGGATTTGAGAGGAGATGGTGCTGGTGAAGATGTTGATGGATATTGACTCCCTCTCGATGAGAGGATCGTTAGTGATGACGATGGCTTCGATTTCCCCCTCCCGTAGGGACGTTTACCCAGCAGAACAGCTCCGCCGGAGCCCCAGATTGGCTCTGCCCAAGTTCCGCCTTGAGACGGCAGCGCTTCATCCCGAAAGCTTTCTTCTTATTTTTTCAAGGTCAAAACACACCATATAGCAGAAGATGGGCGTCGGAGGCCTTCCTGGGGCCCACAAGGACGAGGGCGCGCCTAGGGGGTAGGGTGCGCCCTCTACCCTTGTGGATGGCTGGTGGCCCCCCTCTGGTAGTTTCTTCTCCCAATATTTTTTATATATTCCAAAAAAATTCTTTGTGAAGTTTCATGACTTTTGGAGTTGTGGAGAATAGGTCTCTAATATTTGCTCCTTTTCTAGTCCAGAATTCTAGCTGGCGGCATTCTCCCTCTTCATGTAAACCTTATAAAATAAGAGAGAAAAGGCATAATTATTGTGATATAATGTGTAATAACAACCCATAATGCAATAAATATCAATATAAAAGCATTATGCAAAATGGCCGTATCGATGCCCCGCATGTGGCGCTGGTGCGTGGCAGCTACGTTCGGCAGGCCGAAAGGCATGCGAACGTAGTTGTGATGGTGGCCTCCACACCGGCCGATGAGGGATGGCCAGAAGAGCTCCTGCGAAGCATCCCTGTTGAGCCTCAGGATGTTGACACAGATGCGCAGCCCGCCACCCATATCAGGGGCGACACCTGCACCGGGTGATGCGAGGCGGCGCTTGCCGCGCATGGCTCATGCCTCCTGAAGCTCGCCAATCGCCTTGGTAATGAACTCCTGAGCGCCTGGCGCCTCATGCCCTGCCCCCTACTCGCGGAAGCGCGTGTTGAAGCACGCCTCCACATGGTGCCTGAACGCCTCCATCGCGACGCCCACCAGGTCAGAGGCCCTCCAGAGGAGAGCCCCCGAGCCTAACCTGAGAGGGGCACTGGGCACGACTTCCTATGCGAGAGGAAAGGGTGCCCCAGCAGTGGCCGCAGGTCCTGAGGCACGATCATCAGACACCCCACCCTCCTGAGGTCCTCTAAGGAGTAGCTGCTTCTTCTTGGGGATGACCTCAAGAGGGTGGATGTCGCCCTCGTCATCTGAGTTCTCAACCGTAGCGGCCTGGTAGGCACGCTCGAGGAAGCACACCGCATCCTTCTCACCGCTGGTGATCGTGATGATGCCGCAGCTTCCTGGCATCTTGAGGACATTGTAGCAATGGCGAGTCACCGCGATGAACTTGGCGAGGGCCGGGTACCCAAGGATGGCATTGTACGGGAGGTGAATGTGGGCGACATCGAAGTCGACGAGCCTGGTGCGGTAGTTTTCGCACCTGCCGAAGGTGAAGGGGAGGCGAATCTGCCGCAGGGGGACGGTGGAGCCGTCGGTCACCCCTGAGAAGGGCTTGGTGGGGAGGAGCTGGTCGTAGGGCACCTGGAGCCTCTCGAATGTCTCAGCAGAGAGGACATTCAGTCCCGCACCTCCGTCAATGAGTGTCTTGGTAATGAGGAGATTGCTTATGGTCGGTGAGCAGAGCATTGGGAGCGCACCGGCGGTAGCCGCACACTTGAGCTAATCCGCAGAGTCGAAGGTGATGGTGTACTGGGACCACCTGAGGGGACGCGATGCCTCGAGCTTGGGGAGGGCCGCGTTCACCTCACGAGCGAACTTCTTGAAGACACGATGGGAGGCGGGGGCCAGAGTGCCAGCCAGGATACAGCCCCCGGCCCATCATCTTGGCGATGGTGATCTTTCCTCCTTGGCTGCGGCGGCAACAGAGGAACGCCGGCGTTGCCCTGAGGACGATCCTCATGATGCCGGTCCCTCCAGGGGCCATCGCGAGGCTGGCCCTACTAGCGGTCCTCACGAGGCTGATCACGCCAGTCCTCACTACAAAAAAAGACACATCCGTGACATTTTGGGCCAAACGATTTTTTCTGTCATGCTTATGACCCTTGTATGACGATAATTGTGACAAAACCCGGTATCATCATAGATGTGGTGGGCTCCTACTTCTATGACAAAAAATCATGACAAAAAATGGGCTTTTCGTCCTGGGCGGGCCGGAGACACAGGTGCATGACATTCTTTGGGCCGTCCATGACGGAAAAAACCGTTGTAGAAGCGAGGGCGAGGAAAATATCGGGGAGTTCCCGGTTACGGTGGGTGGTCGGGGGCCGAGCGATGTGCCTTTCTCTCGTACATGTGTGAGGCGTTGGGCTCTAACTGAACCCGAGTGAGGCATTCGCCTACTGAACCCGAGCGATTGCACTGCAAGCTATGTGTTATTGAACCCGAGCGATCGATCGATCTGGCTGCTAACTGAAGCCGATCAAAACTGTTGCCTCCTTCCCTTGATGAACAGTGAGCGTGGTTGGGGGGTGGATGAACAGTTCCCGGTGGGGGGTTGGATGAACATGACCCCGTGGTGTTGCCGTTGGATGAACAGGACTCCGATCGATCGAGCCGGTTGGGGGTGGATGAACAGGACCCCGTGGAGGGCTAGATGAACAGGACGACCGCGTGGAGGGCTGGTTGAACAGTAGCCGATGGATGGATGGATGAACAGTAGCCCGTGGAGGGGTGGTTGAACAGGACCCCGTGGAGAGGGCTAGTTGAACAGTAGCCGGTGGAGGTGCAGTGGAGGCTGGATGAACGGGAGCTCATGGATGAACAGTGGCTGGTGGAGGCAGGAGGGGAGACGCCGTGGAAGAACAGACGCAGGTGGAGGCTGGAGGAGGTCAACTGTGGATGTACAGTAGCCCGTGGAGGCTGAAGGAGGTCGACGGTGGAGATGAATAGTAGCTCGCGGAATCCAATTTTGCAGTACGCCACACCCCTCCCGATGAACATGACCGCCTTTTTGACCATATTTTGCGCTCCAACACAAGTCTGTTTCCTCCATTTTGTGGTACGCCACAGCCCTCCCGATCAACAGGTCCCCGTTTCAACCATAGGCACTAGAACACAAGTTTGTTTCCTCTGTTTTGCGGTACGCCAGACCCCTCCCGATGAACAGGATCCTGTTTCGATCGTGGCCGGGCGAACACAAGGTCGTTTCCTCTATTCTGTGGTATGCCAGGCCTCGTTTCGATTGCATATTCCATCCTAGCCGGTTGGCTCCCGATGAACACAACGCATTCCTTTCGGCCCAGGCGGTTGGCTCCCGATGAACACGACGACGCAGTTTCTCCGTTCTGACCCAGCCATGTACACGAGCCATGGCCGTACGTATGCACGAGTAGGCGTTCGAGACCCTGCCCATATGTATGTACGTGGCCATGTTTTTTGGCGTTCGGCTGTATGTACGTGTACACGGTTTAGACGGGACAGCCTGAACTGCTACGTGGGGGGCTATACCATGACATGTGCCACTACTTACTCGGCCACGGTTCATCGTTGCAGAGCGATCGATCGACCGGTATGTGCGTACATGTTCGTGACAAGACAGACAACGGTACGTACGCTTCGACCAGGTGCGTCCTAGCTGTCAGGGAGGATAAGGACACACTTCCTTGCGTGCGAAGATATAGCTGCTGGGTCCCAGATGTCAGGGGGGACTCATTTTTTTCCCGTAATAAGGACACACTTCCTTGTGTGCGAAGATGTAGGTGGTGGGTCCCAGAGTCAGGGGAAATGTTTTTTCGTGAAATACGGTGGCCTGTCCAGTGGGTCCCTGCTGTTAGGTGGAGGAATCATTATTTTTCTCATAATAAGGAGGCACTTCCTTGGTGAGGCCGTGGACCCAACTGTCAGCCTCTCCACATACAATACTCTTCCGATGGAAGTCGTTCCTTGACCACCTTGACCACGCCGCTCTAAGAGCACGAAGGCGGTGGACTACGGCGAGGCCTAGGAAGGGGACGACACAGAGCCGGGGAAGACGCCGCAGTGGATGCCCATGCGGAGAGGAGTACAAGGGTTCACTGGTTCGACTGCGGTGTGAGGCTGCCGTCGCCGCAGAATAACAGGGGGTGTGGGTGAGTAGAGGGATGGCCTAGCCAGCGGCAGGAGTAGTAGGGGGCGGTGAGGCCTCCACGGAAGCATAGCCGGCCACGGGAGACAGGAGCAGGCGGCACGATCGACACTGGTTTGGGTGGCTAGAGCAAGAAGACTAGAGGTTGAAGAAGCACTACGGCCATTGGATGGACATCGTATGGTCACTGGAGCTAGAATCGTTCATATTGACTAAGTTGACAAAGCCCTCCATCCACGTCAGTAGGCCCACAAGTCGGCTACAACTACGGTGGGTCCCAGCTAGCAGGGGGAGTATTCATTTTTTTGTGCGTAATAAGGAGGTACTTCCTTGCGTGTGAAGATATAGCTGGTGGGTTCGACCCGTCAGCGGGAGGAACGTTTTTCACAAAATATAGAGGACCTTCCTGTGGGTCGCATCTGTCAGGTGGAGGAATCATTATTTTCTGCATAATAAGGAGGCATTTCCTTGCGTGCGGTCATGGACCCAGCTGGCAGCCTCTCCACGTACAGTCCTCTTTCGATGGATGTCGTTTGTTGACCACGTTGACCACGCTACGCCGAGAGCAATAGGGTGGTGGATGATGGCGAGGCCTAGGAAGGGAACGACACAGAGCCAGGGAAGACTTGGCAGTTGTTTCCGATGCGGAGGGGCGTACAAGGGTTTACTAGTTCGTCTGCCATCACCGGAGAATAACAACAAGTGTGGGTGAGTAGAGGGATGGCTTGCCCAGCGATGGGAGTACGATGGGGCGGTGAGGCCTACACGGCAGCACATCCGGCCGCGGGAGGAGGGAGCAGGCAGTCCTGTCGGCCCTTGTTTGAGCATCCGGAGCAGGAAGAGCAGAGATTGAAGAAGCACGACGGCCGTTGGATGGACATCCAACGGTCACTCCTCTCGTGTGTTGACTAAGTTGACATGGCGTTGCATGTGCGTCAACCTTTTGTTTAGGAAAGCATACGCGTCAACCTGTAGTAGGCGCACAAGTCAGCCTCAAATCTGTGGAAAACAACATACAGCCCATCTGCCATTATTTCTAACAATTTACAGCCCATTTGCTAATTCTTAAGGATTTTTGTGGAGCCCATCTTCTTTTTCTTAGCATTACAACCCATATTGTGGCCATGGTTAAAAATTATACGAAAATTTGCATATTTCGGTGCAGTCAACTGTTTTTAATCCTGAAATACCGAGTCACATTCAAACTATTTTGAAAAATAATTTATATAAATATAAAATCCAAATAATTGTCCACACATAAAAATCAATGGAATTTAAAATCTTGTAATGAAAAAAATTGAAACTAATTCCCGGTTTGATGTGTTTTAAAAATGTACATCCCGTTTCTCATTACTGATAGCCCATTTTCTGGGAAAACTGAATGAAACTCTCCTCGTCTTGAAAGATTTTCAGCCCAGCTGGGCTAACAAAGCAAGTAGGCCTTGTTTGGGTATTTCTTTAGAAAAAAATAGAACTAGGCTAGCCATTTTCAGCAAGAAAAAAACACAACTGGGCTCATGATGTGGTAAACATAAATAAAACCCTGGCTAGACAGGCCACAGCCCCCGCACAGCCCCGTTGTTACTCTGATTCATCGCTAAAACTAGTATAAATAACAACTGCTTGTTCCTAAAAAAGTAAATAACAACTGCGCGACCTACTGGGTCCCCGGTGTCAGCCGCTCGTTATGTAATTCTCTCGTTTATTGACTACATTAACAATGGCGTGAGCCCCAGATGTCCAACCATTAGGTGGAACCATTTTTTGGGCTTGTAATAATGAGGCACTTGCTTGCGTACTGCCATGACGCTGGTGGGTCCCTACTGTCATCCTCTCCACGTACAGTCATCTCCTTGTTTCTCTCGGTTGTTGACAATGTTGACAACGCAAGAGGGCGGCGCATCACGCACGACGAGCCAACCAAAGCGGAGGACGACGACAAGGCCTCTGACAGACTGAACAGGAGCCGTGGAAGTTGTGCCGGTCCAGTCGCAGGTAGAGGGGAGTACGAGGGTTGACTGGTTTGAGTGCGGGTGCGTGTTGGGCCGACGTCGCCGGAGAATAACAGGACGTGTAGGGGGGTTGACGGAGGAACTGGCCAATGTTGGAGGGTACGGTAGGGTGGTGAGGCGCAGCCAGCCATGGGAGGCGGGAGCAAGCGGAGCCGATGGCGTGGTTTGGTTTGGGCGGCTAGAGGAAGAAGACAAAAGATAGAAGATACACGACAGATGTTGGATGTCAATCCAACGGCTGGTAGGCAAAATCGTTTGTTGACTAGCTAGTAAGTCGACACCACCTTGGATAGGCTATTTCCTCGTAGGTCCCAAATGTCAGAATCCAAATCTGTCACTGTCATCAGCCTTTCTTATGAAAATTTACAGCCCATTTGGTGTGCTAGTTCAAAATAAGTTTGTGGGTGCTGGTGGGGGCTAATCACTTGGCTTCTGTAATGCACAGTGAGCTCAAGCAGCTGGCGAGAGTGATTTTATTTCCCTTGGTTGGGGTTTGTTACAATATTTCACTCTAAATTAAATGGATGGCAAGCCATTTGCCTTGTTTCGAAGAAAATATGACAGTCACAGCCGAGTTGAGAAGGGCAAGAACATCTAGCTCCAGCTTACAAACTGTACAAAAGCACGAGGGTTAATTGTTCACCAGGTTTAGACAAAACCCAGGTTCAAAACAGCAACAACATCTAACTCCAGCACTGTTTTCAGCAGTCATAGTCAAATGGATCGGCCAGGTCCGTAGAATGAACATCCTAGGTCGTAAAATTTACTAGATTATGACCACAATATGTTGTAAATAGAAGCCCGGCACGTTCATAAGCTCTTTTGTCCACCTGAAACTCCTTTTTTTTGCTCTTCGACATACCCATCCGTCAAAATCATGCTGCTGATAAACTTAAGCCTGATGAACAATAGTAAAGTCGCATTCAGCAGGAAGAATGTGACAAATCTAGTGTTTGCATGGTTGGCTACATATCGTTCTAGCGTTATTGTCTTCTATCGAATGTCATGAGAAGTGAGAAAATCCCGGTGCTTTCGAATCCACCGATTGGTTATAACTTCCTTACCCCGTCCTGTTGCTTAAATAGACATGAAGACTGAAAACATTTATGGTCTAAAAAAAGAGTGTCAAAAGAGCAACGTCTGAACGGTTAATTCTATTACACTATATGCGGGCTTCCAATGTGTGTGAAATTATCACCTGTATATACAACTTCTCCAGACATGGAAAGCATTGCAGCAAGCCAATAATCTTGTTCAGATCAAAACTATTCATTTGGATATATAAGATCTTGACAGAATCCAGCACCATTGATAGTCCATCCATGGAGAAACTCTTCATTGAGCATAGAACATAATATTAGTACAAAATGTGTACTCCAAGATGACATATAACTTATGCGTAGAAATTTAAAATGCAGCTTATGGTTACAAGTGTAGATGATCATGTAAAGTACCTGAAGAACTGTGGAGCCAAACACCATATTGAAATGAGCACAGAGATCATGTATTACACCCAAGGTCTCCAGTTTAGGCGCAGAGAGGACGGTTATTTGCGACGGTGAATAACTAGAATCAAGGATCAACCTTTGAAGTGAAGGGGCATCTTGGATGATGAGCTGCCTTCCGTCAAAAGAAATTGCAATTCTTACAAGGTTAGGGGACTTTATTTGAAGACAACTGATTCTAACTGTGAAAACAAGTACCAAGCACTCTAGGGCAGGGCAATTGGAGTGGATGATGTTGTGCAATGACGCCTCCGATATACGAACCCACACAAGTGAAAGTTTCTTGAGAAATGGGAGTCTAAGGTTTAGTACCAGATTGTCTTGTAGGTAGCACAACGCAAAGGTGGCGGTGTGGAGAGAGGAGGAAAACCGCGAAATGGACATCGGAGCTGATGGCACAAGTACATGGCGTTCGGTATCTGGTAGGTGATTTCCTGGGGAATAGTAGAACTCAAGCAGCAGTAGTTCTGTGAATTCAGGGGATTTCAGCTAGGCGTCCACTCTGCAAGGCATGGTATGCTTGCTCAGGTAGCATCACAGGATGCAGAGGCTTTGAACGGAGCCCTGGTGGGAGGAGATGATGGATCTGGGGAGTTAAAAATCATTGAAGGGAGATAGTTGACGATAGTCGAGATTAAGGGGCACGGCGCGCCATAGAGGCCGCCACCGAATTGAGAGGACTTGGGTGCAGCAGTAATCCTTGGTGGGGAGAAGCGAGATGATCTCCCCAAGGATGGTGTCCAGGAGATCGTTGATGCGGTCCACCCAAGATTCTACGGGTTCCTGGGATCCGTTGGGGGCGAGCTCACCGCTTCTCCCCGCGCTGCCGGGTGCGGGATCTACAACAGGCGTTGCCGCTGGCGGGAGCCTCATCTTCTTGGCGCTGGGATCAGTCGACTCCATTTTCCTCATTGGCGTCGGGTCGAGCTCACGGATTTGAGCAGAGTAACGACTGACGCGCCTAGTTGTAGTGCGAGTGAAGAAGAAGGGGAGCTGGGGGTTTTCTATAGTAGTGAGGAAGAAGGTGAGCTGGGGTTTTCTGTAGGAGTGAAGTGAGGAATTTGGGGGTACGAGTGGAGTGAGCTGACGTGAGGTGGATGGGAGTGACGAGGAAGAAGAGCACCCAAGTTTTTTGGGGGCGGTGTGTTGGGTGTGGGTAGCACCTCTCATTAAGTAAATATATGGGCTTTTCAATTGATTTTATTATTTACTAGGGTGGATGGGCTGTTTTGTCTTGGGCCCAGAGAAAAAAATTACTACTAGTACAGTAGAGACACTCTATAGCTACCCAGAAAACAAATACTACTAGTACAGTGGATACACTACCGCTGCTGGCTCCTCCAAGGTCATCGAAACGGCTCCCTCTACTGAATGTTGTTTTACTTTTATTCATCGACATGCGGGCCATGTAGCACGCGGGCCCAAATGCCATCCACCAAATTAGAAGGCAGTATGCAGGCAGAGAGTCACCCCGGTCGTAGTGCGGCAGTAACGAGTCGTCGTATCACAAAACCCCACCTCCCCGCAGTCTAAGTTTGACGGACGAAGCAACCATCATTTCACTCTTCGCTAAATCCCCTTCTCCCTCACCGTCTTCAAGAAAGCCAACATTTGCATCGGCCACTATTCTTCTCTCCCAACGAAGGGAAGGTAAGCGGATCCCTGATGTTGGTATATTTTCATTTAGAGAAAAAAAAGAACTATTGCAAAGAAGTAACCAATCCTCACTCTCTTTTTTGTTTCATTGTCAGTGCGATTGTGTTTTCCTTTTAGTGGTCTCCTAGTATTCGTCAGTTTCATGATTGACCAAGGAGAACCAGGCAAAGATCTACCTATATTGGAGCAGACACCGAAGGCTGATCCCCACGAGACAGAGAGCTCCAAGAAGATGGAGGCAGCCACCGAGCCGACCCCAGGTACACTCACGGCCACTACTGAGATGGTCAACGACCCGTTTGAGGTTACAGCCCCCGTGGCCCTGCAGGAGCAGTTTTTCCCCCTTCGAGGATGTGTCCCCCTCCGCTGAGCTACTCAAGATGATTTTCTTCTTTGCCGGTCTCGATTATGGTTTTTCATCTAAGTATGTGGTGGTGAATAATGCAAAATTTTATTAGCTTCGATGACATGCTATACATAGTGGTTTAAATAACTTGTGTTTCTTATACTGTTAAGTAACTCAGAATTTGTTTCTGTTTCAGTTAGAGCCCTGATGCAGACAAGGATTGTGTGGTTGTACATGTCACTCGCTATGAGGCGGATGACCTGAATATACGCACTAAAAAAACAGCGTTCTTAGGCTGTTGGATCCTGGAAGCCATTTGCGCTTATACAGATGTCGAGTTGTATTCCAGACTCACTGTTGTCAGGCTTGTTGTCCAGGGTGTACTGAAGCACAAGAAGTTCAAAGCTACTCCTTCGCTTGTGAGGCATACTGTTCTTGTCAAGCTTACGCAAGAAGATGACATGGCATGCCTCCACAAACAAGTTTATTTGTTGCAAGGCTGCAAAGTTATCTTCAGGAAGGTTCACAGGATTGAGATGCTGCCGGACATCCTCGATGATGTTCATGTCAAGGTTCGTCTTGTATCCAACCCAAATTAGATCGAGGCATGAAATAGTTGCCCCATCTAGTGTTTAATAGTAGTTTGGATTTTGTCTAATTATCCAAACCTTGCCTATTACCGAGCTCTGTTGGGCTAGTACTCTGTTTGAATCCGTCTATGGGAACTACTGCTACTTTTGTGTGCCCGTGAATCATGTGAGAACCATTGTAATTGTTGCTCAAACAGATGCGTCCTCACTAGTTTTTTCATGAATATGGCATGGTAAGACATAAGTTATCATGATTTATCATACGAGCAGTGTGTCACTACTAGGGAAAACCTTATACACAGAATGTTACCAGTAGCGTTGTACAAAATCAAACGCTACTGCTACTTAGTAGCAGCGCGCGTAAATAAACCGCGCTGCTGCTATGACTTTAGCAGTAGCGCGTACTAGCAAAAAGCGTTGCTGCTATGTTTGAACTCGGCGCACATGGCTAGCCCAACCTAGCAGTAGCAACTATACTAGCCCAGCGCTACTGCTACTCTCCCTAGTTGTAGCGCGCTTACGTGTAAGGCGCTACTGCTAACGGAAATAAAATAAAGTGAAAAACAAGTAGTAAAGTAAATGAAAATGAAAGAAATAGAAAAAGGAGAAAGGAAAAAAATAAAATGTAAAGAAAAATAAAAGGAAAAAGGGAAAAAAGGAGAAAGGATTAGGAGTAGCGGGTTTCAGGAAAATCGCTCTAGCTAACTTAGCTATAGCGCGTTTTCGGAAACGCGCTACCGTTACGTTTCACTTAAACAGCGGTTCCCCCCCCCCTCGCCCCCCGGCCACCACTTCTTCCCCAAATCCCTCGCCCTCGCCACCGTCTCCACAATTCATCGTCGCCCCACTTCGTCGTCGTCTCCTGCCGGCGTGGACGCTCGCAACCTCACCGTCTCCCCCCGAGGCCGCCGTCATCCTCACCACCGCCGCCCGAGGCCGCCCTCGACGTCACCGTCGGCACCTTCCACCTCACCGCCGCCCGAGCCCGCCCAGGACCACCGTTGCCCATGCCCGAGCCCGCCCTCTCCGCCCCTACCTCCGTCACCGAGAACCTCCCCGCCACCGTCTCTCCCCTCTTTGTAAGTCCCCCACCCCTCCCCCCACTCCTCTCTCTCTGCATTTTAGATAAAAAAATTAGTAGAGCAAAAGTTTTTTTATAGCAAAAAATTTAGTTTAGAGCAAAGGATGTTAAGTAGTAGATGTTAGTAGAGCAAAAGTTTGTTTATAGCAAAAATTAGTTTAGAGCAAAAAAATTGGTTTACAACAAAAGTTAGTTAGGGCAGTAGGGCTTAATTAGGGTAGATGCTGCTTGTATGGTATATAGTGATACTAGTAGATGTTAATTAGGTTAGGGCAATAGTGGTACTAGTAGATGTTAATTAGATGTTTTTCAGTTAGGGCACTAGAGTTTTGCTAGGTTAATTAGGTGATGTTAAATGAATAACCTAAATGAATGAAATTAGTAGTTAACTGAATTTTTTTTCCTTTCATCATTAACTGAAATTAGTAGTGTTGCTATGTTGATTCATTTCTGTTCCGGCAAATTTTAGGTTCTCGATTTGTCCACTTTTTAGCAAAGGTCATGCCGAAATTTTCCGTGAATTTCGGCATGACTTGTGCTAGAAACTAGGACATATCGAGTGCCCGGGATTTGCCGCACCAGGAAGGAGTCAACATTCCTGCAAAACAATAGGCCTTTTTTATGTCATTATTCATTTTATTAGGTCTAGAATTAATTGACTAGATTTAATCATAGGAAACATGGCTAGCAACGATGAAGGACGGGGTTCTGGTGATTGCGACGACGCCTACCGGGCGGCAGACGAATTTTTTAGCCTTACCGATGATCAACCGATGTTATTGTTGGGCCCACCGGTGGCATCGGGGACTGAGAACGACACGCAGACCGGTGCTAAGACTGAGACCGGCGCTCAGACTCAGACCGGCATCGAGACCGGCGCTGAGACTGAGATCGGCGCTGCCTCGGGGAGCGGAGCCAATGTAGAACCGAAAGCAAAGAGGCAACAGGTTCCTAACAAACTCAGGACTACTAGACTGGTGGTCACGGAGGTGGACGACGACAATTTTGAGCCAAAGGTGCCCGAGGAAGCGCGTCGATGCTACGGCAATCAAATAGGCTGCATCATACGGACAACCGCCACCATCAACGATGAGAAACTACAGAAGATAGAAAGTATGAGGAGTTGTCTCCTAAAGAAGTTTCACCAGGTATTCTTGTTCCCAGGGAGGAATGAGAAGGATTATAAAGATCCAGATGAGGACCCGGCAATGAAGAAGATAAACAAACACGCCATGACCAAGTTTAGCGACGCGTTGGCCGCCTGGAAAACTCGAGTGAAAGCAAGGATCATCGACAATAAGGAACCCTACTCCGAGATTGTAAAGGATAATCCGACAATCACGGAAGAGCGGTTTCAAATATTCAAGGAGGCTTGCGAGGCCGAAGCTGCCAAAAAAAGTCTAAGTACATGAAGGGGCTTCAAGAGAGGAACATTCGGAGCCACCACCTCGGAAGCCGTGGTTACGACGGAAAGAGGTCCAAATGGGCCAAGGAGGACGCGGAAGCCGCGAGTCTGGGCATCCCAGACCCCTTGGCGGAGTTCACCGTCCCGCAGGAGCGTGACGTCCTCAGGGCCCAGCACCGTTGGCACCGAGTGAAGAAGGTTTAGGAGACAAAACCGGTCATTACGGAGTTCATGAGACTGCTGGTAATTTTAGTTTCTAATCAATTCGACTACACACATTAGTCATATTTTTAAACGATCCTTGTGCCTTTTGCAGAGAGAGCAGCACAGGATTGCGTCCGAAAGCGACTCGCCGTCTGAGGCATTTGGCGAGGCCCAAGTGGGACACTCCATTCAACCGGGCGTTGAACATATTGAAACAACAACCGGTGGATACTCGACCGTCGTATGGACGTGTGTACGGTGTCGGAGACGGAGCCACGTGGAAGAAGTACTACCGTGAGACCATGGAGGAGAGAAAGGAAACACGGAGGTTAAATGAAGAAAACATCGACAAGAGGGTTGAGATTGCGGTTGAGAAGAAATCAACTCAGACAGTCGCAACAGTGGTAGCTGCCGCAAAATAGGTGGCTATAGATATTTCTACTTCCTTGGTTCCAGCCGTTTTCAATTGGACCAGGCAAAATCCAGAAAAAACTGCATCAGAGTTTCCCCTTGCTGACTTCTTGGCGGGGAGCAGCTCGACTAGCGTTGCACCAGCACCTAAAGCTGCACCTACTCCCGCACCGGCTCCCTCACCGGACATGCTCGGCGGTGCTTCATCTTTGGCTGAGCTCGACGCCCTCACGGTATCTGTCACACCGGCCCCCTTCAATATAAATGTATAATCTCCCGTTTTTGTTGCCTTTCGGATGTCTCACGTCGCAGACTTTTCTTTGCAGGCCGACGAAACCCCGTGCACCATATTGTACACCATCGGCGACCAGAAGGTGGACGTGGGGAAGGCGACGATAATGGAGCTGAAGGAACCATTGTTCCACAGCCGGCCGATCCCCCTGAACGTCTTCAAGGTTTTCGTGGCCAGTGTCAAACCGGGCCACGAGAATTTGCCTCCTCCAGTACTACTGGGGGATGATGACGAGACACCGCGGCGGCTTGGTGATTGTTGCAATGCTGGGTGGGTCCTGTTGTGGCCAAAGAGTCTGCTTCGTCTGGAGTCGGCCGGGAGCACACCCACGAGCACGCAGCCTCAGCAAGGTATGAACATCAACACCCCACCTACCCAATTAGCGTCGGGTGTCGGGTTGGGTGATAGCGGACGGGGTAAGGAGGAGGCTCCATTAGTCGTTGATGACGTCGCCATGGATGAGGATGAGGACGATGATGGCGCTGCTAAACAGTATGTCTATACTGGTGCCTCCTCAGGGTTTGAGCGTCATGAGTCAGTGCCTGAATTGCCGTCTCAACGTATTATGGACGACCTTCCGGTAGTAAAGAAGCTTAGGAAGAGAGCGAGGAAAGGCAAAAAAACTGATTCTATGATCCAGCCGCCTCGGCTTCAGGACCGTATAGATATCCCCGATGTGGATAAAAGGCCCCGGTCAACCAATCCTACCTGCAACAGCGCTACGGGCCAGATTCGGCGATCTAAAGAGACTTCATGACGACGTGTTGCGGGTAGAGAAAGACCTCATCGCCTCAAAAGATCTAGGATACCCACTCTACGTGGTTAACGTTCCGCGGCAAATGTCGTACGTAGACACCTTCCCCGCGGATAAGTTCTTCCTCCGATTCGATTACATATTCGACATGTTTCACGTGAAGAAGCTGGATTTTACGTTCGTCCACCTTTATGCCTTGCACATGAACTATATCATCGGGGTTGAGCAGATATCTCATATCTGTGTCGCTGACCTGTACTACATGCACGAGGGCTTCTTGGGAGTCTGCACAAAGCACCGTGAATACGCGAGGGATTACATCGCCAGTTTCATGGTCGCCAATAAGGACAAGGGGGCGATTCTCGTGCCTTATCATCCCGTGTAAGTCATCCGTGCTGCTATCCTTCCTTCGATTTCAATCATTCATTTGCATGGTGGAGGCTTATTAATTTGAGGACTTATTTTGCGCAGCGCCGGGCGCGCCGTCCTCATCGTCCTCTACCCCCGATTCTCCCACGCTCCTTACTTGGACTCGTCGAAGAACATTCACAAAAAGGATCACACCCACATCAAGGATGTTCTCGACAGTGCTATGTATTACTACCAATCAATGGGTGGAGAGGTCGGGGACAAGAAGATAAGGGGCGGCAGGGTCGCCTTCGGCCATAGGACCGACTTCTCGTGCATCCAGCAACCGAACGATTCTCTTAATGATGGATTCTATGTCCTACACCACATGCTGGAGTACAGACGGGATCACCAGAACCTTTGCATGGCACCTTCTTCCGGCAATGCCCATATTCGGCAATGGGCAAAGGACATAGGAGATATCGAGGATCATCGACTTCGAGCTGAGTTCTATAACATCTAGCGCGAACTTGCCCAAATCATCATGAAGGAGGTCGTCGGAAAAACAGGGATGTTCTACGGAGAAGGACAAATGTCGTGGGAAGATGTCCGAACATGGATAGCCTCTCAGCGTCTCGACCCGAAGCCTTTCACTAGGCTCTGGGACTATCTCCCTGACTTGGATGGATGGAACGACATGTTGGAGTGATTGTCTATATATGACAATGTGTCCGTTTAGTCCATACTTTCTGTATGACAAAACTTTGAGTTATGCACGGTGAAACTTTATTTGTGATGTAATTAAACCGTCCTCCTCCTCGACTAGCGAAAATCACTCTAGTTAGAGCATTTTGGGGTACTGTCGGATTTCGGGTTCCGGCAGACCCTTGAGGTTCGAACAATGGGGTGCGTGCGGAGATTTCGCCTTCTACCTACCTGCACCCCACCGCCTCGCTAAGATCTAATCTATGGAAAGAACAGCACAAGAGACATAGGGTTTATACTGGTTCGGGCCACCGTTGTGGTGTAATACCCTACTCCAGTTTGTGGTGTGGTGGATTGCCTCTTGGGCTGATGATGATGAGCAATACAAGGAAGAACAGCCTCGCGAGGGTCTGTTCTTGGCTGGGGCGATGAACTGCTAGGAGGAGTTCAGTCACCCTTCTCTCTCTCTAGATTCTCTCTCTTCTCCAATCTCTGATTTCTGATTTCTGATTTCTGATTTCTAATTGCCTCTACCCTGGGGGTGGCTAGTCCTATTTATAGGCAAAGGCCTTGGGCCTCTTCCCAAATATTGAGCGGGAAGGGCGCCAACAATTGGCCATTTTGAAGGGGAACATCTGGTACACGTATCCTGACTAAAGTTGGTCTTCGCCTGCCAAAGGCTCTGGTGGTGACGCTGGCTTGGGCTCCACAATGACTTCCTCCCTGCCGTTGGGCTGGTCTTGGTCTCGTTGCACCGAAACGGGTGCCTTTGCTTGATGCTCTCGCCTGCGCTTGCTCCCTTTTCACCAAAGAGGAAAGGAGGACACTACGCGGGCTGGCGCCCGCCTGGCGCCCTTGGTCGTCATGGCTTGCGTCACAGGCACCTCGTGAGGTACCCCGCCTTGATCTCTCCGCCTCCTCGCGAGCCAGCCTGATGAGGCCGTGCCGGAGGAAGCTCCGTGTCATCCGCCCCGCGAGGCTTGGCTCCTCGCGAGGGTCTTGGGTCTGTGTTGATGAAGATGGGCCGTGCTGGGCCCCGTTTTGAGCCACGCCGCAGGCCGCAGGTAGGCAAGTCTGGGGACCCCCGTTCCCAGAACGACGACAATAGCCCCCGGGCCCAAGGCATGCCCGGACTTGGCCGTGTAGGGAGGCGAAAGGGCAAGGGCGAAGCGTCGCGGGCCCTAACAGCCTGCGGCCTTGGGCACCGCGTGGCGGTTGATTGGACGTGGGCGTCTCCGCCTCCCCACGACGCCTCGGCAACTGCACGGATTGGACAAGTCCCTGCATGCAAAGCGGGTCATGATTACCTGCGATCGTGGAGGTCGGCGGTTGGCCTCCGCCGGCCATAAGTACGGAATGGCACGCACCCTTCCAGTCCATCTCTTCTTGCTTCTCCTTCTTCCCGGTCCTTGCTCCGTCTTGCTGCGATGGCTCCGATCCGCCGGTTCTCGGCGGCAGAGAAGGGAAAGGCTCCCCGAGAGGAACCAGACCCGCTCCCGCCGAAGAAACGGATTACCCTCTGCCGCTGGGACGAGGGGGCCCATCAGGTGGTGTCTAGGCCCTGGTGCGAGCGGCTACCGCCGGGGTTCCCGCTTCCCTTGTACGCCCACATCGAGGGCTCTGAAGGAGTCGATGCAGATCGCCACGGGCGGCAGCGCCGTCGGCGCCGACGGGTCACGAAGGTGTGGCTCGTCCCCCCTGGGGTCCACACCGAGGGCTCCTCCCGAGAGTTCGTGCTCCACGCCGCCATGCCTCCTCAGTCTTGGATTCACCTTCCTCCCTTCTTCGCCTCCATCACCCCGCAGGGAGAACTCCTGGAGCTTTGGCTGCAGCACGCCGGCTGCAGCACCCTCGCGACTGAGGTAGAGGTCGCGATCGTTGCCCCGGGCGAGGTCTTCATGACTCGAGGCTGGGGCGAAATCGCCCGGGTTTGCAGGAGAAGAGGCGCCCTCGTGATCCACTTGGAGTACGACGGTGCTTCGGTGATGTTCTTCAAGGTCTTCGATGCGAACGAGCGCCGGCTGGAGTGCTGCCCCGGGAGAGGTGATCGGGGCCCTGCTACTGCGAGGACTGGGCCCGCCGACCGCTCCCTTGGCGTCTCCTCAGGCGGCGGAGGCGTCGGAGGATCCAGCGACTCCGGCGAGCTCTTCGCGACTCCGAAAATGAGTGACGACAGCTACGAGCCCCCGAGCCGGCGCCGCTCCTGGAGCAAGGCGGGCTCGTCAGGCCGTCGCCGACTCTGATCTGGATTGGGTTGGCGCCGGTGCTTGACGGCCCATTGTTGATGATGGCATCTTTTGCAGGGGCGCGTGTAGTTAGAGTCCTTTTAGCATCTGTTCCCTGCGAGGAATCAAAGACGCGCCCCGTGGGGGCTTGTAAGGTGCCTGTGATCCTGTTTGTTAATATAACCCTTGTCGTAGAATTATGCGAGTTGCTCATTCCGTCTTAGCTCAGTTCTCCCTTTCGAACGTCACGAGGGCTTGGTGCTCTGCGCCGACAGGTCCCAGTCCCAAGGCGGCTTCAGCCGTCGCTGGTATGCCAGGTCGCGATGCCGTGGTCAAGGCTAGGAGGTGAGCGACCCGGGGTCTGGTAAGAGCCCCTGAGTCGCGATGCTCAGGAGGTCCCCTTTGGCGCTCAAGCAGCCGTCGTTCGGTGAGAAAGGAGAGCGGCGTCGCTAACACGGGATTGCATTAGGTGCGGGGACGGTGCCACGGTAGCGGGTACTTCTGGGTGGTGACTTATCTTGAGAATCAGGGACCGCTCCCTGGTGTGTCGCCGGGTCCGTGCATCGGCACGCATGAGGTTGCTCGGTGAGGTCCTCGCGTGTCCCTCCTCTCTCGCCTTTGCTCCCCTTTCTTCTCTACCTCCTCGGGTCGCGGCCCTCGAGCGAGTCTCAGCCGTCGCTGGTATGCCAGGTCGCGATGCCGTGGACAAGGCCAGAGGGTGAGGGCTGGAGAGCCAGTAGGAGCCCTAAGTCGCGATGCTCAGGCACCCCCCCCCCTTTAACGTGCAAGCGGTTCGCGTGGATGAGAGTGAAGGATGCACCGCAAGGGCCTCGCCTGACGTATCTCCTTTAGGAGATCCTGTAGACCCATCATAGAAAGAATGAGGGGTTGCCATGACAATTGACAGTCAGCCGTTGGTTGCTTCCGAGGGGCGATGATGCACTGAAGGCTTGACGAGGTGGTGCCATGCGGGGCTGCCGCAGCAAGAGCTCAGCCATTCAGGTTTGTCGGCGTTGCAGGGACGGACCCATGCGCAAGCGTCGTGCCGTTTTGGGAGCAGCTCCGTCAGTTGGCGTCAGTTGAGTGGGCAACTGATGATGTTGAGGACGAAGGAGTGTTGGTGTAGCAGACTCGGTGGGCTGCGGAAGTCGATCCTCATGAGCCCTCAGGCCCAGGGGCCTCGGGAGGCTCCGGAGGCGCTGGTGGCTCCTCGCGGACCATCCCCATCTCCGCCAGGGCTGCGGAATGCCTGGCCTCTTGAGCCTCCATGATGCCCCTCATGAGGCGCTTTTACGTGGCAGTCGTGTTCGGCAAGCGGTAAGGCATGCAAATGTAGTTGTGCGGTGGACCTTCGCAGCGCCCCACTCGCGAGGGCCAGAGGCGCTCCAGAGAGGCGACTCGATTGAGCCCTGGTATGTCGATGCAGACGCGCAGCCCACCATCCTCGCCTGGATGGGGAGCCACAGCTGGTAGGCGGCGGCCGCCTCTCATGACTCTTGACTCCTGTAGCTCCTGAATGGCCTTGCTGACGAACTCCTGAGGGTCTGGCCCTCCTTTCCTTACTCCTCCTTGAGGGAAACGTGCTTCGAAACATGCCTCCATGTGGTGCCCAAGCGCCTCCCTCGTGACCTTAGCCAGGTCGGTGGCCCTCCAGGGGAGAGCCCCCGAGCCCTGCCTGAGGAGGGCGCCGGGCGCGCTTTCCTATGCGATGGAAGGAGGTTCCCCCCGGGCAGGCGCGGGCCCTGAGGGTCCTGCCTCCTGAGGGACCGGGTCGGACGATGTCTTCTTCTTCTTGGGGGTGGTCTCGGGAAGCCTCCTGCTTCTGCGATCCTGGTCTTCCAGTGATGCGGCCTGAAAGGCTCGTTCCAGGGAACACACCGCGTCCTTCTCTTCATAGGGCACCGTGATGACTCTGCCACTTCCTGGCATCTTGAGGACGTTGTAGCCGTGGTGAGTTATGGCCATGAACTTGGCCAGCGCTGGGTACCCAAGGATGGCGTTGTACGGCAGGAGAATGTGAGCGACGTCGAAGTCGATGAGCTCGGTGCGGTAGTTGTCGCGTGTCCCGAAGGTGACAGGGAGGCGGACCTGCCCAATCGGGACCGTAGAGCCGTCGGTGACTCCAGAGAAAGGCTTGGTTGGCTGAAGCTGGTTGTAGGGCACTTGGAGATTGTTGAATGTTTCCACGGACAGGATGTTGAGCCCTGCCCCGCCATCGATGAGGGTCCTGGTGACCACCACGTTGCTGATGATTGGGGAGCAAAGCATCGGGAGGACTCCGGGTGTGGCTGCACACTTGAGCTGATCCGCTGAGCTGAACGTGATGGCGCATGCCGACCACCTGAGAGGGCGTGTGGCTTCGAGCTTGGGGAGGACTGCATTCACTTCGCAGGCGAACTGCTTGAAGATGCGCCGAGAGGCTGGGGCTTGAGCTGCGGCGGCAGCGGAGGGAGGCCTGCGTTGCCTTGCGGATGATCCTCGTGAGGCTAATCCCTCCAGTCTCCCTCGCGAGGCAGGTCTTGCCAGCGATCCTCGCGAGGTCGATCGCGCCACCCTTGGCGCGGGCCGCGGTCTTCCCAGCGTCCTGCGTTCCTTCCTCCTCCTCGACCGTAGCCCCAGTCACCGCGGTCGGGGCAACGGCCGATCCTTCCTTCTCGCACGGCTCGGAGCTCTTGACATTCGTTGGTGTTGTGGGTGTGGAGGTCGTGGTACACACATTACCGACTGCCCTTGGAAGACTCGGGCTGATCTCTGCCCCGCTTGGTGTCTGGTTCTGCCGCGAGCACGGTAGCTCCCTTGCGCTTCACATCCTTAGCCTTGGGCTTCTTCTCTTCTGGGTCTATGGCAGGCAGCTCGAGGAGGGAGAGACGCCCTTCCTCAGCCCTGGCGCACTTGGTCGCCAAGTTGAACAGCTCCAAGGAAGTGCACAGGTCTTCATGCATCGCCAGCTCCTCCTTCATCTTGACGCCGCGCACGCCGTCGGAGAAGGCTGAGATGATGGCCTCCTCGGTCACCTTGGGAATCTTGAGGCGTGCGTTGTTGAAGCGCTGGATGTACTTCTGCAGGGTCTCTCCGGGTTGTTGCTTGATGCAGCGCATGTCGCTCACGGCGGGTGGCCGGTCGCGAGTACCTTGGAAGTTGGCGATGAAGCGGGTGCGCATCTCATCCTAGGAGGAGATCGTGCCTGGAGCCAGGTTCAGGAGCCAGGTGCGGGCCCCGTCCTTGAGCACCATGGGAAACTAGTTCGCCATGATCTTCTCGTCTCCGTTGGCAGCTTCGATGCCCAGCTCATAGAGCTGGAGGAACTCCGAAGGCTCGGCCGTGCCGTCATAACGAGGAGGCAGGTCTGGCTTGAACTTGCTGGGCCACGCGACGCTGCATAGCTCGGTGGTGAAGGCACGGCAGCCTGCTGTGGCCACGGGAGGCCTTGGCTGGTGGAGAGCTTGGTCTTGCAGGTCCCCATGCGCTGCAGCTGGGAGCAGCGCGGGGTCTTGACGTGCGGGAACGGGAGCATGGTCGCGACGTGCTGGAGCAGGGAGCGCCCGGGCAGCTTCTTGCGGGCGAGGGACTTCTTGGCAGCTCTGCTCTTGCCGCGCTGGCACCTGACGGAGCGGGTTCTGCCCAGGGGCCACGCGCCTTGGAGCCAGGGCGCCTTCTTGAGGAGGAGGCGGCTGGGGCGCCCACGGACCTTCGTCGCCCGCGCAGGGCGGGGTGCGGTGCAGCGGAAAGGACGGCGCAGGAGAGCCCCCTGTGGCGCGGACGAGCTCGGCGACGCGGTCGAGCCATTCTTCGTAGACGTCGTCAACGGGACGGTAGCACAGGAGCTCGTTTGCCGCGATGAGCGCAGCTCGAGCCTCCATGGGTGCGCGGAGCGCACGGGACGAAGAACCGGCTGGGGTGAGCGAGGGAGTAGCGGTGCGGCCGTCTTGCCGCACGGAAGGATGTTGAGACGACGCTTGCTGCTCGTTCCTCGCCGGGCCGATGGCGGCGTTGATGGCAGGTGACGGGGAACGACGAGGACGCCCACCGACAGGAGCCGTCTGGGCGACGCGGGAAGCGAGAGCGGCTCGGCGCTCAGCGCGGGCCCGACGAGCGTCAGACATGGACGCGATGGTCGGAGGAGAACGGGGCGGTGGAAGACGAATTCCGGCGCACCCCTACCTGGCGTGCCAAATGTCGGATTTCGGGTTCCGGCAGACCCTTGAGGATCGAACACTGGGGTGCGCGCGGAGATTTCGCCTTCTACCTACCTGCACCCCCACCGCCTCGCTAAGATCGATGCTATGGAAAGAACAGCACAAGAGACACAGGGTTTATACTGGTTCGGGCCACCGTTGTGGTGTAATACCCTACTCCAGTTTGTGGTGTGGTGGATTGCCTCATGGGTTGATGATGATGAGCAATACAAGGAAGAACAACCTCGCGAGGGTCTGTTCTTGGCTGGGGCGATGAACTGCTAGGAGGAGTTCAGTCACCCTTCTCTCTCTCTCTAGATTCACTCTCTTCTCCGATCTTTGATTTCTGATTTCTGATTTCTGATTGCCTCTACCCTGGGGGTGGCTAGTCCTATTTATAGGCAAAGGCCTTGGGCCTCTTCCCAAATATTGAGCGGGAAGGGCGCCAACAATTGGCCATTTTGAAGGGGAACATCTGGTACACTTATCCTGACTAAAGTTGGTCTTCGCCTGCCAAAGGCTTTGGTGGTGACGCTGGCTTGGGCTCCACAATGACTTCCTCCCTGCCGTTGGGCTGGTCTTGGTCTCGTTGCACCGAAACGGGTGCCTTTGCTTGATGCTCTCGCCTGCGCTTGCTCCCTTTGCACCAAAGAGGAAAGGAGGACACTGCGCGGGCTGGCGCCCGCCTGGCGCCCTTGGTTGTCATGGCTTGCACCACGGGCACCTCGTGAGGTACCCCGCCTTGATCTCTCCGCCTCCTCGCGAGCCAGCCTGATGAGGCCGTGCCTGAGGAAGCTCCGTGTCGTCCGCCCCGCGAGGCTTGGCCCCTCGCGAGGGTCTTGGGTCTGTGTTGATGAAGATGGGCCGTGCTGGGCCCCCTTTTGAGCCACGCCGCGGGCCGCAGGCTGGCAAGTCTGGGGACCCCCGTTCCCAGAATGCCGACAGGTATGATGAACTTTGTTATTTATGCTTATGATATGTTGTTTCTATTTTTGCCAAGTCTGTCTCTTTCTGTTGCTCAACTATATATGTTGCATATCATCGACTCATGTGATGATGTAGGTGCATAGATCATAGATGGCGAAGAAGTGCTACGCCAGGAGTATATATACGACAAGTGGCCGGAGTGTCATATCCAGGTGTACCGGTTTCCGGTTTCCGAGCGACAGGCAGTAGTTAGTTTAGGTTCACGCTAATGCGAGAGAGGGATACGAACTCATGTTCTCAAAGTGATATCTCTTCTCGCGTATATCATTGTTTAGATGGATGACGATGTATTTGCAAGTAATCGAGACTTGTATCGCTATTTTCGAGATGATGACGAGAGATCACTTTGTGTTGGATGATGATTATGATGATGACATGATTTGATGAGACTAATTGTATGTATATGCTATGATTACATTTGTATGTGTATGATATGCTAAAGATTATTGTATAAAGCCTATTCAAATACAAAACAAATACAAAACAAATATGCAGGAAAAAAACTAATAAATAAACTAGTAGTAGCTAGGGGGGAAATTTAGCAGTAGCGCCGCCTTACCAATAGCGCGTCCCAGCAAACAGCGCTGCAGATAATATCAGTAGCGCCCTTTCCCAAAGAGCGCTACAGCTATTCATGTATAGCATTAGCGTGGGACAACAGGCACTACTGCTATACGTTAGCTGTAGCGCCGGTACCCGCGCTACTGAGAGGCCCAAAACCCTCGCTGCTGCTAGGCTTTTCCCTAGTAGTGTGTGTTTGATGAAATACAGTACTCGTTCGAGAACCATGCGCCGACGTCTACATAAGTACTTGTAAACACTGTTGGTGCTACCCCACTTGTAAGAACTTGTGCAAAACATGGCACATTGGCTCAGCTCGCTTCAACACTAGGCTATCTACCAGCTAACAATCAATAATCTATTGTCTGACATATAAGCAATTACGTATCTTGTTATAGTGGTTCATGTAGTTAAATGAGGCCACAATGTAAATTCCAAACGTTCACACGCTAGTCCAGCGTTCATATGGAACACTCACATTAAACTCGGCTTCATAAAAAACTTGAAAAACATAAGAAGCAATTTTATACATGTCAATGATTCATAGAACATAACAAACGTATACTAGTTCATAGCAAAAGACAAAGTTATGAGAAGGTTTACAAATCAAGAAAAATCAAGCAAGGCTTTTATGAGCAAAGGGCCTCCCTAGGCAGGCTTTAATTTCCTAGAGCTTGAGGGAGTCCTGGATTAAGGGGTCCTCGGGCGTCCGGGCTATGTGACGTGGGCCGGACTAATGGGCCATCAAGATACAAGACAGAACACTTCTTCCCGTGTCCGGATGGGACTCTCCTTTACGTGGAATGCAAGCTTGGCCTTCGGATATGAAGATTCCTTCCTCTGTAAACCGACTTTGTACAACCCTAGGTCCCTCGGTGTCTATATAAACCGGAGGGTTTAAGTCAGTAGGGGAAATCATAATCATACATGCTAGACATCTAGGGTTTAGCCATTACGATCTCGAGGTAGATCAACTCTTGTAAACCCCATATTCATCCAAGATAATCTAGAAGGAAGTATGGTGTTACCTCCATTAAGAGGGCCCAAACCTGGGTAAACATCATGTCCCCGTCTCGTGTTACCTTAGATCCTTAGATGCACAGTTCGGGACCCCCTGCCTGAGATCTACCGATTTTGACACCGACATTGGTGCTTTAATTGAGAGTTCTGCTGTGTCATCGTCAGAAGGTTCGATGGATCCATCAGTCATCTATAACAATGCTACCCTGAGGGAGGTCTTTCTCCCCGGCCAGATCTTTGTGTTCGGCGGCTTCGCACTGCGGGCCAACTCGCTTGGCCATCTAGAGCAGATCGACAACTATGCCCCAGGTCACCAGATTAGTTTTGGAAATTTGGATTACATCGCTGATATCCGAGGATATTTGATCTTCCAAGGGTTCGCCACCCCAACCTCCGCTCGGGCCTTAGATCCGGAGCACATCACCAGGTCCGAAGACGGGATTTCCGAGCCCGTCGGACTCTCTGCGGCTATTGAGCCTAGTACGGGAGAGCCGGAGGAAGTAGTGTCACCGGCGATCATCATGAAGCCGGACTCTTCTCCGAACACTGGCTCCGAACCCTCGGAGTCAGCATCGCGTGAGCTCGGCCAAGGAGTTTCCTTCTCGCCGTACTCCATGGACTCTCTTCTCCTTGGCCAAACCTCGCCTTTAAGCGAGGCTCTGGACTTAATGCGATCCCTTGTCATTACAGAGGGGCAACGGCCGAACTACGCCTATCCCGTACTAGGAGTTGAGAGCGTCAAATTTTATGTCCCACACACCACCCACTTCATATCCACTGTCGAGGACTTAACCGGCATGCTCGATTACGGCTCTGAAGACATCGATGATATGGACGATGATGCCGGTGAAGAGCAGGCCCAAAACCCGCCGTTTACCGGACGCTGGACGACCACTTCTTCATATGACGTGTACATGGTGGATACACCCAAAGAGGGTAATGACGATAACGAGAAAAATCCAGTTGAGGATAAACCTCTTGAGACACAACCAAAGCACCGACGTCAGCGACGCCGCTCTAAATCACATCGGGTAAAACAGGGCAATATCGGCACCGGAGACAGCAATACCCCGGACGATGCCGAACACCAAGAAGACCTCGTCGAGCCAACCTCCGAACAGGACGATCGGGAAGATGGGCAAATTGGCCCTGATGAACAGGCTGTAAACAAAGACTCAGAGGATAGTAATTATCTTCCACTCTTCGAGGATGAGGTGAGCCTTGGCGACGAAGACTTTATCGTGCCTGAGGAACCCCTTGAGCAGGAGCGCTTTAAGCGCCGGCTAATAGCCACTGCAAGGAGCCTGAAAAAGAAGCAGCAGCAGCTTCAAGCTGATCAAGTTCTGCTCAACAACAGGTGGACTAATGTCCTGGAAGCCGAGGAATACGGCCTCGGGCGCCAAACCAAGAGTTACCCGAAGCGTAAGATGCTACCTCAATTCGACGACGAGGCACTGGAGCCCGTACCATCAGTGCGTAACGCGGCCGACCGACCACCACGTGGCCGTGGCAAAACGGCAACTCAAGCCAAACACCAGCCCATACTACCTCGCCGTAAAAGTAGATACACAAAAGCTTGCTGATATACGTACGACCTACGGCAGGACTTGGAAAATAGAGCAGTTCAGACCAGATCGATCTATGGATCGCGGGGGCATGCCCTGATGCGCGAGGACGGCTATCTAGCCAGGTGCGATAAGCATAACCACATCCAAGCCAAAAACCGCAGACGGACTCCATCCAAACTGCGTCATGACTTGGCCCGATATAGAGGCACCGCATGATGTCTACTACGCAACCTTCTTCTTGTAGACGTTGTTGGGCCTCCAAGTGAAGAGGTTTGTAGGACAATAGCAAATTTCCCTCAAGTGGACGACCTAAGGTTTATCAATCCGTGGGAGGCGTAGGATGAAGATGGTCTCTCTCAAGCAACCCTGCAACCAAATAACAAAGAGTCTCTTGTGTCCCCAACACACCCAATACAATGGTAAATTGTATAGGTGCACTAGTTCGGCGAAGAGATGGTGATACAAGTGCAATATGGATGGTAGATATAGGTTTTTGTAATCTGAAAATATAAAAACAGCAAGGTAACAAGTAATAAAAGTGAGCATAAACGGTATTGCAATGCGTTGAAACAAGGCCTAGGGTTCATACTTTCACTAGTGCAAGTTCCCTCAACAATAATAACATAACCGGATCATATAACTATCCCTCAACATGCAATAAAGATTCACTCCAAAGTCACTAATAGCGGAGAACAAACGAAGAGATTATTGTAGGGTATGAAACCACCTCAAAGTTATCCTTTCTGATCGATCTATTCAAGAGTCCGTAGTAAAATTACACGAAGCTATTCTTTCCGTTCGATCTATCATAGAGTTCGTACTAGAATAACACCTTAAGATACAAATCAAGCAAAACCCTAATATCACCTAGATACTCCAATGTCACCTCCAATATCCATGGATATGATTATACGATATGCATCACACAATATCAGATTCATCTATTCAACCAACACAAAGAACTTCAAAGAGTGCCCCAAAGTTTCTACAGGAGAGTCAAGACGAAAACGTGTGCCAACCCCTATGCATAAGTTCACGAGGTCACGGAACCCGCAAGTTGACCACCAAAACATACATCAAGTAGACCATGTCATATCCCATTGTCACCACAGATAAGCACATGCAAGACATACATCAAGTGTTGTCAAATCCTTAAAGACTCAAACCGATAAGATAACTTCAATGGAAAAATTCAATCCATTACAAGAGAGTAGAGGGGGAGAAACATCATAAGATCCAACTATAATAGCAAAGCTCGCGATACATCAAGATCGTGCCAAATCAAGAACACGAGAGAGAGAGAGAGAGAGAGAGAGAGAGAGATCAAACACATAGCTACTGGTACATACCCTCAGCCCCGAGGGTGAACTACTCCCTCCTCGTCATGGAGAGCGCCGGGATGATGAAGATGGCCACCGGTGAGGGATTCCCCCTCCGGCAGGGTGCCGGAACAGGGTCCCGATTGATTTTGGTGGCTATAGAGGCTTGCGGCGGTGGAACTCCTGATCTAGGTTATGTTCTGGAGGTTTCAGTATTTATAGGAATTTTTTGCATCGGGAACAAGTCAGGGAGGTGCCCGAGTCGTCCATGAGGTAGGGCGGCGCACCCGGGGGGTGGGTGCGCCCCCACCCTCGCGGACGGCCCGGGACTCTTCTGGCCCAACTCTTTTACTCCGAGATCTTCTTCTGGTCCATAAAAATCGTCAAAAATTGGCACGTCCATTGGACTCCGTTTGGTATTCCTTTTCTGCAAAACTCAAAAACAAGAAAAAAAACAGAAACTGGCACTGGGCTCTAGGTTAATAGGTTAGCCCCAAAAATCATATAAAATAGCATATAGATGCATATAAAACATCCTAGATCGATAATATAATAGCATGGAACAATAAAAAATTATAGATACATTGGAGACATATCAAGCATCCCCAAGCTTAATTCCTGCTCGTCCTCGAGTAGGTAAATGATATAAACAGAATTTTTGATGTGGAATGCTACCTAACATATTTATCAATGTAATCTTCTTTATTGTGGCAAGAATATTCAGATCCATAAGATTCAAGACAAAAGTTTAATATTGACATAGAAATAATAATACTTCAAGTATACTAACCAAGCAATTATGTCTTATCAAAATAACATAGCCAAAGAAAGCTCATCCCTACAAAATCATATAGTTCGGCCATGCTTCATTTTCTTCACACAAAAATGCTCTTATCATGCACAACCCTAATGACAAGCCAAGCAATTGTTTCATACTATAGAATTCTCAAACTTTTTCAACTTTCACGCAATACATGAGCGTGAGCCATGTACATAGCACTATGGGTGGAATAGAATATAATGATGGGGGTTGTGTGGAGAAGATAGAAAAGGAGAAAGTCTCACATCGACGTGGCTAATCAATGGGATGTCAATGCGAGGAGTAGGGATTTCCATGCAACGGATGCACTAGAGCTATAAATGTATGAAAGCTCAGCAAAAGAAACTAAGTGGGTGTGCATCCAACTTGCTTGCTCACGAAGACCTAGGGCATTTTGAGGCAGCCTATCATTGGAATATACAAGCCAAATTATAGAATGAAAAATTCCCAATAGTATATGAAAGTGACAACATAGGAGACTCTCTATCATAGAGATCATGGTGCTACTTTGAAGCACAAGTGTGAAAAAAAAAGATAGTAGCATTGTCCCTTCTTTTTTGGGCCTTTTTTTGGCCTTTATTTTATTTTCTTTTTTGGCCTTTCTTTTTCGGGACAATGCTCTATTAATGATCATCATCACACTCCTATTTATTTACAACTCAAAGATTACAACTCGATACTAGAACAAACTATGACTCTATATGAGTGCCTCCGGCGGTGTACCGGGATAGGCAATGAAACAAGAGTGACATGTATGAAAAATTATGCATGGTGGCCTTGCCATGGATACGATGTCAACTACATGATCATGCAAGGCAATATGACAATGATGAAGCGTGTCATGATAAACGGGACGGTGGAAAGTTGCATGGCAATATATCTCGGAATGGCTATGGAAATGCCATAATAGGTAGGTATGGTGGCTGTTTTGAGGAAGATATAAGGAGTTTTATGTGTGATAGAGCGTATCATATCACGGGGTTTGGATGCACCGGCAAAGTTTGCACCAACTCTCGAGGTGAGAAAGGGCAATGCACGGTGCCGAAGAGGCTAGCAATGATGGAAGGGTGAGAGTGCGTATAATCCATGGACTCAACATTAGTCATAAATAACTCACATACTTATTGAAAAAATCTACAAGTCATCAAAACCAAGCGCTACACGCATGCTCTAGGGGGATAGATTGGTAGGAAAAGACCATCGCTCGTCCCCGACTGCCACTCATAAGGAATGCAATCAAAGAAACACCTCATGCTACAAATTTGTCACACAACGGTTACCATACGTGCATGCTACGGGACTTGCAAACCTCAACACAAATATTTCTCAATTTCACAATTACTCAACTAGCACGACTCTAATATCACCATCTTTATATCTCAAAACGATCATCAAGTATCAAACTTCTCATAGTATTCAATGCACTCTATATGGAAGTTTTTATTATACCCAGCTTGAATGCCCATCATATTAGGACTAATTTTATAACCAAAGTAAATTACCATGCTGTTCTAAAAGACTCTCAAAATAATATAAGTGAAGCATGAGAGATCAATAATTTCTTCAAAATAAAACCACTGTCGTGCTCTAAAAAGATATAAGTGAAGCACTAGAGCAAATGACAAACTACTCCAAAAGATATAAGTGAAGATCAATTAGTAGTCGAATAATTATGTACTATGTGAGGGCTCTCTAACATTTAAGAATTTCAGGTTTAATAAACGGCCGCACAGGAGGAAATATTTTCAAAAAAAACAACAAGCAATATATTACATATAGGCTTTGTTCCATAATACAAGACTAGATAACATGAATACATTCATTCAAAGAGAACGTCCTTCGCACACTGGCCCTCTACAATGCGGGATCCTTCCAGGACATCATCAAAATACTGCTCGGGCGTGCGGTGCTCTTTGCACACATGAGGTCCCTCGGCCGCAAGCTTGACGGCGTTCATCTTCGCCCATTGTACCTTGACAGGGGCGAAGGCCATCCGCGCACCTTCGATACAGACCGACCGCTTTATGGCATCAAGCCGAGGGCAAGCATCGACCAGCCGCTTTACGAGCCCGAAGTGGCTGCTGGGCATGGCTTCGGCAGGCCATAAACCGATTATCAAATCCTTCATGGCCAATCCGGCCACCCTATGCAGTTCGGTCAGCTGTTTCAGCTGATCGCTGAGGGGCACCGGAAGCTCTGGCGCAAGGTATTGTGACCAGAACAACTTCTCCGTTGATCTCCCCTCTTCGGCTCAGATGAACTCCGCAGCATCAGCAACACTGCGAGGCAGATCCGCAAACGCTCCTGTAGAACTCCAAATCCAGGTCAGTAAGAGTTACCTTTCCTTCACAAATTTGCTTTGCATAATAAAGGCCTTACCCGTCGCAATTTGCTTGGCCTCTTGGGTTTCCCGGAGGGCGCCCTGGGCTTCAACCCGGGCCTCTTGTGCGCTTTGGAGGGCCTTAGCAAGTTCAGACTCTTGGTCCGCAATCTTGCGCTCCAAGGACTCGTATTTCTCTACGACGTCCTTGAGCTCCTGCTGAACCTCTTCGACCCTTGACTCGTGTTTTTTGCGGGCGGCTTGTTCCTTCTCCGCTTTCTTCGGGGCCTCGGTCAGTGCGTTCTTGAGGGATTCCACCTCGGTCGGAGCTCCTGTGAAACATCATAATAGCACGATCAACACAAACAATTCATACCATTTTAGATATGAATAGGCCATTGCATACCTTGCTTGTCCTCTAGTTGTTTTTTGACACGGCCGAGCTCTTCATCGGCCTGCTCCAGCCTCTGCTTCAGTTTGGAGACTTCGATAGAATGGGAGGTGCAACCAGCATCAACGCCTGCTTATTCACATAGACACATATGATTAGTCTCCTGCGAAAACTATTCGATCCTCTGTCCGGCCTTTCTTTTCGAACACCGGGCAGAGTCTCAGGGGCTACTGTCTATACTACATCATTCTTTTTGCATAATTACGTCACATACCTCAAAGCCTGTTAGAAGGCTGACGTAGGCTTCGATCAGTCCGCTCTTAGCATATTGAACCCTCTCAACCACCGTACCCATAAGGATACGATGTTCTTCCATAATGGAAGCGCCTTGAAGCGCTTCCAGTAGAGTATCCGGTGCCTCTGGATGGACAGAGGTCACCGGAGGAATGGGTTCACCTCCTTCTTTCGAAGGAGGCTACTTACCTAATTCCGGAACCGTATGGGTCTCCAGAATAGTATTCGGCTGGGGGCCAAATTGGGTATTGTCGGTGTCAAAACCGGCGGATCTCGGGTAGGGGGTCCCGAAATGTGCATCTAAGGCGGATGGTAACAGGAGGCGAGGGACACGATGTTTACCCAGGTTCGGGCCCTCTCGATGGAGGTAATACCCTACTTCCTGCTTGATTGATCTTGATGATATGAGTATTACAAGAGTTGATCTACCACGAGATTGTAGAGGCTAAACCCTAGAAGCTAGCCTATGGTATGATTGTTGTTGTCCTACGGACTAAACCCTCCGGTTTATATAGACACCAGAGGGGGCTAGGGTTACAAACAGTCGGTTACAAGGAAGGAGATCTACATATCCGTATCGCCAAGCTTGCCTTCCACGCCAAGGAGAGTCCCATCCGGACACGGGACGAAGTCTTCAATCTTGTATCTTCATAGCCCAACAGTCCGGCCAAAGGATATAGTCCGGCTGTCCGGAGACCCCCTAATCCAGGACTCCCTCAGTAGCCCCTGAGCCAGGCTTCAATGATGATGAGTCCAGCCCGCTGATTTGTGTTTAGCATTGCAAGGCAGGTTCTTCCTCCGAATACTCCATAGAAGATCTTGAACACAAGGATATTGTCTGGCTCTGCAAAACAAGTTCCACATACCACCGTAGAGAGAATAATATTTCCACCAATCTAATCTGCTGACGACTTTTCATAACATGACATCACACCACGGCCTGATCATTATTCGAACCGTTTTTCTCAATCAGCCTGCCATCGCACGTTTTGCGAGGCAATTTTATTGGCACGTCTTGTCAAAGAAGAGATAGTGTCCCCCTTATTACGGGATTCTCATCAATACAGATGTGGGTAACCCAATCGTGCCCGTTGGTATGACTCCTCGATTTTAGGCAAGTCCCAAACGTCCACAAGGAGGACGCTTGATATTCACCCTCTTTATAAAGAGGCCAAGGCATGTCCTTTTTTCTTCTCGTACTCAATCGAATCCTTCCCCTGCCTCGAGTTTCAATGCCCAAGGCTCAGGTTAGGTGCTTCGGGCCTTCAACCATGTACGGATCCAACCTTCAAGGTCGGTGGATGCCCTCCTCTATCACAGAGGGAGACATCAAGAAGCTAAGAGAGGCCAGGTATTTGACCGACGAAATCTCGCACAGGCTGCCTGCTTGAGGGCAGGTCATTCCCACTCCCAAACCCGGCGAGAGTGTTGTATTCATCTCTCACTTCCTCCGAGGGCTAGGCCTCGCTCTAGATCCCTTTGTTAGGGGCCTCATGTTCTATTATGGGTTGGATTTCCATGACCTGGCCCCAGATTCCATCCTTCACATCTTGTCGTTCATCGTCGTGTGTGAGGCCTTCCTCCGCATTACCCCACACTTCGGCCTATGGCTCAAGACTTTTAATGTGAAGCCGAAGATGATTGAGGGGCTACACGCAGAGTGCGGAGGTGCCGTAATAAGAAAAAGCACTGATGTTCCATGGCCAGAGGGGTACCAAGTGGGTGGCCGCCCCTGCCATTCGCTCGCCCCCCCCCCCCCCCCCCCCGCCGCCACAAATGACGTCATGGATCAACAAGGGGCTAGGCTGGGGGCTGGTAAATGATGTGCCGATATTGCAGAGTCACATCTAAGATCTCCTCGAGAGAGATATCATCCTGGCCATGGTAATGCAAGCCATGCTAGTTCGTCGAGTCCCGCCTTGCAAACGTCGACCCCTTCGTATGTGGGAGTTCAACCTGGAAGGACCACGAGCTATTCAGCACTTCCTCGGCATGACGCTCGAAGAGATGTAAAAATTGTTCTTCAGACCACAAATAAGGTGTCCGGACACCACCGAGGATGCGGGTCTGAGCTGCAATCATCCAGATACCCAAGTAAGTAATCCCGTGGCCGAACACGTTGTTTTTTATTTATCACAACATCATTATGAAAAGTCACTCTTTGACCAGGACTGGGTAACAAAGCGAAGATGATCAGGTGTTCGGCCCTCCTTCCCGAGGTCTCACCGGATCCTGTACTGGCCAGGATGCTCGAGCTTGCGCCTTATCAAGCGCCCTCAGGGGAAGGTAAAGGGGGGAATAAAGAGGCTGAAAGCGGGCCTCGCTCACTATTCATCCAAACCGGGGGAGTTAGCGTCTCCGCGAAGGAGGATAACCAGGGAGAAGAATCTGAAATTCCCTCTCCCCAAGGAAGGAAGAGGACCACCTCTGAAGACCCGGAAACAATGGTTTCCAAACGGGGGAAGAAATCTTCGCCAAAGGCTCCTGCCTCGGAGGGTACCCTTGCCGCATAGTGCCCGCAAGGGGATCAGCCCTCTACCGAGCTGTAAGTAAACAAAAAGTACTTACTAGTAAAAATATCCTACTTTACTTCTAAAGACAATAACCGAAGAATATGTCTTGTAGTTCGGATCGTAGCCCTTCTCGACAGAGTTCATCTTCAGGGGATCTTCTTTCGGAGATGATGCAGAGCGAAACACCTCCCCAAGCCACCCCGCCTCATGAGGCGGGAGACCCTGAAGTGTCGTCGCGGAGGGTTTCTCCTGATCCGCCAAGGCCAGAGGGTAATCCTTCGGCCACCCGAAGTCCTCAGTATTCGGCTCCTAAAGAGAGCAACAGAAAGAGTTTGGAACCGTCCGGTGTGCGATCGGACGCACTGAAGGATCTTCTGGAGCAAGCGGCTATCTCAGAAGCGCACGTACGCTAATGGGTACGGTGATTGAGAGGATTTCATCCGCCGAAAGCGCGTTGCATGAAGCTTTTATGAGTCTACTGAAAGGCTTTGAGGTACATGAAATAGTGTATGTTTTTTACGGTACCGCACACGTTAGGTTGCCCTATGCAGATATAGCTCCGAAGACTCTTGTTGAAGTCGACAATGGCGGCAAATAGAGGATCATAGTCCCAGGTAATAATTAGGCCGCCTTCGTATGCAGGTGGCGGAAGGTCCGGTGGCTAGACGGACTGGTGAGTTTGCCGAGCTAAAGCGGCAACTTGATGTGGCGGATGCCGACATCTTGCTTGTGAACAAATGGCTCGACGAGGCATAGGGTATGTGATTTCTTCGATGATCAACACATAGCAAGAGGAGCATGATGCTAGTATCTTTAATATGTTGTGACTGCAGAGGGGGCTGCCACCGTGGAGACCCTTAGGGCAGAACTTCCCGAGCCAAGGAACAAGCCAGGAAAAGTGATGCGGCCGCTCTTAAGGCGGTCGAAGAGCTGAGAGCCGAATAGGCTGCACATTGCCGAAGCAAGGATGAGATAGCCAAGATGGTTGTGGAATTGAAGGATGCCGCCCACCGTTACGAGCTTCTTGAAAATAAGAATCGAGCGAAGATGACGGACCTCGAGAAGGCCACGGTGGCGGCCAAGGACGCCCCCTCTACAATCAGAGCGATGAAGGAGGAGCTGCGTCAAGCCGGGGATATCGCGGCTGGGAAGCCCTTTATGCTGCGGATGAAGTTCGAAGATCCTAAGTACGCTCCTCTTGATCAACTATGGAGTTCTGCAGACGCATATGTGGATTTGGCAGCGAGTGCCGCTGATGCGGCCGAATACTTCAAACATCAAAAAGATCATGAAGTGGAGAAGTTGTTCTGGTCACAATTCAATGTTCCAGTGTGTCCGCTTCTGTTGAATGAGCAGATGGCCGAGTCGGCCGAGCTCCATAGGTTGTCCGGACTTGCCATGATATTGTAGATCATCTGTGGCCAGAAGGGCCGAGGCCGAACAGTTATTTTAATTTAGTGCAACAGTTCCTTGGTGCTGTGTCGCGCATCGACGCTATGAAGATGTCGGCGTGCATAGAGGGTGCATGGATGGCTCTCGCCCGTGTCAAGACATACTGGGCAGAGATGGAGGCCACCGCTATTGCAACCCAGAGTTCGGCCGTGGGCCGAGTATCTGCCGGGCACAACTTTGAAGAAGTCCTTGAAGGCGCTCGTACAATAGAGGCTCAGTGCTCGAAGAATATTATGTTCTAATAACATGTATTCCCATTGTAAGAACAACGTTTATCAAATTATAAAGGTTGCGTTTATACTTTTTCCTGAAAGTATTATGATGCCTCTTGTGCGGCCGTGTATGTATATATGTATATAACCTAAAAGTTTGCAGTCGTCAGCTTCAGCCCCCACGCTTATAATGCGGGGGTGTTCACAAAAAACACGTGTTCACACTTGATCCAACGTCTTGGTCCATTAAGGAGGTGATAGCGTAGCGAACAAGGCAATTGGACTATATTGCTTTAACACTTTCACTTAGCCATAGGAGTTTGACGGTGGGACTACTATATAGCCCCTGGTACCTCCGCGCTCGTCCGAATACGGGGCGCGTACATACATGACCGGGAAACGACCCTTCGTTAATGCGGAGGAATCCTGAAGATTCCGCTAAGTCATCGAGTGATTGACCAGTCTCGCGCTTTATCATGACAGTCAGTTTTCGGCTTTCTCTACTGAGGTGCTCATCCGGATGAACCAGGGCACAATCGCAGCAGTTCTCCCGGTGCCTCCTTAGCCGATAGAGCGGAATGTAAGGTAGCAAAACACGGGAGCCGGGCAAACCCAACATTTGACCAAAGACATGATTCAGAGCTGATGCATATAAGGCCAAACTCGCGACGCCAAACACTCCCTAAGGTATTCGGTCTTTATAACATATGTCGGGCTGAACAATGCCCTTGATAATTAACCCCGGGTGTCCAGGTACGTGCAATATTCTGACTTGGCAAAATGCCAATAATGTCAGTATCCTTCTCGGTTGTACTGAGTATCCGGAGGATGTGAACAACAAGAGACAGTAAAAAAGGTTTACGCAGGGTCTTAATCTAAAAGAAACCTTTGAGCGGGTCCCTGCTGCACGTCTGCGCCTGTGTCTCCGTTGTGCCGTATCCTGGACGGGTGTAGCACGATTGTCATCTATAAAAGAGAAGAACTTAGGTGAAAGTTGTCGTGCAAAAAATTGGTTATTCTTAATAAACCATTAAAATTCAAGATAAGTCAAGTTGAGCCGAACTAGCCCTGTTTACACGCGGGAAGCCCCTGGTACCATCTATGAGGGTATAACCATCAAACCGATCACAGGTATGTCTAGTGATGCCCCGGACTCGTCTAGCCGTGTCCGCGGTCTTGATGACCGGTCATTTATTCTGGTTGGTGAGGTCGTCTAGTGTTCGGCTATTAAAGCCACCGCACGTTCTTCCGCGCGTAAGGAACGCTCATTATTTCCACTAACTGTGATGGTGCCACGTGGACCAGGCATCTTACTGCATTAAAACAAGCGAAAGTTGTTCTTCCGAGTAGTGCTTGATAGCCGCTTCGGAATGGAGCGATGTCGAAGTTTAACATTTCACTTCGGTAGTTGTCGGATGAACATAATACAACCACTAGTATTAGAGAGCCCGTGGAGCGGGCCTCTGGGCCTGGTATTACTTCCTTAAAGGTAGTATTACTATGGCTGATTGTTGTCGGGTCTATCCCCATTTTGCGGACTGTGTCCTGATATATCAGATTTAGACTACTGCCGCCGTCCATAAGGACTCGTGTGAGATGGTATCCGTTTATTATTGGGTCTAACATCAAGGCAGCCAATCCCTCATGCCAGATGCTTGTCGGGTGATCCCTGCGATCAAAAGTGATCGGGCAGGCCAACCAGGGGTTGAACTTACGGGTGACGGGCACTACGGCGCGTGTGTCTCGGAGTGCATGTTTGCTTCTCCTCTTCGTCACGTGGATCATGTTCACTGTTTTGACCTCTTGTGGGAATTTTTTCTCTCCCCCAGTGCTTTGCTGGCGAGGCTCGTCCTCGTCTTCACTTGGTGTCTCCCTCCCCTTGTGTTCGGCGTTTAGCTTACCGGCCTGCTTGAAGACCCAGCATTCTCTGTGGGTGTGATTTGCAGGTTTATCGAGGGTGCGATGAATCTGACATAGTTTGTCTAGAATCTTGTTTAGGCTGGACAGTCCATCTTTGCTGCCTTTGAAAGGCCTTTTCCGCTAGCCCGGTCGAGAGCCCTTGAATCCAGCATTTGCCGTCGTGTTATCTGGGCTGTCTTCCTTATTTCGACGCTTGCTTTTACTGCGTCGTGGTTTTCCATTGCCATCCCTGACTTCGGATGTGCCTGGGTTGCTGGTGCTACTACGAGCTAGCCAACTATCTTCGCCCGCGCAAAAGCGGGTCATGAGGCTTGTCAGGGCTGCCATTGTTCTCGGTTTTTCTTGGCCGAGGTGTCTGGCGAGCCATTCGTCTTGGACGCTGTGTTTGAAAGCTGCTAAGGCTTCGGCGTCCGGGCAGTCGACGATTTGGTTCTTCTTAGTGAGAAACCTGTTCCAAAGCTTTCGGGCGGACTCTTCGGGCTGTTGAACTATATGACTTAAATCGTCTGCATCCGGAGGTCGGACATAAGTCCCTTGAAAATTAGTCCGAAAAGCATCATCAAGCTCCTCCCAACTTCCAATTGAGTTTTCGGGGAGACTTTTCAGCCAGTGCCGAGCTGGTCCTTTCAGCTTGAGGGCAAGTACTTGATGGCATGGAGATCGTCTCCGCGAGCCATATGAATATGTAGGATGAAGTCCTCAATCCAGACTCCAAGGTCTGTGGTTCCGTCGTACGCCTCTATGTTCACTGGTTTGAATCCTTCTGGAAATTCGTTGTCCAGCACCTCATCGGTGAAACATAGGGGGTGTGCGGCGCCCCTGTATTTTGATGTGTCGAGGCGTTCTGACGGTTGTAGTGTTCAGTTTTGGTTGTGCGCTGGAGCGCGTTTTCTTGATCCATAGATGGATCTGGTTGCTCCGGGCTTCTGATGTGAGTCTTCACGTGAAGCGTGTGAAGACTTGTGTGCGGCCTTGTTAGCCGCTCTATCGCCGCCACAAGGTGGTTGATCCGACCGGTCGGCCGTTTTAGTTTTCGGCTATGTGGGCTCTAAGGCTTCAACATCAAATTCAGGCAACAGCTTGCGCTTTGGATAGCTCTTTGTGTGGTAACTACCACCATACTTTTCTTCATTGTCAAGCACTTTGTTCCATCTGCTGTTGAGCGTGTTCTGCACGGCCTTAAGCCTTTGCTTCTGCTTCTTCAGACTCCTCGCGGTGGCAAGAAGCTTTCTGTGGAGGTTCTCTTGTTCCAAGTGCCTTTCTGAGATGATGTGTGCATCTTCGTCCGGACGGTTTTCCTCTTCGGAGGGAGGTTTATGAGCTATATCCTTCACGTCGCTGTGTTCAGACAGTGGATCCATACTATGTTCGTCGTTTGCTGGTTCGCTGTTGCTATCGCTGTTTTTGCCAAGGCGGGATTTAGAGTGGCGCCTACGCCGATGCTTTGGTTGCTTCTCGAGGGAGCTATCCTTCGCTGCATCCTCCCGTTCTCATCGTCGTTTTCTTTGGGTGTATCCACCATGTATATGTCATGTGACGAAGTGGCAGTCCAGCGCCCTATGGGCGGTGGTTCCTGTTCGTCTCCTGCATCGTCATCCATGCCGTTGATGTCTTCGGAGCCGAAATCGAGCCTGTCCGTTAAATCGTCGACATAGGCTACTAAGTGGGTGGTGGGTGGGGAGCGAATTTCTTCGTCGTCCGCATCCCATCCTAGCCGGACATAGTTCGGCCAAGGTTCTCCTGACAAAGAGATGGACCTTAATGAATTTAGCACATCGTCGAAAGGAGAGTGCTGAAAGATATCCGCGGAGGTAAACTCCATGATCGGTGCCCAATCGGATTCGTTGGGCACAGATGCAGGCGGTTCGGAGCCCGTGGCCGGGGACGAATCCAATGGTTGGGCAACACGGCTCTCATAATGGGTGATGTCAGTATTCGGCTCTATCGCCACTGAGAGTGCGACCTCCATTGCGGGGTCTAACCCCCCGTCCTTGGATGGCGCAATCTGCTCCGGATTGAGGGCCGGAGTAGTTGCAGGTGTGATCTCCCGAACATTGTCCGACGGCAGAGTTAAATTGTGCTCGTCGTGATCGTGCAGCACACCTGACATGGGCTCGAATCCGTCGAACATCAAGTCTCCGCGGATGTCGGCAATGTAATTCAACTTCCCGAACTTGACCTGGTGGCCAGGGGCGTAGCTGTCGATCTGCTCTAGATGGCCAAGCGAGTTGGCCCGCAATGGGAAGCCGCCGAATACGAAGATCTGTCCGGGGAGGAAAACCTCACCCTGGACTGCATCGTTACCGATGATTGAAGGATCCATCAAGCCTTACGGTGATAGCACAGTGGAACTCTCAATGAAAGCACCAATGTCGGTGTCAAAACCGGCGGATCTCGGATAGGGGGTCCCAAACTATGCGTCTAAGGCGGATGGTAACAGGAGGCGGGGGACACGATGTTTACCCAGGTTCGGGCCCTCTCAATGGAGGTAATACCCTACTTCCTGCTTGATTGATCTTGATGATATGAGTATTACAAGAGTTGATCTACCACGAGATCGTAGAGGCTAAACCCTAGAAGCTAGCCTATGGTATGATGGACTAAACCCTCCAGTTTATATAGACACCGGAGGGGGCTAGGGTTACACAGATTCGGTTACAAGGAAGGAGATCTACATATCCGTATCGCCAAGCTTGCCTTCCACGCCAAGGAGAGTCCCATCCAGACACGGGACGAAGTCTTCACTCTTGTATCTTCATAGTCCAATAGTCCGGCCAAAGGATATAGTCCGGCTGTCCGAAGACCCCCCAATCCAGGACTCCCTCAGGTATGGCCCCCATCACTAGTTTCCAGGGGGTCTGCTCCCCCATGTGTCCGGCGGTCAAGGTATCACCCTCTGGCACCACCTCAATGACCTCCTGTACCTCTCCCTAGCCTTGGAGGGTCCTTTGGGACAACACTTCAGTGTCGTCCATAGTCTTGGGGGAGGAGGCGACTAGCTGTCCATCACATTTGGATCCAGCAAATTCCTCGAAGATGAGGATTGCTGGAGGTGGGCGTGAACTGAACTGTAGCGCATGATTCAACATGTTAAAACCACGAAGTAAAGGGGCTGGATATATATGTGCATAAGTGCCTCTGAAGTACTTACGATCCGGCCAGGGGCTTCTTCCTGGGATGCCACTCAGGGCTGCTATTGGTCCCATTCGGAATTGTCCGCAAGGGAGACCATCCCTTTCTTGGACGCCTCCGCCTCTGCCTCCAGATCCGTGGAGGCCGCCCTTTTCTTCCTTCCCCCCTCGGGGGGAGAATTTCTTTCCTCTTCCTCCTCGTCGTTCTCGGCGGGGGAGGAGTGGTTGTCGACGTCTTCGGACGTTGCGTCCAAAGTGCCTTTGCGGCAGAGGCCACTTCTTGCCTCCTGGCCCTTCTTCTTGGCCTTTGTCTCTAGCGCCTTGTAGGGCGCCGGAACCAGCATCTTCGTTAGAAGTGGGATAGCTGGGTTTTCAGGCAGCGGGGCCGGACTCTGGATCCGCTTCGCCTTCTTTATCCAGCCCTGAAAAGACAAATGGAGAAGCTTAGACATCTTCCTTGAATGCATAGGTGGAGGCTACACCTTGAAATATGAAGAACTTACCGAACTGGCGGGATGAGTCAGGTCATAGCTGTGGTCCTCGGTCGTTTTCGTCCATGACTAATTGGTGTTGAAAAGCATCTTCCAGATACCTTCGTGCGTGGCACCGAAGAACTGTTGCAAGGTCTGGTGCTTGGCCAGATCAAACTACCACAAATGGCAAGTCCGGCTTTGGCAGGGAAGGATCCGGCAAAAAAGCATCACCTGGATCACGTCGACAAGCTTGATGTTCTTGTCCACCATGCTCTTGACGCGCGTCTACAGTGCTGACACCTCGTCCGACGACGCCCAGTCCAGGCCCTTGTTTAGCCAGGAGGTAAGCCGCATTGGGGGCCCAGACTTGAATTCGGGAGCCGCAGCCCAGGTGGTGTCGCGGGGCTCTGTGACGTAGAACCACTGTTGTTGCCACCCTTTGACGGTCTCCACAAAGGTGTATGTGGGCCATGTGACGTTGGACAGTTTGCTCACCATGGCGCCACCGCACTCAGCATGTTGACCATCCACCACTTTCGGCTTCACATTGAAGATCTTTAGCCATAATCCAAAGTGGGGTGGGATGCGGAGGAAGGCCTCGCACACGACAATGAATGTGGAGATGTTGAGGAAAGAATTTGGGGCTAGATTGTGGAAATCTAGCCCGTAGTAGAACATGAATCTGCGGACGAAGGGGTGGAGGGGAAATCCTAACCCACGATGAAGTGGGGATGAATACCACCCTCTTGTTGGGCTCCAGGGTGGGGACGATCTGCCCCTTTGCCGGAAGCCAGTGGGCGATTTCCTGGGCCAAGTACCCCGCTTCCGGAGCTCCGTAATGTTCTCCTCCATGACGGAGGAGGCCATCCACTTGCCCTGCGCTCCAGATCCGGACATGGTCGAAGTGCTTTTGGGGGGCTAAAAGGATGGAAGCTTGGGCACTGGAGCTCGAGAATGGATGGGTAGAGAGGAAGAAGGCGTGGGTGAAAGAGTGGATCCTTATCCTCTTATAAAGGCAGCGAATATCAAGTGCCTCCCCACTCGCCTATTACCCAAGGGTCGTGCGGACGGCACGGTTGGATTACCCACACCCGCATTGATGAGAATCCCGTGATAAGGGGACACGATCTCTGCTTCGACAAGACGTGCCAATGAAAACCGCATCTCGAAACATGGAGCGGGAAGCTAAAAAAACGGTTTGAAATAATAACCGGGCGGGGATGTAACGTCTCGCTACAAAAGTTGTCACTAGATGGGACTTGTTAAATATTATACTCTTTGGGATTGTGTGTGGTGCTTGTTTTGCAGAGCCGGACACGTTTTCTGCGTTCAAGGACTACTTTGAGGTGTTCGGAGGAGGAACCCGCCTTGCAATGCCAAAGACAAATCTGCGCGTCGGACACATCATCATTGAAACCCTGGTTCAGGGGCTACTGAGGGAGTCCTGGATTAAGGGGTCCTCGGGCGTCTGGGCTATGTGACGTGGGCCGGACTAATGGGCCAGGAAGATACAAGACAGAAGACTTCTTCCCGTGTCCGGATGGGACTCTCCTTTATGTGGAAGGCAAGCTTGGCGTTCGGATATGAGGATTCCTTCCTATGTAAACCGACTATGTACAACCCTAGGTCCCTCCGGTGTCTATATAAACCGGAGGGTTTAAGTCCGTAGGGGCAATCATAATCATATAGGCTAGGCATCTAGGGTTTAGCCATTACGATCTCGAGGTAGATCAACTCATGTAAACCCCATATTCATCCAATATAATCTAGCAGGAAGTAGGGTATTACCTCCATTAAGAGGGCCCGAACGTGGGTAAACATCGTGTCCATGTCTCTTGTTACCTTCGATCCTCAAATGCACAGTTCGGGACCCCCTACCTGAGATCTGCCGGTTTTGACACCGACAGAGCTCACTCTGGTTTTTCCTGGAGTTCACTCTGGAATGCTGAACAGAACCATGTAGTGTACTGACCATCTGAAATTCTTGTGCATTCCACTAAATTTAAGCACCACTATTTGCAGAAATAAGCAGACAACAATGCCTCTTGCCCGCGCACCTGTCCCAAAAACCTCCGTGCAGCCATACCAGCTAGTCCTCGGTCCATGGATGAACTAGTAGAAAGTGCAGTCTGGACTAGGATGCAGTTGTTTTCGCTCGTCCCTGCACTGCAATCAGGAAGTAAAACATACGAATCAACTTCTTTTAGATTGTGTTGGTCATTCTACCTAGTTACTACCAATGTAGGAATACTTGGAGGACAGGTGGTTAGAGGATGGCAACTAGGAATAGCCATCTCATTTTGTGCAGTTGTACTAAAACTAAGGTGTGTACTTTTGATTGCGCAGATAGAAACGATATGGAGACAGACATCCCTGTTTGCACAAATGTGAAATACGTTTATTCAAACAGTGACAGTTATTTGCAGTGGCATATGATTAACAACATCTAATGTGTTATAGTTGGCACTACATTGACAGTATGAAAGTGCCTTTAGGTAAGTAGCATCACATCACATCAACACTGCCACTAGATTAACATGCAAAACAATAGCATTAGTATTACTCTCATGAGAGTAGCACATGGTCAGTAAATGTGCAATCAAATTTGTGCAGTTCCACTGGGATGAAGTTAGCGGTGTGAGATTTAAGTGTAACCGCGAAAACACAATTCATGGGAAATAAAGCAAGACAGAAGCACTTCATAAAATGGTGGTGGCTTTACTTCAATTTATCGACGGCACTAGACCATTACTTATAGTGACATTAGGTGGCATTGCTTAATTCTTCATGTGATTTTACATTAACAGTAGCGATATGGGCGTAGGGACAGCAGGGGCATAATGTGGTGAGGCAGATGTGGTTGACAAGAGCGGCAAACACTCAGGCAGCAAGTCTGCATTTGTCCCATTTTTTATCTCCTCGGTGACATTTTCCTATGTGAGCACAGGAAATATAGACCTACTCATTCTCATTTGCGTTGTCCCCCAACACCCCTCAGTTTCTTTCCTTTTTAGACCAAGAGACAGGCCCACTTCCCCCCACCCTTCACCATCCACTATGCTTTCTTCGCCTTTTCAACCAAGACACAGGTTGGGTAGCCAGTATCTACTACTTTCCCCCGTTTCCTCTTAGAACCAAGTCCTAGATTCATGCTACATCTTTCCCACTTCCTTCCCTGTTTGAACCAACTCTTAGATTCGACTGTATGAACTAGCTTTACCTCTAATAATAGTAAAAGTCTAGGTGGCTTTTGAACAGCCGACGGAAGTAGAAAAAGATCCACACGCAGCCACGTGGGGAGCTGGGGTAGTAGAGCAAGGCAGGTTTCAAAGGAATATATACCTGAGGGTCGTCGGTATGTGGCAAAGACGGCGTCGGGAGGCCGCATCTTGGCCACAATACCGCATGGAGGAAGAAGGGGCCCTCCCGAGCTGGCGCTCTCTCGGAGAGAACGACACAGCCGCCGATTGGGACGCGCGGGCAGCCGTTGGCCTCCTGCCTCGCCGCCGACGATAGCGTGAACGATGCACCTACACCCCTACCCCGGTTGAGGTGGTCCGGCCAGATTTTTGACCAGCCGTGAGGAGAGAGAGAGTGTGGCCGCCTATGTCTTGCTTAGATCTAGAGAGCATGAGAGAGTGAAAGAGAGGAACCCTAGTAAAGCAAGCGCTAAGGCTCCTGCTTATATATATAGTGGAGTGATTTTGTTGTAGCAGCTTCAAAAAAATGCGCCCCTAGGTGTACCCGCGAGTGGGTGTGAGAGAACTAGTGCGTGCGTGCACCGCTTTTCTTCATGAGAGTACAATATACTATGCCCAAAGAACGTTCGCCACAAGAGTAATAGTATAAGTGTGTAACGTGTTAGTTAAAATAAAAGGTGCACGTTGTCTTTTGTTTTTTAGAAGTTCTGAGGGTAGGGTGTGAAGAGCACATATGTGTGTGATGTCTACCTGCAGATAGATGGTGGGTGCGAGAGGACTCGGGAGAGTCGTGACTCGTGAGGGTGCGTGTGTGTGAGAGAGAGAAGGGGCACGTATCAATGCAATGCATGTGTCCCTAAATCATTATCTGACAAATGTTTTCCACAAGCCGTTTCCTAACGAAGGCCACAAGAACCGTTAGATCGACATACAGTGTCATATTTGCCATGTCATCTAACAGAACAGCCACTCCTCCGACACACAAATCTTCCACGTGAGTGTTAGCAACTACCGTATGGTCCTCCCGCCGTTCCAAAATGTAGTGCATATAGCTTTATTGAAAATTCGAACTCCTTGCTCTTGTGCTTCAAATGATAGTCTCCCCAACACTCAACTCTCTCTCACAGATTTGGATTTGATGAAAAGATGATTTGAATGTAAAGCAACTTGGGGAAGGCTAGAGTTCAAGATTCTTGTGGTTGGAATGGAATATCTTGGTCTCAACACATGAGTAGGTGGTTCTCTCTCATAAAATGTATGCTCGAAGTGTAGGCACGTTCTGGTGGCTCTCTCCATGAATGAAGAGTGGGTGGAGGGGTATATATAGCCTCCACACAAAATCTAACCGCTACACACAATTTACCAAATTTGGTGGGACCGAATCATGAAACTCGGTTAAACCGATTTTGTTCAAAATGTGAACGTTAGGCTTTTTGGTGGGACCGACATGTCAACTCAGTGGGACCGATTTCATTAGAGTTAGGGAATAACATAATCTCGGTGAGACACATCACATGAACTCGGTAAGGCCGATTTCTGTAATAGGCAAACAGAGAGTTGGCCAGGAAAACTCGGTGGGACGGAATCGCACATTTCGGTCAGACCGAAACATTCCGAAAGGGAAATAGAGATTTTGCATTACGAACTCGGTGAAAGTGCGTTATATCGACTAGAGGGGGGGTGAATAGGCGATTTTTATGAAATTATTCACTGAGGAATTTGCTCGTGAGGAAATTCCTTAGTGAAGAACTACTAGCAGCGTAGTCATCACTGCCTTCATCAGCCTTGTTGGTGAGATCATTTTCTTCAGAGGTGAAGACGGGCTTGCTGACGAACGCAGTAGCGAGGGCTAGGCTCGCCACACCAGACTCAGAGTCATCAGATTCCTCTTCTGCTTCATTTTCTTCAGTTTCAGCCTCAGAGTCCATTTCCTTGCCAATGAATGCCCGAGCCTTCATGGAACTGCTCTTCTTGTGAGACGAAGACTTCGAGGATTTTGGTGATGAAGATTTTGAGGACTTCTTCTTTTTCTTCGCATCATCAGAACTGTAATCCTTGTATTTCTTCTTCTTTGATTCCTTTTCCCACTGAGGACAATCTTGAATGTAATGTCCTGGTTTCTTGCACTTGTGACAAAGCCTCTTCTTATAGTCATTGGATGAGGAATCATTGCTCCTTGAGGGTTTTCCAAAGCGACCACGTCTTGAGAACTTCTGGAATTTCTTCACAAGTAGTGCTAGATCATGACTCAGTTCTTCAGGATCACCAAGGCTGCTACCAGAGTCTTCATCTTCGGACTCAGATACTACCTTGGCCTTCAGTGCACGTGATCTGCCATAGCTCGAACCATAGAGATCTCTCTTCTTAGCAAGCTGGAACTCATGAGTGTTTAGCCTCTCGAGGATATCAGCGGGGTCAATTGACTTGAAATCAGCACGCTCTTGTATCATCAGTGCCAGAGTATCAAATGAGGAATCAAGCGATTCAGCAATTTCTTCACCACCTCATGGTCGGTGATGTCAGTGGCACCAAGTGCTTGCAGCTCATTTGAGATATCAGTGAGGCGATCGAAGGTTTGCTGAACATTTTCATTGTTGAGTCTTTTGAAGCAGTTGAAGAGATTGCGAAGAACATCAACTCGAGAGTCACGCTGAGTTGAAACTCCTTCATTGACTTTGGACAGTCTATCCGAGATAAGCTTAGTAGTTTCCAAAGCACTCACTCTACCATACTGTCCTTTACTCAGATGGCCACATATGGTATTCTTCGCTTGGGAATCGAGTTGCTTGAATCTCTTCACATCGGTAGCGTTCAGAGAGGGTGAGACAGAGGTAACACCATTTTCCACAATGTACCAGAGATCGTTATCAATTGCCTCAAGATGCATTCGTATCTTGTTCTTCTAGTAGGGGTAGTCCGTCCCATCAAAGGTAGGACACCCAGCAGAGACCTTGATCATACCTGCGGTCGACATAACTAAAACTCTAGGCGGTTAAACCAAAATCACATAGAACAAGGGAGTACCTCGCTCTGATACCAATTGAAAGTGCGTTATATCGACTAGAGGGGGGGTGAATAGGCGATTTTTATGAAATTCTTCACTGAGGAATTTGCTCGTGAGGAAATTCCTTAGCGAAGAAGTACTAGCAGCGGAATAAGTACTCAGAAGTAAACATAGCAGAATACATGCATGGTCATCATGATGAAATGAAGACAAACACAGAGTACAGAAAGCGTAAACACAGGATAGCACAAGATGAAGATAAACAGACTGAAGAAATTGAACTGAGGAAATTGAGAAAGTCTTCAGTCAAAGCCTTCAAACACAGATATGAACAGACATAGAACAAGTAATGAGGAAATAAAAGTGTTGAAGAAATAGAACCAGTAAGCTTGGTGAAGACAATGATTTGGTAGACCAGTTCCAACTGATGTCTCAGTTGTACATCTGGTTGCAGCAGCTGAGTATTTAAACTCGAGGACACCTAGTCCCGGACACACAGTCCTCACCGTATTCTCCTTGAGCTAAGGACACACAGTCCTTGCCCAATCACTCGTGGTAAGTCTTCAGGTGACTCCCAAACCTTCACAGACTTGGTCACTCGGCGATCCACAATTCCTCTTGGATGCTCTAGACCTTGACGCCTAACCGTCTGGAAGAAGCACAGTCTTCAAAGGTAACAAGCGTCGGATCCACGCAGGATCAATCTCTTCAATGATGCTCAATCACTTTGGGTTTGTAGGTGTTTGGGTTTGGGTTTTGGATTTTCCTCACTTGATGATTTTCGCTCAAAGTCCTCGGAGGATGGGTTGCTCTCAAATGACAAGTGTCAAGTTCTTGCGGAGCAGCCAACCAGCTAGTGGTTGTAGGGGGCGGCTATTTATAGCCTAGGGAGCAGCCCGACATGATAAGACATAAATGACATTCAATGATATGACCGTTAGGTGGACAAGATATTTTGGGACAGCTGGCTTGTAGCACAGCAACGGTCGGAAATTTGAGGTACAAATTCCTCAGGGCTATCAAGTTCCTCACTGTGTAGGCAATTCGCACTGGCGAATTCCTAACTCCTCGGTCAGAGCAAGGTCCTCAGTGATCAGAAGAATTGCGTCTCTGTCACTAAAGAAATTGACCGAACTGTATGAGATTTCCAATGACTTCACTCGAAGGGATTGGTAGGTGTAGGATTTGAGTTGAGCATCACATGGAAATTTCTCCTTAGTATTTCCTCGACCCCCTTTAACAGTACGGTGTTTCCTATGACTCAAGAAAGAGAAAATGAAACTATGAAAACAAAAGTCTTCACGCTTCATGTTCCTCGAATGAATACCGAGTCTTCAAGGTCACACCAATTTCTTCACTTTCAAAGTCTTCAGAAAGTCTTCAGTATATCAAAGTCTTCAATCGAAGAACTTCATTTTTAGGGGTCGACTTTCTCTGTAAATATGAAACTCCTCATAGACTTATAGACCTGTGTACACTCATAAACGCATTAGATACTTAACCTATAAGTCTTCAATACACCAAAATCACTAAGGGGCACTAGATGCACTTACAATCTCCCCCTTTTTGGTGATTGATGACAACATAGGTTAAGTTTTCAACGGGGAAAAATATATGAAGTGTAAATACTGATATTGAGGAATTTGATTGCAAGATATTGAAGAACTCCCCCTGAAGATGTGCATAGTGAGGAATTTGCTTTTGAAGCAATGCACACTTGAAGAGTTGAATCATGGAGATCTCCCCCTATATCTTGTAATTCATACACGCATTTGATACATAATATGAAGAATTTGAAATGCATGATGAGATATGGTGCCTGATGTAATTTAGCATGCATGCAATAATATTAACGAGGAATAAGCATGCAGAATAGCGCATCAAAAGTTTCAAAGCATAGTGCAACAAAAGTATCAGAGCACCATCGGGTTTAAGATTACAACTCGATCCAATAAAAGTTTCGGAAGAACGAGAGTTGTAACTTAGCAGAAAAAAAAGCCCATTATTATAGACCCGCTTGAAGACTAACTCAGATTTCTCCCCCTTTGTCATCGAATGACCAAAAGGATTGAAACTGAGGACTAACGCCCCTGAAGATATTCAAGTTGATGAAGGAGCGCCAACGTTGTTGGGGTCGGTCGTTGATGTAGGGCCTGCCGCAGTGTCGTTCAAGTCTTCATGTTCATCAGTGTCGCGTGATGAAGAATATGAACCGGCCACCAAAGAAGGAACTAGGACCTTCTTGTATTTCTTTGGAGGAGGTGCAGACCAGGCAAATTCTTCATTGAGACCCATTTTCTTCAAATCATCAGCGTTGTAGACTTGAGACAGAACAGCCCAGGTGCGGTTGAGGGTTTCATGGAGGTAGTAGTGGTTTTTCTTCACTGCATTGTGTGTTGAAGTCATGTTGTGAAGAATTGAACCAAACTGATGCTTGACCCATTTGTGATTGCGATCAACCTTTTGATGAAGACTGAGGAGTAACTCACGATCAGTCATCACCCTGGGTGCTGTGGCTTGAGGATTTGGCTTGGCAGTGTTGGCGGCAGAGTCATGTGTGGCAGAGTCATCATTGATGGAATAAGATGCGGCCTTGCGAAATTGACCATCCAATGGACGAATGCCTTCATCGATCACAGAAGTAGCCTTGCCCTTTTCTTCAGCTGAGGAAAATGTCCTTTTGAGGACTTCAATGGGAGGCAAGTAGCTGCAGTGGTTGAGACTTTCAGCTTTGTAGTTGAGAGAAGACCTTGTCCTAATGAATCTCATAATCCAAGGTGCATAAGGCTTCAGCTCAAATGGCGGCATAGCAATATTTGCCAAAGTCCTCATGAAGAAATCATGGAAGTTGACGGGAACGCCGTGACAGATGTTGAAAAGCATGTTCTTCATGATGCCAATGACTTCTTCATCACTTGAGTCGTGGCCCTTGATGGGACTCATTGTCTTCGTCAGAATGCGATAGACAGTCCTTGGCACATACAACAATTCCTTGACGAGGAATGTGGTTCGAGGGGCCTGCCCTGGCTTCAAAGGCTTCATGAGCACTTGCATATAGTGATTTGAAAGCTCAGGTTCGTTGTAAATACAACATGCATCTTCAGTGGGTGGACTCAGAGGAAGGGCACGAAGTAGTTCAGATGTTGGGGCCTTATTATGTGTGTTCTCAGTCATCCAGTCCAGAACCCATGAATTGACATCTTCAGAGTTGCCGGTGATGTGCAATGTTGCATAGAACTGAAGAATGAGTTCTTCATTCCAACCGCATATGTCAGTGCAGAAGTTGAGCAGCCCAGCGTCGTGAAGAACACTAAGGACTGGCGTGAAGCACGGCATAGACTCCATATCCACATAAGGAATATGTGCATGGTCGAAGACTTTGTCCTTGTTGAAAAGCACTGAGGAATAGAAATTAGCTTGATTGGCAGTCCAGAAACGCCTCTTCCTTATGCGAGCAGAGTCATAAGGGTTGTATTTAGTGAAGAACATGTGCTCGCCAAAGAAGTCTTCAGCCTTGAATTTTTGCTTCCTTGAGAACGGGTCTTTTGGCTTTGGCAGAGGAGTGTCAGTGAGTTGCATCACAATCTCAGGAATCACGATCTCAGTTTCTTCAGGCTGAGGAATTTCTGGTTCCTTCTCAGGTGCAGTCACCTTTTCAGCTTCAGCAGCAGTTTCTTCAGCACTAGTGGCTGGAATTTCTTCATTCACAGATGCAGTGGGGTGAGTTTCTTCAGATCCCATTTGAACAGTTTGTGCAGGGGAGTGAGGAATTTGCTGCAATGGGGTGAAGAGTGGGGAATTGGGGTGCTGACTTTCCCAAAAGTCATCATTCATCAACGGAGTTGTGCTGCCAATATCCACATCTTCATCATCAATTTCTTCAACACCAGCCTCTTCAGCATCAAACTGAGGCATTGGTGATGAGACCTTTGGGGTTGAAGGGATTGAATCCACTTCAATTTCTTCATCAATCCGCTCTGAGGAAGCAGCAGATTGAGTTTCTTCATCTGATCCACTTGGGATCTCATAGTCTTCACCAAAAGGAACAAGGTCCTTTGATGGCATGGATGAGATAGGAACAACATCAATTGGATTAGCAAACAAGCTGGTCATGGGCTTCATCTTCTTGGGAGCTGAAGATTCTGAAGCATTTGATGCTTTCCTTTTCTTCACTGCAGCTCGCTCTGCAGCCTTGGTTTTCTTCACATCCAAAGCAGATGGAAGGATAGGAGTTGGTGTAGGCGCAGGTGGAGCTGAGGAATCTGGTTGATTTTCTTCAGGAGCAACTGATGCAGTTGTCCTTTCTTTTTCAGTTTCTTCAGGCGCACCACTAGTGGATGCCCTGGCAATTTCTTCAGTAGCTGGAGTGGAGTCATCAGCCCTGGAACTAGCATTTTCTTCAGCAGCCTGAAAGTCATCAGCGGTGCTGGCATGTTCTTCAGTGGGCTGTGCTGAAGGTTCAGCTTGAGGAATTTCTTGTTGCGATGGGGCTGCAACATTGGTGAATTTCTCAGTCAGTTTTCCAAACCTGACTTTTGCTCCTTTCCAGTCTGCATAGTATGCATCAAAGTCATCGCTGAGGGCTTTGATGTCAGCTTGCATCTTGATGAGTTCTTCAGGCTTCATTGTGAGAACATTTTTCCTTAGCAGTTTCTCTTTCATGTACTGCGATTTCTTGATCTTCCTGGCCCTATCATATTTCCACTTCTCCTCTTGGATGAAGTGAGTCAGCATGTGACTTTGGCCAGGAGTCAGTCTGAAGTCAGGCATAGGTGTGTTTGGATCCTTATGCCAAATATTGATGTAATCGAGGATCGCCCTAGGATCCAGCAGTAGGGGCACAGGTGTGCCTTTGGCTTTAGCAGCCCTTTCTTGGCGGTCTCTGATGATTTCAGCAAGTTCTTCTTCATCAGCTTCATCATCATCAGATGGTACAGTAAAGACTACCTGCTTCTTGTTGGGACTTGGGCGATTACCGCGTCCAGCAGTAGCCTTTTTCTTCAGCAGAGAGGGTCCAGCTGAGGAACTTGGTGCAGCTAAGGAACTAGCTGAGACACCAGAGGCAATTGAGATGCCAGTAGTCCTTTAGCACGAGGCCAGATGCACAGGTGCTGAGGACTTTGTCGGGACAGCTGAGGATTGTGGAGGAGGTGCTGAGGATTTTGGTGGAGCAGGAGCAGCATGAGGAATTTGCTTTGAAGATTTTGAGGTGTCTGGTCGTGAGGGCATTGCAGAGGAACTTGGCCGTGAGGGCATTGCTGGTGAAGCACTTGGCTCGCGAGCGGGCTTCTTGGGCATTGATTTCCTTGGCTTGACAGAGGCCTCAGTGGCAGCAGCAGCAGCAGAGTCTTCATTAAATTTCCTCACTGCTTCTCTGGCTTGTCTCGCCAATTTGGCTTGGCGCTTGGCCCATTCCTCAGGAAAATCCTCACCGCGCATGACGCTAGTGGGATCAGCCACTTGGCCAGGTGCCAGTGGGGCTCTTGGGCATGGAGGGTTCAGTGCGAATTTCTTCATGTACATGGGAGTGACGTACCTGTACTCCCTCCATTCACGTGCCCATCTCCTTTCAATCCTTTGAATGCGCACTTTGCGCTGATTTTTATCTTCTTTGCCAAATTTGGATTCATCAGGCGTGCAGTAATCTTTATAAATATCCTCAGGGATTTCAAATGCAGTCATAACCTCAGGCTTCTTTCCTCCTTTCTGAGGCCTTTTACCTTCAGCCATTTTCTTCGGTTGAGGAATTTGAACAATTGAATTCTCTGAAGAAGTGTGCAACTTTTCTTCAAGGAACGCTGCAAATGAGTTAAGTTGATGAGAACCTAATGATTCAGCAGCGGACATGTGTACCTGTGAACAGAGTATAGTTGCGAGGAATTTGAAGAGGTCATATGCGTTCTCAGAGGGTTTTTCATAAAGAGCAAGTTTGAGGAATTTGACCAGATTCGTCTTGAAGAATTTCACTAAGCGTGCTTTATCTTAGGTTCCAGAGTTGTATATATCGAAGATCCACACAATTGAGGAATCTTTGAAGAAATTGATGCTTAGGGAAATGAATCAAGAACAGATAACTTGTGTGATGTTTTGTGTGTGAGGATTTGAAGAATAAAAAACCTTTGAAGATTTTGTAGAAAAATTTCAAATCAAAGAGGGCAGTAAAAGTAGCTTTTAATTACCTTGAGACGAAGAACACGACGAACTGTGAGTTGAAACAGGGAAGTTCGTCGATGTAGATCTTCCACACCCTAACTTGGCGGAGGAAGACGTCTACGGCGGCGGCGGAGGTGAAGATTTCCACAGTCGGCGTGAGTACGACGGCGACGAGGTCGAGGCAGTGAAGCTCTTCCTCACCGGCGACGATGGAGTAGCGGCGGCGCTAGGGTTCGAAAGCTCGAGCGAGAGAGTGAGATCGAGCAAGGTAAAAGAAGTGAGGAAGGGGACAGGGGTATTTATAGCCACGGTGAAAAACTGCTCGCCCGAAGATTTGGGACGAACGTGCCCCTGGCCGTTCTCCTTCTCACGACATGTGTCACCCACGTACTGTGTAGTGGAGATCGTGTAAGATCGTGGGTGAGTAAAATAATGCATCGTGGGATGCGGAACAGTTTGAGCAGCAAAACCGAAAGTTTGGATAAGATTAGTTTTAACGTTCCGTTCGCAATTTCTTCAGCTGACAAGGACACAGTGAAGAATTTGAACGAGTTTCAAAATAGAACGCACATGAAGAATTTGTGAACAGATTGGATTGAGTATAGCATAGAGGGGAAGGTTCCGATCACATTCACTTAGCAGAAAGACCAACTTGAAGAAATAGCTATAAGTGAATGCTGTAGAGGACATAAACTCATATATATATATATATATAGCCAATGAAGAAAAACGATGGCACAAGTGAAGATTTTGCAAAGTTGAAGAATTTGAAAAACTGAGGAATTTCAAAAGTTGAGGAAAAACTCAAACTGAAGGTTTTCAACTTTTGTGGTGGCGTGACCCACCGTATAAGAATGATGATTTCAGACACCGCGTACAATTGTCGTAGGGTTCTGAGAATCAAATTCTTCATTAATTTCTTCACACTTAGAGTGTTATTCTTCATTGATTGAAGAAAAACGTTTCTACATGTGTTGCACATCTAAGTCATCAATTTTGCGTAAGTGTTAGGATGAGTGCCTTTTCAAAGTACATTCGACGATTCTAAGATATTTAGCTCACACCGCAACTTGCTAAATCTCTTCTCATCCAAGGGCTTAGTGAAGATATCGGCTAGCTGTTCTTCAGTCTTCACATGCTCAATAGAAATGTCGCCCTTCAACACATGATCACGAAGAAAATGATGACGAGTCTGAATGTGCTTTGTCTTCGAGTGCTGAACTGGGTTGTGAGCAATCTTGATGGCACTCTCATTGTCACAGAGGAGAGGCACATTCTTCACGTTGATGCCATAGTCCTTGAGTGTTTGCTTCATCCATAGCAGTTGAGCACAGCAAGAACCAGCAGCAATGTACTCAGCTTCAGCAGTAGACAGTGATACGCAGTTCTGTTTCTTCGAGGACCAACAGACCAAGGATCGTCCGAGGAAATGACAAGTACCAGATGTTGACTTGCGGTCCACTCGGTCACCAGCATAGTCAGAGTCAGAATATCCAACGAGATCAAAATCCGAGCCCTTGGGATACCATAGTCCTAGTGTTGGTGTGTGAGCTAGATATAGAAGAATATGCTTCGCAGCCTTATGGTGTGATTCCTTCGGTGCAGCTTGAAATCGGACACACATGCAAACACTAAGCATTATATCTGGCCTAGATGCACATAAGTACAATAAAGAGCCAATCATGGAGCGGTATACCTTATGATCGAAGTCAGTACCATTTTCATCAGTGCATAAATGACCATTTGTGGGCATAGGAATTTTGATGCCTTTGCAATCTTGCATGCCGAATTTCTTCAGGACATCCTTGAGGTATTTCTCCTGAGATATGAATATGCCATTGCGTTGTTGACGAATTTCAAGACCTAAGAAGAATTACACTCTCCCATCATAGACATTTGATATTCTTCACTCATCATATAGGCAAATTCATCACTATAATGTTGGTCAGTACAGCCAAAGATGATATCATCAACATATATTTGGCACACAAACAGTTCACCATCATAAGATTTAGTAAAGAGAGTGGGATCGAGTGAACCGGGTGTGAAGCCTTTCTTCATGAAGAATTCCTTCAATGTATCATACCACGCCCGTGGGGCCTGCTTGAGGCCATAGAGGGCCTTGTTAAGTCTGAAGACTTTGTCAGGATGTTTTGGATCTTCAAAACCTGGGGGTTGAGCAACATATACTTCTTCCTCAAGCTTACCATTGAGGAATGCACTTTTCACATCCATTTGATATAAGATGATATCATGATGGTTAGCATAAGCAAGTAATATGCGAATAGCCTCAAGTCTAGCTACAGGTGCAAAAGTTTCATCGAAGTCAACTCCTTCAACCTGTGTGTAGCCTTGAGCTACTACTCGTGCCTTATTCCTCACCACAACACCTTTTTCATCTTGCTTGTTGCGGTAGATCCACTTTGTGCCAATGATGTTCTGCTTGCGAGGATCGGGACGATTGAATAGTTCCCAGACGTTGTTGAGCTTGAACTGATGTAATTCTTCTTGCATGGCCTGAATCCACTCAGGCTCCAGAAATGCTTCATGTACCTTAGTAGGCTCTGTGATAGAGACAAAAGCAAAGTGCCCACAAAAGTTAGATAGATGTGAAGCTTTTGAGCGTGTGAGAGGACCTGGTGCTCTAATGTCATCGATGATCTTCTCCACTTGCACTTCTTTTGCAACGCGAGGGTGAGCTGGTTGTCGTTGAGGAATTTGATCAGCATTTTCTTCAGCATCAATTTCCTCAGCATTTTCTTCAGGTTCATTAGCTCGACGTTCTTCACGTTCTGGAATGAATTCTTCAGCAGATTCTTCAGTAGGAATGACATCTTCAGTAGCCTTGTGCTTGATAGAATCCTCAGGTGCTGGTTCATCTAACACAGAAGGTAGGTGCTCTCTTTGCGAGCCATTAGTTTCATCGAACCGCACATCTACAGTTTCAACAATCTTGTGAAGAACATTGTTGAACACTCTGTAGGTGTGCGAGTCCTTTCCATAACCAAGCATAAAACCTTCATGTGCTTTTGGTGCAAATTTAGAGTTGTGATGAGGACCTCTAATCCAGCATTTAGCACCGAAGACTTTGAAATAACTCACATTGGGTTTCTTGTCAGTGAGGAGTTCATAGGCAGTCTTTTTGAAGAATTTGTGAAGATATACTCTGTTGATGATATGGCACGCAGTATCAATTGCATCAACCTAGAAACGACGAGGGGTTTTGTACTCATCGAGCATAGTGCGAGCCATCTCAGCAAGAGTCATGTTCTTGCGCTCCACGACGACATTCTGTTGAGGAGTATAAGGAGCAGATAACTCATGAGTAATACCAAGTTCATCAAGATAGTCATCGAGACCCGAATTCTTGAACTCAGTGCCATTGTCACTTCTGATGTGCTTAATCTTCACACCAAAGTTGGTTGAAGCCCTCGAGGAAAATCGTTTGAAGACTTCCTGCACTTCAGCTTTGTAAGAGACAAGGCGTACCCATGTGTAATGAGAGTAATCATCAACAATAACAAAGCCATATTGAGATGCTTCATTTGAAACAGAGGAATAATGATTAGGACCAAAGAGATCCATGTGAAGCAATTCAAATGGACGAGTGGTGGTCATGATAGTCTTTGCTGGATGCTTGGCCTTTGTCATCTTTCCAGCTTCACAGGCACCGCATAAGTGATCCTTGAGGAATTTGACATTCTCAATGTCAATGACATGCTTCTTCTTTGCAAGCGTGTTCAAATTCCTCATGCCTGCATGACCAAGTCGTCGATGCCATAGCCATCCTTCTGAAGCTTTTGCAACTAGGCACACGGCTGGTTGTGAATCTGCAGAGAAATCAACAATATACAAGTCTCCTCTCCTAAAGCCTTCGAAGACTTTGGAATTGTCAGCTTCCATAATCACAACACAACGATACTTGCCAAAGACAACAACCATATCAAGATCACAAAGCATTGAGACAGACATAAGGTTGTATCCTAAGGACTCAACAAGCATGACTTTGTCCATGTGTCGATCCTTTGTGATAGCAACTTTACCTAGACCCAATACCTGACTTTTGCTTTTATCAGCGAAGATGATATGCTTCATATGTGACGATGGGAGCATCCATCAAAAGATTCTTGTCACCAGTCATGTGATTTGTACATCCACTATCAAGTACCCATTCAGTGGCTTTGGGTTGATCATCCTGCAGATGAATTAGTGCAACTTACGAACCTCATATACTTCAGCGGTGAAGAATATGATATCACAATTCATCAGATCAATTTCATCAAGCAGTAAGACAGATAAAACAGAGAGAGGACGTGTGAAATGAAAGTTCATTTCATCATGGTTAGCCTGCGTCCTTTCAGGCATTTTGTCAGGTCCCCAGCAAATTCTTCAGACTTTTCAGTATGTCTGGAGACCTGACCCTGCATAAGAGATTAGTTCTTTTTCTTCACCACCCACATCTGAAGGGGTGGCAAAGAGTTCATCACTCTGCGAGCTCCATATGAGAATGGTGGCATAGCGGCCAAACCATTTCGTTTCACATAAGAGCGGTTAGGGTAAGCATATGAATAAGCAGAGAAATTCTTCGAGGACTTATGAACATAATAATTTGAAGAATAGTGTTCATATTCATAGTCCTTGGCTCTTCCCTGCGAAACAGAGTTGTTAGCACGATAATGTTCATATGAGGATTTTGATCCATGTGAGGAATTTGATCCCCTTGAGGAATTTGGTCCGTATGAGGACTTGGATCCATATGAAGAATTTGATCTGGGGTTCCTTTTCTTCACAGGTGGTGTCATGAGGACATTCACCTGAAGACTTTCAAGGCACCTTTTGGGAACCCAGATTTTCTTCATAGGAGAACCGTTCCTGCAGTTAGTGCCAACATATCTAGCAAATACTTCACCATTCTGATTTTTGAACAGTTTATAGTTGGAGTCAATTAACTCATCAGAAGAATGAGAAGATTCACATGTATATCCAGATAAATTAGAGGGATCAACTGGAGGTCCCTTTGCAGCAACCCATGAGGCTTTGGGGTACTGCTCAGGCTTCCAATATGTACCATCAACATTGAGTTTCCTCTCAAAGGCAATACCCTCTTTCCTAGGGTTCCTGTTGAGGATCTGCTTTTTAAGCACATCACAAAGAGTGTGATGCCCTTTGAGGCTTTTGTACATGCCTGTCATGTACAGTTCCTTCAGCCCTGCATCGTCAGTGATACTAGCAATGTCCTCAGATGAGGAATTAGTGATAGCAGAGGCAGGTGAAGAATTTGTAACATTTGAAGCATTTGAACATTCAGGTGAGGAATTAGCAGATTCTCGTTCAATGCATTTTAAACATGGAGGAATAAATTCTTCCTGAGCAGCGCTGATTTGTTGAGCAAGTAATGAATCGCGCTCCTTCTGAAGATCTTCATAACTCACTCTTAGCTTTTCAAGATCTTGCTTCTTTTGAAGATATTCATAAGAAAGCTTCTCATGATCAGATAAGAGAGTGTTATGATGACCTTGAAGGTTATCAAACCTGGTCTGAAGTCTCTGAATATTTTCAGTTAAGGCTTTAGTGCGATCCATTTCTTCACCCAACATATCATCACTTTTGTCTAGCATGTTTTCAACCTTTTCAAAAGCCTTTTGTTGTTGCACAGCAATCTTAGCAAGTTTAGAGTAGCTAGGCTTAAGATTTTCATCAGATTCATCCTCACTAGATTCAGAGGAGGCGTATTTGAGTACCTTGGCACCTTTTGCCATGAAGCAATAGGTGGGAGCGTAGTCATCGCTGCCTTCATCAGCCATGTTGGTGAGATCATTTTCTTCATAGGTGAAGACGTGCTTGCTGACGAACGCAGTAGCGAGGTCTAGGCTCCCTACACCAGACTCAGAGTCATCAGATTCCTCTTCTGCTTCATTTTCTTCAGATTCAGCCTCAGAGTCCATTTCCTTGCCAATGAATGCCCGAGCCTTCTTGGAACTGCTCTTCTTGTGAGACGAAGGCTTCGAGGATTTTGGTGATGAAGATTTTGAGGACTTCTTCTTTTTCTTCGCATCATCAGAACTGTAATCCTTGTATTTCTTCTTCTTTGATTCCTTTTCCCACTGAGGACAATCTTGAATGTAATGTCCTGGTTTCTTGCACTTGTGACAAAGCCTCTTCTTATAGTCATTGGATGAGGAATCATTACTCCTTGAGGGTTTTCCGAAGCGACCACGTCTTGAGAACTTCTGGAATTTCTTCACAAGCAGTGCTAGATCATGACTCAGTTCTTTAGGATCACCAAGGCTGCTACCAGAGTCTTCATCTTTGGACTCAGATACTACCTTGGCCTTCACTGCACAATATCTGCCATAGCTCGAACCATAGAGATCTCTCTTCTTAGCAAGCTGGAACTCATGAGTGTTTAGCCTCTCGAGGATATCAGCGGGGTCAAGTGACTTGTAATCAGCACGCTCTTCTATCATCAGTGCCAGAGTATCAAATGAGGAATCAAGCGATCTCAGCAATTTCTTCACCACCTCATGGTCGGCGATGTCAGTGGCACCAAGTGCTTGTAGCTCATTTGAGATATCAGTGAGGCGATCAAAGGTTTGCTGAACATTTTCATTGTCGAGTCTTTTGAAGCGGTTGAAGAGATTGCGAAGAACATCAACTCGAGAGTCACGCTGAGTTGAAACTCCTACATTGACTTTGGACAGTCTATCCCAGATAAGCTTAGCAGTTTCCAAAGCACTCACTCTACCATACTGTCCTTTACTCAGATGGCCACATATGATATTCTTCGCTTGGGAATCGAGTTGCTTGAATCTCTTCACATCAGTAGCGTTCAGAGAGGGTGAGACGGAGGGAACACCATTTTCCACAAAGTACCAGAGATCGTTATCAATTGCCTCAAGATGCATTCGCATCTTGTTCTTCCAGTAGGGGTAGTCCGTCCCATCAAAGGTAGGACACCCAGCAGAGACCTTGATCATACCTGTGGTCGACATAACTAAAACTCCAGGCGGTTAAACCAAAATCACACAGAACAAGGGAGTACCTCGCTCTGGTACCAATTGAAAGTGCGTTATATCGACTAGAGGGGGGGTGAATAGGCGATTTTTATGAAATTCTTCACTGAGGAATTTGCTCGTGAGGAAATTCCTTAGCGAAGAAGTACTAGCAGCGGAATAAGTACTCAGAAGTAAACATAGCAGAATACATGCATGGTCATCATGATGAAATGAAGACAAACACAGAGTACAGAAAGCGTAAACACAGGATAGCACAAGATGAAGACAAACAGACTGAAGAAATTTAACTGAGGAAATTGAGAAAGTCTTCAGTCAAAGCCTTCACACATAGATATGAACAGACACACAACAAGTAATGAGGAAATGAAAGTGTTGAGGAAATAGAACCAGTAAGCTTGGTGAAGACAATGATTTGGTAGACCAGTTCCAACTGCTGTCTCAGTTGTACATCTGGTTGGAGCGGCTGAGTATTTAAACTCGAGGACACCTAGTCCTAGACACACAGTCCTCACCGTATTCTCCTTGAGCTAAGGACACACAGTCCTCGCCCAATCACTCGTGGTAAGTCTTCAGGTGACTTCCAAACCTTCACAGACTTGGTCACTCGGCGATCCACAATTCCTCTTGGATGCTCTAGACCTTGACGCCTAACCGTCTGGAAGAAGCACAGTCTTCAAAGGTAACAAGCGTCGGATCCACGTAGGATCAATCTCTTCAGTGATGCTCAATCACTTTGGGTTTGTAGGTGTTTGGGTTTGGGTTTTGGATTTTCCTCACTTGATGATTTTCGCACAAAGTCCTCGGAGGATGGGTTGCTCTCAAATGACAAGTGTCAAGTTCTTGCGGAGCAGCCAACCAGCTAGTGGTTGTAGGGGGCGGCTATTTATAGCCTAGGGAGCAGCCCGACATGATAACACATAAATGCCCTTCAATGATATGACCGTTAGGTGGACAAGATATTTTGGGACAGCTGGCGAGTAGCACAGCAACGGTCGGAAATTTGAGGTACAAATTCCTCAGGGTTATCATGTTCCTCACTGTGTAGGCAATTCGCACTGGCGAATTCCTAACTCCTCAGTCAGAGCAAGGTCCTCAGTGATCATAAGAACTGTGTCTCTGTCACTAAAGAAATTGATTGAACTGTATGAGATTTCCAATGGCTTCACTCAAAGGGATTGGTAGGTGTAGGATTTGAGTTGAGCATCACATGGAAATTTTCTCCTTAGTATTTCCTCGACCCCCTTTAACAGTACGGTGTTTCCTATGACTCAAGAAAGAGAAAATGAAACTACGAAAACAAAAGTCTTCACGCTTCATGTTCCTCGAATGAATACCGAGTCTTCAAGGTCACACCAATTTCTTCACTTTCAAAGTCTTCAGAAAGTCTTCAGTATATCAAAGTCTTCAGTCGAAGAACTTCATTTTTAGGGGTCGACTTTCTCTGTAAATATCAAACTCCTCATAGACTTATAGACCTGTGTACACTCATAAACGCATTAGATACTTAACCTATAAGTCTTCAATACACCAAAATCACTAAGGGGCACTAGATGCACTTACACTCGGTGGGACCGATCGCTCATCTCAGTTAGACCGAAACGTTACAAAGGGAAACAGAGCGTTTGCAATCCCATCTCGGTGAGACCGAACTGATTAGGGTTTGTGGCTATGGCTATGTCAAATGAACTCGGTGGCGCCGGATAGATCAAATCAGTGGGGCCGAGTTTGACTTTTGGTTTGGGACATATGTGGATATGAGAAAGTGGTTGAGGGCTTTTGGATCATATCACTAAGCATTTTGAGCAAGCAAGCCATTAAGCAACACCTCATCCCCTTTTGATAGTATTGGCTTTCCTATGTAGTCAATGTGATCTTGGATCACTAAAATGAAAATGTAGAGTCTTGAGATTGAGCCAATATGTGTCCTTAGCATTTTGAGGGGTCCACATTCCTAGTCCATGCCATGCCAATCATCGAACTTTCTTAAATGATCATCTTGAAAGAGCATTAGCTCAATGAGCTATATGTTGTTAGGAATTACCAAAACCACCCAGGGATAGTTGCACTTTCAATCTCCCCTTTTTTGGTAATTAATGACAACATATAGATCAAAGCTTCAAGAAATGATAATAAGATTGAAATGCATCGTCGCTTTGAGGAGTATGTGATAAGCAAGAGCCCCCCCCCCTAAATTTGTGCATTATTTAAAATTTGCTTTTGAATGCAAATGCACAATCGATTAGGATCATGGGTTATTCTTCCATGTCACATACATCTTGGTGGAGCGCTCAAAATGACAGAGAGTAAAAACATGCACTCATCACCAAGGCAAAGTGAATGATCATATAGAATAGATAAGATATAACATCATTCAAGCATAAGCATTAATGTAGGATATGATCAAACACATGATCATACGATTATTTCACACACATAGACATGAAGTATCAAGCAAGCACACAAAAGTATCAACCAAATAGCAAAAGAGACAGAAGAAGAAAAACACTCTATATCGAAGCCTATGATCTATACATTTCTCCCACTTTGGCAACAAGTTACCAAAAAGTTTGAAAATGCATAGTGCTATGCGTCTCTCTAGGCTTGATCTTCGGGAGGTGGTGTTGAGAGGACTCCAAGGATGAATGCATCTGTGGAAGTTGTTGGAGCTGGTGGAGTGGCAACTGGAGGTGGCACTGATGTTGTGGCTTAAGGTGCTGATGTTTAAGCTCTAGTGTCAGTCACTCACACTGCAGAAGATCTCTGTCCTCTTGGCACTCTCTGAAAGGCATCTGTGGTAGCCTGCCCTTTCCTCTCCTCAGCTTCTTCTTGGAGCTGCTCAACTGCTATCTACATCTCTGCCCTTTAGGCTCTCTTGGTTCTTAGTCGGGGTCGCCAAGCCCTTGTCAATCCTCAAGGTTGCTTGAATCAAATATGCAAGTTGATCTTGTTTGGTATTGAGAAACACTTGAGATGCCTCTTCAACACTTGGCATCTTTGCAGCTTTCTCAGCCTTAGCTTTCTCTCTTTTCTCTTGTGCCTGTGCAGATGTAGGATCTTCTTTAGTCATGACAACAGTGTTGTCCTCAAAATCTGGTCTCAAGGGTAGATGCTCCTTATCTAACAAGTAGGTGCCTATGCCCATCTTGGAGTTGATGAGCATCTGAATATGTGGAGCATACTGATACGTCTCCAACGTATCTATAATTTTTGATTGCTCCATGCTATATTATCTATTGTTTTGGACTATATTGGGCTTTATTTTCCACTTTCATATTATTTTTGGGACTAACCTATTAACCGGAGGCCCAACCCAGAATTGCTGTTTTTTGCCTATTTCAGTGTTTTGGAGAAACGGAATATCAAACGGAGTCCAAACGGAATGAAACCTTCGGGAACGTGACTTTCTCATCAGATAAGACCCAGGAGACTTCGACCCTCCGTCAAGAAAGCCACGAGGCGGTCACAAGGGTGGGGGGCGCCCCCCTAGGGCGCGCCCCCTGCCTCGTGGGCCCCTCGAAGCTCCACCGACGTACTCCTTCCTCCTATATATACCTACGTACCCCCAAACGATCAGATACGGAGCCAAAAACCTAATTCCACCACCGCAACTTTCTGTAACCACGAGATCCCATCTTGGGGCCTGTTCCGGAGCTCCGCCGGAGAGGGCCATCATCATGGAGGGCTTCTACATCATCCTAGCCCCTCCAATGAAGTGTGAGTAGTTCACCTTAGACCTTCGGGTCCATAGTTAGTAGCTAGATGGCTTCTTCTCTCTTTTTGGATCTCAATACAATGTTCTCCCCCTCTCTCGTGAAGATCTATTCGATGTAATCTTCTTTTTGCGGTGTGTTTGTTGAGACCGATGAATTGTGGGTTTATGATCAAGTCTATCTATGAATAATATTTGAATCTTCTCTGAATTCTTTTATGTATGATTGGTTATCTTTGCAAGTCTCTTCGAATTATCAGTTTGGTTTGGCCTACTAGATTGGTTTTTCTTGCAATGGGAGAAGTGCTTAGCTTTGGGTTCAATCTTGCAGTGTCCTTTCCCAGTGACAGAAGGGGCAGCAAGGCACGTATTGTATTGTTGCCATCGAGGATAACAAGATGGGGTTTTTATCATATTGCATGAAACTATCCCTCTACATCATGTCATCTTGCTTAAGGCGTTACTCTGTTTTTAACTTAATACTCTAGATGCATGCTGGATAGCGGTCGATGAGTGGAGTAATGCAGGCAGGAGTCGGTCTACTTGTCTCAGACGTGATGCCTATATACATGATCATACCTAGATATTCTCATAACTATGCTCAATTCTGTCAGTTGCTCAACAGTAATTTGTTCACCCACCGTATAATACTTATGCTCTAGAGAGAAGCCACTAGTGAAACCTATGGCCCCCGGGTCTATTCTCATCATATCAATCTCCATCACTTTATTATTGCTTTGCTTTTTACTTTGCCTTTTACTTTTCACTTTGCATCTCTATACCAAAAATACCAAAAATATTATCTATCATCTCTATCAGATCTCACTCCCGTAAGTGACCATGAAGGGATTGAGAACCCCTAATCGCGTTGGTTGCGTTGAGCTATTGTTTTTGTGTAGGTACGAGGGACTTGGGCGTAGCCTCCTACTGTATTGATACCTTGGTTCTCAAAAACTTAGGGAAATACTTACGCTACTTTGCCGCATCATCCTCTCCTCTTCGGGGAAATCCAACGCAATGCTCAAGAGGTAGCAAGAAGAATTTCTGGCGCCGTTGCCGGGGAGGTGAGTGCTTGAAGGTATATCTTTAGATCTTGCAATCGAATCTTTTTGTTTCTTGTTTTAGCACTAGTTTAGTTTATAAAAGAAAACTACAAAAAATGAAATTGAGTTTATGATAGAGGCAAAGGTGTCCCGTCTTTCGATGAGATGGTGGCTATCGTTTTGGAGGAACTCGACTTTGACGATCCGACTACGAACGTGCGAGGACGTCGCGCCTTAGCAATCGCTAAACCAACTCTGAGAGGTTATTGACCACGCCGGAGCACGATCAACCTGACCACGAAGGTCTGTTTCCTGCAGGCAAACGAAGAACAAGCAAGAAACTAAGATTGTAATCTGGATATTGCGAATAAAAGAGGAAAGCTTTATTGATGAAGGTGGGGTTCTGTGACGCCTTGGTCTGGTCGTTGAACACAAACGAAGTACGTGAAGTTGCAGCTATGGCGAACTTTTAATCTAAACAAAACCCAAAGTATAAACGATGCCCTAGGGGTTGTATATATGGAGGAAGAGGGGGGAATTTCGTGGCCCTTGGAGGAGGGGTCCGAAACCCACCCTAACTCTTGTTTCCCCACACATACGGACTCTAAAAACATCCTATATTGAAGTATTTCGAAATTACATGGGCCTGGCCCAAAAAGAAGGTGACGCAGCACCTAGAATAGCCTCTGGACAAAAATTATGAAGTGGCATCTTGTATATTTCGTCCAAGGCTTCATGCACTCATTATGGTGGCTTCAAAGTCCTGAAATCATCACTTGAAACTATGTTCTTGTCTCCCTTGCGCATGCCATCAACTCCATGCTTGTTCTTGCTCCAATGATCATCCTTCTCCAAGCTAGGCCCTTCATTTGTAAGCAAAACAAATGTATCCAATTTAGGCAGCATCATATTCTCATGAACATTAGAATCACTACCAAGAAACGAAAGTACCTGATAATTCAATTGGCGTGCGCGAGCTCTAGTAATTGGTCCAGTATGTATAGCAGCAGGGGCTGTGGGTGTAACAATGGTATTGATGTCCTCATCATCCTCCCCTTCTTGAAATGAAGTCGTCCTCGACGGAAGCTCATCTTCCTCACCCAAATAAGGCTTCAAATCTGCAATGTTAAAAGTGGGACTAACCCCAAAATCTGCTGGCAACTCAAGTTTATATGCATTATCATTTATTTTCTCTAACACCTTAAAAGGACCATCAGCACGTGGCATTAGCTTTGATTTGCGCAAATTAGGAAATCTATCCTTACGCAAATGTAACCAAACAAGATCTCGAGGTGCAAACACAACATGTTTTCTACCCTTATCTCCAGCAAGTTTATATATAGAATTCATACGCTCAATGTTTTCCTTTGTTAACTCATGCATTTTTAAAATCAATTCAGCACGTTCTTTAGCATCAAAATTAACCTTCTCCGAAGATGGAAGAGGCAACAAATCAATAGGTGCACGAGGTAGGAAACCATACACAACTTCAAAAGGGCACATCTTAGTAGTAGAATGCAATGAACGATTATAAGCAAATTCAATATGAGGCAAGCATTCTTCCCATATTTTCTTATTATTCTTCAAAACAGCCCTAAGCATAGTAGACAATGTTCTATTGACTACTTCAGTTTGTCCATCAGTTTGGGGGTGACAAGTAGTACTAAAAAGCAGTTTAGTCCCCAACTTAGCCCATAAACATCTCCAAAAGTGGCTAAGAAATTTAGTATCACGATCTGAAACAATAGTATTTGGCACACCATGCAAGCGAATAATTTCACGAAAGAACAAATCAGCAACATTAACAGCATCATCGCTTTTATGACATGGTATAAAGTGTGCCATTTTCGAGAATCTATCCACGACAACAAATATACTATCCCTCCCCTTCTTTGTTCGAGGTAAACCTAAAACAAAGTCCATAGATATATCCTCCCAAGGAACACTAGGTACAAGCAAAGGCATATATAAACCATGAGGATTGAGTCGTGACTTAGCTTTTTGACATGTAGTGCAGCGAGCAACAAAACGCTCAACATCCCGTCTCATCTTTGGCCAAAAGAAATGTGTAGCAAGTATATCCTCCGTCTTCTTCATGACAAAGTGTCCCATTAGTCCTCCTCCATGTGCCTCCTGCAACAACAAAAGACGAACGGAGCTAGCTGGAATGCATAGCTTGTTAGCACAAAATACAAATCCATCGTTAACGACGAACTTGTTCCATGTTCTTCCTTCTTTACAATTCTGCAATACATCTTTAAATTCAGCATCATGCACATATTGATCTTTGATGGTCTCCAAACCAAATATTTTAAAGTCAAGTTGTGAAAGCATAGTATAACGACGAGACAATGCATCAGCAATAACATTTTCTTTACCCTTCTTGTGTTTAATGACATAAGGGAAAGTCTCAATGAATTCAACCCATTTAGCATGTCTACGGTTCAGTTTAGCTTGACTTTTAATGTGTTTCAAAGGTTCATGATCAGAATGTATAACTAATTCTTTGGGCCATAAATAATGTTGCCATGTTTCTAAGGTCCGAACAAGAGCATATAATTCTTTATCATAAGTAGAATAGTTCAGACTAGGCCCACTCAATTTTTCAGAAAAATATGCAACAGGTTTGCCATCTTGTAATAACACACCTCCTAATCCAATTCCACTAGCATCACATTCAAGCTCAAAAGTCTTATTAAAATCAGGAAGTTGGAGTAAAGGAGCATGTGTCAACTTATCTTTCAATACCGTGAAGGCTTCTTCCTGTGCGGTACCCCAAACAAAAAGCACATCCTTCTTTGTAAGCTCGTTGAGAGGTGCAGCAATGGTGCTGAAATCTCTCACAAAACGCCTATAGAAACCAGCGAGGCCAAGGAAACTCCTCACTTGTGTGACCGTTTTGGGCTGCGGCCAACTCTCAATAGCTTCAATCTTGGCTTTATCAACTTCAATTCCCTGTGGAGTAACAACATAGCCAAGAAAAGATACTCGGTTGGTGCAAAAGGTGCACTTCCCAAGGTTACCAAACAAACGTGCATCACGTAGAGCATTAAAAACGGCACGTAAATGTTCCAAATGTTCTTCCAAAGATTTGCTATAAATCAGTATATCATCAAAATAGACTACCACAAATCGTCCAATGAAAGCACATAAAACTTCGTTCATTAGTCTCATGAAAGTACTAGGTGCATTAGTTAACCCAAAAGGCATGACTAACCACTCATATAAACCAAACTAGTTTTAAATGTTGTTTTCCATTCATCTCCCAATTTCATACGAATTTGATGGTATCCACTACGCAAATCAACTTTGGAGAATATTGTAGAGCCACTCAATTCATCAAGCATATCATCTAGCCTAGGAATAGGATGACGATAACGAATAGTAATATTATTAATGCTTCTACAATCAACACACATACGCGATGTACCATCCTTTTTAGGCACTAGTATAATAGGAACAGCACAAGGACTAAGAGATTCGCGTATATAACCTTTGTCGAGCAGCTCCTGTACTTGACGCATAATCTCCTTCGTCTCCTCTGGATTGGTACGGTATGGTGCACGGTTGGGTAGCGATGCACCGGGAATTAAGTCAATTTGATGCTCAATCCCTCGAATAGGTGGTAATCCCGGTGGCACGTCTTGTGGGAAGACGTCAGCGAACTCCTGCAAAATGTTACTGACAGCAGGGGCAAAGAGGAAGGCACGTCCTCGAATGAAAATAATGCCTCTTTGCACACAAAAGCATAGCAAACAGATTTGCTAGAATCTAGCTCATCAATATCAGATTTGGTGGCAAGTAAACATGCACTTTTCAATTTAATTTCAGAAGCAACACTAGATGGTTTATTATTAGGCTTCATTTGTTGCTCGAATTCTTTTGCCACAATCTGATTTTCACTCTTATTTTTCTCCTGTTTTGCTTTATTAGCTCTATTAATATCATCTTTCAAAATGGAATCAGGAGTCATAGGAAGCAAAGTAATATTTTTATCCTTATGAACAAGAGTATACTGATTGTTTCTACCATAGTGTACAGGATTTTTATCAAATTGCCATGGTCTACCAAGTAATAAGGAACATGCTTGCATAGGTACCACATCACAATCAACATAATCAGCATATGTAGAGATACTAAAATGCACACGAACAGTACGTGTTACCTTAACCTTGTCGTTGTTGTTGAACCATTGGATGTAGTAAGGATGTGGATGTGGTCTTGTGGTGAGAGATAGCTTCTCCACCATCTCCATGCTAGCCAAGTTGTTGCAGCTCCCTCCATCTATGATGACGCGAATAGAACATTCCTTCACAACTCCCTTTGTATGGAACAAATTATGCCTCTGATTTTGCTCAGCTTGTGTAACCTGCACACTCAAAACACGTTGAGCAACTAAACATTCATACCTGTCAGCATCTTCAGTAGCCATGTATTGCGTCTCATGATCAGAATCATCTCCACCGTGTTCTTCATGTGTAATAAGAGCCAAAGTCTCCTCATCATAGTCACTAGCGGACTCATACCCACCATCCTCAGTAACAATCATCACACGCTTAGATGGGCATTCTCTCGCATAATGACCTCCACCCTTGCAACGTCGACAAATAATATCATGTGTTTGCCCTGTTGATGCCATGGATGAATAAGAGCTCTTTGCAGGCCCAGAAGGTGTGCTCTTGGCAGATAGTGGTGATTGTGCCTGCTTTATTGTATCACGGTTGGAGGTGGCAGCCGACGGAGGTGTCGGTGTAGCAGAACATGTGGAAGTAGATGATGCACGTGGTGTCCATGATGAAGGTCGACCTGCAGAAAAGTTAGTTCGCGCTAATGCCTGTCGATCCTGCACTTCACGTTCAGCTTTACAAACAAGATGGAATAAACGAGTGATATTATTATAATCCTTATAGTCTAGAATGGTCTGAATCTCTCTATTTAATCCACCCAGAAAACGTGCAAGCATAGCTTCATTCTCCTCAACAATACCACATCTAATCAAGCCAGTTTGTAATTCCTGATAATATTCTTCTACCGAATTTTTTCCTTGTCTTAAGCGCTGTAATTTTTGAAGTAATTCACGTTGATAATATGGTGGAACCCAACGAGTACGCATAGCAGTTTTCAAAGCAGCCCAAGTAGCTGGAACAGGATATAATCTACAATGTTCAGACCACCAAACACATGCAAAGCTAGTGAAAGCACAAACAGCAGCAGGAACACGTCTCTCCTCAGGATATTGTAAACATGTAAATCGTTGTTCAGTTTCTAACTCCCAAGTAAGATATATATCAGGAACATATCTACCCTCAAATGGTGGAATATTCAATTTCAGTTTAGGGAGATGGTCATGATCTCGTACCTGAGGGGGAGCCCTAACATTGCCATTATTTGCATGTGGACGACTTGGTGGTTGTGGTGCTGGTGGTTGCACGTAGTTCTGATCTTGATCAACCTCATCCTCGTAATCTCCCACATAATCATCCTCCCCCACATCAACAGCAGGAGCCACAGAAGTATCAACAGCAGCACCAGCAGCTTGGCCAGGCTGAAGAGGGACACGGGTCGCTCGGCGGAGAGCTGTTTCGCGATGTGGAGGTAGTCGTTGTTGCTGTTGTAGAGGTGCGTTAGGTGCAGCCGGTGGTGGTGGTGGTAGACGCGCGAGCAATTCATTAAACTTGTTATCGAGCTTTGTTTCGAATGCCTTCTCAATGCCATCTATCTTCTCCATGGCCTCTTCAAATCTATTTAGCACATCTTCCACCTGTCCACTCATCATTTGTTGAAACTTATCATGTAACGCTTTGTTTGTCATGTTCTCCCAGTCAGTCTCGTCGGCTTGTGATCCTGCCATGGTTATCAGCAATAGAAACACACAATAATATGATTCGACAGACTACTAGGAAGTGGTGGTGGTGGTGTGGTGGACAGTCACAGATCCATCAAGCAACTCTCAAATTCTTACCAGTTCTTACCCAGCAGCAGGCGGTGATCGGCAACCGATGTTGTCAAAACTCTCAAAAGCTTGGATAGAGCGATTGCCAGGGAGAGTCAAACGCACGACGTAGATGTATGTGGAGCTGGGAAGGCTTATAGTATGGTAGCAAAAAGGGTCAGCAATAATCAATTCAGAGATGCAAAGTTCAATAAACGCTTAACGACGGTACTGTGCTGGTCCTAGGCTAGACCGTACTAGAGACGCGAGGCTAGAACACTAACAAAATCACGGCGCCGCATGTAAACAAGGGAGGAGCACACTCTGAATTTTTTTTTCTTTTTTTCACTTTTTTTTGCACTTTTTTTTCCTCTTTTTTTTTGCTCCGCAAAATTTTTTTTCGGAAAAGTCTACAAATGTCCTAAAAACTGCCTAGCCAGAATTTTCCAGACTTAGTTTTTTTTTTGAGTTTGGAAGTATTTTTCTTCTGCGGGTAGCACGAAAGTTGGGGAGTCCTTCTCTGTCACGACTCAGAGTATGGCGTGATCTGGAAATCCAAATCAGAGTAACAAAATACTGGACTCGGAATAGGACTGGTGGCGGAGATGAATCTGGTGGAACTCGGACTGGTGGCGGAGATGAATCTGGTGGAACTCGGACTGGCGGCGGATATATGTTGCCGGTGGACTCGGATTGGCGTGACGGCGGCGGGTATGTGGTGGCGTATATGCACTCGGATTGGTGGCAGCGGTGATGAAGTTGGTGCGGTGGTGGTATATGGCAGCAGCGATGATGATGATGCGATGGTGATATATGGCAGCGGCGACGTGACAACCTATGAACAGAACTTGAAACTCTAAAGGACTAGACGCTAAGACGAGCAACTTGACACGACGATGCAACCGCAAATTCAACAAAGCAAATACAGAAAAGATTATGCAAAGGCTCAGATTGGTTCGGATGGGATGAACTAAAGTTTTTTTTTTGGCTTTTTCGTGGACTATAGGTATGAAGAACAGACTCGATCTAAACTACGAAAAACTGTAAAATCTCACCGAGCAACCTGAAAACTGATACCACTTGATAGATGCAAAGGTGTCCCGTCTTTCGATGAGATGGTGGCTATCGTTTTGGAGGAAGTCGACTTTGACGATCCGACTACGAACATGCGAGGACGTCGCGCCTTAGCAATCGCTAAACCAACTCCGAGAGGTTATTGACCACGCCGGAGCACGATCAACCTAACCACGAAGGTATGTTTCCTGCAGGCAAACGAAGAACAAGCAAGAAACTAAGATTGCAATCTGGATATTGCGAATAAAAGAGGAAAGCTTTATTGATGAAGGTGGGGTTCTGTGACGCCTTGGTCTGGTCATTGAACACAAACGAAGTACGCGAAGTTGCAGCTATGGCGAACTTTTAATCTAAACAAAACCCAAAGTCTAAACTATGCCCTAGGGGCTGCATATATGGAGGAAGAGGGGGGAATTTCGTGGCCCTTGGAGGAGGGGTCCGAAACCCACCCTAACTCTTGTTTCCCCACACATATGGACTCTAAAAACAGCCTATATTGAAGTATTTCGAAATTACATGGGCCTGGCCCAAAAAGAAGGTGATGCAGCACCTAGAATAGCCTCTGGACAAAAATTATGAAGTGGCATCTTGTATATTTCGTCCAAGGCTTGATGCACTCATTATGGTGGCTTAAAAGTCCTGAAATCATCACTTGAAACTATGTTCTTGTCTCCCTTGCGCATGCCATCAACTCCATGCTTGTTCTTGCTCCAATGATCATCCTTCTCCAAGCTAGGCCCTTCATTTGTAAGCAAAACAAATGTATCCAATTTAGGCAGCATCATATTCTCATGAACATTAGAATCACTACCAAGAAACGAAAGTACCTGATAATTCAATTGGCATGCGCGAGCTCTAGTAATTGGTCCAGTATGTATAGCAGCAGGGGCTGTGGGTGTAACAATGGTATTGATGTCCTCATCAGTTTACCTCTACGCTTCATATTTTTAATATCTTTTGTGAGTATGATGGAAAGGAAAATTGTGCCAAAGTGTTAGAAGAAGAATGCATTAAAATGTTTGGCACTAAATATTGGAATGATGAGCATGATTTCAATGTTGTTAGTATGAATTCCTTGAATATCCATGATGCTAATGATATGCAAAGCCACAAGCTTGGGGAAGCTATGTTTGATGAAGATGATATTTTTTGTCACCCAAGCTTTAATGAGCAAATTTACTATGATGAAAGCATGCCTCCTATCTATGATGATTATTGTGATGACATGTATGCTATAAAGAATAATGATAACCATGAAACTTGTCATCTTGATCTTAATTTTCAATCACATGATAGTTGTTTTGTTGAGTTTGCTCCCACTATTATTCATGAGAAGAAATTTGCTTATGTGGGAAGTAATAAAAATTCTATGCTTGTAGATCATGAAAAGAATGCTATAGGTGCTGGTTATATTGTTGAATTTATTCATGATGCTACTGAAAATTATTATGAGGGAGGAACATATGCTTGTAGGAATTGCAATAATATCAAGTTTCCTCTCTTTGTGCTTAATTTTTTGAAGTTATGCTTGTTTTACCTTCCTATGCAAGTTGATTCTTGTTCCCATAAGTTGTTTTATCACAAAATCCCTATGCATAGGAAGTGGGTTAGACTTAAATGTGCTAGTTATACTCTTCATGATGCTCTCTTTATGTTTCAATTCTTATCTTTTATGTGAGCATCATTGAAATCATCATGCCTAGCTAGGGGCATTAAACGATAGCGCTTGTTGGGAGGCAACCCAATTTTATTTTAGTTTCTTGCTTTTTGGTTCTGTTTAGGAATAAATAATCCATCTACCTTCTGTTTATATGTGGTTTTGTGTTTTAATTAGTGTTTGTGCCAAGTTAGACCTATAGGATCTTCTTGGATGATAGTTGTTTGATCTTGTTGTAATTTTCAGAAACTTTCTATTCACGAAAACAATTGTTAAAAATCACCAGAACGTGATAAAAATCTGATTCCAATTTCTGCTGGTCAATAAAAAAAATCTAGGTCTTCATATTTTGGTAGATGTTTTGTAGTTCCAGAAGTTTGCGCTAGTTACAGATTACTACAAACTGTTCTGTTTTTGACAGATTCTGTTTTTCATGTGTAGTTTGCTTATTTTGACGAATCTATGGCTAGTAAAATAGTTTGTAATACATAGATAAGTTGGAATACAGTAGGTTTAACACCAATATAAATAAATAATGAGTTCATTATAGTACCTTGAAGTGGACTTTTGTTTTCTTTCGCTAACGGAGCTCACGAGATTTCTATTGAGTTTTGTGTTGTGAAGTTTTCAAGTTTTGGGTGAAATCTTTTGATGGATTATGGAACAAGGAGTGGCAAGAGCCTAAGCTTGGGGATGCCCATGTCACCCCCAAGATAATCCAAGGACACCAAAAAGTCAAAGCTTGGGGATGCCCCGGAAGGCATCCCCTCTTTTCATCTACTTCCATCGGTAATTTTACTTGGAGCTATATTTTTATTCACCACATGATATGTGTTTTGCTTGGAGCGTCTTGTGTTATTTGTGTCTTTGTTTGTTAGTGTTCCACAATCATCCTTGCTGTACACACATTTTGAGAGAGCCATACATGAATTGGAATTTGATAAAATACTATATGTGCTTCACTTATATCTTTTGAGCTTTATAGTTTTGCTCTATCAGTTTTGCTCTAGTGCTTCACTTCTATCTTTTAGAGCACGGTGGTGGATTTGTTTTATAGAAACTATTGATCTCTCATGCTTCACTTAGATTATTTTGAGAGTCTTTAATAGCATGGTAATTTGCTTAATAATAATATGCTTGGTGTTCAAGATTTGTAAAACTTTCTTTTGAGTGTGTTGAATACTAAGAAAAGATTGATGCTTGATAATTGTTTTGAGATATGAAGATGGTGATATTAGAGTCATGCTAGTTGAGTAGTTTTGAATTTGAGAAATACTTGTGTTAAAGTTTGTGATTCCCGTAGCATGCACGTATGGTGAACCGTTATGTGATGAAGTTGGAGCATGATTTATTTATTGATTGTCTTCCTCATGAGTGGCGGTCGGGGACAAGCATGGTCTTTTCCTACCAATCTATCCCCCTAGGAGCATGCGCGTAATCCTTTGCTTTGATAACTTCTAGATTTTTGCAATAAGTATATGAGTTCTTTACAACTAATGTTGAGTCCATGGATTATAAACACTTTCCTTCCTTCCACCATTGCTAGCCTCTCTAATACCGCCCACCTTTTGCCGGTATCATACACCCACCATATACCTTCCTCAAAACAGCCACCATACCTACCTATCATGGCATTTCCATAGCCATTCCGAGAGATATTGCCACGCAACTTTCCACTGTTCCGTTTATTATGACACGCTCCATCATTGTCATATTGCTAGCATGATCATGTTGTGGACATCGTATTTGTGGCAAAGACACCGTTCATAATTCTTTCATACATGTCACTCTTGATTCATTGCATATCCCGGTACACCGCCGGAGGCATTCATCTAGAGTCATATTTTGTTCTAAGTATTGAGTTGTAATTGTTGACTTGTAAGAAAAATAAAAAGTGTGATGATCATCATTTTTAGAGCATTGTCCCAAGTGAGGAAAGGATAATGGAGACTATGATTCCCCCACAAGTCGGGATGAGACTCCGGACGAAAAAAAGAGGCTATAAAAAAAAGGCCCGCATAAAAAAATGAGAGAAAAAGAGAGAAGGGACAATGTTACTATCCTTTTACCACACTTCTGCTTCAAAGTAGCACCATGATCTTCATGATAGAGAGTCTCTCAGTTTGTCACTTTCATATACTAGTGGGGATTTTTCATTATAGAACTTGGCTTGTATATTCCAATGATGGGCTTCCTCAAAATGCCCTAGGTCTTCGTGAGCAAGGGAGTTGGATGCACACCCACTTAGTTTCTTTTGTTAAGCTTTCATATACCTACAGCTCTAGTGCATCCGTTGCATGCCAATCCCTACTCACTCACATTGATATCTATTGATGGGCATCTCCAGAGCCCGTTGATACGCCTAGTCGATCTGAGACTATCTTCCCCTCTTTTTGTCTTCTCCACAACCACCATTCTATTCCACATATAGTGATATATCCATGGCTCATGCTCATGTATTGCGTGAAGATCGAAAAAGTTTTGAAAATGTCAAAAGTATGAAACAATTGCTTGGCTTGTCATTGGGGTTGTGCATGATTTAAATATTTTGTGTGGTGAAGATAGAGCATAGCCAGACTATATGATTTTGTAGGGATAGCTTTCTTTGGCCATGCTATTTTGAGAAGACATAATTGCTTTGTTAGTATGCTTGAAGTATTATTATTTTTATGTCAACATGAACTTTTGTCTTGAATCTTTTGGATCTGAATATTCAAACCACAATTAAGAAGATTTACATTGAAATTATGCCAGGTAGCACTCCGCATCAAAAATTCTCTTTTTATCATTTACCTACTCGAGGACGAGCGGGAATTAAGCTTGGGGATGCCTAATACGTCTCCAACGTATCTATAATTTTTGATTTCTCCAGGCTATATTATCTACTGTTTTGGACTATATTGGGCTTTATTTTCCACTTTTATATTATTTTTGGGACTAACCTATTAACCGGAGGCCCGGCCCAGAATTGCTGTTTTTTTTGCCTATTTCAGTGTTTCAGAGAAACAGAATATCAAACCGAGTCCAAACGGAATGAAACCTTCGGGAACGTGATTTTCTCATAAGATAAGACCCAGGAGACTTGGACCCTTCGTCAAGAAAGCCACGAGGCGGTCACGAGGGTGGGGGTGCCCCCCTAGGGCGCGCCCCCTGCCTCGTGGGCCCCTCGAAGCTCCACCGACGTACTCCTTCCTCCTATATATACCTACGTACCCCCAAACAATCACATACGGAGCCAAAAACCTAATTCCACCGCCGCAACTTTCTGTATCCACGAGATCCCATCTTTGGGCCTGTTCCGGAGCTCCGCCCGAGAGGGCCATCATCACGGAGGTCTTCTACATCATCCTAGCCTCTCTGATGAAGTGTGAGTAGTTTACCTCAGACCTTCGGGTCCATAGTTAGTAGCTAGATGGCTTCTTCCCTCCTGTTGGATCTCATTACAATGTTCTCCCCCTCTCTCGTGGAGATCTATTCGATGTAATCTTCTTTTTGCGGTGTGTTTGTTGAGATGGATGAATTGTGGGTTTATGATCAAGTCTATCTATGAATAATATTTGAATCTTCTCTGAATTCTTTTATGTATGATTGGTTATCTTTGCAAGTCTCTTTGAATTATCAGTTTGGTTTGGCCTACTAGATTGGTTTTTCTTGCAATGGGAGAAGTGCTTAGCTTTGGGTTCAATCTTGCAGTGTCCTTTCCCAGTGACAGAAGGGGCAGTAAGGCACGTATTGTATTGTTGCCATCAAGGATAACAAGATGGGGTTTTTATCATATTGCATGAAACTATCCCTCTACATCATGTCATCTTGCTTAAGGCATTACTCTGTTTTTAACTTAATACTCTAGATGCATGCTGGATAGCGGTCGATGAGTGGAGTAATAGTAGTAGATGCAGGCAGGAGTCGGTCTACTTGTCTCGGACGTGATGCCTATATACATGATCGTACCTAGATATTCTCATAACTATGCTCAATTCTGTCAATTGCTCAATAGTAATTTGTTCACCCACCATAGAATACTTATGCTCTTGAGAGAAGCCACTAGTGAAACCTATGGCCCTCGGGTCTATTCTCATCATATCAATCTCCATCACTTTATTATTGCTTTGCTTTTTTACTTTGCCTTTTACTTTTCACTTTGCATCTCTATACCAAAAATACCAAAAATATTATCTATCATCTGTCGGGGAAACTGATCCACGAGCACCTATGGGGATCGGCGGACCGGGCCCCTTTCGGTTCGGCGGGGGGCGGAGGTCGCACGAAGAGTAGATCGAGGCGAAGCACATGAGCAGTTTACCCAGGTTCGGGCCGCACTGATCACGTAATACCCTACTCCTGCATTGTGGTTTGTATTGAGTTCTTGCTCGGGAGCGCTGAGTGCTACAGTACACACCGGCAGCTAACGAGACCAAGCGTGAGTGTTCTTCTTCCCCCCTCTACGTTGCGCATGGGCCTCCTTTTATATGCTCAAGGGGTCACCGACAGGTGGCAACGTATACATGGGTAAAAATGGAAAAGTGTTGTGGTTGGTACAGCTACCTGTATAGTGTATCATACCTAACCCTGATAGCAGGGGGCAAGGGCATTAAATACCCATCTGCGTCGCCCAAACAGTGCAGAAAAGGGACCGTCAGGGACGCCACCGTTCGCCACGATGGCAATCTTGTCAGCGCCGCTTGCCACCGCGTACCGCTGGCTGCACAGCCTCCCGCCACGTACGCCTGGAAGGGTCCCTGAGCGACACGTTGGTGGATGTGCTGGAGCGTGGGTACGGAGTGGTAGCTTGTTGCGGCAAACGCCTTGCCGCGGTCGTTGTCTTGTCACGTCCGGTGGCTTGCCGCCCACCGGGCCTCGCCGGGACGCGTGGCGCGTCGTGGCAAGTTCCTTGAGACGCCTTGGTTGGCCTTCCCGGCAAGCTCCTCTTGCCGGGGTCTTGTGCCTTGAGTGGCCTTCCTGGCAAGCTCCTGTTGCCGGGGCCTTGTCTCCTTGGCTTGAATACTTTGTTCTTGAATGGCTCCAAAGGAACCACGGAGGACCTTGGCGGGCACCCGGCAAGCCTTGCCGCGGGGTGCCGCGACTGCCCGTGCACAAGTTCGGGATACTAGGGTACCCCTACTCTAGTACACCGACAGGAGCCCCCGGGCCTGGGCCATACACGGTGCCGAGCGCTGTTGGGCCAGGCCCAAAACAGGGCACGGGCACGCGCGGCCTGGGTCACGCCATATCTTTCTCCGTATCCACCGCGCCCTCCCCGAACGGCACGCGTTGATTGCGGCGTCGTGGGAGAGATCGTGGGTGGTTTCTTTATTCGGAAAGGCGGAACGTCCGCCCCTCCCTCCTTATAAGCAGGGGAAACAGGGGCAGTTCGCCCATCCGCCCGTTGCTATTCCATCCTCGAAAATCTCCGCCACTCCCCTTCTTCCCAAAGCCGAAAGAGAGCAGCGCTCCGCCCCCCATCGCCACCAGCGCCACCAACGCCGTCGACCTCCCTCACCACTTCCGCCATGGCTCCGAAAGCCGATAAGGGGAAGGTCGTGAAGTCGGCCGAGGCGCAGCAGCCTGCGGCGCTGCGAAAGGAGCGGGCAATCTTCCCCCCCCCCCCCAAGCTTGCCGCGAGGGACCTGAGGGAGTACTACTACCTCTTCTGGTCGACGGAGACGCGGGCGCACTCGCGTACGAAGGTACTTCCAGCCGCCGCTTGGAGAATGGCTCCAACTGGATATCCCTTCTTCGCCTTGTTCTTCTACTGCGGGCTCTGCCCGCCTTTCTCTGATTTCTTCTGTGATATTATGAACACCTACGGGCTCCGCCTCCTTGACTTCACTCCCAATGTTGTCCTGACCATGGCAGTTTTCGCACATCTCTGCGAAAACTTTGTCGGAGTCCATCCAAATGTAGCCCTTTTTCGCCACTTCTTTATGCCCCGAGTTGAGAAGGGAGAGCCTTTATCCGGCGGAATCGCCTGGATCTCAAAAGCCGGCAAGAAAGAAGCTTATCTGGAGGGAGAGCTCCGCGGCAGGTGGGAGGAATGGAGGGCAGACTAGTGCTGGATTGTCGAGGAGGACCCGCAGCCGTTTACCGCCCGGCGCCAAACTCCAGTAGTGCGTGGCAGCGATTGGAGCAACGTGGCCCCGGAAGACGACAGGCTGAAGATTGTCGTCGCCCGGATCCAACGCCTCAGGCTTGCCGGGCTCACTGTAGGCGCTGTTGGCGCAGATTTCCTTCGCCGCCGCATCGCCCCCCTGCGGGAGAGGAGACCCGCTTGGGAGTTCAAGAATGTGGCGGATATCATGAGGCTGCGTCCGGGCCTCAACTTCAACTTCACTGTTCTAGAGCTCAACGCGATGCTCCAGGAGCTGTTCAAGTACGACCCTCAGCATCCCGAAGTGTTCAGGTTGCCGAGGGGCGTTGTTCCGCTGTGCAACAACTCCTCGCTCAGCCGCATCCGTGCAATGATGCCGCTGTGCGACTCGCATGGAATTGACCCAGCTTGGCTAGAGCCTGCAGACGACGTCGTGCAGGCGTTCTTCGATGGCTTGGTAGAAACGCCGATCCGCCCCGACGAGCAGAGAGGCCTCACCCAGGACACCACCGACGAGGAGGTGAAGCGCATCGCCACTAGGCTGGAGGAGGCGGCGGCAGCCGCAGCCGCGGGCGAGTTTGGGTTCACCGTGGAGGAGGCAGAGGCAGCGGAGGCGGCAAGCCTTGCCGAGCGAGAGGGGCTTGCCGGCGAGGAACAGCCTGCCGGACATGACGTCGGGCCGGGCGAGCCCGCCGAGGATATGAGCGGCTCGTTGCAGATCGAATCCTCTTCCTCCTCATCTTCGGGCAGCTTGCCACAAGCAGAGCCCCCGGCTCCACCAAGAAGGCGTCTTCGCAAGGCCGGGGACGTAGCGGAGCGGCAGACGAGTCGACAGCCGCCGCGCCGCGTGACACGCTCCACCGCGGCAAGTTCTGTTGCCGCGGAAGCACCTCACGCTGCTGCGGCAACTGGAGCGGGGTCGTCTCAGGCCACCGCTTCTGCTCCTCCCGCTCATAGTTTCAAAAACCGGACCGGACCGGCGGTCGAACCGGAAAAAACCGGAACCGGCAGCCTCATCGGGTTTTTAAGCTAATAAGACCGATATGCAATCAGACCGGAAAAAACCGATCGAACCGGCCGGTTTTTTGGAAAACCGGTGAAAAAACCGGGCAATTGAACCGGGAAAAAACAGAAAAAAAAGTATTAATAGAAGTTGGGAAAGTGGGATTCGATCCAAGGGCATGTGAGCAGTAGGCAGGGCCTGCCCATGGCCCAATAACCAACTTGGTTGTGCTACTTTGTTGTCCACTACATGGTTATAATTTTATTTGACCATTGTTTCACTCTATATTAGCACATATATTAATCAATATATATTATTTTATTTCTTAAAAAACCAACAATCGAACCGATGAACCGGCGGTCTGACCGGTAAAAACCTGAACCGACAACCTTTCCGGTTCGATTTCCGGTTCGGTTTTTTAAACTATGCTGCCGCTTCTCAGGCCGCGGCGGCGGCTGGAGCGGGGTCGTCTCAGACCACCGTCACTGCTTGTAACACCCTCGATGCGGCTATATCTCCCACGTGTCGAAGCACGACTTAGAGGAATAACCGCATTGAAAGCAATGTCGCAAGTGAGGTAATCTTCACACAACCCATGTAATACATAAGGGAAAGAGATACATAGTTGGCTTACAGTCGCCACTTCACACAATACATAAATAAACATTCATCATCCAGATTACACTCAAGGTCCGACTACGGAACCAAAATGAAAGAAGACTACCCCAAATGCTACACAGATCCCCGATCGTCCCAACTGGGCTCCACTACTGATCATCAGGAAAAGACACATAGTAACGACCACGTTCCTCGTCGATCTCCCACTTGAGCTCGGATGCGTCATCTGCACTGGCATCGTCGGCGCCTGCAACTGTCTTGGTAGAATCTGTGAGTCACGGGGACTCAGCAATCTCACACCCGCGAGATCAAGACTATTTAAGCTTAAAGGTAGGATAGGGTTGTGAGGTGGAACTGCAGCAAGCGACTAGCATATATGGTGGCTAACAACGCAAAAGAGAGCGAGAAGAGAAGCAAAGCAGGGTCGTCAAGCTAGAAGTGATCAAGAAGTGATCCTAGAACAACCTACGTCAAACATAACTCCAACACCGTGCTCACCTCCCAGACTCCGCCGAGAAGAGACCATCATGGTTACACACGCGGTTGATGTGTTTTAATTAAGGTCAACTTCGGGTTTTCTACAACCGGACATTAACAAATTCACATCTGCCTCATAACCGCGGGCACGGCTTTCGAAAGATAATACCCTGCAGGGGTGTCCCAACTTAGCCCATTATAAGCTCTCACGGCCAACGAAGGATATTCCTTCTACCGGGAAGACCCGAGCAGTCTCAGAATCCCGGACTACAAGACATTTCGACAGTAATAAAACAAGTCCAGCAAAGCCGCCCGGTTGTGCCGACAAATCCTGATAGGAGCTGCACATATCTCGGTCTCAGGGCACATCCGGATGAGCTGTCCGTACAACTAAAACCAGACCCCAAGTTTCCTTGAGGTTGCGCTGCAAAGCGCTCTAGTTTGGACCAGCAATCGAAGGAGAACTGGGCCGGGGGGGTTAAAATAAAGATGACCCTCGGGCTCGCGAAAACCCGGGGGGAAAAGGCTTAGGTGACAAATGGTAAAACCAAAGTTGGGCCTTGCTGGAGGAGCCTTATTCAAAGCGAACTATCAAGGGGGTCCCATAAATCACCCAACCGTGTAAGGAACGCAAAATCAAGGAACATAACACCGGTATGACGGAAACTAGGGTGGCAAGAGTGGAACAAAACACCAGGCATAAGGCCGAGCCTTCCACCCTTTACCAAGTATATAGATGCATTAATTAAATAAGAGATATTGTGATATTCCAAAATAATCATGTTCCAACAAGGAACAAACTTCATATTCACCTGCAACTAGCAACGCTATAAGAGGGGCTGAGCAAAGCGGTAACATAGCCAATCAACGGTTTGCTAGGAAAGGATGGTTAGAGGTTTGACATGGCAATATGGGTGGCATGATATAGCAAGTGGTAGGTATCACAGCATAGGCATAGCAAAAGAGCGAGCATCTAGCAAGCAAAGATAGAAGTGATTTCGAGGGTATGGTCATCTTGCCTGCAAGGTTCTCAGAGTTGTCAAAAGCTTGATCCTCGTAAGCGTTCTCAACAGGTTCCTCGTTCACGTACTCGTCTCCCGGCTCTACCCAAGGCAAGAACACAAGCAAAGGGGACAAACATCAATCACGATGCAATGCGCAAGCAATCATGATGCAAAACATGGCATGATATGCGAGATGTGATATGCAATGCATATGCGTGCCCCGGAAGGACAAGTATGAACAAGGCATAATCTTGGCAAACCAAGTATTCCACTGGAAAGGTGAGGTGAATTCGGTTGAAATCGATATAAAGATCACCGGAATCGGATGCACGGTTTGCAAATGACAAGCAAAACAAGAATGACAAGATTCTGCCATTAACAGCATGATGCTACTTAGCAAGCAACAAGAAATTAAGCTACTGCACCCAAACATATCAGCAAAGCATATATCAGTGATCTACTCAAGATGCTTGACAAAAGATGAACACTGAGCTACGGCTAAATCACACCATAACACGTTCAAACAAGCATGGCAAAAGTGCAAAAGGTAACAGGTTCACAGACTTGGTGAAAATACTATCATGCCAGAAATTAACATCAGGATGACATGTTTAGAGCAAGGAAACAACATGCTTCAGGAACAAGACATAGCAAAATAAGGCATGGCATGGATCTACTCAAAACAAAGCACAAAAGTCCCTTACTGACCACTATCCAAAAAGGAACAGAAAATATAGTAACACCCATGTCAATTAAGCAAGTTTTGTTACAGTTTTCAGACTTGGCAGAAAAACTGGACATGTCAAAAACAGATAACAAGTAGGCATGTTTACGAGCTCGATGCACTCACTACAGAGCTTTTCATGATAAAATAAGCATAAATTCATCAATAAGACATGACATAGAAGCTAGACATGGCAAGAATAACATCATAGCATGCAAGCATCAACTACAACAAGCTTGGCAAAATCGAATAACATGTAAACAATCTGCCAGTAACATTTTATAGCAAAAGTAGAGCTCGATTGACTCAAGCTATGGCACTCCATAATTACAAACAAAGGCATGGATGGATAGGGAAAATCCATATGTTCAAAACACCTTTACTGATCATGCTAAAAAGAGGCATAGATCTCTCTAAAACAACATGAACACATGGCATAACAATAACAGCAGGGAATAACTTAGTGAAATTACAAAGTCTCCGAAATCAGCAACATTATGATCCCTAGTTTGCATGCTTGTGCTAGTCACCACAAAGATCACAAAAATACATGGCATACACCCCTGGAAATATGGCATGGCATATTACAAAACACATGTAGGGCTCAAGTTCATAGGATGCACACATCAATCATGGCAAAAAAGACAAAATTGCATCTACTGAAACAGATCTGAAACTAACATCACATATCCCTCTTCCAATAGCATTTCGGGCATGAAGATAAGCTCAAATGAAAATTATGCAATTAGATGAAACGATGTACTCATCGAGACGAACAATTCGATATGCTAAACGCCCAAAACGGAGGAAATGACTTAGGGGAAAAATCGACCTCCGAGATCTAGGGTTTGCACGTAGATCGAGGCAGGCGGCGCGAGCTCGCCGGAGTTGGCGTGGGGGACGCCGGAGATGGCCGGGGATGGCCGGCGAGGCGGATCCGAGGCGGATCCGGCCGAGGGGCGCGCGGCGGAGGGGCGCGGCGCCGGCGGGAGGCGGGACCGGGTGGCGCGGGCGCGGCGGGCGGCAGCGCGCGAGGCGGCGGCGCGTCGGCGGCAGACGGAGGCGGCGCGGGCGGCAGACGGAGGCGGCGCGGGCGGCGGACGGAGGCGGCGCGCGCCAGGGGGCGCGGGGAGCGGCTGGGCCGCGGGGGCCCTCCCCGGGCTCGGCGGGCCGCGGGCGGCGCGCGGTGGCCGGGGCCACGTGGCGGCGCGGGAGTGGCCGCGGGCGGCGGCGGGATTACGTCCGGCTCAGGCCGTACATGTCCGGCGGCGGCGGGGCGATTGGTCTAGGGTTAGGGTAGGATTTCATCCGGGATTTCGGGGGAGAGGGTATATTTATAGGTAGGAGGAGCTAGGAGGCTCCAAATTGAGCACGGTTTTCGCCCACACGATCATGATCGAACGGCGATGGACATGGGAGTGGCTTAGATGGGTTATTGGGATGATTTGAAGGAGTTTTGGGCTACAACACACACAAGGCCTTCACGGTTACCCGGTTAACCGTTGGAGTATCAAACGACCTCCGAATGACCCGAAACTTGACAGGCGGTCTACCGGTGCTATACCAAGGCCGCTTGACAAACCTCGGTCCATTCCGAGAAAGTTTAATACCCGCTCACGGAAAAAGGTAAAACAGGACGCCGGGGAACATAGGAGCGCCGGATTGCAAAACGGACAACGGGGAAAATGCTCGGATTCATGAAACGAACACGTATGCAAATGCGATGCACATGATGACATGATATGAAATGCATGACAAAGACAAAATGCAAAAAGACGGGAAACCCAACCACGGAGGGAATATCATATCACATTGCCGAAAATGGCAAGAGTTGGAGTTACGAATATGGCAAGTTACATCCGGGGTGTTACAACACTCCACCACTACGAGAGGATCTCGTCCCGAGATCTAGGACTAGAAGAACTCCGGATATTCGGAACGGAGGTGGTCCTCGCGCTTCCAGGTGGCTTCTCGGTCTGAATGGTGCGACCACTTCACTTTCAGGAATTTGATGGACTTGTTGCGAGTCTTGTGCTCAGTTTCTTCAAGAATAGCAATGGGATGCTCATGATAGGACAAATCTTCTTGAAGATCAATCTCTTCGAAGTTGATGGTGCGCTCAGGCGTCCTAAAGCACTTGCGAAGCTGTGACACGTGGAACACATCGTGCACATTTGCAAAGTTGGGGGGAAGCTCAAGTTGATAGGCGAGATCGCCTCTTTTGCCAATGACCTTGAAAGGACCGACGTATCTAGGGGCAAGTTTCCCTTTGATACCGAAGCGACGAGTGACTTTCATTGGAGAGACATGGAGGTAGACATGGTCTCCGATCTCGAGAGCCAAATCACGGTGTTTGCTATCGTAATAGCTCTTCTGGCGCGATTGCGCGGCTTTGATATTCTCACGAATGACTTTACACATATCTTCAGCCTCTGTGATCAAGTCGTTGCCAAGAAGTTGGCGTTCGCCCGTCTCAGACCAATTGAGAGGAGTACGACACTTTCTGCCATAGAGAATCTCGAATGGGGCTTTGCCCGAGCTCGCTTGAAAGCTGTTGTTGTAAGAGAACTCAGCATATGGAAGACAATCCTCCCACTTCATGCCGAAAGAGATAACACAAGCCCTGAGCATATCTTCAAGAATTTGGTTGACACGCTCGACTTGTCCACTAGTTTGAGGATGGAAAGTTGTGCTGAAGCGAATGTTTGTGCCCATGGCCTTCTGAAAAGAATCCCAAAACTTGGATGTGAAGATGCTTCCACGATCTGAAGATATCAATTGTGGAATGCCATGCAAGGAGACAATTCTGGAGGTGTAGAGCTCTGCCAGCTGCGCTGCTGTGATAGACTCTTTGATCGGAAGAAAATGAGCCACTTTAGTGAGCTTGTCGATGACGACGAAGATAGCATCATTTCCACGCTTGGACTTTGGAAAACCAGTCACGAAGTCCATTTCGATATGATCAAACTTCCATTCTGGAATAGCAAGAGGTTGGAGTAGACCAGCTGGTCGTTGGTGTTCTTCTTTCACCCTTCGACAGACATCACATTCATTCACGAATTGAGCAATTTCTCGCTTCATTCGAGTCCACCAATACGACTGCTTGAGGTCATGGTACATCTTCGTACTTCCAGGATGAATTGACAGAAGAGAATTGTGCGCCTCGTTCATAATGACTTTACGAAGATCACCCTTAGGAACCACAATCCGGTCCTTGAAGAAAAGAGTATCTCTGTCATCAACGCGATAGCACTTGTATTTGGAAATGCCCTTGTCAATACCACGTTTCACCACCCCCGCAAAAAAAATACCACGTTTCACCTTCTTCACCATGGTATCCAGCAGTTGTGCCTCACGAATTTGATCTTCCAAAGTAGGAGAGACTATGAGGTTGGCAAGAAAACCTTGAGGAACAACTTGGAGATTCAACTTGTGGAAAGCTTCACAAAGATCCGGTTGAAAGGGCTTGAGGATTAAGCTGTTGCAATAAGCCTTCCTGCTCAATGCATCTGCAATCACATTAGCCTTGCCTGGAGTATATTCAATACTCGGATTATACTCTTGAATCATTTCGACCCATCGAGTTTGCCTGAGGTTGAGGTTGGGCTGAGTGAAGATGTACTTGAGACTCTTGTGATCGGTGAATATGTCCACTTTCCTTCCCAACAAGAGATGTCTCCATGTTATCAATGCATGGACAACTGTCACCAACTCAAGATCGTGAGTGGGGTAGTTCTTTTCGTTGGGCTTCAACTGACGAGAGGTATAGGCCACAACCTTCTTCTCTTGCATTAACACAGCACCGAGACCTTGAAGAGAAGCATCACAGAAAACTTCATAAGGCTTGGATTCGTCAGGAGGAGTCAAAACTGGAGCAGTGACGAGTTTCTCTTTGATAGTGTTGAAAGCAACGTCACACTCAGGAGACCAGACATACTTCACATGCTTCTGGAGGAGATGGAAAGAGGCTTTGCAATGTTTGAGAAATTCTCAACAAATCTTCGGCAATAGCTTGCAAGTCCAAGAAAACTGCGAAGCTGCTTGACATTCTGAGGAGGTTCCCAATTCAAAACTGTAGACACCCTCTCGGGATTAATAGCAATGCCCTTGGCAGAGATGATATGCCCAAGGTAAAGAACTTCATCAAGCCAGAATTCACATTTGGAGAACTTCGCATAGAATTTATATTCTCTGAGCTTGTCGAGCACCAATCGCAAATGTTTGGCATGATCCTTCTTATTCTTGGAGAAGACCAATATATCATCGAGATAGAACAAGACGAATTCGTTGGTGTAGGGGTTGAAGATGAAGTTCATCATGCGAGAGAATGTTGGAGGAGCATTGACAAGGCCGAAAGACATGACAGTATATTCATAAGAACCAAAGCTTGTTCTGAATGTTGTCTTGGGAATATCTTCTTCACGAATGCGAATCTCATGATAACCCATACGAAGGTCAAGCTTGGAGAACACGTTAGCACCTTTAAGTTGCTCGAATAGCTCATTGATGTTGGGCTACCATGATGATTCCAGATGTTTCTATCAAGATGGGCGACTATAGATTTCTGGCTAAACCAATTGTTCTGGGTGAGTCTGATATTGATCTTATTCTCGGGATGGACTGGCTTTCTAAGCACCAGGTTCAGCTTGATTGTGCTGCCGGGGAAATTCAATTGACTCACTCTTCTGACGATGTGATCATCTATGCCGCTCGTGATGAAACCATTCGGTTGTTTTCTCTCAATGAGAAGGGCGAATTGGATGCTATCTCTCAGATTCCAGTCATTTTTGAGTACCAAGATGTCTTTCCAGAAGATCTGCCAGGTATGCCTCCTCACCGGCCAGTTGAATTCGTTATCGATCTTGAGCCTGGCACGGAACCCGTTTGCAAGCGTCCTTACAAGCTTGGGCCAAAAGAGTTGAAGGAATTGAAGAAACAACTCGATGAACAAGAGCGTCTGGGTCTGATCAGACCGAGTTCATCTCCTTGGGGTTGTGGTGTTCTTTTTGTCCAGAAGAAGGATGGCACGGACCGACTTTGCGTCGATTACCGTCCATTCAACAAGAAGACTATCAAGAACAAGTACCCACTTCCCAACATCAATGAGCTATTCGAGCAACTTAAAGGTGCTAAAGTGTTCTCCAAGCTTGACCTTCGTATGGGTTATCATCAAATTCGCATTCGTGAAGAAGATATTCCCAAGACAGCATTCAGAACAAGCTTTGGTTCTTATGAATATACTGTCATGTCATTCGGCCTTGTCAATGCTCCTCCAACTTTCTCTCGAATGATGAACTTCATCTTCAACCCCTACACCAATGAATTCGTCTTGGTCTACCTCGATGATATATTCTCCAAGAATAAGAAGGATCATCCCAAGCATTTGCAATTGGTGCTCGACAAGCTCAGAGAGTATAAATTCTATGCGAAGTTCTCCAAATGTGAATTCTGGCTTGATGAAGTTCTTTATCTTGGTCATATCATCTCTGCCAAGGGCATTGCTATTAACCCCGAGAGGGTGTCTGCAGTTTTGAATTGGGATCCTCCTTAGAATGTCAAGCAGCTTCGCAGTTTTCTTGGACTTGCAAGCTATTGCCGAAGATTCGTTGAGAATTTCTCAAAGATTGCAAAGCCTCTTTCCAACCTCCTCCAGAAGCACGTGAAGTATGTCTGGTCTCCTGAGTGTGATGTTGCTTTCAACGCTATCAAAGAGAAACTCGTCACTGCTCCAGTTTTGACTCCTCCTGACGAATCCAAGCCTTATGAAGTTTTCTGTGATGCTTCTCTTCAAGGTCTCGGTGTTGTGTTAATGCAAGAGAAGAAGGTTGTGGCCTATACCTCTCGTCAGTTGAAGCCCAACGAAAAGAACTACCCCACTCACGATCTTGAGTTGGTGGCAGTTGTCCATGCATTGATAACATGGAGACATCTCTTGTTGGGAAGGAAAGTGGACATATTCACCGATCACAAGAGTCTCAAGTACATCTTCACTCAGCCCAACCTCAACCTCAGGCAAACTCGATGGGTCGAAATGATTCAAGAGTATTATCCGAGTATTGAATATACTCCAGGCAAGGCTAATGTGATTGCAGACGCTTTGAGCAGGAAGGCTTATTGCAACAGCTTAATCCTCAAGCCTTTTCAACCGGATCTTTGTGAAGCTTTCCGCAAGTTGAATCTCCAAGTTGTTCGTCAAGGTTTTCTTGCCAACCTCATAGTCTCTCCTACTTTGGAAGATCAGATTCCTGCTGGATACCATGGTGAAGAAGGTGAAACGTGGTATTGACAAGGGCATTTCCAAATACAAGTGCTATCGCGTTGATGATAGAGATACTCTTTTCTTCGAGGACCGGATTGTGGTTCCAAAGGGTGATATTCGTAAAGTCATTGTGAACGAGGCGCACAATTCACTCCTATCAATTCATCCTGGAAGTACAAAGATGTACCATGACCTCAAGCAGTCGTATTGGTGGACTCGAATGAAGCGAGAAATTGCTCAATTCGTGAATGAATGTGATGTCTGCAGAAGGGTGAAAGCAGAACACCAACGACCAGCTGGTCTACTCCAACCTCTTCTTATTCCAGAATGGAAGTTTGATCATATCGAAATGGACTTCGTGACTGGCTTTCCTAAGTCCAAGCGTGGAAATGATGCTATCTTCATCGTCATCGACAAGCTCACTAAAGTGGCTCATTTTCTTCCTATCAAAGAGTCTATCACAGCAGCGCAGCTGGCAGAGCTCTACACCTCCAGAATTGTCTCCTTGCATGGCATTCCACAATTGATATCTTCAGATCGTGGAAGCATCTTCACATCCAAGTTTTGGGATTCTTTTCAGAAGGCCATGGGCACTAACATTCGCTTCAGCACAGCTTTCCACCCTCAAACTAGTGGACAAGTCGAGCGTGTCAACCAAATTCTTGAATATATGCTCAGGGCTTGTGTCATCTCTTTCGGCATGAACTGGGAGGATTGTCTTCCATATGCTGAGTTCTCTTACAACAACAGCTTTCAAGCGAGCTCGGGCAAAGCCCCATTCGAGATTCTCTATGGCAGAAAGTGTCGTACTCCTCTCAATTGGTCAGAGACGGGCGAACACCAACTTCTTGGCAACGACTTGATCACAGAGGCTGAAGATATGTGTAAAGTCATTCGTGAGAATCTCAAAGCTGCTCAATCGCGCCAGAAGAGCTATTACGATAGCAAACACCGTGATTTGGCTTTCGAGATCGGAGACCATGTCTACCTCCGCGTCTCTCCAATGAAAGGCACTCGTCGCTTCGATATCAAAGGGAAACTTGCCCCTAGATACGTCGGTCCTTTCAAGATCATCGGCAAACGAGGCGATCTCGCCTATCAACTTGAGCTTCCCCCCAACTTTGCAAATGTGCACAATGTGTTCCACGTGTCACAGCTTCGCAAGTGCTTCAAGACGCCTGAGCGCACCATCAACTTTGAAGAGATTGATATCCAAGAAGATTTGTCCTATCATGAGCATCCCGTTGCTATTCTTGAAGAAACTGAGCGCAAGACTCGCAACAAGTCCATCAAATTCCTGAAAGTGAAGTGGTCGCACCATTCAGACTGAGAAGCCACCTGGGAGCACGAGGACCACCTCCGTTCCGAATATCCGGAGTTCTTCTAGTCCTAGATCTCGGGACGAGATCCTCTCGTAGTGTTGGAGTGTTGTAACACCCCGGATGTAACTTGCCATATTTGTAACTCCAACTCTTGCCATTTTCGGCAATGTGATATGATATTCCCTCCGTGGTTGGGTTTCCCGTCTTTTTGCATTTTGTCTTTGTCATGCATTTCATATCATGTCATCATGTGGATCGCATTCGCATACGTGTTCGTTTCATGAATCCGAGCTTTTTCCCCGTTGTCCGTTTTGCAATCCGGCGCTCCTATGTTCCCCGGCGTCCTCTTTTACCTTTTTCCGTGAGCGTGTATTAAACTTTCTCGGAATGGACCAAGGTTTGTCAAGCGGCCTTGGTATAGCACCCGTACACCGCCTGTCAAGTTTCGGGTCATTCGGAGGTCGTTTGATACTCCAACGGTTAACCGTGTAACCGCGAAAGCCTCTTTTGGGTTGCAGCCCAAAACAACTCCAAAACAGCCCAGTAACCCATCTAAGCCACTCCCATGTCCATCGTTGTTCGATCACGATCGTGTGGGCGAAAACCGTGCTCAATTTGGAGCCTCCTAGCCCCTCCTACATATAAATATACCCTCCTCCCGAAATTTGCGGATCATTCCTACCCTAACCCTAGCTCCCCGCACCTCCATCGCGCCGGACGTGTCCGCCCGGGCCGGACACGCCCGCGCCGCCGCCCGCAGCCAGTGGCAGCGTGCCACGAAATCCCGCAGCCGCCCGCGGCCACTCCCGCGCCGCCACGTGGCCCCGGCCACCGCGCGCCGCCCGCGACCCGCCGAGCCCGGGGAGGGCCCCCGCGGCCCAGCCGCTCCCCGCGCCCCCCCCCCAGCACGCGCCGCCTCCGTCCGCCGCCCGCGCCGCCGCCTCGCGCGCTGCCGCCCGCCGCGCCCGCGCCGCCCGGTCCCGCCTCCGGTCGGCGCCGCGCCCTTCCGCCGCGCGCCCCGCGGCCGGATCCGCCTCGCCGGCCATCCCCGGCCATCTCCGGCGTCCCCCACGCCAACTCCGGCGAGCTCGCGCCGCCTGCCTCGATCTACGTGCAAACCCTAGATCTCGGAGGTCGATTTTTCCCCCAAGTCATTTCCTCTGCAGTTATTTTGTTGCATGTTCATCGCATCATAACTTTGCACCCGTGGCTCTGTTTTGGGCGTTTAGCATATCGAATTGTTCGCCTCGATGAGTACATTATTTCGTCTAATTGCATCATTTTCATTTGAGCTCATCTTGGTGCCCAAAATGCTGCTTGAAGAGGGCTATGTGATGTTAGTTTCAGATCTGTTTCAGTAGATGCACTTTTGTCATTTTTGCCATGATTGATGTGTGCATCCTATGAACTTGAGCCCTACATGTGTTTTGTAATATGCCATGCCATCTTTCCAGGGGTGTATGCCATGTATTTTTGTGATCTTTGTGGTGACTAGCACAAGCATGCAAACTAAGGATCATAATGTTGCTGATTTCAGAGACTTAGTAATTTCACCAAGTTATTCCCTGCTGTTATTGTTATGCCATGTGTTTATGTTGTTTCAGAGAGATCTATGCCTCTTTTGAGCATGATCAGTAAGGGTGTTCTGAACACATGGATTTGCTCTATCCGTCCATGCCTATGTTTGTAATTATGGAGTGCCATAGCTTGAGTCAATCGAGCTCTACTTTTGCTATAAAATGTTACTGGCAGATTGTTTACATGTTATTCGATTTTGCCAAGCTTGTTGTAGTTGATCCTTGCATGCTATGATGTTATTCTTGCCATTTGTAGCTTCTATGCCATGTCTTCTTGATGAATGTATGCTTAGTTTATCATGCAAAGCTCTGTAGTGAGTGCATCGAGCTCGTAAACATGCCTACTTGTTATCTGTTTTTGACATGTCCAGTTTTTCTGCCAAGTCTGAAAACTGTAACGAAACTTGCTTAATTGACATGGGTGTTATTATATTTTCTGGTCCTTTTTGGCTAATGGTCAGTAAGGGACTTTTGTTCTTTGTTTTGTGTAGATCCATGACATGCCTTATTTTGCTATGTCTTGTTCCTGTAGCATGTTGTTTCCTTGCTCTAAACATGTCATCCTGATGTTAATTTCTGGCATGATAGTATTTTCACCAAGTCTGTGAACCTGTTATCTTTTGCACTTTTGCCATGCTTGTTTGAACCTGTTATGCTGTGATTTAGCCATAGCTCAGTGTTCATATTTTGTCAAGCAACTTGAGTAGATCACTGCCATATGCTTCGCTGATATGTTTGGGTGTAGTAGATTAATTTCTTGTTGCTTGCTAAGTAGCATCATGCTGTTAATGGCAGAATCTTGTCATTCTTGTTTTGCTTGTCATTTGCAAACCGTGCATCCGATTCCGGTGATCTTTATATCGATTTCAACCGAATTCACCTCACCTTTCCAGTGGCATACTTGGTTTGCCGAGATTATGCCTTGTTCATCCTTGTCCTTCCGGGGCACGCATATGCATTGCATATCACATCTCGCATATCATGCCATGTTTTGCATCATGATTTCTTGCGCATTGCTCGCTCTTTTTCTATGCCTATGCTGCGATACCTACCACTTGCTATATCATGCCACCCATATTGCCATGTCAAACCACTAACCATCCTTTCCTTGCAAACCGTTGATTGGCTATGTTACCGCTTTGCTCAGCCCCTCTTATAGCGTTGCTAGTTGCAGGTGAAGATGAAGTTTGTTCCTTGTTGGAACATGATTATTTTGGGATATCACAATATCTCTTATTTAATTAATGCATCTATATACTTGGTAAAGGGTGGAAGGCTCGGCCTTATGCCTGGTGTTTTGTTCCACTCTTGCCACCCTAGTTTTCGTCATACCGGTGTTATGTTCCTTGATTTTGCGTTCCTTACACGGTTGGGTGATTTATGGGACCCCCTTGACAGTTCGCTTTGAATAAGGCTCCTCCAGCAAGGCCCAACTTTCGTTTTACCATTTGCCACCTAAGCCTTTTTCCCCCGGGTTTTCGCGAGCCCGAGGGTCATCTTTATTTTAACCCCCCGGGCCAGTTCTCCTTTGATTGCTGGTCCAAACTAGAGCGCTTTGCAGCGCCACCTCAAGGAAACTTGGGGTCTGGTTTTAGTTGTACGGACAGCTCATCCGGATGTGCCCTGAGACCGAGATATGTGCAGCTCCTATCAGGATTTGTCGGCACAATCGGGCGGCTTTGCTGGACTTGTTTTATTACTGTCGAAATGTCTTGTAGTCCGGGATTCCGAGACTGATCGGGTCTTCCCGGTAGAAGGAATATCCTTCGTTGACCGTGAGAGCTTATAATGGGCTAAGTTGGGACACCCCTGCAGGGTATTATCTTTCGAAAGCCGTGCCCGCGGTTATGAGGTAGATGGGAATTTGTTAATGTTCGGTTGTAGAAAACCCGAAGTTGACCTTAATTAAAACACATCAACCGCGTGTGTAACCGTGATGGTCTCTTCTCGGCGGAGTCCGGGAGGTGAACACGGTGTTGGAGTTATGTTTGACATAGGTTGTTCTAGGATCACTTCTTGATCACTTCTAGCTTCACGACTGTGCTTTGCTTCTCTTCTCGCTCTCTTTTGCGTTGTTAGCCACCATATATGCTAGTCGCTTGCTGCAGTTCCACCTCACAACCCTATCCTACCTTTAAGCTTAAATAGTCTTGATCTCGCGGGTGTGAGATTGCTGAGTCCCCGTGACTCAAAGATTCTGCCAAAACAGTTGCAGGTGCCGACGATGCCAGTGCATATGATACATCCGAGCTCAAGTGGGAGTTCGACGAGGAACGTGGTCGTTACTATGTGTCTTTTCCTGATGATCAGTAGTGGAGCCCAGTTGGGACGATCAGGGATCTGTGTACCATTTGGGGTAGTCTTCTTTCATTTTGGTTCCGTAGTCGGACCTTGAGTGTAATCTGGATGATGGATGTTAATTTATGTATTGTGTGAAGTGGCGACTGTAAGCCAACTATGTATCTCTTTCCCTTATGTATTACATGGGTTGTGTGAAGATTACCTCACTTGCGACATTGCTTTCAATGCGGTTATGCCTCTAAGTCGTGCTTCGACACGTGGGAGATATAGCCGCATCGAGGGCGTTACACTGCTCCCGCCAAGCGGCCAAGGGAACCTACTCCTCTGCCTCCTCGCGCCGGAGGTGGGCCAGGCTTTGACTTCTCCGCACTCAGCTCCGACGAGGAAGAAGAAGAGTAAGATTCTTGTTGTACTTGTATTTCTTCAATTCTTGTTGTTTTGTCTTGTATCTCATTTGCTTTACTCTGAACTTATTCCTTTTTAGGACTCTAGCCCAGAGGGCAGCAAAGAGAGCCAAGGTCCTGGTGATTATCATCGAGGACGACCCCACCGCGACAGCAGGGGGTGCGCCCGAGACAACCTTGCGGGACCCGGCAACTGTTCTTCAGAGCAGCCCCCAGCGCAGCCCCCAGCGTAAGTATATGGTTTGCTTCCCGCTGTTAGGCGCGCATGGATACTCTTTGTTTGCTGATATCTGACTGTTGGTTTGTGTAGGAGGAGAGCAGCCCCACCAGGAGCGTCCGGAGATCGCCCCTGACACGCCATCTGCTTCGACTACACCGCCAAGGGAGAGTTCTCCGGTAAGGGAGAATCCTCCGACAAGGGAGAGCTCTCCGGCAAGGGGGAGTTCTCCGGCAAGGGAGAAGTCTCCGGCAAGGGACAGCACCAGCGGCCCCCCGGCGGCGGAGACCCAAACTGCAGAGCCCGGTACAGGTAAACCTCTTGCTTCGAAACTTCCCTTGGGTTCTTCTTCGTTTGATCTTCCTTTTGGATATTTGCTTGACTTTTCTTCCTTTTCCGGCCGTTTGACCCATCTGCTGCGGAGCCGATGGAGAACGAGGTTGTTGTCGACGACGCCGCTGCCACCGAAGAAGCGGCCAGCGCTGATGATCCCACCGACGAAGAGTCCGCTAAGGCTGCCGCCGCAGCAGCTGGCGAGGAGTCCGGTGATCGTACTGACGGCCCTGAGGCCGCAGGAGCGCCAGGCGCTACGCCGACCGCCGAGCCTTCCGCCGCTGCCGCAGCGCTAGGCTCCAAAGAGCCCCAGCCAGGCGTCTACTTGAAGGCCGGTGACGGCGTCTTCATCAACCTCCCCTGGGCGTCAAGGTCCAGGGCGCCGGTCGAAGGAGAAAGCTTCGATGTAGAGGTGCTTGCCTCCGCTGGGCTGACGCTGGTCGACGCGCCAAGTAGCAGCAGCGGCGAGCCCGAGGAGGAGCGGCTGCTGCGGAAGTTGTTGTCGCTCTACCGCGCCCGGCAAGCCAAGCTAGAATCCCGCGAAGCGCTTGCCGCGAAGGCGGGAGCATACATTGAGAAGCGCGCGGAGGAGCTCCGAGGTATCAACCAGGCAGCTCTCCGGTCCCTGGCGGAGGAGCGGGAGCAGCTCGCCGAGGAGCAGAAGGCCTTCCTCCTCGAGAAGGCTGACGTCGAAGAGCAGCAGCGGCTTGCCGCTGAGAAACTGTCTGCGCACGAGGGCGAGCTGGCGCAGCGGAAGGTCAACCTTGATAGCCATGAGGAGGAGCTTGCCGCGCGCGAGCGAACACTTGGCGGAGCTATCAAGCAAGCGGAGGACGCTGCTGCAGCTGCCGAGGCCACCAAGAAGGAGCTGGAGACGAAGGTGGCGCAGCTGGAGGCCGATCTCAAGGAGAGCGGCGAGGAGCTTGCCGCGCTCAAGCGTGAGCGGGAGAAGGACGCCTACAGCCACTCAGAGCTGCAGGCCCGCCTCGCCGAGAAGGACAAGGAGCTCAGTGCCGCCAAGGAATCCAACGCAGATCTTGAGTAGAAGCTGACCACTTTGACCAAGACGCTGGACGGCGCCAGGGAGCGGGAGGTGGCCTTGAAGGAGGAGATCAAGGCCGACAAGGCGCTGCTGGAGAGTGTTGCTGTCACCCAGAACACTTTTAGGGAGACCATGGAGCACTGGACGGAGAGTCTTGTGAATGCTGCCGCAGACATCGACAGGGAGCTGGCGCAGCTAGGGATGGAGGATCTCGGGTATCCCTCCGATGAAAACCTCCAATCCAGCGCCAAGCTCACCTTGTTCTTCAAAGGTGTGGCGACGGCCCTCCAGCGACTCCGGGAGAGGATCCCAAAGCAGCTGGCCGACGAGTCGCGCAAGATCTGCGCGGGAGCTCTTCAAAAGGTGTTGGTGAAGGTGGCCTTCCGCAACCCGGGCCTCAACCTCACCAACGTCCTCAAGACCCTGCCGCCGGAAGCTGATCTAGAGGCGCTCAAGACCCTTGTCGCACCCATTGTGGACAAGGTGAGCGGGATCAAGAGGGTTGAGGGCAATCGTGTAGACTAGGCCGCCCGTTTTCTTCTTTTCTTGTCGCTGCTGGTCATGTTATGAAAACAATCTATTAGAGCCGCGACAAGCTATCTTGTAATATAACTCTATTTTGGGTAGTGATTGCAATGTTATTTCCTTTACTTGATTCCTTCCTTTGTATGTTCTTGCCCTACGCTTTTAGGGAACTTGCCGGCGCAGGCACCTTAGCCGCGAGCGCTGAGTGCGGGACGTCAGCAGCCTGCTGGTTGTGCCGTTACCGACAAGAAACCTTGTCGCAACTAGTCGCAGCTCACTTAAGTTGTTGAGCGGACTCGAAACAAAGTAAGGGCGCAACTCTAGTCGCAGCACACTTAAGTTGTTGAGCGGACTCGAAACAAAGTAAGGGCGCAACTAGCCACGAGCTGGTTCCTCCGCGCACAGGTTTTCCATACAAAGCATCGTCGTTCAAGGAAGATAACTTAAAAATTTTAAAAATTTGATTGCTCAAACTTTGGCAACTTAGCATTTCTGTTGTTTGCATCCCGGCAAGGCGAAACTTTCTTGAACGACGCCTGGTCCATACCATTATCTTCTCCTTCCCCCCCCCCCCCCCCCCCCGTCAAACTTGTGGGCGAGGGAACCTTCCTTTCCTTGAGAAAAAAGAAAGAAGAGAAAATAAAGATATGGAGCCTTATGGCTCGTTATTGCTTACCGGGGGTTGGCGTTGCACAAAGTGTCAGATAACTCATGCAAAAAATAAAAAGCATGAAATTGACAAGATGTGCGGAGCACATGAGCTTTATTTATGCACAGGGTCTGTGCCTGGCTTTGTACAAAGGATTACATGCAACGGCGGCAAGACTTGTACAAAAGGTGGTTGCCGGAACAGGGTCCGGCAACCGCGCCTTACGGGTAAAACTTACGAAGATGCTCTATGTTCCAGGAGTTGCTCACCGGAATGCCATCTTCGGTCTCAAGGCGGACAGCGCCAGGCCTAGTGACTCGTTTCACCCGGTAAGGGCCTTCCCACTTCGACGTCGACTTGTTGGAATTCTTGGCGGACTGAACGCGCCGAAGAACAAGGTCGCCTTCCTCAAGACTTCTGGCGTTAACTTTGCGGCTATGGTAGCGGCGCAAAGCTTGCTGGTAGCTGGCAGCTCGTACAGCAGCCTGAAGACGGTCTTCCTCAAGGAGCAGCGCGCCATCTTGTCGTAGCTGCTCTTGCTCAATCTCATCATAAGCGAGCACTCGAGGTGACCCATATACGAGTTCCGTGGGGAGAACTGCCTCTGCTCCATAGACTAGAGCGAAAGGTGTGTGGCCAGTGGCTCGATTTGGCGTCGTCCTGATCGACCAAAGAACCATCGGCAGCTCCTCAATCCAGTTTCTTCCACACTTGTGCAGCCTGTCGAAAGTCCTAGTCTTGAGCCCACGCAGCACTTCAGCATTTGCCCTCTCCGCTTAACCGTTGCTTCTGGGGTGAGCAACAGAAGCGAAGCAAACCTTGGCGCCAAGATCTTGGACGTACTGCATGAAGGTGCGGCTCGTGAATTGCGTACCGTTGTCGGTGATGATCCTGTTAGGGATCCCGAAGCGGCAAACAATCGACCTGAAGAACTTGACTGCTGACTGTGTTGTCACCTTCCTCACTGCTTCCACTTCCGGCCACTTTGTGAACTTGTCGATTGCAACGTACAAGTACTCAAAGCCCCCGACTGCTCGGGGGAAGGGGCCGAGGATGTCGAGCCCCCAGACCGAAAATGGCAGGATAAAGGGATCGTCTGGAGAGCTTGAGCTGGCTGGTGTATCTGCTTGGAATGGAACTGGCACGCTTCACACTTGGTTACTTGTGCAGTTGCATCCTGGAGGGCTGTCGGCCAAAAGAAACCTTGCCGGAATGCTTTGCCGGCAAGTGCTCTCGCGCCAATGTGGTGACCACATATGCCTCCATGTATCTCTGCCAACAGCTTTTGTCCATCTTCCCGGTGAATACACTTCAATTTCACACCGTTGAGTCTTCTTCTGTACAGTGTGTTGTCGACAAACCGGTACATACTTCCGCTTCTTCTTGCTCTTCGGGAGGTTCTCCTGTCTGAAGGAAACGGACAATCTGTTGTGCCCATGCTGGAGCTTGCGGCTCGACAACAAGGACTAAAGGCACATCTGCTGCTGTGGGAACATCCGCTTCTACGGCGAGAACCTGGGGCTCAGCCGGAGCGTGACGTTCCCCGGCAAGCTTGCCGGAGCAAAACTTGTCGGGAGCTTCTGCTTCGACGGAACAAACCCTGGGGTTTGCCGGAGCAGACTGCTCCCCAGCACTCTTGGTGTTGATCTTGGGGACCTTCTTGGCGGCGGCTTCGGGAAGCTCTGCCGGAAGATAGTCACCAAAAATCAACTTACTCTTCTTGCTCTGTCCAGTTGATGGCGTTACAGACGGTTGAGTCAGCTTGAGCACAAAGATTCCTGGTTCCGCAGGTAACTTAAGAGCTGCGCACTTTGACAGGCCATCGGCAATGTCGTTCTGAGCTCTCGGAACATGTTCCATCTGCAGGCCGTCAAAGCGCTCTTCTAGCTTTCTCACTTCATCAACGTAGGCTTCCATCAACGGACTCTGATAACTCTTATTCACTTGGCGGACGACAAGCTGCGAGTCACCCTTGACAATGAGCTTCTTGATCCCAAGGTCTGCCGCGATCCTGAGACCGGCAAGCAAACCTTCATATTCTGTAGTATTGTTTGTTGCTTGCTCCTTGGGAAAGTGCATCTGGACTATGTACTTGAGGTGCTCTCCGGTGGGTGCGACAAGCAGCACGCCAGCACCGGCGCCTTGCAGCGAGAAGGCACCATCAAAGTACATCAGCCACTCTTTGCTTGCTCCCATGACGGGGATGCTCATTTCTGGAATTTCTTCATCTGGTGTTGGCGTCCACTCTGCTATGAATTCTGCCAATGCTTTGCTTTGGATAGTTGAAGTGCTCTCAAACTTGAGGCCAAAGCTTGACAGTTCCAGTGCCCACTCAACAATCCTGCATGTCACTTCTGGATTCTGCAGTATCCTCTTCAGCGGAAAACGAGTGACGACTGTGATCTCATGTGCTTGGAAGTAATGGCGCAGCTTTCTCGAGGCCATGAGAAGGCCGAAAAGCAATTTCTGCACACCAGAGTACCTTGACCTAGCCCCCTGCAGAAGGGAACTGACAAAGTAAACTGGGCGCTGCACCATTCTCTTCTGTATCTCCTCACGCGCCTGTGCAGATCCATCTTTGTCAGGACCAGAGCTTGTCGGGAAAGCCCCCTGCTTGTCGCTGGATGCGCCTGCCGTGGTTGCTAGCTCATCATCTGCCTCCCTCTCCGCTACTAACGCAGCACTAACCACTTGATTGGTTGCTGCCAGATACAGCAGCAACTTCACTTGTGGCTTAGGTGCGACAAGTATTGGAGTGGAGGACAGGTATCTCTTCAAGTCCTGCAGCGCAGCCTCCGCTTCCGGAGTCCATTTCATTGGACCTGCCTTTTTCAATATTTTGAAAAACGGCAGGGCGCGCTCAGCAGACTTAGAGATAAACCTGCTGAGAGCTGCCACGCAACCGGCAAGTCTTCGTACATCCTTGACGCGCTTTGGTGCTTCAATCTGCTCAATGGCCTTGATCTTGTCGGGATTGGCTTCAATTCCCCGCTGAGACACGAAGAACTCCAGAAGCTTGCCAGAAGGTACTCCAAACACACACTTCTCGGGGTTGAGCTTGAGGCTGATCTTGCGCAGATTTGCAAAAGTCTCGTCTAAATCTTGAATCAGAGTTGCCTTGTCCTTGCTCTTGACCACTACGTCATCCATGTAGGCTTCCACTTTTCTGTGTATTTGTGGCTCAAAAGCGGTATGGACTACCCTTGCGAATGTTGAACCAGCATTCTTTAAACCGAAAGGCATCCGTATGAAACAGTACGTGCCACATGGAGTGATGAATGCGGTCTTCTCCTCATCCTCTTCTGCCATGAAGATCTGATGGTATCCTGAGTATGCGTCAAGAAATGAAAGCAAGTCACATCCGGCCGTGGAGTCAACAATCTGGTCAATGCGCGGCAAGGGAAACGGGTCTTTGGGACAAGCTTTGTTAACATCGGTAAAGTCGATACAAAGCCTCCATTTCCCGTTTGCCTTGCGCACGACTACAGGATTGGCCAACCACGTAGGATGGAGCACTCCTCTGACAAGGCTGCCGCTTCCAACTTCTTGATTTCTTCTGCGATGAATTCTTGGCGCTCCACTGCTTGCTTCCTGACTTTCTGCTTGACGGGCCGCGCATGAGGACAGACGGCAAGGTGGTGCTCAATTACTTTCCTGGGAACACCGGGGATGTCGGACGGTTGCCATGCAAACACATCGACGTTCGCCCGCAGGAAAGCAATGAGCGCACTTTCCTATTTAGGGTCAAGAGTGGCACTGATGGTGAAGGTACCACCAGTGCCGTCCTCCTTGGCGGACACCTTCTTGGTCTCTGGCGGAGCTGCCATTGTCTTCTTACACTTGCCGGTGGAGCTCGATGGTGCGTCCTCGACGGTAGCGCAGCACTCCGAGGAGGTGCGCTTGCCGGAGTGGGCATCAGAACTTTCGCCGGAAACTGATCCACGAGCACCTATGGGTACCGGCGGACCGGGCCCCTTTCGGTTCGGTGGGGGGCGGAGGTCGCACGAAGAGCAGATCGAGGCGAAGCACACGAGCAGTTTACCCAGGTTCGGGCCGCACTGATCGCGTAATACCCTACTCTTGCATTGTGGTTTGTATTGAGTTCTTGCTCGGGAGCGCTGAGTGCTACAGTACACACTGGCAGCTAACGAGACCGAGCGTGAGTGTTCTTCTCCCCAGGAGCTTCAGCGGCAAGTGACTTGCGATCCGTTGCGGCTGCCGCTTCCCGGTAAATCTTGTCGGTGCAGATAAGAGCGTCCTTCTTGTCGCCAGGGGCAGAGATGACACTTATCTGGCCTAGCATCTTCAGCATGTTATACGCATAGTGAGAGGCCGCCATGAACTTGGCGAGCGCTGGACGGCCGAGAATCCCATTGTAAGGCAATGGAAAATCGGCAACGTCAAAAGTGACCCTCTCAGTTCTGAAGTTCAACTCGCTGCCGAATGTCACCGGCAACGTGATCTTCCCCTTTGGCTTGCTCCTTCCCGGGTTGATTCCTTGAAATGTGTCGGTTTCTTCGAGCTCGCTATCAGGGACCTGGAGTTTCCGGAGCACAGCGGAGGAGATGAGGTTCAAGCCGGCCCTGCCGTCAACTAGCATCTAAGTGACCTTGACATTGCGGATAGTTGGTGAAACCAACATCGGCAAGCACCCGACCGTAGTTGTGCGATCAGGGTGGTCCTCAATGTCAAAGATGACAGGCGTGATGGACCATTTCAGAAGCTTGCGTGACTCGACGGGTGGTTCTGCCGCATTGACTTCCCGCACCCACTGCTTGAGTTGGCGGTGTGAAGTATGCAGAGAAGCACCGCCGTTAACGCACAAGACCTCTGTGGCTTTCTGGAACTCCTGCTCACTGGTCTCGACATCATCCATGTCTTCGTCGTCGTCATCTTCATCCTTGTCGCGGCCGCGGGGAGGTCTGTCTCCTTGCCGCTGCTTGGCCTTGCCGCGGCGTCCTCCCCGGCCGGGGCGATTCATGCCGGACCCTCCAGCACCTCCTTGGGCTTTCTCCTTGTCGCGTCGCTCGTATTCGGCCTTTTGCAGCTCGACAAGCTGCTCGACCTTCTTGCAGCTCTGGAGGTCATGGCCCTTGGTGCGGTGGATCTTGCAATACTGTTTGTTGGTGCCGTCCTGCTTGTCGGCGACCGCCACAGCCTGGCAGTTGGCGCATGCGGCAACCTTCTTGTCGGAGCTACCAGCTTTGGCTTTCTTGGCGCCACCTTCGTTGCCGGACTGCTCAACAACTAGCACATCTTTGCCTTTCCTCTTCCTGTTGTTCCGCCGCCGGTTTTTCTTTGCCGGGGCAGCATCCTTGCTGTCAGATCCTCCTGCTCCTGTATTCTCTCCGGGGAGTTTCCTCCCTTCCTCAGCACGTGCACACTTGTCGGCCAGGGCATACAGCTCGCTGACGTCTCTGATCTTGCACATCGCCATCTCCTCCCGCATCCTGCGGTAACGCACGTTCTGATGGAACGCGCTGATAACCGCGGCAGGGTGGACATCTGGGATGGTGCGCTGTACACGGCTGAATCTCTGAATGTACTTGTGCAGGGGCTCTCCTTCCTTCTGGGAGAGCAGATGAAGGTCACTCTCCTGGCCATGAGGTTTGTGGCCGCCTGTAAAGGCGCCGACAAACTGATGGCATAAGTCTGCCCAGGAGGATATGGAGTTGTCTGGCAAGTGCATGAGCCAGGACCTGACGTTGGGCTTGAGCACCAGCGGGAAGTAGTTGGCAAGGATCTTGTCGTCCCGCCCCCCAGCAGCTTGCACTGCGATGGTGTAGATGCTGAGGAACTCCGACGGATGCGACTTGCCGTCGTACTTCTCGGGTACGTCTGGCTTGAAATTCTTCGTGCTGGGCCACTGGACTTGCCGTAGCTCACGGGTAAACGCAGGGCAACCTACCGCGTACGGCAAGTCGCCTGGTTCCCCTGGCGCATGCATGTCGACAGAGGGCCCAGCGCGCTGGTCTGATTGACGCCACGCTTCTCTTCGGCGCTCGATGCGAGTACGAGCGTCTTCTTGCTGTCGTTCGTGAAGAACTTGACGCTGATCGTGACGAGCTCACGGATCTGATGACGCGGTGGAGTCGCTGTCGAGGTGGATCCGGCGAGTCGGCGATCTTGGCCTTCGCGGCGGGGAGTGCACGGTGGTTGCACCCCCACCGGTCATGTCGCCACCGGCTCGTGCCTGGCTGACTCGCCGCCGCTGCGATGTACTCGGCTGTCGTGGAGTGTCGCCGTTGGCAAAGCCGATGAGACTCTGAATGGTGGCCCTCCAGTCGTCGATCTTGTCCGCCGTTGGAGGGTAATCTAGGAGCAGTTGAGCTCGCGCCAAAGCTTCTGCTGGAGTGGCAGGTAGCGGTGGCGAACGGTGTGAGGAGCGGGATATGCTCGGACTTCTAATTATGTTAGAAGGAGCAGTATCCTGTCCAGGCGACCGTGCCTCACTCGTGCCAGCATGTTGGCGTGCATGCTGGTCTTGAGCATCCCGAGATCCACCAGCTCGATCTGGGTCCAGCGAGCGTATGGTACCGTGAGTACCACGACGAGCTTCCTTGCCGACGCCCGTTCCTCTGCCGGCGTCTACCCCACCAGCCGTTTGCTCCGGTGGTGGTGGGTTTGTCGCGGACGGAGCAGCCGCCTCCGAAGCCTTCTTCTTCGGCGGCATGTCGATGAAGATGATGAAGATCTAGCTCGTGTGAACGCCGGATCAGGTTCACACAACCTCGACGCCCCCTACCTGGCGCGCCAAAGATGTCGGGGAAACTGATCCACGAGCACCTATGGGGACCGGCGGCCGGGACCCTTTCGGTTCGGCGGGGAGCGGAGGTCGCACGAAGAGCAGATCGAGGCGAAGCACACGAGCAGTTTACCCAGGTTCGGGCCGCACTGATCGCGTAATACCCTACTCCTGCATTGTGGTTTGTATTGAGTTCTTGCTCGGGAGCGCTGAGTGCTACAGTACACACCGGCAGCTAACGAGACCGAGCGTGAGTGTTCTTCTCCCCCCCCCCCCTCTACGTTGCGCATGGGCCTCCTTTTATATGCTCAAGGGGTCACCGACAGGTGGCAACATATACAAGGGTAAAAATGGAAAAGTGTTGCGGTTGGTACAGCTACCTATACAGTGTATCATACCTAACCCTGACGGCATGGGACAAGGGCATTAAATGCCCATCTGCGTCGCCCAAACAGTGCAAAAAAGGGACCGTCAGGGACGCCACCGTTCGCCACGATGGCAATCTTGTCAGCGCCGCTTGCCACCGCGTACCGCTGGCTGCACAGCCTCCCGCCACGTACGCCTGAAGGGTCCCTGAGCGACACGTTGGTGGATGTGCTGGAGCGTGGGTACGGAGTGGTAGCTTGTTGCGGCAAACGCCTTCCGCGGTCGTTGTCTTGTCGCGTCCAGTGGCTTGCCGCCCACCGGGCCTCGCCGGGACGCGTGGCGCGTCGTGGCAAGTTCCTTGAGACGCCTTGGTTGTCCTTCCCGGCAAGCTCCTCTTGCCGGGGTCTTGTGCCTTGAGTGGCCTTCCCGGCAAGCTCCTCTTGCCGGGGCCTTGTCTCCTTGGCTTGAATACTTTGTTCTTGAATGGCTCCAAAGGAACCACGGAGGACCTTGGCGGTCACCCGGCAAGCCTTGCCGCGGGGTGCCGCGACTGCCCGTGCACAAGTTCGGGATACTAGGGTACCCCTACTCTAGTACACCGACATCATCTCTATCAGATCTCACTCTCGTAAGTGACCATGAAGGGATTGACAACCCCTAATCGCGTTGGTTTGGTTGAGCTATTGTTTTTGTGTAGGTACGAGGGACTTGAGCGTAGCCTCCTACTGGATTGATACCTTGTTTCTCAAAAACTAAGGGAAATACTTACGCTACTTTGTTGCATCATCCTCTCCTCTTCGGGGAAATCCAACGCAGTGCTCAAGTGGTAGCACATACCCACATGATCTCTTATGATCTGTAGTTGTCCTCTTGATTGTTTCCACAATCAGGCTCATGACTTTGAATTTTTAGGGCACATCAAACAATTGCAGCAAGTCGATGGAGTGGCCTCTGATCATCTTGTGATCTCCAGATTTGGGCAGCAAGGTATGCCTCAAGATGGTGCTGATTGTGGTCTTTCTTCTTCTTAGCATATACATCCAAGCCATCCTCATGCTCTTCAGGGGCATTGATCAATTTTGCCCACTCAGCAACTGTTGATTGGTACCTTGTACCCTCAGACATCCAAACAATTCTACCATCAGGATATAAGTGTGTTGTGGAGTAGAATTGATTAGTTCATCATTCCACTTGGTGAACTTCTGAACCACAAATTTGTGTACTCCACATGATCTGAAACTTTCATGCACTCCTGGAAAATGATCTTCATTCTCATCAATGTATTCCCAACCTGTCCACTTCATATCAGAAACAATTGGCTTCTTGTCAAGCAAGATGGTTTCATAGAAATCCTGCTGCTCCTTGGTGTGGAACCTCTAATCCACAGCAGTCCTTCTCCTTGCAGCATATGGATCAGATTGTCTCCAAAGTCTGAGACCTGCATCCTTCCTCATGTTCATGTATTCTGCCACTGGATGGCTGTCATCATGATCTGGAATCTTGGGTTTGAGTTTCCTAAGCACTTGGGCTTCAGCATCTTCTTCATCATTCTCAGACACCGGGGCCTTGTTCTTCTCAGCAACAGAAATATTCCTTGTGCTCCTCTTGGGTGCAGTCTTTGGAGCTGGAGCAGAAGCTTTGGGAGCTGTCTTAGGCTTAGAAGGTGCAGCCCCAGACTTGATGGCATCTCCCGTCAGCTTTTGAGACTTTGATGCTGGTGCAGCATCTTCTTCCTCTTCTTCATCTTCAGCAAATGTGTGTCTCTCAAATTCTGCCATGGGATCTACTTTCTTGCACCATCTTCCTCTCTTCCTTTCCTTCTTCTTCTTGCCCTCACCAGCAGCCTCTCCACCAGTTGATTTGGAAGTTTCAAGAGTGGAGGCTCTGGCCTTAGACATGGGCACTCTCTTGGCAGGTGCCTTCTTGTGCATACCAGGTTTGGTTGCAGCAGCAACACCATATTCTTTTTTCAGCACCTTCTTCTTGGAGCTGACCTCTTCTTCAGTAGCAACATAATCCTCATCCACTGAGTCCAAGTTTCTCGTCTTCCTTGTCCTTGTAGCTGCTTTGGGCAAGTTGCTTGGGGTACTCCTGCTACCCTCATCATAGCTGCTAGAGGGACTAGTGCCCTCACTCATGTTCACCTGCTCTTCTGACTTGTTTTGGCTATCACTCTGATCTGACATTCTGACAAAGCAAACTGACTGCTGACCTTGTGAATAGATATGGATGAGATAGAGTGGATGAGCATCAGAAAGTGCTGAGGTTTTGCAAAACAAATGAGTCAAAAACTTAGTTTTAGTTTTACACAAAAAGCATTTCGGAGCTACCGATTTGTTAAACCCGGTGACACCGAAGCAACTTTTGGAGTCTAAACTAGTGAAATCGGTCAGACCGAAACACAGTTCGGTGACTCCGAGATTGCTAGGGTTTCACAAAGAGTTGAACTCGGTTGTAACACCCCGGATGTAACTTGCCATAATTGTAACTCCAACTCTTGCCATTTTCGGCAATGTGATATAATATTCCCTCCGTGGTTGGGTTTCCCTTCGTTTTGCATTTTGCTCATGTCATGCATTTCATATCATGTCATCATGTGCATCGCAATTGCATACGTGTTCATCTCATAAATCCGAGCATTTTCCCCGTTGTCCGTTTTGCAATCCGGCGCTCCTATGTTCCCCGGCGTCCCCTTTTACCTTTTTCCGTGAGCGGGTATTAAACTTTCTCGGAATGGACCGAGGTTTGTCAAGCGGCCTTGGTATAGCACCGGTAGACCGCCTGTCAAGTTTCACGTCATTCGGAGGTCGTTTGATACTACAACGGTTAACCGGGTAACCGTGAAGGCCTCGTGTGTGTTGCAGCCCAAAACCCCTCCAAAACAGCCCAATAACCCATCTAAGACACTCCCATGTCCATCGCCGCTCGATCACGATCGTGTGGGTGAAAACCGCACTCCATTTGGAGCTTCCTAGCCCCTCCCACCTATAAATAAGTGCCTCCCTCTCCATTCTCGGGCAAACCCTAGACAAATCCCCTCTCCGCGCCGCCGGACGTGTCCGGACGGAGCCGGACGCGTCCGCCCCGTCCCACCGCCGCCACGTGTCGCGCCGCGACTCGCCGTGCCCGCGCCCCACTTCGCCGGCCCGCGGAGCCCGCGGCCGGCCCGCCCGCGCCGCCGACCGGGCCCGCGCCCCGCGCGCGCCGTCCGCCAGCTCCCCGCCGCCGTGGTGCTCCTCCGCCAGCTCGCCGCCGCCGAGCTCGCCGGCCGCCGCCCGGCTCCGTCTCCCCGCGGCCCCGCCGCCACCTCCTCCCGCCGGCGCCGCCCCGCCACCGCGCCCCGCGCTCGCCCCGCGTCTCCCCCGCCTCGACGGCGCCTCCTCCGGCCAGATCCGGGCCGGCGCCGCCCGGATCCGGTCGCCCCGGTCACCTCGGTTCGCGGGCCCGAGCCCTAGATCCGTTTCGCGAGGGGTATATTTTCCTCAAGTCCCAGTAATTTTGTTGCATGTTCATCGCATCATAACTTTGCACCCGTGGCTCCGTTTTGGGCGTATAGCATATCAAATTGTTCGAATCGATGAGTACATCATTTCATCTCATTGCATCATTTTCATTTAAGCTCATCATGATGCCCGAAATTCTGTTGGAAAAGGGCTATGTGATGTTAGTTTCAGATCTGTTTCAGAACATGCACTTTTGTCATTTTTGCCATGATTGATGTGTGCACCTAATGAATTGGAGCCCTACATGTGTTTTGTAATATGCCATGCCATCTTTGCAGGGGTGTATGCCATGTATTTTTGTGATATTTTTGGTGACTAGCACAAGCAGGCAAACTAGGGATCATAATGTTGCTGATTTCAGAGACTTAGTAATTTTACTGTCATGTTCTGCTGTTATTTTTATGCCATGTGTTCATGTTGTTTCAGAGAGATCTATGCCTCTTTTGAGCATGATCAGTAAAGGTGTTTTGAGCATATGGATTTGCTCTATCCATCCATGACTTTGTTGGTAATTATGGAGTGCCCTAGCTTGAGTCAATCTAGCTCTACTTTTGCTATAAAATGTTACTGGCAGATTGTTTACATGTTATTCGATTTTGCCAAGCTTGTTGTAGTATATACTTGCATGATATGATGTTTTTCTTGCCATGTCTAGATTCTATGCCATGTCTTCTTGATGGATGTATGCTTAGTTTATCATGCAATGCTCTGTAGTGAGTGCATCGAGCTCGTAAACATGCCTACTTGTTATCTGTTTTTGAAATGTCCAGTTTTCTGCTAAGTCTGAAAACTATAACGAAACTTGCTTATTTGACATGTATGCTATTACATTTTCTGATCCTTTTTGGCTTATGGTCAATAAGGTACTTTTGTTCTATGCTTTGAGTAGAAGGAATATCCTTCGTTGACCGTGAGAGCTTATAATGGGCTAAGTTGGGACACCCCTGCAGGGTATTATCTTTCGAAAGCCGTGCCCGCGGTTATGAGGCAGATGGGAATTTGTTAATGTCCGGTTATAGAAAACCCGAAGTTGATCTTAATTAAAACACATCAACCGCGTGTGTAACCGTGATGGTCTCTTCTCGGCGGGGTCCGGGAAGTGAACACGGTGTTGGAGTTATGTTGGACGTAGGTTGTTCTAGGATCATTTCTTGATCACTTCTAGCTTCACGACCGTGCTTTGCTTCTCTTCTCGCTCTCTTTTGCGTTGTTAGCCACCATATATGCTAGTCGCTTGCTGCAGCTCCACCTCACAACCCTATCCTACCTTTAAGCTTAAATAGTCTTGATCTCGCGGGTGTGAGGTTGCTGAGTCCCCGTGACTCACAGATTCTACCAATACAGTTGTAGGTGCCAACGATGCCAGTGCAGATGACGCATCCGAGCTCAAGTGGGAGTTCGACGAGGAACGTGGTCGCTACTATGTGTCTTTTCCTGATGATCAGTAGTGGAGCCCAGTCGGGTTGATTCGGGGATCTGTGTAGCATTTGGGGTGGTCTTCTTTCATTTTGGTACCATAGTCGGACCTTGAGTGTAATCTGGATGATGAATGTTTATTTATGTATTGTGTGAAGTGGCGACTGTAAGCCAACTATGTATCTCTTTCCCTTATGTATTACATGGGTTGTGTGAAGATTACCTCACTTGCGACATTGCTTTCAATTCGGTTATGCCTCTAAGTCGTGCTTCGACACGTGGGAGATATAGCCGCATCGAGGGCGTTACAAGTTGGTAATCAGAGCCTTCCCCGACCTTTGGAGCCCCCACTGATTGATCGTTTCTAGCGGCCGAGTTGTGTCTAGAAAAATGTTTTGAGTCATTTAGGAATTATATATCGGAGAGTTTAGGAATTCTTTTTACTTCCCAGTCTCCTCATCGCTCTGGTAAGGCATCCTGACGTAGAGTTTTGACTCTTCTCTTCTCAAATTTCACTAAAAAAAATTTAGGATCACGCGGTATCTTAGAATCGTTCCGATGGTTTTATGATGACAACATTGTCTTGGTGCCTCCTGTCAGCAGGGGTTTAGTGGAGGTGTCCCGGGGAGTTGAGCTCCGAGGTGTTGTCGTCATAATTTTATCGTTGCAGTTCTGGAATACCTGAGTTTAGTAGGACGACATCGAAAATCTCTTTTGTACAGTTGTTGGTGAGATAACCCTGATAGCCCAGTACTGAGGCGAGTGCGGGAGTATTGCCATAACTCGTATAACGGATGCTTTTTGAAGGTTGAGGTAGACGATTTCCGAGGGTTTCTTGGTTATGTGTTGAAGGATGGATACAGCTGGATCTAGGTATTGTTAGTTTGGGTGATATATTTTGTGTCCCTTTTATCCCCAACACCTGATTGCATAACCAGAAAGTTTCGGGAGTTTATAAGTGGGAATTCATGTAGCTCTAGTATTTCTTCCGGAAGATATTTGGTTCGTGATTGGGTAATCCTTACCAAGTATTTGTTCACATCCGTACCTTGTTGATTTTATTCCATACCTTTATCTAAATGGCTTCTCAGCTTATGGAAGTGTGATGCTTTACTTTGGAATTCATTCGTTCATTCTTGTTCGAATGTTTATTGTGAAGACTATATGTTGCAATTTCGATCCTTTGATTCAGCTTGAATATATGTCTTTCAGGATGCTAATGGATGTCACCCTCTTCAGGATGGCTCCGCCAACGCGTCAGAATCCGGAACGCAATGAAGGAAGTCAGGATAACCCTCCGCCACCACCTCCGCCTCCGGAGGCATGGCAAGCCTTGATGACAGCCACCAATGCCAACGCTCAGATTCTGATTCAGCTCTTGCAAGATCGCAACCAAGGGCAAGGTAATCAGGGAAATCAAGGCCAAGGCAACAATCAGCCGCACTTCGCTTCACTCAACCAGTTCCTTGCAAATCAGCCAAAGACTTTCAGCTACTGTGTCGAGGCCACAGACGCCGATGATTGGCTCGTGGACATCAACAAGCACTTCGAATGTAGCAATGTCAGACCTGAGGACTTTTTCAAGTTTGCCTCTTTTCAACTCAAGGATCAAGCTGCTGAGTGGTTCCAACAATACAAAGATTCCAGAGGAGGTCGTGTGATTACCTGGGATGATTTTCGCCGTGACTTCAAAGCTCATCACATTCCAGAAAGTGTTGTTGAGAGTAAGCGTGAGGAGTTCCGCAATCTCAAGCAAGGCAACATGTCTGTGTATCAATACAACACTCAGCTCCAGAAGCTCTCTCGTTTTGCTAAGCAAGACATCCCTGATGAGAAGAGTATGATCTACCAATTCAGGCGTGGTCTCAGAGAAGATCTGCAACTTGCTCTCGTGCTTTTTGAACCGTTAAAGTATGATGAATTCTACAACATGGCACTGAAACAAGAAGCTGCTCAGCTCAAGTGTGAGGCCTCTAAGAAGAGAGTCAGAGACGTAGTTCAGTCTGCTTCTTCCTCACTTGTGGCAGCTAAGCAACAGAAGTTCTGGTTGCCTCCTCCTCCTCCGTTCCGTCAGCCTTATCAGCAGAAGAACTCAAGTGGTCGTGGATCTTCCCACCCACCCAACCCTGGTTATCAGAACAAGTCTCAGAACCAAGCTCCAAGGCCAAATGCTCCTTATCATCGTCCGCTCTCAGAGGTGACTTGCAACAAATGTCAGCAAAAGGGTCACTATGCGAACAAGTGCTTCAACCAAAGGCGCCTTCCGCCTCCTCCTCCTGTGAGATCTTCCAGCAATGCAGTGGTCAAGCATAATTCCAAGTCTGCAAAGGTGAATATGATGAATGCAGCTCAAGCAGAGGATTCTTCAGAAGTGATCATGGGTAACCTTCCTGTTAATGATATTCCTGCAAAAGTCTTATTTGATACTGGTGCTTCGCGTTGTTTCATCTCAAGACCTTTTGCATCTAAGCATGAGTTGGGTTATCAAGTTTTGCCTAGTTCTTTATCAGTGGTGTCCCCGGGTAAACAAATGACATCTAATGTTTGTGTCCCGGATGTTTCCATCAAGATGGGCGACTATAGATTTCTGGCTAAACCAATTGTTCTTGGTGACTCTGATATTGATCTTATTCTCGGGATGGACTGGCTTTGTAAATACAAGGCTCAGCTTGATTGTGCTGCCAGGGAAATTCAATTGACTCACTGTTCTGACGATGTGATCATCTATGCCGCTCGTGATGATACCATTCGGTTGTTTTCTCTCAATGAGAAGGGCGAATTGGATGCTATCTCTCAAATTCCAGTCGTTTGTGAGTACCAAGATGTCTTTCCAGAAGAGCTGCCGGGTATGCCTCCTCACCGGCCAGTTGAATTCGTTATTAATCTTGAGCCTGGCACGGAACCCGTTTGCAAGCGTCCTTACAAGCTTGGGCCAAAAGAGTTGAAGGAATTGAAGAAACAACTCAATGAACAAGAGCGTCTGGGTCTGATCAGACCGAGTTCTTCTCCTTGGGGTTGTGGTGTTCTTTTTGTCCAGAAGAAGGATGGCACGGACCGACTTTGCGTCGATTACCGTCCATTGAACAAGAAGACTATCAAGAACAAGTACCCACTTCCCAACATCAATGAGCTAGTTGAGCAACTTAAAGGTGCTAAAGTGTTCTCCAAGCTTGACCTTCGTATGGGTTATCATCAGATTCGCATTCGTGAAGAAGATATTCCCAAGACAGCATTCAGAACAAGCTTTGGTTCTTATGAATATACTGTCATGTCATTCGGCCTTGTCAATGCTCCTCCAACATTCTCTCGTATGATGAACTTCATCTTCAACCCCTACACCAATGAATTCGTCTTGGTCTATCTCGATGATATATTGGTCTTCTCCAAGAATAAGAAGGATCATGCCAAGCATTTGCGATTGGTGCTCGACAAGCTCAGAGAGTATAAATTCTATGCGAAGTTCTCCAAATGTGAATTCTGGCTTGATGAAGTTCTTTACCTTGGTCATATCATCTCTTCCAAGGGCATTGCTATTAATCCAGAGAGGGTGTCTGCAGTTTTGAATTGGGAACCTCCTCAGAATGTCAAGCAGCTTCGCAGTTTTCTTGGACTTGCAAGCTATTGCCGGAGATTCGTTGAGAATTTCTCAAAGATTGCAAAGCCTCTTTCCAACCTCCTCCAGAAGCATGTGAAGTATGTCTGGTCTCCTGAGTGTGACGTTGCTTTCAACACTATCAAAGAGAAACTCGTCACTGCTCCAGTTTTGACTCCTCCTGACGAATCCAAGCCTTATGAAGTTTTCTGTGATGCTTCTCTTCAAGGTCTCGGTGCTGTCTTAATGCAAGAGAAGAAGGTTGTGGCCTATACCTCTCGTCAGTTGAAGCCCAACGAAAAGAACTACCCAACTCACGATCTTGAGTTGGCGGCAGTTGTCCATGCGTTGATAACATGGAGACATCTCTTGTTGGGAAGGAAAGTGGACATTTTCACTGATCATAAGAGTCTCAAGTACATCTTCACTCAGCCCAACCTCAACCTCAGGCAAACTCGATGGGTCGAAATGATTCAAGAGTATAATCCGAGTATTGAATATACTCCAGGCAAGGCTAATGTGATTGCAGACGCTTTGAGCAGGAAGGCTTATTGCAACAGCTTAATCCTCAAGCCCTTTCAACCGGATCTTTGTGAAGCTTTCCGCAAGTTGAATCTCCAAGTTGTTCCTCAAGGTTTCCTTGCCAACCTCATTGTCTCTCCTACTTTGGAAGATCAAATTCGTGAGGCACAACTGATGGATACCATGGAGAAGAAGGTGAAACGTGGTATTGACAAGGGCATTTCCAAATACAAGTGCTATCGAGTTGATGACAGAGATACTCTTTTCTTCGAGGACCGGATCGTGGTTCCAAAGGGTGATCTACGTAAAGTCATTATGAACGAGGCGCACAATTCTCTTCTGTCAATTCATCCTGGAAGTACGAAGATGTACCATGACCTCAAGCAGTCGTATTGGTGGACTCGAATGAAGCGAGAAATTGCTCAATTCGTGAATGAATGTGATGTCTACAGAAGGGTGAAAGCAGAACACCAACGACCAGCTGGTCTACTCCAACCTCTTGCTATTCCAGAATGGAAGTTTGATCATATCGAAATGGACTTCGTGACTGGTTTTCCAAAGTCCAAGCGTGGGAATGATGCCATCTCCGTCGTCATCGACAAGCTCACTAAAGTGGCTCATTTTCTTCCTATCAAAGAGTCTTTCACAGCAGCGCAGCTGGCAGAGATTTACACATCTAGAATTGTCTCCTTGCACGGCATTCCACAATTGATCTCTTCAGACCGTGGCAGCATCTTTACATCCAAGTTTTGGGATTCTTTTCAGAAGGCCATGGGCACAAATATTCGCTTCAGCACAGCTTTCCACCCTTAAACTAGTGGACAAGTCGAGCGTGTCAATCAAATTCTTGAAGATATGCTCAGGGCTTGTGTCATCTCTTTCGGCATGAAGTGGGAGGATTGTCTTCCTTATGCTGAGTTCTCTTACAACAACAGTTTTCAAGCCAGCTCGGGCAAAGCCCCATTCGAGATTCTCTATGGCAGAAAGTGTCGTACTCCTCTCAATTGGTCTGAGACGGGCAAACATCAACTTCTTGGCAATGATTTGATCTCAGAGGCTGAGGCAATGTGCAAGGTCATTCGCGAGAATCTCAAAGCCGCTCAATCGCGCCAGAAGAGCTATTACGATAGCAAACACCGTGATTTGGCATTCGAGATCGGAGACCATGTCTACCTCCGCCTCTCTCCAATGAAAGGCAGTCGTCGCTTCAGTATCAAAGGGAAACTTGCCCCTAGATACGTCGGTCCTTTCAAGATCATTGGCAAATGAGGCGATCTCGCCTATCAACTTGAGCTTCCCCCCAACTTTGCAAATATGCACGATGTGTTCCACGTGTCACAGCTTCGCAAGTGCTTCAAGACGCCTGAGCGCACCATCAACTTCGAAGAGATTGATCTTTAAGAAGATTTGTCCTATCATGAGCATCCCGTTGCTGTTCTCGAAGAAACTGAGCGCAAGACTCGCAACAAGTCAATCAAATTCCTGAAAGTGAAATGGTCACACCATTCAGACAGAGAAGCCACCTGGGAGCGCGAGGACCACCTCCGTTCCGAATATCCGGAGTTCTTTTAGTCCTAGATCTCGGGACGAGATCCTCTCGTAGTGGTGGAGTGTTGTAACACCCCGGATGTAACTTGCCATAATTGTAACTCCAACTCTTACCATTTTCGGCAATGTGATATAATATTCCCTCCGTGGTTGGGTTTTCCTTCGTTTTTGTGATCTTTGTGGTGACTAGCACAAGCAGGCAAACTAGGGATCATAATGTTGCTGATTTCAGAGACTCAGTAATTTTACTAAGTCATGTTCTGCTGTTATTTTTATGCCATGTGTTCATGTTGTTTCAGAGAGATCCATGCCTCTTTTGAGCATGATCAGTAAGGGTGTTTTGAGCATATGGATTTTCTCTATCCATCCATGCCTTTGTTGGTAATTATGGAGTGCCATAGCTTGAGTCAATCGAGCTCTACTTTTGCTATAAAATGTTACTGGCAGATTGTTTACATGTTATTCGATTTTGCCAAGCTTGTTGTAGTATATACTTGCATGATATGATGTTATTTTTGCCATTTCTAGCTTCTATGCCATGTCTTCTTGATGGATGTATGCTTAGTTTATCATGCAATACTCTGTAGTGAGTGCATCAAGCTCGGAAACATGCCTACTTGTTATCTGTTTTTGAAATGTGCAGTTTTCTGCTAAGTCTGAAAACTGTAACGAAACTTGCTTATTTGACATGTATGTTATTACATTTTCTGATCCATTTTGGCTTATGGTCAGTAAGGGACTTCTGTTCTATGATTTGAGTAGATTCATGCCATGCCTTGTGTTTCTACATTGTGTCCCTGTAGCATGTTGTTTTCTTGCTCCAAACATGTCATCCTGATGTTAATTTCTGGCATGTTGTTATTTTCACCAAGTCTGTGAACCTGTTATCTTTTGCACTTTTGCCATGCCTGTTTGAACCTGTTGTCGTGTGATTTAGTCGTAGCTCAGTGTTCATCTTTTGTCAAGCATCTTGAGTAGATAACTGTCATATGCTTTTCTTGTACGTTTGGCTGCAGTAGCTTAATTTCTTGTTGCTTGCTAAGTAGCATCATGCTGTTAATGGCAGAATCTCATCATTCTTGTTTTGCTTGCCATTTGCAAACCGTGCATCCGATTCCGGTGATCTTTATATCGATTTCAACCGAAATCACATCACCTTTCCAGTGGCATACTTGGTTTGCCATGATTATGCTTTTTTCATCCTTTTTCCTTCCGGAGCATGCTTATGCATTGCATATCACACCTCGCATATCATGCCATGTTTTGCATCATGTTGTTTGTGCATTGCATCGTGGTTGATAGTTGTTCCTTTGCTTGTGCTCTTGTTTTGGGTAGAGCCGGGAGACGAGTACGTGAACGAGGAACCTGTTGAGAACGCTTTCGAGGATCAAGCTTTCGACAACTCTGAGAAACTTGCAGGCAAGATGACCATACCCTCGAAATCACTTCTATCTTTGCTTGCTAGATGCTCGCTCTTTTGCTATGCCTATGCTGTGATACCTACCACTTGCTATATCATGCCTCCCATATTGCCATGTCAGCCTCTAACCATCCATGTCCTAGCAAACCGTTGATTGGCTATGTTACCTCTTTGCTCAGCCCCTCTTATAGCGTTGTTAGTTGCAGGTGAAGATGAAGTTTGTTCCTTGTTGGAACATGGAGATGTTGTTCCTTGTTGGAACGGGTTTACTTGTTGGGATATCACAATATCTCTTATTTAATTAATGCATCTATATACTTGGTAAAGGGTGGAAGACTCGGCCTTATGCCTGGTGTTTTGTTTCACTCTTGCCGCCCTAGTTTCCGTCATATCGGTATTATGTTCCCGGATTTTGCGTTCCTTACACGGTTGGGTGATTTATGGGACCCCCTTGACAGTTCGCCTTGAATAAGACTCCTCCAGCAAGGCCCAACATTGGTTTTACCATTTGCCACCTAAGCCTTTTTCCCTTGGGTTCTGCAGACTCAAGGGTCATCTTTATTTTAACCCCCCCCCCCCCCCGGGCCAGTTCTCCTTCGATTGCTGGTCCAAACTAGAGCCCTTTGCAGCGCCACCTCGGGGCAACTTGAGGTCTGGTTTTAGTTGTACAGAGTGTTCATCCGGATGTGCCCTGAGACCGAGATATGTGCAGCTCCTATCAGGATTTGTCGGCACAACCGGGCGGCTTTGCTGGATTTGTTTTATTACTGTCGAAAAGTCTTGTAGTCCGGGATTCCGAGTCTGATCGGGTCTTCCCGGTAGAAGGAATATCCTTCGTTGACCGTGAGAGCTTATAATGGGCTAAGTTGGGACACCCCTGCAGGGTATTATCTTTCGAAAGTCATGCCCGCGGTTATGAGGCAGATGGGAATTTGTTAATGTACGGTTGTAGAAAACCCGAAGTTGATCTTAATTAAAACACATCAACCGCGTGTGTAACCGTGATGGTCTCTTCTCGGCGGGTCCGGGAAGTTAACACGGTGTTGGAGTTATGTTTGACGTAGGTTGTTCTAGGATCATTTCTTGATCACTTCTAGCTTCACGGCCGTGCTTTGCTTCTCTTCTCGCTCTCTTTTGCGTTGTTAGCCACCATATATGCTAGTCGCTTGTTGTAGCTCCACCTTACAACCCTATCCTACCTTTAAGCTTAAATAGTCTTGATCTCGCGGGTGTGAGATTGCTGAGTCCCCGTGACTCACAGATTCTACCAATACAGTTGCAGGTGCCAACGATGCCAGTGCAGATGATGCATCCGAGCTCAAGTGGGAGTTCAACGAGGAACGTGGTCGCTACTATGTGTCTTTTCCTGATGATCAGTAGTGGCGCCCAGTCGGGTTGATTCAGGGATCTGTGTAGCATTTGGGGTGGTCTTCTTTCATTTTGGTACCGTAGTCGGACCTTGAGTGTAATCTGGATGATGAATGTTTATTTATGTATTGTGTGAAGTGGCGACTGTAAGCCAACTATGTATCTCTTTCCCTTATGTATTACATGGGTTGTGTGAAGATTACCTCACTTGCGACATTGCTTTCAATGCGGTTATGCCTCTAAGTCATGCTTCGACACGTGGGAGATATAGCCGCATCGAGGGCGTTACATCGGTCACACCGATTTGCAACTTTCGGTCAGACGGAAAAGTGCAATGGCCTAAGCCAAATCGGTGAGACCGATTTACACAACTCGGTCAGTCCGAGATGAGTTTGGCAGAAACCTAACCCTAAATTTTCAAATCTAATCTAAGGCATGTTTTTGCTGGACAGGATGATCTCATACGTGGTGAAGAACATGGAATTTGCTTTGTGCTAAGAATCAGAGTAAGGAACATCACAATGTTTCAAACTCGTACCCTAGTTCGGCGGTGAGTTCGCTACGGCGGCAATGGCAGGGTTGAATTTCGTTGACGGCGACGAAGACCGGCAGCGGGAGGTTGTTGGCGATGAGAGGACGATCCGGAGACTCGAGGCGGCAGAGCAGGACACGCTTGGGATGAAGGGTTTTGGAGAAATTTCCAAAATTCGACCCGACGGTATATATATCCTGACCCTGTCGGTGTGACCGAGTGGAACAACTTGGTGGCACCGAGATGTAGAACCACAAGCGGTTACTGCAACTCATTGTGACCAAAATTTTCTAATCAGTTGCACCAAGATTGAAAACCTAGATCAACTCAATGAACTCGGTCAGGCCGAAAAGGATGAATCGGTCAGACCGAAATGCACAGAGAGGTTTTGGAAGTTTAAATCTATGATGAATCGGGGACTGCGAGTGCTCCTCACATAGAGTGTTCGAATCTGACTTGATCAAAATTTGTGTTGTAGCATGAATAGAGTTTGAGACGAGAAAAGCATAGATAGCTAGAGGAAGTTCTTAGGCATTCTTGTCCATCCACTTGGCAAAATAAAAAGAGCCAAAAAATCAAAGTAACAAATGGATGTCCTCGAATGAGTAAAATATGCAACCAACATGCTCACACAATAAAAATGGCAAATGAAATATGTGGCAAAGCATACACAAACACTCTAGCATCAATCAAGCAAGTTTGCGATGAATAGGTCATCTATATATGAGTATATTGACTGAGGAGTCAAATGAGAACATTTGATCGTAGGTCATACTCATCGTTTAAGCACAAGTGGGGTTACCACTTTTACATAAAGCATCGTTGTGTTCACACCATTAGCGTTGCTTTAGCTCAAATCTTAGAGTAAATCTCCCCCTAGATGTGATATCCCCCCTAAGAGGGATGAACTAACCTTGGGTTTTGTCGATGATGACTTCATGTAGATGTTGAAGATGTGGATGCTCAATATTGATGTATATCATTTAGAGCAATCCATTAGAGTGAGTTGCACTTTCAATACCTACATGGGTTAGTCCCACAAGGAACAAACAAAGATATCCATGGACATAGAATGAAGCTCATACATGATTATGCCCATGAAAGGATTAGGTTACCTTGTCCCTTGTCTTACCAACAAGAGGATTTGTGATTCCTTGAACTAGTGCAAGATGTGGAAGTTGTTTGCACTTGTTCTCGTCAAAATGATATGAGTGAAGTATGTTTGCGGAGTCACCCTCAAGAACTCTCTAGTTCTTCTTCTTCGGGATCCACATCAGCTTGATGGGAATCCTTGGAGTTGTAGTCGTACTTGATGAAGTAGAACTTGATGTAGTCTTGGGAACCCACTTGAACAAGGCCTTGGGAGCTTCTTCAAATGCATTAATCTCCTCTTGAAGCTTGTCCTTGCCTTTTTTGCTTGTGGTCTTGTGGTGGAAGATCATTTTGAGCTTGTGTCCCCTTGAAGGAAGTAGGATCATACTTCACTTGTTGAGGAACAAACTTCGTCTTGGGATATTGATCTTCTTCCCAGTCAACTCCATTGGCATTGAACGTTTGTTCAAAACCAACACCTAGATTCTTTCGGTGCCTTCATTGCTTGCGTACAATTTCCTCAAATTGCTTGCTTCCGGCAAGGCTCTTGTAAACACCTTTCTCTATAATAACCTTCAATAAGCTATTTTCTTACTCAAGTGTAACTTGGCTAAGAGAATGATTAGTGGAATCAAGAGAACTACTAGAATTAACAATATTGGATTTAACATAACCATTGTTACTACTAGAAGAAGAATCTTTCTTACTCTTGTTGCTACATTTTACTTGTGGCATGTAAGTAGACAAGAGTAAACGCTTGGCAATGTAAGAAAAACTTTTCTTGCAAAGATCATCATTGATTGCTTTTAAGAACCCATGCTCTTGTTCAAGGTTGAGCTTTTCAAAGCGTAGCTTCTCATGAGTCTTCAAAAGTTCTCGATGATCTTCCAAGGTAGTTCCATGAGCTAACTTAAGAGTGTTTAGTTCTTTAGTTAGGCACTCAGTCTCCTTATTATCATCATCATTCTTTTTATCTTGATTAGCATGATTAATAGCAAGTTCATCATAGTTTTCATCACTATACTTGTCAACAAGTAAATCATCATCACCTAACAAGTCATCTTCATCACTATAGAAATCAACAGACTCGGGGTGTGATACCTTTGGGACTTTAGTGATGAGGACATGACTACCTTGGATACGACCAAAAATATTGCATACATGCATATTTGTCAGGTGATTTCTAGTGCAAACTATTCAATAATCTATTTTTGTTATCCAGAACAAAAATACTTCACACACTTTTGTGTTTTGTCTAATTGCAGGTGTATGGGACATTTGTACAACACACATATGAAGATAAGGGAGAAAGAGATGTTTACTTGCTGTTCAAAAAGTTCTCTCACGTCACTTTTGGGCCAAGAGAAGATAGAGTCCAAGTCTTTCACGTTCTGGATTCAGATTCAGACTGCACAGACACACCTGATTCAAAATGCCAAGAACTATTTCATCCGGACTCCGAATTGGGTGATTCTTTTTTTGTTGGAAAGTAGATTTCATGCTCGTTCCAAACCAATTGGAATCACCTTAAAATACGTCCGGAGCGTTGAGTTATGGACGAAACAATCTGACGCTGCAGCAGAATCCGAGTCAAACTACAAGTCCAAAGGTGTTACGTCACCTCCACTTGGGCCCATTGGCCTTGTACGACCTAGGGTTAGTTCTAGGCTGCCTTGGGACGTCCTCCCACCTCCTTGGCCGCCACCCCTTGCTCCTATATAAGTAGATCCATCTAGTAGCTTTTTCCTTGGGATTTGTTTAGTTAAAAGTTAGCCAACGCAACTTCGTGTACTTCGTTTGTGTCCAACGACCAGACCAAGACCGCTTTCAGATCCCCACCATTATCAATACTTCCTCCATATTCGCAATATTCAGATTGCTTTATCATATTCTTGCATGTTCTTCGATTGCTTGCAGGAATAGACCTTCGTGGTCAGGTTGATTGTGCTCCGGCGTGGTCAATAACCTCTCGAAGTTGGTTTAGCGATTGCTAAGGCGCAACGTCGTGCACGTTTGTAGTCGGATCGTCAAAGTCAGCTCCATCAAATCGATAGTTATCATCTCATTTAAAGATCGGGACACCCCCGCCTCTATCAAGTGGTATCAGTTTTCAGGTTGCTCGGTGAGAATTTCCAGTTTTCCCTAGATTAGATCTATTTTTCTTACCTATTGTCCAAGAAAAAGCCACAAAAAAAGTTAGATCTATTCATCCTTTTGTCCAAGCCAGTCTGAGCCTTTGCAATTTTCTTTTCATTGTTTGCATTATTGAATTATCGGTTGCATCGTCGTGTCGAGTTGCTGGTCTTAGTGTCTAGTTCGTTTAGAGTTTCGAGTTCTGTTCACATTAGTCACGCCGCCGCTGCATCATTATCCCTTCCGTTGTCCACCACCCATCCATCAATTTCCACCACGTGCTACCCACCGTTCATTGTCTAATCATAGTTAAGATCGTTCACATCTTCGCCTGATCTAATCTGCATCTTATCTAGTTTGTTTGGAAATAGCGAGTGAGAAAAAAAAAGAGAAAAGAGAGAGAGAGAGAGAGAGAGAGAGAGAGAGAGAAAAGGTCAGAGAAAAAAAAGAGAAAGAGAAAGAGAAAAAAAGTGTGAGGAGACAAAAAGAGAAGAAAAAAAAACAAAATTCGGATCTATCTAGACTCAATCTCGTAGTTGAATTCGGATTGGAATCTGTTTTGTGCACTGTTCAGTAAAACAGGCATAACTTCCTCATACGAAGTCCGTTTTGGCTCCACGAGTACTCAAATTAAAGCTAGAGACGAGCCGCATCTAAATAGTTGCAGAAGTTTGTTCAATATTTGATACCTCAAAATCGTCTTCTAAATAGGTCTTTTTGGCCTCCGAAGTTCGCGGACACAGCTTCTTCCAGTTTTTCAGGCCAGTTTTCGAATTCTTTGACTCCTCATATCAATTCGGAATTGAGTGATTCTTTTTGCATTGGAAAGCTTGAGCTAGTAGCATTCTTTGAAAAAAGTTATCAGAAAATTTGCTCAAACTTTTCAAGAGGAAAGTTGGAGAGAGAGTGGTTGTATATCCTGCTTGTCAGTTGTTTCACATCATTATCTTTACTGCTATTGTGATCTTCACTTATATCTTGCTGTCCAGAGCTACTTCATATCCTTTATTGATACTAGTTTTGCTACGTCGTGACCTCATTAGTGTTCTAGGCTCGCGTCTCTAGTCCGGTCTAGCCTAGGACCAGCACAGTACCGTCGTTGATCGTTTATTCAACATTGCATCTTTGAATTGATTATTGCTAATATTTTGCTACCATATATAGCCAACCCAGCTCCACACATTTCTACACCGTGTATACATACGTTCACCTGGCAATCGCTTTACCCAACTTTTGGAGTTACTTGACACCGCTGGTTGCCGATCGCCGCATGTTGCATGGTAAGAACTTATAAGACATTGATATTTGCTTTACTGTGAGCGTTTTACCACCACATCCTAGTAGTTATAGGAACATTATTTTGGATTTTGTTTCTTGTTTCTACTAATCATGCCAGGATCTAGAGTCAATTCATGGGCTTTGTCGATCGCGGGAGACGTGCCACCACCTTTGCAAATACAACAACCGTCACGAGAGGTGCACAAACATCCAAATGCACATGATCAGGTTAATGTATCTATACCACCATTTAATGGCCGTTTTAGACCTGCTTTATATATTGAATGGGAGTTCAACATAAAAAATGTATTTGCTTCCCATAATTTTGATGAACATAAAAAGATTAAGGTTGCAGTTGGTTCTTTCACTGGTTATGCTTTGGTTTGGTGGACTGAATATTGTCGGTTACACACTGATTATATACCTACTACTTGGGATGATTTGAAACTTGCCATGCGACATACTTTCGTCCCCGCTTACTATACTCGTGACATGATTAAGAAGTTGCAACATTTAAAACAAGGTAGTGACACTGTAACAAAATATTATGATGATTTACAAACTACCTTGTTGCATTCCTCTTTAGAAGAAAGTGAAGATGATTTTATGGATAGATTTTGGGGAGGATTAAACCGTGATATTCAAGAGATATTAATTCATGAAGAGTGTTATCCTATGGACCATTTGTTTCGCCTTGCTTGCAAAGCTGAACAGGAAATAAAACGACGTGTTGCTCACGAGGAGAACAAGCGCACGGTGCATATTCCAAGAGTTGATATGATTGTTCCTTCAACTACTAGGCATACTATGACATCCACATCCATTGTTGTGAGGACTACATCACCTCCACCATGTGACACATCGCCCCCGGGAGTGGCTACACCATCTGAGTTGATCATAAGAGGTAATGAGAAAGGTACTGATCTTCCATCTCTACATGAGAATGATGAATGCCTTGTCAATTTGAATGCACCATCTGATGAGCTACCCACTACTTTGATCACACTACCTATTTTAGAGGACTATGTTGACAATTTGACTTTGCCATGTGATCAAACAACTGAAATATCAACAATTTTGAGTGCACCCATTGAATTAATTGTTGATGCAAAAGAACCAATGTTTAATCATTTTGATATGACCTCTAATCTTGGTGATGATTCTGTGTCCAATGACTTATTGCATGTTTGCTTATTTAAGCATGTTGTAGCATGTAAATTTGACGCAAGTAAGGTTTATTCACCAATGTTGGGATGGTTTAATGATGAACATTGTCAACCTTTTAAAATGAATAAGAGCTTCGCTTATATGTGCAAACTGAGTTGCAATATTTTCTTACCTTCTACTTCTTGTGATAATATTTTGGCTTTAGATTTTATGAATTATGAAGGTTACTCATGTATACATGTGCCATATGTGCAAAAACTAAGGAAAGTAAAAATGGATGACATATACATATACAACATGTACACATTGTCTTTTTTGTTAGCCACATTTCAGATTAAGCAACGCCGAGGACGGCTTTGTTTTCAAGAAGGGGAGGATGATGAGGACATGACTACCTTGGATACGACCAAAAATATTGCATACATGCATATTTGTCAGGTGATTTCTAGTGCAAACTATTCAATAATCTATTTTTGTTATCCAGAACAAAAATACTTCACACACTTTTGTGTTTTGTCTAATTGCAGGTGTATGGGACATTTGTACAACACACATATGAAGATAAGGGAGAAAGAGATGTTTACTTGCTGTTCAAAAAGTTCTCTCACGTCACTTTTGGGCCAAGAGAAGATAGAGTCCAAGTCTTTCATGTTTTGGATTCAGATTCGGACTGCACAGACACACCTGATTCAAAACGCCAAGAACTCTTTCATCCGGACTCTGAATTGGGTGATTCTTTTTTTGTTGGAAAGTAGATTTCATGCTCGTTCCAAACCAATTGGAATCACCTTAAAATCCGTCCGGAGCGTTGAGTTATAGACGAAACAATCTGACGCTGCAGCAGAATCCGAGTCAAACTACAAGTCCAAAGGTGTTACGTCACCTCCACTTGGGCCCATTGGCCTTGTACGACCTAGGGTTAGTTCTAGGCTTCCTTGGGACGTCCTCCCACCTCCTTGGCCGCCACCCCTTGCTCCTATATAAGTAGATCCATCTAGTAGCTTTTTCCTTGGGATTTGTTTAGTTAAAAGTTAGCCAACGCAACTTCGTGTACTTCGTTTGTGTCCAACGACCAGACCAAGACCGCTTTCAGATCCCCACCATTATCAATACTTCCTCCATATTCGCAATATTCAGATTGCTTTATCATATTCTTTCATGTTCTTCGATTGCTTGCAGGAATAGACCTTCGTGGTCAGGTTGATTGTGCTCCGGCGTGGTCAATAACCTCTCGAAGTTGGTTTAGCGATTGCTAAGGCGCAACGTCGTGCACGTTTGTAGTCGAATCGTCAAAGTCGGCTCCATCAAATCGATAGTTATCATCTCATCGAAAGATCGGGACACCCCCGCCTCTATCATTTAGCCATGAAGCATCTTCCAATTCCTTCATTTTGTGAGTCAAATATGTCATAGGAATTGGTTGACACAAGTGCTAGAGCGGCAATACCTCCATCTTGAGTATATTCAGAGTCAGAGTGATAACTTCTCTCGGAGTGATGGTCGGAGTCGGAGCCGGATACCCATTCACCAACGTGAGCTTGATGTCTTTGTTTTGTGTAGCGCCTTGATGACTTGTCCTTCCTTTCCGAATCCTTGCTTCTCCGAGATGTTCTTTGTTCATAACGATCATCTCTACTCCTTCTCTTTCTTGGAGGTGATTCTTCTCTTCTACTTCTCCTTTTGGGTGAATCTTCTCTTCTTTTGTAGGTGGTCGTACACTCATTGGAGTAGTGTCCGGGTCTTCCACAATTATAGCAATTACTCTCACGACTACAACATCTTTTGTCATTGTAGGACCTTGACTTGGAACTTCTTTCTTTGCTTCTGCTCTTGTAGAAATTGTTTAAATTCTTCACCAGTAGGCTCAATTCTTCATTGAAGGCTTGTTTCTCACTTGATGATGTAGGAGCATCACATGAGGCTTTGTAAGCACCACTAGATTTGTTGTGAAGCTCTTCTTTATCCTTGAGTGACATCTCATGAGCAACAATTCTTCCAATCACTTCTGTTGGCTTGAGATCTTTGTAATTGTGCATCACTTGGATCAATGTGCACACGGTATCATATTTTCCATCCAAGGCTCTTAGGATCTTCTTGATGATGAATCTATCAGTCATCTCTTCATTTCCTAAGCGGGCAATCTCATTTGTGATGAGAGCAAGCCTAGAGTACATTTTAGCGACACCTTCACTATCCTTCATTTTGAACTTGTCAAGTTTACTTTGAAGCACATCCAATTTGGATTCCTTGACGGAGTCAGTACCCTCGTGCATATCAGTCAAAGTATCCCAAATTTCCTTCGCATTCTCAAGACGGCTGATTTTGTTGAATTCTTCGGGGCACAATCCGTTGAAGAGGATACCGCAAGCTTGAGCATTGTATTGCAACATCTTCAACTCTTCCGCGGTAGCTTCACGGTTTGGTTCTCTCCCATCAAATAATTCACCTTGCAAGCCAATACATACATTAGCCCAAACGGCGGGGTTATGTCCAAGAATAGGAATTTTCATCTTATGCTTCTAACTAGCAAAATTAGTACCATCAAAGTAAGGACCTCTACGGTGGTAACTTCCCTCGCTAGACGCCATACTCTCCTAGGATGTGAAACCAAGGCTATGATCACCAAAGCTATGGTAATCAAGGCAAATGGAGACCAAAGCTCTGATACCACGTTTAGGATCGAAAGTATGTCTAGAAGGGGGGTGATTAGACTACTTGACCAAATAAAAATCTATCCTTTTCCCAATTTTAAGTCTTGGCAGATTTTAGCAACTTAGCACAAGTCAAGAAATCAACCTACACATGCAAGTCTAAGAGTATAGCAGCGGAATGTAAAAACATTGCACATGAAGGTAAAGGGAGGAGTTTGGAGGGAGCAAAGGCAATGTAGACACAGAGATTTTTGGCGTGGTTCCGATAGGTGGTGCTATCGTACATCCACGTTGATGGAGACTTCAACCCACGAAGGGTAACGATTGCATGAGTCCACGGAGGGCTCCACCCATGAAGGGTCCACGAAGAAGCAACCTTGTCTATCCCACCATGGCCATCGCCCATGAAGGACTTGCCTCACTAGGGTAGATCTTCATGAAGTAGGTGATCTCCTTGCCCGTACAAACTCCTTGGTTCAACTCCACAATCTTGTCGGAGGCTCCCAAGTGACACCTAACCAATCTAGGAGACACCACTCTCCAAAAGGTAATAGATTGTGTGTTGATGATGAACTCCTTGCCCTTGTGCTTCAAATGATATTCTCGTTGTCAGCGTTCTGGGAACGGGGGTCCCCAGACTTGCCTGCCTGCGGCCCACGGCGTGGCTCTCCTAGCAGGCCCGTACGGCCCATCTTCATCAACAAGGCATCCAGACCCTCGCGAGGGGCCAAGCCTCGTGAGGCGGACGAGGCAAGACCTCCTCAGGAGCGGCCTCTCCAGGCAGGCTCGTGAGGGGTGGAGGGATCAAGGCAAAGCAAACCTCGCGAGGTTCTCGTGACGAGAGCCATGACGATCGAGACCAGGCGGGCGCCAGGCAGGAGCCAGCGCATGCATCATCCTTGTTTCCTCTTTGGTGCTAAGGAGGCAAGCGCAGGCGCGGAGTACCGAGGCATCAAGCAAAGGTTTCCATATTGATGCAACGAGACCAAGACTAGCAGGACAGCAAGATGGAGGTCACCATGGAGCCCAAGGCGGCGTCACCACCAGAGCCTTTTGTTGGCGAGGATCGCTTTTGTCAGGATAAGATGTACTAGTTGTCCCCTTTCAAATTGGTCGTTGTTGGATCCCTTCCCGCTCAATATTTGGGGAGAGGACCAGGGCCTATATAAGTAGGACTAGACACCATAGTAGGAGGCATCTCACCTCATCTTGAGTAATCCTCACCCACACAAGTTCGCCAAGCACAAGAACACCTCATCCTCAGGAGGCTGTTCTTCCCCCTTTGTACTGTTCATCATCAGCCCAAGAGGCCATCCACCACCACCACACTGGAGTAGGGTATTACACCACAACGGTGGTCCGAACCAGTATAAATCTTGTGTCCCTTGTGTTGTGAGTTCGTCGAGTTAGTCCGTGAGATCTTAGTGAAGCTAGAATGTGGATTGGTAGGGGGGGATCTTCGTGCGTGCCCCAGTGTTCGAACCTTGATGGTTTTTCCGGAACCCGTGATCCGACATTTGGTGCGCCAGGTAGGGGTGCGTCGTAGCCTTCCCTCCGCCAATCTATGCTCTGCCACCCCCGCGCTCCGTCCTCATGGCAGGCTCCTCGCTACCGGCTCCGACGACCGGCGCTGACGACGGGGCCAGGGGGCTCTGAGCCCTGGCCCCCGCCTTGCGGCAGGTGCAGTGGCCACCCAAGTTCAAGCCGGAGATGCCGCCGCGTTACGATGGCGTGGCGGACCCGACAACTTTCCTACTGGCATACGAGGAGGTCGTCCTTGAGGCTGGGGCGACGACAAGGTCATGGCCAACTGGTTTCCCATGGCCCTCACCGGCGCGCCGCGCGCCTGGCTGCTCAACCTCCCCGGATCCATGGTGGCATCTTGGGAGGATCTATGCGACCCCTTCACTGTGCGCTACGCGGCACCAGCGCACCACACGGACGTGACCCTACTAGGCGGCTCTCAAGCACCGCCTTCAGATCGCCATGTCAAGCCATTCCTTCGCCAGATCGGCGCCACTTCCAAGCGCTCGGGGGCTCCGCCGGGCTGGGCCGCGCCCGAAGCCGACCTCACCTTCGACTCAGAAGACCACCCTGTCACCACCGTCGGCTCGGGTATGCTCCTGATGCTCTGCATGCCCACTATCTGCAACGTGGCCGTCACGAAGACCCTCATCGACGGCGGCGCCGGCCTGAACGTGCTTCCCGTGGAGGCCTTCAGCCTTCTTCACGTGCCACTCGAGCGGCTTAGCCTCAGCAAGCCTTTCTCAGAAGTCGGCGGCGGCACAGCCCACTCCTTGGGGCAAATCCGCCTCCCCGTCACCTTCGGCACGGGCGACAACTACCGCAACGAACTGATCGACTTCGACATCGCCCGCATCGGCCTCCCGTACAACGCCATCCTCGGGTACCCAGCACCGGCCCAGTTTATGGCAGCAACCCACCCAGCATACAACCTCATGAAGATGCTTGGAAGCAAGGGTGTCCTCACTATCAAGGGGGACGCCAAGGAGGCTGTGGCGGCTCTCAAGCTTGCCTTCAAGACCGCCGCGGCGGCACAGCCTGTTGGCACGGGCGCCTCCAAGGCCAAGGGGCCCGCACCAACCAAGAAGAAGCAGTTGTTCACCCAAGACAAGGCAGAAACCAAGCAGGTACCGGTCGATGAAGACGGACCCTCGGGAGCCACCTTTACCAAAGGTGTCGACCTCGACCCGGGCCAAGAGGAAGCGTTGGTGAAGTTCTTGCGCGCAAACAAGGAGATATTCGTGTGGGAGCCCAAGCAGCTGGTGGGGGTCCCGAGAGAAGTGATTCAACATCACTTGAGGGTGTGCCGCAACATACGCCCAGTAAAGCAGCGGGCGAGACGGCAGTCCACGGAGAAGCAGGCCTTCATCGTCCAAGAGACCCGCAAGTTGGAGGCAGCGGGTGCCATTCGCGAGGTTTGGTACCCCGAATGGCTGGCGAACCCCGTCGTAGTGCCGAAGAAAGGCGGGAAGGAGCGAATGTGCGTCGACTTCACCAACCTCAACAAGGCCTGCCCCGAAGATCCGTTCCCGCTCCCATGCATCGACCAGATCGTCGACTCCACAGCCGAGCGCGACCTACTGTGCTTCCTGGATGCGTTCTCAGGGTATCACCAGATCAAGATGGCGGTAGAAGATGTAGAGAAGACAGCCTTCCTGACCCCGTGTGGGGTGTACTGCTACACCTGCATGCCCTTCGGACTGCGCAATGCGGGCGCGACCTTTCAGCGGTTGATGCACATCGCCTTAGGGCGGCAGCTCGGGAGAAATGCGGAGGCCTACGTAGATGACATTGTGGTGAAGTCTCGGGAGGCAAGAACCTTGATCCAAGATCTGGAGGAGACCTTCGCGAGCCTGCGCCAGGTGAACTTGCGACTTAATCCAAAAAAGTGCGTGTTCGGTGTCCCTTCCGGCAAGCTGTGGGATTCCTCGTGTCCCACAGAGGGATCGAGGCGAACCCGGAGAAGATGAAGGCCATTGAAGACATGAAACCACCGCAGACCCTGGAGGAAATGCAGAAGCTAGCTGGTCGGGTGACCACGTTGGGGCGCTTCATCTCCAAGATGGGAGAGCGCGCCCTACCCTTCTTCAAGCTGATGAAGAAGAAGGGCCCGTTCGAGTGGACCCCGGAGGCCGACCGAGCTTTTCAAGAAATTAGGAGCTACCTGATCAGCCTTCCAGTAATGGTGGCGCCGCGACCTCTCGAGCCCCTAGTACTTTACCTTGCCGCCACTCCGTACTCCGCCAGCGCAGCACTGGTGGCGGTTCGGGAAGAACACCAAGCCAAAGGCGTGTCGTGCCAAGCTACAGCCGGCGTGACGCCAGATCAGGAAGGCGCAGCCAGAGCTGTAGCGGCATCAACAGGGGACCAAGCTCAGCAGGACGCCGCCGCCAAGGTTCCGACAAGCAATCAAGCGTCGAAGATTCCATCACCTCAGGAGACACCCCAGCTTTCACAAGACACAAGCCTCACCAACGCGCCAGCCCTCGTCGAGCATCCGGTGTATTTCGCCAGCACGGTGTTGCGGGACGCAAGGGCACGATACCCCATGCCCCAAAAGCTCCTTCTCCTTCTCGCATGCTTGGTGTCCTCACGCCAGTTGCGGCACTACTTCCAGGGCCACCCCATCAAGGTCGTCTCAGCCTGCCCATTGGAGAGAGTGCTCAGGAGCCCCAACTCTGCTGGAAGGGTCGCTGAGTGGAACATCGAGCTGCAGGCATTCCAGTTGGAGTTCAGCACTACCAGGGTCATCAAGGAAGCTGCACTCACTGATTTGGTGGCGGAATGGACGGATGCCCCGACGCTGGAAGTAAGCGAGGACCGATCCACTTCTCCGGGAAGTGAGGTGCCCGACGGCTGGGTCATGTATTTCGATGGTCCCTTTGCACACCAGGGCGCGGGGGTTGGAGCAGTACTCGTCTCGCCCACTCAAGACAAGGTCTACTACGCTGTATAGCTCTGCTTTCAGCAGGGCGAGAAGGTCTCCAACAACATTGTAGAATATGAAGGCCTGATAGCTAGCCTGAAAGCTGCGGCAGCCCTGGGGGTGAAGCGCCTCACCGTCAGGGGCGACTCGCCGCTTCTCGTCAACTTCTCCAACAAAGTAAACGAGCCGAAGGATGAGCACATGGAGGCATACCTTGCAGAAGTGCGCAAGATGGAGAAGCAGTTCCTTGGCCTGGAGTTGCAGCACGTGCCCCGTGGCACCAACAAGGAAGCTGATGACATCGCTAAAAGGGCATCCAAGCGGCAGCCCCAAGAGCCTGGTGTCTTCGAGGAGCGACTCTTCAAGCCGTCAGCAATGCCACCACTTTCAAGGACAGCTCAACCTCGGGAGGAGCTCCCGCAGCCGCCTGCCACAGGAGCCCCAGCTTGTGGCCCGACTTTGGGAGCGCGTCTACTCTTGGCGCTCGAGCCCCGGGAGGGATGCTGGACCAAGGAATTCAAGGAATACCTGATGCAGGGGATGTTTCCGGAGCAGGAGGAGGACGCGGAGCACATGGCCCCGCAGGCCACGACATACTGCATCTAGGACGGTGAGTTGTACAGGAAGCGACCAAATGACGTTTCACTGCGTTGCATCTCCAGAGACCGGGGGATGGAGTTGCTATCTGACATACACGGAGGGGACTGTGGGCACCACTCGTCATCATGGACCCTCATTGGCAAGGCATTCCACAGTGGATTCTACTGGCCCACGATGCTCAACGACGCAACCGAGCTGGTGAAGTCCTGTGAAGCCTGCCAGTTCCACGCCAAGCAGATCCATCAGCCTGCTCAGGGCCTCCAGACTATCCCACTCACATGGCCGTTCACGGTCTGGGGGCTGGATATCTTGGGCCCATTTTCTCGAGCGCCAGGGGGCTACCGCTACCTCTACGTCGCCATCGACAAGTTCATCAAGTGGGCGGAAGTGGAAGCCGTCCGCACATCCCAGCTGGTTCCGCGGTCAAGTTCACCAAGGGTCTCGTGAGCCATTTCGGGGTCCCCAACCGCATCATCACTGATAACGGCTCGCAGTTCACTAGTAATCTCTTCAGAACATATTGTGCTAACCTTGGAACGCAGATCTGCTACGCTTCGGTGGCACACCCCAGGAGCAATGGTCAGGCCGAACGTGCCAACGCAGAGGTCCTGAGGGGCCTCAAGACCAGGACTTTCAAGAAGAAGCTCGAGGCCTGCGGCAAGGGCTGGTACGATGAGCTCCAGTCCGTGTTGTGGTCCATCCGCACCACCGCCACCAAGCCAACGGGCGAGACCCCATTCTTCCTCGTCTACTGAGCAGAAGCGGTCCTCCCTCACGAGGTCAGGCATCGCTCCGCATGGGTCCTGGCGTTTGATGAAACGCAACAGGACGCCACGCGGGGGATGGACCTCGTGTTGGGGGAGGAACGCCGCCACGAAGCCGCAGTACGGGCGGCAAGGTACCAGTTGGCGCTGCGGCGATACCACTGCCGCAACATCCGCTCTAGGACGCTCGAGGCGGGTGACCTCGTCCTGAGGCGGGTCCTCTCCAGGGAAGGGTTGCATAAGCTTTCCCCCATGTGGGAGGGCCCGTTCAAGGTCGTCCATGTCTCCAGGCCTGGTGCCGCGCGCCTGGAGACACAGGACAGGGTGCCCGTCCAGAACGCCTGGAACATCCAGCACCTCCGGAAGTTCTACCCATGAAGCAAGGCCCAGAGCCTGTGAAGAAAGGCCTAGTGCCTGTGAAGAGGCCTAGTGCCTGTGAAGATCGCCGCCCGTGACACTCTCACGTAATAATGAGTGGGGCTGTACATGCCCCGGAGTCTTAGGAGTGCCGCCCTCGGCCTCGGGGGCTCCCTCCCACATCTTAGTGGCAGCACTTAGCTCCGCACTGGTGAGAAGACTTGAAGACTGGGCTAGGTGCCGGACGCGGCTTTTCATTTGCTTTCCGTAGTTGGCTCGCCTCCTTTTAATCGAAAGTTTTCTTCTGGAGTTCCTTGCTGGTTTGGTTCCTTCGCCTTTTGCTGATGTTTCCGGTTACAGTTTAACCTGTTTTCTCTCTCTCACGTACCTCGCGAGGGGCCTAGCAAGGCGCCCTCGCGAGTCTTTTTTCCTTTCCTCTGCCCTTCCTCTGTTTCTTCACAAGGCATTCTCGTTCGAGCCAACAAGCTGGCGCACCTCTCCTGATGCGTGCCCCTCGGGTATCGCGATACGAAGCGCTGGGTCTAGGCTCAGGTGAACGATAAGCCTCCGGGCGACGCTCCTAACAAGTTTTTTGCAGTTCCCTAACACCCGCCAAGTCAAGGAAGGCCTCCGCAGGCACCAGGAAGCGAGTCCCTTGCGAGGAGGAGGCTACCCCAAGCATGCCAAGCTAAGTTACCTCTACACAAAATAACGACACGGCACAGAAACAACAAACACAGCATAATGATTGGGAAATCATAGTTTGATACACGCCCCCCCGGGGCCGATACTGGTTTCTTCTTGATGCAGAAAAGAAAGGAAGAACAAAATAAAGCGGTGCCTGCCCCTACAGCGGTCCACGGTGGCAGGCTCCTGGTGCCGTCCTGAGCTCAGCCAGACCCTCCTCGCTCTTCACGGAGGCGCGACGACGAGACGACCCCTGCCACGCGCAGCGGCGCCACCGCGGGAACGGGGGGCCATGGCAGGGGTCGCGGTGTGCTTGCGGGGACGGCCGCATCCACGCTTGGGCGCCGGGGAGCCGGGCCCCTCGTGAGGGGCCTTTCCCTTCTCTGCGGCGGAGAACCTCTTCGACGGCGCCATTGAAGTTGGCAGTGGAGCAGAAGAAGAAGCAAGCGGAACGGGAAGAAATGAGCGACGGGGGCTCTACCCCCCCCCCCCCCTCCTCATTTATAGCAGGAGAAGGCCAACCATCGCCCCCCACGATCACAGGTAATGATGGTTTTCCTTGCATGTCGCAGGGACTTATCAAGTCGGGCAGTTGCCGAGGCAGCGTGGGAAGCGGAGACGCCCACGTCCAACCAACCACCACGCGTCGACCAAGGCCGCAGGCTATTGGGGCCCGTGGCGCTCCGTGCTTGACCTTTGGCTTCGCCTCGAAGCCAAGCCCGAGCGCGCCTTGGGCCCGGGGGCTACTGTCGGTGTTTTGGGAACGGGGGTCCCCAGACTTGCCTGCCTGCGGCCTACGGCGTGGCTCTGCTAGCAGGCCCGTACGGCCCATCTTCATCAACAAGGCATCCAAGACCCTCGCGAGGGGCCAAGCCTTGCAAGGCGGACGACGTAAGACCTCCTCAGGAGTGGCCTCGCCAGGCAGGCTCGCGAGGGGCAGAGAGATCAAGGCAAAGCAAACCTCGCGAGGTTCTAGTGACGTGAGCCATGACGAACGAGACCAGGCGGGCGCCAGCGCGCAACGTCCTTGTTTCCTCTTTTGTACTAAGGAGGCAAGTGCAGGCACGGAGTACCGAGGCATCAAGCAAAGGTTTCCATATCGGTGCAACAAGACCAAGACCAGCAGGACGACATGATGGAGGTCACCATGGAGCCCAAGGCGCCGTCACCACCAGAGCCTTTTGCAGGCGAAGACCGCTTTTGTCAGGATAAGCTGTACTAGTTGTCCCCTTTCAAATTGGTCGTTGTTGGCTCCCTTCCCGCTCAATATTTAGGGAGAGGACCAGGGCCTATATAAGTAGGACTAGCCACCATAGTAGGAGGCATCTCCCCTCATCTTGAGTAATCCTCACCCACACAAGTTCGCCAAGCACAAGAACACCTCATCCTCAGGAGGCTGTTCTTCCCCCTTTGTATTGTTCATCATCAGCCCAAGAGGCAATCCACCACCACCACACTAGAGTAGGGTATTATACCACTACGATGGCCCAAACCAGTATAAATCTTGTGTCCCTTGTGTTGTGAGTTCGTCGAGTTAGTCCGTGAGATCTTAGCGAAGCTAGGACGTGGATCGGTAGGGAGAAATCTTCGTGCGCGCCCCGGTGTTCGAACCTTGAGGGTTTTGCTGGAACCCGTGATCCAACACTCGCCAACACTTAACTCTCTCTCACAGATTTGGATTTGGTGGAAAGATGATTTGAATGGAAAGCAACTTGGGAAAGGCTAGAGATCAAGGTTCTTGTGGTTGGAATGGAATATCTTGGTCTCAACACATGAGTAGGTGGTTCTCTCTCATAAAATGTATGCTCGAAGTGTAGGCATGTTCTGGTGGCTCTCTCCATGAATGAAGAGTGGGTGGAGGAGTATATATAGCCTCCACACAAAATCTAAGCGTTACACACAATTTACCAAACTCGATGGGACCGAATCATGAAACTCGGTCAGACCGATTTAGTTCAAAATGTGAACGTTAGGCTTTTCGGTCGGACCGACATGTCAACTCGGTGGGACCGATTTCATTAGGGTTAGGGCATAACGTAATCTCGGTGAAACCGTTCACATGAACTCGGTACGCACTACACCACAACACCGATGTAATGACATACAATCTGCCGGGAGAAAGCCCTTAAGAGGGCAGATAAATTGCCGGGATGGTGTTTCTCTTGGCAGATAGAACTACCACAAGAACGGCTCCCGGGGATTACTTCTCCTGGCAGATAAACTATTCCCGGCAATTTATCTACCCCGACCCGTATAAGCCAGCAGTTTGTTTTCTCCCGGCAGATTGGCCATGGCATTAGAAAGAACACTTATCGGCAGTGAAACTGCCAGCAAAAACATGTTCACCCGGCAGTTAATATGCCTCACATCGTGTTTCACTAGCAAACCGTTCTAGGCAATGTATACCTAATTTATTATCCATTCATCGAGCAACTTATACCTGATTTAATGTCCATTCATTGTCCTCGGGAAATCAGGAAAGATCACACAACTTGCACATACATACACTTCAATCAACCTTAAACTTCATTCAATTACACATGCCAGACCAAATACACATGTTTCTAGATACATGTATGAAACGACCATATACAAGGAGCTCGCGCCACAAAAGGTTAAGTACATATGTTTTTATATACGTCACACCACCAAAATGAGCACACAATGGCTTGTGTACCAAAACAACACCCAAATAAGCATAGGAAAACTTGCCAATGTCTCTGGATTCAGCAAACGAGGCATATATCACTTGACCAAATTATTTGTAGGTCTTCCAAACCTCCACCAGCTTGCATATCTTTCACAACTCCATCAACTTCTGTACCCTTGGGAAACCTGCAACAGAACGGAAAACCAAATGGAGCTCTCATTTGATTTTAAATTAACACATTGAAGATTTTGATGTGCTGCAGTTTAACTCATCGGCATAAATAAAAATCTTCTAAATTTGTAACACTTTATCATACTCCCTCCATTCCAAATTACTTTTCGTGGTTTTAGTTCAAATTTGAACTAAAACTACGACAAGTAATTTGGAACGGAGGGAGTAGCAAGCAATCATTATTACATAGTTAGTCAACCATATTACTCAAGAGGCCTTCCTCAATTAGCTCAAGTATTGTTTACATACTAGAGGCTAGGATATCCATAAGGTGGCCAAGTAGTACTCTAAGGTAATGAAATAGGACCTGGAACCTGGATATAGTAGGTGAGAGAACCCATGAAACACATCTTTATCTGAACTAAAGCAGATAAATATTACCATATCTCAACTAATTCAGGAAAGCAGGCCAAATGTCATGTCTAGTACTAGTAGACAATAGCTAGCGTATCCTTTGAGATTTCCTTAAAATATCAAAAAAGAATCTCCCGCAAATTCTGAAGAGTGGCACATAATAACAAATCATGTTGCCCTAATTTTGAGATATGGAAAACTAACAGAAAAATACTATATTAAAAACTAGAGTTATTGCCAATACAAATTATTTTGAACCAATCAGATAAAGCATAACTGCATAAACAGAGGGAGTGGTACCTAAAGACAGAGCATGTAACCATGTGGCATATGTGGTTAGCAACTCAAAACTTGATAAACAATTTAAAGCGGAATATGTGGCCTTTGGTCATAGCTGGCTGGTGGCTACAAAGAATAGAAATCAATGCATCTTATAGGCTTGCTTGTGGTCGCATTGCAACAAACATAAATCAATCATTATACATGATATAGTTATGGAAAGAAATGGATCAATTATACATGATATGGAAGAAAATCAATCATTCTACATAATATAGTTATGGGAAGAAATGGATCTATTAGTACTCAAATGTTGACATCGAAGTAACTGAGCAAAGTACAAGCAACTGTCACCTCTGTTTATGACTAGAACTAAACCAGTAGACATCCTGTAGGAAGAGCCTGACACTTATCCACTTCCAACTGCATACATAGAAGCTTTTGCCACTGGGCTACAATGCTCCTGATAAACATTATACAGTATCACATCCCGTCCTTGCTGAGTAAATCAGACTTCAAGAAACAAAAACAAACACCTGAGAATAATCGCACAATTTCAACACTGTATAACATCATTTCTACATCTGAAACAGCTGAGTAACCAAGAAAATTTCAACACTATATCAATGCCCATTACAAGATTACTAATGGCTGAATGAAAAAAATAACGAAGAAATCTCACCGTTGGTGATGAAGCGGAGACCATAGGAGGCACTGCTCAGGCGAGGAAGTAGAGGTGAGGCGACACTGCTTGGGGGCGAGGATGGAGATGAGGTGCTATCCAGACGTAGTCGACAGAGTGCTGCCTGGTGCAGAGGACGAATAGGAGGCATGCTCTGAGAATGAGAGGAGGACCAATTACATAACAGAACATACAACTCGAAGGACCAATCAAGGGTGCAGACTGAAATACTATACTATACATAGTAGAGTCTAACACTGCGTTCTAGCTCCAAGTCAAAAATCTTTCATGTGCAAATAGGCAGAACATGCTCAGTTCGAACAGAAAAATGCATTGAGTTAATCATTTGTAAAGGGTCTACAGGACTGACATGGAAGATTTCATGCACATGCAAATGCTCATTTTGTAAACTTCATTAATGTACAGAGTTGAGGGAAACATGTATTTTACCTCCTCAGCTTGCTTGTGGTCGCATTACAGCTTTTGCCAAGGACTTCTGCACTTCCAACTGCACACATAGAAGGAAAGCTTTTTAAGCAATCAACCATGACTCCATGATAGTCGTTGGTAAATTCAATCATAAGAACAAAAGCTCACATGGTTGTGTATGGCTATGAGATACATCGCCCTTGAGCTTGCCCTATGGTGGTCATGTTCCAGCACCATGAGGTAATTTCTACAAGGACATGTTATAGTGTTCCCTCTTGCTGAATGAGTAAAAGCAAAATCTATGAATTTCTTTACCCCGTCAATATATGCTTGTGTATTTCTAGCTTTATCCATCCAACTCTTGTCCATTCTTGACCAGTTTCACTCAAATAGCCTAATACGAAAGAAAGTATACTTTTATTAAGGAAAACAATCTATTAAGAAAATGCATATCATCCTTATCTATTACAGGCAACGAGAAATACAATACGGAGAAGGAATGCCATCACACAACAAAATATAATGAACTGAAGCATGTCATTCAGAATATACAAAAACCAAAATAGCAGTAAGAATGTCATCATCTATATCATAAAATCATAGCACCTGGTTTGTCCACGTATCGTATTTCGCAAATCACAAACAAAGATGCTACTACTTTGGGGCATCAACTAAACAACTTAGCCAGTGGACTAAACAAGTGGGCTGAAGCCGTAAAAAAATAGCTTTCTTTCATCTCAAATTCAAATAAACTAGAAACGTCAATTAAACAACTTAGTTAGGTGTCAACGAATCTAATTAAGGTATGCATTGTAAATCACCATACTTCCCCATCCTTCGATCTGAAGGGCCACTAATAGTACTAGTGTTCATCTATGTTTATTTTCAAGTTTCCTTTTTCAAACAATGCAAATAACCTTTGAAGATGTTTGGATCATGGTTTTTTTCGTCATTACCAGATCATAATTACAAAAGGATGATTTGTTCTAACTGCTAGAATAGTTAAGTGCTACTGCTCTACATTACATACATGTGTAGCTGCACATTCAAATGTTAAAAGAGACAGGAGTTGAAATCTCACCTATGAAGAGGACACTGGTGAAAGGAAATACATGACGCAGCTGCCTAGGGAAAGGGTGCTGAGGAGACAGAGCCACTCGCGGGAGGGAGGACGCTCCGCTGCTCGGGGGAGATGACGTAGAGGAGGCAGCCCCTCGATGCTCGGGAGAAGGCCTGCTCGGTGTGGACCAAGATCGCGGAGAAGGAGGGTGGTCGCCGGTGGAGTGGCTCCGCGACGTGGCTAGACGGTGCCGGTGGCGTCGACCGTGTCCTCGGCGGCGCTATGGCGTGGGGTCGATGGCGGCAGCAATCTACAGCGGTGGGGTGTGGAGGGCGGAGTCTGCAGCAGCAGCGGGGAGTGGTTGGGGCCGGCGGGGGAGGCGGTGGTGTGGTGGAGGGCGCGGTCGGCGGCGGTGCGGGTGTGGCTAGGGTTGGCGGCGTATGCGGTCTGGTTCGATTTGGGAATGAACTTGATTGAAGTCTGTGGATGAGGGACACAGCGCGTCTATATTTTTTCAGGCCAAAAGTCTCGCGTGCTTTTGGGCTCTTGTTGGCGCACGCTTTAGGCCCAACTCTATTTTGGTCCCGCACCAGCCCACTCAAAAAATAATATTTGGTCCCGCGCCAGAGATGGTCCCCCGGCAGATAGCATGCCGCGTCGTAGTTCTCCAGGCAGAAGTTGCGCCCTCATTATTATCGGCAGTCTGTGCCCTTGTTTTTCAGTTCTACCAGCAGTTAAAATGCCCTTAGGTAGTTGTACCGGCAGTACAAAATGTCCCGACAGTTTATTTGACCTTGATCAGCTATTTCTACCGGCAGTTAATTGCCCCAATTAAGTGTTGTGGTGTAGTGAAGACCGATTTATGTAATAGGCAAACAGAGAGTTAGTCAGGCAAACTCGGTGGGACTGAATCACTCATTTCGGTGAGACCGAAACGTTACGAAAGGAAAACAGATAGTTTGCATTGCAAACTCGGTGGGACCGATCGCTCATCTCGGTTAGACCAAAACGTTACGAAGGGAAACAGAGAGTTTGCAATCCCATCTCGATGAGACCGAGATCCCTATCGGTGAGACTGAACTGATTAGGGTTTCTGGCTATGGCTATGTCAAATGAACTTGGTGGCGCCGGATAGATCAAATCGGTGGGGTCGAGTTTGACTTTTGGTTTGGGACATATGTGGATATAAGAAAGTGGTTGAAGGCTTTTGGAGCATATCACTAAGCATTTTGAGCAAGCAAGTCATTAAGCAACACCTCATCCCCTTTTAATAGTATTGGCTTTCCTATGAACTCAATGTGATCTTCGATCACTAAAATGAAAATGTAGAGTCTTGAGCTTGAACCAATATGTGTCCTTAGCATTTTCAGGGGTCCACATTCCTAGTCCATGCCATGCCAATTATTGAACTTTCTAAAATGATCATCTTGAAAGAGCATTAGTTCAATGAGCTATAAGTTGTTAGGAATTACCAGAACCACCCAGGGATAGTTGCACTTTCGGAGCCGCATATTGAAACGCTTTTGCGAAGTGGATAGCATTACATCGTACCATTACATAATAGTTGGGGATATATGCAAAGGCATACCAATGCCACATGAATACATCAAACATCATACATGAGAACAACATCCGACTACGGATGAAACACAAACAGAAAGTCAAACGACATCCACCCTGCTACCCTAGGCTGCCCACTAGGAACCTATCCCTCAATCGAAGAAGAAGCAGAAGAAGAACTCCAAAACAAGTAAACACCGCTCTCACGTCATGATCATCGCATTACCTGTACCTGCAACTGTTGTTGTAGTAATTTGTGAGCCACGAGGAGTCAGCAATCCCATTACCATGGGTATCAAGACTAGCAAAGCTTAATGGGTATGGAATGGGTAAGTGGTGAGGTTGTAGCAAGCGGCTAAGCATTGAATGGTAGCTAACTTACGAGTATAAGAGTAAGATGGGAAGCTATGCAAACGGTCGTAAACTAGTAATGATCAAGACATGATCCTAAACTACTTACGTTCAAACATAAGCCCATCGTGTTATCTTCTCGACTCACTCGAAAAGAGACAGTCACGGTTACACACACGGTTGGTGTATTTTCTATCGAATCTGATGTCAAGTTCTCTACATCCGAACATTAAAAATTCCCATCTGCCACATAACCGCGGGCATGTCTCTCGAAAGTTTAAACCCTGCAGGGGTGTCCCAACTTAGCCCATGACAAGCTCATGATCCCCGGAGACAATCCTCCATCTCGGGACCCTCCGATCAGACTCAGAATCCCGATGCACAAGGCATTTCAACAATGGTGAAACAAGTCCAGCAAGACCTCCCGGCATGCTGACACCCTGATAGTAGCCGCGCGTATCTCTTCTCAGGCCATGACCGGATGAACACTGCGTACGGCAACCGAAAACCCCAGGTGAAGGGGTGGCACCGCAAGTGGCTCTGTTTTGGGACCAACACCATCAGCACTGGCCCCCCTGCATTATGTTGAAAGAATCCTCGGGGACGCGACCCCCTATGCCAATTAATTAATTACCAGGTTTATTATATTGGGCAAATGTTAAAACCAATGTTGGGCCTTGCTGGAAGAGTTTTATTCAAAGAGAACTGTCAAGAGGGGCCCATAAACCCTCATCGTGTTAGGGACGCAAAATCAAGGAACATAACACCGGTATGACGGAAACTAAAGCGGAAAGAGTGAAACAAAACACCAGGCAAAAGGCTGAGCCTTCCACCCTTTACCAAGTATATAGATGCATTAATTAAATAAGAGATATTGTGATATCCCATGATATCCATGATATCCTTGTTCCAACATGGAACAACCTGCAACTGCACCTGCAACTAGCAACACTATAAGAGGGGCTGAGCAAAGCGGTAACATAGCCAAACAATAGTTTGCTGGGATGGTGAAAAGGTTAGAGGTTGTTTCATGACATATTTGGAGTCTTGATAAACAAGTGGTAGGTAGTGTGATATAGCGATTGCATCGAGACAACTAGCATAGCAAAGATAGTAGTGAGATCCAGGGTGATGGTCATCTTGCCTGAAATCCCGCTAGGATGAAGAAGGCAAACGGGCGTAGTCGATTGAATCCTCACGATTGCAACGAAACATGAACTATCAATAAGGAGCACAGCCGGAAAGAAGGAAACAACATGGTAAACACACAACACATAAACATGACATGATGCTCAACCAAGTATGATGCATGACAAGGCTACATGATGCTACTCATGGCAAGAGATGATGCATACAATAACAGCACATCAAACCAAGTTTAAATGAGGCCAGAAACAACATATAACAATTCCAGAAACTCCCCATATGCAAATTTGGAAATTGGTACTGTTCTGAACAAAAATTATGTTAAAGTGGTTAAACAGCAAGTTAAAGTGCATCATGATGATCTCCACATCTTTCTAGACAAGTTACATATGAAGTTCATTTAATTCGGAGTTACGACCAAGAAGATATGAGCATAGAACAACAGGAGTGTTGTGTGAATTTTTGTGATTTTTCGGGGTTCATTTGGACATTTTTATGCATTAACTAAGTTTTCAATGCATTAATGTGCATAATTAAAATTTGAACTACATGCACGTGCTCCAATGCATATAAATTGGTTGAAAAACCAAATCTGTGTCCTTGGGTGCATGCTTAGGTCCCATGCAAGAAATGAGAATGAATTTCAAACACCAGGGCAGCGTTGATTGCCGGCAAAACATTGAGATGCCTGGTTTTTAAATTCTAGTAAATCCAAAACTCGTCAGAAGTTCATGAAACTTGGCATGCTATTATGTAGCGGCATCAACATGTCGTCGCACAAATTTTGTCCCATTTGGGGCAGGTTTGGGTATATGCTTCTCACAAACCAGAGCTTCTCACAACAAGCATGATGGTTTTCGGTAGGGAACGTCCCACCTTTTGGGACGAAACGATATCCATTGCCTCTTATTGCTTTCAATTTTTTTTCTCGTGTCAACATAAAACAACATGAGTGTTGTGTGAATTTTGGTGATTTTTCGGGCTTCGTTTGGACATTTTTATGCATTAAGTGAGTTTTCAATTCATTTATGTGCATAATTCAAATTTGAACTACATGCGCATGCTCCAATGCTTATAAATTGGTTGACAAATCAAATCAGTGTCCTCGGGTGCATGCTTAGGTCCCATGCAAGAAATGGGAATGAATTTCAAACACCAGGGCACCATTGATTGCCGGCAAAACATTGATATGCCTGGTTTTTAAATTCTAGAAAATCCAAAACTCGTCCGAAATTCATGAAACTTGGCATGCTATCATGTAGCGGCTTCAACATGCCATGGTGCAAATTTTCTCCCATTTGGGACAGGTTTGGGTATATGCTTCTCACAAACCGGAGCTTCTCACAACAAGCATGATGGTTTTCGGTAGGGAACGTCCCACCTTTGGGGACGAAATGATATCCATTGCCTCTCATTGCTTTCGAATCTTTTCTCGCGTCAACATAGAACAACAGGAGTGTTGTGTGAATTTTTATGATTTTTCGGGGTTCGTTTGGACATTTTTATGCATTAACTAAGTTTTCAATGCATTTAAAATTTGAACTACATGCGCATGCTCTAGTGCATATAAATTGGTTGAAAATTAAATCTGTGTCCCTGGGTGCATGCTTAGGTCCCATGCAAGAAATTGGAATGAATTTCAAACACCAGGGCACCGTTGATTGCCGGCAAAACATTGAGATGCCTGGTTTTTAAATTCTAGTAAATCCAAAACTCGTCTGAAATTCATGAAACTTGGCATGCTATCATGTAGCGGCATCAACATTCTATGGTACAAATTTTGTCCCATTTGGGGCGGGTTTGGGTATATGCTTCTCACAAACCGGAGCTTCTCACAAAAAGCATGATGGTTTTCGTTAGGGAACGTCCCACCTTTGGGGACGAAACGATATCCATTGCCTCTTATTGCTTTCAAATTTTTCTGGTGTCAACATAGGACAACATGAGTATTGTGTGAATTTTTGTGATTTTTCGAGGTTCGTTTAGACATTTTTATGCCTTAACTGAGTTTTCAATGCATTTAGGTGCATAATTCAAATTTGAACTACATGCACATGCTCAAGTGCATATAAATTGGTTGAAAAATCAAATATGTGTCCTTGGGTGCATGCTTAGGTCCCATGCAAGAAATGGGAATGAATTTCAAACACCAGGGCACCGTTGAGTGCCGGCAAATCGCTGAGATGCAACGTTTTTAAATTCTATTAAAACCAAAACTCGTCCGAAATTCATGAAACTTGGCATGCTATCATGTAGCGGCATCAGCAGTCTATGGTACAAATTTTGTTCCATTTGGGGTAGGTTTGGGTATATGCTTCTCACAAACCGGAGCTTATCGCTAAAAGCATGATGGTTTTCGGTAGGGAACGTCCCACCTTTGGGGACGAAATGATATCCATTGCCTCTTATTGCTTTCAAATTTTTTCCCATGTCAACATAGACAAAAGGAGTGTTGTGTGTATTTTGGTGATTTTTCGGGGTTCGTTTGGACAAGTTTATGCATTAACTGATTTTTCAATGCATTTATGTGCATAATTCAAATTTGAACTACATGCACATGCTCCAGTGCTTTTAAATTAGTACAAAAATCAAATATGTGTCCTTGGGTGCATGCTTAGGTCCCATGCAAGAAATGGGAATGAATTTCAAACACTAGGGCACCGTTGATTGCCGGCAAATTGCTGAGATGCATCGTTTTTAAATTCTAATAAAACCAAAACTCATCTGAAATTCATGAAACTTGGCATACTATCATGTAGTGGCATCAGCAGTCTATGGCACAAATTTTGTCCCATTTGGGGCGGGCTTGGGTATATGCTTCTCAAAAACCGGAGCTTCTCACAAAAAGCATGATGGTTTTCGGTAGGGAACGTCCCACCTATCGAGACGAAACGATATCCATTGCCTCTTATTGCTTTCAAATTTTTTTTCTCGTGTAAACTTAGAGCAACAGGATTGTTGTGTGAATTTTTGTGATTTTTCGGGGTTCGTTTGGACATTTTTATGCATTAACTGAGTTTTCAATGCATTTATGTGCATAATTCAAATTTGAACTACATCCGCATGCTCCAGTACTTTTAAGTTGGTTGAAGAATCAAATATGTGCCCTTGGGTGCATGCTTAGGTCCCATGCAAGAAATGGGAATGAATTTCAAACACCAGGGCACCGTTGATTGCCGGCAAAACATTGATATGCCTGGTTTTTAAATTCTAGTAAATCCAAAACTCTTCTGAAATTCATGAAACTTGTTATGCTATCATGTAGCGGCGTCAACATATCGTGGTACAAATTTTGTCCCATTTGGGGCAGGTTTGGTTATATGCTTCTCACAAAGAGGAGCTTCTCACAACAAGCTTGATGGTTTTCGGTTGGGAACGTCCCACCTTTTGGCACGAAACGATATCCATTGCCTCTTATTCCTTTCAACAAATTTTCTGGTGTCAACATAGAATAACATGAGTGTTGTGTGAATTTTTGTGATTTTTCGGGGTTCGTTTGGACATTTTTATGCATTAACTGAACTTTCAATGCATTTATGTGCATAATTCAAATTTGAACTGCATTTGCATGCTCCAGTGCATATAAATTTGTTGAAAAATCAAATCTGTGTCCTTGGGTGCAAGCTTAGGTCCCATGCAAGAAATGGGAATGAATTTCAAACACCAGGGCACCGTTGATTGCCGGCAAAACATTGAGATGCTTGGTTTTTAAATTCTAGTAAATCCAAAACTCTTCTGAAATTCATGAAACTTGGCATGCTATCATGTAACGGCATCAACATGCCGTCGTATAAATTTTGTCCCATTTGGGGGAGGTTTGGGTAAATGCTTCTCACAACTCGGAGCTTCTCACAACAAGCATGATGGTTTTCGGTAGGGAACGTCCCACCTTTGGGGACGAAACGATATCCATTGCCTCTAATTCCTTTCAAGAAATTTTCTGGTGTCAACATAGAACAACAGGAGTGTTGTGTGAATTTTTGTGATTTTTCGGGGTTCCTTTAGACATTTTTATGCATTAAGTGAGTTTTCAATGCATTTATGTGCATAATTCAAAGTTGTACTACATGCGCATGCTCCAGTGCTTTTAAGTTGGTTGAAAAATCAAATATGTGTCCTTGGGTGCATGCTTAGGTCCCATGCAAGAAATGGGAATGAATTTCAAACACCAGGGCACCGTTGATTGTGGCAAAACATTGAGATGTCTGGTTTTTAAATTCTAGTAAATCCAAAACTTGTCTGAAATTCATGAAACTTGGCATGCTATCATGTAGCGGCATCAATATTCCGTGGTAATATTTTTTCCCTTTGGCGCAGGTTTGGGTATATGCTTCTCACAAACCGGAGCTTCTCACAACAAGCATGATGGTTTTCGGTAGGGAACGTCCCACCTTTGGGGACGAATGATATCCATTGCCTCTTATTGCTTTCAATTTTTTTTCTCGTGTCAACATAGAACAACAGGAGTGTTGTGTGAATTTTTGTGATTTTTCGAGGTTCGTTTGGACATTTTTATGCATTAACTGAGTTTTCAATGCATTTATGTGCATAATTCAAATTTGAACTACATGCGTATGCTCCAATGCTTATAAATTGGTTAAAGAATCAAATCAGTGTCCTCGGGTGCATTCTTAGGTCCCATGCAAGAAATGGGAATGAATTTCAAACACCAGGGCACCATTGATTGCCGGCAAAACATTGATATGCCTGGTTTTTAAATTCTAGAAAATCCAAAACTCATCCGAAATTCATGAAACTTGGCATGCTATCATGTAGCGGCTTCAACATGTTGTGGTGCAAATTTTCTCCCATTTGGGACAGGTTTGGGTATATGCTTCTCACAAAACCGGAGCTTCTCACAACAAGCATGATGGTTTTCGGTAGGGAACGTCCCACCTTTGGGGACGAAATGATATCCATTGCCTCTCATTGCTTTCGAATTTTTTCTTGCGTCAACATAGAACAACAGGAGTGTTGTGTGAATTTTTATGATTTTCGAGGTTCGTTTGGACATTTTTATGCATTAACTGAGTTTTCAATGCATTTATGTGCATAATTCAAATTTGAACTACATGCGCATGCTCTAGTGCATATAAATTGGTTGAAAATTAAATCTGTGTCCCTGGGTGCATGCTTAGGTCCCATGCAAGAAATTGGAATGAATTTCAAACACCAGGGCACCGTTGATTGCCGGCAAAACATTGAGATGCCTGGTTTTTAAATTCTAGTAAATCCAAAACTCGTCTGAAATTCATGAAACTTGGCATGCTATCATGTAGCGGCATCAACATTCTATGGTACAAATTTTGTCCCATTTGGGGCGGGTTTGGGTATATGCTTCTCACAAACCGGAGCTTCTCACAAAAAGCATGATGGTTTTCGGTAGGGAACGTCCCACCTTTGGGGACGAAACGATATCCATTGCCTCTTATTGCTTTCAAATTTTTTTCTGGTGTCAACATAGGACAACATGAGTATTGTGTGAATTTTTGTGATTTTTCGGGGTTCGTTTAGACATTTTTATGCCTTAACTGAGTTTTCAATGCATTTATGTGCATAATTCAAATTTGAACTACATGCACATGCTCCAGTGCATATAAATTGGTTGAAAAATCAAATCTGTGTCCTTGGGTGCATGCTTAGGTCCCATGCAAGAAATGGGAATGAATTTCAAACACCAGGGCACCGTTGAGTGCCGGCAAATCGCTGAGATGCAACGTTTTTAAATTCTAGTAAAACCAAAACTCGTCTGAAATTCATGAAACTTGGCATGCTATCATGTAGCGGCATCAGAAGTCTATGGTACAAATTTTGTCCCATTTGGGGTAGGTTTGGGTATATGTTTCTCACAAACCGGAGCTTATCGCTAAAAGCATGATGGTTTTCGGTAGGGAACGTCCCACCTTTGGGGACGAAATGATATCCATTGCCTCTTATTGCTTTCAATTTTTTTCTCTTGTCAACATAGACAAAAGGAGTGTTGTGTGAATTTTGGTGACTTTTCGGGGTTCGTTCGGACATTTTTATGCATTAACTGATTTTTCAATGCATTTATGTGCATAATTCAAATTTGAACTACATGCACATGCTCCAGTGCTTTTAAATTAGTACAAAAATCAAATATGTGTCCTTGGGTGCATGCTTAGGTCCCATGCAAGAAATGGGAATGAATTTCAAACACTAGGGCACCGTTGATTGCCGGCAAATCGCTGAGATGCATCGTTTTTAAATTCTAGTAAAACCAAAACTCATCTGAAATTCATGAAACTTGGCATACTATCATGTAGCGGCATCAGCAGTCTATGGTACAAATTTTGTCCCATTTGGGGCAGGTTTGGGTATATGCTTCTCACAAACCGGAGCTTCTCACAAAATGCATGATGGTTTTCGGTAGGGAACGTCCCACCTATGGGGAAGAAACGATATCCATTGCCTCTTATTGCTTTGAAATTTTTTTCTTGTGTAAACTTAGAGCAACAGGATTGTTGTGTGAATTTTTGTGATTTTTCGGGGTTCGTTTGGACATTTTTATGCATTAACTGAGTTTTCAATGCATTTATGTGCATAATTCAAATTTGAACTACATGCGCATGCTCCAGTACTTTTAAGTTGGTTGAAAAATCAAATATGTGCCCTTGGGTGCATGCTTAGGTCCCATGCAAGAAATGGGAATGAATTTCAAACACCAGGGCACCGTTGATTGCCGGCAAAACATTGAGATGCCTGGTTTTTAAATTCTAGTAAATCCAAAACTCTTCTGAAATTCATGAAACTTGGCATGCTATCATGTAACGGCATCAACATGCCGTCGTATAAATTTTGTCCCATTTGGGGCAGGTTTGGGTAAATGCTTCTCACAACTCGGAGCTTCTCACAACAAGCATGATCGTTTTCGGTAGGGAACGTCCCACCTTTGGGGACGAAACGATATTCATTGCCTCTTATTCCTTTCAAGAAATTTTTTGGTGTCAACATAGAACAACAGGAGTGTTGTGTGAATTTTTGTGATTTTTCGGGGTTCCTTTAGACATTTTTATGCATTAAGTGAGTTTTCAATGCATTTATGTGCATAATTCAAAGTCGTACTACATGTGCATGCTCCAGTGCTTTTAAGTTGGTTGTAAAATCAAATATGTGTCCTTGGGTGCATGCTTAGGTCCCATGCAAGAAATGGGAATGAATTTCAAACACCAGGGCACCGTTGATTGTGGCAAAACATTGAGATGTCTGGTTTTTAAATTCTAGTAAATCCAAAACTTGTCTGAAATTCATGAAACTTGGCATGCTATCATGTAGCGGCATCAATATTCCGTGGTAATATTTTTCCCCTTTTGCGCAGGTTTGGGTATACGCTTCTCACAAACCGGAGCTTCTCACAACAAGCATGATGGTTTTCGGTAGGGAACGTCCCACCTTTGGGGACGAATGATATCCATTGCCTCTTATTGCTTTCAATTTTTTTTCTCGTGTCAACATAGAACAACAGGAGTGTTGTGTGAATTTTTGTGATTTTTCGAGGTTCGTTTGGACATTTTTATGCATTAACTGAGTTTTCAATGCATTTATGTGCATAGTTCAAATTTGAACTACACGCGCATGCTCCGATGCATATAAATTGGTTAAAAAATCAAATATGTGCCCTTGGGTGCATGTTTAGGTCCCATCCAAGAAATGGAATGAAATTCAAACACCAGGGCACGGTTGATTGCCGGCAAAACATTGGGATGCCTGGTTTTTAAATTCTAGCAAAACCAAAACTCGTCTGAAATTCATGAAACTTGGCATGCTATCATGTAGCGGCATCAGCAGTCTATGGTACAAATTTTGTCCCATTTGGGGTAGGTTTGGGTATATGCTTCTCACAAACCGGAGCTTATCGCAAAAAGCATGATGGTTTTCGGTAGGGAATGTCCCACCTTTGGGGACGAAATAATATCCATTGCCTCTTATTTCTTTCAAAAAAATTTCTCATGTCAACATAGACAAACGGAGTGTTGTGTGAATTTTGGTGATTTTTCGGGGTTCGTTTGGACATTTTTATGCATTAACTAAGTTTTCAATGCATTTATGTGCATAATTCAAATTTGAACTACATGCACATGCTCCAGTGCTTTTAAATTAGTTCAAAAATCAAATATGTGTCCTTGGGTGCATGCTTAGGTCCCATGCAAGAAATGGGAATGAATTTCAAACACCAGGGCACCGTTGATTTCCGGCAAATCGCTGAGATGCATCGTTTTTAAATTCTAGTAAAACCAAAACTCATCTGAGATTCATGAAACTTGGCATACTATCATGTAGCGGCATCAGCAGTCTATGGTACAAATTTTGTCCCATTTGGGGCAGGTTTGGGTATATGCTTCTCACAAACCGGAGGTTCTCACAAAAAGCATGATGGTTTTCGGTAGGGAACGTCCCACCTATGGGGACGAAACGATATCCATTGCCACTTATTGCTTTCAAATTTTTTCTCGTGTAAACTTAGAGCAACAGGATTGTTGTGTGAATTTTTGTGATTTTTCGGGGTTCGTTTGGACATTTTTATGCATTAACTGAGTTTTCAATGCATTTATGTGCATAATTCAAATTTGAACTACATGCGCATGCTCCATTACTTTTAAGTTGGTTGAAAAATCAAATATGTGTCCTTGGGTGCATGCTTAGGTCCCATGTAAGAAATGGGAATGAATTTCAAACACCAGGGCACCGTTGATTGCCGGCAAAACATTGATATGCCTGGTTTTTAAATTGTAGTAAATCCAAAACTCTTCTGAAATTCATGAAACTTGGCATGCTATCATGTAGCGGCGTCAACATATCGAGGTACAAATTTTGTCTCGTTTGGGGCTGGTTTGGGTATATGCTTCTCACAAACAGGACCTTCTCACAACAAGCTTGATGGTTTTCGGTTGGGAACGTCCCACCTTTTGGGACGAAACGATATCCATTGCCTCTCATTGCTTTCAAATTTGTTTCTCGTGTCAACATAGAACAATAGGAGTGTTGTGTGATTTTTTGTGATTTTTCGGGGTTCGTTTGGACATTTTTATGCATTAACTGAACTTTCAATGCATTTATGTGCATAATTCAAATTTGAACTACATTTGCATGCTCCAGTGCATATAAATTGGTTGAAAAATCAAATCTATGTCCTTGGGTGCAAACTTAGGTCCCATGCAAGAAATGGGAATGAATTTCAAACACCAGGGCATCGTTGATTGCCAGCAAAACATTGAGATGCCTGGTTTTTCAATTCTAGTAAATCCAAAACTCTTCTGAAATTCATGAAACTTGGCATGCTATCATGTAACGGCATCAACATGCCGTCGTATAAATTTTGTCCCATTTGGGGCAGGTTTGGGTAAATGCTTCTCACAACTCGGAGCTTCTCACAACAAGCATGATGGTTTTCGGTAGGGAACGTCCCACCTTTGGGGACGAAACGATATCCATTGCCTCTTATTCCTTTCAAGAAATTTTCTGGTGTCAACATAGAACAACAGGAGTGTTGTGTGAATTTTTGTGATTTTTCAGGGTTCCTTTAGACATTTTTATGCATTAAGTGAGTTTTCAATGCATTTTTTGTGCATAATTCAAAGTTGTACTACATGCGCATGCTCCGGTGCTTTTAAGTTGGTTGAAAAATCAAATATGTGTCCTTGGGTGCATGCTTAGGTCCCATGCAAGAAATGGGAATGAATTTCAAACACCAGGGCACCGTTGATTGTGGCAAAACATTGAGATGTCTGGTTTTTAAATTCTAGTAAATCCAAAACTTGTCTTAAATTCATGAAACTTGGCATGCTATCATGTAGCGGCATCAATATTTTTTCCCCTTTGGGGCAGGTTTGGGTATATGCTTCTCACAAACCGGAGCTTCTCACAACAAGCATTATGGTTTTCGGTAGGGAACGTCCCACCTTTGGGGACGAATGATATCCATTGCCTCTTATTGCTTTCAATTTTTTTTCTCGTGTCAACATAGAACAACAGGAGTGTTGTGTGAATTTTTGTGATTTTTCGAGGTTCGTTTGGACATTTTTATGCATTAACTGAGTTTTCAATGCATTTATGTGCATAATTCAAATTTGAACTACATGCGCATGCTCCAATGCATATAAATTGGTTAAAAAATCAAATATGTGCCCTTGGGGTGCATGTTTAGGTCCCATCCAAGAAATGGAAATGAATTTCAAACACCAGGGCATGGTTGATTGCCAGCAAAACATTGAGATGCCTGGTTTTTAAACTCTAGTAAAACCAAAACTCGTCTGAAATTCATGAAACATGGCATGCTATCATGTAGCGGCATCAGCAGTCTATGGTACAAATTTTGTCCCATTTGGGGTAGGTTTGGGTATATGCTTCTCACAAACCAGAGCTTATCGCAACAAGCATGATGGTTTTCGGTTGGGAACGTCCCAACTTTGGGGACGAAATGATATCCATTGCCTCTCATTGCTTTCAAATTTTTTCTCGCGTCAACATAGAACGACAGGAGTGTTGTGTGAATTTTTATGATTTTTCGGAGTTTGTTTGGACATTTTTATGCATTAACTGAGTTTTCAATGCATTTACATGCATAATTCAAATTTGAACTACATGCGCATGCTCCAATGCATATAAATTGGTTAAAAAATCAAATATGTGCCCTTGGGTGCATGCTTAGGTCCCATGCAAGAAATGGGAATGAATTTCAAACACCAGGGCACCGTTGATTGCCGGCAAAACATTGAGATGTCTGGTTTTTAAATTCTAGTAAATCCAAAACTCGTCTGAAATTCATGAAACTTGGTATGCTATCATGTGGCGGCATCAACATTCCTTGGTACAAATTTTGTCCCATTTGGGCCAGGTTTGGGTATATGCTTCTCACAAACCGGAGCTTCTCAGAAAAAGCATGATGGTTTTCGGTAGGGAACGTCCCACCTTTGGGGACGAAACGATATCCATTGCCTCTTATTGCTTTCAAATTTTTTTTCTGGTGTCAACATAGAACAACATGAGTATTGTGTGAATTTTTGTGATTTTTCGGGGTTCATTTAGACATTTTTATGCCTTAACTGAGTTTTCAATGCATTTATGTGCATAATTCAAATTTGAACTACATGCACATGCTCCAGTGCAAATAAATTGGTTGAAAAATCAAATATGTGTCCTTGGGTGCATGCTTAGGTCCCATGCAAGAAATGGGAATGAATTTCAAACACCAGGCCACCATTGATTGCCGGCAAATCGCTGAGATGCATCGTTTTTAAATTCTCGTAAAACCAAAACTCGTCTGAAATTCATGAAACTTGGCATGCTATCATGTAGCGGCATCAGCAGTCTATGGTACAAATTTTGTCCAATTTGGGGCAGGTTTGGGTATATGCTTCTCACAAACCGGAGCTTCTCACAAAAAGCATGATGGTTTTCGGTAGGGAACGTCCCACCTTTGGGGATGAAACGATATCCATTGCCTCTTATTGCTTTCAAATTTTTTTCTCATGTCAACATAGACAACATGAGTGTTTTGTGAATTTTTGTGATTTTTCAGGGTTCGTTTGGACATTTTTATGCATTAACTGAGTTTACAATGCATTTATGTGCATAATTCAAATTTGAACTACATGCGCATGCTCTAGTGCTTTTAAATTGGTTCAAAAATCAAATATGTGTCCCTGGGTGCATGCTTAGGTCCCATGCAAGAAATTGGAATGAATTTCAAACACCAGGGGACGGTTGATTGGCGGCAAAACATTGAGATGCCTGGTTTTTAAATTCTAGTAAAACCAAAACACGTCTGAAATTCATGAAACTTGGCATGCTATCATGTAGCGGCATCAGCAGTCTATGGTACAAATTTTATCCCATTTGGGGTAGGTTTGGGTATATGCTTCTCAAAAACCGGAGCTTCTAACAACAAGCATGATGGTTTTCGGTAGGGAACGTCCCACCATTGGGGACAAAACGATATCCATTGCCTCTTATTGCTTTCAATTTTTTTTCTCGTGTCAACATAGAAAAACAGGAGTGTTGTGTGAACTTTTGTGAGTTTTCGAGGTTCATTTCGACATTTTTATGCATTAACTGAGTTTTCAATGCATTTATGTGCGTAATTCAAATTTGAACTACATGCGCATGCTCCAGTGCATATAAATTGGTTGAAAAATCAAATATGTGCCCTTGGGTGCATGCTTAGGTACCATGCAAGAAATGGGAATGAATTTCAAACACCAGGGCACCGTTGATTGCCGGCAAAATATTGATATGCCTGGTTTTTAAATTCTAGTAAATCCAAAACTCTTCTGAAATTCATGAAACTTGTTATGCTATCATGTAGCGGCGTCAACATATCGTGGTACAAATTTTGTCCCATTTGGGGCAGGTTTGGGTATATGCTTCTCACAAAGAGGAGCTTCTCACAACAAGCTTGATGGTTTTCGGTTGGGAACGTCCCACCTTTTGGCACGAAACAATATCCATTGCCTCTCATTGCTTTAAAGTTCTTTTCTCGTGTCAACATAGAACAACACGAGTGTTGTGTGATTTTTTGTGATTTTTTGGGGTTCGTTTGGACATTTTTATGCATTAACTGAACTTTCAATGCATTTATGTGCATAATTCAAATTTGAACTACATGTGCATGCTCCAGTGCATATAAATTGGTTAAAAAATCAAATCTGTGTCCTTGGGTGCAAGCTTAGCTCCCATGCAAGAAATGGGAATGAATTTCAAACACCAGGGCACCGTTGATTGCCGGCAAAACATTGAGATGCCTGGTTTTTAAATTCTAGTAAATCCAAAACTCTTCTGAAATTCATGAAACTTGGCATGCTATCATGTAGCGGCATCAACATGCCGTAGTATAAATTTTGTCCCATTTGGGGCAGGTTTGGGTAAATGCTTCTCACAACTCGGAGCTTCTCACAACAAGCATGATGGTTTTCGGTAGGGAACGTCCCACCTTTGGGGATGAAACGATATCCATTGCCTCTTATTCCTTTCAAGAAATTTTCTGGTGTCAACATAGAACAACAGGAGTGTTGTGTGAATTTTTGTGATTTTTCGGGGTTCCTTTAGACATTTTTATGCATTAAGTGAGTTTTCAATGCACTTATGTGCATAATTCAAAGTTGTACTACATGTGCATGCTCCAGTGCTTTTAAGTTGGTTGTAAAATCAAATATGTGTCCTTGGGTGCATGCTTAGGTCCCATGCAAGAAATGGGAATGAATTTCAAACACCAGGGCACCGTTGATTGTGGCAAAACATTGAGATGTCTGGTTTTTAAATTCTAGTAAATCCAAAACTTGTCTGAAATTCATGAAACTTGGCATGCTATCATGTAGCGGCATCAATATTCCGTGGTAATATTTTCCCCTTTTGTGCAGGTTTGGGTATATGCTTCTCACAAACCGGAGCTTCTCACAACAAGCATGATGGTTTTCGGTAGGGAACGTCCCACCTTTGGGGACGAATGATATCCATTGCCTCTTATTGCTTTCAATTTTTTTTCTCGTGTCAACATAGAACAACAGGAGTGTTGTGTGAATTTTTGTGATTTTTCGAGGTTCGTTTGGACATTTTTATGCATTAACTGAGTTTTCAATGCATTTATGTGCATAGTTCAAATTTGAACTACATGCGCATGCTCCAATGCATATAAATTGGTTAAGAAATCAAATATGTGCCCTTGGGTGCATGTTTAGGTCCCATCCAAGAAATGGAATGAAATTCAAACACCAGGGCACGGTTGATTGCCGGCAAAACATTGGGATGCCTGGTTTTTAAATTCTAGCAAAACCAAAACTCGTCTGAAATTCATGAAACTTGGCATGCTATCATGTAGCGGCATCAGCAGTCTATGGTACAAATTTTGTCCCATTTGGGGTAGGTTTGGGTATATGCTTCTCACAAACCGGAGCTTATCGCAAAAAGCATGATGGTTTTCGGTAGGGAATGTCCCACCTTTGGGAACGAAATGATATCCATTGCCTCTTATTTCTTTCAAAAAAATTTCTCATGTCAACATAGACAAACGGAGTGTTGTGTGAATTTTGGTGATTTTTCGGGGTTCGTTTGGACATTTTTATGCATTAACTGAGTTTTCAATGCATTTATGTGCATAATTCAAATTTGAACTACATGCACATGCTCCAGTGCTTTTAAATTAGTTCAAAAATCAAATATGTGTCCTTGGGTGCATGCTTAGGTCCCATGCAAGAAATGGGAATGAATTTCAAACACCAGGGCACCATTGATTTCCGGCAAATCGCTGAGATGCATCATTTTTAAATTCTAGTAAAACCAAAACTCATCTGAGATTCATGAAACTTGGCATACTATCATGTAGCGGCATCAGCAGTCTATGGTACAAATTTTGTCCCATTTGGGGCAGGTTTGGGTATATGCTTCTCACAAACCGGAGGTTCTCACAAAAAGCATGATGGTTTTCGGTAGGGAACGTCCCACCTATGGGGACGAAACGATATCCATTGCCTCTTATTGCTTTCAAATTTTTTTCTCGTGTAAACTTAGAGCAACAGGATTGTTGTGTGAATTTTTGTGATTTTTCGGGGTTCGTTTGGACATTTTTATGCATTAACTGAGTTTTCAATGCATTTATGTGCATAATTCAAATTTGAACTACATGCGCATGCTCCATTACTTTTAAGTTGGTTGAAAAATCAAATATGTGTCCTTGGGTGCATGCTTAGGTCCCATGCAAGAAATGGGAATGAATTTCAAACACCAGGGCACCGTTGATTGCCGGCAAAACATTGATATGCCTGGTTTTTAAATTGTAGTAAATCCAAAACTCTTCTGAAATTCATGAAACTTGGCATGCTATCATGTAGCGGCGTCAACATATCGTGGTACAAATTTTGTCTCGTTTGGGGCTGGTTTGGGTATATGCTTCTCACAAACAGGAGCTTCTCACAACAAGCTTGATGGTTTTCGGTTGGGAACGTCCCACCTTTTGGGACGAAACGATATCCATTGCCTCTCATTGCTTTCAAATTTGTTTCTCGTGTCAACATAGAACAACAGGAGTGTTGTGTGAATTTTTGTGATTTTTCGGGGTTCGTTTGGACATTTTTATGCATTAACTGAACTTTCAATGCATTTATGTGCATAATTCAAATTTGAACTACATTTGCATGCTCCAGTGCATATAAATTGGTTGAAAAATCAAATCTGTGTCCTTGGGTGCAAGCTTAGGTCCCATGCAAGAAATGGGAATGAATTTCAAACACCAGGGCACCGTTGATTGCCAGCAAAACATTGAGATGCCTGGTTTTTAAATTCTAGTAAATCCAAAACTCTTCTGAAATTCATGAAACTTGGCATGCTATCATGTAACGGCATCAACATGCCGTCGTATAAATTTTGTCCCATTTGGGGCAGGTTTGGGTAAATTCTTCTCACAACTCGGAGCTTCTCACAACAAGCCTGATGGTTTTCGGTAGGGAACGTCCCACCTTTGGGGACGAAACGATATCCATTGCCTCTTCTTCCTTTCAAGAAATTTTCTGGTGTCAACATAGAACAACAGGAGTGTTGTGTGAATTTTTGTGATTTTTCAGGGTTCCTTTAGACATTTTTATGCATTAAGTGAGTTTTCAATGCATTTTATGTGCATAATTCAAAGTTGTACTACATGCGCATGCTCCGGTGCTTTTAAGTTGGTTGAAAAATCAAATATGTGTTCTTGGGTGCATGCTTAGGTCCCATGCAAGAAATGGGAATGAATTTCAAACACCAGGGCACCGTTGATTGTGGCAAAACATTGAGATGTCTGGTTTTTAAATTCTAGTAAATCCAAAACTTGTCTGAAATTCATGAAACTTGGCATGCTATCATGTAGCGGCATCAATATTTTTTCCCCTTTGGGGCAGGTTTGGGTATATGCTTCTCACAAACCGGAGCTTCTCACAACAAGCATGATGGTTTTCGGTAGGGAACGTCCCACCTTTGGGGACGAATGATATCCATTGCCTCTTATTGCTTTCAAATTTTTTTCTCGTGTCAACATAGAACAACAGGAGTGTTGTGTGAATTTTTGTGATTTTTCGAGGTTCGTTTGGACATTTTTATGCATTAACTGAGTTTTCAATGCATTTATGTGCATAATTCAAATTTGAACTACATGCGCATGCTCCAATGCATATAAATTGGTTAAAAAAATCAAATATGTGCCCTTGGGGTGCATGTTGAGGTCCCATCCAAGAAATGGAAATGAATTTCAAACACCAGGGCACGGTTGATTGCCGGCAAAACATTGAGATGCCTGGTTTATAAACTCTAGTAAAACCAAAACTCGTCTGAAATTCATGAAACTTGGCATGCTATCATGTAGCGGCATCAGCAGTCTATGGTACAAATTTTGTCCCATTTGGGGTAGGTTTGGGTATATGCTTCTCACAAACCGGAGCTTATCGCAAAAAGCATGATGGTTTTCGGTAGGGAATGTCCCACCTTTGGGAACGAAATGATATCCATTGCCTCTTATTTCTTTCAAATTTTTTCTCGTGTAAACTTAGAGCAACAGGATTGTTGTGTGAATTTTTGTGATTTTTCGGGGTTCGTTTGGACATTTTTATGCATTAACTGAGTTTTCAATGCATTTATGTGCATAATTCAAATTTGAACTACATGCGCATGCTCCATTACTTTTAAGTTGGTTGAAAAATCAAATATGTGTCCTTGGGTGCATGCTTAGGTCCCATGTAAGAAATGGGAATGAATTTCAAACACCAGGGCACCGTTGATTGCCGGCAAAACATTGATATGCCTGGTTTTTAAATTGTAGTAAATCCAAAACTCTTCTGAAATTCATGAAACTTGGCATGCTATCATGTAGCGGCGTCAACATATCGAGGTACAAATTTTGTCTCGTTTGGGGCTGGTTTGGGTATATGCTTCTCACAAACAGGACCTTCTCACAACAAGCTTGATGGTTTTCGGTTGGGAACGTCCCACCTTTTGGGACGAAACGATATCCATTGCCTCTCATTGCTTTCAAATTTGTTTCTCGTGTCAACATAGAACAACAGGAGTGTTGTGTGATTTTTTGTGATTTTTCGGGGTTCGTTTGGACATTTTTATGCATTAACTGAACTTTCAATGCATTTATGTGCATAATTCAAATTTGAACTACATTTGCATGCTCCAGTGCATATAAATTGGTTGAAAAATCAAATCTATGTCCTTGGGTGCAAACTTAGGTCCCATGCAAGAAATGGGAATGAATTTCAAACACCAGGGCATCGTTGATTGCCAGCAAAACATTGAGATGCCTGGTTTTTAAATTCTAGTAAATCCAAAACTCTTCTGAAATTCATGAAACTTGGCATGCTATCATGTAACGGCATCAACATGCCGTCGTATAAATTTTGTCCCATTTGGGGCAGGTTTGGGTAAATGCTTCTCACAACTCGGAGCTTCTCACAACAAGCATGATGGTTTTCGGTAGGGAACGTCCCACCTTTGGGGATGAAACGATATCCATTGCCTCTTATTCCTTTCAAGAAATTTTCTGGTGTCAACATAGAACAACAGGAGTGTTGTGTGAATTTTTGTGATTTTTCGGGGTTCCTTTAGACATTTTTATGCATTAAGTGAGTTTTCAATGCATTTTTTGTGCATAATTCAAAGTTGTACTACATGTGCATGCTCCAGTGCTTTTAAGTTGGTTGTAAAATCAAATATGTGTCCTTGGGTGCATGCTTAGGTCCCATGCAAGAAATGGGAATGAATTTCAAACACCAGGGCACCGTTGATTGTGGCAAAACATTGAGATGTCTGGTTTTTAAATTCTAGTAAATCCAAAACTTGTCTGAAATTCATGAAACTTGGCATGCTATCATGTAGCGGCATCAATATTCCGTGGTAATATTTTCCCCTTTTGTGCAGGTTTGGGTATATGCTTCTCACAAACCGGAGCTTCTCACAACAAGCATGATGGTTTTCGGTAGGGAACGTCCCACCTTTGGGGACGAATGATATCCATTGCCTCTTATTGCTTTCAATTTTTTTTCTCGTGTCAACATAGAACAACAGGAGTGTTGTGTGAATTTTTGTGATTTTTCGAGGTTCGTTTGGACATTTTTATGCATTAACTGAGTTTTCAATGCATTTATGTGCATAGTTCAAATTTGAACTACATGCGCATGCTCCAATGCATATAAATTGGTTAAGAAATCAAATATGTGCCCTTGGGTGCATGTTTAGGTCCCATCCAAGAAATGGAATGAAATTCAAACACCAGGGCACGGTTGATTGCCGGCAAAACATTGGGATGCCTGGTTTTTAAATTCTAGCAAAACCAAAACTCGTCTGAAATTCATGAAACTTGGCATGCTATCATGTAGCGGCATCAGCAGTCTATGGTACAAATTTTGTCCCATTTGGGGTAGGTTTGGGTATATGCTTCTCACAAACCGGAGCTTATCGCAAAAAGCATGATGGTTTTCGGTAGGGAATGTCCCACCTTTGGGAACGAAATGATATCCATTGCCTCTTATTTCTTTCAAAAAAATTTCTCATGTCAACATAGACAAACGGAGTGTTGTGTGAATTTTGGTGATTTTTCGGGGTTCGTTTGGACATTTTTATGCATTAACTGAGTTTTCAATGCATTTATGTGCATAATTCAAATTTGAACTACATGCACATGCTCCAGTGCTTTTAAATTAGTTCAAAAATCAAATATGTGTCCTTGGGTGCATGCTTAGGTCCCATGCAAGAAATGGGAATGAATTTCAAACACCAGGGCACCATTGATTTCCGGCAAATCGCTGAGATGCATCATTTTTAAATTCTAGTAAAACCAAAACTCATCTGAGATTCATGAAACTTGGCATACTATCATGTAGCGGCATCAGCAGTCTATGGTACAAATTTTGTCCCATTTGGGGCAGGTTTGGGTATATGCTTCTCACAAACCGGAGGTTCTCACAAAAAGCATGATGGTTTTCGGTAGGGAACGTCCCACCTATGGGGACGAAACGATATCCATTGCCTCTTATTGCTTTCAAATTTTTTTCTCGTGTAAACTTAGAGCAACAGGATTGTTGTGTGAATTTTTGTGATTTTTCGGGGTTCGTTTGGACATTTTTATGCATTAACTGAGTTTTCAATGCATTTATGTGCATAATTCAAATTTGAACTACATGCGCATGCTCCATTACTTTTAAGTTGGTTGAAAAATCAAATATGTGTCCTTGGGTGCATGCTTAGGTCCCATGCAAGAAATGGGAATGAATTTCAAACACCAGGGCACCGTTGATTGCCGGCAAAACATTGATATGCCTGGTTTTTAAATTGTAGTAAATCCAAAACTCTTCTGAAATTCATGAAACTTGGCATGCTATCATGTAGGGGCGTCAACATATCGTGGTACAAATTTTGTCTCGTTTGGGGCTGGTTTGGGTATATGCTTCTCACAAACAGGAGCTTCTCACAACAAGCTTGATGGTTTTCGGTTGGGAACGTCCCACCTTTTGGGACGAAACGATATCCATTGCGTCTCATTGCTTTCAAATTTGTTTCTCGTGTCAACATAGAACAACAGGAGTGTTGTGTGAATTTTTGTGATTTTTCGGGGTTCGTTTGGACATTTTTATGCATTAACTGAACTTTCAATGCATTTATGTGCATAATTCAAATTTGAACTACATTTGCATGCTCCAGTGCATATAAATTGGTTGAAAAATCAAATCTGTGTCCTTGGGTGCAAGCTTAGGTCCCATGCAAGAAATGGGAATGAATTTCAAACACCAGGGCACCGTTGATTGCCAGCAAAACATTGAGATGCCTGGTTTTTAAATTCTAGTAAATCCAAAACTCTTCTGAAATTCATGAAACTTGGCATGCTATCATGTAACGGCATCAACATGCCGTCGTATAAATTTTGTCCCATTTGGGGCAGGTTTGGGTAAATTCTTCTCACAACTCGGAGCTTCTCACAACAAGCCTGATGGTTTTCGGTAGGGAACGTCCCACCTTTGGGGACGAAACGATATCCATTGCCTCTTCTTCCTTTCAAGAAATTTTCTGGTGTCAACATAGAACAACAGGAGTGTTGTGTGAATTTTTGTGATTTTTCAGGGTTCCTTTAGACATTTTTATGCATTAAGTGAGTTTTCAATGCATTTTATGTGCATAATTCAAAGTTGTACTACATGCGCATGCTCCGGTGCTTTTAAGTTGGTTGAAAAATCAAATATGTGTTCTTGGGTGCATGCTTAGGTCCCATGCAAGAAATGGGAATGAATTTCAAACACCAGGGCACCGTTGATTGTGGCAAAACATTGAGATGTCTGGTTTTTAAATTCTAGTAAATCCAAAACTTGTCTGAAATTCATGAAACTTGGCATGCTATCATGTAGCGGCATCAATATTTTTTCCCCTTTGGGGCAGGTTTGGGTATATGCTTCTCACAAACCGGAGCTTCTCACAACAAGCATGATGGTTTTCGGTAGGGAACGTCCCACCTTTGGGGACGAATGATATCCATTGCCTCTTATTGCTTTCAAATTTTTTTCTCGTGTCAACATAGAACAACAGGAGTGTTGTGTGAATTTTTGTGATTTTTCGAGGTTCGTTTGGACATTTTTATGCATTAACTGAGTTTTCAATGCATTTATGTGCATAATTCAAATTTGAACTACATGCGCATGCTCCAATGCATATAAATTGGTTAAAAAATCAAATATGTGCCCTTGGGGTGCATGTTTAGGTCCCATCCAAGAAATGGAAATGAATTTCAAACACCAGGGCACGGTTGATTGCCGGCAAAACATTGAGATGCCTGGTTTTTAAACTCTAGTAAAACCAAAACTCGTCTGAAATTCATGAAACTTGGCATGCTATCATGTAGCGGCATCAGCAGTCTATGGTACAAATTTTGTCCCATTTGGGGTAGGTTTGGGTATATGCTTCTCACAAACCGGAGCTTATCGCAAAAAGCATGATGGTTTTCGGTAGGGAATGTCCCACCTTTGGGAACGAAATGATATCCATTGCCTCTTATTTCTTTCAAATTTTTTCTCGTGTAAACTTAGAGCAACAGGATTGTTGTGTGAATTTTTGTGATTTTTCGGGGTTCGTTTGGACATTTTTATGCATTAACTGAGTTTTCAATGCATTTATGTGCATAATTCAAATTTGAACTACATGCGCATGCTCCATTACTTTTAAGTTGGTTGAAAAATCAAATATGTGTCCTTGGGTGCATGCTTAGGTCCCATGTAAGAAATGGGAATGAATTTCAAACACCAGGGCACCGTTGATTGCCGGCAAAACATTGATATGCCTGGTTTTTAAATTGTAGTAAATCCAAAACTCTTCTGAAATTCATGAAACTTGGCATGCTATCATGTAGCGGCGTCAACATATCGAGGTACAAATTTTGTCTCGTTTGGGGCTGGTTTGGGTATATGCTTCTCACAAACAGGACCTTCTCACAACAAGCTTGATGGTTTTCGGTTGGGAACGTCCCACCTTTTGGGACGAAACGATATCCATTGCCTCTCATTGCTTTCAAATTTGTTTCTCGTGTCAACATAGAACAACAGGAGTGTTGTGTGATTTTTTGTGATTTTTCGGGGTTCGTTTGGACATTTTTATGCATTAACTGAACTTTCAATGCATTTATGTGCATAATTCAAATTTGAACTACATTTGCATGCTCCAGTGCATATAAATTGGTTGAAAAATCAAATCTATGTCCTTGGGTGCAAACTTAGGTCCCATGCAAGAAATGGGAATGAATTTCAAACACCAGGGCATCGTTGATTGCCAGCAAAACATTGAGATGCCTGGTTTTTAAATTCTAGTAAATCCAAAACTCTTCTGAAATTCATGAAACTTGGCATGCTATCATGTAACGGCATCAACATGCCGTCGTATAAATTTTGTCCCATTTGGGGCAGGTTTGGGTAAATGCTTCTCACAACTCGGAGCTTCTCACAACAAGCATGATGGTTTTCGGTAGGGAACGTCCCACCTTTGGGGATGAAACGATATCCATTGCCTCTTATTCCTTTCAAGAAATTTTCTGGTGTCAACATAGAACAACAGGAGTGTTGTGTGAATTTTTGTGATTTTTCGGGGTTCCTTTAGACATTTTTATGCATTAAGTGAGTTTTCAATGCATTTTTTGTGCATAATTCAAAGTTGTACTACATGTGCATGCTCCAGTGCTTTTAAGTTGGTTGTAAAATCAAATATGTGTCCTTGGGTGCATGCTTAGGTCCCATGCAAGAAATGGGAATGAATTTCAAACACCAGGGCACCGTTGATTGTGGCAAAACATTGAGATGTCTGGTTTTTAAATTCTAGTAAATCCAAAACTTGTCTGAAATTCATGAAACTTGGCATGCTATCATGTAGCGGCATCAATATTCCGTGGTAATATTTTCCCCTTTTGTGCAGGTTTGGGTATATGCTTCTCACAAACCGGAGCTTCTCACAACAAGCATGATGGTTTTCGGTAGGGAACGTCCCACCTTTGGGGACGAATGATATCCATTGCCTCTTATTGCTTTCAATTTTTTTTCTCGTGTCAACATAGAACAACAGGAGTGTTGTGTGAATTTTTGTGATTTTTCGAGGTTCGTTTGGACATTTTTATGCATTAACTGAGTTTTCAATGCATTTATGTGCATAGTTCAAATTTGAACTACATGCGCATGCTCCAATGCATATAAATTGGTTAAGAAATCAAATATGTGCCCTTGGGTGCATGTTTAGGTCCCATCCAAGAAATGGAATGAAATTCAAACACCAGGGCACGGTTGATTGCCGGCAAAACATTGGGATGCCTGGTTTTTAAATTCTAGCAAAACCAAAACTCGTCTGAAATTCATGAAACTTGGCATGCTATCATGTAGCGGCATCAGCAGTCTATGGTACAAATTTTGTCCCATTTGGGGTAGGTTTGGGTATATGCTTCTCACAAACCGGAGCTTATCGCAAAAAGCATGATGGTTTTCGGTAGGGAATGTCCCACCTTTGGGAACGAAATGATATCCATTGCCTCTTATTTCTTTCAAAAAAATTTCTCATGTCAACATAGACAAACGGAGTGTTGTGTGAATTTTGGTGATTTTTCGGGGTTCGTTTGGACATTTTTATGCATTAACTGAGTTTTCAATGCATTTATGTGCATAATTCAAATTTGAACTACATGCACATGCTCCAGTGCTTTTAAATTAGTTCAAAAATCAAATATGTGTCCTTGGGTGCATGCTTAGGTCCCATGCAAGAAATGGGAATGAATTTCAAACACCAGGGCACCATTGATTTCCGGCAAATCGCTGAGATGCATCATTTTTAAATTCTAGTAAAACCAAAACTCATCTGAGATTCATGAAACTTGGCATACTATCATGTAGCGGCATCAGCAGTCTATGGTACAAATTTTGTCCCATTTGGGGCAGGTTTGGGTATATGCTTCTCACAAACCGGAGGTTCTCACAAAAAGCATGATGGTTTTCGGTAGGGAACGTCCCACCTATGGGGACGAAACGATATCCATTGCCTCTTATTGCTTTCAAATTTTTTTCTCGTGTAAACTTAGAGCAACAGGATTGTTGTGTGAATTTTTGTGATTTTTCGGGGTTCGTTTGGACATTTTTATGCATTAACTGAGTTTTCAATGCATTTATGTGCATAATTCAAATTTGAACTACATGCGCATGCTCCATTACTTTTAAGTTGGTTGAAAAATCAAATATGTGTCCTTGGGTGCATGCTTAGGTCCCATGCAAGAAATGGGAATGAATTTCAAACACCAGGGCACCGTTGATTGCCGGCAAAACATTGATATGCCTGGTTTTTAAATTGTAGTAAATCCAAAACTCTTCTGAAATTCATGAAACTTGGCATGCTATCATGTAGGGGCGTCAACATATCGTGGTACAAATTTTGTCTCGTTTGGGGCTGGTTTGGGTATATGCTTCTCACAAACAGGAGCTTCTCACAACAAGCTTGATGGTTTTCGGTTGGGAACGTCCCACCTTTTGGGACGAAACGATATCCATTGCGTCTCATTGCTTTCAAATTTGTTTCTCGTGTCAACATAGAACAACAGGAGTGTTGTGTGAATTTTTGTGATTTTTCGGGGTTCGTTTGGACATTTTTATGCATTAACTGAACTTTCAATGCATTTATGTGCATAATTCAAATTTGAACTACATTTGCATGCTCCAGTGCATATAAATTGGTTGAAAAATCAAATCTGTGTCCTTGGGTGCAAGCTTAGGTCCCATGCAAGAAATGGGAATGAATTTCAAACACCAGGGCACCGTTGATTGCCAGCAAAACATTGAGATGCCTGGTTTTTAAATTCTAGTAAATCCAAAACTCTTCTGAAATTCATGAAACTTGGCATGCTATCATGTAACGGCATCAACATGCCGTCGTATAAATTTTGTCCCATTTGGGGCAGGTTTGGGTAAATTCTTCTCACAACTCGGAGCTTCTCACAACAAGCCTGATGGTTTTCGGTAGGGAACGTCCCACCTTTGGGGACGAAACGATATCCATTGCCTCTTCTTCCTTTCAAGAAATTTTCTGGTGTCAACATAGAACAACAGGAGTGTTGTGTGAATTTTTGTGATTTTTCAGGGTTCCTTTAGACATTTTTATGCATTAAGTGAGTTTTCAATGCATTTTTTGTGCATAATTCAAAGTTGTACTACATGCGCATGCTCCGGTGCTTTTAAGTTGGTTGAAAAATCAAATATGTGTCCTTGGGTGCATGCTTAGGTCCCATGCAAGAAATGGGAATGAATTTCAAACACCAGGGCACCGTTGATTGTGGGCAAAACATTGAGATGTCTGGTTTTTAAATTCTAGTAAATCCAAAACTCGTCTGAAATTCATGAAACTTGGTATGCTATCATGTGGCGGCATCAACATTCCTTGGTACAAATTTTGTCCCATTTGGGCCAGGTTTGGGTATATGCTTCTCACAAACCGGAGCTTCTCAGAAAAAGCATGATGGTTTTCGGTAGGGAACGTCCCACCTTTGGGGACGAAACGATATCCATAGCCTCTTATTGCTTTCAATTTTTTTTCTGGTGTCAACATAGAACAACATGAGTATTGTGTGAATTTTTGTGATTTTTCGGGGTTCATTTAGACATTTTTATGCCTTAACTGAGTTTTCAATGCATTTATGTGCATAATTCAAATTTGAACTACATGCACATGCTCCAGTGCAAATAAATTGGTTGAAAAATCAAATATGTGTCCTTGGGTGCATGCTTAGGTCCCATGCAAGAAATGGGAATGAATTTCAAACACCAGGCCACCATTGATTGCCGGCAAATCGCTGAGATGCATCGTTTTTAAATTCTAGTAAAACCAAAACTCGTCTGAAATTCATGAAACTTGGCATGCTATCATGTAGCGGCATCAGCAGTCTATGGTACAAATTTTGTCCCATTTGGGGCAGGTTTGGGTATATGCTTCTCACAAACCGGAGCTTCTCACAAAAAGCATGATGGTTTTCGGTAGGGAACATCCCACCTTTGGGGATGAAACGATATCCATTGCCTCTTATTGCTTTCAAATTTTTTTCTCATGTCAACATAGACAACATGAGTGTTTTGTGAATTTTTGTGATTTTTCAGGGTTCGTTTGGACATTTTTATGCATTAACTGAGTTTACAATGCATTTATGTGCATAATTCAAATTTGAACTACATGCGCATGCTCTAGTGCTTTTAAATTGGTTCAAAAATCAAATATGTGTCCCTGGGTGCATGCTTAGGTCCCATGCAAGAAATTGGAATGAATTTCAAACACCAGGGGACGGTTGATTGGTGGCAAAACATTGAGATGCCTGGTTTTTAAATTCTAGTAAAACCAAAACACGTCTGAAATTCATGAAACTTGGCATGCTATCATGTAGCGGCATCAGCAGTCTATGGTACAAATTTTATCCCATTTGGGGTAGGTTTGGGTATATGCTTCTCAAAAACCGGAGCTTCTAACAACAAGCATGATGGTTTTCGGTAGGGAACGTCCCACCATTGGGGACAAAACGATATCCATTGCCTCTTATTGCTTTCAATTTTTTTTCTCGTGTCAACATAGAAAAACAGGAGTGTTGTGTGAACTTTATTGAGTTTTCGAGGTTCATTTCGACATTTTTATGCATTAACTGAGTTTTCAATGCATTTATGTGCGTAATTCAAATTTGAACTACATGCGCATGCTCCAGTGCATATAAATTGGTTGAAAAATCAAATATGTGCCCTTGGGTGCATGCTTAGGTACCATGCAAGAAATGGGAATGAATTTCAAACACCATGGCACCGTTGATTGCTGGCAAAATATTGATATGCCTGGTTTTTAAATTCTAGTAAATCCAAAACTCTTCTGAAATTCATGAAATTTGTTATGCTATCATGTAGCGGCGTCAACATATCGTGGTACAAATTTTGTCCCATTTGGGGCAGGTTTGGGTATATGCTTCTCACAAAGAGGAGCTTCTCACAACAAGCTTGATGGTTTTCGGTTGGGAACGTCCCACCTTTTGGCACGAAACAATATCCATTGCCTCTCATTGCTTTAAAGTTCTTTTCTCGTGTCAACATAGAACAGCACGAGTGTTGTGTGATTTTTTGTGATTTTTCGGGGTTCGTTTGGACATTTTTATGCATTAACTGAACTTTCAATGCATTTATGTGCATAATTCAAATTTGAACTACATGTGTGTCGGGGTGGACGGCGTCCCCCGCGAGCACCTATGGGGCCGGAGCCCCTTTCGTTGTCCGGTGAGGGGGGCGGAGGGAGCACGGAGAGCAGATCGAGGCGAGCACACGGCGGTTTACCCAGGTTCGGGCCGCGATGGACGCGTAAAACCCTACTCCTGCTTGGTTGTATTGAACTGGGGAGCTCGGGAGCTTGGAGAGCTAGCTACACCGAGCGTATGGCTGTCTGGATTCCGAATCTCCGAACCCCCTCTACGTTGCACACGGGCCTCCTTTTATAGCGCAAAGGGGTCACCGACAGGTGTCAACGTAAGAGAAAGGGGTAAAAGTGTAAAAGGGGTGGAAGTTGTAACAGTGCGGGAACAGTGGCGCTACAGTGTGGCACATTGTTATCATACCTACTTCTGACGGTAGGGGACAAGGGCATTAAATGCCCGTCACGGTCGCCTGGACAGCACCGAGGCGGACCGTTAGGTGCGCCACCGCTCGCCATGGTGGTGGCTGCATGCCACCGCATACCCCAGGCTGCGCGGTGCCCCGCCACGTGCCCTTGGGGGAAACCCCGGAGCGACGCGTGGGCGGGTGAGCTGGAGCGCAGTCCTGAGGTGGCGATTTGCCGCGGCAAGTGGCTTGCCGCGGGGGTCGTCTTCCTGTGCCTGATAGCTTGCCGGCTATCAGGCCTTGCCGGGGCGCATGGCGCGCCGTGGCGGGCTTCTCTTGTGGTGCCTGGGTTCGGCCTTCCCGACAAGCTCCTCTTGTCGGGGTCTCGATCTTCTGTCTCGTATACTTTGTTCTTGGATGGTATTACATGGGCTTAGTCGTCCCGGCAAGCTCCTCTTGCCGGGGTCTTGTCTTCTTGGCCCGGCAAGCTCCTCTTGCCGGGGGCCTTGTCTTGAATGCTTGGTCTTCTCTTGGTGCTTCTTGGGCGGGCCTCGCCGCAGGGTGCTACAACTGCCCGTGCACAAGTCTGGGGTACTAAGGTACCCCTACTTTAGTACACCGACAATGTGCATGCTCCAGTGCATATAAATTGGTTAAAAAATCAAATCTGTGTCCTTGGGTGCAAGCTTAGCTCCCATGCAAGAAATGGGAATGAATTTCAAACACCAGGGCACCGTTGATTGCCGGCAAAACATTGATATGCCTGGTTTTTAAATTGTAGTAAATCCAAAACTCTTCTGAAATTCATGAAACTTGGCATGCTATCATGTAGGGGCGTCAACATATCGTGGTACAAATTTTGTCTCGTTTGGGGCTGGTTTGGGTATATGCTTCTCACAAACAGGAGCTTCTCACAACAAGCTTGATGGTTTTCGGTTGGGAACGTCCCACCTTTTGGGACGAAACGATATCCATTGCGTCTCATTGCTTTCAAATTTGTTTCTCGTGTCAACATAGAACAACAGGAGTGTTGTGTGAATTTTTGTGATTTTTCGGGGTTCGTTTGGACATTTTTATGCATTAACTGAACTTTCAATGCATTTATGTGCATAATTCAAATTTGAACTACATTTGCATGCTCCAGTGCATATAAATTGGTTGAAAAATCAAATCTGTGTCCTTGGGTGCAAGCTTAGGTCCCATGCAAGAAATGGGAATGAATTTCAAACACCAGGGCACCGTTGATTGCCAGCAAAACATTGAGATGCCTGGTTTTTAAATTCTAGTAAATCCAAAACTCTTCTGAAATTCATGAAACTTGGCATGCTATCATGTAACGGCATCAACATGCCGTCGTATAAATTTTGTCCCATTTGGGGCAGGTTTGGGTAAATTCTTCTCACAACTCGGAGCTTCTCACAACAAGCCTGATGGTTTTCGGTAGGGAACGTCCCACCTTTGGGGACGAAACGATATCCATTGCCTCTTCTTCCTTTCAAGAAATTTTCTGGTGTCAACATAGAACAACAGGAGTGTTGTGTGAATTTTTGTGATTTTTCAGGGTTCCTTTAGACATTTTTATGCATTAAGTGAGTTTTCAATGCATTTTATGTGCATAATTCAAAGTTGTACTACATGCGCATGCTCCGGTGCTTTTAAGTTGGTTGAAAAATCAAATATGTGTTCTTGGGTGCATGCTTAGGTCCCATGCAAGAAATGGGAATGAATTTCAAACACCAGGGCACCGTTGATTGTGGCAAAACATTGAGATGTCTGGTTTTTAAATTCTAGTAAATCCAAAACTTGTCTGAAATTCATGAAACTTGGCATGCTATCATGTAGCGGCATCAATATTTTTTCCCCTTTGGGGCAGGTTTGGGTATATGCTTCTCACAAACCGGAGCTTCTCACAACAAGCATGATGGTTTTCGGTAGGGAACGTCCCACCTTTGGGGACGAATGATATCCATTGCCTCTTATTGCTTTCAAATTTTTTTCTCGTGTCAACATAGAACAACAGGAGTGTTGTGTGAATTTTTGTGATTTTTCGAGGTTCGTTTGGACATTTTTATGCATTAACTGAGTTTTCAATGCATTTATGTGCATAATTCAAATTTGAACTACATGCGCATGCTCCAATGCATATAAATTGGTTAAAAAATCAAATATGTGCCCTTGGGGTGCATGTTTAGGTCCCATCCAAGAAATGGAAATGAATTTCAAACACCAGGGCACGGTTGATTGCCGGCAAAACATTGAGATGCCTGGTTTTTAAACTCTAGTAAAACCAAAACTCGTCTGAAATTCATGAAACTTGGCATGCTATCATGTAGCGGCATCAGCAGTCTATGGTACAAATTTTGTCCCATTTGGGGTAGGTTTGGGTATATGCTTCTCACAAACCGGAGCTTATCGCAAAAAGCATGATGGTTTTCGGTAGGGAATGTCCCACCTTTGGGAACGAAATGATATCCATTGCCTCTTATTTCTTTCAAATTTTTTCTCGTGTAAACTTAGAGCAACAGGATTGTTGTGTGAATTTTTGTGATTTTTCGGGGTTCGTTTGGACATTTTTATGCATTAACTGAGTTTTCAATGCATTTATGTGCATAATTCAAATTTGAACTACATGCGCATGCTCCAGTGCATATAAATTGGTTGAAAAATCAAATCTATGTCCTTGGGTGCAAACTTAGGTCCCATGCAAGAAATGGGAATGAATTTCAAACACCAGGGCATCGTTGATTGCCAGCAAAACATTGAGATGCCTGGTTTTTAAATTCTAGTAAATCCAAAACTCTTCTGAAATTCATGAAACTTGGCATGCTATCATGTAACGGCATCAACATGCCGTCGTATAAATTTTGTCCCATTTGGGGCAGGTTTGGGTAAATGCTTCTCACAACTCGGAGCTTCTCACAACAAGCATGATGGTTTTCGGTAGGGAACGTCCCACCTTTGGGGACGAAACGATATCCATTGCCTCTTATTCCTTTCAAGAAATTTTCTGGTGTCAACATAGAACAACAGGAGTGTTGTGTGAATTTTTGTGATTTTTCAGGGTTCCTTTAGACATTTTTATGCATTAAGTGAGTTTTCAATGCATTTTTTGTGCATAATTCAAAGTTGTACTACATGCGCATGCTCCGGTGCTTTTAAGTTGGTTGAAAAATCAAATATGTGTCCTTGGGTGCATGCTTAGGTCCCATGCAAGAAATGGGAATGAATTTCAAACACCAGGGCACCGTTGATTGTGGGCAAAACATTGAGATGTCTGGTTTTTAAATTCTAGTAAATCCAAAACTCGTCTGAAATTCATGAAACTTGGTATGCTATCATGTGGCGGCATCAACATTCCTTGGTACAAATTTTGTCCCATTTGGGCCAGGTTTGGGTATATGCTTCTCACAAACCGGAGCTTCTCAGAAAAAGCATGATGGTTTTCGGTAGGGAACGTCCCACCTTTGGGGACGAAACGATATCCATAGCCTCTTATTGCTTTCAATTTTTTTTCTGGTGTCAACATAGAACAACATGAGTATTGTGTGAATTTTTGTGATTTTTCGGGGTTCATTTAGACATTTTTATGCCTTAACTGAGTTTTCAATGCATTTATGTGCATAATTCAAATTTGAACTACATGCACATGCTCCAGTGCAAATAAATTGGTTGAAAAATCAAATATGTGTCCTTGGGTGCATGCTTAGGTCCCATGCAAGAAATGGGAATGAATTTCAAACACCAGGCCACCATTGATTGCCGGCAAATCGCTGAGATGCATCGTTTTTAAATTCTAGTAAAACCAAAACTCGTCTGAAATTCATGAAACTTGGCATGCTATCATGTAGCGGCATCAGCAGTCTATGGTACAAATTTTGTCCCATTTGGGGCAGGTTTGGGTATATGCTTCTCACAAACCGGAGCTTCTCACAAAAAGCATGATGGTTTTCGGTAGGGAACATCCCACCTTTGGGGATGAAACGATATCCATTGCCTCTTATTGCTTTCAAATTTTTTTCTCATGTCAACATAGACAACATGAGTGTTTTGTGAATTTTTGTGATTTTTCAGGGTTCGTTTGGACATTTTTATGCATTAACTGAGTTTACAATGCATTTATGTGCATAATTCAAATTTGAACTACATGCGCATGCTCTAGTGCTTTTAAATTGGTTCAAAAATCAAATATGTGTCCCTGGGTGCATGCTTAGGTCCCATGCAAGAAATTGGAATGAATTTCAAACACCAGGGGACGGTTGATTGGCGGCAAAACATTGAGATGCCTGGTTTTTAAATTCTAGTAAAACCAAAACACGTCTGAAATTCATGAAACTTGGCATGCTATCATGTAGCGGCATCAGCAGTCTATGGTACAAATTTTATCCCATTTGGGGTAGGTTTGGGTATATGCTTCTCAAAAACCGGAGCTTCTAACAACAAGCATGATGGTTTTCGGTAGGGAACGTCCCACCATTGGGGACAAAACGATATCCATTGCCTCTTATTGCTTTCAATTTTTTTTCTCGTGTCAACATAGAAAAACAGGAGTGTTGTGTGAACTTTATTGAGTTTTCGAGGTTCATTTCGACATTTTTATGCATTAACTGAGTTTTCAATGCATTTATGTGCGTAATTCAAATTTGAACTACATGCGCATGCTCCAGTGCATATAAATTGGTTGAAAAATCAAATATGTGCCCTTGGGTGCATGCTTAGGTACCATGCAAGAAATGGGAATGAATTTCAAACACCATGGCACCGTTGATTGCTGGCAAAATATTGATATGCCTGGTTTTTAAATTCTAGTAAATCCAAAACTCTTCTGAAATTCATGAAATTTGTTATGCTATCATGTAGCGGCGTCAACATATCGTGGTACAAATTTTGTCCCATTTGGGGCAGGTTTGGGTATATGCTTCTCACAAAGAGGAGCTTCTCACAACAAGCTTGATGGTTTTCGGTTGGGAACGTCCCACCTTTTGGCACGAAACAATATCCATTGCCTCTCATTGCTTTAAAGTTCTTTTCTCGTGTCAACATAGAACAGCACGAGTGTTGTGTGATTTTTTGTGATTTTTCGGGGTTCGTTTGGACATTTTTATGCATTAACTGAACTTTCAATGCATTTATGTGCATAATTCAAATTTGAACTACATGTGTGTCGGGGTGGACGGCGTCCCCCGCGAGCACCTATGGGGCCGGAGCCCCTTTCGTTGTCCGGTGAGGGGGGCGGAGGGAGCACGGAGAGCAGATCGAGGCGAGCACACGGCGGTTTACCCAGGTTCGGGCCGCGATGGACGCGTAAAACCCTACTCCTGCTTGGTTGTATTGAACTGGGGAGCTCGGGAGCTTGGAGAGCTAGCTACACCGAGCGTATGGCTGTCTGGATTCCGAATCTCCGAACCCCCTCTACGTTGCACACGGGCCTCCTTTTATAGCGCAAAGGGGTCACCGACAGGTGTCAACGTAAGAGAAAGGGGTAAAAGTGTAAAAGGGGTGGAAGTTGTAACAGTGCGGGAACAGTGGCGCTACAGTGTGGCACATTGTTATCATACCTACTTCTGACGGTAGGGGACAAGGGCATTAAATGCCCGTCACGGTCGCCTGGACAGCACCGAGGCGGACCGTTAGGTGCGCCACCGCTCGCCACGGTGGTGGCTGCATGCCACCGCATACCCCAGGCTGCGCGGTGCCCCGCCACGTGCCCTTGGGGGAAACCCCGGAGCGACGCGTGGGCGGGTGAGCTGGAGCGCAGTCCTGAGGTGGCGATTTGCCGCGGCAAGTGGCTTGCCGCGGGGGTCGTCTTCCTGTGCCTGATAGCTTGCCGGCTATCAGGCCTTGCCGGGGCGCATGGCGCGCCGTGGCGGGCTTCTCTTGTGGTGCCTGGGTTCGGCCTTCCCGACAAGCTCCTCTTGTCGGGGTCTCGATCTTCTGTCTCGTATACTTTGTTCTTGGATGGTATTACATGGGCTTAGTCGTCCCGGCAAGCTCCTCTTGCCGGGGTCTTGTCTTCTTGGCCCGGCAAGCTCCTCTTGCCGGGGGCCTTGTCTTGAATGCTTGGTCTTCTCTTGGTGCTTCCTGGGCGGGCCTCGCCGCAGGGTGCTACAACTGCCCGTGCACAAGTCTGGGGTACTAAGGTACCCCTACTTTAGTACACCGACAATGTGCATGCTCCAGTGCATATAAATTGGTTAAAAAATCAAATCTGTGTCCTTGGGTGCAAGCTTAGCTCCCATGCAAGAAATGGGAATGAATTTCAAACACCAGGGCACCGTTGATTGCCGGCAAAACATTGAGATGCCTGGTTTTTAAATTCTAGTAAATCCAAAACTCTTCTGAAATTCATGAAACTTGGCATGCTATCATGTAGCGGCATCAACATGCCGTAGTATAAATTTTGTCCCATTTGGGGCAGGTTTGGGTAAATGCTTCTCACAACTCGGAGCTTCTCACAGCAAGCATGATGGTTTTCGGTAGGGAACGTACCACCTTTGGGGATGAAACGATATCCATTGCCTCTTATTCCTTTCAAGAAATTTTCTGGTGTCAACATAGAACAACAGGAGTGTTGTGTGAATTTTTGTGATTTTTCGGGGTTCCTTTAGACATTTTTATGCATTAAGTGAGTTTTCAATGCACTTATGTGCATAATTCAAAGTTGTACTACATGTGCATGCTCCAGTGCTTTTAAGTTGGTTGTAAAATCAAATATGTGTCCTTGGGTGCATGCTTAGGTCCCATGCAAGAAATGGGAATGAATTTCAAACACCAGGGCACCGTTGATTGTGGCAAAACATTGAGATGTCTGGTTTTTAAATTCTAGTAAATCCAAAACTTGTCTGAAATTCATGAAACTTGGCATGCCATCATGTAGCGGCATCAATATTCCGTGGTAATATTTTCCCCTTTTGTGCAGGTTTGGGTATATGCTTCTCACAAACCGGAGCTTCTCACAACAAGCATGATGGTTTTCGGTAGGGAACGTCCCACCTTTGGGGACGAATGATATCCATTGCCTCTTATTGCTTTCAATTTTTTTTCTCGTGTCAACATAGAAGAACAGGAGTGTTGTGTGAATTTTTGTGATTTTTCGAGGTTCGTTTGGACATTTTTATGCATTAACTGAGTTTTCAATGCATTTATGTGCATAGTTCAAATTTGAACTACATGCGCATGCTCCAATGCATATAAATTGGTTAAAAAATCAAATATGTGCCCTTGGGTGCATGTTTAGGTCCCATCCAAGAAATGGAATGAAATTCAAACACCAGGGCACAGTTGATTGCCGGCAAAACATTGGGATGCCTGGTTTTTAAATTCTAGCAAAACCAAAACTCGTCTGAAATTCATGAAACTTGGCATGCTATCATGTAGCGGTATCAGCAGTCTATGGTACAAATTTTGTCCCATTTGGGGTAGGTTTGGGTATATGCTTCTCACAAACCGGAGCTTATCGCAAAAAGCATGATGGTTTTCGGTAGGGAATGTCCCACCTTTGGGAACGAAATGATATCCATTGCCTCTTATTTCTTTCAAAAAAATTTCTCATGTCAACATAGACAAACGGAGTGTTGTGTGAATTTTGGTGATTTTTCGGGGTTCGTTTGGACATTTTTATGCATTAACTGAGTTTTCAATGCATTTATGTGCATAATTCAAATTTGAACTACATGCACATGCTCCAGTGCTTTTAAATTAGTTCAAAAATCAAATATGTGTCCTTGGGTGCATGCTTAGGTCCCATGCAAGAAATGGGAATGAATTTCAAACACCAGGGCACCATGGATTTCCGGCAAATCGCTGAGATGCATCATTTTTAAATTCTAGTAAAACCAAAACTCATCTGAGATTCATGAAACTTGGCATACTATCATGTAGCGGCATCAGCAGTCTATGGTACAAATTTTGTCCCATTTGGGGCAGGTTTGGGTATATGCTTCTCACAAACCGGAGGTTCTCACAAAAAGCATGATGGTTTTCGGTAGGGAACGTCCCACCTATGGGGACGAAACGATATCCATTGCCTCTTATTGCTTTCAAATTTTTTTCTCGTGTAAACTTAGAGCAACAGGATTGTTGTGTGAATTTTTGTGATTTTTCGGGGTTCGTTTGGACATTTTTATGCATTAACTGAGTTTTCAATGCATTTATGTGCATAATTCAAATTTGAACTACATGCGCATGCTCCATTACTTTTAAGTTGGTTGAAAAATCAAATATGTGTCCTTGGGTGCATGCTTAGGTCCCATGCAAGAAATGGGAATGAATTTCAAACACCAGGGCACCGTTGATTGCCGGCAAAACATTGATATGCCTGGTTTTTAAATTGTAGTAAATCCAAAACTCTTCTGAAATTCATGAAACTTGGCATGCTATCATGTAGCGGCGTCAACATATCGTGGTACAAATTTTGTCTCGTTTGGGGCTGGTTTGGGTATATGCTTCTCACAAACAGGAGCTTCTCACAACAAGCTTGATGGTTTTCGGTTGGGAACGTCCCACCTTTTGGGACGAAACGATATCCATTGCCTCTCATTGCTTTCAAATTTGTTTCTCGTGTCAACATAGAACAACAGGAGTGTTGTGTGAATTTTTGTGATTTTTCGGGGTTCGTTTGGACATTTTTATGCATTAACTGAACTTTCAATGCATTTATGTGCATAATTCAAATTTGAACTACATTTGCATGCTCCAGTGCATATAAATTGGTTGAAAAATCAAATCTGTGTCCTTGGGTGCAAGCTTAGGTCCCATGCAAGAAATGGGAATGAATTTCAAACACCAGGGCACCGTTGATTGCCAGCAAAACATTGAGATGCCTGGTTTTTAAATTCTAGTAAATCCAAAACTCTTCTGAAATTCATGAAACTTGGCATGCTATCATGTAACGGCATCAACATGCCGTCGTATAAATTTTGTCCCATTTGGGGCAGGTTTGGGTAAATGCTTCTCACAACTCGGAGCTTCTCACAACAAGCCTGATGGTTTTCGGTAGGGAACGTCCCACCTTTGGGGACGAAACGATATCCATTGCCTCTTCTTCCTTTCAAGAAATTTTCTGGTGTCAACATAGAACAACAGGAGTGTTGTGTGAATTTTTGTGATTTTTCAGGGTTCCTTTAGACATTTTTATGCATTAAGTGAGTTTTCAATGCATTTTATGTGCATAATTCAAAGTTGTACTACATGCGCATGCTCCGGTGCTTTTAAGTTGGTTGAAAAATCAAATATGTGTTCTTGGGTGCATGCTTAGGTCCCATGCAAGAAATGGGAATGAATTTCAAACACCAGGGCACCGTTGATTGTGGCAAAACATTGAGATGTCTGGTTTTTAAATTCTAGTAAATCCAAAACTTGTCTGAAATTCATGAAACTTGGCATGCTATCATGTAGCGGCATCAATATTTTTTCCCCTTTGGGGCAGGTTTGGGTATATGCTTCTCACAAACCGGAGCTTCTCACAACAAGCATGATGGTTTTCGGTAGGGAACGTCCCACCTTTGGGGACGAATGATATCCATTGCCTCTTATTGCTTTCAAATTTTTTTCTCGTGTCAACATAGAAGAACAGGAGTGTTGTGTGAATTTTTGTGATTTTTCGAGGTTCGTTTGGACATTTTTATGCATTAACTGAGTTTTCAATGCATTTATGTGCATAATTCAAATTTGAACTACATGCGTATGCTCCAATGCATATAAATTGGTTAAAAAATCAAATATGTGCCCTTGGGGTGCATGTTTAGGTCCCATCCAAGAAATGGAAATGAATTTCAAACACCAGGGCATGGTTGATTGCCGGCAAAACATTGAGATGCCTGGTTTTTAAACTCTAGTAAAACCAAAACTCGTCTGAAATTCATGAAACTTGGCATGCTATCATGTAGCGGCATCAGCAGTCTATGGTACAAATTTTGTCCCATTTGGGGTAGGTTTGGGTATATGCTTCTCACAAACCGGAGCTTATCGCAACAAGCATGATGGTTTTCGGTTGGGAACGTCCCAACTTTGGGGACGAAATGATATCCATTGCCTCTCATTGCTTTCAAATTTTTTCTCGCGTCAACATAGAACGACAGGAGTGTTGTGTGAATTTTTATGATTTTTCGGGGTTTGTTATGACATTTTTATGCATTAACTGAGTTTTCAATGCATTTATGTGCATAATTCAAATTTGAACTACATGCGCATGCTCCAGTGCTTAAATTGGTTCAAAAATCAAATATGTGTCCTTGGGTGCATGCTTAGGTCCCATGCAAGAAATGGGAATGAATTTCAAACACCAGGGCACCGTTGATTGCCGGCAAAACATTGAGATGCATGGTTTTTAAATTCTAGTATAACCAAAACTCGTGTGAAGTTCATGAAACTTGGCATGCTATCATGTAGCGGCATCAACATTCCGTGGTACAAATTTTGTCCCATTTGGGGCAGGTTTGGGTATATGCTTCTCACAAACCGGAGCTTCTCATAACAAGCACGATCGTTTTCGATAGGGAACGTCCCACCTTTGGGGACGAAACGATATCCATTGCCTCTTATTGCTTTCAAATTCTTTTCTCGTGTCAACATAGAACAACAGGAGTGTTGTGTGAATTTTTGTGATTTTTTGGGGTTCGTTTGGACATTTTTATGCATTAACTGAGTTTTCAATGCATTTATGTGCATAATTCAAAATTGAACTACATGCGCATGCTCCAGTGCTTTTAAATTGGTTGAAAAATCAAATATGTGTCCTTGGGTGCCTGCTTAGGTCCCATGCAAGAAATGGGAATGAATTTCAAACACCAGGGCGCCGATGATTGGCGGCAAAACATTGAGATGCCTTGTTTTAAAATTTTAGTAAATCCAAAACTCGTCTGAAATTCATGAAACTTGGCATGCTATCATGTATGGGCATCAACATGTCATGGTACAAATTTTGTCCCATTTGGGGTAGGTTTGGGCATATGCTTCTCACAAACCGGAGCTTCTCACAACAAGCACGATGGTTTTCGGTGGGGAACGTCCGACCTTTGGGGACGAAACGATATCCATTGCCTCTTATTGCTTTCAATTTTTTTCACGTATCAACATAGAACAACACGAGTGTTGTGTGAATTTTTGTGATTTTTCGGGGTTCGTTTGGACATTTTTATGCATTAACTGAGTTTTCAATGCATTTATGTGCATAATTCAAATTTGAACTACATGCGCATGCTCCAGTGCTTTTAAATTGGTTGAAAAAGCAAATATGTGTCCTTGGGTGCACGCTTAGGTCCCATGCAAGAAATGGAAATGAATTTCAAACACGAGGGCACCGTTGATTCCCGGCAAAACATATAGATGCCTGGTTTTTAAATTCAAGTAAATCCAAAACTCGTCTGAAATTCATGAAACTTGGCATGCTATCATGTAGCGGCATCAACATGTTGTCGTACAAATTTTGTCCCATTTGGGGCAGGTTTGGGTATATGCTTCTCAAAAACCGAAGCTTCTCACAACAAGCATGATGGTTTTCGGTAGGGAACGTCCCACCTTTGGGGACAAAACGATATCCATTGCCTCTTATTGCTTTCAATTTTTTTTCTCGTGTCAACATAGAACAACAGGAGTGTTGTGTGAATTTTTGTGATTTTTCGAGGTTCGTTTGGACATTTTTATGCATTAACTGAGTTTTCAATGCATTTATGTGCATAATTCAAATTTGAACTACATGCGCTTGCTCCAGTGCATATAAATTGGTTGAAAAATCAAATATGTGCTCTTGGGTGCATGCTTAGGTCCTGTCGGTGTACTAAAATAGGGGTACCTTAGTACCCCGAACTTGTGCACGGGCGGTCGTAGCACCCCGCGGCAAGGCCTGCCAGGCGATCGCCAAGACCCTCCATGGTCCCCTCTTGGGCCATTCAAGAACAAAGTAGTTGAGCCAAGGCCCCGGCAAGAGGAGCTTGCCGGGAAGGCCACCCGAAGAGAGTGAGCCCCTGGCAAGAGGAGCTTGCCGGGACTGCCGCTCGAAGCACAAGGCCCCGGCAAGAGGAGCTTGCCGGGAAGGCCATCCACGGCACGACAAGGACCATGCCACGGCGCGCCCCGCGCCCCGGCAAGACCCGGTGAGCAACAAGCTCCCGGACGCGACGAGACATCCACCGCGGCAAGGCGCTTGCCGCGGCAAGTTACCACCTCGTGCCTGCGCTCCAGCTCACCCACCAACGTGTCGCTCTGGGGGCATCCCATGCCGCCGAAGAAGAAGGCTCCGGAGGTGGCCGGTCCGTCCGCGTCGAACCCACCGCCCTTGGAGCAAACGGGTGGCGGGGACGGCACCGGCGGCGGGACGGGCGTCGTCGAGCTAGCTCATGGCGCCACGGCGTCTGAACATGCACCGCGCCCCTGTCAGGAGGCACGGGACCAGCAGCGTCTTGGCACCCACGGTACCATACGCTCGCTGGACCCAAATCGAGCCGGCGGATCCCAGGGCGCTCAAGGCCAGCACTCACACCAATGTGCTGGCGCGAGCGTGGCGCGGCTGCCTGGTCCAGATGTTGCTCCTTCTAACGTAGTTAGGAGTTCGAGCACATCCCGTTCCACGCGCCGTTCGCCACCGCTGCCCGCCACTCCGGCAGAAGCTCTGGCGCGAGCTCAACTGCTCCTAGACTACCCTCCAACGGCGGACAAGCTTGACGACTGGAGGGCCATGATACAGAGCCTCATCGGTTTCACTAACGGCGACACCCCGCGGCAGCACAGCTCGTCGCAGCCGCGGCGGGACGGCCAGGCGAGGACCGATGGCGCCAGGACCGGCGGGGGTGCAACCACCGTGCACTCCCTGCCCCGGAGGCCAAGATCGCCGACTCGCCGGAATCACCACGACAACGACTCCACCGCGTCGTCGAATCCGCGAACTCGTCGCGATCAACGCCAAGTTCTTCACGAGCGAGAGCAAGAGGACGCTCGTACTCGCATCAAGCAACGGAGAGAAGCGCGGCGTCAATCAGACCACCGCGCTGGGCCCTCTGTCGACATGCATGCACCAGGGGAACCAGGCGACCTGCCGTACGCGGTGGGATGCCCTGCGTTCACCCGTGAGCTGCGGCAAGTCCAGTGGCTCAGCACAAAGAATTTCAAGCCAGACGTGCCAGAGAAGTACGACGGCAAGTCGCATCCGTCGGAGTTCCTCAGCATCTACACCATTGCGGTGCAGGCTGCCAGGGGGCGAGACGACAAGATCCTTGCCAACTACTTCCCGCTGGTGCTCAAGTCCAACGTCAGATCCTGGCTCATGCACTTGCCGGACAACTCCATAACCTCCTGGACAGACTTGTGCCATCAGTTTGTTGGCGCCTTCATGGGCGGCCATAAACCCCATGGCCAAGCAAGCGACCTCCATCTGCTCGTCCAGAAGGAGGGAGAACCCCTGCGCAAGTTCATTCAGAGATTCAGCCGTGTGCACTACAACATCCCCAACGTCCACCCCGCCGCGGTCATCAGCGCGTTCCATCAGAACGTGCGTAACCGCAGGATGAGGGAGGAGATGGCGATGTGCAAGATAAAAGACGTCAGTGAGCTATATGCCCTGGCCGACAAGTGTGCACGTGCTGAGGAAGGGAGGAAACTCCCCGGAGAGAACGTTGGAGCAGCAGAATCTGACAGTGAGGATACCGCCCCGGCAAGGAAAGGCCGGCGGCGGAGCAACAGGAAGAAGAAGAGCCAAGAAGTACTGGTTGTTGAGCAGTCCGGTGATGAAGGCGCCGCCAAGAAGGCCCAGGCTGGTAGCTCCGGCAAGGAGATTGCCGGATGCGTCCACTGCCAGGCCGTGGCGGCCGCCAACAAGCGGGACGGCACCAGCAAACAGTACTGCAAGATCCACCGCACCAAGGGCCATGACCTCCAGAGCTGCAAGCAGGTCGAGCGGCTCGTCGAGCTGCAAAAGGCCGAGTACGAGCGGCGCGACAAGGAGAGAGCCTGGGGAGGTGGCGGAGGATCAGGCACGAAGCGCCCTGGCCAGGGAGGACGCCGCGACAAGGACAAGCAGCGGCAAGCGGAGCGACCTCCCCGCGGCCGCGACAAGAATGAAGACGATGACGAAGACGAAGACATGGATGACGTCGAGACCAATGAGCAGGAGTTTCAGAAAGCCACAGAGGTTTTGTGCGTAGACGGCGGCGCCTCCCTGCATACTTCTCACCGCCAGCTCAAGCATTGGGCGCAGGAAGTCAATGCAGCGGAGCCACCCGTCGAGTCGCGCAAGCCTCTGAAATGGTCCAGCACGCCCATCATCTTTGATATTGAGGACCACCCTGATCGCACAACTGCGATCGGGTGCTTGCCGATGTTGGTCTCACCAACAGTCTGCAACCTCAAGGCCACTAAGATGCTAGTTGACGGCGGGGCCGGCTTGAACCTGATCTCCTCCGCTGTGCTCCGGAAACTCCAGGTCCCCGACAGCGAGCTCGAAGAGACCGGCACGTTCCAAGGAATCAACCCGGGAAGGAGCAAGCCAAAGGGGAAGAAAACGTTGCCAGTAACATTTGGCAGCGAGCTGAACTTCAGGACAGAGAGGGTCACTTTTGACGTTACCGATTTTCTATTGCCCTATAATGGAATTCTCGGCCGTCCAGCGCTTGCCAAGTTCATGGCGGCCTCTCACTACGCCTACAACATGCTCAAGATGCCAGGCCCGATAAGCATCATCTCTGTCCCCGGCGACAAGAAGGATGCCCTTATCTGTGCCGACAAGATCTACCGGGAAGCAGCAGCCGCAGCGGATCACAAGCCGCTTGCCGCCGAAGCTCCTGGAGGAAAGAAGAGGACCAAGCCCGGCAAGTGCTCTGGCGCCCACTCCGGCAAGCGCACCTCTTCGGAGTGCTGCGCTACCGTCGAGGACGCGCCATCGAGCTCCACCGGCAAGAGTAAGAAGACAATGGCAGCTCCGCCAACGACCAAGAAGGTGCCCGCCAAGGAGGACGGCACTGGTGGTACCTTCACCATCAGTGCCACGCTCGACCCCAAATAGGAAAGCGCGCTCGTTACTTTCCCGCGGGCGAATGTCAATGTGTTTGCCTGGCAACCATCTGTCATCCCCGGCGTTCCCAGGAAAGTGATTGAGCACCACCTCGCCGTCTGTCCTCACGCGCGGCCCGTCAAGCAGAGGGTCAGGAAGCAAGCAGTGGAGCGCCAAGAGTTCATCGCAGAGGAGATCAAGAAGTTGGAAGCGGCAGGCCTCATCAGAGGTGTGCTCCATCCGACGTGGTTGGCCAATCCTGTTGTCGTGCGCAAAGCAAATGGGAAATGGAGGCTTTGCATCGACTTCACTGATGTTAACAAAGCTTGTCCCAAAGATCCTTTTCCCTTGCCGCGCATTGACCAGATTGTTGACTCCACGGCTGGATGTGACCTGCTTTCATTTCTTGACGCCTACTCTGGATATCATCAGATCTTCCTGGCTGAAGAAGATGAAGAGAAGACCGCGTTCATCACTCCATGTGGCACGTACTATTTCGTACGGATGCCTTTCGGACTGAAGAACGCCGGTTCGACATTTGCGAGGGTTGTCCACACTGCTTTTGAGCCACAAATCCACAGGAATGTGGAGGCCTACATGGATGATATAGTGGTCAAGAGCAGAGACAGGGCAACCCTGATTCAAGACTTAGAAGAGACCTTTGCGAATCTGCGCAGGATCAGCCTCAAGCTCAACCCCGAGAAGTGCGTGTTCGGAGTCCCTTCCGGCAAGCTTCTCGGGTTCTTCGTGTCTCAACGAGGAATAGAAGCCAACCCAGACAAGATCAAGGCCATCGAGCAGATTGAAGCACCAACCCGTGTCAAGGACGTACGAAGGCTTGCCGGCTGCGTCGCGGCTCTCAGCAGGTTTATCTCTAAGTCTGCAGAACGCGCCCTGCCATTTTTCAAAATTTTGAAAAAGGCGGGTCCAGTAAAATGGACTCCGAAAGCGGAGGCTGCACTGCAGGACCTGAAGAAGTACCTGTCCTCCGCTCCAATACTTGTCGCGCCTAAACCACAAGAGAAGTTGTTGCTATACCTGGCGGCAACCAATCAAGTGGTTAGTGCTGCGTTAGTGGCGGAGAGGGAGGCAGATGATGAGCCAGCGACCGTGGCAAGCACGTCCAGTGACAAGCAGGGGGCTTCCCCGACAAGCTCTGGCCCCGACAAGGATGAATCTGCGCAGGAGCAAGTGGAGGTGTGGAAGAAGAAAATGGTGCAGCGCCCGGTTTACTTTGTCAGCTCCCTTTTGCAGGAGGCTAGGTCAAGGTACTCTGGTGTGCAGAAATTGCTTTTCGGCCTCCTCATGGCCTCGAGAAAGCTGCGCCATTACTTCCAAGCACACGAGATTACAGTTGTCACCCGCTTTCCGCTGAAGAGGATACTGCAGAATCCAGAAGCAATAGGCAGGATTGTCGAGTGGGCACTAGAACTGTCGAGCTTCGGTCTCCAGTTCGAGAGCACCTCGACTATCCAAAGCAGAGCATTGGCGGAGTTCATAGCGGAGTGGACACCGACACTGGACAAAGATACCCCAGAGACGAGCATCCCTGCCAAAGAAGCAAGCAAAGAGTGGCTGATGTACTTTGATGGTGCCTTCTCGCTGCAAGGCGCCGGCGCCGGCGCGTTACTTGTCGCGCCCACCGGAGAGCACCTCAAGTACGTAGTCCAGATGCACTTCCCCAAGGAACAAGCAACCAACAATACTGCAGAGTATGAAGGTTTGCTTGCCGGTCTCAGGATCGCGGCAGAACTTGGGATCAAGAAGCTCATTGTCAGGGGTGACTCGCAGCTCGTCATCCGCCAAGTGAACAAGGATTACCAGAGTCCGTTGATGGAAGCGTACGTTGATGAAGTGAGGAAGCTGGAAGAGCACTTTGACGGCCTGCAAATGGAACACATTCCAAGAGCTGAGAATGACATCGCTGACGGCCTGTCAAAGTGCGCAGCATTTAAGTTACCTGTGGAACCAGGGACCTTTGTGCTCAAGCTGACTCAGCCGTCCGTAACGCCATCAACCAGACAGAGCAAGAAGAGGAAGTTGGTTTCCGGCGACTATCTTCCGGCAGAGCTCCCCGGAGCCACCGCCAAGAAAGTCCCCAAGATCGACGCCAAGAGCGCTGAGGAACCGTCTGCTCCGGAAAACCCCAGGGTTTGTTTCGTAGAAGCAGGCGCTCCCGACAAGTTTTGTTCCGGCAAGCTTGCCGGGGAACGTCAAGCTCCGGCCGAGCCCCAGATCCTCGCCGTAGAAGCGGACGTTCCCGCAGCGGCAGAAGTGCCTTCAGTCCTTGTTGTCGAGCCGCAGGCTCCAGCATGGGCGCAGCAGACTGTCCATTTCCTCCAGCATGGAGAACTTCCCGAAAAACAAGAAGAAGCGGAAAGAGTAGCCCGGCGCTCGAGTATGTACCAGTTCGTCGACAACACACTAGACAGAAGAGGGCACAACGGTGTGAAATTGAAGTGTATTTCCCGGGAAGACGGACAGCATCTGTTGGCAGAGATACATGGAGGCATATGTGGTCACCACATCGGCGCAAGAGCACTTGCCGGCAAAGCGTTCCGGCAAGGTTTCTTCTGGCCGACAGCCCTCCAGGATGCAACTGCACAAGTAACCAAGTGTGAAGCGTACCAGTTCCATTCCAAGCAGATACACCAGCCAGCTCAAGCTCTCCAGACGATCCCTTTATCCTGGCCATTTTTGGTCTGGGGGCTCGACATCCTCGGCCCCTTCCCCTGAGCTGTCGGGGCTTTGAGTACTTGTATGTCGCAATCGACAAGTTCACAAAGTGGCCGGAAGTGGAACCAGTGAGGAAGGTGACAACACAGTCAGCCATCAAGTTCTTCAGGTCGATTGTCTGCCGCTTCGGGATCCCCAACAGGATCATCACCGACAACGGTACACAAATCACGAGCCGCGCCTTCATGCAATACGTCCAAGATCTCGGCGGTAAGGTCTGCTTCGCTTCTGTTGCTCATCCCAGGAGCAACGGTCAAGCTGAAAGGGCCAACACCGAAGTACTGCGCGGGCTCAAGACCAGAACTTTCGACAGGCTGCACAAATGCGGAAGAAACTGGATCGAGGAGCTGCCGGTGGCTCTTTGGTCGATCAGAACGACGCCAAATCGAGCCACTGGCCAGACACCATTCGCTCTAGTCTATGGAGCAGAAGCAGTTACCCCCACGGAACTCGTATACGGGTCACCTCGAGTGCTCGCTTAGGATGAGCTTGAGCAAGAGCGGCTGTGTGAAGATGACGCGCTGCTCGTTGAGGAAGATCGTCTTCAGGCTGCTGTGCGAGCCTCTCGCTACCAGCAAGCTTTGCGTCGCTACCATAGCCGCAAAGTTAAAGCCAGAAGCTTCGAGGAAGGCGACCTTGTTCTTCGGCGCGCCCCGTCCGCCAAGAATCATAACAATTTGACGCCGAAGTGGGAAGGCCCTTACCGGGTGAGACGAGTCACGAGGCCCGGCGCTGTCCGCCTTGAGACCGAAGATGGCACTCCGGTGAGCAACTCCTGGAATATTAAGCATCTTCGTAAGTTTCACCCATAAGGCGCGGTTGTCGGGGCCCGCCCGGCAACCAACCTTTTGTACAAGTCTTGCCGCAGTTGCATGTAATCCTTTGTACAAAGCCAGGCGCATACCCTGAGCAGTAGAAATGAAGCGCTGGCGCCCTAAGTTTTAGCATGCATGCTGAGTCGAGTCTCGTCCTTGGTTAGGGTTGATAGTGCCTAACAGCTGCTAACCCCTAGCTTAGAGGTCGAGTCTGCGTCCTTTTTCCTGTTCCTTCGTTTCCTTTGGTTCGCAGGGGTTTGTACATCCTGGCCAGACCACTTAAGGGCGAAGAAGAGAAGAAGGGCGGGCCAGCATCTGGTCCCCGGCAAGCCAGTATTGCCGGGGGCCGCAAGTACGAAGATTCGTCCGCGGCAAGCCAAAGTTGCTGGGGGCTGCAATCCCAGATAAGTTTTCGCATCCCTTGTCAGGCATTTTCTCATGAACTGTGGAATACGAAAACCCTTTCTCCTCCTAAAAGCTGCCATGCTCCCTCGACGACAGGCCCTAGAGCGCGTTCCTGGGGCCCGTCTTGGTAGTAGTCGCGGCAGCAAAGGGTCGAAGCGAGGGGCCGGAACCCGCCTTCTCCCCGCCTCCGCCAAGGGCGTGAGGAGGGTCGAGCGGCGCGGGAAGACGGCAGGGCCTGTTGCCGGGCGAAGAAATGTCTATCCTAACGATACAAAGGGTTCGCTCCTTGGCATGGGTTTTACCCACGGGACAAATGGCCCGGCAAGCATCCCCTTTTCATTAAAAACATTCCGCTCAGGTACAGTTCAGAGAGAATGAAAAACATGAATGATGGGATTACAAGTTTTAAATACAACTAAGGCCCGAGGGCTTACAGATTGAAAAAAGATAAGATGCCCGTAATCCCTTTCTTGTCTATCTCCTCAGGAGGTAGGACAAGGAGGCGAAAAGGGCAAAAGGGGCGCCTAGGCGAGCTACAGGTGGCAGAAGACACCAACAGAACGCCCCGGGGGGCTCCGAAGGCTGCATGGTGGCGGTGGCGCCGGAGATGGAGCTCGAAGATGAGACAGCGGGACGTCAACACGCTGTCGGGGGCACCTAGCCCTCGTACTCCGAGTTGACGGCCTTGCCGCCAGTCCTCCTCCTCTTCCGCAGCTTCGCCACTCCGGCCGCCCGGGAAGACGACCCCGAGAAGCTCAAGGGGCCGGCGACCCGGATGATGGGGTCGCCAGTGCCACACGGAGCTGCGACCGGCGCCTAGTCGGACCCGTCATCCCGACGACCGCTGCCCTCGTCATCGCTGTCGCTCCCCTCCTCATCACTCTCGCTCGAGGGGGAGCTTTCGCTGTCAGAGGAGCTATCCATGCAGCACCTGGCCCGGGTCCCGAAGTCCTCGAAGGCCTTGACGGAGAGGAGATCGCCCTCCATCAACTTGAAATGGAGGGTGAACCCCTCCGTCAAGGTGTGGATACGGGCGAATGTCTTCCACCCTCGGCCAAGATACACTACGCCGGGGGCAGGGAACTCGACGTGGACCCGCGTGCCGCTGATCCCGCAGCCCTTCATGCGCAGCCTTAGCGTCTCGGGTTGCTCCATCTCCATCACGCTCGCGAAGGGAGCCGGGAGGCGGAGGCGGCGGCGAGGCGCCCGGCGGAGCCTGATGAAGAACTCGCAAGGATCGTCCCCGAGATGGACTGCCATGGGAAGAGGGGCCGCTGGCGAAGGCGAGGCCGGCGCATCACCCCACCCGCCTCTTCCCTGAGCGCCGCGGCCTCGTCCATGCCCTCGTCCACGACCTCGCTCCCTCCCCCTTCCCCTTGCGGCTGGCTCCGCCACCGCGGGTGCAAGGGGAGGAGGGGCGCGCTGCCTGGCGGCAACCCTCGCCGCCACCGAAGAAGGACCCGGATTCCCTTTCTCCATGGCTAATGGAGAGAGGGGGTCAGAGGATGAAGAGGAGGAAGAGATGGAGGAGTGTGGGTTCCCGTCGCCCCCCCTGTTGCTCCTTATAAAGGAGCAGGGTGGGGACTCGACCGCTCCGCTCAACCAATCAGGGCGCAGGGAGGCCAGGCGACTGGGGCCGGCCTGCTGCCTCGACCCGCGACGACCCGGTTTCCTGCCTCCACTGCCCGCAACTCTAGGTGCATGGAAGCCGCGTGGCTGATGCGCAGGACCGAGGCGACGGATGAGGCGACCTCTCCCCCACCCCGCGATCGTGGGGAACGGGCGCCTCGGAAACCGTGCCTCGGCCCCGTCCAGCGAAGGAGCCACGCCTTCACGCCTCCCTCCACTTATGAAGATGGCGCGAACCGTCCCCATTTATTGCGACATGACGCATGCCTGCAGGGCTCGGCCCCGCGCACGCCACCCACGTCACGCACGCCTCTCCCCACGATGCCGCGTTCGTCGCGTACCGTTCGGAGAGGGTGTGGCATACACAGAAAAATATGCAGCGTGACCCAGGCCGCGCGTGCCCGTGCACTGTTTTGGGCCTGGCCCAACAGCGCTCGGCACCGTGTATGGCCCAGGCCCGGGGGCTCCTATCGGTGTACTAAAATAGGGGTACCTTAGTACCCCGAACTTGTGCACGGGCGGTCGTAGCACCCCGCGGCAAGGCCTGCCAGGCGATCGCCAAGACCCTCCATGGTCCCCTCTTGGGCCATTCAAGAACAAAGTAGTTGAGCCAAGGCCCCGGCAAGAGGAGCTTGCCGGGAAGGCCACCTGAAGAGTGCGAGCCCCTGGCAAGAGGAGCTTGCCAGGACTGCCGCTCGAAGCACAAGGCCCCGGCAAGAGGAGCTTGCCGGGAAGGCCATCCACGGCACGACAAGGACCCTGCCACGGCGCACCCCGCGCCCCGGCAAGACCCGGTGAGCAACAAGCTCCTGGACGCGACGAGACATCCACCGCGTCAAGGCGCTTGCCGCGGCAAGTTACCACCTCGTGCCTGCGCTCCAGCTCACCCACCAACGTGTCGCTCTGGGGGCATCCCAGGCGCACGTGGCGGGAGGCTGTGCAGCCAGGGGCATGCGGTGGTGAAGCGAAGCTGACAGAGTAGCCATCGTGGCAAACGGTGGCGCTCCTGACGGTCCACTTCCCTGCACCGTCTGGGCGACGCGGACGGGCATTTAATGCCCTTGTCCCCTGCCGTCAGAGTTAGGTATGATAGCACTGTACAACCACTGTGCAGACAGCTGTACCCACTACAACATTCTACCATTTTTGCCCCCACCTACGCTGCCACCTGTGGGTAACCCCTTGAGCATATAAAAGGAGGCCCCATGCGCACGTAGGAGGGGGGATCGTCACGCTCGACCTCGCCAGCAGCTCGTGTGTACAGTAGCACCGCGCGCTCCCGAGCAAGAACACAATACAATCCACCAAGCAGCAGTAGGGTTTTACGCATCCTTGCGACCCGAAGCTGGGTAAAATCCCTCGTGTGCAGCGCCTCGATCTGCTCTTTGTGCAACCTCCGCCCCCCGCCGAACCAGTAAGGGGCTCGGTCCCCATAGGTGTTCGAGGAAGCCGATTCCCCCCGACAGGTCCCATGCGAGAAATGGGAATAAATTTCAAACACCAGGGCACCGTTGATTGCCCGCAAAACATTGATATGCCTGGTTTTTAAATTCTAGTAATTCCAAAACTCTTCTGAAATTCATGAAACTTGGCATGCTATCATGTAGCGGCGTCAACATGTCGTGGTACAATTTTTGTCCCATTTGGGGCAGGTTTGGGTATATGCTTATCACAAACCGGAGCTTCTCACAACAAGCATGATGGTTTTCGGTTGGGAGCGTCCCACCTTTTGGGACGAAATGGTATCCATTGCCTCTCATTGCTTTCATTTTTTTCTCGTGTCAACATAGAACAACAGGAGTGTTGTGTGAATTTTTGTGATTTTTCGGGGTTCGTTTGGACATTTTTATGCATTAACTGAACTTTCAATGCATTTATGTGCATAATTCAAATTTGAACTACATGCACATGCTCCAGTGCACATAAATTGGTTGAAGAAAAATCAAATCTGTGTCCTTGGGTGCAAGCTTAGGTCCCATGCAAGAAATGGGAATGAATTTCAAACACCAGGGCACCGTTGATTGTCAGCAAAACATTGAGATGTCTGGTTTTTAAATTCTAGTAAATCTAAAACTCTTCTGAAATTCATGAAACTTGGCATGCTATCATGTAGCGGCATCAACATGGCGTCGTATAAATTTTGTCCCATTTGGGGCAGGTTTGGGTAAATGCTTCTCACAACTCGGAGCATCTCACAACAAGCATGATGGTTTTCGGTAGGGAACGTCCCACCTTTGGGGACGAAACGATATCTATTGCCTCTTATTCCTTTCAAAAAAATTCTCGTGTCAGCATAGAACAACTGGAGTGTTGCGTGAATTTTTGTGATTTTTCGGGGTTCCTTTGGACATTTTTATGCATTAAGTGAGTTTTCAATGCATTTATGTGCATAATTCAAATTTGAACTACATGCGCATGCTCCAGTGCTTGTAAATTGGTTGAAAAAACAAATCTGCGTCCTTCGGTGCATGCTTAGGTCCCATGCAAGAAATGGGAATGAATTTCAAACACCAGGGCACCGTTGATTGTGGCAAAACATTGATATGCATGGTTTTTAAATTCTAGTGAAACCAAAACTCGTCTGAAATTCATGAAACTTGGCATGCTATCATGTAGCGGCATCAACATGTCGTCATACAAATTTTGTCCCATTTGGGGCAGGTTTGGGTATATGCTTCTCAAAAACTGGAGCTTCTCACAACAAGCATGATGGTTTTCGGTAGGGAATGTCCCACCTATGGGGACGAAACGATATGCATTGCCTCTTATTGCTTTAAAATTTGTTTCTTGTGTAAACTTAGAGACACAGGATTGTTGTGTGTATTTTTGTGATTTTTCGGGGTTCGTTTGGACATTTTTATGCATTAACTGAGTTTTCAATGCATTTATGTGCATAATTCAAATTTGAACTACATGCGCATGCTACAGTGCTTTTAAGTTGGTTGAAAAATCAAATATGTGTTCTTGGGTGCACGCTTAGGTCCCATGCAAGAAATGGGGATGAATTTCAAACACCAGGGCACCATTTATTGCCGGCAAAACATTGAGATGCCTGGTTTTTGAAATCTACTAAAACCAAAACTCCTCTGAAATTCATGAAACTTGGCATGCTATCATGTAGGGGCATCAACATTCCGTGGTACAAATTTTGTCCCATTTGGGGCAGGTTTGGGGATAGGCTTCTCACAAACCGGAGCTTCTAACAACAAGCATGATGGTTTTTAGTAGGGAACGTCCCACCTTTGGGGACGAAACGATATCCATTGCTTCTTATTGCTTTCAATTTTTGTTCTCGTGTCAACATAGAACTACAGGAGTGTTGTGTGAATTTTTGTGATTTTCGAGGTTCGTTTGGACATTATTATGCATTAACTAAGTTTTCAATGCATTTATCTGCATAATTCAAATTTGAACTACATGCGCATGCTCCAGTGCATATAAATTGGTTGAAAACTCAAATATGTGCCCTTGGGTGCATGCTTAGGTCCCATGCAAGAAATGGGAATGAATTTCAAACACCAGGGCATCGTTGATTGCCGGCAAAACATTCATATGCCTGGTTTTTAAATTCTATTAAATCCAAAACTCTTCTGAAATTCATGAAACTTGGCATGCTATCATGTAGCGGAATCAACATGTCATGGTACAAATTTTGTCCCATTTGGGGCAGGTTTGGGTATATGCTTCTCATAAACCGGAGCGTCTCACAACAAGCATGCTGGTTTTCGGTTTGGAACGTCCCACCTTTTGGGACGAAATGATATCCATTTCCTCTCATTGCTTTCAATTTTTTTTCTCGTGTCAACATAGAACAGCAGGAGTGTTGTGTGAATTTTTGTGATTTTTCGGGGTTCGTTTGGACATTTTTATGCATTAACTGAACTTTCAATGCATTTATGAGCATAATTCAAATTTGAACTACATGCGCATGCTCCAGTGCATATAAATTGGTTGAAAAATCAAATCTATGTCCTTGGGTGCAAGCTTAGGTCCCATGCAAGAAATGGGAATGAATTTCAAACACCAGGGCACCGTTGATTGCCGGCAAAACATTGAGATGCCTGGTTTTTAACTTCTAGTAAATCCAAAACTCGTATGAAATTCATGAAACTTGGCATGCTATCATGTAGCGGCATCAACATGCCGTCGTATAAATTTTGTCCCATTTGGGGCAGGTTTGGGTAAATGATTCTCACAAACCGGAGCTTCTCACAACAAGCATGATGGTTTTCGGTAGGGAATGTCCCACCTATGGGGACGAAACGATATCCATTGCCTCTTATTGCTTTCAAATTTGTTTCTCGTGTAAACTTAGAGCAACAGGATTGTTGTATGAATTTTTGTGATTTTTCGGTGTTCGCTTGGACATTTTTATGCATTAACTGAGTTTTCAATGCATTTATGCGCATAATTCAAATTTGAACTACATGCGCATGCTACAGTGCTTTTAAGTTCGTTGAAAAATCAAATATGTGTCCTTGGGTGCATGCTTAGGTCCCAAGCAAGAAATGGGAATGAATTTCAAATACCAGGGCACCGTTGATTGCCGGCAAAACATTGAGATGCCTGGTTTTTAAATTCTAGTAAATCCAAAACTCGTCTGAAATTCATGAAATTTGGCATGCTATCATGTAGTGGCATCAACATGCCGTCGTATAAATTTTGTCCCATTTGGGGCAGTGTCGGTGTACTAAAGTAGGGGTACCTTAGTACCCCGAACTTGTGCACGGGCAGTCGTAGCACCCCGCGGCAAGGCTTGCCAGGTGATCGCCAAAACTCTCCATGGTCCCTTTTTGGGCCATCCAAGAACAAAGTATTTGAGCCAAGGCCCCGGCAGGAGGAGCTTGCCGGGAAGGCCACCCGAAGAGAGCAAGGCCCCGGCAAGAGGAGCTTGCCGGGACGGCCGCTCGAAGCACAAGGCCCCGGCAAGAGGAGCTTGCCGGGAAGGCCGACCAGGGCACGACAAGAGACTTGCTGCAGCGCGCCACGCGTCCCGGCAAGGACCGGTGAGCAACAAGCTCCCGGGCGTGACAAGGCATCAACCGCGGCAAGGCGCTTGCGGCGGCAAGTCACCACCCCGCGCTTGCGTTCCAGCTCATCCACCCACGTGTCGCTCTAGGGCCATTCCAGGCGTACGTGGCGAGAGGCTGCGCAGCCAGGGGCATGCGGTGGCAAAGCAACGCTGACAGGACAGCCGTCGTGGCAAACGGTGGCGCCCCTGACGGTCCCTTTTCTGCACTGTTTGGGCGACCTAGACGGGCATTTAATGCCCTTGTCCCCTGCCGTCAGAGTTAGGTATGATAGCACTGTGCAAACAACTGTACCCAACACAACATTTTCCAGTTTTACCCCCGCCTACGTTGCCACCTGTGGGTAACCCCTTGCGCATATAAAAGGAGGCCCCATGCGCAATGTAGAAGGAGAGGGAGGGAGGAGGAGGCCACTCACGCTTGGTCTGATTAGTTACCTGAGTGTGCTGTAGCACTCAGCGCTCCCGAACAAGAACACAATACAAACCACAAAGCAGCAGTAGGGTTTTACGCATCCGTGCGGCCCGAAGCTGGGTAAACCCCTTGTGTGCATGGCCTCGATCCGCTCTTCGCGCGACCTCCGCCCCCCATCGAACCAGAAAGGGGCTCGGTCCCCATAGGTGTTCGTGGAGGCAGATTTCCCCCGACATCTTTGGCGCGCCAGGTAGGGGGCGTCGAGGTTGTGCGAACCTGATCCGGCGTCTGCACAGGCCAGATCTCCATCATCTTCATCGACATGCCACCGAAGAAGAAGGCTCCAGAGGTGGCTGGTCCGTCCGCGTCGAACCCACCGCCCCTGGAGCAAACGGGTGGTGGGGACGGCACCGGCGGCGGAACGGGCGTCGCCGAGCCAGCTCATGGTGCCACAACGTCCGAACATGCACCGCGCCCCTCTCAGGAGGCACGGGACCAGCAGCGTCTTGGCACTCACGGTACCATACGCTTGCTGGACCCAGACCGAGCTGGCGGATCCCAGGGTGCTCAAGGCCAGCATACACACGAACGTGCTGGCACGAGCGTGGCGCGACTGCCTGGACCGGGTGCTGCTCCTTCTAACATAGTTATAAGTTCGAGCACATCCCGCTCCACGCGCCGTTCGCCACCGCTGCCCGCCACTCCAGCAGAAGCTCTAGCACGAGCTCAACTGCTCCTAGACTACCCTCCAACGGCGGACAAGCTCGACGACTGGAGGGCCACGATACAGAGTCTCATCGGCTTCGCTAACGGCGACACCCCGTGGCAGCACAGTGCATCGCAGCCGCGGCAGGTCGGCCAGGCGAGAACCGATGGCGCCAAGACCGGTGGGGGTGCGACCACCGTGCATTCCCCGCCCCAAAGGCCAAGATCGCTGACTCGCCGGAACCATCACGACAACGACTCCACCGCGTCGTCAAATCCGCGAACTCGTCGCGATCAACGCCAAGTTCTTCACGAACGAAAGCAAGAGGACGCTCATACTCGCATCGAGCGTCGAAGAGAAGCGCGGCGTCAATCAGACCAGCGCGCTGAGCCCTCTGTCGACATGCATGCGCCGGGGGGACCAGGCGACCTGCCGTACGCGGTAGGCTGCCCTGCATTCACCCGTGAGCTGCGGCAAGTCCAGTGGCCCAGCACGAAGAATTTTAAGCCAGACGTACCAGAGAAGTACGACGGCAAGTCGCATCCGTCAGAGTTCCTCAGCATCTACACCATTGCGGTGCAGGCTGCTGGAGGGCGAGACGACAAGATCCTTGCCAACTACTTCCCGCTGGTACTCAAATCCAACGTCAGATCCTGGCTCATGCACTTGCCGGACAACTCCATAACCTCCTGGACAGACTTGTGCCATCAGTTTGTTGGCGCCTTTACAGGCGGCCACAAACCCCATGGCCAAGCGAGCGACCTTCATCTGCTCGTCCAGAAGGAAGGGGAACCCTTGCGCAAGTTCATCCAGAGATTCAGCCGCGTACACTACAACATCCCAGACGTCCACCCTGCCGCGGTCATCAGCGCGTTCCATCAGAACGTGCGTAACCGCAGGATGCGGGAGGAGATGGCGATGTGCAAGATCAAACACGTCAGCGAGCTATATGCCCTGGCCGACAAGTGTGCACGTGCTGAGGAAGGAAGGAAACTCCCTGGAGAGAACACTGGAGCAGGAGAATCTGACAGTGAGGATACCGCCCCGGCAAGGAAGGACCGGCGGCGGAGCAACAGGAAGAAGAAGAGCCAAGAAGTACTTGTTGTTGAGCAGTCCGGCGATGAAGGCACCGCCAAGAAGGCCCAGGCTGGTAGCTCCGGCAAGGAGGTTGCCGGATGCACCAACTGCCAGACTGTGGCGGTCGCCGACAAGCGGGACGGCACCAACAAACAGTACTGCAAGATCCACCGCACCAAGGGCCATGACGTCCAGAGCTGCAAGCAGGTCGAGCAGCTCGTCGAGCTGCAAAAGACCGAGTACGAGCGACGCGACAAGGAGAAAGCCCGGGGAGGTGGCGGAGGATCCGGCACAAAGCGCCTCGGCCAGGGAGGACGCCGCGACAAGGGCAAGCAGCGGCAAGCAGACAGACCTCCCCGCGGCCGCGACAAGGACGAAGACGACGACGAAGACGAAGACATGGATGATGTCGAGACCAGTGAGCAGGAGTTTCAGAAAGCCACGGAGGTCTTGTGCGTAGACGGTGGTGCTTCTCTGCATACTTCTCGCCGCCAGCTCAAGCAGTGGGCGCGGGAAGTCAATGCAACGGAACCACCCGTCGAGTCACGCAAGCCTCTGAAATGGTCCAGCACGCCTATCATCTTCGATATTGAGGACCACCCTGACCGCACAACTGCGATCTGGTGCTTGCCGATGTTGGTCTCACCAACAGTCCACAACCTCAAGGTCACTAAGATGCTAGTCGACGGCGGGGCCGGCTTGAACCTGATCTCCTCCGCTGTGCTCCAGAAACTCCAAGTCCCCGACAGCGAGCTCGAAGAGACCGGCACGTTCCAAGGAATCAACCCGGGAAGGAGCAAGCCGAAGGGGAAGATAACGTTGCCAGTGACGTTTGGCAGCGAGCTGAACTTCAGGACAGAGAGGATCACTTTTGACGTTGCCGATTTTCCATTGCCCTACAATGGAATTCTCGGCCGTCCAGTGCTCGCCAAGTTCATGGCGGCCTCTCACTACGCATACCACATGCTCAAGATGCCAGGCCCGATAAGCGTCATCTCTGTCCCCGGCGACAAGAAGGATGCCCTTATCTGTGCCGACAAGATCTATCGGGAAGCAGCAGCCGCAACGGTTCACAAGCCACTTGCCGCTGAAGCTCCCGGAGGGAAGAAGAAGACCAAGCCCGGCAAGTGCTCTGGTGCCCACTCCGGCAAGCGCACCTCTTCGGAGTGCTGCGCTACCGTCGAGGACGCGCCATCGAGCTCCATCGGCAAGAGTAAGAAGTCAATGGCAGCCCCGCCAACGACCAAGAAGGTGTCCGCCAAGGAGGACGGCACTGGTGGTACCTTCACCATCAGTGCCACTCTCGACCCCAAATAGGAAAGCGCGCTCGTTGCTTTCCTACGGAGCTTCTAACAACAAGCATGATGGTTTTCGCTAGGGAACGTCCCACCTTTGGGGACGAAATGATATCCATTGCCTCTTATTGCTTTCAATTTTTTTTCTCGTGTCAACATAGAACTACAGGAGTGTTGTGTGAATTTTTGTGATTTTCGAGGTTCGTTTGGACATTTTTATGCATTAACTAAGTTTTCAATGCATTTATGTGCATAATTCAAATTTGAACTACATGCGCATGCTCCAGTGCATATAAATTGGTTGAAAACTCAAATATGTGCCCTTGGGTGCATGCTTAGGTCCCATGCAAGAAATGGGAATGAATTTCAAACACCAGGGCATCGTTGATTGCCGGCAAAACATTGATATGCCTGGTTTTTAAATTCTAGCAAAACCAAAACTCGTCTGAAATTCATGAAACTTGGCATGCTATCATGTAGCGGAATCAACATGCCGTCGTATAAATTTTGTCCCATTTGGGGTAGGTTTGGGTAAATGATTCTCATAAACCGGAGCTTCTCACAACAAGCATGATGGTTTTCGGTAGGGAATGTCCCACCTATGGGGACGAAACGATATCCATTGCCTCTTATTGCTTTCAAATTTGTTTCTCGTGTAAACTAAGAGCAACCGTATTGTTGTGTGAATTTTTGTGATTTTTCGGGGTTTGTTTGGACATTTTTATGCATTAACTGAGTTGTCAATGCATTTATGTGCATAATTCAAATTTGAACTACATGCGCATGCTACAGTGCTTTTAAGTTTGTTGAAAAATCAAATATGTGTCCTTGGGTGCATGCTTAGGTCCCATGCAAGAAATGGGAATGAATTTCAAACACCAGGGCACCGTTTATTGCCGACAAAATATTAAGATGCCTGGTTTTTAAAATCTAGTAAAACCAAAACTCCTTTGAAATTCATGAAACTTGGCATGCTATCATGTAGGGGCATCAACATTCTGTGGTACAAATTTTGTCCCATTTGGGGCAGGTTTGGGGATAGGTTTCTCATAAACCGGAGCTTCTAAAACCAAGCATGATGGTTTTCGGTAGGGAACGTCCCACCTTTGGGGACGAAACGATATCCATTGCCTCTTATTGCTTTCAATTTTTTTTCTCATGTCAACATAGAACTACAGGAGTGTTGTGTGAATTTTTGTGATTTTCGAGGTTCATTTGGACATTTCTATGCATTAACTAAGTTTTCAATGCATTTATGTGCATAATTCAAATTTGAACTACATGTGCATGCTCCAGCGCATATAAATTGGTTGAAAACTCAAATATGTGCCCTTGGGTGCATGCTTAGGTCCCATGCAAGAAATGGGAATGAATTTCAAACACCAGGGCATCGTTGATTGCCGGCAAGACATTGATATGCCTGGTTTTTAAATTCTATTAAATCCAAAGATCTTATGAAATTCATGAAACTTGGCATGCTATCATGTCGCGGAATCAACATGTCATGGTACAAATTTTGTCCCATTTGGGGCAGGTTTGGGTATATGATTCTCACAAACCGGAGCTTCTCACAACGAGCATGATGGTTTTCGGTAGGGAACGTCCCTCCTTTGGGAACGAAATGATATCCACTTCTTCTTATTGCTTTCAAATATTTTTCTCGTGTCAACATAGAACAACAGGAGTGTTGTGTGAATTTTTGTGATTTTTGGGGTTCGTTTGGACACTTTTATGCATTAGCTGAACTTTCAATGCATTTATGTGCATAATTCAAATTTGAACTACATGCGCATGCTCCAGTGCATATAAATTGGTTGAAAAATCAAATCTATGTCCTTGGGTCCATGCTTAGGTCCCATGCAAGAAATGGGAATGAATTTCAAGCATGAGGGCACCGTTGATTGCCGACAAAACATTGAGATGCCTGGTTTTTGAATTCTAGTAAATCCAAAACTCGTCTGAAATTCATGAAACTTGGCATGCTATCATATAGCGGCATCAACATGCCGTCGTATAAATTTTGTCCCATTTGGGGCAGGTTTGGGTAAATGATTCTCACAAACCGGATCTTCTCACAACAAGCATGATGGTTTTCGGTAGGGAACGTCCCACCTTTGGGGACGAAACGATATCCATTGCCTCTTATTCCTTTCAAAAAAATTTCTCGTGTCAACATAGAACAAAAGGAGTGTTGTGTGAATTTTAGTGATTTTTCGGGGTTCCTTTGGACATTTTTATGCATTAAGTAACTTTTCAATGCATTTATGTGCACAATTCAAATTTGAACTACATGCGCATGCTCCAGTGCTTATAAAATGGTTGAAAAAACAAATATGTGTCCTTCGGTGCATGCTTAGGTCCCATGCAAGAAATGGGAATGAATTTCAAACACCAGGGCACCGTTAATTACTGACAAAACATTGAGATGCATGGTTTTTAAATTCTAGTGAAACCAAAACTCGTCTGAAATTCATGAAACTTGGCATGCTATCATGTAGCGGCATCAACATTCCGTGGTACAAATTTTGTCCCATTTGGGGCAGGTTTGGGTATATGCTTCTCACAAACCGGAGCTTCTCACAACAAACATGATGGTTTTTGGTAGGGAACGTCGCACCTATGGGGACGAAACGATATCCATTGCCTCTTATTGCTTTCAAAAATTTTTCTCGTGTAAACTTGGAGCAGCAGGATTGTTGTGTGAATTTTCGTGATTTTTTTGGGTTCGTTTGGACGTTTTTATGCATTAACTGAGTTTTCAATGCATTTATGTGCATAATTCAAATTTGAACTACATGCGCATGCTCCAGTACTTTTAAGTTGGTTGAAAAATCAAATATGTGTCCTTGGGTGCATGCTTAGGTCCCGTGCAAGAAATGGGAATGAATTTCAAACACCAGGGCACCAGTTATTGCCGGCAAAACATTGAGAAGGCTGGTTTTTAAAATCTAGTAAAACCAAAACTCCTCTGAAATTCATGAAACTTGGCATGCTATCATGTAGGGGCATCAACAGTCCATGGTAGAAATTTTGTCCCATTTGGGGCAGGTTTGGGGATATGCTTCTCACAAACCGGAGCTTCTAACAACAAGCATGATGGTTTTCGGTAGGGAACGTCCCACCTTTGGGGACGAATGATATCCATTGCCTCTTATTGCTTTCAAATTTTTTTCTCGTGTCAACATAGAACAACAGGAGTGTTGTGTGAATTTTTTTGATTTTCGAGGTTCGTTTGGACATTTTTATGCATTAACTGAGTTTTCAATGCATTTATGTGCATAATTCAAATTTGAACTACATGCGCATGCTCCAGTGCATATAAATTGGTTGAAAACTTAAATATGTGCCCTTGGGTGCATGCTTAGGTCCCATGCAAGAAACGGGAATGAATTTCAAACACCAGGGCATCGTTGATTGCCGGCAAAACATTGATATGCCTGGTTTTTAAATTCTAGTAAATCCAAAACTCTTCTGAAATTCATGAAACTTGGCATGCTATCATGTAGTGGAATGAACATGTCATGGTACAAATTTTGTCCCATTTGGGGCAGGTTTGGGTATATGCTTCTCATAAACCGGAGCTTCTCACAACAAGCATGATGGTTTTCGGTTCGGAACGTCCCACCTTTTGGGACGAAATGATATCCATTGCCTCTCATTGCCTTCCAAATTTTTTCTCGTGTCAACATAGAACAGCAGGAGTGTTGTGTGAATTTTTGTGATTTTTCGGGGTTCGTTTGGACATTTTTATGCATTAACTGAACGTTCAATTGTTTATGTGCATAATTCAAATTTTCACTACATGCGCATGCTCCAGTGCATATAAATTGGTTGAAAAATCAAATGTATGTCCTTGGGTGCAAGCTTAGGTCCCATGCAAGAAATGGGAATGAATCTCAAACATCAGGGCACCGTTGATTGCCGGCAAAACATTGAGATGCCTGGTTTTTAAATTCTAGTAAATCCAAAACTCGTCTGAAATTCATGAAACTTGGCATGCTATCACGTAGCGGCATCAACATGCTGTCGTATAAATTTTGTCCCATTTGGGGCAGGTTTGGGTAAATGATTCTCACAAACCGGAGCTTCTCACAACAAGCATGATGGTTTTCCGTAGAGAACGTCCCACCTTTGGGGACGAAACGATATCCATTGCCTCTTATTCCTTTCAAATTTTTTTCTCGTGTCAACATAGAAGAACAGGAGAGTTGTGTGAATTTTAGTAATTTTTCGGGGTTCCTTTGGACATTTTTATGCATTAAGTGAGTTTTCAATGCATTTATGTGCATAATTCAAATTGGAACTACATGCGCATGCTCCAGTGCTTATAAATTGGTTGAAAAAACAAATATGTGTCCTTTGGTGCATGCTTAGGTCCCATGCAAGAAATGGGAATGAATTTCAAACACCAGGGCAACGTTAATTGCCGACAAAACATTGAGATGCATGGTTTTTAAATTCTAGTGAAACCAAAACTCGTCTGAAATTCATGAAACTTGGTATGCTATCATGTAGCGGCATCAACATTCCGTGGTACAAATTTTGTCCCATTTGGGGCAGGTTTGGGTATATGCTTCTCACAAACCGGAGCTTCTCACAACAAGCATGATGGTTTTCGGTAGGGGACGTCGCACCTATGGGGACGAAATGATATCCGTTGCCTCTTCTTGCTTTCAATTTTTTTTCTCGTGTAAACTTAGAGCAACAGGATTGTTGTGTGAATTTTTGTGATTTTTCTGGGTTCGTTTGGACATTTTTATGCATTAACTGAGTTTTCAATGCATTTATGTGCATAATTCAAATTTCAACTACATGCGCATGCTCCAGTGCTTTTAAGTTGGTTGAAAAATCAAATATGTGTCCTTGGGTGCATGCTTAGGTCCCATGCAAGAAATGGGAATGAATTTCAAACACCAGGGCACCGGTTATTGCCGGCAAAACATTGAGATGCCTGGTTTTTTAATTCTAGTAAATCCAAAACTGTTCTGAAATTCATGAAACTTGGCATGCTATCATGTAGCGGAATCAACATGTCATCATACAAATTTTGTCCCATTTGTGGCACGTTTGGGTACATGCTTCTCACAAACCGGAGCTTCTCACAACAAGCATGATGGTTTACGTTTGGGAACGTCCCACCTTTTGGGACGAAATGATATCCATTGCCTCTCATTGCTTTCAATTTTTTTTCTTTTGTCAACATAGAATAGCAGGAGTGTTCTGTGAATTTTTGTGATTTTTCGGGGTTCGTTTGGACATTTTTATGCATTAACTGAACTTTCAATTGATTTATGTGCATAATTCGAATTTGAACTACATGCGCATGCTCCAGTGCATATAAATTGGTTGAAAAATCAAATCTGTGTCCTTGGGTGCAAGCTTAGGTCCCATGCAAGAAATGGGAATGAATTTCAAACACCAGGGCACCATTGATTGCCGGCAAAACATTGAGATGCCTGGTTTAAATTCTAGTAAATCCAAAACTCTTTTGAAATTCATGAAACTTGGCATGCTATCATGTAGCGGCATCAACATGCCGTGGTACAAATTTTGCCCCATTTGGGGCAGGTTTGGATATATGCTTCTCACAAACTGGAGCTTCTCACAACAAGCATGATGGCTTTCGGTAGGGAACGTCCCACCTTTGGGGAAGAAATGATATCCTTTGCCTCTTAGTGCTTTCAATTTTTTTCTCGTGTCAACATAGAACAACAGGAGTGTTGTGTGAATTTTTGTGATTTGTCGGGGTTCGTTTGGACATTATTTGGCATTAACTGAGTTTTTAGTGCATTTATGTGCATAATTCAAATTTGAACTACATGTGCATGCTCCAGTGATATAAAATGTTTGAAAAAGCAAATATGTGGCCTTGGGTGCATGCTTAGGTCCCATGCAAGAAATGGGAATGAATTTCAAACACCAGGGCACCGTTGATTGCCGACAAAACATTGATATGCCTGGTTTTTAAATTCTAGTAAATCCAAAACTCTTCTGAAATCCATGAAACTTGGCATGCTATCATGTAGCGGCATCAACATGTCGTGGTACAAATTTTGTCCCATTTGGGGCAGTTTTGGGTATATGCTTCTCACAAACCGGAGCTTCTCACAAGCATGATGGGTTTCGGTTGGGAACGTCCCACCCTTTGGGACGAAATGATATCCATTGCCTCTCATTGCTTTCAAATATTTTTCTCGTGTCAACATAGAACAATAGGAGTGTTGTGTGAAGTTTTGTGATTTTTCGGGGTTCCTTTGGACATTTTTATGCATTACTTGAATTTTTAGTGCATTTATGTGCATAATTCAAATTTGAACTACATGCGCATGCTCCAATGCATATAAATTGGTTGAAAAATCAAATCTGTGTCCTTGGGTGCAAGCTTAGGTCCCAGGCAAGAAATGGGAATGAATTTCAAACACCAGGGCACCGTTGGTTGTCGGCAAAACATTGAGATGCCTGGTTTTGAAATTCTAGTAAATCCAAAACTCTTCTGAAATTCATGAAATTTGGCATGCTATCACGTAGCAGCATCAACATATCGTCGTATAAATTTTGTCCCATTTGGGGCAGGTTTAGGTAAATGCTTCTCACAACTCGGAGCTTCTCACAACAAGCATGATGGTTTTCGGTAGGGAACGTCCCACCTTTGGGGACGGAACGATATCCATTGCCTCTTATTGCTTTCAAAATTTTCTCTCGTGTCAACCTAGAACAACAGGAGCGTTGTGTGAATTTTTGTGATTTTTCGGGGTTCGTTTGGTCATTTTTATGCATTAACTGAGTTATCAATGCATTTATGTGCATAATTAAAATTTGAACTACATGCGCATGCTCCAGTGCATATAAATTGGTTGAAAAATCAAATCTGTGTCCTTGGGTGCATGCCTAGGTCCCATGCAAGAAATGGGAATGAATTTCAAACACCCGGGCACCGTTGATTGCTGGCAAAACATTGAGATGCCTGGTTTAAATTCTAGTAAATCCAAAACTCATCTAAAATTCATGAAACTTGGCATGCTATGATGTAGCGGCATCAACATGCCGTGGTACAAATTTTGCCCCATTTGGGGCAGGTTTGGATATATGCTTCTCACAAACCGGAGCTTCTCGCAACAAGCATGATGGTTTTTGGTAGGGAACGTCCCACCTTTGGGGACGAAACGATATCCATTGCCTCTTATTGCTTTCAAATTATTTTCTCGTGTCAACATAGAACAACAGGTGTGTGAATTTTTGTGATTTTCCGGGATTTGTTTGGACATTTTTATGCATTAACTAAGTTTTCAATGCATTTATGTGCATAATTAAAATTTAAACTACATGTGCATGCTCCAGTGCATATAAATTGGTTAAAAAATCAAATCTGTGTCCTTGGGTGCATGCTTAGGTCCCATGCAAGAAATGGGAATGAATTTTAAACACCAGGGCAGCGTTGATTGCCGGCAAAACATTGATATGCCGGGTTTTTAAATTCCAGTAAACCCAAAACTCTTCTGAAATTCATGAAACTTGGCATGCTATCATGTAGCGGCATCAACATGACGTGGTGCAAATTTTGTCCCATTTGGGGCAGGTTTAGGTATATGCTTCTCACAAACCGGAGCTTCTCACAACAAGCATGATGGTTTTTGGTAGGGAACGTCCCACCTTTGGGGACGAAACGATATCCATTGCCTCTTATTGCTTTCAAATTATTTTCTCGTGTCAACATAGAACAACAGGTGTGTGATTTTTTGTGATTTTCCGGGATTTGTTTGGACATTTTAATGCATTAACTAAGTTTTCAATGCATTTATGTGCATAATTAAAATTTAAACTACATGTGCATGCTCCAGTGCATATAAATTGGTTAAAAAATCAAATCTGTGTCCTTGGGTGCATGCTTAGGTCCCATGCAAGAAATGGGAATGAATTTTAAACACCAGGGCAGCGTTGATTGCCGGCAAAACATTGATATGCCGGGTTTTTAAATTCCAGTAAATCCAAAACTCTTCTGAAATTCATGAAACTTGGCATGCTATCATGTAGCGGCATCAACATGACGTGGTGCAAATTTTGTCCCATTTGGGGCAGGTTTAGGTATATGCTTCTCACAAACCGGAGCTTCTCACAACAAGCATGATGGATTTCGGTGGGGAACGTCCCACCTTTGGGGACGAAATGATATCCATTGCCTCTTATTGCTTTCGATTTTTTTATCGTGTCAACCTAGAACAACAGGAGTGTTGTGTGAATTTTTGTGATTTTTCGGGGTTCGTTTGGACATTTGTATGCATTAACTGAGTTTTCAATGCATTAATGTGCATAATTCAAAATTGAACTACATGCGCATGCTGAAGTGCTTTTAAATTGGTTGAAAAATCAAATATGTGTCCTTGGGTCCCTGCTTAGGTCCCATGCAAGAAATGGGAATGAATTTCAAACACCAGGGCACCGATGATGGCCAGCAAAACATTGAGATGCCTGGTTTTTAAATTTTAGTAAACCCAAAACTCGTCTGGAATTCATGAAACTTGGCATCCTATCATGTAGGGGCATCAACATGTTGTGGTACAAATTTTGTCCCATTTGGGGCAGGTTTGGGTATATGCTTGTCACAAACCGGAGCTTCTCACAACAAGCATGATGGTTTTCGGTAGGGAACGTCCCACCTTTTGGGACGAAACGATATCCATTGCCTCTTATTGCTTTCCATTTTTTTTCTCGTGTCAACATAAAACAACATGAGGGTTGTGTGAATTTTTGTGATTTTTCGGGCTTCGTTTGGACATTTTTATGCATTAAGTGAGTTTTCAATTCATTTATGTGCATAATTCAAATTTGAACTACATGTGCATGCTCCAGTGCATATAAATTGGTTGAAAAATCAAATCTGTTGCCTTGGGTGCATTCTTAGGTCCCATGAAAGAAATGGGAATGAATTTCAAACACCAGGGCACCGTTGATTGCCGGCAAAACATTGATATGCCTAGTTTTTATATTCTAGTAAATCCAAAACTCTTCTGAAATTCATGAAACTTGGCATGCTATCATGTAGAGGCAACAACATGCCGTGGTGCAAATTTTGTCCCATTTGGGGCAGTATTGGGTATATGCTTCTCACAAACTGGAGCTTCTCACAACAAGCATGATGGTTTTCGGTGGGGAACGTCCCACCTTTGGGGACGAAACGATATCCATTGCCTCTTATTGCTTTCAAATTTTTTTATCGTGTCAACATAGAACAACAGGAGTGTTGTGTGAATTTTTGTGATATTTCGGAGTTCGTTTGGACATTTTTATGCATTAAGTGACTTTTCAATGCATTTATGTGCATAATTAAAATTTGAACTACATGCGCATGCTCCAGTGCTTATAAATTGGTTGAAAAATCAAATATGTGTCCTTGGGTGCATGCTTAGGTCCCATGCAAGAAATGGGAATGAATTTCAAACACCAGGGCACCGTTAATTGCCGGCAAAACATTGAGATGCAGGGTTTTTAAATTCTAGTAAAACCAAAACTCGTCTGAAATTCATGAAACTTGGCATGCTATCATGTAGCGGCATGAACATTCCGTGGTACAAATTTTGTCCCATTTGGGGCAGGTCTAGGTATATGCTTCTCAAAACGGGAGTTTCTCACGACAAGCATGATGGTTTTCGGTAGGGAACGTCCCACCTTTGGGGACGAAATGATATCCATTGCCTCTTATTGCTTTCAAGTTTTTTTCACGTGTCAACATAGAACAACAGGAGTGTTGTGTGAATTTTTGTGAATTTTTTGGGTTCGTTTGGACATGTTTATGCATTAACTGAGTTTTCAATGCATTTTTGTGCATAACTCAAATTTGAACTACATGCGCATGCTCCAGTGCTTTTAAATTGGTTGAAAAATCAAATATGTGTCCTTGGGTGCATGCTTAGGTCCCATGCAAGAAATGGGAATGAATTTCAAACACCGGGTGTCGGTGTACTAGAGTAGGGGTACCCTAGTATCCCGAACTTGTGCACGGGCAGTCGCAGCACCCTGCGGCAAGGCTTGCCGGGTGACCGCCAAGGTCCTCCGTGGTTCCTTTGGAGCCATTCAAGAACAAAGTATTCAAGCCAAGGAGACAAGGCCCCGGCAAGAGAAGCTTGCCGGGAAGGCCACTCAAGGCACAAGACCCCGGCAAGAGGAGCTTGCTGGGAAGGCCAACCAAGGCATCTCAAGGAACTTGCCGCGACGCGCCACGCGTCCCGGCAAGGCCTGGTGAGCAGCAAGCTCCCGGACGCGACAAGACAACGACCGCGGCAAGGCGTTTGCCGCGGCAAGCTACCACTCCGTACCCACGCTCCAGCACATCCACCAACGTGTCGCTCTGGGACTCTTCCAGGCATACGTGGCGGGAGGCTGTGCAGCCAGCGGTACGCGGTGGCAAGCGGCGCTGACAAGATTGCCATCATGGCGAACGGTGGCGTCCCTGACGGTCCCTTTTTGCACTGTTTGGGCGACACAGATGGGCATTTAATGCCCTTGTCCCCTACCGTCTGGGTTAGGTATTATACACTGTACAGGTAGCTGTACCAACCGCAACACCTTTCAATTTTTACCCCTGTCTACGTTGCCACCTGTCGGTGACCCCTTGAGCATATAAAAGGAGGCCCATGCGCAACGTAGAGGGGGGGACGGACAGAAGAACACTCACGCTCGGTCTCGTTAGCTGCTGGTGTGTACTATAGCACTCAGCGCTCCCGAGCAAGAACTCAATACAAACCACAAAGCAGGAGTAGGGTTTTACGCATCCATGCGGCCCGAACCTGGGTAAACTGCTCGTGTGCTTCGCCTCGATCTACTCTTCGTGTGATCTACGCCCCCGCCGAACCGAAAGGGGCTCGGTCCGCCGGTCCCCATAGGTGCTCGTGGATCAGTTTCCCCGACATCTTTGGCGTGCCAGGTAGGGAGCGTCGAGGAGTTGTGAACCTGATCCGGCGTTCACACAAGCTAGATCTTCATCATCTTCATCGACATGCCGCCGAAGAAGAAGGCTTCGGAGGTGGCTGCTCCGTCCGCGACAAACCCACCACCGCCGGAGCAAACGGCTGGTGGGGTAGACGCCGATGGAAGAACGGGCGTCGACGAGGGAGCTCACGGTGCCGCCAGGTCCAAGGACAAGGCTGCGCTGCCCATCGGCGGCGTAGCCGGCTCCCACAACGACCGGGCGCACTCCAAGACCTCGGCGTCCGTACATGCACCGTGCCCATCTCAGGAGGCGCGGGACCGGCAGCGTCATGGTACTCACGGTACCATACGCTTGCTGGACCTAGATCGAGCTGGTGGATCTCGGAATGCTCAAGACCAGCATGCGTGCCAACATGCTGGTGCGAGCGAGGCACGGTCGCCTGGACGGGATACAGCTCCTTCTAACATAGTTAGAAGTCCGAGCATATCCCGCTCCTGACACCGTTCGCCACCGCTACCCGCCACTCCAGCAGAAGCTTTGGCGCGAGCTCAACTGCTCCTAGATTACCCTCCAACGGCGGACAAGATCGACGACTGGAGGGCCACCATTTAGAGTCTCATCGGCTTTGCCAACGGCGATGCTCCATGGCAGCTGAGTACATCGCAGCCGCGGCAAGTCAGCCAGGCACGAGCCGGTGGCGACATGACCGGTGGGGGTGCAACCACCGTGCACTCCCCGCCACGAAGGCCAAGATCGCCGCCTCGCCGGATCCACCTCGACAGCGACTCCACCGCGTCATCAGATCCACGAGCTCGTCGCGATCAACGCCAAGTTCTTCACGAACGACAGCAAGAAGACGCTCGAACTCGCATCGAGCGCCGAAGAGAAGCGCGACGTCAATCGGACCAGCGCGCTGGGCCCTCTGTCGACATGCATGCACCAGGGGAACCAGGCGAATTGCCGTACGCGGTAGGTTGCCCTGCGTTTACCCGTGAGCTGCGGCAAGTCCAGTGGCCCAGCACAAAGAATTTCAAGCCAGACGTACCAGAGAAGTACGACGGCGAGTCGCATCCGTCGGAGTTCCTCAGCATCTACACCATCGCGGTGCAAGCTGTTGGGGGGCGGGACGACAAGATCCTTGCCAACTACTTCCCGCTGGTGCTCAAGCCCAACGTCAGGTCCTGGCTCATGCACTTGCCGGACAACTCCATATCCTCCTGGGCAGACCTATGCCATCAGTTTGTCGGCGCCTTTATAGGCGGCCACAAACCTCATGGCCAAGAGAGTGACCTTCATCTGCTCGCCCAGAAGGAAGGAGAGCCCCTGCGCAAGTACATTCAGAGATTCAGCCGTGTACAACACAACATCCCAGATGTCCACCCTGCCGCGGTTATCAGCGCGTTCCATCAGAACGTGCGTAACCGCAGGATGCGGGAGGAGATGGCGATGTGCAAGATCAGAGACGTCAGTGAGCTATATGCCCTGGCCGACAAGTGTGCACGTGCTGAGGAAGGGAGGAAACTCCCCGGAGAGAATACAGGAGCAGGAGGATCTGACAGCGAGGATGCTGCCCCGGCAAAGAAAAACCGGCGGCGGAACAATAGGAAGAAGAAAGGCAAAGATGTGCTAGTTGTTGAGCAGTCCGGCAACGAAGGTGGCGCCAAGAAAGCCAAAGCTGGTAGATCCGGCAAGGAGGTTGCCGCATGCACCAACTGCCAGGCTGTGGCGGTCGCCGACAAGCAGGACGGCACCAACAAATAGTACTGCAAGATCCACCGCACCAAGGGCCATGACCTCTAGAGCTGCAAGAAGGTCGAGCAGCTTGTCGAGCTGCAAAAGGCCGAATACGAGCGACGCGACAAGGAGAAAGCCCAAGGAGGTGCTGGAGGATCCGGCATGAAGCGCCCCGGCCGGGGAGGACGCCGCGGCAAGGCCAAGCAGCGGGAAGGAGACAGACCTCCTCGCGGCCGCGACAAGGATGAAGATGACGACGACGATGAAGACATGGATGATGTCGAGACCAGTGAGCAGGAGTTTCAGAAAGCCACAGAGGTCTTGTGCGTTGACAGCGGTGCTTCTCTGCATACTTCACACCGCCAACTCAAGCAGTGGGTGCGGGAAGTCAATGCGGCAGAACCACCCGTCGAGTCACGCAAGCTTCTGAAATGGTCCAGCATGCCTATCATCTTTGATATTAAGGACCACCCTGATCGCACAACTACGGTCAGGTGCTTGCCGATGTTGGTTTCACCAACTATCCGCAACCTCAAGGTCACTAAGATGCTAGTTGACGGCGGGGCCGGCTTGAACCTGATCTCCTCCGCTGTGCTCCAGAAACTCCAAGTCCCTGACAGCGAGCTCGAAGAGACCGGCACATTCCAAGGAATCAACCCGGGAAGGAGCAAGCCGAAGGGGAAGATCACGTTGCCGGTGACATTTGGCAGCGAGTTGAACTTCAGAACTGAGAGGGTCACTTTTGACATTGCCGATTGTCCATTGCCTTACAATGGGATTCTCGGCCGTCCAGCGCTCGCCAAGTTCATGGTGGCCTCTCACTATGCGTATAACATGCTGAAGATGCCAGGCCCGATAAGTGTGATCTCTGTCCCTGGCGACAAGAAGGATGCTCTTATCTGTGCCGACAAGATTTACCGGGAAGCGGCAGCCGCAACGGATCGCAAGTCACTTGCCGCTGAAGCTCTCGGGGGAAAGAAGAAGACCAAGTCTGGCAAGAGTTCTGATGCCCACTCCGGCAAGCGCACCTCTTCGGAGTGCTGCGCTACCGTCGAGGATGCACCATCGAGCTCCATCGGCAAGTGTAAGAAGACAATGGCAGCTCCGCCAGAGAACAAGAAGGTGTCCGCCAAGGAGGACGACACTGGTGGTACCTTGACCATCAGTGCCACTCTCGACCCTAAATAGGAAAGTGCGCTCATTGCTTTCCTGCGGGCGAACGTCGATGTGTTTGAATGGCAACCGTCTGACATCCCCGGTGTTCCCAGGAAAGTAATTGAGCACCACCTTGCCGTCTGTCCTCATGCATGGCCCGTCAAGCAGAAAGTCAGGAAGCAAGCAGTGGAGCGCCAAGAATTCATCGCAGAAGAGATCAAGAAGTTGGAAGCGGCAGGCCTTGTCAGGGGAGTGCTCCATCCTACGTGGTTGGCCAATCCTGTAGTCGTGCGCAAGGCAAACGGGAAATGGAGGCTTTGTATCAACTTTACCGATGTTAACAAAGCTTGTCCCAAAGACCCATTTCCCTTGCCGCGCATTGACCAGATTGTTGACTCCACGGCCAGATGTGACTTGCTTTCATTTCTTGACGCATACTCAGGATACCATCAGATCTTCATGGCAGAAGAGGATGAGGAGAAGACCGCATTCATCACTCCATGTGGCACGTACTGTTTCATACGGATGCCTTTCGGTTTAAAGAATGCTGGTTCAACATTCGCAAGGGTAGTCCATGCCGCTTTTGAGCCACAAATACACAGAAATGTGGAAGCCTACATGGATGACATAGTGGTCAAGAGCAAGGACAAGGCAACTCTGATTCAAGATTTAGACGAGACTTTTGCAAATCTGCGCAAGATCAGCCTCAAGCTCAACCCCGAGAAGTGTGTGTTTGGAGTCCCTTCCGGCAAGCTTCTCGGGTTCTTCGTGTCTCAGCGGGGAATTGAAGCCAATCCCGACAAGATCAAGGCCATTGAGCAGATTGAAGCACCAAAGCGCGTCAAGGATGTACGAAGACTTGCCGGTTGCATGGCAGCTCTCAGCAGGTTTATCTCTAAGTCTGCTGAGCGCGCCCTGCCGTTTTTCAAAATATTGAAAAAGGCAGGTCCAATGAAATGGACTCCGGAAGCGGAGGCCGCGCTGCAAGACTTGAAGAGATACCTGTCCTCCACTCCAATACTTGTCGCACCTAAGCCACAAGAGAAGTTGCTGCTGTATCTGGCGGCAACCAATCAAGTGGTTAGTGCTGCGTTAGTAGCGGAGAGGGAGGCAGATGATGAGCCAACAACCACGGCAGGCGCATCCAGCGACAAGCAGGGGGCTTCCCCGGCAAGCTCTGGTCCCGACAAAGATGGATCCGCGCAGGCGCGTGAGGAGATACAAAAGAGAATGGTGCAGCGCCCAGTTTACTTTGTCAGTTCCCTTCTGCAGGGGCTAGGTCAAGGTACTCTGGTGTGCAGAAATTGCTTTTCGGCCTTCTCATGGCCTGGAGAAAGCTGTGCCATTACTTCCAAGCACATGAGATCACAGTTGTCACTCGTTTTCCGCTGAAGCAACAGGCAGGATTGTTGAGTGGGCACTGGAACTGTCAAGCTTTGGCCTCAAGTTTGAGAGCACTTCAACTATCCAAAGCAGAGCATTGGCAGAATTCATAGCAGAGTGGACGCCAACACCAGATGAAGAATTTCTAGAAACGAGCATCCCTGTCAAGGAAGCAAGCAAAGAGTGGCTGATGTACTTTGATGGTGCCTTCTCGCTGCAAGGCGCCAGTGCTGGCGTGCTGCTTGTCGCACCCACCAGAGAGCACCTCAAGTACATAGTCCAGATGCACTTTCCCAAGGAGCAAGCAACAAACAATACTGCAGAGTATGAAGGTTTGCTTGCCGGTCTCAGGATCGCGGCAGACCTTGGGATCAAGAAGCTCATTGTCAGGAGTGACTCGCAGCTTGTCGTCCGCCAAGTGAATAAGAGTTATCAGAATCCGTTGATGGAAGCCTACGTTGATGAAGTGAGAAAGCTAGAAGAGCACTTTGACGGCCTACATATGGAACATATTCCAAGAGCTCAGAACGACATTGCCGATGGCCTGTCAAAGTGCGCAGCACTTAAGTTACCTGTGGAACCAGGGATCTTTGTGCTCAAGCTGACTCAACCGTCTGTAATGCCATCAACTGGACAAAGCAAGAAGAGGAAGTTGATTTCTGGTGACTATTTTCCGGTAAAGCTTCCCGAAGCCGCCGCCAAGAAGGTCCCCAAGATCAACACCAAGAGTGCTGGGGAGCAGTCTGCTCCGGCAAGCCCCAGGGTTTGTTCCGTTGAAGCAGACGCCCCCGACAAGTTTTGCTCCGGCAAGCTTGCCGGGGAACGTCAAGCTCCGGCTGAGCCGCAGGTTCTCGCCGTAGAAGCGGATGTTCCCGCAGCAGCAGATGTGCCTTTAGTCCTTGTTGTCGAGCCGCAAGCTCCAGCACGGGCACAACAGATTGTCCGTTTCCTTCAGACAGGAGAACTTCCCGAAGAGCAAGAAGAAGCGGAAAGAGTAGCCCGGCAGTCAAGTATGTACCAGTTTGTCGACAGCACACTGTACAGAAGAAGACTCAATGGCGTGAAATTGAAGTGTATTCACCGGGAAGACGGACAAAAGCTGTTGGCAGAGATACATGGAGGCATATGTGGTCACCACATTGGCGCAAGAGCACTTGCCGGCAAAGCATTCCGGCAAGGTTTCTTTTGGCCGACAGCCCTCCAGGATGCAACTGCACAAGTAACCAAGTGTGAAGCGTGCCAGTTCCATTCCAAGCAGATACACCAGCCAGCTCAAGCTCTCCAGACGATCCCTTTATCCTGGCCATTTTTGGTCTGGGGGCTCGACATCCTTGGCCCCTTCCCCCGAGCAGCCGGGGGCTTTGAGTACTTGTATGTTGCAATCGACAAGTTCACAAAGTGGCCGGAAGTGGAAGCAGTAAGGAAGGTGACAGCACAGTCAGCAGTCAAGTTATTCAGGTCGATTGTTTGCCGCTTCGGGATCCCTAACAAGATCATCACCGACAACGGTACGCAATTCACGAGCCGCACCTTCATGCAGTACGTCCAAGATCTTGGCGCCAAGGTCTGCTTCGCTTCTGTTGCTCACCCCAGAAGCAACGGTCAAGCGGAGAGGGCAAATGCTGAAGTGCTGCGTGGGCTCAAGACCAGGACTTTCGACAGGCTGCACGAGTTCGGAAGAAACTGGATTGAGGAGCTGCCGGTGGTTCTTTGGTCGATCAGGATGACGCCAAATCGAGCCACTGGCCAGAGACCTTTCGCTCTAGTCTATGGAGCAGAGGCAGTTCTCCCCACGGAACTCGTATACGGGTCACCTCGAGTGCTCGCTTATGATGAGCTTGAGCAAGAGCAGCTGCGACAAGATGACGCGCTGCTCCTTGAGGAAGACCGTCTTCAGGCTGCTGTACGAGCTGCTCGCTACCAGCAAGCTTTGCGCCGCTACCATAGCCGCAAAGTTAACGCCAGAAGTCTCGAGGAAGGCGACCTTGTTCTTCGGCGCGTTCAGTCCGCCAAGAATTCCAACAAGTTGACGCCAAAGTGGGAAGGCCCTTACCGGGTGAAACGAGTCACTAGGCCTGGCGTTGTCCGCCTTGAGACCGAAGATGGCATTCCGGTGAGCAACTCCTGGAACATTGAGCATCTTCGTAAGTTTTACCCGTAAGGCGTGGTTGCCGGACCCTGTTCCGGCAACCACCTTTTGTACAATTCTTGCCGCTGTTGCATGTAATCCTTTGTACAAAGCCAGGCGCAGACCCTGTGCATAAATAAAGCTCATGTGCTCCGCACATCTTGTCAATTTCATGCTTTTTATTTTTTGCATGAGTTATCTGACACTTTGTACAGCGCCAACCCCCGGTAAGCAATAACGAGCCATAAGGCTCCATATCTTTATTTTCTCTTCTTTCTTTTTTCTCAAGGAAAGGAAGGTTCCCTCGCCCACAAGTTTGCCGGGGGGGGGGGGGGGGGAGGAGAAGATAATGGTATGGACTAGGCGTCGTTCAAGAAAGTTTCGCCTTGCCGGAAAGCAAACAACAGAAAAGCTAAGTTGCCAAAGTTTGAGCAATCAGATTTTTTAAAATTTTAAGTTATCTTCCTTGAACGACCATGCTTTGTATGGAAAACCTATGCGCGGAGGAACCAGCTCGTGGCTAGTTGCGCCCTTACTTTGTTTCGAGTCCGCTCAACAACTTAAGTGTGCTGCGACTAGAGTTGCGGCCTTACTTTGTTTCGAGTCCGCTCAACAACTTAAGTGAGCTGCGACTAGTTGCGACAAGGTTTCTTGTCGGTAACAGCACCGCCAGCAGGCTGCTGACATCCCGCACTCAGCGCTCGCGGCTAAGGTGCCTGCGCTGGCAAGTTCCCTAAAAGCGTAGGGCAAAAACATGCAAAGGAAGGAATCAAGTAAAGGAAATAACATTGCAATCACTACCCAAAATAGAGTTATATTGCAAGATAGCTTGTCGCGGCTCTAATAGATTGTTTTCATAACATGACCAGCAGCGACAAGAAAAGAAGAAAACGGGCGGCCTAGTCTACACGATCGCCCTCAACCCTCTTCATCCCGCTCACCTTGTCCACAATGGGTGCGACAAGGGCCTTGAGCGCCTCTAGATCAGCATCCGGCGGCAGGGTCTTGAGGACGTTGGTGAGGTTGAGGCCCGGGTTGCGGAAGGCCACCTTCACCAACACCTTTTGAAGAGCTCCCGTGCAGATCTTGCGCGACTCGTTGGCCAGCTGCTTTGGGATCCTCTCCCGGAGTCGCTGGAGGGCCGTCGCCAGGCCTTTGAAGAACAAGGTGAGCTTGGCGCTGGATTGGAGGTTCTCATCGGAGGGATACCCGAGATCCTCCATCCCCAGCTGCGCCAACTCCCTGTCAATGTCTGCGGCAGCATTCACAAGACCCTCCGTCAAGTGCTCCACAGTCTCCCAAAAAGTATTCTGGGCGGCAGCAGCACTCTCCAGCAGCGCCTTGTCGGCCTTGATCTCCTCCTTCAAGGCCACCTCCTGCTCCCTGGCGCCGTCCAGCGTCTTGGTCAAAGTGGTCAGCTTCAACTCAAGATCTGCGTTGGAGTCCTTGGCGGTGCTGAGCTCCTTGCCCTTCTCGGCGAGACGGACCTGCAGATCTGAGTGGCTGTAGGCGTCCTTCTCCCGCTCACGCTTGAGCGCGGCAAGCTCCTCGCCGCTCGCCTTGAGATCGGCCTCCAGCTGCGCCACCTTCGTCTCCAGCTCCTTCTTGGCGGCCTCGACAGCTGCGGCAGCGTCCTCTGCTTGCTTGAGAGCTCCGCCGAATGTTCGCTCGCGCGTGACAAGCTCCTCCTCGTGGCTATCGAGGTTGATCTTCCGCTGCGCCAGCTCGCCCTCCTGCGCAGACTGCTTCTCAGCGGCAAGCCGCTGCTGCTCTTCGACGTCAGCCTTCTCGAGGAGGAAGGCCTTCTGCTCCTTAGCGAGCTGCTCCCGCTCCTCCACCAGGGACCGGAGAGCTGCCTGGTTGAGACCTCGGAGCTCCTCCGCGCGCTTCTCAATGTCTGCTCCCGCCTTCGCGACATGCGCCTCGCGGGATTCTAGCTTGGCTTGCCGAGCGCGGTAGAGTGACAACAGCTTCCGCAGCAGCCGCTCCTCCTCGGGCTCGCCGCTGCTGCTTCTTGGCGCGTCAACCAGCGTCAGCCCAGCGGAGGCGAGCACCTCTCCATCGAAGCTTTCTCCTTCGACCGACGCCCTGCACATTGACGCCCAGGGGAGGTTGATGAAGACAGCATCGCCGGCCTTCAAGTAGACGCCTGGCTGGGGCTCTTCGGAGCCTGACGCTGCGGCAGCTGCGGAAGGGTCGGCGGTCGGCGTAGCGCCTGGCGCTCCTGCGGCCTCAGGGCCGTCAGTGCGATCGCCAGACCCCTCGCCAGCTGCTGTGGCGGCAGCCTTGGCGGCCTCTTCGCCGGCGGGATCATCAGCGCCGACCGCTTCTTCGGTGGCAGCGGCGTCGTCGACAACAACCTCGGTCTCCATCGGCTCCGCAGCAGATGGGTCTGGCGGCCGGAAAAGGAAGAAAAGTCAAGCGAATATCCAAAAAGAAGATCAAACGAAGAAGAACCCAAGGGAAGTTTCGAAGCAAGAGGTTTACCTGTACCGGGCTCTGCAGTTGTGGTCTCCGCCACCGGGGGGCCGCTGGTGCTGTCCCTTGCCGGAGACCTCCCCCTTGCCGGAGAGCTCTCCCTTGCCGGAGGATTCTCCCTTGCCGAATAACTCTCCCTTGGCGGTGTAGTCGAAGCAGATGGCATGTCAGGGGCGGTCTCAGGACGCTCCTGGTGGGGCTGCTCTGCTCCTACACAAACCAACAGTCAGATATCAGCAAACAAAGAGAATCCATGTGCGCCTAACAGTGGGAAGCAAACCATATACTTACGCTGGGGGCTGCGCTGGGGGCTGCTCTGAAGAACAGTTGCCGGGTCCGGCAAGGTTGTCTCGGACGCACCCCCTGCTGTCGCGATGGGTTCGTCCTCGATGATAATCACCGGGACCTTGGCTCTCTTTGCCGCTCTCTGGGACAGAGTCCTAAAAAGGAATAAGTTCAGAGTAAAGCAAATGAGATACAAGGCAAAACAACAAGAATTGAAGAAATACAAGTACAACAAGAATCTTACTCTTCTTCTTCCTCGTCGGAGCTGAGCGCGGAGAAGTCAAAGCCTGGCTCACCTCCGGCGCGAGGAGGCGGAGGAGAAGGTTCCCTTGGCTGCTTGGCGGGAACAGTGACGGTGGTCTGAGACGACCCCGCTCCAGCTGCCGCCGCGGCATGAGAAGCGGCAGGAGCAGAAGCGGCGGTCCGGGAAGACCCCGCTCCAGCTGCCGCAGCAGCGTGAGGTGCTCCCGCGGCAACAGAACTTGCCGCGGTGGAGCGTGTCACGCGGCACGGCGACTGTCGACTCGTCTGCCGCTCCGCTACGTCCCCGGCCTTGCGGAGACGCCTTCTTGGTGGAGCCGGGGGCTCTGCTTGCGGCAAGCTGCCTGAAGATGAGGAGGAAGAGGAGTCGATCTCCAACGAGCCGCTCGTATCCTCGGCGGGCTCGCTCGACTCGACGTCATGCCCGGCAGGCTCTTCCTCGCCGGCAAGCCCCTCTCGCTCGGCAAGGCTTGCCGCCTCCGCTGCCTCTGCCTCCTCCACGGTGAACCCAAACTCACCCGCGGCTGCGGCTGCCGCCGCCTCTTCCAGCCTAGTGGCGATGCGCTTCACCTCCTCATCGGTGGTGGCGCGAGTGAGGCCCTTCTGCTCGTCGGAGCGGATCGACATTTCTACCAAGCCATCAAAGAACGCCTGCACGACGTCGTCTGCAGGCTCTTGCCAAGCTGGATCAATTCCATGCGAGTCGCACAGCGGCATCATTGCACGGATGCGGCTGAGCGAGGAATTGTTGCACAGTGGAACGACACCCTTCGGCAACCTGAACACTTAGGGATGTTGAGGGTCGTATTTTAACAGCTCCTGGAGCATCGCGTTAAGCTCCAGAACAGTGAAGTTGAAGTTGAGGCCCGGACGCAGCCTCATGATATCCGCCGCATTCTTGAACTCCCAGGCGGGTCTCCTCCTCTCCTGCAGGGGGGCGATGCGACGGCGAAGGAAATTTGCGCCAACGGCGCCTACAGTGAGCCCGGCAAGCCTGAGGCGTTGGATCCGGGCGACGGCAATATTTAGCCTGTCGTCTTCCGGGGCCACGTTGCTCCAATCGCTGCCACGCACTACTGGAGTTTGGCGCCGGGCGGTAAACGGCTGCGGGTCCTCCTCGACAATCCAGCACGAGTCTGCTCTCCATTCCTCCCACTTGCTGTGGAGTTCTCCCTCCAGATAAGCTTCCTTCTTGCCGGCTTTTGAGATCCAGGCGATTCCGCCGGATAAAGGCTCTCCTCTCTCAACTCGGGGCATAAAGAAGTGGCGAAAAAGGGCTACATTTGGATGGACTCCGACAAAGTTTTCGTAGAGATGTGCGAAAACTGCCATGGTCAGGACAGCATTGGGGGTGAACTCAAGGAGGCGGAACCCGTAGGTGTTCATAATATCACAGAAGAACTCAGAGAAAGGCAGGCCGAGCCCACAGTAGAAGAACAAGGCGAAAAAGGGGTATCCAGTTGGAGCCATTTTCCAAGCGACGGCTAGAAGTACCTTCGTGCGCGGGTGCGCCCGCGTCTCCGTCGACCAGAAGAGGTAGTAGTACTCCCTCAGATCCCTCGCGGCAAGCTTGGGGGGGGGGAGATTGCCCGCTCCTTTCGCAGCGCCGCGAGCCGATGCGCCTCGGCCGACTTCACGACCTTCCCCTTCTCGGCTTTCGGAGCCATGGAGGAAGTGGTGAGGGAGGTCGACGGTGTTGGTGGTGCTGGTGGCGAAGGGGGGCGGAGCGCTGCTCTCTTTCGGCTTTGGGAAGAAGGGGAGTGGCGGAGATTTTCGAGGTTGGAGTAGCAACTGGCGGATGGCCGAACTGCCCCTGTTTCCCCTGCTTATAAGGAGGGAGGGGGCGGACATTCTGCCTTTCTGAATAAAGAAACCACCCACGATCTCTCCCACGACGCCGCAATCAACGCATGCCGTTCGGGGAGGGCGCGGTGGATAAGGAGAAAGATACGGTGTAACCCAGGCCGCGCGTGCCCGTGCCCTATTTTGGGCCTGGCCCAACAGCACTCGGCACCGTGTATAGCCCAGGCCCATCGGATCCTGTCGGTGTACTAGAGTAGGGGTACCCTAGTATCCCGAACTTGTGCACGGGCAGTCGCAGCACCCCGCGGCAAGGCTTGCCGGGTGACCGCCAAGGTCCTCCGTGGTTCCTTTGGAGCCATTCAAGAACAAAGTATTCAAGCCAAGGAGACAAGGCCCCAGCAAGAGGAGCTTGCCGGGAAGGCCACTCAAGGCATAAGACCCCGGCAAGAGGAGCTTGCCGGGAAGGCCAACCAAGGCATCTCAAGGAACTTTCCGCGACTTGCCACGCGTCCCGGCAAGGCCCGGTGAGCGGCAAGCTCCCGGACGCGACAAGACAACGACCGCGGCAAGGCGTTTGCCGCGGCAAGCTACCACTCCGTACCCATGCTCCAGCACATCCACCAACGTGTCGCTCTGGGACCCTTCCAGGCGTACGTGGCGGGAGGCTGTGCAGCCAGCGGTATGCGGTGGCAAGCGGCGCTGACAAGATTGCCATCATGGCGAACGGTGGCGTCCCTGACGGTCCCTTTTTGCACTGTTTGGGCGACGCAGATGGGCATTTAATGCCCTTGTCCCCTGCCGTCAGGGTTAGGTATGATACACTGTACAGGTAGCTGTACCAACCGCAACACCTTTCTATTTTTACCCCTGTCTACTTTGCCACCTATCGGTGACCCCTTGAGCATATAAAAGGAGGCCCATGCGCAACGTAGAGGGGGGGGGGGGGGACAGACAGGAGAACACTCACGCTCGGTCTCGTTAGCTGCTGGTGTGTACTGTAGCACTCAGCGCTCCCGAGCAAGAACTCAATACAAACCACAAAGCAGGAGTAGGATTTTACGCATCCGTGCGGCCCGAACCTGGGTAAATTGCTTGTGTGCTTCGCCTCGATCTGCTCTTCGTGCGATCTCCGCCCCCGCCGAACCGAAAGGGGCTCGGTCCGCCGGTCCCCATAGGTGCTCGTGGATCAGTTTCCCCGACACCGGGGCATAGATGATTGCCGGCAAAACATTGAGATGCCTGGTTTTGAAATTTTAGTAAATCCAAAGCTCGTCTGAAATTCATGAAACTTTGCATGCTATTATGTAGGGGCATCAACATGTCGTTGTACAAATTTTGTCCCATTTGTGGCAGGTTTGGGTATATGCTTCTCACAAACCGGAGCTTCTCACAACAAGCATGATGGTTTTCGGTAGGGAACGTCCCACCTTTGGGAACGAAACGATATTCATTGCCTGTTATTGCTTTCAAATTTTCTTCTCGTGTCAACATAGAACAACAGGAGTGTTGTGTGAATTTTTGTGATTTCTCGGGGTTCGTTTGGACATTTCTGTGCATTAACTGAGTTTTCTATGCATTTTTGTGCATAATTCAAATTTGAACTACATGCGCATGCTCCAATGCATATAAATTGGTTGAAAAATCAAATCTGTGTCATTGGGTGCATGCTTAGGTCCCATGAAAGAAATGGGAATAAATTTCAAACACCAGGGCACCGTTGATTGCCGGCAAAACATTGAGATGCCTGGTTTTTAAATTCTAGTAAATCCAAAACTTGTCTGAAATTCATGAAACTTGGCATGCTATCATGTAGCGGCATCAACATGTCGTGGTGCAAATTTTGTCCCATTTGGGGCAGGTTTGGGTATATGCTTCTCACAAACCGGAGCTTCTCACAACAAGCATGATGGTTTTCGGTGGGGAACGTCCCACCTTTGGGGACGAAACGATACCCATTGCCTCTTATTGCTTTCAATTTTTTTATCGTGTCAACATAGAACAACAGGAGTGTTGTGTGAATTTTTGTGATTTTTCGGGGTTCGTTTGGACATTTATGCATTAAGTGAGTTTTCAATGCATTTATGTGCATACTTCAAATTTGAACTAAAGGGGCATGCTCCAGTGCATATAAATTGGTTGAAAAATCAAATCTGTGTCCTTGGGTGCGTGCTTAGGTCCCATGCAAGTTATGGGAATGAATTTCAAACACCAGGGCACTGTTGATTGCCGACAAAACATAGAGATGCCAGGTTTAAATTCTAGTAAATCCAAAACTCGTCTGAAATTCATTAAACTTGGCATGCTATCATTTAGCGGCATCAACATGCCGTGGTATAAATTTTGTCCCATTTGGGGCAGGTTTGGGTGTATGCTTCTCACAAACCGGAGTTTCTCACAACAAGCATGATGGTTTTCAGTAGGGAACGTCCCACCTTTGGGGGCGAAACGATATCCATTGCCTCTTATTGCTTTCAATTTTTTTTCTCGTGTCAACATAGAACAACATGAGTGTTGTGTGAATTTTTGTGATTTTTCAGGGTTCGATTGGACATTTTTTTGCATTAACTGAGTTTTCAATGCATTTATGTGCATAATTCAAATTTGAACTACACGAGCATGCTCCAGTGCTTATAAATTGGTTCAAAAATCAAATATGTGTCCTTGGGTGCATGCTTAGGTCCCATGCAAGAAATGGGAATGAATTTCAAACACCAGGGCACCGTTAATTGGCGGCAAAACATTGAGATGCAGGGTTTTTAAATTCTAGTAAAACCAAAACTCGTCTGAAATTCACGAAACTTGGCATGCTATCATGTAGCGGCATCAACATTCCGTGGTATAAATTTTGTGCCATTTGGGGCAGGTTTGGGTATATGCTTCTCGCAACCAGAGCTTCTCACAGTAAGCATGATGGTTTTCGGTAGGGAATGTCCCACCTTTGGGGACGAAACGATATCCATTGCCTTTTATTGCTTTCAATTTTCTTCTGATGTCAACATAGAGCAACAAGAGACATTTTTATGCATTATCTGAGTTTTCAATGCATTTATGTGTGTAATTCAAATCTGAACTACATGCGCATGCTCGAGTGCACATAAATTGGTTGAAAAATCAAATCTGTGTCCTTGGGTGCATGCTTAGGTCCCATGAAAGAAATGGAAATGAATTTCAAACACCAGGGCACCGTTGATTGCCCGCAAAACATTGATATGCCTGGTTTAAATTCTAGTAAATCCAAAACTCGACTGAAATTCATGAAACTTGGCATGCTATCATGTAGCGGCATCAACATGCCGTGGTACAAATTTTGCCCCATTTGGGGCAGGTATGGATATATGCTTCTCACAAACCGGAGCTTCTCACAACAAGCATGATGGTTTTCGGTAAGGAACGTCCCACCTTTGGGGACGAAACGATATTCATTGCCTGTTATTGCTTTCAAATTTTTTTCTCATGTCAACATAGAACAACAGGAGTGTTGTGTGAATTTTTGTGATTTGTCGGGGTTTGTTTGGACATTTTTGTGCATTAACTGAGTTTTCAATGCATTTATGGGCATAATTCAAATTTGAACTACATGCGCATGGTCGAGTGCATATAAATTGGTTGAAAAATCAAATCTGTGTCCTTGGGTGCATGCTCGAGTGCATATAAATTGCCGGCAAAACATTGAGATGCCTGGTTTAAATTCTAGTACATCCAAAACTCATCTAAAATTCATGAAACTTGGCATGCTATCATGTAGCGGCATCAACATGCCGTGGTACAAATTTTGCCCCATTTGGGGCAGGTTTGGATATATGCTTCGCACAAACCGGAGCTTCTCACAACAAGCATGATGGTTTTGAATAAGGAACGTCCCACCTTTGGGGACGAAATGATATTCATTGCCTTTTATTGCTTTCAATTTTTTTTCTGATGTCAACATAGAACAACAGGAGTGTTGTGTGAATTTTTGTGATTTGTCGGGGTTCGTTTGGACATTTTTGTGCATTAACTGAGTTTTCAATGCATTTATGGGCATAATTCAAATTTGAACTACATGCGCATGCTCGAGTGGATATAAATTGGTTGAAAAATCAAATCTGTGTCCTTGGGTGCATGCTTAGGTCCCATGGAAGAAATGGGAATGAATTTCAAACACCAGGGCACCGTTGATTGCCCGCAAAACATTGATATGCCTGGTTTTTATATTCTACTAAACCCAAAACTCGTCTGAAATTCATGAAACTTGGCATGCTATCATGTAGCGGCATCAACATGCCGTGGTGCAAATTTTGTCCCTTTTGGGGCAGGTTTGGGTATATGCTTCTCACAAACCGGAGCTTCTCACAACAAGCATGATGGTTTTCGGTAGAGAACGTCCCATCTTTGGGTACGAAATGATATCCATTGCCTCTTATTGCTTTCAATTTTTCTCGTGTCAACATAGAACAACAGGAGTCTTGTGTGAAGTTTTTGATTTTTTGGTGTTCGTTTGGACATTTTTATGCATTAACTGTGTTTTCAATGCATTTATGTGCATAATTCAAATTTGAACTACATGCGCATGCTCCAGTGCATATAAATTGGTTGAAAAATCAAATATGTGTCCTTGGGTGCCTGCTTAGGTCCCATGCAAGAAATGGGAATGAATTTCAAACACCAGGGCACCGTTGATTGCCCGCAAAACATTGATATGCCTGGTTTAAATTCTAGTAAATCCAAAACTCGACTGAAATTCATGAAACTTGGCATGCTATCATGTAGCGGCATCAACATGCCGTGGTACAAATTTTGCCCCATTTGGGGCAGGTGTGGATATATGCTTCTCACAAACCGGAGCTTCTCACAACAAGCATGATGGTTTTCGGTAAGGAACGTCCCACCTTTGGGGACGAAACGATATTCATTGCCTGTTATTGCTTTCAAATTTTTTTCTCATGTCAACATAGAACAACAGGAGTGTTGTGTGAATTTTTGTGATTTGTCGGGGTTTGTTTGGACATTTTTGTGCATTAACTGAGTTTTCAATGCATTTATGGGCATAATTCAAATTTGAACTACATGCGCATGGTCGAGTGCATATAAATTGGTTGAAAAATCAAATCTGTGTCCTTGGGTGCATGCTCGAGTGCATATAAATTGCCGGCAAAACATTGAGATGCCTGGTTTAAATTCTAGTACATCCAAAACTCATCTAAAATTCATGAAACTTGGCATGCTATCATGTAGCGGCATCAACATGCCGTGGTACAAATTTTGCCCCATTTGGGGCAGGTTTGGATATATGCTTCGCACAAACCGGAGCTTCTCACAACAAGCATGATGGTTTTGAATAAGGAACGTCCCACCTTTGGGGACGAAATGATATTCATTGCCTTTTATTGCTTTCAATTTTTTTTCTGATGTCAACATAGAACAACAGGAGTGTTGTGTGAATTTTTGTGATTTGTCGGGGTTCGTTTGGACATTTTTGTGCATTAACTGAGTTTTCAATGCATTTATGGGCATAATTCAAATTTGAACTACATGCGCATGCTCGAGTGGATATAAATTGGTTGAAAAATCAAATCTGTGTCCTTGGGTGCATTCTTAGGTCCCATGGAAGAAATGGGAATGAATTTCAAACACCAGGGCACCGTTGATTGCCCGCAAAAAATTGATATGCCTGGTTTTTATATTCTACTAAACCCAAAACTCGTCTGAAATTCATGAAACTTGGCATGCTATCATGTAGCGGCATCAACATGCCGTGGTGCAAATTTTGTCCCTTTTGGGGCAGGTTTGGGTATATGCTTCTCACAAACCGGAGCTTCTCACAACAAGCATGACGGTTTTCGGTAGAGAACGTCCCATCTTTGGGTACGAAATGATATCCATTGCCTCTTATTGCTTTCAATTTTTTCTCGTGTCAACATAGAACAACAGGAGTCTTGTGTGAAGTTTTTGATTTTTTGGTGTTCGTTTGGACATTTTTATGCATTAACTGTGTTTTCAATGCATTTATGTGCATAATTCAAATTTGAACTACATGCGCATGCTCCAGTGCATATAAATTGGTTGAAAAATCAAATATGTGTCCTTGGGTGCCTGCTTAGGTCCCATGCAAGAAATGGGAATGAATTTCAAACACCAGGGCACCAATGATTGCCGGCCAAACATTGAGATGCCTGGTTTTTAAATTTTAGTAAATCCAAAACTCGTCTGAAATTCATGAAACTTGGCAAGCTATCATGTAGGGGCATCAACATGTCGTGGTACAAATTTTGTCCCATTTGGGGCAGGTTTGGGTATATGCTTCTCACAAACCGGAGCTTCTCACAACAAGCATGATGGTTTTCGGTAGGGAACGTCCCACCTTTTGGGGACGAAATGATATCCATTGCCTCTTATTCCTGTCAATTTTTTATCTCGTGTCAACATAGAAGAACAGGAGTGTTGTGTGAATTTTTCAGATTTTTCTGTGTTCGTTTGGACATTTTATGCATTAACTGTGTTTTCAATGCATTTATCTGCATAATTCAAATTTGAACTACATGCGCATGCTCCAGTGCATATAAATTGGTTGAAAAATCAAACCTGTGTCCTTGGTTGCATGCCTAGGTCCCATGCAAGAAACGGGAAGGAATTTTAAACACCAGGGCACCGTTGATTGCCGGCAAAACATTGAGATGCCTGGTTTAAATTATTGTAAATCCAAAACTCATCTGAAATTCATGAAACTTGGCACGCTATCATGTAGCGGCATCAACATTCCGTGGTAAATTTTTTGCCCCATTTGGGGCAGGTTTGGATATATGCTTCTCACAAACTGGAGCTTCTCACAAAGAGCATGATGGTTTTCGGTAGGGAAAGTCCCACCTTTGGGGATGAAACGATATGCATTGCCTCTTATTGATTTCAATTTTTTTCTCGTGTCAACATAGAACAACAAGAGTGTTGTGTGAATTTTTGTGATTTGTTGGGGTTCGTTTGGACATTTTTATGCATTAACTGAGTTTTCGATGCATTTATGCGCATATTCAAATTTGAACTACATGCGCATGTTCCACTGCTTATAAATTGGTTGAAAAATCAAATATGTGTCCTTGGGTGCATGCTTAGGTGCCATGAAAGAAATGGGAATGAATATCAGACACCAGGGCACCGTTGATTGCCGGCAAAACATTGAGATGCCTGGTTTAAATTCTAGTAAATCCAAAACTCATCTGAAATTCATGAAACTTGGCATGCTATTATGTAGCGGCATCAACATGTTGTGGTACAAATTTTGTCCCATTTGGGGTAGGTTTGGATATATGCTTCTCACAAACCGGATCTTCTCACAACAAGCATGATGGTTTTCGGTAGGGAACATCCCACCTTTGGGGACGAAACTATATCCATTGCCTCTTATTGCTTTCAATTTTTTTCTCATGTCAACATAGAACAATAGGAGTGTTGTGTGAATTTTTGTGATTTTTCGGGGTTCGTTTGGACATTTTTATGCATTAACCGAGTTTTCAATGCATTTATGTGCATAATTCAAATTTCAACTACATGCGCATGCTCCAGTGCATATAAATTGGTTGAAAAATCAAATATGTGTCCTTGGGTTCATGCTTAGGTCACATGCAAGTTATGAGAATGAATTTTAAACACCAGGGCACCGTTGATTGCCGGTAAAACATTGATACGCCTGGTTTAAATTCTAGTAAATCCAAAACTCGACTGAAATTCATGAAACTTGGCATGCTATCATGTAGCGGCATCAACATGCCGTGGTGCAAATTTTGCCCCATTTGGGGCAGGTTTGGGTATATGCTTCTCACAAACCGGAGCTTCTTACAACAAGCATGATGGATTTTGGTGGGGAACGTCCCACCTTTGGGGATGAAACAATATCCATTGCCTGTTATTGCTTTCAAATGTTTTTCTTGTGTCAACATAGAACAATAGGAGTGTTGTGTGAATTTTTGTGATTTGTCGGGGTTCGTTTGGACATTTTTGTGCATTAACTGAGTTTTCAATGCATTTATGTGCATAATTCAAATTTGAACTACATGATCATGCTCCAGTGCATATAAATTGGTTGAAAAATCAAATCTGTGTCCTTGGGTGCATGCTTAGGTCCCATGAGAGAAATGGGAATGAATTTCAAACACTAGGGCACCGTTGATTGTCGGCAAAACATTGATATGCCTGGTTTTTCAATTCTAGTAAATCCAAAACTCGTCTGAAATTCATGAAAGTTGGCATGCTATCATGTAGCGGCATCAACATGTCGTGGTGCAAATTTTGTCCCATTTGGGGCAGGTTTGGGTATACACTTCTCAGAAACCGGAGCTTCTCACAACAAGCATGATGGTTTTCGGTGGGGAACGTGTCGGGGGATATGGCCTCCACGAGCACCTATGGGGACGGAGCCCCTTGTCGGTTCGGCGGGGGGCGGAGGTTGCACAAAGAGCAGATCGAGGCGACACACACACACACAACGATTTTACCCAGCTTCGGGCCGCATGGATGCGTAAAACCCTACTGCTGTTTGTCTGGTTGATTCGAGTTCTTGCTCTGGAGCGCAAGAAGCTACATTAAGTTGGAGCTGGACGTAGACGAGGGTCTACCGGGCGTCCTTCTTCCGGTCTCCTAGGGTTCGATCTCCCTCTAGGGTTTTTCCTCTTCCCTTCCGGGTCCCCCCTCTACGTGCGCATGGGCCTCCTTTTATATGCTAAGGGGTTTCCCACAGGTAGCGACGCAGGTGAGGGTAAAAATGGCAAGGAACTGTGCGAATAGTGGCCGCACAGTGCTATCGCACCTAACTCTGACGGCGGGGGAGAAAGGCATTAAATGCCCGTCTGGATCGCCTGAACAGTGCCGAGGCGGACCGTTAGGGGCGCCTCCGCTTGCCACGGGGGCGACTCTGCCAACGTCGCATGCCATGCGCGCGCCCCAGGTTGCGCGGCGCCCCGCCACGTGTCTCTGGGGAAGCTCCAGAGTGACGCGTGGGCAGGCGAGCTGGAGCGCATGCCTGAGGTGGTGGTTTGCCGCGGCAAGTGGCTTGCCGCGGTGGTTGTCTTGCCGCACCCGAGGGCTTGCCGCTCGTCAGGCCTTGCCGAGGCGCGCGGAGCACCGCGGCGGGCTTCTCTTGGTGTGCCTTGGCTCGGCCGTCCCGGCGAGCTCCCCCCGTCGGGGCCTTGGTGCTTCAGCTTAGTCGTCCCGGCAAGCTCCTCTTGCCGGGGCCTTGGTGCTTCGGCTTAGTCGTCCCGGCAAGCTCCTCTTGCCGGGGCCTTGTCGCCTTGGCCCGGCAAGCTCCTCTTGCCGGGGCCTGGTCTTCTAGGCTCGATCACTTGGCCTTCGTCCGGCCCAGAAAGGGCCGTGGAGACTCTTGTCGCTCCCCTGGCAGGCCTTGCCGCGGGACGCTACTACTGCTCGTGCACAAGTTCGGGGTACTAAGGTACCCCTACTTTAGTACACCGACAGGAGCCCCCGGGTCTGGGCCATACACGGTGCCGAGCGTTGTTGGGCCAGGCCCTAACAGTGCACGGGCACGCGTGGCCTGGGTTGTGCTGCTCCTTAACTCCGCGCTCGCCGCGCCCTCCCCAAGTGGCGCGCGCGTGAGCTTCCCTTCTATTCGTGGCTGACATGTGGCTGTTGTTGTTGTCGTTGGGTAGGAGCAGAGCAGCCCCAGCAGGCGACCCCGGGGGGCACTCCTGCCGCGCCGCCTGCGTCGACCACCCCGCCTAGGGAGAAATCTCCGGCAAGGGAGGAGCCCCCGGCCGGGGAGACCTCCCCGGCAAGGGAGGAGCCCCCGGCAAGGAAGACCTCTCCGGCAAGGGAGGGATCTCCGGCGAGGAACGCGGCCAGCGATCCCCCGGCAGCGGAGGCCGCGGCCACGGACCCTGCCACCGGTAAGCCCCCCTGCACGGAAAACTTCCCCTGGCTATCTTTCCTTATGAGCTTTTTTGTTGGCTTCCCGGTTGACTCTTCTCCCCTCTTCCGGCCATCAGACCCGCCCACCGCGGACCCGATGGAGACCGAGGTCGTCGTCAGGGAGGGCGCGCATGGCGACGCCGACGACGTCGTCGTCATCGAGGAGGCGGAAGGCACCGACGACCCCGCAGGCGGCGGGGAGGCCGAAGCCGCCAAGGCCGCCACGGCAGCAGGCGGTGAGGGGACCGGCGACCGTGCCGACGGCCCCAGGAAGGCCGGGGCGTCAAGCACTCCGCCGTCCGGCGATCCCGCTGCTGCCGCCGCGTCGGGCCTCGAGGAGCCCCCGGCGGGTGCCTACCTAAAGGCCGGCGATGGCGTCTTCATCAGGCTCCCCTGGGAGCCTAGCTCCAGGGCGCCAGTCGAGGGGGAGGCCTTGGACGGAGAAGTGCTCGCCTCTGTCGGGCTGACAGTGGTCGACGTGCCAAGCACCAGCAGCAGCGAGCCCGAGGAGGAGCGGCTGCTCTGGAAGCTTGTGTTGCTCTACCGCGCCTGGCAGGCTAAGGTGGAGCGCCAAGAGGCACTCGTCGCGAGGGCCGGCGCGGACATGGAGAAGCACGCCGGGGAGCTCCGGGAGCTCAACCAGGAGGCTCTCCGGTCCTTGGCGGAGGAGCGGAGGCTGCTCGACGAGGCGCGGACGGCCTTTCTCCTCGAGAAGGCAGAGGCCGAAGAGCAGCAGAGGCTTGCCGCTGCGGGGCTATCCGCGCGGGAAAGCGAACTGGTGCAGCAGAAGGCCAGCCTCGCCAGCCACGAGGAGAAGGTTGCCGCGCGTGAGCAGGCGCTTGGCGGGGCCCTGCGGGAAGCGCAGGACGCTGCCGCGGCCGCCGAGGTCGCCAAGGGGGAGCTGGAGACGAGGGTGGCGCAGCTCGTCAGCGACCTCAAGGCGAGCGGCGAGGAGCTTGGCGTGCTCAAACAGGAGCGCGAGAAGGGCGCTCACACCCTTGGCGAGCTGCAGGGCCGCTTTGCCGAGAAGATCCAGGAGCTCGACGCCGCCAAGGATTCCAAGGCTGACCTCGAGCTGAAGCTGGACACCCTGGCCAAGGCGCTGGAGAGCGCCAAGGGGCAGGAAGCGACCTTGCGGAAGGAGGTTGCTGGCAACAAGGAGCTATTGAAGCGCGCCGCCGTTACCCAGAACACCTTCCAGGAGACGGTGGAGCGGTGGACCGAAGGCCTCATCGACATCGCCACCACCATCGACAAGGAGCTGAAGCTGCTGGGGATGGAGGGCCACGAGTACCCCTCCGGCGAGAACGTCCCGCCGAGCGTCAAGCTCACCTCCTTCTTCAAGGGCTTGGTGGGGGTGCTCCAGCATCTCCGGGAAACGATCCCGGAGCAGCTGGCCGAGGAGACGCGGGAAGCCGTCTCCGGGGCCCTCGAGAGGGTGCTGGTGAAGATCGTCTTCCGCAACCCCACCATCAGGCTCACCAACGTCCTCAGGCACTTGCCGGAAGACGCCGACCTGACGGAGATCAGGGCCCTCGTCACCCCTATTGTGGAAAGGGTGGCCAGAATCAGGCGGGTCGAAGGCGACCGCGCGGATTAGGCCGCCCACCTCTTCCTTTTCTCCCCTTGTCGCCGCTGAGCATGTCATAGAAACAGCTGATTAGAGCAGCGGCAAGTCATTTTGGAATATAACTTTTATCTTAGGCAGTTCATTGCGCTGTTATCTCCCTCGTTCGACTTTGTGCTTCGTACGTTCACGCCCTACGCTCCCGGGAACTTGTCGGCGAAAGCCTCCGCCTTGCCACGGGTGCCGAGTGCGGGACATCAGCAACCCGCTGGCGGAGCCTCCACCGGCAAGAAACCTTGCCGCGGCTGGCGCAACTCACTTACAATGTTGAGCAGGCTCAGGGCGAGGTAAGCGCGGCGACTGCAGTCGCGGCACGCTCAAGCTGCCGAGCAAGCTCGAAACAAAGTAGGACGCCACTCGGGATGTAGCACACTTAAGTCGTTGAGCGGACTCGAAACGAAATAAGGGCGCAACCAGCCACGAGCCGGCCCCTCCGCGCACAGGTTTCCCATACGAAGCTCGGCCGTTCGAGCAAGATAACTTAAGGATAAAAAGGAGCTTAATTGCTCAATCTTTGGCAACTTAGCTTTTCTGTTGTTTGCCGTCCGGCAAGGCCCAGCTTCCTCGGGCGACGCCCAGCCTATCCTGTCATCCCCCCTTTTCGAGGTAAGGGAATAACGAAGGCTCGGGGCTTCGCGGCCCGCCACCGCTTGCCGGAGTCGAGTGCTGCACAATCGTGTCAAATAATGCATGCGCTAAGCGGAGAGGCGCGAAATCGACAAGATGTGCGGGGCACATAAGCTATGCTCGGGATCTGCGCCCGTCTCTGTACCAAGGATTACATGCAACTGCGGCAAGACTTGGACAGAGAGGATGGCCGACGGAACGGGTTCCGACTGCCGCGCTGGCAAGGTCCCTCCCACGGTCGGCGTCGACTCGTTTGGATCTTGGCGGCCTGGGCTCGCCGAAGAACGAGGTCGCCTTTCCCGCAACTTCCGGCGCTAACTTCTGCGGCTACGGGAGCGGCGCAGAGTTTGCTGGAGGCGAGAAACTCGCTCAGCGGCCGGAAGGCGGTCCTCCTCAAGGAGCAGCTGCTCTTGCCCGAACTCTGCGTGAGTGGGTACTCGAGGAGGGCCGTGCACGAGTCCGTGAGGAGGAATGCCTCCGCTCCGCGGGATGGAGCGGAAAGGTACCTGGCCATACCTGAGCTTGCCTGTGGTCGCCAAATCTGGTTCGCACAACCTCGACGCGCCCCCTACCTGGCGCGCCAAAGAAGTCGGGGGATATGGCCTCCACGAGCGCCTATGGGGACGGAGCCCCTTGTCGGTTCGGCGGGGGGCGGAGGTTGCACAAAGAGCAGATCGAGGCGACACACACACACACAACGATTTTACCCAGCTTCGGGCCGCATGGATGCGTAAAACCCTACTCCTGCTTGTCTGGTTGATTCGAGTTCTTGCTCTGCAGCGCAAGAAGCTACAGTAAGTTGGAGCTGGACGTAGACGAGGGTCTACTGGGCGTCCTTCTTCCGGTCTCCTAGGGTTCGATCTCCCTCTAGGGTTTTTCCTCTTCCCTTCCGGGTCCCCCCTCTACGTGCGCATGGGCCTCCTTTTATATGCTAAGGGGTTTCCCACAGGTAGCGACGCAGGTGAGGGTAAAAATGGCAAGGAACTGTGCGAATAGTGGCCGCACAGTGCTATCGCACCAAAGTCTGACGGCGGGGGGCAAAGGCATTAAATGCCCGTCTGGATCGCCTGAACAGTGCCGAGGCGAACCGTTAGGGGTGCCTCCGCTTGCCACGGGGGCGACTCTGCCAACGTCACATGCCATGCGCGCGCCCCAGGTTGCGCGGCGCCCCGTCACGTGTCTCTGGGGAAGCTCCAGAGTGACGCGTGGGCAGGCGAGCTGGAGCGCATGCCTGAGGTGGTGGTTTGCCGCGGCAAGTGGCTTGCCGCGGTGGTTGTCTTGCCGCACCCGAGGGCTTGCCGCTCGTCAGGCCTTGCCGAGGCGCGCGGAGCGCCGCGGCGGGCTTCTCTTGGTGTGCCTTGGCTCGGCCGTCCCGGCGAGCTCCCCCCTCTGGGGCCTTGGTGCTTCGGCTTAGTCGTCCCGGCAAGCTCCTCTTGCCGGGGCCTTGGTGCTTCGGCTTAGTCGTCCCGGCAAGCTCCTCTTGCCGGGGCCTTGTCGCCTTGGCCCGGCAAGCTCCTCTTGCCGGACCTCGCCTTCTCGCCCCGGCAAGCTCCTCTTGCCGGGGCCTGGTCTTCTAGGCTCGATCACTTGGCCTTCGTCCGGCCCAGAAAGGGCCGTGGAGACTCTTGTCGCTCCCCTGGCAGGCCTTGCCGCGGGACGCTACTACTGCCCGTGCACAAGTTCGGGGTACTAAGGTACCCCTACTTTAGTACACCGACAGAACGTCCCACCTTTGGGGACGAAATGATATCCATTGCCTCTCATTGCTTTCAAATTTTTTTCTCGTGTTAACATAAAACAAAAAGAGTGTTGTGTGAATTTTTGTGATTTTTCGGGGTTCGTTTGGACATTTTTATGCATTAACTGAGTTTTCATTGCATTTATGTGCATAATTCAAATTTGAATCACATGCGCATGCTCCAGTGCATATAAATTAGTTGAAAAATTAAATCTGTGTCCTTGGGTGCATGCTTAGGTCCCATGCAAGAAATGGGGATGAATTTCTAACACCAGGGCACCTATGATTGCCGGCAAGACATTGAGATGCCTGGTTTTTAAATTCTAGTAAATCAAAAACTCGTCTGAAATTCATGAAACTTGGCATGCTATCATGTAGCGGCATCAACATGCCGTGGTACAAATTTTGTCCCATTTGGGGCAGGTTTGGGTATATGCTTCTCACAAACCAGAGCTTCTCACAACAAGCATGATGGTTTTCGGTAGGGAACGAACCACCTTTGCAGACGAAACGATATCCATTGCCTCTTATTGCTTTCAATTTTTTTTCTCGTGTCAACGTAGAACAACATGAGTGTTGTATGAATTTTTGTGATTTTTGGGGGTTCATTTGGACATTTTTATGCATTAACTGAGTTTTCAATGCATTTATGAGCATAATTCGAATTCGAACTACATGCGCATGGTCCAGTGCATATAAATTGGTTGAAAAATCAATTCTCTGTCCTTGGGTGCATGCTTAGGTCCCATGAAAGAAATGGGAATGAATTTCAAACACCAGGGCACTGTTGATTGCCGGCAAAACATTGATATGCCTGGTTTTTTAATTCTAGTAAATCCAAAACTCGTTTGAAATTCATGAAACTTGGCATGCTATCATGTAGCGGCATCAACATGTCGTGGTACAAATTTCTCCCATTTGGGGCAGGCTTGCGTATATGCTTCTCACAAACCGGAGCTTCTCACAACAAGCATGATGGTTTTCGGTTGGGAACGTCCCACCTTTGGGGACGAAATAATATCCATTGCCTCTCATTGCTTTCAATTTTTTTTCTCGTATCAACATAGGACAACAGGAGTGTTGTGTGAATTTTTGTGATTTTTCTGGGTTCGTTTGCACATTTTTATGCATTAACTGAGTTTTCAATGCATTTATGTGCATAATTCAAATTTGAACTACATGCGCATGCTCTAGTGCATATAAATTGGTTGAAAAATTAAATATGTGTACTTGGGTGCATGCGTAGGTCCCATGCAAGAAATGGGAATGAATTTCAAACACCATGGCACCGTTGATTGCCGGCAAAACATTGAGATGCCTGGTTTTTAAATTCTAGTAAATCCAAAACTCGTCTGAAGTTCATGAAACTTGGCATGCTATCATGTAGCAGCATAAACATGCCGTGGTACAAATTTTGTCCCATTTGGGGCAAGTTTGGATATATGCTCTCACAAACTAGAGCTTCTGACAACAAGCATGATGGTTTTTGGTTGGGAACATCCCACCTTTGGGGACGAAATGATATCCATTGCCTCTTATTGCTTTTAAATTTTTTTCTCGTACCAACATAGAACAACAGGAGTGTTGTGTGAATGTTTGTTATTTCTCGGGGTTCGTTTGGACATTTTATGCATTAACTGAGTTTTCAATGCATTTATGTGCATAATTAAAATTTGAACTACATGCGCATGCTCCAGTGCTTATAAATTGGTTGAAAAATCAAATCTGTGTCCTTGGGTGCATGCTTAAGTCCGATGCAAGAAATGGGAATGAATTTCGAACACCAGGGCACCGTTAATTGCCGGCAAAAGATTGAGATGCCAGGTATTTAAATTCTAGTAAATCCAAAACTCGTCTGAAATTCATGAAACTTGGCATGCTATCATGTAGCGACATCAACATTCCGAGGTACAAATTTTGTCCCATTTGGGGCAGGTTTGGGTATATGATTCTCACAAACCGGAGCTTCTCACAACGAGCATGATGGTTTTCGGTAGGGAACGTCCGTCCTTTGGGAACGAAATGATATCCACTTCTTCTTATTGCTTTCAAATATTTTTCTCGTGTCAACATAGAACAACAGGAGTGTTGTGTGAATTTTTGTGATTTTTGGGGTTCGTTTGGACATTTTTATGCATTAACTGAGTTTTCAATGCATTTATGTGCAGAATTCAAATTTGAACTACATGCGCATGGTCCAGTGCATATAAATTGGTTGAAAAATCAAATCTGTGTCCTTGGGTGCGTGCTTAGGTCCCATGCAAGTTATGGGAATGAATTTCAAACACCATGGCACCGTTGATTGCCGGCAAAACATTGAGATGCGTGGTTTAAATTCTAGTAAATCCAAAACTCATCTGAAATTCATGAAACTTGGCATGCTATCATGTAGCGGCATCAACATGCCGTCGTACAAATTTTGCCCCATTTGGGGCAGGTTTGGATATATGCTTCTCACAAACCGGAGCTTCTCATAACAAGCATGATGGTTTTCGGTAGGGAACGTCCCACATTTGGAGACGAAACGATATCCATTGCCTCTTATTGCTTTCAAATTTTTTATCGTGTCAACATAGAACAACAGGAGTGTTGTGTTAATTTTTGTGATTTTTAGGGGTTCGTTTGTACATTTTTATGCATTAACTGAGTTTTCCATGCATTTATGTGCATAATTCAAATTTGAACTACATGCGCATGCTCCAATGCATATAAATCGGTTGAAAAATCAAATCTGTGTCCTTGGGTGCATGCTTAGGTCCCATGCAAGTTATCGGAATGAATTTCAAACACCAGGGCACCGTTGATTGCCGGTAAAACATTGAGATGCCTTGTTTAAATTCTAGTAAATCCAAAACTCGTCTGAAATTCATTAAACTTCGCATGCTATCATGTAGTGGCATCAACATGCCGTGGTACAAATTTTGTCCCATTTGGGGCAGGTTTGGATATATGATTCTCACAAACCGGAGCTTCTCACAACAAGCATGATGGTTTTCGGTAGGGAACGTCCCACCTTTGGGCACGAAACGATATCCATTGCCTCTTATTGCTTTCAAATTTTTTTCTCATGTCAACACAGAACAAAAGGAGTATTGTGTGATTTTTTGTGATTTTTCGTTGTTTTTTTGGACATTTTTATGCATTAACTGAGTTTTCAATGCATTTATGTGCATACTTCAAATTTGAACTACATGTGCATGCTCCAGTGCATATAAATTGGTTGAAAAATCAAATCTGTGTCCTTGGGTGCAAGCTTAGGTCCCATGAAAGAAATGGGAATGAATTTCAAACTCCAGGGCACCATTGATTGCCGGCAAAACATTGATATGCCTGGTTTTTAAATTCTAGTATATCCAAAACTGGTCTGAAATTCATGAAACTTGGCATGCTATCATGTAGCGACATCAACTTGCCGTGGTGCAAATTTTGTCCCATTTGGGGAAGGTTTGGGTATATGCTTCTCACAAACCGGAGCTTCTCACAATAAGCATGATGGTTTTCGGTAGGGAACGTCCCACCTTTGGGGACGAAATGATATCCACTGCCTCTCATTGCTTTCAATTTTTTTTCTCGTGTCAACATAGAACAACAGGAGTGTTGTGTGAATTTTTATAATTTTTCGGGGTTCGTTTGGACATTTTATGCACTAACTGAGTTTTCAATGCATTTATGTGCATAATTCCAATTTGAACTAGATGCGCATGCTCCAGTGCATATAAATTGGTTGAAAAGTTAAATTTGTGTCCTTGGGTGCATGCTTAGGTCCCATGCAAGAAATGGGAATGAATTTCTAACACCAGGGCACCTTTGATTGCCAGAAAAACATTGAGATGCCTAGTTTTTAAATTCTAGTAAATCCAAAACTCGTCTGAAATTCATGAAACTTGGCATGCTATCATGTAGCGGCATCAACATGTCGTGGTACAAATTTTGTCCCATTTGGGGCAGGTTAGGGTATACTCTTCTCACAAAACGGAGATGCTCACAACAAGCATGATGGTTTTCGGTACGGAACGTACCACCTTTGGGGATGAAACGATATCCATTGGCTCTTATTGCTTCCAATTTTTTTTCTCATGTCAACATAGAACAACAGGAATGTTGTGTGATTTTTCGTGATTTTTCGGGGTATGTTTGGACATTTTTATGCATTAACTGGGTTTTCAATGCATTTATCTACATAATAAAAATTTTAACTACATGCGCATGCTCCAGTGCATATAAATTGGTTTAAAAATCAATTATGTGTCCTTGGGTGCATGCTTAGGTCTCATGCAAAAAATGGGAATAAATTTCTAACACGAGGGCACCGTTGATTGCCGGCAAAACATTGAGATTCCTTGTTTAAATTCTCGTAAAACCACAACTCATCTGAAATTCACGTAGCGGCATCAACATGTCATGGTACAAATTTTGTCCCATTCGGGGCAGGTTTGGGTATATGCTTCTCACAAACCGGAGCTTCTCAAAGCAAGCATAATGGTTTTCGGTACGGAACGTCCCACCTTTGGGGACGAAACAATATCCATTGCCTCTTATTGCATTCAATTTTTTTTCTCGTTTCAACATAGAACAACAGGAGTGTTGTGTGAATTTTTGGGATTTTTCGGGGTTCGTTTGGACATTTTTATGCATTTATGTGCATAATTCAAATTTGAACTACATGTGCATGCTCCAGTGCATAGAAATTGGTTGAAAATCAAATCTGTGTCCTTGGGTTCATGCTTAGGTCCCATGCAAGAAATGGGAATGAATTTCAAACACCAGGGCACCGTTGATTGCCGGCAAAACATTGAGATGCCTGGTTTAAATTCTAGTAAATCCAAAACTCATCTGAAATTCATGAAACTTGGCATGCTATTATGTAGCGGCATCAACATGTTGTGGTACAAATTTTGTCCCATTTGGGGTAGGTTTGGATATATGCTTCTCACAAACCGGAGCTTCTCACAACAAGCATGATGGTTTTCGGTAGGGAACATCCAACCCTTGGGGACGAAACGATATCCATTGCCTCTTATTGCTTTCAAATTTTTTTCTCGTGTCAACATAGAACAACAGGAGTGTTGTGTGAATTTTTGTGATTTTTCAGGGTTCGTTTGGACATTTTTATGCATTAACTGAGTTTTCAATGAATTTATGTGCATAATTCAAATTTGAACTACATGCGCATGCTCTAGTGCATATAAATTGGTTGAAAAATCAAATTTATGTCCTTGGGTGCATGCTTAGGTCCCATGCAAGAAACGGGAATGAATTTCAAACACCAGGGCACTGTTTATTGCCGGCAAAACATTGAGATGCCTGGTTTAAATTCTAGTAAATCCAAAACTCATCTGAAATTCATGAAACTTCGCATGCTATCATGTAGCGGCATCAACATCCCGTGGTACAAATTTTGTCCCATTTGGGGCAGGTTTGGATATATGCTTCTCACAAATCGGAGCTTCTCACAACAAGCTTGATGGTTTTCGGTAGGGAACGTCCCACCTTTGGGGACGAAATGATATCCATTGGCTCTTATTGCTTTCAATTTTTTTTCTCGTGTCAACATAGAACAACTGCAGTGTTGTGTGAATTTTTCTGATTTTTCGGTGTTCGTTTGGATATTTTTTTTGCAACAAATGAGTTTTCAATTCATTTATGTGCATAATTCAAATTTGAACTACATGCGCATGCTCCAGTGCATAAAAATAGGTTGAAAAATCAAATATGTGTCCTTGGGTGCATGCTTAGGTCCCATGAAAGAAATGGGAATGAATTTCAAACACTAGGGCACCGTTGATTGCCGGCAAAACTTTGATATGCCTGATTTTTAAATTCTAGTAAATCCAAAACTCGTCTGAAATTCATGAAACTTGGGATGCTATCATGTAGCGGCATCAACATGCCGTGGTGCAATTTTTGTCCCATTTTGGGCAGGTTTGGATATAAGCTTCTCACAAACAGGAGCTTCTCGCAAAAAGCATGATGGTTTTTGGTAGGGAACGTCCCACCTTTCGGGACGAAACGATATCCATTGCATCTTATTGCTTTCAAATTTTTTCTCATGTCAACATAGAACAACAGGAGTGTTGTGTGATTTTTTGTGATTTTTCGGGGTTTGTTTGGACATTTTTATGCATTAACCGAGTTTTCAATGCATTTGTGTGCATAATTCAAATTTGAACTACATGCACATGCTCCAGTGCATGTAAATTGGTTGAAAAATCAAATATGTGTCTTGGGTGCATGCTTAGGTCCCATGCAAGAAATGGGAATGAATTTCAAACACCAGGGCACCGTTGATTGCCGGCAAAACATTGAGATGCCTGGTTTAAATTCTCATAAATCCAAAACTCATCTGAAATTCATGAAACTTGGCATGCTATCATGTAGCGACATCAACATGTCGTGGTAAATTTTTTGTCCCATTTGAGGGAGGTTTGGATATATGCTTCTCACAAACCGGAGCTTCTCACAACAAGCATGATGGTTTTCGGTAGGGAACGTCCCACTTTTGGGGACGAACCGATATCCATTGCCTCTTATTGCTTCCAATTTTTCTTCTCGTGTCAACATAGAACAACGTGAGTGTTGTGTGAATATTTGTGATTTTGCGGGGTTCGTTTGGATATTTTTATGCATTAACTGAGTTTCAATGCATTTATGTGCATAATTCAAATTTGAACTACATGCGCATGCTGCAGTGCATATAAATTGGTTGAAAAATCAAATCTATGTCCTTGGGTGCATGCTTAGGTTCCATGCAAGAAATGGGAATGAATTTCAAACACCAGGGCACCGTTGATTGCCGGCAAAACAGTGAGATGCCTAGTTTAAATTCTCATAAATCCAAAACTCATCTGAAATTCATGAAACTTGGCATGCAATCGTGTAGCGGCATCAACATGTCGTGGTAAATTTTTTGTCCCATTTGGGGCAGGTTTGGATATATGCTTCTCAAAAACCGGAGCTTCTCAGAACAAGCATGATGGTTTTCGGTAGGGAACGTCCCACCTTTGGGGACAAAACGATATCCATTGCCTCTTATTGCTTTCAAATTTTTTCTCGTGTCAACATAGAACAACAGGAGTGTTGTGTGATCTTTTGTGATTTTTCGGGGTTTGTTTGGACATTTTTATGCATTAACTGAGTTTTCAATGCATTTATGTGCATAATTCAAATATGAACTACATGCGCATGCTCCTGTGCATATAGATTGGTTGAAAAATCATATCTGTATCCTTGGGTGCATGCTTACGTCCCATGAAAGAAATGGGAATGAATTTCAAACACCAGGGCACCGTTGATTGCCGGCAAAACATTGATATGCCTGGTTTAAAATCTAGTAAATCCAAAACTCATCTGAAATTCATGGAACTTGGCATGCTATCATGTCGCGGCATCAACATGTCTTGGTGCAAATTTTGACCCATTTGGGGCAGGTTTTTATTTATGCTTCTCACAAACCGGAGCTTCTCACAACAAGCATGATGGTTTTCGGTAGGGAACATCCCACCTTTTGGGACGAAACGATAACCATTGCCTCTTATTGCTTTCAATTTTTTTCCGTGTCAACATAGAACAACAGGAGAGTTGTGTGCATTTTTGTGATTTTTCGGGGTTCGTTTGGACATATTTATGCATTAACTTAGTTTTCAATGCATTTATGTGCATAATTCAAATTTGAACTACATGCGCATGCTCTTGTGCATATAAATTGGTTGAAAAATCAAATATGTGTCCTTAGGTGCATGCTTAGGTCCCATGCAAGAAATGGAATGAATTGCAAACACCAGGGCACCATTGATTGCCGGCAAAGCATTGAGATGCCCGGTTTAATTTCTAGTAAATCCAAAACTCATCTGAAATTTTGTCAAACTGTCGTGGAACAAATTTTGTCCCATTTGGGGCAGGTTTGGATATATGCTTCTCACAAACCGGAGCTTCTCAGAACAAGCATGATGGTTTTCGGTAGGGAACGTCCCACCTTTGGGGACGAAATAATATCCATTGCCTATTATTGCTTTCAAAATTTTTTCTCGTGTCAACATAGAACAACAGGAGTGTTGTGTGATTTTCAGGGTTCGTTTGGATATTTTTATGCATTAACTGAGTTTTCAGTGCATTTATGTGCATAATTCAAATTTGAACTACATGCGCATGCTCCAGTGCATACAAATTGCTTGAAAAATCCAATATGTGTCCTTGGGTGCATGCTTAGTTCCCATGAAAGAAATGGGAATGAATTTCCAACACCAGGGCACCGTTGATTGCCGGCAAAACATTGATATACCTGGTTTTTAAATTCTAGTAAAACCAAAACTCGTCAGAAATTCATGATACTTGGCATGCTATCATGTAGCGGCATCAACATGCTGTGGTGCAAATTTTGTCCCATTTGGGGCAGGTTTGGATATATGCTTCTCATAAACGGGAGCTTCTCACAACAAGCTTGATGGTTTTCGGTAGGGAACGTCCCACCTTTGGGGACGAAACGATATCCATTGGCTCTAATTGCTTTCAAATTTTCTTCTCGTGTCAACATAGAACAACAGGAGTGTTGTGTGAATTTTTGTGATTTTTCGGGGTTCGTTTGGATATTTTTATGCAATAACTGACTTTTCAGTGCATTTATGTGCATAATTCAAATTTGAACTACATGCACATGCTCCAGTGCATATAAATTGGTTGAAAAATCAAATATGTGTCCTTGGGTGCATGTTTAGGTCCCATGAAAGAAATTGGCATGAATTTCAAACACCAGGGCACTGTTGATTGCCGACAAAACTTTGATATGCCTGATTTTTAAATTCTAGTAAATCCAAAACTCGTCTGAAATTCATGAACGTTGGCATGCTATCATGTAGCGGCATCAACATGCCGTGGTGCAAATTTTGTCCATTTTGGGCAGGTTTGGATATAAGCTTCTCACAAACCGGAGCTTCTCACAAAAAGCATGATGGTTTTCGGTAGGGAACGTCCCACCATTGGGGACTAAACGATATCTATTGCCTCTTATTGCTTTCAATTTTTTTCTCATGTCAACATAGAACAACAGGAGTGTTGTGTGAATTTTTGTGATTTTTCGGGGTTCGTTTGGACATATTTATGCATTAACTGAGTTTTCAATGCATTTGTGTGCATAATTCAAATTTGAACTACATGCGCATGCTCCAGTGCATGTAAATTGGTTGAAAAATCCAATATTTGTCCTTAGGTGCATGCTTAGGTCCCATGCAAGAAATGGAATGAATTGCAAACACCAGGGCACCATTGATTGCCGGCAAAGCATTGAGATGCCTGGTTTAATTTCTAGTAAATCCAAAACTCATCTGAAATTTTGTCAAACTGTCGTGGAACAAATTTTGTCCCATTTGGGGCAGGTTTGGATATATGCTTCTCACAAACCGGAGCTTCTCAGAACAAACATGATGGTTTTCTGTAGGGAACGTCCCACCTTTGTGGACGAAACAATATCCATTGCCTCTTATTGCTTTCAAATTTTTTTCTCGTGTCAACATAGAACAACAGGAGTGTTGTGTGATTTTCAGGGTTCGTTTGGATATTTTTATGCATTAACTGAGTTTTCAGTGCATTTATGTGCATAATTCAAATTTGAACTACATGCGCATGCTCCAGTGCATATAAATTGCTTGAAAAATCCAATATGTGTCCTTGGGTGCATGCTTAGGTCCCATGAAAGAAATGGGAATGAATTTCCAACACCAGGGCACCGTTGATTGCCGGCAAAACATTGATATACCTGGTTTTTAAATTCTAGTAAAACCAAAACTCGTCTGAAATTCATGATACTTGGCATGCTATCATGTAGCGGCATCAACATGCTGTGGTGCAAATTTTGTCCCATTTGGGGCAGGTTTGGATATATGCTTCTCATAAACGGGAGCTTCTCACAACAAGCTTGATGGTTTTCGGTAGGGAACGTCCCACCTTTGGGGACGAAACGATATCCATTGGCTCTAATTGCTTTCAAATTCTCTTCTCGTGTCAACATAGAACAACAGGAGTGTTGTGTGAATTTTTGTGATTTTTCGGGGTTCGTTTGGATATTTTTATGCAATAACTGAGTTTTCAGTGCATTTATGTGCATAATTCAAATTTGACCTACATGCGCATGCTCCAGTGCATATAAATTGGTTGAAAAATCAAATATGTGTCCCATTTGGCATGCTATCATGTAGCGGCATCAACATGTCGTGGTAAAATTTTTGTCCCATTTGGGGCAGGTTTGGATATATGCTTCTCACAAACCGGAGCTCCTCACAACAAGCATGATGGTTTTTGGTAGGGAACGTCCCACCTTTGGGGACGAACCGATATCCATTGCCTCTTATTGCTTTCATTTTTTTTTCTCATGTCAACATAGAACAACGTGAGTGTTGTGTGAATTTTTGTGATTTTTCAGGGTTCGCTTGGACATTTTTATGCATTAACTGATTTTTCAATGCATTTATGTGCATAATTCAAATTTGAACTACATGCGCATGCTGCAGTGCATATAAATTGGTTGAAAAATCAAATCTATGTCCTTGTTTGCATGCTTAGGTCCCATGCAAAAAATGGGAATGAATTTCGAACACCAGGGCACCGTTGATTGCCGGCAAAACATTGAGATGCCTGGTTTAAATTCTCGTAAATCCAAAACTCATTTGAAATTCATGAAACTTGGCATGCAATCTTGTAGCGGCATCAACATGTCATGGTAAAATTTTTGTCCCATTTGGGGCAGATTTGGATATATGCTTCTCACAAACCGGAGCTTCTCGGAACATGCATGATGGTTTTCGGTAGGGAACGTTCCACCTTTGGGGACGAAACGATTTCCATTGCCGCTTATTGCTTTCAAATTTTTTTCTCGTGTCAACATAGAACAACAGGAGTGTTGTGTGATTTTTTCTGATTTTTCGGGGTTCGTTTGGACATTTTTATGCATTAACTGAGTTTTCAATGCATTTATGTGCATAATTCAAATATGAACTACATGCGCATGCTCCTGTGCAAATAAATTGGTTGAAAAATCAAATATGTGTCCTTGGGTGCATGCTTACGTCCCATGAAAGAAATGGGAATGAATTTCAAACACCAGGGCACCGTTGATTGCCGGCAAAACATTGATATGCCTCGTTTTTAAATTCTACTAAATCCAAAACTCGTCAGAAATTCATGAAACTTGGCATGCTATCATGTCGCGGCATCAACATGTCGTGGTGAAAATTTTGTCCCATTTGGGGCAGGTTTGGGTATATGCTTCTCACAAACCGGAGCTTCTCACAACAAGCATGATGGTTTTCAGAAGGGAACGTCCCACCGTTGGGGACGAAACGATAAATATTGCCACTTATTGCTTTCAATTTTTTTTTCCGTGTCAACATAGAACAACAGGAGAGTTGTGTGAATTTTTCTGATTTTTCAGGGTTCGTTTAGACATATTTATGCATTAACTGAGTTTTCAATGCATTTATGTGCATAATTCAAATTTGAACTACATGCGCATGCTCTAGTGCATATAAATTGGTTGAAAAATCAAATATGTTCCAGGTGCATGCTTAGGTCCCATGCAAGAAATGGAATGAATTTGAAACACCAGGGCACCGTTGATTGCCGGCAAAGCATTGAGATGCCTGGTTTAAATTCTAGTAAATCCAAAACTCATCTGAAATTCTTGAAACTTGGCATGCTATCATGTAGCGGCATCAAAATGTCGTGGTACAAATTTTGTCCCATTTGGGGCAGGTTTGGATATATGCTTCTCACAAACCGGAGCTTCTCAGAACAAGCATGATGGATTTTGGTTGGGAACGTCCCACCTTTGGGGACGAAACAATATCCATTGCCTCTTATTGCTTTCAAATTTTTTTCTCGTGTCAACATAGAACAACATGAGTGTTGTGTGATTTTCAGGGTTCGTTTGGATATTTTTATGCATTAACTGAGTTTTCAATGCATTTATGTGCATAATCAAATTTGAACTACATGCGCATGCTCTAGTGCATATAAATTGGTCGAAAAATCCAATCTGTGTCCTTGGGTGCATGCTTAGGTCCCATGAAAGAAATGGGAATGAATTTCAAACACCAGGCACCGTTTATTGCCGGCAAAACATTGATATGCCTGGTTTTTAAATTCTAGTAAAACCAAAACTCGTCTGAAATCCATGATACTTGGCATGCTATCATGTTGCGGCATCAACATGCCGTGGTGCAAATTTTGTCCCATTTGGGGCAGGTTTGGGTATATGCTTCTCATAAACCGGAGCTTCTCACAACAAGCATGATGGTTTTTGGTAGGGAACGTCCCACCTTTGGGGATGCATTTATGTGCCTAATTCAAATTTAAACTACATGCACATGCTCCAGTGCATATAAATTGGTTGAAAAATCAAATCTATGTCCTTGGGTGCATGCTTAGGTCCCATGCAAGAAATGGGAATGAATTTCAAACACTAGGGCACTGTTGATTGCCGGCAAAACATTGAGATGTCTGGTTTAAATTCTAGTAAATCCAAAACTCATCTGAAATTCATGAAACTTAGCATGCTATCATGTAGCAGCATCAACATGCCGTGGTACAAAATTTGTCCCATTTGGGGCAGATTTGAGAATATGCTTATCAAAAACTGGAGCTTCTCACAACAAGCATGATGGTTTTCGGTAGGGAACGTCCGACCTTTGGGGACGAACCGGTATCCATTGCCTCTTATTGTTTCAATTTTTTTCTCATGTCAACATAGAACAACTGGAGTGTTGTGTGAATTTTTGTGAATTTTCGGGGTTCGTTTGGACATTTTTATGCATTAACTGAGTTTTCAATTCATTTATGTGCATAATTCAAATTTGAACTACATGCGCATGCTCCTGCCGGGGTTTTCTGGCTCCTCGAGCACCTATGGGGACGGAGCCCCTTCTCGGTTCGGCGGGGGGGGGGGGGGGGGGGGCGGAGGTCGCACGAAGAGCGGATCGAGGCGAAGCACACGGGTTTTTTTTACCCAGCTCCGGAGCTCTCCGGAGAGATAATACTCCTACTGCTGCTTTGTGGATTGTATTGAGTTCTTGCTCGGGAGCGCTGAGTGCTACAGTACACTCAAGCAGCTAACGAGACCGAGCGTTCTTCTGTTTTCCTCTCAGAGATCGCTCTCCGGGGGCCGATCCATCCTCTACGTTGCGCATGGGCCTCCTTTTATATGTTCAAGGGGTCTCCAACAGGTGGCAACGTAGGTAAGGGCAAAAATGGAAATATGCTGTGGTAGGTACATCTACCTACACAGTGTATCATACCTAACCCTGACGGCAGGGGACAAAGGCATTAAATGCCTATCTACGTTGCCCTGACGGTGCAGAAAAGGGACCGTCAGGGGCGCCACCGCTCGCCACGATGGCGATCTTGTCAGCGCCGCATGCCACAGTGTACCCCTGACAGCACAGCCTCCCGCCACGTACACCAGGAAGGGTCCCGGAGCGACACGTAGGTGGGTGAGCTGGAGCGTAGGTAGAGGGTGGTTGCCCGCCCCGGCAAGTGCCTTGCCGCGGCCGTTGTCTTGCCGCGTCCGGGAACCTGTCGCTCGTCGAGTCCTGCCGGGACGCGTGGCGCGTCGCAGCAGGTTCTTTGAGATGCTCTGGTTGGCCTTCCCGGCAAGCTCCTCTTGCCGGGGTCTTGTGCCTCGAGCAGCCTTCCCGGCAAGCTCCTCTTGCCAGGGACTTGTCTCCTTGGCTTAAATACTTTGTTCTCGAATGGCTCCAAAGGAACCATAGAGAGCCTTGGCGATCACCTGGCGGGCCTTGCCGCGGGGTGCTGCGACTGCCCGTGCACAAGTTCGGGATACTAGGGTACCCCTACTTTAGTACACCGACAGGAGCCCCCGGGCCTGGGCCACACACGGTGCCGAGCGCTGTTGGGCCAGGCCCAAAACAGGGCATGGGCACGCACGGCCTGGGTCACGTCGCACCTTGCTCCGTATCCACCGCGTCCTCCCCGAACGGCACGCGTCGATTGCGGCGTCGTGGGTGAGGTCGTGGGTGGTTCCTTTATTCGGAAAAACAAAACGCCCGCCTCCTGGCGGTTCGTATCTTCCTCATAAACGGAGGGAGGCGTGGAGGCGTGGAGGCATGGTCTTCGAGGCGTCCACCCCCCACGATCACGGGGTGGGGAGAGGTCGCCTCATCCGTCGCCTCAACTCTGCACTCCTGCCACGCGGCCTCCATGCGCTTGGAGTGGCGAACGGTGGAGGCGGGAAACCGGGTCGTCACGGGTCGAGGCAGCGGGTCGGGCCTAGTTCCCTGCGCCTTCTGCGTCTCGATTGGCCGAGCGGGGCGGCCGAGCCCCCACCCCGCTCCTTTATAAGGAGCGGGATAGGGGGGACGGAAACCCGCATTCTCTCATCTCCTCCTTTCTTCAGCTTCTGCTCCCCTCTCTCTCATTCGCCATGGAGAAAGGGAACCCTGGTCCTTCGACGGTGGCGACGAGGGTTGCCGCTAGGCTACGCGTCCCTCCTCCCCCCACACCCGTGGTGGCAGAGCCAGCTGCAAGGGGAAGAGGGAGGGGACGAGTCCGCGGGCGAGGTCGAGGGCGAGGCCGAGGCGGTTGGGGAAGAGGTGGGCGAGGCAGTCCGCCGGCATCGCCTCCACCAGCAGATCCTCTCCCCGTGGCGGACCATATCGGGGACGACCCTTGCGAGTTCTTCGTCAGGCTGCGTCGGCCGCCTCATCGTCGCCTTCGTCTCCCGACTCCGTTTGCGAGCGAGATGGAGTTGGATCCGCCCGAGACACTGAGGTTGCACATGAGGGGTTGTGGAATCAGCGGTACGTGAGTCCGCGTTGATTTCCCGGCCCCTAATGTGATGTATCTTGGTCGAGGGTGGAAGACGTTCACCCACATCCACAGCTTAACGGCGGGGCTCACCCTCCATTTTAAGCTGATGGAGGGCGGTCTCCTCTCCGTCAAGGTCTTCGGGTGCTTCGGGACTCGGGCACGGTGCTGCGTGGAGTGCTCCTCCGATAGCGAAGGCTCCTCCTCGGGCGGGAGTGACAAGGAGGACAACGACAGCGACGACGAGGGTGGCGGGCGGCGGGATGACGGGTCCGACTAGGTGTCAGGTGCCGCTCCGCGTGGCACCGGCGACCCCATCATCCGCGTCGCTGGCCCCTGGAGCTTCTCGGGGTCGTCTCCCTAGGCGGCTGGCGTAGGGAGGCTGCGGAAGAGGAAGAGGGCAGGCGGCAAGGCCGTCAACTCGGAGTACGAGGGCACGACGCCCTCGACAGCGTGCTGACGTCCTGCCGCCTCATCTTCGAGCTCTGCCTCCGGCGCCGCCATCACCATGCCGCCGAGACGTTCTCTTGGTGTCTTCTGCCACCCGTAGCTCGTCTAGGCGCCTCTTTTGCCCTTTTCGCCTCCTTGACCTGCCTCCTGAAGAGAGGGACAAGAGAGGGATTACGGGCACCTTATCTCTTTTTAATTTGTAAGCCCTCGAGCCTTAGTTGCATTTAAAGCTTGTAATCCCATTATTCATGTTTTTCATCCTCTTATGAACTGTATCTGAGTGGAATGCTCTTTAATGAAAAGGGGATGCTTGCCGGGTCACTTGTCTCGCGGGTGGAACCCACGTCAAGGAGCAAATCCTTTATATCTTTAAGATAGACACTTCCTTTCCCGGCAGCAAGCCCTGCCTTCTTCCCACGTCGCTCACCCTTTCTCACGCTTTTGGCGGAGGCAGGGAGGAGGCGGGTTCAGGCTCCTCGCTTCGTCCCTTTGCTGCCGCGACTACGACCAAATCTGGCCCCGGGAACGAGCCCGAGGGCCTAGAGTTAAGGGAGCACGGTAGCTTTTAGGAAGAAACGAGGTTTCGCATACCCCAGCCGATAAGAGAATGCATGATAAGGGATGAAAAACTTATCTGAGATCGCAGCCCCCGGCAACTTCGGTTCGCCGTGGGCTAATCTTTGCACTTGCAGCCCCCCGGCAACGCTGGCTTGCCGGGGTGTTGCAGCCCCCGGCAATATTGGCTTGCCGGGGTCTGGGTGTTGGTCCGTCCGTCTTCTTCTTTTCGTCCTTAAGTGGTCCGGTCAGGGTGCGCGAGTCCTGCGAACCAAGGGAAACGAAAGGACGACAAAAGGACGCACACTCGACCTCTAAGTTAGGGGTTAGCCGCTACTAAGCACTGTCAACCCTAACCAAGGACGAGACTCAACTCAACATGCATGCTAAAACTCAGGGCGCCAGCGCTTTATCTTAGCTCAGGGTCTGCGCCTGGCTTTGTACAAAGGATTACATGCAACAACGGCAAGACTTGTACAAAATGGTGGTTGCCGGACAGGGTCCGACAACCGCGCCTTACGGGTAAAACTTACGAAGATGCTCGATGTTCCAGGAGTTGCTCACCGGAAAGCCATCCTCGGTCTCAAGGCGGACAGCGCCAGGCCTAGTGACTCGTTTCACCCGGTAAGGGCCTTCCCACTTCGGCGTCAACTTGTTGGAATTCTTGGTGGAATGAACGCGCCGAAGAACAAGGTCGCCTTCCTCGAGACTTCTGGCTTTAACTTTGCGGCTATGGTAGCGGCGCAAAGCTTGCTGGTATCGAGCAGCTCGTACAGCAGCCTGAAGACGGTCTTCCTCAAGGAGCAGCGCGTCATCTTGACGCAGCTGCTCTTGCTCAAGCTCATCATAAGCGATCACTCGAGGTGACCCGTATACGAGTTCCGTGGGGATAAGTGCCTCTGCTCCATAGACTAGAGCGAAAGGTGTCTGGCCAGTGGCTCGATTTGGCGTCGTCCTGATCGACCAAAGAACCACCGACAGCTCCTCGATCCAGTTTCTTCCGCACTTGTGCAGCCTGTCAAAAGTCCGGGTCTTGAGTCCACGCAGCACTTCAGCATTTGCCCTCTCTGCTTGACCGTTGCTCCTGGGGTGAGCAACAGAAGCGAAGCAGACCTTGGCGCCAAGGTCTTGGACGTACTGCATGAAGGTGCGACTCGTGAATTGTGTGCCGTTGTCGGTGATGATCCTGTTAGGGATTCCTAAGCGGCAAACAATCGACCTGAAGAACTTGACTGCTGACTGTGCTATCACCTTCCTCACTGGTTCCACTTCCGGCCACTTTGTGAACTTGTCGATTGCGACATACAAGTACTCAAAGCCCCCGACTTCTCGGGGGAAGGGGCCGAGGATGTCGAGCCCCCAGACCGAAAATGGCCAGGATAAAGGGATCGTCTGGAGAGCTTGAGCTGGCTGGTGTATCTGCTTGGAATGGAACTGGCACGCTTCACACTTGGTTACTTGTGCAGCTGCATCCTGGAGGGCTGTCGGCCAAAAGAAGCCCTGCCGGAATGCTTTGCCGGCAAGCGCTCTTGCGCCAATGTGGTGACCACAAATGCCTCCATGTATCTCTGCCAACAGCTTCTGTCCATCTTCCCGAGGGATACACTTCAATTTCACTCCATTGAGTCTTCTTCTGTACAGTGCGTTGTCAACGAACTGGTACATACTAGACCGCCGGGCTACTCTTTCCGCTTCTTCTGGCTCTTCGGGAAGTTCTCCTGACTGGAGGAAACGGACGGTCTGCTGTGCCCATGCTGGAGCCTGTGGCTCGACAACAAGGACTAAAGGCATATCTGCTGCTGCGGGAACATCCGCTTCTACGGCGAGAACCTGCAGTTCAGCCGGAGCTTGATGGTCCCCGGCAAGCTTGCCGGAGCGAAACTTGTCAGGAGCGTCTGCTTCAATGAAACAAACCCTGGGGCCTGTCGGAGCAGACTGCTCCTCAGCACTCTTGGCGTTGATCTTGGGGACCTTCTTGGCGGCGGCTTCGGGAAGCTCTGTCGGAAGATAGTCTCCAGAAATCAACTTCCTCTTCTTGCTCTGTCCAGTTGATGGCGTCACGGATGGTTGAGTCAGCTTGAGCACAAAGATCCCTGGTTCCACAGGTAACTTAAGTGCCGCGCACTTTGACAGGCCGTCAGCGATGTCGTTCTGAGCTCTTGGAACATGTTCCATCTGTAGGCCGACAACGCGCTCTTCCAGCTTCCTGACTTCATCGACGTAAGCTTCCATCAATGGACTCTGATAATCCTTGTTCACTTGGCGGACGACAAGCTGTGAGTCACCCTTGACAATGAGTTGCTTGATCCCAAGGTCTGCCGCGATCCTGAGACCGGCGAGCAATCCTTCATACTCTGCAGTATTGTTTGTTGCTTGCTCCTTGGGAAAGTGCATCTGGACCACGTACTTGAGGTGCTCTCCGGTGGGTGCGACAAGCAGCACGCCAGCACCGGCGCCTTGCAGCGAGAACGCACCATCAAAGTACATCAACCACTCTTTGTTTGCTTCCTTGACGGGGATGGTCGTCTCTGGAATTTCTTCGTCTGGTGTTGGCGTCCACTCTGCTATGAATTCTGCCAATGCTCTGCTTTGAATAGTTGAAGTGCTCTCAAACTTGAGGCCAAAGCTTGACAGTTCCAGTGCCCACTCAACAATCCTGCCTGTTGCTTCTGGATTCTGCAGTATCCTCTTTAGCGGAAAGCGAGTGATAACTGTGATCTCATGTGCTTGGAAGTAATGTGGCGGCTTTCTCGAGGCCATAAGAAGGCCGAAAAGCAACTTCTGCACACCAGAGTACCTTGACCTAGCCCCCTGCAGAAGGGAACTGACAAAGTAGACTGGGCGCTGCACCATTTTCTTATTCTGTATTCCTTCGCATATCTGCGCAGATCCCTCTTCGTCGGGACCAGAGCTTGTCTGGGAAGCCCCCTGCTTGTCGCTGGATGTGCTTGCCGCGGTCGCTGGCTCATCATCTGCCTCTCTCACCGCTACTAACGCAACACTAACCACTTGATTGGTTGCCGCCAGATATAGCAGCAACTTCTCTTGTGGTTTAGGTGCGACAAGTATTGGAGTGGAGGACAGGTATCTCTTCAAGTCCTGCAGCGCAGCCTCCGCTTCCGGAGTCCATTTCACTAGACCTGCCTTTTTCAAGATCTTGAAAAACGGCAGGGCGCGCTCAGTAGACTTAGAGATAAACCTGCTGAGAGCCGCCACGCAGCCGGCAAGTTTTCGTACATCCTTGACGCGCTTTGGTGCTTCAATCTGCTCAATGGCCTTGATCTTGTCGGGATTTGCTTCAATTCCCCTCTGAGACACGAAGAATCCGAGAAGCATGCCGGACGAGACTCCAAACACGCACTTCTCGGGGTTGAGCTTGAGGCTGATCTTGCACAGATTTGCAAAAGTCTCTTCTAGATCTTGAATCAGAGTTGCTTTGTCCCTGCTCTTGACCACTATGTCATCCATGTAGGCTTCCACATTTCTGTGTATTTGCGGCTCAAAAGCAGTATGGACTACCCTTGCGAATGTTGAACCAGCATTCTTCAAACCGAAAGGCATTCGTACGAAACAGTACGTGCCACATGGAGTGATGAACGCGGTTTTCTCCTCATCCTCTTCTGCCATGAAGATCTGATGGTATCCTAAGTATGCGTCAAGAAATGAAAGCAAGTCGCATCCGGCTGTGGAGTCGACAATCTGGTCAATGCGCGGCAAGGGAAATGGATCTTTGGGACAAGCTTTGTTGACATCGGTGAAGTCGATGCAAAGTCTCCATTTCCCGTTTGCCTTGCGCACGACTACATGATTGGCCAACCACGTAGGATGGAGCACTCCTCTGACGAGGCCTGCTGCTTCCAACTTCTTGATCTCTTCGGCGATGAACTCTTGGCGCTCCACTGCTTGTTTCCTGACTCTCTGCTTGACGGGCCGCGCATGAGGACAGACGGCAAGGTGGTGCTCGATTACTTTCCTGGGAACGCCGGGGATGTCAGACGGTTGCCACGCAAACACATCGACATTCGCCCGCAGGAAAGCAACGAGCGCGCTTTCCTATTTAGGGTCGAGAGTGGCACTGATGGTGAAGGTACCACCAGTGCCGTCCTCCTTGGCGGACACCTTCTTGGTCGCTGGCGGAGCTGCCATCGTCTTCTTACACTTGCCGGTGGAGCTCGATGGTGCGTCCTCGACGGTAGCGCAGCACTCCGAAGAGGTGCGCTTGTCGGAGTGGGCACCAGAGCTCTTGCCGGACTTGGTCTTCTTCTTCCCCCCGGGAGCTTCAGCGGCAAGTGTCTCGCGATCTGCGGCGGCTGCTGCTTCCCGGTAGATCCTGTTGGCACAGATAAGAGCGTCTTTCTTGTCGCCATGTACAGAGATGACACTTATCGGGCCTGGCATCTTCAGCATGTTGTACGCGTAGTGAGAGGCCGCCATGAACTTGGCGAGCGCTGGACGGCCGAGAATTCCATTGTAAGGCAATGGAAAATCGGCAACGTCGAAAGTGATCCTCTCAGTCCTGAAGTTGAGCTCGCTGCCAAATGTCACCGGCAGCGTGATCTTCCCCTTTGGCTTGCTCCTTCCCGTGTTGATTCCTTGGAACGTGCCGGTCTCTTCGAGCTCGCTGTCAGGGACTTGGAGTCTCCGGAGCACAGCGGAGGAGATCAGGTTCAAGCCGGCCCCGCCGTCAACTAGCATCTTAGTGATCTTGAGGTTGCGGATAGTTGGTCAGACCAACATCGGCAAACACCCGACATCAGTTGTGCGATCGCGGTGGTCCTCAATATCAAAGATGATAGGTGTGCTGGACCATTTCAGAAGCTTGCGTGACTCAACGGGTGGTTCTGCTGCATTGACTTCCCGCACCCACTGCTTGAGTTGGCAGTGTGAGGTATGCAAAGAAGCACCGCCGTCAACGCACAAAACTTCTGTGGCTTTCTGGAACTCCTGCTCGCTGGTCTCGGCGTCATCCATGTCTTCTTCGTCGTCGTCGTCATCTTCGTCCTTGTCGCGGCCGCGGGGTGGTCTGTCACCTTGCCGCTGCTTGGCATTGCCGCGGCGTCCCCCCCGGCCGGTGCGCTTCGTACCGGATCCTCCAGCACCTCCTTGGGCCTTCTCCTTGTCGCGTCGCTCGTATTTGGCCTTTTGCAGCTCAACGAGCTACTCGACCTTCTTGCAGCTCTGGAGGTCATGGCCTTTGGTGCGGTGAATCTTGCAGTACTGCTTGTTGGTGCCGTCCTGCTTGTCGGCGGCCGCCACAGCCTGGCAGTTGGCGCATGAGGCAACCTCCTTGCCGGAGCTACCAGTCTTAGCTGTCTTGGCGCCACCTTCGTTGCTGGACTGCTCGACAACTAACACATCTTTGCCTTTCCTCTTCCTGTTGTTCCACCGCCGGTTTTTGCTTGCCGGGGCGGCATCATCGCTGTCAGATCCTCCTGTTCCTACGTTCTCTCCGGGGAGTTTCCTCCCTTCCTCAGCACGTGCACATCTGTCGTCCAGGGCATACAGCTCACTGATGTCTCTGATCTTGCACATCGCCATCTCCTCCCGCATCCTGCGGTTACGCACGTTCTGGTGGAACGCACTGATGACCGCGGCAGGGTGGACGTCTGGGATGTTGCGTTGCACTTGGCTGAATCTCTGGATGTACTTGCGTAGAGGCTCCCCTTCCTTCTGGGCAAGTAGGTGAAGATCACTCTCCTGGCCATGAGGTTTGTGGCCGCCTATAAAGGCGCCGACAGGCTGATGGCATAGGTCTGCCCAGGAAGATATGGAGTTTTCCGGCAAGTGCATGAGCCAGGACCTGACGTTGGGCTTGAGCACCAGAGGGAAGTAATTGGCGAGGATCTTGTCGTCTTGCCCCCCGGCAGCCTGCACCGCGATGGTGTAGATGCTGAGGAACTCCGACGGATGCTGCTTGCCGTCGTACTTCTCTGGTACGTCTGGCTTGAAATTCTTCGTGCTGGGCCACTGGACTTGCCGCAACTCACGAGTAAACGCAGGGCAACCTACCGCGTACGGCAGGTCGCCTGGTTCCCCTGGCGCTTGCATGTCGATAGCGGGGCCAGCGCGTCGGTCTGATTAACGCCGCGTTTCTCTTCGGCGCTCGATGCGGGTACGAGCGTCTTCTTGCTGCCGTTCATGAAGAATGTGGCGCTGATCGCGACGAGTTCGCGGGTCTGATGAAGCAGTGGAGTCGCTGTCGTTGCGGACCCGGCGAGTCGGCGATCTTGGCCTTTGGGGCGGAGAGTGCACGGTGGTTGCACCCCCACCGGTTTTGTCGCCATCGGCTCGCACTTGGCTGGCCTGCCGCGGCTGCGATGTGGTCGCCGGCCGTGGAGTGTCGCCATTGGCGAAGCCGATGAGACTCTGAATGGTGTCCCTCCAGTCGTCGATCTTGTCTGGCGTTGGAGGGAAGTCTAGGAGTAGTTGAGCTCGTGCCAAAGCTTCTGCTGGAGTGGCGGGTAGCGGTGGCGAACGGTGCGAGGAGCGGGATATGCTCGGACTTCCAACGATGTTAGAAGGAGCAGTATTCCGTCCAGGCGACCGTGCCTCGCTCGCGCCAGCACATTGGCGTGCATGTTGGCCTTGAGCATCCCGGGATCCACCTGCTCGATTTGGGTCCAGCGAGCATATGGTACCATGAGTACCACGACGCTGCCGGTCCTGCGCCTCTTGAGATGGGCGCGGTGCGTCTACGGACGCCCGGTCGTCGTGGGAGCCGGCTACGCCGCCGACGGGCAGCGCGGTCTTGTCCTTGGACTTGGTGGCGCCGTGGGCTCCCTCGTCGACGCCTGTTCTTCCGCCGGTGTCCTCCCGCCGGCCGTTTGCTGCGGCGGCGGTGGATTCGACGCGGATGGCGCAGCCGCCTCTGAAGCCTTCTTCTTCGGCGGCATGTCGATGAAGTCGATGAAGATTTAGCTCGCGTGAACGCCGGATCAGGTTCACACAACCTCGACGCCCCCTACCTGGCGCGCCAAAGATGCCGGGGTTTTCTGGCTCCTCGAGCACCTATGGGGACGGAGCCCCTTCTCGGTTCGGCGGGGGGCGGAGGTCGCGCGAAGAGCGGATCGAGGCGAAGCACACGGTTTTTTTTACCCAGCTTCGGAGCTCTCCGGAGAGATAATACTCCTACTGCTGCTTTGTGGATTGTATTGAGTTCTTGCTCGGGAGCGCTGAGTGCTACAGTACACTCAAGCAGCTAACGAGACCGAGCGTTCTTCTGTTTTCCTCTCAGAGATCGCTCTCCGGGGGCCGATCCATCCTCTGCATTGTGCATGGGCCTCCTTTTATATGTTCAAAGGGTCTCCAACAGGTGGCAACGTAGGTAAGGGAAAAAATGGAAATATGTTGTGGTAGGTACAGCTACCTACACAGTGTATCATACCTAACCCTGACGGCTGGGGACAAAGGCATTAAATGCCTATCTACGTCGCCCTGACAGTGCAGAAAAGGGACCGTCAGGGGCGCCACCGTTCGCCACGATGGTGATCTTGTCAGCGCCGCATGCCATAGTGTACCCCTGGCTGCACAACCTCCCGCCACGTACGCCAGGAAGGGTCCCAGAGCGACACGTAGGTGGGTGAGCTGGAGCGTAGGTACAGGGTGGTTGCCCGCCCCGGCAAGTGCCTTGCCGCGGCCATTGTCTTGCCCTGTCCGGGAACTTGTCGCTCGTCGAGTCCTGCCGGGACGCGTGGCGCGTCGCGACAGGTTCTTTGAGATGCTCTGGTTGGCCTTCCCGGCAAGCTCCTCTTGCCGGGGTCTTGTGCCTCGAGCGGCCTTCCCGGCAAGCTCCTCTTGCCGGGGACTTGTCTCCTTGGCTTAAATACTTCATTCTCGAATGGCTCCAAAGGAACCATAGAGAGCCTTGGCGATCACCTGGCGGGCATTGAAGCGGGGTGCTGCGACTGCCCGTGCACAAGTTCGGGATACTAGGGTACCCCTACTTTAGTACACCGATAGCTCCAGTGTACATAAATTGGTTGAGAAATCAAACTATGTCCTTGGGTGCATGCTTAGGTCTCATGAAAGAAATGGGAATGAATTTCAAACACCAGGGCAACGTTGATTGCCGGCAAAAGATTGATATGCCTTGTTTTAAAGTTCTAGTAAATCCAAAACTTGTCTAAAATTCATGAAACTTGGCATGCTATCATGTAGCGGCATCAACATGCCGTGCTGCAATTTTTGTCCCATTTGGGGCAGGTTTCGGTATACACTTCTCATAAACCGGAGCTTCTCACAACAAGCATGATGGTTTTTGGTAGGGAACGTCCCACCTTTGGGGACGAAACGATATCCATTGCCTCTTATTGCTATCAAATTTCTTTTCCCGTGTCAACATAGAACAACAGGAGAGTTGTGTGATTTTTTGTGATTTTTTGGGGTTCGTTTGGACATTTTTATGCATTAACTAAGTTTTCAATGCATTTATGTGCATAATTCAAATTTGAACTACATGCGCATTCTCTGGTGCATATAAATTGGTTAAAAAAACAAATCTGTGTCCTTGGGTGCATGCTTAGGTCCCATGCAAGAAATAGGAATGAATTTCAAACACCAGGGCACCGTTGATTGCCGGCAAAACATTGAGATGCCTGGTTTAAATTCTAGTAAATCCAAAACTCATCTGAAATTTTTGAAACTTGGCATGCTATCATGTTGTGTCATCAAAATACCATGCTAGAAATTTTGTCCCATTTGGGACAGGTTTGGATATATGCTTCTCACAAACCGGAGCTTCTCAGAACAAGCATGATGGTTTTCGGTAGGGAACTTCCCACCTTTGGGGACGAAACTATATCCATTGCCTCTTATTGCTTTCAATTTTTTTCTCGTGTCAACATAGAACAACAGGAGTGTTGTGTGATTTTTTGTGATTTTTCGGGGTTCGTTTGGACATTTTTATGCAGTAATTGAGTTTTTATTGCATTTATGTGCATAATTCAAATATGAACTACATGTGCATGCTCCAGTGCATATAAATTGGTTGAAAAATCAAATATGTGTCCTTGGGTGCATGCTTACGTCCCATGAAAGAAATGGGAATGAATTTCAAACACCAGGGCACCGTTGATTGCTGGCAAAACATTGATATGCCTGGTTTTTAAATTCTAGTAAATCCAAAACTTGTGTGAAATTCATGAAACTTGGCATGCTATCATGTAGCGGCATCAACATGCCGTGGTGCAAATTTTGTCCCATTTGGGGCAGGTTTGGGTATATGCTTCTCACAAATCGGAGCTTCTCACAACAAGCATGATGGTTTTCGGTAGGGAACGTCCCACCTTTCGGGACGAAACGGTATCCATTGCCTCTTATTGCTTTCAATTTGTTTTCCCCGTGTCAACATATAACAACAGGAGAGTTGTGTGAATTTTTATGATTTTTCGGTGTTCGTTTGGATATTTTTATGCATTAACTGAGTTTTCAATGCATTTATGTGCATAATTCAAATTTGAACTACATGCGCATGCTCTAGTGCATATAAATTGGTTGAAAAATCAAATATGTGTCCTTGGGTGCATGCTTAGGTCCCATGAAAGAAATGGGAATGAATTTCAAACACCAGGGCATCGTTGATTGCCGGCAAAACATTGAGATGCCTGGTTTAAATTCTAGTAAATCCAAAACTCATCTGAAATTCTTGATACTTGGCATGCTATCATGTAGCGGCATCAAAATACCGTGCTAGAAATTTTGTCCCATTTGGGGCAGGTTTGGATATTTGCTTCTCACAAACCGGAGCTTCTCGGAACAAGCATGATGGTTTTCGGTCGGAACGTCCCACCTTTGGGGACGAAACGATATCCATTGCCTCTTATTGCTTTCAATTTTTTTTCTCGTGTCAACATAGAACAACAGGAGTGTTCTGTGATTTTTCGGGGTTCGTCTGTATATTTTTATGCATTAACTGAGATTTCAACGCATTTATGTGCATAATTCAAATTTGAACTACATCCGCATGCTCCAGTGCATATAAATTGGTTGAAAAATCCAATCTGTGTCCTTGGGTGCATGCTTAGGTCCCATGAAAGAAATGGGAATGAATTTCAAACACCAGGGCACCGTTGATTGCCGGCAAAACATTGATATGCCTGGTTTTTAAATTCTAGTAAAACAAAAACTCGTCTGAAATTCATGAAACTTGGCATGCTATCATGTAGCGGCATCAACATGCCGTGGTGCAAATTTTGTTCCATTTGGGGCAGGTTTGGGTATATGCTTCTCACAAACCGGAGCTTCTCACAACAAGCATGATGGTTTTCGGTAGGGAACATCTCAACTTTGGGGATGCATTTGTGTGCATAATTCAAATTTGAACTACATGCACATGCTCCAGTGCATATAAACTGGCTGAAAAATCAAATCTATGTCCTTGGGTGCATGCTTAGGTCCCATGCAAGAAATGGGAATGAACTAAAAACACTAGGGCACCGTTGATTGCCGGCAAAACATTGAGATGCCTGGTTTAAATTCTAGTAAATCCAAAACTCGTCTAAAACTCATGAAACTTAGCATGCTATCATGTAGCAGCATCAACATGCCGTGGTGCAAAATTTATCCCATTTGGGGCAGGTTTGGGTATATGCTTCTCACAAACCGGAGCTTCTCACAACAAGCATGATGGTTTTCGGTAGGGAACGTCCCACCTTTGGGGACGAACCGATATCCATTGCCTCTTATTGTTTCAAAAAAAATTTCTCATGTCAACATAGAACATCAGGAGTGTTGTGTGATTTTTTGTGATTTTTTGGGGTTCGTTTGGACATTTTTATGCATTAACAGAATTTTCAATTCATTTATGTGCATAATTAAAATTTGAACTACATGCGCTTGCTCCAGTGTATATAAATTGGTTGAAAAATCAAATCTATGTCCTTGGGTGCATGCTTAGGTCCCATGAAAGAAATGGGAATGAATTTCAAACACCAGGGCACTGTTGCTTGCCGGCAAAACATTGATATGCCTGGTTTTTAAACTCTAGTAAATCCAAAACTTGTCTGAAATTCATGAAACTTGGCATGCCATCATGTAGCGGCATCAACATGCCGTGGTGCAATTTTTGTCCCATTTGGGGCAGGTTTGGGTATACGCTTCTCATAAACCGGAGCTTCTCACAACAAGCATGATGGTTTTCGGTAGGGAACGCCCCACCTTTGGGGACGAAACGATATCCATTGCCTCTTATTGCTATCAAATTTCTTTTCCCATGTCAACATAGAACAATAGGAGAGTTGTGTGATTTTTTGTGATTTTTTGGGGTTCGTTTGGACATTTTTATGCATTAACTGAGTTTTCAATGCATTTATGTGCATAATTCAAATTTGAACTACATGCGCATGCTCTGGTGCATATAAATTGGTTGAAAAAACAAATATGTGTCCTTGGGTGCATGCTTAGGTCCCATGCAAGAAATGGGAATGAATTTCAAACACCACGGCACCGTTGTTTGCCGGCAAAACATTGAGATGCCTGGTTTAAATTCTAGTAAATCCAAAACTCATCTGAAATTCTTGAAACTTGGCATGCTATCATGTAGCGGCATCAAAATACCCTGCTACAAATTTTGCCCCATTTGGGGCAGGTTTGGATATATGCTTCTCACAAACCGGAGCTTCTCAGAACAAGCATGACGGTTTTCGGTAGGGAACGTCCCACCTTCGGTGACGAAACGATTTTCATTGCCTCTTATTGCTTTCAAATTATTTTCTCATGTCAACATAGAACAACATGAGTGTTGTGTGATTTTTTGGGGTTCGTTTGGACATTTTTATGCATTAACTGAGTTTTTAATGCATTTATGTGGATAATTCAAATATGAACTACATGCGCATGCTCCAGCGCTTATAAATTGGTTGAAAAATCAAATCTATGTCCTTGGGTGCATGCTTACGTCCCATGAAAGAAATGGGAATGAATTTCAAACAATAGGGCACCGTTGATTGCCGGCAAAACATTGAGATGCCTGGTTTAAATTCTAGTAAATCCAAAACTCATCTGAAATTTTTGAAACTTGGCGTGCTATCATGTTGCGTCATCAAAATACCATGCTAGAAATTTTGTCCCATTTGGGACAGGTTTGGATATATGCTTCTCACAAACCGGAGCTTCTCAGAACAAGCATGATGGTTTTCGGTAGGGAACTTCCCACCTTTGGGGACGAAACTATATCCATTGCCTCTTATTGCTTTCAATTTTTTTCTCGTGTCAACATAGAACAACAGGAGTGTTGTGTGATTTTTTGTGATTTTTCGGGGTTCGTTTGGACATTTTTATGCAGTAATTGAGTTTTTATTGCATTTATGTGCATAATTCAAATATGAACTACATGTGCATGCTCTAGTGCATATAAATTGGTTGAAAAATCAAATCTGTGTCCTTGGGTGCATGCTGACGTCCCATGAAAGAAATGGGAATGAATTTCAAACACCAGGGCACCGTTGATTGCTGGCAAAACATTGATATGTCTGGTTTTTAAATTCTAGTAAATCCAAAACTTGTGTGAAATTCATGAAACTTGGCATGCTATCATGTAGTGGCATCAACATGCCGTGGTGCAAATTTTGTCCCATTTGGGGCAGGTTTGGGTATATGCTTCTCACAAATCGGAGCTTCTCACAACAAGCATGATGGTTTTCGGTAGGGAATGTCCCACCTTTCGGGACGAAACGGTATCCATTGCCTCTTATTGTTTTCAATTTGTTTTCCCCGGGTCAACATATAACAACAGGAGAGTTGTGTGGAGTTTTATGATTTTTCGGTGTTCGTTTGGATATTTTTATGCATTAACTGAGTTTTCAATGCATTTATGTGCATAATTCAAATTTGAACTACATGCGCATGCTCTAGTGCATATAAATCGGTTGAAAAATCAAATATGTGTCCTTGGGTGCATGCTTAGGTCCCATGAAAGAAATGGGAATGAATTTCAAACACCAGGGCATCGTTGATTGCCGGCAAAACATTGAGATGCCTGGTTTAAATTCTAGTAAATCCAAAACTCATCTGAAATTCTTGATACTTGGCATGCTATCATGTAGCGGCATCAAAATACCGTGCTAGAAATTTTGTCCCATTTGGGGCAGGTTTGGATATTTGCTTCTCACAAACCGGAGCTTCTCAGAACAAGCATGATGGTTTTCGGTGGGAACGTCCCACCTTTGGGGACGAAACGATATCCATTGCCTCTTATTGCTTTCAATTTTTTTCTCGTGTCAACATAGAACAACAGGAGTGTTGTGTGATTTTTCCGGGTTCGTCTGTATATTTTTATGAAATTAACTGAGATTTCAACGCATTTATGTGCATAATTCAAATTTGAACTACATCCGCATGCTCCAGTGCATATAAATTGGTTGAAAAATCCAATCTGTGTGCTTGGGTGCATGCTTAGGTCCCATGAAAGAAATGGGAATGAATTTCAAACACCAGGGCACCGTTGATTGCCGGCAAAACATTGATATGCCTGGTTTTTAAATTCTAGTAAAACAAAAACTCGTCTGAAATTCATGAAACTTGGCATGCTATCATGTAGCGGCATCAACATGCCGTGGTGCAAATTTTGTTCAATTTGGGGCAGGTTTGGGTATATGCTTCTCACAAACCGGAGCTTCTCACAACAAGCATGATGGTTTTCGCTAGGGAACATCTCAACTTTGGGGATGCATTTGTGTGCATAATTCAAATTTGAACTACATGCACATGCTCCAGTGCATATAAACTGGCTGAAAAATCAAATCTATGTCCTTGGGTGCATGCTTAGGTCCCATGCAAGAAATGGGAATGAACTAAAAACACTAGGGCACCGTTGATTGCCGGCAAAACATTGAGATGCCTGGTTTAAATTCTAGTAAATCCAAAACTCGTCTAAAACTCATGAAACTTAGCATGCTATCATGTAGCAGCATCAACATGCCGTGGTGCAAAATTTATCCCATTTGGGGCAGGTTTGGGTATATGCCTCTCACAAACCGGAGCTTCTCACAACAAGCATGATGGTATTCGGTAGGGAACGTCCCACCTTTGGGGACGAACCGATATCCATTGCCTCTTATTGTTTCAAAAAAAAATTCTCATGTCAACATAGAACAACAGGAGTGTTGTGTGATTTTTTGGGGTTCGTTTGGACATTTTTATGCATTAACAGAATTTTCAATTCATTTATGTGCATAATTAAAATTTGAACTACATGCGCTTGCTCCAGTGTATATAAATTGGTTGAAAAATCAAATCTATGTCCTTGGGTGCATGCTTAGGTCCCATGAAAGAAATGGGAATGAATTTCAAACACCAGGGCACCGTTGCTTGCCGGCAAAACATTGATATGCATGGTTTTTAAACTCTAGTAAATCCAAAACTTGTCTGAAATTCATGAAACTTGGCATGCCATCATGTAGCGGCATCAACATGCCGTGGTGCAATTTTTGTCCCATTTGGGGCAGGTTTGGGTATACGCTTCTCATAAACCGGAGCTTCTCACAACAAGCATGATGGTTTTCGGTAGGGAACGTCCCACCTTTGGGGACGAAACGATATCCATTGCCTCTTATTGCTATCAAATTTCTTTTCCCGTGTCAACATAGAACAACAGGAGAGTTGTGTGATTTTTTGTGATTTTTTGGGGTTCGTTTGGACATTTTTATGCATTAACTGAGTTTTCAATGCATTTATGTGCATAATTCAAATTTGAACTACATGCGCATGCTCTGGTGCATATAAATTGGTTGAAGAAACAAATATGTGTCCTTGGGTGCATGCTTAGGTCCCATGCAAGAAATGGGAATGAATTTCAAACATCAGGGCATCGTTGATTGCCGGCAAAACATTGAGATGCCTGGTTTAAATTCTAGTAAATCCAAAACTCATCTGAAATTCTTGAAACTTGGCATGCTATCATGTAGCGGCATCAAAATACCCTGCTACAAATTTTGCCCCATTTGGGGCAGGTTTGGATATATGCTTCTCACAAACCGGAGCTTCTCAGAACAAGCATGACGGTTTTCGGTAGGGAACGTCCCACCTTCGGTGACGAAACGATTTTCATTGCCTCTTATTGCTTTCAAATTATTTTCTCATGTCAACATAGAACAACAGGAGTGTTGTGTGATTCTTTGGGGTTCGTTTGGACATTTTTATGCATTAACTGAGTTTTTAATGCATTTATGTGGATAATTCAAATATGAACTACATGCGCATGCTCCAGCGCTTATAAATTGGTTGAAAAATCAAATCTATGTCCTTGGGTGCATGCTTACGTCCCATGAAAGAAATGGGAATGAATTTCAAACAATAGGGCACCGTTTATTGCCGGCAAAACATTGATATGCCTGGTTTTTAAATTCTAGTAAATCCAAAACTTGTCTGAAATTCATGAAACTTGGCATGATATCATGTAGCGGCATCAACATGCCGTGGTCCAAATTTTGTCCCATTTGGGGTAGGTTTGGGTATATGCTTCTCACAAACCGGAGCTTCTCACAACAAGCATGATGGTTTTCGGTAGGGAACGTCCCACCTTTGGGGATGAAACGATAACCATTGCCTCTTATTGCTTTCAAATTTTTTTCCGTGTCAACATAGAACAACACGAGAGTTGTGTGAATTTTTGTGATTTTTCAGGGTTCATTTGGTCATATTTATGCATTAACTGAGTTTCCAATGCATTTATGTGCATAATTTAAATTTGAACTACATGCGCTTGCTCTAGTGCATATAAATTGGTTGAAAAACCAAATATGTGTCCTTAGGTGTATGCTTAGGTCCCATGCAAGAAATGGGAATGAATTTCAAACACCAGGGCACCGTTGATTGCCGGCAAAACATTGAGATGCCTGGTTTAAATTCTAGTAAATCCAAAATTCATGTGAAATTCTTGGAACCTGGCATGCTATCATGTAGCGGCATCAAAATGTCAAGGTACAAATTTTGTCCCATTTGGGGCAAGTTTGGATATATGCTTCTCACAAACCGGAGCTTCTCAGAACAAGCATGATGGTTTTCGGTAGGGAATGTCCCACCTCTGGGGACGAAAATAATATCCATTGCCTCTTATTGCTTTCAAATTTTTTTCTCGTGTCAATATAGAACAACAGGAGTGTTATGTGATTTTCTGTGATTTTTCGGGGTTCGTCTGTATATTTTTATGCATTAACTGAGTTTTCAACGCATTTATGTGCATAACTCAAATTTGAACTACATGCGCATGCTCCAGTGCATATAAATTGGTTGAAAAATCCAATCTGTGTCCTTGGGTGCATGCTTAGGTCCCATGAAAGAAATGGGAATGAATTTCAAACACCAGGGTACCGTTGGTTGCCGGCAAAACATTGATATGCCTGGTTTTTAAATTCTAGTAAAACAAAAACTCGTCTGAAATTCATGAAACTTGGCATGCTATCATGTAGCGGCATCAACATGCCGTGGTGCAAATTTTGTTCCATTTGGGGCAGGTTTGGGTATATGCTTCTGACAAACCGGAGCTTCTCACAACAAGCATGATGGTTTTCGGTAGGGAACGTCTCAACTTTGGGGATGCATTTGTGTGCATAATTCAAATGTGAACTACATGCACATGCTCCAGTGCATATAAATTGGCTGAAAAATCAAATCTATGTCCTTGGGTGCATGCTTAGGTCCCATGCAAGAAATGGGAATGAACTAAAAACACCAGGGCACCGTTGATTGCCGGCAAAACATTGAGATGCCTGGTTTAAATTCTAGTAAATAAAAAACTCGTCTAAACCTCATGAAACTTAGCATGCTATCATGTAGCAGCATCAACATGCCGTGGTGCAAAATTTATCCCATTTGGGGCAGGTTTGGGTATATGCCTCTCACAAACCGGAGCTTCTCACAAAAAGCATGATGGTTTTCGGCAGGGAACGTCCCACCTTTGGGGACGAACCGATATCCATTGCCTCTTATTGTTTCAATTTTTTTCTCATGTCAACATAGAACAAGAGGAGTGTTGTGTGATTTTTTGTGATTTTTTGGGGTTCGTTTGGACATTTTTAAGCATTAACAGAATTTTCAATTCATTTATGTGCATAATTAAAATTTGAACTACATGCGCTTGCTCCAGTGTATATAAATTGGTTGAAAAATCAAATCTATGTCCTTGGGTGCATGCTTAGGTCCCATGAAAGAAATGGGAATGAATTTCAAACACCAGGGCACCGTTGATTGCCGGCAAAACATTGATATGCCTGGTTTTTAAATTCTAGTAAATCCAAAACTTGTCTGAAATTCATGAAACTTGGCATGCTATCATGTAGCGGCATCAACATGCCGTGGTGCAAATTTTGTCCCATTTGGGGCAGGTTTGGGTATATGCTTCTCACAAACCGGAGCTTCTCATAACAAACATGATGGTTTTCGGTAGGGAACGTCCCACCTTTGGAGAAGAAACGATATCCATTGCCTCTTATTGCTTTCAATTTTTTCCCATGTCAACATAGAACAACAGGAGAGTTGTGTGAATTTCTGTGATTTTTCGGGGTTCATTTGGACATTTTTATGCATTAACTGAGTTTTCAATGCATTTATGTGCATAATTCAAATTTGAACTACATCCGCATGCTCTAGTGCGTATAAATTGGTTGAAAAAACAAATATGTGTCCTTGGGTGCATGCTAAGGTCCCATGCAAGAAATGGGAATGAATTTCAAACACCAGGGCACCATTGATTGCCGGCAAAACATTGAGATGCCTGGTTTAAATTCTAGTAAATCCAACACTCATATGAAATTCTTGAAACTTGGCATGCTATCATGTAGCGGCATCAAAATACCCTGCTACAAAGTTTGTCCCATTTGGGGCAGGTCTGGACATATGCTTCTCACAAACCGGAGCTTCTCAGAACAAGCATGATGGTTTTCGGTAGGGAACGTCCCACCTTCGGTGATGAAACGATATTCATTGCCTATTATTGCTTTCAAATTTTGTTCTCATGTCAACATAGAACAACAGGAGTGTTGTGTGATTATTTGTGATTTTTTGGGGTTCGTTTGGACATTTTTATGCATTAACTGAGTTTTTAATGCATTTATGTGGATAATTCAAATATGAACTACTTGCGCATGCTCCAGCGCTTATAAATTGGTTGAAAAATCAAATCTATGTCCTTGGGTGCATGCTTACGTCCCATGAAAGAAATGGGAATGAATTTCAAACAATAGGGCACCGTTGATTGCCGGCAAAACAATGATATGCCTGGTTTTTAAATTTTAGTAAATCCAAAACTTGTCTGAAATTCATGAAACTTGGCAGGCTATCATGTAGCGGCATCAACATGCCGTGGTGCAAATTTTGTCCCATTTGGGGCAGGTTTGGGTATATGCTTCTCACAAACCGGAGCTTCTCACAACAAGCATGATGGTTTTCGGTAGGAAACGTCCCACCTTTGGGGATGCATTTATGTGCATAATTAAAATTTGAACTACATGCACATGCTCCAGTGCATATAAATTGGCTGAAAAATTAAATCTATGTCCCTCGGTGCATGCTTAGGTCCCATGCAAGAAATGGGAATGAATTTCAAACACCAGGGCACCGTTGATCGCCGGCAAAACATTGATATGCCTGGTTTTTAAATTCTAGTAAATCCAAAACTTGTCTGAAATTCATGAAACTTGGCATGCTATCATGTAGCCGCATCAACATGCCGTGGTGCAAATTTTGTCCCATTTTGGGCATGTTTGGGTATGTGCTTCTCACAAACCGGAGCTTCTCACAACAAGCATGATGGTTTTCGGTAGGGAACGTCCCACCTTTGGGGATGAAACGATATCCATCGCCTCATATTGCTTTCAAATTTTTTTCTCGTGTCAACATAGAACAAGAGGAGTATTGTGTGAATTTTTGTGATTTTTCCGGGTTCGTTTGGACATTTTTATGCATTAACTGAATTTTCAATGCATTTATGTGCATAATTCAAATTTGAACTACATGCGCATGCTCCAGTGCATATAAATTGACTGAAAAATCAAATCTGTGTCCTTGGGTGCATGCTTAGGTCCCATGCAAGAAATGGGAATGAACTTCAAAGTCCAGAGCACCGTTGATTGCCGGTAAAACATTGAGATGCCTGGTTTTTAAATTCTAGTAAATCCAAATCTCGTCTGAAATTCATGAAACTTGGCATGTTATCATGTAGCGGCATCAACATGCCGTGGTGCAAATTTTGTCCCATTTTGGGCATGTTTGGGTATATGCTTCTCACAAACCGAAGCTTCTCACAACAAGCATGATGGTTTTCGGTAGGGAACGCCCCTCCTTTGGGGACGAAATGATATCCATCGCCACTTATTGCTTTCAAATTTTTTTCTCGTGTCAACATAGAACAACAGGAGTGTTGTGTGAATTTTTGTGATTTTTCCGGGTTCGTTTGGACATTTTTTTGCATTAACTGAATTTTCAATGCATTTATGTGCATAATTCAAATTTGAACTACATGTGTTGGGGGGAATCGGCTTCCTTGAACACCTATGGGGACCGAGCCCCTTACTGGTTCGGCGGGGGGCGGAGGTTGCACAAAGAGCAGATCGAGGCGGTGCACACGAGGGATTTTACCCAGCTTCGGGCCGCAAGGATGCGTAAAACCCTACTGTTGCTTGGTGGATTGTATTGTGTTCTTGCTCGGGAGTGCGCGGTGCTACAGTACACGCGGGCCGCTGGCGAGGTCGGGCGTGGCGACGATGGGTCTCCCCTCCCTACGTGCGCATGGGGCCTCCTTTTATATGCTCAAGGGGTTACCCACAGGTGGCAGCGTAGGTGGGGGTAAAAATGGTAGAATGCTGTAATGGGTACAGCTACCTGCATAGTGGCTATACAGTGCTATCATACCTAACTCTGACGGCGGGGGACAAGGGCATTAAATGCCCGTCTGCGTCGCCCAGACGGAGCAGGGAAGTGGACCGTCAGGAGCGCCACCGTTCGCCACGATGGCTACTCCGTCAGCTTCGCTTCGCCACCGCATGCCTCTGGCTGCACAGCCTCCCGCCACGTGCGCTTGAGGCGCCCCCCAGAGCGACACGTTGGTGGGTGAGCTAGAGCGCAGGCACAAGGTGGTAACTTGCCGCGGCAAGCGCCTTGCCGCGGTGGATGTCTTGTCGCGCCCGGGAGCTTGTTGCTCACCGGGCCTTGCCGGGGCGCACCGTGGCGGGGTCCCTGTCGTGCCGCGGATGGCCTTCCCGGTAAGCTCCTCTTGCTGGGGTCTTGTGCTTAGAGCGGTAGTCCTGGCAAGCTCCTCTTGCCAGGGCCTCGCCCTCTTCGGGTGACCTTCCCGGCAAGCTCCTCTTGCCGGGGCCTTGGCTCAAATGCTTTGTTCTTGAATGGCCCAAGAGGGGACCATTGAGGGTTTTGGCGATCGCCTGGCAGGCCTTGCCGCGGGGTGCTACGACTGCCCGTGCACAAGTTCAGGGTACTAAGGTACCCCTATTTTAGTAAACCGACAGGAGCCCCCGGGCCTAGGCCACACACGGTGCCGAGCGCTGTTGGGCCAGGCCCAAAACAGTGGACGGGCACGCGCGGCCTGGGTCATGCTGTATCTTTTTCTGTGCCCACCACGTCCTCCCCGAACGGCATGCGTCGAATGCGGCATCGTGGGGAGAGGCGTGCGTGACGCGGGCGGCGTGCGCGGGGCCGATCCCTGCAGGCATGCGTCACATCGCAATAAATGGGGACGGTTCGTGCCATCTCCATAAGTGGAGGGAGGTGCGGAGGCGGAAAGCCTTACCGATCGAGCGGAGTTTGCCGACGAGGAAGAGCTTGCCGGGCGCGATGCCGAGGGCGAGCCTGCCCAGGACACGAGCGGCTTGCCGAAGGTCGGCGCCTCTTCCTCCCGTCCTGCGGGCAGCTCGTCGCAAGCAGAGCCCCTTGCCCAGCCACGGAGGCGTCTCCGCAAGGCTGGGGAGGTGGTGCGGCAGACGAGCCCACAACCGCAGCGCCGCGCGACGCGGTCCTCTGAGGCAGCAGGAGCGGGGTCTTCGCGGGCCGCGGCTTCTGCTCCTGCCGCTTCTCGTGCCGCGGCGGCAGCCGGAGCGGAGTCGTCCACTGCTCCCGCCAAGCGGCCACGGGAGCCTACTCCCCCGCCTCCCCGCGCCAGGAGAAAGCCGGTCTTCGACTTCTCCGCGCTTAGCTCCGACGAGGAAGAGGGAGAGGAGTAAGATCCCTGCTGTTCTTGTGTCTCTTCAATTCTTGTAGTTGTGCCTCGCATCTCATTTGCTTTCCTCCGAATTTGGTCCTTTTCAGGACTCTGGCTCAGAGGGCGGCAAAGAGAGCCAAGGTCCCAGTGGCCATCCTCGACGACGAGCCCTCCGCGGTTGCAGGGGGTGCGCCTGAGATGACCTTGCCGGACCCACCAACTAATCCTCAGAGCAGCCCCCAGCGCAGCCCCCAGCGTAAGCATATGGGTTGCTTCCCGCCGTTGGACGCGCCCGGGTACCCTTCGCTTCTTCTGACATATGGCTGATGATTCGTGTAGGAGCAGAGCAACCCCACCAGGAGCGTCCGGAGACCGCCCCCGATGAGCCACCCGCTACAACTACACCGCCAAGGGGGAGTTCTCCGGCGAGGGAGCCGTCCCCGGCGCGGGAGCGGTCTCCGGCGAGGGAGCGGCCCCCGACAAGGGAGCCATCCCTGGCGAGGGAGCAGCCCCCGGCAAGGGAGCCGTCTCCGGCGAGGGACGATGCCGACGCTTCCTCGGCGACGGAGACCGCGACGGCAGACCCTGGCCCAGGTAGCCTTCTTGCCACGAAACTCCCCTGGGGTTCTTCTTCTTTGGATGATTGCTTGACTTCTCCCCCTCCTACGGCCTTCAGACCCGCCCGCCACGGACCCGATGGAGACCGAGGTCATCGTCGAGGAGGACGCGCGCGGCCATTCCGACGACGTGGCCGCCACTGGGGAGGCGGAGGGTGCTGAAGATCCGGTCGGCGAAGAGGCTGCCGTGGGTGAGGGGGCCGGCGATCGTACTGACGGCCCTGAGGCCGCAGGAGCACCAGGCGTTGCGCCGACCGCCGATCCTGCCTCCGCAGCGGCGTCGGGCCCCGAGGAGCCCCAGCCAGGCGCCTACCTGAGGGCCGGTGACGATATCTTCATCAAGCTCCCCTGGGAGTCGACTTCCAGGGCGCCGGTCGAGGGGGAGGCCTTGGACGGAGAGGTGCTCGCCTCCGCCGGGCTGACGCTGGTTGACACGCCAAGCAGCAGCGGCGGTGAGCCTGAAGAGGAGCGGCTGCTCCAGAAGCTGGTGTCGCTCTACCGCGCCCGACAAGCCCAGGTAGAACGCCGGGAAGCTCTTGTCGTGAAGGCGGGGGCTGACATGGAGAAGCGTGCCGGGGAGCTTCGGGAGCTCAACCAGGAGGCCCTCCGTTCCTTGGCGGAGGAGCGAAGGCAGCTCGACGAGGCGCGGACAGCCTTCATCCTCGAGAAGGCGGAAGCCGAGGAGCAGCAAAGGCTTGCCGCCGCGGGGCTAGCCGCGCGGGAGGGCGAGATGGCGCAGCGGAAAGCCAGCCTCGCCAGCCACGAGGAGGAGGTCGCCGCACGCGAGCAAGCGCTCGACGGAGCCCTCAAGGAGGCGCGAGATGCTGCCGCGGCCGCCAAGACCGCCAAGGAGGCACTGGAGGCGAAGGTGGCGCAGCTCGACTCCGACCTCAAGGCGAGCGGCGAGGAAATCGCCGTGCTCAAGCAGGAGCGCGAGAAGGGTGCCCACACCCTTGGTGAGCTTCAGGGCCGCTTCGCCGAGAAGATCAAGGAGCTCGATGCCGCCAAGGACTCTAACGCCAACCTCGAGCTGAAGCTGGACACCTTGTCCAAGGCACTGGACAGCGCCAAGGAGCAAGAGGTGGCCTTGCGGAAGGAGGTCGCGGACAATGAGGCGTTGTTGGAGAGCGCCGTGGTCACCCAGAACGAATTCAGGGCGACGGTGGAGCAGTGGACCAAGGGCCTCGTGGACATCGCCGCCTCCATCGACAAGGAGCTGACGCTGCTGGGGATGGAGGGCCACGAGTATCCCACTGGCAAGAACGTCCCACCCAGCGCCAAGCTCACTTCGTTCTTCAGGGGCGTGGTGGCGGCCCTCAAGCATCTCTGGAATGCGATTCCAGAGCAGCTGGCCGGCGAGACGCGCGAAGCCGTCGCCGGAGCCCTCGAGAAGGTGTTGGTGAAGGTCGCCTTCTGCAACCCCGGCATCAGGCTCTCCAACGTCCTCAAATCCCTGCCGGCAGAGGCCGACCTTGAGGAGATCAGGGCCCTCGTTGCGCCCATAGTGGAGAAGGTGGCCGGGATCAAGAGGATCGAGGGCGACCGTGTGGACTAGGCCGCCTCCCCTTTCCTTTTCTTGTCGCTACTGGCCAAGTCATGAAGGCGATTCATTAGGGCTGCGACAAGCTTGCCTTTGTAATATAACTCTATCTTAGGTAGTGACTGCACTGTTATTTCCTCTACTTGACTCCGTGCTTTGTATGTTTTTGCCCTACGCTTCCGGGGACTTGTCGGCGTAGGCCTCCGCCTTACCGCGGGCTCTGAGCGCGGGACATCAGCAGCCCGCTAGCAGCGACTCTACCGGCAAGAAACCTTGTCGCGGCTAGTTGCAGCTCACTTAAATTGTTGAGCAGGCTCGAAGCAAAGTAAGTGTTGCGACTGCAGTCGCAGCACACCTAAGTTGCCGAGCGAGCTCGAAACAAAGTAAGGACGCCACTCTGGTTGTAGCACACTTAAGTCGTTGAGCGGACTCGAGACGAAGTAAGGGCGCAACTAGTCACGAGCCGGTCCCTCCGCGCACAGGCTTTCCATACAGAGTACGGTCGTTCGAGGAAGATAGCCTCAAAAATTTAAAAACTCGATTGCTCAAGGTTTAGCAACTTAGCTTTTCTGTGGCTCGCTGCCCGGCAAGGTCGCTTTCCGGCAGGGCGAGGCATGAGGCTCGCCGTCGCTTACCGGGGGTTAGTGCTGTGTAGAGTGTCAGATAAATCATGCAAAGAATGAAGAGCACGAGATCGACAAAGTGCGCGGAGCACATGAACCCAAGCTACGCACAGGGTCTGCGCCTGGCTCTGTACAAAGGATCACATGCAACAGGGGCAAGACTTTGTACAGAAGGGTGGTTGCCGGACGGGGTCCGACAACCGCGCCTTATGGGTGAAACTTACGAAGATGCCCAACGTTCCAGGAGTTGCTCACCGGAGTGGTATCTTCGGTCTCAAGGCGGACAGCGCCAGGCCTATCGACTCGTTTCACCCGATAAGGGCCTTCCCACATTCCCGGGACTTCTGGCACTAACCTTGCGGCTATAAAAGCGGCGCAAAGCTTGCTGGTAGTGAGCAGCTCGCACAGCGGCCTGAAGACGGTCCTCCTCGAGGAGCAGCGCGTCATCTCGACACAGCTCCTCTCGCTCGAGCTCAGCGCTAGCGAGCACTCGAGGTGGGCCGTACGCGAGATCCGTGGGGCTAAACGCCTCCGCTCCATGGAATAGAGCGAAAGGTTGCCTGGTATGACCAGGGCATGCCTGCGCCGAGGGGCATCGGCGCGGGTGTGGACGCCGTAGCGTTATGGGCTCGGTGCATGTTCGGACGCCGTGGCGCCATGAGCTGGCTCGACGACGCCCGTCCCGTCGCCGGCGCCGTCCCGTCGCCGGCGCCGTCCCCATCGCCCAATCGCTCCAAGGGCGGCGGATTCGACGCGGACGGACCAGTCACCTCCGGAGCCTTCTTCTTCGGCGGCATGTCGACGAGGATGGAGGAGATCTAGTTGGTGCAGGCGCCGGATCAGGTTCGCACAACTTCGACGCCCCCTACCTGGCGCACCAAAGATGTCGGGGGAAATCGGCTTCCTCGAACACCTATTGGGACCGAGCCCCTTACTGGTTCGGCGGGGGGCAGAGGTTGCACAAAGAGCAGATCGAGGCGGTGCACACGAGGGATTTTACCCAGCTTCGGGCCGCAAGGATGCGTAAAACCCTACTGCTGCTTGGTGGATTGTATTGTGTTCTTGCTTGGGAGCGCGCGGTGCTACAGTATACGCGGGCCGCTGGCGAGGTCGGGCGTGGCGACGATGGGTATCCCCTCCCTACGTGCGCATGGGGCCTCCTTTTATATGCTCAAGGGGTTACCCACAGGTGGCAGCGTAGGTGGGGGTAAAAATGGTAGAATGCTATAATGGGTACAGCTGCCTGCACAGTGGCTGTACAGTGCTATCATACCTAACTGTGACGGTGGGGGACAAGGGCATTAAATGCCCGTCTGCGTCGCCCAGACGGAGCAGGGAAGTGGACCGTCAGGAGCGCCACCGTTCGCCACGATGGCTACTCCGTCAGCTTCGCTTCGCCACCGCATGCCTCTGGCTGCACAGCCTCCCGCCACGTGCGCCTGAGGCGCCCCCCAGAGCGACACGTTGGTGGGTGAGCTGGAGCGCAGGCACGAGGTGGTAACTTGCAGCGGCAAGCGCCTTGCCGCGGTGGATGTCTTGTCGCGCCCGGGAGCTTGTTGCTCATCGGGCCTTGCCGGGGCGCGGGGCGCGCCGTGGCGGGGTCCTTGTCGTGCCGCGGATGGCCTTCCTGGTAAGCTCCTCTTGCCGGGGTCTTGTGCTTCGAGCGGTAGTCCTGGCAAGCTCCTCCTGCCAGGGCCTCGCCCTCTTCGGGTGACCTTCCCGGCAAGCTCCTCTTGCCGGGGCCTTGGCTCAAATGCTTTGTTCTAGAATGGCCCAAGAGGGGACCATTGAGGGTTTTGGCGATCGCCTGGCAGGCCTTGCCGCGGGGTGCTACGACTGCCCGTGCACAAGTTCGGGGTACTAAGGTACCCCTATTTTAGTACACCGACACATGCGCATGCTCCAGTGCATATAAATTGACTGAAAAATTAAATCTGTGTCCTTAGGTGCATGCTTAGGTCCCATGCAAGAAATGGGAATGAATTTCAAACACCAGGGCACCGTTGATTGGCGGTAAAACATTGAGATGCCTGGTTTTTAAATTCTAGTAAATCCAAATCTCGTTTGAAATTCATGAAACTTGGCATGCTATCATGTAGCGGCATCAACATGCCGTGGTACAAATTTTGTCCCATTTGGGGCAGGTTTGGGTATATGCATCTCACAAACGGGAGCTTCTCACAACAAGCATGATGGTTTTCAGTAGGGAACTTCCCACCATTGGGGACGAAACGATTTCCATTGCCTCTTATTGCCTTCAATTTTTTTCTCTCGTGTCAACATAGAACAACAGGAGTGTTGTCTGAATTTTTGTGACTTTTTGGGGTTCGTTTGGACATTTTTATGCATTAACTGAGTTTTCAATGCATTTATGTGCATAATTCAAATTTGAACTACATGCACATGCTCCAGTGCATATAAATTCACTGAAAAATCAAATCTGTGTCCTTGGGTGCATGCTTAGGTCCCATGCAAGAAATGGGAATGAATTTCAAACTCCAGAGCACCGTTCATTGGCGGTAAAACATTGAGATGCCTGGTTTTTAAATTCTAGTAAATCCAAATCTCGTCTGAAATTCATGAAACTTGGCATGCTATCATGTAGCGGCATCAACATGCCGCGGTACAAATTTTGTCCCGTTTGGGGCAGGTTTGGGTATATGCTTCTCATAAACGGGAGCTTCTCACAACAAGCATGATGGTTTTCAGTAGGGAACTTCCCACCTTTGGGGACGAAACGATTTCCATTGCCTCATATTGCTTTCAATTTTTTCTCTCGTGTCAACATAGAAAAACAGGAGTGTTGTCTAAATTTTTGTGACTTTTCGGGGTTCGTTTGGACATTTTTATGCATTAACTGAGTTTTCAATGCATTTATGTGCATAATTTAAATTTGAACTACATGCGCATGCGCCAGTGCATATAAATTGGTTGAGAAATCAAATCTGTGTCCTTGGGTGCATGCTTAGGTACCATGCAAGGAATGGTAATGAATTTCAAACACCAGGGCACCGTTGATTGCCGGCAAAACATTGAGATGACTGGTTTTAAAATTCTAGTAAATCCAAAACTCGTCTGAAATTCATTAAACTTGGCATGCTATGATGTAGCGGCATCAACATGCCGTGGTACAAATTTTGTCCCATTTGGGGCAGGTTTGGGTATATGCTTCTCACAAACCGGAGCTTCTCACAACAAGCATGATGGTTTTCGGTAGGGAACGTCCCACCTTTGGGGACGAAATGATATCCATTGCCTCTTATTGCTTTCAAATTTTTTTCTCATGTCAACATAGAACAACAGTAGTATTGTGTGAATTTTTGTGAATATTCGGGGTTCGTTTGGACATTTTTATGCATTAACTGAGTTTTCAATGCATTTATATGCATAATTAAAATTTCAACTACATGCGGATGCTCCAGTGCATATAAATTGGTTGAAAAATCAAATCTGTTTCCTTGGGTGCGTGCTTAGGTCCCATGAAAGAAATGGGAATGAATCCCAAACACCAGGCACCGTTGATCGCCGACAAAATATTGATATGCCTGGTTTTTAAATTCTAGTAATTCCAAAACTTGTCTGGAAGTCACGAAACTTGGCATGCTATCATATAGCGGCATCAACATGTCGTGGTACAAATTTTTTCCCATTTGGGGCAGGTTTGCGTATATGTTTCTCAGAAACCGGAGCTTCTCACAACTAGCATGATGGTTTTCGGTAGGGAACGTCCCACCTTTGGGGACGAAACGATATCCATTGCCTCTTATTGCTTTCAATTTTTTTTTCTCGTGTTAACATAGAATAACAGGAGTGTTGTGTGAATTTTTGTGATTTTTCGGGGTTCTTTTGGACATTTTCATGCATTAACTGAGTTTTCAATGTATTTCTGTGCATAATTCAAATTTGACCTACATGCATACGCTCCAGTGCATATAAATTGGTTGAAAAATCAAATCTGTGTCCTTGGGTGCATGCTTAGGTCCCATGCAAGAAATGGGAATGAATTCCACACACCAGGGTACTGCTGATTGCCAGCAAAACATTGAGATGCCTTGTTTTTAAATTCTAGTAAATCCAAAACTCTTCTGAGAGTCATGAAAGTTGGCATGCTATCATGTAGCGGCATCAACATGTCATGGTACAAATTTCGTCCCATTTGGGGCAGGTTTGGGTATATGTTTCTGACAAACCGGAGCTTCTCACAACAAGCATGATGGTTTTCGGTAGGGAACGTCCCACCTTTGGGGACGAAACGATATCCATTGCCTCTTATTGCTCTCAATTTTTTTTCTCGTGTTAACATAGAACAATAGGGGTGTTGTGTGAATTTCTGTGATTTTTCGGGGTTCGTTCGGACATTTTCATGCATTAACTGAGTTTTCAATGCATTTATGTGCATAATTCAAATTTGAACTACATGCGTACGCTCGAGTGCATATAACTTGGTTGAAAAATCAAATATGTGTCCTTGGGAGCATGCTTAGGTCCCATGCAATAAATGGGAATGAATTCCAAACACCAGGGTACCGTTGATTGCCAGCAAAACATTGAGATGCCTGGTTTTTAAATTCTATTAAATCCAAAACTCGGTTGAAATTCATGAAACTTGGCATGCTATCATGTAGTGGCATCAACAAGCCATGGTAGAAATTTTTTCCCATTTGTGGCAGGTTTGGGTATATGCTTCTCACAAACCGGAGCTTCTCACAACAAGCATGATGGTTTTTGGTAGGGAACGTCCCACCTTTGGGGACGAAACAATATCCATTGCCTCTTATTGCTGTCAATATTTTTTCTCATGACAACATAGAACAACAGGAGTGTTGTGTGAATTTTTGTGATTTTTCGGAGTTCGTTTGGACATTTTTATGCATTAACTTAGTTTTCAATGCATTTATGTGCATAATTCAAATTTGAACTAAATGTGCTTGCTCCAGTGCATATAAATTGGTTGAAAAATCAAATCTGTGTCCTTGGGTGCATGCTTAGGTCCCATGCAAGAAATGGGAATGAATTTCAAACACCAGGGCACCATTGATTGCCGGCAAAACATTGATATGGCTAGTTTTTAAATTCTAGTAAATCCGAAACTCGTCTGAAATTCATGAAACTTCGCATGCTATCATGTAACGACATCAACATGTCGTGGTACAAATTTTGTCCCATTTGGGGCAGGTTTGGGTATATGCTTCTCACAGACTGGAGCTTCTCACAAACCGGAGCTTCTCACAACAAGCATGATGGTTTTCGGTAGGGAACGTCCCACCTTTGGGGACGAAACTATCCATTGCCTCTTGTTGCTTTCAATTTTTTTTCTCGTGTCAACATAGAACAACAGGAGTTTGTGTGAAGTTTTGTGATTTTTTGGGGTTCGTTTGGACATTTTATGCATTAACTGATGTTTCAATGCATTTATGTGCGTAAATCAAATTTGAACTACATGTGAATGCTCGAGTGCATATAAATTGGTTGAGAAATCAAATCTTTGTCCTTGGATGCATGCTTAGGTACCATGCAAGAAATGGGAATGAATTTCAAACACCAGGGCACCGTTGATTGCCGGCAAAACATTGGGATGCCTGGTTTTCAAATTCTAGTAAATCCAAAACTCGTCTGAAATTCATGAAACTTGGCATGCTATCATGTAGCGGCATCAACATGCCGTGGTGCAATTTTTGTCCCATTTTGGGCAGGTTTGGGTATATGCTTCTCACAAACCGGAGCTTCTCATGACAAGCATGATGGTTTTCGGTAGGGAACGTCCCACCTTTGGGGACGAAATGATATCCCTTGCCTCTTATTGCTTTCAATTTTTTTCTCATGTCAACATAGAAAAACAGGAGTGTTGTGTGAATTTTCGTGATTTTTCGGGGTTTGTTTGGACATTTTTATGCATTAACTGAGTTTTCAATGCATTCATGTGCATAGTTAAAATTTGAACTACATGCGCATGCTCCAGTGCATATAAATTGGTTGACAAATCAAATCTGTGTCCTTGGGTGCATGCTTAGGTCCCATGCAAGAAATGGGAATGAATTTCAAACACCAGGGCACCGTTGATTGCCGGCAAAACATTGAGATGCCGGGTTTAAATTCTAGTAAATCCAAAACTCATGTGAAATTCTTGGAACTTGGCATGCTATCATGTAGCGGCGTCAAAATGTCAAGGTACAAATTTTGTCCCATTTGGGGCAAGTTTGGATATATGCTTCTCACAAACCGGAGCTTCTCAGAACAAGCATGATGGTTTTCGGTAGGGAATGTCCCACCTCTGGGGACGAAAACAATATCCATTGCCTCTTATTGCTTTCAATTTTTTTTCTCGTGTCAACATAGAACAACAGGAGTGTTATGTGATTTTCTGTGATTTTTCGGGGTTCGTCTGTATATTTTTATGCATTAACTGAGTGTTCAACGCATTTATGTGCATAATTCAAATTTGAACTACATGCGCATGCTCCAGTGCATATAAATTGGTTGAAAAATCCAATCTGTGTCCTTGGGTGCATGCTTAGGTCCCATGAAAGAAATGGGAATGAATCTCAAACACCAGGGCATCGTTGATTGCCGGTAAAACATTGATATGCCTGGTTTTTAAATTCTATTAAATCCAAAAGTCGTCTGAAATTCATGAAACTTGGTATGCTATCATGTAGCGGCATCAACATGTCGTGGTACAAATTTTGTCCCATTTGGGGCAGGTGTCGGCGTTCTCGGAACGGGGGTCCCCACACTTGCCTGCCTGCGGCCTGCAGCGTGGCTCGAGTGGGGGCCCAGCGTGGCCCAACTTCATCAGCTCAAGCTCAAGACCCTCGCGAGGGGCCAAGCCTTGCGGGGCGGACGATTGGAAGCTTCCTCAGGAACAGCCTCAACAGGCAGGCTTGCGAGGAGGCGGAGAGATCAATGCAAGGGCACCTCGCGAGGAGCTCGTGACGCAAGCCATGACGATCGAGATCAGGCGGGCGCCAGGCGGGCACCGGCCTGCGCAGTGTCCTTGTTTCCTCTTCGGTGCAAAGGGAGCAAGCACAGGCCTAGGCATCGGGCAAAGGTTACCATTCCGGTGCAACAAGACCAAGACCAGCAGAGCAGCAGGACGGAGGTAACCGTGGAGCCCAAGACGGCGTGATCACCAGTGCTTTTGGCAGCCGAAGACCACCTTTGGTCAGGATAACTTATACTGGATGTTCCCCTTCAAAATGGCCAATTGTTGGCGCCCTTCGCTCTCATTATTTGGGAAGAGGACCAGGGCCTCTATAAAAAGGACTAGCCACCATAGGGATGGGGAGGGGGACAGAGACCAAGCAGAACACACCGCACCAGCTCAAGAACACCTCTCGCGAGGTTGTTCTTTCCCTGTATTGTTCATCATCAGCCCCTGAGGCAATCCACTACACCACACACTGGAGTAGGTTATTACACAACATCGGTGGCCCGAACCAGTATAAACCTCGTGTCCCTTGTGTGTTCTTCTTTCCGACGTAGATTTCTTGCGAGCCATAGAAGCACGAGTCGGCAGGGGAAAGATCTTCGTGCGCACCCCAGAGTTCGAACCTAAAGGGTCTGCCGGAACCCGAAATCCGACATTTAGCGTGCCAGGTAGGGGTGCGCCGGAATCCTTCTTCCTCCGCATCGCGTTCCGTCGCCCTGCCATTCAGATGTCAAGCTATCCAGCTGCCAATGCCGGCCGCTGGGCGGCGTGGCCCGGCCACGCCGTGCCGCTGGCCCAGGGCGACCTCAACCTTGCGCCTCAGGCAGCCCGCGCTCTGCAGGGCGCTGCGGGGCGCGGGCGACGCGGCCAGACGCCGCCTGCCCTCACACCACGGCAGGCGCGACAGCAGCAAGGGCCTCAAACCACGCTGCGGCCACAGCGCCGCACACCCGATGGGAGCAGGCGAACTCGAGGGCCGCGCTCACGGTGGCCCGAGAGCTGCTACGGTGCCGGCTGCTGGAGGGCGGCCGCGATGTGTTGTTGGAGCGAGTAGCCGAGCTCCTGGACGCCGCCGTCTTGGGAGCACCTCCTTTGTGCGTCCAGCTGCCACCCCAGATCCTGGGCGGGCCGTATGGCAGCATCATACGTGCTCACGTGACTTCAAACGGACTCCAGGGCCTGTTCAGCGCCAACACCTCCGTCGGCACCGGATGACAGGTCGCGCCGGCCCCATCTCCGGCCGGCGAAGGGGTGCACGCCGCGGCCTTTGGCCTCGGCGGACCGCCACGCCACCACCCCCAAGACAATGCTCCAGGCCGGACTGCGTGGCATGCGGGGCGCTATGGCGAGACCCACGAGGCGGTGGCCCCAGAAGCTTATGTGCCTCGCATGGTGGATCAGGAGTGCGCACTAGAAGAAGACCATGGCTCACTCCTCGGGCCAGGCTGGGACGAGGAGGCGCCAGAAGCTGAGCTCTTTCAGGAACCCCAAGAGAGCCTCGACAACCGCACCGGCGGCAGCAACTATCGGGTACCACTAATTCCTCAGGAGCAAGCTTATGCTAACCATGGGTCGCAGGAGATACAGGTTGCCGCAGCAGATGGCTGCCCCAATGCTGCAGCCTTCTACCCCTCAGGAGGAGGGCGCAGGGGGCTGCAGGAGAGGGGCCGAGATCCAGGTTCGCCCCCGCGGCGGTCGGAGCAAGGCGCTCTCAGGAGGTAGGCCCTCTGCCGGGGAGGTGCCCCAGGGCCTGCCCCCGGCAGAGGACCCGTGGTCGTCGGGGGAACCACTGGCGACCGCTCTACCCCATTGGCGTCGTCCTTGGTTTCCGGCCGCTGTCAATGGCGGTAGAGTGAGGCGCAAGGCGGGGCCCTTGTCTGGCAATATGAAGCAAGGCCGGTACCTATGAGGAAGGCCCAGTGTCTGTGAAGCTCGCCGCCCGTGACACTCTCACGTAATAATGAGTGGGGCTGTACACGCCCCGGAGTCTCCGGAGATCCACCCTCGGGCCTCAGGGGCTCCCGCCCACGCCCAGTGGCAACACTTAGCTCCGCGCTGGTGAGAAGACGTCGAAGACTAGACTAGGTGCCGGACGCGGCCTTTTGCTTTTCGCTTCTTCCTTGTTGACAAGGTTCTTCGGTTTGGATTTAAGTTGGATTTGAGCTCAAGACTTGTGTGTGTTTGGGGAAGGGGTGTTTAGTCTCGTTCGAGAAATCTCTCGTGTTCTGGTTTCGGTTTTGCGTCCAAAATTAGCGTCGGCTGCCCCCCTCATGAACCCCTTGTGAGCCGGGCCGGGCCAGGCACGTCTACCACTGGGACCGCTATCACCGCACCCTCTCCGGAGGTTCTTGTCGCAGGATCAATGGGTTAACCAAAAGACACCTGAGGCGCGGTGGCTCCTGCAGGCCCGCTCGGCACTCGTCGGGGTCGAAAGGTAAACAAGTCAGCTGACCCATCACCGAGCCAGCGGCTAAGCTCACACGCAACGGTATGCTTACTAGGGTACTAATCGCAAACCTTTACATGAGGGGCCTCCCCTCCCAAAATGCTCTTACATTCTTCAGGGCCGAGCCCGAACCTTCTTCGTGCAGGGTAAACAATAGTGACATACAGTCAGTCGGACATATCACTCACCGCCACTTCTGGGGCACCCCCGGAGGCGTCACTGGCGTCGCTGACATCATCGTCGCCACCACCAGCGTCTTCGTCGACGCCAGGTGCGTCCACAACGCTGCCTTCATTGGCGGCCACGATCACGCCGTCATCATCAAACACAAAGTCCCTGACGAGGGCGTCCACGTTATCCTCCACCCATTGCGTCAGGTCGCCCCGGACGGCTATGGGCACGGGTGCGATGGCAGCGTCGAAGTCGAAGTGGGGGTCTCTGCCCTGCAGATAGCTGAAGACACGGGAGAAGGCACGCCCGAGCAAGGCTCGGCTCCTCTCTTCGACAAGCCAACTGGACCTCTCGGAGCGGCTCTCCAGAAGCGTCACCACATCGGTGAAAAACTGGAGGTTGCTAGCGTAGCTGCCTCATGCGGCTCCTTAGCGGCAGCCTCGCAAATGTTGCCCAAAGCTGTGTTTAGCACTTTCCCTGAGCGTTCGGGGCATGGGGTCATGCTCGTGCTCCAGAATCCGCCGCTGATGGATCTCGTCCTCATTCCGCTGCGCGATGGCCTCGGCGTCATCAACCCTCTGTTGGAGAAGAAGCTGCTCGACCCGGGAAGAGGCGAGCTCCGTGTGTGCTGCGCTAAGGGCAGCTGCGGAGGAGTCCACACACTGTGCCACTTCAGCCAGTTTGGCCCTGAGGGCCACGGTCCTACCTTCAGCCTCGGCCCTGGTCAGCTCCAACCTCGCTTCGTATTCGCGCTCGAAGGCCGAGCGAGCTTCCTCCACGCGGCGGTCGACCTCTTCCTGGGCCCGGGCTTCGCGTGCAGCAACGTCATCCTCCGCCTGAGCCACCAGGCGCTCCCTCGTCTCTAACCGCTCAAGGTCAAGGTTGAGCTCGGCGGCCTCCAGCATCAGCGGCTCCTCGCGCTTCAGAAGCTCCGCCCGGTCGACGGAGTCCCCTTTCAGCGACGCAAGGGCCGCCTGGCGCAGTTCCACTTGCTGCTCCAGGGAGTTGCTCCAGGCTTGGAGCTCCCATGTGCACTCCTCCGCATCTTTGCGCCGTCGGTCTGCTTCCCGAGCCTCCTCAACGGCCTGGGAGCAGGCCTCCCGCGAAGCCACCAGCGACGCCTCAGCCTTCATGTTGTCGAGATCACGTTGGTGACGCGCGAGGGCGATGGCTACCTTCAGTTTGCGCCTCTCCTCAGCAAGGCGCAAAACTTCGGCCTCGAGGCGTGCATCCTCGCCAGCAAGCTCTGCCCCGATCCGGCTCACCGCGTCTGCCGCCCCTTGGAGGAACTCTTGGCGAAGGGCAAGCCGGATGTGCCCCAGGAGGACTCGTGAAGAAAGGACAGCAGGCGCACAGGCTCGAGGTGCCCGGTGGAACGGACTGCTCCGCCGACCGGTCCAGCGGCATGAGTGCTGCTCGAGCTCGGCGCGTCGAGGGTCAACGGAGAAGGCGAAGCTTGGGGGGCTAGCTCCCGGGCCAACTCAGCGAATCTAGCAGGACGGGGCCTGAAAGGCCACAATCAGCCACAGGGATAGCAAAGTAAATGAGCAGAGAAAGAGGACTTACTCGTCCATGGCGAAGTACTTCCTGCTCTTCAACAAGCGGCAAGGGCGGTCGTCGCCACCCAAGGCCTCCTTCCTCTTGCGGAGGGCCTCAAAGTCTACGCGGAACCGACCTAAGCGCTCGACGCAGGGGTCGTCCTGTGCTGCGGAAGAAGCGTCAAGATGATCAGCACCGAAGGAGTCGGCCTGGAGGACGCCGTCAGGTGTCGCCTCGCGAGGAACGGACGGGGCCTCGGGAGCCCCGGCCTCAAGAGCCGTAGGCCACAACTCCGTGCCTGCAGCCGCTTCGAGGCAGGCCTCAGGAGATGCCGCCTTCGAGGCTTCTCGCGGCGTCGGCACCTCGACGTCAGTCGCCTCAGCTCCCGCCGGTTCTTGTCTCCCCACTCTATCGCCTGAGGGAGGACCGTTGTGGGCGACAGGGGGAGCAACCACGGCGGCTCGGTTCTCGCGGGGCCCCGTGAAGCCAGCCGGGCGCAGCCCCCACTCGTCGAAGCTGGGCATCTGCCTCACAAAATCGTCCTTGCCAGAGCAAAGATACAAAAGGGTACCATCGCACCGAAGACTGCCTAGGGAAGGGTCACCAGTCAAGACCCTGAGCACCGTTCGCAGCACTTCAGGTGCCAGGTCCTCCTCCTGAAGTCGTATGCGGTCTCTGTGCCCCGCAAAGTCCCACATCCGGCGAGAGTGGCGCTGGAGAGGAGCAATGCGACATTGGAGGAACTCCTTCACCACCTTGGATGTTGTCACGTTGAGCGCCCTCAGACTCTGGAAGCGGCGCCACACGAAGGCGAGCCGGGGGCTCGCGAGCATGTCATGATCCCAGCCCGAGTTGGGAACTGCAGGCGAGGTCGGGTGCGAGAGCAAGGGGTTGGGCACTCTAACGTCCACATATAGCCACCGCTCTTTGAACCTGGACTCAGGAGGAGGAAGGCCGAAGTCGATCCCTGAAGCGGCCGTGTCTGGCACGGCGAAGAAGCCCACACACCCTGAGCACTGAGTGGGGTCGCTCAGGCGCAAAGAAAAGAAGTGGCGCAGCAGGGCAACGGAAGGAGGAATGCCTATCATCGCCTCGCAGACAAAAGCAAAGATAGCCAAAAGGGTAATGGACTCAGGCCCGAGGTGCATCATGCGGATCTGATAATGGGAGAGCACCGCATTGAAGAAAGTGGAAAAGGGGGGAACCAGTCCCGCCCACAGGGCATCGACGAAGAATCAGACCTCCGTGACGATCCTATCAAGGGAGGCATGAGACGCAGGCTAGACTGTGGTCCTGCTGCACTCGTTGAAGATAGTGGCAATGTCAGAGCAGACCTTGTTCAAGGCTTCAGGATTCAGTACGATCAACCGGCCAACGGCGGGAGCCGCCACCGGAGGCGAGCGGGGCGAAGACGAGGGCTTCTTTCCCTTTTCCTTCTTTGTTGGCTCCATGGCGATGGAAAGAGGGGAGAGCTCGAGCCGGATTGGCGGCGGAGGCTAGAGCTCGAAGAAGAAGGAAGGGTAGGAGGCGTGCGAGCAGCGGAAAGGGGAACAACTGTGTGCAACTACGGGTCCGCTTAGCCGGGCACGTAACAAGGCGTCGTGGGAAGCGGAGACGCCCACGTCCAATCAATCGCCACGCGGAGCCCGAGGCCGCAGGCTATTGTGTCCCATGGCGCTTCGCGCTTGCCCCTTCGCTTCTCTGCTAAGCCAAGCCCGGGCGCGCCTTGGGCCCGGGGGCTACTGTCGGTGTTCTGGGAACGGGGGTCCCCAGACTTGCCTGCCTGCGGCCTGCAGCGTGGCTCGAGTGGGGTCCCAGCGCGGCCCAACTTCACCAACTAAAGCTCAAGACCCTCGCGATGGGCCAAGCCTTTTGGGGCGGACGACAGGAAGCTTCCTCAGGAGCAGCCTCAACAGGCAGGCTCGTGAGGAGGCAGAGAGATCAAGGCAGGGGCACCTCGCGAGGAGCCCGTGATGCAAGCCATGACGATCGAGATCAGGCGGGCGCCAGGCGGGCGCCGGCCTGTGCAGTGTCCTTGTTTCCTCTTCGGTGCAAAGAGAGTAAGCAAAGGCCAAGGCATCGGGCAAAAGTTACCATTCCGGCGCAACGAGACCTAGACCAGCAGAGCGGCAGGACGGAGGTCACCGTGGAGCCCAAGACGGCGTCATCACGAGTGCTTTTGGCAGCCGAAGATCACCTTTGGTCAGGATAACTTGTACTGGATGTTCCCCTTCAAAATGGCCAACTGTTGGCGCCCTTCCCTCTCATTATTTGGGAAGAGGACCAGGGCCTCTATAAATAGGACTAGGCACCATAGGGATGGGGAGGGGGACAGAGACCAAGCAGAACACACCGCACCAGCTCAAGAACACCTCTCGCGAGGCCGTTCTTTCCCTGTATTGTTCATCATCAGCCCCTGAGGCAATCCACTACACCACACACTCGAGTAGGGTATTACACCACATCGATGGCCCGAACCAGTATAAACCTCGTGTCCCTTGTGTGTTCTTCTTTCTGACCAAGATTTCTTGCGAGCCATAGAAGCGCGAGTCGGCAGGGGAAAGATCGTGCGCACCCTAGAGTTTGAACCTTAAGGGTCTGCCGGAACCCGAAATCCGACATCAGGTTTTGGTATATGCTTCTCACAAACCGGAGCTTCTCACAACAAGCATGATGGTTTTCGGTAGGGAACATCCCGCCTTTGGGGACGAAACGATATCCATCGCCTCTTATTGCTTTCAAATTTTTTTCTCGTGTCAACATAGAACAACAGGAGTGTTGAGTGAATTTTTGTGATTTTTCCAGGTTCGTTTGGACATTTTTATGCATTAACTGAAATTTCAATGCATTTATGTGCATAATTCAAATTTGAACTACATGCGCATGCTCTAGTGCACATAAATTGACTGAAAAATTAAGTCCGTGTCCTTGGATGCATGCTTAGGTCCCATGCAAGAAATGGGAATGAATTTCAAACACCAGGGCACCGTTGATTGCCGGAAAAACATTGAGATGCCTGGTTTTTAAATTCTAGTAAATCCAAAACTCGTCTGAAATTCATGAAACTTGGCATCCTATCATGTAGCAGCATCAACATGCCATGGTAGAAATTTTGTCCCATTTGGGGCAGGTTTGGGTATATACTTCTCACAAACCTGAGCTTCTCACAAAAAGCATGATGGTTTTCGGTAGGGAACGTCCCACCTTTGGGGACGAAACGATATCCATTGCCTCTTATTGCTTTCAATTTTTTTCTCGTGTCAACATAGAACAACAGGAGTGTTGTGTGAATTTTTGTGATTTTTTGGGGTTCGTTTGGACATTTTTATGCATTAACTGAGTTTCCAATGCATTTATGTGCATAATTAAAGTTTGAACTACATGCGCATGCTCTAGTGCATATAAATTTGTTGAAAAACCAAATCTGTGTCCTTGGGTGCATGCTTAGGTCCCATGAAAGAAATGGGAATGAATATCATACACCAGGGCAACGCTGATTGCCGGCAAAACATTGATATGCCTGGTTTTTAAATTCTAGTAAATCCAAAAGTCGTCTGAAATTCATGGAACTTGGCATGCTATCATGTAGCGGCATCAACATGTCCTGGTACAAATTTTGTCCCATTTGGGGCGGGATTGGGTATATGCTTCTCACAAACCGGAGCTTTTCACAACAAGCATGATGGTTTTCGGTAGGGAACGTCCCACCTTTGGGGACAAAACGATATCAATCGCCTCTTATTGCTTTCACATTTTTATCTCTTGTCAACATAGAACAACAGGAGTGTTGTGTGCATTTTTGTGATTTTTCCAGGTTCGTTTGGACATTTTTATGCATTAACTAAATTTTCAATGCATTTATGTGCATAATTCAAATTTGAACTACATGCAATGCTCTAGTGCATATAAATTGACTGAAAAAATTAAATCTGTGTCCTTGGGTGCATGCTTAGGTCCCATGCAATAAATGGGAATGAATTTCAAACACCAGGGCACTGTTGATTGCCAGTAAAACATTGAGATGCCTGGCTTTTAAATTCTAGTAAATCCAAAACTCGTCTGAAATTCATGAAACTTGGCATGCTATCATGTAGCGGCATCAACATGTCGTGGTACAAATTTTGTCCCATTTGGGGTAGGTTTGGCGATATGCTTCTCACAAATCGGAGCTTCTCACAACAAGCATGATGGTTTTCGGTAGGGAACGTCCCACCTTTGGGGATGAAACGATATCCATTGCCTCTTATTGCTTTCAATTTCCTTTCTCGTGTCAGCATAGAACAACAGGAGTGTTGTGTGAATTTTTGTGATTTTCGGGGTTCGTTTGGACATTTTTTACCATTAACTGAGTTTTCAATGCATTTATGTGCATAATTCAAATTTGAACTACATGCGTATGCTCTAGTGCATATAAATTTGTGGAGAAATCAAATCTGTGTCCTTGGCTGCATGCTTAGCTACCATACAAGAAATGGGGATGAATTTCAAACACTAGGGCACCGTTGATTGCCGGCAAAACATTGAGATGCCTAGTTTTTAAATTCTAGTAAATCCAAAACTCGTCTGAAATTCATGAAACTTGGCATGCTATCATGTAGCGGCATCAACATGCTGTGGTACAAATTTTGTCCCATTTGGGGCGGGTTTTGGTATATGCTTCTCACAAACCGGAGCTTCTCACAACAAGCATGTTGGTTTTCGGTAGGGAACGTCCCACCTTTGGGGACGAAACGATATCCATTGCCTCTTATTGCTTTCAATTTTTTTTCTCGTGTCAACATAGAACAACAGGAGTGTTGTGTGAATTTTTTTTAATATTCGAGGTTCGTTTGGACATTTTTATGCATTAACTGAGTTTTCAATGCATTTATGTGCATAATTAAAATTTGAACTACATGCGCATGCTCCAGTGCATATAAATTGGTTGAAAAATCAAATCTGTGTCCTTGGGTGCATGCTTAGGTCCCATGAAAGAAATGGGAATGAATCTCAAACACCAGGCCACCGTTGATTGTCGGCAAAACATTGATATGCCTGGTTTTTAAATTCTAGTAAATCAAAAACTCGTCTGAAATTCATGAAACTTGGCAAGCTATCATGTAGCGGCATCAACATGTCATGGTACAAATTTTGTCCCATTTGGGGCAGCTTTGGGTATATGCTTCTCACAAACCGGAGCTTCTCACAACAAGCATGATGGTTTTCGGTGGGGAACGGCACACCTTTGGGGACGAAACGATATCCATTGCCTCTTTTTGCTTTCAATTTTTTTCTCGTGTCAACATAGAACAACAGGAGTGTTGTGTGAATTTTTGTGATTTTTCGGGGTTCGTTTGGACATTTTATGCATTAACTGATGTTTCAATGCATTTATGTCCGTAATTCAAATTTGAACTACATGCGCATGCTAAAGTGCATATAAATTGGTTGAGAAATCAAATCTGTGTCCTTGGATGCATGCTTAGGTACCATACAAGAAATGGGAATGAATTTCAAACACCAGGGCACCGTTGATTGCCGGCAGAACATTGATATGCCTGGTTTTTAAATTCTATTAAATCCAAAACTCGTCTGAAATTCATGAAACTTCGCATGCTATCATGTACCGGCACCGACATGTCATGGTACCAATTTTGTCCCATTTGGGGCAGGTTTGGGTATATGCTTCTCACAAACCGGAGCTTCTCACAACAAGCATGATGGTTTCGGTAGGGAACGTCCCACCTTTGGGGACAAAACGATATCCATTGCCGCTTGTTGCTTTCAAATTTGTTTCTCGTGTGAACATAGAACAACAGGAGTGTTGTGTGAATTTTTGTGATTTTTCGGGGTTCGTTTGGACATTTTATGCATTAACTGATGTTTCAATTCATTTATGTGCGTAATTCAAATTTGAACTACATGCGCATGCTCTAGTGCATATAAATTGGTTGAAAAATCAAATCTCCGTACTTGGGTGCATGCTTAGGTCCCATGCAAGAAATGGGAATGAATTTCAAACACCAGGGCACCGTTGATTGCCAGCAAAACATTGATATCCTGGTTTTTAAATTGTAGTAAATCCAAAATTCGTTTGAAATTCATGAAACTTGGCATGCTATCATGTAGCGGCATCAACATCTCGTGGTACAAATTTTGTCCCATTTGGGGCAGTTTTGGGTATATGTTTCTCACAAACTGGAGCTTCTCACAACAAGCATGATGGTTTTCAGTAGGGAACGTCCCACCTTTAGGGACGAAATGATATCCATTGCCTCTTTGTCACAGCCCCAGATTTGTTTGTAGTTAGTGGCATCTGCATCCATGCATCATGTTTGATTTCAAAGGAATTTTGAAATGGGGATGACAGAATCCCCAGCACCCCCCCTGAACACAACTAGGGTTTACTAAAATTATTTCAATGAACCCAAAATGCCCTTCATAAATGTTCACCAACTTTGGTCCTGGCTAAACCCTCTGCCAAAAATGGTTTCATATTTTTGGAGGTATTTTTAGGCTGTTGAGAATATTTTCAAATGTGCCTCTAAATATTTTCAGGGTTTTTCTAAATGGAATAGTATTTCTACTATTTCAAAACACAGAACAGAAGAAAATAAAAAGAAAAACAGAAAAAGAGAGAGAGGGAATTACCTGGTCATACCTGTGTAGCCACTTGGCCCAAGTGGCAGGCCCAGCCCACCACCGCTGCCAGTCGCCCTCCTCCTTACGCCAGAAGGACGCCGACGTGTCGCCTGCGCGCGCACCTGAGGCCACCTCCTGCTTCCACCTCCTCCTGCCTCCCTGCTCGCTTCGCCGACCCTCTGGAGATGACACGCAGCCTCCCCGACCGCCCCTCACTCTCTCCCGAGCTCCCTCCCCTCTGCTCTCTCTCCCCCTCTCATGCCCGAGCGCAGCCGTCGCCACCGACGTCGTTCGCCGCGGCCACAACCACTACCCCGCCTCGCCGATGTGCTCAGACGCTCCGCCTCGACCCCCTCTTCCTCTCCACCGAGCCGCGCCCCGCTGGAGGCCCTACAGCGTCGTCCCCGACATCGTCTTCAACCTTTGGCCGCCGGTGAACTCTTCGGGGATTCGCGAGCTCCAGCCTCTCCCCGGCCTCGCCGACGCCTCTACTGGAATCGCCGTGAGCCCCTGCCTCTTTCCCCTCTCTCCCCGTGCTCTCCCACGTCCTCTAACCACCGTGGCCATCGGAGCCGATTGCTCCTCACCACCGGCCATGTCGCCACCGCGGCTATAGCCATGCAAGCACGCGCCCGAGCTCACTGCGGCACTCGCCGCACTCCCGCGAGTCGAACACGACCGTCCACGGCTCTTCCCGTGCCCCGCGCCGCCCACACCGTTGTTGCCCGAACTCCGGCCGCCGCAAAAGTTGCTGCCGTCGTCGATTTAGTCCACTCCGGCGCGGGTTGTTACCTCCGTTGGATGCGCGAGACTCTCATCTTTCCGTAGCCGCAAACCGCGTCCAAAACCGAGCCCTGTGGGCGTTTTCCGAAGCCCTCCGCCGCGCCTGTCGTTGCCGGCGACAAGTCGCCGGTGGGGGTTGACCCGCTGACCGGCGTGGTTTGACCCCGCTGACCAAATTGACCCCGGGTGGGCCCAGTTGACCCCTCTGGGTCGATGACAAATGGGACCCAGCCCTGCTAATTTTAGGATTAATACTAATTAAATTTAGTTAGTATAACTAACCACTGACACGCGGGACCCACTGTCAGGTTTGACCTGGACCCGGCCCCGTTGACCCTGACATCACACTGACGTCAGGCTGACGCAATAATCCATTTTCTGGAATTAGTTTAATTCTAAATATTTAGAAAATCCAGAAAATTGTGCAAACTTCTAAAAATCATATAAAATCAACCGTAACTCCAAATGAAACAAATTATATATGAAAAATGATCAGAAAAATTCAATATATCCATCTGTACCATTTGCATGCATCTTAGAACACTTTAGCCTTGCTGTTTAGGTGAAACATGCTAATGTACCATTATGACTATATACATGAGCTCACATTTGAATCTCTGATTCAAATAGGGTTCAAATCAACCTGTTCTATTATGCATTAGCTCAAACACATAGCATATTTCCATGTCATAGCATGCATCATATTGCTGCATATCACCATGTGTTAATTGTGTTCTTTCTGTGTTGCCGGTAATTGCCCCTTTTCGATAGACGCGTTTCGACGATGTGATCGTTGACACTGATGAAGACTCAATGTTATCTTCAGAAGTGCCAGGCAAGCAAAACCCCCTTGTTTATTCCGATACAATCCCACTCTCTCGCTCCTGCTCTCTTTTACTGCATTAGGACAACAACGGTTCACTGTTACATGCTGCGGTAGCTGAACCCCTTATCCTCTGCATGACCTGTCATTGCCACAGTAAATAGATGAAACCCACTAGCATGAGTAGGAGTTGTTTGAGCCCTGATGTGCCTACTCATTCATGCTTGTTGTCATGCCTGCTACTACTTAGAGTTGAGTCGGGTCTGATTCATCGGGAATGAATTGGAATGTGGTGAACATGTCCTACTGTGTGTGAGCTAAGTGTGTGAACACGATTTGGTAAAGGTAGCGGTGAGAGGCCATGTAGGAGTACATGGTGGGTTGTCTCATTGCAGCCGTCCTCAGGAACTAAGTTCTGTGTTTGTGATCCATGAACAGTTACTACCACACATTGGGCTCCGGGCGCTCCAAGCCCTCTCGACTTATTAATCAACTTGATCTCTGTCCAGGAGTTTCAACTAGTTTCTGGTGTTTGTAGGTAGTGTTAGTAGTCTACCAAGTGGCACCCTGTACAGGTGGGCTTGGGACAGACTAGGCACCGTGGCCGGGTAAACCAAGCGCCGCCCGTTTGGTGGGCTTGGAACCCTGTACACATCGTTTGGGGCCGTGAGCGACACCCCGACCGGATCTCCTTGCGGATGGAACCCGAATAGGCGATAAACCTGGACTAGAGACTTGTGTGGTTAGTCAGGTCGTGGCCGACTCCCTCGCCCGGCTTCCGCTTGAAGGTTGCCGAGGTACATGACGTGTACAGGGCGATAAGTGGTGAGAGCGTGTGTGAAGAAGTACACCCCTGTAGGGTTATCATTATCTATTCGAATAGCCGGATTCCTCGGATATGGAAACTTGGACCCCTTGCATAGTTCATAGACAAGTGAAAGTGGATACTCTAAAATGCGCAAGATAAGCGTGAGTGCTATGGATGGCGTTCTCGTAGGAAGACGGGAGCGGATCCATAGTGGTGTATTGGTATGGTGATTATGTGGACTCGTGTGCGCCACCTCAAAAGAGTTACTTGCAGTCGTAGTTCAGGATAGCCACCGAGTCAAAGCTGGCTTGCTGCAGTTAAACTCCACTGCCCCCTTTGTTGATACCGATGCATATGTAGTTAGTTCTGATGTAAGTCTTGCTGGGTACATTTGTACTCACGTTTGCCTATTTTATGTTTTTGCAGAGAGACGTCAGTCTCGCTAGTAGTTCCGTGTGGACTTCGACGTTTAGCTTGATACCTCAGCTACGATCTTGTGCCCTCGGCAGGATCTAGTGGATAGTCAGGCTTCTCAGCCTTTTTCATTTGTAGATGTCTGTACTCAGACATGTTTAGCTTCCGCATGTTCTTTGCCTTGTATGCTCTGAATGTTGGGTCATGAGACCCATGCTTGTAATATCTCGCTCCTCGGAGCCTAATGAATAAATACTTTGAGTCGTAGAGTCTTGTTGTGATGCCATGTTGTATTTACACATATCGAGCATATTGTGTGTATGATTGAAATGCTTGGTATGTGTGGGATCCGACTATCTAGTTGTTTATCCTTGGCAGCCTATCATATGGGGAAATGTAGTCTAGTGCTTCTGAGCGATAGTAGTCCGCTACAGCCCGGTTCACCGGAGTCCTGCTAGCCCAGCACTACTGCTCAGGACGCTTGACTGGCCGGCATGTGTTTCACTTCGTTCCTGTGTCTGTCCCCTCGGGGAAATGTCACGCGGTGACATTCGGAGTCCTGCCTAGCCTGCTACAGCTCGGGTTACCGGAGTCCTGTTAGCCCAGTGCTACAGCCCGGATTCACACGCTGATGACCGACATGCTCGATGTGATTCATGTATGCCTGTCCTCATGGGTTAGCGCCGCTTTGGGTTCACGACTAGCCATGTCGGCCCGGGTTCTTTGTCATATGGATGCTAGCGACACTATCATATACGTGAGCCAAAAGGCGCAAACGGTCCCGGGCCAGGTAAGGTGGCACCCGTGGGAATACCGTGCGTGAGGCCGCAAAGTGATATGATGTGTTACATGCTAGATCGGTGTGACTTAGGATCGGGGTCCTGACAGCGTTGGTATCAGAGCCTGACTGCCTGTAGGTTTACCAAGCCAAACTGGTTGAAGTTGAGTCTAGAAATGCTTTAGTTATATAAGGGAATTGATTGTGGAAGGGAACGTAAGGCTCTTTTTACTCCTTTTACCTCATGGCCTTCTGATCTGAGTCATCCTGTTCTTTTCTACGGGGATTAAGAACTAGGCTTCTCATCTATCTTTCAGGATGACGTGTTACTAAACTGTTGTTGCCTAGGATTGTTGAGTTCAAACCTCAGTTCAGTTTCTACTACTTCCATATGTTCATGACTGGCCTCAGAACTTTGATATGATGTTGTTGAGTGTCTATGCAAACTGTTGTGAATGTCTCAAATCTTTTTCTAAGCATTTACAGCCGTTATGCTGTCCGAGTCATCCCAGGTTTCTAAATAATCCGATGCATTTGCAAATCCCTTCTTTCTGTTCCCGATGTCCATTTGGGCCAGATTAATCACACTAATCGGTCAGTTGAGGTACTCTATTGCCTCGACATATATGTTGGAACTGTTATTATGACCCTAGGTGTTTTAGGGAGTCACCTAGTAAACTAGGCATTTTTTTGTGTTCCCGGTGTGATGATTCTGGCCATTATTCTCGAAAGCATCCCATGATGCCATTTAGCAGTAGGTATTCTACTCTTGGGTTCTTGAACCCGAGATTCACCCTACTTACCTCATGTCGATAGTGCTTGCTCGTTCCTTTAGGATATTAGTAACATTTGCGATAGTCCTCAAGGTTCGTGGTACATTCTTCTTCCAATTACCACGAACCATTCTTGGCAGGAGTTCTTTGAACCGAAGAATCACAATCAGAGTACTCTTGAGGAGTTCTCCATTCTTAATTATGAATCTGCCAGTTCTACCTTTCCGCATGGGTTATCTGGAAGAAATGTTGAGCTTCGCTCGACATACTAATCTATGCATCCACAACTCAGAAAAGATATATGTCCCTTTGAGTTGTCCCTCCTTTGTTGTGTTCTGGCCCTCGTCTATCAATTGATAGTCAGGAGTGGTCGTGCATTCGTGTTCATCGGTCCTAGTATTCTTGTGGTTCGTCAAGCCATTCTGTTCTGGAATGACTAGGAGAAACAAACTCCAGTACCTCATCCATATCTAGGATTGGGTCAAAGCAATTGTACTTCACAGATCAAAATGCCAATCCAGCTTTTGTTCTGTTCTACCACGGAGTGTTACCATCTTTATGTCAAGAGAGTCATGAGAATAGCACCACCTCTTATGAGTTCTTGACGCAGTAATACTTCTTGCCATCATTGTTCATTCCTCGGTTCCGTGTTGTCACAACCGGAATGCCGACAAGTGAACCATGATGTGTGAAATCAATACTCCTAGCAACCGTGTTGCTTGGTAGTAAATGGACAAAATCCTCATTCTTAGCGTGTTGGTTATTGAATTATCATTCTAAGATTGATCATGCTACCTAGTCCTTATTTCCGGTGCACTCTTCGTTCAATGAGTGAGGATTATTCAACCCCTTGCTTATTTGATCATACCATCTTGCTTTGAAAAGCAAGATTGCTCTCGAGCTTAGTAACATATCGGTGGTTCGTGATTCTCCGAATATCTTCTCGGAAGTATTACCAGGTTGTCACCTGACCGCTATGTTGAGCTCGTGATCACGTTGGTTTCTTATAAACCACCCCTTCTCCAAGAACTTGTGGTGGATACCCCTGAGCTAGTTGGTTAAGCTAAACAACAACTTGGAGAGTTGGAAGATAAAAGCTTGCCTTACTTAGTTCATTCCAAAGGGATATCCTTTTGTGTGCGCGTGTCTTGAAGAAAGGTGATATCTTCATCGATTGGTCCTCATGATCAGTTGTTGGATCTATTGCCTTGGCAAAACTTTGACTTGAGTATGGGCTATCGTCAAGTCAAATCAGAGCCAACGATGTTCATAATGTTGTCTTACTCGTGGTTGATCCCTCAAGCATACACCATTACATCTTTTGGTCTGACCAATGCTATCACCGTGTTCACATGATGGTGGAAGTCCAGTGATATGGAATTTCCGATGGGTTGTTGTTGAGCCCACCAGCAGCATTTTGTCTCCCCCATGATTCATGTTGAACATCCAACTAGTATTGGAAACTTTATAAGCGTTATCTTCGTGTTCCGTTCATGAAGCTTATGCTTGGATGGAAGAAGTGACTTCCTTTAATTCACGTGCATTTGATGAAAGTTGTCACCGTGAATTTGAGAAAGGTTTTTTTTTGCTTCCCCTGGAGTCATCCCAAGTCAGTCATGCATACGTGCGAAGTATTCTATGGTTTGGTAGATTAATTACCTCCACTCCATATGTATTCCCTAGCACACCAAGCCACTGATTGATTTGTTCAAGGAGAAGAAGTTCCTCCTTAAGAGCTAATCATGACTTACGCAAGGACTTCGTTATCCACAATGATGGTTCCTCACCTGAACTTTGGTAGTGTTTTATTGTAAGACTACTCTGTGGTCCTGCTTGTCTGGGACATCATGTTCACATGTGTGTAGCAGAACCAGCTCATGTTTTGGAGCTATCTATCATAGTTCATCTCCCGAGATTCTCGCAACGTTATCTCGTCGACTTGTGTTGCAACCTTTTCTTTTCTGGACATGTTGTCTGAAAAATCCTGTTACCAGCCAGATCTGAATCTCAGGCAGATATGATGGCTGGAACATTTTCAAGATCTATGATGTAGGTCCCGACGAGGTTGATGTTTTGGCCGACACACCTAGCCGGAAGATCTATTATTGTAGTATCTTGAACGAGCAATTCGACCATCTTCTCCATGAGGGTTTTATGACTTATTCCACAAGTTGTTCCTTATGGATTTTTGTGCTCCCGAAGTCCGACCTTTGCTTGATGGCCATGTAGATGCTTCTAAGCATGATCGTGGTAGCTAGAACATCAGGGAGAACATTAGAAGCGGAGTGCTAAATGTCTCTCGGTCGATCATCCAGATTTGTTTCCTTGGCATTGCTAAGGTAAAAATCTAAGAAGGTGTTATCTTCCTTTACATCGGCATCGTCCATCACTATTCATCATGGTAGTATGTTGTGTTGCCAGGATCCTTGACACGGATGTTGGTAAGACCTTGATGAATATGGAAATGCTCAAGTTCTTGAGAGCACACTCAGTCACTAGGTTATGTCCTCGGTATCAATTGGATTGTGCCTCCCGTTTGCCGAGTTGCTCTATAACCATAGTTTCCTTTCCGAACTGAGTATGCCATTTCCCCGAACCCCTTTCAAATGATCGTTGTGAATTGCCTTAGCCTGGTAGGGGGAGTTTCAATTATCCTTCCCGATAGAGTTTCTTTCTAACGTCATCGAGTTGGATGAAGATCTAGAAAGCAAAGACGTCAAGATCAATATGATGTAGCGAATCAACATCTCCGAGAAGGGCAGTTGGATCATGAAGATCGTGTTATTAGCTTTGTGTCCCCTCTGTCTTCTTACCTCACGTCTCGAATCTCGGGACGAGATTCTTGTTTAGTGGGGGTGAGTTGTCACAGTCCCATATTTGTTTGTAGTTAGCGGCATCTGCATCCATGCATCATGTTTGATTTCAAAGGAATTTTGAAATGGGGATGACAGAACCCCCAGCACCCCCCCTGAACACAACTAGGGTTTACTAAAATTATTTCAATGAACCCAAAATGCCCTTCATAAATGTTCACCATCTTTGGTCCTGGCTAAACCCTCTGCCAAAAATGGTTTCATATTTTTGGAGGCTATTCTGGATTTTTGCACCAAGCCATAAGTATTTGCATTTGGGCAATTTAAATTCTATAAATAATTTAAAATGCCCAAATAATCATGAAGGTATTTTTAGGCTGTTGAGAATATTTTCAAATGTGCCTCTAAATATTTTCAGGGTTTTTCTAAATGGAATAGTATTTCTACTATGTCAAAACACAGAACAGAAGCAAATAAAAAGAAAAACAGAAAAAGAGAGAGAGGGAATTACCTGGTCATACCTGTGTAGCCACTTGGCCCAAGTGGCCGGCCCAGCCCACCACCGCTGCCAGTCGCCCTCCTCCTTACGCCAGAAGGACGCCGGCGTGTCGCCTGCGCGTGCACCTGAGGCCACCTCCTGCTTCCACCTCCTCCTGCCTCCCTGCTCGCTTCGCCGACCCTCTGGAGACGACATGCAGCCTCCCCGACCGCCCCTCACTCTCTCCCGAGCTCCCTCCCCTCTGCTCTCTCTCCCCCTCTCATGCCCGAGCGCAGCCGTCGCCACCGACGCCGTTCGCCGCAGCCACAGCCACTACCCCGCCTAGCCGATGTGCTCAGACGCTCCGCCTCGACCCCCTCTTCCTCTCCACCGAGCCGCGCCCCGCCGGAGGCCCTGCAGCGTCGTCCCCGACATCGTCTTCAACCTCTGGCCGCCGGTGAACTCTTCGGGGATTCGCGAGCTCCAGCCTCTCCCCGGCCTCGCCGACGCCTCTACTGGAATCGCCGTGAGCCCGTGCCTCTTTCCCCTCTCTCCCCATGCTCTCCCGCGTCCTCTAACCACCGTGGCCATCGGAGCCGATTGCTCCTCGCCGCCGGCCATGTCGCCACCGCGGCTACGGCCATGCAAGCACGCGCCCGAGCTCACTGCCGCACTCGCCGCACTCCCGCGCGTCGAACACGACCGTCCACGGCTCTTCCCGTGCCCCGCGCCGCCCACACCGTTGTTGCCCGAACTCCGGCCGCCGCAAAAGTTGCCGCTGTCGTCGATTTAGTCCACTCCGGCGCGGGTTGTTACCTCCGTTGGATGCGCGAGACTCTCAGCTTTCCGTAGCCGCAAACCGCGTCCAAAACCGAGCCCTGTGGGCGTTTTCCGAAGCCCTCCGCCGCGCCTGTCGTCGCCGGCGACAAGTCGCCTGTGGGGGTTGACCCGCTGACCGACGTGGATTGACCCCGCTGACCAAATTGACCCCGGGTGGGCCCAGTTGACCCCTCTGGGTCGATGACAAATGGGACCCAGCCCTGCTAATTTTAGGATTAATACTAATTAAATTTAGTTAGTATAACTAACCACTGACACGCGGGACCCACTGTCAGGTTTGACCTGGACCCGGCCCCGTTGACCCTGACATCACACTGACGTCAGGCTGACGCAATAATCCATTTTCTGGAATTAGTTTAATTCTAAATATTTAGAAAATCCAGAAAATTGTGCAAACTTCTAAAAATCATATAAAATCAACCGTAACTCCAAATGAAACAAATTATATATGAAAAATGATCAGAAAAATTAAATATATCCATCTGTACCATTTGCATGCATGTTAGAACACTTTAACCTTGCTGTTTAGGTGAAACAAGCTAATGTACCATTATGACTATATACATGAGCTCACATTTGAATCTCTGATTCAAATAGGGTTCAAATCAACCTGTTCTATTATGCATTAGCTCAAACACATAGCATATTGCCATGTCATAGCATGCATCATATTGCTGCTTATCACCATGTGTTAATTGTGTTCTTTCTGTGTTGCCGGTAATTGCCCCTTTTCGATAGACGCGTTTCGATGATGTGATCGTTGACACTGATGAAGACTCAATGTTATCTTCAGAAGTGCCAGGCAAGCAAAACCCCCTTGTTCATTCCGATACAATCCCACTCTCTCGCTCCTGCTCTCTTTTACTGCATTAGGACAACAACGGTTCACTGTTACATGCTGCGGTAGCTGAACCCCTTATCCTCTGCATGACCTGTCATTGCCACAGTAAATAGATGAAACCCACTAGCATGAGTAGGAGTTGTTTGAGCCCTAATGTGCCTACTCATTCATGCTTGTTGTCATGCCTGCTACTGCTTAGAGTTGAGTCGGGTCTGATTCATCGGGAATGAATTGGAATGTGGTGAACATGTCCTACTGTGTGTGAGCTAAGTGTGTGAACACAATTTGGTAAAGGTAGCGGTGAGAGGCCATGTAGGAGTACATGGTGGGTTGTCTCATTGCAGCCGTCCTCAGGAACTGAGTTCTGTGTTTGTGATCCATGAACAGTTACTACCACACATTGGGCTCCGGGCGCTCCAAGCCCTCTCGACTTATTAATCAACTTGATCTCTGTCCAGGAGTTGCAACTAGTTTCTGGTGTTTGTAGGTAGTGTTAGTAGTCTACCAAGTGGCACCCTGTACAGGTGGGCTTGGGACAGACTAGGCACCATGGCCGGGTAAACCAAGCGCCGCCCGTTTGGTGGGCTTGGAACCCTGTACACATCGTTTGGGGCCGTGAGCGACACCCCGGCCGGATCTCCTTGCGGATGGAACCCGAATAGGCGATAAACCTGGACTAGAGACTTGTGTGGTTAGTCAGGTCGTGGCCAACTCCCTCGCCCGGCTTCCGCTTGAAGGTTGCCGAGGTACATGACGTGTACAGGGCGATAAGTGGCGAGAGCGTGTGTGAAGAAGTACACCCCTGCAGGGTTATCATTATCTATTCGAATAGCCGGATTCCTCGGATATGGAAACTTGGACCCCTTGCATAGTTCATAGACAAGTGAAAGTGGATACTCTAAAATGCGCAAGATAAGCGTGAGTGCTATGGATGGCGTTCTCGTAGGAAGACGGGAGCGGATCCATAGTGGTGTATTGGTATGGTGATTATGTGGACTCATGTGCGCCACCTCAAAAGAGTTACTTGCAGTCGTAGTTCAGGATAGCCACCGAGTCAAAGCTGGCTTGCTGCAGTTAAACTCCACTGCCCCCTTTGTTGATACCGATGCATATGTAGTTAGTTCTGATGTAAGTCTTGCTGGGTACATTTGTACTCACGTTTGCCTATTTTATGTTTTTGCAGAGAGACGTCAGTCTCGCTAGTAGTTTCGTGTGGACTTCGACGTTTAGCTTGATACCTCAGCTACGATCTTGTGCCCTCGACAGGATCTAGTGGATAGTCAGGCTTCTCAGCCTTTTTCATTTGTAGATGTCTGTACTCAGACATGTTTAGCTTCCGCATGTTCTTTTCCTTGTATGCTCTGAATGTTGGGTCATGAGACCCATTCTTGTAATATCTCGCTCCTCGGAGCCTAATGAATAAATACTTTGAGTCGTAGAGTCTTGTTGTGATGCCATGTTGTATTTACACATATCGAGCATATTGTGTGTATGATTGAAATGCTTGGTATGTGTGGGATCCGACTATCTAGTTGATTATCCTTGGCAGCCTATCATATGGGGAAATGTAGTCTAGTGCTTCTGAGCGATAGTAGTCCGCTATAGCCCGGTTCACCGGAGTCCTGCTAGCCCAGCACTACTGCTCAGGACGCTTGAATGGCCGGCATGTGTTTCACTTCGTTCCTGTGTCTGTCCCTTCGAGGAAATGTCACGCGGCGACATCCGGAGTCCTGCCTAGCCTGCTACAGCCTGGGTTACCGGAGTCCTGTTAGCCCAGTGCTACAGCCCGGATTCACACGCTGATGACCGACATGCTCGATGTGATTCATGTATGCCTGTCCTCATGGGTTAGCGCCGCTTTGGGTTCACGACTAGCCATGTCGGCCCGGGTTCTTCGTCATATGGATGCTAGCGACACTATCATATACGTGAGCCAAAAGGCGCAAACGGTCCCGGGCCAGGTAAGGTGGCACCCGTGGGAATACCGTGCGTGAGGCCGCAAAGTGATATGATGTGTTACATGCTAGATCGGTGTGACTTAGGATCGGGGTCCTGACACTCTTATTGCATTCAATTTTTTCTAGTGTCAACATAGAACAACAGGAGTGTTGTGTGAATTTTTGTGATTTTTCGGGGTTCGTTTGGAAATTTTTATGCATTAACTGAGTTTTCAATGCATTTATGTGCATAATTCAAATTTGAACTACATGTGCATGCTCCAGTGCATATAAACTGGTTAAAAAATCAAATCTGTGTCCTTGGGTGCACGCTAAGGTCCCATGCAGGAAATGGGAATGAATTTCAAACACCAGGGCACAGTTGATTGCCGGCAAAACATTGAGATGCCTGGATTTTAAATTCTAGCAAATCCAAATCTCGTCTGAAATTCATGAAACTTGGCATGCTATCATGTAACGGCATCAACATCTCATGGTACAAATTTTGTCCCATTTGGGGCAGGTTTGGGTATATGCTTCTCAAAAACTGGAGCTTCTCACAAACCGGAGCTTCTCACAACAAGCATGATGGTTTTCGGTAGGGAACGTCCTACCTTTGGGGACGAAACGATATCCATTGCCTCTTGTTGCTTTCAATTTTTTTTCTCGTGTCAACATAGAACAACAAGAGTGTTGTGTGAAGTTTTGTGATTTTTCGGGGTTCGTTTGGACATTTTATGCATTAACTGATGTTTCAATGCATTTATGTGCGTAATTCAAATTTGAACTACATGCGCATGCTCCAGTGCATATAAATTGGTTGAGAAATCAAATCTGTGTCTTTGGATGCATGCTTAGGTACCATGCAAGAAATGGGAATGAATTTCAAACACCAGGGCACCGTTGATTGCGGGGCAAAACATTGAGATGCCTGGTTTTCAAATTCTAGTAAATCCAAAACTCGTCTGAAATTCATGAAACTTGGCATGCTATCATGTAGCGGCATCAACATGCCGTGGTACAAATTTTGTCCCATTTGGGGCAGGTTTGGGTATATGCTTCTCACAAACTGGAGCTTGTCACAAACCGGAGCTTCTCACAAGAAGCATGATGGTTTTCGGTAGGGAACGTCCCACCTTTGGGGACGAAACGATATCCATCGCCTCTTGTTGCTTTCAATTTTTTTTCTCGTGTCAACATAGAACAACAGGAGTGTTGTGTGAAGTTTTGTGATTTTTCGGGGTTCGTCTGGACATTTTATGCATTAACTGATGTTTCAATGCATTTATGTGCGTAATTCAAATTTGAACTACATGCGCATGCTCCAGTGCATATAAATTGGTTGAGAAATCAAATCTGTGTCCTTGGATGCATGCTTAGGTACCATGCAAGAAATGGGAATGAATTTCAAACACCAGGGCACCGTTGATTGCCGGCAAAACATTGAGATGCCTCGTTTTCAAATTCTAGTAAATCCAAAACTCGTCTGAAATTCATGAAACTTGGCATGCTATCATGTAGCGGCATCAACATGTCGTGGTACAAATTTTGTCCCATTTGGGGCAGGTTTGGGTATATGCTTCTCACAAACTGGAGATTCTCACAAACCGGAGCTTCTCACAACAAGCATGATGGTTTTCGGTAGGGAACGTCCCACCTTTGGGGACGAAACGATATCCATTGCCTCTTTTTGCCTTCAATTTTTTTTCACGTGTCAACATAGAAAAACAGGAGTGTTGTGTGAAGTTTTGTGATTTTTCGGGGTTCGTTTGGACATTTTATGCATCAACTGATGTTTCAATGCATTTATCTGCGTAATTCAAATTTGAACTACATGCGCATGCTCCAGTGCATATAAATTGGTTGAGAAATCAAATCTGTGTCCTTGGATGCATGCTTAGGTACCATGCAAGAAATGGGAATGAATTTCAAACACCAGGGCACCGTTGATTGCCGGCAAAACATTGAGATGCCTCGTTTTCAAATTCTAGTAAATCCAAAACTCGTCTGAAATTCATGAAACTTGGCATGCTATCATGTAGCGGCATCAACATGCCGTGGTACAAATTTTGTCCCATTTGGGGCAGGTTTGGGTATATGCTTCTCACAAACCGGAGCTTCTCACGACAAGCATGATGGTTTTCGGTAGGGAACGTCCCACCTTTGGGGACGAAATGATATCCCTTGCCTCTTATTGCTTTCAATTTTTTTTCTCATGTCAACATAGAAAAACAGGAGTGTTGTGTGAATATTCGTGATTTTTCGGGGTTTGTTTGGACATTTTTATCCATTAACTGAGTTTTCAATGCATTTATGTGCATAGTTAAAATTTGAACTACATGCGCATGCTCCAGCGCATATAAATCGGTTGAAAAATCAAATATGTGTCCTTGGGTGCATGCTTAGGTCCCATGAAAGAAATGGGAATGAATCTCAAACACCAGGGCACCGTTGATTACCGGCAAAACATTGAGATGCCTGGTTTTCAAATTCTAGTAAATCCAAAACTCGTCTGAAATTCATTAAACTTGGCATGCTATCATGTAGCGTCATCAACATGCCGTGGTACAAATTTGTCCCATTTGGGGCAGGTTTGGGTATATGTTTCTCACAAACAGGAGCTTCTCACAAACCGGAGCTTCTCACAACAAGGATGATGGTTTTCCGTAGGGAACGGCCCACCTTTGGGGACGAAACGATATCCATTGCCTCTTGTTGCTTTCAAATTTTTTTTCTCGTGTCAACATAGAACAACAGGAGTGTTGTGTGAAGTTTTGTGATATTTCGGGGTTCGTTTGGACATTTTATGCATTAACTGATGTTTCAATACATTTATGTGCGTAATTCAAATTTGAACTACATGCGCATGCTCCAGTGCATATAAATTGGTTGAGAAATCAAATCTGTGTCCTTGGATGCATGCTTAGGTACCATGAAAGAAATGGGAATGAATTTCAAACACCAGGGCAGCGTTGATTGCCGGCAAAACATTGAGATGCGTGGTTTTCAAATTCTAGTAAATCCAAAACTCGTCTGAAATTCATGAAACTTGGCATGCTATCATGTAGCGGGATCAACATGCCGTGGTGCAATTTTTGTCCCATTTTGGGCAGGTTTGGGTATATGCTTCTCACAAACCGGAGCTTCTCACGACGAGCATGATGGTTTTCGGTTGGGAACGTCCCACCTTTGGGGACGAAACGATATCCATTGCCTCTTATTGCTTTCAATTTTTTTCTCATGTCAACATAGAAAAACAGGAGTGTTGTGTGAATTTTTGTGATTTTTCGGGGTTTGTTTGGACATTCTTATGCATTAACTGAGTTTTCAATGCATTAATGTGCATAGTTAAAATGAGCATGCTCCAATGCATATAAATTGGTTCAAAAATCAAATCTGTGTCCTTGGGTGCATGCTTAGGTCCCATGAAAGAAATGGGAATGAATCTCAAACACCAGGGCACCGTTGATTGCTGGCAAAACATTGAGATGCCTGGTTTTTAAATTCTAGTACATCCAAAACTCGTCTGAAATTCATGAAACTTGGCATGCTATCATGTAGCGGCATCAAGATGCCGTGGTACAAATTTTGTCCCATTTGGGGCAGGTTTGGGTATATGCTTCTCACAAACTGGAGCTTCTCACAAACCGGAGCTTCTCACAACAAGCATGATGGTTTTCGGTAGGGAACGTCCCACCTTTGGGGACGAAACGATATCCATTGCCCCTTGTTGCTTTCAATTTTTATTCTCGTGTCAACATAGAACAACAGGAGTGTTGTGTGAAGTTTTGTGAGTTTTCGGGGTTCGTTTGGACATTTTATGCATTAACTGATGTTTCAATGCATTTATGTGCGTAATTCAAATTTGAACTACATGCGCATGCTCCAGTGCATATAAATTGGTTGAGAAATCAAATCTGTGTCCTTGGATGCATGCTTAGGTACCATGCAAGAAATGGGAATGAATTTCAAACACCAGGGCACCGTTGATTGCCGGCAAAACATTGAGATGCCTGGTTTTCAAATTCTAGTAAATCCAAAACTCGTCTGAAATTCATGAAACTTGGCATGCTATCATGTAGCGGCATCAACATGCCGTGGTACAAATTTTGTCCCATTTGGGGCAGGTTTGGGTATATGCTTCTCACAAACCGGAGCTTCTCACGACAAGCATGATGGTTTTCGGTAGGGAACGTCCCACCTTTGGGGACGAAATGATATCCCTTGCCTCTTATTGCTTTCAATTTTTTTTCTCATGTCAACATAGAAAAACAGGAGTGTTGTGTGAATATTCGTGATTTTTCGGGGTTTGTTTGGACATTTTTATCCATTAACTGAGTTTTCAATGCATTTATGTGCATAGTTAAAATTTGAACTACATGCGCATGCTCCAGCGCATATAAATCGGTTGAAAAATCAAATATGTGTCCTTGGGTGCATGCTTAGGTCCCATGAAAGAAATGGGAATGAATCTCAAACACCAGGGCACCGTTGATTACCGGCAAAACATTGAGATGCCTGGTTTTCAAATTCTAGTAAATCCAAAACTCGTCTGAAATTCATTAAACTTGGCATGCTATCATGTAGCGTCATCAACATGCCGTGGTACAAATTTGTCCCATTTGGGGCAGGTTTGGGTATATGTTTCTCACAAACAGGAGCTTCTCACAAACCGGAGCTTCTCACAACAAGGATGATGGTTTTCCGTAGGGAACGGCCCACCTTTGGGGACGAAACGATATCCATTGCCTCTTGTTGCTTTCAAATTTTTTTTCTCGTGTCAACATAGAACAACAGGAGTGTTGTGTGAAGTTTTGTGATATTTCGGGGTTCGTTTGGACATTTTATGCATTAACTGATGTTTCAATACATTTATGTGCGTAATTCAAATTTGAACTACATGCGCATGCTCCAGTGCATATAAATTGGTTGAGAAATCAAATCTGTGTCCTTGGATGCATGCTTAGGTACCATGAAAGAAATGGGAATGAATTTCAAACACCAGGGCAGCGTTGATTGCCGGCAAAACATTGAGATGCGTGGTTTTCAAATTCTAGTAAATCCAAAACTCGTCTGAAATTCATGAAACTTGGCATGCTATCATGTAGCGGGATCAACATGCCGTGGTGCAATTTTTGTCCCATTTTGGGCAGGTTTGGGTATATGCTTCTCACAAACCGGAGCTTCTCACGACGAGCATGATGGTTTTCGGTTGGGAACGTCCCACCTTTGGGGACGAAACGATATCCATTGCCTCTTATTGCTTTCAATTTTTTTCTCATGTCAACATAGAAAAACAGGAGTGTTGTGTGAATTTTTGTGATTTTTCGGGGTTTGTTTGGACATTCTTATGCATTAACTGAGTTTTCAATGCATTAATGTGCATAGTTAAAATGAGCATGCTCCAATGCATATAAATTGGTTCAAAAATCAAATCTGTGTCCTTGGGTGCATGCTTAGGTCCCATGAAAGAAATGGGAATGAATCTCAAACACCAGGGCACCGTTGATTGCTGGCAAAACATTGAGATGCCTGGTTTTTAAATTCTAGTACATCCAAAACTCGTCTGAAATTCATGAAACTTGGCATGCTATCATGTAGCGGCATCAAGATGCCGTGGTACAAATTTTGTCCCATTTGGGGCAGGTTTGGGTATATGCTTCTCACAAACTGGAGCTTCTCACAAACCGGAGCTTCTCACAACAAGCATGATGGTTTTCGGTAGGGAACGTCCCACCTTTGGGGACGAAACGATATCCATTGCCCCTTGTTGCTTTCAATTTTTATTCTCGTGTCAACATAGAACAACAGGAGTGTTGTGTGAAGTTTTGTGAGTTTTCGGGGTTCGTTTGGACATTTTATGCATTAACTGATGTTTCAATGCATTTATGTGCGTAATTCAAATTTGAACTACATGCGCATGCTCCAGTGCATATAAATTGGTTGAGAAATCAAATCTGTGTCCTTGGATGCATGCTTAGGTACCATGCAAGAAATGGGAATGAATTTCAAACACCAGGGCACCGTTGATTGCCGGCAAAACATTGAGATGCCTGGTTTTCAAATTCTAGTAAATCCAAAACTCGTCTGAAATTCATGAAACTTGGCATGCTATCATGTAGCGGCATCAACATGCCATGGTGCAGTTTTTGTCCCATTTTGGGCAGGTTTGGGTATATGCTTCTCACAAACCGGAGCTTCTCACGACAAGCATGATGGTTTTCGGTAGGGAACGTCCCACCTTTGGGGACGAAACGATATCCATTGCCTCTTATTGCTTTCAATTTTTTTCTCATGTCAACATAGAAAAACAGGAGTGTTGTGTGAATTTTTCTGATTTTTCAGGGTTTGTTTGGACATTTTTATCCATTAACTGAGTTTTCAATGCATTTATGTGCATAGTTTAAATTTGAACTACATGCGCATGCTCCAGTGCATATAAATTGGTTGAAAAATCAAATATGTGTCCTTGGGTGCATGCTTAGGTCCCATGAAAGAAATGGGAATGAATCTCAAACACCAGGGCACCGTTGATTACCGGCAAAACATTGAGATGCCTGGTTTTCAAATTCTAGTAAATCCAAAACTCGTCTGAAATTCATTAAACTTGGCATGCTATCATGTAGCGGCATCAAGATGCCGTGGTACAAATTTGTCCCATTTGGGGCAGGTTTGGGTATATGCTTCTCACAAACTGGAGCTTCTCACAAACCGGAGCTTCTCACAACAAGCATGATGGTTTTCCGTAGGGAACGGCCCACCTTTGGGGACGAAACGATATCCATTGCCTCTTGTTGCTTTCAATTTTTTTTTCTCGTGTCAACATAGAACAACAGGAGTGTTGTGTGAAGTTTTGTGATTTTTCGGGTTCGTTTGGACATTTTATGCATTAACTGATGTTTCAATACATTTATGTGCGTAATTCAAATTTAAACTACATGCGCATGCTCTAGTGCATATAAATTGGTTGAGAAATCAAATCTGTGTCCTTGGATGCATGCTTAGGTACCATGCAAGAAATGGGAATGAATTTCAAACACCAGGGCACCGTTGATTGCCGGCAAAACATTGAGATGCGTGGTTTTCAAATTCTAGTAAATCCAAAACTCGTCTGAAATTCATGAAACTTGGCATGCTATCATGTAGCGGGATCAACATGCCGTGGTGCAATTTTTGTCCCATTTTGGGCAGGTTTGGGTATATGCTTCTCACAAACCGGAGCTTCTCACGACGAGCATGATGGTTTTCGGTTGGGAACGTCCCACCTTTGAAGACAAAACGATATCCATTGCCTCTTATTGCTTTCAATTTTTTTCTCATGTCAACATAGAAAAACAGGAGTGTTGTGTGAATTTTTGTGATTTTTCGGGGTTTGTTTGGACATTCTTATGCATTAACTGAGTTTTCAATGCACTAATGTGCATAGTTAAAATTTGAACTACATGCGCATGCTCCAATGCATATAAATTGGTTCAAAAATCAAATCTGTGTCCTTGGGTGCATGCTTAAGTCCCATGAAAGAAATGGGAATGAATCTCAAACACCAGGGCACCGTTGATTGCCGGCAAAACATTGAGATGCCTGGTTTTTAAATTCTAGTACATCCAAAACTCGTCTGAAATTCATGAAACTTGGCATGCTATCATGTAGCGGCATCAAGATGCCGTGGTACAAATTTTGTCCCATTTGGGGCAGGTTTGGGTATATGCTTCTCACAAACTGGAGCTTCTCACAAACCGGAGCTTCTCACAACAAGCATGATGGTTTTCGGTAGGGAACGTCCCACCTTTGGGGACGAAACGATATCCATTGCCCCTTGTTGCTTTCAATTTTTTTTCTCGTGTCAACATAGAACAACAGGAGTGTTGTGTGAAGTTTTGTGAGTTTTCGGGGTTCGTTTGGACATTTTATGCATTAACTGATGTTTCAATGCATTTATGTGCGTAATTCAAATTTGAACTACATGCGCATGCTCCAGTGCATATAAATTGGTTGAGAAATCAAATCTGTGTCCTTGGATGCATGCTTAGGTACCATGCAAGAAATGGGAATGAATTTCAAACACCAGGGCACCGTTGATTGCCGGCAAAATATTGAGATGCCTGGTTTTCAAATTCTAGTAAATCCAAAACTCTTCTGAAATTCATGAAACTTGGCATGCTATCATGTAGCGGCATCAACATGCCATGGTGCAATTTTTGTCCCATTTTGGGCAGGTTTGGGTATATGCTTCTCACAAACCGGAGCTTCTCACGACAAGCATGATGGTTTTCGGTAGGGAACGTCCCACCTTTGGGGACGAAACGATATCCATTGCCTCTTATTGCTTTCAATTTTTTTTCTCATGTCAACATAGAAAAACAGGAGTGTTGTGTGAATTTTTGTGATTTTTCAGGGTTTGTTTGGACATATTTATGCATTAACTGAGTTTTAAATGCATTTATGTGTATAGTTAAAATTTGAACTACATGCGCATGCTCCAGTGCATATAAATTGGTTGAAAAATCAAATCTGTGTCCTTGGGTGCATGCTTAGGTCCCATGAAAGAAATGGGAATGAATCTCAAACACCAGGGCACCGTTGATTGCCGGCAAAACATTGAGATGCCTGGTTTTTAAATTCTAGTAAATCCAAAACTCGTCTGAAATTCATGAAACTTGGCATGCTATCATGTAGCGGCATCAACATGTCATGGTACAATATTTGTCCCATTTGGGGCAGGTTTGGGTATATGCTTCTCACAAACCAGAGCTTCTCAAAACAAGCATGATGGTTTTCGGTAGGGAAAGTCCCACCCTTGGGGACGAAACGATATCCATTGCCTCTTATTGATTTGAAATTTTTTTCTCGTGTCAGCATAGAACAACAGGACTGTTGTGTGAATTTTTGTGATTTTTCGGGGTTCGTTTGGACATTTTTATGCATTAAGTGAGTTTTCAATGCATTTATGTGCATAATTAAAATTTGAATTACATGCGCATGCTCCAGTGCATATAAATTGGTTGAAAAATCAAATCTCTCTCCTTGGGTGCATGCTTAGGTCCCATGAAAGAAATGGGAATGAATCTCAAACACCAGGGCACCGTTGATTGCCGGCAAAACATTGATATGCCTGGTTTTTAAATTCTAGTAAATCCAAAAGTTGTTTGAAATTCATGAAAATTGGCATGCTATCATGTAGCGGCATCAACATGTCGTGGTACAAATTTTGTCCCATTTGGAGCAGGTGTCGGCGTTCTTGGAATGGGGGTCCCTAGACTTGCCTGCCTGCAGCCTGCAGCGTGGCTCGAGTGGGGGCTCAGCACGGCCCAACTTCATCAGCTCAAGCTCAAGACCCTCGCGAGGGGCCAAGCCTTGCGGGGCGGACGATAGGAAGCTTCCTCAGGAGCAGCCTCAACAGGCAGGCTTGCGAGGAGGCGGAGAGATCAATGCAGGGGCACCTCGCGAGGAGCCCGTGACACAAGCCATGACGATCGAGATCAGGTGGGCGCCAGGCGGGCGCCGGCCTGCGCAGTGTCCTTGTTTCCCCTTCGGTGCAAAGGGAGCAAGCACAGGCCTAGGCATCAGGCAAAGGTTACCACTCCGGTGCAACGAGACCAAGACCAGCAAAGCAGCAGGACGAAGGTCACCGTGGAGCCCAAAACGGCGTCATCACCAGTGCTTTTGGCAGCCGAAGACCACCTTTGGTCAGGATAAGTTGTACTGGATGTTCCCCTTCAAAATGGCCAATTGTTGGCGCCCTTCGCGCTCATTATTTGGGAAGAGGACCAGGGCCTCTATAAATAGGACTAGCCACCATAGGGATGGGAGGGGGACAGAGACCAAGCAGAACACACCACCCCAGCTCAAGAACACCTCTCGCGAGGCTGTTCTTTCCCTGTATTGTTCATCATCAGCCCCTGAGGCAATCCACTACACCACACACTGGAGTAGGTTATTACACCACATCGGTGGCCCGAACCAGTATAAACCTCGTGTCCCTTGTGTGTTCTTCTTTCCGACGTAGATTTCTTGCGAGCCATAGAACCACGAGTTGGCAGGGGAAAGATCTTCGTGCGCACCCCAGAGTTCAAACCTAAAGGGTCTGCCGGAACCCGAAATCCGACATTTGGCGTGCCAGGTAGGGGTGCGCCGGAATCCTTCTTCCTCCGCATCGCGTTCCGTTGCCCTGCCATTCAGATGTCAAGCTACCCAGCTACCAACGCCGGCCGCTGGGCGGCATGGCCCGCCCATGCCATGCCGCCGGCCCAGGGCGACCTCAACCTTGCGCCTCAGGCAGCCCGTGCTCCGCAGGGCGCTGCGGGGCGCGGGCGACGCGGCCAGACGCCGCCTGCCCTCACACCACGGCAGGCGCGGGCAGCAGCAAGGGCCTCAAACCACGCCGCGGCCACAACGCCGCACACCCGATGGGAGCAGGCGAACTCCAGGGCCGCGCTCACGGTGGCCCGAGAGCTGCTACGGTGCCGGCTGCTGGAGGGCGGCCGGGATGTGTTGTTGGATCGAGTAGCCGAGCTCCTGGACGCCGCCGCCTCGGGAGCACCTCCTTTCTGCGTCCAGCTGCCACCCCAGATCCAGGGCGGGCCTTATGGCAACATCATACGTGCTCACGCGACTTCAAACGGACTCCAGGGCCTGTTCAGGGCCAACACCTCTGTCGGCACCGGATGACAGGTCGCGCCGGCCCCATCTCCGGCCGGCGAAGGGGTGCACGCCGCGGCCTTCGGCCTCGGCGGACCGCCACGCCACCACCCCCAAGACAACGCTCCAGGCCGGACTGCGTGGCATGTGGGGCGGTACGGCGAGACCCACGAGGCGGTGGCCCCAGAAGCTTATGTGCCTCGCATGGTGGATCAGGAGTGCGCACTAGAAGAAGACCATGGCTCACTCCTCGGGCCAGGCTGGGACGAGGAGGCGCCAGAAGCTGAGCTCTTTCAGGAACCCCAAGAGAGCCTCGATAACCGCACCGGCGGCAGCAACTATCGGGTACCACTAATTCCTCAGGAGCAAGCTTATGCTAACCATGGGTCGCAGGAGATACAGGTCGCCGCAGCAGATGGCTGCCCCAATGCTGCAGCCTCCTACCCCTCAGGAGGAGGGCGCAGGGGGCTGCAGGAGAGGGGCCGAGATCCAGATTCGCCCCCGCGGCGGTCGGAGCAAGGCGCTCTCAGGAGGCAGGCCCTCTGCCGGGGAGGTGCCCCAGGGCCTGCCCCCGGCAGAGGACCCGTGGTCGTCGGGGGAACCACTGGCGACCGCTCTACCCCATTAGCGTCGTCCTTGGTTTCCGGCCACCGTCAATGGTGGTAGAGTGAGGCGCAAGGCGGGGCCCTTTTCTGGCAATATGAAGGAAGGCCGGTACCTGTGAGGAAGGCCCAGTGTCTGTGAAGCTCGCCGCTCGTGACACTCTCACGTAATAATGAGTGGGGCTGTACACGCCTCGGAGTCTCCGGAGAGCCGCCCTCGGGCCTCGGGGGCTCCCGCCCACGCCCTGTGGCAGCACTTAGCTCCGCGCTGGTGAGAAGACGTCGAAGACTAGACTAGGTGCCGGACGCGGCCTTTTGCTTTTCGCTTCTTCCTTGTTGACAAGGTTCTTCGGTTTGGATTTAAGTTGGATTTGAGCTCGAGACTTGCGTGTGTTTGGGGAAGGGGTGTTTAGTCTCGCTCGAGCAATCTCTCGTGTTCTGGATTCGGCTTTGCGTCCAAAATTAGCGTCGGCTGCCCCCCCCCTCACGAACCCCTCACGAGCCGGGCCGGGCCAGGCACGTCTACAACTGGGACCGCTATCACCGCACCCTCTCCGGAGGTTCTTGTCGCAGGATCAATGGGTTAACCAAAAGACACCTAAGGCGCGGCGGCTCCTGCAGGCCCGGTCGGCACTCGTCGGGGTCGAAAGGTAAACAAGTCAGCTGACCCATCACCGGGCCAGCGGCTAAGCTCACACGCAACGGTATGCTTACCAGGGTACTAATCGCAAACCTTTACATGAGGGGCCTCCCCTCCCAAAATGCTCTTACATTCTTCAGGGCCGAGCCCGAACCTTCTTCGTGCAGGGTAAACAATAGTAACATACGGTCAGTCGGACATATCACTCACCGCGACTTCTGGGGCACCCCCGGAGGCGTCACTGGCGTCGCTGACATCATCGTCGCCACCACCAGCGTCTTTGTCGGCGCCAGGTGCGTCCACAACGCCGCCTTCATTGGCGGCCACGATCACGCCGTCATCATCAAACACAAAGTCCCTGACGAGGGCGTCCACGTTATCCTCCACCCATTGCGTCAGGTCGCCCCGGACGGCTATGGGCACGGGTGCGATGGCAGCGTCGAAGTCGAAGTGGGGAGCTCTGCCCTGCAGATAGCTGAAGACACGGGAGAAGGCACGCCCGAGCAAGGCTCGGCTCCTCTCTTCGACAAGCCAACTGGACCTCTCGGAGCGGCTCTCCAGAAGCGTCACCACGTCGGTGAAAAACTGGAGGTTGCCGGCGTAGCTGCCTCATGCGGCTCCTTAGCGGCAGCCTCGCAAATGTTGCCCAAAGCTGTGTTTAGCCCTTTCCCTGAGCGTTCGGAGCATGGGGTCATGCTCGTGCTCCAGAACCCGCCGCTGACGGATCTCGTCCTCATTCCGCTGCGCGATGGCCTCGGCGTCATCAACCCTCTGTTGGAGAAGAAGCTGCTCGACCCGGGAAGAGGCGAGCTCCGTGTGTGCTGCGCTAAGGGCAGCTGCGGAGGAGTCCACACACTATGCCACTTCAGCCAGTTTGGCCCTGAGGGCCGCGGTCCTACCTTCAGCCTCGGCCCTGGTCAGCTCCAACCTCGCTTCGTATTCGCGCTCGAAGGCCGAGCGAGCTTCCTCCACGCGGCGGTCGACCTCTTCCTGGGCCCGGGCTTCGCGTGCAGCAACGTCATCCTCCGCCTGAGCCACCAGGCGCTCCCTCGTCTCTAACCGCTCAAGGTCAAGGTTGAGCTCGGCGGCCTCCAGCATCAGCGCCTCCTCGCGCTTTAGAAGCTCCGCCCGGTCGACGGAGTCCCCTTTCAGCGACGCAAGGGCCGCCTGGTGCAGTTCCACTTGCTGCTCCAGGGAGTTGCTCCAGGCTTGGAGCTCCCATGCGCTCTCCTCCGCATCTTTGCACCGTCGGTCTGCTTCCCGAGCCTCCTCAACGGCCTGGGAGCAGGCCTCCCGTGAAGCTACCAGTGACGCCTCAGCCTTCATATTGTCGAGATCGCGTTGGTGACGCGCGAGGGCGATGGCTACCTTCAATTTGCGCCTCTCCTCAGCAAGGCGCAAAACTTCGGCCTCGAGGCGTGAATCCTCGTCAGCAAGCTCTGCCCTGATCCGGCTCACCGCCTCTGCCGCCCCTTGGAGGAACTCTTGGCGAAGGGCAAGCCGGATGTGCCCCAGGAGGACTCGTGAAGAAAGGACAGCGGGCGCACAGGCTCTAGGTGCCCGGTGGAACGGACCGCTCCGCCGAGCGGTCCAGCGGCAGGAGTGCTGCTCGAGCTTGGCGCGTCGAGGGTCAACGGAGAAGGCAAAGCTTGGGGGGCTAGCTCCCGGGCCAACTCGGCGAATCTGGCAGGACGGGGCCTGAAAGGCCACAATCAGCCGCAGGGATAGCAAAGTAAATGAGCAGAGAAAGAGGACTTACTCGTCCATGGCGAATTACTTCCTGCGCTTCAACAAGCGGCAAGGGCGGTCGTCGCTACCCAAGGCCTGCTTCCTCTTGCGGAGGGCCTCGAAGTCTACGCGGAACCGACCTAAGTGCTCGACGCAGGGGTCGGCCTGTGGTGCGGAAGAAGCGTCAAGATGATCAGCGCCGAAGGAGTCGGCCTGGGGGACGCCGTCAGGTGTCGCCTCGCGAGGAACGGCCGGGGCCTCGGGAGCCCCGACCTCAAGAACCGTAGGCCACAACTCCGCGCCTGCCACCGCTTCGAGGCGGGCCTCGGGAGACGCCGCCTTCGAGGCTTCTCGCGGCGTCGGCACCTCGACATCAGTCGCCTCAGCTCCCGCCGGTTCTTGTCTCCCCACTCTATCGCCTGAGGGAGGACCGCTGTGGGCGACAGGGGGAGCAACCACGGCGGCTGGGTTCTCGCGGGGCCCCGTGAAGCCAGCCGGGCGCAGCTCCCACTTATCGAAGCTGGGCATCTGCCTCACAAAATCGTCCCTGCCAGAGCAAAGATACAAAAGGGCACCATCGCACCGAAGACTGCCTGGGGAAGGGTCACCAGTCAAGACCCTGAGCACCGTTCGCAGCACTTCAGGCGCCAGGTCCTCCTCCTGAAGTCGTATGCGGTCCCTGTGCCCCGCAAAGTCCCACATCCGGCGAGAGTGGCGCTGGAGAGGAGCAATGCGACATTGGAGGAACTCCTTCACCACCTTGGAAGTTGTCACGTTGAGCGCCCTCAGACTCTGGAAGCGGCCAGACGAAGGCGAGCCGGGGGCTCGCGAGCATCTCATGATCCCAGCCCGAGTTGGGAACTGCAGGCGAGGTCAGGTGCGAGAGCAAGGGGTTGGGCACTCTGACGTCCACATATAGCCACCGCTCTCTGAACCTGGCCTCGGGAGGAGGAAGGCCGAAGTCGATCCCTGAAGCGGCCGTCTCTGGCACGGCGAAGAAGCCCACACACCCTGAGCACTGAGTGGGGTCGCTTAGGCGCAAAGAAAAGAAGTGGCGCAGCAGGGCAACAGAAGGAGGAATGCCTATCATCACCTCGCAAACAAAAGCAAAGATAGCCAGAAGGGTAATGGACTCAGGCCCGAGGTGCATCATGCGGATCTGATAATGGGAGAGCACCGCATTGAAGAAAGTGGAAAAGGGGGGAACCAGTCCCGCCCACAGGGCATCGGCGAAGAATCGGACCTCCGTGACGATCCTATCAAGGGAGGCATGAGACGCAGGCTAGACTGTGGTCCTGCTGCACTCGTTGAAGATAGTGGCAATGTCAGAGCATACCTTGTTCAAGGCTTCAGGATTGAGTATGATCGACCGGCCAACGGCGGGAGCTGCCACCGGAGGCGAGCGGGGCGAAGACGAGGGCTTCTTTCCCTTTTCCTTCTTCGTTGGCTCCATGGCGACGGAAAGAGGGGAGAGCTCGACCTGGATTGGCGGCGGAGGCTAGAGCTCGAAGAAGAAGGAAGGGTAGGAGGCGTGCGAGCAGCGGAAAGGGGAACAACTGTGTGCAACTATGGGTCCGCTTAGCCGGGCACGTAACAAGGCGTCGTGGGAAGCGGAGACGCCCACGTCCAATCAATCGCCACACGGCGCCCGAGGCCGCATGCTATTGTGGCCCGCGGCGCTTCGCGCTTGCCCCTTCGCTTCTCTGCTAAGCCAAGCCCGGGCGCGCCTTGGGCCCAGGGGCTACTGTAGGTGTTCTGGGAACGGGGGTCCCCAGACTTGCCTGCCTGCGGCCTGCAGCGTGGCTCGAGTGGGGGCCCAGCGTGGCCCAACTTCATCAGCTAAAGCTCAAGACCCTCGCGATGGGCCAAGCCTTTTGGGGCGGACGACAGGAAGCTTCCTCAGGAGCAGCCTCATCAGGCAGGCTCGCGAGGAGGCGGAGAGATCAAGGCAGGGGCACCTTGCGAGGAGCCCGTGATGCAAGCCATGACGATCGAGATCAGGCGGGCGCCGGCCTGCGCAGTGTCCTTGTTTCCCCTTCGGTGCAAAGGGAGTAAGCACAGGCCAACGCATCGGGCAAAAGTTACCATTCCGGTGCAATGAGACCAAGACCAGCAGAGCGGCGGGACGGAGGTCACCATGGAGCCCAAGACGGCGTCATCACGAGTGCTTTTGGCAGCCGAAGACCACCTTTGGTCAGGATAACTTGTACTGGATGTTCCCCTTCAAAATGGCCAACTCTTGGCGCCCTTCCCACTCATTATTTGGGAAGAGGACCAGGGCCTCTATAAATAGGACTAGGCACCATAGGGATGGGGAGGGGGACAGAGACCAAGCAGAACACACCGCACCAGCTCAAGAACACCTCTCGTGAGGCCGTTCTTTCCCTGTATTGTTCATCATCAGCCCCTGAGGCAATCCACTACACCACACACTCGAGTAGGGTATTACACCACATCGGTGGCCCGAACCACTATAAACCTCGTGTCCCTTGTGTGTTCTTCTTTCCGACCAAGATTTCTTGCGAGCCATAGAAGCGCGAGTCGGCAGGGGAAAGATCGTGCGCACCCCAGAGTTTGAACCTTAAGGGTCTGCCGGAACCCGAAATCCGACATCAGGTTTTGGTATATGCTTCTCACAAACCGGAGCTTCTCACAACAAGCATGATGGTTTTCGGTAGGGAACGTCCCACCTTTGGGGACGAAACGATATCCATCGCCTCTTATTGCTTTCAATTTTTTTTCTCGTGTCAACATAGAACAACAGGAGTGTTGTGTGAATTTTTGTGATTTTTCCGGGTTCGTTCGGACATTTTTATGCATTAACTGAAATTTCAATGCATTTATGTGCATAATTCAAATTTCAACTACATGCGCATGCTCTAGTGCATATAAATTGACTGAAAAATTAAGTCTGTGTCCTTGGGTGCATGCTTAGGTCCCATGCAAGAAATGGTAATGAATTTCAAACACCAGGGCACCGTTGATTGCCGGTAAAACATTGAGATGCCTGGTTTTTAAATTCTAGTAAATCCAAAACTCGTCTGAAATTCATGAAACTTGGCATCCTATCATGTAGCAGCATCAACATGCCGTGGTACAAATTTTGTCCCATTTGGGGCAGGTTTGGGTATATATTTCTCACAAACCTGAGCTTCTCACAAAAAGCATGATGGTTTTCGGTAGGGAACGTCCCACCTTTGGGGACGAAACGATATCCATTGCCTCTTATTGCTTTCAATTTTTTTCTCGTGTAAACATAGAACAACAGGAATGTTGTGTGAATTTTTGTGATTTTTCGGGGTTCGTTTGGACATTTTTATGTATTAACTGAGTTTTCAATGCATTTATGTGCATAATTAAAATTTGAACTACATGCGCATGCACCAGTGCATATAAATTTGTTGAAAAATCAAATCTGTGTCCTTGGGTGCATGCTTAGGTCCCATGAAAGAAATAAGAATGAATATCATACACCAGGGCAACGTTCATTGCCGGCAAAACATTGATATGCCTCGTTTTTAAATTCTAGTAAATCCAGAAGTCGTCTGAAATTCATGGAACTTGGCATGCTATCATGTAGCGGCATCAACATGTCCTGGTACAAATTTTGTCCTATTTGGGGCAGGATTGGGTATATGCTTCTCACAAACCGGAGCTTTTCACAACAAGCATGATGGTTTTCGATAGGGAATGTCCCACCTTTGGGGACGAAACGATATCAATCGCCTCTTATTGCTTTCACATTTTTATCTCGTGTCAACATAGAACAACAGGAGTGTTGTGTGAATTTTTGTGATTTTTCCAGGTTTGTTTGGACATTTTTATGCATTAACTAAATTTTCAATGCATTTATGTGCATAATTCAAATTTGAACTACATGCGATGCTCTAGTGCATATAAATTGACTGAAAAAATTAAATCTGTGTCCTTGGGTGCATGCTTAGGTCCCATGCAAGAAATGGGAATGAATTTCAAACACCGGGGCACTGTTGATTGCCAGTAAAACATTGAGATGCCTTGTCACGCCCAAGATGCGACCCTATCCTAAAGGAACTCGAAGGCCCCACCAAGGATAGAAGCGCATCTTGAAGACGCTTTTGCAAGGTGGATATCATTACATCAACATTACATAATAGTGGGGATACATCCAATACATCCAAGACATATGAATACAACAATACATCATATACAAGATCAACATCCGACTACGGATGAAACATAAACAGAAAATCAAACAATATCCACCCTGCTAGCCCAGGCTGCCGACCAGGAACCTATCCCTCAATCGTAGAAGAAGCAAAATAAGAACTCCAACTCAAATAAACATCGCTCTCGCGTCATGATCATCGCATAACCTGTACCTGCAACTGGTGGTGTAGTAATCTGTGAGCCACGAGGACTCAGCAATCCCATAACCATGGGTATCAAGACTAGCAAAGCTTAAAGGGTAAGGAAAGGGGTAAAGTGGTGAGGTTGCAGCAGCGACTAAGCATGTATGGTGGCTAACTTATGCAAATAAGAGCGAGAAGAGAAGCAAAGCAAACGGTCGTCAACTAGTAATGCTCAAGAAGTGATCCTGAACTCCTACTTACGTCAAACATAACCCAGAAACCGTGTTCTCCTCTCGATCCACCCCGAAAAGAGACACTCACGGTTACACACACGGTTGGTGTATTTTAGAGGAGTTTACTTCAAGTTTACTACAACCGGACATTAACAAATTCCCATATGCCACATAACCGCGGGCACGGCTTTCGAAAGTTCAAACCCTGCAGGGGTGTCCCAACTTAACCCATGATAAGCTCTCGCGATCAACGAAGGATATTCCTTCTCCCCGGGAAGACCCGATCAGTCCCGGAATCCCGGCTACAAGACATTTCGACAGTAATAAAACAAGACCAACAAGACCGCCCGATGCGCCGACATCCCGATAGGAGCTGCACATATCTCGTTCTCAGGGCAACACCGGATGAGACAGGCTACGAGTAAAACCAGGCTTCGAGTTTCCCCAAGGTGGCCCCGCAGGCGGCTCGGTTCGGACCAACACTTAGACAAGCATTGGCCCGGGGGGGCTAAAGTAAGATGACCCTCAGGCTGGCCGACCCAAGGGAAAGGGATAGGTGGTAGGCAAATGGTAAAACCAATGTTGGGCCTTGCTGGAGGAGTCTTATTCAAAGCGAACTGTCAAGGGGGTCCCATAAATCACCCAACCGCGTTAGGGACGCAAAATCCGGGAACATAATACCGATATGACGGAAACTAGGGCGGCAAGAGTGGAACAAAACACCAGGCATAAGGCCGAGCCTTCCACCCTTTACCAAGTATATAGATGCATTAATAATATAAGAGATATTGTGATATCCCAACATAAACATAAACCTAATCCAAGATGGAGCAATCTTCATCTTCACCTGCAACTAGCAACGCTATAAGAGGGGCTGAGCAAAGCGGTAACATAGCCAAACAACGGTTTGCTAGGAAGGGTAACAAGGTCAGAGGTTCATGGCAATTTGGGAGGCTTGAGCAGCAAGTGGTAGGTAACGCAGCATAGCGATAGAACGAAGTGAAGGAAATATGCCCTAGAGGCAATAATAAAGTTATTATTTATTTCCTTATTTCATGATAAATGTTTATTATTCATGCTAGAATTGTATTAACCGGAAACATAATACATGTGTGAGTACATAGACAAACAGAGTGTCACTAGTATGCCTCTACTTGACTAGCTCGTTGATCAAAGATGGTTAAGTTTCCTAGCCATAGACATGAGTTGTCATTTGATTAACGAGGTCACATCATTAGGAGAATGATGTGATTGACATGACTCATTCGTTAGCTTAGCACCCGATCGTTTAGTATATTGCTATTGCTTTCTTCATGACTTATACATGTTCCTATGACTATGAGATTATGCAACTCCCGTTTGCCGGAGGAACACTTTGTGTGCTACCAAACGTCACAATGTAACTGGGTGATTATAAAGGAGCTCTACAGGTGTCTCCAAACGTAGATGTTGGGTTAGCGTATTTCGAGATTAGGATTTGTCACTCCGATTGTCGGAGAGGTATCTCTGGGCCCTCTCGGTAATGCACATCACATAAGCCTTGCAAGCATTGCAACTAATGAGCTAGTTGCGAGATGATGTATTATGGAACGAGTAAATAGACTTGTCGGTAACGAGATTGAACTAGGTATTGAGATACCGACGATCGAATCTCGGGCGAGTAACATACCGATGACAAAGGGAACAACGTATGTTGTTATGCGGTCAGACCGATAAAGATATTCGTAGAATATGTAGGAGCCAATATGGGCATCCAGGTCCCGCTATTGGTTATTGACCGGAGACGTGTCTCGGTCATGTCTACATTGTTCTCGAACCGTAGGGTCCGCACGCTTAAGGTTACGATGACAGTTATTATGAGTTTATGCATTTTGATGTACCGAAGTTAGTTCAGAGTCTCGGATGAGAACACGGACATGACGAGGAGTCTCGAAATGGTCGAGACGTAAAGATTGATATATTGGACGACTATATTCGGACATCGGAATGGTTCCGAGTGGTTTCGGAGAAAACCGGAGTGCCGGAGGGTTACTGGAACCCCCCCCCCCCCCGGGAGAAGTATTGGGCCACATGGGCCTTAGTGGAGAGAGAGAGAGGGGCGGCCAGGGTGGGCCGCGCGCCCCCTCCCCCTCTGGTCTGAATTGGACTAGGAGAGGGGGGGCGGCGCCCCCCTTTCCCTCTCCCTCTCCCCCTTCCTTTCCCCTCCTAGTAGGAGTAGGAAAGAGGGGAGTCCTACTCCTACTAGGAGGAGGACTCCTCCTCCTGGCGCACGCCACAAGGGCCGGCCGGCCTCCCCCCTTGCTCCTTTATATACGGGGGCAGGGGGGCACCCTAGAACACACAAGTTGATCTTTGTGATCGTTCCTTAGCCGTGTGCGGTGCCCCCTCCACCATATTCCACCTCGGTCATATTGTAGCGGTGCTTAGGCGAAGCCCTGTGACAGTAGAACATCAAGATCGTCACCACGCCGTCGTGCTGGCGGAACTCGTCCCCTAAGCTTTGCTGGATCGGAGCCCGGGGAACGTCATCGAGCTGTACGTGTGTTAAGAACTCAGAGGCGCCGGAGTAACGGCGCTTGGATCGGTCGGATCGGGAAGACGTACGACTACTTCCTCTACGTTGCGTCAACGCTTCCGCTTCGGTCTACGAGGGTACGTAGACAACACTCTCCCCTCTCGTTGCTATGCATCACCATGATCTTGCGTGTGCGTAGGAATTTTTTTGAAATTACTATGTTCCCCAACAGTGGCATCCGAGCCTAGGTTTTTATGGTTTGATGTTTTGCACGAGTAGAACACAAGTGAGTTGTGGACGATACAAGTCATACTGCCTACCAGCATGTCATACTTTGGTTCGGCGGTATTGTTGGATGAAGCGGCCCGGACCGACATTACGCGTACGCTTACGCGAGACTGGTTCTACCGCCGTGCTTTGCACACAGGTGGCTGGCGGGTGTCAGTTTCTCCAACTTTAGTTGAACCGAGTATGGCTACGCCCGGTCATTGAGAAGGTTAAAACGGAGTCTATTTGACAAACTATCGTTGTGGTTTTGATGCGTAGGTGAGATTGGTTCTTGCTTCAGCCCATAGCAGCCACGTAAAACTTGCAACAAACAAAGTAGAGGACGTCTAACTTGTTTTTGCAGGGCATGTTGTGATGTGATATGGTCAACACATGATGCTAAATTTTATTGTATGAGATGATCATGTTTTGTAACCGAGTTATCGGCAACCGGCAGGAGCCGTATGGTTGTCGCTTTATTGTATGCAATGCAATCGCCCTGTAATGCTTTATTTTATCACTAAGCGGTAGCGATAGTCGTAGAAGCATAAGATTGGCGAGACGACAACGATGCTACGATGGAGATCAAGGTGTCGCGCCGGTGACGATGGTGATCATGACGGTGCTTCGGATATGGAGATCACAAGCACAAGATGATGATGGCCATATCATATCACTTATATTGATTGCATGTGATGTTTATCTTTTTATGCATCTTATCTTGCTTTGATTGACGGTAGCATTATAATATGATCTCTCACTAAATTATCAAGAAGTGTTCTCCCTGAGTATGCACCATTGAGAAAGTTCGTCGTGCCCAGACACCACGTGATGATCGGGTGTGATAAGCTCTACGTCCATCTACAACGGGTGCAAGCCAGTTTTACACACGCGGAATACTCGGGTTATACTTGACGAGCCTAGCATATGCAGATATGGCCTCGGAACACGGAGACCGAAAGGTCGAGCGTGAATCATATAGTAGATATGATCAACATAATGATGTTCACCATTGAAGACTAATCCATTTCACGTGATGATCGGTTATGGTTTAGTTGATTTGGATCACGTGATCACTTAGAAGATTAGAGGGATGTCTTTCTAAGTGGGAGTTCTTAAGTAATATGATTAATTGAACTTTAATTTATCATGAACTTAGTCCTGGTAGTATTAGCATATCTATGTTGTAGATCAATAGCTCGCGTTGTTGCTTTCATATGTTTATTTTGATATGTTCCTAGAGAAAATTGTGTTGAAAAATGTTAGTAGAAATGATGCGGATTGGATCCTTATTCTGAGGTTTATCCTCATTGCTGCACAGAAGAATTATGTCCTTGATGCACCGCTAGATGACAGACCTATTGCAGGAGCAGATGCAGACGTTATGAACGTTTGGCTAGCTCAATATGATGACTACTTAATAGTTTAGTGCACCATGCTTAACGGCTTAGAACCAGGACTTCAACGACGTTTTGAACATCATGGACCATACGAGATGTTCCAAGAGTTGAAGTTAATATTTCAAGCAAATACCCGAGTTGAGAGATATGAAGTCTCCAACAAGTTCTATAGCTAAAAGATGGAGGAGAATCGCTCAACTAGTGAGCATGTGCTCAGATTGTCTGGGTACTACAATCGCTTGAATCAAGTGGGAGTTAATCTTCCAGATAAAATAGTGATTGACAGAATTCTCTAGTCACCATCACCAAGTTAGTAGAACTTCGTGATGAACTATAATATGCAAGGGATAACGGAAACAATTCCCAAGCTCTTCGTGATGCTAAAATCGACGAAGGTAGAAATCAAGAAAAACATCAAGTGTTGATGGTAGACAAGACCACTAGTTTCAACTAAAGGGCAAAGAAAAAAAAAGGGGGAACTTCAAGAAGAACAGCAAGCAAGTTGCTGCTCAAGTGAAGAAACCCAAGTCTGGTCCTAAGCCTGAGACTAAGTGCTTTTACTGCAAAGGGATTGGTCATTGGAAGCGGAACTACCCCAAGTATTTGGTGGATAAGAAAGGATGGCAAAGTAAACAAAAGTATATTTTATATACATGTTATTGATGTGTACATTACTAGTGTTCATAGCAACCCCTTAGTATTTGGTACTAGTTCAGTTGCTATGATTAGTAACTCGAAACGGGAGTTGCAGAATGAACAGAAACTAGTTAAGGGTGAAGTGACGATGTGTGTTGGAAATAGTTCCAAGATTGATATGATCATCATCGCACACTCCTTATACTTTCGGGATTAGTGTTAAACCTAAATAAGTGTTATTTGGTGTTTGCGTTGAGCATGAATATGATTTAACCATGTTTATTGCAATACGGTTATTCATGTAAGTTAGAGAATAATTGTTGTTCTGTTTACATGAATAAAACCTTCTATGGTCATACACCCAACGAAAATGGTTTGTTGGATCTCGATCGTAGTAATACACATATTCATAATATTGAAAGCCAAAAGATGCAAAGTTAATAATGATAGTGCAACTTGTTTGTGGCACTGCCGTTTAGGTCATATTGGTGTAAAGCGCATGAAGAAACTCCATGCTGATGGAATTTTGGAATCACTTGATTATGAATCACTTGATGCTTGCGAACCATGCCTCATGGGCAAGATGACTAAGACTCCGTTCTCCGGAACAATGGAGCGAGCAACTGACTTATTGGAAATAATACATACTGATGTATGTGGTCCGATGTGTGTTAAGGCTCGCGGCGGGTATCGTTATTTTCTGACCTTCATAGATGATTTGAGCAGATATGGGTATATCTACATGATGAAACATAAGTCTGAAACATTTGAAAAGTTCAAAGAAATTCAGAGTGAAGTGGAAAATCATCGTGACAAGAAAATAAGGTTTCTACGATCTGATCGCAGAGACAAATATTTGAGTTACGAGTTTGGTCTTCAATTAAAACAATGTGGAATAGTTTCACAAATTCATGCCACCTGGAACACCACAGCATAATGGTGTATCTGAACGTCATAACCGTACTTTATTGGATATAGTACAATCTATGATGTTTCTTACCGATTTACCAATATCGTTTTGGGATCATGCATTAGAGACAGCTGCATTCACGTTTAAAAGGGGCACCATCTAAGTCCGTTGAGATGACACAATATGAACTATGGTTTGGCAAGAAACCAAAGTTGTCGTTTCTTAAAGTTTGGGGTTGCGATGCTTATGAGAAAAAGTTTCATCATGATAAGCTCAAACCCAAAACGGAGAAATGTGTCTTCATAGGATACCCAAAGGAGACAGTTGGGTACACCTTCTATCACAGATCCAAAAGGTAAGACATTCATTGCAGAGAATGGATACTTTATAGAGAAGAAGTTTCTCTCGAAAGAAGTGAGTGGGAGGAAAGTAGAACTTGATAAGGTAATTGTACCTTATCCCTTATTGGAAAGTAGTTCATCACAGAAATCTGTTTCTGTGACTGCTACACCAATTAGTGAGGAAGCTAATGATGATGATCATGTAACTTCAGATCAAGTTACTACCGAACCTCGTAGGTAAACCAGAGTGAGATCCGCACCAGAGTGGTACGGTAATCCTGTTCTGGAGGTCATGTTACTTGACCATGACGAACTTGCGAACTATGAAGAAGCGATGATGAGCCCAGATTCCGCGAAATGGTTTGAGACCATGAAATCTGAGATGGGATCCATGTATGAAAACAAAGTATGGACTTTGGTTGACTTGCCCGATGATTGGCAAGCAATTGAAAATAAATGGATCTTCAAGAGAAAGACGGACGCTGATAGTAGTGTTAATATCTACAAAGCTAGAATTGTCGCAAAAAGGTTTTTCGACAAGTTCAAGATGTTGACTATGATGAGAGTTTCTCACTCGTATCTATGCTTAAAGTCTGTCCGAATCATGTTAGCAATTGCCGCATTTTATGAAATCTGGCAAATAGATAACAAAACTGCAATCCTTAATGGATTCATTAAAGAAGAGTTGTATATGATGCAACCAGAAGGTTTTGTCAATCCTAAAGGTGCTAACAAAATATGCAAGCTCCAGCGATCCATCTATGGACTAGTGCAAGCATCTCGGAGTTGGAATATACGCTTTGATAAGTTGATCAAAGCATATAGTTTTATACAGACTTGCGGTGAAGCCTGTATTTACAAGAAAGTGAGTGGGAGCACTACAACATTTCTGATAAGTATATATTGTTGATCGGAAATAATGTAGAATTATTCTGCGAAGCATAAAGGAGTATTTGGAAGAAGTTTTTCGAAGAAAGACCTCGGTGAAGCTGCTTACATATTGAGTATCAAGATCTATAGAGATAGATCAAGACACTTGGTAAGTTTTTTCAATGAGTACATACCTTGACAAGATTTTTGAAGTAGTTCAAAATGTAACAGTCAAAGAAAGAGTTCTTGCCTGTGTTACAAGGTGTGTAATTGAGTAAGACTCAAAGCCCGACCATGGCAGATGATAGAAAGAGAATGAAAGTCATTCCCTATGCCTCAGCCATAGATTCTATAAAGTATGCCATGCTATGTACCAGATCTATTGTATACCCTACACTGTGTTAAGTAAGGGAGTACAATAGTGATCTAGGAAGTAGATCACTGGACATCGGTCAAAATTATCCTTAGTGAAATAAGGATATGTTTCTCGATTATGGACGTGACAAAAAGGTTCGTCGTAAAAGGTTACGTCGATGCAAGTTTTGACACTAATCTAGATGACTCTAAGTCTCAATCTAGATACATATTGAAAGTGGGAGAAATTAGCTAAAGTAGCTCTGTGCAGAGCATTGTAGACATAGAAATTTGCAAAATACATACGGATCTGAATTTTGGCAGACCCGTTGACTAAGCTTCTCTCACAAGCAAAACATGATCACACCTTAGTACTCTTTGGGTGTTAATCACATAGCGATGTGAACTAGATTACTGACTCTAGTAAACCCTTTTGTTGTTGGTCACATATCGATGTGAACTATGGGTGTTATTCACATGGTGATGTGAACTATTGCTGTTAAATCACATGGCGATGTGAACTAGATTATTGACTCTAGTGCAAGTGGGAGACTGAAGGAAATATGCCCTAGAGGCAATAATAAAGTTATTATTTATTTCCTTATTTCATGATAAATGTTTATTATTCATGCTAGAATTGTATTAACCGGAAACATAATACATGTGTGAATACATAGACAAACAGAGTGTCACTAGTATGCCTCTACTTGACTAGCTCGTTGATCAAAGATGGTTAAGTTTCCTAGCCATAGACATGAGTTGTCATTTGATTAACAGGATCACATCATTAGGAGAATGATGTGATTGACATGACCCATTCGTTAGCTTAGCACTAGATCGTTAAGTATATTGCTATTGCTTTCTTCATGACTTATACATGTTCCTATGACTATGATATTATGCAACTCCCGTTTGCCGGAGGAACACTTTGTGTGCTACCAAACGTCACAACGTAACTGGGTGATTATAAAGGAGCTCTACAGGTGTCTCCAAAGGTAGATGTTGGGTTAGCGTATTTCGAGATTAGGATTTGTCACTCTGATTGTCGGAGAGGTATCTCTGGCCCTCTCGGTAATGCACATCACATAAGCCTTGCAAGCATTGCAACTAATGAGCTAGTTGCGAGATGATGTATTACGGAACGAGTAAAGAGACTTGCCGGTAACGAGATTGAACTAGGTATTGAGATACCGACGATCGAATCTCGGGCGAGTAACATACCGATGACAAACGGAACAACGTATGTTGTTATGCGGTCAGACCGATAAAGATCTTCGTAGAATATGTAGGAGCCAATATGGGCATCCAGGTCCCGCTATTGGTTATTGACCGGAGACGTGTCTCGGTCATGTCTACATTGTTCTCGAACCGTAGGGTCCGCACGCTTAAGGTTACGATGACAGTTATTATGAGTTTATGCATTTTGATGTACCGAAGTTAGTTCGGAGTCCCGGATGAGATCACGGACATGACGAGGAGTCTCGAAATGGTCGATACGTAAAGATTGATATATTGGACGACTATATTCGGACATCGGAATGGTTCCGAGTGGTTTCGGAGAAAACCGGAGTGCCGGAGGGTTACCGGAACCCCCCGGGAGAAGTATTGGGCCACATGGGCCTTAGTGGAGAGAGAGAGGGGCGGCCAGGGTGGGCCGCGCGCCCCCTCCCCCTCTGGTCCGAATTGGACTAGGAGAGGGGGGGCGGCGCCCCCCTTTCCCTCTCCCTCTCCCCCTTCCTTTCCCCTCCTAGTAGGAGTAGGAAAGAGGGGAGTCCTACTCCTACTAGGAGGAGGACTCCTCCTCCTGGCGCGCGCCACAAGGGCCGGCCGGCCTCCCCCCTTGCTCCTTTATATATGGGGGCAGGGGGCACCCTAGAACACACAAGTTGATCTTCGTGATCGTTCCTTAGCCGTGTGCGGTGCCCCCCTCCACCATATTCCACCTCGGTCATATTGTAGCGGTGCTTAGGCGAAGCCCTGCGACAGTAGAACATCAAGATCATCACCACGCCGTCGTGCTGACGGAACTCGTCCCCGAAGCTTTGCTGGATCGGAGCCCGGGGAACGTCATCGAGCTGTACGTGTGTTAAGAACTCGGAGGCGCCGTAGTAACGACGCTTGGATCGGTCGGATCAGGAAGACGTACGACTACTTCCTCTATGTTGCGTCAATGCTTCCGCATCGGTCTACGAGGGTACATAGACAACACTCTCCCCTCTCGTTGCTATGCATCACCATGATCTTGCGTGTGCGTAGGAATTTTTTTGAAATTACTATGTTCCCCAACACGAAGCAACTAGCATATCAATGATAGTAATGAGATCCAAGGTGACGGTCGTCTTGCCTGAAATCCCGGAAGGAAGAAGAACGAGTCCATGAAGAAGATGAAGCCACGAAGAAGAAGCAAGCGTAGACGAACGAATCCTCACGATCGCAACGAAACGGGAACTATCGAGAAGAAGCACACAAGACGGTAAAAACACCACACATGAACAAGGCATGATGCTCAACCAAGTATGATGCATGACAAGGCTACATGAAGCTACTCCTGGCAAGAGATGATGCATACAAGGGCAACACAGCAAGGCAAGTTTAAATGAGGCCGGAAACAACATAGAACAATTCCGATAAGTCCTCATATGCAAATTTCGAAATTGGTCCAGATCTGAATAAACCTTATGTTCAAGTGGTTAACCAGCAAGTTAAGATGCACCAACATGATCTACACAAAATTCTAGTCAAGTTACATATAGAGTTCACTAGATTCGGAGCTACGGCCTAGAAGATATGAGCAAAACAAGTTGAGCATGGCATTGATGCAAAATGCATACAAACATCAAGCAAACACATCAAAACAAGGATGCAACATGATAATATGAAGCTACATGCAATTCTAAGCAAGTTTCATATATAGCATGCTCAAAACGGAGCAACGGTTCAACACATACACCCTATACAAGTTATAACAACAATCTATCTAAAACAGCAAGTAGACATCTTGCAAGCATCAAATCAACATGCTACAAGACCATAACATGATAACAAAAGGCATGAACATGATGTACAGGTAAAGCATGACAAAACATGAACACTGAGCTATCTCCAGAAACTACTAGAACAAGCTCAAAAGGACATGGCAAGATTGCAAGTAATAACAGGTTCACAGACTTAGCAGAATTCACAGGACATGGCAGAAATAACATCAGGTTGCAATGTTTAGAGCTATAAAACAACATGTTACAGCAAGCTATCATATCAAACTAGAGCATGGCATGAATCTACGCAAAGCATATAACAAAAGTCCCTTAATGACCATGAGCCAAAAGGGATCAGAAAATATGGTGGCACCCATGTAAACATAGCAAATTCTGTTACAGATTCAGACTTGGTGAAAAAACTGGAGCATGGCATAAACAGATAACAAGTAGGCATGTTTACGAGCTCGATGCACTCACTAAGAGGCATTGCATGATAAACCAAGCATACAACCAGCAACTAGACATGGTATAGAAGCTATACATGGCATGTTTACGAGCTCGATGCACTCACTAAGAGGCATTGCATGATAAACCAAGCATACAACCAGCAACTAGACATGGTATAGAAGCTATACATGGCAAGAACAACAACATAGCATGCATGGATAAACTACAACAAGCTTGGCAAAATTGAATAACATGTAAACAATCTTCCAGGAACATTTTATAGCAAAAGTAGAGCAAAATTAAGACATGCTAGAGCACTCCATAAATGCAACCAGGGGCACAGATGGATAGAGCATAATCATATGTCCAAAACATCCTTACTGAACATACCCAAAAGAAGCATGGATCTCACTGTAGCAACATGAATACATGGCATCAGAATAACAGCTGACAAAGACTTAGTGAAATTCTAAGTCTCTGAAATCAGCAACATTGAGTAAGCTAATTTGCAAGCTCGAAACAAACAATACATGGCATATCATGACAAATGGGTTGAACCACAGCAAAGATGACATGTTTTAGCTCATAACACATGTAGACTTCATGCTCAAAAGAAAATCACACGAAAAGATACAAAAATGACAAATGAGCATGTTCAGATAAACTACAGCAGACAACATCATATAGCACTCTTGCAACGATGATTAGGGCATCAAGATGAGCTCAAATGAAATTGACGCAACGGGACGAAATGTGGAGCACAACCAGGTGAACATTTCTATATATTATATGCATGAATCCGAGTAGTTTGCATGAAGTTATGGCATGACGAACAGAGCAACATATTATAGAAACTTCAGGACTTGGAGAAATATAGACCTCGCGGAAAACTGGACGGGGACGAGCGGGACGGAGAGATCCGGGGCGCGGGCACCGTGTTTGGATCGTCGAACTGGTGGATCTGGTCCACTCGGACCGGATCTGGCCGGCGTTGACTCCGGCGAGGGGCGGCGGCCTCCGGCGAGGGCGGCGCGGGGAGGAGGCCGGCGAAGGGCGGCGGGCGTCTCCGGCGAGCAGTGGCGGGGCAAGGGACGCGCGGGCAGCGGCGGTGCCTCGCGGCGAGGCGCGTAGGGGAGCCGCGGGGAGGCGCGCGGGGGAGCCGCGGCGGGGCGGCGTGCTGGCGGGAGGCGGGGTGACGGAGCGGCGAGGCGCCGGCAAGGGAGCAGCGGCGCGCGGGGGCGGCGACCGGTCGACGCACGGGCGCGGGCCGCGCGGGCTGACGGCGGTGGGGGCGCGGGCTCGCGCGGGCCCGCGATGGGCTCCGCGGGCCGCGCGGTGGCGAGACGGCAGCGGGGTAGGTGGCGCGCCGTGAGAGGAGGGGGAAGGCGGCGGCGCTGACGTGGCGTCCCCGGATTGGTCCGGGCGACGTGGAGGCCGCGGTGGACGTGTCCGGCGAGGGAGCGGACATTGTCCGGCGGCGCGAGGAGGAAGAAGCTAGGGTTTGGACCCGAAAATTCGGAGGAGTGCACATATTTATAGGTAGAAGGAGCTAGGAGGCTCCAAATGGAGTGTGGTTTGCGGCCACGCGATCGTGATCGAACGGCCGAGAACATGGAGATGACTTAGATGGGTTTTGGGCCACTTGGAAGGGGGTGTTGGGTTGCACACAAAGAGGCTTTGCGGTTACCCGGTTAACCGTTGGAGTATCAAACGACCTCCAAACGACCCGAAACTTGACAGGCGGTCTACCGGTGCTATGCCAAGGCCGCTTGGCAAACCTCGGGCCATTCCGAGAAAGTTTAACACCCGCACATGAAAAGAGGTAAAAGGGGGCGCCGGGGAACATAGGAGTGCCGGATTGCAAAACGGACAACGGGGAAAATGCTCGGATGCATGAGACGAACACGTATGCAAATGCGATGCACATGATGACATGATATGAAATGTAGATGATGACATGACAAAGTGCAACACGCAAGCACATGACATGGCAAAGACGACGAATAACTGGCAGACACCTGGCGCATCGAATCCGGGGTGTTACAACTCTCCTCTACTAACAAGAGATCTCGTCCCGAGATCTTAGGACCGAGACGGGGAGGAAAAAGGAATGAGGTGAAATAAGAACAAAAGAGAGAGGATGAACAAAAGCAAGAACTCTCGTGTAGGAAAAGAAACGATGAATATGACGAGAATCAAAGCTCCGAAGCAAAAATGAATTCGCAACCACTCCGGTTATAACAAGATAGACAAGGAATAATAACGAAGGAATATAGGCAGCACTCCGGTTGAACATGGATGGAATAGAACATGAACTTCAGAAGATGGAAAAAACTACTTGACTTGAGGAACAACACAAAACCTCCGAAAGACTTAAAAGAGTGGAATGAGAAGAACGGGGAAGAAGATGGCAGCTTCTACCATGAATGAAATAGAAAGCAGCCTTAGAAGAAAGGGACGAACGGAGTTGTTGGAAATTCAACAACAACAGAATAAGCTTGTTGTGGGCTTATAGATAACATCTCAAAATTATGAGGTGATCTCCGACCACAAGCGAAAAAGCTTAAATAGCTGAGAAGAATGAAGAAATGCAAAACTCCCTTTTCAAAAGAATACGGAGAATTAATTGCACTTCGAGACGCAAGAAGAAAAGATACTTGCGCTCCTCCAACAAAATCTTGATGAACCCTTGAAGAATGAATTAACTCATGACGAACCACCATGAAGAACTACGGAAACAAAAAGGATGATGAGATAAAATTGAAGGATGAAAAGGAATAAGATTGAAGCCTTGCGATGATTAAGATGGAGCTTCGCGACGGAACAACGAGAAGACTTGGGACTCCGGAAAAGAAAATACGAACACCTTAGAACCGAGAAATCGCTCATTACGAACAATCCCCGAAGAAAAGAATTAATCAACTTGATGAAAGGAGAATAAGAATTACGTTATGCTTATCCTTCACCAATTAAATTGATGATTAGTAATGGATTTGCATACTACTTATTCTCGTTAGAAAAGATTAAGGGGTGATATAGCACAAAACTTGAGGAATTCTTCGTGAACCACCGGTAGGATTGGAAAGAACGAATGAATTAATATGATGAGAACGAAAAAGGAATCTTCAACTGTCGGTGTACTAAAGTAGGGGTACCTTAGTACCCCGAACATGTGCACGGGCAGTAGTAGCGTCCCGCGGCAAGGCTTGCTAGGGGAGCGACAAGAGTCTCCACGGCCCTTTCTGGGCCGGACGAAGGCCAAGTGATCGAGCCTAGAAGACCAAGCCCCGACAAGAGGAGCTTGACGGGCCAAGAAGGCGAGGTCCGGCAAGAGGAGCTTGCCGGGCCAAGGCGACAAGGCCCCGGCAAGAGGATCTTGCCGGGACGACTAAGCCGAAGCACCAAGGCCCCGGCGGGAGGAGCTCGCCAGGACGGCCAAACCAAGGCACCCCAAGAGAAGCCCGCCGCGGCGCGCCGCGCGCCCCGGCAAGGCCTGACGAGCGGCAAGCTCTCAGGTGTGGCAAGACAACCTCCGCGGCAAGCCACTTGCCGCGGAGAACCACCACCTCAGGCGTGCGCTCCAGCTCACCTGCCCACGCGTCACTCTGGAGCTTCCCAGAGACACGCGGCGGGGCGCCGCGCAGCCTGGGGCGCGCGCGTGGCATGCGACGTTGGCAGAGTCGCCCCCATGGCAAGCAGAGGCGCCCCTAATGGTCCGCCTCGGCACTATTCAGGCGATCCAGACGGGCATTTAATGCCTTTGTCCCCCGCCGTCAGAGTTAGGTGCGATAGCACTGTACGGCCACTGTTCGCACAGTTCCTTGCCATTTTTACCCTCACCTGCGTCGCTACCTGTGGGAAACCCCTTAGCATATAAAAGGAGGCCCATGCGCACGTAGGAGGGGGGGGGGGAACCAGAGGAAGAGAGGGATCCAGACCGGAAGAAGGACACCCAGTAGACCCTCGTCTACGTCCAGCTCCAACTTACTGTAGCTTCTTGCGCTCCAGAGCAAGAACTCTAATCAACCAGACAAGCAGCAGTAGGGTTTTACGCATCCATGCGGCCCGAAGCTGGGTAAAATCGTTGCGTGTGTGTGTCGCCTCGATCTGCTCTTTGTGCAACCTCCGCCCCCCCGCCGAACTGACAAGGGGCTCCGTCCCCATAGGTGTTCGTGGAGGCAGATATCCCCCGACATCTTTGGCGCGCCAGGTAGGGGGTGCGTCGAGGTTGTGTGAACCAGATCCGGCGTCCGCGCGAGCCAGACTCTCATTGTTTGCGCCGGCATGGCGCCGAAGAAGAAAGCTCCGGAGGCGACCGGTCTGTCAGCGCCGAACCCACCGCCCATGGAGCAGACGGGTGGTGGGGAGGACGCCGGCGGAGGAACGGGCGCCGTCGAACCAGTTCTTGGTCCCGCGACGTCCGAGCTCGCCCCGCGCCCCTCTCAGGAGGCGCGAAACCAGCAGCGTCATGGTACCCATGGTACCATACGCTCGCTGGACCCAGACCGTGCTGGTGGGTCCCAAGGCGCTCAGGACCAGCATGCGATTCAGCGTGCCGGAACGAGCGTCGCGCGGCTGCCTGGACCGGGTGCTGCTCCTTCTAACATAGTTAGGAGTTCGAGCACATCCCGCTCCTCGCGCCGTTCGCCGCCTCTGCCCGCCACCCGAGCGGAAGCTCTCGCGCGAGCTCAGCTACTCCTAGACTACCCTCCAACGGCGAACAAGCTCGACGACTGGAGGGCAACCATCCAGAGCCTCATCGGTTTCGCCAACGGCGACACTCCGCGGCAGCACAGCGCATCGCAGCCGCGGCCAGTCAACCAGGCGAGAACCGATGGCGCCAAGAATGGCGGGGGTGCGACCACCGTGCACTCCCCGCCCAAGAAGCCGCGGTCGCCGACTCGCCGGGCTCACCTCGACAACGACTCCACCGCGTCGTCGAACCCGCGAACTCGCTGCGACCAACGCCAAGTCCTTCACGAACGAAGGGAAGAAGACGCTCGAACCCGCATCGAGCGCAGAAGAGAGTTGCGGCGTCAATCAGACCAGCGCGTTGAGCCCTCTGGAAACATGCACGCACCGGGGGAACCAGGCGAACTGCCGTATTCGGTAGGCTGCCCCGCGTTCACCCGCGAGCTGCGGCCAGTCCAGTGGCCCAGCACGAAGAACTTCAAGCCCGACGTGCCCGAGAAGGACGACGACATGTCGCATCTGTCGGAGTTCCTCAGCATCTACACCATTGCGGTGCAGGCTGCCGGGGGATGGGACGATAAGATCCTTGCCAACTACTTCCCGCTGGTACTCAAGCCCAACGTCAGATCCTGGCTCATGCACTTGCCGGACAGCTCCATCTCCTCCTGGCCAGATCTATGCCATCAGTTCATTGGCGCCTTCACGGGCGGCCACAAACCCCATGGCCAGGCAAGCGATCTTCATCTGCTTGTTCAGAAGGAGGGGGAGCCTTTGCGCAAGTTCATCCAGAGGTTCAGCCGTGTGCACTACAACATCCCAGACGTCCACCCCGCCGCGGTGATCAGCGCATTCCATCAGAACGTGCGCAACCGCAGGATGCGGGAGGAGATGGCGATGTGCAAAATCAAGGAGGTTAGCGAGCTTTACGCCCTGGCCGACAAGTGTGCACGCACTGAGGAGGGGAGGAAGCTCCCCGGAGAAAGTGTTGGAGAAGGAGAATCTGATAGTGAAGGTACCGCCCCGGCAAGGAGAGGCCGGCGGCAGAACGGCAAAAAGAAGAAAAACCCAGACGTACTGGTTGTCGAGAAGTCCGGCAGCGAGGGCTCCGCCAAGAAAGCCCAGGCGGGAGGCCCCGGCAAGGAGGTTGTCGGGTGCGCCAACTGCCGGGCGGTGGCTGCTGCCGATAAGCGAGACGGTACCGACAAGAAGTACTGCAAGATCCACCGTACCAGGGGCCACGACCTCCAGAGTTGCAAGCAAGTCGAGCGACTCGTCGACCTGCAGAAGGCCGAGTACGCACGACGCGACAAGGAGAGAGCCCAAGCAGGCGGCGGGGGATCCGGCACGAAGCGTCCCGGCCCGGGGGAGCGCCGCGGCAAGGACAAGCAGCGGCAAGCAGACAGACCTCCCCGGGGACACGACAAGGGCGAAGACGATGACGACGATGAAGACATGGAAGACCCCGAGACCAGCGAGCAGGAGTTTCAGAAAGCCACTGAGGTCTTGTGTGTGGACGGCGGTGCCTCCCTGCACGCTTCCCACCACCAGCTTAAACGGTGGGTGCGGGAGGTCAATGCAGCGGAGCCACCCGTCGAGTCACGCAGACCCCTGAGATGGTCCAGCACGCCTATCATCTTCGACATTGAGGACCACCCTGATCGCACAACCGCGGTCGGGTGCTTGCCGATGTTGGTTTCCCCAACGATCCGCAACCTCAAGGTCACTAAGATGCTAGTTGACGGCGGGGCCGGCTTGAATCTGATCTCCTCTACTGTTATCCGGAGACTCCAAGTTCCCGACAGCGAGCTCGAAGAAACCGGCACATTCCAAGGAATCAACCCGGGAAGGAGCAAGCCGAAGGGAAAGATCACGTTGCCGGTAACATTTGGCAGCGAGCTAAATTTCAGGACTGAGAAGGTCACCTTTGATGTCGCCGACTTTCCGTTGCCTTACAACGGGATCCTCGGCCGACCAGCGCTCGCCAAGGTCATGGCGGCCTCTCACTACGCGTATAACATGCTCAAGATGCCTGGCCCGATAAGCGTCATTTCTGTCCCCGGCGACAAGAAGGATGCCCTTATCTGCGCCGACCAAATATACCGGGACGCAACAGCAGCAACGGCCCGCGGCCCACCTGCCGCTGGAGCTTCTGGGGGAAATAAGAAGTACGGCAAGTGCTCTGGCGCCCACTCCGGCAACCGCGCCTCTTCGGAGTGCTGCGCTGCCGTCGAGGACGTGCCATCGAGCGCCGCCGGCATGAAGACCAAGTCCGGCGAATGCTCTGGCGCCCACTCCGGCAAGCGCGCCTCTTCGGAGTGCTGCGCTGCCGTTGAGGACGTGCCATCGAGCCCCGCCGGCATGAAGACCAAGTCCTGCGAATGCTCTGGCGCCCACTCCGGCAAGAGCGCCTCTTCGGAGTGCTGCGCTGCCGTCGAGGACGTGCCATCGAGCCCCGCCGGCATGAAGACCAAGTCCGGCGAATGCTCTGGCGCCCACTCCGGCAAGCGCGCCTCTTCGGAGTGCCGCGTTGCCGTCGAGGACGTGCCATCGAGCCCCGCCGGCAAGAAGACCAAGCCCGGCAAGTGCTCTGGCGCCCACTCCGGCAAGCGCGCCTCTTCGGAGTGCTGCGCTGCCGTCGAGGACGTGCCATCGAGCCCCGCCGGCAAGAAGGCCAAGCCCGGCGAATGCTCTGGTGCCCACTCTTGCAAGCGCGCCTCTTTGGAGCGCTGCGCTGCCGTTGAGGACGCACCATCAAGCCCCGCCGGTAAACACAAGGAGACGACGACTGCTCCACCAGCGACCAAGAAGGTGCCCACCAAGGAGGACGGCACTGGTGGTACCTTCACCATCAGTGCCACTCTCGACCCCAAATAGGAAGGCGCGCTCGTTGCTTTCCTGCGGGCGAATGTCGATGTGTTTGCCTGGCAACCATCTGACATCACCGGCGTTCCCAGGGAAGTGATTGAGCACCACCTTGCCGTCTGTCCTCATGCGCGGCCCGTCAAGCAAAAGGTCGGGAAACAAGCGGTGGAGCACCAAGAGTTTATTGCGGAGGAGATCAGGAAGTTGGAAGCGGCAGGCCTCGTCAGAGGCGTGCTCCATCCGACGTGGTTGGCTAATCCTGTTGTCGTGCGCAAAGCAAACGGGAAGTGGAGCCTTTGCATCGATTTCACCGATGTCAACAGAGCTTGCCCTAAAGATCCATTTCCCTTGCCGCGCATCGACCAGATCGTTGACTCCACGGCCGGATGCGACCTGCTTTCACTCTTTGACGCCTACTCCGGGTACCACCAGATCTTCATGGCTGAAGAAGACGAAGAGAAGACTGTGTTCATCACTCCATGCGGCACGTACTGTTTTGTGCGGATGCCTTTTGGACTGAAGAACGCAGGCTCGACATTTGCGAGGGTTGTCCACACTGCTTTCGAGCCACAGATCCACAGAAATGTGGAGGCCTACATGGACGACATTGTGGTCAAGAGCAGAGACAAGGCAACCTTGGTTCAAGACTTGGAAGAGACCTTTGCGAACTTGCGCAAGATCAGCCTCAAGCTCAACCCCGAGAAGTGCGTGTTCGGAGTTCCCTCCGGCAAGCTTCTCGGGTTCTTCGTGTCTCATCGTGGGATCGAAGCCAACCCCGACAAGATCAAGGCCATTGAGCAGATTGAAGCACCAACGCGTGTCAAGGACGTGCGAAGACTTGCCGGCTGCGTGGCGGCTCTCAGCAGGTTTATTTCCAGGTCTGCGGAACGCGCCCTGCCGTTTTTCAAAATCTTGAAAAAGGCAGGTCCAGTAAAATGGACTCCGGAAGCGGAGGCTGCACTGCAAGACTTGAAGAAATACCTGTCCTCCGCTCCTGTACTTGTCACGCCTAGACCGCAAGAGAAGTTGCTGCTCTACCTAGCGGCAACCAATCAAGTGGTTAGTGCTGCGTTAGTAGCGGAGAGGGAAGCTGATGATGAGCCAGCAGCCACGGCAAGCACGTCCAACGACAAGCAGGGGGCTTCCCCGACAAGCTCTGGCCCCGGCAAAGGCGAATCCGCGCAAGCGCAAGGGGAAGTGCAGAGGAAGAGGATGGTGCAGCGCCCAATTTACTTCGTCAGTTCCCTCCTGCAGGGGGCTAGGTCGAGGTACTCTGGTGTGCAGAAATTGCTCTTCGGCCTCCTCATGGCCTCGAGGAAGCTGCGCCATTACTTCCAAGCACACGAGATCACAGTGGTCACTCACTTTCTGCTTAAGAGGATATGCAGAATCCCGAAGCAACGGGCAGGATTGTCGAGTGGGCACTAGAACTGTCAAGCTTTGGCCTCAAGTTCGAGAGCACATCGACCATCCAGAGCAGAGCATTGACAGAGTTCATAGCAGAGTGGACCCCGACACCGGACGAAGAAATTCCAGAGACGAACATCCCCGGCAAGGAAGCAACCAAAGAGTGGCTGATGTACTTTGATGGTGCCTTTTCGCTGGAAGGCGCCGGTGCCGGCGTGCTGCTCATCGCGCCCACCGGAGAGCACCTCAAGTACATCGTCCAGATGCACTTTCCCAAGGAGCAAGCAACCAACAATACGGCAGAGTATGAAGGTTTGCTCGCCGGTCTCAGGATCGCGGCGGTACTTGGGATCAAGAAGCTCATTGTCAGGGGTGACTCGCAGCTCGTCGTCCGCCAAGTGAACAAGGATTACCAGTGCCCGTTGATGGAGGCTTACGTTGATGAAGTGAGGAAGCTGGAAGAGCGCTTTGACGGCCTGCAAATGGAATACGTTCCAAGAGTAGAGAACGACATCGCCGACGGCCTGTCAAAATGCGCCGCACTAAAGCTACATGTGGAACCAGGGACTTTTGTGCTCAAGCTGACTCAGCCATCCGTGACACCATCGAATGGGCCAAGCAAGAAGAGAAAATCGGTCTCCGGTGACTATCTCCCGGCAGAGCTTCCCGAAGCCGCCGCCAAGAGAGTCCCCAAGATCGACGCCAAGAGTGCTGAGGAGCTGCCCGCTCCGGCAAGCCCCAGGGTTTGTCCCGACGAAGCAGGCGCTCCCGGCAAGTCATGCCCCGGCAAGCTTGCCGGGGAACGTCAAGCTCCGGCTGAGCCCCAAGTCCTCGCCATAGAGGTTGATGTTCCCGCAGCCGCCGACATGCCTTTGGTCCTCGTCGTCGAGCCACAGGCTCCGACGTGGGCACAGCAGATCGTCTGTTTCCTCCAGACAGGAGAACTTCCCGAAGAACAAGAAGAAGCGGAAAGAGTAGCCCGGCAGTCCAGTATGTAGCAGTTCGTCGACGACGCACTGTACAGAAGAGGACGCAATGGGGTGAAATTGAAGTGCATTCACCGGGAAGACGGACATGAGCTGTTGGCGGAGATACACGGAGGCATATGTGGACACCACATTGGCACCAGAGCACTTGCCGGCAAAGTGTTCCGGCAAGGTTTCTTCTGGCCAACAGCCCTCCAGGATGCAACTGCACAAGTAACCAAGTGTGAAGCGTGCCTGTTCCATTCCAAGAAGATACACCAGCCAGCTCAAGCTCTCCAGATGATCCCTTTGTCCTGGCCCTTCTCGGTCTGGGGGCTCGATATCCTCGGCCCCTTCCCCCGATCCATCGGGGGCTTTGAGTACTTGTTCGTTGCCATCGACAAGTTCACAAAGTGGCCAGAAGTGGAACCGGTGAGGAAGGTGACTGTCCAGTCCGCGATCAAATTCTTCAGGTCGATTGTTTGCCGCTTCGGTATCCCCAACAGGATCATCACCGACAACGGTACGCAGTTCAGAAGCCACGCTTTCATGCAGTACACCCAAAACCTCGGCACCAAGGTCTGCTTCGCTTATGTTGCTCATCCCCGGAGCAACGGTCAAGCGGAAAGGGCCAACGCCGAGGTACTGCGCGGGCTCAAGACCAGAAGTTTTGACAAGCTGCTCAAGCGCGGACGGAACTGGATCGAGGAGCTGCCAGCGGTTCTTTGGTCGGTCAGAACGACGCCAAATCGAGCCACCGGCCAGACACCATTTGCTCTAGTCTACGGAGCAGAAGCAGTTACCCCCACGGAACTCGTATACGGGTCACCTCGAGTGCTCGCTTATGATGAGCTTGAGCAAGAGCGGTCGCGTGAAGATGACGCACTGCTCCTCGAGGAGGATCGTCTCCAGGCTGCTGTGCGATCCGCTCGCTACCAGCAAGCTCTGCGTCGCTATCATAGCCGCAAAGTTAAAGCCAGGAGCCTCGAGGAAGGCGACCTTGTTCTTCGGCGCGTTCAGTCGGCCAAGATACACAACAAGTTGACGCTGAAGTGGGAAGGCCCTTACCGGGTGAAACGAGTCACGAGGCCCGGTGCCGTCCGCCTCGAGACCGAAGATGGTACTCCGGTGAGCAATTCCTGGAACATTGAGCATCTTCGCAAGTTTTACCCGTAAGGCGCGGTTGTCGGACCCCGTCCGGCAACCAACTCTTTGTACAAAAGTCTTGCCGCAGTTGCATGTAATCCTTTGTACAAAGCCAGGCGCAGACCCTGGCAGCAATGAAGCGCTGGCGCCCCCAAGTTTTAGCATGCATGCTGAGTCGAGTCTCATCCTTGGTTAGGGTTGATAGTGCCTAACAGTCGCTAACCCCTAACTTAGAGGTCGAGTCCGCGTCTTTTTCCCGTCCTTTCCCTTTGGCTCGCAGGAGTTGCATACCCTTGCCGAGCCGCTCAAGGACGAAGAAGGGGAGAAGGGCGAGCCAGCACCCGCGCCCCGGCAAGCCAGAGTTGCTGGGGGCTGCAACCTCAGATAAGTCTTTACATCCCTTATCATGCATTCTCTCATGAGCTACGGAATGCGAAAACCTTGCTTCCTCCTAAAAGCTGTCGTGCTCTCTTAAGCGACAAACCCCGGAGCGCGTTCCCGGGGCCCGCTTCTGATAGTAGCCGCGGCGGCAAGAGGAGTAAGCAAGGGGCCAGAACCCGCCTTCTCCCTGCCTCCGCCAAGAGCGTGAGGAGGGCCAAGGGGCGCGGGGAGACGGCAGGGTCCGTTGCCAGGCGGGGAAGTGTCTATCTTAACGATGCAAAGGGTTCACTCCTTGCCGCGGGATGTACCCGCGAGACAAATGGTCCGGCAAACACTCCCTTTTCATTAAAAACATTCCACTCAGGTACAGCTCAGAGAGAATGAAAAACATGAAAGATGGGATTACAAGATTTAAACACAACTAAGGCCCGAGGGCTTACAAAATAAAAAAAGATAAGGTGCCCGTAATCCCTTTCTTGTCTCTCTCCTCAGGAGGTAGGGCAAGGAGGCGAGAAGGGCAAAAGGGGCGCCTAGACGAGCTACGGGTGGCAGAAGACGCCAAGAGAGCATCCGGGGCTCCGCCCCGGGGCTCCAGAGGCTGGATGGAGACGGCGACGCCGGAAGCGGAGCTCGAGAAGGAGGCCGCGGGACGTCAACACGCTGTCGAGGGCATCTAGCCCTCGTACTCCGAGTTGACGGCCTTGCCGCCAGCCTCTTCCGCAGCCTCGCCACTCCGGCCGCCCGAGAAGACGAAGCCCCCCGGCAAGAGGAGGTTGCCAGGCCGGAGAGAAGACCCCGGTGGTCGTCGCCGCGCGCGGGGGTGGTGACGGCGTCTGGGGCGAAGCTGGAAGATGAGGCAGCGGCCTTGCCGCCCGCCCTCTTCCTCTTCCGCAGCCTCCCTACGCCAGCCGCCCAAGGAGATGACCCCGGGGAGTTCACGGCACCAGCGACGCGGATGATGGGGGTCGCCGGTGCCATGCGGAGCTGCGACCAACACCTAGTCGGACCCGTCATCCCGGTGACCGCTCCCCTCGTCGTCGCTGTCGCTCCCCTCCTCGCCACTCTCGCTCGAGGAGGAGCCTTCGCTGTCGGAGGAGCTATCCACGCAGCACCGGGCCCGGGTGCCGAGGTCCCCGAAGGCCTTGACGGAGAGGAGGTCACCTCCATCAGCTTAAAATGGAGGGTGAACCCCTCCATCAAGCTGTGGATCCGGGCGAACGACTTCCACCCTCGGTCAAGACACATCACACCGGGGGCTCGGGATTCGACGTGGACTCGCATACCACTGATCCCGCAGCCCCTCATGCGCAGTCTCAGCGTCTCGTGTTGCTCCGCTTCCAGGACGTCCGCGAAGGGAGCCGGGAGGCGGAGGCGACGGCGAGGCGCCCGGCGCAGCCTGATGATGAACTTGCAGGGGTCGTCCCCGAGATGAACCGCCGGGGGAAACGGAGCCGCCGGCGGAGGCGAGGCCGGCGCGCCGCCCCGCCTGCCTCGAGCGCCTCGGCCTCGTCCACGACCTCGCCCCCTCCCCCTTCCCCTTACGGTTGGCCCCGCCGCCGCGGGTGCAAGGGGAGGAGGGGCGCGCTGCCTGGCGGCAACCCTTGCCGCCACCGAAGAAGGACCAGGGTTCCCTTTCTCCATGATGGTTGGGGAGAGGGGACCAGGGATCTAAGAGAAGGAAGAAGGAAGGAGTGCTGACCCTCGTCATCCCCTTCCGCTCCTTATAAAGGGGCGGAGTGGGGGCTCGGCCGCCCCGCCCGACCAATCAAAGCAGAGGAAGGGCAGGCGACGGGGCCGACCCTCTACTTCGACCCGCGTCAGCCCGGCTTCCTGCCTCCACCACCGCAACCCCAAGCGCATGGAGGACGCGTGGCGGGCGAGCAGGGCCGAGGCGACAGATGAGGCGACCTCTCACCCCCCACTCGAAAGTGGGGGCAGACGTTTCGCCTTTCCAAATAAAGGAATCGTGCCCGACGTGACGCATGCCTGCGGGCCTCAAGCCCCGCGCACGCCACCCACGTCACACACGTCTCGCACGCCTCGCCCCCCACGACGCCGCGATAAGCGCGCGCCACTTGGGGAGGGCGCGACGGGCACGGAGTTAAGGAGCAGCGCAACCCAGGCCACGCGTGCCCGTGCACTGTTAGGGCTTGGCCCAACAACGCTCGGCACCGTGTATGGCCCAGACCCGGGGGCTCCTGTCGGTGTACTAAAGTAGGGGTACCTTAGTACCCCGAACTTGTGCACGGGCAGTAGTAGCGTCCCGCGGCAAGGCTTGCCAGGGGAGCGACAAGAGTCTCCATGGCCCTTTCTGGGCCGGACGAAGGCCAAGTGATCGAGCCTAGAAGACCAAGCCCCGGCAAGAGGAGCTTGCCGGGCAAAGAAGGCGAGGTCCGTCAAGAGGAGCTTGCCGGGCCAAGGCGACAAGGCCCCGGCAAGAGGAGCTTGCCGGGACGACTAAGCCGAAGCACCAAGGCCCCGGCGGGAGGAGCTCGCCGGGACGGCCAAACCAAGGCACCCCAAGAGAAGCCCGCCGCGGTGCGCCGCGCGCCCCGGCAAGGCCTGACGAGCGGCAAGCTCTCAGGTGTGGCAAGACAACCTCCGCGGCAAGCCACTTGCCGCGGCGAACCACCACCTCAGGCGTGCGCTCCAGCTCACCTGCCCACGCGTCACTCTGGAGCTTCCCAGAGACATGCGGCGGGGCGCCGCGCAGCCTGGGGCGCGCGCGTGGCATGCGACGTTGGCAGAGTCGCCCCCATGGCAAGCAGAGGCGCCCCTAACGGTCCGTCTCGGCACTGTTCAGGCGATCCAGACGGTCATTTAATGCCTTTGTCCCCCGCCGTCAGAGTTAGGTGCGATAGCACTGTACGGCCACTGTTCGCACAGTTCCTTGCCATTTTTACCCTGACCTGCGTCGCTACCTGTGGGAAACCCCTTAGCATATAAAAGGAGGCCCATGCGCACGTAGGAGGGGGGGAACCAGAGGAAGAGAGGGATCCAGACCGGAAGAAGGACACCCAGTAGACCCTCGTCTACATCCAGCTCCAACTTACTGTAGCTTCTTGCGCTCCAGAGCAAGAACTCTAATCAACCAGACAAGCAGCAGTAGGGTTTTACGCATCCATGCGGCCCGAAGCTGGGTAAAATCGTTGCGTGTGTGTGTCGCCTCGATCTGCTCTTTGTGCAACCTCCGCCCCCCCCCCCCCCCCCCCGCCGAACCGACAAGGGGCTCCGTCCCCATAGGTGTTCGTGGAGGCAGATATCCCCCGACATCTTTGGCGCGCCAGGTAGGGGGTGCGTCGAGGTTGTGTGAACCAGATCCGGCGTCCGCGCGAGCCAGACTCTCATTGTTTGCGCCGGCATGGCGCCGAAGAAGAAAGCTCCGGAGGCGACCGGTCCGTCAGCGCCGAACCCACCGCCCATGGAGCAGACGGGTGGTGGGGAGGACGCCGGCGGAGGAACGGGCGCCGTCGAACCAGTTCTTGGTCCCGCGACGTCCGAGCTCGCCCTGCGCCCCTCTCAGGAGGCGCGAAACCAGCAGCGTCATGGTACCCATGGTACCATACGCTCGCTGAACCCAGACCATGCTGGTGGGTCCCAAGGCGCTCAGGACCAGCATGCGATTCAGCGTGCCGGAACGAGCATCGCGCGGCTGCCTGGACCGGGTGCTGCTCCTTCTAACATAGTTAGGAGTTCGAGCACATCCCGCTCCTCGCGCCGTTCGCCGCCTCTGCGCGCCACCCCAGCGGAAGCTCTCGCGCGAGCTCAACTACTCCTAGACTACCCTCCAACGGCGGACAAGCTCGACGACTGGAGGGCAACCATCCAGAGCCTCATCGGTTTCGCCAACGGCGACACTCCGCGGCAGCATAGCGCATCGCAGCCGCGGCCAGTTACCCAGGCGAGAACCGATGGCGCCAAGAATGGCGGGGGTGCGACCACCGTGCACTCCCCGCCCAAGAAGCCGCGGTCGCCGACTCGCCGGGCTCACCTCGACAACGACTCCACCGCGTCGTCGAACCCGCGAACTCGCTGCGACCAACGCCAAGTCCTTCACGAACGAAGGGAAGAAGACACTCGAACCCGCATCGAGCGCAGAAGAGAGGTGTGGCGTCAATCGGACCAGCGCGTTGAGCCCTCTGGAAACATGCACGCACCGGGGGAACCAGGCGAACTGCCGTATTCGGTAGGCTGCCCCGCGTTCACCCGCGAGCTGCAGCAAGTCCAGTGGCCCAGCATGAAGAACTTCAAGCCCGACGTGCCCGAGAAGTACGACGACAAGTCGCATCCGTCGGAGTTCCTCAGCATCTACACCATTGCGGTGCAGGCTGCCGGGGGATGGGACGATAAGATCCTTGCCAACTACTTCCCGCTGGTACTCAAGCCCAACGTCAGATCCTGGCTCATGCACTTGCCGGACGACTCCATCTCCTCCTGGCCAGATCTATGCCATCAGTTCGTTGGCGCCTTCACGGGCGGCCACAAACCCCATGGCCAGGCAAGCGATCTTCATCTGCTTGTTCAGAAGGAGGGGGAGCCTTTGCGCAAGTTCATCCAGAGGTTCAGCCGTGTGCACTACGACATCCCAGACGTCCACCCCGCCGCGGTGATCAGCGCGTTCCATCAGAACGTGCGCAACCGCAGGATGCGGGAGGAGATGGCGATGTGCAAAATCAAGGAGGTTAGCGAGCTTTACGCCCTGGCCGACAAGTGTGCACGCGCTGAGGAGGGGAGGAAGCTCCCCGGAGAAAGTGTTGGAGAAGGAGAATCTGACAGTGAAGGTACCGCCCCGGCAAGGAGAGGCCGGCGGCGGAACGGCAAAAAGAAGAAAAACCCAGAGGTACTGGTTGTCGAGAAGTCCGGCAGCGAGGGCTCCGCCAAGAAAGCCCAGGCGGGAGGCCCCGGCAAGGAGGTTGTCGGGTGCGCCAACTGCCGGGCGGTGGCTGCTGCCGATAAGCGAGACGGTACCGACAAGAAGTACTGCAAGATCCACCGTACCAGGGGCCACGACCTCCAGAGTTGCAAGCAAGTCGAGCGACTCGTCGACCTGCAGAAGGCCGAGTACGCACGACGCGACAAGGAGAGAGCCCAAGCAGGCGGCGGGGGATCCGGCACGAAGCGTCCCGGCCCGGGGGAGCGCCGCGGCAAGGACAAGCAGCGGCAAGCAGACAGACCTCCCCGGGGACACGACAAGGGCGAAGACGATGACGACGATGAAGACATGGAAGACCCCGAGACCAGCGAGCAGGAGTTTCAGAAAGCCACTGAGGTCTTGTGTGTGGACGGCGGTGCCTTCCTGCACGCTTCCCACCACCAGCTTAAACGGTGGGTGCGGGAGGTCAATGCAGCGGAGCCACCCGTCGAGTCACGCAGACCCCTGAGATGGTCCAGCACGCCTATCATCTTCGACATTGAGGACCACCCTGATCGCACAACCGCGGTCGGGTGCTTGCCGATGTTGGTTTCCCCAACGATCCGCAACCTCAAGGTCACTAAGATGCTAGTTGACGGCGGGGCCGGCTTGAATCTGATCTCCTCTGCTGTTCTCCGGAGACTCCAAGTTCCCGACAGCGAGCTCGAAGAAACCGGCACATTCCAAGGAATCAACCCGGGAAGGAGCAAGCCGAACGGAAAGATCACCCTGCCGGTAACATTTGGCAGCGAGCTGAATTTCAGGACTGAGAAGGTCACCTTTGACGTCGCCGACTTTCCGTTGCCTTACAACGGGATCCTCGGCCGACCAGCGCTCGCCAAGTTCATGGCGGCCTCTCACTACGCGTATAACATGCTCAAGATGCCTGGCCCGATAAGCAACATTTCTGTCCCCGGCGACAAGAAGGATGCCCTTATCTGCGCCGACCAAATATACCGGGACGCAACAGCAGCAACGGCCCACGGCCCACCTGCCGCTGGAGCTTCCGGGGGAAAGAAGAAGTCCGGCAAGTGCTCTGGCGCCCACTCCGGCAACCGCGCCTCTTCGGAGTGCTGCGCTGCCGTCGAGGACGTGCCATCGAGCCCCGCCGGCATGAAGACCAAGTCCGGCGAATGCTCTGGCGCCCACTCCGGCAAGCGCGCCTCTTCGGAGTGCTGCGCTGCCGTCGAGGACGTGCCATCGAGCCCCGCCGGCATGAAGACCAAGTCCGGCGAATGCTCTGGCGCCCACTCCGGCAAGAGCGCCTCTTCGGAGTGTTGCGCTGCCGTCGAGGATGTGCCATCGAGCCCCGCCGGCATGAAGACCAAGTCCGGTGAATGCTCTGGCGCCCACTCCGGCAAGTGCGCCTCTTCGGAGTGCCGCGCTGCCGTCGAGGACGTGCCATCGAGCCCCGCCGGCAAGAAGACCAAGCCCGGCAAGTGCTCTGGCGCCCACTCCGGCAAGCGCGCCTCTTCATAGTGCTGCGCTGCCGTCGAGGACGTGCCATCGAGCCCCGCCGGCAAGAAGGCCAAGCCCGGCGAATGCTCTGGTGCCCACTCCGGCAAGCGCGCCTCTTCGGAGCGCTGCGCTGCCGTTGAGGACGCACCATCGAGCCCCGCCGGTAAACACAAGGAGACGATGGCTGCTCCACCAGCGACCAAGAAGGTGCCCACCAAGGAGGACGGCACTGGTGGTACCTTCACCATCAGTGCCACTCTCGACCCCAAATAGGAAGGCGCGCTCGTTGCTTTCCTACGGGCGAATGTCGATGTGTTTGCCTGGCAACCATCTGACATCCCCGGCGTTCCCAGCGAAGTGATTGAGCACCACCTTGCCTTCTGTCCTCATGCGCAGCCCGTCAAGCAAAAGGTCAGGAAACAAGCGGTGGAGCACCAAGAGTTTATCGCGGAGGAGATCAGGAAGTTGGAAGCGGCAGGCGTCGTCAGAGGCGTGCTCCATCCGACGTGGTTGGCTAATCCTGTTGTCGTGCGCAAAGCAAACGGGAAGTGGAGGCTTTGCATCGATTTTACCGATGTCAACAGAGCTTGCCCTAAAGATCCATTTCCCTTGCCGCGTATCGACCAGATCGTTGACTCCACGGCCGGATGCGACCTGCTTTCATTCCTTGACGCCTACTCCGGGTACCACCAGATCTTCATGGCTGAAGAAGACGAAGAGAAGACTGTGTTCATCACTCCATGCGGCACGTACTGTTTTGTGCGGATGCCTTTTGGACTGAAGAACGCAGGCTCGACATTTGCGAGGGTTGTCCACACTGCTTTCGAGCCACAGATCCACAGAAATGTGGAGGCCTACATGGACGACATTGTGGTCAAGAGCAGAGACAAGGCATCCTTGGTTCAAGACTTGGAAGAGACCTTTGCGAACTTGCGCAAGATCAGCCTCAAGCTCACCCCGAGAAGTGCGTGTTAGGAGTTCCCTCCGGCAAGCTTCTCGGGTTCTTCGTGTCTTAGCGTGGGATCGAAGCCAACCCCGACAAGATCAAGGCCATCGAGCAGATTGAAGCACCAACGCGTGTCAAGGACGTGCGAAGACTTGCCGGCTGCGTGGCGGCTCTCAGCAGGTTTATTTCCAGGTCTGCGGAACGCGCCCTGCCGTTTTTCAAAATCTTGAAAAAGGCAGGTCCAGTAAAATGGACTCCGGAAGTGGAGGCTGCGCTGCAAGACTTGAAGAAATACCTGTCCTCCGCTCCTGTACTTGTCGCGCCTAGACCGCAAGAGAAGTTGTTGCTCTACCTAGCGGCAACCAATCAAGTGGTTAGTGCTGCGTTAGTAGCGGAGAGGGAAGCTGATGACGAGCCAGCAGCCACGGCAAGCGCGTCCAACGACAAGCAGGGGGCTTCCCCGACAAGCTCTGGCCCCGGCAAAGGCGAATCCGCGCAAGCGCAAGGGGAAGTGCAGAGGAAGAGGATGGTGCAGCGCCCAGTTTACTTCGTCAGTTCCCTCCTGCAGGGGGCTAGGTCGAGGTACTCTGGTGTGCAGAAATTGCTCTTCGGCCTCCTCATGGCCTCGAGGAAGCTGCGCCATTACTTCCAAGCACACGAGATCACAGTGGTCACTCGCTTTCCGCTTAAGAGGATACTGCAGAATCCCGAAGCAACGGGCAGGATTGTCGAGTGGGCACTAGAACTGTCAAGCTTTGGCCTCAAGTTCGAGAGCACATCGACCATCCAGAGCAGAGCATTGGCAGAGTTCATAGCAGAGTGGACCCCGACACCGGACGAAGAAATTCCAGAGACGAACATCCCCGGCAAGGAAGCAACCAAAGAGTGGCTGATGTACTTTGATGGTGCCTTTTCGCTGGAAGGCGCCGGTGCCGGCGTGCTGCTCATCGCGCCCACTGGAGAGCACCTCAAGTACATCGTCCAGATGCACTTTCCTAAGGAGCAAGCAACCAACAATACGGCAGAGTATGAAGGTTTGCTCGCCGGTCTCAGGATCGCGGCGGTACTTGGGATCAAGAAGCTCATTGTCAGGGGTGACTCGCAGCTCGTCGTCCGCCAAGTGAACAAGGATTACTAGTGCCCGTTGATGGAGGCTTACGTTGATGAAGTGAGGAAGCTGGAAGAGCGCTTTGACGGCCTGCAAATGGAATACGTTCCAAGAGCAGAGAACGACATCGCCGACGGCCTATCAAAATGCGCCGCACTAAAGCTACCTGTGGAACCAGGGACTTTTGTGCTCAAGCTGACTCAGCCATCCGTGACACCATCGACTGGGCCAAGCAAGAAGAGAAAATCGGTCTCCGGTGACTATCTCCCGGCAGAGCTTCCCGAAGCCGCCGCCAAGAGAGTCCCCAAGATTGACGCCAAGAGTGCTGAGGAGCTGCCCGCTCCGGCAAGCCCCAGGGTTTGTCCCGACGAAGCAGGCGCTCCCGGCAAGTCATGCCCCGGCAAGCTTGCCGGGGAACGTCAAGCTCCGGCTGAGCCCCAAGTCCTCGCCATAGAGGTTGATGTTCCCGCAGCCGCCGACATGCCTTTGGTCCTCGTCGTCGAGCCACAGGCTCTGACGTGGGCACAGCAGATCGTCCGTTTCCTCCAGACAGGAGAACTTCCCGAAGAACAAGAAGAAGCGGAAAGAGTAGCCCGGCAGTCCAGTATGTAGCAGTTCGTCGATGACGCACTGTACAGAAGAGGACGCAGTGGGGTGAAATTGAAGTGCATTCACCGGGAAGATGGACAGGAGCTGTTGGCGGAGATACACGGAGGCATATGTGGACACCACATTGGCGCTAGAGCACTTGCCGGCAAAGCGTTCCGGCAAGGTTTCTTCTGGCCAACAGCCCTCCAGGATGCAACTGCACAAGTAACCAAGTGTGAAGCGTGCCAGTTCCATTCCAAGAAGATACACCAGCCAGCTCAAGCTCTCTAGATGATCCCTTTGTCCTGGCCCTTCTCGGTCTGGGGGCTCGATATCCTCGGCCCCTTCCCCCGATCCGTCGGGGGCTTTGAGTACTTGTTCGTTGCCATCGACAAGTTCACAAAGTGGCCAGAAGTGGAACCGGTGAGGAAGGTGACTGCCCAGTCCGCGATCAAATTCTTCAGGTCGATTGTTTGCCGCTTCGGGATCCCCAATAGGATCATCACCGACAACGGTACGCAGTTCACAAGCCACACTTTCATGCAGTACACCCAAAACCTCGGCACCAAGGTCTGCTTCGCTTCTGTTGCTCATCCCCGGAGCAACGGTCAAGCGGAAAGGGCCAACGCCGAGGTACTGCGCGGGCTCAAGACCAGAAGTTTTGACAAGCTGCTCAAGCGTGGACGGAACTGGATCGAGGAGCTGCCAGCGGTTCTTTGGTCGGTCAGAACGACGCCGAATCGAGCCACTGGCCAGACACCATTTGCTCTAGTCTACGGAGCAGAAGGAGTTACCCACACGGAACTCGTATACGGGTCACCTCGAGTGCTCGCTTATGATGAGCTTGAGCAAGAGCGGTCGCGTGAAGATGACGCACTGCTCCTCGAGGAGGATCGTCTCCAGGCTGCTGTGCGATCCGCTCGCTACCAGCAAGCTCTGCGTCGCTATCATAGCCGCAAAGTTAAAGCCAGGAGCCTCGAGGAAGGCGACCTTGTTCTTTGGCGCGTTCAGTCGGCCAAGATACACAACAAGTTGACGCCAAAGTGGGAAGGCCCTTACCGGGTGAAACGAGTCACGAGGCCCGGCGCCGTCCGCCTCGAGACCGAAGATGGTACTCCGGTGAGCAATTCCTGGAACATTGAGCATCTTCGCAAGTTTTACCCGTAAGGTGCGGTTGTCGGACCCCGTCCGGCAACCAACTCTTTGTACAAAAGTCTTACTGCAGTTGCATGTAATCCTTTGTACAAAGCCAGGCGCAGACCCTGGCAGCAATGAAGCGCTGGCGCCCCCAAGTTTTAGCATGCATGCTGAGTCGAGTCTCATCCTTGGTTAGGGTTGATAGTGCCTAACAGTCGCTAACCCCTAACTTAGAGGTCGAGTCCGCGTCTTTTTCCCGTCCTTTCCCTTTGGCTCGCAGGAGTTGCATACCCTTGCCGAGCCGCTCAAGGACGAAGAAGGGGAGAAGGGCGAGCCAGCACCCGCGCCCCGGCAAGCCAGAGTTGCTGGGGGCTGCAACCTCAGATAAGTCTTTACATCCCTTATCATGCATTCTCTCATGAGCTGCGGAATGCGAAAACCTTGCTTCCTCCTAAAAGCTGCCTTGCTCTCTTAAGCGACAAACCCCGGGGCGCATTCCCGGGGCCCGCTTTTGATAGTAGCCGCGGCGGCAAGAGGAGGAAGCAAGGGGCCAGAACCCGCCTTCTCCCTGCCTGCGCCAAGAGCGTGAGGAGGGCCAAGGGGCGCGGGGAGACGGCAGGGTCCGTTGCCGGGCGGGGAAGTGTCTATCTTAACGATGCAAAGCGTTCGCTCCTTGCCGCGGGATGTACCCACAAGACAAATGGTCCGGCAAACACTCCCTTTTCATTAAAAACATTCCACTCAGGTACAGCTCAGAGAGAATGAAAAACATGAAAGATGGGATTACAAGATTTAAACACAACTAAGGCCCGAGGCCTTACAAAATAAAAAAAGATAAGGTGCCCGTAATCCCTTTCTTGTCTCTCTCCTCAGGAGGTAGGGCAAGGAGGCGAGAAGGGCAAAAGGGGCGCCTAGACGAGCTACGGGTGGCAGAAGACGCCAAGAGAGCATCCGGGGCTCCGCCCCGGGGCTCCGGAGGCCGGATGGAGACGGCGACGCCGGAAGCGGAGCTCGAGAAGGAGGCCGCGGGACGTCAACACGCTGTCGAGGGCATCTAGCCCTCGTACTCTGAGTTGACGGCCTTGCCGCCAGCCTCTTCCGCAGCCTTGCCACTCCGGCCGCCCAAGAAGACGAAGCCCCCCGGCAAGAGGAGCTTGCCGGGCCGGAGAGAAGACCCCGATGGTCGTCGCCGCGCGCGGGGGTGGTGACGGCGTCTGGGGCGAAGCTGGAAGACGAGGCAGCGGCCTTGCCGCCCGCCCTCTTCCTCTTCCGCAGCCTCCCTACGCCAGCCGCCCAAGGAGACGACCCCGGGGAGTTCACGGCGCCAGCGACGCGGATGATGGGGGTCGCCGGTGCCATGTGGAGCTGTGACCAGCACCTAGTCGGACCCGTCATCCCGGCGACCGCTCCCCTCGTCGTTGCTGTCGCTCCCCTCCTCGCCACTCTCGCTCGAGGAGGAGCCTTCGCTGTCGGAGGAGCTATCCACGCAGCACCGGGCCCGGGTGCTGAGGTCCCCGAAGGCCTTGACGGAGAGGAGGTCACCCTCCATCAGCTTAAAATGGAGGGTGAACCCCTCCATCAAGTTGTGGATCCGGGCAAACGACTTCCACCCTCGGCCAAGACACATCACACCGGGGGCTCGGGATTCGACGTGGACTCGCATACCACTGATCCCGCAGCCCCTCATGCGCAGTCTCAGCGTCTCGTGTTGCTCCGCTTCCAGGACGTCCGCGAAGGGAGCCGGGAGGCGGAGGCGACGGCGAGGCGCCCGGCGCAGCCTGATGATGAACTCGCAGGGGTCGTCCCCGAGATGAACCGCCGGGGGAAACGGAGCCGCCGGCGGAGGCGAGGCCGGCGCGCCGCCCCGCCCGCCTCGAGCGCCTCGGCCTCGTCCACGACCTCGCCCCCTCCCCCTTCCCCTTACGGTTGGCCCCGCCGCCGCGGGTGCAAGGGGAGGAGGGGCGCGCTGCCTGGCGGCAACCCTTGCCGCCACCGAAGAAGGACCAGGGTTCCCTTTCTCCATGACGGTTGGGGAGAGGGGACCAGGGATCTAAGAGAAGGAAGAAGGAAGGAGTGCTGACCCTCGTCATCCCCTTCCGCTCCTTATAAAGGGGCGGAGTGGGGGCTCGGCCGCCCCGCCCGACCAATCAAAGCAGAGGAAGGGCAGGCGACGGGGCCGACCCTCTACTTCGACCCGCGTCTGCCCGGCTTCCTGCCTCCACCACCGCAACCCCAAGTGCATGGAGGACGCGTGGCGGGCGAGCAGGGCCGAGGCGACAGATGAGGCGACCTCCCCCCCCCACTCGAAAGTGGGGGCAGACGTTTCGCCTTTCCAAATAAAGGAATAGTGCCCGACGTGACGCATGCCTGCGGGCCTCAAGCCCCGCGCACGCCACCCACGTCACACACGTCTCGCACGCCTCGCCCCCCACGACGCCGCGATAAGAGCGCGCCACTTGGGGAGGGCGCGACGGGCACGGAGTTAAGGAGCAGCGCAACCCAGGCCACGCGTGCCCGTGCACTGTTAGGGCCTGGCCCAACAACGCTCGGCACCGTGTATGGCCCAGACCCGGGGGCTCCTGTCGGTGTACTAAAGTAGGGGTACCTTAGTACCCCGAACTTGTGCACGGGCAGTAGTAGCGTCCCGCGGCAAGGCTTGCCAGGGGAGCGACAAGAGTCTCCACGGCCCTTTCTGGGCCGGACGAAGGCCAAGTGATCGAGCCTAGAAGACCAAGCCCCGGCAAGAGGAGCTTGCCGGGCAAAGAAGGCGAGGTCCGTCAAGAGGAGCTTGCCGGGCCAAGGCGACAAGGCCCCGGCAAGAGGAGCTTGCCGGGACGACTAAGCCGAAGCACCAAGGCCCCGGCGGGAGGAGCTCGCCGGGACGGCCAAACCAAGGCACCCCAAGAGAAGCCCGCCGCGGTGCGCCGCGCGCCCCGGCAAGGCCTGACGAGCGGCAAGCTCTCAGGTGTGGCAAGACAACCTCCGCGGCAAGCCACTTGCCGCGGCGAACCACCACCTCAGGCGTGCGCTCCAGCTCACCTGCCCACGCGTCACTCTGGAGCTTCCCAGAGACACGCGGCGGGGCGCCGCGCAGCCTGGGGCGCGCGCGTGGCATGCGACGTTGGCAGAGTCGCCCCCATGGCAAGCAGAGGCGCCCCTAACGGTCCGTCTCGGCACTGTTCAGGCGATCCAGACGGGCATTTAATGCCTTTGTCCCCCGCCGTCAGAGTTAGGTGCGATAGCACTGTACGGCCACTGTTCGCACAGTTCCTTGCCATTTTTACCCTCACCTGCGTCGCTACCTGTGGGAAACCCCTTAGCATATAAAAGGAGGCCCATGCGCACGTAGGAGGGGGGAACCAGAGGAAGAGAGGGATCCAGACCGGAAGAAGGACACCCATTAGACCCTCGTCTATGTCCAGCTCCAACTTACTGTAGCTTCTTGCGCTCCAGAGCAAGAACTCTAATCAACCAGACAAGCAGCAGTAGGGTTTTACGCATCCATGCGGCCCGAAGCTGGGTAAAATCGTTGCGTGTGTGTGTCGCCTCGATCTGCTCTTTGTGCAACCTCCGCCCCCCCGCCGAACCGACAAGGGGCTCCGTCCCCATAGGTGTTCGTGGAGGCAGATATCCCCCGACATCAACAAACCACCATAAGAAATGAAAATGAACGAAGAAAAGAGAATGAATCGCCGGTAAGAATTAGAAAATTGAATGAAGAAAAAGAATGAAACACCGGGAAGAATGAGAAAAGCACGAAGATACATGAGGGAATTTAGAGGCAAAAGGACGAAGAGATCACGAACTGATTGAAGAATACTTGAACGAAGCACCGGAAGAATATTGAGACGAACGAAGGGGCACTGATATAGAATAATTGGATAACGAATCTGAAAACTTAGAACGAATAGTTATTCTGAAAAGATGACCTCTAGATGAACAAGAGGACAAGCAACTCCTGAAATACTCCGGATGGATGAAAAGAATTGCACAATTGGAAATAATTAGATAGGATAACATCGAGCTAGCACCGCGAATCTCCGGGAGAACGGACAAGATTTAAAGGAAAAACTCTTCTTCGGTCTTCAAACGTTGAGAAGGACGACGAGAAACACCATCAAAATTGTTGAGGTACTCCGGGAGAATGAAAAGAGGAAAGATTGACCCGAACATGAAAGAATTTGGGAGCGATCTTGGAGGAGGCATCTGACTGATGAAATTCATACTTACGTCAACCTTCGAAAAGGATTTGAGAATAACTCCGGGAGACTTAGAAGAGTCAGGTAACATCCTGGGAAAAGACCTGTGGGTTAGGGCCCACTGAAAAGAAACACCGTTGGAAAGGATTGTTGACGAGAAATGATGCACCGGAACGATTGAAAGATTTGAATGAGGTGACAACCTCGAAATAATAGAATACAAACACGAATCTTCTGAGATGTCTTCAACACTCCGGAAGGATTAAATGGCGAGAGGCAAACGAACAAGGGAAAACATTTGAGCTGACAGAAAGAATAGGATCGATACCGAAAGATTGCACTAGATCCATCGGAAAGAAAATGAGACGAACATGATGAACTAGACGAGACTTCACCGGTTAAGACAACTGGAGAAAGACTGAAGATACTCTGCACGAATGAAATTAATGCTCGAATATCTTGAAGAGAAAGGCACCGGTTGAAATGATTGAAGAGATAATGCAAAGGCTTCGCACGAGTAGGATGGATACTCGATTACGAACTCCGGTTCCAAGAAGAAGAAGGGAGGGCGGGTGAAAAAAAACAAGGACAACTTTGGACAGGAAAACAACATCGATTGAAAAGAACTAAGGATTGATCTACCAAAGACAAAGAGGTTCGAGTCCACTTGACGAGAGGTGCGCCGGATAAAAGAGGATGGGCAACAAACGAAAACTAACCACGTGATCCTAAGGAAAAAATTTGAACGGGAAGAGGAGTAGTTTAAAACACCTACGTCGGGATTTCTCACGAGAGCGACGAAGGGACATAGGAGTAAAAAGAAATCCTACTCTCCGATATAACTAGACTCCGATTTTTTTTTCTAGACTCGACATCGGCCAAACTACACGATCAATCAAGGGGGCTCCTAGGGTCGGTCGAGGCTCTGATACCAACTTGTCATGCCCAAGATGCGACCCTATCCTAAAGGAACTCGAAGGTCCCACCAAGGATAGAAGCGCATCTTGAAGACGCTTTTGCAAGGTGGATATCATTACATCAACATTACATAATAGTGGGGATACATCCAATACATCCAAGACATATGAATACAACAATACATCATATACAAGATCAACATCCGACTACGCATGAAACATAAACAGAAAATCAAACAATATCCACCCTGCTAGCCCAGGCTGCCGACCAGGAACCTATCCCTCAATCGTAGAAGAAGCAGAATAAGAACTCCAACTCAAATAAACATCGCTCTCGCGTCATGATCATCGCATAACCTGTACCTGCAACTGGTGGTGTAGTAATCTGTGAGCCACGAGGACTCAGCAATCCCATAACCATGGGTATCAAGACTAGCAAAGCTTAAAGGGTAAGGAAAGGGGTAAAGTGGTGAGGTTGCAGCAGCGACTAAGCATGTATGGTGGCTAACTTACGCAAATAAGAGCGAGAAGAGAAGCAAAGCAAACGGTCGTCAACTAGTAATGATCAAGAAGTGATCCTGAACTCCTACTTACGTCAAACATAACCCAGAAACCGTGTTCACCTCTCGATCCACCCCGAAAAGAGACACTCACGGTTACACACACGGTTGGTGTATTTTAGAAGAGTTTACTTCAAGTTTACTACAACCGGACATTAACAAATTCCCATCTGCCACATAACCGCGGGCACGGCTTTCGAAAGTTCAAACCCTGCAGGGGTGTCCCAACTTAGCCCATGATAAGCTCTCGCGATCAACGAAGGATATTCCTTCTCCCCGGGAAGACCCGATCAGTCTCGGAATCCCGGCTACAAGACATTTCGACAGTAATAAAACAAGACCAGCAAGACCGCCCGATGCGCTGACATCCCGATAGGAGCTGCACATATCTCGTTCTCAGGGCAACACCGGATGAGACAGGCTACGAGTAAAACCAGGCTTCGAGTTTCCCCGAGGTGGCCCCGCAGGCGGCTCGGTTCGGACCAACACTTAGACAAGCATGGGCCCGGGGGGGCTAAAATAAGATGACCCTCGGGCTGGCCGACCCAAGGGAAAGGGATAGGTGGTAGGCAAATGGTAAAGCCAATGTTGGGCCTTGCTGGAGGAGTCTTATTCAAAGCGAACTGTCAAGGGGGTCCCATAAATCACCCAACCGCGTTAGGGACGCAAAATCCGGGAACATAATACCGATATGACGGAAACTAGGGCGGCAAGAGTGGAACAAAACACCAGGCATAAGGCCGAGCCTTCCACCCTTTACCAAGTATATAGATGCATTAATAATATAAGAGATATTGTGATATCCCAACATAAACATAAACCTAATCCAACATGGAGCAATCTTCATCTTCACCTGCAACTAGCAACGCTATAAGAGGGGCTGAGCAAAGCGGTAACATAGCCAAACAACGGTTTGCTAGGAAGGGTAACAAGGTCAGAGGTTCATGGCAATTTGGGAGGCTTGAGCAGCAAGTGGTAGGTAACGCAGCATAGCGATAGAACGAAGCAACTAGCATACCAATGATAGTAATGAGATCCAAGGTGACGGTCATCTTGCCTGAAATCCTGCAAGGAAGAAGAATGAGTCAATGAAGAAAATGAAGCCATGAAGAAGAACCAAGCGTAGACGAACGAATCCTCACGATTGCAACGAAACGGGAACTATCGAGAAGAAGCACACAAGACGGTAAACACACCACACATGAACAAGGCATGATGCTCAACCAAGTATGATGCATGACAAGGCTACATGAAGCTACTCCTGGCAAGAGATGATGCATACAAGGGCAACACAGCAAGGCAAGTTTAAATGAGGCCGGAAACAACATAGAACAATTCCGATAAGTCCTCATATGCAAATTTCGAAATTGGTCCAGATCTGAATAAACCTTATGTTCAAGTGGTTAACCAGCAAGTTAAGATGCACCAACATGATCTACACAAAATTCTAGTCAAGTTACATATAGAGTTCACTAGATTCGGAGCTACGGCCTAGAAGATATGAGCAAAACAAGTTGAGCATGGCATTGATGCAAAATGCATACAAACATTAAGCAAACACATCAAAACAAGGATGCAACATGATAATATGAAGCTACATGCAATTCTAAGCAAGTTTCATATAGAGCATGCTCAAAACGGAGCAACGGTTCAACACATACACCCTATACAAGTTATAACAACAATCTATCCAAAACAGCAAGTAGACATATTGCAAGCATCAAATCAACATGCTACAGGACCATAACATGATAACAAAAGGCATGGACATGATGTACAGGTAAAGCATGACAAAACATGAACACTGAGCTATCTCCAGAAACTACTAGAACAAGCTCAAAAGGACATGGCAAGATTGCAAGTAATAACAGGTTCACAGACTTGGCAGAATTCACAGGACATGGCAGAAATAACATCAGGTTGCAATGTTTAGAGCTATAAAACAACATGTTACAGCAAGCTATCATATCAAACTAGAGCATGGCATGAATCTACGCAAAGCATATAACAAAAGTCCCTTAATGACCATGAGACAAAAGGGATCAGAAAATATGGTGGCACCCATGTAAACATAGCAAATTTTGTTACAGATTCAGACTTGGTGAAAAAACTGGAGCATGGCATAAACAGATAACAAGTAGGCATGTTTACGAGCTCGATGCACTCACTAAGAGGCATTGCATGATAAACCAAGCATACAACCAGCAACTAGACATGGTATAGAAGCTATACATGGCATGTTTACGAGCTCGATGCACTCACTAAGAGGCATTGCATGATAAACCAAGCATACAACCAGCAACTAGACATGGTATAGAAGCTATACATGGCAAGAACAACAACATAGCATGCATGGATAAACTACAACAAGCTTGGCAACATTGAATAACATGTAAACAATCTTCCAGGAACATTTTATAGCAAAAGTAGAGCAAAATTAAGACATGCTAGAGCACTCCATAAATGCAACCAGGGGCACGAATGGATAGAGCATAATCATATGTCCAAAACATCCTTACTGAACATACCCAAAAGAAGCATGGATCTCACTGTAGCAACATGAATACATGGCATCAGAATAACAGCAGACAAAGACAGTGAAATTCTAAGTCTCTGAAATCAGCAACATTGAGTAAGCTACTTTGCAAGCTCGAAACAAACAATACATGGCATATCATGACAAATGGGTTGCACCAAAGCAAAAATGACATGTTATAGCTCATAACACATGTAGAATTTATGCTCAAAAGAAAATCACACGAAAAGATACAAAAATGACAAATGAGCATGTTCAGATAAACTACAGCAGACAACATCATATAGCACTCTTGCAACGATGATTAGGGCATCAAGATGAGCTCAAATGAAATTGATGAAATGGTGTGAAATGTAGAGCACAACCAGATGAACATTTCCATATATTGTATGCATAAATCCGAGCAGTATGGATGAAGTTATGGCAGGACGAACAGAGCAACATATTATGGAAACTTCAGGACTTGGAGAAATAGACCTCGCGGAAAACTGGACGGGGATGAGCGGGACGGAGAGATCCGGGGCGCGGGCGCCGTGTTTGGATCGTCGAAATGGTGGATCTGGTCCACTCGGACCGGATCTGGCCGGCGTTGACTCCGGCGAGGAGCGGCGGCCTCCGGCGAGGGCGGCGCGGGCAGGAGGCCGACGAAGGGCGGCAGGCGTCTCCGGCGAGCAGTGGCAGGGCAAGGGGCGCGCGGGCGGTGGCGGTGCCCGGTGGCGAGCCGCGCAAGGAAGCTGCGGGGAGGCGCGCGGGGGAGCCGCGGCGGGGCGGCGTGCCGGCGGGAGGCGGGGCGACGGAGCGGCGAGGCGCCGGCGAGGGAGCAGCGACGCGCGGGGGCGGCGACCGGTCGACGCGCGGGCGTGGGGCGCGCTGGCGGACGGCGGCAGGGGCGCGGGCTCGCGCGGGCCGCGCGGTGGCGAGACGGCGGCGGGACAGGTGGCGCGCCGTGAGAGGAGGGGGATGGCGGCGGCGCTGACGTGGCGTCCCCGGATTGGTCGGGGTTCGTTTGGACATTTTTTTTCCATTAACTGAGTTTTCAATGCATTTATGTGCGTAATTCAAATTTGAACTACATGCGCATGCTCTAGTGCATATAAATTTGTTGAGAAATCAAATCTGTGTCCTTGGGTGCATGCTTAGCTACCATACAAGAAATGGGGATGAATTTCAAACACCAGGGCACCGTTGATTGCCGGCAAAGCATTGAGATGTCTGGTTTTTAAATTCTAGTAAATCCAAAACTCGTCTGAAATTCATGAAACTTGGCATGCTATCATGTAGCGGCATCAACATGTTGTGGTACAAATTTTGTCCCATTTGGGGCGGGTTTTGGTATATGCTTCTCACAAACCGGAGCTTCTCACAACGAGCATGATGGTTTTCGATAGGGAAGGTCCCACCTTTGGGGACGAAACGATATCCATTGCCTCTTATTGCTTACAAATTTTTTTCTCGTGTCAATATAGAACAACAGGAGTGTTGTGTGAATTTTTGTGAATATTCGGGGTTCGTCTGGACATTTTTATGCATTAACTGAGTTTTCAATGCATTTATGTGCATAATTAAAATTCGAACTACATGCGCATGCTCCAATGCATATAAATTGGTTGAAAAATCAAATCTGTGTCCTTGGGTGCATGCTTAGGTCCCATGAAAGAAATGGGAATGAATCTCAAACACCAGGGCACCGTTGATGTCGGGGAAATCTGACTCCGCGATCACCTATGGGGACGGAGCCCCTTCTCGGTTCGGCGAGGGGCGGAGGTCGCGCGAAGAGCAGATCGAGGCGGGGCACACGAGCGGTTTTTACCCAGCTTCGGAGCTCTCCGGAGAGATAATACTCCTACTGCTACTTTGTGGATTGTATTGAGTTCTTGCTCGGGAGCGCTGAGTGCTACAGTACACACTAGCAGCTAACGAGACCGAGCGCGAGTGTTCTACTGTTCGTCGTCTTCCCCTTACGTTGTGCATGGGCCTCCTTTTATATGCTCAAGGGGTCTCCAACATGTGGCAACGTAGGCAAGGGCAAAAATGGAAAGGTGCTGCGGTAGGTACAGCTACCTACACAGTGTATCATACCTAACTCTGACGGCAGGGGACAAGGGCATTAAATGCCTATCTAGTCACCCAAACAGTGCAGAAAAGGGACCGTTAGGAACGCCACCGCTTTCCACGATGGCGATCTTGTCAGCGCCGCTTGCCATGGTGCACCCCTGGCGGCACAGCCTCCTGGCACGTACGCCTGGAAGTGCCTCAGAGCAACACGTTGGTGGGTGAGCTGGAGCGCAGGTACAGAGTGGTTGCTTGCCGCGGCAAACACCTTGCCGCGGTTGTTGTCTTGTCGCGCCTGGGAACTTGTCGCTCGCCGGGTCTTGCCAGGACGCGTGGCGCGTCGCGACAATTTCCTTGGGATGCCTTGGTTGGCCTTCCCGGCAAGCTCCTCTTGCCGGGGTCTTGTGCCTTGAGTGGCCTTCCCGGCAAGCTCCCCTTGCCGGGGACTTGTCTCCTTGGCTTAAATACTTTTTTCTTGAATGGCTCCAAAGGAACCACGGGGGTCCTTGGCGGTCACTCGGCAAGCCTTACCGCGGGGCGCTGCGACTGCCCGTGCACAAGTTCGGGATACTAGGGTACCCCTACTCTAGTACACCGACAGGAGCCCCCGGGCCTGGGCCATACACGGTGCCGAGCGCTGTTGGGCCAGGCCCAAAACAGGGCACGGGCACGCGCGGCCTCGGTCACGTCGCATCTTACTCCGCATCCACCGCGCCCTCCCCGAACGGCACGCGTCAATTGTGGCGTCGTGGGAGTGGTCGTGGGCGGTTTCTTTATTCGGAAAGGCGAAACGTCCGCCCCCTCAGCAGGGAAAATAGGGGCAGTTCGCACCTTCCCCATAAACGGAGGGAGGCGTGGAGGCGTGGTCTTCGAGGCGTCCACTCCCCACGATCACGGGGTGGGGAGAGGTCGCCTCACCCGTCGCCTCGGTTCTGTACGCCCACCACGCGGCTTCCATGCGCTTGGGGTGGCGAACGGTGGAGGCAGGAATCTGGGCTGTCACGGGTCGAGGCAGCGGGTCGGTCCCAATTCCTGCTCCTTCTGTGTCTTGATTGGCTGAGCGGGGCGGCCGAGCCCCCACCCCGTTCCTTTATAAGGAGCGGGAGGGGGGGACGGAAACCCGTATTCTTTCATCTCCTCTTCCCTTCAACGGTGGCGACGAGGGTCGCCGCTAGACAACGCGTCCCTCCTTCCCCCGCACCCGTGGTGGCAGAGCCAGCCGCAAGGGGAAGAGGGAGGGGGCGAGGCTGCGGGCGAGGTCGAGGGCGAGGCCGAGGCGCTCGGGGAAGAGGTGGACGAGGCGGCCCACCAGCCTCGCCTCCGCCAGCGGCTCCTCGTCCCATGGTGAACCATATTGGGGACGACCCTTGCAAGTTCTTCGTCAGGCTGCGTCGGCCGCCTCGTCGTCGCCTTCGTCTCCCGACTCCATTTGCAAGCGAGATGGAGTTGGACCCGCCCGAGACACTGAGGTTGCACATGAGGGGCTGTGGACTCAGCGGTACTCAAGTCTGCGTTGACTTCCCGGCCCCTAATGTGATGTATCTTGGTCGAGGGTGGAAGACGTTCGCCCGTATCCACAGCTTGACGGCGGGGCTCACCCTCCATTTTAAGCTGATGGAGGGCGGTCTCCTCTCCGTCAAGGTCTTCGGGTGCTTCGGGACTCGGGCGCGGTGCGGCGTGGAGATCTCCTCCGATAGCGAAGACTCCTCCTCGGGCGGGAGTGACGAGGAGGACAGCGACAGCGACGACGAGGGTAGCGGGCGGCAGGATGACGGGTCCGACTAGGTGTCGGGCGCCGCTCCATGTGGCACCGGCGACCCCATCATCCGTGTCGCCGGCTCCTTGAGCTTCTCGGGGTCGTCTCCTTGGGCGGCTGGCGTAGGGAGGCTGCGGAAGAGGAAGAGGGCAGGCGGCAAGGCCGTCAGCTCGGAGTACGTGGGCACGACGCCCTCGACAGTGTGTTGACGTCCTGCCGCCTCGTCTTCGAGCCCTGCCTCCGGCGCCGCCATCACCGTCCAGCCTTTGGGCGACCACCGAGATGTTCTCTTGGTGTCTTCTGCCACCCGTAGCTCGCCTAGGCACCCCTTTTGCCCTTTTCGCCTCCTTGACCTGCCTCCTGAAGAGAGGGACAAGAAAGGGATTGCAGGCACCTTATCTCTTTTTAGTTTGTAAGCCTTCGGGCCTTAGCTGAATTTAAAGCTTGTAATCCCATCATTCATGTTTTTCATTCTCTATGAACTGTACCTGAGTGGAATGCTTTTTTATGAAAAGGGGATGCTTGCCGGGTCACTTGTCTTGCGGGTGGAACCCACGTCAAGGAGTAAATCCTTAATATCTTTAAGATAGACACTTCTTTTCCTGGCAGCAGGCCCTGCCTTCTTCCCGCGTCGCTCGACCTTTCTCACACTTTTGGCGGAGGCAAGGATGAGGCGGGTTCAGGCTCCTCGTTTCGTCCCTTTGCTGCCGCGACTACGACCGAACCTGGCCCCGGGAACGAGCCCTAGGGCCTAGAGGTAGGGGAGCACGGTAGCTCTTAGGAAGAAACAAGGTTCCGCATTCCTCAGTCCATAAGAGAATGCATGATAAGGGATGAAAAAACTTATCTGAGATTGCAGCCCCCGGCAACTCTAGTTTGCCGTGAGTGAATCTTTGTACTTGCAGCACCCGACAACACTAGCTTGCCGGGACTGGCTTGCCGGGGTCCAGATGCTGGTCTGTCCTCCTTCTCTTTTTCGTCCTCAAGTGGTCCGGCTAGGATATGCGAGCCCTGCGAACCAAGGGAAACGAAAGAACGGCAAAAGGACGCACACCCGACCTCTAAGCTAGGGGTTAGCCGTTACTAAGCACTATCAACCCTAACCAAGGACGAGACTCAACCCAGCATGCATGCTATAACTTAGGGCGCCAGCGCTTCACTCATGCTCAGGGTCTGCCCCTGGCTTTGTACAAAGGATTACATGCAACAGCGGCAAGACTTGTACAAAAGGGTGGTTGCCGGAACAGGGTCTGGCAATCGCGCCTTATGGGTAAAACTTACGAAGATGCTCGATGTTCCAGGAGTTGCTCACCGGAATGCCATCTTCGGTCTCAAGGCGGACAGCGCCAGGCCTAGTGACTCGTTTCACCCGATAAGGGCCTTCCCACTTCGGCGTCAACTTGTTGGAATTCTTGGCGGAATGAACGCGCCGAAGAACAAGGTCGCCTTCCTCGAGACTTCTGGCGTTAACTTTGCGGCTATGGTAGCGGCGCAAAGCTTGCTGGTAGCGAGCAGCTCGTACAGCAGCCTGAAGACGGTCTTCCTCAAGGAGCAGCGTGTCATCTTGTCGCACCTGCTCTTGCTCAAGCTCATCATAAGCGAGCACTCGAGGCGACCCGTATACGAGTTCCGTGGGGATAACTGTCTCTGCTCCATAGACTAGAGCGAAAGGTGTCTGGCCAGTGGCTCGATTTGGCGTCGTCCTGATCGACCAAAGAACCACCAGCAGCTCCTCAATCCAGTTTCTTCCGCACCTGTGCAGCCTGTCGAAAGTCCTGGTCTTGAGTCCACGCAGCACTTCAACATTTGCCCTCTCCACTTGACCGTTGCTCCTGGGGTGGGCAACAGAAGCGAAGCAGACCTTGGCGCCAAGATCTTGGACGTACTGCATGAAGGTGCGGCTCGTGAATTGTGTACCGTTGTCGGTGATGATCCTGTTAGGGATCCCGAAGCGGCAAACAATCGACCTGAAGAACTTGACTGTTGACTGTGTTGTCACCTTCCTCAATGCTTCCACTTCTGGCCACTTTGTGAACTTGTCGATTGCGACGTACAAGTACTCAAAGCCCCCGACTGCTCGGGGGAAGGGGCCGAGGATGTCGAGCCCCCAGACCAAAAATGGCCAGGATAAAGGGATCGTCTGGAGAGCTTGAGCTGGCCGGCGTATCTGCTTGGAATGGAACTGGCACGCTTCACACTTGGTTACTTGTGCAGTTGCATCCTGGAGGGCTGTCGGCCAAAAGAAACCTTGCCGGAAAGCTTTGCCGGCAAGTGCTCTTGCGCCAATGTGGTGACCACAGATGCCTCCATGTATCTCTGCCAACAGCTTCTGTCCATCTTCCCGGTGAATACACTTCAATTTCACACCGTTGAGTCTTCTTCTGTACAGTGCGTTGTCGACAAACTGGTACATACTTGACTGCCGGGCTACTCTTTCCGCTTCTTCTTGCTCTTCGGGAAGTTCTCCTGTCTGAAGGAAACGGACGATCTGCTGTGCCCATGCTGGAGCTTGCGGCTCGACAACAAGGACTAAAGGCATATCTGCTGATGTGGGAATATCCGCTTCTACGGCGAGAACCTGCGGTTCAGCCGGAGCTTGACATTCCCCAGCAAGCTTGCCGGAGCAAAACTTGTCGGGAGCGTCTGCTTCAATGAAACAAACCCTGGGGCTTGTCGGAGCAGATTGCTCCTCAGCACTCTTGGCGTTGATCTTGGGGACTTTCCTGGCGGCGGCTTCGGGAAGCTCTGCCGGAAAATAGTCGCCAGAAATCAACTTCCTCTTCTTGCTCTGTCCAGTTGATGGCATCACAGACGGTTGAGTCAGCTTGAGCACAAAGATCCCTGGTTCCATAGGTAACTTAAGTGCTGCGCACTTTGACAGGCCATCGGCAATGTCGTTGTGAGCTCTTGGAACATGTTCCATCTGTAGGCCGACAAAGTGCTCTTTTAGCTTCCTCACTTCATCAACGTAAGCTTCCATCAACGGACTCTGATAATTCTTGTTCACTTGGCGGACGACAAGCTGCGAGTCACCCCTGACAATGAGCTGCTTGATCCCAAGGTCTGCCGCGATCCTAAGACCGGCAAGCAATCCTTCATACTCTCCAGTATTGTTTGTTGCTTGCTCCTTGGGAAAGTGCATCTGGACTACATACTTGAGGTGCCCTCCGGTGGGTGCGACAAGCAGCACGCCAGCACCGGCGCCTTGCAGCGAAAAGGCACCATCAAAGTACATCAGCCACTCTTTGCTTGCTTCCTTGACGGGGATGCTCGTCTCTAGAATTTCTTCGTCTGGTGTTGGCGTCCACTCTGCTATGAATTCTGCCAATGCTCTGCTTTGGATAGTTGAAGTGCTCTCAAACTTGAGGCCAAAGCTTGACAGTTCCAGTGCCCATTCAACAATCCTGCCCGTTGCTTTGGGATTCTGCAGTATCCTCTTTAGCGGAAAGCGAGTGACAACTGTGATCTCATGTGCTTGGAATTAATGGTGCAGCTTTCTCAAGGCCATGAGAAGGCCGAAAAGCAATTTCTGCACACCAGAATACCTTGACCTAGCCCCCTGCAGAAGGGAACTGACAAAGTAGACTGGGCGCTGCACCATTTTCTTCTACTGTATCTCTTCGCACATCTGCGCAGATCCATCTTTGCCGGGACCAGAGCTTGTCGGGGAAGCCCCCTGCTTGTCGCTAGACGTGCTTCCCGCGGTCACTGGCTCATCATTAGCCTCCCTCTCCGCTACTAACGCAGCACTAACCACTTGATTAGTTGCCGCCAGATATAGCAACAACTTCTCTTGTGGTTTAGGTGCGACAAGTATTGGAGTGGAGGACAGGTATCTCTTCAAGTCCCGCAGCACAGCCTCCGCTTCCGAAGTCCATTTCATTGGACCTACCTTTTTCAAAATTTTGAAAAACGGCAGGGCGCGCTCAGCAGACTTAGAGATAAACCTGCTGAGAGCCGCCACGCAGCCGGCAAGTTTCCGCACATCCTTGACGCGCTTCGGTGCTTCGATCTGCTCAATGGCCTTGATCTTGTCGGGATTGGCTTCAATTCCTCTCTGAGACACGAAGAACCCGAGAAGCTTGCCGGAAGGGACTCCAAACACGCACTTCTCGGGGTTGAGCTTGAGGCTGATCCTACGCAGATTTGCAAAGGTCTCTTCTAAATCTTGAATCAGAGTTGCTTTGTCCCTGCTCTTGACCACTATATCATCCATGTAGGCTTCCACATTTCTGTGTATTTGCGGTTCAAAAGCAGTATGGACTACCCTTGCAAATGTTGAACCAGCATTCTTCAAACCGAAAGGCATCCGTATGAAACAGTATGTGCCACATGGAGTGATGAATGCGGTTTTCTCCTCATCTTCTTCTGCCATGAAGATATGATGATATCCTGAGTATGCGTCAAGAAATGAAAGCAAGTCACATCCGGCCGTGGAGTCAACAATCTGGTCGATGCGCGGCAAGGGAAATGGGTCTTTGGGACAGGCTTTATTGACATCGGTAAAGTCGATACAAAGCCTCCATTTCCCGTTTGCCTTGCGCACGACTACAGGATTGGCCAACCACATAGGCTGGAGCACTCCTCTGACGAGGCCTGCTGCTTCCAATTTCTTGATCTCTTCTGCGATAAATTCTTGGCGCTCCACCGCTTGCTTCCTGACTTTCTGCTTGACGGGCCGCGCAAGAGGACAGACGGCAAGGTGGTGCTCAATCACTTTCCTAGGAACACCGGGGATGTCAGACGGTTGCCACGCAAACACATCGACGTTCGCCCGCAGGAAAGCAATGAGCGCGCTTTCCTATTTAGGGTCGAGAGTGGCACTGATGGTGAAAGTACCACCAGTGCCGTCCTCCTTGGCGGACACCTTCTTGGTCGCTGGCGGAGCTGCCATCGTCTTCTTACACTTGCAGGTGGAGCTCGATGGTGCGTCCTCGACGGTAGCGCAGCACTCCGAGGAGGTGCGCTTGCCGGAGTGAGCATCAGAACTCTTGCCGGACTTGGTCTTCCTCTTCCCCCCGGGAGCTTCAGCGGCAAGTGTCTCGCGATCCGTTGCGGCTGCTGCTTCCCGGTAGATCTTGTCGGCACAGATAAGAGCATCTTTCTTGTCGCCAGGGACAGAGATGACACTTATCGGGCCTGGCATCTTCAGCATGTTGTACGCGTAGTGAGAGGCCGCCATGAACTTGGCGAGCGCTGGTCGGCCGAGAATCCCATTGTAAGGCAATGGAAAATCGGCAACGTCAAAAGTGATCCTCTCAGTCCTGAAGTTCAACTCGCCGCCAAATGTCACCGGCAGCGTGATCTTCCCCTTCGGCTTGCTCCTTCCTGGGTTGATTCCTTGGAATGTGCCGGTCTCTTCGAGCTTGCTGTGAGGGACTTGGAGTTTTCGGAGCACAGCGGAGGAGATCAGGTTCAAGCCGGCCCCGCCGTCAACTAGCATCTTAGTGACCTTGAGGTTGCGGATAGTTGGTGAGACCAACATCGGAAAAACACCCGACCACAGTTGTGCGATCAGGGTGGTCCTCAATATCGAAGATGATAGGCGTGCTGGGCCATTTCAGAAGCTTGCGTGACTCAACGGGTGGTTCTGCTGCATTGACTTCCCGCACCCACTGCTTGAGTTGGCGGTGTGAAGTATGTAGAGAAGCACCGCCGTCAACGCACAAGACCTCTGTGGCTTTATGGAACTCCTGCTCACTGGTCTCATCATCATCCATGTCTTCGTCGTCGTCATCTTCATCCTTGTCGCAGCCGCGGGGAGGTCTGTCTCCTTGCCGCTGATTGGCCTTGCCGCGGCGTCCTCCCCGGCCGATGCGCTTCGTACCGGATCCTCCAGCACCTCCTTGGGCTTTCTCCGTGTCGCGTCGCTCGTACTCGGCCTTTTGCAGCTCGACAAGCTGCTCGACCTTCTTGCAGCTCTGGAGGTCATGTCCCTTGGTGCGGTGGATCTTGCAGTACTGTTTGTTGGTGCGGTCCTGCTTGTCGGCGGCCGCCACAGCCTGGCAGTTGGCGCATGTGGCAACCTCCTTGCCGGAGCTACCATCTTTGGCTTTCTTGGCGCCACCGTCGCTGCCGGACTGCTCAACAACTAGCACATCTTTACCTTTCCTCTTCCTGTTGTTCCGCCGCCGGTTTTTATTTGCCGGGGCATCATCATCGCTGTCAGATCCTCCTGTTCCTGTATTCTCTCCGCTGAATTTCCTCCCTTCCTCAGCACGTGCACACCTGTCGGCCAGGGCATACAGCTCACTGACGTCTCTGATCTTGCACATCGCCATCTCCTCCCGCATCCTGCGGTTACGCACGTTCTGATGGAACGCGCTGATGACCGCGGCAGGGTGGACATCTGGGATGTTGCGTTGCACTTGGCTGAATCTCTGGATGTACTTGCGCAGGGGCTCTCCTTCTTTCTGGGCAAGCAGATGAAGATCACTCTCCTGGCCATGAGGTTTGTGGCCGCCTGTAAAGGCGCCGACAAACTGATGGCATAGGTGTGCCCAGGAAGATATGGAGTTGTCCGGCAAGTGCATGAGCCAGGACCTGACGTTGGGTTTGAGCACCAGCGGGAAGTAGTTGGTAAGGATCTTGTCGTCCCGCCCCCCAGCAGCTTGCACCGCGATGGTGTAGATGCTGAGGAACTCCGACGGATGCAACTTGCCGTCGTACTTCTCGGGTACGTCTGGCTTGAAATTCTTCGTGCTGGGCCACTGGACTTGCCGCAGCTCACGGGTAAACGTAGGGCAACCTACCGTGTACGGCAGGTCGCCTGGTTCCCCTGGCGCATGCATGTCGACAGTGGGTCCAGCGCGCCGGTCTGATTGACGCCGCGTTTCTCTTTGGCGCTCGATGCGAGTACGAGCATCTTCTTGTTGTCGTTCGTGAAGAACTTGGCGTTGGTCGCGACGAGCTCGTGGATCTGATGAAGCAGTGGAGTCGCTGTCGCGGTGGACCCGGCGAGTCGGCGATCTTGGCCTTCGGGGCGGAGAGTGCACGGTGGTTGCACCCCCACCTGTCTTGTCGCCATCGGGTCACGCCTGGCTGTCTTGCCGCGGCTGCGACGTAGTCGGCTGCCGTGGAGTGTCGCCGCTGGCGAAGCCGATGAGACTCTGAATGGTGGCCCTACAGTCGTCGATCTTGTCTGGCGTTGGAGGGAAGTCTAGGAGCAGTTGAGCTCGCGCCAAAGCTTCTGCTGGAGTGGCGGGTAGCGGTGGCGAACGGTGCGAGGAGCGGGATATGCTCAGACTTCTAACTGCGTCAGAAGGAGCAATATCCCGTCCAGGCGACCGTGCCTCGCTCGCGCTAGCACGTTGGCGTGCATGCTGGCCTGGAGCATCCCGAGATCCGCCAGCTCGATTTGGGTCCAGCGAGCGTATGGTACCGTGAGTACCACGACGCGGCCGGTCCTGCGCCTCCTGAGATGGGCGCGGTGCATCTATGGACGCTCGGTCGTCGTGGGAGCCGGCTACACCGCCGATGGGCAGCGCAGCCTTGTCCTTGGACCTGGCGGCACCATGGGCTCCCTCGTCGACGCCCGCTCTTCCGCCGGCGCCTTCCCCCCCAGCCGTTTGCTTCGGCGGCGGTGGGTTTGACGCGGACGGAGCAGCCGCCTCTGAAGCCTTCTTCTTCGGCGGCATGTCGATGAAGTTGATGAAGATCTAGCTCGCGTGAACGCCGGATCAGGTTCACACAACCTCGACGCCCCCTACCTGGCGCGCCAAAGATGTTGGGGAAATCTGACTCCGCGATCATCTATGGGGACGGAGCCCCTTCTCGGTTCGGCGGGGGGCGGAGGTCGCGCGAAGAGAAGATCGAGGCGGGGCACACGAGCGGTTTTTACCCAGCTTCGGAGCTCTCCGAAGAGATAATACTCCTACTGCTGCTTTGTGGATTGTATTGAGTTCTTGCTCGGGAGCGCTGAGTGCTACAGTACACACCAGCAGCTAACGAGACCGAGCGCGAGTGTTCTACTATTCGTCGTCTTCCCCTTACGTTGTGCATGGGCCTCCTTTTATATGCTCAAGGGGTCTCCAACAGGTGGCAACGTAGGCAAGGGCAAAAATGGAAAGGTGCTGCGGTAGGTACAACTACCTACACAGTGTATCATACCTAACTCTGACGGCAGGGGACAAGGGCATTAAATGCCTATCTAGTGGCCCAAACAGCGCAGAAAAGGGACCGTTAGGGATGCCACCGCTTGCCATGATGGCGTTCTTGTCAGCGCCAGTTGCCACGGTGCACCCCTGGCTGCACAGCCTCCTGCCACGTACGCCTGGAAGTGCCTCAGAGCGACACGTTGGCGGGTGAGCTGGAGCGCAGGTACAGAGTGGTTGCTTGCCGCGGCAAGCGCCTTGCCGCGGTTGTTGTCTTGTCGCACCCGGGAACTTGTCGCTCGTCGGGTCTTGCCGGGAAGCGTGGCGCGTCGCGGAAAGTTCCTTGGGATGCCTTGGTTGGCCTTCCCGGCAAGCTCCTCTTGCCGGGGTCTTGTGCCTTGAGTGGCCTTCCCGGCAAGCTCCTCTTGCCGGGGACTTGTCTCCTTGGCTTAAATACTTTGTTCTTGAATGGCTCCAAAGGAACCACGGGGGTCCTTGGCGGTCACCCGGCAAGCCTTGCCGCGGGGCGCTGCGACTGCCCGTGCACAAGTTCGGGATACTAGGGTACCCCTACTCTAGTACACCGATAGTTTTTTGCCGGCAGAACATTGATATGCCTGGTTTTTAAATTCTAGTAAATCCAAAACTCATCTGAAATTCATGAAACTTCGCATGCTATCATGTACCGGCATCGACATGTCATGGTACCAATTTTGTCCCACAAACTGGGCAGGTTTGGGTATATGCTTCTCACAAACTGGAGCTTCTCACAAACCGGCGCTTCTCACAACAAGCATGATGGTTTTCGATAGGGAACGTCCCACCTTTGGGGACAAAACAATATCCATTGCCTCTTGTTGCTTTCAATTTTTTTTCTCGTGTCCACATAGAACAACAGGAGTGTTGTGTGAATTTTTGTGATTTTTTGGGGTTCGTTTGGACATTTTATGCATTAACTGATGTTTCAATGCATTTATGTGCGTAATTCAAATTTGAACTACATGTGCATGCTCTAGTGCATATAAATTGGTTGAAAAATCAAATCTGCCTTCTTGGGTGCATGCTTAGGTCCCATGCAAGAAATGGGAATGAATTTCAAACACCAGGGCACCGTTGATTGCCGGCAAAACATTGATATCCTGGTTTTAAATCCTAGTAAATCCAAAATTCGTTTGAAATTCATGAAACTTGGCATGCTATCATGTAGCGGCATCAACATCTTGTGGTACAAATTTTGTCCCATTTGGGGCAGTTTTGGGTATATGTTTCTCACAAACCGGAGCTTCTCACAAACCGGAGCTTCTCACAACAAGCATGATGGTTTTCAGTAGGGAACGTCCCACCTTTGGGGACGAAATGATATCCATTGCCTCTTGCTGCATTCAATTTTTTTCTAGTGTCAACATAGAACAACAGGAGTGTTGTGTGAATTTTTGTGATTTTTCAGGGTTCGTTCGGAAATTTTTATGCATTAACTGAGTTTTCAATGCATTTATGTGCATAATTCAAATTTGAACTACATGTGCATGCTCCAGTGCACATAAATTGGTTGAAAAATCAAATCTATGTCCTTGGGTGCACGCTAAGGTCCCATGCAGGAAATGGGAATGAATTTCAAACATCAGGGCACCGTTGATTGCCGGCAAAACATTGAGATGCCTGGTTTTTAAATTCCAGTAAATCCAAAACTCGTTTGAAATTCATGAAACTTGGCATGCTATCATGTAGCGGCATTAACATGTCGTGGTACAAATTTTGTCCCATTTGGGGCAGGTTTGGGTATATGCTTCTCACAAACCGGAGCTCCTCACAACAAGCATGATGTTTTTCGGTAGGGAACGTCCCACCTTTGGGGACGAAACGATACCCATTGCCTCTTATTGCTTTCATTTTTTTTCTCGTGTCAACATAGAACAACAGGAGTGTTGTGTGATTTTTTGTGATTTTTCGGGGTTCGTTTGGACATTTTTATGCATTAACTGAGTTTTCAATGCATTTATGTGCATAATTCAAATTTGAACTACATGCGTTTGCTCGAATGCATATAAATTGGTTGAAAAATCAAATCTGTGTCCTTAGGTGCATGCTTAGGTCCCATGCAAGAAATGGGAATGAATTCCAAACACCAGGGTACCGTTGATTGCCAGCAAAACATTGAGATGCCTGGTTTTGAAATTCTAGTAAATCAAAAACTCGTCTGAAGTTCATGAAACTTGGCATGCTATCATATAGTGGCATCAACATGTTGTGGTACAAATTTTTCCCCATTTGGGGCACGTTTGGGTATATGCTTCTCACAAACCAGAGCTTCTCACAACAAGCTTGATAGTTTTCGGTAGGGAACGTCCCACCTTTGGGGACGAAACAATATCCAATGCCTCTTATTGCTTTCAATTTTTTTTCTCGTGTCAACATAGAACAACATGAGTGTTGTGTGAATTTTTGTGATTTTCGGAGTTTGTTTGGACATTATTATGCATCAACTAAGTTTTCAATGCATTTATGTGCATAATTCAAATTTGAACTACATGCGCATGCTGTAGTGTATATAAATTGGTTGAAAAATCAAATCTGTATCCTTGGGTGCATGCTTAGGTCCCATGCAAGAAATGGGAATAAATTTCAAACACCAGGGCACCGTTGATTGCCGGCAAAACATTGATATGCCTTGTTTTTAAATTCTAGTAAATCCAAAATTCGTCTGAAATTCATGAAACTTGGCATGCTATAATGTAGCGGCATCAACATATCGTCGTGCAAATTTTGTCCCATTTGGGGCAGGTTTGGGTATATGCTTCTCACAAACCAGAGCTTCTCACAAAAAGCATGATGGTTTTCGGTAGGGAATGTCCCACCTTTGGGGACGAAACGATATCCATTGCCTCTTATAGCATTCAAATTTTTTTTCTCGTGTCAACATAGAACAACATGAGTGTTGTGTGAATTTTTGTGATTTTTCGGCGTTCGTTTGGACATTTTTATGCATTAACTGAGTTTTCAATGCATTTATGTGCATAATTCAAATTTGAACTACATGCGCATGCTCCAGTACATATAAATTGGTTGAAAAATCAAATCTGTGTCCCTGGGTGCATGCTTAGGTCCCATGCAAGAAATGGGAATGAATTTCAAACACCAGGGCACCGTTGATTGCCGGCAAAACATTGATATGCCTTGTTTTTAAATTCTAGTAAATCTAAAACTCGTCTGAAATTCATGAAACTTGGCATGCTATAATGTAGCGGCATCAACATATCGTCGCGCAAATTTTGTCCCATTTGGGGCAGGTTTGGGTATATGCTTCTCACAAACCGGAGGTTCTCACAAAAAGCATGATGGTTTTCGGTAGGGAATGTCCCACCTTTGGGGACGAAACGATATCCATTGCCTCTTATAGCATTCAAATTTTTTTTCTCGTGTCAACATAGAACAACACGAGTGTTGTGTGAATTTTTGTGATTTTTCGGGGTTCGGTTGGACATTTTTATGCATTAACTGAGTTTTCAATGCATTTATGTGCATAATTAAAACTTGAACGACATGTGCATGCTCTAGTGCATATAAATTGGTTGAAAAATCAAATCTGTGTGCTTGGGTGCACGCTTAGGTCCCATGCAAGAAATGGGAATGAATTCCAAACACCAGAGTACCGTTGATTGCCGGCAAAACATTGAGATGCCTGGTTTTGAAATTGTAGTAAATCCAAAACTCGTCAGAAGTTCATGAAACTTGGCATGCTATCATATAGTGGCATCAACATGTCGTGGTACAAATTTTGTCCCATTTGTGGCAGGTTTGGGTATATGCTTCTCACAAACCAGAGCTTCTCACAAGAAGCATGATGGTTTTCGGTAGGGAACGTCCCACCTTTGGGGACGAAATAATATCCAATGCCTCTTATGGCTTTCAAATTTTTTTTCTCGTGTCAACATAGAACAACATGAGTGTTGTGTGAATTTTTGTGATTTTTTGGAGTTCGTTTGGACATTTTTATGCATTAACTGAATTTTCCATGCATTTATGTGCATAATTCAAATTTGAACTACATGCTCATGCTCCAGTGCATATAAATTGGTTGAAAAATCAAATCTGTGTCCTTGGGTGCATGCTTAGGTCCCATGCAAGAAATGGGAATGAATTTCAAACACCAGGGCACCGTTGATTGTCGGCAAAACATTGATATGCCTTGTTTTTAAATTCTAGTAAATCCAAAACTCGTCTGAAATTCATGAAACTTGGCATGCTATAATGAAGCGGTATCAACATATCGTGGTGCAAATTTTGTCCCATTTGGGGCAGGTTTGGGTATATGCTTCTCACAAACCCGAACTTCTCACAACAAGCTTGATGGTTTTCAGTAAGGAACGTCTCTCCTTTGGGGACAAAACGATATCCATTGCCTCTTATTGCTTTCAAAAAAGTTTCTTGTGTCAACATAGAACAACACGAGTGTTGTGTGAATTTTTGTGATTTTTCGGGGTTCGTTTGGACATTATTATGCATTAACTGAGTTTTCGATGCATTTATGTGCATAATTAAAATTTGAACTACATGCGCGTGCTCCAGTGCATATAAATTGGTTGAAAAATCAAATCTGTGTGCTTGGGTGCATGCTTAGGTCCCATGCAAGAAATGGGAATGAATTCCAAACACCAGAGTACCGTTTATTGCCGGCAAAACATTGAGATGCCTGGTTCTGAAATTGTAGTAAATCCAAAACTCGTCAGAAGTTCATGAAACTTGGCATGCTATCATATAGTGGCATCAACATGTCGTGGTACAAATTTTGTCCCATTTGGGGCAGGTTTGGGTATATGCTTCTCACAAACCAGAGCTTCTCAGAACAAGCATGATGGTTTTCTGTAGGGAACGTCCCACCTTTGGGGACGAAATAATATCCAATACCTCTTATGGCTTTCAAATTTTTTTTCTCGTGTCAACATAGAACAACGTGAGTGTTGTGTGAATTTTTGTGATTTTACGGAGTTCGTTTGGACATTTTTATCCATTAACTGAGTTTTCAATGCATTTATGTGCATAATTCAAAGTTGAACTACATGTGCATGCTCTAGTGCATTTAAATTGGTTGAAAAATCAAATCTGTGTCCTTGGGTGCATGCTTAGGTCCCATGCAACAAATGGGAATGAATTTCAAACACAAGGGCACCATTGATTGCCGGCAAAACATGCCTTGTTTTTAAATTCTAGTAAATCCAAAACTCGTCTGAATTTCATGGAACTTGGCATGCTATAATGTAGCCGCATCAACATGTCGTGGTGCAAATTTTGTCCCATTTGGGGCAGGTTTGGGTATATGCTTCTCACAAACCGGAGCTTCTCACAACAAGCATGATGGTTTGCGGTAGGGAATGTCCCACCTTTGGGGACGAAACGATATCCATTGCCTCTTATAGCTTTCAATTTTTTTTCTCGTGTCAACATAGAACAACACGAGTGTTGTGTGAATTTTTGTCATTTGTCGGGGTTCGTTTGAACATTTTTATGCATTACCTGAGTTTTCAATGCATTTATGTGCATAATTAAAATTTGAACTACATGCGCATGCTCCAGTGCATATAAATTGGTTGAAAAATCAAATCTGTGTCCTTGGGTGCATGTTAGGTCCCATGCAAGAAATGGGAATGAATTTCAAACACCAGGGCACCATTGATTGCCGGCTATACATTGAGATGCCTGGTTTTTAAATTCTAGTAAATACAAAACTCGTCTGAAATTCATGAAACTTGGCATGCTATCATGTAGCGGCATCAACATGTCATGGTACAAATATTGTCCCATTTGGGGCAGGTTTGGGTATATGCTTCACACAAACCGGAGCTTCTCACAACAAGCATGATGGTTTTCCGTAGGGAACGTCCCACCTTTGGGGACGAAATGATATCTATTGCCTCTTATTGCTTTCATTTCTTTTTTCTCATGTCAACATAGAACAACAGGGGTGTTGTGTGAATTTTTGTGATTTTTTGGGGTTTATTTGGACATTTTTATGCATTAACTGAGTTTTCAATGCATTTAAGTGCATAATTCAAATTTAAACTACGTGCGCATGTTCCAGTGCATATAAATTGGTTGAAAAATCAAATATGTGTCCTTGGGTGCAAGCTTAGGTCCCATGCAAGAAATTGGAATGAATTTCAAACACCAGGGCACCGTTGATTGCCGGCAAAACATTGAGATGCCTGGTTTTTAAATTATAGTAAATCCAAAACTCGTTTGAAATTCTTGAAACTTGGCATGCTATTATGTAGCGGCATCAACATGTCGTGGTACAAATTTTCTCCCATTTGGGGAAAGTTTGGGTATATGGTTCTCACAAACCGGAACTTCTCACAACAAGCTTGATGGTTTTCAGTAAGGAACGTCTCTCCTTTGGGGACAAAACGATATCCATTGCCTCTTATTGCTTTCAATTTTTTTTTCTTGAGTCAACATGGAACAACAGGAGTGTTGTGTGAATTTTTTTGATTTTTCGGGGTTCGTTTGGACATTTTTATGCATTAACTGAGTTTTCAATGCATTTATGTGCATAATTCAAATTTGAACTACATGCGCATGCTCCAGTGCATATAAATTGGTTGAAAAATCAAATACGTGTCTTTGGGTGCATGCTTAGGTCCCGTGCAAGAAATGGGAATGAATTTCAAACACCAGGGCACCGTTGACTACCGGCAAAACATTGAGACGCCTGGTTTTTAAATTCTAGTAAATCCAAAACTCGTCTGAAATTCATGAAACTTGGCATGCTATCATGTAGCGGCATCGACATGCCGTGGTGCAAATTTTGTCCCATTTGGGGCAGGTTTGGTTATATGCTTCTCACAAACCGGAGTTTCTCGCGACAAGCACGATGGTTTTCGGTAGGGAACGTCCCACCTTTGGGGACGAAACGATATCCATTGCCACTTATAGCTTTCAATTTTTTTTTCTCGTGTCAACATAGAACAACACGAGTGTTGTGTGAATTTTTATGATTTTTCGGTGTTCATTTAGACATTTTTATGCATTAACCGAGTTTTCAATGCATTTATGTGCATAATTCAAATTTAAACTACATGTGCATGCTCCAGTGCATATAAATTGGTTGAAAAATCAAATATGTGTCCTTGGGTGCATGCTTAGGTCCCATGCAAGAAATGGGAATGAATTTCAAACACCAGGGCACCATTGATTGCAGGCAAAACATTGAGATGCTTGGTTTAAATTCTAGTAAAACCAAACTCGTCTGAAATTCATGAAACTTGGCATGCTATCATGTACCGGCATCAACATGTCGTGGTACAATTTTGTCCCATTTCGGGCAGGTTTGGCTATATGCTTCTCACAAACTGGAGTTTCTCTCAACAAGCATGATGGTTTTCGGTAGGGAACGTCCCACCTTTGGGGACGAAACGATATCCATTGCCTCTTATTGCTTTCAAATTTTCTTCTCGTGTCAACATAGAACAACAGGGTTGTTGTGTGATTTTTTGTGATTTTTCGGGGTTCATTTGGACATTTTTATGCATTAACAGAGTTTTCAATGCATTTATGTGCATAATTACAAATTGAACTACATGCGCATGCTCCAGTGCATATAAATTGGTTCAAAAATCAAATATGTGTCCTCGGGTGCATGCTTAGGTCCCATGCAAGAAATGGGAATGAATTTCAAACACCAGGGCACCGTTGATTGCCGGCAACATATTGAGATGCCTGGTTTTTAAATTCTAGTAAATCCAAAACTCGTTTGAAATTCATGAAACTTGGCATGCTATCATGTCGCGGCATCAACATGCCGTGGTACAAATTTTGTCCCATTTGGGGCAGGTTTGGGTATATGCTTCTCAAAAACCGGAGCTTCTCTCAACAAGCTTGATGGTTTTCGGTAGGGAACGTCTCACCTTTGGGGACGAAACGATATCCATTGCCTCTTATTGCTTTCAATTTTTTTCTCGTGTCAACAAAGAACAACAAGAGTGTTGTGTGAATTTTTGTGATTTTTCGGGGTTCGTTTGGACATTTTTATGCATTAACTGAGTTTTCAATGCATTTATGTGCATAGTTCAAATTTGAACTACATGCGCATGCTCCAGTGCATATAAATTGGTTGAAAAATCAAAATTGTGTCCTTGGGTGCATGCTTAGGTCCCACGCAAGAAATGGGAATGAATTTCAAACACCAGGGCACCGTTGATTGCCCGCTAAACATTGAGATGCCGGGTTTTAAATTCTAGTAAATCCAAAACTCGTCTGAAATTCATGAAACTTGGCAAGCTATCATGTAGCGGCATCAACATGCCGTGGTACAAATATTCTCCCATTTGGGGCAGGCTTGGGTATATGCTTCTCACAAACCGGAGCTTCTCACAACAAGCATGATGGTTTTCGGTAGGGAACGTCCCACCTTTGGGGATGAAACGATATCCATTGCCTCTTATTGCTTTCAATTTTTTTTCTCGTGTCAACATAGAACAACAGGGTTGTTGTGTGACTTTTTATGATTTTCTGGGGTTCATTTGGACATTTTTACGCATTAACTGAGTTTTCAATGCATTTATGTGCATAATTCAAATTTGAACTACATGTGCATGCTCCAGTGCATATAAATTGGGGAGAAATCAAATATGCGTCCTTGGGTGCATTCTTAGGTCCCATGCAAGAAATGGGAATGAATTTCCAACACCAGGGCACCGTTGATTGCCGGCAAAACATTGAGATGCCTGGCTTTTAAATTCTAGTAAATCCAAAACTCGTTTGAAATTCATGAAACTTGGCATGCTATCATGTAGCGGCATCAACATACCGTGGTACAAATTTTATCCCATTTTGGGCAGGTTTGGGTATATGCTTCTCACAAACCGGAGCTTCTCACAACAAGCATGATGGTTTCGATAGGGAACGTCTCACCTTTGGGGACGAAACGATATCCATTGCCTCTTATTGCTTTGAAATTTTTTTCTCGGGTCAACATAGAACAACAGGAGTGTTGTGTGAATTTTGTGATTTTTCGGGGTTCGTTTGGACATTTTTATGCATTAACTGAGTTTTCAATGCATTTATGTGCATAATTCAAATTTGAACTACATGTGCATGCTCCAGTGCACATAAATTGGTTGAAAAATCAAATCTGTGTGCTTGGTTGCATGCTTAGGTCCCATACAAGAAATGGGAATGAATTTCAACCACCAAGGCGCCGTTGATTGCCGGCAAAACATTGAGATGCCTGGTTTAAATTCTAGTAAATCCAAAACTCATCTGAAATTCATGAAACTTGGTATGCTATCATGTAGCGGCATCAACATACCGTGGTATAAATATTGTCCCATTTCGGGCAGGTTTGGGTATATGCTTCTCACAAACCAGAGCTTCTCACAACAAGCATGATGGCTTTCTGTAGGGAACGTCCCACCTTTGGGGATGAAACGATATCCATTGCCTCTTATTGCTTTCAAATTTTTTTCTCGTGTCAACATAGAACAACAAGAGTGTTGTGTGAATTTTTGTGATTTTTCGGGGTTCGTTTGGACATTTTTATGCATTAACTAAACTTTCAATGCATTTTTGTGCATAATTCAAATTTGAACTACATGTGCATGCTCCTGTGCATATAAATTGGTTGAAAAATCAAATCTGTCTCCTTGGGTGCATGCTTAGGTCCCATGCAAGAATGGGAATGAATTTCAAACACCAGGGCACCGTTGATTGCCGGCAAAACATTGAGATGACTGGCTTTTAAATTCTAGTCAATCCAAAACTCGTTTGAAATATGTGTCCTTGGGTGCATTGAGATGACTGGCTTTTAAATTCTAGTCAATCCAAAACTCGCTTGAAATTCATGAAACTTGGCATGTTACCATGTAACGGTATCAACATGTTGTGGTACAAATTTTGTCCCATTTGGGGCAGGTTTGGGTATATGCTTCTCACAAACCGGAGCTTCTCACAACAAGCATGATTGTTTTCGGTAGGGAACGTCCCAACTTTGGGGACGAAACGATATCCATTGGCTCTTATTGCTTTCAAATTTTTTTCTCATGTCAACATAGAACAACAGGAGTGCTGTGTGAGTTTTGTGTTTTTTCGGGGTTCGTTTGGACATTTTTATGCATTAACTGAGTTTTCAATGCATTTATGTGCATAGTTCAAATTTCAACTACATGCGCATTCTCCAGTCCATATAAATTGTTTGAAAAATCAAATTTGTGTCCTTGGGTGCATGCTTAGGTCCCATGCAAGAAATGGGAATAAATTTCAAAAAGCAGGGCACCGTTGATTGCCGGCAAAACATTGAGATGCCCGGTTTTAAAATTCTAGTAAATCCAAAACTCGTTTGAAATTCATGAAACTTGGCATGCTATCATATAGTGGCATCAACATGCCGTGGTGCAAATTTTGTCCCATTTGGGGCAGGTTTGGGCATATGCTTCTCACAAACCGGAGCTTCTCACAACAAGCATGATCGTTTTCAGTAGGTAACGTCCCAACTTTGGGGACGAAACAATATCCATTGCCTCTCATTTCTTTCAAATTTTTTTCTCTTGTCAACATAGAACAACAGGAGTGTTGTGTGAATTTTTTGTGATTTTTCGGGTTCGTTTGGACATTTTTATGCATTAACAGAGTTTTCAATGCATTTATGTGCATAATTCAAATTTGACCTACATGCGCATGCTCCAGTGGATATAAATTGGTTGAAAAATTAAATCTGTGTCCTTGGGTGCATGCTTAGGTCCCATGCAAGAAATGGGAATGAATTTCAAACACCAAGGCACCATTGATTGCTGGCAAAACATTGAGATGCCTGGTTTTTAAATTCTAGTAAATTCAAAACTCATCTGAAATTCATTAAACTTGGCATGCTATCATGTAGCGGCATCAACATGCAGTGGTACAAGTTTTGTCCCATTTGGGGCAGGTTTGGATATATGCTTCTCAATAACCGGAGCTTCTCACAACAAGCATGATGGTTTTCGGTAGGGTACGTCCCACCTTTGGGGACGAAACGATGCCCATTACCACTTATTGCTTTCAATTTTTTTTTCTCGTGTCAACATAGAACAACAAGTGTGTTGTGTGAATTTTTGTGATTTTTCAGTGTTCGTTTGGACATTTTTATGCATTAATTGAGTTTTCAATGCATTTATGTGCATAATTCAAATTTGAACTACATGCGCATGCTCCAGTGCATATAAATTGGTTGAAAAATTAAATTTGCGTCCTTGGGTGCATGCTTAGATCCCATGCAAGAAATGGGAATGAATTTCTAACACCAGGGCACCGTTGATTATCGGCAAAACATTGAGATGCCTGGTTTGTAAATTCTAGTAAATCCAAAACTCGTCTGAAATTCACGAAACTTGGCATGCTATCATGTAGCGGCATCAACATACCATGGTACAAATTTTGTCCCATTTGGGGCAGGTTTGGGTATATGCTTCTCACAAACCGGAGCTTCTCACAACAAGCATGATGGTTTTCGGTAGGGAACGTCCCACCTTTGGGGACGAAACAATATCCATTGCCTCTTATTGCTTTCAAATTTTTTTCTCGTGTCAACATAGAAAAATAGGAGTGTTGTGTGAATTTTTGTGATTTTTCGGGGTTCGATTGGACATTTTTATGCAGTAACTGAGTTTTCAGTGCATTTATGTGCATAATTCAAATTTGAACTACATGCGCATGCTCCATTGCATATAAATTGGTTGAAAAATCAAATTTGTGTCCTTGGGTGCATGATTAGGTCCCATGCAAGAAATGGGAATGAATTTCAAACACCAGGGCACCGTTGATTGCCGGCAAAACATTGAGATGCCTGGTTTTTAAATTCTAGTAGATCCAAAAGTCGTCTGAAATTCATGAAACCTGGCATGCTATCATGTAGCGGCATCAACATGCCGTGGTGCAAATTTTGTCCCATTTGGGGCAGGTTTGGGCATATGCTTCTCACAAACCGGAGCTTCTCACAACAAGCATGATCGTTTTAAGTAGGTAACGTCCCAACTTTGGGGACGAAACGATATCCATTGCCTCTTATTTCTTTCAAAAATTTTTTCTCTTGTCAACATAGAACAACAGGTGTGCTGTGTGATTTTTTTGTGATTTTTCGGGGTTTGTTCGGACATTTTTATGCATTAACAGAGTTTTCAATGCATTTATGTGCATAATTCAAATTTGACCTACATGCGCATGCTCCAGTGGATATAAATTGGTTGAAAAATTAAATCTGTGTCCTTGGGTGCATGCTTAGGTCCCATGCAAGAAATGGGAATGAATTTCAAACACGAGGGACCTGTTGATTGCTAGCAAAACATTGAGATGCCTCGTTTTTAAATTCTAGTAAATTCAAAACTCATCTGAAATTCATTAAACTTGGCATGCTATCATGTAGCTGCATCAACATGCAGTGGTACAAATTTTGTCCCATTTGGGGCAGGTTTGGATATATGCTTCTCACAAACCGCAGTTTCTCACAACAAGCATGATGGTTTTCGGTAGGAAACGTCCCACCTTTGGGGACGAAACGATGCCCATTACCTCTTATTGCTTTCAAATTTTTTTCTTGTGTCAACATAGAACAACAAGAGTGTTGTGTGAATTTTTGTGATTTTTTGGTGTTCGTTTGGACATTTTTATGCATTAACTGAGTTTTCAATGCATTTATGTGCATAAGTCAAATTTGAACTACATGCGCATGCTCCAGTGCATATAAAGTGGTTGAAAAATTAAATTTGTGTCCTTGGGTGCATGCTTAGGTCCCATGCAAGAAATGGGAATGAATTTCTAACACCAGGGCACCGTTGATTGCCGGCAAAACATTGAGATGCCTGGCTTTTAAATTCTAGTAAATCCAAAACTCGTCTGAAATTCATGAAACTTGACATGCTATCGTGTAGCGGCATCAAAATGCCGTGGTACAAATTTTGTCCCATTTTTGGCAGGTTTGGGTACATGCTTCTCACAAACCGGAGCTTCTCACAACAAGCATGATGGTTTTCGGTAGGGAACGTCCCACCTTTGGGGACGAAACAATATCCATTGCCTCTTATTGCTTTCAAATTTTTTTCTCGTGTCAACATAGAACAATAGGAGTGTTGTGTGAATTTTTGTGATTTTTCGGGGTTCGATTGGACACTTTTATGCATTAACTGAGTTTTCAATGCGTTTATGTGCATAACTCAAATTTGAACTACATGCGCATGCTCAAGTGGATATAAATTGGTTGAAAAATTAAATATGTGTCCTTGGGTGCATGCTTAGGTCCCATGCAAGAAATGGGATTGAATTTCAAACACCAGGGCACCGTTGATTGCCGGCAAAACATTGAGATGCCTGGTTTTTAAATTCTAGTAAATCCAAAACTCATCTGAAATTCACGAAATTTGGCATGCTATCATGTAGCGGCATCAACATGCAGTGGTACAAACTTTGTCCCATTTGGGGCAGGTTTGGATATATGCTTCTCACAAACCAGAGCTTCTCACAACAAGCATGATGGTTTTCGGTACAGGTCAGGCGCTTCGGACATTCAACCATGTCCGGATCCAACCTTCAAGGTCAGTGGATGCCTTCCTCTGTCACAGAGGAAGACATCAAGAAGCTAAGAGAGGACAGGTTTTTGGCCGGCGAGATCTCACACAGGCTGCCCGCTCAAGGGCAGGTCATTCCCACTCCCGAACCTGACGAGAGCGTTGTAGTCATCTCTCACTTCCTCTGAGGGCTAGGCCTCGCTCTGGATCCCTTTGTTAGGGGGCTCATGTTCTATTATGGGATGGATTTCCATGACCTGGCCATGGATTCCATCCTTCACATCTCGTCGTTCATCGTCGTGTGCGAGGCCTTCCTCCGCATTACCCCACACTTCTGCTTTTGGCTCAAGACTTTCAATGTGAAGCCGAAGATGATTGAGGGGCGACACGCAGAGTGCGGAGGTGCCGTAATAGGCAAAAGCGTTGATGTTCCATGGCCAGAGGGTTCCTTCCCGGAGGTGTCCAGTTTATGGCAACGGGAGTGGTTTTATATCACAGCACCCCGGGGTACCAAGTGGGTGGCCGCCCCCGCCATTCGCTCGCCCCCCCCCCCCCCCCCGCCATGACTGACGTCATGTGTCGGGGAAACTGATCTGCAAGCACCTATGGGGACAAAGCCCCTTTCGGTTCGGCGGGGGGCGGAGGTCGCACGAAGAGCAGATCAGGCGGAGCACACGAGCAGTTTACCCAGCTTCGGAGCTCTCCGGAGAGATAATACTCCTACTGCTGCTTTGTGGTTTGTATTGAGTTCTTGCTCGGGAGCGCTGAGTGCTACAGTACGCACCAGCAGCTAACGAGACCGAGCCTGAGTGTTCTTCTGTCCTCTCCCTTCTACGTTGTGCATGGGCCTCCTTTTATATGCTCAAGGGGTCACCGACAGGTGGCAACATAGGCAAGGGCAAAAATGGAAAGGGTGCTGCGGTAGGTATAGCTACCTACACAGTGTATCATACCTAACCCTGACGGCAGGGGACAAGGGCATTAAATGCCTATCTACGTCGCCCAAACAGTGCAGAAAAGGGACCGTCAGGGACGCCACCGCTCGCCACGATGGCGATCTTGTCAGGGCCGCTTGCCATAGTGCACCCCTGGCTGCACAGCCTCCCGCCACGTATGCCTGGAAGGGTCCCAGAGCGACATGTTGGTGGATGTGCTGGAGCGCGGGTATAGAGTGGTTGCTTGCCGCGGCAAACGCCTTGCCGCGGTTGTTGTCTTGTCGCGTCCGGAAGCTTGTCGCTCGCCGGGTCTTGCCGGGACGCGTGGCGCGTCGTGGCAAGTTCCTTGAGATGCCTTGGTTGGCCTTCCCGACAAGCTCCTCTTGCCGGGGCTTTGTGCCTTGAGTGGCCTTCCCGGCAAGCTCCTCTTGCCGGGGCCTTATGTCTTGAGTGGCCTTCCCGGCAAGCTCCTCTTGTCGGGGACTTGTCTCGTTGGCTTAAATACCTTGTTCTTGAATGGCTCCAAAGGAACCACGGGGGTCCTTGGCGGTCACCCGGCAAGCCTTGCCACGGGGCGCTGCGACTGCCCGTGCACAAGTTTGGGATACTAGGGTACCCCTACTCTAGTACACCGACATCATGGATCAACAAGGGGCTGGACTGGGGCCAGTAAATGATGTGCCGATATTGCAGAGTCGCATCCGAGATCTCCTTGAGAGAGATGTCAGCCTGGCCACGGTAATGCAAGTCATGCTAGTTCGTCGAGTCCTGCCTTGCAAACATCGACCCCTCTGTATGTGGGAGTTCAACCCGGAAGGACCACGAGCTATTCAGCACTTCCTCGACATGACGCTCGAAGAGATGTACAAATCGTTCTTCGGACCACAAATAAGGTGTCCAGACACCACCGAGGATGCGGGTCTGAGCTGCAATCGTCCAGATACACAAGTAAGTAATCCCGCAGCCGAACACATTGTCTTTTTATTTATCACAATATCATTCTGAAAAGTCGCTCTTTGACCAGGACTGGGTAACAAAGGCGAATATGATTAGGTGTCCGACCCCCCTTCCCGAGGTCTCGCCGGATCCTGTACTGGCCAGGATGCTCGAGCTTGCGCCTTATCAAGCACCCTCAGAGGAAGATAAAGGGGGGAATAAAGAGGCTGACAGCGGGCCTCACCCACTATTCACCCAAACCGGGGGAGTTAGCGCCTCCGCAAACGAGGATAACTCGGGAGAAGAATCTAGAATTCCCTCTCCCCAAGGAAGGAAGAGGACCACCTCTGAAGACCTGGAAACAACGGTTTCCAAACGGAGGAAGAAATCTTAGCCAGAGGATCCTGCCTCGGAGAGTACCCTTGCCGCACAGTGCCCGCGAGGGGATCATCCCTCCACCGAGTTGTATGTAAACAAAAATACTTAACAGTAAAGATATCCTACTTTACTTCTGAAGACAATAACTGAAGCATATATCTTGTAGTTCGGATCGTAGTCCCTCTCGACAGAGTTCGTCTTCGGGGGATCTCCTTCCGGAGATGATGGAGAGCGAAACTCCTCCCCATGCCACCCCGCCTCATGAGGCGGGCGACCCTGAAGTGTCGTCGTGGAGGGTTTCGCCTGATCCGCCAAGGCCAGAGGTAATCCTTCGGCCACCTGAAGTCCTCAGAATTCGGCTCCTAAAGAGAGCAACAGAAAGAGTCCGGAACCGTCCGGCGTGCAATCGGTCGCACTGAAGGATCTTCTAGAGCAGGCGACTATCTCAGAAGCGCATCATACGCTAATGCGTGCGGTGATTGAGAGGATTTCATCCACCGAAAGCGGGTTGCATGAAGCTTTTATGAGTCTGCTGAAAGGCTTTGAGGTACGTGAAATGTATGTTTGTGATAATACCGCACACGTTAGGTTTGCCCTATGCAGATAGTAGCCCCTAAGACTCTGGTTGCTGTCGAGAACGGCAGCAAACAGAGGATCATAGTCCCAGGTAATAATCAGGCCGCCTTCATATGCAGGTGGCGGAAGGTCCGGTGGCTAGCAGGACTGGTGAGTTTGCCGAGCTAAAGCAGCAACTGGATGCGGCGGATGCCGACATCGTGCTTGTGAACAAACGGCTCGACGAGGCACAGGGTATGTGATTTCTCCGGTGATCAATACATAGTAAGAGGAGCATGATGCTAGTATCGTTAATATGTTGTGACTGCAGACGGGGCTGCCGCCGTGGAGACCCTTCAGGCGGAACTTGCCCGAGCCAAGGAACAAGCCAGGAAAAGTGATGCGGTCGTTCTAAAGGCGGTCGAAGAGCTGAGAGCCGAACAGGCTGCGCATTGCCGAAGCAAGGATGAGATAGCCAATATGGATGTGGAATTTAAGGATGCCACCGACCGTTACGAACTTCTTGAAAATAAAAATCGAGCGAAGATGACGGACCTGGAGAAGGCCACGGTGGCGGCCAAGGACGCCCGCTCTACAATCAGAGCGATGAAGGAGGAGTTGCGTCAAGCCGGGGATATCGGGGTTGGTGAGCCCTTTATGCTGCGGATGAAGTTCGGAGATCCTAAGTACACTCCTCTTGATCAACTATGGAGTTCTGCAGACGCATATGTGGATTTGGCAGCAAGTGCTGCTGATGCGGCCGAATACTTCAAGGATCAAAAAGATCGTGAAGTGAAAAAGCTGTTCTGGTCACAATTCAGTGTTCCAGTGCGTCCGCTTCTATTGAATGAGCGAATGACCGAGTGGGCCGAGCTCCGTAGGTTGTCCGGACTTGCCATGAGGTTTGTTGTGGATCATCTGTGGCTGGAAGGGCCAAAGCCGAGCAGCTATTTTAATTTAATGCAATAGTTCCTTGGTGTTGTGTCGCGCATCGACGCTATGAAGAGGTCGACGTGCATAGAGGGTGCGTGGATGGCTCTTGCCCATGTAAAGACATACTGGTCAGAGATGGAGGCCACCGCTATTGCAACCCAGAGTTCGGCCGTGGGCCGAGTATCTGCCGAGCACTACTTTGAAGAAGTCCTTGAAGGCGCTCGTTCAATAGAAGCTCAGTCCTCGAAGAATATTATGTTCTAGTGACATGTATTCCCATTGTAAAAACAATGTTTATTAAATTATAAAGGTTGCGTTTATACTTTTGCCTAAAAGTATTATGATGCCTCCTGTGCGGCCGTTGATGTATTTATGTATATAACCTGAAAGTTTGCAGTCGTCGGCTTCAGCCCCCACGCATATAATGCGGGGGTGTTCGCAAAAAACGCGTGGTCACACTTGATCCAATGTCTTGGTCCATTAAGGAGGTGATAGCGCAGCAAACGAGGCAATCGGACTATGTTGCTTTAACACTTTCACTTAGCCATAGGAGTTTGACGATGGGACTACTATATAGCCCCTGGTACTTCCGCGCTCGTCCAAATATGGGGCGCGTACGTACCTGACTGGGAAACGGCCCTTCGTTAATGTGGAGGAATCCCAAAGATTCCGCTAAGTCATCGAGTGGTTGACCAGTCTTGAGCTTTATCATGACAGTCAGTTTTCGGCTTTCTCTACTGAGGAGCTCGTCCGGATGAACCAGGGCACAATCGCAGTAGTTCTCCTGGTTCCACCTTAGCCGATAGAGCGGAACGTAAGGTAGCAAAACATGGGAGCCGGGCAAACTCAACATTTGACCAAAGACATGATTCGGAGCTGATGCATATAAGGCCAAACTCGCGATGCCGAACACTCCCTAAGGTATTCGGTCTTTATAACATATGTCGGGCTGAACAGTGCCCTTGATAATAAACCCCGAGTGTCCAGGTATGTGCAATATTCTGACGTGGCGAAATGCCAATAATGTCAGCATCCTTCTCGGTTGCATTGAGTATCCGGAGGATGTGAACAACAAGAGACAGTAAAAAAGGTTTAAGCAAGGTCTTAATCTAAAAAGAAACCTTTGAGTGGGTCCCTACTGTATGTTTGCGCTTGTGTCTCCGCTGTGGTGTATCCTGGATGAGTGTAGCACGATTATCATTTGTAAAAGACAGGAACTTAAGTGAAAGTTGTCGTGCAAAAAATTGGTTATTCTCATAAACCATTAAAATTCAAGATAAGTCAAGTTAAGCCGAACTAGCCCTGTTTACACGCGAGAAGCCCCTGGTACCGTATATGAAGGTATAACCATCAAACCGGTCTCAGGTATATCTAGTGATGGGCCGGACTCGTCCAGCCGTGTCCGCGGTCTCGACGACCGGTTATTTATTCTGGTTGGTGAGGCTGTCTAGTGTTCGGCTGTTAAAGCCGCCGGGCGTTATTCCGCGCGTAAGGAATGCTCAATATTTCCGCTAACTGTGATGGTGCCACGTGGGCCAGGCATCTTAAGCTTAAGAGAAGCGTAATGCGGCACTGCATTAAAACGAGCAAAAGCTGCTCTTCCGAGTAGTGCTTGATAGCCGCTTCGGAATGGAGCGATGTCGAAGTTTAACATTTCACTTCGGTAATTGCCGGGTGAACCGAATACAACCTCTAGTATTAGAGAGCCCGTGGAGCGGGCCTCTGGGCCTGGTATTACTCCCTTGAAGGTAGTATTACTGTGGCTGATTTTTGTCGGGTCTATCCCCATCTTGCGGACTGTGTCCTGATATATCAGATTTAGACCACTGCCGCCGTCCATAAGGACTCGTGTGAGATGGTATCCGTTTATTATTGGGTCTAACATCATGCTTGTCGGGTGATCCCTGCGATCGAAAGTGATCGAGCAGGCTAACCAGGGGTTGAACTTACGGATGACGGGCACTGCGGCGCGTGTGTCTCGGAGTGCATGTTTGCTTCTCCTCTTCGTCACGTGGATTGTGTTCACTGTTTTGACCTCTGGTGGGAATTTTTTCTGTCCCCCAGTGCTTTGTTGGCGAGGCTCGTCCTCGTCTTCACTTGCTGTGTCCCTCCCCTTATGTTCGGCGTTTAGCTTACCGGCCTGCTTGAAGACCCAGCATTCTCTGTGGGTGTGATTTGCAGGTTTATCGGGGGTGCCGTGCATCTGACATAGTTTGTCTAGAATCTTGTTTAGGCTGGACAGTCCATCCCTGCTGCCTTTGAAAGGTTTTTTCTGCTGACCCGATCGAGAGCCCCTGAATCCAGCGTTAACCGCCGTGTTATTTGGGTTGTCTTCCTTATTTTGACGCTTGCTTTTACTGCGTCGTGGTTTCCCATTGCCATCCCTGACTTCGGATATGCTTCGGTCGCTGGTGCTACTACGAGCTAGCCAGCTATCTTCGCCCGCACAAAAGCGGGTCATGAGGCTTGTCAGGGTTGCCATTGTTCTCGGTTTTTCTTGGCCAAGGTGCCTGGCGAGCCATTCGTCTCGGACGCTATGTTTAAAAGCTGCTAAGGCTTCGATGTCTGGGCAGTCGACGATTTGGTTCTTCTTAGTGAGAAACATGTTCCAAAGTTTTCGGGCTGACTCTCCGAGCTGTTGAATTACATGACTTAAATCGTTTGCATCCGGAGGTCGGACATATGTCCCTTGAAAATTAGCCCGAAAAGCATCCTCGAGCTCCTCCCAACTTCCAATTGAGTTTTCAGGGAGGCTTTTCAGCCAGTGTCGAGCTGGTCCTTTAAGCTTGAGGGGTAAGTACTTGATGGCATGGAGATCGTCTCCGCAAGCCATATGGAAATGGAGGATAAAGTCATCAATCTAGACCCCAGGGTCCGTGGTCCCGTCGTACGCCTCTATGTTCACTGGTTTGAATCCTTCTGGAAATTCGTGATCCGGCACCTCATCGGTGAAACATAGGGGGTGTGCGACACCCCTGTATTTGGATGTATCATGGCGTTCAGACGATTGTAGTATTCAGTTTTGATTTTGTGCCAGAGCATGCATCCTAGATCCATAGATGGATCTGGTCATACTGGATTTTTGGCGCAAGTCCTCACGTAGATCGTGTGTTGACTTATCTGTGGCGTCGTTGGCCGCCCTATCACGGCCACGAGGTGGTCGATCCGACCGGTCGGCCGTTTTATTTTTCAGCTGTGTGGGCTCTATGACCTTAGCATCAAATTCAGGCAATAGCTTGCGCTTTGGATAACTCTTAGTGTGGTAACTTCCACCATACTTTTCTTCATTGTCGAGCACTTTGTTCCATCTACTGTTGAGCGTATTCTTTGTGGCCTTAAGCCTTTGCTTCTGCTTCTTCAGACTCCTCGCGTTGGCAATAAGCTTTCTACGGAGGTTCTCTTGTTCCAAGTGCCTTTCCGGGATGATGTGTGCATCTTCGTCCGGACTGTTTTCCTCTTCGGACGGAGTTTTATGAGCTATATCCTCGGCATCGCCGTGTTTGGACAGCGGATCCGTACTACGTTCGCCGTTTGCTGGTTCACTATTGTTATCGCTGTTTTCGTCGAGGCAGGATTTGGAGCGGCGCCTGCGCAGACGCTTTGGTTGCTTCTCGAGGGAGCTATCCTTCGCTGCATCCTCCCGTTCCTCGTCATCGTTTTCTTTGGGTGTATCCACCATGTATATGCCATGTGATGAAGTGGCAGTCTAGCGCCCTGTGGGCGGTGGTTCCTGTTCGTCTCTTGCATCATCGTCCATACCGTCGATGTCTTCGGAGTCGAAGTCGAGCATGTCGGTTAAATCGTCGACAGTGGCTACTAAGTGGGTGGTGGGTGGGGAGCGAGTTCCTTCGTCGTCTGCATCCCATTCTAGCCAGACATAGTCCGGCCAAGGTTCTCCTGACAAGGAGAGGGACCTTAATGAATTTAGCACATCGCCAAGAGGCTAGTGCTGAAAGATATCCGCGGAGGTGAACTCCATGATCGGCGCCCAATCGGACTTGATGGGCACGGACGTAGGCGGCTCGGAGTCCGTGGCCGGAGATGAATCCAGTGGTTCGGCAACATGGCTCTTGTAAGAGTTGAAGTCAGTATCCGGCTCTATCGCCACTTAGAGTGCGGCCTCCATGGCGGGGTCTACCCCCTCGTCCTCGGATGGCGCAAATTGCTCCGGATTGTGGGCCGAAGCGGTTGTAGGTGTGATCTCCTGAACACTGTCCGACGGTAGAGCTAAATCATGCTCGTCGTGATCGTGCGGCACACCTGACATGGGCTCGAATCCGTCGAAGATCAAGTCTCCGCGGATGTCAGCGGTGCAGTTCAAGTTTCCGAACCTGACCTGATGGCCAGGGGCGTAGCTATCGATCTGCTCCAGGTGGCCAAGCGAGTTGGCCCATAGTACGAAGCCGCCGAATACGTAGATCTGCCCGGGGAGGAAAACCTCACCCTAGACCACATCGTTACCAATGATCGAAGGAGCCATCAAGCTTTATGGTGACGGCACAGTGGAACTCTCAATGAAAGCACCAATGTCGGTGTCAAAACCGGCGGATCTCGGGTAGGGGGTCCCGAACTATGCATCTAAGGCGGATGGTAACAGGAGGCGGGGGACACGATGTTTACCCAGGTTCGGGCCCTCTCGATGGAGGTAATGCCCTACTTCATGCTTGATTGATCTTGATGATATGAGTATTACAAGAGTTGATCTACCACGAGATCGTAGAGGCTAAACCCTAGAAGCTAGCCTATGGTATGATTGTTGTTGTCCTACGGACTAAACCCTCAGGTTTATATAGACACCGGAGGGGGCTAGGGTTACACAGAGATGGTTACAAGGAAGGACATCTACATATCCGTATTGCCAAGCTTGCCTTCCACGCCAAGGAGAGTCCCATCCGGACACGGGACGACGTCTTCAATCTTGTATCTTCATAGTACAACAGTCCGGCCAATGGATATAGTACGACCGTCTGGAGACCCCCTAATCCAGGACTCCCTCACTAAGCACTTCTCCCATTGCAAGAAAGATCAATCTAGTAGGCCAAACCAAACTAATAATTTGAAGAGACTTGCAAAGATAACCAATCATACATAAAAGAATTCAGGGAAGATTCAAATATTGTTCATAGATAATCTTGGTCATAAACCCACAATTCATCGATCTCAACAAACACACCGCAAAAAGAAGATTACATCGAATAGAACTCCATGAGAGAGGGGGAGAACATTGTATTGAGATCCAAAAAGAGAGAAGAAGCCATCTAGCTAATAACTATGGACCCGAAGGTCTGAGGTAAACTACTCACACTTCATCGGAGAGGCTATGGTGTTGATGTAGAAGCCCTCCGTGATGGATGCCCCCTCCGGCGGAGCTCCGGAACAGGCCCCAAGATGGGATCTCGTGGGTACAGAAGGTTGCGGCGGTGGAATTAGGTTTTTGGCTCCATATCTGATCGTTTGGGGGTACGTAGGTATATATAGGAAGAAGGAGTACGTTGGTGGAACAACAGGGGGCCCACGAGGGTGGAGGGCGCGCCCTGGGGGTGGGCACGCCTGTCAGCGTTCTGGGAATGGGGGTCCCCAGACTTGCCTGCCTGCGGCGTGGCTCGAGAGGGGGTCCAGCACGGCCCATCTTCATCAACACAAGACCCAAGACCCTCGCGAGGGGCCAAGCCTCGCGGGGCGGATGACACAGCGCTTCCTCAGGCACGGCCTCTTCAGGCTGGCTCACGAGGAGGCGGAGAGATCAAGGAGGGATACCTCACGAGGTGCCCATGACGCAAGCCATGACGACCAAGGGCGCCAGGCGGGCGCCAGTCCGTGCAGTGTCCTCCCTTTCCTCTTTGGTGCAAAGGGGGCAAGCGCAGGCGAGAGGATCAAGCAAAGGCATCCATTTCGGTGCAACGAGACCAAGACCAGTCCAATGGTGGGAAGGAGGTCATCATGTAGCCCAGAACGGCGTCACCACAGGGCCTTTGGCAGGCGAGGACCAACTTTAGTCAGGATAAGTGTACCAGATGTTCCCCTTCAAATTGGCCAATTGTTGGCGCCCTTCCCGCTCAATATTTGGGAAGAGGCCCAGGGCCCTTGCCTGTAAATAGGACTAGCCACCCCCAGGGTAGAGGGACGACGATCAGAGAGAGAGAAGAACCGGAAGGCACATACACACACACAGAGAGAGAGAGAGAGAGAAGGGCGGCTGAACTCCCCTAGCAGTTCATCATCCCACCTACGAACAGGCCCTCGCGAGGCTGTTCTTCCTTGTACTGTTCATCATCATCATCCCAAGAGGCAATCCACCCACCACACTGGAGTAGGGTATTACACCACATCGGTGGCCCGAACCAGTATAAACCATGTGTCTTTTGTGTTGTTCTTTCAGTAGTTAGATCCTTGCGAGACGGAGAGGTAGAGGGCATAATCTCCACGCGCACCCCAGAGTTCGAACCTTAAGGGTCTGCCGGAACCCAAAATCCGACATTTGGCGCACCAGGTAGGGGGTGCGCCGGAATTTGCCTTCCACTGCTTCGGTCTCCTCCAATCGTCGCGTCCATGTCGGACGCCCGTCGAGCCCGCGTCGCCCAGGCGACCCCCGTCGGTGGGCGTCCTCGTCGTTCCCCGTCGCCCGCCACCAACACCGCCACCGGCCCGGAGGGGAACGAGCAGCAAGAGTCCTCTCAACACCCGTCCGTGCGGCAAGACGGCCGCATCGCTACTCCATCGCTCACATCAGCTGGCTCTTCGTCCCGCGCGCTCCGCGCACCCTTGGAGGCTCGAGCTGCGCTCATCGCGGCAAACGAGCTCCTGCGCTACCGTCCCGTCGACGACGTCTACGAAGAGTGGCTCGACCGCGTCACCGAGCTCGTCCGCGCCGCAGAGGGCTCTCCTGCGCCGTCTGCTCTGCTGCGCTGCACCCCGCCCCGCGCGGGCAATGAAGCTCCGGGGCCGTACCAGCCTCCTCCTCTCCAAGAAGACGCCATGGCTCCAAGGCGCGTGGCCCCTGGGCGGAACCCGCTCCGTCAAGCGCCAGCCCAGCAAGAACGGAGCTGCCAAGAAGTCCCTCGACCGCAAGAGGCTGCCCGGGCGCTTCCAGCTCCGACTCGTCGTGACCCTGCTCCAGCTCCGGCACGTCAAGACCCCGCGCTGCTTCCAGCTGCGGCGCATGGGGACCCGCAAGACCAAGCTCTCCCTCGACCAAAGCCTCCCGTGGCCACTGCTGGCTGCCGCGCCTACACAACCGAGCTGCGCAGCGTCGCATGGCCCGGCAAGTTCAAGCCGGACCTGCCTCCTCGCTACGACGGCACGACCGACCCTGCAGAGTTCCTCCAGCTTTATGAGCTGGGCATCGAAGCTGCCAACGGGGATGAAAAGGTCATGGCGAACTGGTTCCCCATGGCACTCAAGGAAGGAGCTTGCACCTGACTCCTGAACCTGGCCCCAGGCACGATCTCTTCCTGGGACCAGATGCGCACCCGCTTCATCGCCAACTTCCAAGGTACTCGCGACCGGCCGCCGGCCGTGAGCGACATGCGCCGCATCAAGCAACAACCCGGAGAGACCCTGCAAAAGTACATCCAGCGCTTAAATAGTGCGCGCCTCAAGATCCCCAAGGTGTCCGAGGAAGCCATCATCTCGGCCTTCTCTGATGGTGTGCGCGACGTCAAGATGAAGGAGGAACTGGCGATGCATGAAGACATGTGCACCTCCCTGGAGCTGTTCAACTTGGCGACCAAGTGCGCCAGGGCTGAGGAGGGGCGTCTCTCCCTCCTCGAGCTGCCTGCCGCAGACCCAGAAGAGAAGAAAACCAAGGCCAAGGACGTGAAGCGCAAGGGGGCTGCCGTGCTCGCGGCAGAACCGAACACCAAGTGGGGCAAGGATCTGCCCGAATCCTCCAGGGGCAGCCGGTACTGTGTGTACCACGACCTCCACACCCACAACACCAATGAATGCCAAGAACTCCGCGCTATGTGAGAAGGAAGGATCGGCCGTCGTCCCGACCGCGCTGACCGGGGCTACGACCGAGGAGGAGGAAGAAACCCAGGACGCTGGGAAGACCGCGGCCGACGCCAGGGGTGGCGTGATCAACCTCGCGAGGATCGCTGGCGAGACCTGCCTCGCGAGGGGGATTGGCAGCATCAGCCTCGTGAGGATCGCCTGCAGGGCAACGCAGGCCTCCCTCCACTGCCGCCTCAGCCAAGGAGGAACAAGGACCGCCATCAAGACGAGGGGGCTAGGGGCTTCCAGGAGCCGCGCATAATCGCCTGCATCCTGGGCGGAGCTCAAGCCCCAGCCTCCCAACGCATCTTCAAGCAGTTTGCCCGCGAAGTGAATGCAGTCCTCCCCAGGCTCGAAGCAACGCGCCCTCTCAGGTGGTCGGCGTGCAACATCACGTTCAGCTCGGCAGATCAGCTGAAGTGCGCGGCCACAGCCGGGGTCCTCCCGATGCTTTGCTCCCCAGTCATCAGCAACATACTGGTCACCAGGACCCTCATCGATGGTGGAGCAGGGCTCAATGTCATGTCCGTGGAAACATTCAACAATCTCCAAGTGCCCTATGACCAGCTTCAGCCAACCAAGCCTTTCTCCGGAGTCACCGACGGTTCCACGATCCCGATCGGGCAAGTCCGCCTCCCTGTCACCTTCGGGGCCCGCAGCAACTACCGCACCGAGCTCATCGACTTCGACGTCGCCCACATCCGCCTGCCGTCCAACGCCATCCTCGGGTACCCAGCGCTGGCCAAGTTCATGGTCGTAACCCATCATGGCTACAACATCCTCAAGATGCCAGGAAGTGGAGGAGTCATCACGGTGCCGTGTGAATAGAAGGATGCAGTGTGTTCCCTGGAGCGAGCCTTTCAGGCCGCGTCACTAGAAGACCCAGATCGCGGAAGCAGGAGGCTTCCCGAAACCACCCCCAAGAAGAAGAAGGCGTCATCCGGACCGGCCCCTCAGGAGGTGGGCCCCCCAGGGCCAACCTCTGCCCAAGGGGACCCTCCTTCCGTCGCATAGGAAAGCGCGCCCGGCGCCCTCCTCAGGCAGGGCTCGGGGGCTCTAACCTGGAGGGCCACCGACCTGGCCAGGGTCACGAGGGAGGCGCTTGGGCACCACGTGGAGGCGTGCTTCGAAGCATGTTTCCCTCCAGAAGGAGCGAGGCAAGGAAGGTCAGACCAGCAGGAGTTCGTTAACAAGGCCGTTCAAGAACTACAGGAGCCAAGGATCATGAGAGGTTGCCGCCGTTCACCGGCTGTGGCTCCCCATCCAGGCGAGGATGGTGGGCTGCGTGTCTGCATCGACGTACCAGGGCTCAATCAGGTCGCCACGATGGACCGCCTCTGGCCCTCGCAAGTGGGGCGTTGTGGAGGTCCACCCCACAGCTATGTTCGCATGCCTTACGGCTTGCCGAGCGTGGCTGCTGCGTACCAGGGCCTCATGAGCGGCATCACGGAGGCTCAGGAAGACAGGCGTTCCGCAGTCCTGGCGGAGATGGAGATGATTCGCGAGGAGCCACCAGCGCCTCCGGAGCCTCCTGAGGCCCATGGGCCTGGGGGCTCGTGAGGATCGGCTTCCGCAGCCCACCGAGTCTGCTGCACCAACACCACTTCATCTTCGACATCTTCAGGTGACATCCTTCAAGCTTCATTTCCAGCTAGGAACGCCCTCCCAGGGCTGCTTCATTCCCAGGCCGCGTGGGTCCGTCCCTGTGGCATGTATCCCTTTTTATTTTTCGGTCATTAGCTTGCTTTGTTGGGGGCGCCCCTCGGGCTGCATCATCCCCTGGTCGCTCGGGCCAGACCCAGTGGCGTGTATCTTCCTTGCGTTTATTTCCAACTATGCATTCGCCTATCATGCTTGATTACTTGATGCCTATCCACGGAACCTCTTCTTCTCCATGTCGACCACTTGCACGTTAAAGGGGGTACCTGAGCATCGCGACTCAGGGCTCTTACTGGCTCTCCAGCCCTCACCCTCTGGCCTTGTCCACGGCATCGCGACCTGACATACCAGCGACGGCTGAGACAAGCTCGAGGGCCGGGACCCGAGGACGTAGAGTGCCGGCATCTAACCAAATTTGCAGGAACACATCACAAGATACGGCCCAGTGCCAGGCGCAACCCGCCTAGAGGTAGGGCCCCGTGAGTCCCGCGCTGGCTCACGGGCGCCCAAGTACACCTCACCTGCGCCAACCAGAGCAACTAACGACCGACTGATAGCTGTCATGGCAACCCTTTTCTCCTTCTATGATGAGCTTGCAGGATCCCCTGAGGGAATTGCTTGTCGAGGCCCTCACGGAGTTCCCTTCACCCTCGTCCGCGCGAACCGCTTGCACGTTAAAGGGCGGGTGCCTAAGCATCGCGACACAGGGCTCTTACTAGCTCTCCAGCCCTCACCCTCTGGCCTTGTCCACGGCATCGCGACCTGGCATACCAGCGATGGCTGAGACCAACTCGAGGGCCGGGACCCAAGGACGTAGAGCAAAAAGGGGAGCAAAGGCGAGGGAGAAGGGGCGCGTGAGGACCTCGCTAAGCAACTCCGTTCCCGCTGCCGCGCGGACCCGACGTTACACCAGGAGTAACCCCTGACTAGCAAGATAAGTCACCGGCCGGAAACACCGGCTACCGTGGCATTACCCCCACACCTAACGCAATTCCGTACTAGCGACGTCGCTCCCCTTTCTCACTGAGCGACGGCTGCTTGGGCGCCAAAGGGGACCTCCTGAGCATCGCGACTCAGGGGCTCTTACCGGACCCCGGGTCGCTCACCTCCTGGCCTTGACCACGGCATCGCGACCTGGCATACCAGCGACGGCTGACGCCGCCTTGGGACTGGGACCTGTCAACGTAGAGCACCAAGCCCTCGCGAGGTTCGAAAGGGAGAACTAAGCAACGACGGAATTGACGACTCGCACGGTTCCATAGCAAGAGTTACATATTAACAAAAAGGATCACAGACACCTTACGAGCCCCCATCGGGCACAGCATGATTCCTTGCAGGATACAGATCCTAAGGGATGCTAACTACGCGTGCCCCTACAAACGACGCCATCATCAACAGTGGGCCGTCAAGCACCGGCCCCAACCCCATCTAGATCAGAGTCAGCGATGGCCGAGTGAGTCCGCTCTGCTCCGGGAGCGGCGCTGGCTCGCGGGCGCGTAGCTGTCGTCGCTTGTCTCCGGAGTCGCGAAGATCTCGCTGGGATCGCTGGATCCTCCGGCGCTCCCGTCGCTTGTGGAGCCGTCCAGGGAGCGGTCGGCGGGCCTAGCCCTCACCATGGCAGGGTCCTGGCCACCTCTCCTGGGGCAGCACTCCAGCCGGCGCCCGTTCGCGTCGAAGACCTTGAAAAACATCACCGAAGCCCATCGTACTCCAGGTGGATCGTGAGGGCGCCCCTTGCTCTGCAACCCCGAGCGATCTCGCCCCAGCCGCGAGTCATGAAGACCTCGCCCGAGGCAAGGACCGCGACCTCTGCCTCGGTTGCGGGGGTGCTGCCGTCGGCGTGCTGCAGCCATAACTCCAGGAGTCTTCCCTGCGGGAAGACGGAGGCGAAGAAGGGAGGAAAGCGGATCCAAGTTCGCGGAGGCATGGCAGCGTGGAGCACGAGCTCGCGGGAGGAGCCCTCGGCGTGGACTACAGGAGGAACGACCCACACCTTCGTGACCCGTCGGCGCCGGCGACGGCGCCGGCCGCGGGGATCGACACCGCCCCCTTCGAGGCCCTCGACATGGGCATACAAGGGAAGCGGGAACCCCGGCGGAGGCCGCTCGTACCAAGGCCTCGACACCTGACGGTCTTCCTCGTCCCGGCCACGAAGGGCAGGCCGCTTCTTCGGCGGGAGTGGATCTGGTCCCTCTCGAGGAGCCTTTCCCTTCTCTGCTGCAGAAAGCCGGCGGATCGGAGCCATCATGGCAAGGCGGAGCAAGAATTAGGGCGAAGGAGAAAAGCAAGGAGGGATGGACTGGAAGGGCACGCGCGGTGCCGTACTTATAGCCGGAGAAGACCAACCGCCGAGCACCACGATCGTAGGTAATCATGACCCATATCTATGCATGTAGGGACTAGTCAAGTCGCGCAGTTGCCAAGGCATCGTGGGGAAGCGGAGACGCCCACGTCCAATCAACTGCCACGTGGCGCCCAAGGCCGCAGGCTATTAGGGCCCGTGGCGCTTCACCCTTGCCCTTTCGCCTCTCAGCACGGCCAAGTCCGGATGCGCATTGGGCCCGGGGGCTACTGTCGGTGTTCTGGGAACGGGGGTCCCCAGACTTGCATGCCTGCGGCCTGCGGCGTGGCTCGAGAGGGGGACCAGCGCGGCCCATCTTCATCAACACAAGACCCAAGACCCTCGCGAGGGGCCAAGCCTCGCGGGGCGAACGACACAGCGCTTCCTCAGGTGCGGCCTCTTCAGGCTGGCTCACGAGGAGGCGGAGAGATCAAGGCGGGGTACCTCACGAGGTGCCCATGACGCAAGCCATGACGACCAAGGGCGCCAGGCGGGCGCCAGTCCGTGCAGTGTCCTCCCTTTCCTCTTTGGTGCAAAGGGGGCAAGCGCAGGCGAGAGGATGAAGCAAAGGCATCCATTTCGGTGCAACGAGACCAAGACCAGTCCAACGGTAGGAAGGAGGTCATCGTGGAGCCCAGAACGGTGTCACCACATGGCCTTTGGCAGGCAAGGACCAACTTTAGTCAGGATAAGTGTACCAGATGTTCCCCTTCAAATTGGCCAATTGTTGGCGCCCTTCCCGCTCAATATTTGGGAAGAGGCCCAGGGCCCTTGCCTATAAATAGGACTAGCCACCCCCAGGGTAGAGGGACGATGATCAGAGAGAGAGAAGAACCGGAAGGCACAGACACACACACACAGAGAGAGAGAGAGAAGGGCGGCTAAACTCCCCTAGCAATTCATCGTCCCACCTACGAACAGGCCCTCGCGAGGCTGTTCTTCCTTGTACTGTTCATCATCATCATCCCAAGAGGCAATCCACCCACCACACTGGAGTAGGGTATTACACCACATCGGTGGCCCGAACCAGTATAAACCCTGTGTCTTTTGTGTTGTTCTTTCAGTAGTTAGATCCTTGCGAGACGGAGAGGTAGAGGGCATAATCTCCGCGCGCACCCCAGAGTTTGAACCTTAATGGTCTGCCGGAACCCGAAATCCGACAACGCCCTCCTACCTCGTGGCCTCCTCTTTTGTTTACTGGCGTAAGGTCCAAGTCTCCCGGATCATAATCTTCCTAAAAAACACGTTCCCGAAGGTTTCATTCCCTTTGGATTTCTTTGATATTCCTTTTCTGCGAAACTCTAAAATAGGCAAAAAACAACAATTCTGGGCTGGGCCTCCGATTAATAGGTTAGTCCCAAAAATAATAAAAAAGTGAATAATAAAGCCCAATAATGTCCAAAACAGTAGATAATATAGCATGGAGCAATCAAAAATTATAGGTACGTTGGAGACGTATCAAGCATCCCCAAGCTTAATTCCTGCTCGTCCTCGAGTAGGTAAATGATAAAAATAGAATTTTTGATGCGGAGTGCTACTTGGCATAATTTCCATGTAATTCTTCTTAATTGTGGTATGAATATTCAGATCCAAAAGATTCAAGACAAAAGTTTAATATTGACATAAAAATAATAATACTTCAAGCATACTAACAAAGCAATCACGTCTCCTCAAAATAACATGGCCAAAGAAAGTTATCCCTACAAAATCATATAGTCTGGCTATGCTCTATCTTCACCACGCAAAGTATTTACATCATGCACAACCCCGATGACAAGCCAAGCAATTGTTTCATACTTTTGACATTCTCAAACTTTTTCAATCTTCACGCAATACATGAGCGTGAGCCATGGATATAGCTAGGGGTTGTGGAGAAGACAAAAAGGGAGAAGATAGTCTCACATCAACTAGGGGTATCAACAGGCTATGGAGATGCCCATTAATAGATATCAATATGAGTGAGTAGGGATTGCCATGCAACGGATTCACTAGAGCCATAAGTATATGAAGGCTCAACAAAAAAAACTAAGTGGGTGCACATCCAACTTGCTTGCTCAAGAAGACCTAGGGCATTTAGAGGAAGCCCATCATTGGAATATACAAGCCAAGTTCTATAATGAAAAATTCCCACTAGTATATGAAAGTGACAAAATGAGAGACTCTCTATCATGTTTACCATGGTGCTACTTTGAAGCACAAGTGTGGTAAAAGGATAGTAACATTGTCCCTTCTCTTTTTCTCTCATTTTTTTATTTGGGACTTTTCTCTTCTTTTTTTATGGCCTCTTTTTTTTCGTCTCGAGTCTCATCCCGACTTATGGGGGAATCATAGTCTCCATCATCCTTTTCCTCACTTGGGACAATGCTCTAAAAATGAAGATCATAACACTTTTATTTTCTTACAACTCAATAATTACAACTCGATACTTAGAACAAAACATGACTCTATATGAATGCCTCCGGCGGTGTACCGGGATATGCAATGAATCAAGAGTGACATGTATGGAAGAATTATGAATGGTGGCTTTGCCACAAATACGATGTCAACTACATGATCATGCTAAGCAATATGACAATGATGGAGCGTGTCATAATAAACGGAACGGTGGAAAGTTGCATGGCAATATATCTTGGAATAGCTATGGAAATGCCATGATAGGTAGGTATGGTGGCTGTTTTGAGGAAGGTATATGGTGGGTGTATGATATCGGCGAAAAGTGTGTGGTATTAGAGAGGCTAGCAATGGTGGAAGGAAGAGGGGTGCATATAATCCATGGACTCAACATTAGTCATAAAGAACTCATATACGTATTGCCAAAATCTACAAGTTATCAAAGATAAGTATTACGCGCATGCTCCTAGGGGGGATAGATTGGTAGGAAAAGACCATCGCTCGTCCCCGACCGCCACTCATAAGGAAGACAATCAATAAATAAATCATACTCCGACTTCATCAAATAACGGTTCACCATACGTGCATGCTACGGGAATCACAAACTTTAACACAAGTATTTCTCAAATTCACAACTATTCAAATAGCATGACTCTAATATCACCATCTTTATATCTCAAAACAATTATCAATCATCAAATGTTTCTTAGCATTCAACACACTCATAAGAAAGTTTTTACTAATCTTGAATACCAAGCATATTAGGATTATTTAAGCAAATTGCCATGCTATTTAAGACTCTCAAAATAATCTAAGTGAAGCATGAGAGATCGATAGTTTCTATAAAACAAATCCACCAGCGTGCTCTAAAAGATATAAGTGAAGCACTAGAGCAAAACTATATAACTCAAAAGATATAAGTGAAGCAGATAGAGTATTCTAATAATTTTCGAATCATGTATGACTCTCTCAAAAGGTGTGTACAGAAAGGATGATTGTGTTAAACTAACAAATAAAGACTCAAATAATACAAGACGCTCCAAGTAAAACACATATCATGTGGTGAATAAAAATATAGCTCCAAGTAACATTACCGATGGAAGTACACGAAAAGAGGGGATGCCTTCCGGGGCATCCCCAAGCTTTGGCTTTATGGTGTCCTTATATTATCTTGGGGGTGCCATGGGCATCCCCAAGCTTAGGCTCTTGCCACTCCTTGTTACATAATCCATCAAAATCTTTCACCCAAAAACTTGAAAACTTCACAACACAAAACTTAACAGAAAATCTCGTGAGCTCGGTTAGCGAAAGAAAACAAAAGACCACTTCAAGGTACTGTTATGAATTCATTCTTTATTTATATTGGTCTTAAACCTACTGTATTCCAACTTCTCTATGGTTTATAAACTATTTTACTAGCCATAGATTCATCAAAATAAGCAAACAACACATGAAAAACAGAATCTGTCAAAAACAGAACAGTCTGTAGTAATCTGTAACTAACGCAAACTTCTGGAACTCCAAAACATCTACCAAAATTGGAAGGCCTAGAAAATTTGTTTATTTATCAACAGCAATTGGAATCAGTATTTTATCACGTTCTGGTGATTTTTAACAATTGTTTTCATGAACAGAGTTTCTGGAAATTTCTGCAAGATCAAATAACTATCATCCAAGAAGATCCTATAGGTTTAACTTGGCACAAACACTCAGTAAAACATAATAACACATCTAACCAGAGGCTAGAACAAATATTTATTCCTAAACAGAATCAAAAAGCAAAAAACTAAAAATAAAATTGGGTTGCCTCCCAACAAGCGCTATCGTTTAACGCCCCTGGCTAGGCATAAAAGCAAGGGTAGATCTAGGTATTGCCATCTTTGGTGGGTAATCCATAAGTGGCTCTCATGATAGATTCATATGATAATTTTATTTTCTTCCTAGGGAAGTATTCCATGCCTCTCCTTAATGGAAATTGGAATCTAATGTTCCCTTCCTTCATACCAATAATTGCACCAATCATTCTAAGGAAAGGTCTACCAAGAATAATAGGACATGAAGGATTGCAATCTATACCAAGAACGATAAAATCTACGGGCACATAGTTCCTATTTGCAACAATAAGAACATCATTAATTCCTCCCATAGGTTTCTTAATAGTGGAATCCGCAAGGTGCAAATTTAAAGAGCAATCATGGAAATCATGGAAACCTAGCAAATCACATAAAGTTTTGGGAATAGTGGAAACACTAGCACCCAAATCACACAAAGCATAGAACTCATGATCCTTAATCTTAATTTTAATAGTAGGTTCCCACTCATCATAAAGTTTTCTAGGGATATAAACTTCCAACTCAAGTTTTTCTTCATAAGATTGCATTAAGGCATCAATGATATGTTTGGTAAAGGCTTTATTTTGACTATAAGCATGAGGAGAATTTAGCACGGATTGCAACAAGGAAATACAATCAATCAAATAGAAATTTTCATAATTAAATTCCTTGAAATCCAAAATATGCAATCCTAGGCTACATAGCAATAAGGAAGAGTGTTACATTAATGTTCTAATGATTTGTAGATATACGTAGAAGAGCAGCAACAGCAACAGCAACAACATAGTCTTGTTTGGATACTCAAGTTAGCTAGAGGTTAGAGTTAGTTTCTAGCTCATTACTAACCCTGAACTAAATCCATCCAAAGAGTTGTTTGGATGGTAGGGTTAGATTGACAATAAATGCACTAGGAGAACTAGCTCCAATTAGCACCTCTTGGGTTGGATAGTTTTTTGGGATGGGTTATAGATGCAACTAGCTCAAACTAGCCCTCGTGTTTAGATATACTTTAGGGCTATTTGAGCCCGAACTAGCTCAAACTAAATGTAACCCATGGATACAGTAGCAGTTAATCAGCCGATAATTTGTAAGAATGAACTAAACTCCTTTCGGCCCATAATATAAGATGTTAATTCATCTAATATGTGAGTATATTGGATGTTATAAGATACTCCCTCCATTCCTAAATATTTGTGTTTTTAGAGATTTCAAATGGACTACCACATACGGACGTATATAGACATATTATAAAAGAGTGTTGTACTACATCATTGTGCAATTGCTGTTTAGCTTCTAATATTAACTTGGTGCTTTTAGGTACATATGTCATTGGTAAAGATCTGTGTTTTGACCCCTTCTGCGTATGGGGTAGTGAGATATCGATGAACCAGCATCAAGTGAGGAAGCTGTAAAGATTGTTAGTAAAATGGGTCCAAAGATGGAAATTAAACTATCTGTTTACACTTTATCCAAGACAACAGCGAACTGCAGGATGGTAAGTAAGAACTCTGCAGCCTTCTTTTTACTGCCCATAATGAGTTGTGTTAGATGACAATGTCTGAGTCTTTTTCCTTTGCAGTGGTTGCCAAAGCAGCTTACTCAAGATTACCTCTCAAACTACATGATTGGTGGGCATGCAAAGGTTAAGTATTTCTATCAGAACACGATGATTATCTAGATGTTTTTATGAAGACTGTTGTAACACCCCGGGTGTCATGGTACATTAAACTCATGTTAATGATGCCACACGCATCATAATTAATTTGTTCTAATCATCACTTTGTTCCAAACCGACATCAAATCCAAATTCCATTTGAAATACAAGTCAAATTCTTATTTCTTCAATCTGTGAAATAAAAATGTTCGATGGGATGCAAGTATTCGCCAAGTAATTGTCATGAAGAAATCGACTCAAATTGGTTTTTAATTTTGGCCATGGCAATATTTTGGTGGGCCAACAACATTTAGTTTGGTCGTTTAGATTCCAACTTATATTCTTACTTTTCCCTAACCACAACAGATTTCGTGTGTGGCCCTATTCTAACATACTATATTATGTGCCAAATATTATTTAGAACAAAATCTGTTTTGTGGTCCAACTAATTGTAAAAAAAATAGAAAAGAAAAGAACACAAGATGGAAATAAGAAGCGGACCTAAACCTACTGGACCCTTGGCCCTTTTTTTTGCAAAACATGTCTAGCCCACCCCAGCCATCCCCAGCCTCCTGCTACAGGAAGGCAGGGGAATCGTGGCACACATCCACCACCATGGCCACGACCGTGGCGTGCGTGGCGGCCATCGGAGCCCCCTGGCCGCCTATTTGACGCACCCCCGTGACCCTCTCGTCGAACCCTAGCTGCTTCTCCCTCCTTCCCCCTCCCGCGCCGTTCTCTCTCCCCCACGTTGCCCGATGCCGTCATCGCCTTGTCGTCGTCGTCACCGCAGTCTCTGACTGCCCCGCGCTACACCACCACCTCCAGGAGCTTCGTCATGTTCGTCTACATCATCTACGGCCATCCGTTCAAGTTGGGCGCCTCTACATCACCGGGATCGACCGCTTCGTCCCCTCTGCCATCGGTGCCTCTCCGGCGAATTTCGGCGCTCTCTCCTGCTCCCGGCAACCAACGAGCCTCCGTGAGCTCCCTTGGTGAGCTTCCCCTCCGTTTCCGCCTTGCATCGACCTCGAACCGCGCTGAATACTACTGCCCCACCACCATGTCCGCGGCCGTGCACCTCCGCTCCTCACAGCACGCCGTGGCCGCCGCGCCCGCGTGCTGCACAGCCCGCGCGCTGCTGGCGTCTGCTGCCGCAAGGCCGCGAGCGCCGCACCGTAGACGCCCGTCAGTCGCGCTTGCCCGTCGCTCCCTGGCCTCGCCAAGGCGCGCCCTTAACTGCTGCTCTTGCTGAACTGTCTTCTGCTACTACTTGCCGCTGCTGCTGCTCCTCTTAGTCGCTGCTTTGCTCTGCTGCTGGCAGCCGCACTACTCTGCGTACTGCTGCTGCTCAAGCCGCTGCCTGCTACTGTTGCTACTTAGCTGCTTACGACTTGCTGCGTAGCCGGCCGCCGCTGCTCTAGCTGCCCCTGGATGTTAGTTTTGCTTCTCCTAGATGATGTGCTAATGGCCATGACCGAGCATGAGTGATGTGCGTATACGTGTACAGCCAAGCCACCAGTGGCCGGCCCGTCCAAATTAGCTTAGGGGATAAGTTCCAGTTAGTTTAATTGCTAGCCAATGACAGTAGACCCCACCTCTAATTATCTTTTTAGAAAGAAAATAATAAATCTGTGAGGATGACATCTGGGCCCCACTACCCAGGTTTGACCAGTCAACACTTGGCTAATCAACTACGGACTGGACTAATTGACTGGGTCAACCCAAGCCCCTGGCCCCACATGTCATTGGCTGTGGCTAGCCCCTGCTGTGTATAAATGTATATTCTGTTCTAATTCGATTTTAAGAATAAATCCATGAATTTTTAGAAAAACCTTAAAACTTTGAAAATTCATAGAAATTAAACCATATATCAGATGAAAATGTTTTCTACATGAAAGTTGCTCAGAACGACGAGACGAATCAGGATACGTAGCCCATTCGTCCACCACACACCCCTAGCATATCGAACTCGTAACTTTCCCCCTTCGGCTCCTCTACCCGAAAACGCGAAACACCGGGAATACTTTCCCGGATGTTTCCCCCTTTCGCCGATATCACCTATCCCTACGTTAGGTCACCTCTAGCAACGTATTGCCGCTTCTTGCTTTTTGTTACATTTGATTGCTCTGTTATTTATTGTGTTTCCCTTTCGTTACTTCTTTCCGGTAGACCCTGAGACCGATGTCGGTACCCCTGTGATCGACTACATCGACGACCCTCCTTCTTGTCTGAGCAACCAGGCAAGCTCCCCCCTTGATCACCAGATATCGCCTACTCCCCTCTATACTGCTTGCATTAGAGTAGTGTAGCATGTTACTGCTTTCGTTATTCCTATCCTGATGCATAGCCTGTCTTTGATACTGTTGCTGATACCTTTACCTGCAATCCTACTTGCTTAGTATAGGATGCTAGTGTTCCATCAGTGGCCCTACACTCTTGTCCGTCTGCCATGCTATACTACTGGGACGTGATCACTTCGGGAAGTGATCGCGGGCATATACTATATACTTTACACTGTTACATTACCTCTGATACTGTTTGGAGATGGGGGGCTGAAGGGGCAGGTGGCTCCATCCCGGTAGAGGTGGGCCTGGGTTCCCGACGGCCCCCGACTGTTACTTTGTGGTGGAGTGACAGGGCAGGTTCAGACCACCTAGGAGAGAGGTGGGCCTGGCCCTGTCGGCGTTCGCGGATACTTAACACGCTTAACGAGATCTGGGTCTTTGATCTGAGTCTGGCCATTTGGTCTATACGCACTAACCATCTACGTGGGAGTAGTTATGGGTATCCCGGCGTCGTGGTATCAGCCGAAGCACTTCTTGACGTCAGCGACGGAGCGGCGCGCGCCGGATTGGACTGGAACGCCACTAGGCTAGGTCTGCTTCCGGCCGCCCTCACAACGTGCAGGTGTGCTCAGGGCGATGGGCCTAGACCCCTGCGCGCTTAGGTTTAGACCGGCGTGTTGACCTCTCTGTTGTGCCTAGGTGGGGCTGCGACGTGTTGATCTTCCGAGGCCGGGCATGACCCAGGAAAGTGTGTCCGGTCAAATGGGATCAAGCGTGTTGGGTTATGTGGTGCACCCCTGCAGGGAAGTTTATCTATTCGAATAGCCGTGTCCCTCGGTAAAAGGACGACCCGGAGTTGTACCTTGACCTTATGACAACTAGAACTGGATACTTAATAAAACACACCCTTCCAAGTGCCAGATACAACCCGGTGATCGCTATCTAACAGGGCAACGAGGAGGGGATCGCCGGGTAGGATTATGCTATGCGATGCTACTTGGAGGACTTCAGTCTACTCTCTTCTATATGCTGCAAGACGGAGGCTGCCAGAAGCGTACTCTTCGTCAGGATTAGATATCCCCCTCTCACTCTGGCATTCTGCAGTTCAGTCCACTGATATGGCCCTTTAAACATATATCCATGCATATGTAGTGTAGCTCCTTGCTTGCGAGTACTTTGGATGAGTACTCACGGTTGCCTTGTTTCCCCTTTTCCCCATCTCTCTACCCGATTGCTGCAACCAGACGTTGGAGCCCAGGATCCAGATGCCACCTTCGACGACGACTCCTACTACACTGGAGGTGCCTACTACTACGTGCAGCCCGCTGACGACGATCAAGAGTAGTTATGAGGATCCCAGGCAGGAGGCATGCGCCTCGTTCGATCTGTATCCCAGTTTGTGCTAGCCTTCTTAAGGCAACTTTGTTTAACTTATGTCTGTACTCAGATATTGTTGCTTTCGCTGACTCATCTATGATCGAGCACTTGTATTCGAGCCCTCGAGGCCCCTGGCTTGTATTATGATGCTTGTATGACTTATTATTAGTTTTAGAGTTGTGTTGTGATATCTTCCCGTGAGTCCCTGATCTTGATCGTACACGTTTGCGTGTATGATTAGTGTACGATTGAATCGGGGGCGTCACAAGTTGGTATCAGAGCCGACTGCCTGTAGGAATCCCCCTTTCAACTCCTTGGCCGAAGTCGAGTCTAGACTTTACAAAACTTTTACTAACATGGCTGTGCGGCCCATGGGCCCACATCGCCATAAGGTGGTATTAGGATCTTTTACTCCTCGATCTTTACTCTGGGATTCTGAACTCTCTTCTTTTCGGGTTAAATGAATTTTGCTAAATCTAACATTAGGATCTCGTTATCACTTTCACCTGGAGAGCCCCTTATTACTCATGATCGTCTGCTGCACGCGAAGACCCTGAAGCTACACTCCGCTGTTAACCCAAGAACTTGTGTTCATCGCGTTTGCAATTCCTCTTCCACTGTCAACCCTTATGGATAACTACTTGCAGTTGTTATTCATACATTCATCCCCAATTGGTCTTGTTATTACAAGATACCCCGAAATACTCGTCGTTGCTTCGATAATCCTTTGAGCTTACTGCCTTGTTGTTCTTTGTCACCTGAATACCCCTAAGGATAATTCTCGCACTTATTGAGTATCCGCTCATCCCCCAGTTGTTCATGTGTTTCACAATGGTCTTCGAAATACTATTCGATCCTCCAAAAATCCTTAGTAGCTTATTGCTCTGCAATACTTGTCTGCTTGCATGATGGATGCTTTCCATATGTCTGACAATATTCGTTAATATCCTTAGGCACCATATTCAACATGAGTGCGAATGCACGCAATCATCAGTTGATTCTTTTAAATTATCTTTCTGGCTCAGACGTCATCTTAAACGTGAGCTGGTTCTCGACCAATCCAATTGTCATCGATTGTACCCCTAAGGCTATTCAACTTATCCATCCCTAATCAGAACATTGCTTCTGATCCCTTGATTTGAAAATCATAATTCCTTTGCATTTGAGCTCTGGATTAGTCAGTTGTTTCTATAATCCAATGCCTTTGCATTGTTACTTCCTCTGGTTGTGTGCCGATGCTCACATAAGCTCTGTTATGGACCGGCAGATCTTTTAATGGATTTTATCTGGCAGCGTCCTTCATATTCAATAGCCTTGTGAGCCTTTCCACGGCTATAAAATGCCTTTGGTAAAATTGTATCCCCTACATTGTGAACCATGCTCTACTTTTGAGCTTGTGTTAATTACTCCTGAAGTTCGTGGTATATGTTCTAAGAAGTCCCGATGGCTTGAACCTATGCCTTCCTTAATATGTGTGAACTCAAAAGTTTTCACGAATCATACTCTTCTGGTATTTTGCTAGATAAATTTTCAACACTACAACTTCATCGAACGTGAGAAGTAAATGAAGGGTTATGCATTGAAGAAGTGGGAGTCGACCTTGAACTTTGTGTTCATGCCCATGGACACGATGTAGATCTTATCATTAAAGCTCCTCTTAAATTATTCCCTTGGTATAAGTTCATCTTATAACTGGGATCTGGCCTTTTGCAATCGTGGTTTTGACCATGAGTGTTCTCCTTTGATCCCATTTCTCGGACAAGTTAAAGTACTTGCCTTCTGCAGATCAATGCATCTCCGCAACCTCTATTTTGATCTTCCTTCAAATATTGCCCTCCGATACCTCGAGAATATCAAAGAACTGTGTTGCTTCCTATGAGTCTTCATCTAGTATTGCTTCTCACCAATTTTAGATTTCCCTGGGTTTTGAGTTGTTAGTCACTCGAGAACGCCGATAAGTGAATCGATTTCCACACTCCGATTCTATAACTATTAAGTAATTTTGTTGCTTACGAGTTTAATAATCCTTCAAGTCATTCCTAGCCTGATCGGCTATATCATTATCGTGCTAAATTCTAACTGTGCTACCTGGTCCTTCTTCCCGAAGCACAATTTTCGATGATGAGCTAAGCCCACGTCAATCTTCCTTGTCATATCATTTCTCCTTGAACAACAAGCTTGATTTCGAGTTTGTGTCGTATCCGTGGTTCCAATAGCCTTTCGTTTCATCCTTCCTGTTTCTTGATGGCATCGCTCCTCGATGGCATCTTCATAGAGCGTCTCGACAAATGCGTCGTGGTCAACATCAACATTTTGACTTCTGTTGAGATGAAAATTTAATTCGTGGTGAGAAATACCATCCTTGACCTACGATGATTTGAGTTATCATCGACAACCCCCTTGTTTTCTTTCCAACACATGTGTGATAATGTCTTGGTTATACCTTGGACTCCTTGCTATTCCTGCAATTGTTCTTTGAGTATTTCCTGTGATCTTCAACTCCTACCCCTACTGGGAACACCATGTTAATGCTACCTCGAAGCATGACTGAGGTATTCCGAATATCGACAAAAACATTGGAAGCGCGTTGTCGAATGTTTCTTGAACTATTATCCAAACACTGTTGTATGGGTAATATAATGATTCTTCCCTCGCCCCTTTATCTAAATGCTTTTGAACTTGCTGTCATATCATGTATATCCTGCTCCGCTTCCCCTTGGGAAGGATATACCCCCAATTCTTGTGTGTAAACACATTTTCCTTTCCATTGGTCTGATTAATCCGATAATTTCATTTTTCTTTCCATTGGTTTGTTTAACCTTCTTGTGATCTATATGATATAAGCAGAAATAATTCCCTGCTTATAAAACACCCCAATGTACAACCTTGTCAGTGAGACCCTGTTACTATTGTTGATGACATTCCGGTAACCACCGATGGACGTGAACCTTGCATATTGGTCCGCCTCGTTCAACGAGCAGGAAAATGGTTCTCTTCGTCCCTCGCCCTTGGTATCAGCGTTGTTGCCAACATAACTGACAGGCTATCCTCTCACATGCCTTGCTATCATGACCGTGCAAGAGGTTAGCGCCCTTTCTACGTATAACCCACATGGTGGGCCCATAACCCACAGTTCCATAGGATCAAAACCTGACTCTCTTGTACACCCCTGTTTCTAAAGTTATTCCTCACGCTTGGCTTTGTATGTAGGTCATGATCCACCTTCCTAGAGATGATCTATTCTGGTTTCAGCCGCAATACTTATTCCGTTGCTCTGAACCCCCTTCGCACTCTACTTCAGGCATCGAACGATTGCTTAACCGTTTGAAACTTTCGTACCCCATATAATGATCTCGAGGTGTTTCATGTAATCAACTCGAGAGACACTTTATGCTTCTTCCCCTGAGTTAATTGTCCGATGCTCAATCTTGTTAAAATCCATCCTTATAGAGTTTCCCCTCTCATCCTTTCATAAGTACGGTGAAGATCCTAAAGGGAGGACAATGACTTCATCGTGATGCCCTGATGCGGCGAAATGAAGGCATCAACGAAACGGATCAAGTTCTTCAAGAAGGGCAACCAAGACCGTGAAGCCTCATTAGAATTTCATAACCAACCCTTCCTCCCTTAATCCACCTCCTAAATCTCGGGACGAGATTTCTTGTAGTGAAGGAGATTTGTAACACCCCGGGTGTCATGGTACATTAAACTCATGTTAATGATGCCACACGCATCATAACTAATTTTTTCTAATCATCACTTTGTTCCAAACCGACATCAAATCCAAATTCCATTTGAAATACAAGTCAAATTCTTATTTCTTCAATCTGTGAAATAAATATGTTCGATGGGATGCAAGTATTCGCCAAGTAATTGTCATGAAGAAATCGACTCAAATTGGTTTTTAATTTTGGCCATGGCAATATTTTGGTGGGACAACAACATTTAGTTTGGTCGTTTAGATTCCAACTTATATTCTTACTTTTCCCTAACCACAAGAGATTTCGTGTGTGGCCCTATTCTAACATACTATATTATGTGCCAAATATTATTTAGAACAAAATCTGTTTTGTGGTCTAACTAATTGAAAAAAAAATAGAAAAGAAAAGAACACAAGATGGAAATAAGAAGCGGACCTAAACCTACTGGACCCTTGGCCCTTTTTTTTGCAAAACATGTCTAGCCCACCCCAGCCATCCCCAACCTCCTGCTACAGGAAGGCAGGGGAATCGTGGCACGCATCCACCACCATGGCCACGACTGTGGCGTGCGTGGCGACCATCGGAGCCCCCCTGGCCGCCTATTTGACGCACCCCCGTGACCCTCCCGTCGAACCCTAGCTGCTTCTCCCTCCTTCCCCCTCCCGCGCCGTTCTCTCTCCCCCACGTTGCCCGATGCCGTCATCGCCTTGTCATCGTCGTCACCGCGGTCTCTGACTGCCCCGCGCTACACCACCACCTCCAGGAGCTTCGTCATGTTCATCTACATCATCTACGGCCATCCGTTCAAGCTGGGCGCCTCTACATCACCGGGATCGACCACTTCGTCCCCTCTGCCATCGGTGCCTCTCCGGCGAACTTCGGCGCTCTCTGCTGCTCCCGGCAACCAACGAGCCTCCGTGAGCTCCCTTGGTGAGCTTCCCCTCCGTTTCCGCCTTGCATCGACCTCGAACCGCGCTGAATACTACTGCCCCACCACCATGTCCGCGGTCGTGCACCTCCGCTCCTCACAACACGCCGTGGCCACCGCGCCCGCGTGCTGCACAGCCCGCGCGCTGCTGGCGTCTGCTGCCGCAAGGCCGCGAGCGCCGCACCGTAGACGCCCGTCAGTCGCGCTTGCCCGTCGCTCCATGGCCTCGCCAAGGCGCGCCCTTAACTGCTGCTCTTGCTGAACTGTCTTCTGCTACTACTTGCCGCTGCTGCTGCTCCTCTTAGTCGCTGCTTTGCTCTGCTGCTGGCAGCCGCACTACTCTGCGTACTGCTGCTGCTCAAGCCGCTGCCTGCTACTGTTGCTACTTAGCTGCTTACGACTTGCTGCGTAGCCGGCCGCCGCTGCTCTAGCTGCCCCTCAATGTTAGTTTTGCTTCTCCTAGATGATGTGCTAATGGCCATGGCCGAGCATGAGTGATGTGCGTATACGTGTACAGCCAAGCCACCAGTGGCCGGCCCGTCCAAATTAGCTTAGGGGATAAGTTCCAGTTAGTTTAATTGCTAGCCAATGAAAGTAGACCCCACCTCTAATTATATTTTTAGAAAGAAAATAATAAATCTGTGAGGATGACATCTGGGCCCCACTACCCAGGTTTGACCAGTCAACAGTTCACTAGTCAACTACGGACTGGACTAATTGACTGGGTCAACCCAAGCCCCTGGCCCCACATGTCATGGCTGTGGCTAGCCCCTGCTGTGTATAAATGTATATCCTGTTCTAATTCGATTTTAAGAATAAATCCAGGAATTTTTAGAAAAACCTTAAAACTTTGAAAATTCATAGAAACTAAACCATATATCACATGAAAATGTTTTCTACATGAAAGTTGCTCAGAACGACGAGACGAATCAGGATACGTAGCCCGTTCGTCCACCACACACCCCTAGCATATCGAACTCGCAACTTTCCCCCTCCGGCTCCTCTACCCGAAAACGCGAAACACCGGGAATACTTTCCCGGATGTTTCCCCCCTTCGCCGATATCACCTATCCCTACGTTAGGTCACCTCTAGCAACGTATTGCCGCTTCTTGCTTTTTGTTACATTTGATTGCTCTGTTATTTATTGTGTTTCCCCTTCGTTACTTCTTTCCGGTAGACCCTGAGACCGATGCCGGTACCCCTGTGATCGACTACATCGACAACCCTCCTTCTTGTCTGAGCAACCAGGCAAGCCCCCCCCCCCCTAGATCACCAGATATCGCCTACTCTCCTCTATACTGCTTGCATTAGAGTAGTGTAGCATGTTACTGCTTTCGTTATTCCTATCCTGATGCATAGCCTGTCTTTGATACTGTTGCTGATACCTTTACCTGCAATCCTACTTGCTTAGTATAGGATGCTAGTGTTCCATCAGTGGCCCTACACTCTTGTCCGTCTGCCATGCTATACTACTGGGCCGTGATCACTTCGGGAAGTGATCGCGGGCATATACTATATACTTTACACTGTTACATTACCTGTGATACTGTTTGGAGATGGGGGGCTGAAGGGGCAGGTGGCTCCATCCCGGTAGAGGTGGGCCTGGGTTCCCGACGGCCCCCGACTGTTACTTTGTGGCGGAGTGACAGGGCAGGTTCAGACCACCTAGGAGAGAGGTGGGCCTGGCCCTGTCGGCGTTCGCGGATACTTAACACGCTTAACGAGATCTGGGTATTTTATTTGAGTCTGGCCATTTGGTCTATACGCACTAACCATCTACGTGGGAGTAGTTATGGGTATCTCGGCGTCGTGGTATCAGCTGAAGCACTTCTTGACGTCAGCGACGGAGCGTCGCGCGCCGGATTGGACTGGAACGCCACTAGGCTAGGTCTGCTTCCGGCCGCCCTCGCAACGTGCAGGTGTGCTCAGGGCGATGGGCCCAGACCCCTGCGCTTAGGTTTAGACCGGCGTGTTGACCTCTCTGTTGTGCCTAGGTGGGGCTGCGACGTGTTGATCTTCCGAGGCTGGGCATGACCCAGGAAAGTGTGTCCGGCCAAATGGGATCAAGCGTGTTGGGTTATGTGGTGCACCCCTGCAGGGAAGTTTATCTATTCGAATAGCCGTGTTCCTCGGTAAAAGGATGACCCGGAGTTGTACCTTGACCTTATGACAACTAGAACTGGATACTTACTAAAACACACCCTTCCAAGTGCCAGATACAACCCGGTGATCGCTCTCTAACAGGGCAACGAGGAGGGGATCGCCGGGTAGGATTATGCTATGCGATGCTACTTGGAGGACTTCAGTCTACTCTCTTCTATATGCTGCAAGACGGAGGCTGCCAGAAGGGTACTCTTCGTCAGGATTAGATATCCCCCTCTCACTCTGGCATTCTGCAGTTCAGTCCACTGATATGGCCCTTTACACATATATCCATGCATATGTAGTGTAGCTCCTTGCTTGCGAGTACTTTGGATGAGTACTCACGGTTGCCTTGTTTCCCCTTTTCCCCATCTCTCTACCCGATTGCTGCAACCAGACGTTGGAGCCCAGGATCCAGACGCCACCTTCGACGACGACTCCTACTACACTGGAGGTGCCTACTACTACGTGCAGCCTGCTGACGACGATCAAGAGTAGTTAGGAGGATCCCAGGCAGGAGGCATGCGCCTCGTTCGATCTGTATCCCAGTTTGTGCTAGCCTTCTTAAGGCAGCCTTGTTTAACTTATGTCTGTACTCAGATATTGTTGCTTCCGCTGACTCGTCTAGGATAGAGCACTTGTATTCGAGCCCTCGAGGCCCCTGGCTTGTATTATGATGCTTGTATGACTTATTAGTTTTAGAGTTGTGTTGTGATATCTTCCCGTGAGTCCCTGATCTTGATCGTACACGTTTGCGTGTATGATTAGTGTACGATTGAATCGGGGGCGTCACAACTGTGAAGGATGGGCGCTTGGCCATCACAAGGTGTTGGACTAGAGTCGTGCGTGCCTTCTGCATGGAGGAGGGCACAATATGGGCATTCCGCTTCACCTTGTTCAACAACCAGAATATATTTCGCCTCTTTCTTTACTGTCTTTAATAGTACAAGTATACAACTGTGGTTCATCATTCTTTATTTGGTTCTTATGTAATTCATGAACATATGTACCTATGAATCGAATAATGCATTGGTTGTTTGAACCTGGTGGATACCAATAAAGCTGTAGCATACATTCAAATTCAAATCCAAATCCAAATCCGATACGATTTGGAAAAGCAGCAATTAAATTATGGTGAAATTACGCTCTCCAGGTTGTTACGGCACACACAATTGGTAAATCACAAACGTTTGCGATATGCACCATAATACGAGAAGGTTCACAGAGAGGAAACCTGTGCAAGCAAGCACACAGTTGCCATTTGCAAAGTGTGTGCGATGTCAAACAGTGCGGGCAAACTAAACGTTTGTGTTAGTTGCCTTATCGTACACGATTCGCAACCATGAATTGTTTCTGATGAAGTATGCATCGTAAATTTTGCACCACAGAATAGCGCATGCAATAGTTGTCGTGTACGACGATGTTACGACGGTCCGACATTTTGTAATCCTGTCTGACACTCATACGACAATTAGCTAATCTTCTTAACGATGAACCGTTTGTGATGGGCCGCGCATCATACACATTCTATAATAGTGAACTGTTTGTGATGGGCCGCGCATCGTAAACGTAGCACCACATAATACCGATTGCGATGGCAATGCGAGAAGAAACGAGTAGGAGTACTATAGGGGCCCTATCCCCGACGGTTTCTGGGCCGTGTGGGAAGGACCCCTATCGCCCGCACTCACTTGGCGACAGTTCCAAATGCCATCACGGAAAGGGGTTAAAAACCGTTTGTTTACGACCGACGCGTACCAGTGAGGGGTACTAGGGTTTCCGGTGTGTATTGATAGTCGGAAACCCTAGAGTTGGTTGATAGTCGGTTACACAAGGAAACCGACTATCAACCCACTCTAGGGTTTCCAGATGAAGATGTCGCCAGGGGTACTAGGGTTTCCGATGTGTATTGCAATGCTTGAAAATGAGGCCTAGGGTACGTACTTTAACTAGTGCAATCTCTGAACAATGCTAATATAATTGGATCATATAACCATCCCTCAACGTGTGATGAAGAATCACTCCAAAGTTCCTCTCTAGCAGAGAACATAAGACAAAATTGTTTGTAGGGTACGAAACCACCTTAAAGTTATCCTTTCCGATCAATCTATCCAAGAGTTCGTACTAAAATAACCACAAGTTATCCTTTCCGGTTTATCTATCTAAGAGTTTGTACTAAAATAACGCCATATGATACACATCAACCAACTCTAATGTCACCTAGATACTCCAATGTCACCTCGAGTATCCGTGAGTTGATTATGCGATATGCATCAAACAATTTTAGATTCATAATACTCAATCCAACACAAAGAACCTCAAAGATTGCCCCAAGATTTCTGCCGAAGAAACAAAGACGAGAACGTGCATCAACCCCTATGCATAGATTACCCAAATGTCACCTCGGGAATCCGCAAGTTGAGTGCCAAGACACATATCAAGTGAATCAATATGATAACCCATTGTCACCATGGGTATTCATAGCAAGTCATACATCAAGTGTTCTCAAATCCATAAAAGTATTCGATCCGATAAGAACGAAATCTCAAAGGGAAAACTCAATTCATCACAACAAGATAGAGAGGGTAAAACACCATGTGATCCAACTATATTAACAAAGCTCGCGATACATCAAGATCATGCCAACTCAAGAACACGAGAGAGAGAAAGAGAGAGAGAGATTAAACACATAACTACTAGTACAAACCCTTTGCCCCGAGGGTGGACTACTCCCTCCTCATCATGGTGGCCGCCGGGATGATGAAGATGGCCACTAGTGATGATTTCCCCCTCCGGCAGAGTGTCGGGACGGGGTCTAGATTGGTTTTTCATAGAAACAGAGGCTTGCGGCGACCGAACTTTTGATCTAGGGTTATTTCTGGTGGTTTCTGTATTTACAGGATTTTTTGGCGTCGGTTTCACGCAAAGATGGGCCTCGAGGTGAGCACGTACACCAAGGCGTGCCTGGGGGGCTAGCACGCCATGGTGGGTTGTGCCCACCTCGTGGCTCTTCTGGCCCTCCCATAAAGCTTCTAGTGCCTCTTTTGTTCAAAAAATCATCAAAAAGTTTTGGTGCATTTGGAGAACTTTCATTTTTGCACAAAAAACAACACCATAGTAGTTCTGCTAAATACAGCGTCAGTCCCGGTTAGTTCAATTCAAATTATACCAAAACCAAATAAAATTATTGTAAACATGGCATGAATACTTCATAAATTATAGATACATTGGAGACATATCACCCGCCTGGCCGTCACCCTCCCTCATCATTCTCTCCATCGAGCACATTCGTTATTTTTCTTTAGGTCGTTCTCCCACGGTGTTTGTAGGTCTCCCTACCCCTTCTTTCCAGCACACACCGATCGATATACATCTCTAGCCACGTCTACTTGCCACAAACACACACTTTCCCTCGTCTCTTCTCACCGTACATGCCTTCCTATGTCTAATACGGTCCCACACACATGCACACTCTCGCCCCTATTTTCATTGATCTCGCACTCACACACTCCTTCCCATCTCGACATAGTATGCCTCTCGCACCACCTCCTAGTCGCATACCTCTCTCTCTCTCTCTCTATCCGTCTCTCCGGGCCTTATTTGCCTCTAACACATGCATGTATACCGATCGATCTCCCTACATATAGCTAGGTCAACTATAACTCTCTTTCCCCACGCACCGATCAATGTACCTCACTAGTTATGTCTCTCACTTTCTCCGACACACGACAATTGATTTACCTATCTAGTTAGGTCTGCTCACCATAGACATATCATCCCCGTCATCATCCATGCATGCCTCCCGAACTGTCTCTCACAAGCACGTGCACGCACAGACACGCATCCCCTCTCTTATTGTTATTGTAGTTGTACCCTCCATTTGTCTAGGGGGCCTCTCCCACCATCTATGATAAGCAACCCCACCAACCCTCCGACACTCTAGCATTTTCTCTCTCCCAGCCTTGTTCCTCTCCTACACATATGCATGGATGCTGATCGATCTCCCTCAGTGCATAGCTAGGTCTCTCTCCTTCTCCACACATATACCAGTCGATCTACCTCTCTATAGTTAGGTCACTGTCCCCCCCCCCCCACACACACACCTAGTTGGTTTTGGAGTATTGACGACAAACTTGGTTGAGGGACTAATGTGTTTGTGAGATTCACAGGAGAACACATGTAGAAGTCCCTATTCATTCGGTTTACCCATCAAAGATGACCCCTAAAAATGTATGAAGACATTAAAGAGAATGGTGGTTTGCGAAGACATTCATGTCGAAGATAATGACGCATGAAGACAATCAATTGAAGATAATGGAGTGTGAAGACATAGTTTTTTCTGTAGCTTCGTTTTCTTCTTTCTTGAGTCATAGGAACCACTGAACTATTAAGTGGGGTCCAAGTGAACAAAGTCAGAAAACTGACATGAAGCTCAACCCAAATCCTCTGTCTTCATGTGAACACAATGAGAGAATATCTTATCCACAGTTGGATGAGTCGGCTTTACTTGTAGCCCAAGTCAAGCTGCCACGTGTGTTTGAAATCCGGCTGTTAGACATGTGTCAGTTCCTTAATGACCCAGGTCATTTTGGACAAATCATGTTGGGTTGCCCCTGGCTATAAATAGCCACACCCCTTCCACCATAAATCTGTAGCTGCTCAGAGTTAGTACACGGGTTTTGTCGTTTGAGAGCAACCCACCTCCAAAGCCTTTGACAGAGAATCCTTGCATGGACAAAACCCAAAACACTCAAAGTCCAAAGAGTGTTTGGCATCACTGAAGTCTCTCTATCCGCGTGATCTTAACACTTATTATACTTGAAGACTGTGATCTTCCAATAAGTTAGGTGTTGCTTTCTAAGGATCCAAGAGTCATTGTGGATCACCGGTGAACAAAGTCTATGACGGTTTGAAAGTCTACCTTGAAGACTTACCTGCGTGATTGGGCGAGGACCAAGTGAACTTAGCTCAAGGGGAATAAGGTGAAGACATGGTCTTCTGAGTTCAGTCTTAGCCTCCCTAACCAGACATATAGTTGTCACAGCAACTGGAACCGGTCTACCAAATCCTTGTCCTCATCAAGCAACTGGTTCTATCACTTCACCCCTTTACTTACAGTTTAGCTTCATGAAGTCATTTCTTGTCTATTCTGTTTGAATACTTTCTGTGAAGACTTTCACCCCAGATTGCATATTTGGCTTCATACTGTCTTCCAATCCTGATATGTCTACCTAGCTACTACTTGTCTTCGTGCATTACCTGTATTGTTCTCTGACTCTATTGCATGGCTGGTGTAGTTTATCTTCTGTTGTGTTCTGTTTAGTTGTGTTTTAACTGCCTGTCTTTGAAGACATTGCCTGTCTCGAAGACTTTCATGAAAATCTCCTATTCAACCCCCTGTAGTCGAAACTAGCACTTTCAATTGGTATCAGAGCAAGGTGCTTGTAACGACCCGGATGTAACTTGCCATATTTGTAACTCCAACTCTTGCCATTTTCGGTAATGTGATATGATATTCCCTCATGGTTGGGTTTTCCTTCTTTTGCATTTTGTCCTTGTCATGCATTTCATGTCATGTCATCATGTGCATCGCATTCGCATACGTGTTCGTCTTATGAATCCGAGCATTTTCCCCGTTGTCCGTTTTGCAATCCGGCGCTCCTATGTTCCCCGGCGTCCCCTTTTACCTTTTTCCGTGAGCGTGTATTAAACTTTCTCAGAATGGACCGAGGTTTGTCAAGCGGCCTTGGTATAGCACCGGTAGACCGCCTATCAAGTTTCGGGTCATTCGGAGGTCGTTTGATACTCCAACGGTTAACCGGGTAACCGTGAAAGCCTCTTTTTGGTTGTAGCCCAAAACCCCTTCAAAACAGCCCAATAACCCATCTAAGTCACTCCCATGTCCATCGCCGTTCGATCATGATCGTGTGGCCGCAAACCGTGCTCAATTTGGAGCCTCCTAGCTCCTCCTACCTATAAATATACCCTCTCCCCCGAAATCCTGGGTCCAAATCCACCCTAACCCTAGTCCTCGTCCTCCCCGCGCCACCGGACACGTCCGGCCGCAGCCAGACGGAAATCCCGCCGCCGCGCCCAGCCAACCGCGCGCTGCCACGTGGCATTCCCCGCCGCCTCCGCCGTCCGGCCCGCTCGGCCCGGCCGCGGCCCCCCCGGCCCGCTCCGCCCCCGCGCCCAGCGGCCCAGCCGCGCCGCTCCGCGGCGCCGCGCTCGTCCCGCGCCGCCCGCGCCCGCCGCCTCCGCCGCGCCGCCGCGCTCTCCGGCCGACGCTCCGCTGCCCGCGCGCCTCCGCCGCCCGCGCCGCGCCGTCTCGCGCCTCCGCCGCCCGCGCAGCTCGCCGCCGGCCGGATCCGCCCAGATACGGGCCGGGGCCGCCTCCCCGCGCATCCTCCGCGCCGTCCCGAGCTCCGGCCGCCGCGGATCTCGCCCGCGTTGACTTTTTCACCGAGGTCGATTTTCCCTAAGTCCCGAAATCTGTTGCATAATCATGCCATGTTCATCGCATCATAACTTGCTGCATACTGCTCCGTTTCGTGCGTGTAATATGTCAAATTGTTCGCCTCGATGAGTATATCATTTCATCTTATTGCATCATTTTCATTTGAGCTCATCTTGATGCCCGAAATGCTGTTGGAAGAGGGCTATGTGATGTTAGTTTCAGATCTGTTTCAGTAGTGTCATTTTTGCCATGATTGATGTGTGCATCCTATGAATTGGAGTCCTACATGTGTTTTGTAATACGCCATGCCATATTTACAGGGGTGTATGCCATGTATTTTTGTGATCTTTGTGGTGACTAGCACAAGCATGCAAACTAGGGATCATAATGTTGCTGATTTCAGAGACTTAGTAATTTCACTAAGTTATTCCCTGCTGTTATTTTTATGCCATGTGTTCATGTTGTTTCAGAGAGATCTATGCCTCTTTTGAGCATGATCAGTAAGGATGTTTTGAACACATGGATTTGCTCTATCCATCCATGCCTTTGTTTGTAATTATGGAGTGCCATAGATTGAGTCAATCGAGCTCTACTTTTGCTATAAAATGTTACTGGCAGATTGTTTACATGTTATCCGATTTTGCCAAGTTTGTTGTAGTTGATACTTGCATGCTATGATGTTGTTCTTGCCATGTCTAGCTTCTATGCCATGTCTTCTTGGTGGGTGTATGATTAGTGTATCATGCAATGCTCTGTAGTGAGTGCATCGAGCTCGTAAATATGCCTACTTGCTATCTGTTTTTGACATGTCCAGTTTTCTGCCAACTCTGGAAACTGTAACGAAACTTGCTTAATTGACATGGGTGCTATTATATATTCTGGTAGTTTTTGGCTCATGGTCAGTAAGGGACTTTTGTACTATGTTTTGATTAGATTCATGCCATGCCTTGTTTTTCTATATTGTGTTTCTGTAGCATGTTGTTTCCTTGCTCTAAACATGTCATCCTGATGTTAATTTCTGGCAAGATAGTATGTTCACCGTCTGTGAACCTGTTATCTTTTGCACTTTTGCCATGCTTGTTCGAACCTGTTGTGGTATGATTTAGACGTACCTCAGTGTTCATCTTTTGTCAAGCATCTTGAGTAGTTCACCTTCATTTGCTTTTCTGATATGTTTGGGTGCAGTAGCTTAATTTCTTGTTGCTTGCTAAGTAGCATCATGTTGTTAATGGCAGAATCTTGTCATTCTTGTTTTGCTTGTCATTTGCAAACCGTGCATCCGATTCCGGTGATCTTTATATCGATTTCAACCAAAATCACCTCACCTTTCCAGTGGCATACTTGGTTTGCCAAGATTATGCCTTGTTCATCTTTGTCCTTCCGGAGCACACATATGCATTGCATATCACATCTCGCATATCATGCCATGTTTTGCATCATGTTGCTTGCGCATTGCATCGTGGTTGATAGTTGTTCCTTTGCTTGTGTTCTTGTTTTGGGTAGAGCCGGGAGATAATTACGTGAACGAGGAACCTGTTGAGAACGCTTACGAGGATCAAGCTTTCGACAACCCTGAGAACTTTGCAGGCAAGATGACCATACCCTCGAAATCACTTCTATCTTTGCTTGCTAGATGCTCGCTCTTTTGCTATGCCTATGCTGCGATACCTACCACTTGCTATATCATGCCACCCATATTGCCATGTAAAACCTCTAACCATCCTCTCCTAGCAAACCGTTGATTGGCTATGTTACCGCTTTGCTCAGCCCCTCTTATAGCGTTGCTAGTTGCAGGTGAAGATGAAGTTTGTTCCATGTTGGAACATGATTATATTGGGATATCACAATATCTCTTATTTAGTTAATGCATCTATATACTTGGTAAAGGGTGGAAGGCTCAGCCTTATGCCTGGTGTTTTGTTCCACTCTTGCCACCCTAGTTTCCGTCATACCGGTGTTATGTTCCTTGATTTTTGTGTTCCTTACACGGTTGGGTGATTTATGGGACCCCCTTGACAGTTCGCTTTGAATAAGACTCCTCCAGCAAGGCCCAAGTTTGGTTTTACCATTTGCCACCTAAGCCTTTTTTCCCCGGGTTTTCGCGAGCCCGAGGGTCATCTTTATTTTAACCCCCGGGCCAGTGCTCCTCTGAGTGCTGGTCCAAACTAGAGCACCGTGCGGGACCGTCCCTTGGCAACTTGGGTTATGTCGGTACCTGTACGCTTAGCTTATCCGGTGTGCCCTGAGAACGAGATATGTGCAGCTCCTATCGGGATTTGTCGGCACAGTCGGGTGGTCTTGCTGGTCTTGTTTTATTACTGTCGAAATGTCTTGTAGTCCGGGATTCCGAGACTGATCGGGTATTCTCGGTAGAAGGAATATCCTTCGTTGACCGTGAGAGCTTATAATGGGCTAAGTTGGGACACCCCTGCAGGGTATTATCTTTCGAAAGCCGTGCCCGCGGTTATGAGGCAGATGGGAATTTGTTGATGTCCGGTTGTAGAAATACGAAGTTGATCTCAATTAAAATACATCAACCGCGTGTGTAACCGTGATGGTCTCTTCTCGGCGGAGTCCGAGAAGTGAACACGGTGTTGGAGTTATGTCTGACGTAGGTTGTTCTAGGATCACTTATTGATCACTTCTAGCTTCACGACCGTGCTTTGCTTCTCTTCTCGCTCTCTTTTGCGTTGTTAGCCACCATATATGCTAGTCGCTTGCTGCAGCTCCACCTCACAACCCTATCCTACCTTTAAGCTTAAATAGTCTTGATCTCGCAGGTGTGAGATTGCTGAGTCCCCGTGACTCACAGATTCTACCAAAACAGTTGCAGGTGCCGACAACGCCAGTGCAGATGATGCATCCGAGCTCAAGTGGGAGTTCGACGAGGAACGTGGTCGTTACTATGTGTCTTTTCCTGATGATCAGTAGTGGAGCCCAGTTGGGACGATCGGGGATCTATGTAGCATTTGGGGTAGTCTTCTTTCATTTTGGTTCCGTAGTCGGACCTTGAGTGTAATCTGCATGATGGATGTTTATTTATGTATTGTGTGAAGTGGCGACTGTAAGCCAACTATGTATCTCTTTCCCTTATGTATTACATGGGTTGTGTGAAGATTACCTCACTTGCAACATTGCTTTCAATGTGGTTATGCCTCTAAGTCGTGCTTCGACACGTAGGAGATATAGTCGCATCGAGGGCGTTACAAGTTGGTAATCAGAGCCTTCCCCGACCTTAGGAGCCCCCACTGATTGATCGTTTTTAGCGGCCGAGTTGTGTCTATAAAAATGTTTTGAGTCATTTAGGAATTATGTATCAAAGAGTTTAGGAATTCTTTTTACTTCCCAGTCTCCTCATCGCGCTGGTAAGGCATCCTGACGTAGAGTTTTGACTCTTCTCTTCTCAAATTTCACTAAAAAAAATTCGGATCACGCGGGTATCTTAGAATCGTTCCGATGGTTTTATGATGACAACATTGTCTTGGTGCCTCCTGTCAGCAAGGGTTTAGTGGAGGTGTACCGGGGAGTTGAGCTCCGAGGTGTTGTCGTCATAATTTTATCGTTGCAGTTCTGGAATACCTAAGTTTAGTACGCCGACATAAAAAATCTCTTTTGTACAGTTGTTGGTGAGATAACCTTGATAGCCCAGTACTGAGGCGGGTGCGGGAGTATTGCCATAACTAGCATAACGGATGCTTTTCGAAGGTTGAGGTAGACGATTTCCGAAGGTTTCTTGGTTATGTGTTCCCTGTATCCCCAACACCTGATTGCATAACCAGAAAGTTTCGGGAGTTTATAAGTGGGAATTCAAGTATCTCGTAGGATATCTTTCCAACACACACATGATACGATATGGGATCTATCATATGTTTGTTTCTGGCTTATTCTGCAAGCCAATCCTTTGTTTTGTTTTCAGCTGTGATATTCGAGTTGTTCCGAAGGCAGATGGTGATTCCATATCTTTTATCTAAATGGCTTCTCAGCTTATGGAAGTGTGATGCTTTACTTTGGAATTCATTCGTTCATTTTTGTTTGAATGTTTATTGTGAAGACTATATGTTGCAATTTCGATCCTTTGATTCAGCTTGAATATATGTCTTTCAAGATGCTAATGGTTGTCACCCTCTTCAGGATGGCTCCGCCAACGCGTCAGAATCCATAACGCAATGAAGGAAGTCAGGCTAACCCTCCGCCACCACCTCCGCCTCCGGAGGCATGGCAAGCCTTGATGACAGCCACCAATGCCAACGCTCAGATTCTGATTCAGCTCTTGCAAGATCGCAACCAAGGGCAAGGTAATCAGGGAAATCAAGGCCAAGGCAACAATCAGCCGCATTTTGCTACCCTCAATCAGTTCCTTGCAAATCAGCCAAAGACTTTCAGCTACTGTGTCGAGGCCACAGACGCCGATGATTGGCTCGTGGACATCAACAAGCACTTCGAATGTAGCAATGTCAGACCTGAGGACTTTGTCAAGTTTGCCTCTTTTCAACTCAAGGATCAAGATGCTGAGTGGTTCCAACAATACAAAGATTCCAGAGGAGGTCGTGTGATTACCTGGGATGATTTCCGCCGTGACTTCAAAGCTCGTCACATTCCAGAAAGTGTTGTTGAGACTAAGCGTGAGGAGTTCTGCAATCTCAAGCAAGGCAACATGTCTGTGTATCAATACAACACTCAGTTCCAGAAGCTCTCTTGTTTTGCTAAGCAAGACATCCCTGATGAGAAGAGCATGATTTACCAGTTCAGGTGTGGCCTCAGAGAAGATCTGCAACTAGCTCTCGTGCTTTTTGAGCTGATAAAGTATGATGAATTCTACAACATGGCACTGAAACAAGAAGCTGCTCAGCTCAAGTGTGAGGCATCTAAGAAGAGAGTCAGGGACGCAGTTCAGTCCTCTTCTTTCTCACTTGTGGCAGCCAAGCAACAGAAGTTCTGGTTGCCTCCTCCTCCTTCGTTCCGTCAGCCTTATCAGCAGAAGAACTCAGGTGGTCATGGATCTTCCCACCCACCCATCCCTGGCTATCAGAACAAGTCTCAGAACCAAACTCCAAGGCCAAATGCTCCTTATCATCGTCCGCTCTCAGAAGTGACTTGCAACAAATGTCAGCAAAAGGGTCACTATGCGAACAAGTGCTTCAACCAAAGGCGTCTTCCGCCTCCTCCTCCTGTGAGATCTTCCAGCAATGCAGTGGTCAAGCATAATCCTAAGCATGCCAAAGTGAAAATGATGAACGCGGCTCAGGCAGAGGATTCTTCAGAAGTGATCATGGGTAACCTTCCTGTTAATGATATCCCTGCAAAAGTCTTATTTGATACTGGTGCATCGCATTGTTTCATGTCAAGATCATTCGTTTCAAAGCATGATTTCACTTCGTAAATGTTGGGTAAACCCATGGGGGTTGTTTCTCCGGCCAAGCATATGAGGGCTACCACGATGATTCCGGATGTTTCTATCAAGATGGGCGACTATAGATTTCTGGCTAAACCAATTGTTCTTGGTGACTCTGATATTGATCTTATTCTCGGGATGGACTGGCTTTCTAAGCACAAGGCTCAGCTTGATTGTGCTGCCAGAGAAATTCAATTGACTCACTCTTCTGACGATGTGATCACCTATGCTGCTCGTGACGAAACCATTCGGTTGTTTTCTCTCAATGAGAAGGGCGAATTGGATGCTATCTCTCAGATTCTAGTTGTTTGTGAGTACCAAGATGTCTTTCCAGAAGAGCTTCCAGGTATGCCTCCTCACCGGCCAGTTGAATTCGTTATTGATCTTGAGCCTGGCACGGAACCCGTTTGCAAGCGTCCATACAAGCTTGGGCCAAAAGAGTTGAAGAAATTGAAGAAACAACTCGATGAACAAGAGCGTCTGGGTCTGATCAGACCGAGTTCATCTCCTTGGGGTTGTGGTGTTCTTTTTGTCCAAAAGAAGGATGGCACGGACCGACTTTGCGTCGATTACCGTCCATTGAACAAGAAGACAATCAAGAACAAGTACCCACTTCCCAACATCAATGAGCTATTCGAGCAACTTAAAGGTGCTAAAGTGTTCTCCAAGCTTGACCTTCGTATGGGTTATCATCAGATTCGCATTCGTGAAGAAGATATTCCCAAGACAGCATTCAGAACAAGCTTTGGTTCTTATGAATATACTGTCATGTCTTTCGGCCTTGTCAATGCTCCTCCAACTTTCTCTCGAATGATGAACTTCATCTTCAACCCCTACACCAATGAATTCGTCTTGGTCTATCTTGATGATATATTGGTCTTCTCCAAGAATAAGAAGGATCATGGCAAGCATTTGCGATTGGTGCTCGACAAGCTCAGAGAGTATCAATTCTATGCGAAGTTCTCCAAATGTGAATTCTGGCTTGATGAAGTTCTTTACCTTGGTCATATCATCTCTGCCAAGGGCATTGCTATTAATCCAGAGAGGGTGTCTGCAGTTTTGAATTGGGAACCTCCTCAGAATGTCAAGCAGCTTCGCAGTTTTCTTGGACTTGCAAGCTATTGCCGAAGATTCGTTGAGAATTTCTCAAAGATTGCAAAGCCTCTTTCCAACCTCCTCCAGAAGCATGTGAAGTATGTCTGGTCTCCTGAGTGTGACATTGCTTTCAACGCTATCAAAGAGAAACTCGTCACTGCTCCAGTTTTGACTCCTCCTGACGAATCCAAGCCTTATGAAGTTTTCCGTGATGCTTCTCTTCAAGGTCTCGGTGCTGTGTTAATGCAAGAGAAGAAGGTTGTGGCCTATACCTCTCGTCAGTTGAAGCCCAACGAAAAGAACTACCCCACTCACGATCTTGAGTTGGCGGCAGTTGTCCATGCATTAATAACATGGAGACATCTCTTGTTGGGAAGGAAAGTGGACATATTCACCGATCACAAGAGTCTCAAGTACATCTTCACTCAGCCCAACCTCAACCTCAGGCAAACTCGATGGGTCGAAATGATTCAAGAGTATAATCCGAGTATTGAATATACTCCAGGCAAGGCTAATGTGATTGCAGACCCTTTGAGCAGGAAGGCTTATTGCAACAGCTTAATCCTCAAGCCCTTTCAACCGGATCTTTGTGAAGCTTTCCGCAAGTTGAATCTCCAAGTTGTTCCTCAAGGTTTTCTTGCCAACCTCATAGTCTCTCCTACTTTGGAAGATCAAATTCGCGAGGCTCAACTGCTGGATACCATGGTGAAGAAGGTGAAACGTGGTATTGACAAGGGCATTTCCAAATACAAGTGCTATCGCGTTGATGACAGAGATACTCTTTTCTTCGAGGACCGGATTGTGGTTCCTAAGGGTGATCTTCGTAAAGTCATTATGAACGAGGCGCACAATTCTCTTCTGTCAATTCATCCTGGAAGTACGAAGATGTACCATGACCTCAAGCAGTCGTATTGGTGGACTCGAATGAAGCGAGAAATTGCTCAATTCGTGAATGAATGTGATGTCTGTCGAAGGGTGAAAGCAGAACATCAATGACCAGCTGGTCTACTCCAACCTCTTGCTATTCCAGAATGGAAGTTTGATCATATCGAAATGGACTTCGTGACTGGTTTTCCTAAGTCCAAGCGTGGAAATGATGCTATCTTCGTCGTCATCGACAAGCTCACTAAAGTGGCTCATTTTCTTCCTATCAAAGAGTCTATCACAGCAGCGCAGCTGGCAGAGCTCTACACCTCCAGAATTGTCTCCTTGCACGGCATTCCACAATTGATTTCTTCAGACCGTGGCAGCATCTTTACCTCCAACTTTTGGGATTCTTTTCAGAAGGCCATGGGCACAAACATTCGCTTCAGCACAGCTTTCCACCCTCAAACTAGTGGACAAGTCGAGCGTGTCAACCAAATTCTTGAAGATATGCTCAGGGCTTGTGTTATCTCTTTCGGCATGAAGTGGGAGGATTGTCTTCCATATGCTGAGTTCTCTTACAACAACAGCTTTCAAGCGAGCTCGGGCAAGGCCCCATTCGAGATTCTCTATGGCAGAAAGTGTCGTACTCCTCTCAATTGGTCTGAGACGGGCGAACGGCAACTTCTTGGCAACGATTTGATCACAGAGGCTGAAGATATGTGTAAAGTCATTCGTGAGAATCTCAAAGCCGCTTAATCGCGCCAGAAGAGCTATTATGATAGCAAACACCGTGATTTGGTTTTCGAGATCGGAGACCATGTCTACCTCCGCGTCTCTCCAATGAAAGGCACTCGTCGCTTCGGTATCAAAGGGAAACTTGCCCCTAGATATGTGGGTCCTTTCAAGATCATCGACAAACGAGGCGATCTCGCCTATCAACTTGAGCTTCCCCCCAACTTTGCAAATGTGCACGATGTGTTCCACGTGTCACAGCTTCGCAAGTGCTTCAAGACGCCTGAGCGCACCATCAACTTCGAAGAGATTGATCTTCAAGAAGATTTGTCTTATCATGAGCATCCCGTTGCTATTCTTGAAGAGACTGAGCGCAAGACTCGCAACAAGTCCATCAAATTCCTGAAAGTGAAGTGGTCTCACCATTCAGACCGAGAAGCCACCTGGGAGCGTGAGGACCACCTCCGTTCCGAATATCCGGAGTTCTTTCAGTCCTAGATCTCGGGACGAGATCCTCTCGTAGTGGTGGAGTGTTGTAACAGCCCGGATGTAACTTGCCATATTTGTAACTCCAACGCTTGCCATTTTCGGTAATGTGATATGATATTCCCTCATGGTTGGGTTTTCCTTCTTTTGCATTTTGTCCTTGTCATGCATTTCATGTCATGTCATCATGTGCATCGCATTCGCATACGTGTTCGTCTTACAATCCGAGCATTTTCCCCGTTGTCCGTTTTGCAATCCGGCGCTCCTATGTTCCCTGGCGTCCCCTTTTACCTTTTTCCGTGATCGTGTACTAAACTTTCTCGGAATGGACCGAGGTTTGTCAAGCGGCCTTGGTATAGCACCGGTAGACCGCCTGTCAAGTTTCGGGTCATTCGGAGGTCGTTTGATACTCCAACGGTTAACCGGGTAACCGTGAAAGCCTCTTTTGGGTTGTAGCCCAAAACCCCTTCAAAACAGCCCAATAACCCATCTAAGTCACTCCCATGTCCATCGCCGTTCGATCACGATCGTGTGGCCGCAAACCGTGCTCAATTTGGAGCCTCCTAGCTCCTCCTACCTATAAATATACCCTCTCCCCCGAAATCCCGGGTCCAAATCCACCCTAACCCTAGTCCTCGTGCTCCCCGTGCCGCCAGACACGTCCGGCCGCAGCCGGACGAAAATCCCGCCGCCGCGCCCAGCCAACCGCGCGCTGCCACGTGGCATTCCCCGCCGCCTCCGCCGTCCGGCCCGCTCGGCCGGGCCGCGGCCCCCCCCGGCCCGCTCTACCCCCGCGCCCCGCGGCGCCGCGCTCGTCCCGCGCCGCCCGCGCCCGCCACCTCCGCTGCGCCGCCGCGCTCTCCGGCCGACGCTGCGCTGCCCGCGCGCCTCCGCCGCCCGCGCCGAGCCGTCTCGCGCCTCCGCCGCCCGCGCAGTTCGCCGCCGGCCGGATCCGCCCAGATACGGGCTGGGCCGCCTCCCCGCGCATCCGTCGCGCCGTCCCGAGCTCCGGCCGCCGCAGATCTCGCCCGCGTTGACTTTTTCACCGAGGTCGATTTTCCCAAAGTCTCAAAATCTGTTGCATAATCATGCCATGTTCATCGCATCATAACTTGCTGCATACTGCTCCGTTTCGTGCATGTCATATGTCAAATTGTTCGTCTCGATGAGTACACCATTTCATCTCATTGCATCATTTTCATTTGAGCTCATCTTGATGCCCGAAATGCTGTTGGAAGAGGGCTATGTGATGTTAGTTTCAGATCTGTTTCAGTAGTGTCATTTTTGCCATGATTGATGTGTGCATCCTATGAATTGGAGTCCTACATGTGTTTTGTAATATGCCATGCCATATTTATAGGGGTGTATGCCATGTATTTTTGTGATCTTTGTGGTGACTAGCACAAGCATGCAAACTAGGGATCATAATGTTGCTGATTTCAGAGACTTAGTAATTTCACTAAGTTATTCCCTGTTGTTATTTTTATGCCATGTGTTCATGTTGTTTCAGAGAGATCTATTCCTCTTTTGAGCATGATCAGTAAGGATGTTTTGAACATATGGATTTGATCTATCCATCCATTCCTTTGTTTGTAATTATGGAGTGCCATAGCTTGAGTCAATCGAGCTCTACTTTTGCTATAAAATGTTACTGGCAGATTGTTTACATGTTATCCGATTTTGCCAAGTTTGTTGTAGTTGATACTTGCATGTTATGATGTTGTTCTTGCCATTTCTAGCTTCTATGCCATGTCTTCTTGGTTGGTGTATGCTTAGCGTATCATGCAATGCTCTGTAGTGAGTGCATCGAGCTCGTAAACATGCCTACTTGCTATCTGTTTTTGACATGTCCAGTTTTCTGCCAAGTCTGGAAACTGTAACGAAACTTGCTTAATTCACATGGGTGCTATCATATTTTCTTGTCGTTTTTGGCTTATGGTCAGTAAGGGACTTTTGTACTATGTTTTGAGTAGATTCATGCCATGCCTTGTTTTCTCTATATTGTGTTCCTGTAGCATGTTGTTTCCTTGCTATAAACATGTCATCCTGATGTTAATTTCTGGCAAGATAGTATGTTCACCGTCTGTGAACCTGTTATCTTTTGCACTTTTGCCATGCTTGTTTGAACCTGTTGTGGTATGATTTAGCCGTAGCTCAGTGTTCATCTTTTGTCAAGCATCTTGAGTAGTTCACTGCCATTTGCTTTTCTGATATGTTTGAGTGCAGTAGCTTAATTTCTTGTTGCTTGCTAAGTAGCATCATGCTGTTAATGGCAGAATCTTGTCATTCTTGTTTTGCTTGTCATTTGCAAACCGTGCATCCGATTCCGGTGATCTTTATATCGATTTCAACCGAAATCACCTCACCTTTCCAGTGGCATACTTGGTTTGCCAAGATTATGCCTTGTTCATCTTTGTCCTTCCGGAGCACGCATATGCATTGCATATCACATCTCGCATATCATGCCATGTTTTGCATCATGTTGCTTGCGCATTGCATCGTGGTTGATAGTTGTTACTTTGCTTGTGTTCTTGTTTTGGGTAGAGCCGGGATACGAGTACGTGAACGAGGAACCTGTTGAGAACGCTTACGAGGATCAAGCTTTCGACAACCTTGAGAACTTTGCAGGCAAGATGACCATACCCTCGAAATCACTTCTATCTTTGCTTGCTAGATGCTCGCTCTTTTGCTATGCCTATGCTGCGATACCTACCACTTGCTATATCATGCCCCCCATATTGCCATGTAAAACCTCTAACCATCCTCTCCTAGCAAACCGTTGATTGGCTATGTTACCGCTTTGCTCAGCCCCTCTTATAGCGTTGCTAGTTGCAGGTGAAGATGAAGTTTGGTCCATGTTGGAACATGATTATTTTGGGATATCACAATATCTCTTATTTAATTAATGCATCTATATACTTGGTAAAGGCTGGAAGGCTCGGCCTTATGCCTGGTGTTTTGTTCCACTCTTGCCACCCTAGTTTCCGTCATACCGGTGTTATGTTCCTTGATTTTTGTGTTCCTTACACGGTTGGGTGATTTATGGGACCCCCTTGACAGTTCGCTTTGAATAAGACTCCTCCAGCAAGGCCCAAGTTTGGTTTTACCATTTGCCACCTAGGCCTTTTTTCCCCCGGGTTTTCGCGAGCCCAAGGGTCATCTTTATTTTAACCCCCGGGCCAGTGCTCCTCTGAGTGCTGGTCCAAACTAGAGCACCGTGCGGGACCGTCCCTTGGCAACTTGGGTTATGTCGGTACCTGTACGCTTAGCTTATCCGGTGTGCCCTGAGAACGAGATATGTGCAGCTCCTATCGGGATTTGTCGGCACAGTCAGGTGGTCTTGCTGGTCTTGTTTTATTACTGTCGAAATGTCTTGTAGTCCGGGATTCCGAGACTGACCGGGTCTTCTCGGTAGATGGAATATCCTTCGTTGACCGTGAGAGCTTATAATGGGCTAAGTTGGGACACCCCTGTAGGGTATTATCTTTCGAAAGCCGTGCCCGCGGTTATGAGGCAGATGGGAATTTGTTGATGTCCGGTTGTAGAAATCTGGAGTTGATCTCAATTAAAATATGTCAACCGCGTGTGTAACCGTGATGGTCTCTTCTCGGCGGAGTCCGGGAAGTGAACACGGTGTTGGAGTTATGTCTGACGTAGGTTGTTCTAGGATCACTTATTGATCACTTCTAGCTTCACGACCGTGCTTTGCTTCTCTTCTCGCTCTCTTTTGCGTTGTTAGCCACCATATATGCTAGTCGCTTGCTGCAGCTCCACCTCACAACCCTATCCTACCTTTAAGCTTAAATAGTCTTGATCTCGCGGGTGTGAGATTGCTGAGTCCCCGTGACTCACAGATTCTACCAAAACAGTTGCAGGTGCCGACGATGCCAGTGCAGATGACGCATCCGAGCTCAAGTGGGAGTTCGACGAGGAACGTGGTCGTTACTATGTGTCTTTTCCTGATGATCAGTAGTGGAGCCCAGTTGGGACGATCGGGGATCTGTGTAGCATTTGGGGTAGTCTTCTTTCATTTTGGTTCCGTAGTCGGACCTTGAGTGTAATCTGGATGATGGATGTTTATTTATGTATTTTGTGAAGTGGCGACTGTAAGACAACTATGTATCTCTTTCCCTTATGTATTACATGGGTTGTGTGAAGATTACCTAACTTGCGACATTTCTTTCAATGCGGTTATGCCTCTAAGTCGTGCTTCGACACGTAGGAGATATAGCCGCATCGAGGGCGTTACAGTGCTCCCTTGTTCTGTGTGATTCGGTTTAACCACCTGGAGTTTTAGCTATGTCGATTACAGGGATAATCAAAGTATCTGATGCGTGCCCCGTCTTCGATGGCACTGATTACCCCTACAGGAAGAATAAGATGCACATGCATCTTGAAGCCATTTACAATGACCTGTGCTGTGTCGTCAAGACTGGTGTTCCCAAAGTCGGTGAAGGTGTCACCGCTGCTGATGTCAAGAGGTTCACACAACTGGACTCAACTGCCAAGAACATCATCTGTGGTCATGTGACCAAAGGGTAGTATGGCTGTGTGAGTGCTCTGGAGTCTGCGAAGCTAGTCTGGGACTGGCTGTCCAAGGTCAACGAAGGCGTCTCTACTCAAAGAGACTCAAGAATCGATGTGCTCTGCAATCTCTTCAACCCCTTCAAGAGGCTTGACAACGAGAATGTCCAGCTCACCTTCGACTGTCTTACTGATATTACCAATGAGCTTCGCGCACTTGGCGCCACTGAGATCACTAAGCATGAAGTCGTGAAGAAGCTATTGAGATCACCTGACAGATCATTTGACACCCTATCACTAACGATCCAAGAACGTCCTGACTTCAAGGATCTTGATCTGTTTGATATACTTGAGATGCTCAATACACATGAGTTCTAGCTATCTGAGAATAGAGATATCTATGGTCCTAACTATGGCCGATCCCGTGCTTTGAAAGAAAAGGTTGTTTACTCATCTGAAGACTCATCCTGAAGATCTCGGCAAGGAGCTCGCAATGCTTGTGAGAAAATTCCAAAAGTTCTCCAAGAAGAATCGCTTCGGAAAGTCTTCAAAATCCAGCTCCAAGAATGTTGAGGCTTCCACTCATTACTACAAGTAGAGAACTTGTCACGAATGCAAGAAACAAGGCCGTTACATATCTAAATGTCCTCAATGGAAAAGGAAGCCAAGAAAAAGAAGAAGGGCAAGGAATATGACTCTGACGAAAAGAAGAAGAATAAATCCTCAAAGTCTTTTTCAAAGTCTTCATCTCACAAGAAGAGCTCATCTAGCAAGGCTTGTGCTTTCATTGGCAAGGAAATGGATTCAAATGAGGAGTCTGCTTCTGAGGAGGCGGAGGTGGGGTCAAAGGAGGAGTCCGATTCAGGCATTGCAAACCTGGCTCTAGCTTCGGCATTCGTTGCCAAGTCCATCTTCATACTGAAGACAATGGTCACGCCGCCGACAATAAAGCCAATGATGACGACGACTCTGCTCCTACCTACTACTTCATGGCAAGAGGTGCTAAGGTAAACTCGCGTGATGCTTACTTTCATACCTCTAGTGAAGATGACTCTGAATGTGAATCCAAACCCAACTATAATATAGTTGCTAAAATTGCAACTGAGCAACAAACTGCTATGCAAAAGATTCAAAAACTGTTAGGCAAAAGCGATGACCTGTTGGGCGAGGAAATGAATCAAACTCAGTCCTTAATCAAAGACATAAAAAATCTTCAAGTCAAGTATGAGGAACTTGAAAGTTGTCATGAAACCCTCTCAGCTAATCATGAGAAGCTTTCCTATGATTTTCTTAAAAGGAAGCAAGATCTAGAGAAACTGAGAGTATCTCATGAAGACCTTCAAAAGGAAAACGATTCGCTACATGTCTTGAGCGTGATGCTATCTCTACTGCTGAATGTTGAAATGCTTCTGAAGTTGCAATATCTTCAACAGTTGATGTGGTAACTAACCCCTCTTCTGAGGATACCACTACTATTGCTGATGAGAATGTCAGGTTGAAGACATTGCTTGAAATAGGCATGTACAAAAGCCTCAAAGGGCATCAGACTCTACGCGATGTCCTCAAGAAGCAAATTCTAAACCGAAACCCTAAAAAGAGGGTGTTGGTTTCGAGAGAAACATGAACGTTGATGGGTCTTACAGGAAGCCTGAGCAGTACCCCAAAACCACATGGGTTACTACACGGGCCCTTCAGTGGATCCATCCACCTTATTTGGCTTCACTTGTGCTAATACTATCATCATTGATTAATCATTTGACTCCAACTATAAACTGTTCAAAAATCAGAATGGTGAAGTGTTTGCCAGGTTTATTGGAACTAACTCCAGGAATGGGCCACCTATGAAGAAGATCTAAGTTCCTAAAAGTCATCTTGAGAAGATTCCCATGAATGTCATTATGACACCACCCGAAAGGAAGACAAACCAAGACGAAAGGCTTCATATGGCCCAAAGGCTTCATACAGACAGAGGACCTCATATGGTCACCCTAACGCCATGGTTTTGCAGGGAAACTATCATCAGGCTCGTGAATATGAGCATGTTTCCTCAAACCGCTATGTTCACAAATTGAAGAACTTTTCTGCTTATTCATTTGAGTACTATTCACCTACTGCAAAACTATTTGCTAGGGCTTCAAAGCCAAAATTCTCAGATGATGCACTTAGACTCATTGCTTCTAAGCCACCCCTCCAAATGTGGGTGGTTAAGAAGAATTAACTTCTCTTGCAGGATCAGGTCTCCAGCCGAAAACCATTGACTTCTGAAGACAATGCTGGGGACCTGAAAAATATTGTTGGGCGCAAGATAAAATGTAAAAATGATCTTATCATTTATTTCGCCCATGGTTTTCTTGATGATTGTCCTACCATATCCTCAACTATGATTACTTATGATGAACGTCTCTATAGATACATGTTTGTTCTTCACAACACCCTTGGTGAAGACTGTCCTACTAACTGCTCTGTAGGGTACAACTCTGAAAGCTACTGAATGGATCATGGATAGTGGCTACACTAACCACATGATTGGTGATCGAAGTCTTCTCATGGGTTCTACTCTTCAACCATCTAAAAAAAGCCATATCACATTTGCTGACACTTGTAAAAGCAAGGTATCGGGTCTAGGTAGGGTTGGTATCTCAAAGGATCAACACATGGATATTGTTACGCTTGTTGAATCCCTTGGGTACAACCTAATGTCCGTCTCAATGCTTTGTGATCTTGACATGATTGTGGTATTTGGAAAATATCGATGTCTTGTGCTTATGGCTTCTGACAAATCTCAAGTCTTCGAAGGTTATCGAAGAGGATATCTGTACATGGTAGATTTCTCTGCAGGTCCATAACTTGATGTATGTCTTCTAGCAAAAGCTTTAGAGTGTTGGCTTTGGCATCGAAGGCTAGGACATGCAGGAATGAGGAACTTGCACACTCTCGTGAAGAAGAAGCACATCATTTGCCTTGAGGGCGTCAAGTTCTAGAAGGACCATCTATGTGGTGCTTGCAAAGCCGGCAAGATGACTATGGCAAAACATCCCTCGAAGACAATCATGACGACTTCACGTCCCTTTGAGCTGCTCATTGACTTATTTGGCCCTTGAAAGTGCGTTATATCAACTAGAGGGGGTGAATAGGCAATTTTTACAAATTCGTCACTGAGGAATTTCAGGGTGAGGAAATTCCTAAGTCACGAACAACTAGCAGCGGAATAAGTACTTAGATGCATGCATAACAGAACAAAAGCACAGTCATCATGATGAATTGAAAGCAAGCAATGAGTACAAGAAGCGTAAACACAGGATATGCAGGCTGAAGACAAACTGACTGAAGAAATATGATTGAGGAAATTGAGAAAGTCTTCAGTCAAAGTCTTCAAACAGTAAAGATCAAATACAACAGTATCTGAATGAGGAAATGAAAGGGTTGGGGAAATAGAACCAGTAGCTTGGTGAAGACAGTGATTTGGTAGACCAGTTCCAACTACTGTGACAGTCGCATGTCTGGTTGGAGCGGCTAGGTATTTAAACCTGAGGACACACGGTCCTCACCATATTCTCCTTGAGCTAAGGTCACACAGACCTCACCCAATCACTCGTGGTAAGTCTTCAGGTGACTTCCAAACCTTCACAGACTCGGTCACTCGGTGATCCACAATTTCCTCTTGGATGCTTTAGACAATGACGCCTAACCATCTGGAGGATGCACAGTCCTTAAAGGTAACAAGGATCGGTTCCACACAGGAACAATCTCTTCAGTGATGCTCAATCACTTTGGGTTTGTAGGTGTTTGGGTTTGGGTTTGTAGGTGTTTGGGTTTGGGTTTTCCTCACTTGATGATTTTCGCTCAAAGTCCTCGGAGGATGGGATGCTCTCAATGACAAGTTTCAGTTTCTCTCGGAGCAGCCAACTAGCTAGTGGTTGTAGGGGGCGGCTATTTATAGCCTAGGGAGCAGCCCGACATGATAAGACATAAATGCCCTTCAATGATATGACCGTTAGGTGGGTAGATATTTTGGGACAGCTGGCGCGTAGCACAACAACGGCCGGATATTTGATCTATCAAATTCCTCAGGGCTATCATGTTCCTCACTTGTAGGCAATCCGCACTGGCGAATTCCTAACTCCTCAGTCAGAACAAATTCCTCAGAGACCAAAAGATCTTCGTCTCTGTCACTGAAGAAATTGACAGAACTGTATGAGATTTCCAATGGCTTTACTCAAAAGGATTGGTAGGTGTAGGATTTTGAGATGAGCATCACTTGGAAACTTTTCCTTAGTTTTACCTTGACCCCCTTTAACAGTACGGTGTTTCCTATGACTCAAGAAAGAGAAAATGAAACTACGAAAACAAAAGTCTTCACGCTTCATATTCCTCGCATGAATATCAAGTCTTCAGGATCACACCAATTTCTTCACTTTCAAAGTCTTCAGAAAGCCAAAGTCTTCAGTTGAAGACATTCATTTTTAGGGGTCAACTTTCTCTATAAATATCAAACTCCTCATAGACTTATAGACCTGTGTACACTCACAAACGCATTTGTCCCTTAACCAATAAGTATTCAATACACCAAAATCATTAAGGGGCACTAGATGCACTTACAATCTCCCCCTTTTTGGTGATTGATGACAATATAGGTTAAGTTTTCAACGGGGATAAACATATGAAGTGTAGATACTGATATTGAGGAATTTGATTGCAAGATATTGAAGAACTCCCCCTGAAGATGTGCATGTGTGAGGAATTTTGTTTGAATAACAATGCACATTGTAGAGTAGAATCATGGAGATCTCCCCCTATATCTTTTAATTCATACACGCATTTAACATATGATATGAAGAATTTGAAATGCATGATGAAATATGGTGGCTTATGCAATTCAGCATGCGTGCATTAACATATATGAGGAAATATCATGCACAAAAATAGAGAAAAAGTATCAGACCGCCATTACAACTCGATCCAACAAATCTTCAGAAGAACGAGAGTTGTAACTTAGCAGAAAAACACCCACATATATATATACCCGCTTGAAAACTAACTCAAATTTCTCCCCCTTTGTCATCAAATGACCAAAAGGGACGAAAAGTGAGGACTAACGCCCCTGAAGAATATCATCATGAAGTCGATGGAGGAGCGCCAGCGTTGTTGGGGTCGTTTGTTGATGTAGGGCCTAGCCACCAAGTGAGGAACTTTGACCTTCTTGAATTTCTTTGAAGGTGGCTGAGACCAGTCAAAGTCCTGCTTGAAGACCATCTACTTGAGATCTTCTTCACCATAGAGATGAGACAGAACAGGCCAGGTGCAATCAAATACTTCATGCAGATGGTAGTGGTTCTTCTTCACAGAGTTCTGCGTGATTGTCATGTTCTGAAGAATTGAACCAAACTGCCGCTTGACCCATTTGTGGTTGCGATCGACCTTCTGATGAAGACTTAGGAGAAGCTCATGATCAGTCATCACCCTTGGAGCCGTGACTTGAGGATTTGGCTTTGAAGCATTTGCGGCGGTGTCATGAGTGGCAGAGCAATCATTGGTGGAGTAGGATGCAGCTTTGGAAACTGTCCATCCAATGGATGAGTACCTTCATCAATAACAGCGGCCTTTCCCTTCTTATCTGCTGAGGAAATAGTCCGTTTGAGGACTTAAATTGGGGGAAAGTAGCTGCCATGATTGAGAGTGTCAACCTTGTAGTTGATTGAAGACCTTGATCTGATGAATCTCATGATCCAGGGAGCGTAAGGCTTCAATTCAAACGGAAAGAGCGACATTGGCCAAAGTCCTCATGAAGAAATCATGGTAGTTGATAGGCACATCATGTATGTTGTTGAAAAGCAGATTCTTCATGATGCCAACAACCTCTTCTTCATTAGAGTCGTGGCCCTTGATTGGACTGAGGGTCTTGGTCAATATCCTGTACATAGTTCTTGGCACATAGAGCAATTCCTTGACAAGGAATTTGGTCCTAAGAGCTTGGTCTGGCGTCAAAGGATTCATAGGCACTTGCATGAAAATGATCAGATAGTTCAGCATCATGGTAGACGAGCCTTGCACCTTCAAGGGGAGGACTGACTGGGATGGCATGAAGTAATTCAGAGGCCGGTGCTTTGTAGTGAGTGTTTTCAGTCATCCAGTCCAACACCGATGGATTCATATCTTCAGCGTTGCCTGTGATGTGCAACATAGCATAGAACTAAAGAATTTTTTTTGAAAGATCCAGCAAATTGCTGGCTTCGATTAGATTTTGCAGAAAGCAGCGGAAGAACAACATGAGGAGGATCCGAAGATCAAAGAAAAAGAAAAATGGAAACCCTATTGGCTGCAGAACAACCCTACTCTTACAAGGTGGAATGCCATCCACCCATGGCAAGACAACGCAGCTCCGACTTCGACGAAGAACTACGGAGAACAAAGCATGGTTGGTGTCACAGAATATCACCGGACGAACCGCTTGCCGCCCGTCAACGTACACCACCAATGCCCCACACCGCAGCTTCGACTTCACAGCAACAAGCAGCCGAGGTAATCTTACGAATACACCGGAGAAGAGCCGACTACCACGACCAACGCCACGCCTACGACGACGCTCATTACCGTCATCATTGCCATAGAAGCCAAACTGCCCTCATTGTCGGACGGACACTACCAAGCAGCACAAGCGATATCCCCATCTACCACTGGTCCCTCTGGCCGGTAAGGAGCTCCTAGAACGATGCCCCAAGAGGTGCGACGCATGTCGCCACCATCGTCCGATCCCAGGGGATCATGGGTTTCCCCCGAGCATCCTTGTGTAGTGGAGTGAGCAGGAAAATGCCTCAGCGACGCCTTCAAGAAGGAAGTGGCGCCCGCAGGCGTCGTCGTCGCCTGCCCCGGCCCAAAAGCCGGCAGCAAGGTCTTCACCCGGCGCTGCACCTCCAACCACCAACCCGAGCCAGACCACCACCACAGCAGCCAGATCCAACCGTGACTGGTCAGATCCGGCACACCGTGCATCAGCTGCAGCCACCCTCACATGCGCCACCGGCCGTGTACCGCCTTCCACACGGCCAGCACGCCGCCCAACATCGCCTCGCAGCCTTCGCTTCGGCGACCTTCCAATTGCAGGTCCGCGAGCACGAACGAAGACTCCCGTGTCCTGGACGGGCCCAGATCTGGCCAGCCCGCCCGCAGACACCACGACTGCGACCTCACGCCACCGCCACACCAACGCGAGCACCGGCACGCTCTTCAGATCCGTCGTCGCCTGCTGCAACCCCGGCCAGTAGCTAGCTGGATCTGCATGAGCCCGCCACGCCACCGCCAAGGGCGCTTGCCGCGGCAGTGAGCCGCCGACCGCGCACTGCACTGCGCCCGCACGCGCGCAACACCTCGCCCCCACTCCACCTCACGGCGACCGTGCCCGCACGCGCGCAGAACCTCGCCTCCTCTCTGCCTCGCGGCCACTGCGCCAGATCCGCCCAGCCCTGTGCCAGAAAGCAGCGGAGCCGCGCTCTCCCGCCGATGCGCAGACTGTCGACCACACCGCCAGCAAGTAGCCAGTAGCCCGCCCGCGCCAAGCTGAACCCCCATCTGCATCGGCAAGCCGCCCTCGCGCCGCTCGTGCTCCTTGCAGGATGAGGATGGCCCCGCCGCTGCCGACGCCGCACGGGCTTTGCCCGGCGGCGCCCTCTGGTGGCGGCGAAAGAATGAGTGCTTCATTCCAGTCGCATATGTCGGTGTAGAAGTTGAGCAGCCCAGCGTCATGAAGAACACTGAGGACCGGGGTGAAGCAGGGCAATGACTCCATATCCAGGTGAGAAATGTGATCATGGTCAAAGATCTTGTCCTTATCAAACAGTAGTGAAGAATAGAAGTTCATTTGACTCATTTTCCAGAAGTGCTTCCGTCGAAGACGAGCAGAGTCATGGGGATTGTATTCTGTGAAGAAAATGTGCTCATTGAAGAAATCAACAGCTTTGAACTTCTATTTCTTAGAGAAGGGATTCTTGTTCTTGGGATGAGGTGTGTCAGTCAAAGTCTTCACAGCCTCTTGAACCACATTCTCTAGAGCCGCAGGCTGAGGAATTTCAGTTGCAATGTCATCAGTAGCAGCTGGGTCTCCATTTCTTCAGCAGCATTTACATCAGCACTAGTGGCCGGAACTTCTTCAGGTATGGTGAGAAGAGAAGCTTGAGGTTTGTCAGAGCCCATGTGAATTTCTTCAGTTTGAACAAGGGACTGGGGAATCTGTTGCAGAGGTGTGAACAGTGGCGAATTGGGGTGATGACTTTCCCAGTAGTCATCATTTAAAATTGGAGTGGTGCACCCAATGTGCACATCTTCATCTTCCTCATGGATTTCTTCAATGCTGGCCTCTTCAGCAGTGAACTGAGGCATGGGCGAGGATACTAGTGGGGTTGAAGGGAAGTTATCCACTTCAATTTGTTCATCCAACTCCTCTGACGAAGCAGCAGAAGGATCTTCTTCATCAGATTCGCTTGGAATCTCATATTCTTCACAAAAGGGTACAATCTCCTTTGATGGCATGCTTGCAACAGGAATAACATCGATAGGATTTTCATACAAGCTTGTCAAAGTCTTCATTTTCTTTGGAGCTAAAGACTCTGAGGGAGCAGATGCTTTCCTTTTATTCACAGCTGCTCGCTCCGCAGCTTTGGTCTTCTTCGCTTCTGATGTAGAAGGAAGGATAGAACTTGTCGTTGGTGCAGGAGGAGCAGAGGAATTTCGTTTAGTTTCATCAGGCGCAACTAATGCAGTTGCCCTGGCATTGTCATTGTCTTCAGGCGCAGCAACAGATGCTTCAACTGGCCTGGATTGATCCTCAGGCGCAACACTAGAGGCTGCCCTGGCAGTTTCTTCGGCGGCTGGAATGTCTTCATCAACCCTGGTGGTTTCAGAATCATCAACAGCCTGATTGTCATCAGTTGTGCTTGCATGTTCTTCAGTTGGATGTGTAGAAGCTTCAGCCTGAGGAGATTCACGTTGCGTTGGGGCTGCAACATTTGAGGTGAATCGTTCTGCCATCTTGACGAATCTGACCTGGCTCCTAGCCAATCTGCACGGTAGGCGTCAAATTCATCACTGAGGGTTTTGATCTCAACTTGCATGGTCACAAGTTCATCAGTTGTCATTTTGACAACATTTTTCTTCAAGAAACGCTCCTTCTTGTACTGAGCTTTCTTCAGTTGCCTGGCCTTTTCAAATTTTCATTTTTCCTCGCCTATGAAGGCTGTCAACATGTGACTTTGGCCAGGTGTGAGATTGAAGTCAGGCATAGGAGTGTTGGTGTTCTTGTGCCAGAGATCAATGAAATCTAGGATCAACTTGGGATCCAACAGAAGAGGCACGTCTGTGCCTTTGGCTCTAGTGGCCCGTTGTTGTCTATCTCTGATGATTTCAGTGAGTTCTTCATCATCAGCTTCATCTTCACTAGACGGCACATGAAAGGCAACCTACTTCTTGTGAGGACTTGGTCTAGTGCCTTGTCTAGTAGTGGCCTTTGTTTTCAGCAAGGTTGGGCCTACTGCGGAGGATTTGAAGAACTTGCAGATGCTCCTGAAGCAATTGAGATGCCTGTGGTACCTTGGCAAGAGGCGAGATGCGCAGGTGCTGAGGACTCTGTAGCAGCAGCTGAAGGTCTTGGAATAGAGGGGACTGGTGCTGCTTGAGGAATTTTCGCTGAGGGCTTTGACGAGCTTGGCCTAGAGGGCATATCTGAGGAACTTAGCTTGCGAGCTGGCTAGCCTTCTTAGGCTTGCTAGCAGAGGCCTCAGTAGCAGCAGCAGCAGAGTCTTCGTTGAATTTCCTCACTGCCTCTCTGGCCATTTTGGCCAACTTGGCTTGCCGCTTTGCCCATTCATCAGGATAGTCCTCGCCGCGCTTGAGGCTAGTGGGATCAGCAACTTGGACAGGTGCCAATGGAGGTCTTGGGCAAGGAGGTTGTAGATCGAATTTCTTTATGTACTTAGGAGTAACATATCTGTACTCCCTCCATTCCCGTGCCCATCTCCTCTCAATCCTCCGTATGCGCACCTTGCGCTGATTCTTGTTCTCCTTGCCATGTTTGGCTTCATCAGGAGTGCAATATTCTGCATAAATATCCTCAGGGTTCTCAAACAATGTGTTTACTTCTGGTCTTTTACCTCCCTTCTGAGGTTTCTTGCCATCAGCCATTTTCTTTAGCTGAGGATTCTGAATAATGGAATTCTCTGAAGAGGTATGTAACTTGTTTTTGAGGAACGCTGCAAATGAGTTAAGTTGATGACAACCTAGTGATTCAGCAGTGGACATGAGTACCTGTGAACAAAGTATAGGTGCGAAGAATTTGGAGAGGTATGCGTTCTCAGAAGTTTTGCAAAATGAACAAGTTTGAGGAATTTGACCAGAGGTGTCTTGAGGAATTTCACTAAGCGCTCTTTGACTTAGGTTCCAGAGTTGTATAGATTGTAAAATCCACACAATTGAGGAATCTTGAAGAAAAATGCTGCTTAGAGAAACAGATCAAGAACAGACGCTTGTGAGGTGTTTACGTGTGTGGAAGTTGAAGAATAAACACCTTTTGAAGATTTTGTGGAAATCAAAAGAATCAACAAGGGTAGTAAAAATAAATTTTATTTACCCTTGACGAAGAACACGGTGAACTGGGATTTATAGATGGGAAGTTCGTCCATTCAGATCTTCCACGCCCTAACTTGGCGGAGGAAGACAGCTACGGCAGCAGCGGAGTGAAGACTTCCGCGGCCGGCGTGAGTACGATGATGACGAGGTCGAGGCAGTGAAGCTCTTCCTCACCGATGACGATGGAAGTAGCGGTCGCGCTAGGTCAGAGAGCTCGAACGAGGGGAGTAAGGTCGAGCGGGGTAAATGAAGTCTGAGGAGGGTGAGGGGTATTTATAACCGAGGTGAAAAACCGCCCGCTCGAGGAAAATGGACGAACGTGCCTTGACCCTTCTCATCCTAGCGACATGTGTCACCCACGTACAGAGAGGTGGCGATCGTGTGAGATCGTGGGTGAATAGATAAATCTTATCATGGGATGTGGAACGGTTTGAGCGGCAAAAACCAAAAATTCAGGTAAGATTATTTTAAAGTTTCATTCGCAAATTCTTCAGCTGACAAGGACACTATGAAGATTTTGAACGAGTTTCAGATAGAACGCACATGAAGGATTTGTGAACAGACTGGGTTGAGTTTAGCATAGAGGGGGACGGGTCCGGTCACATTCACTTAGCAGAAAAGCCAACTTGAAGAATTTAGCAACAAGTGAATGCTGTATCTGACATCACGAAGAAAATGATGACGAATCTGGATGTGCTTTGTCTACGAGTGCTGAACTGGGTTATGAGAAATCTTGATGGCACTCTCACTGTCACAGTAGAGAGGCACATTCTTCACATTGATGCCGTAGTCCTTGATGGTTTGCTTCATCCATAGCAATTGAGCATAGCACGAACCAGCAGCAATGTACTCAGCTTCAGTAGTAGAGAGTGATACGCAGTTCTGTTTCTTCGAGGACCAACATACCAAGGAACACTCGAGGAAATGGCATGTGCCTGATGTTGACTTGCGATCCACACGATCACCAGCATAGTCAGAGTCAGAATATCCAATGAGGTCAAAAGTCGAGCCCTTGGGGTACCATAATCCAAGTGTTGGAGTGTGAGCTAGATATCGAAGAACATGCTTCACAGCCTTATGGTGTGATTCCTTCCGTGTAGCTTGAAAACGGGCACACATGCAAACACTAAGCATAATATCTGGCCTAGATGCACATAGATACAATAAAGAGCCAATCATGGAGCGGTATACCTTTTGATCAAAGTCAATGCCATTTTCATCACTGCATAGATGGCCATTTGTGGGCATTGGGATTTTGACGCCTTTCCAATATTGCATGCCGAATTTCCTCAATACATCCTTGAGGTATTTCTCCTGAGATATGAAGATGTTGTTGCGCCGTTGACATATTTGAATACCTAAGAAGAATTTCAATTCTACCATCATAGACATTTGATATTCTTCACTCATCATATAGGCAAATTCATCACTGTAACGTTGGTCAGTACAGCCAAAGATGATATCATAAATATATATTTGGCACACGAATAATTCATCATCATAGGTTTTGGTAAAAAGAGTTGGGTCAAGTGAACCGGGTTTGAAGCCTTTCTTCATGAGGAATTCCTTCAAAGTATCATACCACTCCCGAGGGGGCTGCTTGAGGCCATAGAGGGCCTTATTGAGTCTGAAGACTTTGTCAGGATGCTTTGGATCTTCAAAACCTGGGGGTTGAGAAACATATACTTCTTCCTCAAGCTACCATTGAGGAATGCACTTTTCACATCCATTTCATATAAGATGATATTATGATGGTTAGCATAAGCAAGCAATATGCGAATAGCCTCAAATCTAGCAACAGGTGCAAAAGTTTCATCGAATCAATTCCTTCAACCTATGTGCAGCCTTGAGCTACAAGTCGTGCCTTATTCCTCACCACAAGGCCATTTTCATCTTGCTTGTTGCGGTAGATCCATTTGGTGCCGATGATATTGTGCTTGCGAGGGTCTGGTCGCTTGACAAGTTCCCAGACATTGTTGAGCTCGAACTGGTGTAATTCATCTTGCATCTCTTGAATCCACTCAGGCTCCATAAATGCCTCATCTACTTTGGTGGGCTCTGTGATAGAGACAAAAGCAAAGTGCCCTCAAAAGTTAGACAAATGTAAGTCTTTGAGCGTGTGAGAGGACCTCGTGCATTGATGTCACTTATGATTTTCTCGATTTGCACTTCATTTGTGACACGAGGATGAGCAGGTTGATGACGTTGAGTCGGCTCAACATTTTCTTCAGATCCATTTTCCTCAGGTGCACCAGCATGATGTTCTTCATGTTCTGGAATGATTTCTTCAGCAGATTCTTCGGTAGGAATGACATCCTCAGTAGCCTTGAACTTGATGGATTCCTCAGGTGACTTTTCATCTAGCACAGGAGGTAGGTGCTCTCTTTTTGAGCCATTAGTTTCATCGAACCACACATCTACAGTTTCAACAACCTTGTGATGAATGGTGTTGAAGACCCTGTAGGTGTGCGAGTCCTCTCCGTAACCAAGCATAAAACCTTCATGTTCTTTCGGTGCAAATTTAGAATTGTGATGAGGATCTCTAATCCAACATTTAGCACTGAAGACTTTGAAATAACTCACATTGGGTTTCTTGTCAGTGAGGAGTTCATATGAGGTCTTTTGAAGAATTTGTGAAGATATACCCTGTTGATGATGTGGCATGCAGTATCAATTGCCTCAGGCCAGAAATGACGAGGCGGCTTATATTCGTCAAGTATGGTGCGAGCCATCTCAAAAAGAGTCATGTTCTTGCGCTCCATGATGCCATTCTACTGAGGAGCATAAGGAGCAGATAACTCGTGAGTAATACCAAGTTCATCAAGATAGTTATCAAGACCAGTATTCTTGAACTCGGTCCCATTGTCACTTCTGATGTGCTTGATCTTCACACAAAAGTTGGTTGAAGCCCTCGAGGAAAATTGTTTGATGACTTCCTACACTTCATATTGTAAGTGACGATATGCACCCATGTGTAACGAGAATAGTCATCAACAATAACAAAGCCATATAATGATGCAGCATTGGTGAATGTGGCATAATGAGTAGGGCCAAAGAGATCCATGTGAAGCAATTCAAATGGACGAGCGGTTGTCATGATAGTCTTCGAGGGATGCTTGGCCTTGGTCATCTTTCTAGCTTCACAAGCTCCACACAGGTGATCCTTGAGTAATTTGACATCCTCGATGCCAATGACATGCTTCTTCTTCGTGAGAGTGTGCAAGTTCCTCATGCCGGCATGACCAAGTCTTCGATGCCATAGCCAGCCTTCTGAAGCTTTTGCAAGTAGACATGTAGCAGGTTGTGGTCCTGTAGAGAAATCAGCAATATACAAGTCTCCTCTCCTAAAGCCTTCGAAGACTTTGGAATGATCAGCTTCCATGATCACAACACAACAATACTTGCCAAAGACAACAACCATATCAAGATCACAAAGCATTGAGAGAGACATGAGTTTGAATCCTAAGGACTCGACAAGCATGACTTTGTCCATGTGTCGATCCTTTGAGATCGCAACCTTACCTAGACCCAATACCTTGCTTTTTCCTTTGTCGATGTAGGTGATATGCTTCAGATGCGATGGAGATAAACCAGTGTCCATCAATAAGTTCCTGTCACCAGTCATGATATTTGTACATCCACTATCCAGGACCCACTCAATAGCTTTCGGTTGATCATCCTGCAGATGAATTAGTGCATCTTACGAACTCATATACTTGATCAGTGAAGAATATGACATCAAATTCATGAGATCAATTTCATCAAGCAATAGAATAGATATAGCAGCAGGAGGACATGAGAAATGAAAGTTCATTTCTTCACGATTAGCTTGTGTCCTATCAAGCATTATTCAGCCCTCTAGCAAATTATTTAGACGCTTAAGTTCATCTAGAGACCTGACCCTGCATAAGAGATTAGTTCTTTTTCTTCACCACCCACATCTGGAGGGGTGGCAAAGAGTTCATCATTCTGCGAGCTCCATAAGAGAAAGGTGGCATAGACGCCAATCCACTTCATTTCACATAAGAGGGGTTAGAGCAAGCATATGAATAAGCACAGAAATTCTTCGAGGACTTATGAACATAATGGTTTGAAGAATAATGCACATATTCATAGCCCTTAGATCTTTTCTGCGAAACAGAAGTGTTAGCATGATGATGTTCATATGAGGACTTTGATCCTTGTGAGGAATTTGATCCACATGAGGAATATGGTCCATATGAGGACTTGGATCCATAAGAAGACTTTGGTCCATATGAAGGATTTGATCTGGGGTTCTTGTTCTTCACAGGTGGTGTCATGATGACATTCACCTGAAGACTTTCAAGGCATCTTTTGGGAACCCATATTTTCTTCATAGGGGGACCGTTCCTGCAGTTAGTGCCAACATATCTAGCAAATACTTCACCATTCTGATTTTTGAACAGTTTATAGTTGGAGTCAAATGACTCATCAGAAGAATATGAAGATTCACATGTAAAGCCAGATAAAGTAGATGGATCTACGGGAGGTCCTTTTGCAGCAACCCATGAGGTTTTGGGGGTACTGCTCAGGTTTCCAGTAGGTCCCATCAGCATTGAGTTTCCTCTCAAAGGCAATGCCCTCTTTCCTATGGTTTCTATTGAGGATCTGCTTTTTAAGCACATCACAAAGTGCCTGGTGCCCTTTGAGGCTTTTGTACATGCCTGTGACATACAATTCCTTCAGCCCTGCATTGTCAGTGATACTAGTAGTATACTCAGATGAGGAATTTTTTATAGCAGAGACAGTTGAAGAATTTGCAGTAATAGAAGCATTTGAACTTTCAGGTGAAGAATTAGCAGATTCATGTTCAATGCATTTCAAACATGGTGGAATGAATTCTTCCTGAGCGACACTGATCTATTGAGCAAGCAATGAATCACGCTCCTTCTGGAGATCTTCATAACTCACCCTTAGCTTCTCAAGATCTTGCTTTCTTTGAAGAAATTCATAAGAAAGCTTCTCATGATCAGATAAGAGAGTGTTATGATGACTCTGAAGGTTAACAAACTTGGACTGAAGTCTCTGAAGATTATCAGTCAAGGTTTGAGTGTGATCCATTTCTTCACCCAACATATTATCGCTTTCATCAAGAATATTTTGAACCATTTCCAAAGCTCTTTGTTGTTTAGTGGCAAGGGAAACAAGTTTGGTATAGTTGGGTCCAAATTCATCACCAGATTCATCATCACTAGACTCAGATAGGTAGCATTCAGTTACCTTGGCACCTTTTGCCATAAGGCATGGTGCAGAGGATGATGATTCTGGATTGGAAGTCATCGCCTTGAGCGATTCCTTGAAATCCTCAAACCAGGGATCGTGACGAGATCGATGACCTTCATAGACCTTAGAGAGGCAGTCCCAGATAAGCTTCACATGGCTGAGATGCATAATGTCCTGAACTGATTTTTGGACAGACAGGAGCAGATGATGTCATTCGCCGTGAGGTTAAGTAGGGTGTACTTGCGAATATCATCAGCCTCCGCCATCTTGCATAGATCGGTAAGACCAATCTCAGTGATGGTCCATAGTTCGCTGTTCATCGCCATGAGGTGCTTCTTCATCATGGCCTTCCACTTGTGTCGGGGGATATCGGCCTCCACGAGCACCTATGGGGACGGAGCCCCTTGTCGGTTCGGCGGGGGGCAGAGGTTGCACAAATAGCAGATCGAGGCGACACACACACACACAATGATTTTACCCAGCTTCGGGCCGCATGGATGCGTAAAACCCTACTGCTGCTTGTCTGGTTGATTCGAGTTCTTGCTCTAGAGCGCAAGAAGCTACAGTAAGTTGGAGCTGGACGTAGATGAGGGTCTACTGGGCGTCCTTCTTCGGGTCTGGATCCCTCTCCTCCTCTAGGGTTCCATCCCCTCCTACGTGCGCATGGGCCTCCTTTTATATGCTAAGGGGTTTCCCACAGGTAGCGACGCAGGTGAGGGTAAAAATGGCAAGGAACTATGCGAACAGAGGTCGCACAGTGCTATCGCACCTAACTCTGACGGCGGGGGACAAGGGCATTAAATGCCCGTCTGGATCGCCTGAACAGTGCCGAGGCGGACCGTTAGGGGCGCCTCCGCTTGCCACGGGGGCGACTCTGCCAACATCGCATGCCATGCGCGCGCCCCAGGTTGCGCGGCGCCCCGCCACGTGTCTCCGGGGAAGCTCCAGAGTGACGCGTGGGCAGGTGAGCTGGAGCGCATGCCTGAGGTGGTGGTTTGCCGCGGCAAGTGGCTTGCCGCGGTGGTTGTCTTGCCGCACCTGAGAGCTTGCCGCTCGTCAGGCCTTGCCGGGGCGCGCGGAGCGCCGCGGCGGGCTTCTCTTGGTGTGCCTTGGTTCGGCCGTCCCGCCGAGCTCCTCCCGCCGGGGCCTTGGTGCTTCGGCTTAGTCGTCCCGGCAAGCTCCTCTTGCCGGGGCCTTGGTGCTTCGGATTAGTCGTCCCGGCAAGCTCCTCTTGCCGGGGCCTTGTCGCCTTGGCCCGGCAAGCTCCTCTTGTCGGACCTCGCCTTCTTGGCCCGGCAAGCTCCTCTTGCCGGGGCTTGGTCTTCTTGGCTCGATCATTTGGCCTTCGTCCAGCCCAGAAAGGGTCGTGGAGACTCTTGTCGCTCCCCTGGAAGGCCTTGCCGCGGGACGCTGCTACTGCCCGTGCACAAGTTCGGGGTACTAAGGTACCCCTACTTTAGTACACCGACAGGAGCCCCCGGGTCTGGGCCATACACGGTGCCGAGCGTTGTTGGGCCAGGCCCTAACAGTGCATGGGCACGCGTGGCCTGGGTTGCGCTGCTCCTTAACTCTGTGCCCGTCGCGCCCTCCCCAAGTGGTGCGCGCTTATCGCGACGCCGTAGGGGGCGAGGCGTGCGAGACGTGCGTGACGTGGGTGGCGTGCGCGGGGCTTGAGGCCCGCAAGCACGCGTCACGTCGGGCACGACCTCTTCATTTGGAAAGGCGGAACGTCCGCCCCCACTCCTTCCCCCCTTTATAAGCGGAGGGGAACAGGGGCAGCTCGCCATTCCGCCGGTTGCTGTTCCTCGAAAATCTCCGCCACTTCCTCCTCACTAGAGAAAGCAGCGATTTGCCTTCACAACCCCCGGCGCCGCCCACACCGACAACTCCCCCTCCCCGTTTCTGCCATGGCCCCGAAGAGCGACAAGGCGAAGGGGAAGGCTGTGAAGTCGGCCGAGGCGCTGCGGCTGGAAGCGCTTCGGAAGGAGACGGCGACGTTCCCCCCTCAGCTCGATGCGCTGAGGCTGAAGAACGAATACCGCCTCTTCTGGTCGACGGTGACGCGAGCGCATCCGCGCACGCGAGTTCTTCCCGCCATCGCCCAGAAGCTGTACCCGACCGGGTACCCTTTCTTCGCTGTGTTCTTCTATTGCGGGCTCTGCCCGCCTTTTTCTGAGTTCTTCTGCGACATCATGCACACCTACAACCTCCACCTCCTTGACTTCACCCCCAACGCTGTTCTGACAATGGCGGTTTTCGCACACCTTTGCGAGAACTTTGTCGGAGTCCGCCCCAACGTAGCCCTCTTCCGCCACTTCTTTACTCCTTGGGTGGAGAAAGGAGAGCCGCTGTCCGGCGGAGTCGCCTGGGTCTCCAGGACCGGCAAGAAAGAGGTCTACTTGGAGGGGGAACTCCGTGGCAGATGGGAGGAGTGGAGGGCCGAGTGGTGCCTGATCGTCGAGGAGAATCCACCGCCGTTCACCGCCGTGCGCCGAACTCCAGTGGTGCGCGGCCGCGACTAGAGCGACCTGGCCCCGGACGACGCCAAGCTGAAGATTGCCGCCACCCGAATCCTGCGCCTCAGGTTTGCCGGGCTCACCGTCGGCGCCGTCGGCGCGGATTTCCTTCGCCGGCGTATCGCCCCCCTGCAGGAGAGGGGGAAGCCGGCTTGGGAATTCCAAAATGCAGCGGACATCATGAGGCTGCGCCCGGGCCTTAACTACAACTTCACCGTTCTGGAGCTCGTCGCAGTGCTGGAGGAGCTGTTCAGGCACGACTCCGAGCACCCAGAATGGTTCAGGTTGCCGCCGGGCGTCGTCCCCCTGTGCAACAACTCGACGCTCAGCCTCATCCTCGCGATGATGCCGCTGTGCGACTCGCACGGGATCGACGCGACCTGGCAGAAGCCGGCGGACGACGTCGTGCAGGCCTTCTTCGACAACTTGGAGGAGGTGCTGGTCGACCCCGACAAGAAGAGGGGCCTCACGCGGGACACCACCCCCGAGGAGCTGGCCTACATCGCCTCCAGGATGGAGGAGGCGGCGGCCGCCGCGGCCGCGGGCGAGTCTGGCTTCACCCTGGCCGAAGCAGACACGGCGGAGGCGGAGAGCCTCGCCGATCAAATGGAGCTCGCCGGCGCGGAGGAACCAGCTGGGCACGGTGGCACGGGCGAGCCCGCTCAGGACGCGAGCGGCTTGCCGGAGGCTGACGCGCCCTCCTCGCAGCTCCCGGGCAGCTCGTCGCAGGCGGAGCCCCCTGCCCAGCCGAGGAGGCGTCTCCGCAGGGCCGGAGAGGTGGTGCGGCAGGTCGACCAGCAACCGCAGCCCCGCGTGACGCGCGCCTCTGAAGCAGCGGGAGCGGGGTCCTCACGGGCCACGGCTTCTGCTCCTGCCGCTCCCCGTACCGCGGCGGCAACGGGGGCGGGGTCGTCCACCGCCCCCGCCAAGCGGTCCCGGGAACCCACTCCCTTGTCTCCTCACGCCTGGAGCAAGCCGGTTTTTGACTATTCCGCGCTTAGCTCCGACGACGAAGAGGAGGATAAAGAGTAAGTTCCTGGTAGAGCTTGTATCTTCTTGATTTCTGTTGCTTCGTCTTGTTTCGCAGCCCACTCACCCTCCCCGAAAGCGTTCCCTTTCAGGAGCCTGGCCCAGAGGAGGGCGAAGAGGGCCAAGGTCCCGCTGGTCGTCCTTGAGGGCGAATCTCCCCCGGCAACTGGGGAGGTGCCGGAGGCGACCTTGCCGGACTTGGCAGCGGGTTCCCAGGGCAGCCCACAGCGCAGCCTCCGGGGTGAGCGCACGGCTAGTTCTTGCCGTTTGGCGCGCGCGTGAGCTTCCCTTCTCTTCGTGGCTGACATGTGGCTGTTGTTGTTGTCGTTGGGTAGGAGCAGAGCAGCCCCAGCAGGCGACCCCGGGGGGCACTCCTGCCGCGCCGTCTGCGTCGACCACCCCGCCTAGGGAGAAATCTCCGGCAAGGGAGGAGCCCCCGGCAGGGGAGACCTCCCCGGCAAGGGAGGAGCCCCCGGCAAGGAAGACCTCTCCGGCAAGGGAGGGATCTCCGGCGAGGGACGCGGCCAGCGATCCCCCGACAACGGAGGCCGCGGCCACGGACCCTGCTACCGGTAAGCCCCCCCTGCACGGAAATCTGTCCCGGGTTATCTTTCCTGATGAGCCTTTTTGTCGGCTGCTCGGTTGACTCTTCTCCCCTCTTCCGGCCGTCAGACCCGCCCACCGCGGACCCGATGGAGACTGAGGTCGTCGTCGGGGAGGGCGCACGCGGCGATGCCGACGACGTCGTCGTCATCGAAGAGGCGGACGGCACCGACGACCCCGCAGGCGGCGGGGAGGCCGAAGCCGCCAAGGCCGCCGCGGCGGCAGACAGCGAGGGGACCGGCGACCGTGCCGACGGCCCCGAGGAGGCAGGGGCGTCAAGCACTCCGCCGTCCGGCGATCCCGCGGTTGCCGGCGCGTCGGGCCTCGAGGAGCCCCCGGCGGGTGCCTACCTGAAGGCCGGCGATGGCGTCTTCATCAGGCTCCCCTGGGAGCCTAGCTCCAGGGCGCCGGTCGAGGGGGAGGCCTTGGATGGAGAAGTGCTCGCCTCCGTCAGGCTGACAGTGGTCGACGCGCCGAGCACCAGCAGCGGCGAGCCCGAGGAGGAGCGGCTGCTCCGGAAGCTTGTGTCGCTCTACCGCGCCCGGCAGGCTAAGGTGGAGCGCCAGGAGGCGCTCGTCGCGAGGGCCGGCGCGGACATGGAGAAGCGCGCCAGGGAGCTCCGGGAGCTCAACCAGGAGGCTCTCCAGTCCTTGGCGGAGGAGCGGAGGCTGCTCGACGAGGCGCGGACGGCCTTTCTCCTCGAGAAGGCAGAGGTCAAAGAGCATCAGAGGCTTGCCGCTGCGGGGCTATCCGCGCGGGAAAGCGAACTGGTGCAACAGAAGGCCAGCCTCGCCAGCCACGAGGAGGAGGTTGCCGCGCGCGAGCAGGCGCTTGGCGGGGCCCTGCGGGAAGCGCAGGACGCTGCCGCGGCCGCCGAGGTCGCCAAGGGGGAGCTGGAGACAAGGGTGGCGCAGCTCGTCAGCGACCTCAAGGCGAGCGGCGAGGAGCTTGCCGCGCTCAAACAGGAGCGCGAGAAGGGCGCTCACACCCTTGGCGAGCTGCAGGGCCGCTTCGCCGAGAAGATCCAGGAGCTCGACGCCGCCAAGGACTCCAAGGCTGACCTCGAGCTGAAGCTGGACACCCTGGCCAAGGCGCTGGAGAGCGCCAAGGGGCAGGAAGCGACCTTGCGGAAGGAGGTAGCCGGCAACAAGGAGCTATTGAAGCGCGCCGCCATTACCCAGAACGCCTTCCAGGAGACGGTGGAGCGGTGGACCGAAGGCCTCGTCGACATCGCCACCACCATCGACAAGGAGCTGAAGCTGCTGGGGATGGAGGGCCACGAGTACCCTTCCGGCGAGAACGTCCCGCCGAGCGCCAAGCTCACTTCCTTCTTCAAGGGCTTGGTGGGGGTGCTCCAGCATCTCCGGGAAAAGATCCCGGAGCAGCTGGCCGAGGAGACGCGGGAAGCTGTCTCTGGGGCCCTCGAGAGGGTGCTGGTGAAGATCGTCTTCCGCAACCCCACCATCAGGCTCACCAACGTCCTCAGGCACTTGCCGGAAGACGCTGACCTGACGGAGATCAGAGCCCTCGTCACCCCCATTGTGGAAAGGGTGGCCGGGATCAGGCGGGTCGAGGGCGACCGCGCGGATTAGGCCGCCCACCTCTTTCTTTCCTTCCCTTGTCGCTACTGAGCATGTCATAGAAACAGCTGATTAGAGCAGCGGCAAGTCATTTTGGAATATAACTTTTATCTTAGGCATTTCATTGCGCTGTTATCTCCCTCGTTCGACTTTGTGCTTCGTACGTTCACGCCCTACGCTCCCGGGAACTTGTCAGCGCAAGCCTCCGCCTTGCCACGAGTGCCGAGTGCGGGACATCAGCAACCCGCTGGCGGAGCCTCCACCGGCAAGAAACCTTGCCGCGGCTGGCGCAACTCACTTACAATGTTGAGCAGGCTCAGGGCGAGGTAAGCGCGGCGACTGCAGTCGCGGCACGCTTAAGCTGCCGAGCAAGCTCGAAACAAAGTAGGACGCCACTCGGGATGTAGCACACTTAAGTCGTTGAGCGGACTCGAAACGAAATAAGGGCGCAACCAGCCACGAGCCGGCCCCTCCGCGCACAGGTTTCCCATACGAAGCTCGGCCGTTCGAGGAAGATAACTTAAAGATAAAAAGGAGCTTAATTGCTCAAACTTTGGCAACTTAGCTTTTCTATTGTTTGCCGTCCGGCAAGGCGTAGCTTCCTCGGGCGACGCCCAGCCTATCCTGTCATCCCCCCTTTTCGAGGTAAGGGAATAACAAAGGCTCGGGGCTTCGGGGCCCGCCATTGCTTGCCGGAGTCGAGTGCTGCACAATCGTGTCAAATAATGCATGCGCCAAGCGGAGAGGCGCGAAATCGACAAGATGTGCGGGGCACATAAGCTATGCTTGGGATCTGCGCCCGTCTCTGTACCAAGGATTACATGCAACTGCGGCAAGACTTGGACAGAGAGGATGGCCGACGGAACGGGTTCCAACTGCCGCGCTGGCAAGGTCCCTCCCACGGTCGGCGTCGACTCGTTTGGATCTTGGCGGCCTGGGCTCGCCGAAGAACGAGGTCGCCTTTCCCGCAACTTCCGGCGCTAACTTCTACGGCTACGGGAGCGGCGCAGAGTTTGCTGGAGGCGAGAAACTCGCTCAGCGGCCGGAAGGCGGTCCTCCTCAAGGAGCAGCTGCTCTTGCCCGGACTCTGCGTGAGTGGGTACTCGAGGAGGGCCGTGCGCGAGTCCGTGAGGAGGAATGCCTCCGCTCCGCGGGTTGGAGCGCAAAGGTACCTGGCCATACCTGAGCTCACTTGTGGTTGCCAAATCTGGTTCGCACGACCTCGACGCGCCACCTACCTGGCGCGCCAAAGATGTCGGGGGATATCGGCCTCCACGAGCACCTATGGGGACGGAGCCCCTTGTCGGTTCGGCGGGGGGCGGAGGTTGCACAAAGAGCAGATCGAGGCGACACACACACACAACGATTTACCCAGCTTCGGGCCGCATGGATGCGTAAAACCCTACTGCTGCTTGTCTGGTTGATTCGAGTTCTTGCTCTGGAGCGCAAGAAGCTACAGTAAGTTGGAGCTGGACGTAGACGAGGGTCTACTGGGCGTCCTTCTTCGGGTCTGGATCCCTCTCCTCCTCTAGGGTTCCATCCCCTCCTACGTGCGCATGGGCCTCCTTTTATATGCTAAGGGGTTTCCCACAGGTAGCGACGCAAGTGAGGGTAAAATGGCAAGGAACTGTGCGAACAGAGGTCGCACAGTGCTATCGCACCTAACTCTGACGGCGGGGGACAAGGGCATTAAATGCCCGTCTGGATCGCCTGAACAGTGCCGAGGCAGACCGTTAGGGGCGCCTCCGCTTGCCACAGGGGCGACTCTGCCAACGTCGCATGCCATGCGCGCGCCCCAGGTTGCGCGGCGCCCCGCCACGTGTCTCCGGGGAAGCTCCAGAGTGACGCGTGGGCAGGTGAGCTGGAGCGCATGCCTGAGGTGGTGGTTTGCCGCGACAAGTGGCTTGCCGCGGTGGTTGTCTTGCCGCACCTGAGAGCTTGCCGCTCGTCAGGCCTTGCCGGGGCGCGCGGAGCGCCGCGGCGGGCTTCTCTTGGTGTGCCTTGGTTCGGCCGTCCCGGCGAGCTCCTCCCGCCGGGGCCTTGGTGCTTCGGCTTAGTCGTCCCGGCAATCTCCTCTTGCCGGGGCCTTGGTGCTTCGGATTAGTCGTCCCGGCAAGCTCCTCTTGCCGGGGCCTTGTCGCCTTGGCCCGGCAAGCTCCTCTTGCCGGACCTCGCCTTCTTGGCCCGGCAAGCTCCTCTTGCCGGAGCTTGGTCTTCTTGGCTCGATCATTTGGCCTTCGTCCGGCCCAGAAAGGGCCATGGAGACTCTTGTCGCTCCCCTGGCAGGCCTTGCCGCGGGACGCTGCTACTGCCCGTGCACAAGTTCGGGGTACTAAGGTACCCCTACTTTAGTACACCGACAACTTGGGATAATCATGATCGTCAAAGATGGGGAAAGACACAGTCTTCATTCCTGGGTTGACATAACTAAAACTCCAGGCGGTTAAACCAAGATCACACAGAACAAGGAAGTACCTTGCTCTGATACCAATTGAAAGTGCGTTGTATCGACTAGAGGGGGGTGAATAGATGATTTTTACAAATTTGTCGCTGAGGAATTTCAGGGTGAGGAAATTTCTAAGTCATGAACAACTAGCAGTGGAGTAAGTACTCAGATGCATGCATAACAGAACAAAAGCACAGTCATCATGATGAATTGAAAGCAAGCAATGAGTACAGGAAGCGTAAACACAGGATACGCAGGCTGAAGACAAACTGACCGAAGAAATAAGATTGAGGAAATTGAGAAAGTCTTCAGTCAAAGTCTTCAAATAGTAAAGATCAAGTACAACAGTATCTGAATGAGGAAATGAAAGGGTTGATGAAATAGAACCAGTAGCTCGGTGAAGACAGTGATTTGGTAGACCAGTTCCAACTGTTGTGACAGTCGTACATCTGGTTTGAGTGGCTAGGTATTTAAACCCGAGGACACACAGTCCTGGACACATAGTCTGCACCGTATTCTCCTTGAGCTAAGGCCACACAAACCTCGCCCAATCACTCGTGGTAAGTCTTCAGGTGACTTCCAAACCTTCACAGACTCGGTCACTCGGCTATCCACAATTTCCTCTTGGATGCTCTAGACCATGATGCCTAACCGCCTGGAGGATGCACAGTCCTCAAAGGTAACAAGTGTCGGTTCCACATAGGAACAATCTCTTCAGTGATGCTCAATCACTTCGGGTTTGTAGGTGTTCGGGTTTGGCTTTTCCTCACTTGATGATTTTTGCTCAAAGACCTCGGAGGATGGGATGCTCTCAATGACAAGTGTTAGTTTCTCTTGGAGCAGCCAACTAGCTAGTGGTTGTAGGGGGCGGCTATTTATAGCCTGGGGAGCAGCCCGACATGATAAGACATAAATGCCCTTCAATGATATGACCGTTAGGTGGGTAGATATTTTGGGATAGCTGGCGCGTAGCACATCAACGGTCGGATATTTGATCTATCAAATTCCTCAGGGCTATCATGTTCCTCACTTGTAGGCAATCCGCACTGGCGAATTCCTAACTCCTCAGTCAGAAAAAATTCCTTAGAGACCAGAAGATCTTCGTCTCTATCACTGAAGAAATTGACTGAACTGTATGAGATTTCCAATGGCTTCAATCGAAAGGATTGGTAGGTGTAGGATTTTGAGATGAGCATCACTTGGAAACTTTTCCTTAGTTTTACCTCGACCCCCTTTAACAGTACGGTGTTTCCTATGACTCAAGAAAGAAAAAATGAAACTACGAAAACAAAAGTCTTCATGCTTCATATTCCTCGCATGAATATCAAGTCTTTAGGATCACACCAATTTCTTCACTTTCAAAGTCTTCAGAAAGCCAAAGTCTTCAGTTGAAGACATTCATTTTTAGGGGTCGACTTTCTCTGTAAATATCAAACTCCTCATTGACTTATAGACCTGTGTACACTCACAAACGCATTAGTCCCTTAACCTATAAGTCTTCAATACACCAAAATCACTAAGGGGCACTAGATGCACTTACAGCCCTACTCACTACTTTACTCTTACTACTACTGCACATATCTATGGCTTTGTAATTGTTGATGATTACTCTAGATATACTTGGATGCATACAATTCTCTAGAAGACTGAAGTGCAGGATGTCTTCAGACGATTCGCTAATCGTGACATGACCAACTATGGCATCAAGATCAAGCACATCAGGAGTGACAATGTCATTGAATTCTAGAACACTGGCATCGACACTTACCTTGATACACTGGGCATCACTCATGAGCTATCCGATCCATATACTCCTCAGCAGATTGGCGTCGTGGAGCGCAAGAACCGAACTCTTATTGAGATGGCCCGTACGATGCTTGATGAGCACAAGACTCTGCGAAAGTTCTGGCCTGAAGCCGTTGGTACTGCATGCCACATCATCAACAGAGTATATCTTCACAAGTTCTTCAAGAAGACATGTTATGAACTACTCACTGGTAATAAGCCAAATGTAAGTTATTTCAAAGTCTTCGGTGCTAGGTGCTGTATAAGGGATCCACATCACACTTCCAAATTTGCACCGAAAGCCCATGAGGGTTTTATGCTTGGCTAAGGAAAGGATTCGCACACCTACATGGTCTTCAACCTCTTTCACTATAAAGTGGTTGAAACTGTAGATTTGCGGTTCGATGAGACTAACGGCTCGCAAACAGAGCACCTACCAGATGTGCTAGAAGATGTTCCGGCTAGTGAAGCTATCAAGCTAATGGGTACTGGAGAAATCATCCCCACTGAGGAATAGGGTGACAATGAAGTTGTGATTACAGCCCCTTTTCAGCGTGAAGACAATGCTGAGACTGAAGACAATGCTAAAGATGAAGACATTGATCAGTAACAGCAAAGTCTTCACCCTGTTCATCCTCGTGTTGCTAATGAAGTTCAGATTGAGAAGATAATTAATAGCATCAATGCACCTGGTCCGCTCACTCGATCAAGAGATATGCAACTAGTTAACTTCTGTGGGCACTTTGCATTCATCTCCATATCTGAACCCAAGAAAGTTGATGAAGCCTTCATGGAACCAGAATGGACTCAAGCTATGCAAGAAGAGCTTCAACAATTTGAGCTCAATAATGTCTGGGAGCTTGTCAAACGTCCTCATCCGCGCAAGCACAATATTATTGGCACCAAATGGATCTACCGCAACAAACATGAAGAACATGGTCAAGTAGTCATAAACAAAATCTCTTCTCGTTGCTCAATGTTACACACAAGTAGAGGGAATTGACTTCGATGAAACCTTTGCTCCTGTGGCTAGACTTGAAGCCATTCACATACTGCTAGCCTATGCAAATCACAATGACATCCTTATGTACCATATGGATGTGAAGAGTGCTTTCCTCAATGGCAAAATTGAAGAAGAAGTCTATGTTCCTCAACCACCTGGTTTTGAAGATCTCAAGCATCCTGACATGGTCTGCAAGCTCAACAAGGCATTATATGGCCTCAAACAAGCACCTCGAGCTTGGTAGTACACACTCAAAGAATTCTTGAACAACAAAGGCTTTAAAACTGGTTTTCTAGATCCCACTCTCTTCACGAAGACATATATGGAGAACTGTTGTATGCCAAATCTATGTGGATGACGTTATCTTCGGCTGCATTGACAAAAGATACAATGATGACTCCAGTCACATGATGCAAGAGCAATATCAGATGTCCATGATGGGGAGCTGAAATTCTTCCTTTCTCTTCAAATCCGCCAACAATGCAATGGGATCTTCATATCTCAAGAGAAATATCTCAAAGATTGTCTGAAGAAGTTTGGAATGCAAGATTGCAAGGGTTACGAGACGCCAATGCCAACAAGCGGTCAACTAGGCTTCGATGACAATGGTAAAGAGTTCAATCAAAAGGTATACGGCTCCATGATTGGTTCTTTATTGTACTTATGTGCATCTATAGGCTAGATATAATGCTTAGCATTTGCATGTGTGCCCGATTCCAAGCGGCACCAAAGTGTCAGTGTTCTGGGAACGGGGGTCCCAGACTTGCCTGCCTGCGGCCCGCGGCGTGGCTCAAAAGGGGGCCCAGCACGGCCCATCTTCATCAACACAGACCCAAGACCCTCGCGAGGGGCCAAGCCTCGCGGGGCGGACGACGCGGAGCTTCCTCAGGCACGGCCTCATCAGGCTGGCTCGCGAGGAGGCGGAGAGATCAAGGCGGGGTACCTCACGAGGTGCCTGTGACGCAAGCCATGATGACCAAGGGCGCCAGGCGGGCGCCAGCCCGCGCAGTGTCCTCCTTTCCTCTTTGGTGCAAAGGGAGCAAGCGCAGGCAAGAGCATCAAGCAAAGGCACCCGTTTCGGCGCAACTAGACCAAGACCAGCCCAACGGCAGGGAGGAAGTCATTGTGGAGCCCAAGCCAGCGTCACCACCAGAGCCTTTGGCAGGCGAAGACCAACTTTAGTCAGGATAAGTGTACCAGATGTTCCCCTTCAAAATGGCCAATTGTTGGCGCCCTTCCCGCTCAATATTTGGGAAGAGGCCCAGGGCATTTGCCTATAAATAGGACTAGCCACCCCCAGGGTAGAGGCGGGCAATCAGAGACCGGAATCAGAAGAAGAGGCAGATACAGAAAATAGAGAGAGAGAGAGAAGGGTGACTGAGCTCCTCCTAGCAGTTCATCGCCCCAGCCAAGAACAGACCCTCGCGATGTTGTTCTTCCTTGTATTGCTCATCATCATCAGCCCAAGAGGCAATCTACCACACCACAAACTGGAGTAGGGTATTACACCACAACGATGGCCCGAACCAGTATAAACCCTGTGTCTCTTGTGCTGTTCTTTCCATAGCTTAGATCTTAGCGAGGCGGTGGGGTGCAAGTAGGTAGAAGGAGCAATCTCCGCGTGCACCCCAGTGTTCGAACCTCAAGGGTCTGCCGGAACCCGAAATCCGACACAAAGGATTCACATCACCTCGCTGTGAAGTGAATACTTGATATTTGGCCCACACCCCATCGCTAGGATTATGGTATCCAAAGGGCTCAGAGTTTGATCTAGTTGGATTCTCAGATGCTGATCATGTTGATGACAAGGTGGATCGCAAGTCTACATCTGGCACATGCCATTTTCTACTACTGAAGCTGAATACATTACTGTTGGATCTTGCTGCGCTCAGCTTCTCTAGATGGAGCAAACTCTCAAGGTCTATGGCATCAATAAGAAGATGGTGCCCCTCTACTACGCCAATGAAAGCGCCATCAAGATTGCACACAATCTTGTTCAGTACTCCAAGACAAAGCACATCAGATTCGTCATCATTTTCTCAGCAATCATGTGCTGAACGAAGACATTAATATCATTCACGTCAACACCAAAAAGCAGTTGGCAGATATCTTCACAAAGCCTTTGGATGAGAAGAGATTTTGCAAGCAGAGAGAGAGAGAGAGAGAGAGAGAAGGGTGACTGAGCTCCTCCTAGTAGCTCATCGCCCCAGCCAAGAACAGACCCTCGCGAGGTTGTTCTTCCTTGTATTGCTCATCATCATCAGCCCAAGAAGCAATCCACCACACCACAAACTGGAGTAGGGTATTACACCACAACGATGGCCCGAACCAGTATAAACCCTGTGTCTCTTGTGCTGTTCTTTCCATAGCTTAGATCTTAGCGAGGCGGTGGGGTGCAGGTAGGTAGAAGGCGAAATCTCCACGCGCACCCCAGTGTTCGAACCTCAAGGGTCTACCGGAACCCGAAATCCGACATTTGGCGCACCAGGTAGGGGTGCGCCGGAATTCGTCTTCCACCGCCCCGTTCTCCTCCGGTCATCGCGTCCATGTCTGACGCTCGTCGGGCCCGCGTCGAGCGCCGAGCCGCTCTCGCTTCCCGCGTCGCCCAGACGGCTCCTGTCAGCGGGCGCCCTCGCCGTTCCCCGTCACCTGCCGTCAACGCCACCACCGGCCCGGCGGGGAACGAGCAGCAAGCATCGTCTCAGCATCCGTCCGTGTGGCAAGACGGCCGCACCGCTACTCCCTCGCTCACCCCAGATGGTTCTTTGTCCCGCGCGCTCCGCGCACCCATGGAGGCTCGAGCTGCGCTCATCGCGGCAAACGAGCTCCTGCGCTACCGTCCCGTCGACGACGTCTACGAAGAATGGCTCGACCGCATCGCCGAGCTCGTCCGCGCCGCAGGGGGCTCTCCTGCGCCGTCCTTTCGGCTGCACCGCACCCCACCCTGCGCGGGCGACGAAGCTCCGGGGGCGCCCCAGCCGCCTCCTCCACAAGGAGGCGCCCTGGCTCCAAGGCGCGTGGCCCCTAGGCGGAACTCGTTCCGTCAGGTGCTAGCACTGCAAGAGCGGAGCTGCCAAGAAGTCCCTCGCCCGCAAGAAGCTGCCTGGGCGCTCCCTGCTCCAGCATGTCGCGACCCTGCTCCTGCTCCCACACGTCAAGACCCCGCGCTGCTCCCAGGTGAAGTGCATGGGGACCTACAAGACCAAGCTCTCCGTCACCCAAGGCCTCCCGTGGCCACAGCAGGCTGCCGTGCCTTCACCATCGAGCTACGCAGCGTCGCGTGGCCCGGCAAGTTCAAGCCAGACCTGCCTCCTCGTTACAACGGCACGGCCGACCCTGCGGAGTTCCTCCAGCTCTATGAGTTGGGCATCAAAGCTGCCAACGGAGACGAGAAGGTCATGGCGAACTGGTTTCCCATGGCGCTCAAGGACGGGGCCCGCACCTGGCTCCAGGCACGATCTCCTCCTGGGACGAGATGCGCACCCGCTTCATCGCCAACTTCCAAGGTACTCGCGACCGGCCACCCGCCGTGAGCGACATGCGCCGCATCAAGCAGCAACCCGGAGAGACCCTGCAGAAGTACATGCAGTGCTTCAACAACGCACGCCTCAAGATTCCTAAGGTGACCGAGGAGGCCATCATCTCAGCCTTCTCCGACGGCGTGCGCGACGTCAAGATGAAGGAGGAGCTGGCGATGCATGAGGACCTGTGCACTTCCTTGGAGTTGTTTAACTTGGCGACCAAGTGCGCCAGGGCTGAGGAAGGGCGTCTCTCCCTCCTCGAGCTGACCGCCGCAGACCCAGAAGAGAAGAAGTCCAAGGCCAAGGATGTGAAGCGCAAGGGGGCTGCCGTGCTCGCGGCAGAACCAGACACCAAGCAGGGTAGAGATCAGCCTGAGTCTTCCAAGGGCAGTCGGTACCGTGTGTACCACGACCTCCACACCCACAACACCAACGAATTTCAAGAGCTCCGAGCCGTGCGAGAAGGAAGGATCGACCGTCGCCCCGACCGCGGCGACCAGGGCTACGGTCGAGGAGGAGGAAGGAACGCGGGACGCTGGGAAGACCACGCCCCGCGCCAAGGGTGGCACGATCGACCTCACGAGGACCACTGGCAAGACCCACCTCGCAAGGGAGACTGGAGGGATCAGCCTCGCGAGGATCGCCCGCAAGGCAACGCAGGCCTCCCTCCGCTGCCTCCGCAGCCAAGGAGAAACGAGGACCGCCATCAGGACGAGGGGGCTGGGGGCTTCCAGGAGCCGCGCGCGGTCGCCTGCATCCTGGGCGGGGCTCAAGCCCCAGCCTCTCAGCGCATCTTCAAGCAGTTCGCCCACGAAGTGAATGCAGTCCTCCCCAAGCTAGAAGCCACGCGCCCTCTCAGGTGGTTGGCGTGCGCCATCACGTTCAGCTCAGCAGATCAGCTCAGGTGTGCGGCCATAGCCGGAGTCCTCCTGATGCTTTGTTCCCCAATCATCAGCAATGTGGTGGCACTAGGACCCTCATCGATGGTGGGGCAGGGCTCAACGTCCTGTCCGTGGAAACATTCAACAATCTCCAAGTGCCCTACAACCAGCTTCAGCCAACCAAGCCCTTCTCCGGAGTCACCGACGGCTCCACGGTCCCGATTGGGCAGGTCTGCCTCCCTATCACCTTCAGGGCACGCGACAACTACCGCACCGAGCTCATCGACTTCGGCATCGCTCACATTCACCTGTCGTACAACGCCATCCTTGGGTACCCAGCGCTGGCCTAGTTCATGGCCGTAACTCACCACGGCTACAACGTCCTCAAGATGCCAGGAAGTGGCGGAGTCATCACGGTGCCCTGTGAACAGAAGGACGTGGTGTGTTCCCTGGAACGAGCCTTTCAGGCCGCATCACTGGAAGACCCAGATCGCGGAAGCAGGAAGCTTCCCGAGACCACCCCCAAGAAGAAGAAGACATCGTTCGTCCCGGTCCCTCAGGAGGCAGGCCCCTCAGGGCCCACGCCTACCCAGGGGGAACCTCCTTCCATCGCATAGGAAAGCGCGCCCGGCGCCCTCCTCGGGCAGGGCTCGGGGGCTCTCCCCTGGAGGGCCACCAACCTGGCTAAGGTCACGAAGGAGGCGCTTGGGCACCACATGGAGGCGTGTTTCGAAGCACGTTTCCCTCAAGAAGGAGTAAGGCAAGGAGGGCCAAACCCTCAGGTGTTCGTCAGCAAGGCCATTCAGGAGCTACAGGAGTCAAGAGTCATGAGAGGCGGCCGCCGCCTACCAGCTGTGGCTCCCCATCCAGGCAAGGATGGTGGGCTGCGCGTCTGCGTCGACATACCAGGGCTCAATCGAGTCGCCTCTCTGGAGCGGCTCTGGCCCTCGTGAGTGGGGCGCTGCGAAGGTCCACCCCACAGCTACGTTCGCATGCCTTACGGCTTGCCAAACGCGGCTGCCACGTACCAGCGCCTCATGAGGGGCATCATGGAGGCTCAAGAGGCCAGGCGTTCCGTAGCCCTGGCAGAGATGGAGATGGTCCGCGAGGAGCCACCAGCGCCTCCGGAGCCTCCCGAGGCCCCTGGGCCTGGGGGCTCGTGAGGATCGGCTTCCGCAGCCCACCGAGTCTGCCACACCAACACTCCTTCGTCCTCAACATCATCAGGTGACATCTTTCAAATTTCATTTCCAGCTGGGAGAGACCCCCCAGGGCTGCATTATCCCCAGGCCGCGTGGGTCCGTCCCTGCGGCATGTATCCCTTTTATTTCATGTTGTTAACTTACTTTGTTGGGGGCGCCCCTCGAGCTGCATCATCCCCAAGTCGCTCGGGCCAGACCCAGCGGCATGTATCCCTTTTGCGTTTATTTCCGGCTATGCGTTCGACCCACCATGCTTGATTATTTGATGCCGGTCCACGGCACCTCTTCTTCTCCATGCCGACCACTTGCACGTTAAAGGGGGGGTACCTGAGCATCACGACTCAGGGCTCTTACCGGCTCTCCAGCCCTCTCCCTCTGGCCTTGTCCATGGCATCGCGACCTGGCATACCAGCGACGGCTGAGACCAGCTCGAGGGCCGGGACCCGAGGACGTAGAGTGCCGGCATCTACCCAAATTTGCAGGAACACATCACAAGATAAGGCCCAGTGCCAGGCGCAACCCGCCTAGAGGTAGGGCCCTGTGAGTCCCGCGCTGGCTCACGGGTGCCCAGATACACCTCGCCAGGCCCTACCATGCCAGCCACGTGTTAGGGCGGGGCTGTACATGCCCCGGGGGCTCCTCCCGGAGGGGAGCCCCCTCCCACGTACCAGTGGAAACACCATGCTCCAGGCTGGCTGACGACACTGCCGAGGAGCGGCTATGCCCGTACACATACGGAAGCGCTATGCTCCGCGCTGGTGATAAACAACTGAGGGTGGCCCCCGGTCCGCATTAACCTCAGGGAGCCCAGAGCTCAGTGTCTAGCCTCATCGTAACGCCTCCCCTCGGGAGTGCCGCGCGAGGGGGCTGGGCATGGGGCTGCGCCTGGGTCACGCCCAGACGCACGCCACGCAGCCAGGCCCCCCCCCGGGCCTGGTTCGTCGTGCGTTTCTCCCCGAGCGGAGCCAAGGTACGAAGGCCGTTTGAGCGTCAAGGGGGACTCCTGAGCATCGCGACTCAGGAGCCTAACTGGTCACGTAGCCCCTCACTCCTTAGTTCCGAAAGGCTAACGGCGGTTGAGGTATGCGCGGGGCCGGGCTCTGCAGACGTAGAACGGTAGATCCACCCACATCTCACCCTCCTACTTGTTATTCGTGCGCCAAGGGGGACTCCTGAGCATCGCGACTTAGGAGCCTAACTTGTCATGTAGCCCCTCACTCCTTGGTCCCGTCCTGGTTTCCGGTCGGGGCTAACGGCGGCTGAGGTATGCGCGGGGCAGGGCTCTACCGGCGTAGAACATAAGCAAGTAGGAAGGAAAGGCCTCCTTCACTCTCATCCGCGCGAACCACTTGCACGTTAAAGGGGGGGTGCCTGAGCATCGCGACTCAGGGCTCCTACTGGCTCTCCAGCCCTCACCCTCTGGCCTTGTCCACGGCATTGCGACCTGGCATACCAGCGACGGCTGAGACTCGCTCGAGGGCCGGGACCCGAGGACGTAGAGCAGAAAGGGGAGAAAAGGCGAGAGGGGAGCGCCATCTTAAATTTCAAGGAGTTCAAAAGCAAATATTACAGTCCACACTGTTATCTCAATGCCAAACGCAAGTTTAAATGCCTCCCCGAGGCATGATACATGTGCAGGAATCGAAGGCAGGACAGGAGCCACAACGGAATCACTTGACGGCGGTGGAGCAGCGTGGAGCGGGTTCGCCTCATGGAGCAGCAGGGTCGGCAGCGCCTCGCTTCGTCTTGGTGCTGAAGGCCCCAAACTTCCCCAGCAGAGCCTCCGCGCGACCCTTCACGGCCTCGGCAGCGACAGCGGCACGCTCGCCGCTTGCTGGCTCTAGCAGGCTGTCGAGGTCGATGCTGGGGTCGCGAAGGTAGATGTGGGTGAAGACCCGCGTCAGCGCTGCAGAAGACAGGACACGCGCCTCGGCCTCGGTCGTGGGGCCAAGGCCAAGGGCGACATCTTCAAGAGCGCGAACCAGGAAGGGAAGCAGCTTGGCGGGGCCGTCCTCGGCGCCAGCCAGCGGGCTCTCCAGGCCGCTGTCGTAAAGCGTCTTCAGCGAGGAACAAGCCTTCTCCTCCATCTCCGCGAAGGCCACGCGGTCCTCGGTAAGAACCTGGGCCTTGTCGTCCAGCTTGACCTTCCTCGCCCCAACTCCTGCTCCAGCGCGCCTAGGCGGACACGGCGCTTCCTGAGCTTGGCCTCCAGGACCTTGACGGCCGCCTCGTGAGCCTTCATGCCTTCTTCTTGCTCTTGGCGAAGGCGGGCCTCTTTCGCGAGCTGGTCCCGCAGGCCTTGCAGCTCGTCCTCCAGCATCTTGCAGCGACCACGGACGTCGGCCACCTCCCCCAGGGCTGCGTCACGGGCAGCCTTCGCCTCAAGGACGGCCTGCCTCTCCTCATCGCAAGCCGTCGAGGCCTAGATCAGTGCCGCTCGAATCGAAGCGTCGGAGCGAATCCATCCTGAAGCCAGCTCCAAGCGCCCGGCCACCAAGCGAGGGTCGGCACCAAGAAGATCCTGCCGTAGCCGGTCCAGCTCAGCAGCAGCACGATCCAGAACGGCAGAAGGAGTCGGAGAGACAGCAGTCGGTGGAGTAGGAGGAGAAGGCGGCGGCACGACCACAGCATCCTGAGGCGGAGTCTGCTGCGTCCCAACGGCTGTGGTGGCGGCAGCGGGCAAAGGCACCTCGGGAGTCGCTTAGGCCATGGGGGCTGAGCTCGCCCCAGCCGGCTCAGCTAGGCCTCGCGAGGACGACCGGGCAGGAGAGGCCCGTGCGTCGCGGTCACCTTCCTTCACAGGCAGAGGCGCTGCCCCGGATGGAAGCTCAGGAGCTCCCTTCGGCTTCTTTGCCGCTGGCGCCAGCCTACCCAAGAGATGCGGACGTCAAGCATCAGCAGCAGAACAAGAAATAAAGACAAGAATCAAGCACTTACGGGCCGTCGCCAGTAAGCTCAAGCTGCCTCCGGCCAAATTTGAAGTCCGAAAGCCGGCTGGAAGGGTCAACCTTGGGAAGCTCAGGAGCGGAAGGCGCGTCTGCGGTCCGCCTCGGGGCCGAGGCAGACCCGCGGGAGATCAGCCCGGTCATGTCCTTCTTCGGGATCGGGGGCGAGCTCCCGCCACCCTGCTTGTCATCATCCTCGTCGTCATCGCTCGGAGAGAGGCGGAGAACACGGGACCTGCGCCGCGGGAGGGGATCCCTCGACTCTCCGTCAGTCGCCTCAGAGTCAGGCCCTTTTTCCCGCTCCCCTCCTCCCTCCTCTTTGCTGGAGTCGTCGGAGGACACGTCCGCCGGTTCCTCAGGAGCTTCCGTGGGCACGGGCACGTCCCCGTTGAAGACGGCCATGGACTCCACTACCTGCTCCCAGTCGTCGCGGAGGAACAAGGGCATAGGAGCGCCCTCCAACCTCGCCACATCGCCCCCGACCAGAGATTGGAGGACCGCGGCCAGATCTTCGTCGGCCAAGGTCGCAGGGCTCGGATGGGGCCTCCACATCGGAAATGAGTACTGCCGAAGCGGAGCCAGCTGGTGCTCCAGGAATTCCCTCAGCAGCGACGCGCCGGTCAGCTTCGCCGCCGCCATGTTGGCCGGCCTCAGATCCACGTCCATCTTCTCCAACACCAGCTTCACACGGGGGTCCGCGAGCTCCGCTCGACCCCAATCGCTGGAGCTCGTGGGTTGCTCTGTGGGCAAGATCAGTCGAGGGTGGATGCGCCCAGCATCTGCCAAGACCCACTTGCTCCTGAAGCCCTCAATCCTTTTCCCGGGGCTCGAAATGGCAATGGCGCCACCGTACGTGACGAAGCTCGCGCACGCGGAAGCAGGACCGCGAGAGGTCCGGAGGTAGAAGTAGTGGCGCAGTAAGGCCACTGAGGGCTACACCCCTACGTGAGCCTCGCAGTAATAGGCGAAGATTGCCAGGAGAAGGACGGAGTTGGGGTGGAGATGCAGAGCCTGTAGCTTATAATGGCGGAGGACAGAGAAGAAGAACTCGGAGAAGGGAGGCACCAGGCCAGCAGCAATGGCGCTTACAAAGAGCGGATAGAAGGTGCTCCCTTGGCCCTCAGGGGTGGCGGAGCCGGCCTTGAACACCTTCGCCCCGTCCATGCCCTGCGCCGCCGCCATCCGGCGCAACCGGGCGAGGCTCGACTCCGACACGTTCGGCGACTCCAGGGCAGACGAGTACCAAGCTCCGGCCGGGGACTAACGAGGCGCCCTGGCTTCCTAGGTCACGCGGTCGGAGTAGATCTGTAAATTTTGGAGGAAGGAAGGAGAGGCGCAAGAAAGGGGATCTGAGAAGCAACCGGAGAAAGCAAAAAAAGCAAAGCCTGGGCAGATGCCGCTCCTTTATCAACTCGCGCGGTTGCTAAGGCGCTCACGTCCAATCAACCGCCACGCGGCGCCCAAGGCCGCAGGATGTTAGGGCCCGTGGCGCTTCGCCCTTGCCCTTTCGCCTCCCTGCACGGCCAAGTCCGGGCGTGCCTTGGGCCCGGGGGCTACTGTCGGCGTTCTGGGAATGGGGGTGCCCAGACTTGCCTGCCTGCGGCCCGTGGCGTGGCTCAAAAGGGGGCCCAGCACGGCCCATCTTCATCAACACAGACCCAAGACCCTCGCGAGGGGCCAAGCCTCGCGGGGCGGACGACGCAGAGCTTCCTCAGGCACGACCTCATCAGGCTGGCTCGCAAGGAGGCAGTGAGATCAAGGCGGGGTACCTCACGAGGTGCCCGTGACTCAAGCCATGACGACCAAGGGCGCCAGGCGGGCGCTAGCCCGCGCAGTGTCCTCCTTTCCTCTTTGGTGCAAAGGGAGCAAGCGCAGGCGAGAGCATCAAGCAAAGGCACCCATTTTGGTGCAACAAGACCAAGACCAACCCAACGGCAGGGAGGAAGTCATTGTGGAGCCCAAGCCAGCGTCACCACCAGAGCCTTTGGCAGGCGAAGACCAACTTTAGTCAGGATAAGTGTACCAGATGTTCCCCTTCAAAATGGCCAATTGTTGGCGCCCTTCCCGCTCAATATTTGGGAAGAGGCCCAGGGCCTTTGCCTATAAATAGGACTAGCCACCCCCAGGGTAGAGGCGGGCAATCAGAGACCGGAATCAGAAGAAGAGGCAGATACAGAAAATAGAGAGAGAGAGAGAGAGAGAGAGAGAGAGAGAGAGAGAAGGGTGACTGAGCTCCTCCTAGCAGTTCATCGCCCCAGCCAAGAACAGACCCTCGCGAGGTTGTTCTTCCTTGTATTGCTCATCATCATCAGCCCAAGAGGCAATCCACCACACCACAAACTGGAGTAGGTTATTACACCACAACGATGGCCCGAACCAGTATAAACCCTGTGTCTCTTGTGCTGTTCTTTCCATAGATTAGATCTTAGCGAGGCGGTGGGGTGCAGGTAGGTAGATGGAGCAATCTCCGCGTGCACCCCAGTGTTCGAACCTCAAGGGTCTGCCGGAACCCGAAATCCGACACAAAGGATTCACATCACCTCGCTGTGAAGCGAATACTTGATATTTGGCCCACACCCCATCGCTAGGATTATGGTATCCAAAGGGCTCAGAGTTTGATCTAGTTGGATTCTCAGATGCTGATCATGTTGATGACAAGGTGGATCGCAAGTCTACATCTGGCACATGCCATTTTCTACTACTGAAGCTGAATACATTACTTTTGGATCTTGCTGCGCTCAGCTTCTCTAGATGGAGCAAACTCTCAAGGTCTATGGCATCAATAAGAAGATGGTGCCCCTCTACTACGCCAATGAAAGCGCCATCAAGATTGCACACAATCTTGTTCAGTACTCCAAGACAAAGCACATCAGATTCGTCATCATTTTCTCAGCAATCATGTGCTGAACGAAGACATTAATATCATTCACGTCAACACCAAAAAGCAGTTGGCAGATATCTTCACAAAGCCTTTGGATGAGAAGAGATTTTGCAAGCTACGGCATGAGCTAAATATCTTAGAATCCTCAAATGTCCTGTGAATGGACACACATCCTAACGCTTATGCATGTTGATGACTTAGGTGCGGACACACGAGGTAACCTATGTCTTCAATTCATGAAGATACACACTCTGAGTGTGAAGACATTAATGTGGAATTTGACTTCAGAGCGCCATGATAATTATGCGTCATGTCTGGGTATAATACTTCCCATACGGTGGGTAACGCCACCACCAATCTTTCTTGAAGATTTTTGTTTGGCGTCACATACATTGCATTATCTTCATAATTGGTTTGTCTTCAACATTGGATCTGTCTTCACAATTTATCTTCACATTCTATTTGGATCTCATTGCCTATATATGTTTGGTGACTAGAACTAAGAGCGCAAGAATAAAGTTGTAACATCCCAAATTTTCAATTTGGAATGTTATACATTAGATCATCATGCATATCATATTTTATTTGCTTTGGTTTTGATCCTAGAAAATCCTAAGCAACTCAAGGACCCACGGAGAGAGTTGGGGATTTCATTATTTTCATATTTGAGTTTCCTCAAATTTTGGTGACCAGGATATACATGACCAGGATCGTATGTCTGCATGGAATTCCGAGGAGTATCATATTAGATAGAGGAACCGAGTTTACCTCAAAGTTCTGGAAGCAGTTGCATGAAACTTTGGGTACCAGGCTAGAATTCAGTACAACTTTTCATCCGCAGACAGATGGACAGACCGAGAGAGTCAATCAGATTTTGGAGGATATGCTGAGAGCTTGTGCGCTAGATTACGGATCTAGTTGGGACGACAATTTGCCATATGCAGAGTTCTCTTACAACAACAGCTATCAAACCAGTTTGAAGATGGCCCCTTTCAAAGCGTTGTACGGAAGGAGGTGCAGGACACCGTTGTCATGGGACGAAGTTGGAGACCGCCAGTTGTTTGGACCTGATTTGATTAAGGAGTCTGAACAGAAGGTGAAGTTGATTTGCGATAGGCTCAAGGTAGCCCAGTCCAGGAAGAAGAGCTACGCAGGTTCTAAACGCAAGGAGACAGTTTACAAAGTCGGAGACAGAGTTTATCTTCGAGTATCTCCACTTCGAGGGATTAAGCATTTTGGAGTTAAGGGAAAGTTAGCGCCACGATTTGTAGGACCATATCGAGTTTTGGAGCGTATGGGAGAAGTGGCCTACAAGTTGGAATTGCCCGAAGGATTGTCAGGAGTTCATGATGTGTTTCATGTTTCTCAACTGAAGAAGTGCCACGCGGAGATGGCTGACATACCTTTGAGAGACACAGTGCGATTGGAAGCAATTCAGTTGGATAACAAATTGACCTATGAGGAGAAACCAGTTAAGATTCTCGAGTTTGCCAGCCGAGTCACTCGCAGCAAGGTTATCAAGTTTTGCAAGGTTCAGTGGAGCCACCACACGGAGGATGAAGCCACCTGGGAGCGAGAGGAAGATTTGCTCAAGGACCACCCTCACCTATTTTCTAACCACCGAATCTCGAGGACGAGATTCATCTTAAGGGGGGTAGGTTTGTAACATCCCAAATTTTCAATTTGGAATGTTATACATTAGATTATCATGCATATCATATTTTATTTGCTTTGGTTTTGATCCTAGAAAATCCTAAGCAACTCAAGGACCCACGAAGAGAGTTGGGGATTTCGTTATTTTCATATTTGAGTTTCCTCAAATTTTGAGAATAGGATCATTTGATTTTAATTATTTTATCATCAATATTTCTGTTACGAAAATATGAGAGAGCGAATAAAATGACTTTCCCAAAAATAAAGAAATATTGAGGATTTAATAATAAAATCAAATAAGATTTATTTCTGAGTTTTTCGATATTTTATTTGAATTTAGGAAAAATATGCGTTTTTCAAAATTTCATTTAGGCCCCAAATAAATATTCACTTTGTCGGGCTTGATTTTAGAAGTCCGGCAAAACTTATTTCGGGATTTGTGGAGTCCGTTTAGTATTTCTTTTTATTTTTCTTCTGAGCGTAATTATCTTAGAAAAAATGAACCGACCTACGGGCCGTGTCCGACTAGGACTCCCGGCCCGTGGAGGCTTTATAAGCCGGCCCACCCGGGGCAAACCATAGCCCCGAGCCAGCCCCAGCCCCAGCCTCGCCGGAGCCACCGCCCCGCCCGCACGCTCGCCGAGGTTCGCCGCCGCCTCGATTGTCGTGCCGTTTTTTAGAAAACTGATCGGTTTTTCGTCGGTTTTATTTTCGATTTTGTTTAGTTTCGTTTTTTAAATAGATCGGTTTTATTTTTTCGGTTTAGGTTAAATAGCGAGCCTTCGCTTGTTCGTTCGTTTAACGAACGCGTTCATCGTTTAGATCTGGATAACGAACGTTCGTTCGTTAATCCGTTCGTCGTTTTTCTTTTTCTCGGATTTTCCGCGGTTATTTTCTGATCGCGATTTCTGATCCGATTTTCGTTTTAGTATAATTTTTCGCTCGTTTATCGGAATCAGGCGATTCAAGCGCCTGGAGTTTCGTCTCGAAACCCTTTATCCGTTTAACCAACTTAAACAAGTTTTTTATTCTGTAAAATTTGACCTAGGTCCAGATTAGTAGAACGAAGTTGTTTTCTTTCGCCGTTGGACTTTCGTTGCTTCGTTCAATTTGATTCTTTTTGCAAACCGGAGTTCTTAACTTGAACTTTCTGGTTAGATCTCTTATTTGAGTTTTACCTGTGCATTAGATGATTACTTATTGTATGCTTGTTTGTGTGTTTGCGATAGAATACTCGGAGTGCGCCGCCTGTTACTTTGAATCTCTAGGTTTCGCGGATCATCAGCAAGGCAAGTAACACTTTGATCATACCTCCCTATTACCCAGTTTTTATTGCATTAGATAAATCCTCAAACATTGCATGATTAGGATCTAATTAAATTGTGGGATGGGAAGTAGTTGAGGTAGTACCTATTACCTGTTTTCTTATCAAACCTTTGGGAGTTACTTCTACGTTTGCTTATTATGTCATGCTATGCTAGTAGACGTGGATTGGGTGAGTGATATCCATGACAGATGTGAGTTTTGTTAAATTAATGGTTTATCTAAGGTGGCAACTTAAACACACATCTGGGTGGATTAAGGTACCTAGGTATTCCAGGATTGCCTTTTTCTTTTTGGACCGCCACCCAGGCTCAAAGGGATCATGAGATTATTCAAACTAGAAACTTCCGTGTGCAGCCACAAGCCATTATGGGCTCTGGCATAGTTGACTAAGTCGTGCGAACTCTTACAGTGGTAGACTAGCAGATATAGGGGATGTAGGTTGGTACGGTCTATCACATCGTAAGGTGCGAGCATTTCTGAAAGACTATGTCTCGGTCATCCGTTTCTCAAACATCATGTAGTGCGAGAAATCAACGGAGGCGATCGAGTCTTGTGGGGAAAAGTGCGCAAACCTCTGCAGAGTGTACAAACTAATCATGGTTAGCCGTGTCCCCGGTTATGGATGTTTTGAGTATCTAGTACTTGGATATCATGTGAATCTCATCATGTTACTTTAAATTAATTTTGTTGGGTTTTAATGATGAGTACTTTAATGGGATTGAGGATGCTGTCAACCATTCTCAATGTTTAACAACCACGATGATAGTTAAATAAATTTATTCCTTTGCAGTAGGGAAAAACTGGCTTTACGGAAAACTGTAACCATAGAGCTTTCCACCAGCCATATATGCATGTAGTATAGGCTTAATCTTTCATTACTCTCTATGTGTTACATTGCCAGCATATTCCATGTGTTGACCCGTTTTCGGGCTGCAACGTTTCATGTTGCAGACTTTTCAGACGACGAGTAAGGTGCCTTTTAGGTCGTGGTTCTATATACTCAGTGATGCCGTTGGAGTTGATGGACTCGCTTATCTTCCAAGCCTTCCGCTGTTATCGTTATTAGATGGCCTTAAGCCATATTTATTGTAATAAGTTCTCTTTGAGACTTCGATGTAATAAGTGTGTGATTGCTACTCTGTTATAAATCCTTCAAAGTACTGTGTGGTATCAGCATTACTGATCCAGGGATGACACGTGAGCACAGAGGTCAGACTGTTTGAGGTCTGGTCGCTACAAAAGTAAAGGAACAAGAGAGTAATGAAGATGATGAAATCAACAATAGGGCCAAGGCGTTACAGTGGGGCTGTCACAGACTTGGACTCGTGGAGACACTCGCTATTTGATTGTACTATGGCCAAATGCACGCGAACAATAGCTTCAGAGGAAGTTGCTGAGCTAATGGTATTAACACATGCAAGCAAAGCATCTAACTTGATTTTTGAGTTGATCAAGAAACTTCCACAACCTGGGTTAACAATGGTGTTCGTAACCTTGTTGGCAATTTGGATGCTCGACAAAAGATCATTCATACAAGTATATTTTGGAGTTCATTATCCACACATTACTTCATTGGGAGTTTCATGGCGGACTTGGACGTGCTACAATCTTCGAAGAATGACAACTTGGCGAGGCAGAGGGACGTGATCACGCCATCTTGGATCCCTCCTCCAACGGGCTATTGGAGTGAACGTCGATGTTGTCTTTGACAAGCAAGATAGTAAGGATGCGACAACGATTGTAATAAATTTTGAAGGTGATATCATGGGAGTTTCGATTGTCATTTTTAAAGGTATTCAAGTCTTTGAGACTTTGAAATCACTCGTCTGCTAGGAGGCGCTCTCACTCGCAAGTGTTTTGCTCGTCCATAAGGCGAGAACTGCAAGCGACTGCCTCTGGGTCATCAATACCCTCCATGATAGTTATATGTGTCACTATAGGAAGATGACAAAGGAGATTTTGGCAGGAGCAGGGTGTTCGAAATGATATCATTTGTTGATGTGAATATAGAATCGCATATGTTAATAACTATTGGTCACTGAGTGTGGCTGACTACTCCGTTTAAGGACATATATATCTCAAATTTCTTAAATAAAGTGGGTACCGTGTCTAAAAAAATTCCAGATATCTGTATGTCTCTGCAGAAAAATATGATTAATATCCTTTAGTACCATTTTTTTAAACATCCTTGCAGAGTGAAATCGAAGAGCTAAAGGAAAAATCGAAGAGCTGGAGCCAAATAATAACATTAGCACCACACCGTAACCCCACCAACCCTGCTCCGTATGGCGGTCCACGCATGTCAGTGATGGAACCGCACAAACTAAGGACGGGCCCACCAGTTTTAGCGACCCCAAAACGGGTCGACATCTGGGTCTACCCGTCATTGGCGTGAAGCAGACGAGGGGCACGCGGAGAGAGAGAGAGAGAGAGAAGAGAGTTAAAGCGGCCATTTCTTCGTCGACCTCGTCGCCCCCGCGCGGACGTGCTCCGTCGTCGTCGTCGTCGCGGCCGTCCAAAGGAGAACGATTCCACACGGAGTTGCTGTTTTTATCCGAGAAGCCTGGATACTCGGTCAGAACCACTCGATCTCGATCTCTCGCTTTGTTAATCTTGGGTCTAGCTAGGTGGATAAGGTGCGATTTTGGGGGCGAATTTTCCTCCATTTCTTCATACAATCTTGATTGGTTTTGGAATGACCTCGATTGCTTGGATTTCCGCGCGAATTTTATATCTAAATCTTGCCGTTCGCGTTGTTGCAGGGATTGCGCGGGGGAGGCAGCGGTCCATTCCTGCGGTCGACTCGGTTCTTGATAGGCTTAGTAAACAGAGAGGGAGGGAGGGAGGGATGGACGAGAAGGCAGCCAAGATGGAGAAGCTCTCGTCGGCGGCGGCTTTCGTGGAGGGCGGCGTGCAGGACGCCTGCGACGACGCCTGCAGCATCTGCCTCGAGGCGTTCTGCGACAGCGACCCCTCCACGGTACCTACCGCTAGCTTACGGATGTAATGGTGATTGGCCATGGAAATCTTTCGATTCGGTGGTAGACGTGTCTGAAGTTCTGGTTTCTTGTTTTGAATTGCCACAGGTTACAAGCTGCAAGCATGATTTCCATCTCCAGTGCATCCTTGAGTGGTGAGGACCATGCTTTCTTGTCTTTGCATTTCCCCTCAAGTTCTGTAACCATTCCGTTAGAAATTTAGAATGATATTGCCTGAAACTATCATGCGAGTATGCAGTTTGCTGCTGTTAGTTTGTTCATGGTAAGATTTGAAACATCGATGAATTGATTCGAGAGTCACATTATATTTTCAAGAGTTGCAGTTTATATTTTGGATGCTGAATGATTGGTTTCCTGCGTTGCACTTTTTGGCCGGAGGATTTGTTGTTCTGCACCATTTATCTTCATTTCTTACTTCTGCCACTCATTCAAAACTTTCAGATGAAACGCCATGTTACTACTATATAGTAGCTTGATCACTACAATGACCCATTGACTGTCACTTGTAATTCGGAAGAGTTGCAATTTCTCTTTGTAACTGTTGGTTGATTGGTTTACCACATCGTTGTGTTGCAACTGCGACTCCTTACATATACTTTCTGATGTACTAATGTAATTGATGTTGTAGGTGCCAGAGAAGCTCCCAGTGTCCCATGTGTTGGCAGGCAATCAGCATGAAGGACCCTCTGAGGTAGAAATTCTTATGTAAACCAGGAGTGAGATCAATTGTACATTTCTAGCCAAGTCTCACTTAAATTCTTGAATTACAGTCAAGAGCTCCTTGAGGCTGTTGAACAGGAGAAGAATGTGCAAGCAGATCGCTCACGCACGACCGCCGTTTTTCGCCATCCAATGCTCGGACATTTTGAGGTGTCATTTCGCATTTCCATTGCCCTTCTAACAATGGCTTTCTTGCTGCCATGTCTCGATCCACCCAATGCCTGTACTGCTGCTGATGCTGCTATTTCTCCCAGGTACCAGTTGATACAGATGATGCTGAGCTTGAAGAACGTCTCATGCAACACCTGGCCGCTGCTGCCGTGACACGTAGGTCGCACCGCCATGGTAGAAGGGAAGGCCACCGCGGAAGATCAGGACCACACGGTCGCACACAAATTGTAGTATTTTCGACAACTGAAACTACCTCTAGTGACCCCATTTCTTCAGATTCACCACAAGTAGGGGACAGCGAGTATTCTCCTGCTATAATCTCTGCTCCTGTGGATGCCATGGAAGAAGCATCTGCCAACATACTAGTGCACAATAATACTTCATCTAACTGCCCTGTTGGATCAAATGATAGGTGATTACTATTTTCATCTGATGACATAACTACCAGACGGCCTACATCGGTGGTTTTTTGTCTTCTTCTCATGTTTATTGGTTTAACACTCACTACATAATGACCTTGATCAGAATTTCTGGTCATGAAGCATCTCCCATCAACCAGGATGGAGCTGGACCATCGGATCCACAATCTTTCTCAAACACACTCAAGACTCGCCTGCAGTCGGTTTCGGTCAAGTAATACTCTCTGATTCCTTCAAACTTCAGAGACCTTTGGAATTGGAAAACCAACATTATTGTAGCCAACTTATATTTGTGGTCTCCCTTAACAATGCTAGGTACAAGGACTCGATAACGAAGAACACCCGTGGGTGGAAGGAACGGTGGCTCTCTCGGAGTGACACGATATCGAGTCTTGGTTCTGATGTGAGGAGGGAGGTTAACGCCGGAATCGCTGCTGTGTCTCGCATGATGGAGCGGCTAGAAACGAGGGACGGGAGTGGCTCTGGGCCCTCATCGGCTTCTTCGGACAATGTTTCTTCTGCTACAGATAATCAGGGGGCCGCGTCGTCCAACTTTTGTGCTTCCGTAAATGGCGCCTCGTCTTCGGCAACTTGTGCGTCGAGATCTGGTTCACAATGAACCATCTTCTACCATGAAAGATGAACTTATTTTTAGCTGCAAGTTGAACCTGGCATCTGGTACTATTAGAACAGTCACATGTAACATGTTTGATTTGTGCAACCAAAGATGCAGCTGTAAAGAACTGGTTTCAAGAATGATATGAGCCAAGGTGGTGCAACGTCAACCACACAGTAGCTCTTGTTCGTTTCTTCGTAGACCTGCAAGGCTACGACAGCCAGTTGTTTCATCAGGCCATCTTATGAGCCATAGTGAAGGGAACATCAGAGTCGTGATATGAGATTCATGTCTCCATGAACTCTCTGTATAGAGATGCAGAACAGTAACTGCACAGTTAATTTCTGTTCATTGTTGACAAAAATTCTGCATCGATTTGGCAGTCTTGGATTCCTTCCGAATGTGGCACCGATACACAAAACTTGCACTTCTTTCTGGCCTAACATGTTCTTTGGCCTCTTCTTTGCTTTCCAACTCAAATAGCTAACCAGGCAATGGACTGATGGATTGTCTGTACTTGAAGGGGCGCGCTTTGTTGTGCCATTGATATTCTGGGTTTTTCATAATTTTTTACTTCCTCTGGTTTAAAATATAAGGTGTATTAGTTTTTTGATAAGTCAGACCTCTTTAAGGATAATTTTCTTCTTAGGCTCAATAATCTGGATACTAAGTGTGTCTCAATTAATCTGAATCGGAGGAAGTCATTCTTCTGTACTTTCTTCTTGCTTTCTTAGCCATGAATTTAGAACCTCAAATATGGAGGCTCATAATTTTGCTAAGCATGCTTTAGCTTTAGAGGTTGACGGCCATATTATCAACCTGACGATCTTTTCTTCGTCCAAGTAAACATTATGACAAATCAACCACGCTTTTGTTTTCCTAAAATCAACAACAGCATACTTTTAGGTTAGGGGCAACAGCATTTTTTTTCTCCCGGTGATATAAAAAACAAGTATTTCTCCCGTTCCTACGGACACATCTTTTTGGCCGTCGGCCTTCCTTCTACTTAATGGAATCACGGCAGCTCTCCTGCTGTCTTAAAAAAAAACAGACACATCTTTGGTCAGACACATCTATGGGTTCTTGCCCATAGACCACCGTGAATGGAGTTTTGTCTAGAGTGGAGTGAAACGCCGAGTTGTACCAGAACTCTGCAAGCGGCAACCATTTGCTCCAAGCGATCAGTTCTCCTCCATCTCCACCTCCTTTGTGTAATCGTCTTCACATCTTCTTCACCATCAACATCCACAAGCTACGCGAGGAAACACTAGGGTAAGGTGAGTGCACACCTCGCCGTCTGCCGCTCCGGTACCGGCGGCTACAACCCTTGTCGTACGACCAACAATGGCCTCAACAGTGTCGAAGATCATCAAGATGGCTACCTTCCATCTTCCCACTGCCGAGTAGATCGCTCATGAGGATGAGAACCGGGGCTGCCTCCACTCCGTCCTGCTGGCTGCGGACATGCCCAAGCCTTGCGTCATCGTATCATTCGACTCGGCTGGCATGTGCTTCTCCTTCAAGCTTGAGCTGAGCCACTACCTACTGCCACGGGAGTGATTCCTATGCGCCCGGTGGCGGTGGATGATGGCTATTTCCCTTCGTTTGATCTTCCCTCTGAGTTGCTCGCGTGGGAAAGTTGTCGCTCATTGTTGTCCAAATTCTGGTCTCAGACAGGAGACGACAGGTGATACGTCTCCAACGTATCTATATTTTTTTATTGTTCCATGCTATTATAGTATCAATCTTGGATGTTTTATATGCAAGTATATATCATTTTTGGGACTAACCTATTAACTTAGTGTCAAGTGCCAGTTTCTACTTTTTGTCTGATTCTATTTTTTTTCCAGGAAATTAGTACCAAACGAAGTCCAAATGCCACGAAACTTTTTGACGATTTTTTTGGACAAGAGAGACCTTAGAAGCTTCAGGAGGAGACTAGACGTGCAACGAGGAGACATCAAGGCACTTGGGCGTGCCCAATTACCTTGTGGGCCTCTCATGGCTTTGTCTGACCTAATTCCACCTCTATAAGTTCTCTAAAATCGAGAAACCAACAGAGAGCCACCCAAAATACGTTTTCCGCCGTCGCAAGTTTTTGTTCTTCGGAGATCCCATCTGGAGACCATTTTCGGTACTCTGCCGGAAGGGGAATCGATCATGGAGGGCCTCTACATCAACCTTGCCGCCCTTCCGATTATGTGTGAGTAGTTTATCACAGACCTACGGGTCCATAGCTAGTAGCTAGATGACTTCTTTCTCTTTGATCTTCAATATAGTGTTCTCCTCGATGTTCTTGGAGTTCTATTTGATGTGATCTTCTTTTGCGGTGTGTTTGTTGGGATCTGATGAATTGTGGGTTTATGATCAGATTATCTATGAATATTACTTGAGTCTTCTCTGAACTCTTTTATGCATGATTATTATAGCTTTGTATTTCTCTCCGATCTATCCATTTGGTTTGGCCAACTAGATTGATTTATCTTGCGATGGGAGAGGTGCTTTGTATCGGGTTTAATCTTGGGGTGATCTATATCTCAGTGATAGAAAGGGACACGACACGTATTTATATCGTTGCCATTAAGGATAAAACGATGGGGTTTATTCATATTACTTGAGTTTACTTTGTCTACATCATGTCATCTTGCTTAAGGCGTTACTCCGTTCTTTATGAACTTAATACTCTAGATGCATGCTGGATAGTGGTCGATGTGTGGAGTAATTGTAGTAGATGCAGGCAGGAGTCGGTTTACTTGTCTCGGACGTGATGCCTATATACATGATCATTGCCTTGGATATCATTATAACTACACGCTTTCCTATCAATTGCCCAATAGTAATTTATTTACCCACCGTATGCTTTTTGTTCGAGAGAGAAGCCTCTAGTGAAAGTTGTGGCCCCCGGGTCTATCTTTATCATATATTAAAATCCAAAAATACCTTGCTGCAATTTATTTACCGTTATTTTATAATGTGCTTTTTGTTTATCTATCTACCATTATCACACTTGATCCTTGCAATTAACCGCCGAGAGGATTGACAACCCCCTTGATCGCGTTGGGTGCAAGTATTTGTTCTATTGTGTGTAGGTGCTATTCACGAGGTCTTGTGTGGTTCTCCTACTGGATTGATAACCTTGGTTCTTAATAGAGGGAAATATGTATCTCGACTGTACTGCATCATCCTCTCCTCTTCGAGGAAATCCCAACGCAGCTCACAAGTAGGAGGAAGAATTTCTGCCGCTGTTGCCGGGGAGACATCACCAAAACCTATCAAGTACTATCGCATAAACTTTCATCTCCTTGCATTTACTTTCATTTGTCTTTTGCCTCCCGTTTTCATCTCCCCCACTTCTAAAACGTTTTCACAAAAACACAAAAATATTTTCCGTTTGCCTTTTTGCTTATTTGCTCGCTTGAAGTTGCTATCATGTCTGAGTTCGTTATAAAAAAAGTGAGGATGGTAAAATTCCTAAAGTTAAAATTTCCACAAATTTGGATTCTAAAAAATTTCTTGCGAGAAGTGGGAACATCAGAGGGAAAAGTGTTATTCAGGAATTCTTTAATTGTGCAGGGGCATTGATACTTCTTTGTCGTATCTACTTTTCCTAACGCTTTTCCTCTTGTTTTGGACTCTAATTTTCATGATTTGAATGAAACTAACCCGGACTGACGCTGTTTTCAGCAGAACTACCATGGTGTTGTTTTTGTGCAGAAATAAAAGTTCTCAGATTGGAACGAAACTTTTTGGAGATTTATTTCAGAATAAAAGAAAAATACTAGAGCCAAGAACCACCAGAGAGGGCCCCCTGGGTGAGCACAACCCACCAGGGCACCCCCCTCTAGGCGCGCCCAGGTGGGTTGTGCCCACCTGGTGGCCCCGCAGACCCTGATTCCGACTCCATAAATACCTATTTTTCCAGAAAAAATCAGGAAGGAAGAATTATCTCCTTTCACGACACGGAGCCGCCGCCACCTCCTGTTCTTCATCGGGAGGCCAGATCTGGAGTCCGTTTTGGGCTCCGGAGTGGGGGATCTTCGATCTTCATCATCACCAACCCTCATTCATCACCAATTTCATGATGCTCCCCACCGGTAGTGAGTAATTCCTTCGTAGGCTCACTAGTCTGTGAGGAGTTGGATGAGATTCATCATGTAATTGAGTTAGTTTTGTTAGGGCTTGATCCCTAGTATCCAATATGTTCTGAGATTGATGTTGATATGACTTTGCCATGCTTAATGCTTGTCACTTTGGGCTCGGGTGCCATGATTTCAGATCTGAACCGTTTATGTTTTCACCATTATATCTATGTTCTAGATCCGATCTTGCAAGTTATATTTACCTGTTACGTGTTATGATCCGTAAACCCCAGAGTGACAATAGTCGGGATACTTTCCAGTGATGACCGTAGTTTGAGGAGTTCATGTATTCACTATGTGTTAATGCTTTGTTCCGGTTCTCTATTAAAAGGAGGCCTTAATATCCCTTAGTTTCCTTATGGACCCCGCTGCCACGGGAGGGTAGGACAAAAGATGTCATGCAAGTTCTTTCCATAAGCACGTATGACTATTTACGGAATACATGCCTACATTATATTTATGAACTGGAGCTAGTTTGCATCGCCCTAGGTTATAACTGTTATATGATGAATATCATCCAACGAATCCACCGATCCAATGCCTACGAATTTCTCTTATATTGTTCTTGCTAAGTTACTACTGCTGCTACTACTGTTACACTTGCTACAAAATCATTGCTATCACTGTTACTGTTACTATTGCTGTTACCACTATTACCAAAACTATCATATTACTTTGCTACGAATCACTTTGCTGCAGATAATTAATCTCCAGGTGTGGTTGAATTGACAACTCAGCTGCTAATACTTGCAAATATTCTTTAGCTCCCCTTGTGTCGAATCTATAAATTTGGGTTGAATACTCTACCCTCGAAAACTGTTGCGATCCCCTATACTTGTGGGTTATCAAGACCTTTTTCTAGCTTTGTTGCTGGGGAGCATAGCTATATTTGTTGAGTCACTTGGGATTATTATCTATTTATCACTATGAAGAATCTGAAGGATAGCAAGACTAAGATATTTCCCTCTAAGACGAGGTGAGGTAAGGAACTGCCATCTAGCTCTACACTTGATTCACCTTCTATTTTGAGTAAACTTGCAACACCACCACATGCTATTAATTATGATATGTTGCAAGTTACTGATGATGCTACTTCTGCTATGGATAATGCCTATGATGATGCTAGTACCTTGCTTGATGATAATGTGCCACTAGGTGATTTTCTTGATGAACAACTTGCTAGAGCTAAGGATATTGAGAATGTTGAAACTGATGAAATAATAAGGGCAACCCAGTGCATGTAGCTCCCGCTTGCGCAGGGTCCGGGGAAGGGTCCGACCACTTTGGGTCTATAGTATGCAGCCTTTCCCTACATTTCTGTAAGAGGTTGTTTCCAGGACTTGAACCCGTGACCTCATGGTCACAAGGCAGCAGCCTTACCACTGCGCCAAGGCTCCCCTTCGTTGAAATACTTGAAACTAAAAATCTTGAAACACCTATTAGACCTAGATCTCCTAGATATGAATTGCCCAAGATACCTGAGGGTTATGTTATGGATGAGGAGACAACTAGACACTTTCTTGCTTGCAATGATAGGGATGATCTTAAGAAATTATTATGCAAACTGAAAGAAAAATCTTTGAATGCTAGAATGAAATGTGATCCTAAGTTTGCTACTTCACCTATCTTTGTTGATGATAAGGATTATGAATTCTCTGTCGACCTAGAGTTAATTACTTTGGTTGAATATGATCCTTTCTATGGTTATGAAACTGAAACTATTGTGGCACATCTTACTAAGCTGAATGATATAGCCACCCTATTTGCTCATGATGAGAAAATTCTCTACTATTATATTCTCAAGTTATTTCCAGTCTCATTACAGGGTGATGCTAAGACATGGTACAATACTCTTGCCCCTGGTTGTGTGCATAGTCCCCAGGATATGATTTACTACTTCTCTAAAAAATATTTTCCTGCCCATAAGAAACAAGCTACCTTACAGGAACTATTTGACTCTGTGCAAATTGAAGAAGAGAGTATCCCACAAGCTTGGGGGAGGCTTCTCCAATTGCCTAATGCTTTGCCTGATCATCCTCTTAAGAAAAATGAAACACTTGATATCTTCAATAGTGGACTAATCGATGCTTCTAGGGACTTCCTAGATATTTGTGCTAGTTGTGTTTTCAGGGAACGAACTGTTGAACGAGCTGAGAAGTTATTAAACAACATATTGAGAAAGTATGATGATTGGACTCTTCCTGAACCACCGCCTAAATCCACTCCGAAGAAGAGGGGTATCTTATATCTCAATCCTGAAGATATGCAAGAGGCAAAGAAATGCATGAAGGAAAAGGGTATTAAAGCTGAAGATGTCAAGAATTTACCTCCTATTGAAGAAATACATGGACTTGATATACCACCGCCACAGGTGGTATAGGTAAACTCTTCAATGAAATTTGATGAAAGTGACATCCCTTACAACAAATACCCTAGTCAATGCCTTTATGAGTTTGATAATTACATTAGAAAACAAGATCACTTCAATGAAAATGTTATGAAACAATTGAAATAGAATTATGATATGATTGCTTGCTTGAGTAACTTGTTATTTAGAATCACTAATGATGTCAGAGGTGTAGGAAAACATGCCTCTATGGTTCATACCCAGTTAGAACAAGTTGCTAAATCTCAAAAAGAATTGCTTGATGAAATGAACAATAATATAAATGACTTTGCTGTTGGAGTAGCAACTAGAGGAGGTAAAATGACTCAGGAACCACTCTATCCTGAGGGTCACCCTAAAATAATTGAACAAGACTCTCAAAGCATTAACACTGAAGCACCTAGTCCTTCTAAAAGGAAAAAGAAAAAGAAAATGATAAGACTTTGCACCTAGTCCTTCTAGTGAACCTGAAATAGAAAAACCTCCTGAAGCTAATAATGATGTTCTCTATTTCTGATGCTAAAACTCAATATGGTAATGAACATTCATCTAGTGATAATGAAAAAGATAATGATGATGTTCATGAAGACACTCAACTAGATAAATATAAAGAACCAGATAATGATGTTGAAATAGAACCAGTTGTTGATCTTGACAACCCACAACCCAAAAATAAAAGATACGATAAAAGAGACTTTGTTGCTCGAAAACATGGAAGGGAAAGAGAACCATGGGTTAAAAACCCATGCCCTTTCCACCCAAATCAACTAAGAAGAAAGATGATGAATAATTTGAACTCTTTGCCGAAATGATTAGGCCAGTCTTTTTGTGTACTTGCTTGACTGATGTTTTAAAGATGTCCCCTTATGCAAAATATATGAAAGACATCATCACTAATAAAAGGAAAATACCTGAAGCTCAAATCTCCACCATGCTTGCTAATTATTCTTTTAAGGATGGAGTACCTAAAAAACTTGGAGATCCGGGAATACCAACTATACCTTGCTCCATCAAAAGAAACTATGTGAAAACTGCTTTGTGTGATCTAGGAGCTGGTGTTAGTGTTATGCCTTTTTCGTTATATAAAATACTTGACTTGAATAAATTCACACCTACTAAAATATCTTTGCAAATGGCTGACAAATCAACTGCCATACCTATCGGTATTTGTGCGGATGTGCCTGTTGTTGTTTCAAATGTTACTATCTTAACAGACTTCGTTATACTTGAGATGCCCGAGGATGACAACATGTCGATTATCCTTGGTAGACCCTTTTTGAATACTGCAGGGGCTGTTATCGATTGCAATAAAAGCAATGTCACTTTTCATATCAATGGTAATGAGCATATGGTGCACTTTTCGAAGAAACAATTCTAAGCGAATGGTATTAATGTTATTGAAAAATCTCCAACGCTCACTATTGGAAGTTTTCAACTACCTCTACCTATTGCCAAAAATAAATATGATATACTTATTGTCGGGGACATGCAGATCCCCGTTGAGGTAACTTAGTGTTTTACGAAAGTTCTTCGGTTTCATGCAAATCGAAGGTGGGTGTTAATAAGACTTGATCAACCTTATTAATGGATCATTTTTGAGAGGTATGAAGTTGATGAATTTATTAAGCACTACCGTCTGTCCTTACCTTGTGCTTTCTGTTTTTCTTAGTTAAATAAAATAAAATGCCATGTTTATCCTGTTTTCTTAATTTTCCGTGCAATAAAAGATGACACAAAAATAAAAGTTCTCAGAATGTCCTGCAGATTTAATATGATTTTTTTTCTAAATATTTTTGAATTTTTAGTGGAAATAACATCTCGGGGGAGGGTGCACTAGGTGGGCACAACCCACCTGGCGCGAGCAGCCCCAGACGCGCTCTGGTGGGTTGTGGTCCCCATGTGGGCCCCTCACTTATCTCTTTAGCCCATGTCATCTCCTACCCCCAGAAATGTAACATCCGAAATTTTTAATTTGAAATGTTATACATAGGTCATCATTGCATATCATATTTTATTGCATTTTGGTTGATCCTAGAAATTCTAAGCAACTCAAGGACCCACAGAGAGAGTTGGGAATTTCGTTATTTTCATATTTGAGTTTTTCTCAAATTTTGAAAAGAGGATCATTTGGTTTTAATTATTTTCTCTTCAAATATTTCTAATATGAAAAATAAAAGAGAGGGGATAAAATGGCTTCTCCAAAATAAATAAATATTGGAGGAAAAATATTAAAATCAAATAAGTATTTTATTTGGATTTTATTGCTATTTTATTTGAATTAGAAAAATATGCATTTTTCAAAATTGCATTAGAGGCCTTCACTTTGTCCGCAATATTATTAGAGGACTGCGAAAATTTATTTCAGGATTCTTGGACTCCGTTTAGTATTTCTTTTATTAGTTTTTCCGCGTCAGGTTTATTTTAAAAAAAGTGAACCGACCTAACGGGCCGTGTCCGTCCCGGACACCTCGCCCCGGCTGGGCCTTTAAAGGCCAAGGCCTCACCCCGCCAGCCCAACCGCCCCGCCCCGCAAACCCTAGCGCCGCCGCCGCCGCGACGCCGCGCCCCGCGGAGTCGCCGACCGTAGCCCCGGCCCGTCGCTGCCGCCACCCCGTCGCCCCGCCGCCGCCGTTACCGGCCGCTGCCAGAGTCCCCGCCACCGGAGCCGCCGCCCGCCGCCACCCATCCCGCCGTTGCCGAGGTAGCCACCGACGCCGACTCGGTTTTCTCAGGAAAACCGAGAAAACCGTCAGTTTTTTTTCAAAACCCTAGATCTAGTTTTTTTTAGTTTCGGTTTGTTTTTTTCGGTTTAGTTAAATAGCGGACGTTCGTCCGTACTTTCGTTTTAACGAACGCTGTTCGTCAGCTAGCCGCAGACAGCGAAAGTTCATTCGTTAGCTGGTTCGTCTAGTTTTATTTTCCAGGGTTTTTCCGCGATTATTTTCGATCGCGATTTCTGCCCTGATCTTCGTTTTCGTTTATGTTTTCGCTCGTTTATCCAAATCAGGTGAAACAAGCGCCTAGATCGTCGTCTCGAAGCCCTCTTTCTGTTTAACCAACTTGAACAAGATTTTGGTACTGTTAAATTTGACTTTTGTCCAGATTAGTAAATGGATCTTGTTTCTTTCGTAGTTTGAGTTTCGTTGCTCCGTTTGATTTGTTTCTTTTTGCAAACCGGAGTTCTTCAGTTGAACTTTCTAGTTAGATCTTCTTATTTGAGTTTTATCTGTGCTTCTGGTTGAGTGCTTATGTATGCTATTGTTTGTTTGCGATAGAATTCCGGGAGTGCGAAGCGTGCTACTACAAGTCTCTAGGTTTTGCGGATCATCAGCAAGGCAAGTAACACTTTGATCATATCCCTTTATTACCCAGTTTTTATGCATTAGTTGCAATCCTCAAACATTGCATGATTAGGATGTGATTAAATTGTGGGTATTGGGAAGTAGTTGATGAGGTAGAACCTATTACCTGTTTTATTATCAAACCTTTGGGAGTTACTTCTACGTTATGCTCAGGATTGCTATGCTATACTCGTAGACATGGATTGGGTTTGAGTGTATCCATGACAGATGTGAGATTGTTAATTAATGGTTAACATAAGGTGGCTACTTAAATACACATCTGGGTGGATTAGTTGCGGGCACCTGGAGAATCCAGTGTTGTCCCAGCATATCTCGGAGTACCCGTGTGATCATCCTACGGCTCGCCACCCAGGCTCAAAGGGATCATAAGATTATTCATGCTAGAAACTTCCGTGTGCAGCCACAAGCTATTATGGTCTCTAGCATAGTTGAGTAGGTTGCATGACCTCTTCCAGTGGTAGGCTAGCAGATGTAGGGGATGTAGGCCGGTACTGTCTACCCAGGGTTAGAGTTAATGCTTCCGAAAGACTGTGTCTCGGTCATTCGTTTCTCAAACACCATGTAGTGCGAGAAATCCAGTGGAGGAGATCGAGTCTTGTGGGGAAAAGTGCGCAAACCTCTGCAGAGTGTACAAACTAATCATGGTTAGCCGTGTCCCCGGTTATGGACATCTTGAGTATCTGGTACTTGAATTATTGATTTGATCTCATCACCCTATGTTAATTTGTTGGTTTGATAATGATTACTTCAATTGGGATTGAGTTGGAGGAACCTACTCAATGTTTCAACCACCATGATAGTTAAATAAAATATATTCCTTTGTTGTAGGGAAAAATTGGCTTTTCACAAAAAAATATAACCATAGAGCCTCCACCAACCATATATGCATGTAGTGATAGCATTTATCTGTTAATTGCTCTACTGTGTTATATTGCCAGCATATTCCATGTGCTGACCCATTTCGGGCTGCAACGTATCATGTTGCAGACTTTTCAGACGAAGAGTAAGGTGTGCTAGGTCGTTTGTCATGCACTTAGCTATGCCGTTGGAGTTGATGGACTCACTTTATCTTCCAAGCCTTCCGATGTTATCTTAGTCAGATGGCCTTAAGCCATATTTATTGTAATAAGTTCTCTTTTGAGGCATTCAATGTAATAAGTGTGTGATTGCTACTTTGTTATAAACCCATTTGAGTACTGTGTGTGTCAGCATTACCGATCGAGGGATGACACTGAACACAGAGACTTGACTGTCTGAGGTCGGGTCGCTACAAGATGGTATCACAGCACACGCTGAATGTAGGACACGACCACTAAGATGAGCCATAGGTCACTCTTCTCTACTCATTTTGGACTCCTCTCCATTTTCTACTCTTTAGGATGGCGGACTCAAGGAACAAGTTTGCACAACCGGATGAAGGCACACCTTTTGGGAGACACTTGAAGGAAGTCACTAGGTACCTGAATATCGGAATACCAAGCTTCACCGGGACCTACACCGCCACTTTACCAGAAGAGGAGCGATGGTTGATTCGAGTTCAAGTTCCAGGAAGGACATTCACGCCAGTCACTAAGCCCATAGAGTTTTCCTTTGATGCACCAACCTGGAGTCTAGGAAAGAGCATGGTAGCCTACATCGCCTTGGGATGCATTGGCGAAGTTTATCACAAGGAGCTTAAGGACACCATCTATCAGATATGTGGGTGCCGAGATGAGCAATGGGAGATAGTCCGCACCAGGAGGGACAGGTCCATTGCAGCTTTCATCCAGGAGCTAAACCAGCACATTCGTCGACAGGAGAATTAGATGTACGCAAGCATGATAGATTTGAAGAAGGCGTTAACCAGGAACATGGAGCTAGAAGAGGAACTCAAGTCTACACACGACGGATACGAGGAGGAAATCACAATACTAGTGGAGAAGAATGACGACCTGACAAGGAAGCTAGGAGTATTCATGGGAGACCCCGCGCCAGGAGGAGAAGACGATGAACCCAAGGAGATTTGTTCCGAAGACTACATCATCATCGATGACATCGACTCCGACCCCGATGAAAGTGACGATGATTACGAAGACGAAGCTGGAGCGGATATCATGGTGTCTTCCACCGATCAAAACTCCTAGTAGACCACCATATTATTAGTAGTATTCCCCCATGTACATAGCAGTAGTCCGAGCACTTTTGTAACGATAGTTCTAGAACGATTGTATGCCCTTGCTTGAATTGATTTGGTGCGATATGATTGTGTTTGTCTCATGTGCATATGGGTAGTGCTTTCTCACTAGACCTCACTCTATTCAAATCTCTCCCCTCTAAACCCATTAGATGCCTCCGAGACGTGACACCGGATTTGTCTTCCCACCGGAGATCACTCAGTTGATCCAGTAGCAGAATGCCTTGATACAACAACTAGCCCAGAACCAAGGCAACAACAACAACAACCCTCCACCACCACCTCCAGTTGACAACTTAGCTCGCTTTCTGAGGTTGCAGCCGCCGGTGTTTTCCAGTAGCACCGAGCCCATAGTTGCTGATGACTGGCTATGCAAGATTGGAAGGGAGTTGACCACCGCAGGTTGCACGGATGCTGAGAAGGTGCATTTTGCCGCACATCAATTGGATAGACCGGCAGCTTCATGGTGGGAGAATTATACAACCATCTTCCCTATAGCCAATATCACTTGGGATCAGTTTCAGCAAGCTTTTCGCACTGCACATGTCTCAACTAGGGCTATGAGCATGAAGAAGCGCGAGTTTCGCAACTGCGCTAGGGAAATTGTACTGTGGGGCAGTACGTGGATGAGTTCAATAAGTTAGCACGCTATGCCCCGGATGATGTGGCCACCGATGCCGCGAAGCAGGAGAAGTTTATGGAAGGGATGAATGATGAGATGAGTATGCAGTTGATGGTAGCGACATTCGCTAACTATCAGGAGTTGGTAGACAGGGCTCTTATGATTGAAGGGAAGCAACAGTAGATTGAGAGCCGCAAGAGGAAGTATGGACAGGGGAAGTACAACTCAGGAGCTCAACAGAAGCCTCGTTTCACCCAGAACTCGGGAGGATTTACCCATAACCATGGAGGCCATACCCACAATGGAGGAAGTTCGCATAACCACAGGGGATCCAAGAATGGAAAAAGGAATGGAGCAGGCAGTAATCAGAACCGCTCTAACCTAGCAACGCCCGCCAAGAAGGATCTAAGTCACATTAGTTGTTTCAAGTGCGGGAAGACTGGACATTACGCCACTGAATGTTCTGAAGCAAAGAATCGTAATGGAAATGGAAGCTCTGGGAAGAAGCCCAACCCTTTCAACAGGGGACAAGTGAACCACGTGAACATGGAGGAGGTTGAAGAGCAGCCAGATGCAGTCATCGGTAAGTTTTTGGTTAAGTCATTTACCTTTCTCGTTCTTTTTGATACTGGCGTGTTGCATTCATACATTTCAAGGGGATTTGTGGACAAGTTTAAGTTACCCACCCTAGCCCTTAGGACACCTTTGCTAGTGAGCTCACCCGGTGCAGAGTATATGGCCAGCCGATGGTGCGATCTGTTACCCTTAACCATTTGTAGCCATGTTTTCCCCTCAGATCTAATAATTCTGGAGTCACAAGGATTGGATGTGATACTAGGAATGGATTGTTTATCAAAGTATGGAGGAAACATTGACTGCTCTAGTAGGTCAATTCTACTCACCACCCCGGAGGGAAAAAGGATCAAGTATGTTTCCAGGCATGCGCCGAGGAGGGCCCAAGTAAATTCTCTCATGGGAGTTGTTCAGGGGGAAGTGCCTGTAGTGAAGGATTACCCGGATGTATTTCCAGAGGAATTACCAAGCATGCCGCCAGATCGTGATATTGAGTTTTTGATAGAGTTGTTGCCAGACACCGGACCGATATCGAAGAGACCATACCAGATGCCCGCGAATGATCTGGAGGAGATTAAGAAGCAGATCAAGGAGTTATTGGAGAAAGGTTACATTCGACAAAGTTCATCACCATGGGGAGCTCCAGTGCTCTTGGTTGAGAAGAAGGATGGATCGTTGAGGATGGTTGTTGATTATCGCGCATTGAATGAAGTGACGATCAAGAACAAGTACCCACTACCGATGATCAATGATTTGTTTGATCAGTTGCAAGGAGATAAAGTAGTTTCCAAGATCGATCTACGATCAGGATACCACCAACTAAAGATTCGAGAACAGGATATACCTAAGACATCTTTCACCACAAGGTACGGGCTATGTGAGTACACGGTTATGTCATTTGGATTGACTAATGCCCCTGCCTACTTCATGAGTATGATGAATAAGGTGTTTATGGAGTTCTTGGATAAGTTTGTCGTGGTGTTCATTGATGATATTTTGGTATACTCGAAGAATGAAGAGGAACATAAGGATCATCTGCATTTGGTTCTTGAGAAGCTCGGGGAACATCAGTTATATGCTAAGTTTAGCAAATGTGAGTTTTGGTTGAAGGAAGTTGGATTCCTGGGACATGTTATATCAGGAGAAGGTATAGCCGTAGACCCCACCAAGGTTAAGTCAGTTACTGAGTGGTTGGCACCCACCTCAGTTAGAGAGATCCGCAGTTTTCTTGGACTCGCGGGATATTATCGGAGGTTTATCGAGAGTTTCCCTAAGATTGCGAATCCCATGACGGAGCTGTTGAAGAAGGACACTAGGTTCAAATGGACGGAAGAATGTGAGGCCAGTTTCCAGGAGTTGATTAAACATTTAACTACAACCCTAGTGCTGATTCTGCCGGATATACGCAAGGATTTCCAAGTGTATTGGGACACATCTCGCTCAGGACTTGGAGGAGTGCTTATGCAAGACGGAAGAGTTGTTTCATATGCCTCACGTCAGCTTCGACCGCATGAGTTGAATTATGCTACGCATGATTTGGAGTTAGCAGCCGTAGTGCATGCACTCAAGACGTGGAGACATTTTCTCATTGGAAACCGTTGTGATGTGTACACGAATCATAAGAGTTTGAAGTACATTTTCACACAGAAGGAGCTGAACCTCGGGCAAAGGAGATGGTTGGAGATCATAAAGGATTATGATATGAAGTTTCATTATCACCCAGGAAAGGCCAATGTCGTAGCAGACGCTTTGAGCCGGAAGAGTTATGTTAATACCCTCGTAAGCGGAGGATTGCCAAAGGAGTTAGCTGAGGATCTCAGGAAGCTTCGTTTGGAGATAGTTCCTAGAGGTTTTGTTGCAGCATTGGAGGTTCAACCAACATTATTGGGAAAGATTCGAGAAGCTCAGAAGGATGACAAAAAAATTGCCGAGATAAAGGAAAAGATGAGCAAAGGAAAAGCCAAAGGTTTTCGTGAGGATGAGCACGTCACCTTGTGGTTTGAGGATCGTGTATATGTGACCAATAATGTGGAGATTAGGAAGTTGATACTTCAGGAGGCTCATGGCTCGCCATACTCGATACATCCCGGAAACACCAAGATGTATTTGGATTTGAAGGAAGGTTTTTGGTGGACTGGAATGAAGTAAGATATTGCCGAGTATGTAGCAGTATGTGATGTAAGTCAGAGAGTCAAGGCAGAACATCAGAAGCCAGCAGGATTACTGCAGCCTATGACGATACCCAAATGGAAGTGGGACAAGCTTGGCATGGATTTTATCACCGGTTTACCCAGGACCCGATCGGGATATGATTCTATCTGGGTAGTGGTCGATCGTTTGACTAAAGTGGCTCACTTTATCCCAATGAAGACCACCTATACAAGTGCGAAGTTGGCCAAGATATATATGACCAGGATCGTATGTCTGCATGGAGTTCCGAGGACCATTGTATCAGATAGAGGAACACAATTTACTTCAAAGTTTTGGCATCAGCTGCACCAGACTTTGGGTACCAGGCTAGAATTCAGTACAACGTTTCATCCGCAGATAGATGGAGAGACCGAGAGAGTCAATCAGATTATGGAGGACATGTTGAGAGCTTGTGCGCTAGATTATGGATCTAGTTGGGATGATAACTTGCCCTACGCGGAGTTCTCATACAACAATAGCTACCAGGCCAGTTTTAAGATGGCACCTTTCGAAGCATTGTATGGAAGAAGATGCCGAACACCGTTGATGTGGGACGAAGTTGGAGACCGTCAGTTGTTTGGACCAGATTTAATAAAGGAGTCCGAAGAGAAGGTTAAGCTGATTAGAGATAGACTGAAGGTAGCTCAGTCCAGGCAGAAGAGTTATGCAGATTCGAAACGCAAGGAGGTAGTCTACGAAATCGGAGACAGAGCCTATCGAGTATCACCTCTGCGAGGGGTTAAACGTTTTGGAGTTAAGGGAAAGTTAGCCCCGAGATTTGTTGGACCATACCGAGTTTTGGAACGCATGGGAGAGGTTGCCTACAAGTTGGAGTTACCCGAAGGACTGTCAGGAGTTCATGATGTGTTTCATGTTTCCCAGTTGAACAAGTGCCAGGAAGAGATGGCCGATACCCCTCTGAGAGACACAGTGCCCTTGGAAGCAATTCAGTTGTACAGTGATCTGACCTATGAGGAGAAACCAGTCAAGATTCTCGAGTTTGCCAGCCGAGTTACACGCAGCAAGGTTATCAAAGTTTGCAAAGTTCAGTGGAGCCACCATACCGAGGATGAAGCCACCTGGGAACGAGAGGAAGACCTACGCAAGGACCACCCACACCTATTTTCTAGCCAACCCAAATCTCGAGGACGAGATTCATCTTAAGGGGGGGGGGGGTAGGTTTGTAACATCCCAAATCTTCAATTTGGAATGTTATACATAGGTCATCATTGCATATCATATTTTATTGCATTTTGGTTGATCCTAGAAATTCTAAGCAACTCAAGGACCCACGGAGAGAGTTGGGAATTTCGTTATTTTCATATTTGAGTTTTTCTCAAATTTTGAAAAGATGATCATTTGGTTTTAATTATTTTTCTCTTCAAATATTTATAATATGAAAAATAAAAGAGAGGGGATAAAATGAGTTCTCCAAAATAAAGAAATATTGGAGGAAAAATATTAAAATCAAATAAGTATTTTATTTGGATTTTATTGCTATTTTATTTGAATTAGAAAAATATGCGTTTTTCAAAATTGCATTAGAGGCCCAAGTAAATGTTCACTTTGTCCGCAATATTATTAGAGGATCGTGAAAAATTATTTCAGGATTTTTGGACTCCGTTTAGTATTTCTTTTATTAGTTTTTCTGCGTGAGGTTTATTTTAAAAAAAGTGAACCGACCTTACGGGCCGTGTCCGTCCCGGACATCTCGCCTCGGCCGGCCCTTGAAAGGCCGAGGCCTCGCCCAGCCAGTCCAGCCGCCTCGTCCCGCAAACCCTAGCGCCACCACTACCGCGCGAAGCCGCCACCGCCGAAGCCGTTCCCCGCCGCCGCCGCGACGCCGCCGCCCCGCGGAGTCGCCGCTCGTAGCCGCCGCCACCCTGTCGCCCCGCCGTCGCTGGAGACGCCGCCTGTCGCCACCGATCCCGCCATTGTCGAGGTAGCCACTGCCGCCGACTCGGTTTTCTCGGGAAAACCGTTGTTTTTTTGAAACCCTAGATCTAGTTTTTTAGTTTCGGTTCGGTTATTTTGGTTTAGTTAAATAGCAGACGTTCGTCTGTACGTTCGTTTTAACGAACGCTGTTCGTCAGTTAGACACAGACATCAAACGTCCGTTTGTTAGCCTGTTCATCTCGTTTTATTTTCCAGGGTTTTTTCGCGATTATTTTCGATCGCGATTTCTGCCCTGATCTTCGTTTTACTTTATCTTTTCGCTCATTTATCCAAATCAAGTGAAACAAGCGCCTAGATCTTCGTCTTGAAGCCCTCTTTCTGTTTAACCAACTTGAACAAGATTTTGGTACTATTAAATTTGACTTTAGTCCAGATTAGTAAACGGATATTGTTTCTTTCGTAGTTTGAGTTTCGTTGCTCCGTTTGATTTGATTCTTTTTGCAAACCGGAGTTCTTCAGTTGAACTTTCTGGTTAGATCTTCTTATTTGAGTTTTATCCGTGCTTCTGGTTGAGTGCTTATGCATGCTATTGTTTGTTTGCGATAGAGTTCCCGGAGTGCGAAGCGTGCTACTACAAGTCTCTAGGTTTTGCGGATCATCAGCAAGGCAAGTAACACTTTGATCATATCCCTTTATTACCCAGTTTTTATGCACTAGTTGCAATCCTCAAACATTGCATGATTAGGATGTGATTAACTTGTGGGTATTGGGAAGTAGTTGATGAGGTAGAACCTATTACCTGTTTTATTATCAAACCTTTGGGAGTTACTTCTACGTTATGCTCAGGATTGCTATGCTATACTCGTAGACGTGGATTGGGTTTGAGTGTATCCATGACAGATGTGAGATTGTTAATTAATGGTTAACATAAGGTGGCTACTTAAATACACATCTGGGTGGATTAGTTGCGGGCACCTGGAGAATCCAGTGTTGTCCTAGGATATCTCGGAGTACCCGTGTGATCATCCTACAGCTCGCCACCCAGGCTCAAAGGGATCATAAGATTATTCATGCTAGAAACTTCCGTGTGCAGCCACAAGCTATTATCGGCTCTAGCATAGTTGAGTAGGTTGCATGACCTCTTCAAGTGGTAGGCTAGCAAATGTAGGGGATGTAGGTTGGTACTGTCTACCCAGGGTTAGAGTTAATGCTTCCGAAAGACTGTGTCTCGGTCATCCGTTTCTCAAACACCATGTAGTGCAAGAAATCCAGCGGAGGAGATCGAGTCTTGTGGGGGAAAGTGTGCAAACCTCCGCAGAGTGTACAAACTAATCATGGTTAGCCGTATCCCCGGTTATGGACATCTTGAGTATCTGGTACTTGAATTATTGATTTGATCTCATCACTCTAAGTTAATTTGTTGGGTTGATAATGATTAGTTTAATTGGGATTGAGTTGGAGGAACCTTCTCAATGTTTCAACCACCATGATAGTTAAATAAAATATATTCCTTTGTTGTAGGAAAAAATTGGCTTTTCGCAAAACAATATAACCATAGAGCCTCCACCAACCATATATGCATGTAGTGATAGCATTTATCTGTTCATTGCTCTATTGTGTTATATTGCCAGCATATTCCATGTGCTGACCCGTTTCGGGCTGCAACGTATCATGTTACAGACTTTTCATAGGAAGAGTAAGGTGCGCTAGGTCGTTTGTCATGCACTCAGCTATGCCGTTGGAGTTGATGGACTCACTTTATCTTCCAAGCCTTCCGCTGTTATCTTAGTCAGATGGCCTTAAGCCATATTTATTGTAATAAGTTCTCTTTTGAGACATTCGATGTAATAAGTGTGTGATTGCTACTCTGTTATAAACCCATTCGAGTACTGTGTGTGTCAGCATTACCAATCTAGGGATGACACTGAACACAGAGACTTGACCGTCTGAGGTCGGGTCACTACAAGAAAAAAATGACCATTTCTCTCTCTCTCTCATGTTCTTTCTCCCAAACCCGCGGATTTTGATCTCTTTGCTCGAAGCTCCATTTCCGAAATTGTTTTGGGGGATTGCTACTTGGTATGTGACTCCTCCATTGGTCCAATTAGTTTTTTCTTGAGTGGATTATATTTTGAATAATTACCTACTCTTGGTGCTGCTGTAGATGAGCTTGCATGTTGAATTCTTAGAGTTCTAAGTACTTTGAATGCTCAATACAGCCTCTATGCATGCTTATGAGTAGTTGCTATCAATCTTGTGAAGTTTGGTTCACAAATTTTTTTGTGGACTAAATATTTCACAATTTTATCTATAGGAATAAGATGAGTTTCTTTAGGAAGTTTTCTTCCAAGAAGATCTCCAAGGGAGTCATTGGGGAATCACCGGACAGTGACCTCCATACCCGAAGAATGGCGGAAGTGTGGCCGTGCGAATGGCCGCATAACCCCTTCATGGATGGAGCCGGAATCCGTCAAGTGTTCGCACAATTTGCTGCTAATGCTGGCCTCACCAACTTCATCGCAGCTGAGTGTGAACAATATAATCTCCTTACAAATTCCTTTATGCAAACTATTCATTTCATGAGTGGGAATAACCCCCCTAAGGTGCAGTTTAATTTAAATGCTGAAACCCGTCAGATACCACTCGTTGACTTTTGTGATATGTGCCTGATTCCTTCTTGAAGGAAATATGCCCTAGAGGCAATAATAAAGTTGTTATTTTATATTTCCTTATTCATGATAAAGGTTTATTATTTGTGCTAGAATTGTATTGATCGGAAACCTTAATACATGTATGAATACATAAACAAACACTGTGTCCCTAGTGAGCCTCTACTAGACTAGCTCGTTGATCAAAGATGTTAAGGTTTCCTAACCATTGACATGAGTTGTCATTTGATAACAGGATCACATCATTAGGAGAATGATGTGATGGAAAAGACCCATCCGTTAGCTTAGCGTTATGATTGTTCAATTTTATTGTTATTGCTTTCTTCATGTCAAATACATATTCCTTCGACTATGAGATTATACAACTCCCGGATACCGGAGGAATGCCTTGTGTGCTATCAAATGTCACAACGTAACTGGGTGATTATAAAGATGCTCTACAGGTATCTCCGAAGGTGTTTGTAGAGTTGGCATAGATCGAGATTAGGATTTGTCACTCCGAGTATCGGAGAGGTATATCTGGGCCCTCTCGGTAATACACATCATAAGCTTGCAAGCAAAGGACTAAGGAGTTGGTCACAAGGTGATGTATTATGGAACAAGTAAAGAGACTTGCTGGTAACGAGATTGAACTAGGTATGAAGATACATACGATCGAATCTTGGGCAAGTAACACACTGATAGACAAAGGGAATTACGTATGTTGTCATAACGGTTCGACTGATAAAGATCTTCATAGAATATGTAGGAGCCAATATGGGCATCCTGGTTCCGCTATTGGTAATTGACCGGAGAAGTGTCTCGGTCATGTCTACATAGTTCTCGAACCCATAGGGTCCGCACGCTTAACGTTCAATGATGATATAGTATTATATGAGTTATGCGATTTGGTGACCGAATGTTGTTCGGAGTCCCGGATGAGATCACAGACATGACGAGGAGTCTATAAATGGTCGAGAAGTAAAGATTGATATATATATAGGACGATGGTATACGGACACCGGAAGTGTTCCGGAGGGTACCGGGTACATATCGGGTCACCGGAAGGGGTTCCGGGCACCCTCGGCGAAAGATATGGGCCTTATGCGCCAAGAGGGGAAACGCACCAGCCACCAGGGGCTGGTGCGCCCCCCATATGGGCCGAACCAGGGGGAGAAGGAAAGAAGGGAAGGGAAAGGAAAGGGGGGGATTCGGCCTCCCCATTCCCTTTCTCCCCCATCCTCTTTCCTCCCCCCTCCAGCTAATATGGTAAGGGGGGCACGTCCAAGGGGGAACCCAAGTAGGATTCGGTCCTACTTGGGGCGCCTCCTGGCCTCTCACCTCCCCCTCCCACCTATATATATGTGGAGGGGGTGCCCCCAGCACAGACCAAACACTGGTTTAGCCGTGTGCGGTGCCCCCTCCACCATTTACACCCCCGGTTATATTTTCATAGTGCTCAGGCGAAGCCCTGTGGAGATCACTTCACCATCGCCGTCACCACGCCACTGTGCTGACGGAACTCATCTACTACCTCGATGTCTTGCTGGATCAATAAGGCGAGGGACGTCACCGAGCTGAATGTGTGCAGAACGCGGAGGTGTCGTGTGTTCGGTACTTGATCGGTTGAAGAGCGAAGAAGTTCGACTACATCAACCGCATTGTGAAACGCTTCCGCTTACGGTATACGAGGGTACGTAGACACACTCTTCCCCTCGTTGCTATGCATCTCCATGGATAGATCATTGTGTGTGCATAGAATTTTTTTTGTTTTCCATGCAACAATTCCCAACACTTCTAACAGGGAAATAAGAGAGCCTAGACCTGCAGAGTTTGAGGACTTCTATCCCACTCTGTCAGTGGGAGATGAGAGAGGGGTATCGAGTGTCACCGCCACTAGCATGCAGTTTCCTTCTGTGCATTATTTTGCTCTATTCATTGCGAAGTGTTTACTTGCTAGAGAGAAGGTTGGTCCACTTAGTGCCCCCGATTTCGCTGTCCTACGCCGTGCATTACACGACGATAACACTTATAGCCTAGGGGTTATTATTACACATCGTCTACACCTTAACAGGACCAAAGGTAAAATTCATGGTGGTATTTATGCTACTCATTTGGCGAGTCACTTTAACATTCAAATTCGCCAACATGATTATCACTTACCAAGGTCTATTTGGATCACCAGGCAATGAAAGACCACAAGTTTATTTATATTAATGATTCTATTAATAATATTCCGTATAACCTAGATTTCAGTGATGATACCCGTGATATTATTCTGTTGCCTGCACCTGCTTCGTTTGATTTTATTGCCAGGGGCGGATACAGGGTCATGCCAGATGACATCATTGCTTACCAGAACGCCCAGGTGGTGGCAGAGGAGGAGCCCCAGGAGTGGGATGCTCAGGTGCCTGCTCCACAGCACTTCGAGATGGACCAGATGGCTACTACTATGGTGATTACCAAGCTAGGCCAAAAGCCTAAGCTTGGGGGAGTACGTATTTCCATCGAGATTACATTCATGTTCACACATTTTAGTCCAGTTGTCGGTGTTCACACTTTTTCATTGTATTATCCATGTTAGATTTATTTTTCTCGCTTTCTTCTTGTGTGTTTGAAAAACTTTGAGAAAACCCAAAAATATTTCCTGCTTCTTTTTGGTTTTTTCTTTCTAGTTTATTTAGTTGTAGTATTAAAATAAAACTCAAAAATATTTCTCGATTCTTCTTCTTGCTTGTTGGGAGCTTTCCGGTGTAAATAGTTTTTCTTGTTTTTGTTTTTCCTTCTTTAATTTACTTTCTTCTAGAAAAACTAAAAACTCCAAAAATATTTCAGTGTGTTTCTCTGAAATTCTTTTTTGTTTATTGAGTCGTACCAAGGAGGAGACCACGATGAAAATATTGAGTTGCTCTCATATGCATTACTGTTGATCTAAGAAAGAGCCCAAATTACCTTGTCTTCTCCTTTTGAATAAAATGTTTGCAGATTCCAGCTTAGTCCATGACACTCTTGCGCTATTATTATTTTCATATCGTTTGGTCGTGCAAGTGAAAGGCAATAATGAAGATATTTGGTGAACTGGCTGTGGCAGAGAGAAACGGGTATGAACTCAACTTGTTCTATTTTTTGTAAATATGTTTGACCTAGTATCCATGGTTCAGCATATTATGATCAAACATGTTTGCAATGACAATTAGAGTGGATAATGATTTATCTTGGATGTCAACATTGCGTTAAAATGACTGTGATGTAGTATGATGATATGGTATCCTCCTCTGAATGTTTCGAGTGGCTTGACTTGGCACATGTTCATGCATGTAGTTGAATCAAATCAACATAGCCTCTATGATATCTATGTTCATGGTGTTCATATCCTACTCATGCTAGTATCCAATGTTCATTATGCATAATGCATGTTCATGACCATTTTCGCTCTCTAGCTGGCCGCTTCCCAACCTATTTGCTAGCCTTCGCCTGTACTAAGCGGAAATACTGCTCGTGCATCAAAATCCTAAAACCCAAGTTATCACAGATGAGTCCACCATACCTACCTATATGCGGTATTACCCTGCCGTTAAGTAAATGTGCATGTGCACCTCTAAAAATTTCAAATAAATATCCATTTTGTGTGCATGGATTGTTCATAGAGCGACAGGGGGTAGTCAGTATCTTCCATGCTAAGCGGGTTATCCTCATGATGAGTGTTAATTTACTCGGCCTTGCATGAGAGGGGCGGTAATAGGGATTCCCAGTCCCGAAATAAAAAATTGGAAATAATTAAACAAAACTCCCCAAGGATTGATGTTGGTATGGACGGTACCCGTGGATTCGGCTAGCCGTGGAGTGTGATTGTTGGTGGAGGGGGAGTAAACCTTTACTTTTATCGCTTGAGAACCGCCACTAATGTGTTTAGCATGGAAGATATTCATAAATTTCGGTCGTGACGTAAACAGGAAGGGTGCATTTCTCAAAATTTCATTTACCTCTTCTTTAAAAATTGAGCTCTCGCACTGCTACAAATCCCTCCTTCCCTCTAAGAAGGGACTATCTATTTAAATTTATGTTGAGTCATCACCTTCTCAAATAAGCGCCAGATTCTGAGAGCACTATTGTCATCCTCATGCATTGTGTATAGTTAATGTTGGATGCATCATGACTGGATCTTTTCTACCATGAATTACAATGTTTAGTCGCTGCTTGAACTTTGGAGGTGCTCTGCATTTATGTTTTGCGTTCTCAGAAAGGGCTAGCGAGATACCACTCCTGTCATATTATATCGTGATTGTTTTGGGAGGGTGTTGTCATTTGAGATATTTCATTATTGCTTGCTAGTTGATTATGTCATTGATATGAGTTAATATAACATTTAAGAGTTATTGTTGACATGGTTAGTTATAATCTTTGCTAAAAACCTGGGTGCTACTTAAGCATATTTATGTAAACAAGAGCAAAAGAGTTCGTAAAAGTTTGCCTTTTTCACTTTCATATCAACTTAATTGCTTGAGGACAAGCAAATTTTTAAGCTTGGGGGAGTTGATACCACTACAAAAAAGACACATCCATGACATTTTGGGCCGAACGAACTTTTTTTCTGTCATACATATGACACTTCTATGACGATAATTGTGACAAAACCCGGTATCATCATAGATGTGGTGGGCTCCTACTTCTATGACAAAAAATCATGACAGAAAATGGGCTTTTCGTCCTGGGCGGGTCGGAGAAGCAGCTGCATGACATTCTTTGGGCCGTCCATGACGGAAAAAACCGTGGTAGAAGCGAGGGCGAGGAAAATTTCGGAAAGTTCCCGGTTATGGCGGGAGGTCGGGGGCCAAGTGATGCGCGTTTCTCTCGTACACGTACACGCGTGTGTGCGAGGTGTTGGCTCTAACTAAACCCGAGCGAGGCGTTGGGCTCTAACTGAACTCGAGCGATTGCACTGCAGGCTACGCGTTACTGAACCCGAGCGATCGATCGATGGCTGTTAACTGAACCCGATCGAGCGATTCCTTCACTACTGCTGCTAACTGAAGCTGATTGATTGGATGAACAGTGAGCGTTGCGGGGGGGGGGGGGGGTTGGATGAACAGTGAGCAGTGGCGTTGCCTCTGGATGAACAGGCCCCCGTGGTGTGATGGAGGGCTGGATGAACAGTAGACGATGCAGGGGTGCCCGTGGAGGGGTGGATGAACAGGACCCCGTGGTGTGGAGGGCTGGGTGAACAGTAGACGGTGGAGGGGTGCCCGTGGAGAGGTGGTTGAACAGGACCCCGTGGTGTGGAGGGCTGGATGAACAGTAGCCGGTGGAGGGGTGGTTGAACAGTAGCCGGTGGAGTAGCGCGCGGTGGAGGCTGGATGAACAGGAGCCCGTGGAGGATGGAGGAGGTCGACGGTGGAGATGAACAGTATCCCGTGGAGTCCCGTTTTGTGGTACGCCACACCCCTCCCGATGAACAGGACCCCCGTTTCGACAGTGGCGCTCCAACACAAGTCCGTTTCATCCGTTTTGCGGTACGCCACACCCCTCCCGATCAACATGACCCCCGTTTCGACCGTAGGAGGTCCGTTTCCTCCGTTTTGCGGTACGCCAGACCCCTCCCGATGAACAGGATCCCGTTTCGAACGTGGCCGGTCGAACACAAGGCCGTTTCCTCCGTTCTGCGGTACGCCATGCCTCGTTTCCGTCGCCTGTTCCGTCCAAGCCCTCTCGATGAACACGACGCATTCCGTTGCCTCCCCATGAACACGACGCATTCCGTTGCCTCCCCATGAACACGACGACGATGATGTTTCTCCGTTACGACCCAGCCATGTACACGAGCCCTGGCCGTACGTATGCACGAGTAGGCGTTCGAGACCCCGCCCGTATGTACACATACGTGGCCATATTTTCTTTCTTGCACCCTGGCCGCTGTACGTACGTGTACATGCTACGTGCGCGCCTCTACTACGACACGTGCACGCCTCTACATCCACCAGTATATATGTACATACACGTTCGCGACCAGAATGACAACGCTACGTATGCTTCGACCAGGTGGGTCTCGACTGTCAGGCACTTCCTTGCATGCGAAGATGTAGCTGGTGGGTCCCAGCAGCCAGGGGGGCGAAATACGGTGGCCCGTCCGATGGGTCCCCATTGTCAGGTGGAGGAATAATTATTTTGCACGTAATAAGGAGGCACTTCCTTGTTGTGGCCGTGGACCCAGCTGTCAGCCTCTCCACATACAGTCCACGTCCGATGGAAGCCGTTCCTTGACCATGTTGACCACGCCGCACCGAGAGCACCAGGGCGATGGACGACGGCGAGGCCTAGGAAGGGGACGACGCGGAGCCGGGGAAGATGCGGCAGTGGATGCCCACATGTAGAGGAGTACGCGGGCACTGGTTCACTGTGGTGTGAGGCTGCCGTCGCCGTAGAGTAACAGGGGGTGTGGGTGAGTAGAGGGATGGCCTGGCCAGCGGTGGGAGTAGTAGGGGCGCTGAGGCCTCCACCGCATCGCAGCCGTCCACGGGAGGCAGGAGCACGAGGCACGACCGGCGCTGGTTTGGGCGGTTGGAGCAAGAAGACCAGAGGTTGAAGAAGCACTATGGCCGTTGGATGGACATCGTATGGTCACTTGAGCTAGAATCGTGCATATTGACTAAGTTGACAAAGCCCTCCGTCCCCGTCAACTTAGTAGGCCCACAAGTCAGCCTGCCACTATACTGGGTCCCAGCTAACAGGGGGAGTATTAATTTTTTTGTGCGTAATAAGGAGGCACTTCCTTGCGTGCGAAGATATAGCTGGTGGGTCCGAGCTGTCAGCGGCGGTAACATTTTTTTCACAAAATATAGAGGCCCTTTCGGTGGGTCCCTGATGTCAGGTGGAGGAATCATTATTTTGCGCGTAATAAGGAGGCATTTCCTTGCGTGCGGCCGTGGACTTAGCTGTCGGCCTCTCCATGTACAGTCCACTTCAGATGCATGTCGGTCGCTGACCACGTTGACCAGGCCGCACCGAGAGCACCAGGGCGGTGGACAACGACAAGGCCTAGGAAGGGAACGACACGGAGGCAGGGAAGACTCGGCAGTTGTTTCCCACGCGGAGGGGAGTACGACTGTACGAGGGTTTACTGGCTCGTCTGCCGTCGCCAGAGAATAACAGCATGTGTGGGTGAGTAGAGGGATGGCTAGGCCAGCGATAGGAGTACGATGGGGCGGTGAGGCCTGCGCGGCAGCACAGGCGGCTGCGGGGAGGAGGGAGCATGCAGTCCCGCCGGTGCTTGTTTGAGCGGCTGGAGCAGGAAGAGCAGAGGTTGAAGAAGCACGATGACCATTGGATGGACATCCAACAGTCACAGCTTGTGCGTCAACCTTTTTTTAGGAAAGCCTCAAATCTGTGGAAAACAGCATACAACCCATCTGCCATTATTTCTAATAATTTTCAGCCCATTTGCTAATTCTTAAGGTTTTTTTTGGAGCCCATATTCTCTTTGTTAGCATTACAGCCCAAATTGTGGCCACGGTTAAAAAATTATATGAAATTTTGCATATTTCGATGCGGTCCGAACTGTTTTTAATCCCGAAATTTCGACTCACATTCAAACTGATTTTAAAAATAAATGTATATCAACATAAAATCCAACAAATTCTCCACGCATAAAAATTAATGTAATTTAAAACCTTTAAATGAAGAAAAAGATATTTGAAACTAATTGCCGGGTTGATGTGTTTTGAAAATGTACAACCCGTTTCTCATTACTGATGGGCCATTTTCTCGGCCAACCGAATGAAAGCTCTCCTCGTCTTGAAAGATTTGCAGCCCAACAGGCCTGACAAAGCGACTTACTTGGCAAATCACAAAAAATCTGGGCTGTGGCCGTGGACCCAGCTGTCAGCCTCTCCACATACAGTACTCTTCCGATGGAAGTCGTTCCTTGACCACGTTGACCACGCCGTGCCGAGAGCACCACGGCAGTGGACGACGGCGAGGCCTAGGAAGGGGACGACGCGGAGCCGGGGAAGACGCGGCAGTGGAAGCCCGCACGGAGAGGAGTATGAGGGTTCACTGGTTCGGCTGCGGTGTGAGGCTGCCGTCGCCGCAGGGCCTGGCCAGCGGTGGGAATAGTAGGGGGCGGCGAGGCCTCCGCGGCAGCACAGCCGGCCACGGGAGGTAGGAGCATGCGGCACGACTGGCATTGCTTTGGGCGGCTGGAGCAAGAAGACCAGAGGTTGAAGAAGCACTACGGCCGTTGGATGGACATCGTACGGTCACTAGAGCTAGAATCGTTCATATTGACTAAGTTGACAAAGCCCTCCGTCCCGGTCAACTTTCTTGGCCCACAAGTCATCCTCCCACTATGGTGGGTCCCAGCTAGCAGGGGGTATTCATTTTTTGTGCATAATAAGGAGGCACTTCCTTGCATGCGAAGATATAGCTGGTGGGTCCGACATGTCAGCGGGGGGAACGTTTTTTCGTGAAATACAGAGGCCCTTTCGGTGGGTCCCAGCTTTAGGTGGAGGAATCATTATTTTGCGCGTACAGTCCATGACCGATGGATGTCGTTCGTTGACCAAGTTGACCAGGTCGCGCCGAGAGCACCATGGCGGTGGACGACGGCGAGGCCTAGCAAGGGAACAACACGAAGCCGGGGAAGACTCGACAATGGTTGCCCACGCGGTGGGGAGTACGAGGGTTTACTGGTCCGGCTGCCATCGCCGGAAAATAACAGGAGGTGTGGGTGAGTAGAGGAATGGCCTGGCCAGCAATGAAGTAGGGTGGGGCAGTGCGGCCTGTGCGGCAGCACAGCTGGCCACGGGAGGCGGGAGCAGGCAGTCCCACCGGAGCTGGTTTGGGCGACTGGAGCAAGAAGATCAGATATTGAAGAAGCAGCACGGCCGTTGGATTAACATCCAACGGTCACTGCTGCTAGAATCGTTTGTGGACTAAGTTAACAAAGCCAAAGTACACGTCAACCTAGTAGACCCACAAGTCAGCCTCCAAATCTGTCCCAAACAGCATACAGCCCGAAATTTCTAGCCAGATTCAAATTTAGTTTTAAATCTAAATATACCTTAATTTAAATTCAATGAAATTTTACCCGCACAAAAACAATGAAATTTAAAATATCAAAATCCGAAAGAAAACAGTATTTTGGAACTAATTGTCTGTTTGCTGTATTTTTTCATTTTCCTAGATTTGTACTCGAGATGGTTTCCAATTTGACTATTGACAAGATTAATAGTACATGAGATGTATAATGTGAAAATTATATCATTTGAAACTCCTTTCACATACAAATTTGACCGTATGCTTTGTGTAAGTTGCATGTCATATATTATTACTCTAACATTTGGTCAAAGTTAGCCTCGAAAAACGCATTAGACCCTGTATGCTTTGTGTAAGTTGCATGTCATATATTATTACTCTAACATTTGTGTAAGGTGCATGCCATATATTATTACTCTAATATTTGGTCAAAGTAGTATAGTGGAAGTGGATCCTCTGACGTAGGTATCCCTGCCTTACCCTCCCTTTCGGTCACTTACTGGCGGACCCCATGCTTGCTAGGCCCCGCATGTCAGTTACTCAATGGGTTCGGCCACGTCAGGGGATCCTCATCTGTAGTATACTCCCTCTGTTTTTATTTACTCTGCATAAAACGGAGGGAGTGGTGGTATAATAAATGACGCGGGCGGGGGACGGGGAGGGATGGTTTGCTCTCATCTACGGTCCCAAGAGCGAGCGAAAACGCAAGACGAAGCGCGTTCCATTCGGTGAGCGACGTGGAGGGTCCAGCGTGCCGGGCTGCAACGCGAACGCGACGAGAGCGATGTACAGTCAAAACCGATTGACCGATCATCACCGGAACCACTATTCACACTAGAACCTTCGCTGCTCGGCCTACGCCAGCCACTGCCCTAAAACCACACCAAATCTCCACCCCATTCCCCCACCTTTCGATCCCCTAGACCGCATCAAGCGTCCCCTAGTTCGCCGGAAAGCCATGGTGCGCCGCAAGATCACTTACTACAAGATGCTGACGCCGGAGCACCGCGCAGAAATCGTGGCGGCGGTCGGCGCCACAGACCTCCGTTCCCAAGCTCGCTTTGCGGCGGGCCAATCCCCGAGTTCTCTGGAGCCAAGCTACGAGGAGGAGGAAGCCGATCCAATGTTCATGGCGGAGGTCGCGGCACAGAAGGCCCCCGATGGGTATGAGACGATGGACGTCAACTTCGTGCCGGCGTCCGAGTCCCCCATGGTGCAGGCGGACCAGCGGTTCAACATGGTGATACTAAAGGAGGACCGAGAGGCAGAGGCTCAACTCGACGCGGAGCGCGTGCATGCCGCTGCCATCGAGGCTCTCCTGCAGGCAGAACCAGATGTCGTGGATGTGAACTGGGCGGCGGAGGCTCAACTTGAGGCGGAGCGCGCGGATGCCGCTACCATCGAGGCCCTCCTACAGGCGGAACCGGACATCCTGGACTTGAACCGGGCGGCAGAGGCTCGACTCGATGCAGAGCGCGCGGATGCTGCTCTCATCGACGCCCTCCTGCAGGCGGAACCGGACGTCCTGGACTTGAATCGGGCGGTGGAGGCTCGACTCGACGCGGAGCGCACGGATGCCACTGCCATCGAGGCCCTCCCATCGAGGCCCTCCTGCATGCAGAACCGGACGTCCTCGACTTGAACTGGGCTATGCTCTCATCCGTGCAGAGCGCCCGCACGCTCCGCTTGAACGAGTAGCTGGAGCACGAGGACAACCACGGTGCGGAGACACACGTCGGCAGCGACGGCTGGTTCGCGCCGGCAGCCATAGACGACGAGGCCATCTCTTTCCGCGAGCAGTGATAGTTTTTCTTTATGTTGTTGTTTTCATGGATCTTTTGCTGTGTAAAAACATATATTTGTTATGCAAGTCTCTTGACTTGGGTCAGTCTACCATTTCAGGCGGTTGGATGAATATCCTACGTCTCCTAACCCTTCTTTCCTTCTTCCTCACCTCTTCTTCTTCCCCAACAGACCACCGCACGGGTCGTACGGATACTCTCCAACATGCGGTTGGATAAACATACTCTATGAACGAAAATTATGTGTCAGCATTAGGATGGCTGAGTTTGGTGTGTTCACATGCGACAACACGTGTCAGTGAGGGTGCGTTCCCTTGGTTGGGTTTGCGGCGTGTAGGAGCGACTGTGTGAGGGTGCGGTGCGACCGCGGCGTGCAGGAGCGACCGTGTGAGGATGCCGTGAGACCGCGATAGCCTTGCGCAAGTGTACCTCCTTCTCATTTTGAAAACTTTAGGCAAGCTTGGCAAAAATATGTGGCGAAGTTTGGCAATGCAAGGCCTAGACCCAAACAGGATAAGTACGTACGTACTAGGAGTACTAGTGTTAAAAAAGAAAGGCTGGGTTTTCCTTCGTGGGATTTAATCGATACAAATCCTCGTTTCACGTGTCAATTAATGCGTATTTTTTCTCCAAAGACCAAAGAGCTAACCATCTCACACCTCATCGCTTGATTAATGCAGCGCCATGCAAACCAACCTTCTCACTTCCGCATGCATGCAGGGGATATTAATGTCCTTGGTTGCTAACCCCATCAATTTTGCCTCGATTAGTGTTAGTGGCGCTTTGCAAATTGTAATTTTGATATACTGGCCTTGTGTACAAAAAAATGGAGGTAGTAACTATATTTGACTTCCTTCCCCATTGCGGTGACGTCGACGGTATTTTTATTTTTTTGGTGGTTTGGCGAAGTGCGTTCGACGGAGAACACCATTGAGGGGGACCACGGTAAGTCGTTCGCATGTGCCGCCTGCAAGCTGAGACAACCGCCTTATTTGCATCCAGGAAGTCCTTTACTAGTACTACTAGGAGTAACTAATGCGGTGAGATGGCTTCTCGAAGAAGACGATGGAGAAGCGGAGTCAGCGAAGAGTGAAATGATGGTTGCTTTTGTGATTTGATGCCTCACTACTTTGTGATTTGTGATAGAAGGGACAGGGGAGTAGACTCTGTGCTCTATACTGTACTACATGCGTCCAAGCATGGGAGAAAGAGGAGAGACGTTGCATTTTCTATTCCTTCAATCAATCAATCAATCAATCAATCAATCAGGGAGCTTCGGTTCCATCTTTTTGGCTTTGGCAACCCCGTCCATAATGGTTCCCACGATGCCAAAAGATATTTTCACATTTGGCTACACATTGTGGATGCCCTTAACCGTACCACTTGGTTTTGTTCCTGTGTGCTATCTATACAAATCTCAATTATATTGATCTAAAAAATTATAGAATCGAGATTAGTAAAAAGGAGGTGATTTTGCCGCGCGGATGGCGGGGGAGGTTTCTTATTTGAGCAATGCTACATCCACGTAATGGTTTACGTAAAGTTACAAACTGATGTGATGTGGGACTATTTGATTGGATTAAAGGAGAGGATTAGGCCCACCCCACCTGAAAATCAGGGGGGCATATATAGATTAGATGGAAAGTATACGTAGCAGCTATGTAGCCCTTTGTAAGTCTAGGATTAGGCTTCTTATTTTCGGAGGACGTTGTCCTGGCGGTTTGCTAACATGCGGTCCCACGTGTCAGTGCTTTACCAAGCCGATCCGCGTCCAACATGAGGCAGAACAACAGCAGAAGCAACACGTGGTTAAGTTGAAGAAGATGAGGGAGAAGCGGATTCAGCAATGAGTGAAATGATGGTTGCTTCGTCCCTCCAACTTAACTGCGGGAAAGGTGCAGTTTGTGATTTGACGCCTCATTGCTCATTACTACGCCGGCGCCATGAATGGGGTGCTTCACCCCGGTTGCTCTGCACTGTATTCCGGTATGGCACGTGGACCCGGTAGCTTGATGTCCCACATGTCGGCGAAAGGGACTAGAAGATTTATGAAAGTGAGCGCTCCATTCTTATGACGGAGGAGTAGACGACACGACGGCCCAGTGAACTGTCACTTGTACTGTATAGTACTATAGTTTTGTTGTTTCGCACGATCCATCGATACAAACCCGATTAAACAGGAAAGGGCGGGATTTTTCCCCATGCGGTAGATGATACTGGCCATACATTACAAAGGCAATTTTAATGTATGCAAACTGAATAATTATAAGTAACAATATGATATCTAGTAAAACTAAAAACACATAAGATTTATTGTGTTAGAGTGTAGTAGTAGTGCTGTATTGCATAGTTGTTAGATGTAACATGCGAGAACGTGTAGAGATGTAGTTTTGGAGGGCCTACAGAGAGAAAAGCGTAATACGGTCACCGAACTTCAGAATAAGCTGATTACGGTCACTATATACGTTTTGCAGTGATTATACGATCACTTGCTCACAGCTCAGCATCGGATTGTACTCTGTTGACCGGCCTAATAGTCTCTGTGGCGCCATGTTGATTAGTTAAATTGACCATGTTCGTTGTGGGTCCCACCTGTTAGTTCGCATAGGCAAAGGTCAGATAAACACAAATTTACGCAGGCGCGACAAGGCTCCAACCCGTGCACAGGAATCACCTGGTTGTGTATGTGTCTGTCAGGGCCTGATGTGTGCGCATGCACGTGTAGGTTGAGCACTTGAGCGTGAGAGTGTGTGTTGTACTGGTGTGTGCATGCATGCGTGCGTGTGTGCGTGTGAGTGTTGCGTGCGTGCGTGTGAGTGTTGCGTGCGTGCGTGGCTGCGTGTGTACGTGTGAGTGTTGCGTGCGTGCGTGGGTGCATGTGTTTGTGTGAGTGTTGCGTGGATGCAGTTCGTGTGCATGCATGCGTGTGTGTATAATCACCACACCAGCTCCTGTGTGTTAAAATAGATGGCTCAGCATACCAATACAAGGCCACTTTGTCCGCTGTGCCCGCGGTCATGACTTCGAACCACCGTCCAAATATTTTTTATCATTTGTTTTCATTCTTACTAGCAAGATGCCCATGCGTTGCACGTAACATGAAGATGCATTTGTATGACTTGTTTATCTTGTGAGAGAAAAGGATGAACGAGGGAAGGCCTTATTTGCAAATGTGGAGAGGTGTGTGGGTACCTTTTTGCAAAATCGCCATAGTTTCTTTCCTATTCGTCAGATATAAATCGGACGACCTATATTGCAGGATGGCAGGCACACCATCATCACCAACTCTGTTTTTTACAGGAGTGTATTTTATGTATTTTATAAGAGTGTAGATGTAGAGTAGATACAAGTCGACAGGTGGGCACGATGGTAGTGAGATAATGTGATGCAACACTAGAGGTGCCACGTGGAGCGTTTAACTGGTCAACTAGTCATGTCATGAGCAAATACAGAGTTGTACGATGAGCCCGTGATTGCATAATAAACACTAAACATAAATGGTGACCGTAATGAGTGGATTCTGAAGTCCAATGTACGTATCGTGCTTTCGCTTCAAATACAATGATCGTCATTGCATAAATCGCGAGAGAAAGATGAAACATGCGTGAATTTTCTGGGGGCTTACTTTTAGAGGACCTGGAGATATTTTTGTGTGCATACGTGAAAGGGGCGTACAGGGGGGTATGCGATGGAGAGAGAGATGCTCTTCATTTCTCTTTATTATGACTAACTTTGTATATAGTATAAAAATATACAAATTCACAGTGCGGAATAAATATCATTGTGGGCACCATGCAATGCAAATTAGCGTTCGTACTCCTCCATATAACTTTGTAATGTTGTATATATGTAGAAACTCTAAAATAATTTTTTGGCCACACTTTATTCAAAAGGAATGTTGTATGCGAAATAAATGTGAAGAGATGGTTTTTTAGATCAATAGGGTACGTGATGTAACATGTGTGAATGTGTAGTTGATGCATTTGGCGGGGCCTAGAGAGGTATGTGTGTGTATTACGTATTCGAGAGAGGCATGGATAGGGGGGCCGACAGGGGGGGGGCGTGGGAGAGATAGCACGAGAAATGAGAGTGGTCTAGAGAGAGACGAATATGACGTCACGACAAGAGATTCCATTCCCTTGAGTGTGTATATCCAAGGGGGGAGGGAATAGAGGCACCAGGAGAAATTTTCTGTGTGTGTGGTGTTTGTGTTGGTATGTGTGGGTGTGAGAAGATAATGATACGTGGGAGCAGAGGGTGTGTCACCGCATGAGGTCCGGTGGGTCGAGGTGAGGCCCTTCGTTCTGTTCCGTCCTGCGCCACATTGGTCCGCCCGTGACGCATTTAGGAAGACCCATGGATGACTAGTCGTACAAAACAAAGATAGCAGAATTGTGAAGGACTCTGTGTCCATTGACAAAGCTGGCTAGGATTTGTAACCCTAGGTTCTCGAACTAAGGTAACCCCTTTATCTCTGATATTACTATTCATCCAACCTAACTTTAGGGGCATCCTACAGAATGCTCTGCTAGAATCATACTCGTCGATTAGGAAGAGAGGTGTGAGACAATGCGTGAGAGACAGGCGTAAAGATAATGTGCGTACATGAGACACGTAGGCAGGTCCATGTATATAGAAAGGGTCGATGAGGATTGTGCGTGTGTATGTTTGCGAGAGGAAGAGTGCTTGTGATAAAGGTTAGTGAAAACAGTTGTAAATGGTCACGAGAGGGAGGGAGGGTTATATCTAGAGCATGTGTGCGAGAAAGACACCTCGGGAGAGAGTGTGTGAGCATGTGTGAGAGACCACTGATGGAGAGTGAAACTACACGTAAAAGACTGCTCTACACATTGATTAAAGATATAAATTGTATCAAAATATTAGGATGGGATCATGATATTTGCAATTCGCGTAAGGAGCGGTCATTGATCCATCAGACATCTAGATTCTATAGAATTTGAGCATGTCTATGTTATTATCCGACACAATTGATCCACATAGTTAGCATTTTGAACTCCAGACAATGCATCGCTTTAGTAATCGAATATAAACGTGAGTATAGTTCATGTTGTGTGTGTAAAGCACATTATACATGCGAAAGTTACACAATGGACATTATAAATAGCTACTACCTATGAACTAGCATACATTTGAATTCAACTTAAGGTGGTTAAAAAAACCGAATTCAACATGAAGTCCATTCAATTATTTGAATTTGATATCATGGCATCTGTAAACCATATATACCTAAATTATGGGGGCACCAATCTTTGCTCTGATTTTGTACATAATAGCATATGTAGTCGTGTACAAAATAGATTAAATTTAGCTCCAACATTCCAAAATAATCGTAGTTATAGGATTTTCAAGTGTCAAAATTTCAAAACGAAGCGGATAATTTAATGAGGTTTTCAAACATACAAGGTCAAATATAACGTTGCAAATTTAGGTCAATCCTCATAGTTCAAGAGTACTCTAAACGTGAATGCTTGTGTTTCAAAATTTTGAACGAAGCACGAAAAGAGCCTCTACTCGCCCGAAACCGCGTGAGACCAATGTTTGGTAGTCCAAGGAAATTACTTTTCTAATAACTCCGACCCGTGAAACCTACCGGCCCGACGTCCAAAGGTATAAACCGGGGTAGGTTTTGTAGCTTCATCTAGACGCCACGCAACCGCATCCAAAAAACATTCATACACAATGGCCGCCTAAGCACACATGCACGCGGTCGAAATCGCTCCCGCCCACTATTTGGGACACCTGGGATTACCATCCTACCCCCGACCCGCAGTAGGTCCGAAATTTAAGGGGGGGCAAAGTTTGTACTTTCCCCAAATTTCAAACAAGCACGTCCCATCTTCTGTAGAAAAAAGCCAAAAAACAAGCGCGTCCCAGACCAAAACATGGTTCCCCCACCCGTCCGATTCCCCATTCGTACTCCGTGGGCACCAAAACTACCTCTCTACCAGCCGTGAAACCCCGGCGTCCTCTGTCTGCCACCCATCCCACCCATCAACCGCCGCCCTCCTCCATCACGCCGGAGCCGATACCCCGACATCGTCGTCCACCACAACCTCAACCGCAACGCCCTCCACGGCTAGTAGTTGAAGACAAGGCCGAGCCGTTCGTACCCGAGCCAGTTCAACCAGGCCGTCCTGCGCCTCACCGTTGCCGCTCCAACTTCTGCCACCCTCCACTGCACCGGAGCTGTTCCTGCTACGCTGTCCTTCGCCACCTTGGATCTGCTTCCCCTCCGCCGACATACAGCCACGACAACACAGTCAACAATTTGGCCATGGGTTCGTCCAAGCCTGCACCCTCCAGAACATCGGTTTACCCGATAAAAAGAAGAAAATCGGCGCGACATGCGGAGGTGACCACACCGGCAACCGAAAAAGATACTCCTCTTCCCTTATTCGTGCAAATCTTACGTTCTGCTTGCACGGTATTCATACCACAGAAGACACTAGTTGACCGCTTCTTCTTGATACTAGATGTTCCTAGTAACTCGCGATGCACAAGGTTTCTCCTCATATAGTATTTCACCTTAGCTAGAGGTCCGTCGCCCCCCTGGATTTCAATTTCTGGCCACTTGATTCCCAATTAACGGAAGCATTCCCCGGTGTAACAGGCGCTAGTACGCCTATTACGCCGGGGAAGCAGCGCCTTGGTGTTTATCTTAGGGGCGTATGGGGCCTAGAGCTACTGGCGCCCGATATGGAGGTCGGCCGGGATTAAAGGGATGGCCTGGGGGCGCTGCCAAGCACGGCGGTGGTGTGAGGTCGATGGGAGGGCGGGGCGGCGGAGGCAGGGGTCTAGGCCGGTGGTCGCTGGCGGTTCGAGAAAGATCGTCAACAGTGACTGGCGGGAGGTAGACGAAGGCCATCTGCCCGTTCCTTATAGATCGGACGGTTCATTAAAAAAATCGACTGACCTATTTATTTTCAGCCGACTGTTATCTTAGATATGACCACATGTGGTGGTGTGCTCGAGGAGTACCTGCATTTCCTGTGCTCATATATTACAAAATCATATAGAGTAGAATCTAATTTTGTTTGCCATGCAATGTTGTAGAGCTATCATATGTCTCCTGCCATTTATTTTTCAGCCACCTGCTATCTGCTACTTTTACAGTGCACTAGTTCTGCACACACTTCACCCTTACTCTCACTGTTGTGTTTTTATGCAAGGCTATTTCAGACTCTGCTGCCATGAGTGAAGCCAAAAAGAAAAGAGAGAAGTCGCTCCAGTTTGGTGTGCGGCTAGGCAAGAAACGTTTCAACGCTTTAAAGGATGTAGTGTCAACAGATGGAGACGGGGAACATAGCTCTGGAGTTGATGACCTCGCTCGCAATGAACCACCATCCCAGGTGCTTGCTTTAACTTCGCGGTGTCATATGTGGTTGCATGTTCCATATGGTGTCTAGCTTGTATTCGAAAGGCCGAAGTCGGTAAGATAAGGAAATATTTTTTTACATGAACCACCATCCCGTGAGCACCAGAAGACAAATAGCTAGTCAGGGCACTGGCCGAGCCAGTGACAAGCCCAACAAAGATAGGCATCACCTAGAAGCCAACTAAAAAGCTGCGATGGTGGCGAAGCAGCCCGCCTCCCACCAGGCTCTCAGGTCCTAGATGATCATGCTCACCACTCCAGCCGGATGTGTAGCTTGTATTGCTTCCAATTTGGTTAAATTGCATCTGCTTAGCTTACACATTATACCTTTGAATATGAAATGCCTTTCTGTTTTTGGTACATACTAGTACATCTGTGTATTAACCATGCTCTTACACCAAACTAATGTTCTTGTGTATCCCTCATCAATCACTTGTGACGAGGCAGGCAGGCAAGGGGACTACTCCTCATTTAAAGAATGCAGCGTCAGCCTCCCGACATGATTCTCAAGAAACATAAATGCTAGATGAAGATAGTGAACGTAGCTCTGTAGTTGATTACAGCATTTCCCCTACACTAGCATCGCAGGTGCTTGCTCTAACTTGGCAACGTGATATGTGGTTGCATGTTGCATATGGTGTCTAGATTGTAATTCTTCCAATCTGCTTAAACTGCATGTGCTAGTTTGCTTAGCTTATACATTATACCTGTTAATGTGACATGCCTTCCTGTATTTTGTACATAGTACATCTGTCTATTAAGCATGTCCTTACATAAAACTATTGTTTTTTTGTATCCCGCATCAATCAACATGACGAGACACCTTTAGTATATGCAATGCGATATTAGTTGCATCTTTCATATGATTTATAGCATGCACTGCTTCTAATTTGTTGAAATTCCATTTATGATGGGACGCTTTTAACTTGGCAGAGTCATATTGGTTGCATCTTTCATGTGGTGTCTAGCTTGCATTGCTTCTTATTTGCTGGAATGGTTTCTGCTTAGTTTACACAAACAGTTGTGAACATGCCATGCCGTCTTGTTTTTCGTACATATTCCATCCTGGTATCATGTGTTTGCCTTACATCAAAGTAGTGATTGTCAGTATCATGCATGAATGAGTTCTGAAGAGAGAATTTTATTGCTTTTCTTTGTCGGTTTTACTTGACAATTCAAAATCAATAAAGCGGAAGGAAGTTAGCAAGGCAGCGGATAAAGGTGCTCCTTCCGAACGGAGGGCCTCTACAGTTTCTACTCCTCCACACACCCAAGATGATTTCAAAGACAACACATGCATAGACACTCAACAAAGCTGTGTTTATGATGAGCACGTCTCCCCTAGTGCAGCATCACCGGTGCTCCCTCTAACTTGGCACTGTTATATGTGGTTGCATGTTATGTGTGATGTCTAGCTTGTATTGCTTCTAATTTTGTTGAATTCCATCTGCTTACTTTACACATTATACTTGAATAAGACACGTGTTCCTGTTTCTAGAACATACAATATCTGTCTATCACACCATGTTCTTACATCAAATTACTATTGTTGTGTAACCTGCAACAATCACTTATCATAAGACATGTTTGACTTCGGAGTGTGATATAGGTTACATCTCACATTCTTTTATAGCTTGTACTACTAATTTGTTGAAATGGCACTTATGACGAGACAGTTTTAACTTGGTAGAGTGATATTCGTTGTATCTTTCATATGGTGTCTAGCTTTCATTGCTTCTAATTTGTTGAAATGCCTTCTCCTTAGTTTACACATCATAAGCTGTGAATATGCAATGCTGTGAATATGCAATGGCGCTAATGACGAGAGACCTCTAACATGGTAGTGTGATGTTGTTTGCACCTTGCATATGATTTATTTCTTGTACTGCTTCACATTTGTTTAAACGCCATTTATGATGAGACACTGTTAACTTGGCAGAGCAATATTTGTAGCATCTTTCATATGGTGTCTACCTTCCATTGCATTGCTTCTAATTTGGTGAAATGTCTTCTTCTTAGTTTACACATCATAGTTCTGGTTATCTCTTCCGTCTTGTTTTTCATACATATTACATCCTCCTATCATGTGGTTGTCTAACATCAAAGTTCAGTTCGTCTGCATCACGCATCAATTTGTTCTGAAGAACTAAATTGTTATTCGTTTTTCTTGTCGGCTTGACTTAACATGGCACAGAGAAAGAGGAAGAAACACAGAATGGCAGGGAATGAGAAGCGGATGAATCCTGCAGATTCTGCTAGTACTGATGGTGTAATAGAAGGTCAAAGTCCAGCAGAAAATTCTACAAACACGGCATCCCATGCTACACGAGTTGCAAAAAAAGACAAACAGAAACAAATAGCTGCCACCAAACAAGCAGAGACAACCCTAGTTCTTGCAACACCTACAACAGTACTACAAGCTGCACAACGTACTTGTGCGTCAACTGAGCTAGCAGCATGTTCCCAAGCTCCCTTGCCACCTGACACTACTGTCGGTGTACTAAAGTAGGGGTACCTTAGTACCCCGAACTTGTGCACGGGCAGTCGTAGCACCCCGCGGCAAGGCTTGCCAGGTGATCGCCAAAACTCTCCATGGTCCCTTTTTTGGGCCATCCAAGAACAAAGTATTTGAGCCAAGGCCCTGGCAGGAGGAGCTTGCCGGGAAGGCCACCCGAAGAGAGCAAGGCCCCGGCAAGAGGAGCTTGCTAGGACGGCCGCTCGAAGCACAAGGCCCCGGCAAGAGGAGCTTGCCGGGAAGGCCGACCAGGGCACGACAAGAGACTTGCTGTGATGCGCCACGCGTCCTGGCAAGGATCGGTGAGCAACAAGCTCCCGGGCGCGACAAGGCATCAACCGCGGCAAGTCACCACCCCGCGCCTGCGTTCCAGCTCATCCACCAACGTGTCGCTCTGGGGCCATTCCAGGCGTACGTGGCGAAAGCCTGCGCAGCCAGGGGCATGCGGTGGCGAAGCAGCGCTGACAGGATAGCCGTCGTGGCAAACGGTGGCGCCCCTGACGGTCCCTTTTCTGCACTGTTTGGGCGACCTAGACGGGCATTTAATGCCCTTGTCCCCTGCCGTCAGAGTTAGGTATGATAGCACTGTGCAAACAACTGTACCCAACACAGCATTTTCCAGTTTTACTCCCGCCTACGTTGCCACCTGTGGGTAACCCCTTGCGCATATAAAAGGAGGCCCCATGCGCAACGTGGAAAAGAGGGGAGAGAGGAAGGAGGAGGCCACTCACGCTCGGTCTGATTAGTTGCCTGAGTGTACTGTAGCACTCAGCGCTCCCGAACAAGAACACAATACAAACCACAAAGCAGCAGTAGGGTTTTACGCATCTGTGCGGCCCGAAGCTGGGTAAACCCCTTGTGTGCATCGTCTCGATCTGCTCTTCGCGCGACCTCCGCCCCCCGCCGAACCAGAAAGGGGCTCGGTCCCCATAGGTGTTCGTGGAGGCGGATTTCCCCCGACATCTTTGGCGCGCCAGGTAGGGGGCGTCGAGGTTGTGTGAACCTGATCCGGCGTCTGCACAGGCTAGATCTCCATCGTCTTCATCGACATGCCACCGAAGAAGAAGGTTCCGGAGGTGGCTGGTCCGTCCGCGTCGAACCCACCGCCCCTGGAGCAAACGGGTGGTGGGGACGGCACCGGCGGCGGAACGGGCGTCGCCGAGCCAGCTCATGGTGCCACGGCGTCCGAACATGCACCGCGCCCCTCTCAGGAGGCACGGGACCAACAGCATCTTGGCACTCACGGTACCATACGCTCGCTGGACCCAGATCGAGCTGGCGGATCCCAGGGTGCTCAAGGCCAGCATACACACCAACGTGCGGGCGAGCGTGGCGCGACTGCCTGGTCCGGGTGCTGCTCCTTCTAACATAGTTAGAAGGTCGAGCACATCCCGCTCCACGCGCCGTTCGCCGCCGCTGCCCGCCACTCCAGCAGAAGCTCTAGCACGAGCTCAACTGCTCCTAGACTACCCTCCAACGGCGGACAAGCTCGACGACTGAAGGGCCACGATACAGAGTCTCATCGGCTTCGCTAACGGCGACACCCCGCGGCAGCACAGTGCGTCGCAGCCGCGGCAGGTCGGCCAGGCGAGAACCGATGGCGCCAAGACCGGTGGGGGTGCGACCATCGTGCATTCCCCGCCCCAAAGGCCAAGATCGCCGACTCGCCGGAACCATCACGACAACGACTCCACCGCGTCGTCAAATCCGCGAGCTCGTCGCGATCAACGCCAAGTTCTTCACGAACGAAAGCAAGAGGACGCTCGTACTCGCATCGAGCGTCGAAGAGAAGCGCGGCGTCAATCAGACCAGCGCGCTGAGCCCTTTGTCGACATGCATGCGCCGGGGGGACCAGGCGACCTGCCGTACGCGGTAGGCTGCCCTGCGTTCACCCGTGAGCTGCGGCAAGTCCAGTGGCCCAGCACGAAGAATTTCAAGCCAGACGTACCAGAGAAGTACGACGGCAAGTCGCATCCGTCGGAGTTCCTCAGCATCTACACCATTGCGGTGCAGGCTGCTGGAGGGCGAGACGACAAGATCCTTGCCACCTACTTCCCGCTGGTACTCAAATCCAACGTCAGATCCTGGCTCATGCACTTGCCGGACAACTCCATAACCTCCTGGATAGACTTGTGCCATCAGTTTGTTGGCGCCTTTACAGGCGGCCACAAACACCATGGCCAAGCGAGCGACCTCCATCTACTCGTCCAGAAAGAAGGGGAACCCTTGCGCAAGTTCATCCAGAGATTCAGCCGCGTACACTACAACATCCCAGACGTCCACCCTGCCGCGGTCATCAGCGTGTTCCATCAGAACGTGCGTAACCGCAGGATGCGGGAGGAGATGGCGATGTGCAAGATCAAAGACGTCAGCGAGCTATATGCCCTGGCCGACAAGTGTGCACGTGCTGAGGAAGGAAGGAAACTCCCCGGGGAGAACACTGGAGCAGGAGAATCTGACAGTGAGGATACCGCCCCGGCAAGGAAGAACTGGCGGCGGAGCAACAGGAAGAGGAAGAGCCAAGAAGTACTGGTTGTTGAGCAGTCCGGCGATGAAGGCGTCGCCAAGAAGGCCCAGGCTGGTAGCTCCGGCAAGGAGGTTGCCGGATGCACCAACTGCCAGGCTGTGGCGGTCGCCGACAAGCGGGACGGCACCAACAAACAGTACTGCAAGATCTACCGCACCAAGGGCCATGACCTCCAGAGCTGCAAGCAGGTCGAGCGGCTCGTCGAGCTGCAAAAGGCCGAGTACGGGGAGGTGGCGGAGGATCCGGCACGAAGCGCCCCGGCCAGGGAGGACGCCGCGACAAGGACAAGCAGCGGCAAGTAGACAGACCTCCCCGCGGCCGCGACAAGGACGAAGACGACGACGAAGACGAAGACATGGATGATGTCGAGACCAGTGAGCAGGAGTTTCAGAAAGCCACGGAGGTCTTGTGCGTAGACGGCGGTGCTTCTCTGCATACTTCTCGCCGCCAGCTCAAGCAGTGGGCGCGGGAAGTCAATGCAGCGGAACCACCCATCGAGTCACGCAAGCCTCTGAAATGGTCCAGCACGCCTATCATCTTCGATATTGAGGACCACCCTGACCGCACAACTGCGATCGGGTGCTTGCCGATGTTGGTCTCACCAACAGTCCGCAACCTCAAGGTCACTAAGATGCTAGTCGACGGCGGGGCCGGCTTGAACCTGATGTCCTCCGCTGTGCTCCAGAAACTCCAAGTCCCCGACAGCGAGCTCGAAGAGACCGGCACGTTCCAAGGAATCAACCCAGGAAGGAGCAAGCCGAAGGGGAAGATAACACTGCCAGTGACATTTGGCAGCGAGCTGAACTTCAGGACAGAGAGGATCACTTTTGACATTGCCGATTTTCCATTGCCCTACAATGGAATTCTCGGCCGTCCAGCGCTCGCCAAGTTCATGGCGGCCTCTCACTACGCATACAACATGCTCAAGATGCCAAGCCCGATAAGCGTCATCTCTGTCCCCGGCGACAAGAAGGATGCCCTTATCTGTGCCGACAAGATCTACCGGGAAGCAGCAGCCGCAACGGATCACAAGCCACTTGCCGCTGAAGCTCCCGGAGGGAAGAAGAAGACCAAGCCCGGCAAGTGCTCTGGTGCCCACTCCGGCAAGCGCGCCTCTTCGGAGTGCTGCGCTACAGTCGAGGGCGCGCCATCGAGCTCCACCGGCAAGAGTAAGAAGTCAATGGCAGCCCCGCCAATGACCAAGAAGGTGTCCGCCAAGGAGGACGGCACTGGTGGTACCTTCACCATCAGTGCCACTCTCGACCCCAAATAGGAAAGCGCGCTCGTTGCTTTCCTGCGGGCGAATGTCGATGTGTTTGCCTAGCAACCATCTGACATCCCCGGCGTTCCCAGGAAAGTGATTGAGCACCACCTCGCCGTCTGTCCTCATGCGCGGCCCGTCAAGAAGAAAGTCAGGAAGCAAGCGGTGGAGCGCCAAGAGTTCATCGCAGAAGAGATCAAGAAGTTGGAAGCGGCAGGCCTTGTCAGAGGTGTGCTCCATCCGACGTGGTTGGCCAATCCTGTTGTCGTGCGCAAAGCAAATGGGAAATGGAGGCTTTGCATCGACTTTACTGATGTTAACAAAGCTTGCCCCGAAGATCCCTTTCCCTTGCCGCGCATTGACCAGATTGTTGACTCCACGGCCGGATGTGACCTGCTTTCATTTCTTGACGCATACTCATGATACCATCAGATCTTCATGGCTGAAGAAGATGAGGAAAAGACCGCATTCATCACTCCATGTGGCACGTACTGTTTCGTACGGATGCCTTTCGGTTTGAAGAATGCTGGTTCGACGTTTGTGAGGGTTGTCCATACCGCTTTTGAGCCGCAAATCCACAGAAATGTGGAAGCCTACATGGATGACATAGTGGTCAAAAGCAGGAACAGGGCAACCCTGATTCAAGATTTAGAAGAGACCTTTATGAACCCGCGCAAGATTAGCCTCAAGCTCAACCCCGAGAAGTGCGTGTTTGGAGTCCTGTCGTGGAATTGTCACGGCAGATGTCCTTAGTGTCAGGACTTAGTCGCGAGGCCAACGCATCTATGTGGTAGCTTGAGAGGGGTTGAGCGGGACGAGAGACGCAGGGCGGATCAACACGCAAAGACAAGGATTTAGACAGCTTCGGGCCCCGGGAAACATCATCCGGTAATAACCCTACATGCTGTTTGAGGCTAGATCTCATTATGCTCCTGAGGGAGTCGCCGTAAACCGGCTCTTGTGTCTAGCCCTAGAGATTATCGATTGCCTGTAGCTTGTCGCTTCTAACCTCTAACCTGTCCCTCTTTGGGGAGCCCTGCCCCTCCTTATATATGTTGAAGGGGCGGTTTACATGTGGAGTCCTATTGGGATTAGGACTAGTCTATCTCTAATACAAACCGGATACAAGTCCTGGCTTTAACTCCTTGTAAGGCAAATATTCCTTTCCTCTTAAACCGGCCCACAATAGTTGAACCGGCCTTCATGAACCGCCAGACGGGCCACCTGGTCTTGTCGCTCCTCTGACCCGTCCGTCGGGTTACCAGTGAGTTACAACGTCCCGACGGGTTGCTGGTAAACCGCCAGGTCTGGGCGGGTCACCAGACGAATATCGCCAAGTCCGGCCGGGTTAACTTCCGGCCGGTTTACACCGCGGGGTATATCCCCGACATTAGCCCCCAAGTTTAGCTTGGATTTATCTATGGTAAACTTATGCTGCAAATAAACATAACAACAAATTTGACAGGTTGTACTCCTGGTTAAGAATTCTTGTAAACCGGCACCTGATCATCCTTAAGTCCTTGTCATTTCCTCCTTCTAGAAAATCCAGGTCAATAAGACAGTGTCATACTCAATTTGCTGACATTGGTTTCTCACAGAAAAATATTGTGAAGAAATAATCCACTTGAGTCGGCTTCCAAAACGCCAGTTTAAGAAATATTGGTCTTGAAATATTTATCTGATATTCAGCCGGTTTGAAGATGATCCCGGTCTTGAAAACTTGCCGGTTTAACATTACCAAATGGCCGGGTTATAAAAACTGATGACCCCGGATTATGATTGTTGCAGACACCGGTTCATGATTGTTGCCAACATCGGTTTATGATTATTGATGACACCGGGTTGCAGCCACAGGGTCATAATGATTGGTGACGCCGGGTCAATCTAACTTGCTCAACGGAGAATTTGAAAATCTTTCTTCGATAATAATATAATACCTGTAGCCCCCAAGTGCCGGGTAGTCATGCTTGCAGCAACCTGGGACTTGTAATTGATTGATGCCCATAAAATTTCAATGAATGTAGCCCCCAAGGGCCGGGTCATTATGTAATTATCAGCAGGGACTTTGTAAGTATAATCTTGTAAACTTTGAACAGCAATGTGTAGCCCCCAAGGGCCGGCTCAGTAAGATAATATTGAGCTGGGACTTTGATATATACTTCTATGAAAATAACATCATATGATGTAACCCCTCATCATGGGGCTTGAATCCACGTCCACAAGGTTAAGAGCCTTGTGCTTTACCAACTGAGCAGTAGACCCTTCAATATAATAGATAAAAATCTTTGTACCTTGAATAGTTGACAGGAGCAATTGGTAGCCCCCAAGGGCCAGCTCATTACAATGTGATGAGTTGGGTCTTCAATAAGATGAGCAAAAATGACCTTGCATTAGCCCCCAAGTGTCATGGTGCATGCTTGCAGCAACATGAGACTTGCATATTTGATGTAATCTCAATTTTGAATAATCTAGCCCCCAAGTGCCGGGTTGTAAGCCTGCAGCGACTCAGGACTATTCCTTCAATTGTATAAAATGATAACCATTGCGCTAAAGCGACTTTGAAAACCTTAATCATAATATTAATAACCGTAATAAAAATCCAGCCATGTTGGCCATTCAAGATAATATAATCTCGTATGAAAACCTTTATTCATCCAATATCATAATGAAATTCAGCCAAGTTTGGCTATTTGAATAATATAATCCAATAATTTATAAGCGCATGATTCCAATGGCGCAATCCAAATATATACTGGCGACTTATAGTCCAAAGCCAGACCGGTTTAATAAACACTGGATAATTTATCATCATACTGGCGACTTATTGTCTTAAAGCCAGGCCGGTTTAACAAACACCGGATAATTTATAATCATGCTTTATTCGACCTGTTTCTGCATACAACAAGTTTAAAGTGTCCTGGCGGTTTACCGCCGGACGGGTCATAATGCTCAACATATAACCTGGGTTTATAACCAGGGCTGCACTTAAAAATATGAAATATATCATACCTGTGACATTGAATCACATCGTTGGCTTACCAACTTTTTGTAGTAAGAGTGATAACCCCAATCTTGAGTAATGATAACTCCTTCCATATTGCGCCGATTTATGATAAAACCGTACCGGGTTGTGATAAACACCGGATTAACCATATATATACTGGTGACTTGTAGTCAAACCAGACCGGGCTGATAATCTCCGGATTATAATTTGATCATGCACTCACAACTTGTAGTTGAAAGCCGAGCCGGGCTGATAAACGCCGGTTTACTCCGTAATAGGATGGCAACAGAAAAATAAACCGGGCAAATTGCCTCCGGATTAAAAAACGGATCAAGCTGCATCAGCTGAATCGGTTTAAAAACACTGGTTGTTCGAAAGAAAAACGCAGTGAAAAACAAATAATAGGCAACCAAATATGAAAGAAAAATGCAACGGTAAAACGCGTGCAAATAATGGCTGTTATGAGCCGTTCAGAAGGCATTACCATCGTCAAGACATGACCAAGCCCCCTAGAGGTGTAGCTACGGTTCAAGTCGACTAGGTCCCCAACTGAATCGTGGCAAATGTGCCGGCCAAATGGCATTGCATTGGTTCGGATTCGACCAAGCCCCCAAGTGACTTAGTGGCCTAGGGCCGATCAAGTGGCATTGCATTGGTTCGGACACGACCAAGCCCCCAAATGACTTATTGGCTATTAAAAGCCGATCAGAAGGCATTACCATCATCAAGACATGACCGAGCTCCCATAAGGTGTAACTACGGTTCAAGTCGATTAGGTCCCCAACTGACTTAGTGGCAAATGTGCCAGCCAGAAGGCATTACCGTCGTCAAGACATGACCAAGCTCCCAGGAGGTGTAGCTACGGTTCAAGTCAACTAGGTCCCCAACTGACTTTGTTGTTCTTCTGTGAAGCGACCTCAAGGGGTAAACCGGAGGTTGCCCTAAAGCGAATCCACTCCGTGTAACCACGCATGATATAAAGAATAGATACCCCGCTTTACAAAGCGGGAGCCCCCATGTGATAAATAATATGTCAAGCCAATAAGGCCGGATACCCATGTTTGAACCGCGCATCATGGCAGCAGGTCCTCTTCGGTAATTTTTAACTTTTTTGCAAGAGGTAAATCCTTCTTTGAACCGGATGTTAAACCGGATATTCAGAGCTTCAAAGCTTTGTGGGGGACATCTTTCCCTTGAACCGGATTGTAAATCGGAATCTTCATTTTCAGCCGGAAATTTTCTGACGGCGTTTCAACTCGAACTTGCGAGAAGTTAATTCCCTTTTGAACCGGAAATTTTTAAACCGGATTTGAACGCTTCAGAGCTTTGTGGGAGAATAGATTTCCCTTGAACAGGGTCGTAAACCGGGTATTAAGAGCTTCAATGAGACTGACTTCCCTTGAGCCGGATGTTAAACCGGAATCCTTTCTGATGATCCAGAACTTCTTCATTGAGCCAGGATTTTGTAACTGTCACATGCTTTCTAAACCGGAAATTTTCGAACGGCCTCCAAATAACAGTAGCCTCCGGGACCGGGTTATCTTTCCCTCCATCGTCCTGGGTTTCTTAAATCGGCTGAAACTAGCAATATTTGCTGAGTCCTGTCATCGTAGCCCCAAAGTCTCAAGGTGACTCGAGGAGTTGGCTTGAGATTATCCATTTTTGACCGTGATATAAACCGGCATAACTTGTATATCTTTGGTGTTGATAGCACGATGTGAATCCACAGAAGGTTGAGGTGACTCCGGCGGGTTGTAAATGATCCCATATGAGCCGTGCCAGCAACTCGGCCAATGGTTCCTTCCAACTAGCGATTTTGAAGTTTAACCAAAACTGTAGTGGTGATGACTTGTGCGCCTGCCCATTGAGCCATCTCGTGCAAAACGGCGGTTGATGATAATTTATCTCCAATTTGAAAGGAAACCGGGCTACCCAAGCTGTGACTTGCTCATACCCAATAAAGAGCTCATGCAGTCAGGTGCGGCCCGGTTTGTTGATGTAGACCAGGCCGCGACAGACGGATAGCAAAAACGACCGTGGCTTTTAGAGGCGGCACAAACCGATGGGTCGGCCGCGGTATTGTAAACCGGCGTGGACGGGCGATTTAGCCACGTCATATTGATGTAAACCGGTCTGCAGAATGGTGGTTTGCATATATATATATTCATCGAGCTTAATGGCATGGTAAGATACCAGCACTTTCATAATGGTTGCGCGAGTTTATACATTCATGACACAGCCATAGCTTTTGCAATGAACAATTGTCCTGCATAAACAATATTGCAGACCAAGGCAAAGGTAAACTGTTCTTTGACAAAAAATAATATGTGCTAAAAATATATTTTAGATGGATATCACCTGATGTGTTTAGGCCGACAATAATCCGCCATGAAGTTGATGATCACTAGGTGAAACTGAAATCCCTTGCGGGTAAATCGGCCGCGGCGTGCTAAACCGGCACGGACAGGTGAGTCGGCCGCGATGTTTGTAAGCTGGTGCGGACGCGCGAACCGGCCGTGAGAGCGGACGGGCGAGTCGTCCTTGGCGTGGTAAAGCGGCACGGACGGCGAGTCAACTGGCACGTTGATGTAAACCGGACAACGATACGGGTGTCCGTGAAGCTGCACGGCACAGCTGAACGTGCCTCCACGGTGTAATATCACCCCTTTTTCTTTTAATAGTCGTCCTGCATAAAATTTATTAAAAGACAGAGTAATTGTTCTCAAAAGATATGGTACGTGCTAAAAATACTGAGAACGGATAGCACCTGACTTATTTTCCGGATGAACACGGATACTGGTATTGGATAAAGTTGGACATAGTTAGACGAAAAAGACAGCCCCACTGATGCACGTCTAATTTCGGCAGATCTTGATTTGGACAGAATATTTAATATAACTGGCACTAGTACCAGGCTTCACGTGGAATAGCATATCCATCAATCTTCGCTTTCCGTGTTAGTACCAATTGATCTTGACGTGAGCCCTCAACTAGTACTTGGTGGCTGAATTGTTTTCTCTTCATGTGGAGGAAACAGCCAAGGCAGTACACAGGGGGAACCAGCTGGCGTCACAGGCCGTCACAGGCATTTACGGAAGAAATATTCAGATCGCTTGGTTACTTCCTTGACCCATGTGTCCACTGAAATCGTTGCTGTATTTTCCTTCTTCTGACGATGCGAGGGTGGCTCAGAGGCAGTAGCAAGCCATGGCCGAGTCCTCCTCCAAGTCGTGGAGAGGTTTGACCAATCGGGTCCTCCTCCAGGTCGTGGCCCCCTTTTTTTTCAATGATATACGTATGTACTACTCCTGTACTTGATATCCATATAACACTACTCAATTGCGGAATTAACCGTGTCTCAATGATGGATTTCTTTGTATATCCTCTTTTGGACTTTTTGTCACCATCGGGAGCAGCTTCAACCCTTGATTTTGTTTTTTACTCATGTGGACTAGCAACAGTAAACTACCTCGGGACTGGATGCAGACTCTGATGCTTAATACGAGTAGTACTGGTTGCTGCCTCTAGACTTGATTTTGTAGACAGCAAAAATAACAGCCAGATCTCGCGGATCGGACCCGAGCGGCCGTATCCGATAAAACTTATATCTTCGGCAGCTAGCGATGACCAAGCAGATCGAAACCGTGTGAACTTTGGTTACGGCGACTTGCGTTTCTGATCGGAATAAATCTCGTCGCTTACCACGTTCTGACTGTTTGCCATCGAGATGATGTAGATTCTTCAAACCGGTTCTTCTTCATCCTGAAAAAACTATGAACTTCTCAAAACCCTATGAAAGATCCCTCCAAGAACTCAACGCCACTATGCGCGAGCCCCACGGTGGGCGCCAACTGTCGTGGAATTGTCACAGCAGATGTCCTTAGTGTCAGGACTTAGTCGCGAGGCCAACGCATCTATGTGGTAGCTTGAGAGGGGTTGAGCGGGACGAGAGACGCAGGGCGGATCAACACGCAAAGACAAGGATTTAGACAGCTTCGGGCCCCGGGAAACATCATCCGGTAATAACCCTACATGTTGTTTGAGGCTAGATCTCATTATGCTCCTGAGGGAGTCGCCGTAAACCGGCTCTTGTGTCTAGCCCTAGAGATTATCGATTGCCTGTAGCTTGTCCCTTCTAACCTCTAACCTGTCCCTCTTTGGGGAGCCCTGCCCCTCCTTATATATGTTGAAGGGGCGGTTTACATGTGGAGTCCTATTGGGATTAGGACTAGTCTATCTCTAATACAAACCGGATACAAGTCCTGGCTTTAACTCCTTGTAAGGCAAATATTCCTTTCCTCTTAAACCGGCCCACAATAGTTGAACCGTCCTTCATGAACCGCCAGACGGGCCACCTGGTCTTGTCGCTCCTCTGACCTGTCCGTCGGGTTACCAGTGAGTTACAACGTCCCGACGGGTTGCTGGTAAACCGCCAGGTCTGGGCGGGTCACCAGACGAATATCGCCAAGTCCGGCCGGGTTAACTTCCGGCCGGTTTACACCGCGGGGTATATCCCCGACAAGTCCCTTCCGGCAAGCTTCTCGGGTTCTTCGTGTCTCAGCGAGGAATCGAAGCCAATCCAGACAAAATCAAGGCCATCGAGCAGATTGAAGCACCAACACGCGTCAAGGATGTACGAAGGCTTGCCGGCTGCGTCGCGGCTCTCAGCAGGTTTATTTCCAAGTCTGCAGAACGCGCCCTGCCATTTTTCAAAGTTTTGAAAAAGGCGGGTCCAGTGAAATGGACTCCGGAAGCGGAGGCTGCGCTGCAGGACTTGAAGAAATACCTGTCCTCCGCTCCTATACTTGTCGCGTCTAAACCACAAGAGAAGTTGCTGCTGTACCTGGCGGCAACCAATCAAGTGGTTAGTGCTGCGTTAGTAGCGGAGAGGGAGGCAGATGATGAGCTAGCAACCGCAGCAAGCGCGTCCAGCGACAAGCAGGAGGCTTCCCCGACAAGCTCTGGCCCCGACAAGGATGAATCTACGCAGGAGCGAGTGGAGGTGCAGAAGAAGAGAATGGTGCAACACCCAGTTTACTTTGTCAGCTCCCTTCTACAGGGGGCTAGGTCAAGGTACTCTGGTGTGCAAAAATTGCTTTTCGGCCTTCTCATGGCCTCGAGAAAGCTGCGCCATTACTTCCAAGCACATGAGATTACAGTTGTCACCCGCTTTCCGCTGAAGAGGATACTGCAGAATCCAGAAGCAACAGGCAGAATTGTCGAGTGGGCACTAGAACTGTCAAGCTTCGGTCTCAAATTCGAGAGCACTTCAACTATCCAAAGCAGAGCATTGGCGGAGTTCATAGCAGAGTGGACACCGACACAGGACGAAGAGATCCCAGAGACGAGCATCCCCGCCAAAGAAGCAAGCAAAGAGTGGCTGATGTATTTTGATGGTGCCTTCTCGCTGCAAGGCGCCGGTGTTGGCGCGTTGCTTATCGCGCCCACCGGAGAGCATCTCAAGTACATAGTCCAGATGCACTTCCCCAAGGAGCAAGCAACCAACAATACTGCAGAGTATGAAGGTTTGCTTGCCGGCCTCAGGATCGCGGCAGAACATGGGATTAAGAAGCTCATTGTCAGGGGTGACTCGTAGCTTGTCGTCCGCCAAGTGAACAAAGATTACCAGAGTACGTTGATGGAAGCGTATGTTGATGAAGTGAGGAAGCTAGAAGAGCACTTTGACGGCCTGCAAATGGAACACATTCCAAGAGCTGAGAATGACATTGCTGATGGCCTGTCAAAGTGCGCAGCACTTAAGTTACCTGTGGAGCCAGGAACCTTTGTGCTCAAGATGACTCAGCCATCCGTAACACCATCAACCGGATAGAGCAAGAAGAGGAAGTTGGTCTCCGGCGACTATCTTCCGGCAGAGCTCCCCGGAGCCGCCGCCAAGAAGGTCCCCAAGATCGACGCCAAGAGTGCCGAGGAGTAGTCTACTCCGGCAAACCCCAGGGTTTGTTCCGTAGAAGCAGGCGCTCCCGACAAGTTTTGCTCCGGCAAGCTTGCCGGGGAACATCAAGCTCCGGCTGAGCCCCAGATCCTCGCCGTAGAAGCGGACGTTCCCGCAGCAGCAGATGTGCCTTCAGTCCTTGTTGTCGAGCCACAGGCTCCAGCATGGGCGCAGCGGACTGTCCGTTTCCTCCAGAACGGAGAACTTCCCGAAGAACAAGAAGAAGCGGAAAGAGTAGCCCGGCGCTCAAGTATGTACCAGTTCGTCGACAACACACTGTACAGAAGATGGCGCAACGGTGTGAAATTGAAGTGTATTCCCCGGGAAGACGGACAAAAGCTGTTGGCAGAGATACATGGAGGCTTATGTGGTCACCACATTGGCGCAAGCGCACTTGCCAGCAAAGCGTTCCGGCAAGGTTTCTTCTGGCCGACAGCCCTCCAGGATGCAACTGCACAAGTAACCAAGTGTGAAGCATGCCAGTTCCATTCCAAGCAGATACACCAGCCAGCTCAAGCTCTCCAGACGATCCCTTTATCCTGGCCATTTTCGGTCTGGGGGCTCGACATCCTCGACCCCTTCCCCCGAGCTGTCGGGGGCTTTGAGTACTTGTACGTCGCAATCGACAAGTGCACAAAGTGGCCGGAAGTGGAACCAGTGAGGAAGGTGACAGCACAGTCAGCAGTCAAGTTCTTCAGGTCGATTGTTTGCTGCTTCGGGATCCCCAACAGGATCATTACCGACAACGGTACGCAATTCCCGAGCCGCGCCTTCATGCAATACGTCCAAGATCTCGGTGCCAAGGTCTGCTTTGCTTCTGTTGCTCATCCCAGGTGCCAATGCCGAAGTGCTGCGCGGGCTCAAGACCAGAGCTTTCGACAGGCTGCACAAGTGCGGAAGAAACTGGATCGAGGAGCTGCCGGTGGCTCTTTGGTCGATCAGAACGACGCCAAATCGAGCCACTGGCCAGACACCATTTGCTCTAGTCTATGGAGCAGAAGCAGTTACCCCCACGGAACTCGTATATGGGTCACCTCGAGTGCTCGCTTATGATGAGCTTGAGAAAGAGCGGCTGCATGAAGATGACGCGCTGCTCCTTGAGGAATATCGTCTTCAGGCTGCTGTGCGAGCCGCTCGCTACCAGCAAGCTTTGCGTCGCTACCATAGCCGCAAAGTTAAAGCCAGAAGCTTCGAGGAAGGCGACCTTGTTCTTCGGCGCGCTCCGTCCGCCAAGAATCACAACAAGTTGACGCCGAAGTGGGAAGGCCCTTACCGGGTGAGACGAGTCACGAGGCCCGGCGCTGCCCGCCTTGAGACCGAAGATGGCACTCCGATGAGAACTCCTGGAATATTGAGCATCTTTGTAAGTTTTACCCGTAAGGCGCGGTTGTCGGACCCCGTCCGGCAACCACCCTTTTGTACAAGTCTTGCCGCTGTTGCATGTAATCCTTTGTACAAAGCCAGGCGCAGACCCTGAGCAGCAGTAAGTGAAGCACTGTCGCCCTAAGTTTTAGCATGCATGCTGAGTCGAGTCTCGTCCTTGGTTAGGGTTGATAGTGCCTAACAGCTGCTAACCCCTAGCTTAGAGGTCGGGTCTGCGTCCTTTTTTCCTGTTCTTCGTTTCCCTTGCTTCGCAGGGTTTTGCATATCCCGGCCAGACCGCTTAAGGACGAAGAAGAGAAGAAGGGCGGACCAGCATCTGGTCCCCGGCAAACCAGTGTTGCCGGGGGCTGCAAGTACAAAGATTCGCCCGCGGCAAGCCAAAGTTGCCGGGGGCTGCAATCCCAGATAAGTTTTTCATCCCTTGTCATGCATTCTCTTATGGACTGAGGAATGCGAAAACCTTGTTTCTTCCTAAAAAGCTACCGTGCTCCCTTAACTCTGGGCCCCACAGCGCGTTCCTGGGGCCAGTTTTGGTAGTAGCCGCGGCGGCAAAGGGACGGAATGAGGAGCCTGAACCCGCCTCATCCCTATCTCCGCCAAAGGCGTGAGAAAGGTCGAGTGGCGCGGGAAGACGGCAGGGCCTGTTGCCGGGCAAAGAAGTGTCTATCTTAACGATATAAAGGATTCACTCCTTGGCGTGGGTTTTACCCGTGGGACAAATGGCCCGGCAAACATCCCCTTTTCATTAAAAAAACATTCCGCTCAGGTACAGTTCAGAGAGAATGAAAAACATGAGAGATGGGATTACAAGCTTTAAATGCAACTAAAGCCCGAGGGCTTACGAGTTAAAATGAGATAAGGTGCCCGTAATCCCTTTCTTGTCTCTCTCCTCAGGAGGTAGGACAAGGAGGCGAGAAGGGAAAAAGGGGCACCTAGGCGAGCTACGGGTGGCAGAAGACGCCAAGAGAACACCCCGGGGGCCGTCTGAAAGCTGGACGGTGACGGCGGCGCCGGAAGCAGGGCTCGACGAGGCGGCAGGACGTCAGCATGCTGTCGAGGGCGCCGTGCCCCCATACTCCGAGTTGACGGCCTTGCCGCCCGCCCTCTTCCTCTTCCGCAGCCTCCCTACGCCAGCCGCCAAGGAGACGACCCCGAGAAGCTCAAGGAGCCGGCGACACGGATGATGGGGTCGCCGGTGCCACACGGAGCCGCGACCGGCGCCTAGTCGGACCCGTCATCCCGACGACCGCTACCCTCGTCGTCGCTGTCGCTCCCCTCCTCGTCGCTCTCGCTCGAGGAGGAGCCTTCGCTGTCGGAGGAGCTATCCACACAGCACCGGGCCCGGGTCCCGTAGCACCCAAAGACCTTGACGGAGAGGAGATCGCCCTCCATCAACTTAAAATGGAGGGTGAACCCCTCCTTCAAGCTGTGGATACAGGCGAACGACTTCCACCCTCGACCAAGATACATCACGCCGGGGGCTGGGGACTCAACGTGGACCCGCGTGCCGCTGATCCCGCAGCCCCTCATGCGCAGTCTTAGTGTCTCGGGTTGTTCCATCTCCATCACGCTTGCGAAGGGAGCCGGGAGACGGAGGCGACGATGAGGCGCCCGGCTCAGCCTGACGAAGAACTCGCAAAGGTCGTCCCCGATGTGGACCGCCGTGAGAAGAGGAGCCGCCGGCGGAGGCGAGGCCGGCGCGTCGCCCCGTCCGCCTCGTCACCAAGCGCCTCGGCCTCGTCCACGACCTCGCCCCCTCCCCCTTCCCCTTACGGTTGGCTCTGCCACCACGGGTGCAAGGGGAGGAGGGGCGCGTTGCCTAGCGGCGACCCTCGCCACCACCGATGAAGGACCAGGGTTCCCTTTCTCCATGGCGAAGGGAGAGAGGGGATCAGAAGCTGAAGCGAAGAAAAGATGAAGGAGTGTGGATTTCCGTCGTCCCCTCTTGCTCTTTATAAAGGAGAAGGGTGGGGGCTCGGCCGCCCCGCTCAGCCAATCAAGACGCAGGAAGAGCAGGCGACTGGGACCGGCCTGCTGCCTCGACCCGCGACGGCCCGGTTTCCTGCCTCCACCGTCCGCAACTCCAGGTGCATGGAAGCCGCGTGGCTGGCGTGCAGGACCAAGGCGACGGATGAGGCGACCTCCCCCCGCCCCGTGATCGTGGGGAGCGGACGCCTCGGAAACCGTGCCTCGGCCCCGTCCAGCAAACGAGCCACGCCTCCACGCCTCCCTCCACTTATGGAGATGGCGGTTCGCCCCCCTTTTTTGCGATGTGACGCATGCCTGCGGGGCTCAGCCCCACGCACGCCGCCCACGTCACGCACACCTCTCCCCACGATGCCGCGTTCGACGCGTGCCGTTCGGGGAGGACGTGGTGGATGCAGAAGAAGATGCAGCGTGACCCAGGCCACGCGTGCCCGTGCACTGTTTTGGGCCTGGCCCAACAGCGCTCGGCACCGTGTATGGCCCAGGCCCGGGGGCTCCTGACGGTGTACTAAAGTAGGGGTACCTTAGTACCCCGAACTTGTGCACGGGCAGTCGTAGCACCCCGCGGCAAGGCTTGCCAGGTGATCACGAAAACTCTCCATGGTCCCTTTTTTGGGCCACCCAAGAACAAAGTATTTGAGCCAAGGCCCCGGTAGGAGGAGCTTGCCGGGAAGGCCACCCGAAGAGAGCAAGGCCCTGGCAAGAGGAGCTTTCCAGGACGGCCGCTCGAAGCACAAGGCCCCGGCATGAGGAGCTTGCCGGGAAGGCCGACCAGGGCACGACAAGAGACTTGCTGCGACGCGCCACGCGTCCCGGCAAGGACCGGTGAGCAACAAGCTCCCGGACGCGACAAGGCATCAACCGCGGCAAGGCGCTTGCCGCGGCAAGTCACCACCCCGCGTCTGTGTTCCAGCTCATCCACCAACGTGTCGCTCTGGGGCCATTCCAGGCGTACGTGGCGAATGGCTGCGCAGCCAGGGGCATGCGGTGGCGAAGCAACGCTGACAGGATAGCCGTCGTGGCAAACGGTGGCGCCCCTGACGGTCCCTTTTCTGCAATTTTTGGGCGACCTAGACGGGCATTTAATGCCCTTGTCCCCTGCCGTCAGAGTTAGGTATGATAGCACTGTGCAAACAGCTGTACCCAACACAGCGTTTTCCAGTTTTACCCCCGCCTACGTTGCCACCTGTGGGTAACCCCTCGCGCATATAAAAGGAGGCCCCATGCGCAACGTGGAAAAGAGGGGAGAGAGGAAGGAGGAGGCCACTCACGCTCGGTCTGATTAGTTGCCTGAGTGTACTGTAGCACTCAACGCTCCCGAACAAGAACACAATACAAACCACAAAGCAGAAGTAGGGTTTTACGCATCCGTGCGGCCCGAAGCTGGGTAAACCCCTTGTGTGCATCGTATCGATCCGCTCTTCGCGCGACCTCCGCCCCCCGCCGAACCAGAAAGGGGCTCGGTCCCCATAGGTGTTCGTGGAGGCAGATTTCCCCCGACAACTACTTCCCAAGCACTCTTGACACAAGACGAGTTGGCAATATCAGATGAACCTTGTGAGCTTCAACAGCAAGAAGGTAGTTGCTGGAGTCAAGTTACAATTGCATGCTTCTTTATATGTAGTCTCACAGTTTGATGTACACTAACACTTCCTATGTTTGTTGTTGGACTAGCACCTAGGCGCAAGAGGAAACAATCATTAGGGATAATGCTCGATAGGTTAACTAAATCTAGAGGAGGAAGAATGGAGATCCATTTTGAGGCAGGTTTAAAAAGGCCACATGATGCTATAGAGTCAGCCAAGTTAGTATCAGAGGCAGCGGTTGCTGTTAGGTGTCATGTACGTATCCTCCCAACATGGATTCAGTACAGGAATGACAAAGACGAAACCCAGTTCAACATCTTCCTCGACCATTTATCTGTAAGTATGGTTATGTATGGAAACTAGTAATATCGTCTTGCTCTGTCCAATACTTTCTAGGTTGCTGATAATGAGACTCCCATAATTTTCAACATATGAGGTTCAAGTTGGATAGCCAAGATGATGCAACCAGACAAGCTTGCACCCATGTTTTCAAGTCTACTCTGCGACAATATCGGTATAACTTGAGGAAAACTCACTTTGAAGGCAAGGCTAACAATGAACTTGCCCAAACATCTCCAGTGGAAAATATATCTGATGAAGACTGGAGAGGCCTCGTTAAACACTGGTCCGATCCGAAGTATCAGGTACATTATATATATGTCATTAGATCACATGTTGAAGTCCTATTTACGCATGTGCCACACAAATCTATCTTCTTGTAGGTGAACTGTTCAAAGAACAAGGCCAACCATACAAAAGTGAAATTCCAACAGACGACAGGATCTCGTAGCTATATTGCACACTGCGAGGCTCTTGTAATTAGCTGCTATTTCACTCTTTTCGCTGTACCATATTATCAGATCTATATTGACTTGTTCCAAATGCAGAGGAAAGCCCGCAAGCACCAAAAAGTACCTGAACCAAATGTTGTGGAAATCTTCAAGGAATGTCACACCAGCAAGAAGAAGGGCATGACTACACTAGTCAAAGTTGCTGTTGTAAGTCCTTAATCCTCATGCCTTTTAACTACTACTTACTCTGACTTGTGCCTTGAACTGCATGGTTTGCAGCCAATGTCTATTACTCTTTTCAATTTTATACACAATTGTCTTAGCGTATCATTGCACCTTACAAGGTTTAAAAGAGAGGAGTGATGTTCCTTTGATCTTGACCCGTAATCTAGTTCCGTGCTGGACTTGCCCACACAACGTTACAATTGCCTGTTTGTCTGTTCTCAGTTGTTGTGTGATATGAATGATGTCATACTATGCTTACCGTATTATAAACTTCGTCTCTTTATCCTTAGCCCTCAATACAATGTGAAGAGATAGACAATACATAAGCAATGGTACATGGTCATATGTTTGGAACCTGGTTTTATTATGTACTTTGCAATAAATTACAACTAATATTTTACATGGGTTCACCAGAATAAGTTCTGTATATAGACCAAAGCTATTTTGTTTGGTTTTGCTGCCTCCTTAATATCTTCTATTCTGGTACTACTAATGTAAAACCTCAACTTTTCAGCGAGCTATGGAAAAAATGGTGGAACCGCCACCTTCTGAAGGTGGCGAGGCAACTATAACCGCAATGTCAGCTCTTGCTGCAGTAGGTCAGTACCTGTCCACTAATAGTGCCAAAAGCACGTTCCTGCGTAATACTGGTTTGGTTGTTAAGGAAATATCGTCCAAACTGCCTCATGATCAAGATATGCAAGCTCAAAGTAATGTTGTATCTGCGCTCCAGACACAAGTCCATTCCCTAACATAGACCCTTTGTGAAACAAGAAGAAACATTGCTCAATGTCGTGAAGATATGCATGGTTTTGAAACCAGACTGTCAGACATTTGCTATGTTGTTCAGGAGCCTAGGGGAAATGAAGGCGAGGGTTATGGTGCTCCATCGGACTTCTGGTGGTGCATCATGAAAACGTAACAGTCAGGTCAAATGAACTGGGCTTCTGAACTTCTGGTGGTGCATTTATCTGCTAGACTATTAAGTTTTATGCCAACCTTCCTTTTGTTATATAGTTGTAATTTGTTTTGGTGCGATACAAAATTTATTCTTAACGTGCAACCACCGCCTGAAAAAAATAGCAAGCCATTTTTGTATAGTGTAGGGTGTTCCCTATATTTGCACTGGTGGCGATCTTTGATACCGAGTGGATGTAATCTGTGCAATCGCCTTAATAGCCTAGCGTTAGTTTCGGCCTTATTTATTTCCTAGTCTTCTTTTTCCCTGGTTTGCTAGTGGCTGCAACTACCATGGGCCATATACAGGCAGTAGGATCCATGGGTCTCCTACGGGCCGTCGATAAATGGGCCTGTAATCGGTGGGCCTCGGGCCGTCGGATAAATGGGTCTACATGGGCCATAATCGGGTGTAATTGGTATCGGCCCAGCACGGTAACAGGCCATAGGACAGCAAAGGCTTAATTCTCTCACAGGCATAACATGTCGTTAATGGGCCGAAATATAGGACGGGCTGGAAATGGTGCAACGGGTTAATAGGCCAGAAACGGGCCGACTCTTGCCATGGGCCGAATTTGGCCCATTAGTGGAACAGGCCAGTAACGGGCCGACTCTTGCCATGGGACGAATTTGGCCCATTAGGTGAACAGGCCAGTAACGGGCCAGAAGTAATCGAGGGCCGAAAAGGAGCCCAAGAACGTATGGGCCGTCAATAGGCCGAAAGCTAACACGGGCTAGAAACGACCCATGTAAATCACGGGCCGTTAACGGGTATAAAGAAAATTACTGTTCATTATGGGCTAGAGTCACCGTGGGCCTGTAATGGGCCGAAAGATACGAAGGCCTCATATTTGCCGAACGACGTCGTGGGCCATACATGGGCCAAAAGTGAAATGGGCTGGTATTATATTCGACTTCCCACATGACGTTGTTGGGCCGATTTCCTTTAGGGCCTGAAGGGCCGTGAGTTAACGGGCCGTAAAATGGGCTATTTGCAAAGAGACCGTTAACAGGCTTGTCATGGGCCAGCCCATTAACTTTTGACCAAGTCAAACGGGCCGGCTTTGTAAGCTAAATGGGCCACTGTTGGGCCGTGCCATGCGTCGACATATCATAGGCGCCTATCTGACCCACTGACGAGCTGACACGTGTTTCGTCCGACCAATAAGAATTTTACACGTGGAAATTTCCCATTGGTCGGGGCTGTTAACGGGTTATCGGATCCAAAACCCGACCCGGTAGCTTAACGGCGTTCCGCTACGGTGGATGCCACGTGTCGATCACCCTTGACGAAAGCACTTCTGTGACACGCGATTTATCGTCATGGAAGTGGACACTTCCGTGATGATAATTTTGGTAATGTCATGGAACACTTCTACGACAGCACAGGTATGACTATCTTGATTCTGTCATAAATTTTTCATGGATGTACATGCATGACAAAAAACGCGACCTACTGTGACAAACACGTATCATCACGGAAGTGTATTTTTGTTGTAGTGTACGTCTCTGTCATATCTACTTTTCCTAACACTTTTCCTCTTGTTTTGGACTCTAATTTGCATGATTTAAATGAAACTAACCCGGACTGACGATGTTTTTAGCAGAACTACCATGTTGTTGTTTTTGTGCAGAAATAAAAGTTCTTGGATTGGAACGAAACTCTTTGCAGACTTATTTCAGTATAAAAGAAAAATACTGGAGCCAAGAACCACCGGAGGGGGGCCCCTAGGTGAGCACAACCCACCAGGGCGCCCCCCTCTAGGCGCGCCCAGGTGGGTTGTGCCCACCTGGTGGCCCCGCAGACCCTGATTCTCACTCCGTAAATACCTATTTTTCTAGAAAAAATTAGGGAGGAAGAATTATCTTGTTTCACGATACGGAGCTGCCGCCAACTCCTGTTCTTCATAGGGAGGCCAGATCTGGAGTCCGTTTTGGGCTCGGGAGAGCGGGATCTTCAATCGTCATCATCACACAAGTATAGGGGATCTATCATAGTCCTTTAGATAAGTAAGAGCGTCGAACCCAACGAGGAGCAGAAGGAAATGACAAGCGGTTTTCAGCAAGGTATTCTCTGCAAGCACTGAAATTATCGGTAACAGATAGTTGTGTGATAAGAAAATTTGTAACGGGTAACAAGAAACAAAAGTAACTAAGGTGCAGCAAGTTGTCCCAATCCTTTTTATAGCAAAGGACAAGCCTGGACGAACTCTTATATAAAGCAAAGCGCTCCCAAGGACACATGGGAATTACTGTCGAGCTAGTTTTCATCGTGCTCATATGATTCATGTTCGTTACTTCGATAATTTGATATGTGGGTGGACCGGTGCTTGGGTGCTGTCCTTCCTTGGAAAAGCCTCCCACTTATGATTAACCCCTCTCGCAAGCATCCGCAACTACGAAAGAATAATTAAGACAAATCTAACCATAGCATGAAACATCTGGATCCAAATCATCCCCTTACGAAGCAACACATAAACTAGGGTTTAAGCTTCTGTCACTCTAGCAAACCATCATATACTTATTACTTCCCAATGCCTTCCCCTAGGCTCAAATCATGGTGAAGTGTCATGTAGTCGACGTTCACATAACACCACTAGAGGTAAGACAACATACATCTCATCAAAATATCGAACGAATACCAAATTCACATGATTACTTATAACAAGACTTCTCCCATGTCCTCAGGAACAAACGTAACTAATCACAAAGCATATTCATGTTCATAATCAGAGGAGTATTAATTGTCATTAATGATCTGAACATCTGATCTTCCACCAAATAAACCAACTAGCACCAACTACAAGGAGTAATCAATACTACTAGCAACTCACACGTACCAATCTGAGGTTTTGACACAAAGATCGAATACAAGAGATGAACTAGGGTTTCAGAGGAGATGGTGCTGGTGAAGATGTTGATGCAGATTGACCCCCTCTCGATGAGAGGATCATTGGTGATGACGATGGCGATGATTTCACCCTCCGGGAGGGAAGTTTCCCCGGCAGAACAGCTCCGCCGGAGCCCTAGATTGGTTCTGCCCAAGTTCCGCCTCAAGACCGCGGCACTTCATCCCGAAAGCTTCCTTCTGATTTTTTCCAGGTCAAAACACACCATATAGTAGAGGATGGGCATGGAGGACCTGCCAGGTGGCCCACAAGGTAGGGGGCGCCCCCCCACCCTTATGGATGGCTGGTGGCCCCTCTGTGGTGCTTTGTCTGCCCAATATTGTATTATATATTCCAAAATAATTCTCCGTGAAGTTTCAAGACTTTTGGAGTTGTGCAGAATAGGTCTCTAATATTTGCTCCTTTTCCAGTCTAGAATTCCAGCTGCCGGCATTCTCCCTCTTCATGTAAACCTTATAAAATAAGAGAGAAAAGGCATAACTATTGTGACATAATGTGTAATAACATCCCATAATGCAATAAATATCAATATAAAAGCATGATGCAAAATGGACATATCAACTCCCCCAAGCTTAGACCTCGCTTGTCCTCAAGAGAAAGCCAAAATCGAAAAATATGTCCGCATGTTTGGAGATAGATGTGTCGATACAATAAAATATGGACATGAGGGCATCATGATCATCTTTATAACAAAAATATATAATATCATATAATTTCTTATGCTAAAATAACAATACATTCACAAGGTATAGTATTAATTAGAAACTTCATTGAAACCTAACAAACTATAATCTCAGTCATTAAGGCAATTGCAATTTATCATAACATCGCAAAGAGTCAATTCAAGAGCTTTTCAGCAAGTACACATACTCAACTATCATTTAGTCTTTCACAATTGCTAACACTCACGCAATACTTATGTGTTCAAAGCTTCAATAGGACACGGAGAAAGATAGGGGCTTATAGTTTCGCCTCCCAACCTTTTACCTCAAGGGTAATGTCAACAATAATACTTTATGATAACCTACATCCGAGTGGATATATATATCTGGATCTTTCCAACACATAGTGCTTGCCAAATGAAAAAGTGTAAAACGGAAAGGTGAATGTCGGTGTCAAAACCGGCGGATCTCGGGTAGGGGGTCCCAAATTGTGCGTCTAGGCTGATGGTAACAGGAGACAAGGGACACGATGTTTTTACCCAGGTTCGGGCCCTCTCGATGGAGGTAAAATCCTACTCCTGCTTGATTAATATTGATGATATGGGTAGTACAAGAGTAGATCTACCACGAGATCAGAGAGGCTAAACCCTAGGAGCTAGCCTATGGTATGATTGTTGTTGTTTCCTACAGGCTAAACCCTCTGGTTTATATAGACACCGGAGGGGGCTAGGGTTACACAGAGTCGGTTACAATGGGAGGAGATCTACATATCCGTATTGCCAAGCTTGCCTTCCACGCCAAGGAAAGTCCCATCCGGATACGGGACGAAGTATTCAATGTTGTATGTTCATAGTCCAACAGTCCGGCCAATGGTTATAGTCCGGCTATCCGGACACCCCCTAATCCAGGACTCCCTCAGTAACCCCTGAACCAGGCTTCAATGACGACGAGTCCGGCGCGCAGATTGTCTTCGGCATTGCAAGGCGGGTTCCTCCTCCGAATACTTCATAGAAGATTTTGAACACAAGGATCGTGTCTGGCTCTGCAAAACAAGTTCCACATACGACCGTAGAGAGAGAGTAAAATTTCCACAAATCTAATCTGCTGACGTATTCTGTAGCGCGACATCACACCACAGCCAGGCCCTTATCCGTTTTTTCTTCCCACCTCAGCGCGTTTCGTGAGGCGGTTTCCTTGGCACGTCTTGTCGAAGCAGAGATCGTCTCCCCTTTATTTACGGGATCCTCATTATTATGGACGTGGGTAACCCTAGTCGTGTCCGTTGGTATATCCCCTTGATCAAAGGTAAGTCCCAAACGGTCACAGGGAGGGCTCTTGGTATTCAACCTCTTATAAAGAGACCAAGGCTTTGCTCCTTTCTTTCGATCTCAATCGAATCTGCCTCCCGCCTCGAGTTTCAGCACCCAAGGCTCTAGATTTAGGCGCTTCGGACCTTCGATGATGTCCGGCTCCGACCTTCGAGGCTGATGGATGCCTTCCTCCGTCACGGAGGAAGATGTACTAAAGCTGAGAGAGGCCAGGTATTTGACCGGCGAAATCCCGCATAGGCTGCCTGCTTAAGGGCAGGTTATTCCCACTCCCAAGCCTGGTGAGAGTGTTGTGTTTGTATCTCACTTCCTCCGAGGGCTAGGCTTCGCGACGGATCCCTTCGTGAGGGGGCTCATGTTCTATTACGGGCTGGAATTCCACGACTTAGCTTCGGAGTCTATCCTCCACATCTCATCGTTCATCGTCGTGTGCGAAGCTTTCCCCCGTATTACTCCTCACTTCGGACTGTGGCTTAAGACCTTCAAAGTGGAGCCAAAGATGATCGAGGGAGAGCACACAGAGTGCGGAGGTGCCGTAATAAGCAAGGTGGCTGACGCTCCGTGGCCCGAGGGCCTTCTTCAAGAGGAGTCCAGCTTATGGCAACAAGAGTGGTTTTATATCACAGCTCCCAGGGGTACCAAGTGGGTGGCGCCGCCCGCTTTCCGCTCGGGTCCCCCGCCCCGACTAACGTCATGGGTAAATAAGGGGCTGGACTGGGGGCCGGCAAAGGATGTGCCCCTATTGCAGAGCCGCATCCGAGATCTCCTGGAGAGAGATGTCAGTCTTGTCGCGGTGACGCAGGTCATGTTGATTCGCCGAGTCCTGCCCTGCAAACGTCGCCCTGTCTGCCTGTGGGAATTCAATCCGGAGGGACCGCGAGCTCTCCAACATTTTCTTGGCATGACGCCCGTGGAAATGTACAAGTTGTTCTTCGGACCACAAGCAGTGTGTCCGGATTTGACTGAGGACGCAGGCCTGAACTGCAATCGTCCGGATACTCAAGTAAGTAGCCCTGTGCTCAGGCCCGCTATCTGTTCATTTATCGCAATATTGCCCTTAAAAAGGAGCCGTTCTTGAACCAGGAGTGGATAGCAAAGGCGAAGTTGATCAGGTGTCCGACCCCCCTTCCTGAGACCTCGCCAGATCCTGTGTTAACCAGGATGCTGGAGATCGCGCCTTCGGAAGGAAACGAAGGGGGGAACAAGGAAGCTGCTGCCTCCACGAAGGAGGTTGTCCGGAAGGAAGAAATAAAAAAATTCCTCTCCTTAGGGGAAGAAGAGGACCGCCTCTAAAGACCCGGAGACAATAATCTCAAAGCGGGGGAAGAAGTCTTGGCCAGAGGGTCCTGTGCCGGGGGATACCCCGGCCGTACTGTGCCCTCAAGGGAATCAGCCCTTCACCGAGCCGTAAGTAGAAAGGGTGTTTAATAATGAGACAAATCCTTGCTTCACTTTTGAGGAAACTAACCGAAAAATTTACCTTGTAGTTCGGATCTTAGCCCTTCTCAGCAGAGCTCGTCTTCGGGGGACCTTCTTCCGGAGATGATGGAGAGCGGAACGCATTCCCCTGCCATACCGCCTTATGAGGTGGGCGACCACGAGGTGTCGTCGCGGAGGGTTTCTCCTGATCCGGTAAGGCAGGAAGGTAGTAATATGGCCACCCGAAGCCCTCCATGTCCGGCCTCTGGGAGAGGCAATCAAATGAGTCTGGCACCGCCTGGTGCACGGTCGGAGGTACTGAAGGATCTGTTAGGGCGGGCGTCTATCTCAGAAGAGCACCGTGCGCTGATGGGTGCGGTAATTGAAAGGATTTCGTCCGCGGAAAGCGGGTTGCATGAAGCTGCCATGAGTCTACTGACGGGCTTTGAGGTACGTGGAATGATGCACCTTTTTGACAGTACCGCATACTTTATGACGCGCCCTGTGTAGATAGTAGCCCCTGAGACTCTGGGTGTCGTCGCAGACGACGGCGCGCAGAGGATCATAGTCCCGTGTTTTTAATTTTGCCGCCTTGATATGCAGGTGGCGAAGTGTCCGATGGCCAGCCGGACTGATGAATTTGCCGATCTAAAGCGACAACTTGACGTGGCAGATGCTGACATCGCGCTTGTCAACAAGCGGCTTGATGAGTCACAAGGTATGTGATTTCTCCGGAGACACCTCTTAAGAGGGGCTTGACGCCAGTATCTTATAACGTGTGTTCTTAACACAGATGGGGCTGTCGACGTGGAGAACCTTCGGGCAGAGCTTGCCCGAGCTAAAGAACAAGCCAGGAAAAGCACGTGGCTGCCTTAAAGGCGGTTGAGGAGCTAAAGGCCGAACAGGCTGCTCACTGCTGAAGCAAGGAGGAAATGGCCGATATGGTTGTGAAGTTGAAGAATGTTGCGGACCGCTGTAAGCTGCTTGAAAAGGAAGATCGGGCGGAGCCGACAGACCTGGAGAAGGCCACGACGGCAGCCAAGGATGCTCGTTCTGCGATGAGAGCGATGAAGGAGGAGCTGCGTCAGGCCAGAGATATCGCGGCTGGGAAGCCCTTTATGCTGCGGATGAAGTTCGGAGATCCTAAATATGCTCCATTGGACCGGATGTGGAGTTCGGCGGACACGTTTCTGGATTTAGCGGCGAGTGCTGCTGATGCGACCGAACACTTCCGAGATCAGAAGGATCGCAAAGTGGAAAAGCTATTCTGGTCACAGTTCCACAATCCAGAGCGTCCGCTTCCATTGACCAATCGTTTGGCCGAATGGGCTGAGCTCAATAGGTTGTCCGGACTTGCCATGAGGTATGTCGCGGATCATCTGTGGCCGGAAAGGCCAAAGCCAAACAGTTATTTTAGCTTGGTGCAGCAGTTCCTTGGTGCGGTGCCGTATATCAACGCGATGAAGAAGTCAGCATGCGTGGAGGGTGCGCGGATGGCCCTTGCCCGTGTCAAGACATACTGGCCGAGATGGAAGCCACCGCCATTGCAGCCCAGGATTTGGACGAAAGCCGAGTACCTGCCGAGCACTACTTTCAAGAAGTCCTGGAGGGCGCTTGTTTAATAGAGACGCAGTGCTCGAAGGATATTATGTTTGAATAACATGTATTTGTATTGAAAACAATATTTCGCTGAAATGTAGCCGCTTTTTATACTTGTGCCTGCAAGAATTATAATACGTCCAGTGCGGCCGTTTACGTATATGTATATATAACCTGAAAGATGGCAGTCGTCGGCTTCAGCCCCCACGCATATAATGCGGGGGTGTTCGCGGAAGGCGCATCATCACACTTGATCCAACGTCTTGGTCCATTAAGGAGGTGGTAGCGCAGCGAACTAGGCAACCAGACTATAATGCTTTATCACTTTCACTTAGCTAGAGGAGTTTGACAGTGGGGCTACTATATAGCCCCTGGTGGCGCCGCGCTCGCCCAGATTCGGGGCGCGTGTGTGCCTGGCCGGGAAACGGCCCTTCGTCAATGCGGAGGAATCCCAAAGATTCTGGTAGGTCATCAAGTGGTTGACCAGTCTTGCGCTACGTCATGATAGTCAGTTTTCGGCTTTCTCTACTGAGGTGCTCGCCTGGCTGAACCGGGGCACAATCGCAGTAGTTCTCCTGGTGCCGCCTTAGCCGATAGAGCGGAACGTAAGGCAGCAAAACACAGGAGCCGGGCAAACCCAACATTTGACCAAAGACATGATTCGGAGCTGATGCATATAAGGCCAAACTCGCGACGCCGAACACTCCCTAAGGTATTCGGTCTTTATGATTGTAAACGGGCAGATCAGTGCCCTTTGTAATTAGCCCATAGTGTCCAGGTACGTGCAATATTCTGACGTGGCCACATGCCAAGACGTCAGCCCCCTTCTCGGTTGTACGGAGAATCCGGGGGGTATGTATCAACAAGAGACAGTAAAAAAGGTTTGCGCAGGGTCTTAATCTAAAGAGAATCCTTGGAACGGGTCCCTACTGCACGTCTGCGGTTGTGTCTCCGTTGTGCCGTGTCCTGGACGGGTGTAGCATGATGTTCATCTGTAAAAGAGAGGAACTTAGTTGAAAAAGTAATCGTGCGAAATGCATGTTGTAATAAATAAATGAAGTATGATTCAAGGTGGGAGGAATTGCGTTTTGTTGCTGCTTGTTTACGTGTGCGGAGCCCCTTTTATAGGGATGTATAACCATCAAACCGTTAGTAATTATATGGTTACGCCGGACTCGTCCAGCCGTGTTCATGGTCTTAACGACCCATTAAGCGCTCTGGTTGGTGGGGTAGTTTAGTGTGCGGCTGTCAAGGCAGCCACACAGTCTTCCGCGCGCAAGGAGCGTTCAATATTTCCCTTTACTGAAATGATGCCTTGTGGACCAGGCGTCTTAAGCGTGAGAGACGCATAGTGCGGTATTGCATTAAAGCGAACGAAAGCTTCGCGTCCTAGTAGTGCTTGACAACCACTTTTAAATGGAGCAATGTGGAAGGTCAGCTTTTCGCTGCGGAAGTTATCGGGTGAACCGAACGTAACTTCTAGTAGGAGGGAGCCCGTGCAATGAGCCCCTGGGCCTGGCGTAACTCCTTTAAAGAAAGTTGCTATGGCTGATTTTTGTTGGGTCTATCCCCATTTTGTGGACTGTGTCCTGATATATCAGGTTTAAACTGCTGCCGCCGTCCATCAGGACTCGAGAGAAGTAGTATCCGTTGATTATCGGGTCTAATACCAAGGCAGCCCAGCCTGCGTGCCGGATACTTCCGGAGTAATCCCGATGGTCGAAGGTGATCGGTTTTGACAACCAGTGGCGGAACTCCTTTGTGATAGACCGCATGGCACGTATCTCCGTGGGCACCACTTCGTTTTCCCCTTTTGTCATGTGTAGTACGTTTACTATTTTGACTTCTTGTGGGAATTTCTTTTGTTCCCCACTGCTTTGTTTGTGGGGTTCGTCCTCGTCTTCACTTGGTGTATCTAGCCCCTTATGTTCGGCGTTGAGTTTGCCGGATTGCTTGAAGACCCAACATTCTTTGAGGGTATGATTTGCAGGCTTCCCAGGGGTGCTGTGGATTTGACATATCTTGTCCAGGATTTTATTTAGGTTAGACAGTTCATCCCTGTTATCTTTGAGGGGCAGCTTTTGCTGACCCTGTCGGGAGCTTTTGAATCCGGCGTTAACTGCCGTGCTCTTCGGGCTGTTTCCCTTATTCTGGCGCTGGTCTTTGCTGCGTCGTGGCTTCCTGTTTCCATCCCTGACTTCGGATGTACTTGGGTCGCTGGTGCTGCATCTTGCCAACTAGCTGTCCTCGCCCGCGCAAAAGCGGGTCATGAGGCTTGTTAATGCTGCCATTGTCCTTGGCTTTTCTCGACCGAGGTGTCTGGCGAGCCATTCGTCTCGAACGCTATGTTTGAAAGCTGCTAAGGCTTCGGCGTCCGGACAGTCGACTATTTGGTTCTTTTTAGTAAGTAATCTGTTCTAGAGCTTCCGGGCTGACTCTCCGGGTTGTTGAGTTATGTGACTTAAATCGTCTGCATCCGGTGGTCAGACATAGGTCCCTTGAAAATTTTCCCGAAAAGCGTCCTCGAGTTCTTCCCAACTTCTAATGGTGTTTTCGGGGAGGCCTTTAAGAGAATGCCGGGCTGGCCCTTTGAGCTTGAGGGGTAAGTATTTGATGGCGTGGAGGTCATCTCCTCGAGCCATGTGGATGTGGAGGATATAATCCTCAATCCAAACCCTCGGGTCTGTAGTTCCGTCATATGCCTCTATGTTTACGGGTTTGAATCCCGCTGGGAATTCATGGTCCAACACCTCGTTGGTGAAACATAGGGGGTGTGCGGCACCCCTGTATTTAGGTGTGCCGTGGTGTTTGGATATTTGTTGTGTTGCATTGCTTGCTAGAGCTTGCTTTCTTGGCCCGTAGATAGATCTGGCTGGGCCATATTTTTGATGCGAATCCTCGTGTGGCCCGCATGTTGGTTTGTGTGCGGCGCCGTTTGCCACTCCATGTTGGCCATGAGGTCGTCTATCCGACCGGATGGCTGCTTTGTTTTTTGATTGCGGGGGCTCTAAGGCCTCCTCGTCAAATTCGGGCAGTAGCTTTTGCTTCGGGTAGCTCTTTGTGTGGCGACTGCCGCCATATTTGTCTGCGGTGTTGAGTACCTTGCTCCATCTGATTCTGAGTGCATCTTCCGCAGTCTTGAGTTTCCGCTTCTGCTTTTTTAGGCTACGCACAGTGGCGACGAGCCTTTTATAGAGGTTCTTCTGCTCCAGGAACTTGTCCGGCGTGAGGTTATCCGGACTGTCATCTTCGCTGGGGACGAGTTGTTCGATTTGGTTATCCAAGTTGCCTTGTTCGGACGGTTGCTCGATGCCATGTTCATCGTCCGCCAGCTCGCCCTGCTCTATGGCTGGTCTGTATGACCGCTGCCTCTGTCGAGGCGGGGTTTGGAGCAGTGCTGATGCCGCCGCTTTGACTGCTTTTCGGAGGAATGATCCTTCGTTGCGTCCTCCCATTCCTCGCCGTCGTTTCCTTTGGGTGTGTCCACCATGCATACATCATGGGATGAGGTGGTTGTCCAGTGCTCTGTGGGCGCTGGTTCCTATTCGTCTCCTATATCGTCGATGTCTTTGGAGTCAAAGTCGAGCATGTCGGTTAAATCATCGACAGTGGCTATGAAGTGGGTGGTGGGTGGGCGTCGAATTTCTTCGTCATCCGCATCCCAATCCTGCCGGTCATAATCCGGCCAGGACTCTCCTAACAAAGAGAGAGACCTTAGTGAATTCAATATGTCGCCGAAGGGCGAGTGCTGAAAGATATCCGCGGCGGTGAACTCCCTAATCGGCGCCCAATCAGATTCGATTGGCAGGGGCGCGGAAGGTTCAGAGTCTGGAGAAGAGTCCGGAAATGTGGAGTCACGGGCCTCGCAAACGATAAAGTTGGTGTTCGGCTCAGTCGCCGTTGAGACTGCAGCCTCCGCGGCGGGGTCTAGCCACCCGCCCTCGGTCGGCGCAGTTGGCTCCGAACTAAAGGTCGGAGCGGATGGGGGTGCGGCCTCCAGGGCACTGTTCGGCGGCAGAGCGAAATCATGCCCATCGTGATAGTGCGACACACGTGGCAGGGGTTTGAACCCGTCGAAAATCAAGTCTCCGCGGATATCGGCCGTGTAGTTTAAGCTTCCAAACTTGACGTGATGGCCAGGGGCATAGCTTTCAATCTGCTCCAGATGGTCAAGCGAATTGGCCCGCAGTGCAAAGCCGCCGAATACAAATATCTGTCCGGGGAGAAAAGTCTCACCCTGGACTGCATCGCCAATGATGATCGAAGGAGCCATCAAGCCTGATGACGACAACACAGAGGAACTCTCAATGAAAGCACCAATGTCGGTGTCAAAACCGACGGATCTCGGGTAGGGGGTCCCGAACTGTGCGTCTAGGCGGATGGTAACAGGAGACAAGGGACACGATGTTTTTACCCAGGTTCGGGCCCTCTCGATGGAGGTAAAACCCTACTCCTGCTTGATTAATATTGATGATATGGGTAGTACAAGAGTAGATCTACCACGAGATCAGAGAGGCTAAACCCTAGAAGCTAGCCTATGGTATGATTGTTGTTGTTTCCTATGGACTAAACCCTCCGGTTTATATAGACATCGGAGGGGGCTAGGGTTACACAGAGTCGGTTACAATGGGAGGAGATCTACATATCCGTATTGCCAAGCTTGCCTTCCACTCCAAGGAAAGTCCCATCCGGATATGGGACGAAGTCTTCAATCTTGTATCTTCATAGTCCAACAGTCCGGCCAAAGGCTATAGTCCGGCTATTCGGACACCCCCTAATCCAGGACTCCCTTAGTGAAGATCACCATGACTCTTGTACAAGGGTAGAAGATAAAAGTAAAAGATAGGCCCTTCGTAGAGGGAAGCAGAGGTTGTCATGCGCTTTTATGGTTGGATGCACAAAATCTTAATGCAAAAGAACGTTACTTTATATTGCTGGTTGGGATAAAGAACTTTATTATGCAGTCTGTCGCTTTTATTTCTTCCATATCATGAGTTCATATAAAGCTTATTTTCTTCACACTAATAGATCATACATATTTAGAAAGCGATTTTTATTGCTTGCACCAATGACAACTTACTTGAAGGATCTTACTCAATCCATAGGTAGGTATGCTGGAATCTCATGGCAAAACTGGTTTAAGGGATGTTCGGGAACACAAGTAGTATCTCTACTTGGTGCAAAGAATTTTGCTAGCACAAGAGAGAAAAGGCAAGCTCAACATGTTGGAGGATCCATGACACTATAACTTCTTCGAAATAAGAAAACATAACCAATTATGTTTTCTTCCTTGTCCAACATCAACTTTTTGGCATGTCATATTTAAATGAGTGCTCTCAATTACAAAAGATGTCCAAGATAGTATATTTATATGTGAAGCCTCTCTTCCTTCATTACTTCCTATTAATTGCAACAGTGACCAAAACTCTGTTTGTCAACTCTCAACAACTTTTATTCATCCTACTCTTTATATGTGAAGCCATTATTCTCCATTAGATCAATATATGATCTTTTTATTTCTTTTATTTTTTCTTTCTCTTATTTAATTCCCTCAAGATCATAGAAAGAAAGAAAATCCCTCAAGTCAAAAATACTCTTTATTATATATAACTCATGGACTCAATTACATATATAGATCTTGAAACAAAACTCAAAGCTATATCATACTAAAACTTTATTCTACTAGATCAAGATATAACCAAAAGGATCGAACTAAGAAAAATGATAAAGGTAAAGTTGTGATGGTGATACGATACCGGGGCACGTCCCCCAAGCTTGGCTATTGCCAAGGGGAGTGCCCATACCCATGTATTTATGTCTCTTTCTTCGGCGGTGGTGATGATGGAGTTGTTGATGATGTAGTGCCACACTACAAGCGCAGGAGATACTCCAATCTATGAATGATGCGCTAGAGGGTGATGATATGCTCTTGCAATAGAATATTTTAATGAATGAGATATTTATTTTGCACACAAACTATTTCAATGATCTTAAAAGCTTCATTTTCAGTAGGGGTAAGATGATTGTAGTATGGTTGAAGGATGTCTTGTTCTTCCGCTGCCGAAACTTGATCTCCCGCGACCTTCTTGATCTTATCACCCTCGTTGGTTTCCCCAAGTTCTTCTCTCTTCATCTCTATCTTCATTAGCCAAGAATCATTGCCCGAGTTGTTGGTGGAGGAGGACGACATGATACCTGGTTTTGAAAACTCTCGCGAAAACAGCTCAAAACGAAAATAGGGGATTTTGCCGTGGTATGGTGGTCAAAACCTTCAGAAGATTATATAATGAATTTTTACCGACCAAAAGAAGTTTTGTGCAAGAAAACGGAGTCCGGCGGGGACACAAGGTGGCCACAAGGCAGGGGGCGCGCCCTCCACCCTTGTGGTTTCCTCGTGCATCTTTCAGACTACTTTTAATTTTCCTAATTTTTTAAATATTCCAAAACGGAGAAATATTGCCATTAGAATAGTTTTGGAGTCGGTTTACTTACCGTACCACATACCTATTCCTTTTTGGAGTCTGAAATATTCTAGAAAGTATCCCTTATGTACTCATCCGGTGTTATGGTATTAATTATATTGGTCTCAACATTTATGGGAGTACCTGAGATACAATGTTTGATTCTTTGACCGTTTACCACCTTCGGCTTTGTGCCTTCGGCGTTGTTGATTTTGATGGCACCGGAATGTTAGACCTCCTTGATAATGTAAGGACCTTCCCATTTAGAGAGAAGCTTTCCTGCAAAAAATCTTAAGCGAGAGATGTATAGCAAAACATGATCACCTACATTAAATTCACGCTTTTGTATCCTTTTCTCATGCCATCTTTTAACCTTTTACTTAAACAACTTGGCATTCTCATAGGCTTGGGTTCTCCATTCATCAAGTGAGCTTACGTCAAATAACCTCTTCTCACCAGCAAGTTTGAAATCATAGTTGATCTCTTTGATTGCCCAATAAGCTTTATGTTCTATTTCAAGAGGTAAGTGACATGCTTTTCCATAAACCATTTTATAAGGATACATACCCATAGGACTCTTATAAGCAGTTCTATAAAACCATAATGCATCATCAAGTTTCTTAGACCAGTTCTTTCTAGATCTATTAACAGTCTTTTGCAAAATCAATTTAATCTCTCTATTGCTCAATTCTACTTGACCACTAGACTGTGGGTGATATGGAGATGCAATTCTATGGTTGACATCATATTTAGCAAGCATTTTACGGAAAGCACCATGAATAAAATGTGAACCACCATCGGTCATCAAATATCTAGGGACTCCAAACCTTGAAAAAATTACTTCTTTAAGCATCTTAATAGAAGTGTTATGATCAACACTACTAGTTGGAATAGCTTCTACCCACATAGTAACGTAATCAACAGCAACTAAAATATGTGTATACCCATTAGAGGAAGGAAAAGGTCCCATATAATCAAAGCCCCAAACATAAAATGGTTCAATAACAAGTGACTAATTCATAGGCATTTCCTGGCACCTACTAGTATTGATAATTCTCTAGCATCCTTGAAGAGAGTAGGCCAATGAAAACCAGATTGTAATACCTTATGTGCAGTTCTATCTCCAGCATGGTGTCCTCCGTAGGCCTCGGAGTGGCACCTGTGTAGGATCTGTTCCTGTTCATGCTCAGGTACACAACATCTAATAACACCATCTAATCCTTCTTTATAAAGGTGTGGGTCATCCCAAAAGTAATGTCTTAAATCATATAAAAACTTTTTCTTTTGCTGGTATGTGAAACTAGGTGGTATAAATTTGGGAACAATGTAATTAGCATAATTAGCATACCATGGAGTATTACGGGAAGCATTTATGATAGCTAATTGTTCATCAGGAAAGCTATCATCAATAGGTAGTGGGTCATCGAGAACATTTTCTAGCCTATACAAGTTGTCTGCAATGGGGTTCTCAGCTCCCTTTCTATCAATAATGTGCAAATCAAATTCTTGCAGCAAAAGAACCCATCTAATAAGTCTAGGCTTAGCATCTTTATTTTCCATAAGATATTTAATAGCAACATTATCAGTGTGAACACTTACTTTGGATTCAACAATATAAGATCTAAACTTATCATATAATTGCTAATAATTCTTTTTCAATAGTAGCATAATTTCTCTGGGCACTGTCTAGAGTTTTACTAGCATAATGAATAACATTCAATTTCTTATCAACTCTTTGCCCTAGAACAACACCAACAACATAATCACTAGCATCGCACATAATTTCAAAGGGTAGATTCCAATCAGGTGGTTGAACAATAGGTGCAGAAATCAAGGCTTTCTTAAGTATTTCAAATGCTTCTACACAATCATCATAAAAAACAAAAGGAACATCTTTTTGCAAGAGATTAGTGAGAGGCCTAGAAATTTTTGAGAAGTCTTTAATAAACCTCCTATAGAAACCAGCATGACCAAGGAAACTTCTTATACCTTTGATATCTTTAGGACACAACATCTTTTGAATAGCATCTACTTTAGCTTTATCAACTATAATACCTCTTTCAGAAATTTTATGCCCCAAGGCAATCCCTTCATTAACCATAAAGTGGCACTTCTCCCAATTCAAGACAAGATTAGTTTCTTCACATCTCTGCAAAACTAGATCAAGGTTGCTTAAGAAAACATCAAAAGAAGTTCCATAAACAGAGAAATCATCCACAAAAACCTCAACAATCTTTTCACAGAAGTCAGAGAATATAGCAGTCATACGTCTTTGAAAGGTAGCAGGTGCATTGCATGAACCAAAAGGCATACGTCTATAAGCAAAAGTACTGAAAGGGCAAGTAAAAGAAGTCTTTTCTTGGTCCTCTTTTGACACAGGTATTTGAGAGAAACTAGAATAACCATCTACAAAGCAAAAATGTGTATGCTTAGATAGTCTTTCTAGAATTTGATCAATAAAAGGTAGAGGGTAATGATCTTTTCTAGTATCTTTGTTTAATTTGCGAAAATTAACTACCATTCTATAACTTGTAACAATTCTTTGTGGAATCAATTCATTCTTGTCATTAGGAACAACAGTAATACCACGCTTCTTAGGGACACAATGAACATGACTTACCCGTCTACTATCAACAATAGGATAAATTATACCTGCCTCCAGAAGATTTAGTATTTCATTTCATACCACTTCTTTCATCTTAGGATTTAACCTTCGTTGGTGATCAACAACTGGTTTAGCATCAGGCTCCATATTAATTCTGTGCTGACATAGAGTGGGACTAACGCCCTTAAGATCATCAAGAGTATATCCAATAGCGGCACGATGCTTCTTCAGAGTTTTCAATAATTTCTTTTCTTCATGCTCTTAAAGGTTAGCACTAATAATAGCATGATATATCTTATTTTCATCAAGATAAGCATATTTCAGAGTATCAGGTAATTTTTAAGCTCATATACGGGATCACCCTTGGGTGGAGGAGGATCCCCAAGTGTCGGTGTCAAAACCGGCGGATCTCGGGTAGGGGGTCCCGAACTGTGCGTCTAGGCGGATGGTAACAGGAGACAAGGGACACCATGTTTTTACCCAGGTATGGGCCCTCTCGATTGAGGTAAAACCCTACTCCTGCTTGATTAATATTGATGATATGGGTAGTACAAGAGTAGATCTACCACGAGATCAGAGAGGCTAAACCCTAGGAGCTAGCCTATGGTATGATTGTTGTTGTGTCCTACGGACTAAACCCTCCGGTTTATATAGACACCGGAGGGGGCTAGGGTTACACAGAGTCGGTTACAAGGAAGGAGATCTACATATCCGTACTGCCAAGCTTGCCTTCCATGCCAAGGAAAGTCCCATCCGGACACGGGACAAAGTCTTCAATCTTGTATCTTCATAGTCCAACAGTCCGGCCAAAGGTTATAGTCCGGCTGTCCGGATACCCCCTAATCCAGGACTCCCACAGTAGCCCCTGAACGAGGCTTCAATGACGATGAGTCCGGCGCGCAGATTGTCTTCGGCATTGCAAAGCGGGTTCATCCTCCGAATACTTCATAGAAGATTTTGAACATGAGGATCGTGTCCGGCTCTACAAAACAAGTTCCACATACCACTGTAGAGAGAATAATATTTCCACAAATCTAATCTGGTGACGTATTCCGTAGTGTGACTTCACACCACAGCCAAGCCCTTATGCGAATGCACTTGACCTCTAGGCGTCTCCTAGGCGACCTCTAGGCGACCTCTAGGCGTCTCCTAGGCGACCTACGCCGGTGGCCACTCCGGCCCCGGCGGCCACCCCCCTTCCTCCTGCCGGTGGCCACTCCGGCCTTGGCAGCCACCCTCCCTGTTTTGTGCCACTCGGGCCACAATAGCCACAATATGGCTCCTTTCGCCCTAGACTTTGATCGTGGGAAGAAGTTCCAAGCAGACATGAGGCGCAAGTTTGGGCACCCAGTAGTCTTCTCACCGGGGTTTCGCCAACGTGAGTTCACTATGGTGGTTTCCTTCTGTAGAGCATCGTTCAAGCTGGATACACACACGGTTAGTGTCTCACTTCTTGCTGTGTTCGGTGGTTATGCCCAAGGTTTTAGAGTTCGTCATCTCAGAGATAGATCTTACAAGTTTTCGGTTGCTTCTAAGTCGGTGGGTTTTGAGATCTATAATGCGGGCAAAGTTGTTGAGAAAGAGTTTGAGATGGTTTTTAGCCTCTGGAATTTTGGTGGTCCGAATTGGATTCAAGAAGAGAGAATGTCCTATGCGGAGCAAGATAGAGAATGTACATTAGTGGGTAGGCATGGTAAAGAAGTCCAACATGACTCCGGCGATCGCCGGACTGGTGCTCCAGCTCACCGGATTGCCAGATCAGTGTTTGAACGTCTTTCAGACCCTATTCAAATTAGGAGTGATCGGAGGGGGGGTCTTAATGGATACCAATGCGCGACTTGATGAGGGGCAGCGCAATGAGCTCCAAAGTTTTACTCATCATCAACGTACCGACAGGTACGTAACATGCTATGCATGCGGGGGCAAGGTCATTACGCGCGAAACTGCTCGAGACCAAATCTTCCTGGGCTTTGGCCTTTCATCCACTTTGACACATTCCAGAGCCCACCGGAGTAGGCCTGGGCCTAGGGGCAGGTGGAGTCGTGGTTTCACTGTGTTGGGCCGGCATTACCGTTAAGGCAATTCTCGACATTTAAGGAACTGGTCAAGGATCTTTTCCCAAATTTTCAGCCGATACCCCTGCTTGCCTCCTCGCATTCCACCTCACCTACCAACTCTGCCTCAACCTCGCAAGACTCGCCAACTTCTTCCTCATCGCCGGGGAGGACTTTGGTGCTCTGCGCGTCGGAAGAGCCAGCAATGGCGAACATTCCCATCGACCCAGCTCCTTTTGTTCCTCATGGCTTCCACATTCAGGAACTGGAGGGGAGAAATGGTGTCTCCAGGGTCATCTTGCCGCGCCACCCGCGTCGTCATGAAGATTGGGCCATTGCGACCATTCATCCTCATCCAAATGAGGTATTCTTCCCTAACGTTCATGATGTCCTAGAAGAGTTTTTGCAAGGGGTGGAAGAAGTGCAGTTCAGAGAGATCCAACCTTGCCCTTTTGGGGAAGCGTATGTTCAGTTCAGACATGTGAGGGACAGGGACAGATTGGTCAGCCAGAGTCCGCACCCGTTTGGTGATGTTTTTATTTCTTTCACACCGCATAACAAAGGTAGAAACTGGCGCAGAATTCATTTTAACAGAACCTGTTGGCTACTTTTCGTGGGGGTGCCATTTGACTACTGTAATACAGAGGATGTTTCTGCTGCTATCTCTAAATGGAGTAGAATCATTAGCTGGGAAAAGGAAGATGCACTTAGAGGAAAGATCTTGGTTAAAGCCAGAGTTACTGAACTATTGGATGTGCCTAAAAGTATTAGGTGGTCTGAGGGAGAGAATTTTGAGGAAGAATCTTGGACTTCCTCCGTTGAAGTGTTATGGGAGGAAATGCTAGGAGGTGGCCCAGCTGATGAGGACCCAATTCCTCCCCCAGGGGTGGATCCACACCCAATACCTCAGCATGAAAATGATTTCCCTGGCTTCCAACCTATGCCACCAAACAATGATCCTGTCAATAATGCAGAATGGGATGAATGGGATGACCAGAAGGAAAATGATCACTGGGCCTTTCCACAACCAAACCCCCCCGCTCCTGTGCAGCAACAACTGGAGATTCCTGTGGTTCCTGAAGATGGTGCTCCTAACAGTAGCATCACCACTACTATTTGTTTATCTGATGGACTCTTGTCTCTCACACACTCTGCTAGTGAAGAGGTGAACCAGGTGGCACAAAATCCTTTTTTGGGCATGGGTCTGCAAAACATTGCACTGGCCTACCAGGCAGACCCAGAGGATGTTGAGCCTGGCCTTGCTGCCTTGGAAGAGGAGAATGTTAACTTAAAGGTGCCTGTTCAACCTCTGGAGCTCCCTCCCCCTGTACCTGTGCTGCTTGAGCAGGCTAGTCCCATGGTTCAACCTCTGGTAGTGGAATATCACAGTCCACACTTGCCTGCTTCTGTTGAGGATAATATGCAGCAAAACTCTCAAGTTCATCTAGAGGCTGGTAGCTCTAAAGCACAGGAATTTGCTACTGAAGGAGTTGCAGACAGTGAGAAAGACAAAACTGTGACATTGAGCTCTGAGGCTGTGGTTTCTTTGGGGGAGGTGGACAAATCCTCCCTCAAGGGAAAGGAGAATGTCCCCATTGTTCCTTCTGAAGATATTAAAAAAGGTACATTTGGCCCCCATTCTGTACCATGTACTCCAAATTCTTTTGATGTACAAGCAATTGTTGAATCACATGCTAAAGATATTATTGATGGCTCTCATTTGATCTCTGAAGAAGGTCTAGACCTGTGGATTCAACACTTTGCACCAGCCACTCAGGGAGCTGCTAGTACCTTTAAGATTGACATCCCAGTAAGTTAGTTTAACTTCATAATCCACCTCCTTCTAACTCCTGACAAGCTTGGTTGGAGTATGAAACTGCTAAAATCTGAATTATGGACTGTGTTGACTGCAAACTGTGCTACTGAAGATTCCATTGCATTTCACATTCTTGATAACTGCTCCACTTCTCAGGCTCCAAGTTGTAAGGACTTTCTGCAGGGAATTGGTAAGGAAAATGAGGGCATTAGCCTTGCTGCTCACTCTTCTAGTGGCACAGGGAGCCCATTGCAGCAGGTGTCCCCAAATAAGGTGATCCTGCTGCCACTTGGAGAGGTTGTCTCAAGGAAGAGAAGGGAGAAGGAACCTTTGGTGGAAACTGAGGTAAGGAGAAGTGATAGGGTAAAGAAAGATGACAATGGTTATAGGAGAAACCCATGTATTGTTCAGACTTGCCTCCCTTGTAATGCTATACCTCCAATCATTCCTAATAAAGTTGTGAAAAATCTGACAAAGAGTTTCTGCAAGGTTTCTGAGGAGGAGGCTCATAACAAGCTATCCAAAAGGCTCAAGAAAAAGGAGCAGGAGGAGATGGCCAAGGTCCCCAAGGCCACTGGAGATGTTCACCCTCATGCTGTGTAATCATGATCACACACCTCTACTCCAAGCCTACAAGCCAGTTCCTCTATGTACACAATTTCCTGCAGCAACACAGTAGAGTGGCAGTGGCCCCTTTTGGCAATCTATGTAATATTAATGGATTGGGAACTTCCTGCTCCCTTTTGCTTAACACTTGGAGAACTTCTCTTCTATATGTCTGTACCCCTAACTGTGTGACATGGGTCCAGTGGGACAAGTGTACTTTGCATACCTTGGAAAAGGTTGATGTCCATGCTGCAGTTTACTTTGTTCTTGATTTGTTGAGTAAAGCAGTTTCCCATGGAGATATCAAGCTGATTCATACAGGGATAAACACCAGGGGATGGTACCTGGTTATTAATTCCAATTTAAATATCTGTGTTAATGAATAATAACAGAGCTTGGAACATCTTAAACTGGAATGTCAGGGGCATTAATTCTTCTGATAAATGGTTGGCCATCAGACGGAAAATTGAGGAGAGTGCAGCTTCTATTGTTTGTATTCAAGAAACTAAAAGAGAGCTCTTTGACCATGCCTACTTGCACAATTTCTGTCACCAAAGTTTTAATAAGTTTGAATTTCTCCCTTCTGTGGGAGCCTCTGGGGGTATCTTGACAGCATGGAAGGACTCTTGTTTCACTGTGAAATGATATTTCAAAATAAGTTCTCCCTCACAGTTCAGTTTACTTGCAAAACATCGCAGCACTCATGGGTTCTTACCAACATTTATGGCCCTTGCAACCAAGAGGATAAGCTAGAATTCATTGACTGGTTAAACTCCATTCAAATAGACATTGAGACTGAATGAATTCTTATGGAAGATTTCAACTTTATCAGATCCCCAAATGACAGGAACAAGCCAGGAGGGGATGTCAATCAAATGCTTTTGCTCAATGAGGCTATAAGCCACCTAGGGTTGGTGGAATTACCTCTTAAAGGTAGACAATATAGTTGGAGTAACATGCAAGATAGTCCTCTCCTAGAGAAACTGGATTGGATTTTTACTTCTGCTGCTTGGGTGACCTCCTTTCCTGATTCCACTGCACTTCCTTTGGCTAAACCTATTTCTGATCACATTCCTTGTATGATCAAAATTGGAACTAGCATTCCAAAGTCTAAGGTCTTCAGGTTTGAAAATTATTGGTTAAAACACAACTCTTTCAAGGATATTGTTCAGGCTGCTTGGAATATTCCAGTGGGTTTCTCTGATCCTGCCAAAAAAATCAATGCCAAATTTAAAAATTTGAGGAGAGCACTGAAATTGTGGGCCAAGAACCTCTCTAGCATGAAAAAGTAGATAGAGGAGCTAAATGCTGGTATTTTTCTCTGGGACATGATTGAGGAATACAGAGACCTAACTTTATTTGAGGCAAATTGTAGGGGACTGTTAAAAGAATACCTTCTGGAAGTGCTCAATCATGAAAAGATCTATTGGAAATAAAGGGGGGAAATTAAAAGAGTTAAGTTTGGAGATGAGAACACAAAATTCTTCCACACAAAGGCTTCAATTAATCATAGGCATAACAAGATTGCAATGCTGCTCAATGATGCACAAGTGGAAATCACTGATCATGAAGGCAAGGCTGCTATTCTTTGGGAGGCTTTTAAAAAGAGACTAGGACAGTCAAGTGGGCATTGTATGCATTTTGATCTGCATGACCTATATGACAACAGAGTTGACCCACAAATTTTTCAGGACCTTGAAAGGCCTTTCACACAAGAAGAAATTGATGATGTAGTGAAAAATTTGCCAACTGATAAATCCCCAGGTCCAGATGGTTTAAACAATGAATTTATTAAAGCATGCCGGGACATTATTAAAGAAGATACTACTGCACTTATCATGGCTTTTCATGCTGGCACTGTGAACCTTGAGAGCATCAATACATCTTTCATCACCTTAATCCCTAAAAAGGAAGTTCCCCTCACACCAAATGACTTCAGACCCATTTCTTTGTTAAATGGAGTTATGAAAATCATTACAAAGTTGTTAGCCAACAGACTCCAGGGAGTGATATTACAGATAGTTCATATTAATCAATATGGTTTTTTGAAGAACAGGATGATTCAAGACTGCCTTGGGTGGGCTTATGAGTATATACAACAGCGCCATAAATCTAGGGAGGAGATGTTAGTGATCAAGTTAGACTTTGAAAAAGCATTTGATGCTATTGAACATCAGGCTATCATTGACATTTTCAGAGCAAAAGGTTTTGGGGAAAAATGGATTTCTTGGATGAACCTTATTTTCACTTTTGCTTCCTCAGCTGTTATGCTTAATGGAGTTCCTGGGAAGAAATTCTATTGCAAAAGAGGGGTCATACAGGGGGATCCCTACTCACCTTTGATTTTTGTTCTGGCTGCTGACCTCCTCCAGTCCATCTTGAACAAGGCCATGAGATTGGGGATCATAACTCCCCCTCTTCAAGTTAACTCTTGCCCTGATTTTCCCATAGTGCAATATGCTGATGATACCCTGGTCTTTATGAAAGCTAAGGCCCCAGAGCTCATGTGTATTAAGGCACTCCTCAACACTTTTGTTGCAGCCACAGGTTTAAAGGTTAATTATGGTAAGTCAGTCATGCTGCCCATCAATATTGCAGAGGACAGAGTGGATCTTTTCACAAACACATTGCAGTGCTCCAGAGGTCACTTCCCTTTCACATACTTGGGATTACCTCTGGGAATTTACAAACCAACTGTGGAACAATGTATGCCACTATTTCAAAGAATTGCCAAAAGACTTGCTGGGCTCTCTACATTCATGACACAAGCAGGAAAATTATTATTGGTCAAATCAGTGCTTGCTTCATTGACCATTTACTTCATGTGCTGCCTTGATGTTCCTGTTACTATCAAGCAGCAGATCATTAAATATTTGAGGCACTGCCTCTGGAGAAGCCCTGATTTGGGGGATCGCAGACCAGCACTTGTGGCCTGGAAAACTGTCTGTAGACCCAAGAATCAAGGAGGGTTAGGAGTAATGGACATCTTCACACACAACAAGACATTGCTCATGAAAAATCTGCATAAGTTTTACAAAAGACATGATATTCCCTGGGTAAATCTGGTTTGGGAGACATACTACAGTACTGGGAATCTGCCAGGCAACAGAAGGGAGGGATCCTTCTGGTGGAAGTCAAATCTAGCTCTTATTGATGAATTCAAAGCAATTGCTAGATGTAACGTTGGGGATGGACAAAGTGCTCTGTTTTGGGATGACTGTTGGCATCACTTTGTCATGAAGCACAAATTCCACCACCTCATTACTTTTGCCAGAAATACATTTATTACTGTCCATCGAGCTATCCATACTGAGTATCTTCAGGATTTATTCCACCTTCCACTGACCACACAAGCATACGAGGAATTTATTGAGATGGAAAATATTTGCATATCTCTGAGAAGTTCAGAGCATTTGCAGTTGAAGGATACATGGAGCTACATCTGGGGCAATGAATTCTACTCCTCAATCAAAGCTTACAAAATATTGATTGGACATAAGATGACTCCACCTCACTTCAGTTGGATATGGCAGAGCTCATGTCAACCTAAACACAATTTTTTTTTCTGGCAATTGTTGCATGATAGAGTTAACACTAGGAATCTCCTAAGAAGGAAGAACCTTGAGCTAGAGGATTACAATTGTGCTGTTAGAAATTGCCAATAGGAGGAGACCTTGCATCATCTTTTTTGGAGCTGCCCTTTTGCCTCGCAATGCTGGGATTACATCTGCCCAACCAGAACAACCAACCTATCAGTATTAGAAGCTTTTCAAGACCTTAAGGACAAACTGCAGCTTCCTTTCTTTATGGAGATTATTATACTAGGGTCTTGGGCTATTTGGATTTCCAGGAACAACAAGATCTTTGAACATATTGATCCTTCTTTCCAGGGTTGGAAAAGAATCTACTTGGCAGAGCTCAAGCTATTGAAATTCAGGATGAAGAATAAGTTTATGCCCCAATTTTCAGCTTGGCTAGAGTCCATCTTGTAATTATAGGAGCAGCTTAGTTTGTTTATTTATTTCTTCTTTCTTTCTTTTTCTTTCTTTTTCTTTCTTTCTTTCATTCTCTTTTTTGGGCTTACCTCAAGCCCTTGAGACATTGTTACTTTTCCCTTTCTCACTTAATAAAAATTGCAGTGGGGTTTTTACCCTACCGTTTATAGTAAAAAAAGCCCTTATGCGAATCGTTTTTTACAGCCAACCTCAGCATGTTTTGCGAGGCGGTTTCCTTGGCACGTCTTGTCGAAGCAGATATCATGTCCCCTTATCGCGGGATTCTCATCAATAGGGATGTGGGTAACCCAACCGCGCCATCAATTACGGCGCTTGGGGGATGAGCGGGTTTTACCAGGCTGGTGGGGATGCATAGTTTCGTCCGCCCATATAAAGGGACAAGGATTCGCCCTTTTCCATCCACGACTTCTTCCTCCTTTGCTCATCCATTCTCGCACACTTGAGCTCCAGCGCCCAAGCTCGCATTTCCTTCCTCAACCTTCTCCAACCATGTCCGGAGCGGGAGGCAAGTGGATGGTCTCCTCCGTCATGGAGGGACACATCAAGAAGCCGAGGGGAGCCGCATATTTGCCCGACAATATTGCACACCGGATCCTAGATGCGGGGCAGCTCATCCCCGCCCCAAGCCCCACGAGAGGGTAGTGTTCCTTACCCATTTCCTCCGCGGACTAGGATTCCCTCTCCACTCATTTTTCCGGGGGCTCACATTCTACTACGGCCTCTATTTCCATGATCTGGCCCTAAACTTCGTCCTCAACATCTCGGTGTTTATCGTCGTGTGCGAGGCCTCCCTCCGCATCAAGCACCACTTCGGCCTATGGCTGAAGACCTTCAATGTCAAACTGAAGGTGGTGGGCGGCCAGCAGGCGGAGTGCGGAGGTGCCATGGTGGGCAAGATGCCCAACGTCACATGGCTCGAGGGCTCCTACGTGGAGTCCATAAAGGTGTGGCAATCGGGGTGGTTCTACATCATCGAGCCGCGTGACCCTAAATGGGCAGCGGCCCCTGAATTTCGACCCGGAATCCCCACGCGGCTCACCTCCAGGAAAGAGAAGGGCCTGCCCTGGGGTAGTCCGGGAGAGCTGACCGGACTCCAAACATGTGTCCAAAACATGGTGAACAAGAAGCTGAAGCTCGTCAGCATAGTCCAGGTCATGCTCATCCGCCGGATCCTCCCGTGTCAAGAATGGGCGTTCAACTTGTGGGGGTTCGACCCGGCCCAGCACCAAACTCTGAGCGAGCTCTTCGACACAACACAAGAGGATGCTTGGAAGGTGCTGTTTAAGAGCGCCGAGGTTCCTCCTCCCCTTGTCGAGGATCGCGGATTCAGCGCGAAGCGCCAAGCTAGCGCGGTAAGTTGTTTTACCTCTTATAGGGTATTCATTTTTCATAGTTTAATCATACGCCGGATCTAAGCTCCCATACCTTTGACAGGAATGGCAGGAGACGTTGGGGTAGATTGATTGTCCAGCCCCCCTGCCCGAAGAACCTGCAGATGATCTACTGATGGAGATGCTTACTCAGACTCCTTATGAGGTGCCGGAGAAAAAGGTCAAGAAGAAGGCTACGGGAACACGAAAGAGTTCCCGGCGCCAGGTGTTATCGGACTCATCGTCCGATGACTCCGAGACGCACTCCTCCCGTGGAAACGAGGAGGAGGCCGATAAAGGTTCTTCCCCTCCAGTCGGGGAAGATAAGAAGAGGAAGGCCTCCCCAACTGGGGAGGCCGGAGGGTCCAAGAAGGGAAGGACTCTCCCTCCGGACTACTCCGCCACCGCCGCTGACAGCGAAGACGAGTGGCCGCCCAGGGCCAAGCCCATGGTGAGATCGTAAGTATTCGGACACCAGATTAACTCATGGTGCTGTTTAATTGCACAACTTCTTCTGACGCCGGACACGGTTATGCAGTACGTCCCGGGCCCGTATCGACGTATCCTCGTCGAGCGGTTCTTTGGACCCGTCGGCCATGAGTAGCGGAGGATCACTTCCGACTGCCTCAACCCCTCGCCCTACAGACAACGCCGAGGTGTTGTCTCAAAGGGCACCAAGCCGAGGGGAGGTAGTCCAGGAGGCGCTCCAAGGCGACCTTCCGGACTGCAGGCGCAAGGGGAGCAAGGCTCCCAAGGGCTCCAAGTTCAGCCCTGGTTGAATAAAATACTAAGATCTAAAATTATTAATTGATAGAGTCTTCATATAGTTGCATAAATATCCGACTACTCATTGATCTTCACTTATATCTTTCAGAGTAGTTTTTTTGACAGAAAGACTGTAAGGAATACTAAGAAAAGTTTGATGCTTGATAATTGTTTTGAGATATGAAGATGGTGATATTAGAGTCATGCTAGTTGAGTAGTTGTGAGTTTGAGAAATACTTGTGTTAAAGTTTGTGATTCCCATAGCATGCACGTATGGTGAACCGTTATGTGATGAAGTCGGATCATGATTTATTTATTGATTGTCCTCCTTATGAGTGGCGGTCGGGGACGAGCGATGGTCTTTTCCTACCAATTTACCCCCCTAGGAGCATGCGCATAATACTTTGATTTGATAACTTGTAGATTTTTGCAATAAGTATATGAGTTCTTTATGACTAATGTTGAGTCCATGGATTATACACACCCTTCTTCCTTCCACCATTGCTAGCCTCTCTAATACCGCGCACTTTACGCCGGTATCATACACCTACCATATACCTTCCTCAAAACAGCCACCATACCTACCTATTATGGCATTTCAATAGCCATTCCGAGATATATTGCCATGCAACTTTCCACCGTTCCGTTTATTATGACACGCTCCATCATTGTCATATTGCTTTGCATGATCATGTGGTTGACATCGTATTTGTGGCAAAGCCATCGTTCATAATTCTTTCATACATGTCACTCATGAGTCATTGCACATCCCGGTACAGCGCCGGAGGCATTCATATAGAGTCATATTTTTTTCTAAGTATCAGGTTATAATTCTTGAGTTGTAAGTAAATGAAAGTGTGATGATCATCATTTTTAGAGCATTGTCCCAGGTGAGGAAAGGATGATGGAGACTATGATTCCCCCACAAGTCGGGATGAGACTCCGGACGAAAAATAAAAAAAGGAAAAAGAGGCCATAAAAAAAGAGAAAAGGCCCAAATAAAAAAAATAAAAAATGAGAGAAAAAGAGAGAAGTGACAATGTTACTGTCGGGGCGGACGGGGTCCCCCGCGAGCACCTATGGGGCCGGAGCCCCTTTCGTTGTCCGGTGAGGGGGGCGGAGGGAGCACGGAGAGCAGATCGAGGCGAGCACACGGGCGGTTTACCCAGGTTCGGGCCGCGATGGACGCGTAAAACCCTACTCCTGCTTGGTTGTATTGAACTGGGGAGCTCGGGAGCTTGGAGAGCTAGCTGCACCGAGCGTATGGCTGTCTGGATCCAAGTCTCCGAACCTCGGACCCCCGGAACCTCCTCTACGTTGCACACGGGCCTCCTTTTATAGCGCAAAGGGGTCACCGACAGGTGTCAACGTAAGAGAAAGGGGTAAAAGTGTAAAAGGGGTGGTAGTTGTAACAGAGCGGGAACAGTGGCGCTACAGTGCGGCACAGTGTTATCATACCTACTTCTGACGGTAGGGGACAAGGGCATTAAATGCCCGTCACGGTCGCCCGGGCAGCACCGAGGCGGACCGTTAGGTGCGCCACCGCTCGCCACGATGGTGGCTGCATGCCACCGCATGCCCCAGGCTGCGCGGTGCCCCGCCACGTGCCCTTGGGGGAAGCCCCGGAGCGACGCGTGGGCGGGCGAGCTGGAGCGCAGTCCTGAGGTGGCGATTTGCCGCGGCAAGTGGCTTGCCGCGGGGGTCGTCTTCCTGTGCCTGATAGCTTGCCGGCTATCAGGCCTTGCCGGGGCGCATAGCGCGCCGTGGCGGGCTTCTCTTGTGGTGCCTGGGTTCGGCCTTCCCGACAAGCTCCTCTTGTCGGGGTCTCGATCTTCTGTCTCGTATACTTTGTTCTTGGATGGCATTACATGGGCTCAGTCGTCCCGGCAAGCTCCTCTTGCCGGGGTCTTGTCTTCGTGGCCCGGCAAGCTCCTCTTGCCGGGGGCCTCGTCTTCTTGGCCCGGCAAGCTCCTCTTGCCGGGGGCCTTGTCTTGAATGCTTGGTCTTCTCTTGGCGCTTCCTGGGCGGGCCTTGCCGCAGGGTGCTACAACTGCCCGTGCACAAGTCTGGGGTACTAAGGTACCCCTACTTTAGTACACCGACAGTTACTATCCTTTTACCACACTTGTGCTTCAAAGTAGCACCATGATCTTCATGATAGAGAGTCTCCTATGTTGTCACTTTCATATACTAGTGGGAATTTTACATTATAGAACTTGGCTTGTATATTCCAATGATGGGCTTCCTCAAAATGCCCTAGGTCTTCGTGAGCAAGAAAGTTGGATGCACACCCACTTAGTTTCTTTTGTTGAGCTTTCATACACTTATAGCTCTAGTGCATGCGTTGCATGGCAATCCCTACTCACTCACATTGATATCTATTGATGGGCATCTCCATAGCCCGTTGATACGCCTAGTTGATGTGAGACTATCTTCTCCCTTTTTGTCTTCTCCACAACCACCATTCTATTCAACCTATAGTGCTATATCCATGGCTCACGCTCATGTATTGCATGAAGATCGAAAAAGTTTTGAGAATGTAAAAAGTATGAAACAATTGCTTGGCTTGTCATCGGGGTTGTGCATGATTTAAATATTTTGTGTGATGAAGATAGAGCATAGCCAGACTATATGATTTTGTAGGGATAACTTTCTTTGGCCATGTTATTTTGAGAAGACATGATTGCTTTGTTAGTATGCTTGAAGTATTATTATTTTTATGTCAATATGAACTTTTGTCTTGAATCTATCGAATCTGAATATTCATACCAAAATTAAGAAGAAATACATTGAAATTATGCCAAGTAGCACTTCGCATCAAAAATTCTTTTACCATTTACCTACTCGAGGACGAGCAGGAATTAAGCTTGGGGATGCCTGATACGTCTCCAACGTATCTATAATTTTTGATTGCTCCATGTTATATTATCTACTGTTTTAGACAATATTGGGCTTTATTATCCACTTTTATATTATTTTTGGGAATAACCTATTAACTGGAGGCCCAGCCCAGAATTGCTGCTTTTAGCCTATTTCAGTGTTTCAAAGAAAAGGAATATCAAATGGAGTCGAAACAGAACAAAATCAACTGGAGAAGTTATTTTTGGAAGGAAAGCTACCAAAAAAGCTTGGAGTGCACGTCAGGAAAGAAGGGAGGTGGCCACGACGGTGGGGGGCGCGCCCCCCTGCCTCGTGGGCCCCCCGAAGCTCCACCTACGTACTCCTTTCACCCATATATACCCACGTATCCTAAAATTTCCGAAGACGAGAATAGATCGGGAGTTCCGCCGCCGCAAGGCTCTGTAGCCACCAAAAGTCAATCGGGACCCTGTTCCTGCACCCTGCCGGAGGGGGGGGAACCCTCACCGCTGGACATCTTCATCATCCCGGCGCTCTCCATGACGAGGAGGGAGTAGTTCCCCCTCGGGGCTGAGGGTATGTACCAGTAGCTATGTGTTTGATCTCTCTCTCGTGTTCTTGACTTGGCACAATCTTGATGTATCGCAAGCTCTGCTATTATAGTTGGATCTTATGTTTATTCTCCCCCTCTACTCTCTTGTAATGGATTGAGTTTTCCCTTTGAAGTAATCTTATCGGATTGAGTCTTTAATGACTTGAGAACACTTGATGTATGTCTTGCCGTGCGTATCTGTGGTGACAATGGGATATCACGTGATTCACTTGATGTATGTTTTGGTGATCAACTTGCGGGTTCCGCCCATGAACCTATGCATAGGGGTTGGCACACGTTTTCGTCTTGATTCTCCGGTAGAAACTTTGGGGCACTCTTTGAAGTACTTTGTGTTGGTTTGAATAGATGAATCTGAGATTGTGTGATGCATATCGTATAATCATACCCACGGATACTTGAGGTGAAATTGGAGTATCTAGGTGACATTAGGGTTTTTGTTGATTTGTGTCTTAAGGTGTTATTCTAGTGAGAACTCTAGGGATGTTTGTGACACTTATAGGAATAGCCCAATGGATTGGTTGGAAATAATAACTTTGAGGTGGTTTCATACCCTACTATAATATCTTCGTTTGTTCTCCGCTATTACTGACTTTGGAGTGACTCTTTGTTGCATGTTGAGGGATAGTTATATGATCCAATTATGTTATTATTGTTGAGAGAACTTGCACTAGTGAAAGTATGAACCCTAGGCCTTGTTTCCTATCAATGTAATACCGTTTACGCTCACTTTTATCATTAGTTACCTTACTGTTTTTATATTTTTGGATTACAGAAACCCGAATCTACCATCCATATTGCACTTGTATCACCATCTCTTGGCCGAACTAGTGCACCTATACAATTTACCATTGTATTGGGTGTGTTGAGGACACAAGAGACTCTTTGTTATTTGTTTGCAGGGTTGCTTGAGAGAGACCATCTTCATCCTACGCCTCCCACGGATTGATAAACCTTAGGCCATCCACTTGAGGGAAATTTGCTACTGTCCTACAAACCTCTGCACTTGGAGGCCCAACAACGTCTACAAGAAGAAGGTTGCGTAGTAGACATCAAGATCTTTTCTGGCGCCGTTGCCGGGGAGGTTAGTGCTTGAAGGTATATCTATAGATTTTGCAATCGAATCTTTTTGTTTCTTGTTTCAGCACTAGTTAGTTTATAAAAGAAAATTACAAACAAATGGAATTGAGTTTGTCTCATACGCTTCATCTTTTAATATCTTTCGTGAGTATGAAGGAAAGGAAAATTATGCCAAAGTGTTAGAAGAAGAATGCATTAAAATGTTTGGCACTAAAACTTTTAATGATGAGCATGATTGCAATGTTGTTAGTGTGAACTCTTTGAATATTCATGGTACTAAAGATGATTGCACTTGTTATGATGAAAATGTCTCCTATGAACATGTCAATGTTTGTGGAGTGCATTGGGTTTGCAAGTACACACCAAATAGGGAAGATAGATATTGCAAGAGGCATAAGTACTTAGAAACTAAATTGTTGCAAGAAAGTCTTGATGATTGCGCTGGAAGATTCAATATTTTTTGCGCTCCATGTGAACTTTGCAATGAACATGGTCATTTAAAGCTCCAATGCTATTTGTTTCATGATCAAGTCGTATCCGAATATTGTGATAATTTGATTACCCTTGAGCATCATAAAGAGCTTAGTCTTCTTTTGGGTTATGAAGAAATGAAACGTATAACTGAGGGTATTCCAAAATTTAATCTTGATAAATTTCTTGATTTTGATCTAGAGAAGATTTATATGTATTGTGCGGTGAATTGCTTTGAAAATCCTTATATTGTCAATTACATAAATAAAAGAAAACAAATAGAGGATGAATAGAATACTAACGAAAGGGAAGAGACTTCCCAATATCCTCCTATTATTTCTTATGATGAATCAGGTAACGAGGAGGAGCCTTCTATCCAACCAATCTCATTAATAAGGAGCTCCAAAAAGAGGATTGAACCCACACATGAGGTGGTGAAGAAGAAGAAAAAAAAGGAAGAGAGGTAAAAAGGTATATCTCCCAAATAAGGTTGCCCCTATTATTGTTGTGCCTCATGAAAATGAATCAAAAATAATTGTGGAAGATGATGCACTTGATGATGATCTAGTTATGCCTATTGCTTGTTGTGATGATTATGATTGGAAAGATAATGATACTTCTTATGATCTTTAAAACCTTTTTGGCACTTGCTTGGAAGAGTATGATAATTGCTATATTATTGGTGCTATCCATACTATTAATGATGAGAGTGATTATGCTTATGATATGGAAAGGCCCAATCTTGGGGAAGCTATGTTTAATGAGGATGACATATTTGATAATATATTTGCTGCAATTAATGTTTGTCCCAAGCTTGGGGATGCTATGTTTAATGAAGATGAAATTTTTAGCCTCTCAAGTTTTGATATGCAAAGTTGTTATGATGATAGCATGCCTTTTACCTATTATGCTTATATTGGTGAAAGTGGGTTTGGAAGAGTGTCAACTTTAGGAAGTAGTGATCCCACAATATTTGAGGATGTTGAATCTTATAATATTTATGAAAGTGGATTTGGAGAGGTCATGACTTTATTTAGTGATGTATCCACTATTTCGGAAGAGGTTTCAATTGATTATGATGAGAACAAAGTTGCTACTTATGATGATTACTGTGATGATACTTATGCTATAAAAAGTAGTGATGATTATATTTATAAAACTTGTCATGATAATGAGTACCCTTTCTCTGAACATTACACTTTTAATATGGATACATTTTATAGTATTCAAGTCTCTTATGATACTCTCACTATTCCGAATGAAAAGAATTTTTCTTATGTGGAGAGTAATAAAATTTCTATGCTTGTAGATCATGAAAAGAATGTTTTAGGTGCTGATTATATTGTGGAATTCATTCATGATGCTACTGAAAATTATTATGAGGGAGGAATATATGCATGTAGGAATTTCGATAATATCAAGTTTCCCCTCTATGTGCTTAAAGTTTTAAAGTTATGCTTGTTTTACCTTCCTATGCAAGTTGATTCTTGTTCCCATAAGTTGTTTGCTCACAAAATCCCTATGCATAGGAAGTGCGTTATACTTAAATGTGCTAGTCATATTCTTCATGATGCTGTCTTTATGTTTCAATTCTTATCTTTTATGTGAGCATCGTTGAAATCATCATGCCTATCTAGGGGCGTTAAACGTTAGCGCTTGTTGGGAGGCAACCCAATTTTATTTTAGTTTCTTACTTTTTGTTTATTATTAGGAATAAATAATCCATATATCTTCTATTAAGATGTGGTTTTGTGTTTTAATTAGTGTTTGTGCCAAGTAGAACCTTTGGGAAGACTTGGGTGAAGTCTTTATGATCAGGCTGTAAAAAACGGAAACTTTAGCGCTCACGAGATTAGCTAGAACTTTTTACTGGAGAGTGCTATTTAGTTGATTCTTTTTGCAGATGATTACTAGACAAATTCCTCAGGTCCACCAACTTATTTTAGAATTTTTGGAGTTCCATAAATTTGCGTTAGTTACAGATTACTACAGACTGTTATGTTTTTGACAAATTCTGTTTTTTGTGTGTTGTTTGCTTATTTTGATGACTCTATGGCTAGTAAAATAGTTTATAAACCATAGAGACGTTGGAATATAGTAGATTTAACACCAATATAAATAAATAATGAGTTCATTACAGTACCATGAAGTGGTGTTTTATTTTCTTTCACTAACGGAGCTCACGAATTTTCTGTTAAGTTTTGTGTTGTGAAGGTTTCAAGTTTTAGTAAAGATTCGATGTACTATGGAATAAGGAGTGGAAAGAGCCTATGATTGGGGATGCCCACAGCACCCCAAGGTAATATTCAAGGATAACCAACCGTCTAAGCTTGGGGATGCCATAGAAGGCATCCCCTCTTTCGTCTTCGTTCATCGGTAACTTTACTTGGAGCTATATTTTTATTCACCACATGATATGTGTATTGCTTGGAGCGTCATTTTATTTTCTTTTGCTCTGCTTGCTGTTTGAATAACATACTAAGATCTGAAATTATTAATTGAGAGAGTCTTCATATCGTTGCATAAATATCCGACTACTCATTGATCTTCACTTATATCTTTCAGAGTAGTTTTTTTACAGAAAGACTGTAAGGGAACCCCTTACAGTATAACTGGTGCAACAAACCCAAATTGCAAGTACCATGCCTTGAACCTGGGTGGGTGAGAAGGCATCAACCCCTTCCCACCACTAGGCTATGCCTTAGTTTTCAGAGTAGTTTGTTGTTGCTCTAGTGCTTCATTTATATCTTTTGGAGGATGGTGGTAGTTTTATTTTGAAGAAATTCATGAACTCTCATGCTTCACTTAGATTATTTTGAGAGTCTTAAATAGCATGGTAATTTGCTTAAAAAATCTTAATATGCTTGGTATTCAAGATTTGTAAAACTTTCTTTTGAGTGCGTTGAATACTAAGAAAAGTTTGATGCTTGATAATTGTTTTGAGATATGAAGATGGTGATATTAGAGTCATGCTAGTTGAGTAGTTGTGAGTTTGAGAAATACTTGTGTTAAAGTTTGTGATTCCCATAGCATGCACGTATGGTGAACCGTTATGTGATGAAGTCGGAGCATGATTTATTTATTGATTGTCCTCCTTATGAGTGGCGGTCGAGGACGAGCGATGGTCTTTTCCTACCAATCTATCCCCCTAGGAGCATGCGCATAATACTTTGCTTTGATAACTTGTAGATTTTTGCAATAAGTATATGAGTTCTTTATGACTAATGTTGAGTCCATGGATTATACACACCCTTCTTCCTTCCACCATTGCTAGCCTCTCTAATACCGCACACTTTACGCCGGTATCATACACCTACCATATACCTTCCTCAAAACAGCCACCATACCTACCTATTATGACATTTCAATAGCCATTCCGAGATATATTGCCATGCAACTTTCCACCGTTCCATTTATTATGACACGCTCCATCATTGTCATATTGCTTTGCATGATCATGTGGTTGACATCGTATTTGTGGCAAAGCCATCGTTCATAATTCTTTCATACATGTCACTCATGAGTCATTGCACATCCCGGTACAGCGCCGGAGGCATTCATATAGAGTCATATTTTTTCTAAGTATCAGGTTGTAATTCTTGAGTTGTAAGTAAATGAAAGTGTGATGATCATCATTTTTAGAGCATTGTCCCAAGTGAGGAAAGGATGATGGAGACTATGATTCCCCCACAAGTCAGGATGAGACTCCGGACGAAAAATAAAAAAAAGGAAAAAGAGGCCATAAAAAAAAGAGAAAAGGCCCAAATAAAAAAAATAAAAAATGAGAGAAAAAGAGAGAAGGGACAATGTTACTATCCTTTTACCACACTTGTGCTTCAAAGTAGCACCATGATCTTCATGATAGAGAGTCTCCTATGTTGTCACTTTCATATACTAGTGGGAATTTTACATTATAGAACTTGGCTTGTATATTCCAATGATGGGCTTCCTCAAAATTCCCTAGGTCTTCGTGAGCAAGAAATTTGGATGCACACCCACTTAGTTTCTTTTGTTGAGCTTTCATACACTTATAGCTCTAGTGCATCCGTTGCATGGCAATCCCTACTCACTCACATTGATATCTATTGATGGGCATCTCCATAGCCTGTTGATACGCCTAGTTGATGTGAGACTATCTTCTCCCTTTTTGTCTTCTCCACAACCACCATTCTATTCAACCTATAGTGCTATATCCATGGCTCACGCTCATGTATTGCGTGAAGATCGAAAAAGTTTTGAGAATGTCAAAAGTATGAAACAATTGCTTGGCTTGTCATCGGGGTTGTGCATGATTTAAATATTTTGTGTGATGAAGATAGAGCATAGCCAGAACATATGATTTTGTAGGGATAACTTTCTTTGGCCATGTTATTTTAAGAAGACATGATTGCTTTGTTAGTATGCTTGAAGTATTATTATTTTTATGTCAATATGAACTTTTGTCTTGAATCTATCAAATCTGAATATTCATACCAAAATTAAGAAGAAATACATTGAAATTATGCCAAGTAGCACTTCGCATCAAAAATTCTTTTATCATTTACCTACTCGAGGACGAGCAGGAATTAAGCTTGGGGATGCCTGATACGTCTCCAACGTATCTATAATTTTTGATTGCTCCATGTTATATTATCTACTGTATTAGACAATATTGGGCTTTATTATCCACTTTTATATTATTTTTGGGAATAACCTATTAACTGGAGGCCCAACCCAGAATTGCTGCTTTTAGCCTATTTCAGTGTTTCGAAGAAAAGGAATATCAAATGGAGTCGAAACGGAGCAAAATCAACTAGAGAAGTTATTTTTGGAAGGAAAGCTACCAGAAAAGCTTGGAGTGCACGTCAGGAAAGAAGGGAGGTGGCCACGAGGGTGGGGGGCGCGCCCCCTGCCTCGTGGGCCCCCCGAAGCTCCACCGACGTACTCCTTTCACCCATATATACCCACGTATCCTAAAACTTCCGGAGACGAGAATAGATCGGGAGTTCCACCGCCGCAGGGCTCTGTAGCCACCAAAAGTCATTCAGGACCCTGTTCCTGCACCCTGCCGGAGGGGGGGAACACTCACCGCAGGACATCTTCATCATCCCGACGCTCTCAATGACGAGGAGGGAGTAGTTCCCCCTCGGGGCTGAGGGTATGTACCAGTAGCTATGTGTTTGATCTCTCTCTCGTGTTCTTGACTTGGCACGATCTTGATGTATCGCAAGCTTTGCTATTATAGTTGGATCTTATGTTTATTCTCCCCCTCTACTCTCTTGTAATGGATTGAGTTTTCCCTTGAAGTAATCTTATCGGATTGAGTCTTTAATGACTTGAGAACACTTGATGTATGTCTTGTCGTGCGTATCTGTGGTGACAATGGGATATCACGTGATTCACCTGATGTATGTTTTGGTGATCAACTTGCGGGTTCCGCCCATGAACCTATGCATAGGGGTTGGCACACGTTTTCGTCTTGATTCTCTGGTAGAAACGTTGGGGCACTCTTTGAAGTACTTTGTGTTAGTTTGAATAGATGAATCTGAGATTGTGTGATGCATATCGTATAATCATACCCACGGATGCTTGAGGCGACATTGGAGTATCTAGGTGACATTAGGGTTTTGGTTGATTTGTGTCTTAAGGTGTTATTCTAGTACGAACTCTAGGGTAGATTGGACGGAAAGAATAGCTTCGTGTTATTTTACTACGGACTCTTGAATAGATCGATCAGAAAGGATAACTTTGAGGTGGTTTCATACCCTACCATAATCTCTTTGTTTGTTCTCTGCTACTAGTGACTTTGGAGTGTCTCTTTGTTGCATGTTGAGGGATAGTTATATGACCCAATTATGTTATTATTGTTGAGAGAACTTGCACTGGTGAAAGTATGAACCCTAGGCCTTGTTTCAACGCATTGCAATACCGTTTACGCTCACTTTTATCAATATTTTCCTTGCTTTTTTTATATTTTTAGATTACAAAAACCTATATCTCCCATCCATATTGCACTTGATCACCATCTCTTTGACAAACTAGTGCACCTATACAATTTACCATTTTATTGGGTGTGTTGGGGTCACAAGAGACTCTTTATTATTTGGTTGCAGGGTTGCTTGCGAGAGACCATCTTCATCCTACGCCTCCCACGGATTGATAAACCTTACGTCATCCACTTGAGGGAAATTTGCCACTGTCCTACAAACCTCTGCACTTGGAGGCCCAACAACGTCTACAAGAAGAAGGTTGTGTAGTAGACATCAAGCTCTTTTCTCGTGCCGTTGCCGGGGAGGTGAGTGCTTGAAGGTATATCTTTGGATCTTGCAATCGAATATTTTAGTTTCTTGTTTTATCACTAGTTTAATTTATAAAAGAAAACTACAAAAAAATGGAATTGAGTTTGCCTCATACGCTTCATCTTTTTGATATCTTTCGTGAGTATGATGGAAAGGAAAATTGTGCCAAAGTGTTAGAAGAAGAATGCATTAAAATGTTTGGCACTAAATCTTTGAATGATGAGCATGATTGAATGTTGTTAGTATGAACTCCTTGGATATCCATAGTACTAATGATGATTGCACTAGTTATGATGAAAATGTCTCCTATAAAAATGTCAATTTTTGTGGAGTGCATTGGGTTTGCAAGTACACACCAAATAGGGAAGATAGATATTGCAAGAGGCATAAGCATTTAGAAACTAAATTGTTGCAAGAAAGGCTAAATTTTAGTGCTGAAAATTTAAATTTTCTTAGTCGTACTTGTGAACATTGCAATGAACATGGTCATTTAAATATCAAATGCAAATTGTTTCATGATCAAATCGTGTCCAAAATTTGTGATGACTTGATTTCCCTTGCACATCATAATGAACTTAGTTTGCTTTTGGGTTATGAAGAAATGAAACGTCAAACTAAGATTATTCCAGAATATAACCTCGAGAAATTCCTCGATATTGATCTATAAGAAATTTATATGTATTGTGCGGTGAATTGCATTGAAAATCCTTATATTGCCAAATACATAAAGAAAAGAAAGCAAATAGAAGATGAAGATAACACTAATGAAACGGAAGATACTTCCCAATATCCTCCTATTATTTCTTATGATGAATCATGTAACGAGGAGGAGCTTTCTATTCAACCAATCTCATCAATAAGGAGCTCAAAAAAGAGGGATAAACCCGCACATGATGTGAAGAAGAAAAAGAAAAAACAGAGAAGCAAACGTAAAAAGGTATCCCTCCCAAATGATGTTGCTCCTACTGCTCATTGTGATGATGATAATTGCTATACTATTGGTACTATCCACACTATTAATGATGGGAGTGATTATGCTTATGATATAAAGAGGCCCAAGCATGGGGATGCTATGTTTGACGAAGATGATGTTTTTGACAATATATTTGCTGCAATTAATAATTTTCCCAAGCTTGGGGATGCTATGTTTAATGAAGATGGTATTTTTAGTCTCCCAAGTTTTGACATGCAAATTTGTTATGATGATAGCATGCCTCCTACTTATGATGATTATATTGATTTAAGTGGGTTTGGAAGAGTGTCAACTTTAGGAAGTAATGATCCCACTATTTTGGAGGATATTGAATCTATTGTGATAAATATGGAAGTGGATTTGGAGAGGTCATGACTTTATTTAGTGATGATTCCACTATCTTGGAAGAGGTTTGAATCGATTATGATGAGAACAAAGCTGCTACTTTTGATGATTATTGTGATGAAACTTATGCTATAAAAAGTACTGATGATTATATTTATAAAACTTGTCATGATTATGATTTCCATTTTTCTGAACATTACTCTTTTAATGTGGAAACAATTTATAGTATTCGAGTCTCTTATGATACTCCCACTATTCCGAATGAGAAGAATTTTGCTTATGTGGAGAGTACTAAAGTTTATGTGCAAGTAGATCATGAAAAGAATGCTTTAGGTGCTGGTTATATTGTTGAATTCATTCACGATGCTACTGAAAATTATTATGAGGGAGGAATATATGCTTGTAGGAATTGCAATAATATCAAGTTTCCTCTCTATGTGCTTAAAGTTTTGAAGTTATGCTTGTTTTGTCTTCCTATGCTAGTTGATTATTGTTACCATAAGTTGTTTGCACACAAAATCCCTATGCATAGGAAGTGGGTTATACTTAAATGTGCTAGTCATATTCTTCATGATTCTCTCTTTATGTTTCAATTCTTATGTTTTATGTGAGCATCATTGAAATGATCATGCCTAGCTAGGGGCGTTAAACGATAGCGCTTGTTGGGAGGCAACCCAATTTTATTTTAGTTTCTTGCTTTTTGGTTATGTTTAGTAATAAATAATCTATCTAGCCTATGCTTAGATGTGGTTTCATTTTTTAATTAGTGTTTGTGCCAAGTAGAACCTTTGGGAAGACTTGGGTGAAGTCTTTATGATCATGTTGTAAAAAACAGAAAGTTTAGCGCTCACGAGATTAGCTAAAACTTTTTACTGGAGAGTTTTATTTAGTTGATTCTCTTTTAATATGATTACTAGACATATTCCTCAGGTCCACCAATTTATTTTAGAATTTTTGGAGTTCCATAAGTATACGTTTGATACAGATTACTACAGACTGTTCTGTTTTTGACAGATTCTGTTTTCATTTGTGTTGCTTGCTTATTTTGATGAATCTATGGCTAGTAAAATAGTTTATAAACCATATATAAGTTGGAATACAGTAGGTTTAAAAGCAATATAAATAAATAATGAGTTCATTACAGTACCTAAGTGGTGGTTTTATTTTCTTGTACTAACGGAGCTTACGAGTTTTCTGTTATGTTTTGTGTTGTGAAGTTTTCAAGTTTTGGGTAAAGATTCGATGGACTATGGAATAAGGAGTGGCAAGAGCCTAAGATTGGGGATTCCCAAGGCACCCCAAGGTAATATTCAAGGACAACCAATAACCTAAGCTTGGGGATGCCGCGGATGGCATCCCCTCTTTCGTCTTCGTTCATCGGTAACTTTACTTGGAGCTATATTTTTATTCACCACATGGTATGTGTTTTTCTTGGAGCCTCATTTTATTTTCTTTTGCTTTGCTTGTTGTTTGAATAAAATACAAATATCTGAAATTCTTAAATGCTAGAGAGTCTTCACATAGTTACATAATTATTCGACTACTCATTGATCTTCACTTATATCTTTCGGAGTAGTTTGTTGTTGCTCTAGTGCTTCACTTCTATCTTTTAGAGCACGGCAGTGGATTTATTTTGTAGAAATTATTGAACTCTCATGCTTCAATTATATTATTTTGAGAGTCCTAAACAGCATCGTAATTTGCTTTGGTTATGAATTTAGTCCTAATATGATGGGCATTCAAGAGGGATATAATAAAAACTTTCATATAGAGTGCATTGAATACTATGAGAAGTTTGATGCTTGATAATTGTTTTGAGATATGAAGATAGTGATATTAAAGTTGTGCTAGTTGAGTAGTTGTGAATTTGAGAAATATTTGTGTTGAAGTTTGCAAGTCCCGTAGCATGCACGTATGGTAAACGTTGTGTGACAAATTTGAAACATGAGGTGCTCTTTGATTGTCATCCTTATGAGTGGCGGTCGGGGATGAGCGATGGTCTTTTCCTACCAATCTATCCCCCTAGGAGCATGCGCGTAGTGCTTGGTTTTTGATGACTTGTAGATTTTTGCAATAAGTATGTGAGTTCTTTATGACTAAGGTTGAGTCCATGGATTATACGCACTCTCAACATTCCACCATTGGTATCCTCTTCGGTACCGTGCATTGCCCTTTCTCACCTTGAGAGTTGGTGCAAACTTCACCGGTGCATCCAAACCCCGTGATATGATACGCTCTATCACATATAAACCTCCTTATATCTTCCTCAAAACAGCCACCATACCTACCTATTATGGCATTTCCATAGCCATTCCGAGATATATTGCCATGCAACTTTCCATCGCTCCGTTTATTATGACACACTTAATCATTGTCATATTGCCTTGCATGATCATGTAGTTGACATCATATTTGTGGCAAAGCCACCATGCATAATTTATCATACATGTCACTCTTGATTCATTGCCCATCCCGGTACACCGCCGGAGGAACTCATATAGAGTCATATTTTGTTCTAGTATCGAGTTGTAATCATTGAGTTTTAAATAAATAGTAGTGTGATGATCATCATTAATAGAGCATTGTCCCAAAAAAAAGAAAGCCAAAAAGAGGAAGGCCCAAAAAAATAAAAAATAAAAAGGGACAATGCTTCTATACTTTTTCCACACTTGTGCTTCAAAGTAGCACCATGATCTTCATGATAGAGAGTCTCTTGTTTTGTCACTTTCATATACTAGTGGGAATTTTTCATTATAGAACTTGGCTTGTATAATCCAACGATGGGCTTCCTCAAATGCCCTAGGTCTTCGTGAGCAAGCAAGTTGGATGCACACCCACTTAGTTTCTTTTGTTGAGCTTCCATACATTTATAGCTCTAGTGCATCCGTTGCATGGCAATCCCTACTCCTTGCATTGACATCAATTGATGGGCACCTCTCTAGCCCGTTGATTAGGCACGTCAATGTGAGACTTTCTCCTTTTTTATCTTCTCCACACAACCCCCATTATCATATTCAATTCCACCCATAGTGCTATATCCATGGCTCATGCTAATGTATTGCGTGAAGCTTGAAAAAGTTTGAGATTACTAAAGTATGAAACAATTGCTTGGGTTGTCATCGAGGTTGTGCATGATGAGAGCATTCTTGTGTGACGAAAATGGAGCATGACCAAACTATATGATTTTGTAGGGATGAACTTTCTTTGGGCATGCTATTTTGAGAAGACATGATTGCTTAGTAAGTATGCTTGAAGTATTATTATTTTTGTGTCAATATTAAATTTTTGTCTTGAATCTTATGGATCTGAATATTCTTGCCACAATAAATAAGACTACATTGATAAATATGCTAGGTAGCATTCCACATCAAAAATTCTGTTTTATCATTTACCTACTTGAGGACGAGTAGGAATTAAGCTTGGGGATGCTTAATACGTCTCCAACGTATCTATAATTTTTTATTGTTCCATGCTATTATATTATCAACCTTGGATGTTTTATATGCATTTATATGCTATTTTATATGATTTTTGGGACTAACCTATTAACCTAGAGCCTAGTGCCAGTTTCTGCTTATTTCCTTGTTTTTGAGTATCGCAGGAAAGGAAAACCAAACGGAGTCCAATTGAGCTGAAATTTGACGGAGATTATTTTTGGACCGGAAGAAGCCCACGGAGTACTGGAAGTAGGCCAGAAGAGTCCCGAGGCCACCACGAGGATGGGGGGCGCGCCCCCTGCCTCGTTGACCCCCTGACTTGTTCCCGACTCCAACACCTCTTATATAACCCCAAACTTCCAGAAAGAAACTTAGATCAGGAGCTCCGCCGCCGCAGGCCTCTATAGCCACCGAAAAGCAATCTAGACCCATTCCGGCACCCTGCTAGAGGGGGGAACCCTCACCGATGGCCATCTTCGTCATCCCGGCGCTCTCCATGACGAGGAGGGAGTAGTTCACCCTCGGGGCTGAGAGTATGCACCAGTAGCTATGTGCTTGATCTCTCTCTCTCTCGTGTTCTTGAGATGGTACGGTCTTGATGTATCGCGAGCTTTGCTATTATAGTTGGATCTTATGATGTTTCTTCCCCCTCTACTCTCTTGTAATGGATTGAGTTTTCCCTTTGAAGTTATCTTATCGGATTGAGTCTTTAAGGATTTGAGAACACTTGATGTATGTCTTGCATGTGCTTATCTATGGTGACAACGGGATATCATGTGATTCACTTGATGTATGTTTTGGTGATCAACTTGCGGGTTCAGTTGAACTTATGCATAGGGGTTGGCTCACGTTTTCGTCTTGACTCTCTGGTAGAAACTTTGGGGCATTCTTTGAAGTACTTTGTGTTGGTTTGAATAGATGAATCTGAGATTCTGTGATGCATATCGTATATCATACCCACGAATAGTTGAGGTGACATTGGAGTATCTAGGTGACATTAGAGTTTTGGTTGATTTGTGTCTTAAGGTGTTATTCTAGTACGAACTCTATGATAGATTGAACGGAAAGAATAGCTTTGTGTTATTTTACTACGGACTCTTGAATAGATCGATTAGAAAGTGTCGGGGGAAATCTGCCTCCACGAACACCTATGGGGACCGAGCCCCTTTCTGGTTTGGCGGGGGGCGGAGGTCGCGCGAAGAGCGGATCGAGGCGGTGCACACAAGGGGTTTACCCAGCTTCGGGCCGCACGGATGCGTAAAACCCTACTGCTGCTTTGTGGTTTGTATTGTGTTCTTGTTCGGGAGCGCTGAGTGCTACAGTACACTCAGGCAACTAATCAGACCGAGCGTGAGTGGCCTTCTCCTCCTCTTCCTCCCTTACGTTGCGCATGGGGCCTCCTTTTATATGCGCAAGGGGTTACCCACAGGTGGCAACGTAGGCGGGGGTAAAACTGGAAAACGCTGTGTTGGGTACAGCTGTTTGCACAGTGCTATCATACCTAACTCTGACGGCAGGCGACAAGGGCATTAAATGCCCGTCTAGGTCACCCAAAAAGTGCAGAAAAGGGACCGTCAGGGGTGCCACCGTTTGCCACGAAGGCTATCCTGTCAGCGTTGCTTCGCCACCGCATGCCCCTGGCTGCGCAGCCTCTCGCCACGTACGCCTGGAATGGCCCCAGAGCGACGCGTGGGTGGATGAGCTGGAACGCAGGCGCGGGGTGGTGACTTGCCGCGGCAAGCGCTTTGCCGCGGTTGATGCCTTGTCATGCCCGGGAGCTTGTTGCTCACCGGTCCTTGCCGGGACGCGTGGCGCGTCGCAGCAAGTCTCTTGTCGTGCCCTGGTCAGCCTTCCCGGCAAGCTCCTCTTGCCGGGGCCTTGTGCTTCGAGCGGCCGTCCTGGCAAGCTCCTCTTGCCGGGGCCTTGCTCTCTTCGGGTGGCCTTCCCGGCAAGCTCCTCCTGCCGGGGCCTTGGCTCAAATACTTTGTTCTTGGATGGCCCAAAAAAGGGACCATGGAGAGTTTTGGCGATCGCCTGGCAAGCCTTGCCGCGGGGTGCTACGACTGCCCGTGCACAAGTTCGAGGTACTAAGGTACCCCTACTTTAGTACACCGACAGGAGCCCCCGGGCCTGGGCCATACACGGTGCCGAGCGCTGTTGGGCCAGGCCCAAAACAGTGCACGGGCACGCGCGGCCTGGGTCACGCTGCATCTTCTTCTGCATCCACCACGTCCTCCCCGAACGGCACGCGTCGAACACGGCATCGTGGGGAGAGGCGTGCGTGACGTGGGCGGCGTGCGCGGGGCTGAGCCCCGCAGGCATGCGTCACGTCGCAATAAAGGGGGACGGTTCGCGCCATCTCCATAAGTGGAGGGAGGCATGGAGGCGTGGCTCGTTTGCTGGACGGGGCTGAGGCACGGTTTCCGAGGCGTCCGCTCCCCACGATCACGGGGTGAGGGGAGGTCGCCTCATCCGTCGCCTCGGTCCTGCACGCCAGCCACGCGGCTTCCATGCACCTAGAGTCGCGGACGGTGGAGGCAGGAAATCGGGCCGTCGCGGGTCGAGGCAGCAGGCCGGTCCCAGTCGCCTGCTCTTCCTACCTCTTGATTGGCTGAGCGGGGCGGCCGAGCCCCCACCCTTCTCCTTTATAAAGAGCAAGAGGGGGCGATGGAAACCCACACTCCTTCATCTTTGCTTCCCTTCAGCTTCTGATCCCCTCTCTCCATTCGCCATGGAGAAAGGGAACCCTGGTCCTTCATCGGTGGCGGCGAGGGTCGCCGCTAGGCAACGCACCCCTCCTCCCCTTGCACCCGCAGTGGCAGAGCCAACCGTAAGGGGAAGGGGGAGGGGGCGAGGTCGTGGATGAGGTCGTGGACGAGGCCGAGGCGGACGGGGCGACGCGCCGGCCTCGCCTCCGCCAGCAGCTCCTCTTCTCACGACAGTCCACATCGGGGACGACCCTTGAGAGTTCTTCGTCAGGCTGCGCCGGGCGCCTTGTCGTTGCCTCCGTCTCCCGGCTCCCTTCGCAAGCGTGATGGAGATGGAACAACCCGAGACGCTAAGACTACGCATGAGGGGCTGCGGGATCAGCGGCACGCGGGTCCACGTTGAGTCCCCAGCCCCCGACGTGATGTATCTTGGTCGAGGGTGGAAGACGTTCGCCCGTATCCACAGCTTGATGGAGGGGTTCACCCTCCATTTTAAGTTGATGGAGGGCGATCTCCTCTCCGTCAAGGTCTTCGGGTGCTATGGGACCCGGGCCCGATGCTGCGTGGATAGCTCCTCCGACAGCGAAGGCTCCTCCTCGAGAGAGAGTGACGAGGAGGGGAGCGACAGCGACGATGAGGGTAGCGGTCGTCGGGATGACGGGTCCAACTAGGCGTCGGTCGCGGCTCCGCGTGGCACCGGCGACCCCATCATCCGTGTCGCTGGCTCCTTGAGCTTCTCGGGGTCGTCTCCTTGGCGGCTGGCGTAGGAAGGCTGCGGAAGAGGAAGAGGGCGAGCGGCAAGGCCGTCAACTCGGAGTACGGGGGTACGGCACCCTCGACAGCGTGCTGACGTCCTGCCGCCTCGTCGAGCCCTGCTTCCGGTGCCGCCGTCACCGTCCAGCTCTCAGACGGCCCCCGGGGTGTTCTCTTGGTGTCTTCTGCCACCCATAGCTCGCCTAGGCGCCCCTTTTCCCCTTTTCGCCTCCTTGTCCTACCTCCTGAGGAGAGAGACAAGAAAGGGATTACGGGCACCTTATCTCTTTTTAACTTGTAAGCCCTCGGGCTTTAGTTGCATTTAAAGCTTGTAATCCCATCTCTCATGTTTTTCATTCTATCTGAACTGTACCTGAGCGGAATGTTTTTTAATGAAAAGGGGATGTTTCCCGGGCCATTTGTCCCGCGGGTAAAACCCGCGCCAAGGAGCGAATCCTTTATATCGTTAAGATGGACACTTCTTTGCCCGGCAACAGGCCCTGCCGTCTTCCCGCGCCACTCGACCTTTCTCACGCCTTTGGCGGAGGTAGGGATGAGGCGGGTTCGGGCTCCTCATTCCGTCCCTTTGCCGCCGCGGCTACTACCAAAACTGGCCCCAGGAACGTGCTCTGGGGCCCAGAGTTAAGGGAGCACGGTAGCTTTTTTAGGAAGAAACAAGGTTTTCGCATTCCTCAGTCCATAAGAGAATACATGACAAGGGATGAAAAACTTATCTGGGATTGCAGCCCCCGGCAACTTTGGCTTGCCGCGGGCGAACCTTTTTACTTGCAGCCCCCGGCAACACTGGTTTGCCGGGGACCAGATGCTGGTCCGCCCTTCTTCTCTTCTTCGTCCTTAAGCGGTCTGGCCACGATATGCAAAACCCTGCGAACCAAGGGAAATGAAAGAACAGGAAAAAAGGACGCAGACCCGACCTCTAAGCTAGGGGTTAGCAACTGTTAGGCACTATCAACCCTAACAAAGGACGAGACTCGACTCAGCATGCATGCTAAAACTTAGGGCGTCAGCGCTTCATTTACTGCTGCTCAGGGTCTGCGCCTGGCTCTGTGCAAAGGATTACATGCAACAGCGGCAAGACTTGTACAAAAGGGTGGTTGCTGGACGGGGTCCGGCAACCGCGCCTTACGGGTAAAACTTACGAAGATGCTCAATATTCCAGGAGTTGCTCACCGGAGTGCCATCTTCGGTCTCAAGGCGGACAGTGCCGGGACTCGTGACTCGTCTCACCCGGCAAGGGCCTTCCTACTTCGGTGTCAACTTGTTGTGATTCTTGGCGGACGGAGCGCACCGAAGAACAAGGTCGCCTTCCTCGAAGCTTCTGGCTTTAACTTTGCGGCTATGGTAGCGACGCAAAGCTTGCTGGTAGCGAGCGGCTCGCACAGCAGCCTGAAGACGATCTTCCTCAAGGAGCAGCGCGTCATCTTCACGCAGCCGCTCTTGCTCAAGCTCATCATAAGCGAGCACTCAAGGTGACCCGTATACGAGTTCCGTGGGGGTAACTGCTTCTGCTCCATAGACTAGAGCAAATGGTGTCTAGCCAGTGGCTCGATTTGGCGTCGTTCTGATCGACCAAAGAGCCACCGACAGCTCCTCGATCCAGTTTCTTCCGCACTTGTGCAGCCTGTCGAAAGTTCTGGTCTTGACCGTTGCTCCTGGGATGAGCAACAGAAGCGAAGCAGACCTTGGCACCGAGATCTTGGACGTATTGCATGAAGACGCGGCTCGTGAATTGCGTACCGTTGTCGGTGATGATCCTGTTGGGGATCCCGAAGCGGCAAACAATCGACCTGAAGAACTTGACTGCTGACTGTGATGTCACCTTCCTCACTGGTTCCACTTCCGGCCACTTTGTGAACTTGTCGATTGCGACGTACAAGTACTCAAAGCCCCCGACAGCTCGGGGGAAGGGGCCGAGGATGTCGAGCCCCCAGACCGAAAATGGCCAGGATAAAGGGATCGTCTGGAGAGCTTGAGCTGGCTGGTGTATCTGCTTGGAATGGAACTGGCACGCTTCACACTTGGTTACTTGTGCAGTTGCACCCTGGAGGGCTGTCGGCCAGAACAAACCCTGCTGAAATGCTTTGCCGGCAAGTGCTCTTGCGCCAATGTGGTGACCACATATGCCTCCATGTATCTCTGCCAACAGCTTTTGTCCGTCTTCCCGGGGAATACACTTCAATTTCACACCGTTGCGCCCTCTTCTGTACAGTGTGTTGTCGACGAACTGGTACATACTTGAGCGCCGGGCTACTCTTTCCGCTTCTTCTTGTTCTTCGGGAAGCTCTCCGTTCTGGAGGAAACGGACAGTTAGCTGCGCCCATGCTGGAGCCTATGGCTCGACAACAAGGACTGAAGGCACATCTGCTGCTGCGGGAACGTCTGCTTCTACGGCGAGGATCTGGGGCTCAGCCGGAGCTTGATGTTCCTCGGCAAGCTTGCCGGAGCAAATCTTGCCGGGAGCGCCTGCTTCTACGGAACAAACCCTGGGGTTTGCCGGAGCAGACGGCTCCTCAGCGCTCTTGGCTTCGATCTTGGGGACCTCCTTGGCGGCGGCTCCGGGGAGCTCAACCGGAAGATAGTCGCCAGAGAACAACTTCCTCTTCTTGCTCTGTCCGGTTGATGGTGTTACGGATGGCTGAGTCAGCTTGAGCACAAAGGTTCCTGGCTCCACAGGTAACTTAAGTGCTGCGCACTTTGACAGGCCATCAGCAATGTCATTCTCAGCTCTTGGAACGTGTTCCATTTGCAGGCCGTCAAAGTGCTCTTCTAGCTTCCTCACTTCATCAACGTACGCTTCCATCAACGGACTCTGGTAATCCTTGTTCACTTGGCGGACGACAAGCTGCGAGTCACCCCTGACAATAAGCTTCTTGATCCCAAGTTCTGCCGCGATCCTGAGACCGGCAAGCAAACCTTCATACTCTGCAGTATTGTTGGTTGCTTGCTCCTTGGGGAAGTGCATCTGGACTATGTACTTGAGATGCTCTCCGGTGGGCGCGATAAGCAACGCGCCAGCACCGGCGCCTTGCAGCGAGAAGGCACCATCAAAATACATCAGCCACTCTTTGCTTGCTTCTTTGACGGGGATGCTCGTCTCTGGGATCTCTTCGTCTGGTGTCGGTGTCCACTCTGCTATGAACTCCGCCAATGCTCTGCTTTGGATAGTTGAAGTGCTCTCGAACTTGAGACCGAAGCTTGACAGTTCCAGCGCCCACTCGACAATCCTGCCTGTTGCTTCTGGATTCTGCAGTATCCTCTTCAGCGGAAAGCGGGTGACAACTGTAATCTCATGTGCTTGGAAGTAATGGCACAGCTTTCTCGAGGCCATGAGAAGGCCGAAAAGCAATTTCTGCACACCAAAGTACCTTGACCTAGCCCCCTGCAGAAGGGAGCTGACAAAGTAAATTGGGCGCTGCACCATTCTCTTCTTCAGCACCTCCACTCGCTCCTGCGCAGATTCATCCTTGTCGGGGCCAGAGCTTGTCGGGGAAGCCTCCTGCTTGTCGCTGGACGCGCTTGCCGCGGTCGCTAGCTAATCATCTGTCTTCCTCTCCGCTACTAACGCATCACTAACCACTTGATTGGTTGCCGCCAGGTACAGCAGCAACTTCTCTTGTGGTTTAGGCGCGACAAGTATTGGAGCGGAGGACAGGTATTTCTTCAAGTCCTGCAGCGCAGCCTCCGCTTCCGGAGTCCATTTCACTGGACCGTGCGCTTTCCTATTTGGGGTCGAGAGTGGCACTGATGGTGAAGGTACCACCAGTGCCGTCCTCCTTGGCGGACACCTTTTTGGTCATTGGCGGGGCTGCCATTGACTTCTTATTCTTGCCGGCGGAGCTCGATGGCGCGTCCTTGATGGTAGCGCAGCACTCCAAAGAGGTGCGCTTGCCGGAGTGGGCACCAGAGCACTTGCCGGGCTTGGTCTTATTCTTCCCTCCGGGAGCTTCAGCGGCAAGTGGCTTGTGATCCGTTGCGGCTGCTGCTTCCCGGTAGATCTTGTCGGCACAGATAAGGGCATCCTTCTTGTCGTCGGGGACAGAGATGACGCTTATCGGGCCTGGCATCTTGAGCACGTTGTATGCGTAGTGAGAGGCCGCCATGAACTTGGCGAGCGCTGGTCGGCCGAGAATTCCATTGTAGGGCAATGGAAAATCGGCAACGTCAAAAGTGATCCTCTCTGTCCTGAAATTCAGCTCGCTGCCAAATGTCACTAGCAACGTTATCTTCCCCTTCGGCTTGCTCCTTCCCGGGTTGATTCCTTGGAACGTGTCGGTCTCTTCGAGCTCGCTGTCGGGGACTTGGAGTTTCTGGAGCACAGTGGAGGAGATCAGGTTCAAGCCGGCCCCGCCGTCGACTAGCATCTTAGTGACCTTGAGGTTGCAGACTATTGGTGAGACCAACATCGGCAAGCACCCGATCGCAGTTGTGCGGTCAGGGTGGTCCTCAATATCGAAGATGATAGGCATGCTGGACCATTTCAGAGGCTTGCGTGACTCGACGGGCGGTTCCGCTGCATTGACTTCCCGTGCCCACTGCTTGAGCTGGCGGTGGGAAGTATGCAGAGAAGCACCGCCGTCTACGCACAAGACCTCCATGGCTTTCTGAAACTCCTGCTCACTGGTCTCGACATCATCCATGTCTTCGTCTTCGTCGTCGTCTTCGTCCTTGTCGCGGCCGCGGGGAGGTCTGTCTGCTTGCCGCTGCTTGTCCTTGTCGCGGCGTCCCCCCTGGCCGGGGCGCTTCGTGCCGGATCCTCCGCCACCTCCCCGGGCTTTCTCCTTGTCGCGTCGCTCGTACTCGGCCTTTTGCAGCTCGACGAGCCGCTCGACCTGCTTGCAGTACTGTTGGTTGGTGCCGTCCCGCTTGTCGGCGACCGCCACAGCCTGGCAGTTGGGGCATCCGGCAACCTCCTTGCCGGAGCTACCAGCCTAGGCCTTCTTGGCGGCGCCTTCATCGCCGGACTGCTCAAGAACCAGTACTTCTTGGCTCTTCTTCTTCCTGTTGCTCCGCCGCCGGTTCTTCCTTGCCGGGGCGGTATCCTCACTGTCAGATTCTCCTGCTCAAGTGTTCTCTCTGGGGAGTTTCCTTCCTTCCTCAGCGCGTGCACACTTGTTGGCCAGGGCATATAGCTCGCTGACGTCTTTGATCTTGCACATCGCCATCTCCTCCCGCATCCTGCGGTTACGCATGTTCTGATGGAATGCGCTGATGACCGCGGCAGGGTGGACGTCTGGGATTTTGTAGTGTACGCGGCTGAATCTCTGGATGAACTTGCGCAAGGGTTCCCCTTCCTTCTGGACGAGCAGATGAAGGTCGCTCGCTTGGCCATGGGGTTTGTGGCCGCCTGTAAAGGCGCCAACAAACTGATGGCACAAGTCTGTCCAGGAGGTTATGGAGTTATCTGGCAAGTGCATGAGCTAGGATCTGACATTGGATTTGAGTACCAGCGGGAAGTAGTTGGCAAGGATCTTATCGTCTCGCCCTCCAGCAGCCTGCACCGCAATGGTGTAGATGCTGAGGAACTCCGACGGATGCGACTTGCCGTCGTACTTCTCCGGTACGTCTGGCTAGAAATTCTTCGTGCTGGGCCACTGGACTTGCCGCAGCTCACGGGTGAACGCAGGGCAGCCTACCGCGTACGGCAGGTCGCCTGGTCCCCCCGGCGCATGCATGCCGACAGAGGGCCCAGCGCGCTGGTCTGATTGACGCCGCGCTTCTCTTTGACGCTCGATGCGAGTACGAGCGTCCTCTTGCTCTCGTTCATGAAGAACTTGGAGTTGATCGCGACGAGTTCGCGGATTCAACGACGCGGTGGAGTCGTTGTCGTGATGGCTCCGACGAGTCGGCGATCTTGGCCTTTGGGGCGGGGAATGCACGGTGGTCGGACCCCCACCGGTCTTGGCGCCATCGGTTCTTGCCTGGCCGACCTGCCGCGGCTGCGACGCACTATGCTGCCGTGGGGTGTCGCCGTTAGCGAAGACGATGAGACTCTGTATCGTGGCCCTCCAGTCATCGAGCTTGTCCGCCGTTGGAGGGTAGTCTAGGAGCAGTTGAGCTCGCGCTAGAGCTTCTGCTGGAGTGGCGGGCAGCGGTGGCGAACGGCGCATGGAGCGGGATGTGCTCGAACTTCTAACTATGTTAGAAGGAGCAACACCCGGTCCAGGCAGTCACGCCACGCTCGCGCCAGCATGTTGGTGTGTATGCTGGCCTTGAGCACCCTGGGATCCGCCAGCTCGATCTGGGTCCAGCGAGCGTATGGTACCGTGAGTGCCAAGACGCTGCTGGTCCCGCGCCTCCTGGGAGGGGCGCGGTGCATGTTCGGACGCCGTGGCACCATGAGCTGGCTCGGCAACGCCCGTTCCGCCGCCGGTGCCGTCCCCACCACCCGTTTGCTCCAGGGGCAGTAGGTTCGAAGCGGACGGACCAGCCACCTCCAGAGCCTTCTTCTTCGGTGGCATGTCGATGAAGACGATTGAGATCTAGCCTGTGCAGACGCCGGATCAGGTTCACACAACCTCGACGCCCCCTACCTGGCGCGCCAAAGATGTCGGGGGAAATCTGCCTCCACGAACACCTATGGGGACTGAGCCCCTTTCTGGTTCGGCGGGGGGCGGAGGTCGCGCGAAGAGCGGATCGAGGCGGTGCACACAAGGGGTTTACCCAGCTTCGGGCCGCACGGATGCGTAAAACCCTACTAATGCTTTGTGGTTTGTATTGTGTTCTTGTTCGGGAGCGCTGAGTGCTACAGTACACTCAGGCACCCTTACGTTGCGCATGGGGCCTCCTTTTATATGTGCAAGGGGTTACCCACAGGTGGCAACGTAGGCGGGGGTAAAACTGGAAAATGCTGTGTTGGGTACAGCTGTTTGCACAGTGCTATCATACCTAACTCTGACGGCAAGGGACAAGGGCATTAAATGCCCGTCTAGGTCACCCAAATAGTGCAGAAAAGGGACCGTCAGGGGCGCCACCGTTTGCCACGACGGCTATCCTGTCAGCGTTGCTTCGCCACCACATGCCCCTGGCTGCGCAGCCTCTTGCCACGTACGCCTGGAATGGCCCCAGAGCGACGCGTGGGTGGATGAGCTGGAACGCAGGCGCGGGGTGGTGACTTGCCGCGGCAAGCGCCTTGCCGTGGTTGATGCCTTGTCGCGCCCGGGAGCTTGTTGCTCACCGGTCCTTGCCGGGACGCGTGGCGCGTCGCAGCAAGTCTCTTGTCGTGCCCTGGTCGGCCTTCCCAGCAAGCTCCTCTTGCCGGGGCCTTGTGCTTCGAGCGGCCATCTCGGCAAGCTCCTCTTGCCGGGGCCTTGCTCTCTTCGGGTGGCCTTCCCGGCAAGCTCCTCCTGCCGGGGCCTTGGCTCAAATACTTTGTTCTTGGATGGCCCAAAAAAGGGACCATGGAGAGTTTTGGTGATCGCCTGGCAAGCCTTGTCGCGGGGTGCTACGACTGCCCGTGCACAAGTTCGGGGTACTAAGGTACCCCTACTTTAGTACACCGACATAAAGGTTAACTTTGAGGTGGTTTCGTACCCTACCATAATCTCTTCGTTTGTTCTCTGCTATTAGTGACTTGGGAGTGACTCTTTGTTGCATGTTGAGGGATAGTTATATGATCCAATTATGTTATTATTGTTGAGAGAACTTGCACTACTGAAAGTATGAACCCTAGACCTTGTTTCAACGCATTACAATACCTTTTACGCTCACTTTTATCAATATTTACCTTGCTGTTTTCATATTTTCAGATTACAAAAACCTATATCTACCATCCATATTGCACTTGTATCACCATCTTTTTGCCGAACTAGTGCAGCTATACAATTTCCCATTGTATTGGGTTTGTTGGGGACACAAGAGACTCTTTGTTATTTGGTTGCAGGGTTGTTTGAGAGAGACCATCTTCATCCTACGCCTACCACAGATTGATAAACCTTAGGTCATCCACTTGAGGGAAATTTGCTACTGTCCTACAAACCTCTGCACTTGAAGGCCCAACAACGTCTACAAGAAGAAGGTTATTTAGTAGACATCAGAGGGTGGCAGTGGATTGGGCGCGATGGGGTGGATGACGGAGGAGGCTAGGGTTTCGCGGCTGGTGGAGAAGGCATTTTGGCGCCCATGGAGTATGAATGGCGAAACGGAGGGAGGGGGAACTGAATAATGTTTCGATTTGGGATACGCTTGTTTGAAATTTGGGGAAAGTTACAAACTTTGCCCCCATCTGAAATTTCAGACATATTGCGGGTTGGGGTAGGATAGTAATCTCAGGTGTCCCAAATGGTGGGCGGGATAGATGTCGGCTGAGCGCATGGGTGTTTAGGCGCCCACGGTGTATGACTGCTTCTCGGAGGCGGTTGAGACTGGCGTCTTGGTGAAGTTACAAACCTACCCCGGTTTAGACCTTTGGACATCGGGCCGATAGGCTACACGTGCCAGAGTCAGGACAGTTATTACCTACCACCAAACATTAGTCTCGCGCGGTTGCGGGTAAGCAGAGGCTTATTTGGCGCTCCGTTCAATATTTGGGAGCAGAAGCATTAACGTTTTTAGTTCTCTTGAATTGAACTTTCAGGATTTGTCAAACTTCACAAATCTTTACTCTTGAAAATCCTAAAACTACGATTATTTTGGAATGGAGGGGGTACATTTGAATATACATTGTACACGAGTACATATTAAAAAATATGCAACTTATCTCAGTTCATGCATGGTTCTAGATATAATCTCCCTGGTTGCAAAAAAATAGTTAGACATGCGTATGAATATATAGCATGTTCAAATGCACAACAAAGATTGATGCCCCCTTTTAGATCTGATTTACAAATGCCATTATCTCGGGTTCAAATAGATAAATGCACTTCCTATGAATTTGAATCTTCGAAACCTCCTTTATGTTGAATTCAACATGTATTCTATTTCGTAGCTAGCAATTTGGAATGTATCCATGTAAGTGATAAATGCTTCACACTAACAACATGGAGTGCACTAATTAATGTTTATATATGAATTACAAAAGCAATGCATTGCCTGTATTTCAAACCGCTCTCACTCTATGGATCGACAATATGAAATAAACACATGCACATGCTAGAATTCAATAGAGTATGGGTGTCTGATAGACCGATTTTCGTTCATACGCAAATAGAAAAATTCATGATCTCATCCAAAAATAATAATGCCATTTATATTTTAATTTAATGCGTAGAACTGCCTTTTACACGTAGATGCACTATGCCTCGGCCCGTTCTCACAAACGTGCTATATATCTACCTATCTAAAGCATAAGAGCACACCCTTTATATACATCGGCATTTCTCTTTCACACATGCTCACAATCTCTCCCGGGGTGTCGGGGTGTCTCACGCACACACTCTCTTTGTCTCTCTCTCTCTCTCTCTCTCTCTCTCTCTCTCTCTCTTTCTGACTACCATGTACCACTCTTTTCACTAATCTCAGTTGGAAAACACTATTTCTCTCACATGCATATATACACACGCACGGTGTCTACTAGCCCTCTATATGCACATATATGTGCCTAAGTGTCTCCCGCACGCACATTATCGTTAGGCCTCTCACACACATTGCCCCCCCCCCCCACAGACACACCTCTCTCTTAGTAGTTGGCAGATATGATTCCATCAGGTCATTCAGTAGGATATCCCTGACTATTAGGCTGGATGGTAATACGAGGCAAAGTTTTAACCAAGTTCGGACCCTTGCAGTTGAGGAAAAAGCCTACTCCTGGTACTGTATATTAGTGATAGGGGTGTGTACAAAGTACACGTTAATACCAGGCATTGTGCGTGTGTGTATACTATCGACGAACTAGCTCCCAGACTTCTATAACATACTCGGGGCCTAGGGTTACAAATCATATATAGTCGGCTTATCACCAGTGGGGATAGAGTCCTCCACGACTCTGGTAGCTTCGTGTTGTACGCCGAGTCCTCCACATGGGTCTTCGTATAATGCGTCTCGGTCCAAGCTATGTGGCGCGGGATGGAACCGACCCATGAGTCCTCATGTTGACCCACCACAGTTAGAAATGATGTGCCCACCCCAACTAGAAATGATGTGCCCACCACACCACACACGCAATCGGCCACTAAGAAAATAAGCATATACAATAGTACAATATTATACATGAAATCTAATTGCATGGTGCATCCAAAAGTATTTGTTCTGCATTGTGAATGTTTATATTTTCTCCTAAAATATTAGTCATGAGAAAGAGAAACGAAGGGCTATCTCTCTTTGTCTCCACCGGACACCCCCTCTTTCTACACCACTTTACACAAACTATCTCTCGGCCCTCTAAAAGTACGCATGCCCATGACACATTCACGCATGACGGTCACTGTATTTCAAGCGAAAGCACTATACGGTCGGTGGACTTCAGAATATGCTCACTACGGTCACCGTATACATTCTCATGGTGATCATACGGTATCTAGCTCACGATACGTCTCCGTATTTTGTTGATGACACTAAAGGACATTGTATTTGATGCATGCTCCGTATTTTTTTGACGACACTTACGGTCATTGTATTTGAAGCGAAAGCACGATATGGTCACTAGACTTCAGAATAAGCTCATCACGGCCAGCACATACATTTTGTGGTGCTAACCAACCTGTTGTTGGATGGTTAGGAGGACAGTGGTTGCTCGAGCCCACCAGGGTTAAAGTCCTGGTGCTCGCATTTATCCTGGGTTAATTTCAGTATTTTTTCGGCGATGTGCGTTCAGTGGGAGGAGACGTTCCACTCGACTACGAGGCACCTATGGTGACTTCGTAAAATCTCAAGATCATATGCTGGCTCACTCTCTCGAAGGTGCTCATAGGGGTAAGGTCTGCGTGTGTGCGCTTATAGCGGTGAGTGCTTGCGCGTATATATGAGCGCTTGCGTCTGTACCGTGTTAAAAAATACATGTCATGATTATACGGTCACTGGCTCACCTGTACTCCGTATTTTTTTGATGACACAATCAATTGACCAGCCAAACTTTCCATGTGGCGCAACTAGTGTTGCACCATCGAGGCGCATAACCATGGGGCCCACCTGTCAGTGCGTATATGAAAGAAAGAAATGGTAGTTTGAGTCTGTACTGTGTTAATAAAATACACAGTCAAACGGTCCACATTCAACAGCGCACATTACCATAGGGCCCACCCGTCAGCGCATATGAAGGACCGAAATGGTAATAAATTAGTGGTCGGTGGGGATTCGAAGTCGTGAGACCTCTGGTTGGCAGTCCCTAGTGGTGGGGGCGGTGATTGGGCGGTGGCGCGGGGATCGCCGAAGAAAAAGCTCGATGTGGGGGGGGGGGCTAGAGGGATGGCCGGGGCGGCGGACCGGCAGTGGGGTGTGGTTTCGGGGCGGGCGGGGTGGCGGCCGGCGGTTCGGCCGGCGGCGGCTAGCTGCTCAGGGGGTGGAGGTTAAAGATAAACTGCAGGCCCTTGATTTCGTATCCAACGGCTGGAAAATCTACTGACCAGAGATGAAAAAGTTAGTTGACCGACGTGTAGCCTCACCCCGCACGTACACATGCACGCACACAACACTCGCACGAACACACGCACGCATGTAGGCGTGCAACACTGACACATACACATAACCAACACACGCACGCATGCAGGCGTGCAACACTGACACGTACACATGCACTCACAAACACTCGCACGTACACACACATGCATGCAACACTGAAACGTACACATGCACGCACGCAACACTCTCACGCCTGCATGCACACCGGACATGACGCAAGACACATGCTCAACCTATACGTGCGTGCACCGTTTGTTAAGGACATGGATTGTTACGGGTATTAATCAATCTTATCTCTTTTTTGCAAGGTTTAATCAATCTTATCTATGATAAGCAGAACATTGATGTTTGTAGCGGTCTTTATGAATCACAACGCATCGAATGTGTTATCAATGTATATATGAAAATTTTAAAATTCTTACATTGTATAATAGGCTTATCTAGATGAAATAGATGACGTCACACTCAATGAACAACCATCGGTTTGTGAAATGCCCGCTTCTGACCGCCCTGGCCTACCAAAAGTTCCTCTGTCGTGTGCGGCCTGCGTTGGGTCACTGACATGCAGGCCATGTACCCAAAGAGCCCACACATTAGTGGAAGAACGGCGCGATGTCGTACGTCAGAGTCGAGAGCGCCACTCGACGCACGCCCGGCTGAACACGCCTCCTTGCCGCATTCAAACGCCTCCATGAAACACGTGTGGAAGCCGGGAAACCCACTCTGGACACACGTCCGTTCATGAACGGGCCAACATTAAACGCAACGCTGGCCGAGCTCCTCCCGTTCGCCGTCTAGGAGTGGGTTGCTGTCCACACTTACAATGGCTTACGAAGAGTAGTTATCCCGCATCCTTCACCATTTTGTCCTTCACCATTTTGTCCACTCTTACAATGGCTTACGAAGAGTGATTATCCCGCATCCAAGCCGGCTGGGTGTCCCACCGAGCCCGCCGGGTACGAGCTATGCAGCTTGATGATCCACCTCCCTTCCCTCGCCTGATGGAGCCAGTTGCTGCCCCAAGCCGGCGCGTGGTTCAGCAACTCGCCGCTCCAGGCCAGCTTGATGAGGAGTAGCGCACGGGCGTCGTCGCTGCCATCGACGCAACCGCCTCGTACCGGGCTTCCCGTGTCTGCGACCGCATCTCCCGTTTCTGTGGCCGAGACTCCCATGCCGGCGGCTGCACGATGTAAGAAGAGACAGAAGCTGGGTGCACGAGTCGGTGGCCAGCACCTCCGTGTCCGCCGTCATCATCGAGGAGAAGTAGAACACGGGAGGCCGCCACCGCTTGGGTCCCATGAAGGCCACCGCGGAGGCGATGCCGGCGTACACAGCATGTGTCTTCCCGGATCCTTTTGTTGCGAGGACCTTCATTGACCCCACATGGGCTCCACGGAAGCGGAGAAGCCCCCTTCCACCATCATCTTGGGCATCAGCCAACCATATCAGCTGGGCAGCAGGGAAGCGAGCCGTCCTTTTGCGCTGAAGCATATACCTCTTGGGCTCCCGGCAGTCCCGTGATCGTGCTGCCGGACGTGAGGAACACAAATGGATCGGCGGGCGACCATTTAGGCCAGGTATTATATACCTGTGTTGTCCAGAACTAGCACCGCTTAGTTGATTTGAATGTAATGAAATCCGTCATGTTTGTATGAAAATCCGGTATTTTATATGAATTTCGTCATTGTTTATGAGAAAAATTGCCGTGTTTGCATGAATTCCGTCCGGTTTGTTGAGTTGCTGTCAGAATGTGTGCGGCTACGGTTGGATGGAGTAATATGCGGGTCGCCGGTCGGTCTACGGTCGCCTCGGGCGGCGTTGTGCGACAAAAAAAGCATAGCTCGTGCGAGCTCGTCTCCAACATGCGCGCTGGAGGATGCATGAGCACCCGAGCCATTCCTCGTTCATCGGTGGCAAAGGCACCGGTGGACAAAAGGGTCGCCAATATTTTGGCTACCCCGGGCAAAATCCAAACAAACCCTCACAGCAGATTCAAATCCCTCGTTTGCTGTGAAATTTTGCCATGTGTTGTTTTCATGGACTAACAAGACGCCCGTGCATTGCATGGAACATCAAGATGCATTTTTTTACTAAACACCTGTTGTGATTGACCCATGAAGGAGTAATCCCATGTGTAAAAACTAATGATATCTCGATAATTTTATCAGAAAAATGGTATCTCAAGAATTTCATCGAAAAATGATATCTCGAGAAACAAGAGATAAGGTGAGGAGGAGTGCGGCGTGGTGGTGACTGGTGGTCGGACTGGGCGGAGGCATGGGGATGGACAGTGTATTATGTCTAGGTATGTATCTCTCTCACACACACCCATATTAGTGGGGGACGTGTACAAAGAGAAGACGTGCACGCACGGCGCACGTACTCCCGTCTCTTTCCCAACCACATCCGCGCGGGTACACGGTGGAGCTCATTTCTGTACGAAAAGGCAGCCCACGTGGTAATTTGACACATGTACTGGTTGTCCACTTGATGGAGGATCGTCTACCACGGGTGAACAAACAAATTGCGACTTGACGCGTCATGTGGGGCCTACCTTAGAGGCAAGGTTCTATACACTTGAGATGCTCTATATGTATTATTTTTGATGTGTCCCATCAACTCGCGGAACGAGGAGAAGCTTGCTTACTATGCCGTCTCCCCCGCCCACGGGCGCGGTGGCTCGCAGGACGAAATTTGGCACGAACTACAAAGTGACCTATAACCAAGGACGGAGGTAGTAGTACTATGCCTTAGGCCCGCTCCCTCGCCCACGCGCGTGGTGGCTCACAGGACGAGGAGAAAATTTTACTACTCCCTCCATTTACTCCTCGTCCCTACCTTGGTTAGAGAGATTATCATATTGTTTGGAATATATGTCTTTTAGTAGTAGTAGTAGTAGTAGTAGTAGTAGTAGTAGTAGTAGTAGTAGTAGTAGTAGTAGGAATAGTATAGTTGTATATAGGAGTAGTACTACTACAACAATTTCCTTGGAGTCCGTGGTGCAGCAAGCTACCCAAGGCTATGTTACTACTCCCTCCTTTCCAGTTTATGGCTCAATTTCAAAATCTCTCCAACCAAGGTAGACGGTGAGTGGTGGAATTAATTTCATAGTTTGCACAAGTAATGCACGCTCATTTTTCTCAAGAAGTTATGTTTACCGAGACATTAATTAGAAGGAATGCATGCATGACCACTAAATTTCCATGAACTTCTACATGCATTGGTGAGTTTTCTCTTGACAATGCTTGCATCGGGTGATTTAACGCACCTCGAAATCCAACATGTGATGGTACTACTACTACTAGTAGAATTGAGACTTACAAAACGGAAAAACGAATTTTTTTAGACGAGCCCTATAAACCGGAAAGGAGGGAGTAGTAAGTAGTATACTACCTCCATAGTGGCTACGTACTCTGTAAAATCAGATTTTCCCAAAACTAAGTCGCTCAACCTTTATTTGCTTGTTTCCCTTCATGCCTCGTTGCCTCGAACAGGCTATGCCAAACTTCCCTGCCTACCGCGCGGGAAAAGACCCGCCCTCGCCTTTTTTAGTCCGGGTTTGTATGGATGGATCGCATGAAGCAGCAAAAACCAAGCCGTGTCTTGTACTCCTCCATCGACGCTCGCTTTCATGAATTTTGTACTTCCTCTCGCCGACATGTGGGACATATAGCAACCGGGTCGACGTGTCATGCACCAAATAACAGTGCAGAACAGCAGGGGGGACGCACCCCAGTCGTACTACCCCAATAGTAGTAATGATCAATGAGACGTCAAATCACAATGTCGCACCTTCCCAGACGGACAAAGCAACCATTATTTCACACTTCGCTTCGCCATCATCTCCTACAAGAAAACCACGTAGTATTGCTTCTGCCATTGTTCTGCCTCAAGAGGGACACGTGCATCGCCTTGGTACACCATGACACGTGCGCCCGCATGACATGCCATGCTCCCCCGCCCATCGCTCGGTAAAATCACCTCGTTTTTACTACTTCCTTCGTTTCGGTTTACAGCGCATGGACGTCATTCTAGGCTGGGAATTTAACTGGCTATATAGATGGTGAACAATATATGTTTAGAAACTACATCTGCTTAAGAATCGAATGATATACTTATTGTGACATTGTAACTCATATTTAGTTAGTCAAATGGATGACCGAGAACTACGTGTGCGCCCTATAAACCGAGACGGAGAGGGTAGTACAGTACGTATCTTTTTAGATCAATATAGTCAGGATTCACCAAGAAGCAAAACCAAGTGATAGGCTGCTCCTGTCGTGTTGGTGTAGCAACTCAAGCAGGGTCAGTCCACACATGAAATGGTGACACACTTAAAAGGACCCTTTTGGACGACATGTGGCTCATCCACCATCTTGTTCCACGTGCGATGCACCAAATTATAGTTCGGAATAGCGGTTGGACTTGGAGGCACCCAGGTCGTAGTGCCGCAGTAGTAGTAAATGATCGATGATGGGTCAAATCACAAAGCCCCACCTTTCCCGCATTAAGATGGACGGACGAAGCAACCATCATTTCACTCTAGGGTGCAAGAGCATAAAGAAAATAGAAAACCAATGGTGCGTGCGGCAGCTACCTAGGGTACCCTAGGGTAGGGGCCTCCACTACAAATCCATTTTTTTGAATGCGCCTCCACTAAAAATCCGCTTCCCCCTCGCCCTCTTGAAGAAAACCGATAATGCGTGTGGCGGTAGGGTTTGTAGGAGTACTATGACGTGTGGGGCCATGTCGTAGTAAATGGGAGAGGGATTGAGTTCGAGTCGACGACTTAGTATGTGTGGGCCGCTTGGTTTTACGGTATGGAGGCACCATTTTGGGTTCGGGGACCAGTGGAGATATACGTACAAAAATTGTGGACGTAGGTTCGACCGAAAGGCAATGATGCATGGGCCCTGCATTTTGATATACCCGCGGCCGCGTGAAATTTGCTACTCTACTCAAAACTAGTAAGGTACACATGCATTGAACGCATGAGATTTGGAAACCAAATTATGAATAAATACACACTATAGCATGTAAAGCTTTGAGTCATATATGCATGATGTAGATGTTCGTTTAGTTCTTACAGTTAATCTCATTCAAAATCAATTAGTATTATAAAAAGGTTAAGATTCATGGGATTGTGCATTGTAAAGCATAAAGTAAAAACAAATAATGGCAATTCATTTAGAAAAAAGTTTGTGCAATTATGATACGGAAGATTCTAGAACAAAGGAGAAGTGCTTGCACTACAAAAAAACACACATCCGTGACATTTTGGGCCGAACGAAATTTTTTCTGTCATACTTATGAAACTTCTATGATGATAATTGTGACAAAACCCGGTACCATCATAGATGTGGTGGGCTCCTACTTCTATGACAAAAATTCATGACAGAAAATGGTCTTTTCGTCCTGGGCGGGCCGGAGACGCAGTTGCATGACATTCTTTGGGCCATCCATGATGGAAAAACCGTGCTAGAAGCAAGGGCTAGGAAAATATCAGGGTGTTCCCGGTTACGGTGGGTGGTCGGGGCCGAGCGATGCATGGAGGTTTGCGCGTTTCTCTCATACACGCACGCGCGTGGGCGCGAGGCGTTGGGCTCTAACTGAACCCGAGCGAGGCATTCGCCTACTGAACCCGAGCGATTTCACTACAGCCTACACATTACTGAACCCGAGCGATCGATTGATGGCTGTTAACTAAACCCGATCGAGCAATTCCTTCGCTACTGTTGCTAACTGAAGCCGATCGATGCTTCCTCTGGATGAACAGTGAGCGTTGCTGAGGTGGGGGGTTGGATGAACAATTCCCGATGGGGGTCGATGAACACGACCCCGTGGCATTGCCTTTGGATGAACAGGACCCCTATCGATCGAGCCGGTTAGAGCTGGATGAACAGGACCCCGTGGAGGGCTGGATGAACAGGACGACCCCGTGGAGGGCTGGATGAATAGTAGACGGTGGAGGGCTGGATGAACAGTAGCCCGTGGAGGGGTTGTTGAACAGGAGCCCGTGGAGAGGGTTGGTTGAACAGTAGCCGGTGGAGTAGCGCGCAGTGGAGGATGGATGTACAGGAGCCCGTGGAGTCCTGTTTTGTGGTACACCACACCCCTCCCGATGAACAGGACCCCCGTTTCGACCGTAGCGCTCCAACACAAGCTCCTTTCATCCGTTTTGCGTATGCCACACCCCTCCCGATCAATAGGACCCCGTTTTGACCGTAGCAGGTCCAACACAAGTCCGTTTCCTCCGTTTTGCGGTATGCCAGGCCTCGTTTCCATCAGCTGTTCCGTCCAAGCCGGTTGGCTCCCACGCGTTCCGTTGCCTCCCGATGAACACGACGCATTTTGTTGCCTCCCCATGAACACTACGATGACGCAGTTTCTCCGTTCCGACCCAGCCATGTACACGAGCCCTGACCGTACGTATGCGCGAGTAGGCGTTTGAGACCCTGCCCGTATGTACATACGTGGCCGTATTTTCTTTCTTGCACCCTGGCGGCTGTACGTACATGTACATGCTACGTGAGCGCCTGTACTACGACACGTGTGCGCCTCTACATGGACCAGTATGTACGTACACGTTCACCACCAGAATGACAACGCTACGTACGCTTGGACCAGGTGGGTCCCGACTGTTTGGCACTTCCTTCCGTGCGACGGTGTAGCTAGTGGGTCCCAGCAGTCTGGGGGGCAAATCGTTTTTTTTTTGCCCGGACGCACTTCCTTCCATGCAAAGATGTAGCCAGTGGGTCCCAGCAGTCAGGGGGGAAATGTTTTTTTCGCGAAATACGGTGGCCCGTCCGGTGGGTCCCTGCTGTCAGGTGGAGGAATAATTATTTTGCGCGTAATAAGGAGGCACTTGCGGCCGCCGTTGCATGCGGCACTCATGGGAGGCAGGAGCATGCGGCACGACCGGCGCTGCTTTGGGCGGCTGGAGCAAGAAGACTAGAGGTTGAAGAAGCAATACGGCCGTTGGATGGACATCGTATGATCACTGGAGAACTCCGTACCCGTCAACTTAGTAGGCTCACAAGTCAGCCTCCCACAAAGGTGGGTCCCCACTAGCAGGGGGAGTATTCATTTTTTTGTGCGTAACAAGGATGCAGTTCCGGTGGGTCCAAGATGACAGGCGGGGGAACGTTTTTTTCGTGAAATATGGTGGCCCATCCGGTGGGTCCCAGCAGTCAGGGGGGAAACATTTTTTTCACCAAATACGGTGGCCTGTCCGGTGGGTCCCTACTATCAGGTGGAGGAATAATTATTTTCCGCGTAATAAGGAGGCACTTCCTTGCGGCTGTCGTGGACCCAGCTGTCAGCCTCTCCACGTACAGTACTCTTTCGATGGAAGTCGTTCCTTGACCATGTTGACCACGCCACGCCGAGAGCACCAGGGCGGTGGACGACGCTGAGGCCTAGGAAGGGGACGACACGGAGCCGGGGAAGACAAGACTGTGGATGCCCACGCGGAGAGGAGTACGAGGGTTCACTGGTTTGGCTGCGGTGTGAGGCTGTCGCCGCTGCAGAATAACAAGGGGTGTGGGTGAGTAGAGGGATGCCCTAGCCAGCGGTGGGAGTAGTAGGGGGTGGTGAGGCCTGCACGGGAGGTGGGAGCAGGCGGTCCTGCCGGTGCTGGATTTGGCGGCTGGATCAAGAAGCTCAGAGATTGAAGAAACACGACGGCCGTTGGATTGACATCCAACGGTCACTTTCTTCTAGAATCGTTTGTTGACGTATATAATAAATAAAAAAAATCTTGCATACGCGTCAACTTAATAGGCCCACAAGTCAGACGATTCCCTCATTAAAAAATTTTTATATATAGCTCATTGCGACTTCTTATGCAACTTATTGCAGTCCTTTTTGGTTGGCTAGGGCCAATTTTGCATATTTCTTTGGGTTCCAAACTATTTTTAATACCAAAATGTCGAGCTAGATTTAATGTACTTTGAAGATATATTTAGATTAGGTTAATGCCCAGTGAAATAGGAATCTGAAAATGTGAAAAAAATTCAGAAATTATTAAGTAATTGCCAATTTGTCATCTGTTTTTTATATTTACAACCCATTTCATATTACTTCCAAGATTAGAAGGCGTCTTGAAAGAGTTGCAGCCCATCAGGGCATAGAAAAATAAGTAGGCCTGGATTGGGTATTCTTTAGAAAAAATAAACTGGGCTCATTTTCACAAAGAAAAAATGGCTGGGCTGGTCACATGGTGAACATAAAATATAAGCCTGGACTAGACGGGCCACAACCTAGTTCAAACCCTGCTCCGTCTCAACAATAACAAGAAAAATACTGCTCCAGCAGCTACATCCCAGTTGTCAGCCGATCTTGTGTTGTTCTCTTGTCTATTGACTATATACGCTCACAATGTCGTGGGTCCCAGATGTCAGGAAAGCACTAGGAGGAAGCATTTTATTTTTCCATACGCTGACATGGTGGGCCCCTACTAACATCCTCTCCACGTACTTCTGCCGATTCCTGTTGTTTGTTGACCATGTTGACAACGCGAGAGGGCGGCGCCGCGGTGAGAGCACCAAAGCGCGGAGAGGACAACGATGAGGCCTCGGACGTTAGCGTTATCGATTTAGGAGACGATGGGGCGGCGATGCGTGCACTGAGGTGTAGCTAGCCGTGGGAGGCGGCCCCGCCGGCGCTGGTTTGGTTTTGGCAGCTGGAGGAAGACATGAGTGAAGAAACCCGACAGATTGTAAAAGCCGCGGGAGTACTTAACAACCTTAACTGAAACTAGCAGGGGCACTTAACAACCATAGCTGAAAGCACTATGAGTACTTATACAGGTTCAACCGTACAAAGCATGCCTCGAACAGTGCTACTTTGCCAACAGTTAACCAAGGGTGAGCCTGCCAAGCCCCAGGACAAAGCCTAGGCGCCACCCCGCGCATCCACAACCTTCTGAAAGCGGCTTCATCTCGCAATGTGGTCAATAAACAGGATATTCGCTTTAGAGCCATGGAAAAGCAGGAACATAATCTTCTGTTCTATTCTCCAAGATGGACAAGCCTTCATTATTTGAGACCACCCATGAATAAGTATCTTTTCACCTCCAAGGGGAATGGAGTAGGTCGACATAAACATCATGTTGTGACCAAGCGCAAGTCTGACCCGACCATGGTCAGGCATCTATATAGGAACAATAGAACTGGGCAGTTTCTGTTTCAAGAAGATCACAGCTGTAAAAGTGTGTATAAGCAATAGTTTATGAACAACATATATAACAGAAAACAGCTCGTACCATAAGTTTCTTGACACAGTTGGACCTGTTCAACCAGTGCAGCAGTGGCACACATATCCCACGTGGCCTTCCACACACTGAAACGCCCCACAAGGACCTCAAGACGATCAATAAAGTGTAGGAACTTGGGATGTCGACCCAGTCAACTTCAGTGCCATCAGTAACAGCCGAGTTGTTACAGTAACAAACGAGCAGCCTGCTTAACTCTGAAAAACCTACACGTGCCACCAATTATAAGAAAATATTAGTTAGAAGTAGCATCTTCGTGAGAGATTCGTTGCTACTTCTAAAGTTAAGTTGTGATTAGTTAGACAGAATAGGTGGATTAAGAAGTAATCGAGGAAACAAGAAAGAACCAGATACAAACTAACATGGATGAACAATTGGAACGACGTCGTGGTGGAAGATCGCAGTGAAGATGAGACCAGGTTCTGCTATTTCCATCAACATACGTGCGCCAACTTTCAGTCCGTAACACTTGAGAAAGTTTATAAAAGTTCGGCCATAAGAAAGCAGCAATCTTCTTGGTTCATGAACCCAACTCGGAACTTATATCCATGGCTTGTCTTCACTGTGACCATTAAACTAGTGTATTCAGTTATGGCAAGGCCGAGCATCTTGAGTACATGTGTTCTGGCATTGCAAAAAATGTACTGCAGGAAAAATAATATGAGAACACAATGTATTCCCTATCGAAATCTAGAAATAACTTCCTCCTTCATGTCAGTGTTGATCATCGTACTGGTAGTACCTTTTATCCAAATATAGCAATCCAAATTTCCAAATTAGTCGACAGCATGTTTAAAAAACCCCTACCCTCTCGGATAGAAAAGAGGATTCTAGGAACATACTGTGCGCGTTTTAAAATCCTGTGTTAGGATGAGAAGGAACAAGTGTGGCATCTCGCCGAGGGCGCATAAACCTGTAGAGTCCTTGTCGGTGTACTAAGGTAGGGGTACCTTAGTACCCCGAACTTGTGCACGGGCAGTCGTAGCCCCCCCCCCCCCCGCGGCAAGGCTTGCCAGGCAATCGCCATGACTCTCCGTGGTCCCTTTTTGGGCCATCCAAGAACAAAGTATTTGAGCCAAGGCCCCGGCAAGAGGAGCTTGCCGGGAAGGCCACCCGAAGAGAGCGAGGCCCTGGCAAGAGGAGCTTGCCGGGACTGCCGCTCGAAGCACAAGACCCCGGCAAGAGGAGCTTGCCGGGAAGGCCATCCACGGCACGACAGGGACCTCGCCACGGCGCGTCCCGCGCTCCCGCAAGGCCCGGTGAGCGACAAGCTCCCGGGCGCGACAAGACATCCACCGCGGCAAGTTACCACCCCGTGCCTGCGCTCCAGCTCACCCACCAACGTGTTGCTCTGGGGGCGTTCCAGACGCACGTGGCAGGAGGCTGCGTAGCCAGGGGCATGCGGTGGCGAAGCGAAGCTGACAGAGTAGCCATCGTGGCAAACGGTGGCACTCCTGACGGTCCTGTTCCTGCACTGTCTGGGCGACGCGGACGGGCATTTAATGCCCTTGTCCCCCGCCGTCAGAGTTAGGTATGATAGCACTGTACAGCCACTGTGCACGCAGCTGTACCCACTACAACATTCTACCATTTTTGCCCCCACCTACGCTGCCACCTGTGGGTAACCCCTTGAGCATATAAAAGGAGGCCCCATGCACACGTAGGGGAGGAGGACACCCATTTTCACGCTCGGCCTCACCATCGGCTCATGTGTACTGTAGCACGACGCACCTCCGAGCAAGAACACAATACAAACCACAAAGCAGCAGTAGGGTTTTACGCATCCGTGCGGCCCGAAGCTGGGTAAACCCCTCGTGTGCATCGCCTCGATCTGCTCTTCGTGCACCCTCCGCCCCCCGCCGAACCAGTAAGGGGCTCGGTCCCCATAGGTGTTCGAGGAAGCAGATTTCCCCCGACAACTTTGGCGCGCCAGGTAGGGGGCGTCGAAGTTGTGCGAACCTGATCCGGCGCCTGCACCAGCTAGATCTCCTTCAGCTTGATCGACATACCACCGAAGAAGAAGGCTCCGAAGGTGGCCGGTCCGTCCGCGTCGAATCCGCCGCCCTTGGAGCAAACGGGTGGCGGGGACGGCACCGGGGGCGGGACGGGCGTCGTCAAGCCAGCTCATGGCGCCACGGCATCCGAACATGCACCGCGCCCCTCTAAGGAGGCACGGGACCAGCAGCGTCTTGGCGCCCACGGTACCATACGCTCGCTGGACCCAAATCGAGCCGGCGGATCCTAGGGCGCTCAAGGCCAGCACTCACACCAACGTGCTGGCGCGAGCGTGGCGCGGCTGCCTAGTCCGGGTGTTGCTCCTTCTAACGTAGTTAGAAGTTCGAGCACATCCCGCTCCACGCGCCGTTCGCCACCGCTGCCCGCCACTCCGACAGAAGCTCTGGCGCGAGCTCAACTGCTCCTAGACTACCCTCCAACGACGGACAAGCTTGACGACTTGAGGGCCATGATACAGAGCCTCATCGGTTTTGCCAACGGCGACACCCCGCGGCAGCACAGCACGTCGCAGCCGCGGCGGGACGGCCAGGCGAGGACCGATGGCGCCAGGACCGGCGGGGGTGCAACCACCGTGCACTCCCCGCCCCAGAGGCCAAGATCGCCGACTCGCCGGAATCATCACGACAATGACTCCACCGCGTCGTTGAATCCGCGAACTCGTCGCGATCAACGCCAAGTTCTTCACGAGCGAGAGCAAGAGGACGCTCGTACTCGCATCGAGCGTCGGAGAGAAGCGCGGCGTCAATCAGACCACCGCGTTGGGCCCTCTGTCGACATGCATGCACCAGGGGAACCAGGCGACCTGCCGTACGCGGTGGGCTGCCCTGCGTTCACCCGTGAGCTGCGGCAAGTCCAGTGGCCCAGCACGAAGAATTTCAACCCAGACGTACCAAAGAAGTACGACGGCAAGTCGCATCCGTCGGAGTTCCTCAGCATCTACACCATCGCGGTGCAGGCTGCTGGAGGGCGAGACGACAAGATCCTTGCCAACTACTTCCCGCTGGTACTCAAATCCAACGTCAGGTCCTGGCTCATGCACTTGCCGGATAACTCCATAACCTCCTGGACAGACTTGTGCCATCAGTTTGTTGGTGCCTTTACGGGCGGCCACAAACCCCATGGCCAAGCGAGCGACCTCCATCTGCTCGTCCAGAAGGAAGGGGAACCCTTGCGCAAGTTCATCCAGAGATTCAGCCATGTACACTACAACATCCCAGACGTCCACCCCGCCGCGGTCATCAGCGCGTTCCATCAGAACGTGCGTAACCGCAGGATGCGGGAGGAGATGGCGATGTGCAAGATCAAAGACGTCAGCGAGCTATATGCCCTGGCCGACAAGTGTGCCCGTGCTGAGGAAGGGAGGAAACTCCCCGGAGAGAACACTGGAGCAGGAGAATCTGACAGTGAGGATACCGCCCCGGCAAGAAAGGGCCGGCGGCGGAGCAACAGGAAGAAGAAGAGCCAACAAGTACTGGTTGTTGAGCAATCCGGTGATGAAGGTGCCGCCAAGAAGGCCCAGGCTGTTAGCTCTGGCAAGGAGATTGCCGGATGCGCCCACTGCCAGGCCGTGGCGGCCGCTGACAAGAGGGACGACACCAACAAACAGTACTGCAAGATCCACCGCACCAAGGGCCATGACCTCCAGAGCTGCAAGCAGGTCGAGCGGCTCGTCGAGCTGCCAAAGGCCGAGTACGAGCGGCGCGACAAGGAGAGTGCCCGGGGAGGTGGCGGAGGATCAGGCACGAAGCACCCCGGCCAGGGAGGACCCCGCGACAAGGACAAGCAGCGGCAAGCAGAGCGACCTCCCCGCGGCCGCGACAAGAATGAAGACGACGACGAAGACGAAGACATGGATGACGTCGAGACCGGTGAGCAGGAGTTTCAGAAAGCCACAGAGCTCTTGTGCGTAGACGGCGGTGCCTCCCTGCATATTTCTCACCGCCAGCTCAAGCAGTGGGCGCGGGAAGTCAATGCAGCGGAACCACCCGTCGAGTCGCGCAGGCCTCTGAAATGGTCCGGCACGCCTATCATCTTTGATATTGAGGACCACCCTGATCGCACAACTGCGATCGGGGTGCTTGCCGATGTTGGTCTCACCAACAGTCCGCAACCTCAAGGTCACTAAGATGCTAGTTGACGGCGGGGCCAGCTTGAACCTGATCTCTTCCGCTGTGCTCCGAAAACTCCAAGTCCCCGACAGCGAGCTCGAAGAGACCGGCACGTCCCAAGGAATCAACCCGGGAAGGAGCAAGCCGAAGGGGAAGATAACGTTGCCAGTAACATTTGGCAGCGAGCTGAACTTCAGGACAGAGAGGATCACTTTTGACGTTGCCGATTTTCCATTGCCCTACGATGGAATTCTCGGTCGTCCAGCGCTCGCCAAGTTCATGGCGGCCTCTCACTACGCCTACAACATGCTCAAGATGCCAGGCCCGATAAGCGTCATATCTGTCCCCGGCGACAAGAAGGATGCCCTTATCTGTGCCGACAAGATCTACCGGGAAGCAGCAGCCGCAGCGGATCACAAGCCTCTTGCCGCTGAAGCTCCCGGAGGAAAGAAGAGGACCAAGCCCGGCAAGTGCTCTGGCGCCCACTCCGGCAAGCGCACCTCTTCGGAGTGCTGCGCTACCGTCGAGGACGCGCCATCGAGCTCCACCGGCAAGAGTAAGAAGACAATGGCAGCTCCGCCAACGACCAAGAAGGTGCCCGCCAAGAAGGACGGCACTGGTGGTACCTTCACCATCAGTGCCACGCTCGACCCCAAATAGGAAAGCGCGCTTGTTACTTTCCTGCGGGCGAATGTCGATGTGTTTGCCTGGCAACCATCTGACATCCCCGGCGTTCCCAGGAAAGTGATTGAGCACCACCTCGCCGTCTGTCCTCACGCGCGGCCCGTCAAGCAGAAAGTCAGGAAGCAAGCAGTGGAGCGCCTAGAGTTCATCGCAGAAGAGATCAAGAAGTTGGAAGCGGCAGGCCTCATCAGAGGTGTGCTCCATCCGACGTGGTTGGCCAATCCTGTTGTCGTGCGCAAAGCAAATGGGAAATGGAGGCTTTGCATCGATTTCACTGATGTTAACAAAGCTTGTCCCAAAGATCCCTTTCCCTTGCCACGCATTGACCAGATTGTTGACTCCACGGCCGGATGTGACCTGCTTTAATTTCTTGACGCCTACTCTGGATATCATCAGATCTTCATGGCTGAAGAAGATGAAGAGAAGACCGCGTTCATCACTCCATGTGGCTTGTACTGTTTCATACGGATGCCTTTCGGACTGAAGAACGCCGGTTCGACATTTGCGAGGGTTTTCCACACTGCTTTTGAGCCACAAATCCACATGAATGTGGAGGCCTACATGGATGATATAGTGGTCAAGAGCAGAGACAGGGCAACCCTGATTCAAGACTTAGAAGAGACCTTTGCGAATCTGCGCAGGATCAGCCTCAAGCTCAACCCCGAGAAGTGCGTGTTCGGAGTCCCTTCCGGCAAGCTTCTCGGGTTCTTCGTGTCTCAGCGAGGAATAGAAGCCAACCCAGACAAGATCAAGTCCATCGAGCAGATTGAAGCGCCAACCCGTGTCAAGGACGTACAAAGGCTTGCTGGCTGCGTCGCGGCTCTCAGCAGGTTTACTTCCAAGTCTGCAGAATGCGCCCTGCCATTTTTCAAAATTTTGAAAAAGGCGGGTCCAGTAAAATGGACTCCGGAAGCGGAGGCTGCGCTGCAGGACCTGAAGAAGTACCTGTCCTCCGCTCCAATACTTGTCGCGCCTAAACCACAAGAGAAGTTGCTGCTATACCTGGCGGCAACCAATCAAGTGGTTAGTGCTGCGTTAGTAGCGGAGAGGGAGGCAGATGATGAGCCAGCGACCACGGCAAGCGCGTCCAGCGACAAGCAGGGGGCTTCCCCGACAAGCTCTGGCCCCGACAAGGATGAATCTGCGCAGGAGCAAGTGGAGGTGCGGAAGAAGAAAATGGTGCAGCGCCCAGTTTACTTTGTCAGCTCCCTTTTGCAGGGGGCTAGGTCAAGGTACTCTGGTGTGCAGAAATTGCTTTTCGGCCTCCTCATGGCCTCGAGAAAGCTGCGCCATTACTTCCAAGCACACAAGATTACGGTTGTCACCCACTTTCCGCTGAAGAGGATACTGCAGAATCCAGAAGCAACAGGCAGGATTGTCGAGTGGGCACTAGAACTGTCGAGCTTCGGTCTCCAGTTCGAGAGCACCTCGACTATCCAAAGCAGAGCATTAGCGGAGTTCATAGCGGAGTGGACACCGACACCGGACGAAGATATCCCAGAGACGAGCATCCCCGCCAAAGAAGCAAGCAAAGAGTGGCTGATGTACTTTGATGGTGCCTTCTCGCTGCAAGGCGCCGGTGCTGGCGCGTTACTTATCGCGCCCACCGGAGAGCACCTCAAGTACGTAGTCCAGATGCACTTCCCCAAGGAACAAGCAACCAACAATACTGCAGAGTATGAAGGTTTGCTTGCCGGTCTCAGGATCGTGGCAGAACTTGGGATCAAGAAGCTCATTGTCAGGGGTGACTCGCAGCTTGTCGTCCGCCAAGTGAACAAGGATTACCAGAGTCCGTTGATGGAAGCGTGCGTTGATGAAGTGAGGAAGCTAGAAGAGCACTTTGACGGCCTGCAAATGGAACACATTCCACGAGCTGAGAATGACATCGCTGACGACATGTCAAAGTGCGCAGCATTTAAGTTACCTGTGGAACCAGGGACCTTTGTGCTCAAGCTGACTCAACCATCCGTAACGCCATCAACCAGACAGAGCAAGAAGAGGAAGTTGGTCTCCGGCGACTATCTCCCGGCAGAGCTCCCCGGAGCCGCCGCCAAGAAGGTCCCCAAGATCGACACCGAGAGCGCTGAGGAACCGTCTGCTCCGGAAAACCCCAGGGTTTGTTTCGTAGAAGCAGGCGCTCCCGACAAGTTTTGTTCCGGCAAGCTGGCCTGGGAACGCCAAGCTCCGGCCGAGCCCCAGATCCTCGCCGTAGAAGCGGACGTTCCCGCAGCAGCAGAAGTGCCTTCAGTCCTTGTTGTCGAGCCGCAGGCTCCAGCATGGGCGCAGCAGACTGTCCATTTCCTCCAGCACGGAGAACTTCCCGAAGAACAAGAAGAAGCGGAAAGAGTAGCCCGGCGCTCGAGTATGTACCAGTTCGTCGACAACACGCTATACAGAAGAGGGCGCAACAGTGTGAAATTGAAGTGTATTTCCCGGGAAGACGGGCAGCAGCTGTTGGCAGAGATACATGGAGGCATATGTGGTCACCACATTGGCACAAGAGCACTTGCCGGCAAAGCGTTCCGGCAAGGTTTCTTCTGGCCGACAGCCCTCCAGGATGCAACTGCACAAGTAACCAAGTGTGAAGCGTGCCAGTTCCATTCCAAGCAGATACACCAGCCAGCTGAAGCTCTCCAGACGATCCCTTTATCCTGGCCATTTTCGGTCTGGGGGCTCGACATCCTCGGCCCCTTCCCCCGAGCTGTCGGGGGCTTTGAGTACTTGTATGTCGCAATCGACAAGTTCACAAAGTGGCCGGAAGTGGAACCAGTGAGGAAGGTGGCAGCACAGTCAGCCATCAAGTTCTTCAGGTCGATTGTCTGCCGCTTCGGGATCCCCAACAGGATCATCACCGACAATGATACACAATTCACGAGCCGCGCCTTCATGCAATACGTCCAAGATCTCGGCGGCAAGGTCTGCTTCGCTTCTGTTGCTCATCCCAGGAGCAACGGTCAAGCTGAAAGGGCCAACACCGAAGTACTGCGCGGGCTCAAGACCAGAGCTTTCGACAGGCTGCACAAGTGCGGAAGAAACTGGATCGAGGAGCTGCCGGTGGCTCTTTGGTCGATCAGAACGACGCCAAATTGAGCCACTGGCCAGACACCATTTGCTCTAGTCTATGGAGCAGAAGCAGTTACCCCCACGGAACTCGTATACGGGTCACCTCGAGTGCTCGCTTATGATGAGCTTGAGCAAGAGCGGCTGCGTGAATATGACGCGCTGCTCCTTGAGGAAGATCGTCTTCAGGCTGCTGTGCGAGCCTCTCGCTACCAGCAAGCCTTGCGTCGCTACCATAGCGGCAAAGTTAAAGCCAGAAGCTTCGAGGAAGGCGACCTTGTTCTTCGGCGCGCCCCGTCCACCAAGAATCATAACAAGTTGACGCCGAAGTGGGAAGGCCCTTACCGGGTGAGACGAGTCACGAGGCCCAGCGCTGTCCGCCTCGAGACCGAAGATGGCACTCCGGTGAGCAACTCCTGGAATATTGAGCATCTTCATAAGTTTTACCCGTAAGGCGCGGTTGTCGGGCCCCGCCCGGCAACCAACCTTTTGTACAGGTCTTGCCGCAGTTGCATGTAATCCTTTGTACAAAGCCAGGCGCAGACCCTGAGCAGCAGAAATGAAGCGCTGGCGCCCTAAGTTTTAGCATGCATGCTGAGTCGAGTCTCGTCCTTGGTTAGGGTTGATAGTGCCTAACAGCTGCTAACCCCTAGCTTAGAGGTCGAGTCTGCGTCCTTTTTCCTATTCCTTCGTTTCCTTTGGTTCGCAGGGTTTTGTACATCCTGGCCAGACCGCTTAAGGGCGAAGAAGAGAAGAAGGGCGGGCCAGCATTTGGTCCCCGGCAAGCTAGTATTGCCGGGAGCTGCAAGTACGAAGATTCGTCCACGGCAAGCCAAAGTTGCCGGGGGCTGCAACCCAGATAAGTTTTCGCATCCCTTGTCATGCATTCTCTTATGGACTGTGGAATACGAAAACCTTGTTCCCTCCTAAAAGCTACCGTGCTCCCTTAACGGCAGGCCCCAGAGCGCGTTCCTGGGGCCCGTTTTGGTAGTAGTCGCAGCGGCAAAGGGGCGGAACGAGGGGCCCGAACTCGCCTCATCCCTTCCTCCGCCAAAGGCGTGAGAGAGGTCGAGTGGCGCGGGAAGACGGCAGGGCCTGTTACCGGGCAAAGAAGTGTCTATCTTAACGATATAAAGGATTCGTTCCTTGGCGTGGGTTTTACCCGCGAGACAAGTGGCCCGGCAAACATCCCCTTTTCATTAAAAACATTCCGCTCAGGTACAGTTCAGAGAGAATGAAAAACATGAAAAGATGGGATTACAAGTTTTAAACACAGCTAAGGCCCGAGGGCTTACAGATTGAAAAAAGATAAGATGCCCATAATCCCTTTCTTGTCTCTCTCCTCAGGAGGTAGGACAAGGAGGCGAAAAGGGCAAAAGGGGCGCCTAGGCGAGCTACGGGTGGAAGAAGACACCAACAGAACGCCCCGGGGGCTCCGGAGGCTGGATGGTGGCGGTGGCACCGGAGATGGAGCTCGAAGATGAGGCAGCGGGACGTCAACACGCTGTCGGGGGCACCTAGCCCTCGTACTCCGAATTGACGGCCTTGCCGCCAGTCCTCCTCCTCTTTCGCAGCCTCGCCACTCCAGCCGCCCGGGAAGACGACCCCGAGAAGCTCAAGGAGCCGGCGACCCGGATGATGGGGTCGCCGGTGCCACACGGAGCTGCGACCGGCGCCTAGTCGGACCCGTCATCCCGACGACCGCTGCCCTCGTCGTCGCTGTCTCTCCCCTCCTCGTCACTCTCGCTCGAGGAGGAGCTTTCGCTGTCGGAGGAGCTATCCATGCAGCACCGGGCCCGGGTCCCGAAGTCCCCGAAGGCCTTGACGGAGAGGAGATCGCCCTCCATCAACTTGAAATGGAGGGTGAACCCCTCCGTCAAGGTGTGGATAGGGGCGAATGTCTTCCACCCTCGGCCAAGATACACTACACCGGGGGCTGGGAACTCGACGTGGACCCGCGTGTCGCTGATCCCGCAGCCCTTCATGCGTAGCCTTAGCGTCTCGGGTTGCTCCATCTCCATCACGCTCGCGAAGGGAGCCGGGAGGCGGAGGCGGCGGCGAGGCGCCCGGCGCAGCCTGACGAAGAACTCGCAAGGATCGTCCCCGAGATGGACCGCCATGGGAAGAGGGGCCGCTGGCGGAGGCGAGGCCGGCGCGTCGCCCCGCCCGCCTCTTCCCTGAGCGCCGCGGCCTCGTCCACGCCCTCGTCCACGACCTCGCCCCCTCCCCCTTCCCCTTACGTCTGGCTCCGCCACCGCAGGTGCAAGGGGAGGAGGGGCGCGCTGCCTGGCGGCAACCCTCGCCGCCACCGATGAAGGACCCGGATTCCCTTTCTCCATGGCTAATGGAGAGAGGGGGTCAGAGGATGAAGAGAAGAAGGGATGGAGGAGTGTGGGTTCCCGTCGCCCCCTCTCGCTCTTTATAAAGGAGCAGGGTGGGGGCTCGACCGCCCCGCTCAGCCAATCAAGATGCAGGGAGGCCAGGCGACTGGGGCCGTCCTGCTGCCCCGACCCGCGACAGCCCGGTTCCCTGCCTCCACCGCCCGCAACCCCGGGTGCATGGAAGCCACGTGGCTGACGCGCAGGACCGAGGCGACGGATGAGGCGACCTCTCCCCACCCCGTGATCATGGGGAACGGACGCCTCGGAAACCGTGCCTCGGCCCCGTCCAGCGAACAAGCCACGCCTCCACGCCTCCCTCCACTTATGGAGCTAGCGAGGACCGTTCCCCCTTTATGGCGACGTGACGCAGGCATGCGGGCTCAGCCCCGCACACGCCGCCCACGTCACGCACGCCTCTCCCCATGATGCCGCGTTCGACGCGTGCCGTTCGGGGAGGACGTGGTGTGCGCGGAAGCAAATACAGCGTGACCCAGGCCGCGCGTGCCCGTGCACTGTTTTGGGCCTGGCCCAACAGCGCTCGGCACCGTGTATGGCCCAGGCCCGGGGGCTCCTGTCGGTGTACTAAAGTAGGGGTACCTTAGTACCCCGAACTTGTGCACGGGCAATCGTAGCCCCCCCACGGCAAGGCTTGCCAGGCGATCGCCAAGACTCTCCGTGGTCCTTTTTTGGGCCATCCAAGAACAAAGTATTTGAGCCAAGGCCCCGGCAAGAGGAGCTTGCCGGGAAGGCCACCCGAAGAGAGCGAGGCCCTTGCAAGAGGAGCTTGCCGGGACTGCCGCTCGAAGCACAAGACCCCGGCAAGAGGAGCTTGCCGGGAAGGCCATCCACGGCACGACAGGGACCTCGCCACGGCGCGTCCCGCTCTCCGGCAAGGCCCGGTGAGCGACAAGCTCCCGGGCGCGACAAGACATCCACCGCGGCAAGGCGCTTGCCGCGGCAAGTTACCACCCCGTGCCTGCGCTCCAGCTCACCCACCAACGTGTCTCTCTGGGGGCGTTCCAGACGCACGTGGCAGGAGGCTGCGTAGCCAGGGGCATGCGGTGGCGAAGCGAAGCTGACAGAGTAGCCATCGTGGCAAACGGTGGCGCTCCTGACGGTCATGTTCCTGCACCGTCTGGGCGACGCGGACGGGCATTTAATGCCCTTATCCCCCGCCGTCAGAGTTAGGTACGATAGCATTGTACAACCACTGTGCAGGCAGGTGTACCCACTACAGCATTCTACCACTTTTGCCCCCACCTACGCTGCCACCTGTGGGTAACCCCTTGAGCATATAAAAGGAGGCCCCATGCGCACGTAGGGGAGGAGGACACCCATTTTCACGCTCGGCCTCGCCATCGGCTCATGTGTACTGTAGCACCACGCGCCTCCGAGCAAGAACACAATACAAACCACAAAGCAGCAGTAGGGTTTTACGCATCCGTGCGACCCGAAGCTGGGTAAACGCCTCGTGTGCATCGCCTCGATCTGCTCTTCGTGCAACCTCCGCCCCCCGCCGAACCAATAAGGGGCTCGGTCCCCATAGGTGTTCGAGGAAGCAGATTTCCCCCGACAGTCCTCGCACTTTGGGAACTGCAAATGAAGCACACTAGATTCAGTAGGAAAGAAAAATGCATCAACGGCGGCGGCTGCCATCGTAGGATTACCCGCGACCAAGGGAATTGGATTTATCTGGGATGGATGAAGAATTCATACCTGGTTCTCCATGAGAAAACCCTATGCAATCGCCGAGAGGGGGTTTTCTCTGAATAAACAGACGAGGGAGAAGGGGATTCGGGCCCAGTGAAATATTGCCGCTTCGTCCGTCCAGCTTACTGCTAAGGCTGGAAAGGGGGGGGGGTTGTGATTTGACGGCTCATTGGGCATTACTGCGGCGCTACGACCGGGGTGTGTCTACCGTGCAGTTGTGCACTCTAATTTGTGCATATGGCACGTGGACCCCATTGCCGGATGCCCCACATATCAGCGAAAGGAAGTAGAAAGACAGGAGTAACTAGTTACACAAAAATATATTTTTGACAAAGAGATACTCCCTCTATAAAGAAATATACAAATCTTTTATATCACAACTTTATACATAAGAAAAATCAAGGGGAATATATATAACATATGTAATTATAAAAAATAGAGTTGTTTTTAACACAATATAGACGAGTTGGTGATGATGGTGTGCCTGGCATCCTGCAATATAGGCCGTCCGATATATATCTGACGGATAGGAAGGAAACTATGGTAATTTTGCAAAAAGGTACCCACAAACCTCTCCACATTTACAAATAAGGCCTTCCCTCATTCATCCTTTTCTCTCACAAGATAAAATACTCATACAAATGCATCTTGATGTTACGTGCAACGCACGGGCATTATGGGGGTTCAGCTGAGAATATAATACTCAGACAGGTTCACAGTTCTGGACTTTGGGCCGCAGGCCCACCCTGCATGTTTGGGGGCCCATGTGTTCTACCTCAGCGCTTTTCAAATTGCAAGCGATCGGTACGACGCTGGTTTTAGATGCTCGCAAGGCGAATACACAAAATTGAATAAAGCACGACAGCTATTGGAATGAAATCGAACGACAGTTCCTAACCAGCAATGAGAGTTGCAATTCTATTAACAATATACCATGTGATAAATAATACTGCCGTATTACTTATACACACAGGACACTTTTTTCACCATGCCAGATTATTACATCAAAATCTCTCGGAGGATAGATCAGTTCGGCAGTTGCGTGCTGCTACTGAAGAATTTCAAACTTGATTTGGACCAGCTCTCCTTGCCGAGAAACTTTGATTTTGAGATCATCCCCTACCGCAAGATATGATTTAGATTCGAACGTTAACCATCCTTCAGCATCAATCATCATGCGACCATCCTTCGTACTTACGGTATATTGAGCAGGTTCATTCACAGCAAGGTTGTGCATGGTAAGAGAAACTTGGCCGTTGTCGCCCTGATTGTTGAACGACTCCCTCGTTGCTCTAGGAATTCTCTATTTGCAAACAAGAAGACATACCCAAACAGTTAGATCAACGCAGTGAATCATGCGAAACAACATGGAAAGAAAAAAGAGCGAAACACTTGGGCAGCCAATGATTACCAAGAAGGTGGACGTGTTCGTTTTTGTAAGGACTTTGGTATATGATGTGCGAACTGCAGCGCAGTCTATTGCTGGTGCAACTGCTTGTTCGGTTGCCGCTGCATGGGTCGGAGCAGATGCAAGTGCAAGTGTTGGTGTAGGTGCCGAAGCCGCCGCTGCTGCCGGAGATGGTGCTCCTTGTAGAGCTAGTGACGGTGTCGATGCCCGATCCTCCGGTAGATCAGCTTGATCCGCTGACGCGGTTGGTGCCCAATCATCAGTTGGATCAGACTGAGCTGCTGCCGCTGTCAGTGCTAGAGCAACTGCCGGTGCTCGATCCGTTGCTGAAGGTGGTACCGATGTGCGAGACAGCGGAGATCGTGTCTGGTCTCCTATGATCAGCTTTCTAACTTGACTAGGCTTCGTGATCGTGATCCAATTTTTTTCTTCATTTCTTTTAAACGCGAGAAGGACTAATTGTGGCATTTTTGTTAAACCAAACTGCAGTTCATCATAGGGATTCAGCTTGTTCTCAGAGAACATACTGATCTAATTTTTTCCAGTAATATAAGTGATGGATAGTGCCTTCGTTATTGACACGACATAAGAAGTGAAACCTACAAAAATAGCCATCGTAGAGCAAACCAAACGGTTTATTCTGTGATGAAAGTCACATGGCAAAACCTGCATTATAAAATTGCAGGAAAAGAAAGAAAACATGACATTAAATCAATAAGATTTAGGCAGTAAATCAAGAAGATTTACTTGATGTGACACGAGTGAATCCTTACCAGGAAATCACTATGTTGAAGTACTAAACAAAAGATTGATCGTCCAACTACGGGTGGCATGCAGGGGCCCCGCCTACTCCCACAAGCAGGACAGTCCAAAGGTCGTGACAAATCGTATGGACCAAACATCCATGGGATTGGAAATCCTGGTGGGTGCGATAAACCATGCAATGCATATAGATACTGGAGTGTAACCATAATTGATAAACCGTCCTCACAAAAAAGATGATCTGGATACTTCAAAATATACAGACTGAATTGAGTGGACAGACATTAACATAGACCGTTCTCAGGACTGACCACACACCAAAAGCGGCAGTACTAATAAACAATACAGGGTTCACAAACACAAATCAAGTACTGAACAAGTAGTACTTACTACAGACAAGCAAAGTTGCACTAATTAAACTCAGCAAACTATTTCTTGCCACTGACTTACGGGATGAACCCCGCATAACTGACTAGGCCATGGACTTCGTGAGAGATGTCTACATGCACCATCACCATCTCGTTAACATTGGAGAACCTAACAGAGTGGTCTTTCCACTCATAAACATGATGATGAAGACAGGCCACATCAGATTTGTTGGGAAGCTTTACAAGAACCACACCCTTCATAATTGAAGGCACATCCAGGAAATTGTTGTGGTCAAGTACAGCCTCAAGAACACGCCTGACCAAAATGCTACAGGAAAACACTAGTTCAGGACACGTGGCGACAAGGACACAACAACTGGATAGTTTAGCAGTAGAACTCATCCTCAGGTCTTCCAGTTCACACGACATGACTTTGAGGACTTCATCTCCATCACAAACCTTGTTCTAATTCAAACAGAAACCATATTTTATTACTACCTCCGTTCAGAAATATAAGATGATTTTCGATATTATACTCCATATATGACTACATATAGCACAAAAATGAGTGAACAAAGACACTAGAACATGTCTTCAACGGCATGAGAGTAGAGGGATTACTTGCAATATCCATAACAGAAGTTACTGAGGCAAATATACCCTCTTCAAAGGTAGCATTGATGTTCACAAAGTACTCCCTCCGTCCCAAAATTCTTGTCTTAGATTTGTCTAGATACGGATGTATCAAGTCACATTTTAGTATTAGATACATCCGTATCTAGACAAATCTAAGACAAGAAATTTGGTACAGAGGGAGTAGTTGAAAGTAATCTATAAGAAATTAGTGTCAACCTCTCGCATGTTTTTGTCAAAAGAGGAATTTAGAACCGTCATTTGGCACACAAAAATCACATGCAAGATCACCCAGAAAGTTGTACTACTAGTACTAGTACTGCGTGTTAGATGAAAAAACACGAACAAGATCAAGAAAAAGATCGTCAAGAAGAGATATTACCTGGACTTGCTTAATGAGGGATCCCGGAGAGGGGGGCTTGGACAGGGCGGTGGCTTTGAGCTTGTCTGCGGTAGTCTCGGCGGGGTGCTTGCTCTTCTTCGTACCATGAGCCTCGATGGTTTTAGCCAGAGCCATAGACATCACTTCGGCTGGTGCTCCAGCGTCCATTAAGAAACTATCAAATAGAAATAAAAGAAAAGAAACCATAATCACAAACCCAAAATAAAAACAAAGAGGGAGTTATAGGATCAGTCTCGAGGTTGCAAGACCGGGCCTTGGCCAGAATCAACACCATTGATGCGCTCACCTGTCCTTCTTTGGGAGAGAAGAACAATGGTAGAAGCAAGTCGGGGTTTTCTTGAAGAAATGAGGAACAAGATGAGGGAGAAGCGAGTTGGGTAGAGAGGAAGCTGAGAGAGAAGAGTGAAATTATGGTTGCTTCGTCTGTCCAACTTACTGCTGGAAAGGAGGGGGTTTTGTGATTTGACGGCTCATTGGGCATTACTGCGGCGCTTCGATCGAGGTAGTCTACCGTCACTCTACTATGGAGTAATTTAGTGCATGGCTGGTGGACCCCGATGCTGGTTGTCCCACACGTCGGCGAAAGTAAGTAATGTTGTGCATGGCTGGAGGAGGATCCTTACGGTAGAGCGTGTCCACTATTTTTCTAAAGAAAAAAATGATTACAGCAAGCGTTTCCACTCTTACGACGGAGGAGTGCGAAACACGGCAGCCACTTGACAGACAGGGTGCTCCAACTACTAGGCATGTGCAGTGGTTCATACGTCAGTACTACATAATCTTGTTGCTAGTGTAGTAAGATATGACGAAAACAAATGATGTTGTGCGCATGTCAACTATATGAACAGTAATGTAGTCACATAGTACCGCTTTATCGACTACCGGTCGAGAATGAACAGTGAGAACAATGTTAACAGAACTAGGTCAGCAGCGCACTGATACGTCTACAACGTATCTATAATTTATGAAGTATTCATGCTATTATATTATCCATCTTGGATGTTTATGGGCTTTATTATTCACTTTTATATTATTTTTGGGACTAACCTATTAACTCAGAGCCCAGTGCCAGTTCCTGTTTTTACCTTGTTTCAGTGTTTCGAAGAAAAGGAATATCAAACGGAGTCGAACGCAATGAAACCTTCTGGAGAAGTTATTTTTGGAAGGAAAGCAACCCGATAGACTTGGAGTGCACGTCAGGAAAGAACCGAGGGAGGCACGAGGCAGGGGGGCGCGCCCACCCCCCTGGGCGCGCCCTCCACCCTCGTTGGCCCCTCGTGGCTCCCCTAACGTATTTCTTCCTCCTATATATACCCATATACCCTAAAACGATCGGGGAACAGAATAGATCGGGAGTCCCGCCGCCGCAAGCCTCTGTAGCCACCAAAAACCAATCGGGGCCCCTTTCTGGCACCCTGTCGGAGGGGGAACCCACACCGGTGGCCATCTTCATCATCTCAGCGCTCTCCATGACAAGGAGGGAGTAGTTCACCCTCGGGGGTGAGGGTATGTACCAGTAGCTATGTGTTTGATCTCTCTCTCTCTCTCTCTCGTGTTCTTGAGGTGATTCGATCTTCATGTATCGCGAGCTTTGCTATTATAGTTGGATCTTATGTTGCTTCTCCCCCTCCACCCTCTTGTAATGGATCGAGTTTTCCCTTTGAAGTAATCTTATCGGATTGAGTCTTTCATGACTTGAGAACACTTGATGTATGTCTTGCCATGCGTATCTGTGGTGAGAATGGGATATCATGTGATTCACTTGATGTATGACTTGGTGATCAACTTGCGGGTTCCGCCCATGAACCTATGCATAGGGGTTGGCACACGTTTTCGTCTTGATTCTCTGGTAGAAACTTTGGGGAACTCTTTGAAGTAATTTGTGTTAGTTTGAATAGATGAATCTGAGATTGTGTGATGCATATCATATAATCATACCCACAGATACTTGAGGTGACATTGGAGTATCTAGGTGACATTAGGGTTTTGGTTGATTTGTGTGTTAAGGTGTTATTCTAGTACGAACTCTAGGGCTGTTTGTGACACTCATAGGAAGAGCCCAACGGATTGATTGGAAAGAATAACTTTGAGGTGGTTTCGTACCCTACCATAATCTCTTCGTTTGTTCTCCGCTATTAGTGTCTTTGGAGTGACTCTTTGTTGCATGTTGAGGGATAGTTATATGATCCAATTATGTTATTATTGTTGAGAGAACATGCACTAGTGAAAGTATGAACCTAGGCCTTGTTTCCTAGCATTGCAATACCATTTACGCTCACTTTTATCATTAGTTACCTTGCTGTTTTTATATTTTCAGATTACAAAAACCAATATCTAGCATCCATATTGCACTTGTATCACCATCTCTTCGCCGAACTAGTGCACCTATACAATTTACCATTGTATTGGGTGTGTTGGGGACACAAGCGACTTTTTGTTATTTGGTTGCAGGGTTGCTTGAGAGATACCATCTTCATCCTACGCCTCCCATGGATTCATAAACCTTAGGTCATCCACTTGAGGGAAATTTGCTACTGTCCTACAAACCTCTGCACTTGGAGGCCCAACAACATCTACAAGGAGAAGGTTGCGTAGTAGACATCAAGCTCTTTTCTGGCGCCGTTGCCGGGGAGGTGAGTGCTTGAAGGTATATCTTTAGATCTTGCAATGGAATCTTTTTGTTTCTTGTTTTAGCACTAGTTTAGTTTATAAAAGAAAACTACAAAAAAATGGAATTGAGTTTACCTCATACGCTTCATCTTTTTAATATCTCTCGTGAGTATGATGGGAAGGAAAATTGTGCCAAAGTGTTAGAACAAGAATGCATTAAAATGTTTGACACTAAATCTTTGAATGATGAGCATGATTGCAATGTTGTTAGTATGAACTCGTTGAATATCCATAGTACTAATGATGATTGCACTAGTTATGATGAAAATGTCTCCTATAAACTGCCAATTTTTGTGGAGTGCATTGAGTTTGTAAGTACACACCAAATAGGGAAGATAGATATTGCAAGAGGCATAAGTACTTATAAACTAAATTGTTGCAAGAAAGGCTAGATGTTTGTGCTCAAAGATTCAATATTTATCGCCATCCTTTTGAACTTTGCAATGAACATGGTCATTTAAAGATCCAATGCTATTTGTTTCATGACCGAATCGTATCCAAAAATTGTGATAATTTGATTACCCTTGAGCATCATAAAAAAGCTTAGTCTTCTTTTGGGGTATGAGGAAATGAAACGTATAACTGAGGGTATTCCCAAGTTTAATCTTGATAGATTTCTTGATTTTGATCTAGAGAAGATTTATATGTATTTTGCGGTGAATTGCATTGAAAATCCTTATATTGCCAATTACATAAAGAAAAGAAAAAAATAGAAGATGAAGAGAATGCTAACGAAAGGGAAGAGACTTCCCAATATTCTCCTATTATTTCTTATGATGAATCATGTAACGAGGAGGAGCCTTCTATTCAACCAATCTCATTAATAAAGAGCTCCAAAAAGAGGATTGAACCCACACATGAGGTGAAGAAGAAGAAAAGAAAAAGGAAGAGAGGTAAAAATATATCTCTCCCAAATAATGTTGCTCCTATTATTGTTGTGCCTCATGAAAATGAATCAAAAATAATTGTGGAAGATGATGCACTTGATGATGATCTCGTTATGCCTATTGCTTGTTGCGATGATTATGATTGGGAAGATAATGATACTTCTTATGATCTTGAAAATCTTTTTGGCACTTTTTTGGAAGAATATGATAATTGCTATACTATTGGTGCTATCCATACTATTAACGATGAGAGTGATTATGCTTATGATATGAAAAGGCCCAAGCTTGGGGAAGCTATGTTTGATGAGAATGATATATTTGAGAATATATTTGCTGCAATTAATGTTTGTCCCAAGCTTGGGGATGCTACATTTAATGAAGATGATATTTTTAGCCTCTCAAGTTTTGATATGCAAAGTTGTTATGATGATAGCATGCCTTCTACCTATGATGATTATATCGATGAAAGTGGGTTTGGAAGAGTGTCCACTTTAGGAAGTAGTGATCCCACTATTTTGGAGGATGTTGAATCTTATAATATTTATGGAAGTGGATTTAGAGAGGTCATGACTTTATTTAGTGATGAGTCCACTATCTTGGAAGAGGTTTCAATCGATTATGATGAGAACAAAGTTGCTACTTATGATGATTATTGTGATGAAACTTATGCTATAAAAAGTAGTGATGATTATATTTATAAAACTTTTCATGATTTTTATTACCATTTTTCTGAACATTACTATTTTAATGTGGAAACAATTTATAGTATTTAAGTCTCTTATGATACTCCCACTATTCCGAATGAGAAGAATTTTGCTTATGTGGAGAGTAGTAAAAATTCTATACTTGTAGATCATGAAAAGAATGCTTTAGATGCTGGTTATATTGTTGAATTCATTCATGATGCTACTGAGAAATATTATGAGGGAGGAATATATGCTTGTAGGAATTGCAATAATATCCAGTTTCCTCTCTATGTGCTCAAAATTTTGAAGTTATGCTTGTTTTGCCTTCCTATGCTAGTTGATTATTATTCCCATAAGTTTTTTCCTCATAAAATCCCAATGCATAGGAAGTGAGTTGGACTTAAATGTGCTAGTCATATTCTTCATGATGCTCTCTTTATGTTTCAATTCCTATCCTTTATGTGAGCATCATTGAAATCATCATGCCTAGCTCAGGGCATTAAACGTTAGCGCTTGTTGGGAGGAAACCCAATTTTATTTTAGTTTCTTGCTTTTTGGTTCTGTTTAGGAATAAATAATCCATATATCTTATGTTTTTATGTGGTTTTGTGTTTTAGTTAGTGTTTGTTCCAAGTAGAACCTTTGGGAAGACTTGGGTGAAGTCTTTACGATCATGCTCTAAAAAACAGAAACTTTAGCGCTCACGAGATTAGCTAAAACTTTTTACTGGAGAGCGCTATTTAGTTGATTATTTTTTAAGATGCTTACTATACAAATTCCTCAGGTCCACCAATTTATTTTAGAATTTTTGGAGTTCCATAATTTGCGTTAGTTACAGATTACTACAGACTGTTCTGTTTTTGACAGATTCTGTTTTTCGTGTGTTGTTTGCTTATTTTGATGACTCTATGGCTAGTACAATAGTTTATAAACCATAGAGAAGTTGGAATACAGTAGGTTTAACACCAATATAAATAAATAATGAGTTCATTACAGTACCTTGAAGTGGTGTTTTGTTTTCTTTCGCTAACGGAGCTTACGACTTTTCTGTTGAGTTTTGTGTTGTGAAGTTTTCAAGTTTTGGGTAAAGATCCGATGGACTATGGAATAAGGAGTGGCAAGAGCCTAAGATTGGGGATGCCCAAGGCACCCGAAGGTAATATTCAATGATAAACAATAGCCTAAGCTTGGGGATGCCTCGGATGGCATCCCCTCCTTCGTCTTCGCTCATCGGTAACTTTACTTGGAGCTATAGTTTTATTCACCACATGATATGTGTTTTGCTTGGAGCGTCATTTTATTTTCTTTAGCTTTGCTTGCTGTTTGAATAAAATACCAAGATCTGAAATTCTTAAATGAGATAGAGTCTTGACAAAGCTACATAATTATTTAACTACTCATTGATCTTCACTTATATCTTTTTGGAGTAGTTTGTCATTTACTCGTGTGCTTCACTTATATCCTACAAGTAAATGGTTGAATGATTTTAATGTCATAAATATGAAATTATATATGTTTCATATGCCTTTCCTATGGGGAGAAATGCCTTCACATATAAGAAGTAGAGGTGGTAAATTTTTTGAAGGTTAGCAAACATTGTATTGGTCACTTGAACAATTCATGAAAGAATATTGCAGGAAGGGAGGTTTCACATATAAATATACTATCTTGGACATCTTCTATGATTGTGATCGCCATTAATTATTTTCAAACCTGAGCAAATTAGTCGAAGTTGGACAAGGAAGACAACATAATGAGTTATGCTTGGGTATATTTGTATAAGTTATATTGTTTTGGATCCTCTAACATGTGGTGATTTCTATTTAGAATCCTTTGCTAGCCAAAATATCTGTACTAAGTGGGAATACTACTTGTGCATCCAAATCCCTTGAACCCAGTTTCTTCCATGAGTGTCCACGATACCTACCTATATGCGGTATTTACCTGCCGTTCCAAGTAAATTTGCATGTGCCAAACTCTAAACCTTCAAATAGTAATCTGTTTTGTATGCCCGAATCGCTCATGTAGCGACTACAGGTTAGCCGTATCTTCCATGCTAGGTGGGTTATTCTCACGATGAGTGGACTCTGCTCATTATTCACGAGAAAATGGCTGGTGACTGGGATGCCCAGTCCCATGATCAAAAGATCGAAATCAAATCAAAAATAATTGCAAACAAATCTCCCCCAGGTTTGATGTTGGTTGGAGGCACCCGTTGTTTCGGGAAAGCCATGGATTGATGATTGTTGGTGGAGGGGGAGTAAAAATCTTTACCTTTCTATTTGGGAACCGCCTATAATTTATGTAGTATGGAATATATTGGGAACTCTTGGTCGTTATGTTGACAATCAAAGCATACCTCTCAAAATTATTTCCATCTCTGTTTTTGCTTCGAGCTCTGGCACCTCTGAAAATCCCTGCTTCCCTCTGCGAAGGGACTAACTTTCACTTTTATGCAAGAGTCAGTAGTATTCCTTCTCATTCCAACCTACTCTTTAGTTGGCGAGCATCATGTGATGGAAAGATCTAGGCATATATGGCCATTCAAATATATTTGAGCATGAATTATTACTGTTGACATTACCCTTGAGGTAAAATGTTAGGAGGCGAAACATTAAGCCCCTATCTTTCTCTGTGTTCGATGAATACTATTTGTTCTAAAAATATGCTTTGAGTGGTAGCAATCATGGAAGACTAAATGATAGTTGAGTATGTGGAGTTTGCTAAATCATAGCTCTGACATAGACTCTTTGTGACGCCCGGATAATTAGGCTACAGTAATCCCACGTTAACGATGCCACGCCACCACGGTTACTGTTGTTAATCACGCGTTAGTTCAAAACCGATTCAAATTCAAATTCAAATTCAAAGTCAAACACCAAAATTTTTCAAAAGCCAAAACTATAATGTTCCCAATGTGACAAATAAATCATAAGTAATTATGTTGGAGGATCCACATTATTATAAAATAATTAAAGGCACTAAGATAAATAAAACAATGACCGCAACAATAACTTAAATGTATTTTAATTAATAGATAATACAAGGTACTTTACTTTTGTCCCAAACTTTTTGTGAGAACAGTTGATTTTACAAATCTAATTGAGGGGTGGGTTTCACTTTTCTAAAAACTACAAACTATTAAATAAGTAAAATAAAACAGAAACAAGGAAATAAAAAAAACAAAAGTAAAACAAAACAAAAGGAAAAAGGTGAAAGACTCCCCATGGCCAACTGGGCCTTGGTCCAGCCGGCTGGCCACAGCCACCCCGTGCAGGCCGGCCCACCCCAACCAGCTAACCCTAGCTCGATCTACCCTCTCGATCCCCATCTCTCCCCTTGTTTTCCTCCTGGCGCCGCCACCCCCGCTCACACACAACACACACTACGCAGGAGGAGCTCGCCCCTCGCGCGACCCGCCCGATGCCGGCGCCGACAACCTCTCCTCCCTCCATTCGCTCATGCTCTGCCCTGCTCCCCTCATCCTCCTCCTTCCCGTGTGCCTACACCGGGGAGACCTTCACCGAGCCGCCCCTTGGAGACCACCACGCGCCGTCGCCCCGCCACCATGCCGGAGCCCGCCTGGACCTCGCCGGCGCCTCTTCCCCACCGGCGTGCTTCTCCTCCCCGCCGTTGTCCCCGTCATCCACCTCGCGCACCGCTGCCCTGACCCTACAGCCCCCCGTGAGCTTCTCCATCTCCTCGCACTCCCTTTTGCCCCGCGCAGTCACCGCGAGCCGCGCCAGTTCCGGCGCCCCGCTAGCGCCCGTACCGCGCGCCTCGCCCCACTCCGGTTCCCCTTGACCCACGCTCCTCCCCCCTCACGTGCTCTGCTGCCTACATCAAACCGCGCCTCGCGTCGGCGAGCCCGCCCCGACTACCCTGCGGTTGCTCGCTCCGGTCACCGCCATCGTTCCACCGTGCTGCCCGTCCCCTACCACGTTGCTATGCCGTCCTCGGCCACCGGCTCGCGCCCTATTTTCCCCGGTGCTGTTGCTCCTCGCCCGCGGCCCCTTGCTCGCCGGCCGGCGCGTGCCCGACCCTGAAGTGGCCATTGCCGCGGCCCTGGGCGTGTGCTCGTGCGGTCTGGGCAGCGCACGCGCCCAACGCCCGTTTACCCGTGCGCCCGTTAGGCCCCCTCGGCATATGACATCATGGGCCCAGCCCCAGAATGTTTTTTTAAGTGTTAAAAATAATAATAAAGTAAATAATATTAATTAATTAATTAATTAACTTAATTAATTCTGTTAACTAACTACTAAACCAAATTAAACTGCTAATTAATCTGTCCAGACAGTTAGTTAGTTAGTTAGTTAGTTAGGCAATGACATGCGGGACCCCCATGTCAGGTTGACCAGGTCAATTGCTGACGTCATGCTGACGTCATCAATCACTGTTCTGGATAATGTTAGACTAAAACAATTAAATAAATCCAAAAAATGATTTAAATCTTTTAAAATTAATATAAAATAAACCGTAACTCGGATTAAAATATTTTCAACATGAAAGTTGCTCGGAACGGCGAGACGAACCCGGATACGCAGCCCGTTCATCCGCTACACATTCCTAACATATCAAACTCGAAACTTTTCCCCCTCCGGCTCCTCTGCTCGAAAACGCGAAACCCCGGGAAAACTTTCCCGGATGTTTCCCCCCTTCACCGGTATCATCCCATACCGCGTTAGGGCACCTCTAACACCGTTACATGTCATGTCATGCACCACTATGCATCTGCTTGATTAAATATTCATTGTTTCTTCCCCCTCTTCTTCCGCTAGACACCGAGACCGACGCCGCCGCTGATGCCACTGTGATCAACTACGTCACCGACAACCCTCCTTCTTGTCTGAGCAACCAGGCAAGCCCCCCCTTGATCACCAGATATCGCCTATTCTTCTCTATACTGCTTGCATTAGAGTAGTGTAGCATGTTACTGCTTTTAGTTAATCCTATACTGCTGCATAGCCTGTCCTTGCTACTACTGTTGTTACCCTTACATGCTATCCTACTTCTTAGTATAGGATGCTAGTGTTCCATCAGTGGCCCTACACTCTTGCCCGTCTGCCATGCTATACTACTAGGCCGTGATCACTTCGGGAAGTGATCGCGGGCATATACTATATACTTTACACTGTTACATTACCTGTGATACTGTTCGGAGATGGGGGCTGAAGGGGCAGGTGGCTCCATCCCGGTAGAGGTGGGACTGGGTTCCCGACGGCCCCCGACTGTTACTTTGAGGCGGAGCGACAGGGCAGGTTTAGACCACCTAGGAGAGAGGTGGGCCTGGCCCTGGTCGGCGTTCACGGATACTTAACACGCTTAACGAGATCTGGGTATTTGATCTGAGTTTGGCCATTTGGTCTATACGCACTAACCATCTACGCGGGAGTAGTTATGGGTATCCCGACGTCGTGGTATCAGCCGAAGCCTTTGTGACGTCAGCGACTGAGCGGCGCGCGCCGGGTTGCACCGCGTAACGTGACTTCCGTTGTACTAGAGGTTGCTAGGTCTGCTCACCGGTCGCGTTCGCAACGTGCAGGTGTGCTCAGGGCGATGGGCCCAGACCCCTGCGCGCATAGGTTTAGACCGGCGTGCTGACCGCTCTGTTGTGCCTAGGTGGGGCTGCGACGTGTTGATCTTCCGAGGCCGGGCATGACCCAGGAAAGTGTGTCCGGCCAAATGGGATCAAGCGTGTTGGGCTATGTGGTGCACCCCTGCAGGGAAGTTTATCTATTCGAATAGCCATGTCCCTCGGTAAAAGGACGACCCGGAGTTGTACCTTGACCTTATGACAACTAGAACTGGATACTTAATAAAACACACCCTTCCAAGTGCCAGATACAACCCGGTGATCGCTCTCTAACAGGGCATCGAGGAGGGGATCGCCGGGTAGGATAGAGTTGTACGATGCTACTTGAAGGACTTCAGTCTACTCTCTTCTATATGCTGCAAGACGGAGGCTGCCAGAAGCGTAGTCTTCGACAGGATTAGCTATCCCCCTCTTATTCTGGCATTCTGCAGTTCAGTCCACGGATATGGCCCTTTACACATATATCCATGCATATGTAGTGTAGCTCCTTGCTTGCGAGTACTTTGGATGAGTACTCACGGTTGCTTTGTTTCCCCTTTTCCCCATCTCTCCACCCGATTGCTGCAACCAGACGATGGAGCCCAGGATCCAGACGACACCGCTGACGACGACTCCTTCTACACTGGAGGTGCCTACTACTACGTGCAGCCCGCTGACCACGACCAGGAGTAGTTAGGAGGATCCCAGGCAGGAGGCATGCGCCTCTTTCGATCTGTATCCCAGTTTATGCTAGCCTTCTTAAGGCAAACTTGTTTAACTTATGTCTGTACTCAGATATTGTTGCTTCCGCTGACTCGTCTATGATCGAGCACTTGTATTCGAGCCTTCGAAGCCCCTGGCTTGTATTATGATGCTTGTATGACTTATTTTATTTGTAGAGTTGTGTTGTGATATCTTCCCGTGAGTCCCTGATCTTGATCGTACACATTTGCATGCATGATTAGTGTACGATTGAATCGGGGGTGTCACAAGTTGGTATCAGAGCCGACTGCCTGTAGGAATCCCCCTTCCACACTCCTTGGCCGAAGTCGAGTCTAGACATTACAAAAACTTTTACTAACTTGGCTGTGTGCCTTACGGGCCCACGCCGCCATCGGGTGGTACTAGGATCTTTTACTCCTCGATCTTTACTCCGGGACTCTGATCTCTCTTCTATTCGGGTTAAACGATTTTTTTACTAAATCTAACTTTAGGTTCTCAAAAATACTTTCTCCAGGAGAGCCCCTTCAGTCCAGATGATCGCCGACTGCACCAGAAGATTTCGAAGATACTCATCAATATTCTATCGAGACCTTGTGGCCGTTGCTTTTGCAATTCCCTACCACTGAAATATCCCTATGGATAAATGCTTACACTTGTCGATCTTGTTATTACAAGATACCCCGAGAATACTTTGTGCTACTGCCTTGTAGTTCCTTGCCGCACAAATACCCCTACGGATAATTCCTCGCACTTATCGAGCATCTGTTCATTCCCAGTTGTTCATGTGTTTCGCAAAAGTCTTCAAAATACTATTTGATCCTCCAAAAATCCTCCATAGCTTATTGCTCTGCAATACTTGTCTGCTTGCATTATGGATGCTTTCCATATGTCTGGCAATATTCGTTAGTATCCCTAGACATTGTCATTTTGATTCTATTTATTCAACATGAGTGCGAATGCACGCAATCATCAGTTGATCCCTTTAATTTATCTTTTCGGCTCAGATGTCATTTTTGAACATGAGCTGGTTATCGACCCATCAAATTGTCGTCAATTGTAACTCCAAGTATATTCAACTTACTCATATCTGATCAGAGCATCTGATTCTGATACATTGGTCTGGAAATCAGAATTTCTTTGTATTTAAGCCTCGAATTATTCAGATATTTCAATAATCCGATGCCTTTGCATTATTTCTTCTTCTGGTTGGGTACCGATACTCACATCAGATCCTTGTGTACCGCCAAATTCTTGTTGGCTTATTATCTGATAGAGTCCTTCATATTCAATCACTTTGGGAGTTCTTTCCCTGATACATAATGCCTTTGGTAAATCCTATTCCTTGATTTGACCAACCATGCTCTGCTTTCGAGCTTGTGATATTACTCTTGAAACTTGTGGTATATGTTTCTAAGAAGCCCCTATGGGTTGAACATATGCCTTCTATAAACCGTGTGAACTCGAAAGTTTTCACGAGTCATACACTTCTGGTATTTTGCCAGATAAAATTTCAACACTACAACTTCTTCGAAAGTGAGAAGTGAATGAAAGGTTATGCATTGGAGAAGTGGGAGTCGACCTTGAACTTTGTGTTCATGCCCATGGACACGATGTAGATCTTATCATTAAAGCTTCTCTTAAATTAATTATTCCTTTGGTATAAGTTCATCTTATATCTGGGATCTGGCCTTTTGCAATCGTGGTTCGACCATGTTCTCCTTTAAATACCATTTCGCGTGCAAGTTTAAGCGCTTGTTTTCTGTAGAGCAATACCCCAGTCCAACCTCTACTTTGATCTGTCATCGAGTATTACCTCCTCTGGTATCTCGAGATTATCACGGAACTGCATAACTTCTTATGAGTTCTTCTTCAAGTATTATTTGACTTTCGCTGCATCATCATTTGACTTGATGTCATCGCCGACCGATTGCATCTTCATGAAATCTCTCGACAAATGTGTCGTGGTCATCATCAACATCCTGAGCTCTTCTAACATATATATCGAATTCTTGATGAGAAATACCATCCTCGCCCCTCAATGGTTTGTGTTATCACCGACCACTTTATTGCCTTCCGTTCAATACACACTTATTCGTGTTTTGTGTTGTACCTTGAGTTCCTTGCTATCCGACTTATGATATGTTCTACCGCGGAGTATTACCATCTTTAATGTCAAGAAGGTTGTGAGGATTGCTCCACCTCTTAAGAATTCTTGCTATAATGATACTTCTCACCATCACCATTCTTTCTTGGTCCTCGTGTTGATTCCAACCGGGGTACCCACAAGTGAACGGTGTTGTATGGATTCTGCACTTCTAGCAACCCTATTGCTTTGAAGTTAATGATTGATAACTCATTCTTATCCCATCGGTTGCTGAACCACCGCTCTAACATTGATCATGCTACCTAACCCCATAATTCGGGTGCACCTTTCAACCAATGTTTAATTGTGTATGTTTTTCTCAAGCATACCTCATTATGTCATCTGATTTGACAAATGTTATCTCCTTATTCACATAGTTGTGGAAATCCATCCTTTTGGAAATCTCGAGGAATTGACGCTGAGTCCATCAGCGACCTCCTCGTCCTCTCCTTGGTTTAATGATGGACGCTTGTTTCGGAACATGCTTCCATAGTTCATTTCCCGAGAATCTTACAATGTCATCTCGTCAATTTGCGTTGCACCTTTCCTTCTCAGGCATCCCGAGTCCGAGGTATCCTTTTGGAAATCTCAAGGAATTGACGATGAGTCCATCAGCCACCTCCTCGTCCTCTCCTTGGTTTAATGATGGACGCTTGTTTCGGAACATGCTTCCATAGTTCATTTCCCGAGAATCTTACAATGTCATCTCGTCAATTTGCGTTGCACCTTTCCTTCTCGGGCATCCTGAGTCCGAGGTATCATGACCCCAACCAGATATGAAACTCGGTCAGATATGATGGTTCAGATATTTTCCAAGAGTCATAACATTGGTCCTTATATGAACCGATAAGGTGATGTCATGCCTAGCACACCTGGACGGAGGACCTACTGTTATAGTTTCCTTTTTAGCAAGGTTATCCATTCTTCCATGAGGAAATTGAAAGACTTATTCTATGAGTTGTTCCTGATGGATCCTTTGTGTATCCAAAGTCTGATCTTCACCTGAAGACCATGTCAATGCTATCTTGAAGCATGTCTGTAGTACTTCTAATTTCAATAAAAACAATTGTAGCACAATGCTAGATTTTCTTTATAAATTATCCAAACACCGTTGTATCGGTAATGGCATGAAATTTCTCTCCCTTTACCTAAAGGGTTTTCAACTTTATATCATGTCATGGATATCATGCTCTACTTGTCCTTGGGAAGGATATACCCTTGAAATATGTGTTTAAACACATTTTCCTTTCCATTGATTTATTTAACCTTCCTTGTGATCCATAGGATCTAAGCAGTAATATTCTCTGCTTATTTTAACACCTTGGTGTACAATTGTGTCAGTAAGACTGTGTTACTATCGTTGATGACATTTCGGTAACCGCCGATGGACGAGAACTTTGCCTATTGGTCCGCCTCGTTCAACGAGCAGGAAAATAGTTCTCCTCATCCCTCGCCCTTGGTACCAACGTTGTTGCCAACATAACTGACAGGCTATCCTCTGCCATGCCTTGCTACCATGACCGTGCAATATGTCGGCGTCCTTCCTACTTTTGAACCACATGGTGGGCTCATAACCCATAGTTCCACAGGATCAAAACCTAACTCTCCTGCACCCCCTGTTCCCAAGGTTGTTCCTCGCGTGTGGCCTCGTATGTATTTCACAAGCCACCTTCCGAGGGATCATCAAATCTGTTACCGGACGCAATACTTATTTCTGATTGCTTTGAGCCCCTTTCACGCCCTGTTTCAGGCATCGAACGGTTGTCCGCTGGCTCGAAACTTCCCATGAAACCTCATTACCTTGCTCTCGGTATTTTCTTAAGTCTCAATTTGAGAGTTACTTTCTGCCACCTTCCCCGATGTTATCGACCAGATAGTCCACCTTGTAGAGGTTCGTTCCCCCGGAATACCCCCTTATTCTTTCATAAGTACGATGGAACCCCCGGACAAAGGATACCGACTTCATCTTGATGACTTGAAGCAGAAAAATGAAGACGTCAATATAATGGAACGACCACTTCGAGAAGAGCAAGCCATAATGAGAAGACCCGCTAGATTCGTTACCAAACCTTCCCCCTTTCACTACCTCTTAAATCTCGGGACGAGATTTCTTGTAGTGGAGGAGAATTGTGATGCCCGAATAATTAGGCTACAGTAATCCCACGTTAACGATGCCACGTCACCATGGTTACTGTTGTTAATCACGCGTTAGTTCAAAACCGATTCAAATTCAAATTTAAAATAAAGTCAAACACCAAAAGTTTTCAAAAGTTAAAACTATAATGTTCCCAATGTGACAAATAAATCATAAGTAATTATGTTGGAGGATCCACATTATTATAAAATAATTAAAGGCACTAAAATAAATAAAACAATGACCGCAACAATAACTTAAATGTATTTTAATTAATAGAGAATACAAGGTACTTTACTTTTGTCCCAAACTTTTTGTGAGAACAGTTGATTTTACAAATCTAATTGAGGGGTGGGTTTCACTTTTCTAAAACTACAAACTATTAAATAAGTAAAATAAAACAGAAACAAGGAAAAAAAGTAAAACAAAACAAAAGGAAAAAGGTAAAAGACTCCCCATGGCCAACTGGGCCTTGGTCTAGCCGGCTGGCCACAGCCACCCCGTGCAGGCCGGCCCACCCCAACCAGCTAACCCTAGCTCGATCTACCCTCTCGATCCCCATCTCTCCCCTTGTTTTCCTCCTGGCGCCGCCACCCCCGCTCACACACAACACACACTACGCAGGAGGAGCTCGCCCCTCGCGCGACCCGCCCTATGCCGGCGCCGACAACCTCTCATCCCTCCATTCCCTCATGCTCTGCCCTGCGCCCCTCATCCTCCTCCTTCCCGTGTGCCTACACCGGGGAGACCTTCACCGAGCCGCCCCTTGGAGACCACCGCGCGCCGTCGCCCGCCACCATGCCGGAGCCCGCCTGGACCTCGCCGCGCCTCTTCCCCACCGGCCTGCTTCTCCTCTCCGCCGTCGTCCCCGTCATCCACCTCGCGCACCGCTGCCTTGACCCTACAGCCCCCATTGAGCTTCTCCATCTCCTCGCACTCCCTTTTGCCCCGCGCAGTCACCGCGAGCCGCGCCAGTTCCGGCGCCCCGCTAGCGCCCCGTACCGCGCGCCTCGTCACACTCCGGTTCCCCTTGACCCACGCTCCTCCCCCCTCACGTGCTCTGCTGCCTACATCCAGCCGCGCCTCGCGTCGGCGAGCCCGCCCCGACTCCCCTGCAGTTGCTCACTTCGGTCACCGCCATCGTTCCACCGCGCTGCCCGTCCCCTACCACGTTGCTCTGCCGTCCTCGGCCACCGGCTCGCGCCCTGTTTTCCCCGACGTTGTTGCTCCTCGCCCGCGGCCCCTTGCTCGCCGGCCGGCGCGTGCCCGACCCTGAAGTGGCCATTGCCGCGTCCCTGGGCGTGCGCTCGTGCGGTCTGGGCAGCGCACGCGCCCAACGCCCATTTACCCGTGCGCCCGTTAGGCCCCCTGGGCATATGACATCATGGGCCCAGCCCCAGAATGTTTTTTTTAAAGTGTTAAAAATAAAGTAAATAATATTAATTAATTAATTAATTAAAGAATTAATTAACTTAATTAATTCTGTTAACTAACTACTAAACCAAATTAACCTGCTAATTAATCTGTCCAAACAGTTAGTTAGTTAGTTAGTTAGTTAGGCAATGACATGCGGGACCCCCATGTCAGGTTGACTAGGTCAACTGCTGATGTCATGCTGACGTCAGCAATCACTGTTCTGGATAATGTTAGATTAAAACAATTAAATAAATCCAAAAATGATTTAAATCTTTTAAAATTAATATAAAATAAACCGTAACTCGGATTAATATATTTTCAACATGAAAGTTGCTCGGAACGGCTAGACGAACCCGGATACGCAGCCCGTTCGTCCGCTACACATTCCTAAGATATCAAACTCGCAACTTTTCCCCCTCCGGCTCCTCTGCTCGAAAACGCGAAACCCCGGGAAAACTTTCCCGGATGTTTCCCCCCTTCACCGGTATCATCCCATACCGCGTTAGGGCACCTCTAACGCCGTTACTTGTCATGCCATGCATCACTATGCATCTGCTTGCTTAAATATTCATTGTTTCTTCCCCCTCTTCTTCCGCTAGACACCGAGACCGACGCTGCCGCTGATGCCGCTGTGATCAACTACGTCACCGACGACCCTCCTTCTTGTCTGAGCAACCAGGCAAGCCCCCCCCTTGATCACCAGATATCGCCTATTCTTGTCTATACTGCTTGTATTAGAGTAGTGTAGCATGTTACTGCTTTCAGTTAATCCTATACTGCTGCATAGCCTGTCCTTGCTACTACTGTTGTTACCCTTACCTGCTATCCTACTACTTAGTATAGGATGCTAGTGTTCCATCAGTGGCCCTACACTCTTGTCCGTCTGCCATGCTATACTACTGGGTCGTGATCACTTCGGGAAGTGATCGCGGGCATATACTATATACTTTACACTGTTACATTACCTGTGATACTGTTCGGAGATGGGGGCTGAAGGGGCAGGTGGCTCCATCCTGGTAGAGGTGGGCCTGGGTTCCCAAGGGCCCCCGACTGTTACTTTGAGGCGGAGCAACAGGGCAGGTTCAGACCACCTAGGAGAGAGGTGGGCCTGGCCCTGGTCGGCGTTCGTGGATACTTAACACGCTTAATGAGATCTGGGTATTTGATCTGAGTCTGGCCATTTGGTCTATACGCACTAACCATCTACGCGGGAGTAGTTATGGGTATCCCGACGTCGTGGTATCAGCCGAAGCCTTCGTGACGTTAGCGACTGAGCAGCGCGCGCCGGGTTGGACCGCGTAACGTGACTTCCGTTGTATTGGAGGTTGCTAGGTCTGCTCACCGGTCGCGTTCGCAACGTGTAGGTGTGCTCAGGGCGATGGGCCCAGACCCCTGCGCGCATAGGTTTAGACCGGCGTGCTGACCGCTCTGTTGTGCCTAGGTGGGGCTGCGACGTGTTGATCTTCCGAGGCCGGGCATGACCCAGGAAAGTGTGTCCGGCCAAATGGGATCAAGCGTGTTGGGCTATGTGGTGCACCCCTGCAGGAAAGTTTATCTATTCGAATAGCCGTGTCCCTCGGTAAAAGGACGACCCGGAGTTGTACCTTGACCTTATGACAACTAGAACTGGATACTTAATAAAACACACCCTTCCAAGTGCCAGATACAACCCGGTGATCGCTCTCTAACAGGGCATCGAGGAGGGGATCGCCGGGTAGGATTAAGCTATATGATGCTAGTTGGAGGACTTCAGTCTACTCTCTTCTATATGCTGCAAGACGGAGGCTCCCAGGAGCATAGTCTTCGACAGGATTAGCTATCCCCCTCTTATTCTGGCATTCTGCAGTTCAGTCCACTGATATGGCCCTTTACACATATATCCATGCATATGTAGTGTAGCTCCTTGCTTGCGAGTACTTTGGATGAGTACTCACGGTTGCTTTGTTTCCCCTTTTCCCCATCTCTCTACCCGATTGCTGCAACCAGACGATGGAGCCCAGGATCCAGACGACACCGTTGACGACGACTCCTTCTACACTGGAGGTGCCTACTACTACGTGCAGCCCGCTGACCACGACCAAGAGTAGTTAGGAGGATCCCAGGCAGGAGGCCTGCGCCTCTTTCGATCTGTATCCCAGTTTGTGCTAGCCTTCTTAAGGCAAACTAGTTTAACTTATGTCTGTACTCAGTTATTGTTACTTCCGCTGACTCGTCTATGATCGAGCACTTGTATTCGAGCCCTCGAGGCCCCTGGCTTGTATTATGATGCTTGTATGACTTATTTTATTTGTAGAGTTGCGTTGTGATATCTTCCCGTGAGTCCCTGATCTTGATCGTACACATTTGCGTGCATGATTAGTGTACGATTGAATCGGGGGTGTCACACTCTTCCTGAAAATAAGATGAATTGTAATTGTTTGATGACTAATAACACGGTTTGTTAGTTTTCAAGAAAGTTTATGTTCTATGCTTTAACATGTGAATAGTTTGTTACTTGATCATGCAAAGATTTATGATATGAGCTACTGTTATGACATATAATGATGCTAGAAAAGGTGATTGAAATTATCATTGATCAAACCTGTGCACCTGCTAGCATTCACACTTCATAGATTCTTTCTTTTATCATTTACCTACTCGAGGACGAGCAGGAATTAAGCTTGGGGATGCTGATACATCTCCAACGTATCTATAATTTATGAAGTATTCATGCTATTATATTATCCATATTGGATGTTTATGGGATTTATTATTCACTTTTATATTATTTTTGGGACTAACCTATTGACCCAGAGCCCAGTGCCAGTTCCTGTGTTTTACCTTGTTTTAGTGTTTCGAAGAAAAGGAATATCAAACGGAGTCGAAACGGAATGAAACCGTCTGGAGAAGTTATTTTTGAAAGGAAAGCAACCCGATATACTTGGAGTGCATGTCAGCAAAGAAACAAGGGAGGCACGAGGTAGGGGGGCACGCCCACCCCCCTGGGCGCACCCTCCACCCTCGTGGGCCCCTCGTGGCTCCCCTGACGTATCTCTTCCTCCTATATATACCCATATACCCTAAAACGATCGGGGAACAGAATAGATCGGGAGTCCCGCCGCCGCAAGCCTCTGTAGCCACCAAAAACCAATTGGGACCCTGTTCCGGCACCCTGCCGGAGGGGAGAACCCTCACTGATGGCCATCTTCATCATCCCGGCGCTCTCCATGACGAGGAGGGAGTAGTTCACTCTCGGGGCTGAGGGTATGTACTAGTAGCTATGTGTTTGATCTCTCTCTCTCTCTCGTGTTCTTGAGGTGATTCGATCTTGATGTATCGCGAGCTTTGCTATTATAGTTGGATCTTATGTTGCTTCTTCCCCTCCACTCTCTTGTAATGGATTGAGGTTTCCCTTTGAAGTAATCTTATCGGATTGAGTCTTTAATGACTTGAGAACAATTGATATATGTCTTGCCGTGCGTATCTGTGGTGACAATGGGATATCACGTGATTCACTTGATGTATGTCTTGGTGATCAACTTGCGGGTTCCGCCCATGAACCCATGCATAGGGGTTGGCACACGTTTTCATCTTGATTCACCGGTAGAAACTTTGGGGCACTCTTTGAAGTACTTTGAGTGGGTTTGAATAGATGAATCTGAGATTGTGTGATGCATATCGTATAATCATACCCACGGATACTTGAGGTGACATTGGAGTATCTAGGTGACATTAGGGTTTTGGTTTATTTGTGTCTTAAGGTGTTATTCTAGTACGAACTCTAGGGCTGTTTGTGACACTTATAGGAATAGCCCAACGGATTGATTGGAAATAATAACTTTGAGGTGGTTTCGTACCCTACCATAATCTCTTCGTTTGTTCTCCGCTATTAGTGTCTTTGGAGTGACTCTTTGTTGTATGTTGAGGGATAGTTATATGATCCAATTATGTTATTATTGTTGAGAGAACTTGCACTAGTGAAAGTATGAACCCTAAGCCTTGTTTCCTAGCATTGCAATACCATTTACGCTCACTTTTATCATTATTTACCTAGATGTTTTTATATTTTCAGATTACAGAAACCAATATCTACCATCCATATTGCACTTGTATCACCATCTCTTCGCCGAACTAGTGCACCTATACAATTTACCATTGTATTGGGTGTGTTGGGGACACAAGAGACTTTTTGTTATTTGGTTGCAGGGTTGCTTGAGAGAGACCATCTTGATCCTACGCCTCCCATGGATTGATAAAACTTAGGTCATCCACCTGAGGGAAATTGGCTACTGTCCTACAAACCTCTGCACTTGGAGGCCCAACAATGTCTACAAGGAGAAGGTTGCGTAGTAGACATCAAGCATGGAGAGTACGGTGCTATAGTACTCCACGAAACATGAACCATATGAAGCACGAATAGTGTTAGGAAGGGTGTACGAGGGGTGCACAGGATGGGAGAAAAAGTTCCCTTCTCGACCCACTTTTGGGCGTTTGGCAGAGTGCATGAAGGGTGCATGAGTCCACACTAGTAGGTTAACACAAATACACTATATTGAGATGAGAATGGAACCAAACACACCCACACACTTTGTGCTATAGTGACTGATCTACACCGTCTGAGTTTGATCCAACGGTCATGTTGCGCCGAGACATGGACATGCCCATGCCCATGCAGAGGGCGCCTAAATACCACCGAAGTCCCTCTGCTTCTCGAGGCGCACGACATTGGGGATGCAGGGGGCGAAACGGCTTAAAGGCAATGCAATCTACAAGAAGGCGGAGGGAGCCAGCCGAGGAGCGGGGAATCTTTTGGTTTTCACCATGGTAAAACACCAGTCGACGGCTTCTCACATCACGGAGCAGTGGGTTTTATAGGCGGAGTCATCATGACTAATTGCTGCCGCGCCTGCTCCCGTCAATCAAAAAATGAAAAATCCTGCCGCATTTGCTCTCGTCAATCAAAAATATAAAAATCCTACCGCACCCAAACACCAGAGCAACGCCATGGTGGATATTTAAATTTACCTGCCTGCAAGTAGATAAAAAAAGGGATGAAAAAACAAATGTGGCGGCGGCCTAGCTAATTGGTCGAACTAGCCCAAATAGCTAGCGCTTCACTAATGTACTCAGCGGGAAAGGTGGTATTTCGTGATTTGATGACTCATTTACTTGCTTCGGCAAAAACATGCGGTAGTGCGTCCCACGTCAGGAAGAATATATGCGTGCACCACCAGGGAGGACCCCGAAACCGCGCAGTAGGGTGTGCCATGTCTCGGCACGGAGGAAAAATGTGTGTGTAAGAATTTACTGTATTAGACGTAGTACCTATGGTTCCACCTCGGGACCCAGCCAGTCGGTCAAAAACACCCCACTAGCCACACAGCTTCATCATGCTAACGTGGCACGGAGGATAGGTGTGGTTAGCTCCATCTCGACCAGCCACAATGTCTCTTGTTCTAGGCGATTCTTCTATTTTCCATGCTTTATTTAGTTGTAATAACACCACGGCAAGCTAGCGCCGCTCTTCGTGTGTGCCCGTGCAAAGGTTAGACGATGGAGAGAAGAGAGAGATCGCAGACCTGGGACCCACCAGTAAGTGAGGCAACGGTCATGCACGTGTTGACGAGGCACTCCCTCTACTCTACTCAACATAATACTGTATAAAATCAAGTTATGGGACAAAGCCAACAACCGTTGTTGTTTCAGGCTATTGACTTATGCTTTGTAGTCCAGGTTTCCAGTTCGAATCTCATCTTTCAGATTTGTTAGTTTTAGGTACAAATTTGATTAATGACAAGTGGGACCCCCGTGTGTTGTTTCGATATTTCAGTGTAGGATGGTTTTTTTGAACAAACACTTTGCGCGGTTAGACAAGTAACGGCACGAGTTACACGTATTATTCAAGTTTACGAATAAAACTGATAGTGGCATAGAATATCACATCCACCCCGCAGCTTAGATGCTATGGTGATACGAGTTTTTACACCGTTGGAAGTGAGATCCAATGGCTTGGGAGTAGTCTTTGTAATTATGTGCAATTTCCAAACTCTCCAAAGGTTTTTTTGCAAATAAAACATTCAGACCTCATGTGTGCCGCTGCATCTTGGATCCAACGGCTCCCCTTTGCTCATATTAGGTGCTCCCCGTAGCTTAATTACCTGCTACGGTGATATGAGCATCTAGGTCGTATGATCAGTGATCAGATGGCACATGCGTAGTACTTGTACTTTCTGCGCAATTCCCAAACTCTCTCAGCGTATATTGTGAAAACATTCAAACCTCCTACTGTGGGCCGTTAGATCTCCATGAACTCGTATCACCATAGAATCTACGGTGCAGGACCACCTCATGTTCTCCCGTACGAGAAAACGTATGGTGCTCTCGCAGCTTGGATGCTACGGTGATACGAGCTTCGAGGTCGTTTGATCTGAGTTCCAATGGCATCTGAGTAGTCTTTGTGCTTGTAAGCAGTGGCCGAACTCGTTGGGGGCTTTTCTACAAAAAACCATTCGAACCACCGAGGAGGTGTTGGGTCACAAATCCGACGGCTCCGAAGAGCCTGTATCACCAAAGCATCTAAGGTGTGGTAGCACATGATATTCTTAGATACAGGAGAATATGATGTCCTCCTTCATCTTAGATGCTATGGTGATACGAGCTTCGAGGTTGTTGGATATGGGATCCAAGGGCATCTGAGTGGTTTTTGTACAAATTGTGTGAAATTCTCAAACTCATCAAGGTTTCCTGTAAAATATTAAGACATCATGTGAGCTGCTATATCTCAGATCTACAAGCTCCAAGCAACTCGTATCGGCATATATCATCTAAGGTATGGGGGCACATGATATTCTCCCGGGGAGGAGGGGTGGGGGTGCACAACCAATCGGTGGTTGGGAGGGTGGGGACAAATATAATCTAAACAACCCTAAACAGAGCTTCACAATTTTATCTAAGGTCGAGGGGTTGACCCCCGACAATCATAGCTCCGCCTAATTAAGCACAACATTTGCATGTACTATAGTACTAGACTTAATTTTCATGTTTTAGTTTCATGTTTATTTTAAATATTGAATTGAGGACCATGCATGTCTTACATTTTACTCCCTTCATTCCTAAATATTAGTATTTTCAGAGATTTCAAATGGACTGGCACATACAGATGTATATAGACATATTTTAGAGTGTAGATTCACTCATTTTGTTCCGTATGTAGTCACTTGTTGAAATCTCTAAAAGACTAATATTTAGGAACAGAAGGAGTATTTTTGAATTCGTGTCATACATGCATGGTTTGGAAAAATAGATGCACTATACTTATTGGATTGTTGTTGTGTTCGTGTGCGGGTGTCTCTCTCTGTGTGTGTGTGGTCATATGCTTGATACATACAAAGTTTTCTCACCTCCATATTGTTCATCTTTTAAATTTGAATTTGCATTGAAAAACTTACTAGGGATACCATGAAATGTGAAATCCATGTTGAGATCACTAGATCACAAACTCACTCTAATTCAACAAATCGTCATAAATCAATTACCACGTTGAGATTAGTATTTGCAAGGAAAATATGGGCATTGTAATACACATAGATTCGTTCGGCAATTTTAAAGGTTCCTTTCGTATTCTCGAATTGTAGAACCCAACAGCGTACCATCCAGACCTTGGCTCGTGTTGATCCTAAAAAAATTAAAAAAATTAAAAAACCGGGCTCGTGTCCTTCTGGTGGCGTGCGTGGTACGCACATTAGGCAACCCCAACCAGTCGAGCCTCCGCGTTTCGAGTCGAAATATCTGGCGGCCAGAATTCCAGCCCTAGGAAATCTCCCTCATGTCCCCGGTCCATAATAACTACCGACGAACAACGGAGGGGTGCTTTAGTAACTAGACAACGTTACCTACCGTGCCGAGCACGAGCCAGGGCTCGGTGGCGATGTAAGATATAAAGAATGGCCCGCGAAGTGAAGATCATTCGCTTGGCGAATGAAGTGGGTTCAATTCCCTCGGTCGCCGCTCGCCAAGGTCACACGTCAACTGCATTGCCTAGTACTACTACTACTACTACACCAGGATGAGCACAGAATTGAGCCCGTTTGTTCGTGCCTAGTACTTGAGTTAATATATCAGGCAATGCACTAGTACGGAGGGATTATCCTTTTACTCTGCATATATAACTTGTCTGAAGTCTAACTAAGCAAAATGTTTGACCAAATCCTTTCTTAAGAAATACAACAGGACAGATGTCTGGCTTAAAATTTATTGCATGATGCACGTTATGATATTGTTTCAAATCCTGGATCTTAAATTTTAGAAAATCCAAAAGTGACCATAAACTCTTGAAACTGAGCATGTGTGGCACCCCGGTCCGCATGGAGCAGGGGGCCTTCACACGTCGGCCCAGGATAACACCTGACGCACGACAGGTCCAAGATACAACATTCCAGGTAAAAGAATATTCATCAAATACATGTATAGAAGAGTACATCATTGATGAACACAATTATATGGCATAGCCCTAAGGCTATTTAAAAGGCGGCGGAAGTCTTGGTTTGGTGGCTCATCAACTCTAGCTGGGCTCCACAACTCACAGGACTGGCAATGTTACCGCCTAGCACGATGGATCAAGCGAATAATCCAGGCACGACCTACAAGCTGGCATGACATGCCAGGTCAGTACATTGAATGTACTTGCAAGACAACCAAATACATAGCATCCAAACAAGTAGAAGACAAAGCAAGAACCAAGCGCATGCAACCACCTATCTCATATCAATTACTAAACATGGCATGATATAGATCAACTGAGCATGAACAACATCATAGCATCTACTAACACGGCAATAACATGGCATATTAAAACATGCTTATAACATGGGAATAACAAAACATAGCATATATTCTCAATCATGGCATAATTTAACATATCGATCAGAGCATGGCATGGCATCATGAAACTATGCTGAATACAAACTACCGGTCATATCCAATGCAGACATAGCATGTTAACTTTATGCAACTATCTCTTGTTCTGCCATGGTTCTTTAAATGCAAACATATTAATCATGCAATGCAATCAAACTTGTGCACTGAGTCCCTCGGACACTCTTACCAACGGGTTGCCTCGCAACCGAATGGTGATCACTCACGGATCACAAACGGAACCATACTCGGTTCAACGGGTTACCATAACCAAACGGTGATCTTTCCGGCGATCACAACCATAACCAACACTTGGTCTCAAACGCTCACCGAGACCTCGTCTCATGATCATATCAAAACATCGCCGTGACTTCTCACGACTATCTCGTAGTCCAAGTCATCACATTCTTGATACCACTTTAATGAACTTAATTATTTCAGGTTTATCCTCCATTTTGACCAAGACCTGATAGTGTGACCTGCTACGACCTGTGTGCTATCGATAGACTGTAGAAACACTCTACAGAGGTAGTGCACTGTACCCACACCACGGAACCCATGGCCTCGCACTCCCATTCGGGTGGACCAACGGTGTTCCGACAAAACCGACCTACTGCCACGACACTCTCCCGGCCACTCCGACTCACTCCTCACTGGGCTAGTCCTGGGTGGCCCGTGTCTACCAAAGACACCAACGACCACCGTTGTGGCCAAAACATAAACGGTCCAACACGGGGACCCGGTACCATAATCTTAACAATGGGCACACAAAGGCTTATGTCCGCCTACCTGATCAGGGTAGCACGCACCCATAACCTTCCCTCGTTGGAGGCACCGGCGAGAGGCATGGCAATAGATCGCATTAGGGCCTTCCCATAAAGGCAAAATGTGGCTGCATTGAAAAAGTTTGATTTGGTGGCACTATGCCTTGATCCCATCGATGATGGAGGAGGTTTGTTATTATTAAGTCATTTTATTACCGTCTCCATCATCATGAACATGAATGCAACAATGAGCATGCATCATACAAATGCTTTAATAAAATACCGAGCTTCTCAAGTGAACAACTACAGCATAAAGAACATGACAATACCAAGTACTACCATATCCACGGTGTATTACAATCATCAAGGCATTTTATAATGATTTCATGAAAATAAAGTAGAGTAGTGACATGGCATTATAAATAAAAACATTCGAATTAGCATGGCAAAAGATATCATGAAAACACAAGCATGCATGATGGGCATAATGAAATGACTGCATACGAAAACGATAAGAAACAACAGCAACTACACACACACAAGGTGCAAGCAAAGTCAACATGCAAGTTCGGGGCTCATGATAAGAGGTTGGCTTCCCTGGGGGTCGAGGAATACTCCGAGAAAAAGTGCAGAATGATCGCAGAAAGATTTGCCGTAAACAGTTCTCTCTCAGAGAGGGCTGTTTATGGGCAAGGGAAAAATGGTCATTTTCACTATGTGAAAACATTATGAAAATGATACCAAAGGAAAGATCTCGATGAATAGAGAACATGAGCGTTGGAATCACCTCAATCGGAGTTACGAGCGCAAAGTTGTGGCCGTTCACTTTTTAGGCAGAAAAGCAACTAAAGCAGTGAACGTTCACAAAATAAGCACTTCGGCCGACTGAGCTGAAAAGAGAAAGCACCTTTCTGAGAATACGCCTTCAGAGAAGTGAAAACGTATTTTGATCTGAAGAAACAAACGAATGTGCTTTCTAACCTGGGAAACGTATTCGCCAGATTACGCCTTCATCGCGGGGAAACGGCTTCCGGGTCGGGCGCGTCCACTTATCCGACGTGGCCAGCGGGGCGACGCCCTCCTCTCGCTGACAGGTGGGTCCAGCACCTGCTTCTCTCTCCTCCCATCTCCTTCTTCCTCTCACGCCCGACAGAAGCAGAGAGAGAGGCGAGACAGAGGCGCGGCTGGGCCTGGCCGGCGATGGGCTCGTCGGCTCCGGCCAACTCTGGCCAAGGGGAGGCCACCGGTGAGCGTAGCGTGGCCCACCGCACCCGTCCAAAGGAGAAACCAGCATCGGGGAGGAGCAGGGATGCGGCGCCAAGCGGGGACAGAGAGTAGCGGTGGCGGTGGCCGAACGAGGGGGCGGTGGTCGAACGAGGGGCCGGCGGCCACGGCTACTCCGGCGAGGGGATGAGGGGAGGGAGATGATCACCGGGGTCCAGAGGGGGTCTAGCACACCGCAGAGAGGGAGGGGGAAGAGCTACGGCTCGAATTCGAGTGGAGCTCCACGGCGGCCATGGCGGCAACGGGGGCGAGGAGAGGCTCGGGAGCTTGGGGAGGGATTGTGGACTGCGAGAGAGAGCTCGGGGCGCTATTTATAGCCGCGGGGAGAGCTCGGGAAGGAGGGGAGGAGGTGGCACGCGGCAGGCGCGTGTCGGTTCGCCGGCGAGGGGCGCAGTGTCGGCAGGCGTGGCCTAGGCTCACGGGAAGCGGCGGGACAGTGACAAGCAGGGATGCGGACGAGCACCAGAGGCTCACGGAGTTTAGCTGCGCTCAGAGACGAACAGAGGAAGAGGACAGGGGCGCGGAAGAAGACGGGCTCGGGCATTGGCACATCTCCCCGGAGAAAAAAACAGAGGGGGCGAGCGGTCCAGAGGGAAGAGGACGCCGAGAGGAAACTGTTGGGCATTAATGGCAAGGCCAGAGCCGGTCGGAGCAGTGATGCCGACACGAACAGTGGCTAGACCACCGTTTTGGGCTGGTTATACTGGTGATCACCACGGACACGGCTTGCTCTGGAGTTTTTACTGATGCCAGCTCATGTCTACCGTGTAGTCCTTCGAAGAGAGAGTGTTACTATGGTCAGGAAACGGGTAGAGACAAATGGAGATGAGTAAACCAAGCTTCACAAGTTTGCTGTTGCAAACTTGGCCACACTCTAGAGAGTAAACCAGGGAGGGTAAAAGGTAAATTTGATGTCTGTGAGTCTTAGGGTAGCAAGGACTACGGTCCTGGTAATTATGAGGTCATTTGGTCAAGTATTTAGCATAGTTGATGTACAACTGGTAAATCTGACCCAATAACTAAATCATGAAGGAGCACTCACTAGGAGTGATGGATTGAGCTAAAATTTGGCAAAGCTTTATGATTTGGACACACCATGATGTTGTACAAATTTCATACCAATTGGACTTGCCAATTGTACTTCCTTCACAACTATTATTTCTGCCCAGAAAATTCAGAAAAATTCTCAGGGCAAATGGCTAGATGAAATGAGCCAAACCCTTGTGTAGACAGGTTATATGGATATGAGAAGACCTGGGAAAAGTTTCAGCCAAAATGGAGCAAGATAAGATGCACTTGCTTCACAAACTAAAAAATTGGACAGAAACCAAGAATTGCTCCTGTGCTCACATAGTTCAATTAAATGAACTGAATTTAGGTGGAGACTAATTATTTGAGATACTTGAGAGGATGGAAAAGTTTCATACCATTTGGAAACTCTATGAAGGTACTTCCTTCACAAAGTTGTGTTCTGGTCAGAAACTTTGAAAACTTGCATAGGGAGCTAGGATGAATGGATTGAGCTCATATTTGGCATCCATGGGTTATTTATCCATGTTAATCACCCTACCAAACTGCAGCTCCATTAGAATTAGGAATAAAGCACTTCCTTTGCAAAATTTCAAAGAAGGCAGAAACTTGCATTGGATCATGTGCCAAATTTTTGAACTGAGGAACATGAGATTAGGATGGAACTAGTGAATATATAGCAAGGACAAGCTCCACAATTTATGTGGGAATTTTCTCTGCTATAAAAATAGTAGTTCCTTTGGAAAATGGTAGGAATGCAATATGGGCATTAAATAGGAAAAGGCAATTTTCCTTATTTAATTATGGCCAATATACTTGCCAGAGTTTGGATTAGGCATACGTATGAACTCCACTAATTCTCATGAATTTAGGAGATGGCTAGCTATGCCTTTGGATTTTATTCCTCAGAAAGGCAAGAAAAGGAATAAATCATAATTCAAAAATATTGCATGGGACTTTGCAATATTTTTGCATATCCAAGGTTCAGAAAGATAGGAGGATCTCTGGGAACAATTGGGAGGATCAATAGATCAAGGAAAAGGATGGCTCCTTTGTAAGCGCAAAGGGCATATCCAAATTCCAAAAATTTGGAATTAGGGCTTGAGAGAGTTTGAGATGATGCAGTTGAGGTCTTGCCCACTTACAAAGACATGTGCAAGATTTTGAAAGGTTGAAAATGACAAGAATAGTCAGAGTCATCCAGCAAACTCAGGAGAATATTTTTGAAAATGAGTGCCAGGAAGGAATAACAACACAAAAATTGATAACCCGATTTGGGGGCTGTTACAGCATGGTCACGTGATATGGCACAAATATTACTTCGTAATTTTTTTCTTCAATTTGAGACATGCTGCTTATGACAAGTTGCACAAATGAAGAGCCAAGGTATTTTGGAACAAAGACCTGTCACGTTAAGGCGAACGCTTTCACTATTGAAACCGTGGGCGTTTACGTGCCGCCACGAGTCCCGCTTCTCATCGACAGGTGTCGTTCGAGCAAGTGTGTGAGTCGACGGGAGGCATGCGAGCAGACCGCTGCGCCGACTGACAGGGAGGCGTGCGAGCAGACCACTGTGCAGGCTCACCGGGAGGCGAGCCCTTTGACCAGGCTCCACCGCCCACCTTCGTCCCAACTGCTCCCACTTTTAATGTCGCCGGCACCGCAGTTTAAAATCAACCCCGCTCTACCTGGTATCGCTACAATCTTCTCTCTTCCTCTCCGATTCTCCTGTCGTCTACCTCCAACCAGCCTGACCTAAACGTACGCCATGCCGCATCACGATGGTCTACCCTTAGTCTTCCAGTTTCCTGAGGAATACACCCAGTCGGAGTCTCAAGAACATAAGGCGCTTTGGGACGAGCTTGAACTCCCGTTCTGGCTCCCGTCGCCCTGACTGCGCCAGCGCCCATCCCCTTGGCATTGATTGGCTAGGAGCCACACATTGTCGCCGAGCTTGATGCCACGGGGTTCCACGAGGTCCCCGCCGATTTTCACGCGCCCGTGCACCTGCCAGCGCATGCGCCTGCGCGTGCACGGACGCGCATGCCCGTGCCGATGCACCTGCCAGCGCATGCGCCTACACGTGCACTGACGTGCGCGCCCGTGCCGGTGCCCGTGCACATGAATGTCTCTGCCACGCCGTTAACAACGCATGTCCCCGCGCGGGTGCCAGTGCCCCCCTCAATGGCATGGATGGCCGCCGTCGACCGCTTCCTTGCACCAACGCCAGTCGCCTCCTCCCGCCAGTTGACTTGCTCCGAAGTCCAGAACATTTTGGCCTTCCTTGAAGCTAGGCTAATGTCCAGGAGTACGCCAACAACGGCGCAAGGCGCCACCATCATCGTCGATCAGTGTCCCGACGACACACAGAGCACGGCAGAGGAGCCGCTTCCCACCGCAAGACGCCCCCGCCGCCGCCGCGTAATCTATATTTGCCATGAAAAACGTTCGGATTGCCATGCTTAAAATCCGAACGTTTATCATTTCCATTTATTTTAGATCAATTGTCGTATAATTTAAAGCCGGAGTCAGACTGAATGAAATCTATGGTTTGATCGATTGAATGTTCTGCTAGAGCCGTGTCAAATTAAATAGAAAACATCATCAAGCCATGTGTATTCCTTGTCATCCAACGACCTAGACTACTTCAATGTCGAGCGCTCAACACGTTTAGCGTGCATTTAATTTCATGCCAAAAATATTGCTAATCACATAATAACAGGCAAATAATATCCTACTTAATATCCGCATGCACTTAATATTCTTCTAAATTAACCTGCATTTCACGTACACACTGACTAGTGCTGCTAGCACGTGAAACTTGTGAACGCGTCCAGATATGGTCAACGCCAACATCACCCGAGAGTTCTTCGTGTTTGCCCGTGTGTCTAATCGCAGAAGGGGAGGAGAGAGAGAGAGCACACATGGAACCCACCAGTAAGTGAAGGCAAACAGTACTAAAAATACTATTACATGTTATCCATTAAATAGGTTGTGGTAATATAAAACATTATGTGAACAAAGGGAGGTACAACAAACATTGTTGTTCTACGTATGTTGCCTATTGACGTGCGGCTTGAAGGCCCTGGTTGCATGTTCGATCCTCGTCCTTTATTTTCTAATTGGTATATGGGTCCAAATTTTTTTCATGACATGTGGGCCCCTCGGTGTGTAGTTTGTAGCACTATAATTTGTGGGTCGAAATTTGTTCAATCCAAGTGGACTATCGGTGTGTAGTTTTGTAGCTTATTTATAATAATTAAAGAGAACAACAGAGTTTTTTGCAATAATACCATGGTGCGACGTTGAAGGCGAGAAAGGATGTGCGAGAGAGCGATGGCCGAGCAAGAGGGAAATCAACTAGGGGAGTTGCGGGGGTTGTGATGGTGTTTGGAGTAGTTGTGGGCCGAATGCTACGAAAATATAATCTAAACCGACCGGAAGTGCTGACACAAATTAATCCAAGGATGGAGTGCCCCTCGCAATGTAAATAGCTCCGACTTTGAGAGGGATGGAGAGGTAGCTTCAATGTGTGGAAGATACGACATGAGAAAGCAAGGTCAATCGAGAGACATATAGATAGAGAGACAAAGTGAGTGTGGTCCTCGAGACAATCTGCGTGAGAGAGTATAGAGTGTTTTGATCGAGGCCCGAACAAGGAGATATATCATTTGTGTGTGAAAGAAAACGAGGTTAAATGAGACTCGGATAAAGAGCGCGAGATTGAGCGAGTGTGGCCCGCTGTGCAGACGAAAGAGTGAGACAGTCTCGAGGGAGTGACCTAGATAGACAACGTGCGTGTGTGTGCACGAGAGGTTGGGGGGCTAGATAGGCAATGCATGTATTTAGCGCGAGAGGGTGAGAGGGAGAGGGAGCGAGCGAGAGAGAGAGAGCTCGACATGGGGTGCAATGGCGGGTGTGTGAGGTAAATACATTTGGTAACAGAGTGGAAAAAGGTGGTTGTGTAGTTGAGAGAGTTAGAGGTCGAAACATGGAGAGAAAGAATGAATGTGTGTTGGAAACCGATAGCTTCCTAAGGTGGTTAGGAGAGGAAGATTGACTGATACAGGAAGTATGTAGCTTGTGTGCGGGGGGGGGGGGGGCTAAAAACAACATTTCAATGTAGATAGTACGAGACTTAATGTCGATGTTTCAATTCGGTGTACATTGTAATATTTGAAATGAGGACCATGCATATGGGTAATTATTTCGAATTCATGCCATAATAGGTTTCGAAAAGTTGACATTGACTCGATTTGTTGTGCTATTTTGTAGGTCATATGTTTGAATCCATCCAAAAGTTTTCTCACTACCATGGTGTTCATCATGTACATATGAATTTGTATTAAAAAAGTAGCGTGGATACAGTGAAATGCGAAATCCACGTTAGAATTGGAGATCGCTATGTGACAAACACTCTAATTCAAATAACTAATTATGTGACACACACTAATCCATGTTAGCGTGGATACCGTGTCGATTTTTTTTCAAATAACTCCTCATTAACTAATTTATAGTATCTCGTTTCGAATGACTAATTGTTGCAAGGAAAACACGGGCATGGTAATACATACAGATTCGTTTGCAAATGAAAGAAGATTCGTTTGCATTCTCAAATGTAGGCGCACCAGGCAGACCAGGGTCGTGTCATGGTAGTCGCGTGTGTCGGACGGACGCTTAGCAGCCAGCCACCCACCCCCTCCCTCCCCCCTCCGCCCAACAAAAGGACGACGACAAAATAAGTTCGCGCTTCCATGTTTCGGATTGATATATCTGGCAGCCCCAATTCTAGCCCTGCAAAATCTCCCTGCTCCACCGTCCCCTTCCGCGCCCAGATTGCTCAAATCCCTAATTCGATGCCAACCCAAGCAAAGTTCGAATCGCCCCTTGTCTCGTCTCTTTCCCCACCTCTGTGCCAGACGACAATGACAACGGTCGCGCTTCACCACCGCACCGGAGCTACTTCATCTATGCCCTCGTCCACCGCACCGGGTGGTCCACCGACAACACCGGCAGCCGCAAACCGACGTGCCTCACAGACACTAACTTCCACCACATCAGGTGCGTTTCACCGATGCCGTCTCCCAGCTCATCGGGGCTACTTCACCGAGCACATCGTCGCGCCTCTGCCCCCGAGGCCGCTGGGGCTTCACCAACAGTCTCATCCACTGCATCGTAGCGCTCCGCTGCCACTCAAGATATGCATCCATGCATGGCCAACCAACGCCAGCGCATCACCCTCAACGGCTCTGAAGTAGGTGAGCATGCCCAAACGCTGGCCCGAACTAGGTATCCACACATCACTCCCTTGTGCACTGTTCCAACGATGTTTGGATATCCTTTCACTGCTCTCTTAGCTTACACGCCTATCCAACTCTGACTTTAAGTCTTATTTCTTCTGGAGATATCATCTTAAACAAGCAAATCCATTTTTTAGCGAAGCATGACGGCGCTACGGGATCTGGTACACATCCTGCACACCCGTATAACCTTGTAAGTATCTGTCCTCCGGTACAATAACAAGGTCGATTCCTCTTATTTGATCAACCATTCGCCGTGTCAAAAATGCAGAGGGTGATGCAAGGAGCACAAGGCCTGCACATCCAAGCAAGTGGTAACATGGACTTGTACATGGAACATCCCAAGCGCAAGCAGAGCTGCAGTGAGCTTGTACAACGAGCTAGCGTAAGTCCCTGCATTTCATTTAATTCGTACTGGCATTCATGTATGATTTGTGTGTAGTGGCGGATCCACGAATTCAAGTTACCAGGGGCAAACATTTAACTTAAAAAATACGAAGGCACTCGCACTCCGGGAATCAACATAACTTGAGAAATGTGAAGCTACATGCACTTTTAAAACCAGCTAATGATCCAAAGTAGTTCAGATTATAAACACTAAATGATGCAAGCACCAAAAAACACAAAATTCAACATGGTGTACAAGGACTACAAACATGGTCTGTACCTGCTTGAATTATTTGTTCTCTGGCTGAAAATATCGAAGTGTAATTGCACCTATAACCAGTGCGCAAACTGCATATTAATATATCTATCCTGCACAAGTATGCCAATAGTTTCAAACAACATATTAGAATACTATTTATGCTAAGTTGTCATGATACAGGGACTTTCTGGTAGATGGCCTCAACGTTTCCTCAAGCAATGAAAATGCACTATAATTTGCTTGTCATCAATGCCTGCAAATCTCTATGTCTCTCTCAACATAGAAGATCATCATTAGACACTAAATCCTTCAATGGGAGCTTGCAAAATGCTTGCATTAGATCCCTCATTAGACACTATATGTTCATCACCAGGAGCATGTAAAATGTTTGCATCAAATCCTTCATTAGCAGTCTGTTCATTAGACACTTCAAGCTCAAGAACAACATGAGCTTGGGTGTTTGCACCGGAAACTTGATTAGATACATCAGATTCAGTTAGTTCAGTATTGATTGGGGGAGTTATAAAATAAGTAGAAATTGGTTTCATTTTCTCATAGATTCCCTACATACAAGCAGTTTTACAACACCGTCAGGTTTAACTATTGGCCAGAAATTGAAGAGTTGAATTAGATATAATCAGGGATGTGATCTACCTGCTCGTTGCGCATGCTACTCTTGCAAGCTGTGACTTCCCGTTTGCGCAAGCTCGATGCCATGCCCGTGCTGCCTCCCACGCAGGCTACACCCAGGGTTGGATCTTCATCTTCTTGTCCTTCCGTTTGCTTGAAGCCTGACGACCGCCCTCCAACGAGGGCGCGAGGAAGTGCTTTGTCAGTCTGTCTAGCGGCGGCTAGGTTAGGAGCAAACCAGACTGGAGGCTGGAGCGGATGAATTGGGATTTTTCCTGTCGTCGATCGATATGGGAGGTGCTCGTTTGGGCCGCGAGCCTGCTATAGGGCCTGCCTTGCACTTATGTTATTGGCCCATCCAAATTGAAACATTTTTCTTCATTTTTACATTGCCTGCTCGTGCGTTGGGACGAACAAAACTATCCTGGGCCAACCTGGACGACTGAAACTAGGTGCACACTTTCCAGCCACCCGAGGCGGCCGCCCATACCAGCCCCTATGGTGGCGTCGCCCCTTTTTGCGTGTATGATTGTGGTAGTGAAAAATATTCCAGTGGCGCTTTTGATTTACCACCGAATGGTTGAATTGCTTGTTTCTATGAACTGAGTTCGCCAATAATGTGAAGGATGCCAGTCTTTTCATCCTATTGTAGATTGCTTAGATCTTGATATGCCAAAAGTTATTGCATGAAATATACAGTAAAAGCCAGTGTGACGTGTGTGGCTACAACTAGTCTGACTACACATCCTCATATAACATAGCAAGGACGCACCATCTTACCAGATTAACCATTCGACTTACCAATGCACTGTGGGAAGAAAGAAGTATTGGGACCGCGTATCCAAGCAATTGATGCCATGGACTCCTTCATACAACCTTGTAAGCGAAAAAGAAGTTGTAGTGTGCCTGTACAAAGAACTAGCATAAGTTCAGTTACCTGCTTCTCGAAATTTTAGTTAGCCACTTATTGCAAAATTGTTCAATTACGTTGCTTGGCTTAATTTAGTTTGCTACTGATTACATAATGCCATAGCTTGTTAATCCTAGTATAGACTGCGCCTATCTATGTGTTTGATACTTACTATTAAGAATTACCTGTTGCCTGAACTTAAATAGCTACTTGTTTGTTTAACTGCTTTGCTGCTGCAACAACGGGTTACAATGATGTTAATAACTACTTTTCAGCATCCAATTGAAACTCTATAATTCCTTGTTTGTTTAACTGGTTTGATGTTATAACTCCCAGTTGAGATGTTTTGCTAACTTGAACTTTTCTGAATCCAATCAGAACTTTAATGGCAAAACAGGTTAGCCCAAGATCAAAGAGCGAGGTCCCCATGGGCGTTCTATCATCCCATAGCAGTGGCACCGGCACAATCGTGCATTATGAATTGCCAACTGCTGATGCTCTAGAGGCTAAACTAGTGGTAGAAAGTGATTCTGCTTCTGCACTTAGAGATGAAGTTGAAATGTTGAGGAAGCAAACAACACAATCGCAAGTAGTACTCAAGACAACCATTTATTATTTGGTGGATTTCAAAACGAATCAAGCGAGACTGACCGCATTGTTAAGGTCCTGAAGGAAAAAAGGAAATTAAATTCCTACTTGGTAAATCATAGGTGAAATGTTCTTTCCATCGTTGAATAACCTTTGTGTTGTTTGTTCATGTAATCAATCAAACCATTTGTTTTAGAGATCATGTAATAATTTTTTTGTTTTTTGTTTTTTGGTTTGTAATTTTATTTGAGCACAAGTCTATATTAATTGATAAGACTCGGAGACATTTCATTTCGATTGCTGTGCCAGACCTACAAATATGTCAATCGGGCTGAATGTGCATTCATCAATAATAGTAGTATAGATGGACCATAAGTGGCACGCATCGGAAAGGGCCAAGATGATGTGTTAGCTTGGCTAAAAAAGGATGCTGTTGTAGCAAAAAAAAGTACAGCGGCCTGGCTTATGTACGTTAGTTGATATTATTGATCCATATACTCTATAAGTTTTTATATGTCAGTTAGTTCTGTACATTCTTGGTGGATTGACTCGGTATTTGAATCTTGATACATTGCTTTTGTACATATCTTAATGGGAGTACACATTATGCTGCGTGTGACATTTGAGTTGGACATGAAGTATTCCAAATATTCGAATTCACCTTAAACTGGATTCTAGCTTCTGAATTAGTATCGGCATTTGTAAACCATATTCATATATGACAGTAGAATACATCTTCGTCGTCCTTTTGAACATATATAAAAACACATAGAATGATTTATAAAGATTCGTATAGGAATACAAAATGGATTCGAATTTAGTTGCCAGGGTAAACGTGGATGCTTATTGTCCCAAAATTCGAAAGAAGCGGCAAAATGTCCACTCCCACGTCAGCTGCCCGAAGCCAAATGTTTGGGAGATGGAAATTACGGTCTACCCATTACACGGACAATCCATCGGCCCGATTTCCACTGCTCTAAATAGGGGTAGGATAGTAACTTCAATTAGACGTGACACGACCGCCTCTGAGCTCATTCCGACACAGTGGGCGCCAAACATGGGCTGCAAAACACATTTGATTCAAGATCGTCCGAAAGACCTCTATTTCTCCCTCCATTTCCCCATTCATACACGATGGGCGAAAAAACAAACTCGAGTCGGCCGAAATCGATGTAGGCAAATATTTTCAATAAGGGCAGGTTTGTAAATTCACTCAGACGTGACACAACTGCCCTATGTGTCAGCCCCGTTCATACACCATGGGAGCCAACCATGGGCTCCAACCACCCTCTCCTCGCCTGAAATCACTCTGGGCAAATATTGGCGAGATGCGAGATTACCATCCTATCCCCAACCGACAAGACGTCCAAATTTTAAACGGGGGCTAAGTTCGTAACTCTCCCATATTGCAGACAGGCGCGTCCCAAAAACATGGTTCCCCGTGCCTCTCCCTCCATTTTCCTATGCATACACCGTCCGTGCTAGAACACCATCCCCACACCAGCCTCCGTCCGCCACCCCATCCATCGCCGCCGTTCTCCACCCCATCCATCGCCGCCATCCTCCACCACATCCATCGCCACCGTCCTCCACCATGCCAGAGCGCCTACCAAGACCGCGTCGTCCACTTCTAGAGATGGACGTTTCTCATCCACTGCGACGAACCAAGAGCCTTGCATCACATCCTCTCTCTTCATCGGCGCCGTCGTCCTGTTTGCCGGGGCCGCTCACACGACCTTCTCTTCCACCGCAACGGGACGTATCCCCTGATGCACCCGTCTACCATCACAGAGCTCCTTCAATGCCATCGACAGCCATCACACCCACGATGCCTACACGGCGCCGCAAGAGAGGTGGTACTTCATATCTCCTCAACTTTTTGATCTCAACCAGAAAATAGATCTTAACTTGGTTACTCTACTTTCTTTTCAGCTCTTAGAATTTAGTTCTTAGTTCGAAGCAAACAATGGCTGCTAAATATCATTTCTTCGGTTTGCAGCTTCAAATCTGCCATGGAACAGTCATAATACGGTTTAATTGATCATGTTGGTTCCGTGGTGGTTTCTTTAATAGAAATCGGAGGCAAAACCCTCTTTCGCTAAAAAAATATGCTTAGAGTTTCCCCATTTTATGATCACTATATGATCAGAATACATGCTTCGTGTCATAATAGCACTGCTCCAGCCATCAAGCTAAACAAGCTTAGTTGTTCAAATATGAATCTGATATTATTAAAACAGAGTCATTTAATTGGTCAACTAAATGTTCCTAAATTAGTTTCGAAAATGCATGTTCGCCGCTCGGGTATGTATATCTACAAGGTGCCCACAGTGGACCGGCCCACCCTGGGATATTGGGTCATCCCAGGCCCTGATTCCCCTCTGTTCTGCTGCGCGCTTCCGATCTCTACTCGCCCCCAGCCGCCTGCCTCGCCGGTGACTTGCCATTCCCAGATGGCATGACTCTAGGAGGAGACACCGGACTAACAGGAGGTCAGGAGCCGCTCGCCCAACAGCGTCACCGCTGCCCGGGCGCGCCGCCGTGCCTACCTTCCCAGTCCGTTCTGGGCTCAGGCGTGCAACACCCACTAAGGCAACCAGATTTATCCCGAGATACGTCCTCAACACTCAGCAACCACTCCTCATCACCCATTTTCTAATTGATTCCTAACTCATTAGGCAGGACTGTCATGAGGGTTTTTTGTGTGCTCAGTGCTACCTACACTTAATGGTTCATATGTATTTCGGTAATCTTTAGTCGAAAGTTCACAGGGTTATCAAAATTTTGGCCCTAGGAACAGACACAAGTCATTTTGGATTGTTGGTCGTAGTGACATTGACCCAGATTACTACTGCAAGCCAGGTTTGTTGACAATTTTACTTGTCTTTCTTACTCATTTGATATAATATCCAATTATTCACGTCGATTAGTTGCAAACAATAAGTGCTAGACAAACTTCTTGATTCTGATTTTGGACGGTCTCTTACTACAGTTATAATTCTGCATACTGTGACACCCCAAGATTTTTGACATTTATTTTATAAATTAAAATCTTGCCAGGAAATTAAAGTTTTCATTTTCTGGGTTTTTCTTGATTTCAGTACCATCCTTTCTTGGATTTTTATGGAGTTTTTATCCCAAGTGAAAACTTCCAAATATATTATTGGACTTGTTTTCCCCCTCAAGAAAAACTTTTCTATTAAAAGTGGATTTAATTGCATAACTAATTCTCCCTGAGATTTATTCCTTAAAATGTTTTTTAAGTTTTAGGACCCAATTTGCACGGCAACCTCTTGATATATTTATCTAAAATTCCAACCAAAATTTGGAGATGTTGTTGGCGTTCTGGGAACGGCGGTCCCCAGACTTGCCTGCCTGCGGCGTGGCTCAAAGGGGGGCCCAGCACGGCCCATCTTCATCAACACAGACCCAAGACCCTCGCGAGGGGCCAAGCCTCGTCGGGCGGACGACATAGAGCTTCCTTAGGCATGGCCTCATCAGGCTGGCTCGCGAGGAGGTGGAGAGATCAAGCCGGGGTACCTCACGAGGTGCCTCTGACGCAAGGCATGACGACCAAGGGCGCCAGGCGGGCGCCAGCCCGCGCAGTGTCCTCCTTTCCTCTTTGGTGGAAAGGGAGCAAGTGCAGGCGAGACAATCAAGCAAAGGCACCCGTTTCGGTGCAACGAGAACAAGACCAGCCCAACGGCAGGGAGGAAGTCATTGTGGAGCCCAAGCCAGCATCACCACCAGAGCCTTTGGCAGGCGAGGACCAACTTTTGTCAGGATAGGTGTACCAGATGTTCCCCTTCAAAATGGCCAATTGTTGGCGCCCTTCCCGCTCAATATTTGGGAAGAGGCCCAGGGCCTTTGCCTATAAATAGGACTAGCCACCCCCAGGGATGGGGAATGAAGGAGAGAGGATCGAGAATCTAGAAACCAAGAGAACTCGGCCAATCCAGAAACAAGCTGGGATCGGATCGAGTAGCATCACACAGAGAGAGAGGGAGAAGGGTGACTGAACTCCTCCTAGCAGTTCATCGCCCCAGCCAAGAATAGACCCTCGCGAGGCTGTTATTCCTTGTATTGCTCATCATCATCAGACCAAGAGGCAATCCACCACACCACAAACTAGAGTAGGGTATTACACCACAATGGTTGCCCGAACTAGTATAAACCCTGTGTCTCTTGTGCTGTTCTTTCCATAGCTTAGATCTTAGCGAGGCGGTGGGGTGCAGGTAGGTAGAAGGCGAAATCTCCGCGCGCACCCCAGTGTTCGAACCTCAAGGGTCTGTCGGAACCCGAAATCTGACATTTGGCGCGCCAGGTAGGGGTGCGCCGGAATTCGTCTTCCACCACCCTGTTCTCCTCCGACCATCGCGTCCATGTCTGACGCTCGTCGGGCCCACGCCGAGCACCGACCTGCTCTCGCTTCCTGCGTCGCCCAGACGGCTCCTGTCGGCGGGCGTCCTCGCCGTTCCCCGTCACCTGCCGTCAACGCCGCAACCGGCCCGGCGGGAAACGAGCAGCAAGCATCGTCTCAGCATCCGTCCATGCGGCAAGACGGCCGCACCGCTACTCCCTCGCTCACCCCATCTAGTTCTTCGTCCCACGCGCTCCGCGCACCCATGGAGGCTCGAGCTGCGCTCATCGCGGCAAACGAGCTCCTGCGTTACCTTCCCGTCGACGACGTCTACGAAGAATGGCTCGACCGCGTCGCCGAGCTCGTCCGCGCCGCAGGGGCTCTCTTGCGTCGTCCTTTCCGCTGCACCGCACCCCGCCCTGCGCGGGCGACGAAGCTCCGGGGGTGCCCCAGCCGCCTCCTCCTCAAGAAGGCGCCTTGGCTCCAAGGCGCGTGGCCCCTGGGCGGAACCCGCTCCATCAGGTGCCGGCGCAGCAAGAGCAGAGCTGCCAAGAAGTCCCTCGCCTGCAAGAAGCTGCCCGGGCGCTCCCTGCTCCAGCACGTCGCGACCATGCTCCTGCACGTCAAGACCCCGCGCTGCTCCCAGCTGCAGCGCAGGGGGGCCTGCAAGACCAAGCTCTCCATCACCCAAGGCCTCCCGTGGCCACAGCAGGCTGCCGTGCCTTTACCATCGAGCTACGCAGCGTCACGTGGCCCGGTAAGTTCAAGCCAGACCTGCCTCCTCGTTATGACGGCACGGCCGACCCTGCGGAGTTCCTCCAGCTCTATGAGCTGGGCATCAAAGCTGCCAATGGAGACGAGAAGGTCATGGCGAACTGGTTTCCCATGGCGCTCAAGGACGGGGCCCACACCTGGCTCCTGAACCTGGCTCCAGGCACGATCTCCTCCTGGGACGAGATGCGCACCCGCTTCATTGCCAACTTCCAAGGCACGATCTCCTGAACCTGGCTCCCGAGAGACATGTGCCGCATCAAGCAACAACCCGTAGAGACCCTGCAGAAGTACATCCAGCGCTTCAACAACGCACACCTCAAGATTCCCAAGGTGACCGAGGAGGCCATCATCTCAGCCTTCTTCGATGGCGTGCGCGACGTCAAGATGAAGGAGGAGCTGGCAATGCATGAAGACATGTGCACCTCCTTGGAGCTGTTCAACTTGGCGACCAAGTGCGCCAGGGCTGAGGAAGGGCGTCTCTCCCTCCTCGAGCTGCCTGCCGCAGACCCAGAAGAGAAGAAGCCCAAGGACAAGGATGTGAAGCGCAAGGGGGCTGCCGTGCTCGCGGCAGAACCAGACACCAAGCGGGGCAGAGATCAGCCCGAATCTTCCAAGGGCAGTCGGTACTGTGTGTACCACGACCTCCACACCCACAACACCAACGAATGTCAAGGGCTCCGAGCCGTGCGAGAAGGAAGGATCAGCCGTCGCCCCGACCACGGTGACCGGGGCTATGGCCGAGGAGGAGGAAGGAACGCAGGACGCTGGGAAGACCGCGGCCCGCGCCAAGGGTGGTGCGATCGACCTCGCGAGGACCGCTGGCAAGACCCGTCTCGCGAGGGAGACTGCAGGGATCAGCCTCGCGAGGATCGCCCGCAAGGCAACGCATGCCTCCCTCCGCTGCCGCCGCAGCCAAGGAGAAACGAGGACCGCCATCAGGACGAGGGGGCTGGGGGCTTCCAGGAGCCACGCGCGATCGCCTGCATCCTGGGCGGGGCTCAAGCCCCAGTCTCTCAGCGCATCTTCAAGCAGTTCACCCGTGAAGTAAATGCAGTCCTCCCCAAGCTCGAAGCCACGCACCCTCTCAGGTGGTCGGCGTGCGCCATCACGTTCAGCTCAGCGGATCAGCTCAAGTGTGCGGCCACAGCCGGAGTCCTCCCGATGCTTTGTTCCCCAATCATCAGCAACGTGCTGGTCACCAGGACCCTCATCGATGGCGGGGCAGGGCTCAACGTCCTGTCCGTGGAAACATTCAACAATCTCCAAGTGCCCTACAACCAGCTTCAGCCAACCAAGCCTTTATCCGGAGTCACCGACGGCTCCACGGTCCCGATTGGGCAGGTCCGCCTCCCTGTCACCTTCGGGGCACGCAACAACTACCGCACCGAGCTCATCGACTTCAACGTCGCTCACATTCGCCTGACGTACAACGCCATCCTTGGGTACCCAGCGCTGGCCAAGTTCATGGCCGTAACTCACGATGCCAGGAAGTGGCGGAGTCATCACGGTGCCCTGTGAAGAGAAGGACGCGGTGTGTTCCCTGGAACGAGCCTTTCAGGCCGCATCACTGGAAGACCCGGATCACGGAAATAGGAGGCTTCCCGAGACCACCCCAAGAAGAAGAAGACATCATCCGGCCCGGCCCCTCAGGAGGCAGGCCCCTCATGGCCCGCGCCTGCCCAGGGGGAACCTCCTTCCATCGCATAGGAAAGCGCGCCCGACGCCCTCCTCAGGCAGGGCTCGGGGGCTCTCCCCTGGAGGGCCACCGACCTGGCTAAGGTCACGGGGGAGGCGCTTGGGCACCACATGGAGGCGTGTTTCGACGCACGTTTCTCTCAAGAAGGAGTACGACAAAGAGGGCCAAACCCTCAGGAGTTCGTCGGCAAGGCCATTCAGGAGCTACAGGAGTCAAGAATCATGAGAGGCGGCCGCCGCCTACCAGCAGTGACTCCCCATCCAGGCGAGGATGGTGGGCTGCACTTCTGCATCGACATACCAGGGCTCAATCGAGTCGCCTCTCTGGAGCGCCTCTGGCCCTCGCGAGTGGGGCGCTGCGAAGGTCCACCCCACAGCTACATTCGCATGCCTTACGGCTTGCCGAACACGCCTGCCACGTACCAACGCCTCATGAGGGGCATCATGGAGGCTCAAGAGGCCAGGCGTTCCGCAGCCTTGGCGGAGATGGAGATGGTCCGCGAGGAGCCACCAGCGCCTCCGAAGCCTCCCGAGGCCCCTGGCCTGGGGGCTCGTGAGGATCGGCTTCCGCAGCCCACCGAGTCTGCTACACCAACGCTCATTCGTCCTCAACATCATCAGGCAACATCTTTCAAGTTTCATTTCCAGCTGGGAGCGCCCCCCAGGGCTGCATTATTCCCAGGATGCGTGGATCTATCCCTGCGGCATGTATCCCTTTTATTTCATGTTGTTAGCTTACTTTGTTGGGGGCGCCCCTCGGGCTGCATCATCCCCAAGTCGCTCGGGCCAGACCCAGCGGCATGTATCCCTTTTGCGTTTATTTCCGGCTATGCGTTCGACCAACCATGCTTGATTATTTGATGCCGGTCCACGGCACCTCTTCTTCTCCATGCTGACCACTTGCACGTTAAAGGGGGGGGGGTACCTGAGCATCGCGACTCAAGGCTCTTACTGGCTCTCCAGCCCTCACCCTCTGGCCTTGTCCACGGCATCGCGACCTGGCATACCAGCGATGGCTGAGACCAGCTCGAGGGACGGGACCCGAAGACGTAGAGTGCCGGCATCTAACCAAATTTGCAGGAACACATCACAAGATAAGGCCCAGTGCCAGGCACAACCCGCCTAGAGGTAGGGCCCCATGAGTCCCGCGCTGGCTCACGGGTGCCCAGATACACCTCGCCAGGCCCTACCGTGCCAGCCATGTGTCAGGGCGGGGTTGTACACGCCCCGGGGGCTCCTCCTGGAGGGGAGCCCCCTCCCACGTACCAGTGGAAGCACCATGCTCTGCGCTGGCTGACGACACTGCCGAGGAGCGGCTATGCCCGTACACATACGGAAGCGCTATGCTCCACGCTGGTGATAAACAACTGAGGGTGGCCCCCGGGCCGCATCAACCTCAGGGAGCCTAGAGCTCAGTGTCGAGCCTCATCGCAACGCCTCCCCTCGGGAGTGCCGCGCGAGGGGGCTGGGCACGAGGGCTGCGCCTGGGTCACGCCCAGATGCACGCCACCCAGCCAGGCCCCCTCGGGCCTGGTTCGTCGCGCGTCTCTCCCCGAGCGGAGCCAAGGTACGAAGGCCGTTTGAGCGTCAAGGGGGACTCTTGAGCATCGCGACTCAAGAGCCTAACTGGTCACGTAGCCCCTCACTCCTTAGTTTCGAAAGGCTAACGGCGGTTGAGGTATGCGCGGGGTCGTGCTCTGCAGACGTAGAACGGTAGATCCACCCACATCTCACCTCCCTACTTGTTGTTCATGCGCTAAGGGGGACTCCAGAGCATCGCGACTCAGGAGCCTAACTTGTCACGTAGCCCCTCACTCCTTGGTCCCGTCCTGGTTTCCGGTCGGGGCTAACGGCGGCTGAGGTATGCGCGGGGCCGGGCTCTGCCGGCGTAGAACATAAGCAAGTAGGAAGGAAAAGCGTAAAAATTTCAAGGAATTCAAAAGCAAATATTACAGTCCACACTGTTATCTCAATGCCAAACGCAAGTTTAAACGCCTCCCCGAGGCATGGTACATATGCAGGAATTGAAGGCAGGACAAGAGCCACAACGGAGTCACTTGTCGGCGGTGGAGCAGCGCGGAGTGGGTTCGCCTCATGGAGCAGCAGGGTCAGGAGCGCCTCGCTTCGGCTTGGTGTTGAAGGCCCGGAACATCCCCAGCAGAGCCTCCGCGCGACCCTTCACGGCCTCGGCAGCGGCAGCGGCACGCTCGCCGCTTGGTGGCTCCAGCAGGCTGTCGAGGTCGACGCTGGGATCGCGAAGGTAGATGCGGGTGAGGACCCGCGTCAGCGCTGCAGAAGACAGGACGCGCGCCTCAGCCTCGGCTGTGGGGCCAAGGCCAAGGGCGACATCTTCAAGAGCGTGAACCAGGAAGGGAAGCAGCTTGGCAGGGCCGTCCTCGGCGCCAGCCAGCGGGCTCTCCAGGCCGCTGATGTAAAGCGTCCTTAGCGAGGAGCGAGCCTTCGCCTCCATCTCCGTGAAGGCCACGCGGTCCTCGGCAAGGACCTGGGCCTTGTCTTCCAGCTTGACCTTCCTCACCCCTAACTCCTGCTCCAGCGCGCCTAGGCGGTCACGACGCTTCCTGAGCCTGGCCTCCCGGTCCTTGATGGCCGCCTCGCGAGCCTTCACGCCTTTTTCCTGCTCTTGGCGAAGGCAGGCCTCTTTCGCGAGCTGGTCCCGCAGGCCTTGCGGCTCGTCCTCCAGCACCTTGCAGCGACCACGGACGTCGACCACCTCCCCCAGGGCTGTGTCACGAGCAGCCTTCGCCTCAAGGATGGCCTGCCTCTCCTCATCGCAAGCCGTCGAGGCCTGGACCAGCGCCGCCCGAATCGAAGCGTCGGAGCGAATCCATCCTGAAGCCAGCTCCAAGCGCCCGGCCACCAAGCGACGTTCGGCGCCAAGAAGATCCTACCGTAGCCGGTCCAGCTCAGCAGCAGCACGATCCAGAACGGCAGGAGGAGTCGAAGAGACAGCGGTCGGTGGAGTAGGAGGAGAAGGCGGCGGCACGACCACAGCATCCTGAGGCGGAGCCTGCTGCACCCCAACGGCTGTGGAGGCGGCAGCAGGCAAAGGCACCTCGGGAGTCGCTTGGGCAATGGGGGTGAGCTCGCCCCAGCCGGCTCAGCCAGGCCTCGCGAGGATGACCGGGCAGGAGAGGCCCGTGCATCGTGGTCACCTTCCTTCGCGGGCAGAGGCGCTGCCCCGGATGGAACCTCAATAGCTCCCTTCAGCTTCTTTGCTGCAGGCGCCAGCCTATCCAAGAGATGCGGACGTCAAGCATCAGCAGCAGAACAAGAAATAAAGACAAGAATCAAGCGCTTATGGGTCGTTGCCAGTGAGCTCAAGCAGTCTCCTGCCAAATTTGAAGCCCGAAAGCCGGCTGGAAGGGTAAACCTCGGGAAGCTCGGGAGCGGAAGGCGCGTCTGCGGTCCGCCTCGGGGCCGGGGCAGACCCACGGGAGATCAGCTCGGTCTTGTCCTTCTTTGGGATCGGGGGCAAGCTCCCGCCGCCCTGCTCATCATCATCCTCATCGTCATCGCTCGGAGAGAGGTGGAGAACGCGGGGCCTGCGCCGGGGGAGGGGAGCCCTCGACTCTCCGTCAGTCGCCTCGGAGTCAGCCCCTTTTCCCGCTCCCCTCCTTCCTCCTCTTCGCGGGAGTCATCGAAGGACACGTCCACCAGTTCCTCGGGAGCTTCCGTGGGCACGGGCCCATCCCCGTTGAAGACGGGCATGGACTCCACTACCTGCTCCCAGTCATCGCGGAGGAACAAGGGCGTAGGAGCACCCTCCAACCTCGCCAGATCGCCCCCGACCAGAGATTGGAGGACCGCAGCCAGATCTTCGTCGGCCAAGGCCGCGGGGCTCAGATGGGGCCTCCACATCGGAAGTGAGTACTGCCGAAGCGGAGCCAGTTGGTGCTCCAGGAATTCCCTCAGCAGCGACGCGTCGGTTAGCTTCGCCGCCGCCAGGTTAGCCGGCCTCAGGTCCGCGTCCATATTCTCCAACACCAGCTTCCTGCGGGGGTCCGCGAGCTCCGCTCGACCCCAATCGCTGGAGCTCGTGGGTTGCTCTGTGGGCAAGATCAGTCGAGGGTGGATGCGCCCAGCATCTGCCAAGACGCACTTGCTCCTGAAGCCCTCAATCCTTTTCCCGGGGCTCGAAATGGCAATGGCGCCACCGTACCCGATGAAGCTCGCGCACGCGGAAGCAGGACCGCGGGAGGCCCGGAGGTAGAAGTAGTGGCGCAGCAAGGCCACTGAGGGCTACACCCCTACGTGAGCCTTGCAGTAATAGGCGAAGATTGCCAGGAGAAGGACGGAGCTGGGGTGGAGATGCAGAGCCTGTAGCTTATAATGGCGGAGGACAGAGAAGAAGAACTCGGAGAAGGGAGGCACCAGGCCAGCAGCAATGGCGCTTACAAAGAGTGGATAGAAGGTGCTCCCTTGGCCCTCAGGGGTGGCGGAGCCGGCCTTGAACACCTTCGCCCCGTCGATGCCCTACGCCGCCGTCATCCGGCACAACCAGGCGAGGCTCGCCTCCGACACGTTCGGCGAGTCCAGGGCAGACGAGTACCAAGCTCCGGTCGGGGACTGACGAGGCGCCATGGCTTCCAGGTCATGCGGTCGAAGTAGATCTGGAAATTTTGGAGGAAGGAAGGAGAAGCTCAAGAAAGGGGATCTGAGCAGCAACCGGAGAAAAAAAAAAGCAAAGCCGAGGCAGATGCCGCTCCTTTATCAACTCGCGTGGTTGCTGAGGCGCTCACGTCCAATCAACCGCCACGCGGCGCCCAAGGCCGCAGGCTGTTAGGGCCCGTGGCGCTTCGCCCTTGCCCTTTCGCCTCCCTGCACGGCCAAGTCCGGGCGCGCCTTGAGCCCGGGGGCTACTGTCGGCGTTCTGGGAACGGGGGTCCCCAGACTTGCCTGCCTACGGCCAGTGGCGTGGCTCAAAGGGGGGCCCAACACGACCCATCTTCATCAACACAGACCCAAGACCTCGCGAGGGGCCAAGCCTCAAGGGGCGGACGACATGGAGCTTCCTCAGGCACGGCCTCATCAGGCTGGCTCGCGAGGAGGCGGAGAGATCAAGGCGGGGTACCTCACGAGGTGCCCGTGACGCAGGCCATGACGACCAAGGGCGCCAGGCGGGCGCCAGCCCGCGCAGTGTCCTCCTTTCCTCTTTGGTGCAAAGGGAGCAAGCGCAGGCGAGAGCATCAAGCAAAGGCACCCGTTTCGGTACAACGAGACCAAGACCAGCCCAACGGCAGGGAGGAAGTCATTGTGGAGCCCAAGCCAGCATCATCACCAGAGCCTTTGGCACGCGAGGACCAACTTTAGTCAGGATAAGTGTACCATATGTTCCCCTTCAAAATGGCCAATTATTGGTGCCCTTCCCGCTCAATATTTGGGAAGAGGCCCAGGGCCTATGCCTATAAATAGGACTAGCAACCCCCAGGGATGGGGAATGAAGGACAGAGGATCGAGAATCTAGAAACCAAGAGAACCCGGCCAATCCAGAAACAAGCTGGGAACAGATCGAGTAGCATCACACACACACAGAGAGAGAGAAGGGTGACTGAACTCCTCCTAGCAGTTCATCGCCCCAGCGAAGAACAGACCCTCGCGAGGTTGTTCTTCCTTGTATTGCTCATCATCATCAGCCCAAAAGGTTATCCACCACACCACAAACTAGAGTAGGGTATTACACCACAATGGTGGCCCGAACTAGTATAAACCCTGTGTCTCTTGTGCTGTTCTTTCCATAGCTTAGATCTTAGCGAGGCGGTGGGGTGCAGGTAGGTAGAAGGCAAAATCTCCGCGCGCACCCCTATGTTCGAACCTCAAGGGTCTACCGGAACCCGAAATCCGACAGATGTTATGTGATGTGTTCAAATCACTTTTATGCAAACATATAATTCATTCATTGAGTATTTTTGAGCTCTACCCCAAGTTTTCAAAACTGGTCCAGATGGCAGTATTGCACTACAACCCTTTTAAATACTTCTTTCTAGCCTCCACCAAAATTATGGGACGTTAATAGGAGCATATTATTCAACTTTATGCAAAAACTCATTGATGTTCTTTGAAAAATTTGAGTGAAACAACCTCTTTTTCATACTGGTCCAACCTGGTGATTTCTACAGCAACCCTAATTATTTTTGCTCTAGTGACCATATGCTTTCTCCTGCTTATAGCACTTGCTACAAAACCCTTAAGTCCAGGAGAGTGGACTCATTGGGAGGTTTTAAGTGCATGAAGCAGTGCCTTTTTCCTTCTGTCCAAAATCAGATTCCTCACAAACTTGCACTAACAAGTTCGAGCTTTTGGCAAACTAACTTCACCACTCTCTTACTCATCTAAAGAGACTCTAATCTAGAGATTTGGGCCACCCCAAGGAATGCCTAGGTGACTGTGGCATTTTGCCAAACACCTTGAGGGCATTAACAACTTTGACATGACTTTTGTCATTGCACTGTGACCTTGCACCTCTGGGAAAACTAACATGTCCACCAAGCCTCTATATGACTTTAACCTAGGTCTGTTAAACCCCAACCTCTCCCAAGACCTCTAGCATGCCCGGGCATTTTGACGAGCACGTCCCGTGCGTGCTCTGGGTGCGCCCAGAGCGTGCGTTTTGCACGCGCGTGCAACTGAGCCGCCGCGTCGCGCCCACCCCGCGCCACTGACCCTTGCTCGCCCGCAGAGCTGCGCCCGACCTCATCCGATCGCAGGAAACAGCCAAGCCCTCCCCTGGCGCCCTACAGGGCCGCCGTCAGGTCGGCCACAACGGCTAGCGGCCGGCCACAGTGGCTCCTACCCCGGTCGGCGTCGCCCGAGCCACCCCGGCTCGCCACCTGCCCCTTGGGGCAGCGCGAGCTCATCCACAAGCGTGTCCCCTAGCGCTTGTCGCCGCCACGACCCCCTGCAGCAACAGAGAGGCGGTTCGCTGGCAACCTTATCCACTGCCGCCGTGGAACCGACCTCGTTGCACTATAAAGAGAGACCCCGAGCTCACCTGAACACCCATGCGACCTCAGTCCACTCCCCTAGTTCCCCCGTAGCCAACAATCGAAGAGAAGAGGTCATCTTCCCGAGCTCCGGCAGGATCAACCGCCGCCGCCCTCCAGTCCATTCGGTCACAACCCAAGCCCCTCTTGTCAAACTAGCTCCACCATTCGAATCCCCGTGACCCCGCGGAGCTACCCAACGCCTCAATCTAGCTCGGGAACCACCCTAGCCCCGGCCCCCAAAAGCTCCCGAGGCCACCTTCGCCGAGGAGCTCGCCGCCGGCAGCTCCCTCCGTCCCCTCCATCCTGGCGGCCACTAGGAGGACCGCCCTGGAGTGGCAGGTCTATCCCCGCCCTTGGGGCCCCACGAGGAGACGCCAATCGTCGGCGACGATCGCCGGAGTCCCGCCCCCTCTCGGGCAGAGGAAGAAGAGGGAAAGGAGACCGATCAAACCTGACCAGTGGGCCCTGTGGACCCACTGTTAGTGACCCCGCACTAGTCCACGTGTTTAAGTGAAAGCGCATCACCCCAGAGTACGTCTCCTCTGCTCGAAAACGTATTCTCATCGATGCGTTTTTCTTTTTTCTGTTTTATTTTAAAAACAGATTTTGACTAAACTTTGACTGGCTATAACTTTTAAAATATAAATCCAAATGACTTGATTCTTTTTCTGTTGTTCCTCAAATATTGTCTAGTTTATTTTCATATTTATTTCAAAATTTTCCAAGCAACTTTTTTGTACTGTTTTAAAATTATGTGATAATTTAAATATTTCCAAAAATAGGATTTGTTGGAGAGAGAAGGAAACTTTCAAAGTTTTGGAATACACCCTGCCTCTCCACAACTTAAAGGAAAGCATTCTGAACCCTGGCATAATATTTTGTGGATTGTTTGATACGGTTATAATACCACCTCGACATGAAGCATTAATTATTATTTTTATATAACGATATGATCATACTCATTGAGTGCATAAATGAAAATTCTTGCTGTTAGAAATGGATATGCTTTTGATAGCAATCACCCTCGTATGCCTCTCATGCCTACCGGGAAGGATCCAGGAAAGCCTCTGTCTTCGGTAGACACGAGCTTGTCCCTCGTCGAGACGGTTATGACCGATGGGGCAGGGGAGGTATGATGAGTGGTGGTTGTGTGGGATGGATGTGAAATATTATTCTTGAGATAATCATGCAGGACATACTTAAGCCTCCTGAGTCGGCCATAGGTCGAGTCTTGTTCCAATAACCCCCATGCTTGTTTCGTGCTGCCACTTGTCCCTGCCATAGGTAGGGTACGGTTCAGTAAGTTGTCAACCCCTGTCTTAGCACACACAGTACAGAGAGGCCATGGTGGAAGATACCGGTTGCAACCGGTAGGCATGCCACCTGGTCCGGGGGCATGGGTGTTTCTGGTTGGGAACGAGGGGGGGGCACCCCTTAGAGCGCGCGAAAGAAATTTGATCCCATGCTACACGTGGTTGTAGCCTCCCCACTTAGAGTTTTGCTTAACAGGTGTCATGGGTGATTCCAGACACGATTAAAAGCTGGTGTGTGCATGTCAGGCGTGTTTTCGACAAAAAGACCGTAAACGGAATTAGTTCCTTTGGACTAAAGAAATCCGTTACTCGTGGGTAAAGAGTACGCCCTCTGCAGAGATATTAAACCTATTAGAATAGCCGTGTCCATGGTTAAGGACTACAGTCTGGGATGGGTCAAGTGTCGGTCTTAGTGTCGGTCTTCGGAGGACAAACTACTAAACCAGAGTATTGATTATGACTTGTGATATATGATGGTTATGATTATTATCATTGTGGACTAACCGTTTTGCATTGTTTGAAATAGTGAATATCCCATGGATGGTACTACCTCCTGGATATTCACTGTGATTATGTTTATATATAAGCCCTTTATGTGGCGTCGCTCAGACGCCCGACTGCGGCATGTTTGCTATTTAATTTACTTATAAGCCCTTTATGTGGCGTCGCTCAGACGCCCGACTACGGCATGTTTGCTATTTCATTTACTTATAAGCCCTTTATGTGGCGTCGCTCACACGCCCGACTGCGGCATGTTTGTTATTTCATTTACTTATACGCCCTTTATGTGGTGTCGCACAGACGCCCGACTGTGGCATGTCCGTTATTTCATTTACTTATAAGCCCTTTCTGTGGTGTCGCTTAGACGCCCGACTGAGGCATGCTTGATATTTTTATCCTTTCGAGGTGTCGCTTCAGACACCCGATCGATGCTTTATATTTTTACATCCTGATTGTTTACTCATGATTTATTTAAATGATCTACTTGCGTGCATCATGAACCTTATTTCATAACTGACGAAGTGATCATAGGATATTTTAAAGCATGCTTATCAGTGGCTATATTATACCTGTGTTCTTAATGTCTGCGAGTACATTCAAAGTACTCACTGGCTTGTCCCTGGCTATTGTCTTGGCCAGATTTCTTGCGTAGAGAGGAGCATTGTGATGACAGCCCCGGAACCTACCCAATGGAGATAGCAGCCTCGCGAAGATAGGAGTTATCCTGGTCAGCTGTTCCTGTGGGAAATGGAGTCCCATAAACGTTGATGATCCGCAAACCGCTTCCGCCATCAACCACTAGAAAACCAATTTTTGTACTCGTAGGCCAGAATGGTCTTGTACTACATATTATGTACTTTGCTTGGAGTTTCTGTATCAAGTTGGTGCCTCATCAGCTAACAGTAATCCTGGGGCTGATGAGCACAAGGGCCATTTTCTGGGAAATTATATCCCAAAAAAAACCGGTCCTGACAAACTTGGTATCAGAGCCAGGCTGACCATTGGCTAATCCTATCTGAGCCAGGTCGAAAACCTAGGTAAACCAACCCACCACACCTTAACCAAACCCCGGCCAACCTTCTCGTGTAAGATAGCCACACAGTGACCCGACACCTCTTGGCAGTTGGTGCCCAACCTATCAGCCTAGCCTATCGATCATGCGCCAGTGACCGGCCCCTAAATAGTCTTTTTCGCAAGCGTGCGAGGAAAGACTCCGTTCCCTTTTTCTATAAAAAGGGCACGCTAACCCCAACCCAGCACAGCACAGCCTCTACCCCAAACCGAGCTAAAATGCCTGGCCGCATTATTCACAATGAGACCACAGCAACCAACCTTGGAGGTTTTGTGACCGTGCTAGCAAACCTCACCCACCGTTCATGTGCGTTAGAAGAGCCCCCAGAATATGTTGTGTACCAAGGGCCCATGAGCGGTGAAAGCCGTCAGTTCTAGGCCACTGTGCACGTCTATGGTAGTGGTCTATCGCCAGAACGCCCCTACAGGTTCACCGGAAGGACAACTTCCTTTGAGCCACAAGCCATCCAACTAGCCGCTCGAGAAGCTATAGTTCAACTCCGGCACTTGTCACCCAGAGTTAACTGTCGCTCCTTCTACTACTGCCCCAGTCGTGACGGGTATGGTAGACCACCCCAAGTCTCCAACGGAGACCATGAGACAGATCCTGCATTATTGCATCTGGTGCGCTATGTAAGTGCACTAGAGGGGTTGTTCGATCAGATCACGCTTGATATGATCGCAGCTCGTGGAGAACTGGTTCGCCGACCCCCAGCTAGAAGAGAAGTTGAGCCCGACGCCGACAGCCCAATCATGCTGTTCGGACAACTGATCGAGACCTTGAGGTCAACCCCAGCCATCAAGCAAGGTGCCTTGATGACCGAAGAAGTGCTTCGTCGCCTTTTGGGAACACACTCCAGCGGGATTGTGGCCAACAATCCCCGTGATGGTCACCATCGCTACCCCGACCCTGCAGTTCCTCAACCCCCTCCGGCTAACCCCGATAGTGAAGCCAATGGAGAAGCCTCGACGTCCACAAGGCACGCCCGCTTAGATATGAACGAGGTAGACTAAGTCACTCGAGCAGTACCGAGTCTCGGCTTGTCCTCACCCTGTAATTGTGTGATCTTGTATCACCACAATGTTGTCTATGTGTGCGCCCCAACTTAAAAAGTAGTTGTGTTGATGTACAACCGCATTTTTAATTCCGGGCGTAGCTACCAAAGACCAACCCCGAAGGCACCCACAGTAACGCGTCACTTTTGTGGGATGTGTATCTATGACTTTGACCCCGACCCCATGAGGGCCGAACCAGCAAACTAGTGCCCTTCACCGCGGTAATAACCCAGCCGGAAGGCTATATAAATGGCCACCTCGTGACCTTACCGAGTACCCCTCATCTTGTGCGCAACCCTCACTACCATTTCTTGCCATGTCGAGCCCTAGCATTTATCTGAGAACCCCATATGCAACCCCAGGTAGCTTTGTTAAAATATTGTGGGACTTTACCTGCAGTACCATGGGCTCTACCCAGCCACCCCAGTACGAGCTGCTCAAATCGAGGATCACCCCTTCCACCTCGAGATATTGGGCAGTAGTGCACATCCCTCCCGTAAATTCAAAGCAAGACCCCACGGAAGTCTCCTTCCTGGGGAAATCTATGCCGACTCCGCAGATGGCCATAGAAGCAGCTGCACACGAAGCGATTGTTCGCCTTCGATTCGCGGTACCCTATGCCAGCGAACGAGGGTATTATTACTTTCCGAGCCGTGGCACCCGGAGAAGTAGCAGTTTTTCCCGGTGGACGAATTGAGAGAGACCCAGTACTGGCCAACCTTGTCCGGTATGTCATCACTCAAGAGCATTTAACCCAACGAGTGATGGGTTATCTCCAGAGCCTCGCTGATTTAAATCCTCAGATCGCCATCGGCAGACCACTGAGGCCCGGCCAGGAGAGACGCGTTCATCGACTGATCAACCCGCTTCCCCCGATAGAAGAAGAGTGCGCTCCAATACCAGAGACGTTTTCTCGGGACCCCGTCCACTTACCGTTTTCATTCTAGACATCACTGCTATGTTCTTTTATTCTCGCATTTAGCTAAGTGTTGTAACTCATGCGTGTTATTCTAAATCTTGTGCTATGGGGTAAATATGTGGTTTCAATTGTGGTGAGTAGTTTTTGCTGCTGTAAATTTTGATTTAACTAGTTTTCACTCGCGAAACACCCTGGAGTGAGATTTCTTTTTCCTGAGCTGCTGCAGCATACACCTCCTCATGACATGGATTTTTTTTTCACGTAGCACCATGGCAGCAGACTCACAGCCACAACCACTCGAGCACATACACTACTCGCAACACCACGTAACCGTGTTGCATCTGGCTAATCATCTCCCTAATACACCACAGTCTCTGAAAGAGAGATTAGTGGGTAATCATCCAGGTGCAAGTACCTCCCTCACACCGACAACAGTTAGCACCCAACACCACACCTACTCCTCGTGACCACCGCCACCGCGGAGAGCCAACACTCGAGCGGCAGCATCACGACGATCATCGAGGATCATCGCACACAGGAGCACGGAGAGCCCCAGCAATGCCGCCAGCCCTCCGCACACCAGGATCACATACCAGTCCGACACCGCCCCTGCCATTAGAGCCTCGTCTCGAGCTTCTGTAAACGGAAATGGAGGAGGAAGAAGGAGAAGGAGAAGCGAGGCCAGGTGTGAGGAAGAAGAGAGGAGCACCTCGGCCGTTTTATAGTTCGAGCTCGGTGTACGGTGGGCGAAGTCCACCAGCGCCGCTCGTCGCCCGATCGCTGGTGTTCGGAGGCGAATCCGCGAGTAGTGCCGACAGCACGCTGGCCCGCGAGGTGAGTGCATGCTGCACAGGCAGCTAGCACGCCGCGCACTACCGCGGACGGCCTAGATGCCCTACGCGCTAAACTTCGCCGGTGGAGCAAGCGCGGGAAAGCGCGCGGGAGAGAGGAAGAAGACATAACCGGAGGAAGAAGGAGAGACTGACAATGGACCCCGGGTCCACCTATCAGCCAGAGAGAGCACTGTGCTCTCGGGTGCGACTAGCGTATTTTAAATTTAGAATTTATTCTAAATTTACTGTATCCAACGTAGAAATCCCTCGTTTTCCCCTAGCCGTAGGTTTTTCCATGCAGCGCAAGTGCTCCACACTGTGGTTTTGACCCACTTATTGCCCGCTCACTGTAGCTACATTTTATTGCATTTTAAAAAAAACAGCTTTTAGCAAATCTCGAGGACGAGATTTTTCTTAAGGGGGGTAGTATTGTGACACCCCAAGATTTTTTACATTTATTTTATTAATTAAAATCTTGCCAGGAAATTAAACTCTTCATTTTCTGGGTTTTTCTTGATTTCAGTACCATCCTTTCTTGGATTTTTATGGAGTTTTTATCCCAAGTGAAAACTTCCAAATATATTATGGGACTTGTTTTCCCCCTCAAGAAAAACATTTCTCTTAAAAGTGGATTTAATTGCATAACTAATTCTCCCTGAGATTTATTCCTTAAAATGTTTTTTTAAGTTTCAGGACCCAATTTGCACTGCAACCTCTTGATATATTTATCTAAAATTCCAACCAAAATTTGGAGATGTTATGTGATGTGTTCAAATCACTTTTATGCAAACATATAATTCATTCATTGAATATTTTTGAGCTCTACCCCAAGTTTTCAAAACTGGTCCAGATGGCAGTATTGCGCTACAACCCTTTTAAATACTTCTTTCTAGCCTCCACAAAAATTATGGGATGTTAATAGGAGCATATTATTCAACTTTATGCAAAAACCCATTGATGTTCTTTGAAAAATTTGAGTGAAACAACCTCTTTTTCATACTGGTCCAACCTGGTGATTTCTACAGCAACCCTAATTATTTTTGCTCTAGTGACCATATGCTTTCTCCTGCTTATAGCCTTTGCTACAAAACCCTTAAGTCCAGGAGAGTGGACTCATTGGGAGGTTTTAAGTGCATGAAGCGGTGCTTTTTTCCTTCTGTCCAAAATCAAATTATTCACAAACTTGCACTAACAAGTTTGAGCTTTTGGCAAACTAACTTCACCACTCTCTTACTCATCTAAAGAGACTCTAATCTAGAGATTTGGGCCACCCCAAGAAATGCCTAGGTGCCTGTGGCATTTTGTCAAACACCTTGAGGGCATGAAAAACTTTGACATGACTATTGTCATTGCACTGTGACCTTGCACCTCTGGGAAAACTAACATGTCCACCAAGCCTCTAGATGACTTTAACCTAGGTCTGTTAAACCCCAACCTAACCCAGGACCTCTAGCATACCCGGGCATTTTGATGAGCACATCCCGTGCGTGCTCTGGGCGCGACCAGAGCGTGTGTTTTGCAGGCGCGTGCACCAGAGCCGCCGCGTCGCGCCCACCCCGTGCCACTGACCCTTGCTCGCCCGCAGAGCTACGCCTGACCTCATCCGATCACAGGAAACACCCAAGCCCTCCCCTGGCGCCCTACAGGGCCGCCGTCAGGTCGGCCATGGCGGCTAGCGGCCGGCCACAGTGGCTCCTACCCCGGTCGGCGCCTCCCGAGCCACCCCGGCTCGCCACCTGCCTCCTGGAGCAGCACGAGCTCATCCACAAGCTTGTCCCCTAGCGCTTGTCACCGCCACGACCCCCTGCAGCAACAGAGAGGCGGTTCGCCGGCGACCTTATCCACTGCCGCCGCCGAACCGACCTCGTTGCACTATAAAGAGAGACCCCGAGATCATCTGAACACCCATGCGACCTCAGTCCACTCCCCTAGTTCCCCCGTAGCCAACAATCGAAGAGAAGAGGTCATCTTCCCCAGCTCCGGCAGGATCAGCCGCCACCGCCCTCCAGTCCATTCGGTCACAACCCAAGCCCCTCTCGTCAAACTAGTGCCACCATTCGAATCCCCGTGACCCCGCGGAGCTGCCCAACACCTCAATCCAGCTCGGGAACCACCATAGCCTCGGCCCCCAAAAGCTCCCGAGGCCACCTCCGCCGAGGAGCTCGCTGCCGGCAGCTCCCTCCATCCCCTCCGGCCTGGCGACCACCGGGAGGACCGCCCTGGAGTGGCGGATCCATCCCCGCCCTCGGGGCCCCACCAGGAGACGCCAATCGTCGGCGACGATCGCCGGAGTCCCGCCCCCTCTCGGGCAGAGGAAGAAGAGGGAAAGGCGACCGGTCAAACCTGACGAGTGGGCCCCGTTGTAACGCCCTCGATGCGGCTATATCTCCCACGTGTCGAAGCACGACTTAGAGGCATAACCGCATTGAAAGCAATGTCGCAAGTGAGGTAATCTTCACACAACCCATGTAATACATAAGGGAAAGAGATACATAGTTGGCTTACAATCGCCACTTCACGCAATACATGAGTAAAGCATTACATCAAACAGATACAATCAAGGTCTGACTACGGAACCAAAATAAAAGAAGACTAACCCAAATGCTACACAGATCCCCGATCGTCCCAACTGGGCTCCACTACTGATCAACTGAAATGAAACAACACAATGAACAAGATCTTCATCGAGCTCCTCCTTGAGCTCGGGTGCGTCACCTGCACGGTTTCATCGGCACCTGCAAACTGGTTTTTGGAAGTATCTGTTAGTCACGGGGACTCAGCAATCTCACACCCGCGAGATCAAGACTATTTAAGCTTATGGGTAGGAGAAGGTAGTGAGGTGGTGCTGCAGCAAGCGACTAGCATATCTGGTGTCTAACATACGCAAATGAGAGCGAGAAGAGAAGGCAAAAGCACAGTCGAACAACTATGATCGAGAAGTGATCCTAGAACAACCTACATCAAGCATAACTCCAGCACCGTGTTCACTTCCCGGACTCCTCCGAGAAGAGACCATCACGGTTACACACGCGGTTGATGTATTTTAATTAAGATCAACTTCGGGTTTTCTACAACCGGACATTAACAAATTCCCATCTGCCACATAACCGCGGGCACGGCTTTCGAAAGATAATACCCTGCAGGGGTGTCCCAACTTAGCGCATTATAAGCACTCACGGTCAACGAAGGATATTCCTTCTACCGGGAAGACCCGATCAGTCTCGGAATCCCGGCTACAAGACATTTCGACAATGGTAAAACAAGACCAGCAAAGCCGCCCGATGTGCCGACAAATCCCGATAGGAGTCGCACGTATCTCGTTCTTAGGGCACACCGGATGAGCAAGACGTCGGGTTGGCATAGACCCTGATTGCCCAAGGGCGCCGGACATCGCTCGGTTTGGACCAGCAATCGAAGGAGAACTGGCCCGGGGTTTAAAATAAAGATGACCCTTGAGTCTGCAGAACCCAAGGGAAAAAGGCTTAGGTGGCAAATGGTAAAACCAAGGTTGGGCCTTGCTGGAGGAGTCTTATTCAAAGCGAACTGTCAAGGGGGTCCCATAAATCACCCAACCGCGTTAGGGACGCAAAATCCGGGAACATAATACCGATATGACGGAAACTAGGGGCGGCAAGAGTGGAACAAAACACCAGGCATAAGGCCGAGCCTTCCACCCTTTACCAAGTATATAGATGCATTAATAATATAAGAGATATTGTGATATCCCAACAAGTAAACATGTTCCCACAAGGAGCAACATCTCCATGTTCCAACAAGGAACAAACTTCATCTTCACCTGCAACTAACAACGCTATAAGAGGGCTGAGCAAAGCGGTAACATAGCCAAACAACGGTTTGCTAGGATAATCTGGGTTAGAGGCTTGGTTTAACAATATGGGAGGCATGATAAGCAAGTGGTAGGTATCGCAGCATAGGCATAGCAAAAGAGCGAGCAACTAGCAAGCAAAGATAGAAGTGATTTCGAGGGTATGGTCATCTTGCCTGAGATCCCGCTAGGAAGAAGAACGAGTCCATGAAGAAGACAAACGGACGTAGTCGAACGAATCCTCACAACTCCGGAACGAAACCGAAGCTAACGAGAGAAACAACCCGGAAAGAAACAAACAACATAGTAAACAATCATCACATAAACATGGCATGATGCACAATCAAGTATGATGCATGTTCGGTTTAAATATGCATGGCATGATAAAGTGCAACAAACAACCCTACAAATTAAGTGGAGCTCAATATGCAACGAGTTGCATATTGACGAGACACCACATCAATTATTTAGTTTACTCCCGTTTATGTACACATCAATATTAAATGTTGCTTAACATGGCAAGAGGTGAAACATAATAAAACTACCAATTTAGGCAATTTAAATGAGGCCGGAGATAACAAACAACAAATCCGGAATATCCTCATATGCATATTTTGAATTTGGTACTGTTTTGTCCTAAAGCATATTTTAATGTTGTTAAACAGTAAAATACAATGCAACATGTTAATCTATGCATTTTTCTACCCCATTTATATATAAAGTTTATTAAATTCAGAGATACGGTTATTTAGTTATGAAATAAATCATTTTAGCATGCTATTTATGCAAATTATCTCAAACATCACATTTAAACATTTTAAACATGGATGAGAGATGGATATTAGGAAACTAGATGAATTTTAAGCATTTTACATATATAAATTATTTACATGTGATGCACGGTTGTGGAGTTATTATATGCATGAACATGGAGGGTTTTTGTGCAAAACTGTTAACTCTGCATAATGACTAAATTCGCAGCAGGAAAAAAAACACATCGGGCCGAATCAAGCTAGCCCAATAGGAGGAAAAACAGAGGCGGGGCGCTGGGGTGTGGCCTCACCCAGTGGGCCTTGACCCGGTCGGTGCAGAGGCTGAGGAGGCCGGTTGGGGAGGTCGGACGCGGGCCAGCTGGAGCCTGGCGCGGCTGGGCTTGGTGCGATCTGGCGCTGGCTCCAGACGAACAGGGACGTGGTCAACGGCGATGCGGTCCTTGCTTGGGCACAGGCGTGCGCTCGAGGCAGGGTTGTCCTCCTCCAGCTCAAAGCAGAAGCATAGGAAGAAGGCGCTGGCGGCCGGCTGCGGGACTCCGGGACGGCGCGGCGGCGGATCTGACCGATGCAGTCAACGGCGCGGCGGTTGCAGCTGCCGTTCATTGCAGAGGAGATGCAGCGCAGCGAGGGGCTTGCAGCGGCGGGCGCGATGCTGGAGAGGAAGCAGGCTTGGCGCGGAACTTGGCCAGGCGGAGGGCGAGGTCGAGCTCGGGGACGAGCGAATCCAAGGCGGGGGAGGCGCGTGGAGGTGGGGAACGATCGGCTCCTTCCGTCCCGTGGCGCAGCTGGTCCGGCGGCGCTGGCTCGGAGCTCGGGCGTCGGGCGCCATGGCACTGCATCGGGAAGCCGAGACAGAGAGAGATGTTACAGGAGGAGGGAGAGAAACCGAGGAAGAAAAAGGAGGAGATGGGCGCGGGGAACCTCGGGAGGTCGGCGCTTGATGGTGGAGCTCGACGCCGGAAGGAGCTCCGGGGGTGCTGCTGCTTGCGGCGGGCGCGCGGGAAGCTACGGGCGGCCATGGCGTTCCTTCTGCAGCTGGACTAACAGAGGGAAAGAGAGGTCAGGAAGGAGAGACCACGGGGAAGGAAAATAAAGAGGGCACGGGCCGTGCTGGAGGCTGTTGCTGCTCCGGCCGGCATTCTCCGACGGGAAAACGCCGGCGAGGAGGAGGTCCTCGGGCGGCCGGGTTGGAGGAGATCGAGGAGAGGGGTGGCGGCTGTGGCCGGTGGTTTGGATCGGGAGATATCAGCTAGGGAGTCGGTGGTTTGGTGGGGATGGATCCCGAGGGAGAGGGAGTTGGTCGGGTGGCGGCAAAGGGAATGGAAGGATGGGACATCTCCCCTAGGTTTTAGGGTTGGTCTTTATATAACAAGTGAAATTTTAAGTAGGGGTATTTGGAACCTCTGATTAAAATCGGACGGTCGAGAACAAATAGGATAGGAAAGTCTAAATAAGAAACTAAGATATTTCATAGATATTTGAGGATGATCCGGACCCAACGGTGATGACTGAGCGGGTCAGGTTCGGGACAGGTTTCGGATGCGCGCGAGAAGGGGTTTTGTGCATTGTGCAGAGAGTCTCAAACGGTCGGACAACAAAAGAACAGTTAGTCTCGAAAGGGACAACGAAAGCAACAGGGAGAAGCGGGAACTACGAGCGGATGCAAGTTTAAAAAAAAACAATGACAGCAATGAGTGCCGATGCAATGTGGATGATGACATGATGAAATGAAACAAACAAAATAAAACACACACGATAGTCACGCAAAACATGGAAGGCATCTGAAGCGGGTCGGTCTCGGGGCGTTACACCCGTGGACCCACTGTCAGTGACCCCGCACCGGTCCACGTGTTTAAGTGAAAGAGCATCACCCCAGAGTACGTCTCCTCTGCTCGAAAACGTATTCTCATCGAAGCGTTTTTGTTTTTTCTGTTTTATTTTAAAAACAGATTTTGACTAAACTTTGACTGGCTATAACTTTTAAAATATAAATCCAAATGACTTGATTCTTTTTCTGTTGTTCCTCAAATATTGTCTAGTTTATTTTAATATTTATTTCAAAATTTTCAAAGCAACATTTTTGTACTGTTTTAAAATTATGTGATAATTTAAATATTTCCAAAAATAGGATTTGTTGGAGAGAGAAGGAAACTTTCAAAGTTTTGGAATACACCCTGCCTCTCCACAACTTGAAGGAAAGCATTCTGAACCCTGGCATAATATTTTGTGGATTGTTTGATACGGTTATAATACCACCTCGACATGAAGCATTAATTATTATTTTTATATAACGATATGATCATACTCATTGAGTGCATAAATGAAAATTCTTGCTGTTGGAAATGGATATGCTTTTGATAGCAATCACCCTCGTATGCCTCTCATGCCTACCGGGAAGGATCCGGGAAAGCCTCTGTCTTGGGTAGACACGAGCTTGTCCCTCGACGAGACGGTTATGACCGGTGGGGCAGGGGAGGTATGATGAGTGGTGGTTGTGTGGGATGGATGTGAAATATTATTCCTGAGCTAATCATGCATGACATACTTAAGCCTCCTGAGTCGGCCATAGACCGAGTCTTGTTCCAGTAACCCCCATGCTTGTTTCGTGCTGCCACTTGTCCCTGCCATAGGTAGGGTATGGTTTAGTAAGTTGTCAACCCCTGTCTTAGCACAGACCGTACAGAGAGGCCATGGTGGAAGATACCGGTTGCAACCGGTAGGCATGCCACCTGGTCCGGGGGCATGGGTGTTTCCGGTTCGGACCGAGAGGGGGCACCCCTTAGAGCGCGCGATAGAAATTTGATCCCATGTTACGTGAGGTTGTAGCCTCCCCACTTAGAGTTTTGCTTAACAGGTGTCATGGGTGATTCCAGACACGAGTAAAAGCTGGTGTGTGCATGTCAGGCGTGTTTTCGACAAAAAGACCGTAGACGGAATTAGTTCCTTTGGACTAAAGAAATCCGTTACTCGTGGGTAAGGAGTACACCCTCTGCAGAGATATTAAACCTATTCGAATAGCCGTGTCCATGGTTAAGGACTACAGTTTGGGATTGGTCAAGTGTCGGTCTTACTGTCGGTCTTTGGAGGAGAAACTACTAAACCTGAGTATTGATTATGACTTGTGATATATGATGGTTATGATTATTATCATTGTGGACTAACCGTTTTGCATTGTTTGAAATAATGAATATCCCTGGGACGGTACTACCTCCTGGATATTCACTGTGATTATGTTTATATATAAGCCCTTTATGTGGTGTCGCTCAGACGCCCGACTACGGCATGTTTGCTATTTCATTTACTTATAAGCCCTTTATGTGGCGTCGCTCAGACGCCCGACTGCGGCATGTTTACTATTTCATTTACTTATAAGCCCTTTATGTGGCGTCGCTCAGACGCCCGACTGCGGCATGTTTGTTATTTCATTTACTTATACGCCCTTTATGTGGTGTCACACAGACGCCCGACTGTGGCATGTCCGTTATTTCATTTACTTATAAGCCCTTTCCGTGGTGTCGCTCAAACGCCCGACTGAGGCATGCTTGATATTTTTTTATCCTTTCGAGGCGTCGCTTCAGACACCCGATCGGTGCTTTATATTTTTACATCCTGATTGTTTACTCATGATTTATTTAAATGATCTACTTGCATGCATCATGAACCTTATTTCATAACTGACGAAGTGATCATAGAATATTTTAAAGCATGATTATAAGTGGCTATATTATACCTGTGTTCTTAATGTCTGCGAGTACATTCAAAGTACTCACTGGCTTGTCCCTGGCTATTGTCTTGGCCAGATTTCTTGCATAGAGAGGAGCGTTGTGATGACAGCCCCGGAACCTACACAATGGAGATAGCAGCCTCGCGAAGATAGGAGCTATCCTGGTCAGCTGTTCCTGTGGGAAATGGAGTCCCATAAACGCTGATGATCCGCAAACCACTTCCGCCATCAACCACTAGAAAACCAATTGTTGTACTCGTAGGCCAGAATGGTCTTGTACTATATATTATGTACTTTGCTTGGAATTTCTGTATCAAGTTGGTGCCTCATCAGCTAACAGTAATCCTGGGGCTGATGAGCACAAGGCCATTTTCTGGGAAATTATATCCCAAAAAGAAAACAGTCCTGACACATACTTGTCCTAGTAAGCTCACAAGTAAATGATTGATTTACTACATCTATGCTTGCCTTGTCATATTTGTTGTCAACATTCTTTTAGGGTGGACCACCCTGTTTCTAAATACTGGAACCGTAGACATGAGTGAATAGTATTTCTCTATGTGATCTCTTCCATCATGTGTGGGCAACGAACACTGCATTGTATAGAAAGAAAGTGTCATTTCCAGCTTTTACATAGGCTTCGATCTTTTACATCGAATACAATCTGCCTACTTGCTTTGTGTCACACTACCAACACTCCACCCTTGAAGCTAAACATTATGCCACTCATAATTCCTTAGTTTATTTGTTCAAATACGAATTTCATATGATTCTACTGTTCCTACTTCAGTTTTGAAATGTGTGTTTGCCTGTTATAGAGACATAAGGGGTTTGTATTTCTGTGTGTTGTCTGGTCAGCACGGTTGGGGGGTGAACTTTGCATATGCAGGGGTTTATAGGGAGACACTCTTCGACTTGAATCCGCAATGCATTCCATAGGTAATCTGACTACTTTTTATGTTTTCATGAATCTCAGATTCTGAACAGCATCATAATGATTATGAGCTTGCGCGCATGAAAAGAATAAAGCAGAACAATGCCATGCCTGTCAAACTTGGCATTAAGGGACTGAAATCAAGTCTGGATGCAATGCAATGCAAATGCTCTCCACCTACAGATTCATGCTCAGAATATGATCCTAACAGTGATTCTAAGCTAGAGGGAGACCTAAGTCAATGTAGCTCCCTAGTGGAGGAGTCATAGGAAGATGCCCTATGTTATTCACCCATCAAGGTGCGTGCTCTAACTTTCCAAGGTTATATTGGTCGCACATATCTTGCAACTGATGCTTTGCATTGCTTCTACTTTGTTGAACTGCCATTAGCTTAGTTTACACATCATGTATGTGAATACGCCCTGCCTATCCATTTTCAGTACATATTCCATCTGTCTGAAGGAAATATGCCCTAGAGGCAATAATAAAGTTATTATTTATTTCCTTATATCATGATAAATGTTTATTATTCATGCTAGAATTGTATTAACTGGAAACATAATACATGTGTGAATACATAGACAAACAGAGTGTCACTAGTATGCCTCTACTTGACTAGCTCATTAATCAAAGATGGTTATGTTTCCTAGCCATGAACAAAGAGTTGTTATTTGATTAACGAGATCACATCATTAGTTGAATGATCTGATTGACATGACCCATTCCATTAGCATAGCACCCGATCGTTTAGTATGTTGCTATTGCTTTTATCCATGACTTATACATGTTCCTTTAACTATGAGATTATGCAACTCCCGTTTACCGTAGGAACACTTTGTGTGCTACCAAACGTCACAACGTAACTGGGTGATTATAAAGGTGTTCTACAGGTGTCTCCGAAGGTACATATTGGGTTGGCGTATTTCGAGATTAGGATTTGTCACTCCGATTGTCGGAGAGGTATCTCAGGGCCTTCTCGGTAATGCACATCACATAAAGCCTTGCAAGCATTGCAACCAATGAGTTAGTTGCGAGATGATGTATTACAGAACGAGTAAAGAGACTTGCCGGTAACGAGATTGAACTAGGTATTGGATACCGACGATCGAATCTCGGGCAAGTAACATACCGATGACAAAGGGAACAACGTATGTTGTTATGCGGTCTGACCGATAAAGATCTTCGTAGAATATTTAGGAGCCAATATGGGCATCCAGGTCCCGCTATTGGTTATTGACCGGAGACGTGTCTCGGTCATGTCTACATTGTTCTCGAACCGCAGGGTCCGCACGCTTAACGTTACGATGACAGTTATTATGAGTTTATGCATTTTGATGTACCGAAGGAGTTCAGAGTCCCGGATGTGATCACGGACATGACGAGGAGTCTCGAAATGGTCGAGACATAAAGAATTATATATTGGAAGCCTATGTTTGGACATCGGATGCATTCCAGGTGAAATCAGGATTTTACCGGAATACCGGGAGGGTTACCAGAACCCCCCGGGGGCATAATGGGCCAACATGGGCCTTGGAGGAGAGGTGAGAGGGCTGCCCTCATGGGCTGCGCGCCTCCCCCCTTCCCCTAGTTCTATTAGGACTAGGAGAGGTGGGCGCCCCCTCTCTCTCTCTCCCCCTTGGAGAATCCTAGTCCAACTAGGATTGGGGGGGGGGGAATCCTACTCCCAGAGGGAGTAGGACTCTCTGGCGCGCCAGGCTTGGCCGGCCAGCCCCTCCCCCTTGGCTCCTTTATATACGGGGGCAGGGGGCCTCCCCCTTGATCATTGAGATCTTTCCTTAGCCGTGTGCGGTGCCCCCTTCCACCAAATTCCACCTCGATCATATCGTTGGAGTGCTTAGGCGAAGCCCTGCGCCGGTAACACATCAAGATTGTCACCACGCCGTCGTGCTGACGGAACTCTTCCTCGACGCTTTGCTGGATCGGAGCCCGGGGATCGTCACCGAGCTGAACGTGTGCCAAGAACTCGGAGGTGCCGGAGTAACGGTGCTGTGATCGGTTGGATCGCGAGGAGAACGTACGACTACTTCCTCTATGTTGTGTCAACGCTTCCGCTTCGGTCTACGAGGGTACGTAGACAACACTCTTCCCTCTCGTTGCTATGCATCACCATGATCTTGCGTGTGCGTAGGAAATTTTTTGAAATTACTACGTTCCCCAACAGTGGCATCCGAGCCTAGGTTTTATGGTTTGATGTTATTTGCACGAGTAGAACACAAGTGAGTTGTGGGCGATACAAGTCATACTGCCTACCAGCATGTCATACTTTGGTTCAGCGGTATTGTTGGACGAGACGATCCGGACCAACCTTACGCGTACGCTTACGCGAGACCGGTTCCCTCGACGTGCTTTGCACATAGATGGCTTGCGGAAGACTGTCTCTCCAACTTTAGTTGAACCGAGTGTGGCTACGCCCGGTCCTTGAGAAGGTTAAAACGGAGTCTATTTGACAAACTATCATTGTGGTTTTGATGCGTAGGTAAGTTGAGTTCTTGCTTAAGCCCGTAGCAGCCACGTAAAACTTGCAACAACAAAGTAGAGGACGTCTAACTTGTTTTTGCAGGGCATGTTGTGATGTGATATGGTCAAGACATGATGCTAAATTTTATTGTATGAGATGATCATGTTTTGTAACCGAGTTATCGGCAACTGGCAGGAGCCATATGGTTGTCGCTTTATTGTATGCAATGCAATCGCGATGTAATGCTTTACTTTATTACTAAGCGGTAGTGATAGTCGTGGAAGCATAAGATTGGCAAGACGACAACGATGCTACGATGGAGATCAAGGTGTCGCGCCGGTGACGATGGTGATCATGACGGTGCTTCAAAGATGGAGATCACAAGCACAAGATGATGATGGCCATATCATATCACTTATATTGATTGCATGTGATGTTTATCCTTTTATGCATCTTATCTTGCTTTGATTGACGGTAGCATTATAAGATGATCTCTCACTAAATTATCAAGAAGTGTTCTCCCTGAGTATGCACCGTTGCGAAAGTTCTTCGTGCTGAGACACCACGTGATGATCGGGTGTGATAGGCTCTACGTTCAAATACAACGGGTGCAAAACAGTTGCACACGCAGAATACTCAGGTTTAACTTGACGAGCCTAGCATATAACAGATATGGCCTCGGAACACGGAGACCGAAAGGTCGAGCGTGAATCATATAGTAGATATGATCAACATAGTGATGTTCACCATTGAAACTACTCCATCTCACGTGATGATCGGACATGGTTTAGTTGATTTGGATCACGTGATCACTTAGAGGATTAGAGGGATGTCTATCTAAGTGGGAGTTCTTAAGTAATATGATTAATTGAACTTAAATTTATCATGAACTTAGTACCTGATAGTATCTTGCTTGTCTATGTTGTGTAGATAGATGGCTCGTGCTATTGTTCCGTTGAATTTTAATGCGTTCCTTGAGAAAGCAAAGTTGAAAGATGATGGTAGCAATTACACGGACTGGGTCCGTAACTTGAGGATTATCCTCATTGCTGCACAGAAGAATTACGTCCTGGAAGCACCGCTGGGTGCCAGGCCTGGTGCAAGAGCTACGCCAGATGTTGTGAACGTCTGGCAAAGCAAAGCTGATGACTACTCTATAGTTCAGTGTGCCATGCTTTACGGCTTAGAACCGGGACTTCAACGACGTTTTGAACACCATGGAGCATATGAGATGTTCCAGGAGTTGAAGTTAATATTTCAAGGAAATGCCCGGATTGAGAGATATGAAGTCTCCAATAAGTTCTATAGCTGTAAAATGGAGGAGAACGGTTCTGTCAGTGAGCATATACTCAGAATGTCTAGGTATAACAATCACTTGATTCAACTGGGAGTTAATCTTCCGGATGATTGCGTCATTGACAGAATTCTCCAATCACTGCCACCAAGCTACAAGAGCTTCGTGATGAACTATAATATGCAAGGGATGACCAAAACTATGCCCGAGCTCTTCGCGATGCTGAAAGCCGCGGAGGTAGAAATCAAAAAGGAGCATCAAGTGTTGATGGTTAACAAAACCACTAGTTTCAAGAAAAAGGGCAAAGGGAAGAAAAAGGGGAACTTCAAAAAGAACAGCAAGCAAGTTGCTAATCAAGAGAAGAAACCCAAGTCTGGACCTAAGCCTGAAACTGAGTGCTTCTATTGCAAGCAGACTGGTCACTGGAAGCGGAACTGCCCCAAGTATTTGGCGGATAAGAAGGATGGCAAGGTTAACAAAGGTATATATGATATACATGTTATTGATGTGTACCTTACTAATTCTCGCAGTAGCACCTGGGTATTTGATACTGGTTCTGTTGCTAATATTTGCAACTCAAAACAGGGGCTACGGATTAAGCGAAGATTGGCTAAAGGACGAGGTGACGATGCGCGTGGGAAATGGTTCCAAAGTCGATGTGATCGCGGTCGGCATGCTACCTCTACATCTACCTTCGGGATTAATATTAGATCTAAATAATTGTTATTTAGTACCAGCGTTGAGCATGAACATTATATCTGGATCTTGTTTGATGCGAGACGGTTATTCATTTAAATCAGAGAATAATGGTTGTTCTATTTATATGAGTAATATCTTTTATGGTCATGCACCATTAAAGAATGGTTTGTTCTTACTTAATCTCGATAGTAGTGATACACATATTCATAATGTTGAAGCCAAAAGATGCAGAGTTGATAATGATAGTGCAACTTATTTGTGGCACTGCCGTTTAGGTCATATCGGTGCAAAACGCATGAAGAAACTCCATACTGATGGACTTTTGGAGTCACTTGATTATGAATCACTTGGCACTTGCGAACCGTGACTTATGGGCAAGATGACTAAAACACCGTTCTCCGGTACTGTGGAGAGAGCAACAGATTTATTGGAAATCATACATACTGATGTATGTGGTCCAATGAATGTTGAGGCTCGTGGCGGATATCGTTATTTTCTCACCTTCACTGATGATTTAAGCAGATATGTGTATATCTACTTAATGAAACACAAGTCTGAAACATTTGAAAAGTTCAAAGAATTTCAGAGTGAAGTGGAAAATCATCATAACAAGAAAATAAAGTTTCTACGATCTGATCGTGGAGGAGAATATTTGAGTTACGAGTTTGGTCTACATTTGAAACAATGCGGAATAGTTTCACAACTCACGCCACCCGGAACACCACAACGTAATGGTGTGTCCGAACGTCGTAATCGTACTTTACTGGATATGGTGCGATCTATGATGTCTCTTACCGATTTACCGCTATCTTTTTGGGGTTATGCTTTAGAGACGGCCGCATTCACGTTAAATAGGGCACCATCAAAATCCGTTGAGACGACGCCTTATGAACTGTGGTTTGGCAAGAAACCAAAGTTGTCGTTTCTTAAAGTTTGGGGCTGCGATGCTTATGTGAAAAAGCTTCAACCTGATAAGCTCGAATCCAAATCGGAAAAATGTGTCTTCATAGGATACCCAAAGGAGACTATTGGGTATACCTTCTATCACAGATCCGAAGGCAAAATTTTTGTTGCTAAAGTCGGAAACTTTCTAGAGAAGGAGTTTCTCTCGAAAGAAGTGAGTGGGAGGAAAGTAGAACTTGATGAGATAACAGTATCTACTCCCTTATTGAGAAGTAGTACATCACAGAAATCTGTTTCTGTGACACCTACATCAAATAGGGAGGAAGCTAATGATAATGATCATGAAACTTCAGATCAAGTTTCTACTGAACTTCGTAGATCAACCAGAGTAAGATCCGCACCAGAGTGGTACGGTAATCCTATTTTGGAAGTCATGTTACTAGACCATGATGAACCTACGAACTATGAAGAAGCAATGGTGAGCCCAGATTCCGCAAAGCGGCTTGAGGCCATGAAATCTGAGATGGGATCCATGTATGAGAACAAAGTGTGGACTTTGGTTGACTTGCACGATGATCGGCAAGCAATTGAGAATAAATGGATTTTTAAGAAGAAGACTGACGCTGATGGTAATGTTACTGTCTATAAAGCTCGACTTGTTGCAAAAGGTTTTCGACAAGTTCAAGGGATTGACTACGATGAGACTTTCTCACCCGTAGGGATGCTTAAGTCTGTCCGAATCATGTTAGCAGTTGCCGCATTTTATGATTATGAAATTTGGCAAATGGATGTCAAAACTGCATTCCTGAATGGATTTCTGGAAGAAGAGTTGTATATGATGCAACCAGAAGGTTTTGTTGATCCAAAGGGAGCTAACAAAGTGTGCAAGCTCCAGCGATCCATTTATGGACTGGTGCAAGCCTCTCGGAGTTGGAATAAACGCTTTGATAGTGTGATCAAAGCATTTGGTTTTATACAGACTTTTGGAGAAGCCTGTATTTACAAAAAGGTGAGTGGGAGCTCTGTAGCATTTCTGATATTATATGTGGATGACATATTGCTGATCGGAAATGATATAGAATTTCTAGATAGCATAAAGGGATACTTGAATAAGAGTTTTTCAATGAAAGACCTCGGTGAAGCGGCTTACATATTGGGCATTAAGATCTATAGAGATAGATCAAGACGCTTAATAGGACTTTCACAAAGCACATACCTTGACAAAGTTTTGAAAAAGTTCAAAATGGATCAGGCAAAGAAAGGGTTCTTGCCTGTGGCACAAGGTGTGAAGTTGAGTAAGACTCAATGCCCGACCACCGCAGAAGATAGAGAGAAAATGAAAAATGTTCCCTATGCTTCATCCATAGGCTCTATCATGTATGCAATGTTGTGTACCAGACCTGATGTGTGCCTTGCTGTAAGTTTAGTAGGCAGGTATCAAAGTAATCCAGGAGTGGATCACTGGACAGCGGTCAAGAACATCCTTAAGTACTTGAGAAGGACTAAGGATATGTTTCTCATTTATGGAGGTGACAAAGAGCTCATCGTAAACGGTTACGTCGATGCAAGCTTTGACACTGATCCGGACGATTCTAAATCGCAAACCGGATACGTATTTACATTAAACGGTGGAGCTGTCAGTTGGTGCAGTTCTAAACAAAGCGTCGTGGCGGGATCTACATGTGAAGCTGAGTACATAGCCGCTTCGGAAGCAGCTAATGAAGGAGTCTGGATGAAGGAGTTCATATCCGATCTAGGTGTTGTACCTAGCGTATCGGGTCCAATGAAAATCTTTTGTGACAATACTGGTGCAATTGCCTTGGCAAAGGAATCCAGATTTCACAAAAGAACCAAACACATCAAAAGACGCTTCAACTCCATCCGGGATTTGGTCCAGGTGGGAGACATAGAAATATGCAAGATACATACGGATCTGAATGTTGCAGACCCGTTGACTAAGCCTCTTCCACGAGCAAAACATGATCAGCACCAAGACTCCATGGGTGTTAGAATCATTACTTTGTAATCTTGATTATTGACTCTAGTGCAAGTGGGAGACTGAAGGAAATATGCCCTAGAGGCAATAATAAAGTTATTATTTATTTCCTTATATCATGATAAATGTTTATTATTCATGCTAGAATTGTATTAACTGGAAACATAATACATGTGTGAATACATAGACAAACAGAGTGTCACTAGTATGCCTCTACTTGACTAGCTCATTAATCAAAGATGGTTATGTTTCCTAGCCATGAACAAAGAGTTGTTATTTGATTAACGAGATCACATCATTAGTTGAATGATCTGATTGACATGACCCATTCCATTAGCATAGCACCCGATCGTTTAGTATGTTGCTATTGCTTTTATCCATGACTTATACATGTTCCTTTAACTATGAGATTATGCAACTCCCGTTTACCGTAGGAACACTTTGTGTGCTACCAAACGTCACAACGTAACTGGGTGATTATAAAGGTGTTCTACAGGTGTCTCCGAAGGTACATATTTGGTTGGCGTATTTCGAGATTAGGATTTGTCACTCCGATTGTCGGAGAGGTATCTCAGGGCCTTCTCGGTAATGCACATCACATAAAGCCTTGCAAGCATTGCAACCAATGAGTTAGTTGCGAGATGATGTATTACAGAACGAGTAAAGAGACTTGCCGGTAACGAGATTGAACTAGGTATTGGATACCGACGATCGAATCTCGGGCAAGTAACATACCGATGACAAAGGGAACAACGTATGTTGTTATGCGGTCTGACCGATAAAGATCTTCGTAGAATATGTAGGAGCCAATATGGGCATCCAGGTCCCGCTATTGGTTATTGACCGGAGACGTGTCTCGGTCATGTCTACATTGTTCTCGAACCGTAGGGTCCGCACGCTTAACGTTACGATGACAGTTATTATGAGTTTATGCATTTTGATGTACCAAAGGAGTTCGGAGTCCCGGATGTGATCACGGACATGACGAGGAGTCTCGAAATGGTCGATACATAAAGAATTATATATTGGAAGCCTATGTTTGGACATCGGATGCATTCCAGGTGAAATCAGGATTTTACCGGAATACCAGGAGGGTTACCGGAACCCCCCGGGGGCATAATGGGCCAACATGGGCCTTGGAGGAGAGGTGAGAGGGCTGCCCTCATGGGCTGCGCGCCTCCCCCTTCCCCTAGTCCTATTAGGACTAGGAGAGGTGGGCGCCCCCTCTCTCTCTCTCCCCCTTGGAGAATCCTAGTCCAACTAGGATTGGGGGGGGGGGGGAATCCTACTCCCAGAGGGAGTAGGACTCTCTGGCGCGCCAGGCTTGGCCGGCCAGCCCCTCCCCCTTGGCTCCTTTATATACGGGGGCAGGGGGCACCCCAGAAACACACAATTGATCATTGAGATCTTTCCTTAGCCGTGTGCGGTGCCCCCTTCCACCAAATTCCACCTCGATCATATCGTTGCAGTGCTTAGGCGAAGCCCTGCGCCGGTAACACATGAAGATCGTCACCACGCTGTCGTGCTGACGGAACTCTTCCTTGACGCTTTGCTGGATCGGAGCCCGGGGATCGTCATCGAGCTGAACGTGTGCCAAGAACTCGGAGGTGCCGGAGTAACGGTGCTGTGATCGGTTGGATCGCGAGGAGAACGTACGACTACTTCCTCTATGTTGTGTTAACGCTTCCGCTTCGGTCTACGAGGGTACGTAGACAACACTCTCCACTCTCGTTGCTATGCATCACCATGATCTTGCGTGTGCGTAGGAATTTTTTTGAAATTACTACGTTCCCCAACACTGTCATCATACCATATTTATCCATTCAAATGTTGTTCTTGTGTATCAGACGTTCAAATGGAAGGGAGCGATTGCTGATCGTGGAGGAGCACAAGCAAAGTATTTGGAAAAGATAGTGGCACCTGAGAAATCAAATAGCCCATTAGGTGTAGTTGCAATATCACCTGACCCACAAAACACCCCAACTCTAGCACACTCTAGCCCTAATACACTGGTCAATTCTGATGCCCCAACTCAGCACACCCCAACTGTAGCAAACATTATGATTGTGCCAGTTGACATAGCACCAGCTCTACGATGCAAAAACCCCATTCCAGCAAAGAGTACACCAAATCCAGTTGCCAAATCCCCTTTCCGAACCAGAGAGAACTCAAATTGCAGCAAATATGACCCCTGTTCCATTTCTTCCCAGTTTAGAAGACGAAGCTTATATTGTTGTCAGGAACTTTGTGCGCATCTTTCCTTCATGGAAAGATTATACCGCAGACACAGAACAATTTCCAGTCTTCCTCCGCAACTTACGCATAAGTAATGTACTAATGTTATTCATGGTCATTACTGCATATGTTTCTGCTGACAGAAGACACCAAATTTCATTCTTTTAAATAGGCGAGGACCAAACTGGATTGTGAAGACGAGCAAGGGTTGGTTGCGCTTTTCAAGCAATCATTGATGAAGTATCGTTCCTACCTGAGGCAAGCGCACTTCGATGGCAAGCCTCTAAATGAAATTTCTGTAAAGTCTCCAGTGCTACATTTATCCGACGGTGACTGGTCTTGTTACACATTGGTCTCGACTGCAGCGTAAGGTACTGTCTATGATATCACATCACAATTTGAATTACATTTCTACATTTGCCTTAATGTCTCACTTTTACGAAAACTATTAGCAGAAGAACATTCATTCTCAAGGGACCACATAATCTCGCAACTATACTGCACACTTCATTGCTCTTGTGAGTACCTCTTGCCCTGTATGAGCATACTTACTTTCGTAGTTGTTTGATTATGTAGCATCACTGCACATGTTAGCCTCGTTATCGTCCATTTCGTGGACATTATAAGAACCGTATGGACTCTTACATAAATTTAGAATCAACCCAATGATTTTGAAGAGGTTTAGCTCTGCAGTCCTCTTGTAAGGACTGAACGTCGTCTTTCACTGTACTTACATTAACAGCTACTCCCTTCGTCCCATAATATAAAAACGTTTCGTACAGTACACCAGTGTTCAAAACACTCTTGTATTATGGGAAGAGGGATTGGTTCATTGTGTAGCATCCTGCATCTTATCTCCCTCACCCACCATTTACTAAAAATATCATATCTATATTTAATCGTACCAAAAAGTAGAATACACAGACAATGCCAGTGCAGAAGTGTAGCCCATTGCTCTTGTCAGTACATTTTGTCCTATAACGCTTGTACTTCCAGGGATTGGTAGTTGATTATGTAGCATCAATCTGCATATTATCTTCATTATCCTCTATAGCTTCCAGTATTATCATATCTATAATTACTCTCTACAAAATGTAGAGTACATGCAATGCTTATGAAGAAGATTCTGTGCTGAAATTCTTGAGTTATCCTTCCCTTGACATGGAGAAGGGCATTATAAAGCCGGTGTTAACTGTTAATGTAAGTCAGTCCTTCTAAAGCCTTTATCCTCAACTGCTGTTTAATTTTCTCATACTCCCTATCGTTTACTGCAGTTTAGTTTGCTGTTTCTACCAAAATGCATGTTTGCAAGAACCGTAAGTTCTAAGTTTTACTTGTAAAACCAAATTCTTTATTCATTGCACATTACCGAATACTCACTATATGTATGCTTGTTTTTGTGGATCTATAATCCAGTGTGTGCTGAAGCAGCCCACGTTTGCACCTTGTCATCTCCTATTTTATCTTACTGATGTGGCTGATGATATGAACAACATGCCATGCACATTAACCAAAATAGATACAATGATTTTCTTTGCCCTTCATCTATTGTTGTTATGTTGACATGGTAATCTAGTAGTGTGGTGAAGCTCCCCACATTATGAACAATGCCAAATTATGCTATTGATATTTTGAACTTACTCTTTATTTTCTAATTTGAAATTGGATGGAATTGACAGCACAGTTATCATCTTTGTTTATACACGTGCAAAACCCGTCATCTCTCTGCTTTGTTTCAGGGTGATATGCCTGATGGCATGCACAAGTCTGCTGAAGGCTGTGAGACAAACCCAACATATATTGCAGCAAAGAAGGCAAACCATCTTGAAGATAGCAAGACAACCCCAAAGTCTTGTCTTGATGCAGTGTTCAAGTTACTTGAGACTAGCAGTCAGACAAGCTCACAGAATTTGTCGTCTGAATCAGTTCGACTTCTTCAGTCCCAAGTTCTAGCAGAAAGGCATTCTACAACTCAACTTCAACTTGAAGTCCTATCTCTAAGAAAGATTGTGGAGAACACCAATGAGAACCTCATCGCTAAACAGCTACACCTGGAAGCTATGGCCGACATGCTAGGCCGGTCTAACAGCCTTGCTCAGCAGCTTGCGTAGTGGTTCCCGCGCAAGGCTAATCTTTCTTGAACTATCTTGGAAGTGGTCCCAGTTCAGTATTATTTTGTTACGCTGCAATGGTGCCCAGTTTTTGTAATCTGCCTCTTCGTTGCACTTTATGATCACTGGTGGCAAACTTCGATGCCCAGTGGATGTAATATACCATAAATCCTTTATTGTATAGTGTAGGTTTATTCTTAGTTACTATGTCGTATTTTCTTTATTGTATAGAGTAGGTTTGTTCTCAATTCCTACTAGTTACTGCCATCATTCGCTATTTGAAAAAAAAAATCATATGTAGTCGACCGGGCCGAAACATTCGCCTCTAACGGGCCTGGTTTTTAGCGGGCCACAATTGGGCCGGCCTGCATCTTTCTTGGGCCCTAATGATTGGGGCCTTCACACTTTGCGCGAGGCCCATAACTTACACCGGCCTATATTTTAGTTGGGCCTTTTGTGGACCCAGCGCTTAGTTTCGCCCATGTAGCATTGGGCCATTAACAGACTGAATATTGTACTGGCCTATTACGACCCAGATGAAACCATGGGCCTTTAGCAGGCTGAAATGCATGTTGGGCCTCAATTTTCACTAGTAGTCGACGGGCCTTTAGCAGGCTGAAATGTAGACCGGGCCTTTTTGGGCCTAGTTATATCACGAGCAGTTACCAGGCCGAAACTTATCTTAGGCCTTAGTTGGCCCACTGATATCATGGGCCTTTAAGAGGCTGAAAACTTAGTACAGACATCAACGGGCCGAATTATGCGATAGGCCTTTAACAGGCCCAAAGTCACGTTGGGCTTAACTGTTTCCACCTTTATCACGGGTCGTTAGTGGGCTAGATGTCCCGTCGGACCATATATGGCCCATGGGCAGGATGGGCTATTCCCAGGCCGAAAGTCACACCGTGCTGAAATGGGCCCATGTCTACATCGGGCCTCTAACTGGCCGAAAGTCACTAGGCTGTAATTGGGCCCAAATATTCGGCGAACAATTAACGAGCCAGATCTGGCTTCGGGCCATAAATGGGCCCAAATATTCGGCAAACAATTAACGGGCCAGATCTGGCTTCGGGCCGTAAATGGGCCTTTATTAAGCAGGCCGTTATTGGGCTGGCCCACTAGTACCTGAGTAAGTACTATGGGCCTTTGACTGGGCCGGCCTTTTTAACCTATATGGGCCTCTATGGGCCCAGCCACGTGTTGACGTATCATAGGCATGTCTCCTCCAATGGACGGGCGACATCTGGCCCATTGACGAGATGATAGGTGTTCCCTCCGGCCAATCAGAATTTTACACATGGAAATTTCCCATTGGTCCCGCTGTTAACGGGTTATCGGATCAAAAACCGGACCCGACAGCTTAACGGCGTTCCGTTGCGGTGGATGCCACGTGTCGGCCACCCTTCACGAAAGCACTTCTGTGACGCGCGATTTATTGTCATGGAAGTGGACACTTCCGTGATGATAATTTTGGTAATGTCATGGAACACTTCTACGACAACACATGTATGGCTATCTTGATTTTGTCATGAAATTGTCATGGATGTACATGCATGACAGAAAATGTGACCTACTGTGACAAACACGTATCATCATGGAAGTGTCTTTTTTGTAGTGTTGTGTTTTGGGAAAGCATGCACGACCCACATCTCTTATTGTTTGATATGTCACGAAACAAGAAACGAGGAGGGAGTTAATGCACCGTGCCAAAGTGTTTTGGGATTATTTGGTTTTCGGAAGATGACTTACACACCTAGACGGAGGGAGTACAAAGATAAAAAATGTTAAAAGAATGACATTTCTAACAAAAATGTGAATGTGAACTACATATGTGTGCACGTGACCAGCACATACATTGTCAATGCAAAATTTAATGCAGGAAATAACTTATGAGTAACATGCACGAATTGATGATGTGGTGCTTGCATGCATAGAGTATAAAAAACAATGTGATTTATGACTTGCATGCATGACGTGTTCTTGTGCCATAGTTGCATGTCAAGGAAAAAAGCTACTAGTGGGTTGTACTAGATATTTAGGAATAGTAGATGTATACATGGAAGTTGTAGGGAAAGAGATGACATGTATCTCAATTCCTATGAGCAGGGATTGGAAAAGAGATGTCATTTGGTTCACATCATAGGAACTTTTCTATTGAATATATGCTACTGTTTATTTTCCTTTGAAATTATGGGAGTATAGGAATCCATTCATATGACCAAGTGTCTCTAAAGCTATAAAAATGATATCATGTTTATTTCCTTTGGAATTTGGAGTATATGAATCTATTCCTATGAACCAATTGGCTCTAAAGGAAAAAACCCTATAAAAATCATATCATATAGAGTTCCTATGATATTCCTCCACACCAAAGGATGGTTGAAATTGCTGTAGGTGATACGACAGTCTTTCTTTGTAGACTCCCCCCCCCATCTTTATAGTTACCTCTCGAAGATGAATGAAATGATATATACTGGGTATTCTATATGTGAATTTTGGTACACGAAAACTCGGTAGAAGTTTGCGAGGTTCGAATTTTCAATAAAGCTATATGCACTGCATTTTGGAACGGAGGGAGGAGCATACGGTAGTTGCTAACACTCACGTGGAAGATTAGTGTGTAGGAGGAGTACCTGCTCTGTTAAATGACATAGCAAAACTGACACTGTTGGATGCCAATCTAACGGTTCTTACGGCGTTCCTCAGGAAACGGCTTGTGGTGAACGTTTGTCGGATAATGATTTACGGAGACATGCATTGCATTGATACGTGCCCCCTCTCCCTCGCACACACACGCACCCTCACGAGTCACGACTCTCCCGAGTCCTCTCGCACCCACCGTCTATCTGCAGGTAGACATCACACACATATGTGCTCTTCACACCCTACCCTCAGAACTTCTAAAAAACAAAAGCCGTCGCGCACCTTTTATTTTAGCTCACATGTCACACACTTATACTATTACTCTTTTGGCGAACGTTCTTTGGGCATAGTATATTGTACTCTCATGAAGAGAAGCGGTGCACGCACGCACTAGTTGTCTCACACCCACTCGCGAGTACATGTAGGAGCGCATTTTTTGGAGCTGGTACAACAAAATCACTCCACTATGTATATAAGCAGGAGCCTTAGCGCTTGCTTTACTAGAGTTCCTCTCTTTCACTCTCTCATGCTCTCCATATCTAAGGAAGACATAGGTGGCCACACTCTCTCTTTGCTCACGGCTGGTCACAAATCCGGCCAGACCACCTCGACTGGGGCAGGGGTGTAGGTGCATCGTTCACACTGTCGTCGGCAGCGAAGGAGGAGACCAACGGCTGCCCGCGCGTCCCGATCGGCGGCCGTGTCGTTCTCTTCGGGAGAGCGCCGGCTCGGGAGGTCCTCTGACCTCTTCTTCCTCCCTGTGGTATTGTGGCCAAGATGCGGCCTCCCGACGCCTTGTTTGCCACATGTCGACGACCCTCAGGTATATATTCCTTTGAAGCCCACCTTGCTCTACTGCCCCAGCTCCCCACATGGCTGCGTGTGGATCTTTTTTTACTACAGTTAGCTGTTCCAAAGCCATCTAGACTTTTACTATTATTAGAGGTAAAGCTAGTTCATACAGTCGAATCTAAGAGTTGGTTCAAACAGGGAAGAAAGTGGGAAAGCTATAGCATGAATCTAGGACTTGGTTCTAAGAGGAAACGGTGGAAAGTAGTAGATACTGGATACCCAACCGGTCTATTGGTTGAAAAGGCAAAGAAAGCATGGTGGATGGCGAAGGGTGGGGGAATTGGACCTGTCTCTTGGTTGAAAAAGGAAAGAAAGTGAGGGGTGTTGGGGGACAACGCAAATGAGAATGAGCAGGTCTAGATTTCCTGTGCTCACATAGGAAAATGTCACTGAGGAGATAAAAAATGGGAAAATGCACAGATGCTGCCTGAGTGTGTGCCGCTCTCAGCAACCACATCAACCTCACCACTTTATGCCCCTGTTGTCCCTACGCCCATATCGCTACCATTAATGTAAAATCACAAATTTGATTGCACATTTACTGACCATGTGCTACTCTCATGACAGTAATACTAATGCTATTGTTCTGCATGTTAATTTAGTGGCAGTGTTGATGTGATGCTACTTACTTAAGGGCACTTTCATACTGTCAGTCTAGTGCCAATTATAACACAATAGATGTTGTTGTTAATCATACGCCACTGCAAATATCTGTCACTGTTTAAATAACCGTATTTCATATTTGCGCATACAAGGATGTCTGTATCCATATCATTTCTATCTGCACACTCAAAAGTACACACCTCAGTTTTAGTACAACTGCACAAAATGAGATGGCTATTCCTAGCTATCGTCCTCTAACCACCAGTGTTCCAGGTATTCCTACCTTGGTTCTAACTAGGTAGAATGACCAACGCAATCTAAAAGAAGCTGATTCATACGTTTTACTTCCTGATTGCAGTGCAGGGACGAGCGAAAACAACTGCATCCTAGTCCGGAATGCACTTTCTACCAGTTCATCCATGGAATGAGGACTAGCTGGCATGACCGCACGGATGTTTTTGGGATAGGTGCACGGACAAGAGGCATTGTGGTCTGCTTATTTCTGCAAATAGCGGTGCTTAAATTTAGTGGAATGCACAAGACTTTGAGCCGGTCAGTACACTACATGGTTCAGTTCAACATTCCAGCTGAGAACACAATTATAGTTGCTTATTCTGGAATGAGAGAACCTAACCCTGGATGGTGGCAACAAGAAAAAACTAGAGTGAACTCCATAAAATTTAAGCCTGCCGGGAGGCCCTTTGCTCAGAGAAGCCTTGCTTGTTTTTTTCCTGATTTGTAAACCTTCTCACAACTTCATCTTTTGAGGTGAACTAGTATATGTTTTTATGTTCTATGAATCATTGAGATGTATAAAATTGCTTAACTTATGCTTTTCAAGTTTTTTATGAAGCCGAGTTTAATGTGAGTGTTCCACATGAACGCTGGACTATCGTGTGAACATTTGGAATTTACATTGTGGCCTCAGTTAACTGCATGAATCACTGTAACAACATACATAGTTGCTTATATGTCAGACAACAGATTATTGACTGTTAGCTGGTCAATAGCCTAGTGTTGAAGCGATCAAAGCCAATGTGTTGTGTTTTTCACAACTGCTTACAAGTGGGGTAGCACCAACAGTGTTTACAAGTACTTATGTATATGTCGGTGAACATTTCTCGAACGAGTACTCTACTTCATCAAACACACACTGCTCGTATGATAAACCGTGACAACTTATGTCTTACCATGCCATATTCATGAAAAAACTAGTGAGGACGCACATGCTTCGGCAACAATTATGATGGTTATCACATGATTCACGGACACATGAAAGTAGCAGCCGTTCCCATAGACAGATTCAAACAGAGTACTACCCCAGAGGGCTCGATAATAGGCAAGGTTCGGATAAGTAGACACAATCCGAACTAGTATTAAACACTAGCTAGGGAATCTATTTCATGCCTCGATCTAATTTGGGCTGGACACAAGACGGACCTTGCATGAACATCATCGAGGACGTTCGGCAGCAGCTCAATCTTGTGAACCTTCATGAAGATAACCTTGTGGCCTCGCCACTCATAAACTTGTTTGTGGAGGCAGGCCACGTCATCTTCCTGTGCAAGCTTGACAAGAACAGTATGCCTCACAAACGAATGAGTAACTTTGAACTTCTTGTGCTTTAGTACACCCCGGATAACACGCCTGACAACAGTGAGGCTGGAATACAACTCGACATTGGTATAAGCGCAAATGGCTTCTAGGATCCAATAGCCTAAGAACTCTGTTTTCCCAGTGTGTATATTCAGGTCATCCGCCTCATAGCGAGTGACATGTACAACCACACAATCCTTGTCTGGATTAGGGCTCTAATTGAAACAGAAACAAATTCTGAATTACTTTCCAGTATAAGAAACACAAGTTATTTAAACCACTATGTATAGCATGGCATCGAAGCTAATAAAATTTTGCATTATTCATCACCACACACTTAGATGAAAAACCACAATCGAGATCGGCAAACAAGAAAATCACCTTGGGCAGCTCAGCGGGGGGGGGGGGGGGCACATCCTCGAAGGGGGAAAACTGCTCCTGCAGTGCCACATGGGCTGTAACCTCAAACGGGGCGTTGACCATCTCAGTAGTGGCCATGAGCGTATCTGGGGTCGGCTCAGTGGCTGCCTCCATCTTCTTGGAGCTCTCTGTCTCGTGGGGATCAGCCTCCCGCGTCTACTCCAACATCGGCAGATCTTTGCCTGGTTCTCCTTGGTCCATCATGAAACTGACGAATACTAGGATACCACTGAAAGGAAAACACAATCGCAATGACAATGAAACAAAAAAGAGAGTGGGGATCAGTTACTGCTTTGCAAAAGTTCTTTTTTTTCTCTGGACGAAAATATACCAATATCACGGATCCACTTACTTTCCCTTCGTTGAGAGAGAAGAACATTGGCAGGTGCGAGTGTTGGCTTTCTTGAATACAGTGAGGGAGAAGGGGATTCAGCGAAGAGTGAAATGATGGTTGCTTTGTCTGTCAAACTTAGACTGCAGGGAGGTGGGGTTTTGTGATATGATGGCTCATTACTGCCTGCATACTGCCTTCTAATTTGGTGGATGGCATTTGGGCCCGCGCGCGGCATGGCTCGCATGTCGGTGAACAAAAGTAAAACGACATTCAGTAGAGGGAGAAGTTTCGATGACCTAGGAGGAGCCACAAGCGGTAGTGTATCCAATGTACTAGTGGTAATTGTTTTTCCGATAGCTGTAGAGTGTCTCTACTGTACTAGTAGTAATTGTTTCTCTGGGCCCAAGATAAAACAGCCCATCCACCCTAGTAAATAATAAAATCAATTCAAAAGCCCATATATTTACTTAATGACAGGCGCTACCCAGTCCCAGCACACCGCCCCCCAGAAAAACCAGGGTGCTCTTCTTCCTCCTCACTCCCACCCACCTCACGTCAGCTCGCTCCACTCGTACACCCAAATTCCTCACCTCAGTCCTACAGAAAACCCCAGCTCCCCTTCTTCCTTACTAGTACATAAAAACCCCAGCTCCCCTTCTTCTTCACTCGCACTACAACTAGGCTCGTCATTCGTTACTCCGCTCAAATCCGTGAGAGCGACATGACGCCCTCGAGGAAAATGGAGTCGGCTGACCCCAGTGCCAAGAAGATGAGGCTCCCGCCAGCGGCGACACCTGTTGTAGATCCCGCACCCGGCAGCGCGGGGAGAAGCGGCGACCCTGCCCCCACCGGATCCCAGGAACCCGTAGAATCTCGGGTGGACCGCATCAGCGATCTCCCGGATGCCTTCCTTGGGGAGATCATCTCGCTTCTCCCCACCAAGGGTTGCTACCACACCCAAGTCCTCTCAATTCGGTGGCGCACTCTATGGTGAGCCGTGCCCCTTAATCTCGACTGTCGTCAGCTATCTCTCTTCAATGATTTTGAAATCCCCAGAGCCATCATCTCCTCCCACCAGGGCTCCGTTCAAATACCCTGCATCCCGTCATGCTACCTGAACAAGCATACCATGCCCTGCATGGTGGACGCCTGGCTGAAATCCCTTGAATTCACAGAACTACAATAGCTTGAGTTCTACTATTCCCCTGGAAATCACCTACCAGATACCGAACGCCATATACATGTGCCCTCAGCACCGATGTCCATCTCGCGGTTTTCCTCCTCTCTCGACACGGCCACCTTTGCGCTGTGCTACATACCAGACAATTTGGTAGTAAACCTTTGACTACCATTTCTCAAGAAACTTTCACTTGTGCGGGTTCATATATCGGAGGCCTCATTGCACATCATCATCCACTCCAGTTGCCCTGCCCGGGAGTGCTTGGTGCTTGTTTTCACAGTTAGAATCGGTTGTCTCCAAATAAAGTCACCTAACTTTGTTAGTATTGGAATTTCTTTTGACGGAAGGCAGCTCATCATCCAAGATGCCCCTTCACTTCAAAGGTTGATCCTTGATTCTAGTTATTCACCGCCACAAATAACCGTCCTCTCTGTGCCTAAACTGGAGACCTGGGGTGTAATACATGATCTCTGTGCTCATTTCAAGATGGTGTTTGGCTCCACAGTTCTTTAGGTACTTTATATTATTATCTACACTTGTAACCATAAGCTGCATTTTAAATTTCTGCGCGTAAGTTATATATCATCTCAGAGTACACATTTTGTACTAATATTATGTTCTATGCTCAATGAAGAGTTTCTCCATGGATAGCCTATCAATGGTGCTGGATTCTGTCAAGATCTTATATATCCAAATGAATAGTTTTGATCTGAACAAGATTATTGGCTTGTTGCAATGCTTTCCATGTCTAGAGTTGTATATTAATTTGATAATTTCACGCACATTGGAAGCCCGCATATAGTATACTAGAATTAATCGTTCAGTTGTTGCTCTTTTCACTCTTTTTTTAGACCATAACTGTTTTCTATCTTCATGTCTATTTAGGCAACATGACGGGGTAAGAAAGTTATAACCAATAGGTGGATTCGTAAGCACCGGGATTTTCTCACTTCTTATGACATTCGATTGAAGACAATAACGCTAGAATGATATGTAGCCAATCATGCAAACACTAGATTTGTCAGATTCTTCCTGCTGAATGCGAGGTTACTATTGTCCATCAGGCTTAAGTTTATCAGCAGCATGGTTTTGATGGATGGGTATGTCAAAGAGCAAAAAAAGGAGTTTTAGGTAGGCAAAGATCTTCTGAACGTGTCGTTCTTCTATTTACAACATATCGTGGCCATAATCCAGTAAATTTTACGACCCATGATGTTCATTCTATGGACCTGATCGATCCATTTGACTGTGCCTGCCGAAAATAGTGCTGGACTTAGATGTTGTTGCCCTTTTCCACCTGGGTTTTGTCTAAACCTGATGAACAATTAACCCTTGTCCTTTTGTACAGTTTGTAAGCTGGAGTTAGATGTTCTTGCCCATTTCAACTCGGCTGTGACTGTCATATTTTCTTTGAAACAAGGCAAATGGCTTGCCATTCGTTTAATTTAGAGTGAAATATTGTAACAAATCACAACCAAGGGAAATAACATCACTCTCGCCGGCTGCTTGAGCTCATTGTGCATTATAGAAGCCAAGTGATTAGCCCCCACCAGCACCCACAAACTTATTTCGAACTAGCACACCAAATGTGCTGTAAATTTTCATATGAAAGGCTGCATGACCGTGAAAGATTTGGATTCTGACATTTGGGACCCACGAGGAAATAGCCTATCCAAGGTCGTGTCGACTTACTAGCTAGTCAACAAACGATTATGCCTACCAGCCGTTGGATTGATATCCAACATCTGTCGTGTATCTTCTATCTCTTGTCTTCTTCCTCCATCCGCCCAAACCAGACCACCCCGTCGGCTCTGCCTGCTCCCGCCTCCCATGGCTGGCTACGCTTCCGCCGCCCTACCGTACCCTCCAACGTTCGCCAGTCCCTCCCTCTATTCCCCCAAACGTCCTATTATTCTCCGGCGACATGAGCCCCAACACGCACCCGCACCCACACCCGAACCAGTCAACCCTCGTACCCCCCTCCGCCTGCGAATGGACCGGCGCATCTTCCATGACTTATGTTCATTCCGTCCGAGGCCTCGTCTTCGTCCTCGGCCTTGGTTCGCTCGACGTGCGCGGTGCGCCGCCCTCTTGCGTTGTCAACGTCGTCAACAACCGAGAGGAACAAGGATATGACTATACGTGGAGAGGATGACAGTACGGACCCACCAGCGTCATAGCAGTACGCAAGCAAGTGCCTCATTATTATAAGCCCCAAAAAATGGTTCCTCCTAATGGTTGGACACCTAGGGCTCACGCCATTGTCAACATAGTCAATAAACGAGAGAATTACACAACGAGCAGCTGACACCAGGGACCCAGCAGGTCGCGCAGTTGTTATTTACTTTCCTTAGGAACAAGCAGCTATATTTATACTAGTTTTAGTGATGGATCAGGGTAACAACGGGGCTATGCAGGGGCTGTGGCCCGTCTAGCCATCGTTTTATTTATGTTTACCACATCATGAGCCCAGTTGTGTTTTTTTCTTGCTGAAAATGGCTACCAAGTTCTATTTTTTTAAGAAATACCCAAACGAGGCCTACTTGCTTTATCAGCCCTGTTGGGCTGCAAATCTTTCAAGACGAGGAGAGTTTCATTCGGTTTGCCCAGAAATGGGTTGTACATTTTTAAAACACATCATACCGGGAATTAGTTTCAATTTTTTTATCATTACAAGATATTAAATTCCATTGATTTTTAAGCATGGACAATTATTTGGATTTTATAATTATGTAATTTTTTTTTCAAAATAGTTTGAATGTGACTCGATACTTTGGGATTAAATACAGTTGTCTGCACCGAAATATGCAAAATTTCGTATAATTTTTAACCGTGGCCACAATATGGGGTGTAATGCTAACAAAAAGAAGATGGGCTCCAAAAAAATTCTTAAGAATTGGCAAATGGGATGTAAATTATTAGAAATAATGGAAGATGGGCTGTATGCTGTTTTCCATAGATTTGAGGTTGACTTCTGCGCCTACTATAGGTTGACGCGTATGCTTTCCTAAAAAATAAGGTTGACGCACACGCAACGCCGTGTCAACTTAGTCAACACACGAGAGCAGTGACTGTTGGATGTCCATCCAATGGCCGTCGTGCTTCTTCAATCTCTGCTCTTCCTGCTCCAGCCACTCAAACAAGCACCGGCGGGACTGCCTACCCCCTCCTCCCACGGCCGGCTATGCTGCCGTGCAGGCCTCACCGCCCCATCGTTCTCCCATCGCTGGCCTAGCCATCCCTCTACTCACCCACACCTGTTGTTATTCTCCGGCGACGGCAGACGAACCAGTAAACCCTCGCACTCCCCCACGCATGGGAAACAACTGTCGAGTCTTCCCTGGCTCCGTGTTGTTCCCTTCCTAGGCCTCGCCGTCGTCCACCGCCCTGGTGCTCTTGGCGCGGCATGGTCAACATGGTCAACAAACGACATGCATCGGAAGTGGACGGTACGTGGAGAGGCTGACAGCTGGGTCCATGGCCACACGCAAGGAAATGCCTCCTTATTACTCGCAAAATAATGATTCCTCCACCTGACAGCTGGAACCCACCGGAAGGGTCTCTGTACTTTGCGAAAAAAGTGTTCCCTCACTGACAGGTCGGACCCACCAGCTATATCTTCGCACGCAAGGAAGTGCCTCCTTATTACGCACAAAAAAATGAATAGTCCCCCTGCTAGCTGGGACCCACCATAGTCGGAGGCTGACTTGTGGGCCTACTAAGATGACGGGGACGGAGGGCTTTGTCAACTTAGTCAATATGAACGATTCTAGCTCTAGTGACCGTACGATGTCCATCCAACGGCCGTAGTGTTTCTTCAACCTCTGGTCTTCTTGATCCAGCTGCCCAAACAAGCGTCGGCCGTGCCGCCTGCTCCTGCCTCCCATGTCCGGCTGTGCTGCCACTGCTGGCCATGCCATCCCTCCACACTCACCCACACCTCCTGTTATTCTTCGGCGACGGCAGCCTCACACCGCAGCCGAAGCAGTCAACCCATGTACTCCCCTCCGCGTGGGCATCCACTGCCGCGTCTTCCCTGGCTCCGCGTCATCCCCTTCCTAGGCCTCGCCATCGTCCATTGCCCTGGTGCTCTCGACGCGACGTGGTCAATGTAGTCAACGAATGACTTCCATCGGAAGGGTACTTTACGTGGAGAGGCTGATAGCTAGGTCCACGGCCGCAGCAAGGAAGTGCCTCCTTATTACGCGCAAAACAATTATTCCTCCACCTGACAGCAGGGACCCACCGGACGGGCCACCGTATTTTGCAAAAAAAAACATTCCCCCCTGACTGCTGGGACCCACCAGCTACATCTTCGCACGCAAGGAAGTGCGTCTATATTACGGGCAAAAGAAATGATTCGCCCCCCTGACTGCTAGGACCCACCAGCTACATCTTCGTACACAAGGAAGTGCTTGACAGTTGGGACCCACCTGGTCGAAGCGTACATAGCATTGTCATTCTGGTCGCGAACGTGTACGTACATACGATCGGTTGTCTTCAGGCTGCAGCGATGAACTGTGGCCGTGTAAGGAAGGGCACGTGTCATAGTAGAGGCACGCACATGTCGTAGTAGAGGCATGCGCGTTGCATGTACATGTATGTACAACAGTCAGGGTGCAAGAAAGTAAATACGGCCACGTACGTACATACGTGCGGGGTCTCTAATGCCTACTCGCGCATACGTACGGCCAGGGCTCGTGTACATGGCTGGGTCGAAATGGAGAAACTGCGTCATCGTCGTGTTCATGGGGAGGCAACGAAATGTGTCGTGTTCATCATGAGGCAACAGAACGCGTGTTGTTCATCTGGAGCCAACCGGCTTGGACGGAACAGCCGATGGAAACGAGGCCTGGCGTACTGCAGAATGGAGGAAACGACCTTGTGTTCGACCGGCCACGGTCGAAACGGGATCCTTTTCGTCGGGAGGGATCTGGCCTACCGCAAAACAGAGGAAACGGACCTCCTACTGTCGAAACGGGGTCCTGTTGATCGGGAGGGGTGTGGCGTACCGCAAAACGGAGGAAACGGACTTGTGTTGGAGCGGTATAGTCGAAACGGGGGTCCTGTTCACCGGGAGGGGTGTGGCGTACCGCAAAACGGGACTCCATGGGGTACTGTTCATCTCCACCATCGACCTCCTCCAGCCTCCACGGGCTACTATTCATGCACCGTCGACCTCCTCCAGCCTCCACCTGCGACTGTTCATCCACGGGCTACTGTTCATCCAGCCTCCACCGCGCGCTGCTCCATCGGCTACTATTCAACCAACCCTCTCCACGGGGTCCTGTTCAGCCACCCCTCCACGGGCTACTGTTCATCTAGCCCTCCACCGGCTATTGTTCAACCAGCCCTCCATGGGGTCGTCCTGTTCAACCAGCCCTCCACGGGGTCCTATTTATCCAGCCCTCCACAGAGTCCAGTTCATCCAGCCCTCCACGGGGTCCTGTTCATCCACCGACTCGATCGATCGGGGTACTGTTCATCCAGCGGCAACGACCTCTACTACCACAGGGTCCTGTTCATCCAACCCCTCACCAGGAACTGTTCATCCAAACCCCCCCACAACGCTCACTGTTCATCCAGAGGCAGCATCGATCGGCTTCAGTTAGCAACAGTATTGAAGGAATCACTCAGCTTCAGTTAACAGCAAGGGATCAATCGATCGCTCAGGTTCAGTAATGTGTAGCCTGCAGTGCAATCGCTCGGGTTTAGTTAGAGCCCAATGCCTCGCTCGGGTTCAGTTAGAGCACAACACCTCGCACACATGCATGTACGTATGAGAGAACCGCACATTGCTCGCCCCAGACCACCCACCGTAACCAGGAACTCCGCGATATTTTCCTCGCCCTCGCTTCTACCATAGTTTTTTCCGTCATGGATGGCCCAAAGAATGTCATGCAGCTGCGTCTCCGGCCCGCCCAGGATGAAAAGCCCATTTTCTGTCATGATTTTTTGTCATAGAAGTAGGAGCCCACCACATCTATGATGATACCAGGTTTTGTCACAATTATCGTCATAGAAGTGTCATAAGTATGACAGAAAAAATTTCGTTCGACCCAAAATGTCACGGATGTGTCTTTTTTTGTAGTGAAATGCCCGAATCATGGGGTAATAATATGTTTAAGTGTTGTTCTACTGCTTTCAGTTGCTGAATTTTTAATAGTTTGGTTGATGATCTTCCAATTTGATTCGTGCAGAAAAGGGAAGATTCGTGTGATTTGTATTTGTAGGAAGTTGCTGGTGTGGGGGGATGCAACTACGCTGATTATTTGGTTAGCCAAGGAATCCCAATACCAGCAGGTTGGGGTGTTGGACAAGTAACTGAAGGAACGGCAGAAGAGGAAGATGCATAGCAGAAGGTTAAAGATGCCGTCCCTCTGATCATGGCTAAGCAACAGCTGCGGAATAGCCTTGACATCAATGAGGATATGAAAGAGCTTGTGAATATAATTGGCAAAAACAATGTGCTCTGTAGGATGATTGTCTCTTTATTTGCAGTGTATGTAGCACTCGTGATGTATTCAGTGGCTATGACATGAGCACTTTGCTGAAACTAGTAATGAATGAAACCTGTGTAGCAGGTTGGGCGTAGTGTTGTGAACATCTAATGATTTCTATTAATGGAAGTCGGGGGGTATCCCCTTTTTCTCATAAATAAATAAATAGTAGAGGCCCTTTTGGTAATAAATAAATAAATTAGCAGAGGCCCTGTCGAGTTAGCTTTGAGACGTCGAGCAAATTGCAGTCCAACAGCAAACTATGTCATCAAGTTCAAGTTTCACAGCCAAATATGAGTACAACTAAACAACAACATCATCATGTTTTAGTCATCATACAATCACCAAACACAAATCAACATACATTGCAAGTGATATTCTCATAGCAAAATACTAAACAACACGTTCATCAGGTTTCAGTTGTCATAGCAAACACAAATTCACATAGTAGATAAAAACGTCTTCTGACAGGCAAATACGACAAAAGCAATCTAATCATCATCGGCAGCAGCAACGTGAACATCTTCGCCATGTGTATCAGTCTGAATCGTAATTCCCCACAATGTCATCTTCTTCTTCATCCTCAATGTCCTTGAACATTGGCTTCTTCTTGTTCAACTCTTGTTTGTCCACAACACGACAGGCAATATTTTCGCCAGCGTCATTGACGTGATGGTTCTCAAAGATATTAGGAACATCTGTGGAATCTTGTACATCAGGAGCAGTGTAAGCATCATCTTTTTGTGCAACTTCATTAAACGAATTCCTCTGCTCAAACCTTTGCAATACTCTCCAGTCATCGCTATGTGCAAATGTGTCTTCCAAGAAAAATATCTGTGTTGCTTGATTTGCCAAAATAAATGGCTCGTTGGTCTGGTATGCCACCTTGACATTGATGGATTTGAAATAATCATCAGCTCTGGGTTTCGCGATCGTGGAAAATAGGTTATACCAACGACAGCACAATAGAACCACACATCGATGATCCTCAAAACGGGAGATATATTGCAATTGAACAATGTCTGTTATGTTAGCATACATTTCAGTTGTCTCTCTGCCGTACATATCCGTGCTCATGATGGCATTGTTTTGTGTCTTCCTTCCTTCGTCACATGCAAGGGTGTTGTAGCGTACATCTCCAACAACGAAAGATTCATCATGTCTTACCCGAGTATTAGGACCCATTGCTAGTGCGTAAAGGGCATCATCAACTGCCTGCCCATCCTCCCGCATCTTATTAACCTATGGTTAGAAAATAGACAAGCTGATCATCTTGTGTACTCAATATATAAAAAACTGACAGTGCAATTCAAAAGCTTACATGGCTCTTGAACCATTTCGCAAATCCTGCCATAACCAGTTTGTCAATGTTTCTTGGATATTGCGGAAGTAACTACTTTTTGTAGATGCTGCACAACATAGTGATCGTGTCAAACATCTAAATATATAAGAATGTGCTAAAAGTTTAGTAGATTACGATGTATAAGCTGCAGTACTTAGCACTTACTTGATATAAGGTAGTATCTCAGGACAATTATTCAACACATACCAAACCATTTTATCCAAATCTTTAGGTTTGTCCTCTTGTCGACTCTTCCCTGTAACTCGAACAGAATAATCGAAAACATTGAGCTCGGGATTGTCTTCACCCACCTCTTTGCTAAGCTGATCAGCTGTTTCAATGTATTTTGAGCAGAATGTCAACGCTTCTGTAGCATGTAGGCCTCTGCAATGGAACCCTCAGGTCTAGTGTCGGATGTGGGGTTCCGGCAAAACCCTTAAGGTTCGGACTCTGGGGTGCGCGCGAAGTTCTTTCCCTCCTACCGATCCACACCCTAGCTCGCTAAGATCTCGCGGACGAACTCGACGAACTCACAACACAGAAAGACACGAGTTTTATACTGGTTCAGGCCACCATTGTGGTGTAATACCCTACTCCAGTGTGTGGTGGTGGATTGCCTCTTGGGTTGATGATGAACAGTACAAGGGGAAGAACAACCTTTTAAGGTTGAGGTGTTCTTGTGTTCGGTGTGTGGCTAAGGATTGTCCCAAGACTAGCTCAGATCAAGATGAGATACCCCTACTGTGGTGGCTAGTTTTACTTATATAGGCCCTGGTCCTCTCCCCAAATATTGAGCGGGAAGGGAGCCAACAACAGCGGGCAATTTGAAAGGGGACAGCTAGTACAAGCTATCCTCACAAAAGTGGTTTTCGCCTGCAAAAGGCTCTGGTGGTGACGCCGTCTTGGGCTCCATGGTGACCACCATCCTGCCGTCCTGCTGGTCTTCGGTCTCGTTGCACTGATATGGAAACCTTTGCCTGATGCCTCGGTACTCCGCACCTGCGCTTGCCCCCCTTGGCACAAAAGAGGAAACAAGGACGCTGCGCGCTGATGCCCGCCTGGTGTCGATCGTCATGGCTCATGTCACGAGAGCCTCGTGAGGTTTGCCCTGCCTTGATATCTCCGGTCCTCACGAGCCTGCCTAGAGACTAGAGAGGCCGCTCCTGAGGAGGTCTTGGGTCATCTGCCTCGCGAGGCTTGGCCCCTCACGAGGATCTTGAATGCTTTGTTGATGAAGATGGGCCATACAGCCCCACTCGCATTGCCATGCCTGGGCCGCAGGCAGGCAAGTCTGAGGACCCCCGTTCCCAGCACATCGACAGTAGCCCCCGGGCCCAAGGCGCGCTCGGGCTTGGCTTCGAGGCGAAGCCAAAGGCCAAGTACGGAGCGCCGCGGGCCCCAAAAGCCCGCGGACTCGGTCGACGTGTGGCGGTTGATTGGACGTGGGCGTCACCACTTCCCCACGCTGCCTTTGAATCCTCCTGGCTATGCGGCCCTCGCAGCCTACACAATTATTCTTCCATCATCCACGTCTGGCTTCCCTAATCTCTCTGCTTTCTCGAGACTCTGCTCCTCCCCTCCAATCTGATCTGCGCCCTGCTTGCCTCGCTGCTATGATGCTGGGACGAGCCAACAAGGGGAAGAAGCCCATGCCTTCACCGAGTGCACCTCCCTCCTTCGAGCCTGCGCTCGGCCGACCTCGGGTGCTTGCTACCTCTTGAGCACTGCGTTGGATTTCCTTGAAGAGGAAAGGATGATGCAGCAAAGTAGCGTAAGTATTTCCCTCAGTTTTTGAGAACCAAGGTATCAATCCAGTAGGAGGCTACGCGCGAGTCCCCTGTACCTGCACAAAGCAAATAACTCCTCGCAACCAAATCGGTAAGGGGTTATCAATCCCTTCACGGTCACTTATGAGAGTGAGATCTGGTAGAGATGATAGATAATATTTTTGGTATTTTTGTGATAAAGATGCAAGGTAAAATAAAAGCAAAGTAAAAAAGCAAAGGCAATAATAAAGTGATGGAAGATTAATATGATGAAGATAGACTCGGGGGCCATAGATTTCACTAGTGGCTTCTCTCAAGAGCATAAGTATTTTATGGTGGGTGAACGAATTACTGTTGAGTAATTGACAGAATTGAGCATAGTTATGAGAATATCTAGGTATGATCATGTATATAGGCATCACGTCCGAGACAAGTAGACCGACTCCTGCCTGCATCTACAACTATTAATCCACTCATCGACCGCTATCCAACATGCATCTAGAGTATTAAGTTAAAAACAGAGTAACGCCTTAAGCAAGATGACATGATGTAGAGGGATAAATTCATGCAATATGATAAAAAAACCATCTTGTTATCCTCGATGGCAACAATACAATACATGCCTTGCTGCCCCTACTGTCACTGGGAAAGGACACCGCAAGATTGAACCCAAAGCTAAGCACTTCTCCCATTGCAAGAAAAACCAATCTAGTCGGCCAAACCAAACTGATAATTCAAAGAGACTTGCAAAGATGACCAATCATACATAAAAGAATTCAGAGAAGATTCAAATATTGTTCATAGATAATCTTGATCATAAATCCACAATTCATCGGTCTCAACAAACACACCGCAAAAGTAAGATTATATCGAATAGATCTCCACGAGAGAGGGGGAGAACATTGTATTGAGATCCAAAAAGAGAGAAGAAGCCATCTAGCTACTAACTATGGACCCGAAGGTCTGAGGTAAACTACTCACACTTCATCGGAGGGGATATGATGATGTAGAAGCCCTCCATGGTGGATGCCCTCTCCGGTGGAGCTCCAGAACAGGCCCCAAGATGGGATCTCGTGGGTACAGAAGGTTGCGGCAGTGGAATTAGGTTTTTGGCTCCGTATCTGATCATTTGGGGGTACGTAGGTATATATAGGAGGAAGAAGTACGTCGGTGGAGCTTCGTGGGCCCCACGAGGGTGGGGGCGCGCCTGGGGGGGAGGGCGCGCCCCCTACATCGTGCCTACCTCGAAGCTTCCTTGGCGTAGGGTCCAAGTCTCCTGGGTCATATTCGGTGAGAAAATCACGTTCCCGAAGGTTTCATTCCGTTTGGACTCCGTTTGATATTCGGTTTCTTCAAAACTCTGAAATAGGCGAAGAACAGCAATTCTGGGCTGGGCCTCCGGTTAATAGGTTAGTGCCAAAAATAATATAAATGTGGAAAATAAAGCCCAATATGGTCCAAAACGGTAGATAATATAGCATGGAGCAATCAAAAATTATAGATACGTTGGAGAAGTATGAGGCATCCCCAAGCTTAATTCCTGCTCGTCCTCGAGTAGGTAAATGATAAAAAAGAATTTTTGATGCGGAGTGCTACTTGCCATAATTTCAATGTAATTCTTCTTAATTGTGGTATGAATATTTAGATCCGAAAGACTCAAGACAAAAGTTCATATTGACATAAAAATAATAATACTTCAAGCATACTAACTAAGCAATTATGTCTTCTCAAAATAACATGGCCAAAGAAAGTTCATCCCTGCAAAATCATATAGTTTAGTCATGCTCCATTTTCGTCACACAAGAATGCTCTCATCATGCACAAGCCCGATGACAAGCCAAGCAATTGTTTCATACTTTAGTAATCTCAAACTTATAAACCTTCACGCAATACATGAGCGTGAGCCATGGATGTAGCACTATGGGTGGAATAGAATATGATGATGGTGGTTATGTGGAGAAGACAAAAAGGAGAAGATCTCACATCAACGAGGCTAATCAATGGGCTATGGAGATGCCCAATGATTGATGTTAATGCAAGGAGTAGGGATTGCCATGCAACGGATGCACTAGAGCTATAAATGTATGACAGGTCAACAAAAGAAACTAAGTGGGTGCGCATCCAACTTGCTTGCTCACGAAGACCTAGGTCACTTGAGGAGGCCCATTGTTGGAATATACAAGCCAAGTTCTATAATGAAAAATTCCCACTAGTATATGAATGTGACAAAACAAGAGACTCTCTATCATGAAGATTATGGTGCTACTTTGATGCACAAGTGTGGAAAAGAAAGGATAGTAGCATTGCCCCTTTTTATTGCTCTTTTTTTGGGCCTTCTTTTTTTGGCCTTTCTCTTTTTTTGTGGACAATTCTCTATTAAATGATGATCATCACACTTCTATTTAGTTACAACTCAATGATTAAAACTCGATACTAGAACAAAGTATGACTCTATATGAATGCCTCCGGCGGTGTACCGGGATATGCAATGAATCAAGAGTGACATGTATGAAAGAATTATGAACGGTGGCTTTGCCACAAATACTATGTCAACTACATGATCATGCTAAGCAATATGACAATGATAAATGTGTCATGATAAACGGTATGGTGGAAAGTTGCATGGCAATATATCTCGGAATGGCTATGGAAATGCCATGATAGGTAGGTATGGTGGCTGTTTTGAGGAAGATATGAGGAGGTTTATGTATGAAAGAGTGTATCATATCACGGGGTTTGGATGCATCGGCGAAGTTTGCACCAACTCTCAATGTGAGAAAGGGCAATGCACGGTACCGTAGAGGCTAGCAATGATGGAAGGGTGAGAGTGCGTATAATCCATGGACTCAACATTAGTCATAAAGAACTCATATACTAATTGCAAAAATCTACAAGCCATCAAAAACCAAAGCACTACGCTCATGCTCCTAGGGGGATAGATTGGTAGGAAAAGACCATCGCTCGTCCCCGACCGCCACTCATAAGGAGGACAATCAAAGAACACCTCATGTTTCAAATTTGTTACATAACGTTTACCATACGTGCATGCTACGGGACCTGATAACTTCAACACAAGCATTTCTCAAATTCACAACAACTCAACTAGCATGACTTTGATATTATCACCTCCATATCTCAAAACAATTATCAAGCATCAAACTTCTCTTATTATACAACGCACTCAAAAGAAAATTTACAAATCTTGAATACCAAGTATATTAAAATTATTAAGCAAATTACCATGCTATTTAAGACTCTCAAAATAATCTAAGTGAAGCATGAGAGATCAATAGTTTCTATAAAACAAATCCACCATTGTGCTCTAAAAGATATAAGTGAAGCACTAGAGCAAAACTATATAACTCAAAAGATATAAGTGAAGCACATAGAGTATTCTATCAAATTCCAAATAATGTATGGCTCTCTCAAAAGGTGTGTACAGCAAGGATGATTGTGGTAAACTAACAAACAAAGAATCAAATCATACAAGACGCTCCAAGCAAAACATATATCATGTGGTGAATAAAAATATAGCTCCAAGTAAAGTTACCGATGGAAGTAGACGAAAGAGGGGATGCCTTCCGGGGCATCCCCGAGCTTTGGCTTTTTGGTGTCCTTAGATTAACTTGGGGGTGCCATGGGCATCCCCAAGCTTAGGCTCTTGCCACTCCTTGTTCCATAATCCATCAAAAGGTTTCACCCAAAACTTGAAAACTTCACAACACAAAACTCAACAGAAATCTCTTGAGCTCCGTTAGCGAAAGAAAACAAAAGACCACTTCAAGGTACTGGAATGAACTCATTCTTTATTTATATTGGTATTAAACCTATTGTATTCCAACTTCTCTATGGTTTATAAACTATTTTACTAGCCATAGGTTCATCAAAATAAGCAAACAACACATGAAAAACAGAATCTGTCAAAAACAGAATAATCTATAGTAATCTGTAACTAATGCAAACTTCTGGAACTTCGAAACATCTACCAAAATAGGAAGACCTAGAAAATTTGTTTATTGATCATAAGCAATTGGAATCAGTATTTTATCACGTTCTGGTGATTTTTAACAATTGTTTTCGTGAACAGAAAGTTTCTGGAAATTACAGCAAGATCAAATAACTATTATCCAAGAAGATCCTATAGGTTTAACTTGGCACAAACACTAATTAAAACATAAAAACACATCTAACCAGAGGCTAGATCAAAGATTTATTCCTAAACAGAAGCAAAAAGCAAAAAACTGAAAATAAAATTGGGTTGCCTCCCAACAAGCGCTATCGTTTAACGCCCCTAGCTAGGCATAAAAGCAAGGATAGATCTAGGTATTGCCATCTTTGGTAGGCAATTCTTCAATGAGACATCTATTATCCTTAGAAATTTATTTCTTCTTTTGCATATCACACAAATCAACGAAGCTATTTAGATGAGTAGCGGCATCTTCACTAGGAAGGCCGGCGAATTGATCTTTCATAACAAGATTCAACAAAGCAGTATAGATTTCACAAGATTCAATATTGATAAGAGGAGCAATTCGAGTGCTAAGGAAATCATTAATGTTGGTATTGGTAAAGTCACACAATTTGGTATTATATTGAGCTATTGCGACAAACAAGCAATCCAACACTCGAGCAAACAGAAAGCAAGCGAGAGAAAAAGGCAAACAGAAAGTAGAGGGCGAATAAAACGGCAAGGGTGAAGTGGGGGAGAGGAAAAAGAGAGGCAAATGGCGAATAATGTAATGCGGAAGATAAGGGATTGTGATGGGTACTTGGTATGTTGAATTTTGCGTAGACTCCCCGGCAACGGCGCCAGAAATTCTTCTTGCTAACTCTTGAGCACTGCATTGGATTTCCTTGAAGAGGAAAGGATGATGCAGCAAAGTAGCGTAAGTATTTCCCTCAATTTTTGAGAACCAAGGTATCAATCCAGTAGGAGGCTACACGTGAGTCCCTTGTACCTGCACAAAGCAAATAACTCCTCACAACCAACGTGATAAGGGGTTGTCAATCCCTTCACGGTCACTTACGAGAGTGAGATCTGATAGAGATGATAGATAATATTTTTGGTATTTCTGTGATAAAGATGCAAGGTAAAATAAAAGCAAAGTAAAAAAGCAAAGGAAATAATAAAGTGATGGAAGATTAATATGATGAAGATAGACCCAGGGGCCATAGATTTCACTAGTGGCTTCTCTCAAGAGCATAAGTATTTTATGGTGGGTGAACGAATTACTGTTGAGCAATTGACAGAATTGAGCATAGTTATGAGAATATCTAGGTATGATCATGTATATAGGCATCACGTCCGAGACAAGTAGACCGACTCCCGCCTGCATCTACTACTATTACTCCACTCATCGACCGCTATCCAACATGCATCTAGAGTATTAAGTTAAAAACAGAGTAACGCCTTAAGCAAGATGACATGATGTAGAGGGATAAATTCATGCAATATGATAAAAACCCCATCTTGTTATCCACGATGGAAACAATACAATAAGTGCCTTGCTGCCCCTACTGTCACTGGGAAAGGACACCGCAAGATTGAACCCAAAGCTAAGCACTTCTCCCATTGCAAGAAAAACCAATCTAGTAGGCCAAACAAAACTGATAATTCGAAGAGACTTGCAAAGATAACCAATCATACATAAAATAATTCAGAGAAGATTCAAATATTGTTCATAGATAGTCTTGATCATAAACCCACAATTCATCTGTCTCAACAAACACACCGCAAAAAGAAGATTACAACGAATAGATCTCCACGAGAGAGGGTGAGAGCATTGTATTGAGATCCTAAAAGAGAGAAGAAGCCATCTAGCTACTAACTATGGACCTGAAGGTCTGAGGTAAACTACTCACACTTCATCGGAGGGGCTATGATGATGTAGAAGCCCTCCGTGGTGGATGCCCTCTCCGGCGGAGCTCCGGAACAGGCCCCAAGATGAGATCTCGTGGGTACAGAAGGTTGCGGCGGTGGAATTAGGTTTTTTGGCTCCGTATCTGATCGTTTGGGGGTACGTAGGTATATATAGGAGGAAGAAGTACGTCGGCGGAGCTTCGTGGGCCCCACGAGGGTGGGGGCGCGCCTGTCGGCGTTCTGGGAACGGGGGTCCCCAAACTTGCCTGCCTGCGGCCTGTGGCGTGGCTCAAATGGGGGCCAGCGCGGCCCATCTTCATCAACACGAGACTCAAGACCCTTGCGAGGGGCCAAGCCTCGCGGGGCGAACGACACGGTGCTTCCTCAGGCGCGGCCTCCTCAGGCTGGCTCACGAGGAGGCGGAGAGATCAAGGCAGGGTACCTCGCGAGGTGCCCATGACGCAAGCCATGACGACCAAGGGTACCAGGTGGGCGCCAGACCGCACAGTGGCCTCCCTTTCCTCTTTGGTGCAAAGGGGCAAGCGCACGCGAGAGGATCAAGCAAAGGCACCCATTTCGGTGCAACGAGACCAAGACCAGTCCAACGGTGGGAATGAGCTCATCGTGGAGCCCAGAACGGCGTCACCACAGGGTCTTTGGCAGGCGAGGACCAACTTTGGTCAGGATAAGTGTATCAGATGTTCCCCTTCAAATTGGCCAATTGTTGTCGCCCTTCCCGCTCAATATTTGGGAAGAGGCCCAAGGCCTTTGCCTATAAATAGGACTAGCCACCCCCAGGGTAGAGGCATCTAGAGGCATCGAGAAATTGGGAAGTATTCCAAGCAATCATAGAGCAAGTAGAGAACGAAAGAAGGGCGACTGAACTCTTCCTAACAGTTCGTCGTCCTAGCCAAGAACAAGCCCTCGCGAGGCCGTTCACCCTTGTACTGTTCATCATCATCATCAGCCCAAGAGGCAATCCACACACCACACTGGAGTAGGGTATTACACCACATCGGTGGCCCGAACCAGTATAAACCCCGTGTCTTTTGTGCTGTTCTTTCTGTAGTTTAGATCCTTGCGAGACAGAGGGGTAGAAGGCATAATCTCTGCGCGCACCCCAGAGTTCGAACCTTAAGGGTCTGCCGGAACCCGTGATCCGACATTTGGCGCGCCAGGTAGGGGTGCGCCGGAATTTGTCCTCCACCGCTTCGTTCTCCTCCGACCATCGCGTCCATGTCAGACGCTCGTCGGGCCCGCGCCGAGCGCCGGGCCGCCATCGCTTCCTGCGTCGCCTAGACGGCTCCCGTCGGTGGGCGTCCTCGTCGTTCCCCGTCGCCCGCCATCAACGCCGCCACCGGCCCAACGGGGAACGAGCAGCAGGCATTGTCTCAGCACCTGTCCGTGCGGCGAGACGGCCGCACCGCTACTCCGTCGCTCACGCCAACTGGCTCTTCGTCCCACGCGCTCCGCGCGCCCTTGCAAGCTCGAGCTGCACTCATCGCGGCAAACGAGCTCCTGCGCTACCGTCCCGTCGACGACGTCTACGAAGAGTGGCTCGACCGCGTCGTCGAGCTCGTCCGCGCCGCGGGGGGCTCTCCTGCTCCGTCCGCTTTGCTGCGCCGCACCCCGCCCCGCTCAGGCCATGAGGCTTCGGGGGCGTACCAGCCACCTCCACTCCAAGAAGACGCCATGGCTCCAAGGCGCATGGCCCCTGGGCGGAACCCGCTCCGTCAGGTGCCAGCTCAGCAAGAACAGAGCTACCAAGAAGTCCCTCGACCGCAAGAGGCTGCCCGAGCGCTTCCTGCTCCGGCTCGCCGCGACCCTGCTCCAGCTCCGGCACGTCAAGAGCCCGCGCTGCTCCCAGCTGCAGCGCAAGGAGACCCGCAAGGCCAAGCTCTCCCACAACCGAAGCCTCCCGTGGCCACCGCAGGCTGCCGCGCCTACACCACCGAGCTGCGTAGCGCCGCGTGGCCCGGCAAGTTCAAGCCAGACCTGCCTCCTCGCTACGACGGCACGACTGATCCCGCAGAGTTCCTCCAGCTCTATGAGCTGGGCATCGAAGCTGCCAGCGGGGATGAAAAGGTCATGGCGAACTGGTTCCCCATGGCGCTGAAGGAAGGAGCTCGCACCTGGCTCCTGAATCTGGCTCCAGGCACGATCTCCTCCTGGGACCAGATGTGCACCCGCTTCTTCGCCAACTTCCAAGGTACACGCGACCGGCCGCCCGCCGTGAGCGACATGCGCCGCATCAAGCAGCAACCTGGGGAGACCCTGCAAAAGTACATCCAGCGCTTCAACAGTGCGCGCCTCAAGATCCCCAAAGGTGTCCGAGGAAGCCATCATCTCGGCCTTCTCCGATGGCGTGCGCGACGTCAAGATGAAGGAGGAGCTGGCGATGGATGAAGACCTCTGCACCTCCTTGGAGCTGTTCAACTTGGCGACCAAGTGCGCCAGGGCTGAGGAGGGATGTCTCTCCCTCCTCGAGCTGCCTATCGCAGACCCAGAAGATAAGAAGCCCAAGTCCAAGGACGTAAAGCGCAAGGGGGCTGCCGTACTCACAGCAGAACCAGACACCAAGCGGGGCAAGGATCTGCCCGAATCCTCCAGGGGTAGCCGGTACTGTGTGTAGCAAGACCTCCACACCCACAACACCAACGAATGTCAAGAACTCCCCGCCGTGCGAGAGGGAAGGATCGGCCGTCGCCCCGACCGCGCCGACCGGGGCTACGGCCGAGGAGGAGGAAGAAACCCAGGACGCTGGGAAGACCGCGGCCCGCGCCAAGGGTGGCGTGATCAACCTCGCGAGGACCGCTGGCGAGACCTGCCTCGCGAGGGGGACTGGAGGGATCAGCCTCGTGAGGATCGCCCCCACGGCAACGCAGGCCTCCCTCCGCTGCCGCCTCAGCCAAGGAGGAACGAAGACCGCCATCAAGACGAGGGGGCTGGGGGCTTCCAAGAGCCGCACGCAATCGCCTGCATCCTGGGCGGAGCTCAAGCCCCAGCCTCTCAACGCATCTTCAAGCAGTTTGCCCGTGAAGTGAATGCAGTCCTCCCCAAGCTCGAAGCAACGCGCCCCCTCAAGTGGTCGGCGTGCGCCATCACGTTCAGCTCAGCATATCAGCTCAAGTGCGCGGCCACAGCCGGGGTCCTCCCGATGCTTTGCTCCCCAATCATCAGCAACGTACTGGTCACCAGGACCCTCATCGATGGTGGAGCAGGGCTCAACGTCTTGTCCGTGGAAACATTCAACAACCTCCAAGTGCCCTATGACCAGCTTCAGCCAACCAAGCCTTTCTCCGGAGTCACCGACGGTTCCACAATCCCGATCGGGCAAGTCCGCCTCCCTGTCACCTTCGGGGCCCGCAGCAACTACTGCACCGAGCTCATCGACTTTGACGTCGCCCACATCCGCCTGCCGTACAACGCCATCCTCGGGTACCCAGCGCTGGCCAAGTTCATGGTCGTAACTCACCACGGCTACAATGTCCTCAAGATGCCAGGGAGTGGCGGCGTCATCACGGTGCCATGTGAAGTGAGGGATGGAGTGTGCTCCCTGGAGCGAGCTTTTCAAGCCGCGTCGCTAGAAGACCCAGATCATGGAAGCAGGAGGCTTCCCGAGACCACACCCAAGAAGAAGAAGACGTCATCAGGCTCAGCCCCTCAGGAGGCGGGCCCTTCAGGGCCCGTGCCTGTCCAGGGGGACCCTCCTTCCATCGCATAGGAAAGCGCGCCCGGCGCCCTCCTCAGGCAGGGCTCGGGGGCTCTCACCTTGAGGGCCACCGACCTAGCCAAGGTCACGAGGGAGGCACTTGGGCACCATGTGGAGGCGTGTTTTGAAGCACGTTTCCCTCGAGAAGGAACCAGGCAAGGAGCGTCAGGCCAGCAGGAGTTCGTTAACAAGGTCACTCAAGAGCTGCAAGAGTCATGGATCATGAGAGGTTGCCGCCGCCTACCGGCTATGGCTCCACATCCAGGCGAGGATGGTGGGCTGCGCGTCTGCGTCGACGTACCAGGGCTCAATCAAGTCGCCACAACGGAGCGCCTCTGGCCCTCACAAGTGGGGCGTTGTGGAGGTCCGCCCCACAGCTATGTTCGCATGCCATACGGCTTGCCAAGAGTGGCTGCTGCGTACCAGCGTCTCATGAGGGGCATCATGGAGACTCAGGAAGACAGGCGTTCCGCAGTCCTGACGGAGATGGAGATGATTCGCGAGGAGCCACCAGCGCCTGTGGAGCCTCCTTAGGCCCCTGGGCCTGGGGGCTCGTGAGGATCAGCTCCCGCAGCCCACCGAGTCTGCTTCACCAACACCACTTCGCCCGCAACAACTCCAGGTGACATCTTTTCAAGCTTCGTTTCCGGCTGGGAACGCCCCCCAGGGCTGCTTCATTCCCAGGCCGCGTGGGTCCATCCCTGCGGCATGTATCCCTTTTTAGTTTTCGATCATTAGCTTGCTTTGTTGGGGGCGCCCCTCGGGCTGCATCATCCCCAGGCCGCTCGGGCTAGGCCTAGCGGCGTATATCTCCCTCGCGTTTATTTCCAACTATGCATTCGCCTATCATGCTTGATCACCTGATGTCTGTCCACGACACCTCTTGTTCTCCATGTCGACCACTTGCACGTTAAAGGGGGGGTGCCTGAGCATCGTGACTCAGGGCTCTTACCGGCTCTCCAGCCCTCACCCTCTAGCCTTGTCTATGGCATCGCAACCTGGCATACCAGTGGCGGCTGAGACAAGCTCGAGGGCCGGGACCCGAGGACGTAGAGTGCCGGCATCTAACCGAATTTTGCAGGAACACATCTCAAGATACGGCCCCGTGCCAGGCGCAACCTGCCTAGAGGTAGGGCCTCGTGAGTCCCGCGCTGGCTCACGGGTGCCCAGATACACCTCAACTAGCCCTACCGTGCCGGCCACGTGTCAGGGCGGGGCTGTACACGCCCCGGGGGCTCCTCCCGGAGGGGAGCCCCCTACCACATACCAGTGGAAGCACCATGCTCCGCGCTGGCTGACGACACTGCCGAGGAGCGGCTATGCCCATACACATACAGAAGCGCTATGCTCCGCGCTGGTGATAAACAACTGAGGGTGGCCTCCGGGCCGCATTAACCTCAGGGAGCCCAGAGCTCAGTGGCTGGCCTCATCGCAACGCCTACCCTCGGGAGCGCCGCGCGAGGGGGCTAGGCACGGGGGCTACGACTGGGTCACGCCTAGACGTACGCCGCCCAGCCAGGCCCTTCGGGCCTGGTTCGACGCGCGCCTCTCCCCGAGCGGAGCCAAGGTATGAAGGCCGTTTGAGCGTCAAGGGGGACCCCTGAGCATCGCGACTCAGGGGCCTAACTGGTCCCGTAGCCCCTCACTCCTTAGTTCCGAAAGGCTATGCTGGGTGAGGTACGCGCGAGGTCGGGCTCTACAGAAATAGAACGGTGGTCCCACTCGCCTCTCACCTCATCGCCCACTGTTCGCGCGTCAAGGGGGACCCCTGAGCATCGCGACTCAGGGGCCTAACTGGCTCCGTAGCCCCTCACTCCTTAGTTCCGAAAGGCTATGCTGGGTGAGGTACGCTCGGAGTCGGGCTCTGCAGACGTACTACGGAAGATACACCTACATCACACCTCCCTACTTGGCGTTCGTGCGCCAAGGGGGACTCCTGAGCATCGCCACTCAGGAGCCTAACTTGCCACGTAACCCCTCACTCCTTTGGTCCCGTCCTGGTTTCCAGTCGGGGCTAATGCTGGGTGAGGCACGCGCGGGGCCGGGCTCTGCTGGTGTAGAACACAAGCAAGTAGGGAAGAAAACAATAAAACTCAAGGAATTTAAAAGCAAATATTACAGTCCATACTGTCGTCTCAGTACCAAACGCAAGTTTAAATGCCTCCACGAGGCATGATGCATGTGCAGGAAGTAAAAGAAGAACAGGAGCGGCAGCGGAGTCACTTGTCGGCGGTGGGGCAGCGCGGAGTGGCCTCGCTTCGTAGAGCAGTAGGGCCGGCGGCGCCTCGCTTTGGCCTGGTGCTGAAGGCCCGGAACTTCCCCAGCAGTGCCTCCGCACGCCCCTTCACGGCTTCGACAACGGCGGCGGCACCCTCGCCGCTCACCGGCTCCAGCAGGCTGTCGAGGTCGGCTGGGATCGCAAAGATAGATGTGGGTGAAGACCCGCGTCAGTGCAGCAGAAGACAGGACACGCGCCTCGTCCTCAGCAGTAGGGCCAAGGCCAAGGGCAACAAACCCAAGGGCCTTAACCAGGAAAGGGAGCAGCTTGGCGGGTCCATCCTCGTCACCAGCCAGCAGGCCCTCCAGGCCGCTCTCATAAAGCGTCTTCAGCGAAGCGCGGGCATCCTTCTCCATGTCCGCGATGGCCACGCAATCCTCGGCAAGGACACGGGCATTGGCGTCCAGCTCGGCCTTCGTCACCTCCAGCTCTTTATTCAGCGCATCTAGGCGGGCGCGGCGCTTCTTGAGCTTGGCCTCCCGATCCTCGACGGCCGCCTCGCGAGCCTTCGCACCCTCTTCTTGCTCCTGGCGAAGGCGGACCTCCCTCGCGAGCTGGTCCCGCAGGCCCTGCAGCTCGTCCTCCAGCTCCTTGCAGCAGCCATGGACTCCAACCACCTCTCCCAGGGCCGCGTCTCGGGCGGCCTTCGCCTCGAGGGTGGCCTCCCTCTCTCCGTCACAGGCCATTGAGGCCTGAACCAGCGCCGCTTGAATCGAGGCGTCAGAGCGAATCCACCCCGAGGCCAGTTCCAGGCGCCCGGCCACCAGGCGAGGGTCAGCGCCAAGAAGATCCTTCCGCAGCCGGTCTAGTTCAGCAACGGCATGCTCTAGGATGGAAGAAGAAGGCAGAGAAACATCGGCGCGCTCCAAGACAACAGGAGGAGCCGGGGAAGCAGCGGTCGGCAGAACGGGAGGAGAAGGCAGCAGCGGCGAGACCACAGTGTCCTGAGGCGGAGCCTGCTGCGCCTCGACGGCCGTGGCGGCGGCAGTAGGCAGGAGAACCTCGGGAGTCACTTGGGCCATGGGGGCTGGGCTCTCCCCAGCCAGCTCAGCCAAGCCTCGCAAGGATGAGCGGGCAGGAGAAGCCCGTGCTTCACGATCGTCCCCATCTGCAGGCGGAGGCGTTGCCGCGGGTGGGGCCTCGGGAGCCCCCTTCGGTTTATTCGCCGTGGGCGCCAGCCTATACAATAGGAGCGAACATCAAGCCTCAGCGGCAGAACAAGGAACTAAAGATGAGGGATCAAGCACTTACATGTCTCCGGCCATACTTGAAGCCAGAAAGCCGGGTGGAGGGATCAGCCTTAGGCACAGAGGGCGAGTCTGCGGATCGCCCCGGAGCCGGAGCGGACCCGCGAGGGATCAGTCCGGTCCTGCCCTTCTTCGGGATCGGGGGCGAGCTCCCGCTACCCAGCATGTCGTCGACCTCATCATCATCGCTTGACGAAAGGCGGAGAGTACGGAACTTGCGCCGGGGGAGGGGAGCCCTTGACTCTCCGTCAGTCGCCTCGGAGTCAGGGCCCTCCTCCCTCTCCTCTTCGCCCTCCTCTCCGCTGGGCTCACCGGAGGACACGTCCACCAGTCCCTCGGGAGCCACCACAGGCACGGGCCCGTCCCCTTTGAAGATAGGCATCGACTCCACCACCTGCTTCCAGTCGTCGCGAAGGAACAAGGGCGCAGGCGCGCCCTCCAGCCGTGCCACCTCGCCCCCGACCGGGGATTGGAGCACCGCGGTCACATCCTCGTCGCCCAAGGCCGCGGGGCTCGGGTGAGGCCTCCACATCGGAGGTGAGTACCGCCGAAGCGGGGCCAGCTGGTGCTCCAGGAACTCCCTCAGCAGCGACGCGCCGGTCAGCCTCGCCGCCGCCGTGCCGGCTGGCTTCAGGTCCGCGTCCATCTTCTCCAGAACCGGCTTCGCGCGGGGGTCCGTAAGCTCCTCCCGGGACCAGTCGCCGGAACTCACGGGCTGCTCCGTGGGTAGGATCAGCCGAGGGTGGATGCCCCCGGCGTCCACCAAGACCCACTTGCTCCTGAAGCGCTCGATCCTCTTCCCGGGATTCGAGATAGCAATGGCGCCGCCGCACGCAACAAAGCTCGCGCATGCGGAAGGGGAACCATGGGTGACCCGGATGTAGAAGTAGTGGCGTAGCAAGGCCACTAAGGGTTGCACCCCCACATGAGCCTCGCAGTAGTAGGCGAAGATCGCCAGGAGAAGGATGGAGTTGGGGTGGAGATGTAGAGCTTGCAAGTCATAGTGGCGGAGGACAGAGAGGAAGAACTCGGAGAAATGAGGCACCAGGACCGCAGTAATGGAGCTTACAAAGAGAGGATAGAAGGTGCTTCCTTGGCCCTCGGGGGTGGCGGAGCCGACCTTGAACACGCGTGCTTCGTCGACGCCCCACGCCGCCGCCATCCGGCGCAGCCGGGCGAGGCTCGCCACCGACACATTTGGCGAGTCCAGGGCCGGCGAGAACCAAGCTTCAGCAGGAGGCTGACGCGGCGCCATGTCTTCCAAGGTCACGGGGGAGCTGATCTGGGAGCTTGGAGGAAGGAAGGAGAGGCGCAAGAAAGGGGATCTAAGCAGCGACAGGAGAAAGAGAAGAGCAAGGCCTGGGCAGACACTGCGCCTTTAACCTGCGCTGTTGCGCAGGCGCCCACGTCCAATCAACCGCCACGCGGCGCCCAAGGCCGCAGGCTGTTAGGGCCCACGGCGCTTCGCCCTTGCCCTTTCGCCTCTCGGCACGGCCAAGTCCATGCGCCTTAGGCCCGGGGGCTACTGTCGGTGTTCTGGGAACGGGGGTCCCCAGACTTGTCTGCCTGCGGCCTGTGGCGTGGCTCAAATGGGGGCCCAGCGCGGCCCATCTTCATCAACATGAGACTCAAGACCCTCGCGAGGGGCCAAACCTCGCGGGGCGAACGACGCGGTGCTTCCTCAGGCGCGGCCTCCTCAGGCTGGCTCATGAGGAGGCGGAGAGATCAAGGCAGGGTACCTCGCGAGGTGCCCATGACGCAAGCTATGACGACCAAGGGTACCAGGCGGGCGCCAGACCGCACAGTGTCCTCCTTTTCCTCTTTGGTGCAAAGGGGGCAAGCGCAGGCGAGAGAATCAAGCAAAGGCACCCATTTCGGCGCAACGAGACCAAGACCAGTCCAACGGTGGGAATGAGCTCATCGTGGAGCCCAGAACGGCGTCACCACAGGGTCTTTGGCAGGCGAGGACCAACTTTGGTCAGGATAAGTGTACCAGATGTTCCCCTTCAAATTGGCCAATTGTTGGCGCCCTTCCCGCTCAATATTTGGGAAGAGGCCCAAGGCCTTTGCCTATAAATAGGACTAGCCACCCCCAGGGTAGAGGCATCTAGAGGCATCAAGAAATCGGGAAGTATTCAGAGCAATCATAGAGCAAGTAGAGAAAGAGAGAAGGGTGGCTGAACTCTTCCTAACAGTTCGTCGTCCTAGCCAAGAACAGGCCCTCGCGAGGCCGTTCTCCCTTGTACTGTTCATCATCATCATCAGCCCAAGAGGCAATCCACACACCACACTGGAGTAGGGTATTACACCACATCGGTGGCCCGAACCAGTATAAACCCCGTGTCTTTTGTGCTGTTCTTTCTGTAGTTTAGATCCTTGCGAGACGGAGGGGTAGAAGGCATAATCTCCGCGCGCACCCCAGAGTTTGAACCTTAAGGGTCTGCCGGAACCCGTGATCCGACAGCGCCCCCTACCTCGTGCCTACCTTGAAGCTTCCTTGGCGTAGGGTCCAAGTCTCCTAGGTCATATTCGGTGAGAAAATCACGTTCCCGAAGGTTTCATTCCGTTTGGACTCCGTTTGACATTCCGTTTCTTCAAAACTCTAAAATAGGAAAAAAAACAACAATTCTGGGTTGGGCCATCGGTTAATAGCTTAGTCCAAAAAATAATATAAAAGTGGAAAATAAAGCCCAATATGGTGCAAAACAGTAGATAATATAGCATGGAGTAATCAAAAATTATAGATACGTTGGAGACGTATCAGTGCTCAACGACGAGGCCAAGGACAAGGTGCACCCCATGCTTGCCTCCAGTTTCAACAAGTGGGGAGAGACGGTGGCTTGGCCCGCGTCTCGCACTCGCATTGTCCGGGCAGCCACTGAGGTCCCAATCTTCATAGATGCCCTCTGGGCTGGCCTGATTCCTCCCTTTTCCACCTTCTTCAACGCGGTGCTCGAGCATTATCATGTCCACGTGCTGCATCTTGACCCCCAATCTGTGACTCTTCTCGCCACCTTCGCCTTTGTGTGTGAATCCATGGTGGGCATCGCTCATTCTGTGACCCTCCTCCGCCATTTCTTCTCACTGCATCTGACCAACCCTCGGCAGAGCTCGGGGTGCGTGAGCTTCTAGGTCGTGGCTGCGACAGCGGGCGCGGGGATTGACTTTGAGCTTCCTCCATCCACGAGCGAGTTTCGGACATGATGGGTGTTTGTCGACGCCGGTGTGCTCAGCCCTCTGCTCCATGCTCCGCTAGAGCCTCTTGTTCCCAACTCCAGTTGGGGCCACCAGAGGCTCGCGAGTCCCCGTCTCGTCCCTGTCTGGCTCAGGCTGAGGAGGTCGAAGGACCGCGGCGTGACTACGCCTATGGTGGTGAAGGAGTTCGTCAAGCGCCGAGTCGCTCCACTTCAGCGCCACCCTCGCTCGATGTAGGCCTTGCTCAGCAGTCAGGACCTTATGAGGTTTCAGGAGGAGGGGCTTCCTCTTAAGACGCAGCAAACGGTGCTGACGGTCCTGACGGGTGTCCCTCTGTCGGATGACATGCCCACGAAGAGCTGCCTGGTGTACCGCTACGAGAACAAAGCTGAAATTTCCGAGAGCATGCCCTCCTTTGATGAACGGGGGCTGCGCCCGATCGTCCTGGTGGGGCCCCGTGAGAACCCCGTCGATGTGGTTCCCTTCCTTGCTACTGGTGCCGAGCTCGCCCCAAGTGAGGGTGCAAGAGGGCAACCTCCGACGGAGGCCGGTGGCCCGAGTGCTGAGGAGCACATGCCGCGTGGTGATCCCGGGGCGTCGTCCTCGGGAGGCCGCGATCCCTCCCCTAGGGCGTCGGTTACTGAGGCGACGCAGCATGCGGTTCCTGAGATCAGAGCCCCGGAAGCCTCGAGAGGTCATGGTGAGACGGCGTCCGACTGCTCACCGCAGCCGTGCGCCCCTGAAGTTGTCCCTCCAAGCTCTTCCTTGGCCTCGCCCCGCGCTGGTCGCCACGTCCAGCGCTTAGGTCGGCTTTGCATGGACTTCGAGGGCCTCCGCAAGAGGAAAGGCTCCCCGAGCGGCAACAACATCTTCGGACTATTGAAGCGATGAAAGTACTTTGCTGTCGACGTGTAAGTACTGCACCTTGTGGTTTCTTGATTGCTACTTTCCTTCCTAACGCTGGCTCCTCAGGACCCCTTCTGCCAGGGCCGTCGAACCTTCCGGGAAGCAATCCTCGCCTTCCTTGGCACCCCCATTGGCCTTGCGCACCCCAAGCCTGCATGCCACGCCTGGAGCCAAGCCGGTCGAGGGGGTGCGCTCGCTGAGGGAGTCATGGATTAGGGGGTGTTCGGACAGCCGGACTATGACCTTTGGCCGGACTGTTGGACTATGAAGATACAAGATTGACGACTTCGACCCGTGTCCGAATGGGACTTTCCTTAGCGTGGAAGGCAAGCTTGGCAATACGGATATGTAGATCTCTTTCCTTGTAACCGACTCTGTGTAACCCTAGCCCTCTTCGATGTCTATATAAGCCGGAGGGTTTTGTCCGTAGGACGACAACAATCATACCATAGGCTAGCTTCTAGGGTTTAGCCTCTCTGATCTCGTGGTAGATCTACTCTTGTACTACCCATATCATCAATATCAATCAAGCAGGAGTAGGGTTTTACCTCCATCGAGAGGGCCCGAACCTGGGTAAAAACATCATGTCCCGTATCTCCTGTTACCATCCACCTAGACGCACAGTTCGGGACCCCCTACCCGAGATCCGCTGGTTTTGACATCGACATTGGTGCTTTCATTGAGAGTTCATCTGTGTCGTCATCTTTAGGCTCGATGGCCCCTCCGATCATCAACAGCGATGTAGTCCAAGGTGAGACTTTTCTTCCCGTACAGATCTTCGTGTTTGGCGGCTTTGCACTGCGGGCCAATTTACTTGGCCATCTGGAGCAGTTTGAAAGTTACGCCCCTGGCCATCAGGTCAGGTTTGGAAGCTTAAACTACACGGACGACATCCACGGAGACTTAATCTTCGACGGATTCGAGCCCCGGCCGAGTGCGTCGCACTATCACGATGGGCATGATCTGGCTCTGCCGCCGAACAGTGTCCTGGAGACCGCACCCGCGTCTGCTCCGACCTTTAATTCGGAGCCAACTGCGCCGTCCGAGGGTGGGTGGTTAGACCCCTCCGCGGAGGCTGCAGCCTCAACGGCGATCGAGCCGAACAATAACCCTACCCTTCGCGTGGTCCGTGACTCCACCTTGCCGGACTCTCCTCAAGACTCTGAACCATCCGCGCCCCTGCCAATCGAATCCGATTGGGCGCTGATCATGGAGTTCACTGTCGCGGATATCTTTCAACACTCTCCCTTCGGCGACATACTGAATTCACTAAAGTCTCTCTCCTTGTCAGGAGAGTCCTGGCTGGATTATGACCGGCAGGATTGGGATGCGGACGACGAAGAAATTCGACGCCCACCCACCACCCACTTCATAGCTACTGTTGATGACTTGACCAACATGCTCGACTTCGATTTCGAAGACATTGATGGTATGGACGACGATGCAGGAGATGAACAGGAACCACCGCCCACAGGGCACTGGACAGCCACCTCATCCCACGATGTATACATGGTTGATACACCCAAAGGAAATGACAAAGAAGAGCGGAAGGACGCAACGAAGGATCATTCCCTCGAAAAGCAGTCAAAGCGGCGGCGTAAGCGCCAATCCAAACCCCGCCTCGACAGAAACATCGGTCACACAGGCCCAGCCATAGAGCAGGGTAAGCCGGCGGACGACGTACATGGCATTGAACAACCGTCCGACCAGGACAGCACGGATAATCGAACCGAACAACCCGTCTCCGGCGATAACAGTCCAGATGACCTCACGCTTGACAAGCAACTGGAGCAGAAAAACCTCCACAAAAGGTTCGTCGCCACCGCGCGTAGCCTGAAAAAGCAGAAGCGGAAGCTCAAGACTAGGGAGGATGCACTTAGAATCAAATGGAGCAAAGAAGTTAACACCGCAGACAAATACGGCGGCAGTTGCCACACAAAGAGCTACCCGAAGTGAAAGCTACTGCCGGAATTTGATGAAGAGGCCTTAGAGCCCCCGCAATCAAAAAACAAAGCAGCCATCCGGTCGGATAGACGACCTCATGGCCAACATAGAGTGGCAAATGACGCCGCACACAAGCCAGCATGCGATCCAAATGAGAACTCGCATAAAAAAGGTGGCCCAACCAGATCTATCTACGGGCCAAGAAAGGATGCTCCGGCAAGCAATGCAACACAACCAAACCCGAACACCACGGCACACCCAAATACAGGGGTGCCGCACACCCCCTATGTTTCACCAACAAGGTGCTGGACCATGAATTTCCAGAGGGATTCAAACCCGTAAATATAGAGGCATACGACGGAATGACAGACCTTGGGGTCTGGATTGAGGACTATATCCTCCATATCCATATGGCCAGAGGAGACGACCTCCATGCCATAAAGTATCTACCCCTGAAGCTCAAAGGGCCAGCCCGGCATTGGCTTAAAGGCCTTCCCAAAAACACCATTGGAAGTTGGGAAGAGCTCGAGGACGCTTTCCGGGCAAATTTTCAAGGGAGCGATGTCCGACCTCCGGATGCAGATGATTTAAGTCACATAACTCAACAACCCGGAGAGTCAGCCCGAAAGCTTTGGAATAGATTTCTTACTAAAAAGAATCAAATAGTCGACTGTCCGGACGCCGAAGCCTTAGCAGATTTTAAACACAGCATTCGAGACGAATGGCTCGCCAGGCACCTCGGCCAAGAAAAGCCAAGGACAATGGTCGCATTAACAAGCCTCATGACCCGCTTTTGTGCAGGCGAGGACAACTGGTTGGCAAGATGCAGCACCAGCGACCCAAGTACATCCGAAGTCAGGGATGGGAACGGGAAGCCTCGACGCAGCAAAAACCAGCGCCGGAATAAGGAAAACAGCCCGAAGAGCATGGCGGTAAACACCGGATTCAAAAGCTCTCAGCAAGGTCAGCAAAAGCTGCCTCTCAAAGATAATAGGGACGAACTGTCCAGCCTAAACAAAATTTTGGACAAGATATGTCAAATCCACAACACCCCCGGCAAGTCTGCAAATCATACCCACAGAGAATGTTGGGTCTTCAAGCAATCCGGCAAATTGAAGGCCGAACACAAGGGGCTGGATACACCAAGTGAAGACGAGGACGAACCCAACAAACAAAACGCCGGGGAACAGAAGAAATTCCCACAAGAAGTCAAAACAGTCAACGTGTTACACGTGACAAAAGGGAAAAACGAAGCGGCGTCCACAGGGACACGTGCCCCACGGCCTATCACTACGGAGTCTCGCCACTGGTTGTCCAAACCAATCACCTTCGACCATCGGGACTACTCCACATGTATCCGGCACGCAGGATGGGCTGCCTTGGTGTTAGACCCGATAATTAACGGATACCACTTTACACGAGTCCTGATGGACGGCGACAGTAGTTTAAACCTGATATATCAGGACACAGTCCGCAAAATGGGGATGGACCCAACAAAAATTAGCCATAGCAATACTTCCTTTAAAGGAGCAACGCCAGGACCAGAGGCCCATTTTATGGGCTCCCTCCTACTAGAAGTTATGTTCGGCTCTCCCGATAACTTCCGTAGCGAAAGGCTAACCTTCCACATCTCTCCGTTTAAGAGCGGTTATCAAGCACTACTGGGACGCAGAGCTTTCGCTCGCTTTAACGCAATACCGCATTATGCGTCTCTCACGCTGAAGATGCCCGGTCCTCGAGGCATCATTTCATTAAAGGGAAATATTGAGCGCTCAGCGCGTGCGGAAGACTGTGCGGCTGCCTTGGCAGCCACACACTAAAACGCCCTCACCAAATCAGAGCATCTAACAGGTCGTTAAGACCACGGACACGACTATACGAGTCCGGCATAACCATATAATTGATAAAGGTTGGATGGCTATATACCCCTCTACAAGGGGGGCCGTGCATATAAATAGGTGGCAATAAGGCTCAATTTCACCCATCTTGAATTATACTCTGTTCATTTAGCATAACATATATTTTGCATGACTACTTTTTCAACTAAGTACATCTCTTTTACAGATAACCATCGTGCTACACCCGTCCAGGATACGGCACAACAGAGACACAGGCGCAGACGTGCAGCAGCGACCCGTTCCAAGGATTCTTTTTAAATTAAGACCCTGCGTAAACCTTTTTTACTGTCTCTTGTTGATACACATCCCACGGATTCTCAGAATAACCGAGAAGGAGGCTGGCGTCTTGGCATGTGGCCACGTCAGAATTTTGCACGTACTTGGACACCAGGGGCTTATTACAAAGGGCACTGTTCATCCCGTTTTCATAAAGACCGAATACCTTAGGGAGTGTTCGGCGTCGCGAGTTTGGCCTTATATGCATCAGCTCCGAATCATGTCTTTGGTCAAATGTTGGGTTGCTCGGCTCCTGTGTTTTGCTGCCTTACATTCCGCTCTATCGGCTAAGGCGGCACCAGGAGAACTACTGCGATTGTGCCCCGGTTCAGCCAGGCGAGCACCTCAGTAGAGAAAGTCGAAAACTGACTGCCATGATATAGCGTGAGACTAGTCAACCACTCGATGACCTATCGGAATCTTTGGGATTCCTCCGCACTGACAAAGGGCCGTTTCCCGGGCAGGCACACATGCGCCCCGAATTCGGGCGAGCGCGGGGCCACCAGGGGCTATATAGTAGCCCCACTGTAAAACTCCTATGGCTAAGTGAAAGTGATAAAGCATTATAGTCCGATTGCCTAGTTCGCTGCGCTATCACCTCCTTCATGGACGAAGACGTTGGATCAATTGTGAAAGTGCGCCTTCTGCGAACACCCCCGCATTATATGCGTGGGGGCTGAAGCCGACGACTGCCATCTTTCAGATGTATATACATATATACATTAACGGCCGCACATGAGGTATTATAATTCTTGCAGGCACAAGTATAAAAAGCTTCTACATTTCATCAAAATATTGTTTTAAATAAGATTACATGTTATTCAAACATAACATCCTTTGAACACTGCGTCTCTATTAAACGAGCGGCCTCCAGAACTTCTTGAAAGTAGTGTTCGGCAGGTACTCGGCTTCCGTCCGAATCTTGGTCTGCAACAGCGGTGGCCTCCATCTCTGCCAGTATGTCTTGACAAGGGCAAGGGCCATCCGCGCACCCTCCACGCATGCTGACCTCTTCATCGCGTTTATATACGACACCGCACCAAGGAACTGCTACACTAAGCTAAAATAACTGTTCGGCTTTGGTCTTTTAGGCCACAGATGATCCACGATATATCTCATGGCAAGTTCGGCCAATCTATTCAGCTCGGCCCATCCGGCCAGCCGATCAGTCAATGGAAGCGGACGCTCCGGATTGTGGAATTGTGACCAGAACATCTTCTGCACTTCGCGATCCTTTTCATCTCGGAAGTGATCAGCCGCATCAGCAGCACTCGCCGCCAGATCCAGATATGCGTCCGCAGAACTCCACAGCCGGTCCAAAGGAGCATATTTAGGATCTCCAAACTTCATCCATAGCATAAAGGGCTTCCCAGCCGCAATATCTCCGGCTTGACGCAGCTCCTCCCTCATCGCTCTCATCGCAGAACGAGTATCCTTGGCCACCGTCGTGGCCTTCTCCAGGTCTGCCCGCCTCGCCTGGTCTTCTTTTTCGAGAAGCTTGCAACGGTCAGCAGCATTCTTCAATTTCACAGCCATCTTGGCCATCTCCTCCTTACTCTGGCAGTGAGCAGCCTGTTCGGCTTTTAGCTCCTCAACCGCCTTTAGGGCAGCCGCATCGCTTTTCTTGGCTTGTTCTTTTACTCGGGCAAGCTCTGCAGGAAGGTTCTCCATCGCTGCAGCTCCATCTGCATTAGACACACACGTTATAAGATACTGTCATTATGCTCCTCTTACCACGTGTCTCCGGAGAAATTACATACCTTGTGCCTCGCCCAGCCGCTTGTTTTCAAGGGCGATGTCGCCATCTGCCAGATCAAGTTGCCTCTTTAACTCGGCAAATTCATCACTCCGGCTGGCCACCGGACACTTCGCCGCCTACATAGGAAGGCGGCAAAATTATACCTGGGACTATGATCCTCTGCGTGCCGTCGTCTTCGACAGCACACAGAGTCTCAGGGGCTACTATCTACACAGGGCGCATCTTAAAATATGCGGTACTATCGAAAGGTGCATCAATTCTCGTACCTCAAAACCTGTCAGTAAACTCCTGACAGCTTCATGCAACCCGCTCTCCGCGGACGAAACCCTTTCAATTACCGTACCCATCAACGTACGGTGCTCTTCTGAGATAGATGCTCGCCCTAACAGATCCTTCAGTACATCCGACCGCGCACCAGGCGGTGCCGGACTCGTTCAATTGCTTTTTTCGAATGCCGGACAAGGAGGGCTTCAGGGGGCCATATGACTACCTTCCGGCCCTTCTGGATCAAGAGAAACCCTCCGCGGCGATACCTCGGGGTCGCCCGCTTTGTAAGGCGGTACGACAGGGGGGCTAAGAGGGGCTAAGATCCGAACTACAAGGTAAATTTTCGGTTATTTTCCTCATAAAGGAAGCAATGATTTCTCTTATTTTTTAAACATCCTTTTACTTATGACTCGGTGGAGGGCTGATCCTCTTGAGGGCATAGTACGGCCGAGGTATCCCCCGGCACAGGACCCTCAGGTGAAGACTTCTTCCCCCGCTTTGAGATCACGGTCTCCGGGTCTTCAGAGGCGGTCCTCTTCTTCCCCTGAGGAGAGGAATTTTCGATTCCTCCCTTCTGGACCACCTCCTGTATGGAGGCAGTAGCTTCCTTGTTCCCCCCTTCATTTTCTTCCAACGGCACGACCCCCAGCATCCTGGTTAATACGGGATCTGGTGAGGTCTCGGTAAGGGGGCCGGACACCTGATTAACTTCGCCTTCACTATCCACTCATGTTTCAAGAACAGTTCTTTTAAGGGCAATTGCGATAAATGAACGGGTGGCGTGTCCGGGCACAGGGCTACTTACTTGGGTATCCGGACGGTTATAGCTCAGACCTACGTCCTCAGTAGAGTCCGGACACATTACCTGTGGTTCGAAGAACAATTGGTACATCTCCATGGGCGTCATGCCAAGAAAATGTTGGAGAGCTTGTGGTCCCTCCGGATTGAACTCCCACAGACGGAGAGGGCGACGTTTACAGGGAAGGACTCGGCGAATTAACATGACTTGCGTCACCACGGCCAGACGGACATCCCCTTCCAGGAGATCTCGGATGCGGATCTGCAATAGGGGCACATCCTTTACTGGCCCCCAGTCTAGCCCCTTGTTGACCCATGACGTAAGTCGGGGCGGGGGACCCGAGCGAAAAACAGGCAAAGCCACCCACTTGGTACCCCTCAGAGCTGTGATATAGAACCACTCTTGTTGCCATGAGCTGGACTCCTCTTGGAAAGAGCCCTCGGGCCATGGAGCGTTAGCATTCTTGCTTATTACAGCGCCTCCGCACTCTGCGTGCTGTTCCTCGATCATCTTTGGCTCTACTTTAAAGGTCTTGAGCCACAGTCCGAAGTGAGGGGTAATACGGAGGAAGGCTTCACAGACGACGATGAACGATGAGATGTGGAGGATAGACTCCGGAGCTAAGTCGTGGAAGTCCAGCCCATAAGCAAGAAGGGATCTGGCGAAGGGATCTGGCGCGAAGCCTAGCCCTCGGAGGAAGTGATACATGAACATGACACTCTCACCGGGTTTGGGAGTGGAAATAACCTGCCCTTGAGCAGGTAGCCTATGCAGAATTTCGCCGGTCAAGTACCTGGCCTCCCTTAGCTTTAGTACGTCTTCCTCCGTGACGGAGGAAGGCATCCATCTGCCTTGTAGGTTGGATCCGGACATCATCGAAGGTCCGAAGCGCCTGAATCTGAAGCTTCGGGTGCTGGAACTCGAGGCGGATTCGATTCAGATCGAAAGAAAAGAGTAAGGTCTTGGTCTTTTTATAAAGGGGTTGAATACCAAGAGCCCTCCCTATGACCGTTTGGGGCTTACCTTTGATCGAGGGAGCATACCAATGTGCACGACTAGGTTACACACGTCCGTGTTGATGAGAATCCCATAAATAAAGGGGACACGATCTCTGCTCCGACAAGAGGTGCCAAGGAAACCGCCTCGCGAAACATGCTGAGGTGGGGGGTAAAAAACGATTCGAATAAAGGTTTGGCCATGGTGTGATGTCACGCTATGGGATACGTCAGCAGATTAGATTTGTGGAAATATTATTCTCTCTACGGTAGTACGTGGAACTTGTTTTGCAGAGCCGGACACGATCTTTGTGTTCAAAATCTTCTATGAAGTATTTGGAGGAGGAACCCGCCTTGCAATGCCGAAGACAATCTGCGTGCCGGACTCATCGTCATTGAAGCCTGGTTCAGGGGCTAATGAGGGAGTCATGGATTAGGGGGTGTCCGGATAGCCGGACTATGACCTTTGGCCGGACTGTTGGACTATGAAGATACAAGATTGACGACTTCGTCCCGTGTCCAGATGGGACTTTCCTTGGCGTGGAAGTCAAGCTTGGCAATACGGATATGTAGATCTCCTTCCTTGTAACCGACTCTGTGTAACCCTAGCCCTCTCCATTGTCTATATAAACCGGAGGGTTTAGTCCGTAGGACGACAACAATCATACCATAGGCTAGCTTCTAGGGTCTAGCCTCTCTGATCTCGTGGTAGATCTACTCTTGTACTACCCATATCATCAATATCAATCAAGCAGGAGTAGGGTTTTACCTCCATCGAGAGGGCCCGAACCTGGGTAAAAACATCGTGTCTCTTGTCTCATGTTACCATCTGCCTAGACGCACAGTTCGGGACCCCCTACCCGAGATCCACCGGTTTTGACACCAACACTCGCCTTCATGGAGCCTCGAATTCGTGACTTCATTGCCCTTCCTGCATGGTCTGGCTTGGAGCCTGGCGGGCATTCCCCGTTCTCCTCCTCTGGTTATGGACAGCAGCTGGTTGGGCTCGGCCTTCAGCTCCTCCTCCAGCGACGGGCCCTGACTAGCTAGTCCCCCCTCCGCAAGGACTGGCTGTCACCTGGGGCAGCAACAGCCCCCAGCCCCCTATCGAGAGGTGGTGTGTCGCTTTGATGTCCTGCCTGCAGCCCCCCGGATGGATGATGAGGTGATCCGAGCATTCGAGTCCGAGCGCGGGCGAAGCATCGTTCGCCATGAGCTCTTCCAGGAGGCGATGGGCGCAATGAACCGACTTGGCGAAGAACTTGCGGGTGTCGACTCGCGTCTTGAGGCTGAAGGTCTTCGGCTGGCAGAGGAATGGCACAAGCTGAGGGTGGCTATCAACCTAGGCCGCTACCAGCGTGACCTTGACAATGTGAAGGCCGAGGTGTCCCTCAAGATTTCCCAAAAAGCTTGCTCCCGAGCCTTGGAGGAGGCTCGCGAAGCTGACCGCCGTTGCGAGGTTGCGGATAAGCACGCGTGGGAGCTCCAGGCATGGAGTGCGTCCCTCGAGCGCCAGGTGGAGGCACGCAGATCCGTCCTTGCGTCGCTGAGGAGGATGCCCGTAGAAGAAGAGGAGGTCCGGAAGCGTGATGAGGCGCTGGCTCTAGAGGCCGTGGAGCGCAGCCTTGAGCTCGAACAACTAGAGACGAGGGAGCGCCAAGTTTCTCAGGAGGAAGATGCCGTCGGGGCTCGCGAGGCCCAGATCCAGGAGGAAGTAGATCGCCAGGTGGCCCGGCTTTGCGCAGATCTGGAGGGCAGGTATGACTTGAAGTTGAAGCTCGCGGGAACGGAGGATGCGGGCAGGGCCGCCGCCTTCAGGCCCAGGCTTGATGACGCAGAAAGGCGCACGGAGGCCACGACCGTTGCCCTGGCCACGGCACATGCGGACTTGGCCTCCGCCCGCGCCGAGCTGCTTTTGCTTCAGAAGCAGGTTGATGACGTTGAGGCCGTCGCGCAGCAAAATAGGGAGGAAGTGTTGGAGAGGCGGACACTGGAGCGCGCTCATGCTCCCATGCTTCAGGATCTTCGGAACAGGGCCAACACTGCCCTGGGCCACGTCTGTGACGCGAACGCCCCCCGTCCTCAGGTGAATGACTACGCCGGTCACCTCCGCTTCTTCACTAAGGTGGTGACACGCCTGGAGCTCGATCTGACGAGGCTCGCAGGCTCGTGGAAGAGAGGAGTCGTGAGACTCCAAGGCGTGTACAACCCAACTCATTATTACGTGAGAGTGTCACGGGCGGCAAGCTTCACAGGCACTGGGCTTTCTTCACAGGAACCGACCTTGCTTCATATCGCCAGACGAGGGGCCCGCCTTGCGCCACCCTCGACCACCTTTGAGCCGACCGGCAACCCTGGACGGCACAAAGGGGGGAAAGGGGACACCAGCGGTGCCCTCGGCGACCACGGGTCCTATGTCGGGGGAAGGCTCGCCGGCACCTCCCCAACAGAGGGCCTACCTCCGGGCATTGCCTGGCTTCGCACGATGCGGGGAGGGGACTTGCTCTTGGCTCCCTCCTCGTGGCCTCCAGTGTGCTTCCCCGGTGGAAGGGATGCTGCTGCGCCGGGGTCATCTATCGACGCTGTGATCTGATTCACTTGTAGCCGACGGTTAGCGTAAGCCTACTCCTGAGAGATTAGTGGTACCCTGTAGTTGTTGTTGCTGGCGCGATCATCGCGGTTCTCTGTCGGTTCCTAGAAGGCTTCAACTTCTAGCGTCCCTTCTCCTCTGATGCATACTCCTGGTCCATCATGCGGGGCACGTAGCCTACCGGGGCTGTTACCCCGAACACCTCGCCGTAGTGCCCCACACTCTATATTGCCCGGCCCAGCGCGGTGTCCTGAGGATGGTGGCACGGCATCCCACTGGGACCATGGGAGGCGGCACTTGTGCCTATGCTCGCCGCGGGCGGCATGGGGTGGTGGAGCGCCCAGCGGCACCGGCCGTGCTGGCATTGACGAAGCCCCTAGGCACACCCGACGGCGCGTGGTTGCGGCGAGGCCCATCGTGAGACCCCATAGTGGCTTGAGGAGGAAGCTGATAGAAGAAGGGTGGCGCTTCCGATGCCGCTGCATCCAGCAGCTTGGCGATGCGTTCCAGCAGTGCATCCCAGCCGCTTTCCATCAGCCGGCACCGCAGCAGCTCTCGCGCCACCGTGAGCGCTGCCCGCATGTTCGCCTACTCCCGCCGTGAGTGCGGTGCCGTTGCTGCGGTGTGGCTTGCCGCCCTTGCAGCGGCTCGTACTTGCCGTGGAGTGAGGGTGGACGACGCCTGGCCACGCCGCCCGCGCCCTGCAGCGTTGGATGGCGCTCGTGCCGCCTGGAGCGCGGGGTCGAGGTCTTCATGGGCAGGCGACACTGCTCGTGTTGGCCAAGCGGCCCAGCGGTCGGAGTCTGGCCTTGGATTGCTGGACATTGGGGTGCGGGGCGTCGGTGGATCGATCAGCGGGGAAGAGGCTCCGACGCACCCCTACCTGGCGCGCCAAATGTCAGATGTGGGGTTCCGGCAAAACCCTTAAGGTTCGGACTTTAGGGTGTGCGCGAAGTTCTTTCCCTCCAACCGGTCCGCGCCGTAGCTCGCTAAGATCTCGCGGACGAACTCAACGAACTCACAACACAGAAAGACACGAGGTTTATACTCGTTCGGGCCACCGTTGTGGTGTAATACCCTTCTCCTGTGGATTGCCTCTTGGGCTAATAATGAACAGTACAAGGGGAAGAACAACCTCCTGAGGATGAGGTGTTCTTGTGTTCGGTGTGTGGCTAAGGATTGGCCCAAGACTAGCTCAGACCAAGATGAGATGCCCCTACTGTGGTGGCTAGTTCTACTTATATAGGCCCTGGTCCTCTCCCCAAATATTGAGCGGGAAGGGAGCCAACAACGACAGGCAATTTGAAAGGGGACGACTAGTACAAGCTATCCCGACAAAAGTGGTCTTCGCCTGCAAAAGGCTCTGGTGGTGAGCCGTCTTGGGCTCCATGGTGACCTCCGTCCTGCCGTCCTGCTGGTCTTCGGTCTCGTTGCACTGATATGGAATCCTTTGCCTGATGCCTCGGTACTCCGCACCTGCGCTTGGCCCCCTTGGCACCAAATAGGAAACAAGGACGTTGCGCGGATAGCGCCTGCCTGGGGAAGAGGCTCCGACGCACCCCTACCTGGCGCGCCAAATGTCAGAGAGCCTCGCGAGGTTTGCCCCGCCTTGATATCTTCGCTCCTCGCGAGCCTGCCTGGAGAGGCCGCTCGTGTCGAGGTCTTGTGTCGTCTGCCTCGCGAGGATTGGCCCCTCGCGAGGGTCTTGAATGCTTTGTTGATGAAGATGGGTCGTACAGGCCCGCTCGCAGTGCCACGCCGTGGGCCGCAGGCAGGCAAGTCTGGGGACCCCCGTACCCAGAACGCCGACATATAGCTCTGTTCCTAACATAGCCCTCGAAAGTGCCTAGCCCCCTTTCAATAGGGTACCTCCAGCCGTACTGTACTGAACTTCTAAGTAGTGCCTCATCAGGTAGATGAACAGCCAAATGCACCATCAGATCAAAGAAGGCTGGAGGATATATCTTCTCAAGGTCGCACAGGATAGTTGGTATCTTGTCTCTAAGATGCTCCAAAGCATCTATCCTGATATTTCTACTACAGAGTTCCCTGAAGAATTGTCCCAACTCTGCAACTGCTCTGTATAAGTCAGGGCGGCCCAATCCTCTAAGGATAACAGGTAAAACCATTTGAAGTAGGACGTGGCAGTCATGAGCTTTCAACCCTTATACCTTGTTTCCTTCTGCACTGACTCTCCTTTCAGGGTTGGAAGCAAATCCATGTGGGAATCTCACACGTGACAGGACCTTGCAGAATTCTTTTCTTTTTACCTTGTCCAAGACGTACACAGCTGGTGCCATATCCCGTGGTTTACCTTCATCTTCCACCTGCAAATCCTTTCTGATACCCAGGTGAGTCAAATCCATCCTAGATTTTAAGGTAACTTTCATCTTGCCTTCAATATTAAGAAGTGTGCCGATAATGTTGTCACATATATTTTTCTCGATGTGCATCACATCAAGATTATGCCGCAGATCCAAATCTTTCCAATACTCCAAGTCCCACAAAGTGGACCTGCGGGTAAATAATAATATCTCTTCTGCCCTACCATGCTTCCTTTTCCCGCTACCATTACCAGGATGGTTTCCTGGTGTAATATGCCTGACCTTCTCTAATTCCACTTGCAAATCATTGGCGGTGAGCCTCTTTGGCGCATCACGATTTTCATGCTTTGCATTAAACACATGTCTTCGGTATTTTGTAGGACGTGGCTTGTCCTTGGCAAGGAAACGGCGGTGTCCAATGTAACAGATCTTGCTAAGTATTTCATATGACAGCGGGTTCCTATCATAGCGAACACATGCATTGTAACCATGTTTCATTCGCCCTGACATAGTGCCCAAAGCCGGATAATCATGGATGCACCAAATTATAATAGCACGCAGAAAGAAATCAGCTGGTGGGCTGCTATATAGGTCTCGAGTGAGAACACCCGTCCATAGTTGTTGAAGTTCCTCCACAAGAGGCTCCATGAATAAATCAAAATCCTTCCCAGGACTTTTTGGACCTGGGATGATCAAGGCCATCATGTAGTTTGATTCTTTGGTGCGGACATTTGGAGGCATGTTATAAGGGATAACAAGCACTTGCCACATACTATATGTGGCGCTCTGGTGGCCAAATGGATAAATCCATCTAAAGGTAAGCCAAGTCTAATGTTTCTCTTGTCAGCAACAAACTTTTTGTGTTTCTGATTGAAGCTTTTCCAATCACTAGCATGAGATGGATGGCTCATTACATTCTGATCTCTGTACTCCTAGTTACAAGCTTTTCCAGTCTTGCCGGGGCCCCAGCAAGGGTCTTGCCGTGGCCGTGGTCATGGTCATGGTCGTGCTTGTCCCTGGCAGCCCCTTTGTCTATGAAAAGAGGCCCGCGGCATACTAGGAGAGGATTCAGACTTTTTGGACCCTGCACGCCTTGTAGCTAGTCCAAGAACACCAGATAAATAGAAACCAATAGGAGTAGGGTATTACACGTCACTTGTGGCCCGAACCTGGATAATCCCCCCGCGTTGATCTCTCAATCCCGCTCTTTCCACAGCCCTGCGCCCGCCAAGCGTAGCAAAAGGGATTCCTCGTGATCCTGTAGGTGTCATTTCCCCCGACATCTTTGGCACGCCAGGTAGGGGGCGCAAGCCGTGGAAATCTGGTTTTGGAGCCGATGCAGCAACTCTTTCATGAGGATAGCTCGAAGGGAGAGGGCGTCGTCGATCAACCGCCCTCTGGTGCCGTCCGCAGCCTTGACGGCCATCTGCGTGGCCCCAAAAACCTAGGTCATGCAAAATTTTGTCTAATTTCATTTATGTAAGTCTTTCCTCCTCGAAAAGATCTTGTTCCTTGCACGGGAAACCTGCACGCAATGGGACCCTTCCACCATTGGCAACACCCTTGTCTTTGTCTCAAGTCTGCTCGACAGTTCATGCGACCGCGCTGAGAACGACAAGGTGGCCTACTCGCTACCAGCAGCGCTCTTGTCCTGTTTCGAGTCTGCTCGACAGTTCAAGCGACCGCGCTAACAGTGGCAAGGTGGCTTGCCCGGCAGCAAGCGCCCTTCCGGCAGGGTGCTAAGGATCAATCCTCAAAGCACCATGGCATGGGTTTACAAGCCGGCAGGTTATCTCAACAAGCGTAGGGTGCAAACATAAAAAAAAGATCTAACGGGAAGATAGCATGCGTGGTATTGAAGTACTGCAGAGTTATATTACACCAATTGTTGCTGCAGTTCTAACTAAAGATGAAAATTGTGTTGGTCGTGAACCTGCAATGGCGATGAGAAATGGGGTGCCTAGTCCCGACGCTGGCCCTCTATCCTCCGAACTCCGTCGACGCGGCTGATGATGGGCTTGATACGCTCCTCGAGCGTCGCGAGGTCCACATCCTCCGGCAAGATCTCCAGCGCGGCGTCAAAGTCGAGGTTGGGGTTCCAGTACGCCACCTTGGTGAGGACCTTGGTCAGGGCACCCCGGCAAAGCTTCCAGGCCTCGTTGGCCAGAGAGATCGCTCTGTTAGAGCAAAACTGCTCCAGGGCTCCAAGAACGCCCTCGAAGAACAGGGTCAGTTTGGCGTTGGGACTCACGTTCGGCTCTGAGCCGTACCTCACGTTTCGCATCCCCATGGCCGCTAGCTTCATGGTAATCCTGCCGGCGACGTCGGCAAGGCGGCTGATCCAGAGGTTTTCGCCCTTCACGTAATCCTCGTGGTTGGTGGCGTCATTCCTCCGCAGCTGCATCTCCTCCTCCAGGTCCTTGGCCAGGGTCTCTTCTCGGGCCCTGACCTCTGAAAGCGTCCCCTCAAGACCCTCCAGCTTTAGCTTCAGGTCTTTGATAGAGTCATTGGCCTTGAAGAGCTGCTTAGCCTTGCCGAGGACTGCGGCCTGCGCCTCCACCAAAGCGCCGTTGAGCGTGTCCTTCTCCTTCGCCAGCCCCAGGACATGTTCCTTTAGCCCATCCCTCTCCACCTCCAGCTCCTTCGAAGCGAAGAGCTGATCTTTGATATTGTCCCCTTTCGCAGCGGCTATCACACACTGCTTGGACGAACCGCATTTGCGCACTTCAGCGCGGTGCCACACTATGCTTATCTTAAGCTAAAGATGCCCGGACCACGCGGCGTCATAACAGTCAATGGAAAGATGGAACGCTTCCTCCATACCGAGGAGGACACCACTACGTTAGCAGCAGAAGTACAGAGCGGCCTTCTCAAGCAGAACCTTAATTCGTCGGTTGAGCTCCCGGACACTATCAAACGAGTCTGGACTACTCTGCGGCAGGATAGCCCAGCTCATCTAGAGCTCGACTAGCAGTTTGGCCTCCGTCCTAGTCCCAACCAAGTGGCAGCATTCGTACCGCACGTACATAACTACGCACTCAAAATACCATGGGCAAAGACGGAGGCATAACTAGCTTGTGATCCATAATACGGCTCGACCGCTCCTGGACACACATACTTTCAATTTTTCTTTTTTATCCTCTTTAGGTCTCCTTTCTGCAGGTTTCTTCTGACGACCTGATCATCGGTCCTCTCGACAGGATGGATACACCAAGATGGCAAGAAGCACTGGCGTACAAGGGAATTTCCAGGTGGTCTCTTTAACAATCACTCTACCTGTTTTCAGGACCCGCACGCAGCTCTCCCTTGGTTGTGGCATGTTAAATAGCCCGGTTGCTTATTGCACCACTTGTACAAATATGCTTTGACGTATTAATCAAACTATAATGGAAACAGTTTGCGGCCCAACTTCTATGGCACTAGCTTACTACCCCCCTTTTTTCCTTTTTTGATAATCTTCTCAAGTTGCACCCATACACTTTGGTATGCTTTAATCTGCGAGGGGCTTCATTGCGACCCATAATACGGCACCAAAGTCCGAACACTTTTTACAATATAGTCTGACACCCCGAATTTAGCATTATATGCACTGGCTCCGAATCATGTCTTTGGTCAATAGTTGGGTTGCCTGGCTCCTGTGCTTACTACCTTATGTTCCGCTATATCGGCTAGGTTAGTAAAGGGAGAACTACTGTGATTGTTTCCTGGTTTATCTAAATGAGCACCTCAGTAGAGAAAGCCGAAAACGGACTGTCATGATGCGGCGAGAGCAGGTCAGCTCCTCGGAGGTTTCAAATCTCTAGCGATTTTTTCCGCATTATGCGATGAATCGGCTCTTACCCGATCAGGTGTTTACAGTACCCTAGTTCGGATACTAGGGGTTGCGCCTAAAATTTCATTGTCAAACTCCTATGTCTAAGTGAGGGTGATAAAGCCACATTGTCCGACTGCCTGGTTTGTCGCACTAAGCACCTCCTTAAAGGACCAAACAATTGGGTCAAGAGTGTTTAGATTCCACCGCGAACACCCCCGTACTACCTACATGGGGGCTGAAGCCGACTAGTGGCCAACTCTCAAAATTTCATAAACACGGCCGCACAGGAGGTAAAATATTAAACACACATTATATTACATAGTCAAACTTGTTTCATAATACATGGCGAGACAATGTAACTTATTCATTCGAAGATTACATCTTTCGTACATCACTACAAAAAAAAGACACATCCGTGACATTTTGGGTCGAATGAATTTTTTTCTGTCATACATATGACACTTCTATGACGATAATTGTGACAAAACCCGGTATCATCATAGATGTGGTGGGCTCCTACTTCTATGACAAAAAATCATGACAGAAAATGGGCTTTTCGTCCTGGGCGTGCCGGAGACGCAGCTGCATGACATTCTTTGGGCCGTCCATGACGGAAAAAATCGTGCTAGAAGCGAGGGGGAGGAAAATTTCGGGGAGTTCCCGGTTACGGTGGGAGGTCGGGGGCCGAGCGATGCGCGTTTCTCTCGTACACGTACGCGCGTGTGTGCGAGGCGTTGGCTCTAACTGAACCCGAGCGAGGCATTGGGCTCTAACTGACCCCGAGCGATTGCACTGCAGGCTACGCGTTACTGAACCCGAGCGATCGATCGATGGATGTTAACTGAACCCGATCGAGCAATTCCTTGGCTACTACTGCTAACTGAAGTCGATCAATGGGATGAACAGTGAGCGTTGCGGGAGGGTTTGGATGAACAGTGAGCGGTGGCATTGCCTCTGGATGAACAGGACCCCGAGGTGTGGTGGAGGGTTGCATGAACAGTAGACGGTGAAGGGGTGCTCGTGGAGGGGTGGATGAACAGGACCCTGTGGTGTGGAGGGCAGGATGAACAGTAGACGGTGGAGGGGTGCCCGTGGAGGGGTGGTTGAACAGGACCCCGTGGTGTGTACGGCTGGATGAACAGTAGACGGTGGAGGGCTGGTTGAACAGTAGCCGGTGGAGTAGCGCGCGGTGGAGGCTGGATGAACAGGAGCCTGTGGAGGCTGGAGGAGGTCGACGGTGGATGAACAGTAGCTCGTGGAGGCTGGAGGGGGTCGACGGTGGAGATGAACAGTATCCCGTGGAGTCCCATTTTGCGGTACGCCACACCCCTCCCGATCAACAGGACCCCCGTTTCGACTGTAGGAGGTCCATTTCCTCCGTTTTGCGGTACGCCACACCCCTCCCGATCAACAGGACCCCCGTTTCGACTGTAGGAGGTCTGTTTCCTCCGTTTTGCGGTACGCCACACCCCTCCCGATCAACAGGACCCCCGTTTCGACCGTAGGAGGTCCGTTTCCTCTGTTCTGCGGTACGCCACACCCCTCCCGATCAACAGGACCCCTGTTCGGACGTAGGAGGTCCGTTTCCTCCGTTCTGCGGTATGCCAGGCCTCGTTTCCATCGCATCTTCCGTCCAAGCCCTCCCGATGAACATGATCACGCATTCCGTTCCGACCCAGCCGCATTGCCTTCCGATGAACACGACGCATTCCGTTGCCTCCCCATGAACACGACGACGACGTTGTTTCTCCGTTCCGACCCAACCATGTCAACGAGCCATCGCCATAGGTATGCGCGAGTAGGCATTCGAGACCCCGCCCGTATGTACACATACGTGGCCGTATTTTCTTTCTTGCACCCTGGCCGCCTCTACTACGACACGTGCGCGCCTCTACATCCACCAGTATATATGTACGTACACGTTCGCGACCAGAATGACAATGCTACGTATGCTTCGACAATGTGGGTCCCGACTGTCAGGCACTTCCTTGCCTGCGAAGATGTAACTGGTGGGTCCCCGCTATCAGGTGGAGGAATAATTATTTTGCACGTAATAAGGAGGCACTTCCTTGCTGCGGCCGTGGACCCAGCTGTCAGCCTCTCCACGTACAGTCCACGTCCGATGGAAGTCGTTCCTTGACCACGTTGACCACGCTGCGCCGAGAGCACCAGGGCGGTGGACGACGGCGAGGCCTAGGAAGGGGACGACGGGGAGCCGGGGAAGACGCGACAGTGGAAGCCCACGCACGCGAAGATGAGTACGAGGGTTCACTGGTTCGGCTGCGGTGTGAGGTTGCCGTCGCCGTAGGGCCTGGCCAGCGGTGGGAATAGTAGGGGCGGTGAGGCCTCCGCGGCAGCACAGCCGGCCACGGGAGGCAGGAGCATGCGGCAGGACCAGCGCTGCTTTGGGCGGTTGGAGCAAGAAGACCAGAGGTTGAAGAAGCACTGCGGCCGTTGGATGGGCATTGTATGGTCAATGGAGCTAGAATCGTTCATATTGGCTAAAGTTGACAAAGGCCCCCGTCCCAGTCAACTTAGTAGGCCCACAAGTCAGCCTCCCACCATGGTGGGTCCCGGCTAGCAGGGGAAGTATTCATTTTCTTGTGCGTAATAAGGAGGCACTTCCGGTGGGTCCGAGCTGACAGCGGGGGGAACATTTTTTTCGTGAAATACGCTGGCCCGTCCGGTGGGTCCGAGCAGTCAGGGGGAAATGTTTTTTTCGCGAAATAAGGTGGCCCGTCCGATGGGTCCCTGCTGTAAGGTGGAGGAATAATTATTTTGCGTGTAATAAGGAGGCACTTCCTTGCGGCCGCCTGGACCCAGCTGTCAGCCTCTCCACGCCGCACCGAGAGCACCAGGGCGGTGGTCTGGACGATGGCGAGGCCTAGGAAAGGGACGACGCGGAGCCGAGGAAGACGCAGCAGTGGAAGCCCGCACGGAGAGGAGTACGAGGGTTCACTGGTTCGGCTGCGGTGTGAGGCTGTCGTCGCCGTCGAATAACAGGGGGTGTGGGAGAGTAGAGGGATGCCCCGGCCAGCAGTGGGAGTAGTAGGGGGCATTGAGGCCTGCGTGGCAGCACAACCGGCCACGGGAGGCGGGAGTAGGCGGTCCCGCCGGCGCTGCTTTGGCGGCTGAAGCAAGAAGATCAGAGATTGAAGAAACACGACGGCCGTTGGATTGACATCCAACGGTTACATCTTCGAGCACTGCGCCTCTATTAAGCCAGCGCCCTCCAGAACTTCTTGAAAGTAGTGCTCGGCAGGTACTCGGCTTTTGTCCGAATCTTTGGCTGCAACGGCTGTTGCCTCCATCTCCGCCCAGTATGTTTTGACATGGGAAAGGGCCATCCGCGCACCCTCCACGCACGCTGACCTCTTCATCGTGTTGATATACGACACCGCACCAAGGAACTGCTGCACCAAGCTAAAATAACTGCTCGGTTTCGGCCTTTGCGTCCACAGACGATCCACGACATACCTCATGGCAAGTCCAGATAACCTATTCAGCTCGGCCCATTCGGCCAACCGATCGGTCAATGGAAGCGGACGCTCTAGATTGTTGAATTGTGACCAGAATAGCTTTTCCACTTCGCGATCCTTCTGATCTCGGAAGTGTTCGGCCGCATCAGCATCACTCGCCGCTAAATCCAGATATGCGTCCGTTGAACTCCACATTCCATCCAACGGGGCGTATTTAGGATCCCCAAACTTCATACGCAGCATAAAGGGCTTCCCAGCCGTGATATCTCCGGCTTGACGCAGCTCCTCCTTCATCGCTCTCATCGCAGAACGAGTATCCTTGGTCATCGTCATGGCCTTCTCCAGGTCTGTCCACTCCGCCCGGTCTTCCTTTTCAAGAAGCTTGCAGTGATCAGCAGCGTTCTTCAACTTCACAGCCATATCGGCCATTTCCTCCTTGCTTCGGCAGTGAGCAGCCTGTTCGGCTTTCAGCTCCTCAACCACCTTTAAGGCAGCCGCGTCGCTTTTCCGAGCTTGTTCTTTAGCTCGGGCAAGCTCTACCCGAAGGTTCTCCATGGCGATAGCCCCATCTGCGTTAAGCACACATGTTATAAGATACTGGCGTCAAGCTGCTCTTACAAGGGTCTCCAGAGAAATTACATACCTTGTGCCTCATCAAGCCGCTTGTTGACAAGCGTGATGTCAGCATCTGCCACGCCAAGTTGCCGCTTTAGCTCGGCAAATCCATCAGTCCGGCCGGCCAACGGACACTTCGCCACCTGCATATGAAGGCGGCAAAATTATACCTGGGACTATGATCCTCCATGTGTCGTCGTCTTCGACAGCACCTAGAGTCTCAGGGGCTACTATCTACACAGGGCGCATCGTAAAGTATGCAGTACTGTCAAAAAGGTGCATCATTTCACGTACCTCAAAGCCCGTCAGTAGACTCATGACAGCTTCATGCAACTCGCTTTCCGCGGAAGAAATCCTTTCAATTACCGCACCCATCAACGCACGGTGCTCTTCTGAGATAGACGCCCGCCCTAGCAGATCCTTCGGTACCTCCGACCGTGCACCAGGCCGTGCTGGACTCATTCGATTGCCTCTCCCAGAAGCCGGACACGGAGGGCTTTGGGTGGCCATATTACTACCTTCCGGCCTTACTGGATCAGGAGAAACCCTCCGCGATGACACTTCGGGGTCGCCCGCCTCATGAGGCGGTATGGCAGGGGGAGGCGTTCTGCTCTCCATCATCTCCGGAAGAAGATCCCCCGAAGACGAGCTCTACTAAGAAGGGATAAGATCAGAACTACTAGGTAAATTTTTTGTTATTTTCCTCAGAAGTGAAGCAAGGATTTCTCTCATTATTAAACACCCCTTTTACTTACGGCTCGGTGGAGGGCTGATCCCCTTGAGGGCACAGTACGGCTGGGGTATCCCCCGGCACAGGACCCTCTGGCGAAGACTTCTTCCCCCGCTTTGAGATCATTGTCTCCGGGTCTTCAGAGGCGGTCCTCTTCTTCCCCTGAGGAGAGGAATTTTTGATTCCTCCCTTCTGGACAACCTCCTCCACGGAGGCAGTAGCTTCCTTGTTCCCCTCTTTGTTTCCTTCCGAAGGCGCGATCTCCAGCATCCTGGTTAACACGGGATCTGGCGAGGTCTCAGGAAGGGGGGCCGGACACCTAATCAACTTCGCCTTCGCTATCCACTCCTGGTTCAAGAACAGCTCCTTTTTAAGGGCAATATTGCGATAAATGAACAGATAGCGTGTCCGAGCACATGGCTACTTACTTGAGTATCCGGACGATTGCATCTCAGACTTGCGTCCTCAGTCGAATCCGGACACACTGCTTGTGGTCCGAAGAACAACTTGTACATCTCCATGGGCGTCATGCCAAGAAAATGTTGGAGAGCTCGCGGTCCCTCCGGATTGAACTCCCACAGGCGGAGGGGGCGATGTTTGCAGGGCAGGACTCGGCGAATCAACATGACCTGCGTCACCACGACTAGACTGACATCTCTCTCCAGGAGATCGCAGATGCGGCTCTGCAATAGGGGCACATCCTTTGCTGGCCCCCAGTCCAGCCCCTTATTGACCCATGACGTTGGTCGGGGCGGGGGATTCGAGCGAAAAGCAGGCGGAGCCACCCACTTGGTACCCTTGGGAGCTGTGATATAAAACCACTCTTGTTGCCATAAGCTGAGCTCCTCTTGAAAAGAGCCCTCGGGCCACGAAGCTTTAGCATCCTTCCTTATTACAGCGCCTCCGCACTCTGCGTGCTCTCCCTTGATCATCTCCAGCTCCACTTTGAAGGTCTAAGCCACAGCCCGAAGTGAGGAGTAATACGAAGGAAAGCTTCGCACACGATGATGAACGATGAGATGTGGAGGATAGACTCCAGAGCTAAGTCGTGGAATTCCAGCCCATAATAGAACATGAGCCCCCTCACGAAGGGATCCGGCGCGAAGCCTAGCCCTCGGAGGAAGTGCGACACGAACACAACGCTCTCACCAGGCTCGGGAGTGGGAATAACCTACCCTTGAGCAGGCAACCTATGAGGGATTTCGCCGGTCAAATACCTGGCCTCCCTCAGCTTTAGTACGTCTTCCTCCGTGACGGAGGAAGGCATCCATCGGCCTTGAAGGTCGGAGCCGGACATCATCGAGGCAGGAGGCGGATTCGATTGAGATCGAAAGAAAGGAGTAAAGCTTTGGTCTCTTTATAAGAGGATTGAATACCAAGAGCCCTCCCTGTGACCGAAGCGCCTAAATCTGGAGCCTTGGGTGTTGGAACTCGAGGCAGGAGGCGGATTCGATTGAGATCGAAAGAAAGGAGTAAAGCTTTGGTCTCTTCATAAGAGGATTGAATACCAAGAGCCCTCCCTGTGACCGTTTGGGATTTACCTTTGATTGAGGGGATATACCAACGGACACGACTGGGTTACCCATGTCCGTAATGATGAGGATCCCGTAAATAAAGGGGACACGATCTCTGCTTTGACAAGACGTGCCAAGGAAACCGCCCCGCGAAATGCGCGGAGGTGGAAAGTAAGGAAAAACGAATAAAGGCTTGGCTGTGGTGCGACGTCACGCTATAGAATACGTCAGCAAATTAGATTCGTGAAAATGTTACTCTCTCTCTACGGAGGTATGTGGAACTTGTTTTGCAGAGCCGGACACGATCCTCGTGTTCAAAAATCTTCTATGAAGTATTCGGAGGAGGAACCCGCCTTGCAATGCCGAAGACAATCTGCGTGCCAGACTCGTCGTCATTGAATCCTGGTTCAGGGGCTACTGAGGGAGTCCTGGATTAGGGGGTATCCGGACAACCAGACTATATCCTTTGGCCGGACTGTTGGACTATGAAGATACAAGATTGAAGACTTCGTCCTGTGTCCGGATGGGACTTTCCTTGGCGTGGAAGGCAAGCTTGGCAATACGGATATGTAGATCTCCTCCCATTATAACCGACTCTGCGTAACCCTAGCCCCCTCCGGTGTCTATATAAACGATGGGTTTAGTACGTAGGACGACAACAATCATACCATAGGCTAGCTTCTAGGGTTTAGCCTCTCTGATCTCGTGGTAGATCTACTCTTGTACTACCCATATCATCAATATTAATCAAGCAGGAGTAGGGTTTTACCTCCATCGAGAGGGCCCGAACCTGGGTAAAAACATCGTGCCCCTTGTCTCCTGTTACCATCCGCCTAGACGCACAGTTCCGGACCCCCTACCCGAGATCCGCCGGTTTTCACACCGACATCCACCATGCTCTGGATGTGCGTCTGCAGCGCTATCAGCTCGTCCGATGAAGACTAATTCAGTCCCTTCTCTAGCCAGGAGGTGAGCCACATTGGAGCTCCGGACTTGAATTCGGGAGCCGCGGCCCACGTGGCGTCACGAGGCTCTGTGATATAGAACCACAGTTTCTGCCACTCTTTGATGGTCTCCACAAAAGTACCTTTGGGCCATGTGACATTGGGCATCTTGCTCAGCATGGCACCTCCGCATTTTGCGTGTTGGCCATCAACTATCTTTGGCTTCATGTTGAAGATCTTAAGCCACAGTCTGAAGTGGGGTGGAATGCGGAGGAAGGCCTCGCACACGACGATGAATGTCGAGATGTTGAGGAAGGAGTTTGGGGCTAGATCATGGAAATCTAGCTCGTAATAGAACATGAGTCCACGGACGAAAGGGTGGAGAGGAAACCCTAACCCGAAATGGGGGATGAACACCACTCTCTCATTGGGCTTCGGGGTGGGAACGATTTTCCCCTTGGCCGGAAGCCGGTGGGCAATTTCTTTCGCCAGATACCCGGCCTCCCGAAGCTTGGTGATGTCCTTCTCATTAACGGAGGAGGCCATCCACTTGCCTTGCGCTCCAGATCCGGACATGGTCGAGTGCTTTCTTGAGGCAGAAAAGATGAGGACTTGGGCGCTGGAGCTCGAGAATGGGAGGGCAGCGAGAGAGAGAGAGAGAGAGAGAAGGCGTGGGTGAAAGAAGGGAATCCTTATCACCTTATAAACGCAGTGAATATCAAGCGCCTCCCCACTCATTTTAAAACTTGCCTTTTCGCAAGGGTTGTGCAAACGGTACGGTTGGATTACCCACGCCCGTATTGATGAGAATCCCACAATAAGGGGACAGGATCTCTGCTTTGACAAGACGTGCCAATGAGACCGCATCTCGAAGCGGCAGGCCAAAAAACGATTCGAAATAATGACCGGGTGATGACGTGGTGTCACATTACCAAAAGTTGTGAGTGGATTGGACTCGTGAAATATTATAATCTCTGTGGTTGTGTGTGCAATTTGTTTTGCAGAGCCAAACACGTTCGTTGCGTCCGAAGACTGTGTTGGAGTATTCGGAGAAGGAACCCGCCTTGCAATGTCGAAGACAATTTGCGTGTCGGACACCTCGTCATTGAAGCTTGGTTCAGGGGCTACTGAGGGAGTCCTGGATTAGGGGGTCCTCGGGTGTCCGAACTATGGTACGTGGGCCGGACTGATGGGCTATAAAGATACAAGACCAAAGACTATCTCCCGTGTCCGGATGGGACTCTCCTTGGCGTGGAAGGAAAGCTTGGTGTCCTGATATGAATATTCCTTTCTCTGTAACCGACTTTGTATAGCCTTAGTCCCCTCCGGTGTCTATATAAACCGGAGGGCTTAGTCCATAGAGGCAGGAATCATAATCATAGTCATACAGGCTAGACTTCTAGGGTTTTAGCCTTTACAATCTCGAGGTAGACCAAATCTTGTAATACACATATTCATCAAGATCAATCAAGCAGGAAGTAGGGTATTACCTCCATAGAGGGGGCCCGAACATGGGTAAACATCGTGTCCCTATATCCTGTTACCATCGACCTTAGACGCACAATTTGGGACCCCCTACCCGAGATCCGCCGGTTTTCACACCGACGCCCGTGCAGGCTCACCACGCCCTCATTGCCTAGCCCGTCTACTCTGGGCCCATCAAGCATATACCTTCCCCCGGGAAGGCTTGCTGCCCTGCGGTGTTACCTCGCATGTGGTTGCCACTGATTTGAGGCACGAGGCATCCTATCTTCTCCTTGCTCAGGTCGTGGCGGTCTTCTGCGCCTGCCATGTGCCGCTATCTGAGCCTGGGGCTGGGAACCTCCTCTCTTCCCCACCAACGCTGCAACTCCTTGATCCGGCGGTTCCCGTCTCCACGGCTTGTACACCTACACCTCCGACGGCTACTCGGCAGGTTGTGCGGCCCCTGGATCTGGATTTCAGTCCTCCTTTGCCGGTCAATGCTGGCTCTGATCTGTGGGGCAACGAGCGTGCGGGCGTGGTCATTGTGGCGGGAGAGGCGTCGGCCGCAGCTTCCCACTCTCCTTGCCGTAGCCCTTGGATCATGCGGCTATATGACAGGGAACACGTCGGCTCTGTGGAGAGGGCATCCAAGATGAAGGCGGCGGGGTCTGCTGCTACGTCTGGCGGTACTTCTGCCAGGCATTCTCTTTCTCCCGGGGGCCGTCCCAAGAAGAACAAAGTGGTTGCTGTTGCTGGACTGATGCAGCTTCCTCTCTTTGGCACTCCTAGGCCTCTCACCATGGGAAAGCTCAAGCACTTGGCCACGTGTTGCAAGCTCATCGCTGATGATATCCTTGCACAGGCCTGATACGTCTCCAATTTATCTACTTTTCCTAACGCTTTTCCTCTTGTTTTGGACTATAATTTGCATGATTTGAATGAAACTAACCCCGGACTGACGTTGTTTTCAGCAGAACTACCATGGAGTTGTTTTTGTGCAGAAATAAAAGTTCTCGGAATGGAAGGAAACTTTGCAAGGAATTTTTATATAATAGATAAGAATTTCTGGAGCCAAGACCTACCGAAGAGGGGCACCTGGGTGGGCACAACCCACCAGGGCGGGCCCCCTCTCCTGGCGCCCCTAGGTGGGTTGTCCCCACCTGGTGGCCCCGCTGACCCTGAAACAGACGCTATAAAATCACATTATTCCAGAAAAAACCAAGGAAAAAGAATTATCGCGATCCACAAGACGGAGCAGCCGTCACCTCATGTTCTTCATCGGGAGGCCAGATCTGGAGTCCGTTTGGGGCTCCGGAGAGGGGGGTCTTCGTTCTTCGCCAATTCCATGATGCTCCCCACTGAGAGCGAGTAATTCCTTCGTAGGCTCGCTGGTCGGTGAGGAGTTGGATGAGATTCATCATGTAATCGAGCTAGTTTTGTTAGGGCTTGATCCCTAGTATCCACTTTGTTCTTAGATTGATGTTGCTATGACTTTGCTATGCTTAATGCTTGTCACTTTGGGCCCGGGTGCCATGAACTCAGATCAGAACCGTTTATGTTATCATAATAATATCTATGTTCTAGATCCGATCTTGCAAGTTATAGTCACCTACTACATGTTATGATCCGGCAACCCCGGAGTGACAATAGTTGGGACCACTCCCAGTGATGACCGTAGTTTGAGGAGCTCATGTATTGTCACGCCCAAGATGCGACCCTATCCTAAAGGAACTCGAAGGTCCCACCAAGGATAGAAGCGCATCTTGAAGACGCTTTTGCAAGGTGGATATCATTACATCAACATTACATAAATAGAGGGGATACATCCAATACATACAAAGTCACATGAATACAACAATACAACATACAAGATCAACATCCGACTACGAATGAAACATAAACAGAAACTCAAACAATATCCACCCTGCTAGCCCAGGCTGCCGACCAGGAACCTATCCCTCAATCGAAGAAGAAGTAGAAGAAGAACTCCAACACAAATAAACATCGCTCTCGCGTCATGATCATTGCATAACCTGTACCTACAACTGGTGGTGTAGTAATCTGTGAGCCACGAGGACTCAGCAATCCCATTACCATGGGTATCAAGACTAGCAAAGCTTAATGGGTAAGGAAGGGGGTAAAGTGGTGAGGTTGCAGCAGCGACTAAGCATGTATGGTGGCTAACTTACGCAAATAAGAGCGAGAAGAGAAGAAAAGCAAGCGGTCGTCAACTAGTACTTATCAAGAAGTGATCCTGAACCCCTACTTACGTCAGACATAACCCAGAAACCGTGTTCTCCTCTCGATCAACCCCGAAAAGAGACACTCACGGTTATACACACGGTTGGTGTATTTTAGAAGAGTTTACTTTAAGTTTACTACAACCAAACATCAACAAATTCCCATCTGCCCATAACCGCGGGCACGGCTTTCGAAAGTTCAAACCCTGCAGGGGTGTCCCAACTTAGCCCATGATAAGCTCTCGCGATCAAACGAAGGATATTCCTTCTCCCCGGGAAGACCCGATCAGTCTCGGAATCCCGGCTACAAGACATTTCGATAGTAATAAAACAAGACCAGCAAGACCTCCCGGCGTGTCGACACCCTGATAGTAGCCGCGCGTATCTCGTCTCAGGCCACGACCGGATGAGCAGTCCGTACAACTAAAACCAGACCACAAGTTTCCCCGAGGTGGCGCTGCAAGGGGCTCTAGTTTGGACCAACACTTAGACAAGCATTGGCCCGGGGGGGCTAAATAAAGATGACCCTTGGGTTAATTACTCCCAAGGGAAAGATATAGGTGGTAGGCAAATGGTAAAACCAATGTTGGGCCTTGCTGGAGGAGTCTTATTCAAAGCGAACTGTCAAGGGGGTCCCATAAATCACCCAACCGCGTTAGGGACGCAAAATCCAGGAACATAATACCGATATGACAGAAACTAGGGCGGCAAGAGTGGAACAAAACACCAGGCATAAGGCCGAGCCTTCCACCCTTTACCAAGTATATAGATGCATTAATAATATAAGAGATATTATGATATCCCAACAATAAACATAATCCAACATGGAGCAATCTTTATCTTCACCTGCAACTAGCAACGCTATAAAAGGGGCTGAGCAAAAGCGGTAACATAGCCAAACAAGGTTTGCTAGGAAGGGTGACAAAGATTAGAGGTTCATGGCAATTTGGGAGGCTTGAGCAGCAAGTGATAGGTAACGCAGCAAAGCGATAGAACGAGGCAACTAGAATAGCAATGATAGTAATGAGATCCAAGGTGACGGTCATCTTGCCTGAAATCCCGCTAGGAAGAAATGAGTCCATGAAGAAGATGAAGCCACGAAGACGAACCAAGCGTAGACGAACGAATCCTCACGATCGCAACGAAACGGGAATTATCGAGAAGAAGCACACAAGATGGTAAACACACCACACATAGACAAGGCATGATTCTCAAACAAGCATGATGCATGAAAAAGCTAAATGAAGCTACTCATGGCAAGAGATGATGCATACAAGAGCAACACATCAAAGCAAGTTTAAATGAGGCCGGAAACAACATATAACAATTCCGGTAAGTCCTCATATGCAAATTTCGAAATTGGTCCAGATATGAATAAACCTTATGTTAAATTTGTTTAACAGCAAGTTAAGATGCACCATGATGATCTACACGAAATTCTAGTCAAGTTACATATAAAGTTCATTAGATTCGGAGCTACGGCCTAGAAGATATGAGCAAAACAAGGTAAGCATGGCATTGATACAAAATGCATTCAAACATCAAGCAAACACATTAAAACAAGGATGCAACAAGGCAATATGAAGCTATATGCAAAACTAAGCAAGTTTCATATAGAGCATGCTCAAAACGGAGCAACGGTTCAACACATACACACCATACAAGACATAACAACAATCTGTCCAAAACAGCAAGTAGGCATCTAGCAAGCATCAAAACAACAAGCTACAGGACCTCAACATGAAAAAAAAGGCATGGACATGATTTACAGGTAAAGTATGACAAAACATGAACACTGAGCTATCTCCAGAAACTACTAGAACATGCTCAAAAGGACATGGCAAGATTGCAAATAATATCAAGTTCACAGACTTAGCAGAATTCACAGGACATGGCAGAAATAACATCAGGTTGCCATATTTAGAGCTATCAAACAACATGTTACAGCATGCTATCATGTCAAACTAGAGAACGGCATGAATCTAATCAAAGCATATAACAAAAGTCCCTTACTGACCATGAGCCAAATAGGATCGGAAAATACAATTGCAAGCATATGAACATAGCAAAACCATAAACAGATTCAGACGGTGAAAAACTGGAGCATGGCATAAACAGATAACAAGTAGGCATGTTTACGAGTTCGATGCACTCACTACGAGGTATTGTATGACAAACTAAGCATACACCCAGTAACTAGACATGGCATAGAAGCTAGAAATGGCAAGAACAACAACATAGCATGCACGGATCAACTACAACAAGCTTGGCAAAATTGCATAACACGTAAACAATCTGCCAGGAACATTTTATAGCAAAAGTAGAGCAGGATTAAGACATGTCAGAGCACTCTATAAATGCAACAAGGAGCACGGATGGATAGAGAATAACCATATCTACAAAACATCCTTACTGATCATCCTCAAAAGAGGCATGGATCTCACTGTAGCAACATGAATACATGGCACAAAAATAACAGCAGACAGACTGTGAAATTCTAAGTCTCTGAAATCAGCAACATTGAGTAAGCGACTTTGCAAGCTTTAACCAAACAATACATGGCATATCATGACAAATGGATTGCACCACAGAAAAGATGGCATGTTGTATCTCAATACACATGTAGAGCTCAATATCATAGGATGCACACATCGATCATGGAAAAAATGACAAAAGTGCATGTTTTGTTAAGTTACAGCAGTTAACATCACATAGCAGTCTTGAAACGATGATTAGGGCATCAAGATCAACTCTAATGAACATGGCCAAATAGAACAAAATGAAGAGCACAACCAGATGAACATTTGGACATATCATACATGCAATACGGACCAGTACACAGGACGTTATGACAGGTCAAACTTAGCATCAGAATGCAATTATCTCGGGACTTAGAGAAAATCTCACCCTCCGAAAAAGTCAACGCGGGACGGAGAGATCCCGGGATGGAGGGATCCGGGGACGGGGAAGCGTTTGGTTCGTCTCCCGGTGGATCTGGTCCACTCCGGCCCGGATATCGCCGGAGAAGTGGCCGGAGTTCGCGGAGCTCGCCGGAGAAGAAGAGGAAGGCGCCGGCGACGAGGGAGGAGGCTGGAGACGCGGCGGGGTAGCCGGAGACGGCGGGAACGACGACGGAGGGGGCGCGGGCGCACGACGAGGACCGGCGGGGCGGCGCCCGTCGGCGGAGGAGGCGAAGGCGGCGGGGCGGAGCAAATCGCCGGCGGCGAAGGCGCAACCAGGAGCGGGCGGAGGCGTCCGGGCCCCGCGGGCGGCGCGGGACACGCGTCGGCGAGGCTCACGGTGGCCGGCGCGGGACGGCGGCGGGCGCGCGGGCCAGGGAGGGCCCCGCCTGGGCCCCGGCGGGCCGGCGCGCGGGCAAGCGCGGCGAAGTGGGCGCGCGGCTCGGCGAACCAGCGAGCGACACGTGGCGTCGGTGAAGGTGGCGGACACGTCCGGCCGGCGAGGCTTTCGTCCGGCGGCGGAGAGGGGGAAAAGCTAGGGTTCATCCGCGAAAATTTGGAGGGGGGCCATTTTATAGGTAGAGGGAGCTAGGAGGCTCCAAATGGAGTGCGGTTTTCGCCCACACGATCGTGATCGAACGACCGAGAAGATGAAAGTGACTTGGATGGGTTTTGGGCCACTTTGGAGGGGTGTTGGGCTGCACACAAAAGAGGCCTTAGTGGTTACCCGGTTAACCGTTGGAGCATCAAACGACCTCCAAATGGCACGAAACTTGACAGACGGTCTACCGGTGGTGTAACAAGGCCGCTTGGCAAATCTCGGGCCATTCCAAGAAATTTTAACACCCGCACACGAAAAGAGGCAAAAGGGGGCGCCGGGGGACATAGGAGCGCCGGATTGGAAAACGGACAACGGGGAAAATGCTCGGATGCATGAGACGAACACGAATGCAAATGCGCTGCACATGATGACATGATAAGAAATGCAGATGATGACATGGCAAAGTGCAACACGCAAGCACATGACATGGCAAAGACGGCGAATAACTGGCGGACACCTGGCGCATCGAATCCGGGGTGTTACATGTATTCACTATGTGCTAATGCTTTATTCTGGTTATCTATTAAAAGGAGGCCTTAATATCCCTTAGTTTCCAATATGGACCCTGCTGCCACGGGAGGGTAGGACAAAAGATGTCATGCAAGTTCTTTCCATAAGCACGTATGACTATTTACGGAATACATACCTACATTATATTGATGAACTGGAGCTAGTGTCGTATCACCCTAGGTTATAACTGTTTCATGATGAATATCATCCAACAAGTCACCGATCCAATGCCTACAAATTTTTCTTATATTGTTTCTGCTAAGTCACTACTGCTATCATCACTGTTACACTTGCTACAAAATTACTGCTATCACTGTTACCATTATTGTTACTGCTATCACTACTATCACAACTATCATACTATTTTGCTACTAATCACCTTGCTGCAGATAATTAATCTCCAGGTGTGGTTGAATTGACAACTCAGCTGCTAATACCTTAAAAATATTCTTTGGCTCCCCTTGTGTCGAACCTATAAATTTGGGTTGAATACTCTACCCTCGAATATTGTTGCGATCCCCTATACTTGTGGGTTATCAAGACCTTTTTCTGGCGCCGTTGCCGGGGAGCATAGCTATATTTGTTGAGTCACTTGGGATTATTATCGTATTATCACTATGAAGAATCTGAAGGATAGCAAGACTAAGATATTTCCCTCAAAGACGAGGGGAGGTAAGGAACTGCCATCCAGTTCTCCTTTAGATTCACCTTCTGTTATAAGTAAACTTGCAACACCACCAGATGTTATCAATTCTAATATGTCGCAAGTTATTGATGATGCTACTTCTACTATGAATGATGCTTATGATGATGCTAGTACCTTGCTTGATAATGATGATGTGCCACTTGGTGAATTTCTTGATGAACAAATTGCTAGAGTAATACAACATGATGTTGTTGAATCTGATGATGAGCCTGAAACTGAAACTCCTGAAACACCTGCTAGAACTAGCCTTCCTAGATATGAATTGCCTAAGGTACCAGAAGGTTATGTTATGAATGAGGACACAACTAGAGATATTCTTGCTTGTAGGGATAGAGATTATCTAGAGAAATTATTATGCAAGTATAAAGAAAAATCTCTGAATGCTAGAATGAAATATGATCCTAAGTTTGCTACTTCACCTATCATTATTGATGATAAGGATTATGAATTCTCTGTCGACCCAGAGTTAATTACTTTGGTTGAATCTAATCCTTTCCATGGTTATGAAAATGAAACTGTTGTGGCACATCTTACTAAGTTGAATGACATAGCCACCCTTTTTACTCATGATGAGAAAACTCGTTATTACTATATTCTCAAACTATTTCCGGCGGTCGGGGCATGTGGGATGTGGAAGGAGGAGGAGGTTGGGGGTGGGGTGTGGATTACCTGCCTGGATAGAGGAGGCCGAGCAGCGTGAAGGAGGGTCGTCGGTAAGGAGGCGGCGGTGCTGCAAGCAAGGAGTGAAGGTTTCAACTTGGAAAGGAAGGTGGAAAGAGGGTAAATGTGGCTTTTGGTAAGGGGGAGGGGGCGGGGAGGTAGATATTTCTGCGGAAGCCGAAAATTTGGAATCGATGCAGCCAAAAAGTTGGCGCGAAAAGTGTCATCAGACACGGTCCCTTATTCAGAACTGTGTATGATATGTGGACATCACTGTGGGTGTCAAAACCGGCGGATCTCGGGTAGGGGGTCCCGAACTGTGCGTCTAGGCGGATGGTAACAGGAGACAAGGGACGCGATGTTTTTACCCAGGTTTGGGCCCTCTCGATGGAGGTAAAACCCAACTCCTGCTTGATTAATGTTGATGATATGGGTAGTACAAGAGTAGATCTACCACGAGATCAGAGAGGCTAAACCCTAGAAGCTAGCCTATGGTATGATTGTTGTCGTCCTACGAACTAAACCCTCCGGTTTATATACACATCGGAGAGGGCTAGGGTTACACAGAGTCGGTTACATGGAAGGAGATCTACATACCCGTTTTGCCAAGCTTGCCTTCCACGCCAAGGAAAGTCCCATCCGGACACGGGACGAAGTCTTCAATCTTGTATCTTCATAGTCCAACAGTCCGGCCAAAGGTTATAGTCCGGCTGTCCGGACACCCCCTAATCCACGACTCCCTCAATCACAAATGATTTAGATAGCTTAAGATGAGTTTGAACGTCAAAAGTTTTGGTTCGAATTTCCATGGTTACAGTGGTCATCCATGTCATTGCATAATTTGGGTACATAAAGGAGATTACAGCACACCCACACTTCTTAATCGAGCAAGTTCAGTAATTAAACAGAGCTAGCTGACCTAAACATTACTCTAACAAATTAGAGACCAGCGCTCTTAATTAAACAAAACAAAGAGTACTACTAAGGCTGGTGCTCGTTGATCTCCGCCGCTGCCTCCATGTCTAGCTCGCACCCGATGGTCTCCTGGGCAAGGGGCTCCATGGCATCCATGGCACCATACTCGGCAAGCATCTCGCCATCCGCGTCCGCCATCTCTTTCAAAAAGGCTGCCACGAGCTGGGCATGGGTGGACGCGATCTAGGCTTGGACGGGCTCCGTCCTTGTAAAGTATGCGGCGGAGGAACGGATGGTTGCTCGAACGATCTTGGCGCTTGCCAGATCTTTGGTTGTCGGTTGATGACCGTTCTCGGAGAAGCTTCGTTCGATTTGTGTGGTGACCGCCAGGAGCTTGGCGTGGGTGGCCTCAACATGGTCATGGGCGGCCTCAATCAGGGCTAAGGCCGCCGCTGCGGATTAGACAGCTGCTGTCCCGCTCTCGCTAGTTGCTATCCCCGAGGAAGATGTTGCTGCCACCACGTGAGAAGCAACAGAGGCCGTTTGGGTTGCCTTTGCTGCCCGGTCGTAAATTGCGGCCGCGCTTATGCACCTTGTTAGCACGCCCATGGCGGCTGCGGCCGCGCTCTCGCCGGAGTGGGCCACCGAAGTTGCCTTCACGACGTGGGTCCACGTGCCCATCTTTCACCGGCGATGATTGAACAATGAAATGATATTTGGGGAGCGACCTAGTGTGCTTGAGACGCCGGTTGTGGACTGTAGCTGACACACCTTCTCGCGTAAGCCATGATGTACTATACACTGACGGTGCTCCAAGATATTTTGTAGTACATCTCACACGGTTGCTGATAATAAACGGTGTGTGGTCTACTTGATTTTTCATCTTGATTTGAATTACATAATGGGGTCACAGCGGCAATGGACGGTGTTTGAATTGATAGACCTTTTATCTAGAGTGAACATGGAACTATATGTGTGTCGTAAAAGAATTGAAATTATTCAGGGTTCGTTTGAACATTTTATACATTAAATTGGTTTTCTAGCCATTTCAGGTGAACAATTCAAATTTGAAGTACATGCACATGCTCCAGTGCATATAAATTGGTTGAAAAATCAAATCTGTGTCCTTAGGTGCATGCTTAGGTCCCATGCAAGAAATGGGAATGAATTTCAAACACCAGGGCACCGTTGATTGCCGGCAAAACATTGAGATGTCTGGTTTTTAAATTCTAGTAAATCCAAAACTCGTCTGAAATTCATGAAACTTGGCATGCTATCACGGAGCGGTATCAACATCCCGTGGTACAAATTTTGTCCCATTTGGGGCAGGTTTGGGTATATGCTTCTCACAAACTGGAGCTTCTTACAACAAGCATGATGGTTTTCGGTAGGGAATGTCCTACCTTTTTTTACCTTGAACGTCCCACCTTTGGGGATGAAACGATATCCATTGCCACTTATTGCTTTCAAAATTTTTCTCGTGTCAACATAGAACAACAGGAGTGTTGTGTGATTTTTTGGGGTTCGTTTGGACATTTTTATGCATTAACTGAGTTTTCAATGCATTTATGTGCATAATTCAAATTTGAACTACATGCACATGCTCCAGTCCATATAAATTAGTTGAAAAATCAAATCTGTGTCCTTGGGTGAATGCTTAGGTCCCATGCAAGAAATGAGAATGAATTGCAAACACCGGGGCGCCGTTGATTGCCGGCAAAACATTGAGATGCCTGGTTTTTAAAACCTAGTAAATCCAAAACTCGTCTGAAATTCATGAAACTTGGCATGCGATCATGGCGCGGCATCAACATGTCATGGTACAAATTTTGTCGATTTGGGGCAGGTTTGGGTATATGCTTCTCACAAACTGGAGCTTCTCACAACACGCATGATGGTTTTCGGTAGGGAACGTCCCACCTTTGTGGACGAAATGATATCCGTTGCCTCTTATTGCTTTCAAATTTTTTTCTCGTGTCAACATAAAACAACAGGAGTGTTGTGTGAATTTTTGTGATTTTTCGGGGTTCGTTTGGACATTTTTATGCATTAACTGAGTTTTCAATGCATTTATGTGCATAATTCAAATTTGAACTTGTAACACCCACGATGCGGCTATATCTCCCACGTGTCGCAGCATGACTTAGAGGCATAACCGCATGGTGGTTTTGTCGCAAGAAGGGTCATCTTCACACAATCCCATGTAATGAACAAGAATGGGATAAAGAGTTGGCTTACAATCGCCACTTCACACAATACATAAATTAAACAATCATCATACAGAGTACAATCAAGGTCCGACTACGGAACCAAAATAAAGAAGACAACCCCAAATGCTAGATCCCCGACCGTCCCAACTGGGCTCCACTACTGATCATCAGGAAAGGAAACATAGTAACGGCCATGTTCCTCGTCGAACTCCCACTTGAGCTCGGTTGCGTCATCTACACTGGCATCGTCCGCACCTACAACTGTTTTGGTAGAATCTGTGAGTCATGAGGACTCGGCAATCTCACACCCACGAGATCAAGACTATTTAAGCTTATAGGAGGGAAGGGGGTGATGAGGTGGAGCTGCGGTAAGCACTAAGCATATATGGTGGTTAACATACGCAAAAGAGAGCGAGAAGAGAGGCAAAGCACGGTCATGAAGCTAGAAGTGACAAAGAAGTGATCCTGAAACTACTTACAGTCATGCATAACTCAAACCGTGTTTACTTCCCGGACTCCGCCGAGAAGAGACCATCACGGTTACACACGCGGTTGATGTGTTTTAATTAAGTCAAGTGACAAGTTCTCTACAACCGGACATTAACAAATTCCCATCTGCCTCATAACCGCGGGCACGGCTTTCGAAAGATAATACCTTGCAGGGGTGTCCCAACTTAGCCCATTGTAAGCTCTCACGGTCAACGAAGGATATTCCTTCTACAGGGAAAACCCGATTAGTCTCGAAATCCCGGCTACAAGACATTTCGACAATGGTAAAACAAGACTAGCAGACCACCTGAATGTGCCAACAAACCCCGATAGGAGATGCACATATCTCGTTCTCAGGGCACACCAGATGCGACAGGCTACGAGTAAAACCAGGCATCGAGTTTCCCCGAGGTGGCCCCGCAGGCGGCTCGGTTCGGACCAACACTCGGAAGAGCACTGGCCCGGGGGGGCTAAAATAAAGATGACCCTTGGGCTCACGAAAACCCAAGGGAAATGGTGTAGGTGGTAGGCAAATGGTAAAACCAAGGTTGGGCCTTGCTGGAGGAGTTTTATTCAAAGCGAACTGTCAAGGGGGTCCCATAAATCACCCAACCGTGTAAGGAACGCAAAATCAAGGAACATAACACCCATATGACGGAAACTAGGGTGGCAAGAGTGGAACAAAACACCAGGCATAAGGCCGAGCCTTCCACCCTTTACCAAGTATATAGATGCATTAATTAAATAAGAGATATTGTGATATCCCAACATATCCATGTTCCAACATGGAACCAACTTCAACTTCACCTGCAACTAGCAACGCTATAAGAGGGGCTGAGCAAAAGTGGTAACATAGCCAAACAACGGTTTGCTAGGAAAGGATGGTTAGAGGCTTGACATGGCAACATAGGAGGCATGATATAGCAAGTGGTAGGTATCGCAGCATAGCAAAAGAGCGAGCAACTAGCAAGCAAGGATATAAGTGATTTCGAGGGTATGGTCATCTTGCCTGCAAAGTTCTCAGAGTTGTCGAAAGCTTGATCCTCGTCAGCGCTCTCAACAGGTTCCTCGGTCACGTACTCGTCTCCCGGCTCTACCTAAAGACAAGAACACAAGCAAAGGAACAACTATCAACCACGATGCAATGCACAAACAACATGATGCAAAACATGGCATGATATGCGAGATGTGATATGCAATGCATTTGCGTGCTCCGGAAGGGAAAAGATGAATAAGGCATCAACTTAGTGAAAAGATAACAGATTGGCAATAATGAACACAAAGCTAAATCTATAAACCACTAGAGCATGACTAAAACAGCATGGCAATAATGCAAAAGATAACAGATTTACAGACTTGGTGAAAATACTAGACATAGCAGAAACAGCATCAGGTAGCAATGTTTAGAGCTAGCAAACAACATGCTACAGGAACTTAACAAAGCAAACAAAGGCATGCAATACTTCTACTAAGTGCACTTAACCAAACTCTCTTACTGAACATGAGCCAAAAGGGCACAGAAAATATTATTACATCCATGCAAACCTAGCAAGTTTTATAAACAGATTCAGACTTGGTGAAATTTCAGGACATGGCAAAACAGATTCATGTTGGCATGTTAACAAGCTTCATTAACTCACTACATAGCATATCATGGCATGAAATAAACCTAGCGTGGAGTAGGCATGAAAATGAAGCTATCCATGTGCAAAACAACCTCATAGCATGCTTGAATTAAACCACACAAAAATGACAAGACAACATCATGATGTAAAATGACATGTTCATGAACTTGCTCAAATGCAGAAACTAATGCCACCACTAGATTGGGGGGATTTTTCTACCCCAAAAACATATATAATATGTTGGGGTTGCTGTAGAAAAATCCTCACAAATGCAATAAGTTAAAAACTGCCCTAAATGAAATATGACAGAAATGACATTTTCCTTATTTGGAAATGTCCAGAAATGGACTTGCCCAAAATGGATAGATTCCATATGCCAGAAATGGAATATTCGCTGGGAATAAAAAGAAAAGGAAAACAAGGGGCTATGGAAGGATGACAGGTGGGTCCAGGTCCCTTGTGAGTAGGACAAGTGGGTCCTGATTGTCAGTGAAACGCTGATAACACCACACCCAAAAAAATGATTCGCGGAGCCTGGGGTTCAAATCCGAGACCTCCCGAGTGCGTACGTGCCTGGGTAACCAGCTCGGCTGTGCGCATGCTTGTGCCAAAAAGGGGGGGACTTGACCCTTTGAATAGACGCGGAGGCTGAGCCTTCCCTTTGCTCCTACGTAAAGAAGATGGCGACGTCGCCGGCGGGCAACGGCGGCAACCAGCGGGGCATAGGGACTCCGGCGGGCGTGTGGGAACATGTGAAGGCGCGGGAGCGTGTGGCTGCTGCTCGTGGTGTCGCACGTGCGCGTGTGCTCGGGCACGAGCGGAACAGAGAAGGTGCCGGGCGTAGCGAGCGACAGAGGAGCTCGTCGGAGCTGCGGGAGGCTTGAAGGGTGCACGCGAGACGCGAACGTGTGGCGCGAGCGAGCTGCGGGAACGCGACAGAGGGGATCCAGAGCGGGGACACGCAGGCATGCTACGGCAGCAACAACATCTTCAAAACAACAAGAAAAAAAATGCAGACTTTGCCGGAGCACCGAGAACACGACAAAGGCACGACTCTAGCAACTCCTACGCAGATGGTCCAGCGTTGAGAAGGAGGACTGAGGAAGCCGGGTATACGGTGATGGAGACGAGCCTACGGCGATGCGGTCGACCTTTGAACCTTGGCGCGGTCCTGACTGAGAAGAAGATGGAAGCAGAGGACGATGGGGAGGTAGATCCAGGGGCCATGGTGTCGGGTGCGTCGAGGTAGGAGACAGATAGGTACTTAGAGCTCCTCTCCACGGTGGCCGATGGGGTCGGAGGCGCGGCGACGAGCTACTCCGAGCTCGAGCTCAAGCTCGGCCGGAGCATGGTGGACAAGGCGACAGCGTTGGCGTGGCTAGCCTTACCTGGCGGCGGCGAGGGAAGGAGAGGGTCTGAATCGGTCGAGGGGAGGGCGGGGTAGGGTTTGGACATGCTTTATATGCTCCTAGGGCGCCGGACGGCCGTCAAATCACCCGGCGCGCCGACGTGGCTCCTGTGGATGATCTGCCGTATAGGGGATAGGAAGCTCCGGCTGCTAGCGGGCTGGAAGGCTGCGTTGGCTGGGCTGGCCGGTTGGAGGGAAAAAAGGCCCAGGTAAGGAGAGGTAAGCCTCTCATCTCCTTTCTTTCTAAAATATGTTTATCTAAATACCCATCTGAATAAAAGAAAAAGGCCAGGGGCTAGGAGAGGAGTTTTGCAGATATAAAAAATATCCTCAAGCTCCTGGAATTATGGGCCATTTGGATAAATTGCTTTGGGGATTTTTAAAGGAAGAAAATTAAATCAAGTTTGAATTAAATTCAAACTTGAGTCAATTTTTAACGTAACCAAAACATGTTCAAATGAGTTGAGAAGTGGCAGAGAGGATGTAGGCATGGTGCAAGATTTACAGGGAGAAGATGAACATTAAAAGAGAAGGGAAAGTGGCACTTGTCAAAAGAAGGAAGTAGAGGGAAGGAGGAGGTGGTGATGCATAGAACAAAATTATTGTTGGGGAACGTAGTAATTTCAAAATTTTCCTACGCACACGCAAGATCATGGTGATGCATAGCAACGAGAGGGGAGAGTGTTGTCTACGTACCCTTGTAGACCGAAGCGGAAGCGTTGACACAACATAGAGGAAGTAGTCGTACGTTCTCCTCGTAATCCAACCGATCACAGCATCGTTACTCCGGCACCTCCGAGTTCTTGGCACACGTTCAGCTCGATGACGATCCCCGGGCTCCGATCCAGCAAAGCGTCGGGGAAGAGTTCCGTCAGCACGACGGCGTGGTGACGATCTTGATGTGTTACCGGCGCAGGGCTTCGCCTAAGCACTGCAACGATATGACCGAGGTGGAATTTGGTGGAAGGGGGCACCGCACACGGCTAAGGAAAGATCTCAATGATCAATTGTGTGTCTATGGGGTGCCCCCTGCCCCTGTATATAAAGGATCCAAGGGGGAGGGGCTAGCCGGCCAAGCCTGGCGCGCCAGGAGAGTCCTACTCCCTCTGGGAGTAGGATTCCCCCCCCCCCAATCCTAGTTGGACTAGGATTGTCCAAGGGGGAGAGAGAGAGGGGGGGGGCCGGCCACCTCTCCTAGTCCTAATAGGACTAGGGGAAGGGGGAGGCGCGCAGCCCATGAGGGCAGCCCTCTCACCTCTCCACCAAGGCCCATGTTGGCCCATTATGCTCCCGGGGGGTTCCGGTAACCCTCCCGGTATTCCGGTAAAATCCTGATTTCACCTGGAACACATCCGATGTCCAAACATAGGCTTCCAATATATCATTCTTTACGTCTCGACCATTTCGAGACTCCTCGTCATGTCCGTGATCACATATGGGACTCCGAACTCCTTCGGTACATCAAAATGCATAAACTCATAATAACTGTCATCGTAACATTAAGCGTGCGGACCCTACGGTTCGAGAACAATGTAGACATGACCGAGACACGTCTCCGATCAATAACCAATAGCGGGACCTGGATGCCCATATTGGCTCCTACATATTCTACGAAGATCTTTATCGGTCAGACCGCATAACAACATACGTTGTTCCCTTTGTCATCGGTATGTTACTTGCCCGAGATTCGATCGTCGGTATCCAATACCTAGTTCAATCTCGTTACCGGCAAGTCTCTTTACTCGTTCCGTAATACATCATCTCGCAACTAACTCATTGGTTGCAATGATTGCAAGGCTTATGTGATGTGCATTACCGAGAAGGCCCTGAGATACCTCTCCGACATTCGGAGTGACAAATCCTAATCTCGAAATACGCCAACCCAACAAATACTTTCGGAGACACCTGTAGAGCACCTTTATAATCACTCAGTTACGTTGTGACGTTTGGTAGCACACAAAGTGTTCCTACGTTAAACGGGAGTTGCATAATCTCATAGTTAAATGAACATGTATAAGTCATGGATAAAAGCAATAGCAACATACTAAACGATCGGGTGCTATGCTAACGGAATGGGTCATGTCAATCAGATCATTCAACTAATGATGTGATCTTGTTAATCAAATAACAACTCTTTGTTCATGGTTAGGAAACATAACCATCTTTGATTAATGAGCTAGTCAAGTAGAGGCATACTAGTGACACTCTGTTTGCCTATGTATTCACACATGTATTATGTTTCCAGTTAATACAATTCTAGCATGAATAATAAACATTTATCATGATATGTAAGGAAATAAATAATAACTTTATTATTGCCTCTAGGGCATATTTCCTTCAGTCTCCCACTTGCACTAGAGTCAATAATCTAGATTACAAAGTAATGATTCTAACACCCATGGAGTCTTGGTGCTGATCATGTTTTGCTCGTGGAAGAGGCTTAGTCAACGGGTCTGCAACATTCAGATTCGTATGTATCTTGCATATCTCTATGTCTCCCACCTGGACTAAATCCCGGATGGAGTTGAAGCGTCTTTTGATGTGTTTGGTTCTTTTGTGAAATCTGGATTACTTTGCCAAGGCAATTGCACCAGTATTGTCACAAAAGATTTTCATTGGACCCGATACGCTAGGTACAACACCTAGATCGGATCTGAACTCCTTCATCCAGACTCCTTCATTAGCTGCTTCCGAAGCAGCTATGTACTCAGCTTCACATGTAGATCCCGCCACGACGCTTTGTTTAGAACTGCACCAACTGACAGCTCCACCGTTTAATGTAAATACGTATCCGGTTTGCGATTTAGAATCGTCCGGATCAGTGTCAAAGCTTGCATCGACGTAACCGTTTACGACGAGCTCTTTGTCACCTCCATAAATGAGAAACATATCTTTATTCCTTCTCAAGTACTTAAGGATGTTCTTGACCGCTGTCCAGTGATCCACTCCTGGATTACTTTGGTACCTACCTGCTAAACTTACAGCAAGGCACACATCAGGTCTGGTACACAGCATTGCATACATGATAGAGCCTATGGCTGAAGCATAGGGAACATTTTTCATTTTCTCTCTATCTTCTGCGGTGGTCGGGCATTGAGTCTTACTCAACTTCACACATTGTAACACAGGCAAGAACCCTTTCTTTGCCTGATCCATTTTGAACTTCTTCAAAACTTTGTCAAGGTATGTGCTTTGTGAAAGTCCTATTAAGCGTCTTGATCTATCTCTATAGATCTTAATGCCCAATATGTAAGCAGCTTCACCGAGGTCTTTCATCGAAAAACTCTTATTCAAGTATCCCTTTATGCTATCCAGAAAATCTATATTATTTCCGATCAGTAATATGTCATCCACATATAATATCAGAAATGCTACAGAGCTCCCACTCACTTTCTTGTAAATACAGGCTTCTCCAAAAGTCTGTATAAAACCAAATGCTTTGATCACACTATCAAAGCGTTTATTCCAACTCCGAGAGGCTTGCACCAGTCCATAAATGGATCGCTGGAGCTTGCACACTTTGTTAGCTCCCTTTGGATCGACAAAACCTTCTGGTTGCATCATATACAACTCTTCTTCCAGAAATCCATTCAGGAATGCAGTTTTGACATCCATTTGCCAAATTTCATAATCATAAAATGCGGCAACTGCTAACATGATTCGGACAGACTTAAGCATCGCTACGGGTGAGAAAGTCTCATCGTAGTCAATACCTTGAACTTGTCGAAAACCTTTTGCAACAAGTCGAGCTTTATAGATAGTAACATTACCATCAGCGTCAGTCTTCTTCTTAAAAATCCATTTATTCTCAATTGCTTGCCGATCATCGGCAAGTCAACCAAAGTCCACACTTTGTTCTCATACATGGATCCCATCTCAGATTTCATGGCCTCAAGCCACTTTGCGGAATCTGGGCTCACCATCGCTTCTTCATAGGTCGTAGGTTCATCATGGTCTAGTAACATGACTTCCAAAATAGGATTACCGTACCACTCTGGTGCGGATCTTACTCTGGTTGATCTACGAGGTTCAGTAGAAACTTGATCTGAAGTTTCATGATCATTATCATTAGCTTCCTCCCTATTTGGTGTAGGCGTCACAGAAACTGATTTCTATGACGTACTACTTCTCAATAAGGGAGTAGATACAGTTATCTCATCAAGTTCTACTTTCCTCCCACTCACTTCTTTCAAGAGAAACTCCTCTAGAAAGTTTCCGACTTTAGCAACAAAAATCTTGCCTTCGGATCTGTGATAGAAGGTGTACCCAACAGTCTCCTTTGGGTATCCTATGAAGACACATTTTTCCGATTTGGGTTCGAGCTTATCAGGTTGAAGCTTTTTCACATAAGCATCGCAGCCCCAAACTTTAAGAAACGACAACTTTGGTTTCTTGCCAAACCATAGTTCATAAGGCGTCGTCTCAACGTATTTCGATGGTGCCCTATTTAACGTGAATGCAGCCGTCTCTAAAGCATAACCCCAAAACGATAGCGGTAAATCGGTAAGAGACATCATATATCGCACCATATCCAGTAAAGTACGATTACGACGTTCGGACACACCATTACGTTGTGGTGTTCCGGGTGGCGTGAGTTGCGAAACTATTCCGCATTGTTTCAAATGTAGACCAAACTCGTAACTCAAATATTCTCCTCCACGATCAGATCATAGAAACTTTATTTTCTTGTTACGATGATTTTCCACTTCACTCTGAAATTCTTTGAACTTTTCAAATGTTTCAGACTTGTGTTTCATTAAGTAGATATACCCATATCTGCTTAAATCATCAGTGAAGGTGAGAAAATAACGATATCCGCCACGAGCCTCAACATTCATTGGACCACATACATCAGTATGTATGATTTCCAATAAATCTGTTGCTCTCTCCATAGTACCGGAGAACGGTGTTTTAGTCATCTTGCCCATAAGGCACGGTTCGCAAGTGCCAAGTGATTCATAATCAAGTGACTACAAAAGTCCATCAGTATGGAGTTTCTTCATGCGTTTTACACCGATATGACCTAAACGGCAGTGCCACAAATAAGTTGCACTATCATTATCAACTCTGCATCTTTTGGCCTCAACATTATGAATATGTGTGTCACTACTATCGAGATTAAGTAAGAACAAACCATTCTTTAATGGTGCATGACCATAAAAGATATTACTCATATAAATAGAACAACCATTATTCTCTGATTTAAATGAATAACCGTCTCGCATCAAACAAGATCCAGATATAATGTTCATGCTCAACGCTGGTACTAAATAACAATTATTTAGATCTAATATTAATCCCGAAGGTAGATGTAGAGGTAGCGTGCCGACCGCGATCACATCGACTTTGGAACCATTTCCCACGCGCATCGTCACCTCGTCCTTAGCCAATCTTCGCTTAATCCGTAGCCCCTGTTTTGAGTTGCAAATATTAGCAACAGAACCAGTATCAAATACCAGGTGCTACTGCGAGAATTAGTAAGGTATACATCAATAACATGTATATCATATATACTTTGTTAACCTTGCCATCCTTCTTATCCGCCAAATACTTGGGCCAGTTCCGCTTCCAATGACCAGTCTGCTTGCAGTAGAAGCACTCAGTTTCAGGCTTAGGTCCAGACTTGGGTTTCTTCTCTTGATTAGCAACTTGCTTGCTGTTCTTTTTGAAGTTCCCCTTTTTCTTCCCTTTGCCCTTTTTCTTGAAACTAGTGGTTTTGTTAACCATCAACACTTGATGCTCCTTTTTGATTTCTACCTCCGCGGCTTTCAGCATCGCGAAGAGCTCGGGCATAGTTTTGGTCATCCCTTGCATATTATAGTTCATCACGAAGCTCTTTTAGCTTGGTGGCAATGATTGGAGAATTCTGTCAATGACGCAATCATCCGGAAGATTAACTCCCAGTTGAATCAAGTGATTGTTATACCCAGACATTCTGAGTATATGCTCACTGACAGAACCGTTCTCCTCCATCTTACAGCTATAGAACTTATTGGAGACTTCATATCTCTTAATCAGGGCATTTGCTTGAAATATTAACTTCAACTCCTGGAACATCTCATATGCTCCATGGTGTTCAAAACGTCGTTGAAGTCCCGGTTCTAAGCCGAAAAGCATGGCACACTGAACTATAGAGTAGTCATCAGCTTTGCTTTGCCAGACGTTCACAACATCTGGCGTAGCTCTTGCACCAGGCCTGGCACCTAGCGGTGCTTCCAGGACGTAATTCTTCTATGCAGCAATGAGGATAATCCTCAAGTTACGGACCCAGTCCGTGTAATTGCTACCATCATCTTTCAACTTTGCTTTCTCAAGGAACGCATTAAAATTCAACGGAACAACAGCACGAGCCATCTATCTACACAACATAGACAAGCAAGATACTATCAGGTACTAAGTTCATGATAAATTTAAGTTCAATTAATCATATTACTTAAGAACTCCCACTTAGATAGACATCCCTCTAATCCTCTAAGTGATCACGTGATCCAAATCAACTAAACCATGTCCGATCATCACGTGAGATGGAGTAGTTTCAATGGTGAACATCACTATGTTGATCATATCTACTATATGATTCACGCTCGACCTTTCGGTCTCTGTGTTCCGAAGCCATATCTGTTATATGCTAGGCTCGTCAAGTTAAACCTGAGTATTCCGCGTGTGCAACTGTTTTGCACCCGTTGTATTTGAACGTAGAGCCTATCACACCCGATCATCACGTGGTGTCTCAGCACGAAGAACTTTCGCAACGGTGCATACTCAAGGAGAACACTTCTTGATAATTAGTGAGAGATCATCTTATAATGCTACCGTCAATCAAAGCAAGATAAGATGCATAAAAGATAAACATCACATGCAATCAATATAAGTGATATGATATGGCCATCATCATCTCGTGCTTGTGATCTCCATCTTCGAAGCACCGTCATGATCACCATCGTCATCGGCGCGACACCTTGATCTCCATCGTAGCATTGTTGTCGTCTCGCCAATCTTATGCTTCCACGACTATCACTACCGCTTAGTAATAAAGTAAAGCATTACATCGCGATTGCATTACATACAATAAAGCGACAACCATATGGCTCCTGCCAGTTGCCGATAACTCGGTTACAAAACATGATCATCTCATACAATAAAATTTAGCATCATGTCTTGACCATATCACATCACAACATGCCCTGCAAAAACAAGTTAGACGTCCTCTACTTTGTTGTTGCAAGTTTTACGTGGCTGCTACGGGCTTTAAGCAAGAACTCATCTTACCTACGCATCAAAACCACAACGGTAGTTTGTCAAATAGACTCCGTTTTAACCTTCTCAAGGACCGGGCGTAGCCACACTCGGTTCAACTAAAGTTGGAGAGACAGTCTTCCGCAAGCCATCTATGTGCAAAGCACGTCGAGGGAACCAGTCTCGCGTAAGAGTACGCGTAAGGTTGGTCCGGATCGTCTCGTCCAACAATACCGCTGAACTAAAGTATGACATGCTGGTAGGCAGTATGACTTGTATCATCCACAACTCACTTGTGTTCTACTCGTGCAAATAACATCAAACCATAAAAACCTAGGCTCGGATGCCACTGTTGGGGAACGTAGTAATTTCAAAATTTTCCTACGCACACGCAAGATCATGGTGATGCATAGCAACGAGAGGGGAGAGTGTTGTCTACATACCCTCGTAGACCGAAGCGGAAGCGTTGACACAACATAGAGGAAGTAGTCGTACGTTCTCCTCGTAATCCAACCGATCACAGCACCGTTACTCCGGCACCTCCGAGTTCTTGGCACACGTTTAGCTCGATGACGATCCCCGGGCTCCGATCCAGCAAAGCGTCGGGGAAGAGTTCCGTCAGCATGACGGCGTGGTGACGATCTTGATGTGTTACCGGCGCAGGGCTTCGCCTAAGCACTGCAACGATATGACCGAGGTGGAATTTGGTGGAAGGGGGCACCGCACACGGCTAAGGAAAGATCTCAATGATCAATTGTGTGTCTATGGGGTGCCCCCTGCCCCTGTATATAAAGGATCCAAGGGGGAGGGGCTAGCCGGCCAAGCCTGGCGCGCCAGGAGAGTCCTACTCCCTCTGGGAGTAGGATTCCCCCCCCCCCCAATCCTAGTTGGACTAGGATTCTCCAAGGGGGAGAGAGAGAGAGAGGGGGCCGGCCACCTCTCCTAGTCCTAATAGGACTAGGGGAAGGGGGGAGGCGCGCAGCCCATGAGGGCAGCCCTCTCACCTCTCCACCAAGGCCCATGTTGGCCCATTATGCTCCCGGGGGGTTCCGGTAACCCTCCCGGTATTCCGGTAAAATCCTGATTTCACCTGGAACACATCCGATGTCCAAACATAGGCTTCCAATATATCATTCTTTACGTCTCGACCATTTCGAGACTCCTCGTCATGTCCGTGATCACATACGGGACTCCGAACTCCTTCGGTACATCAAAATGCATAAACTCATAATAATTGTCATCGTAACGTTAAGCGTGCGGACCCTACGGTTCGAGAACAATGTAGACATGACCGAGACACGTCTCCGGTCAATAACCAATAGCGGGACCTGGATGCCCATATTGGCTCCTACATATTCTATGAAGATCTTTATCGGTCAGACCGCATAACAACATACGTTGTTCCCTTTGTCATCGGTATGTTACTTGCCCGAGATTCGATCGTCGGTATCCAATACCTAGCTCAATCTCGTTACCGGCAAGTCTCTTTACTCGTTCCGTAATACATCATCTCGCAACTAACTCATTGGTTGCAATGCTTGCAAGGCTTATGTGATGTGCATTACCGAGAAGGCCCTGAGATACCTCTCCGACATTCGGAGTGACAAATCCTAATCTCGAAATACGCCAACCCAACAAATACTTTCGGAGACACCTGTAGAGCACCTTTATAATCACTCAGTTACGTTGTGATGTTTGGTAGCACACAAAGTGTTCCTACGGTAAACGGGAGTTGCATAATCTCATAGTTAAAGGAACATGTATAAGTCATGGATAAAAGCAATAGCAACATACTAAACGATCGGGTGCTATGCTAATGGAATGGGTCATGTCAATCAGATCATTCAACTAATGATGTGATCTTGTTAATCAAATAACAACTCTTTGTTCATGGTTAGGAAACATAACCATCTTTGATTAATGAGCTAGTCAAGTAGAGGCATACTAGTGACACTCTGTTTGCCTATGTATTCACACATGTATTATGTTTCCAGTTAATACAATTCTAGCATGAATAATAAACATTTATCATGATATGTAAGGAAATAAATAATAACTTTATTATTGCCTCTAGGGCATATTTCCTTCAATTATGGGCATCTCAAGGCATATGTTGAGCATGTAAGAATAAGATTCAATAAGACAAGGATGGCATGAGATGAATATGCACTATATGATGATGACATATGATGGCTAAAAGGAATATGACAAGAAGCACAAATGCAATATGACCAGGTAAGCATGGCAATGAAATGAGTAGAACAACAAAACAAAACAAAACAAAATGAGACCACAAGATGGAACCCCGTATGGAATTGGATGGAGACCAACATGGATATATTGCCAAAATGGAAGTTTTACATCTGGGGTGTTACAACTCTCCACCACTACAAGAGGATCTCGTCCCGGGATCTAAGACTGAAAGAACTCCGGATATTCGGAACGGAGGTAGTCCTCGCGCTCCCAAGTGGCTTCTCGGTCTGAATGGTGTGACCACTTCACTTTCAGGAATTTGATGGACTTGTTGCGAGTCTTGCGCTCAGTTTCTTCAAGAATAGCAACGGGATGCTCATGATAAGACAAATCTTCTTGGAGATCAATCTCTTCGAAGTTGATGGTGCGCTCAGGCGTCTTGAAGCACTTGCAAAGTTGTGACACGTGAAACACGTCGTGCACATTTGCGAAGTTGGAGGGAAGCTCAAGTTGGTAGGTGTCGGTGTCAAAACCGGCGGATCTGGGTAGGGGGTCCCGAACTGTGCGTCAAGGCCGGATGGTAATAGGAGACAAGGGACACGATGTTTTTACCCAGGTTCGGGCCCTCTCGATGGAGGTAATACCCTACTCCTGCTTGATTAATATTGATGATATGGGTAGTACAAGAGTAGATCTACCACGAGATCAAGGAGGCTAAACCCTGGAAGCTAGCCTATGGTATGATTGTTGTATGTTGTATATGATCTATCGACTAGCCTCGCCTCGGTTTATATAATGCACCAGAGGCCTAGGATAACAAGAGTCCTAGCCGAATACGCCGGTGGGGAGGAGTCCTTGTCTTGATCGCCAAGTATCGTGGAATCTTCCTTGTATGTGGTAGCTTTCCGAACTGGCCCATGAGTATACGGCCACGGGGGTCCTCGGCCCAATCTAATAGATTGGGAGACGACGTGGTGAGTACCACCTAGTCCAGGACACCGTCAGTAGCCCCCTGAACCGGTCTTCAAGTTAGGGATGCTCCTCTATTCTTCCGAACTGTTCTTCATCTTCGATCGTCGGTCTTGAAAACGGGTTCAACAAATCTTCTTTATCTTCGATCTTGAGGATCGCCGAAATGCATTCGATGGGTTTACACGTCGGGTATCCGAGGAGCCCCTTTAAGTTTTCGGCCTTTATCAATGCCTTGTTTATTTTTATGCCACACATCGGGTTTGAGTTTGTCCCCGGGTGGCAGCGTCCTCTTGCGTCTGAGCTCCAACGCCGGACTGTATTCGAGGAGTATTGTTGCAGCCGAGCTCCAACGCCGAACTACATCCGAGCTCTAGCGCCAGACCGAATCCGAGCTCCAACGCCGGACTATGTCCATGCTCCAACGCCGGACTGTATCCGAGCTCCAACGCCGGACTATGTCCAAGCTCCAACGCCGGACTGTATCCGAGGTGTCATAGATCACCTTGGTTCAGAAAAGTTGAAGGAGTTTAGCCGAGCTTAATGCCGGAAATGCCCTCTATGGAGCCAGCCACTAGCGCCCAAGCTTTATGCCGGACTGCTTCCGAGGTGGTGCACCACCCCGAATATGGGCCGATATTTGTCACTATTTTTTATTGGTGCAATTTATTCTCTACCGAGATATATAGCCAGTAGCCCTCAAGGTGGGTATCGGTCTAAAACCCAAGATGCACATGAAGGATGACCTAAGACCGCTGACCCCAGTAGCCGCTGAGACTTAGGTCGATTTGCAAAATCGGCCTGAGTATCAAGTCCTAGCTCGGCCGAATACTTCGGGTCACTAAAAGCGGCGTGCTCAATCCTCGAGACTCAGGTTGGGTGCGGCCGACCAACCTGAGGATCAAAATCTCCTCGGAAACTATATTGCACATAAAATTTTCTGCATTGGACAAGCAATGTAGTAGCCCCCGAGACACTGGTCGGGTGGCAACACCAGATCAGGGGATCGATGTGCCCCTTTAATATGTTTAAATAATAAGCCCGAAGCCCAGTAGCCCCCGAGCCTTAATGCGGGCACGGGTGGCCGAATTAAGGATTGATATCCATAGTAAAATCACAAATTGTGTGTAATGACTCTATGTATCCAAGTACTTTACGTCATTTAATGCTCGGATCCGCATTGTCCAAAACTTTGCTGACCGACCATCCGCTTCCACCTCCTCGGCCAGTAGCCGAGGAGTGTTTGTCTTACTTTATGAAGCCTTTATGAGGGCAAAGATTTACGACAAACAAGGCAATCTAGCCATACGGTTTTATAAACAAAGGTACGCGGAGAGATATGTTATATTACTGTTTAACAGAAGAAAGGTCTTCCAAAGAAAATAGTCCCGCTATCGGTTCCTTTCTTTGGGTTGTCATGCTAAGCATGATCATAAAACCTCAGCTCCAATGTAAGAGCAAAATATCAAGGATTTAGTTTGGGAGGCTGGTTAATAGCCCCCGGTAGTGTTCGGCGACAGTCGAGGTCAAGCCGTAAACACTTCGGCCAATGTTAAGAACGGCCTGTTATTTAACATAGTCATCAGATCGCTGACCAGTTTACGCTTATTGTGACAGTCAGTTTTCGGCTTTCTCCACTGAGGTGCTTAACCATGTGAGATGGAAGCACAATCGCAGTGGTTCTCCCTTTGCACGCCTAGCCGAACAAAACGGGACGTAGGAAACAAATGCAGGAGCCGGGCAACCCAACTATTGACCGAAGACACAATTCGAAACTGATGCATATATAGCAATATCTGAGAATGTTTTTGCCGAATCCCTAAAAGGTGTCCGGCGTTGCACTGCGAGACTAATGCTGGAAAAGCACAAATAGTTTAAAAGTGCCAAAAAGCTTGGAAAACCAAGAAACGTCAGTAAAAAACATGACGTCCGAACAATATCAAGTGTTCAGTGCCAATCCGAAAATTGGTCTTAGAAAAAAGAAGTGCTTCTGTCGTGCTTTAACATGATACATCCTATCTCAAGACTTCGAGCGGGTCAGCCTACGGCTTCAACCTCCTATCCCGAGGGCGGAGTACTTCTCATCAGGCCAGTTTAGCAAACTAAACTCTAGCAGCTTTGAGAGAGAAATTAGGCTCCCCGGCTAGTGACCGCACACTCGTATCGAAAAAAGCAGTGATAGATAATAATAACAATAATAATAATAATAATAATAATAATAATAATAATAATAATAATAATAATAATAATAATAATAATAATAATAATAATAAAACTTTTCAACGACTAAGAATAAGAACACTTATCATAAAACGGCTCATATAATTTTAAGAGCCCCCAAGTGACTTGGGTAAAAGAATGATTGTATGTACCGAAGTACTTATATCATATCTATGTCCAACCGAACTTTAAACGCGTCTTAACCGACCGTCGGCTTCTCCCTCTTCGGTCAAGGACCGAAAAGTGTTATGTACTCCATCTGTCGAGAATATCGACGGTGTTTCCAATAACCAGGCAATCAGGCCATAAGGCTGTAACAGACAAAGCGCGCTCAGGGAACTTATGCTATATTACTGCGAAGTGTAAGAAGCATCTTCGAAGAAAATAGTACCCCCACCGATACCTTTCTTCGGTGCTCATTATTATTATGAGACTTGTGCAACAGATTTTTTGTACTCATGAGTTCCGTTGTGTGCCGACCATCATTGAAAACTATAAGAGCGCTAGCTTTCGGCTTCACCCAGTCTGAGGTCCGGCTCGGGTGAACCGATCGTGACAATCGTAGAGGTGCTCCCTTTACTCCCTAGCCGAACAATCGGGAACGTAGGGGTAAACACAGGAGCGAGGCAACCCAGCTTGCAAATCGCTTAAGTCAATATGGTGCATATTGTGGCGTAATACATGAACAAGGAACGAAGCCGTACAAGTATAATCATATGCAAGAGGAAAAGCTTCATAAAGGAAGCCCCCAAGTAAACGGGGTATTTGAATTTATGCGTCACAAACAAAGTTTGGACAAGGAAAAAAATTACAAGCAACTTTTTTCCAAAAAAGTATAACGCTTGGTCGAACCGAACACAAGTTAGAAATTAAAGCTTTGAGCATGAAAGCGACTTAGCTGGTTAATGTGTTTGCAGTCCGAGCTTGATGCAGGACAAGGTTCTATCCCCCAAGCTGGTCACGAGGTGGCGGAGCGGAGAGCTCGACACGCCGAAGTGGTGACATAGCACGGCCGATGCAAACCGGCAGAGTGACGCCGAAGTCCCCGGATCATTTTCCTGTGCACAAAAATAGTGCAAACGGGAGATAATAGTAATAATGAAAAAAAATCATTGCATAATGAATAATTTATGCAAAGTGAGTAATAAAAGAAATATGGCCAGGCGCCGAAGTCAATGTCGATGCAGGGCGTCGGCGTGATGCGGTAAAGGCATGGCAAAGCCTGAATTCGCAGGTCGGTCCGAGCTCCGGATGCGGCGTTCGCCGGACTATGTACGGAAACTGACCGAACCACCATGCGACTGTCGTGAATGCGGCCACCATTTGATAGACCTGTGTACATATGATGGACAAACCAGAGTAATAATTCCTTGGGAAAAATGAACCCAAACAAGCAAAAAATATTAGGGATTGATAGCACCTGGTTTATTTGTTGTAGCAATCCGAAGGAAGGTGATTCCCCAAAGTTGGGACTCGCTCTGCACACCCATTGCCTAATGGGCGATAAAACGACGGCATGGCAATGCTGGTAAAGGTTGGCTCGCCGAGGCAAAGCCCTCGGCCCAGCTAACGTGACGGAGCTGGTCGGCTAGTGACGCCGAAGTGTCCGGAGTAGGTTGATGAAGAGATGGCGAAGTCCCCGGTCCAGCCGAGATGTCGAAGCCCCGATGTCAGCCGATGAGTCGAAGTAGGTCGGCGTGATGGACACCAGCTTGAAGAAGCGATAGTGCGGCACTGTAGATGCAGGTCGTGACGTGGTCGATGCCGGCTTGATGAAGCAACCGTGCGGCGATGCCAGTATGCCCGCTCCGTGTAATCCGTGGGGCGGCGATGTTAGTGATGATTTATCCTTCGCGATGCCGGACTCTTGCTCGGCTTGCCGAGATGATTATCCGAAGAAGTTGAGCTCGGCTCAACAAAGTGACGCCGTGTATTAGTGCGGGTCGGCAGCCGTGGAGTAATATTGCCGGACTGGTTTGACACCGGCATGATGTTGAAGATCATGTTCACAAGATCTTAAAGTTAGTGGGATGTGTTCGGGAACAAAACACAATACCCCATACAAAACTTCCCTCAAAAGGGATGTCCGAAATCCCGTTCATAGAAAAGATGAACTCGGGTCGGATTCGTTTTCGCGCAGAAAACAGATCCGAAAAGTGATGCACTAATCGGAAGGTTCCCGGAGTTTGGACGGTCGGATTGAGCTGAAATTTTGAGAGGTGGTAGATACAGGAATTCCGCAGCAGATCAACGGTTGGATTTTCCAAAGGACGTCCGAGCTAGCAGCTGGACACCACGCCCTAAACACATCCAAATTCCCGTCCAGATTTGACAGGGCTCCGGTATATCATGGAATGCTAGAGAGTCCTCCATCGGAACTCGACGAAATTTTCCTGGGTTGTTGTAGACTCAATTCCGCACAATTCCACCAAAGGGATCGTCAAAGCGATACTCGAGGAGGTGGTGGCAGCAGATACGAGTTCGTTGTCCAGAAAAACAGCACAGACGCTTGAGGGCAATGTTGACGTAGAGCCCCCGAGCTCCATGTATGATTCCTCCGTGATCTTGATAGCGATCGGAGTTGATGTTTGATGAAGGCCCTCGTCCGAACATGGTGATCCGAACACGTGGCGCAATTCCTGGTTGAACCAAGGTGACCAGTCGAGCTGGTGACGAAGATGTCGAAGTCGCAGTTGATCTGCAGGCGAGCCATCGATCCTTTTGTCGATCACACAGCGGAACTCTCAATGAAAGCACCAATGTCGGTGTCAAAACCGGCAGATCTCGGTTGGGGGTCCCGAACTGTGCGTCAAGGCCGGATGGTAACAGGAGACAAGGGACATGATGTTTTTACCCAGGTTCGGGCCCTCTCGATGGAGGTAATACCCTACTCCTGCTTGATTAATATTGATGATATGGGTAGTACAAGAGTAGATCTACCACGAGATCAAGGAGGCTAAACCCTAGAAGCTAGCGTATGGTATGATTGTTGTATGTTGTATATGATCTATCGAATAGTCTGGCCTCGGTTTATATAATGCACCAGAGGCCTAGGATAACAGGAGTCCTAGCCGAATACGCCGGTGGGGAGGAGTCCTTGTCTTGATCGCCAAGTCTCGTGGAATCTTCCTTGTATGCGGCAGCTGTCCGAACTGGCCCATGAGTATACGGCCACGGGGGTCCTCGGCCCAATCTAATAGATTGGGAGACGACGTGGTGAGTACCCCCTAGTCCAGGACACTGTCAGTAGGCGAGATCGCCTCTTTTGCCTATGATCTTGAAAGGACCCACGTATCTAGGGGAAAGCTTCCCTTTGATACCGAAGAGACGAGTGCCTTTCATTGGAGAGACGCAGAGGTAGACATGGTCTCCGATCTCGAAAGCCAAATCACGGTGCTTGCTATCATAGTAACTCTTCTGGCGCGATTGCGCGGCTTTGAGATTCTCACGAATGACTTCACACGTATCTTCAGCCTCTATGATCAAGTTGTTGCCAAGAAGTTGGCGTTCACCCGTCTGTAACCAATTTAGAGGAGTACGACACTTTCTGCCATAAAGAATCTCGAATGGGGCCTTGCCCGAACTCACTTGGAAGCTGTTGTTGTAAGAGAACTCGGCATATGGAAGACAATCCTCCCACTTCATGCCAAAAGAGATGACACAAGCCCTGAGCATATCTTCGAGAATTTGGTTGACACGCTCGACTTGTCCACTAGTTTGAGGATGAAAAGCTGTGCTGAAGCGAATGTTGGTGCCCATGGCCTTCTGGAAGGAGTCCCAGAATTTAGAGGTGAAGATGCTTCCATGATATGAAGAAATCAATTGTGGAATGTCGTGCAAAGAGACAATCCTGGAGGTGTATAGCTCTGCCAGCTGAGCTGCTGTGGTGGATTCTTTGATAGGCAGAAAATGAGCCACTTTAGTGAGCTTGTCGATGACGACGAAGATAGCATCATTTCCACGCTTGGACTTTGGAAATCCAGTCACAAAGTCCATTTCGATATGATCAAACTTCCATTCTAGAATGGCAAGAGGTTGCAGGAGACCAGTTGGTCGTTGGTGTTCTGCTTTCACCCTTCTGCAGACATCACATTCATTCACGAATTGAGCAATTTCTCGCTTCATTCGAGTCCACCAATACGACTGCTTGAGGTCATGGTACATCTTCGTACTTCCAGGATGAATGGATAGGAGTGAATTGTGAGCCTCGTTCATAATGACTTTACGAAGATCACCCTTAGGAACCACAATTCGATCCTCGAAGAAAAGAGTATCTTTGTCATCAAGGCGATAGCACTTGTATTTGGAGATGCCCTTGTCAATACCACGTTTCACCTTCTTCACCATGGTATCTAGGAGTTGTGCCCCACGAATTTGATCTTCCAAAGTAGGAGAGAGTGTGAGGTTGGCAAGAAATCCTTGAGGAACAACTTGGAGATTCAGTTTGCGGAAAGCTTCAAAAAGATCCGGTTGAAAGGGCTTGAGGATTAAGCTATTGCAATAAGCCTTCCTGCTCAAAGCATCTGCAATCACATTGGCCTTGCCTGGAGTATATTCAATACTCAGATTATACTCTTGAATCATTTCGACCCATCGAGTCTGTCTGAGGTTGAGGTTGGGCTGAGTGAAGATGTACTTGAGACTCTTGTGATCGATGAATATGTCCACTTTCCTTCCCAACAGGAGATGTCTCCATGTTAATAGAGCATGGACAACTGCCGCCAACTCAAGGTCGTGAGTGGGGTAGTTCTTCTCGTTGGGCTTCAACTGACGAGAGGTATAGGCCACAACTTCCTTCTCTTGCATTAACACAGCATCGAGACCTTGAAGAGAAGCATGGCAGAACACTTTGAATGGCTTGGATTCGTCGTGAGGAGTCAAGACCGGAGCAGTGACGAGTTTCTCTTTGAGAGTGTTGAAAGCGACGTCACACTCAGGCGACCAGACATACTTCACATGCTTCTAGAGGAGGTTGGAAAGAGGCTTTGCAATCTTTGAGAAATTCTCGGCGAACCTTCGGCAATAGCTTGCAAGTCCAAGAAAACTGCAAAGCTGCTTGACATTCTGAGGAGGATCCCGATTTAGAACTGCAGACACCTTCTCGGGATTAACAGCAATGCCTTTGGCAGAGATGATATGCCCAAGGTAAAGAACTTCATCAAGCCAAAATTCACATTTGGAGAACTTCGCATAGAATTGATACTCTCGGAGCTTGTCGAGCACCAATCGCAAATGTTTGGCATGATCCTTCTTATTCTTGGAGAAGACCAATATATCATCGAGATAGACCAAGACGAATTCATTGGTGTAGGGGTTGAAGATGAAGTTCATCATTCGAGAGAAAGTTGGAGGAGCATTGACAAGGCCGAAAGACATGACAGTATATTCATAAGAACCAAAGCTTGTTCTGAATGCTGTCTTGGGAATATCTTATTCACGAATTCAGATCTGATGGTAACCCATACGAAGGTCAAGCTTGGAGAACACTTTAGCACCTTTAAGCTGCTCGAATAGCTCATTGATGTTGGGAAGTGGATACTTGTTCTTGATAGTCTTCTTGTTCAATGGATAGTAATCGACGCAAAGTCGGTCCGTGCCATCCTTCTTCTGGACAAAAAGAACACCACAACCCCAAGCAGATGAACTCGGTCTGATCAGTCCCAGACGCTTTTGGTCATCGAGTTGTTTCTTCAATTCCTTCAACTCTTTTGGTCCAAGTTTATATGGACGCTTGCAAACGGGTTCCGTGCCAGGCTCAAGATCGATAACGAATTCAACTAGCCGGTGAGGAGGCATACCCGGAAGCTCTTCTGGAAAGACATCTTGGTACTCACAAACGACTGGAATCTGAGAGATAGCATCCAACTCGCCCTTCTCATTGAGAGAAAACAACCGAATGGTTTCATCACGAGCGGCATAGATGATCACATCCTCAGAAGAGTGTGTCAATTGAATTTCCCTAGCAGCACAATCAAGATGAGCCTTGTGCTTAGAAAGCCAGTCCATCCCAAGAATTAGATCAATATCCGTGTGACGCCCCCGATTCAATCGTACACTAATCATGCATGCAAATGTGTACGATCAAGATCAGGGACTCACGGGAGGATATCACAACACAACTCTACAAATAAAATAAGTCATACAAGCATCATAATACAAGCCAGGGGCCTCGAGGGCTCGAATACAAGTGCTCCATCATAGACGAGTCAGCGGAAGCAACAATATCTGAGTACAGACATAAGTTAAACAAGTTGCCTTAAGAAGGCTAGCACAAACTGGGATACAATCGAAAGAGGCGCAGGCCTCCTGCCTGGGTTCCTCCTAGCTACTCCTGGTCGTCGTCAGCGGGCTGCACGTAGTAGTAGGCACCTCTAGTGTAGTAGGAGTCGTCGTCGACGGTGGCGTCCGGATCCTGGACTCCAACGTCTGATTGCAGCAAGCGGGTAGAGAGATGGGGAAAAGGGGAAACAAGGCAACCGTGAGTACTCATCCAAAGTACTCGCAAGCAAGGAGCTACACTACATATGCATGGATATATGTGTAAGGGGCCATATCAGTGGACTGAACTGCAGAATGCCAGAATAAGAGGGGGATATCTAATCATGTCGATGACTACGCTTCTGGCAGCCTCCGTCTTGCAGCATATAGAAGAGAGTAGAATGAAGTCCTCCAAGTAGCATCGCATAGTATAATCCTACCCGGCAATCCCCTCTTCGATGCCCTGTTAGAGAGCGATCACCGGGTTGTATCTGGCACTTGGAAGGTACCAGGGAAATCTGACTCCGCGAGCACCTATGGGGACGGAGCCCCTTCTCGGTTCGGCGGGGGGCGGAGGCCGCGCGAAGGGCAGATCGAGGCGGGGCACACGAGCGGTTTTTACCCAGCTTCGGAGCTCTCCGAAGAGATAATACCCCTACTGTTGCTTTGTGGATTGTATTGAGTTTTTGCTCGGGAGCGCTGAGTGCTACAGTACACACCAGCAGCTAACGAGACCGAGCGTGAGTGTTCTACTGTTCGCCCCTCTTTCCTCTACGTTGTGCATGGGCCTCCTTTTATATGCTCAAGGGGTCTCCAACAGGTGGCAACGTAGGCAAGGCCAAAAATGGAAAGGTGCTGCGGTAGGTACAGCTACCTACACAGTGTATCATACCTAACTCTGACGGCAGGGGACAAGGGCATTAAATGCCCGTCTGCGTCGCCCAAACAGTGCAGAAAAGGGACCGTTAGGGACGCCTCCGCTTGCCACGATGGCGATCTTGTAATCGCCACTTGCCATGGTGCACCCCTGGCTGCACAGCCTCCCGCCACGTACGCCTGGAAGTGCCTCACAGCGACACATTGGTGGGTGAGCTGGAGCGCATGTACAGAGTGGTTGCTTGCCGCGGCAAACGCCTTGCCACGGTTGTTGTCTTGTCGCGTGCGGGAGCTTGTCGCTCGCCGGGTCTTGCCGGGACGCGTGGCGCGTCGCGGCAAGTTCCTTGAGATGCCTTGGTTGGCCTCCCCGGCAAGCTCCTCTTGCCGGGGTCTTGCGTCTTGAGTGGCCTTCCCAGCAAGGTCCTCTTGTCGGGGCCTTGTCTCCTTGGCTTAAATACTTTATTCTTGAATGGTTCCAAAGGAACCACAGAGGTCCTTGGCGGTCACCCAGCAAGCCTTTCCGCGGGGCGCTGCGACTGCCCGTGCACAAGTTTGGGATACTAGGATACCCCTAGTCTAGTACACCGACAGGAGCCCCCGGGCCTGGGCCACACACGATGCCGAGCACAGTTGGGCCAGGCCCAAAACAGGGCACGGACACGCGCGGCCTGGGTCACATCGCATCTGACTCCGTATCCACCGCCCCCCCCCTCAAACGGCACGCGTAGATTGCGGCGTCGTGGGAGAGGTCGTGGGTGGTTTCTTTATTCGGAAAGGCGAAGCGTACGCCCTCTCCCTCCTTATAAGCAGGGGAAACAAGGGCGGTTCGCCCACCTGCCCGTTGCTATTCCTGCCTCGAAAATCTCCGCCGCTCCCCTTCTTCTCAAAGCCGAAAGAGTGCAGCGCTCCGCCCCCATCGCCGCCAGCACCGCCAACGTCGTCGTCCTCCCTCACCATTCCCGCCATGGCTCCGAAAGCCGAGAAGACGAAGTCGGCCGAGGCGCAGCGGCTCGCGGCGCTGCGAAAGGAGCGGGCAATCTTCCCTCCGAGGCTTGAGGCGGAAGAGCTGAAGGAGTTCTACTACCTCTTCTGGTCGACGGCGATGCGGGCGCACCCGCGCACGAGGGTACTCCCAGCCGCCGCTTGGAAAAAGGCTCCCACCGGGTACCCTTTCTTCGCCTTGTTCTTCTACTGCGGGCTCTGCCCTCCCTTTTCTGAATTTTTCTGTGACGTCATGAACACCTACGGGCTCCACCTCCTTGACTTCACCCCCAATGCTGTCCTAACCATGGCAGTTTTCGCACATCTCTGCGAAAACTTTGTCGGAATCCATCCAAACGTAGCCCTTTTCCGCCACTTCTTTTCGCCTCGAGTTGAGAAAGGAGAGCCTTTATCCGGCGGAATCGCTTGGATCTCAAAGCCAGCAAGAAGGAGGCTTATCTGGATGGAGAATTCCGCAGCAAGTGGGAGGAGTGGAGGGCGGACTGGTGCCTGATTGTCGAGGAGAACCCGCAGCCGTTTACTGCCCTGCGCCAAACTCCGGTAGTGCGCGGCAGTGATTGGAGTAGCCTGGCCCCGGAAGACGACAGACTGAAGATTGCCGTCGCTCGGATCCTACACCTCAGGCTTGCCGGGCTTACTGTAGGAGCAGTTGGCGCAGATTTCCTCCGCCGCCGCATCGCCCCCCTGCAGGAGAGGAGGAGACCCGCCTGGGAGTTCCAGAACGCGGCGGATATCATGAGGCTGCAGCCGGGCCTAACCTTTAAGTTCACTGTCATGGAGCTCAACTCCATGCTCCAGGAGCTGTTCAAGTACGACCCATAGCATCCCGAAGTGTTCAGGTTGCCGAGGGGCGTCGTTCCGCTGTGCAACAACTCCTCGCTCGACCGCATCCGTGCAATGATGCCGCTGTGCGACTCGCATGGAATTGACCCAGCCTGGATAGAGCCTGCAGATGATGTCGTGCGGGCGTTCTTCGACAACTTGGTAGAAGTGCCGGTGGACGCCGGAGAAGAGGGGCCTCACCCGGGACACCACCGACGATGAGCTCAAGCGCATCGCCACCAGGATGGAAGAGGCGGCGGCAGCCGCAGCTGCGGGCGAGTTTGGGTTCACCGTGGAGGAGGCAGAGGCAGCAGAGGCGGCAAGCCTTGCCGAGAGAGAGGATCTTGCTGGCGAGGAAGAGCCTGCCGGGCATGACGCCGGGCCGAGCGGGCCCGTCGAGGACACGAGCGGCTCGTTGGAGATCGGCTCCTCTTCCTCTTCGTCTTCGGGCAGCTTGCCGCAAGCAGAGCCCCCGGTTCCTCAAGCAGAGCCCCCGGCCCCACAAGCAGAGCCCCTGGCTCCACCAAGAAGGCGTCTTCGCAAGGCCGGGGACGTAGCGGAGCGGCGGACGAGTCAACCCCCGCCGCGCCGTACGACGGGCTCCACCGCGGCAAGTTCCGTTGCCGCGGAAGCACCTCACGCCGCAGCGGCAACCGGAGCGGGGTCCTCCCGGTCCGTCGCTCCAGCTCCCGCCAAGCGGCCGAGGGATCCTACTCCTCCGCCTCCTCGCGCCGGAGGAGGGCCAGGCTTCGACTTCTCCGCGCTCAGCTCCGACGAGGAAGAAGAAGAGTAAGATTCTCGTTGTACTTGTATGTCTTCAATACTTGCTGTCTTGTCTTGTATCTCATTTGCTTTACTCTGAGCTTATTCCTTTTTAGGACTCTGGCCCAGAGAATGGCAAAGAGAGCCAAGGTCCCGATGATTGTCATCGAGGATGATCCCACCGTGTCAGCAGGGGGTGCGCCTAAGACAAGCTTGCTGGACCCGGCAATTGTTCTTCAGCGCAGCCCCCAGCGTAAGTATATGGTTTGCTTCCCGCTGTTGAGCGCGCATGGATACTCTTTGTTTGCTGATATCTGACTGTTGGCTTGTGTAGGAGTAGAGCAGCCTCGCCAGGAGCTCCCGGAGGCCGCCCCTGATACGACATCTGCTTCGACTATGCCGCCAAGGGAGAGTTCTCCGGCAAGGGCGAATCCTATGACAAGGGGGAGCTCTCCGGTAAGGGGGAGCTCTCCAGCAAGGGAGGATTCTCCGGCAAGGGACAGCACCAGCGGTCCTCCGGTGGTGGAGACCACAACTGCCGAGCCTAGTGCAGGTAAACCTCTTGCTTCGAAACTTCCCTTGGGTTCTTCTTCTTTTGATCTTATTTTTGGATATTTGCTTGACTTTTCTCCCTGTTTCGGCCGTCATATCCACCCACTGCGGAGCCGATGGAGACCGAGGTTGTTGTTGATGATGCCGCCGCCACCGAAGAAGCGGCCGGCGCTGATGATCCCGCCGGCGAAGAGGCCGCCAAGGCTGCCGCCGCAGCAGCTGACGAGGGGTCTGGCGATCGTACTGACGACCCTGAGGCCGTAGGAGCGACAGGCGCTACACCGACCACCAATCCCCCCGCCGCTGCCGCAGCGTCAGGCTCCGAAGAGCCCCAGCCAGGCGTCTACTTGAAGGCCGGCGATGGCATCTTCATCAACCTCCCCTGGTCGTCAACGTCTAGGGCGCCAGTCGAAGGAGAAAGCTTCGACGTGGAGGTGCTTGCCTCCGCTGGGCTGACGTTGGTCGACGCGCCAAGAAGCAGCAGCGACGAGCCTGAAGAGGAGCGACTGCTGCGGAAGCTGGTGTCGCTCTACCGTGCCCGCCAGGCCAAACTGGAGTCCCGCGAAACGCTTGTCGCGAAGGCGGGTGTGGACGTGGAGAAGCGCGCGGAGGAGCTCCGAGGTCTCAACCAGGCAGCTCTCCGGTCGCTGGCAGCGGAGCGTGTGCAGCTCGATCAGGCGCAGAAGGCCTTCATCCTCGAGAAGGCAGAAGTTGCAGAGCAACAGCGGCTTGCCGCCGAGGAGTTATCTATGCGGGAGGGCGAGTTGGTGCAGCTGAAGGCCAGCCTGGACAGCCACGAAGAGGAGCTTGCTGCGCGCGAGCAAACATTCAGCGGAGCTTTCAAGGAAACAAAGGATGCTGCCAAGGCCGCCAAGAAGGATCTGGAGGCAAAGGTGGCGCAGGTGGAGACTGATCTCAAGGCGAGTGGTGAAAAGCTTGCCGCGCTCAAGCATGAGCGCGAGAAGGACGCCTACACCTTTGGCGAGCTGCAGGGTCGTCTCGCTGAGAAGATCAAGGAGCTTGCCGCCGCCAAGGACTCCAACGCCGATCTTGAGCTGAAGCTGGCTGCTTTGACCAAGAACTGGACGGTGCCAGGGAGCAGGAGACGGCCCTGAGGAAGGAGATCAAGGCCGACAAGGCACTGCTGGAGAGCATTGCCGCCACCCAGAATGATTTCAGAGAAACTGTGGATCAGTGGACGGAGGGTCTTGTGAATGCTGCCGCAGATATCGACAAGGAGCTGGCGCAGTTGGGGATGGAGGATCTCGGGTATCCCTCCGATGAGACCCTTCCATCCAGCGCCAAGCTCACTCTGTTCTTCAAAGGCGTGGCGACGGCCCTCCAGCGACTCCGGGAGAGGATCCCAAAGCAGCTGGCCGACGAGTCGCGCAAGATCTGTGCAGGAGATCTTCGGAAGGTATTGGTGAAGGTAGCCTTCCGCAACCCGGGCCTCAACCTCACCAACGTCCTCAGATCCTTGCCGGCGGACGCTGATCTGGAGGCGCTCAAGGACCTTGCCGCACCCATTGTGGACAAGGTGACTGGGATCAAGAGGGTTGAGGGCAACCGCGGGGACTAGGCCGCCCATTTTCTGCTTTTCATGTCGCTGCTGGTCATGTTCGAAAACAGTCTATTAGAGCCGCGACAAGCTATCTTGTAATATATAATTTTATTTTGGGTAGTGATTGCAATGTTATTTCCTTTACTTGACTCCTTCCTTTGTATGTTTTTGCCCTACGCTTTTTAGGGAACTTGCCGGCGCGGGCACCTTTGCAGCACTGAGTGCGGGACGTCAGCAGCCTGCTGGCAGTGCCGTTGTCGACAAGAAACCTTGTCGTAACTAGTCGCAGCTCGCTTAAGTTGTTGAGTGAACTCGAAACAAAGTAAGGGCGCGACTCTAGTCGCAGCACACTTAAACTGTTGAGTGAACTCGAAACAAAGTAAGGGCGCAACTAGCCACGAGCCGGTTCCTTCGCGCACAAGTTTTCCATACAAAGCATGGTCGTTCAAGGAAGATAACTTAAAAAATTTAAAAACCCCTGATTGCTCAAACTTTGGCAACTTAGCTTTTCTGTCGTTTGCTTCCCGGCAAGGCGCGACTTTCTTGAACGACGCCTGGTCCATACCATTATCTTCCCCTTCCCCCCTGGCAAACTTGTGGGCGAAGGAACCTTCATTTCCTTGAGAAAAAAGGAAGTAGAGAAAATAATAATATGGAGCCTTATGGCTCGTTATTGCTTACCGGGGGTGTTCGCTGCACAAAGTGTCAGATGACTCATGCAAAAAAAAGCATGAAATTGACAAGATGTGCAGAGCACATGAGCTTTTATTTATGCACAGGGTCTGCGCCTGGCCTTGTACGAAGGATTACATGCAACGGCGGCAAGACTTGTACAAAGGGTGGTTGCTGGAGCAGGGTCCGGCAACCGCGCCTTACGGGTAAAACTTACGAAGATGCTCGATGTTCCAGGAGTTGCTCACCGGAACGCCATCTTCGGTCTCAAGGCGGACAGCGCCAGGCCTAGTGACTCGTTTCACCCGGTAAGGGCCTTCCCACTTTGGCGTCAACTTGTTGGAATTCTTGGCGGAATGAACGCGCCGAAGAACAAGGTCACCTTCCTCGAGACTTCTGGCGTTAACTTTGCGGCTATGGTAGCGGCGCAAAGCTTGCTGGTAGCGAGCAGCTCGTACAGCAGCCTGAAGACGGTCTTCCTCAAGGAGCAGCGCGTCATCTTGTCGCAGCTGCTCTTGCTCAAGCTCATCATAAGCGAGCACTCGAGGCGATCCGTATATGAGTTCCGTGGGGATAACTGCCTCTGCTCCATAGACTAGAGCGAAAGGTGTCTGGCGAGTGGCTCGATTTGGCGTCGTCCTGATCGACCAAAGAACCACCGGCAGCTCCTCGATGCAGTTTCTTCCACACTTGTGCAGCCTGTCGAAAGTCCTGGTCTTGAGTCCGCGCAGCACTTCAGCATTTGCCCTCTCTGCTTGACCGTTGCTCCTGGGGTGAGCAATAGAAGCGAAGCAGACCTTGGCGCCAAGATCTTGGACGTACTGCATGAAGGTGCGACTCGTGAATTGCGTACCGTTGTCGGTGATGATCCTGTTAGGGATCCCGAAGCGGCAAACAATCGACCTGAAGAACTTGACTGCTGACTGTGATGTCACCTTCCTCACCGCTTCCACTTACGACCACTTTGTGAACTTGTCGATTGCGACGTACAAGTACTCAAAGCCCCCGACTGCTCGGGGGAAGGGGCCGAGGATGTCGAGCCCCCAGACCGAAAATGGCCAGGATAAAGGGATCGTCTGGAGAGCTTGAGCTGGCTGGTGTATCTGCTTGGAATGGAACTGGCACGCTTCACACTTGGTTACTTATGCAGTTGCATCCTGGAGGGCTGTCGGCCAAAAGAAACCTTGCCGGAAAGCTTTGCCGGCAAGTGCTCTCGCGCCAATGTGGTGACCACAAATGCCTCCATGTATCTCTGCCAACAGCTTCTGTCCATCTTCCCGGCGAATACACTTCAATTTCACACCGTTGAGTCTTCTTCTGTACAGTGCGTTGTCGACAAACTGGTACATACTTGACTGCCGGGCTACTCTTTCCGCTTCTTCTTGCTCTTCGGGAAGTTCTCCTGTCTGAAGGAAACGGACGATCTGCTGTGCCCATGCTGGAGCTTGTGGCTCGACAACAAGGACTAAAGGCATGTCTGCTGCTGCGGGAACATCCGCTTCTACGGCGAGAACCTGCGGCTCAGCCGGAGCTTGACGTTCCCCGGCAAGCTTGCCGGATCAAAACTTGTCGGGAGCGTCTGCTTCAACGAAACAAACCCTGGGGCTTGTCGGAGCAGACTGCTCCTCAGCACTCTTGGCGCTGATCTTGGGGACCTTCTTGGCGGCGGCTTCGGGAAGCTCTGCCGGAAAATAGTCGCCAGAAATCAACTTCCTCGTCTTGCTCTGTCCAGTTGATGGCGTAACAGATGGTTGACACAGCTTGAGCACAAAGATCCCTGGTTCCACTGGTAACTTAAGTGATGCACACTTTGACAAGCCATCGGCAATGTCGTTCTGAGCTCTTGGAACATGTTCCATCTGTAGGCCGACAAAGTGCTCTTCTAGCTTGCACACTTCATCAACGTAAGCTTCCATCAACGGACTCTGATAATTCTTGTTCACTTGGCGGACGACAAGCTGCGAGTCACCCCTGACAATGAGCTGCTTGATCCCAAGGTCTACCGCGATCCTGAGACCGGCAAGCAAACCTTCATACTCTGCTGTATTGTTTGTTGCTTGCTCCTTGGGAAAGTGCATCTGGACTACGTACTTGAGGTGCTCTCCGGTGGGTGCGACAAGCAGCACGCCAGCACCGGCGCCTTGCAGCGAAAAGGCACCATCAAAGTACATCAGCCACTCTTTGCTTGCCTCCTTGACGGGGATGCTCGTCTCTGGAATTTCTTCATCTGGTGTTGGCGTCTACTCTGCTATGAATTCTGCCAATGCTCTGCTTTGGATAGTTGAAGTGCTCTCAAACTTGAGGCCAAAGCTTGACAGTTCCAGCGCCCACTCAACAATCCTGCCTGTTGCTTCTGGATTCTGCAGTATCCTCTTCAGCGGAAAGCGAGTGACAACTTTGATCTCATGTGCTTGAAAGTAATGGCGCAGCTTTCTCGAGGCCATGAGAAGGCCGAAAATCAATTTCTGCACACCAGAATACCTTGACCTAGCCCCCTGTAGAAGGGAACTGACAAAGTAGACTGGGCGCTGCACCATTTTCTTCTGCTGTATCTCTTCGCACATCTGCGCAGGTCCATCTTTGCCGGGACCAGACCTTGTCGGGGAAGCCCCCTGCTTGTCGCTGGACGTGCTTGCCGCGGTCGCTGGCTCATCATCAGCCTCCCTCTCCGCTACTAACGCAGCACTAACCACTTGATTAGTTGCCGCCAGATATAGCAGCAACTTCTCTTGTGATTTAGGTGCGACAAGTATTGGAGTGGAGGACAGGTATCTCTTCAAGTCCTGCAGCGCAGCCTCCGCTTCCGGAGTCCATTTCATTGGACCTGCCTTTTTCAAAATTTTGAAAAACGGCAGGGCCGCTCAGCAGACTTAGAGATAAACCTGCTGAGAGCCACCAGGCAGCCGGCAAGTTTCCGCACATCCTTGACGCGCTTCGGTGCTTCGATCTGCTCAATGGCCTTGATCTTGTCGGGATTGGCTTCAATTCCCCACTGAGACACGAAGAACCCGAGAAGCTTGCCGGAAGGGACTCCAAACACGCACTTCTCGGGGTTGAGCTTGAGGCTGATCTTGCGCGGATTTGCAAAAGTCTCTTCTAGATCTTGAATCAGAGTTGCTTTGTCCCTGCTCTTGACCACTATGTCATCCATGTAGGCTTCCACATTTCTGTGTATCTGTGGCTCAAAAGCGGTATGGACGACCCTTGCAAATGTTGAACCAGCATTCTTCAATCCGAAAGGCATCCGTATGAAATAGTAAGTGCCACAGGGAGTGATGAATGAGGTTTTCTCCTCATCCTCTTCTGCCATGAAGATCTGATGATATCCTGAGTATGCGTCAAGAAATGAAAGCAAGTCACATCCGGCCGTGGAGTCAACAATCTGGTTGATGCGCGGCAAGGGAAATGGGTCTTTGGGACAAGCTTTATTGACGTCGGTAAAGTCGATACAAAGCCTCCATTTCCCGTTTGCCTTGCGCACGACTACAGGATTGGCAAACCACGTAGGATGGAGCACTCCTTTGACAAGGCCTGCTGCTTCCAATTTCTTGATCTCTTCTGCGATGAATTCTTGGCGCTCCACTGCTTGCTTCCTGACTTTCTGCTTGACGGGCCGCGCGTGAGGACAGACGGCAAGGTGGTGCTCAATTACTTTCCTGGGAACACCGGGGATGTCAGACGGTTGCCACGCAAACACATCGACGTTCGCCCGCAGGAAAGCAATGAGCACGCTTTCCTATTTAGGGTCGAGAGTGGCACTGATGGTGAAAGTACCATCAGTGCCGTCCTCCTTGGCAGACACCTTCTTGGTTGCTGGTGGAGCTGCCATTGCCTTCTTACACTTGCCGGTGGAGCTCGATGGTGCGTCCTCGACGGTAGCGCAGCACTCCGAAGAGGTGCGGTTGCCGGAGTGGGCATCAGAACTCTTGCCGGACTTGGTCTTCTTCTTCCCCCCGGGAGCTTCAGCGGCAAGTGTCTCGCGATCCGTTGCGGCTGCTGCTTCCCGGTAGATCTTGTCGGCACAGATAAGAGCATCTTTCTTGTCGCCAGGGACAGAGATGACACTTATCGGGCCTGGCATCTTCAGCATGTTGTACGCGTAGTGAGAGGCCGCCATGAACTTGACGAGCGCTGGACGGCCGAGAATCCCATTGTAAGGCAATGGAAAATCGGCAACGTCAAAAGTGATCCTCTCAGTTCTGAAGTTCAACTCGCTGCCAAATGTCACTGGTAGCATGATCTTCCCCTTCGGCTTGCTCCTTCCCGGGTTGATTCCTTGGAATGTGCCGGTCTCTTCGAGCTCGCTGTCAGGGACTTGGAGTTTCCGGAGCACAGCGGAGGAGAACAGGTTCAAGCCGGCCCCGCCGTCAACTAGCATCTTAGTGACCTTGAGGTTGCGGACAGTTGGTGAGAGCAACATCGGCAAACACCCGACCGCAGTTATGCGATCAGGGTGGTCCTCAATATCAAAGATGATAGGCGTGCTGCACCATTTCAGAAGCTTGCGTGACTCAACGGGTGGTTCTGCTGCATTGACTTCCCGCACCCACTGCTTGAGTTGGCGGTGTGAAGTATGCAGAGAAGCATCGCCATCAACGCACAAGACCTCTGTGGATTTCTGGAACTCCTGCTCACTGGTCTCGTCATCATCCATGTCTTCGTCGTCGTCGTCTTCGTCTTTGTCGCGGCCGCGGGGAGGTCTGTCTCCTTGCCGCTGATTGGCCTTGCCGCGGCATCCTCCCCGGCCGGTGCACTTCGTACCGGATCCTCCAGCATCTCCTTGGGCTTTCTCCTTGTCGCGTCGCTCGTACTCGACCTTTTGCAGCTCGACAAGCTGCTCGACCTTCTTGCAGCTCTGGAGGTCATGGCCCTTGGTGCGGTGGATCTTGCAGTACTGTTTGTTGGTGCCATCCTGCTTGTCGGCGGCCGCCACAGCCTGGCAGTTGGCGCATGCGGCAACCTCCTTGCCGGAGCTACCATCTTTGGCTTTCTTGGCGCCACCGTCGCTGCCGGACTGCTCAACAACTAGAACATCTTTGCCTTTCCTCTTCCTGTTGTTCCGCCGCCGGTTTTTATTTGCCGGGGCAGCATCATCGCTGTCAGGTCCTCATGTTCCTGCATTCTCTCCGGGGAGTTTCCTCCCTTCCTCAGCACGTGCACACCTGTCGGCCAGGGCATACAGCTCACTGACGTCTCTGATCTTGCACATCGCCATCTCCTCCCGCATCCTGCGGTTACGCACGTTCTGATGGAACGCGCTGATGACCGCGGCAGGGTGGACATCTGGGAGTTGCATTGCACTTGGCTGAATCTCTGGATGTACTTGCGCAGGGGCTCTCCTTCTTTCTGGGCAAGCAGATGAAGATCACTCTCCTGGCCATGAGGTTTGTGGCCGCCTGTAAAGGTGCCGACAAACTGATGGCATAGGTCTGCCCAGGAAGATATGGAGTTGTCCGGCAAATGCATGAGCCAGGACCTGACGTTGGGTTTGACCACCAGCGGGAAGTAGTTGGCAAGGATCTTGTCGTCCCGCCCCCTAGCAGCTTGCACCGTGATGGTGTAGATGCTGAGGAACTCCGACGGATGCAACTTGCCGTCGTACTTCTCGGGTACGTTTGGCTTGAAATTCTTCGTGCTGGGCCACTGGACTTGCCGCAGCTCACGGTTGAACGCAGGGCAACCTACCGCGTACGGCAGGTCGCCTGGTTCCCCTGGCGCATGCATGTCGACAGTGGGTCCAGCGCGCCGGTCTGATTGACGCTGCGTTTCTCTTCGGCGCTCGATGCGAGTACGACCGTCTTCTTGCTGTCGTTCGTGAAGAACTTGGCGTTGATCGCGGCGAGCTCGTGGATCCGATGAAGTAGTGGAGTCGCTGTCGCGGTGGACCCAGCGAGTCAGTGATCTTGGTCTTCGGGGCGGAGAGTGCACGGTGGTTGCACCCCCACCTGTCTTGTCGCCACCGGGTCGCGCCTGGCTGACTTGCCGCGGCTGCGACGTAGTCGCCTGCCGTGGAGTGTCGCCGTTGGCGAAGCCGATGAGACTCTGAATGGTGGCCCTCCAGTCGTCGATCTTGTCTGGTGTTGGAGGGAAGTCTAGGAGCAGTTGAGCTCGCGCCAAAGCTTTTGCTGGAGTAGCAGGTAGCGGTGGCGAACGGTGCGAGGAGCGGGATATGCTCGGACTTCTAACCACGTTAGAAGGAGCAATATCCCGTCCAGGCGACCGTGCCTCGCTCGCGCCAGCATGTTGGCGCGCGTGCTGGCCTGGAGCGTCCCGAGATCCGCCAGCTTGATTTGGGTCCAGCGAGCGTATGGTACCGTGGGTACCACGTCGCTGCCGGTCCTACGCCTCCTGAGATGGGCGCGGTGCATCTACGGACGCTCGGTCGTCGTGGGAGCCGGCTACACCGCCGATGGGCAGCGCAGCCTTGTCCTTGGACCTGGCGGCACCGTGGGCTCCCTCGTCGACGCCCGTTCTTCCGCCGGCGCCTTCCCCACCAGCCGTTTGCTCCGGCAGCGGTGGGTTCGACGCGGACGGAGAAGCCGCCTCCGAAGCCTTCTTCTTCGGCGGCATGTCGATGAAGTTGATGAAGATCTAGCTCACGTGAACGCCGGATCAGGTTCACACAACCTCGACGCCCCCTACCTGGCGCGCCAAAGATCCCGGGGAAATCTGACTCCACGAGCACCTATGGGGATGGAGCCCCTTCTCGGTTCGGCGGGGGGCGGAGGCCGCGCAAAGAGCAGATCGAGGCGGGGCACACGAGTGGTTTTTACCTAGCTTCGGAGCTCTCCGGAGAGATAATACTCCCACTGCTGCTTTGTGGATTGTATTGAGTTCTTGCTCGGGAGCGCTGAGTGCTACAGTACACACCAGCAGCTAATGAGACCGAGCGTGAGTGTTCTACTGTTCGTCCCTCTTTCCTCTACGTTGTGCATGGGCCTCCTTTTATATGCTCAAGGGGTCTCCAACAGGTGGCAACGTAGGCAAGGGCAAAAATGGAAAGGTGTTGCGGTAGGTACAGCTACCTACACAGTGTATCATACCTAACTCTGACGGCAGGGGACAAGGGCATTAAATACCCGTCTGCGTCGCCCAAACAGTGCAGAAAAGGGACCGTTAGGGATGCCTCCGCTTGCCATGATGGCGATCTTGTCAGCGCCGCTTGCTACGGTGCACCCCTGGCTGCACAGCCTCCCGCCACATATGCCTGGAAGTGCCTCAGAGCGACACGTTGGTGGGTGAGCTGGAGCCCAGGTACAGAGTGGTTGCTTGCCGCGGCAAACGCCTTGCCGCGGTTGTTGTCTTGTCGCGTCCGGGAGCTTGCCGCTCGCCGGGTCTTGCCGGGACGCGTGGCGCATCGCGGCAAGTTCCTTGAGATGCCTTGGTTGGCCTCCCCAGCAAGCTCCTCTTGCCGGGGTCTTGCGTCTTGAGTGGCCTTCCCGGCAAGCTCCTCTTGCCGGGGCCTTGTCTCCTTGGCTTAAATACTTTGTTCTTGAATGGTTCCAAAGGAACCACAGAGGTCCTTGGCGGTCACCCGGCAAGCCTTTCCGCGGGGCGCTGCGACTGCCCGTGCACAAGTTCGGGATACTAGGGTACCCTGCTCTAGTACACCGACAGAAGGGTGTGTTTTATTAAGTATCCGGTTCTAGTTGTCATAAGGTCAAGGTACAACTCCGGGTCGTCCTTTTACCGAGGGACACGGCTATTCGAATAGATTAACTTCCCTGCAGGGGTGCACCACATAACCCAACACGCTTGATCCCATTTGGTCGGGCACACTTTCTTGGGTCATGCCCGGCCTTGGAAGATCAACACTTCGCAGCCCCACCTAGGCACAACAAAGAGGTCAGCACGCCGGTCTAAACCTAAGCGCGCAGGGGTCTGGGCCCATCGCCCTGAGCACACCTGCACGTTGCGAGGGCGGCCGGAAGCAGACCTAGCCTAGTGGCGTTCCAGTCCAATCCGGCGCGCGCCGCTCAGTCGCTAACGTCACAAAGGCTTCGGCTGATACCACGACGCCGAGTGCCCATATCTTTCCCGCGTAGTTGGTTAGTGCGTATAGGCCAGTAGCCAGACTCAGATCAAATACCCAGATCTCGTTAAGCGTGTTAAGTATCCGCGAACGCCGACAGGGCCAGGCCCACCTCTCTCCTAGGTGACCTCAACCTGCCCTGTCGCTCCGCCTCAAAGATCCACTCACGGGTACACCTACGAGTCGACCCGTCTTTAATCACCACAAGTGTCAAGTATAAAGAACATGGTATATACCTGCGATCACCCCCGAGTGATCACGGCCCGATAGTATAGCATGGCAGACGGACAAGAATGTAGGGCCACAGATGGAATACTAGCATCCTAACTAAGCATGTAGGATAGCAGGTAAAGGTATCAACAACAGTATCAAAGACAGGCTATGCATCAGGATAGGAATAACGAAAGCAGTAACATGCTACACTACTCTAATGCAAGCAGTATAGAGGAGAGTAGACGATATCTGGTGATCAAGGGGGGGGGGCTTGCCTGGTTGCTCTGGCAAGAGAGAGGGGTCATCAATTCCGTAGTCGTACTGGGTAGCAGCAGCGTCGGTCTCGGTGTCTAGCGGAAGAAGAGGGGGCAAGAAACAATAAATACTTAAACAAAAAGATGCATAGCGATGCATGGCATGACAAGTATCGGTGCTAGGGGGTACCCTAACGCGGTATGAGGTGATACCGGTGAAGGGGGGAAACATACGGGAAAGTATCCCCGCTGTTTCACGTTTTCGGGCAGAGGAGCCGGAGGGAGAAAGTTGCGAGTTTGCTATGCTAGGGATGCGTGGCGGACGAACGGACTGCGTTTCCGGGTTCGTCTCGTCGTTCTGAGCAAATTTCATGTACAAAGTATTTTCATCTGAGCTACGGTTTATTTTATATTAATTTTAAAAGATTTAAATCATTTTTAGGATTAATTTAAATATTTTAAATTCAACATTGTCCAGAACAGTGTTTGCTGACGTCATCATGACGTCAGCAGTCAACAGAGGCGTAGACTGGGTCGCTGATGTGTGGGTCCCACTGGTTATAGACTGTCTAATCAAATTAGGGTTTAATTAACCTAACTAATTGATTAGAGTAATTAACAGGATTAATTAACTTAATTAATTAAATAATTAATTGATTAATTTAATTATTTATTACTATATTTTTTATTCATTTTTTAAAACTCATTTTGTTTCCAGGGGGCTGGGCCCCACGTGCAGTGGCACATAGGCCTAAGCGGGCGCTAGGCGCTGGGCATGGGTGCGGGCGTGCGCCCGTGGCCACCAGGGGAGCGGACTCCGGCCAGGGGAAGGGCGTGGCCCCGGGCAGGGACGGCGGCCACGGCGTGCGGCGGCCGTGCCAGCAGGCAGTGGCGCGCGGGGGCTAAGGCGAGAGGCGGCTGCGGCGCACGATGCAGAGCGGTGGCCGACGCAGGGTGACCGATGGGCGCGCGATGGGGGCGCTGGAGAGCCGTAGTAGCGAGAGGCGAGCGGGCGGCTGGCCCGCAGCGGCGAGCGGGCGGCGGGCGCAGGTGACTGCGACGGCAGGGGACGGGGCGGCGTCGGGCGAAGCGGGAGGAGCAGGGCAAGGCAGCAGGGTGCACGGCCGGCAGCGCGTGCGCGCGGGCGCGTGGTCAGGGGCGTGCACGGGCGATGGCGGGCGCGCGGGGTCGAGCGGAGGCAGAGGAGAAGGAGGAGGTCCTCACCACGGGTCATGGGGTCTGGGCAGTGGGCGCGGGGAGGTTCGGGGAGGCCGACGGGGACGACGCGGCGGAGTGGGAGGCAGGCCGGCGGGGTAGAACACGAGGTGGAGGTGGCGGCGTCACGGCGAGGCGGCATCGGGCGGCGTCGGCGTCGCGGCTCGAGAGATCGAGCGAGGGAAAAACAAAGGGGTGGCGCCGACGAGGTCCAGCGAGCGGGCGGCGTCCAGAGGAGGACAGGGGCGCGATGGCGTCCAAGGCGGCGGGATCGGCGAGGGGGGGTCGGGTGGCCGCTGCCCCGATCCAGATCCAGGAGGATCGAGGGAAGTGGGGGAGAATGGGGGGCGACGTGGGGGTTAGGGTTTCAGGGGGATAAGGTGGAGTGGGGGGTCCGGTCGGGCCAGTGGGCCAATGGGCCGTGGGGAGGGAGGTCCCCTCCCTTTTTTTGTATTTAATTGTTTTCTGTTTGTAGTTTCTTATATATATATATATATATATATATATATATATATATATATATATATATATTAGTTTTATAAAAATTACCAATAGTGCCTAAATTTGTATTTATCAACAAACTACTATGAGATTAATTCTTAACCCATAACAAAATAGTTTTAGCATTTTATAAATTCAATAGGCATTTGTTTAATTGTTTTCACTACTGTTTTAATTCTTTTAGAGCCTTTTAAACATTTTATCAAAGTTTGGTTTCTCCACCATAATTACTTACGATTTATTTGAAACAACCCTAACATTTTAGTTTTGATATTTGAAAATTTTACTGTTTGCCTTTATTTTAAATTTGAATGTCGAATCGATTTTGAACTAGCACGAGATTAGCAACGATAACTATGTGACGTGGCACCACTAAAGTGGGATTATTGTAGCCTAATTATCCGGGCGTGACAATTCTCCTCTACTACAAGAAATCTCGTCCCGAGATTTAAGAGGGGAAGTAAGGGGGAAGAATAGGTTACGACATTCTAACGGATCTTCTCATCCTGGCTTGCTCTTCTCGAAGAGGCCGGTCCAATACCTTGATGTCTTCATTTCTCTGCTTCAGGTCATCATGATGAAGTTGGCGCCCTTTCTTCAGGAACTCCATCGTACTTACAAAAGAATAAAGGGTGGGCATTCTGGGAGAATGGACATCGGTAAGCTTGACTATCGGGTCGACAACATCGAGGAAGGTGGGGGAAAGTAACCCTCAAATCGAATCTTAAGAAATTATCGAGAGCAAAGTAGGGAGGTAACCTGGAAAGTTTCGAGCGGGCAGGCAATCGTTCGATGCCTGTAATAGGGCGTGAAAGGGTCAAAACAACGGGAATAAGTATTGTGTCCGATATCAGACCTGAAGGTGGCTTGTGAATTACATACGAGGTCACGCGTGAGGAACAACCTTGAGAACAAGGGGTGTACATGGGAGTCAGGTTTCGGTCCTGTGGAACTGTGGGTTATGGGCCCACCATGTGGTTGAAAGTAGGAAGGGGGCCGACATCTTGCATGGTCACGATAGTAAGGCGTGTCAGAGGTCAGCCTGTCAGTTATGTCGGCAACAACATCGATACCAAGGGCAAGGGACAAAGAGAACCATTTTCCTGCTCGTGGAACGAGGCGGACCAATAGGCAAAGTTCTCGTCCATCGGTGGTTACCGGAATGTCATCAACAATAGTAACATGGTCTTGCCATCATGATTGTACACCTAGGCGTTCACGTAAGCAGAAGAATATTACTGCTTAGATCATATAGATCACCGGAGATGTTAAACAAACCAATGTAAAGGAAATTTGATCATCAGATTAAACAGAACAATGGAAAGTAAAATGTGTTCAAACACATATTTCAGGGGTATATCCTTCCCAAGGGCAAGCAGAGGATGATATCCATGACGGGATGACATAGAAAACCCTTTAGGAAAGGGGAGAGAAATCCCATGCCATTACTCATACGACGGTGTTTGGATAATTGATAAAGAAAATGTAGCTTTGTGCTTCAAATGCCCTTATTGAAAAATTGGAGTACCAGTGACAAGCTTCGAGATAGCATTGACAAGGTTTTCAAGCAAAGGTCAGACTTTGGATACACAACGGACCCATCAGGATAAACTTATTAAACAAGGCATTCAATTTCCTCACGGAAAAATGGTTAACCTTGTTAAGAAGGAAACTATAACACTAGGTCCTTCGGTCAGGTGTGCTAGGCATGACATCACCTTACAGGGTGATATAAAGACCAATGTTATGACTCATGGAAAATGTTCCAACCATCATATCTGACCAAGATTCAGATCTGATTGGTGTCAGGATACCTCAGACTCAGGATGCCCGAGAAGAAAAGGTGCGACACAAATTGGCGACAAGACATCGTAAGATTCTCGGGAAATGAACCATGGAAGCAAGTTCCGAAACAAGAGTTCATCATTAAGCCAAGGAGAGGATGATGAGGTGATTGATGGCTCAACGACCATTCCTCCCGATTTCCAAAAAGGTGGGTTTCCACAATCATGTGAACAAGGAGATAACATTTGTCAAATCAAAGGATGTAATGGTGTACGCTCGAGGAAAGCATACACAATTAAACATTGGTTGAAGGTGCACCCAGAGTATGGTCTTAGGTAGCATAATCAACGTTAGAATGGTGAGTCGATAACCAGTGGTCTAAGAATGAAATATTGACCATTAACTGCAAAGCAATAATGTTGCTAGAAGTTTTAAAAATTACTAGTCCATTTGTCGGTATTACTGTTAGGAACAACAGGGGACCAAGAAAAGAATGGTGATGGTGATAAGTATCACTTATATCAAGAATTCTCAAGAAGTGGTAAAATTCTTGCACATTCTTGGCATAAAAGACGGTAATACTCCATGGTAAAGAAAACGATTGCCGGATAGCAAGGAACTCAAGGTATAACACAAAACACGATCAAGTTTGTGTTGGAGGGAAGTCAATAAGTGGTCGATGACAACACAAATCATCGAGGACAAGGATGGTATTTCTCATCATGAACTCAATTGATATCCTAGAGGAACCCAGAATGGTGATGATGATCATGACAATTTTTGTCGAGAGGTTTCATGGAGATGTAATCGGTCGGCGATGGCATCAAGTCAAAGGAATGATGAAGCAAAATGTTCTTGGGACCATCAGTACAACACAAACTCGAAATCAAGCTTGCTGTTCAAGGTGAAATAATACGACGAGGAAGATCGGCGTAAGGTTAGCTCATCGTCGAAAGTTGTGCTCCAGGATTAAGGACCAAATAGCACAGTTAAAACTTAGTAGGATAATGATATAGCCGATTAGGCTAGGAATGACTCAAAGCATTATTAAACTCAAAAGCAATGAAAATTACTTAGAGTTATCATATCGGAGCGTGGAATCGATTCACTTATGGATGTTCTCAGTTGACGACAACCCAGAACCCGTGGAGTCACCATGACAGGGAAGGTACTACTTCATCAGAAATTCATAAGATATATCCTCGAGATACCATGGGGGTAATACAAGAAGGCAGATCAAGATAGAGGTTGGGCAGGCGTATTGATCTGCAGAAGGCAAGTACTCTAACATGTCCGAGAAATGGAATCAAGAAGAAAATATGGTCAGAACCATGGTTGTAAAAGACCAATTCCCCTATATAAGATGAACTTATACCAAAGAGGGTTTAAGAGAAGCATCCATGATAAGATCAACATCGTGTCCATGGGCATGAACGCAAGGTTCAAGGTCGACTCCCACTTCTCCAATGCATAATTCATTCACTTCTAACTTTCGAAGAAGTTGTAGTGTTGAAATTTTATCTGGGAAAATACCAGAAGTGTATGACTCATGAAAACTTTCGAGTTAACTTTCGAGTTCACACATATTAAGGAAAGCATAGGTTCAACCCATCAGGGTATCGTGGAAGTATATACCACAAGCTTCAATAGTAAATCTCACCAGCTCGAAAGCAGATCATGGTTGGTCCAATCAAGAAATATGATTTACCAAAGGCATTATGTATCAGGGAAAGAACTTCCAAAGTGATTGAATATGAAGGACGTTGTCGGATAAAATCCAACAAGGTTCTGATGGTCCATAAAGGATCTGATGTGAGTATCGGCTCACAACCAGAGGAAGAATCAATGCAAAGACATTGGATTATAGAAACAACTGAGTAACTTAGAGCTCAATTGCAAAGGAATTAAGATTTACAAAGCGAAGGACCAGAAGCAGACACTCTGATCAAGGATGGATAAGTTCAATATACTTAGGGGCACAATTGACGACAATTTGATTGGCGAGAACCAGCTCACCTTTAAAATGACGTCTGAGCCAAAAGGATGAATTCTAGGATCTGACTGAGGATTGCGAGCATTCGCAACATATTGAATCAACATACTCGAAAGGATAATGACAAGGGATGCCAATAAGATTACGAGACCTATGGGACTAACCCTAATGCAAGATAGCAACAATTTCAAGAGCAGTAGGTTGCTCAGGATTTTCGGAAGATCAAATGGTATTTCGAAGACTGTTGTGAAATGCATGAATCAACTAGGAATGGACGGATACTCGATAAGTGCGAGGAATTATCCGTAGGGGTATTTATGCGGCAAGATCTGTAAGACAGTAGGCACAAAATATTCTCGGGGTATCTTGTAATAACAAGATCGACTAGGAATAACAGTAAGCATGACGGGTGTAAGTATTTATCCATAGGGATATTTCGGTGGAAGGAAATTGCAAAAGCAACGGGCACAAGGTCTCGAGAGAAAATCGGAAAGTATTTTTGAAATCTTCTAGTGCAGCCGGCGATCATCAGGACTGAAAGGGCTCTCCGGGAGAAAGTACTTTCGAGAGCCTAAAGTTAGATTTTAGTAAAAATCGTTTAACCCGAATAGAAGAGAGTTCAGAATCCCGGAGTAAAGATCGAGGAGTAAAAGATCCTAATACCACCCAATGGCGACGTGGGCCCATGGGCCGCACAGCCATGTTAGTAAAAGTTTTGCAATGTCTAGACTCGACTTCGGCCAAGGAGTGTGGAAGGGGGATTCCTACAGACAGTCGGCTCTGATACCAACTTGTGACGCCCCCGATTCAATCGTACACTAATCATGCACGCAAATGTGTACGATCAAGATCAGGGACTCATGGGAGGATATCACAACACAACTCTACAAATAAAATAAGTCATACGAGCATCATAATACAAGCCAGGGGCCCCGAGGGCTCGAATACAAGTGCTCAATCATAGACGAGTCAGCGGAAGCAACAATATCTGAGTACAGACATAAGTTAAACAAGTTGCCTTAAGAAGGCTAGCACAAACTGGGATACAATTGAAAGAGGCGCAGGCCTCCTGTCTGGGATCCTCCTAGCTACTCCTGGTCGTCGTCAGCGGGCTGCACGTAGTAGTAGGCACCTCCAGTGTAGTAGGAGTCGTCGTCGACGGTGGCGTCTGGATCCTGGACTCGAACGTCTGATTGCAGCAAGCGGGTAGAGAGATGGGGAAAAGGGGAAACAAGGCAACCGTGAGTACGCATCCAAAGTACTCGAAAGCAAGGAGCTACACTACATATGCATGGATATATGTGTAAGGGGCCATATCAGTGGACTGAACTGCATAATGCCAGAATAAGAGGGGGATATCTAATCCTGTCGAAGACTACGCTTCTGGCAGCCTCCGTCTTGCAGCATATAGAAGAGAGTAGAATGAAGTCCTCCAAGTAGAATCGCATAGTATAATCCTACCTGGCAATCCCCTCCTCGATGCCCTGTTAGAGATCAATCACCGGGTTGTATCTGGCACTTGGAAGGGTGTGTTTTATTAAGTATCCGGTTCTAGTTGTCATAAGGTCAAGGTACAACTCCGGGCCATCCTTTTACCGAGGGACACGGATATTCGAATAGATTAACTTCCCTGCAGGGGTGCACCACATAACCCAACACGCTTGATCCCATTTGGCCGGACACACTTTCCTGGGTCATGCCTGGCCTCGGAAGATCAACACGTCGCAGCCCCACCTAGGCACAACAGAGAGGTCAGCACGCCGGTCTAAACCTAAGCGCGCAGGGGTCTGGGCCCATCGCCCTGAGCACATCTGCACGTTGCGAGGGCGGCTGGAAGCAGACCTAGCCTAGTGGCGTTCTAGTCCAATCCAGCGCGCGCCGCTCAGTCGCTGACGTCACGAAGGCTTCGGCTAATACCACGACGCCGAGTGCCCATATCTTTCCCGCGTAGTTGGTTAGTGCGTATAGGCCAGTAGCCAGACTCAGATCAAATACCTAGATCTCGTTAAGCGTGTTAAGTATCCGTGAACGCCGACAGGGCCAGGCCCACCTCTCTCCTAGGTGACCTCAACCTGCCCTATCACTCCGCCTCAAAGATCCACTCGCGGGTACTCCTATGAGCCGACCCGTCTTTAATCACCACAAGTGTCAAGTTTAAAGAACATAGTATATACCCGCGATCACCTCGAGTGATCACGATCCGATAGTATAGCATGGCAGACGGACAAGAATGTAGGGCCACAGATGAAATACTAGCATCCTAACTAAGCATGTAGGATAGCAGGTAAAGGTAACAACAGCAGTATCAAAGACAGGCTATGCATCAGGATAGGAATAACGAAAGCAGTAACATGCTACACTACTCTAATGCAAGCAGTATAGAGGAGAGTAGGCGATATCTGGTGATCAAGGGGGGGGGGCTTGCCTGGTTGCTCTGGCAAGAGAGAGGGGTCGTCAACTCCGTAGTCGTACTGGGTAGCAGCGGCGTCGGTCTCGGTGTCTAGCGGAAGAAGAGGGGGGAAGAAACAATAAATACTTAAGCAAACAGATGCATAGCGATGCATCGCATGACAAGTATTGGTGCTAGGGGGTGCCCTAACGCGGTATGAGGTGATACCGGTGAAGGGGGGAAACATACGGGAAAGTATCCCCGGTGTTTCGCGTTTTCGGGCAAAGGAGCCGGAGGGAGAAAGTTGCAAGTTTGCTATGCTAGGGATGCGTGGCGGACGAACGGGCTGCGTACCCGGGTTCGTCTCGTCGTTCTGAGCAACTTTCATGTACAAAGTATTTTCATCTGAGCTACGGTTTATTTTATATTAATTTTAAAAGATTTAAATCATTTTTAGGATTAATTTAAATATTTTAAATTCAACATTATCCAGAACAGTGTTTGCTGATGTCATCATGACGTCAGCAGTCAACAGAGGCGTTGACTGGGTCGCTAACGTGTGGGTCCCACTGGTCATAGACTGTTTAATCAAATTAGGGTTTAATTAACGTAACTAATTGATTAGAGTAATTAACAGGATTAATTAACTTAATTAATTAAATAAATAATTAATTATTTTAATTATTTATTATTATAGTTTTTTATTCATTTTTTTCAAACTCATTTTGTATCCAGGGGCTGGGCCCCACGTGCAGTGGCACACAGGCCTAAGCAGGCGCTGGGCGCTGGGCGTGGGTGCGGGCGTGCGCCCGTGGCCACCAGGGGAGCGGACTCCGGCCGGGGGAAGGGCGTGGCCCCGGGCAGGGACGGCGGCCACGGCGTGCGGCGGCCGTGCCAGCAGGCAGGGGCGCGCGGGGGCTAAGGCGAGAGGCGGTTGCGGCGCACGACGCGGAGCGGTGGCCGACGCAGGGTGACCGATGGGCGCGCGATGGGGGCGCTGGAGAGCCGTAGTAGCGAGCGGCTGGCCCGCAGCGGCGAGCGAGCGGCGGGCGCAGGTGGCTGCGACGGCAGGGGACGGGGCGGCGTCGGGCGAAGCGGACGAAGCGGGAGGAGCGGGGCAAGGCAGCAGGGCGCACGGCCGGCAGCGCGTGCGCGCGGGCGCGTGGTCAGGGGCATGTGCGGGCGATGGCGGGCGCGCGGGGTCGAGCGGAGGCAAAGGAGAAGGAGGAGGTCCTCACCACGGGTCGTGGGGTCTGGGCAGTGGGCGCGGGGAGGTTCGGGGAGGCCGACGGGGACGACGCGGCGGAGTGGGAGGCAGGCCGGCGGGGTAGAACACGAGGTGGAGGTGGCGGCGTCGCGGCGAGGCGGCACCGGGCGGCGTCGGCGTCGCGGCTCGAGAGATCCAGCGAGGGAAAAACGAAGGGCGGCGCCGACGAGATCCAGCCAGCGGGCGGCGTCGAGAGGTGGACAGGGGCGCGATGGCATCCAGGGCGGCGGGATCGGCGAGGGGGGTGGGGTCGGGTGGCCACTGCCCCGATCCAGATCCAGGAGGATCGAGGGAAGTGGGGGAGAATGGGGGCGACGTGGGGGTGGGGGTTCGGGTTTCAGGGGGATAAGGTGGAGTGGGGGTCCGGCCGGGCCAGTGGGCCAATGGGCCGTGGGGAGGGAGGTTCCTCCCCCTTTTTTTTGTATTTAATTGTTTTCTGTTTTTATTTATCTTCTTTTCTATTTGTAGTTTCTTATATATATATATATATATATATATATATATATATATATATATATATATAGTTTTATAAAAATTACCACTAGTGCCTAAATTTGTATTTATCAACAAACTACTATGAGATTAATTCTTAACCCATAACAAAATAGTTTTAGCATTTTATAAATTCAATAGCCATTTGTTTAATTGTTTTCACTACTGTTTTAATTGTTTTAGAGCCTTTAAAAATTTTATCAAAGTTTGGTTTCTCCACCATAATTACTTATGATTTATTTGAAACAACCCTAACATTTTAGTTTTGATATTTGAAAATTTTACTGTTTGCCTTTATTTTAAATTTGAATGTTGAATCGATTTTGAACTAGCACGAGATTAGCAATGATAACCGTGTGACGTGGCACCACTAAATTGGGATTACTGTAGCCTAATTATCCGGGCGTCACAATCCGAGTCACCAAGGACAATTGGTTTAGCCAGAAATTTATAGTCCCCCATCTTGATACCGACATTCGGAACCAACATGGTAGATCTCAAACGTTTAGCCGGAGAAACAACTTGCAAAGCTCTAGGTAATTCCTCTGTGTCAAAATTGTGCTTCGATGCAAAAGGATATGACATGAAAGAATGCGATGCACCGGTATCAAATAAGACTTTTGCAGGAATATCATTAACAGGAAGATTACCCATGATCACTTCTGAAGAATCCTCTGCCTGAGCTGCGTTCATCATGTTGACCTTAGCATGCTTGGGATTATGCTTGACCACTGCGTTGCTGGAAGATCTCACAGGAGGAGGAGGCGGAAGGCGCCTTTGGTTGAAGCACTTGTTCGCATGGTGACCCTTCTGCTGACACTTATTGCAAGTCACCTCTGAGAGCGGACGTTGATAAGGAGCATTTGACCTTGGAGCTTGATTCTGAGACTTGTTCTGATGTCCAGGGTTGGGTGGGTGGGAAGTTCCATGACCACCTTTGTTCTTCTGCTGGTAAGGCTGATGGAACGGAGGAGGAGGAGGCAACCAGAACTTCTGTTGCTTGGCTGCCACTAGTGAGGAAGAAGAGGATTGAACTGTGTCCCTAACTCTCTTCTTAGAAGCCTCACACTTAAGCTGGGCAGATTCTTGTTTCAGTGCCAAGTTGTAGAATTGATCAAACTTAGTCGGCTCAACCATAACGAGAGCTAACTGCAGATCTTCTCTCAGTCCACCTCTGAATTGATAGATCATACTAACTTCATTAGGAACGTCTTGTTTAGCGAAGCGAGCAAGTTTCTAAAACTGGATGTTGTATTGATGCACGGACATGCTACCTTGCTTGAGATTGCGGAATTCCTCACGCTTGCTGTCACAGCCCTAGAGTTTGCTTGTAACTAGTGGCATTGCATCCATGCATCATGTTTAAATTTCATGAAACTTGAAATGGGAACATGTGAAAGCCTTATAAATCATTTCTGAAAATGACCAAGAAAAAAATTGCTTCAAATAAGTCCAAGAAAATGTTCCTGTGAATCTCTGGAAATATTGGCAAGGGATAAATTTCAACCCAATATTTTTAGAATCTCAGAAACAATTATTTTGGGCCATTGAATTAATCCAATAAATATTTGAATTGGATCTATATTTATTATATAATAAATATATGTTCAATAATTCTGAAAATTGTTGTGTGGATTTGGATAAATCCATTTAGTTCACACAATTATTTTTATGGATTTTGAAATTGATTTGGTCTTAGAACTAAATCACAAACAGACTGCAAAAATAGAAAAGAGAAAACAAAATAGAGAAAAGCAGAGAGAGAGAAGAACTTACCTGGCAGCCCACTTACCTGGACAGCTGGCGGCCCAGCCAACCGGCCCAGCCCACCAGGGGCATACCTGTCTTCAACCTCTGCCTACTGGCAGAGGCGAGGCCAAGCACGGCGCCCGCGCGGGCTGGCACGCAGTTGCCTGCCTGGCCCTCCCTCGCCAGCGTGATGCTGGGGATCGCCACCCCATGGCCGTCTGGAACCCGCTGACCCCCTCACCCTCTCTCTCCCTCTTGCTCCCTCGCTCTCCCCCTCATGGCCGAAGCCGCCATGGCCACCGCCAAGAAACACCGCGCCCACCGCCGTCCCCTTGCCCCGTGGCCGTGACCCTGAGCTACGCCTAGGCCCTAAGAACCTCTACGACGACCCGCTCAAGCTCGGACGACCCCAAGACGACGTCGCGGCCTTTCTTCCCCGTCCACGGCCGCCGGATGCTATCGCCCGATTCGCCGTCTTCAACCCGTCCCCGAAACCGCTTCGACGCCCCCTGCAACCTCCGTGAGCCACTACGCCGAACCCCTGTCTCCTCGTGTTCGATTTCCCTCTCCAGCCGTCGCTTCCGTCGAACCCGAGACCCCATCGCCGCCGGCCATGGTGCCACCACGGTTACTGACGCCATAGCTCGCTTTCGAGCATGCCGTTGAACTCCTGGAGTTCCCAGGAGCCCGTAGAGCACTCCAGCTAGCCCCTCCGTGCACCATAGCGCCGCTCGTGTCAAGCCCGTGGCTCCGGCCGCCGCTCAGGTGCTCGCCGACGTTGTTACCGGCCACCCCGCGACCAATGGCCTGCACGGTTGGTTGCGGCGCACCTTCAGCTACACGTAGACGCAAACCACGCGCAAAACCGAGCACCGTCGTAGTTTTCCGGCGAACTTCCGCCGCCGATTTGGTTGTCGCCGGCCTAAGTCCGATGATGATGACGTGGCGCTGTCATTAGGGGATAATCACCGCTAGTTAACAACTAACAGACGCTGACAGTGGGTCCCGCAGCGGGTCAAAACCCAGTCAATGCAGGATTAACTTTCTGTTAGCTGTGAGCCTATGACATGTGGGTCCCAGCCGTCAGGTTTGACCTGGGCTGGCGAATTTGACCTGCTGACGTAATGCTTACACAACGCTGACGCAGTAAAGGATTTTCTGGATTTATTCTTATTCAGGAAATTCCAGAAAATTGCCTAAACTTCTAAAATTCATAGAAAATAATCTATAACTCAGAATGAAATAATTTATATATGAAAAATGATCAGAAAAATCCAAAGAATCTGAATATGGCATTGTCATGCATGTTTGAACAAGTTAACCTCACTGAATAGGACAATTCATGATTACGGAATAAATGGTAAATAGTTTTGGAGTTGGAATTTGCTATAGGTTTGAATTCCACTTCAATGAATATGACTAACTGTTGCACTAGGTCAATTCAGTACTTTAATATGACATATCATTCATATGAATGTGCATTGCATTGATTGTGGTTCCTTTTGTGTTTGCCGGTGGTTGTTCCCTCTTAGTAGACGATGTTTCTGACGACGTGATCGATGACACCGATGAAGAGCTATACTATCTTCAGAAGTGCCAGGCAAGAAAAACCCCCTTGTTCATTCCGATACAATCCCACTCTCTCGCTCCTGCTCTCTTTTACTGCATTAGGACAACAACGATTCATGTGTTACTTGCTGCGGTAGTTGAACCCCTTATCCTCTGCATGACCTGTCATTGCCACAGTAAATAGATGAAACCCACTAGCATGAGTAGGAGTTGTTTGAGCCCTGATGTGCCTACTCATTCATGCTTGTTTGTCATGCCTGCTACTGCTTAGAGTTGAGTCAGGTCTGATTCATCGGGAATGAATTGGAATGTGGTGAACATGTCCTACTGTTGAGAGCTAAGTGTGTGAACACGATTTGGTAAAGGTAGCGGTGAGAGGCCATGTAGGAGTACATGGTGGGTTGTCTCATTGCAGCCGTTCTCAGGAACTGAGTTCTGTGTTTGTGATCCATGAACAGTTACTACCACGCATTGGAATGCTTAAGTGCCCCTCTCGACTTATTAATCCACTTGATCTCTGTCCAGGAGTTGCAACTAGTTTCTGGTGTTTGTAGGTAGTGTTAGTAGTCTACCAAGTGGCACCCGGTACAGGTGGGCTTGGGACAGACTAGGCCCCGTGGCACGGTGTACCAAGCATAGATCTACCCGTCGAGGTGGGCTTGGGAACCCTGCACACATCGTTTGGGGCCGTGAGCGACACCCCGGCCGGATCTCCTTGCGGATGGAACCCGAATAGGCGATAAACCTGGACTAGAGACTTGTGTGGTTAGTCAGGTCATGGCCGACTCCCTCGCCCGGCTTCCGCTTGAAGGTTGCCGAGGTACATGACGTGTACAGGGCGATAAGTGGCGAAAGCGTGTGTGAAGAAGTACACCCCTGCAGGGTTATCATTATCTATTCGAATAGCCGGATTCCTCGGATATGGAAACTTGGACCCCTTGCATAGTTCATAGACAAGTGAAAGTGGATACTCTAAAATGCGCAAGATAAGCGTGAGTGCTATGGGTGGCGTCCCCGTAGGGAGACGGGAGCGGATCCATAGTGGTGTATTGATATGGTGAATATGTGGACTCGTGTGCGCCACCTCAAAAGAGTTACTTGCAGTCGTAGTTCAGGTTAGCCACTGAGTCAAAGCTGGCTTGCTGCAGTTAAACTCCACTACCCCCTTTTGATACTGATGCATATGTAGTTAGTTCTGATGTAAGTCTTGCTGAGTACGTTTGTACTCATGTTTGCCTATTTTATGTTTTTGCAGAGAGACTTCAGTCTCGCTAGTAGTACCGCTTGGACTTCGACGTTTAGCTTGATACCTCAGCTACGATCTTGTGCCCTCGGCAGGATCTGGTAGATAGTCAGGCTTCTAAGCCTTTTTCATTTGTAGATGTTTGTACTCAGACATGTTAAGCTTCCGCTTGTTCTTTGACTTGTATGCTTTGAGTGTTGGGTCATGAGACCCATGTTTGTAATATCTCGCTCCTCGGAGCCTAATGAATAAATACTTGAGTCGTAGAGTCTTGTTGTGATGCCATGTTGTATCTACACATATCGAGCATATTGTGTGTATGATTGAAATGCTTGCTATGTGTGGGATCCGACTATCTAGTTGTTTATCCTTGGCAGCCTGTCTTATGGGGAAATGTAGTCTAGTGCTTCCTGAGCGATAGTAGTCCGCTACAGCCCGGTTCACCGGAGTCCTGCTAGCCCAGCACTACTGCTTGGAACACTTGACTGGCCGGCATGTGTTTCACTTCGTTCCTATGTCTGTCCCTTCGGGGAAATGTCGCATGGTGTTATCCGGAGTCCTGCCTAGCCTGCTACAGCCCGGGTTACCGGAGTCCTGTTAGCCCAGTGCTACAGCCCGGATTCACACGCTGTTGACCGACATGCTCGAGGTTGATTCATGTATGCCTGTCCCCATGGGTTAGTGCCGCTTTGGGTTCACGGCTAGCCATGTCGGCCCGGGTTCTTTGTCATATGGATGCTAGCGACACTATCATATACATGAGCCAAAAGGCGCAAACGGTCCCGGGCCAGGTAAGGTGGCACCCGTGGGAATACCGTGCGTGAGGCCGCAAAGTGATATGAAGTGTTACATGCTAGATCGGTGTGACTTAGGATCGGGGTGCTGACACTTGCTCTCAACAACACTTTGTGGAATGTGGTGAGCTTTGAAGTCTCGGCAGAAATCATCCCAAGTAATCACACGACCTCCTCTGGAATCTTTGTATTGTTGATACCAATTAGCAGCTTGGTCCTTGAGTTCAAAAGAGGCAAACTTGACAAAGTCCTTAGATCTGACATTGCTACATTCAAAATGCTTGTTGATGTCGATGAGCGAATCATCGGCATCAGTGGCCTCGGCACAGTAGCAGAAAGACATCGGCTGATTTGCCAGGAATTGGTTGAGGGTAGCGAAGTGAGGTTGATTGTTGCCTTGGCCTTGATTCCCTTGATTGCCTTGCCCTTGGTTGCGTTCTTGCATGAGCTGAATCAGAATCTGATCGTTGGTGTTTGTGGCAGTCATCAAGGCTTGCCAAGCCTCCGGAGGCGGAGGTGGTGGCGGAGGGTTCGCCTGACTCCCATCATTGCGTTTCGGATTCTGACGCGTTGGCGGAGCCATCCTCAAGAGGGTGACATCCGTTAGCATCTTGAAAGACATATATTCAAGCTGAATCAAAGGATCGAAATTGCAACATATAGCCTTAACATTCGAACCAGAATGAACGAATGAATTCCAAAGTAAATCATCACACTTTCATAAGCTGAGAAGCCACTTAGATAAAGGTAGAAGAATAAAATCAACAAGGTACAGATATGAACAAATACTTAGTAAGGATTACCCAATCCCAAACCAAATATCTGCGGGAAGAAATACTAGAGCTACATGAATTCCCACCTATAGAACTCCCGAAACTTTCTGGTTATGTAATCAGGTGTTGGGGATACAGGGGACACAAAATATATCACCCAAACTAACAATACCTAGATCCAGCTGTATCCATCCTTCAACACATAACCAAGAAACCTTCGGAAATCGTTTACCTCAACCTTCGAAAAGCATCCGTTATACGATTTATGGCAATACTATCGAACTCCCGCCCCAGTACTGGGTGGCGTCAAGGTGATCTCACCAACAACTGCATAAAAGAGATTTTCGATGTGGGCAAAACTCAGGTATTCCAGAACTGCAACGATAAAATTGTGACGACAACACCTCGGAGCTCAACTCCCCGGGACACTGCCACAACCCCTAAATGACAGGAGGCACCAAGAACAATGTTCTCGTCACAAAACCATCGGAACGATTCCAAGATACCCGCATGATCCTAAAAAAAATTAGTGAAATTTGAGGAGAGTAGAGTCAAAACTTCTATGTGAGGAGGCCTCACCAGAGCGACGAAGGGACTGAGGAGTAAAAAGAATCCTACTCTCCGATATATATAATCCTAAGACTCAATTTTTTTTCTAGACTCAACAACGCCAGCGATTCGATCAAGCAGGGGGCTCCTAAGTCGGGGATGGCTCTGATTATCAACTTGTAACACCCACGATGCGGCTATATCTCCCACGTGTCAGAGCACGACTTAGAGGCATAACCGCATGGTGGTTTTGTCGCAAGAAGGGTCATCTTCACACAATCCCATGTAATGAACAAGAATGGGATAAAGAGTTGGCTTACAATCGCCACTTCACACAATACATAACTTAAACAATCATCATATAGAGTACAATCAAGGTCCGACTATGGAACCAAAATAAAGAAGACAACCCCAAATGCTAGATCCCTGATCGTCCCAACTGGGCTCCACTACTGATCATCGGGAAAGGAAACATAGTAACGGCCACGTTCCTCGTCGAACACCCACTTGAGCTCGGTTGCGTCATCTGCACTGGCATCGTCGGCACCTGCAACTGTTTTGGTAGAATCTGTGAGTCACGAGGACTCAGCAATCTCACACCCACGAGATCAAGACTATTTAAGCTTATAGGAGGGAAGGGGGTAATGAGGTGGAGCTGCGGCAAGCACTAAGCGTATATGGTGGCTAACATATGCGAAAGAGAGCGAGAAGAGAGGCGAAGCACGGTCGTGAAGCTAGAAGTGATCAAGAAGTGATCCTGAAACTACTTACGATCATGCATAACTCAAACCGTGTTCACTTCTCGGACTCCGCCGAGAAGAGACCATCACGGTTACACATGCGGTTGATGTGTTTTAATTAAGTCAAGTGACAAGTTCTCTACAAACCGGACATTAACAAATTCCTATCTGCCTCATAACCGCGGGCACGGATTTCGAAAGATGATACCCTGCAGGGGTGTCCCAACTTAGCCCATTATAAGCTCTCACGGTCAACGAAGGATATTCCTTCTACCGGGAAAACCCGATCAGTCTCGGAATCCCGGCTACAAGACATTTCAACAATGGTAAAACAAGACCAGCAATACCACCCGAATGTGCCGACAAATCCCGATAGGAGCTGCACATATCTCGTTCTCAGGGCACACCGGATGAGACAGGCTACGAGTAAAACCAGGCATCGAGTTTCCCCGAGGTGGCCCCGCAGGCGGCTCGGTTCGGACCAATACTCGGAAGAGCACTGGCCCGGGGGGGCTAAAATAAAGATGACCCTCGGGCTCGCGAAAACCCAAGGGAAAAGGTGTAGGTGGTAGGCAAATGGTAAAACCAAGGTTGGGCCTTGCTGGAGGAGTTTTATTCAAAGCGAACTGTCAAGGGGGTCCCATAAATCACCCAATCGTGTAAGGAACGCAAAATCAAGGAACATAACACCGGTATGACGGAAACTAGGGCGGCAAGAGTGGAACAAAACACCAGGCATAAGGTCGAGCCTTCCACCCTTTACCAAGTATATAGATGCATTAATTAATTAAGAGATATTGTGATATCCCAACATATCCATGTTCCAACATGGAACCAACTTCAACTTCACCTGGAACTAGCAACGCTATAAGAGGGGCTGAGCAAAAGCGGTAACATAGCCAAACAACGGTTTGCTAGGAAAGGATGGTTAGAGGCTTGACATGGCAACATAGGAGGCATGATATAGCAAGTGGTAGGTATCGCAGCATAGCAAAAGAGCGAGCAACTAGCAAGCAAGGATATAAGTGATTTCGAGGGTATGGTCATCCTGCCTGCAAAGTTCTCAGAGTTGTCGAAAGCTTGATCCTCGTAAGCGTTCTCAACAGGTTCCTCGGTCAGGTACTCGTCTCCCGGCTCTACCCAAAGACAAGAACACAAGCAAAGAAACAACTATCAACCACGATGCAATGCACAAACAACATGATGGAAAACATGGCATGATATGCGAGATGTGATATGCAATGCATTTGCGTGCTCCGGAAGGGAAAAGATGAACAAGGCATCAACTTGGCAAACCAAGTATGCTGCTGGAAAGATGAGATGATTTCGGTTGAGATCGATATAAAGATCACCGGATTCGGGTGCACGGTTTGCAAATGACAAGCAAGACAAGATATGATGCAAACTGCTTAAAACAGCAACATGGCCACTTAGATGCAAAGTATAAATATGCTACAGCACACAAACATATGAACAAAATGCATGGCAGTTATGTACAGAAGATGCTCTACAAAACATGAACACGGAGCTAAATCTATAAACCACTAGAGCATGACTAAAACAGCATGGCAATAATGCAAAAGATAACAGATTTACAGACTTAGTGAAAATACTAGACATAGCAGAAACAGCATCAGGCAGCAATGTTTAGAGCTAGCAAACAATGTGCTACAGGAACATAACAAAGCAAACAAAGGCATGGAATGCTTCTACTAAGTGCACTTAACCAAAATCCCTTACTGAACATGAGCCAAAAGGGCACAGAAAATATTATTACATCCATGCAAACCTAGCAAGTTTTATAAACAGATTCAGACTTGGTGAAATTTCAGGACATGGCAAAACAGATTCATGTTGGCATGTTAACAAGCTTGATTAACTCACTACATAGCATATCATGGCATGAAATAAACCTAGCGTGGAGTAGGCATGAAAATGAAGCTATGCATGTGCAAAACAACCTCATAGCATGCTTGAATTAAACCACACAAAAATGACAAGACAACATCATGATGTAAAATGGCATGTTAATGAACTTGCTCAAATGCATAAACTAATGCCACCACTGGATTGGGGGGATTTTTCTACCCCAAAAACATATATAATATGTTGGGATGCTGTAGAAAAATCCTCACAAATGCAATAAGTTAAAAACTGCCCTAAATGAAATATGACAGAAATGGCATTTTCCTTATTTGGAAATGTCCAGAAATGGACTTGCCCGAAATGGATAGATTCCATATGCCAGAAATGGAATATTCGCTGGGAATAAAAAGAAAAGGAAAACAAGGGGCTATGGGAGGATGACAGGTGGGTCCAGGTCCCTTGTGAGTAGGACAGGTGGGTCCTGATTGTCAGTGAAACGCTGATAACACCACACCCCCGAAAAATGATTCGCGGAGCCTGGGGTTTGAACCCGAGACCTCCCGGGTGCGTACGTGCCTGGGTTAACAGCTTTGCTGCGCGCATGCTTGTGCCAAGAAGGGGGGGACTTGACCCTTTGAATAGACGCAGAGGCTGAGCCTTCCCTTTGCTCCTACGCAAAGAAGATGGCGACGTTGCCGGCGGGCAACGGCGGCAACCAGCGGGGCATAGGGACTCCGGCGGGTGTGCGGGAACATGTGAAGGCGCGGGAGCGCGTGGCTGCTGCTCGTGGTGTCGCGCGTGCGCGTGTGCTCGGGCACGAGCCGAACAGAGAAGGTGCCGGGCGTAGCAAGCGACAGAGGAGCTCGTCGGAGCTGCGGGAGGCTTGAAGGGTGCGCGCGAGACGCGAACGTGTGGCGCGAGCAAGCTGCGGGAGCGCGACAAAGGGGATCCAGAGCGGGGACACGCAGGCACGCTACGGCAGCAACAACATCTTCAAAACAATAAGAAAAAAATGCAGACTTTGCCGGAGCACCGAGAACACGACAAAGGCACGACGCTAGCAACTCCTACGCGGATGGTCCAGCGTTGAGAAGGAGGACTGAGGAAGCCGGGTATACCTCCTTACCCTAGGACAAGAAGACGGTGACGGAGACGAGCCTACGGCGACACGGTCGACCTCTGAACCTTGGCGCGGTCCTGACCGAGAAGAAGATGGAAGCAGAGGACGACGGGGAGGTAGATCCAGGGGCCGTGGTGTCGGGTGCGTCGAGGTAGGAGACGGAGAGGTACTTAGAGCTCCTCTCCACAGTGGTTGATGGGGTCAGAGGCGCGGCGACGAGCTACTCCGAGCTCGAGCTCAAGCTCGGTCGGAGCATGGTGGACAAGGCGACGGCGTTGGCGTGGCTAGCCTTACCTGGCGGCGGCGAGGGAAGGAGAGGGTCTGAATTGGTCTAGGGGAGGCCGGGGTAGGGTTTGGACATGCTTTATAGGCTCCTAGGGCGTCGGACGGCCGTCAAATCACCCGGCGCGCCGACGTGGCTCCTGTGGATGATCTGTGCTACAGGGGAGAGGAAGCTCCTGCTGCTAGCGGGCTGGAAGGCTGCGTTGGCTAGGCTGGCCGGTTGGAGGCAAAAAAAAAGGCCCAGATAAGGAGAGGTAAGCCTCCCATCTCCTTTCTTTCTAAAATCTGTTTATCTAAATACCCAGCTGAAGAAAAGAAAAAGGCCAGGGGCTAGGAGAGGAGTTTTGCAGATATAAAAAATATCCTCAAGCTCCTGGAAATATGGGCCATTTGGATAAATTGCTTTGGGGATTTTTAAAGGAAGAAAATTAAATCAAGTTTGAATTAACCTAACCAAAACATGTTCAAATGAGTTGAGAAATGGCAGAGAGGATGTAGGCATGGTGCAAGATTTACAGGGAGAAGATGAACATTAAAAGAGAAGGGAAAGTGGACTTGTCAAAAGAAGGAAGTAGAGGGAAGGAGGAGGTGGTGATGCATAGAACAAAATTATGGGCATCTCAAGGCATATGTTGAGCATGTAAGAATAAGATTCAATAAGACAAGGATGGCATGAGATGAATATGCACTATATGATGATGGCATATGATGGCTAAAAGGAATATGACAAGAAGCACAAATGCAATATGAACAGGTAAGCATGGCAATGAAATGAGTAGAACAACAAAACAAAACAAAACAAAATGAGACCTCAGGGTGGAACCCCGAATGGAATTGGATGGAGACCAACATGGATATATTGCCAAAATGGAAGTTTTACATCTGGGGTGTTACAGAACTACATGCACATGCTCCAGTTCATATAAATTGGTTGAAAAATCAAATATGTGTCCTTGGGTGCATGCTTAGGTCCCATGCAAGAAATGGTAATGAATTTCAAACACCAGGGCACCGTTGATTGCCGGCAAATCATTGAGATGCCTAGTTTTTAAATTCTAGTAAATCCAAAATTCTGTTAACCATTCACGTGACACCATGTGTCTTGGTTTTAATGGTTGTAGGAGGTGTCATGCGGACAGCTGCTTGACCTTGACTGAACGGGAGGCGTGCGAGCGCCATCTGGTGCGCAGGCTGACCGAGAGGCATTCAAGTTGTCCTTGAGTGCGCAGGCTCACCGGGAAGCGTGCGAGCTGTACGCTGCGCATGCTCACTAGGAAGCGAGCCCTTTGACTTCCATGGCCGCCCGCCTTGCTCGCATCCTCTCCATTAATGGCGTCCAAGCCGTAGTGTAATTCACTTTTAAATATAAAACACTCATCGCAAACGTTTTAGTTAGAACACACGTATGCAAACCGACAGCTACCCTAGGAAGCCAAGAGAAAATGTGCCGAGCAGGATTTCTACAGCTCTTGATCGCAAACATTTTAGATAGAACACCCGTATGCAAAGTGAGAGCAGCGCAGGATTTGTGCATCCCTTCAACGCAAACGGTTGTTTTGGATGACCCGTGTGGAACCACATACAAACAATTTGGAAAGATTTGTCAATCCTTGTAACACTGCGATTTGTCAAAATATGAAGCTAAAAATCACTAGCAACATCTATTTTTTGCAACTAAAATTCAGTAATTAAGCACAGATTTCATTCATAGATTAAGCGGTCGTTCTTAATTTATACAAACAGTGCAACTCGACAACTGAACCGGCCAAACTTTTCCCCAATTGTGACCAACCACGTACTGAAATAGCTAGTTCAACTATATATAGTAGCTAATTTTAAGTACGTTGTACAGTTCCACCACATCTATTGTCAGATGAACTGAACAAAATAGCCCCGAAATACTACTACTTCGGAGGGGCTTTGTACTACTTCCGGCTGCCTCTCCTCTGCCAAGCACGCTCAGTAAGAGGCGGAGGCTAAGGAGCCTATGGACGAGCTGAGCAACGGCAATGCGGTGCCTGTCGCTAATGCAGCTTCAGTGACGCTCGCCTCGAACGCCCTCTGCCGCTCTAGACGACCCCTCTCGAAGCGGTGGTTCTCCTCGTAGATCTCCTGATTCCTCGCCTCTAAGGCGGCGTGTGCCGCTGCCACTACGGCGGTAAGGCTCTTTGCGTGCTCGACGAGGCGCTCCTCCTCCTCCCGCAGAAACTCAATGTAGTGCGCAAGGTCGCTGTCGCACATGCGGGCATCCACCTCTTCATGCCGCCTTCGGGCGGCGGTGGCGAAGCGGGTGATGACCTCGGCGGTCGACGGTGGGCTGGAGGCCACGGCGGCTGACGACGGGGTGGCGGCCACGACCACCACCTCCCGCCTTAGGGCCGCGGTGGCAGAGCGGGTGATGGCCATAGTGGCCGGCAGTGGGGTGGTGGCCACGACGGCCACCTCCTGCCTTCGGGCCGCGATGGCGGAGCGGGCGATGGCCCTGGCTTTCGACGGTGGTGTGGCGGCAACGGCGGCCGGCAACAGCTGTCGACGGGCACCGGCGGCGGAGCGTGCGGTGGGTGTTCCGCGCACACCCAACAGGGACGCCACGCGCACTAAACTACACTGGGGACTGCGGCGCCGCCGCAGTGTAGCTTCCCAGCTGAAGCTGTCCTCTGATGACAGCGGAGTGGCTGAGCAACGACGACGGACCGGTGCCATTGGCGATTGTGGAAGAAGCACACGAGATAAGCTACAAGGAGGGAGGGGAAAATGCGACGCAGGACTCGCCAGCCATGAGGGTTTTTATAGCAGGCCGGTAAGCATTGGGATTTGGGGGGATTTCACCGAGTCGGGCGGGAAGCTTGCACGGGAACCTGTGATGTTGCATGGGAACGGGCTCACCGATGATTCATTGGCGCCAACATTTGGCCAAAAGAACGCCCCCGCGCGCTGCGCAAGCTTGCGCTATAAGCCGTCTGCGGCAGCGGGGTGACAAGACGAGCAAGAGGAGGACGAGAGGACACGTACGCATACAGTTAATAAAAAACATTTGTGATTTAATTACCTACTATACCCCTGTCCTGGTTTATAAGTAGGATTTAACTAATAAAATACAAATGCATGTCACCATAGATTATATCGTTGGAGTCATATTTGAACATAGTTTCCAACTATACAATTTTTGTAACATGTATTAACACTTTTTTGGTTAAATTTAAGGTTATACACCAGCAAGCGTTTGCCCGCAACACACACGGATTATTCCATCACAAACAACTCTGATGGATCAACTGTCTTCCATGTATCGCACACGCAACTCTAATCTGATTCGTGCTTGATGTCTCTGATGTCGCTCGCACAGTTCGTCTTATTTGCCACGTATCATTGTGTCGTCCTCTGCTCGCGTCCCTCGGTAAGCTCTGCCCGCCTTAGGTGCCGAAGCACGTTGTGCTCGCCATTAGGCGCCGCGGCGTGCTCTGTCGCGTTCGTTGGCGCGCTCGGCTTGTGGACAGCTTTTCCTTGAGGCGATCGCGGAGCGCTCTGCTCGCGTCCCTCCGCGCGCGCTCTGCCAGCGGTTGGGCGTGTGCACGATCACGTCGGGGGGCCCATATGCATGCGGTTGCGCCGCGCGCGTTGCCACGTGATGCAGTTACGTGCGGCACGATGGAGTTACGCGCTGCAAATTAGAACTGCCATCAGGGCCTGCCGATATTCCTGGCCATCCGACTTCCCCTTTAATTCCCGCGGCCATTATAACCTTAGTCTCTTCAACCTTTCGATCGTGCCCCACAACACAACAAGCACACCCACGACGACACATGGAGAGGGGATGTCCGGCAGAGCTCCAGTGGAGTCCGGCGAGCATAGAGTGGAGACCCACGCGAGGGAGACGGATATCTCGGTGGTGTACACCATCGACCCGGTCGTGGTGGACGACTACATCAACAACGTTGAGCAGTTGCTTGTTGGATACAAGTACAAGGTGGTCGGCATCGACCTCCAGTACACCGTCGGTCGTCCCGGCATAGATCCAAAGGTTGATGTCGCCTAGTTGTGCGTGTGCCATCATGTCCTCATCTACCACTACTGCATGGCCACAGAGCCTTGCGACCGTTTCAACAGGTTTGTCAACATTACTGACTACAAGTTCGCCATGGTGGATACCAAAGACGATGTAAAAGCACTCAGTGTTACGGGCTTGGCCTGCAAGAACCTTGTCGAAATACGTGACCACTAGAGGGTCTGGGGCAGCACGAAGCAGGACTCCTTGGTCGAACTCACCTGGGCCATCATCGACCCCTACTACGAAAAGATGAAGCAGGATGCCCAGAGAACAAGTCACGTATCCTGGAACAAGGCCTGGATGCGGCAACTGGATGAACCTAACCTCAGGTTCGCGGCCAAGAGCGTGTACACATGCTACGAGATGCACAGGCGGATCGTTGACATGAGGAAGTGCCTCGTTACCCAAATCGACGAGCCCGGATCGAGCCACAAGAAGAGCAAGCGTCACAAAAAGTAGATGATCGTTTATGCTAGTTAATCATGCATGTAATATATAGTTTACTTTATTGGTGTGTGCGGAAATGTCATGTGTCTAGTAGCCACCTATGTAATTATGCATGTAATAGTTTACTTTGGTGTGTGCAAATGCCATGGTTGTAGTAGCCACCTATGTAAGTGGATGTTTAATTTGGTTATGCAAGCATGTCCTTATAAGTGAACCACATGCCATATATCACACACACCTTTGACCTGGCTAACCGTTTCTTTTGTGTTGCCTAATCACAAACAGTTCATCCGAGTGAACCGTATGTTGTGTATCGCACATGCCTCCATCTGGCTGCCCGTTTCTTTTGTTCCTCGTCATCGCAAATAGTTCATTGAACTGAACCGTATGCCCATCATCGCACAAGAGCAAGGAGTTTATCATCAACACCCATCTATTACCTTTTGGAGAGTGGTGTCTCCTAGATTGATTAGGTGTCACTTGGGAGCCTCCGTCAAGATTGTGGAGTTGAACCAAGGAGTTTGTAAGGGCAAGGAGATCGCCTACTTCATGAAGATCTACCCAAGTGAGCAAGTCCTTCGTGGGCGATGGCCATGGCTGGATAGACATGGTTGCTTCTTCGTGGACCCTTTGTGGGTGGAGCCCTCCATGGACTCGCGCAACCGTTACCCTTCGTGGGTTGAAGTCTCCATCAACATGGATGTATGATAGCACCACCTATCGGAACCACGCCAAAAATCTCCGTGTCTACATTGCGTTTGCTCTTCCAAACCCCTCCTATTACCTTCATATGCAATGATTTACATTCCGCTGATATACTCTTAGATTTGCATGTGTAGGTTGATTGCTTGAATTGTGTTAAGTTGCTAAAATCTGCCAAGACTTAAAATTGGGAAAAGGCTAGATTTTTATATGGTCAAGTAGTCTAATCACCCCACCCCTCTAAACATACTTTCGATCCTACAATACTCCCACCATAACACAAACAAAAAAGATTCTACCTTGCTAGTCAAATTAACCTCACTGCCGGCTATTCGTCAAAGTGATGGACGACGACCTCGCAGGCCCACAGAAAGCATCACACACGAGTATCGAGTGTCGTGTAGGACAACCATCAACTGCATGTGGCCAAAACATGTATGTATGAAAGGGGTGAGTAATGTTTTAAATAATGAATTCACGACTCTAATATGGCACCTGCCTAACAAAACTGCCAACCCACACGGTGGCTCACAACTCATAGTGTCCTACGAGCCACCCGCCACCCATAGATGCACACACCCACACACACACACTGTGAATCCACCGCAACTACGATGCATGTTAAATTATCCCGCGGTGAACATATGTTACCAAACAAGGGACATTTTATTTTAAAAATAATGGAGATCATTAAGACGTTTTACTACATTGATTGATTTTCTACGGGTATAATGTGCAAAAATCAAATTTGAGCTACATGCACACGTGACAGTGCACCTAATTGGATTGCAAATACACATGTGTCTCACTGGGTGCATGCTACTCCCTGTGCAAGAAATTTCAAACATTGAGAATCTTCATTTTTAAATTCTAGTACACCCAAAACTTGTTTGAAGTTCATGAAACTTATCGCTCTGTCATATGGACACCTATACAAAGTAGCATTGTACTTGTTTTTTCAAATTTGAGACCAGTTTTGATGTAATCTTTATCTAATTATAAACGGGAGACTATTAATAATTGGGAAGCAATATCCCAAACAGAATATTTATTCGAACCATGAGTGTTAGACCAACAATGGATACGTGCCATGCTTCAGTTAAGCAATAAAGCGGCAACATTAATCATCCAAATAGAAAAACAATATACGTGCCGCCACGCGACCCGTGTGCCATGCAAGCAGGCGTGAGTTGACGGGACACATGCGAGCAGTCCACTGCGCAGGCAGACCGGGAGGCGTGCGTGCAGGTGTGTGAATTGACGGAGGCGTGCTCGCTGCAAAGTGTCACCAGGAGGCGTGCAAGTAGCTGTGTGAAACGACGGTAGGCATGCCAGCAGTCCGGTGCACAGGCTCACCGGGAGGCGAGCTAGCAGTTTGACCGTCGCCCGCCTCTCTCCCACTACTCCATATTAATGGTTCGCCTGAGCGGCCTCACCTACCATCCTCGCCACACACACAATCCTCTCTCTCGCCTTGCATCCTCGACGCCGTTCTCAGTCCTCAAAGCCGCTAGTGTATGAAGATGCCGCCGAAGCGCCCCATCGGAGGGAGTGGCGGCACTAGGGCTGCTGAAGCACCGGAGCACGGCGTGGAGATGGAGACAGAGGTTGCCATCACCGCCGGCGAGTTATCACTGCACCCTGACATCATCGATGGCATCGAGCTTCCACAGCTGGAGGCGAAATTCCACACCGACTCTGGTGACGACTCAGGCAACGACCCCGGCGACGACTCCAACGACCACTCCGACGACGAATCCGATGACGACGGACAACTGGTTAGTCATCTATACCCATTTATGTGTCAAATAGATCCTAGGGTTTCTCTGGTTACTCCCGCCTCCCCCTTTTTGGAATAGAACTCCTATTGTTTTGTTCTCCCAATCCATGAATTCTGAGTAAGTTTGGTTATATCCGTGTAGTGTATTCATTGTTTGAATGGTACAAGTCATAAGTGATTAGTTGTTTGATCTATGCAAATGATTTCTGCTAGTAATCGACTAGGGTTAGTGTTCGTGCTAATAATTCCTAGCCACAACTTGACAATTGATTTTGAATGACCTACATATATGTTTGTGCCATTATTTTCTTCAAGATTGGTCTGTACATAGACAATTGTGCTTAAAAATCAAACCATAATCTCTGTATATGTATAAAAAATAGCCGTAAATTCCTAATCCTACTTCACGGCATGTAAACATTGATTTGATGCCGAATTTGTTTTACTATTTGTATAGGTGTTGTCTGACGATGTGGACAACGAGGATGAAGATGGCCGGGGGAGGTACAAGAGACAAATCCTGAGGGAGCTTTATGCGGGAATGCATAACAGGCGTATTAGGACCTGGAACGTCGGCTATCGATGCCCATTTTGCAACCACAAGCTTCATGACGCGTATCAAAGTGTTCTGGCGCATGCAAGAGGACGGGCCGTTGGCTCCTTCAAGCAGAAGTATTCTCGCAAGGTGGCGCACGGCGCGTACACCGAGTACCTGGAGAAGCTTCAGGATCGTGCCAGCATGTGAGATGAGATGTGGGATCGAACTATGTACGCTTGAGTATGCTTAATGACGGTTGAACTATGCGTGTCTACGTGTATGCTTATTATCTATGTCTGAGTATGTTTCATCTATGTTTACTTATGTCTACCTATGGGATATGGATGCAATTAGTTCGATTGATGGAATCTACCTCCATCCTGGTTTATTGGTCCCCTTAGTAATTTGTGTTAAATTTTGACCAAAGATTTAACTGAAAAAATGTTAGCGCAGGTCAGCAAGAATTATACCGTTGGATGCGTATTTGAGCATAGTGTTCAATGATATAATTTTTTGGTGACATGCATAAACATTTCTTAGTTAAATATTTGGTCAAATTTGGTACAAATTACAAAGGGGGCCAATAAACCAGGACGGAGGTAGTACGTAATCACACACGGTTCCCAAAATTGCAACTATGTGCAATGACTTTCATTTTGCTTGTTGCATCAATCACACATGCTTGGCTCTAGCAAACCGTTACCTCCGAAATTCTTTGTGGGACAAAAAACCCTCACCACCCAATTCAGAAAATAAAAAAGAAAACCCTCACCATCCCCATGTCACAAAAACCCTCACCCCGCCAGGCACCCCCTCCGGTCCCCATTCACACCTGCACAAGTTCCTCCGTGTCTATGCATGGCATCGCCTATCGCGGTGGAAACCACTTAGCTTGACGACTGCCGCCGCCGCCGGGCTGCCAGCGAACCCCACCGCATTTCACCACCGCTTGCTGCCGCCTATCGCCATCGACTTTCTCGACGCTGCTCGCGGTCGACCCAACTCCACTCGGTTGGGGAATCCGCCGTACTGAGGGTTCTTTCTTATGGACAACAAGGTAAATAATTTAATGAGATATTATCTCATCGCTTATCCCAATTCATCTGCCTCCTTTGATCTGCCGCTCGAAATCGCCGTGAATTCATTTTTATTCGAGCTGATTTGAGGGTTTTCTTTCATTCATAGAGTGTACAGTGTGCGGACACATCAGGACTTGCGGCCTCCGCCAGATATTCCATCTCACCATACCAGATGACTTGAGGATGTGCGTGGTATGTTCAATCTCACCCTAAATCGGTTGGCATGGCCTACTTTCCTGAACATGTACTAAATATTGCTACATTTGGATAAAAGGTGCCACATGCACCATATACATCAAAGGGGATTTTCCCTCTTCTTTCTATATTAGGCAAATTAATGATGTATTGTTCTTTCGATTACTCTCATATTTCCATGACATCGTGTTTACCCTATCTGTTTAATTATATATTTTGTCCTTTAATTTCAACTGTTGTACAATTCTTTCAATTTGGGCCCATATTTGCATGTTACCATATTTTCTTTAACAATCCTACCATTTTCTGCAGCGCGTCCCTTGTTATGCAACAGAATCTGTAGTGCACTATCTTTCCCTTTACATAAATCAAGACTGCAGGGATGTCATACTAAACACAAACCATGGATTTACAACTGTTGCTACTTAAGACTTGATGAACGCGGTGGCTCCTATTTTGGCATTGGCCTTTGGAAAGAAATTTCTAAGTTTTATGTACTGAACGCTGGCACTATAATTGCACTGCACATAAAAGAGCTTGGTCATGAGATATACGCTAACTTCCCTGACGATATCATCTGTCCAGACTTTGTTCGAAGTAAGTTTTCTTTTCAAGTATCTGCATGTTGACTTACCCAGCAATATCAAATGAATTGTGTAGTATTTAAGCAACCAATTGTTATTCCATTTTCTTACGATATTCCTACCTAATAACTTCAGGTCACCAATAGACTTTTCTATTTCCCTGCTTTAACTAAATATTCCCTGTACTCCCACTTCTATCAGAAAGCGCCGCTGACAAGGAGACTCCGGAGGTGGAGAATGGGGCTGCCAACAAGCGGAGGCGGGGTGAGCAAGAACCGCAAGCGACTCCAAGGCCTAGACTTCATCAGCAGCCTCCCCGATGATATGTTGATAGTCATCATCTCCCTCCTCCTAATCAAGTATGGGGCGCGGACAACCGTCCTTTCCCGCCGGTGGCGCCCCCTATGGAACTCCACCCCTCTCGACCTCATCGACACCCACGAGCTCTTCCATGGCTATCGCAAAAGCTTGGATGCGTTCTCCAAGATCCTTGGCAGTCACCTTGGCCCAACCAGAGGCCTTAGAATGGGCAAGTTTAGTTCCAATGGCAAGGACCGAGCCAAGCTTGACGACTGGTTCCGATCCGCCGCCCTAGATCAGCTAGAGCAGCTCACTTTTGATGATGGGCATATGTGCTCGCTGCCAATGTCCGCGCTCCGCCTCGTGCCCACGCTGCATGTCGCCAAGTTCAGGAACTGCCACCCCCCCCCTAATGATGCGCCCACTCTTACTCTACCACGACTGAAGCACCTCGAGCTTGTCGTCGTCTGCCTCCCAAACGGTGACATGGAGCTCCTGCTCCGTGGGTGTACTACACTCGAGTACCTTCATTTTCAGGCGATCAATGGTTTCAGTAGCTTCCACATCACCGCCATGACTCTCCGGACTATTTATATGTGTTGCTGGTGCGACAGGAAGACATCACAAGATGTGTACCACGGTATGGTCATTGAGAACACACCTGCACTTGAGAGATTACTTGTAGTTGATCAAGAAGGTCCAACAAGAATCAATGTCATTTCTGTGCTGAAATTGACAGTGGCGGGCTACTCGTCTGACAAATACTCCGAACTTGTTATTGGATCAACACTCGTTCAGTTACAACAGCCTCCTTCTACCTCTCCTTCTACAAACTAACATTATTTCTAATTTTGAAGATGTATGTTCGTCTGTCATCCAGAAAATGATTCCGACAAGCTTGACCACGAAACTGCACACAGTGAAGGTCTTGGCACTAGAATCTATCGGCCCCAACCTGGAGGAAGTTGTCAGTTTCCTGAGATGCTTTCCGTTCCTGGAGAAGTTATACATCGAGGTGATGTCCCTTTCCTGTTAAATGTTAACCATAAGGGAGTTCAATTTGTGACACCTTTTCCAAGTTTACAATGACAATGTACTACGATTTCTGAAGGATACTTTTGGAGGATTTCAGTACAAACATGTCCCCCCCTATTGGTTTCTTGATCCATATGGTTAAAACCCATAAGCATTTGTCCTTTGAATTCATATGTACTAGTTTTCTTAGGGAACTTTTCATCCACTCCAACCTCTTGTGAAGAAGGCTACATTTTTCTAGATTGTAATCAAATGCCATGTTAATCATGTCAGATTGAAGATGGCATGTTAGTGCATTTTACAAATCCTGCAAACCAAATAGGCCTGTAGTAGTGTTCAAAACTGCATGTAGGCACTAACACATTTTCTTCTTTTGCAGATAAGATTAGGCCTAGTGGTGGATAATGTGATAAAATATAACAATCACGTCGACTGCCTAGATCTGCATCTCTTGGAAATTACTGTGAACTCCTACTGAGGGACCATACCGGAGATTATATCCGCCAAAAAATGAATGGTTTGTTGATCAGCGCCGGCGGCTGCGGCGGAATGGAATAGGCTCCAAAAATGTTGAATTTCATTTTAGAACTTCAGATGACAAAGGAATCAGAAGTCATCGTGTCAACCCCATACATGACTTCTCAGTGGCTGACCCCTTTGCAAAAATTATGAGGTTTTGAAACCAGACTTAGAAGTGGTAATATTAGTTTGAACCTCTCTGATATCCATGTTCAGCGGATCAACGCGAGCATTTGCAGCTGATGAGCTGAATTTCATTTCTAATATCAGTTTGAACCTTATAATCTTCGAATTTGAGCCATATAACTCTGGAATTTGAACCTTGTAATATTTCGACCTTTTGTGGTACAATCGTTGAAATGGCACCGTATGAGACTCGTATATTGGTAGCAATATTTTGACCTTAATATGAAATGGTCTTAGATTTTATTAACCATTATCGAATCTGTTTACCTTGTCGATCTCATAGCACACGATCTGTATAGCTAACTCGACTGCAATCTTCAACATTATTGCACATAGTTGGTTCCTTCAACCGTGTGCCATGTAGAGCGTAGAATTAATCATTGCACTCGAGTGTCCATCATCACCCTTCTGCGTAACTTTGACCTCATGACCCATGGGTAAACTTATGAACGAAGTCATTCCACACACTTCATTTTTACAAAGATTTTTGCCAATAAACGCCCACGATTTGTCCCTCTTCTAGCCGACACATGGGCAAACTAGCCAGGAGGAAGCTTGCGCAGTAAACTACGCGATACGTGGGAACAGGCTGATGTCGCTTGAAGCTACGTCGGTATTTCCCCAAAGAGGAAGGGATGATGCAGCACAACGGCGGTAGGTATTTCCCTCAGATATGAAACCAAGGTTATCGAACCAGTAGGAGAACCAAGCAACACAACATAAACAGCCCCTGCACACAAATAACAACACCTCGCAACCCGACGTGTTAAAGGGGTTGTCAATCCGTTTCAGGTACGGCGCCTCAAACGGTGCGTGGAAGGGAGAAAGTTGCAATAGATTGAATAAATAGATCGCAAATAAAATAAAGTGCAGCAAAGTATTTTTGTATTTTTGGTTTAATATATCTAAATAAAAAGTGCAAATAAAATAGATCGCAAAGCAAATAAATGAGAAAGAAGACCTAGGGGCCATAGATTTCACTAGTGACTTCTCTCGAGAAAGATAGCAAACGGTGGGTAAACAAATTACTGCTGGGCAATTGATAGAACCTCAAATAATTATGATGATATCCAGGCAATGATCATTACATAGGCATCACGTCCAAGATTAGTATACCGACTCCTGCCTATATCTACTACTATTACTCCACTTATCCAGCATGCATCTGGTGTATTAAGTTCACGAAAAGACGGAGTAATGCAATAAGAATGATGACATCATGTAGACAAGATCTATCTATGTAGAGATAGACCCCATCGTTTTATCCTTAGTAGCAATGATACATACGTGTCGTTGCCTTTTCTGTCACTAGGATCAAGCATCGTAAGATCAAACCCACTAACGGGCACCTCTTCCCATTGCAAGATAAATAGATCGAGTTGGCCAAACAAAACCCAAATATTGGAGAAGAAATACGAGGCTATAAGAGATCATGCATATAAGAGATCAAAGAAACTCAAATAACTTTCATGGATATGAAAAGATATGACTGATCATAAACTCAAAGTTCATCAGATCCTAACAAACACACCGCAAAAAGAGTTACATCATATGGATCCCCAAGAGACAATTTTATTGAGAATTCAGTGAGAGAGAGAGAGAGAAAGAGAGAGAGAGAGAAAGCCATCTCGCTACTAACTACGGACCCGAAGGTCTACAAAGAACTACTCATGCATCATCAGAGAGGCACCAATGGAGGTGGTGAACCCCATCCGAGCTGGTGTCTAGATTGGATCTGGTGGTTCTGGACTCTACAACGGCTGGATGAATATTTCGTCGACTCCCCTAGGGTTTCTGCAATATTGGGGTATTTATAGAGCAAAGAGGCGGTCCGGGGGCACCCGAGGTGGGCATAACCCACCAGTGCGCACCTGGGCCTCCTGGTACGCCCTGGCGGGTTGTCCCCTCCTCGGGACTCCCCCCCAGGTGCAACCAGGACCCAATAGTTTCCTTCTGGTCCATAAAAAAACCTTCTCAAAGTTTCGTGGCATTTGGACTCCGTTTGATATTGATTTCCTGCGATGTAAAAAACATGAAAAAAAACAGCAAAGATTATAAAGCATCCAAGATTGATAATAAAACAACATGGAACAATAAAAAATTATAGATACATTGGAGACGTATCAGCATGCCCAAGCTTAACTCCTGCTCGTCCTCGAGTAGGTAAGTGATAAAAACAGAAGTTTTTGATGTGGAGTGATATTTATCTTGCCATATCATATTCTTTTCTTTGTAGCATGGACATTTGGACTTTTATGTGATTCAAAGCAATAGTCTAGTTTTGACAGAATAATTTAGATACTCAAGTATATCAACAAGCAACCATGTATTTCAAAATAATAATGCTAAAATAAGTTATCCCTAGCCCATCATGCTCAAACATTGATCCATTCATGAAACACACTCGAATATTAGCTACACCCAATACTTAAGTACGATCATATTGCCTCTTAGTTGGTGCTTTTGTAAGAGAAGATGGAGACTCAAAATGAAAATAAAAATTGCATAAAGTAAAAGAAAGGCCCTTCGCAGAGGGAAGTAGGGATTTGTAGAGGTGCCAGAGCTCAAAGCAAAAAATTAGAGATAAAAACATTTTGAGAGGTGTATCCATCCCACCAACGAAAACGACTTAGAGTTCCCAACACTTTCCATGCTAGATATGACATAGGCGGTTCCCAAACAGAAAATAAAGTTTATTCCTTTTTCCACCATTCTTTCACTTTCCATGGCCAGTCGTATCCACGGTTGCCCTCCATACCAACATTTTCCAGGGAATTTATTATTTGACAACATAAAGTAAATTCAATTTTGCATTTCGGGACTGGGTATCCCTAAAACCTTTGCCTTACTCGTGCAATGACAATGAATAAACATTCATCGTGAGAATAACACATCCAGCATGGAAAATATTAGCCACCCGTTACCTTTCCGCGAGCGAAACAAACACACAAAAGAGAAGTTTTATTTCGAAAATTAGAAATGGCACATGCAAATTTGCTTAGAACGGCAAAATAATACCGCATATAGGTAGATATAGTGGACTCATGTGGCAAAACTGGTTTAAAGGATTTTGGATGCACAAGTAGAGGCCATACTTGGTGCAAAATGAAGGCTAGCAAAAGATTGAGAAGCGACCAACCAAGGAATGAATAATCTCATAAGCAACCATTAAGCATAATTAACACTGAATAATGCACGACAAGTAGGACATAATTTCATTGCATGACTATTGACTTTCGTGGATGCATACGGAATCACAAACCTTAACACCAACATTCTTACTAAAGCATAATTAATCATCAACAAAACTCACATATCACATCATCATATCTCAAAACTATTACTAGGAATCAAGTTTATTTTGTCCAATGATCTTCATGAAAGTTTTTTACTTGTCCTTCTTGGATATTTATCACTTTGGGACTAATTTTCATGTGTTGCTTTTCATAAGCTCAAACAAATATAAGCAAAGATCAAGAGCATAAATTTTTTTATTGCTCTCAAAATAATTTAAGTGAAGCAAAAGAGAACTTCAAAAACTTTACTAAATCTCAAATAAATTTAAGTGAAGCAAGAGATAATTTCTTCAAAAATACTAGGCACACCATGCTCAAAAAGATATAAGTGAAGCACTAGAGCAAGTCCTAGCTCATAAAAGATTTAAGTGAAGCATAGAGAGCAATTCTAACAAGTCATGAAATAATTTGGCTCTCTCAAATAGGTGTGCCCAGCAAGGATTGATGACTTAAAACTCAAAATAAAGCAAGCAAAGACTCATATCATACAAGACGCTCCAAGCAAAACACATATCATGTGACAAATAAAAATATAGCTTCGAGTAAAATACCGATAGTTGTTAGAAGAAAGAGGGGATGCCACTCGGGGGCATAACCAAGCTTAGTTGGTTGCTAATTGTCGGGGGGAATCGGCTTCCTCGAACACCTATGGGGACCGAGCCCCTTACTGGTTCCGCGGGGGGCGGAGGTTGCACAAAGAGCAGATCGAGGGGGTGCACACGAGGGATTTTACCCAGCTTCGGGCCGCAAGGATGCGTAAAACCCTACTGCTGCTTGGTGGATTGTATTGTGTTCTTGCTCGGGAGCGCGCGGTGCTACAGTACACGCGGGCCGCTGGCGAGGTCGGGCGTGGCGACGATGGGTCTCCCCTCCCTACGTGCGCATGGGGCCTCCTTTTATATGCTCAAGGGGTTACCCACAGGTGGCAGCGTAGGTGGGGGTAAAAATGGTAGAATGCTGTAATGGGTACAGCTGCCTGCATAGTGGCTGTACAGTGCTATCATACCTAACTCTGACGGCGGGGGACAAGGTCTTTAAATGCCCGTCTGCGTCGCCCAGACGAAGCAGGGAAGTGGACCGTCAGGAGCGCCACCGTTCGCCACGATGGCTACTCCGTCAGCTTCGCTTCGCCACCGCATGCCTCTGGCTGCACAGCCTCCCGCCACGTGCGCCTGAGGCGCCCCCCAGAGCGACACGTTGGTGGGTGAGCTGGAGCGCAGGCACGAGGTGGTAACTTGCCGCGGCAAGCGCCTTGCCGCGGTGGATGTCTTGTCGCGTCCGGGAGCTTGTTGCTCATCGGGCCATGCCGGGGCGCGGGGCGCGCCGTGGAGGGGTCCTTATCGTGCCGCGGATGGCCTTCCCGGTAAGCTCCTCTTGCCGGGGTCTTGTGCTTCGAGCGGTAGTCCTGGCAAGCTCCTCTTGCCAGGGCCTCGCCCTCTTCGGGTGACCTTCCCGGCAAGCTCCTCTTGCCGGGGCCTTGGCTCAAATGCTTTGTTCTTGAATGGCCCAAGAGGGGACCATTGAGGGTTTTGGCGATCACCTGGCAGGCCTTGCCGCGGGGTGCTACGACTGCCCGTGCACATGTTCGGGGTACTAAGGTACCCCTATTTTAGTACACCGACAGGAGCCCCCGGGCCTGGGCCACACACGGTGCCGAGCGCTGTTGAGCCAGGCCCAAAACAGTGCACGGGCACGCGCAGCCTGGGTCACGCTGTATCTTTTTCTGTGCCCACCACGTCCTCCCCGAACGGCACGCGTCGAATGCGGCATCGTGGGGAGAGGCGTGCGTGACGTGGGCGGCGTGCGCGGGGCCGAGCCCTGCAGGCATGCGTCACGTCGCAATAAATGGGGACGGTTCGTGCCATCTCCATAAGTGGAGGGAGGTGCGGAGGCGTGGCTCCTTCGCTGGACGGGGCCGAGGCACGGTTTCCGAGGCGCCCGTTCCCCACGATCACGGGGTGGGGGAGAGGTCGCCTCATCCGTCGCCTTGGTCCTGCGCGTCAGCCACGCGGCTTCTATGCACTTGGAGTTGCGGGCGGCGGAGGCAGGAAACAGGGTCGTTGCGGGTCGAGGCAGCAGGCCGGCCCCGGTCGCCTGGCCTCCCTGCGCCCTGATTGGCTGAGCGGGGCGGTCGAGTCCCCACCCTGCTCCTTTATAAGGAGCAAGAGGGGGGGCGACGGGAACCCACACTCCTCCATCTCTTCCTCTTCTTCATCCTCTGACCCCCACTCTCCATTAGCCATGGAGAAAGGGAATCCGGGTCCTTCATCGGTGGCGGCGAGGGTTGCCGCCAGGCAGCGCGCCCCTCCTCCCCTTGCACCCGCGGTGGCGGAGCCAGCCGCAAGGGGAAGGGGGAGGGGGCGAGGTCGTGGACGAGGGCGTGGACGAGACCGCGGCGCTCAGGAAAGAGGCGGGCGGGGCGACGCGCCGGCCTCGCCTCCGCCAGCGGCCCCTCTTCCCACGGCGGTCCATCTCGGGGACGATCCTTGCGAGTTCTTCGTCAAGCTGCGCCGGGCGCCTCGTCGTCGCCTCCGCCTCCCGGCTCCTTTCACGAGCGTGATGGAGATGGAGCAACCCGAGACGCTAAGGCTACGCATGAAGGGCTGCGGGATCAGCGGCACGCGGGTCCACGTCGAGTTCCCAGCCCCCGGCGTAGTGTATCTTGGCCGGGGGTGGAAGACATTCGCCCGTATCCACACCTTGACGGAGGGGTTCACCCTTCATTTCAAGTTGATGGAGGGCAATCTCCTCTCCGTCAAGGCCTTCGGGGACTTCGGGACCCGGGCCAGGTGCTGCGTGGATAGCTCCTCCGACAGCGAAAGCTCCTCCTCGAGCGAGAGCGATGAGGAGGGGAGCGACAGCGACGACGAGGGCAGCGGTCGTCGGGATGACGGGTCCGACTAGGCGCTGGTCGCAGCTCCGTGTGGCACCGGCGACCCCATCATCCGGGTCGCCGGCTCCTTGAGCTTCTCGGGGTCGTCTTCCCGGGCGGCTGGAGTGGCGAGGCTGCGGAAGAGGAGGACTGGCGGCAAGGCCGTCAACTCGGAGTACGAGGGCTAGGTGCCCCCGACAGCGTGTTGACGTCCCGCTGCCTCACTTCGAGCTCCATCTCCGGCGCCACCGCCACCATCCAGCCTCCGGAGCCCCCGGGGCGTTCTGTTGGTGTCTTCTGCCACCCGTAGCTTGTCTAGGCGCCCCTTTTGCCCTTTTCGCCTCCTTGTCCTACCTCCTGAGGAGAGAGACAAGAAAGGGATTACGGGCATCTTATCTTTTTTCAATCTGTAAGCCCTCGGGCCTTAGTCGCGTTTAAAACTTGTAATCCCATCTTTTCATGTTTTTCATTCTCTCTGAACTGTATCTGAGCGGAATTTTTTTAATGAAAAGGGGAAGTTTGCCGGGCCATTTGTCCCGTGGGTGGAACCCACGCCAAGGAGCGAACCCTTTGTATCGTTAGGATAGACATTTCTTCGCCCGGCAACAAGCCCTGCCGTCTTCCCGCGCCGCTCGGCCCTCCTCACACCCTTGGCGGAGGCGGGGAGAAGGCGGGTTCCGGCCCCTCGCTTCGCCCCTTTGCCGCCGCGACTACTACCAAGACGGGCCCCAGGAACGCGCTCTGGGGCCTGTCGCCGAGGGAGCACGGCAGCTTTTAGGGGAAAAAAGGGTTTTCGTATTCCACAGTTCATGAGAGAATGCATGACAAGGGATGCGAAAACTTATCTGGGGTTGCAGCCCCCGGCAACTTTGGCTTGCCGCGGACAAATCTTCGTACTGGCAGCCCCTGGCAATACTGGCTTGCCGGGGACCAGATGCTGGCCCGCCCTTCTTCTCTTCTTCGCCCTTGAGTGGTCTGGCCAGGATATACAAACCCCTGCGAACCAAAGGAAACGAAAGAACAGGAAAAAGGACGCAGACTCGACCTCTAAGCTAGGGGTTAGCAGCTGTTAGGCACTATCAACCCTAACCAAGGATGAGACTCGACTCAGCATGCATGCTAAAACTTAGGGCGCCAGCGCTTCATTTCTGCTGCTCAGGGTCTGCGCCTGGCTTTGTACAAAGGATTACATGCAACTGCGGCAAGACTTGTACAAAAGGTTGGTTGCCGGGCGGGCCCCGCCAACCGCGCCTTACGGGTAAAACTTACGAAGATGCTCAATATTTCAGGAGTTGCTCAACGGAGTGCCATCTTCGGTCTCGAGGCGGACAGCGCCGGGCCTCGTGACTCGTCTCACCCGGTAAGGGTCTTCCCACTTCGGCATCAACTTGCTATGATTCTTGGCGGACGGGGCGCGCCGAAGAACAAGGTCGCATTCCTCGAAGCTTCTGGCTTTAACTTTGCGGCTATGGTAGCGACGCAAAGCTTGCTGGTAGCGAGAGGCTCACACAGCAGCCTGAAAACGATCTTCCTCAAGGAGCAGCGCGTCATCTTCACGCAGCCGCTCTTGCTCAAGCTCATCATAAGCGAGCACTCGAGGTGACCCGTATACGAGTTCCGTGGGGGTAACTGCTTCTGCTCCATAGACTAGAGCGAATGGTGTCTGGCCAATGGCTCGATTTGGGGTCGTTCTGATCGACCAAAGAGCCACCGGCAGCTCCTCGATCCAGTTTCTTCCGCACTTGTGCAGCCTGTCGAAAGTTCTGGTCTTGAGCCCGCGCAATACTTCGGCGTTGGCCCTTTCAGCTTGACCGTTGCTCCTGGGGTGAGCAACAGAAGCGAAGCAGACCTTGGCGCCGAGATCTTGGACGTACTGCATGAAGGCGCGGCTCGTGAATTGCGTACTGTTATCGGTGATGATCCTGTTGGGGATCCCGAAGCGGCAGACAATCGACCTGAAGAACTTGATGGCTGACTATGCTGTCACCTTCCTCACTGGTTCCACTTCCGGCCACTTTGTGAACTTGTCGATTGCGACGTACAAGTACTCAAAGCCCCCGACAGCTCGGGGGAAGGGGCCGAGGATGTCGAGCCCCCAGACCGAAAATGGCCAGGATAAAGGGATCGTCTGGAGAGCTTGAGCTGGCTGGTGTATCTGCTTGGAATGGAACTGGCACGCTTCACACTTGGTTACTTGTGCAGTTGCATCCTGGAGGGCTGTCGGCCAGAAGAAACCTTGCCGGAACGCTTTGCCGGCAAGTGCTCTTGCGCCAATGTGGTGACCACATATGCCTCCATGTATCTCTGCCAACAGCTGCTGTCCGTCTTCCCGGGAAATACACTTCAATTTCACCCCGTTGCGCCCTCTTCTGTATAGTGTGTTGCCGACAAACTGGTACATACTCGAGCGCCGGGCTACTCTTTCCGCTTCCTCTTGTTCTTTGGGAAGTTCTCCGTGCTGGAGGAAATGGACAGTTTGCCGCGCCCATGCTGGAGCCTGCGGCTCGACAACAAGGGTTGAAGGCACTTCTGCCGCTGCGGGAACGTCCGCTTCTACGGCGAGGATCTGGGGCTCGGCCGGAGCTTGACGTTCCCCGGCAAGCTTGCCGGAACCAAACTTGTCGGGAGCGCCTGCTTCTACGGAACAAACCCTGGGGTTTTCCGGAGCAGACGGTTCCTTAGCGCTCTTGGCGTCGATCTTGGGGACCTTCTTGGCGGCGGCTCCGGGAAGCTCTGCCGGAAGATAGTCGCCGGAGACCAACTTCCTCTTCTTGCTCTGTCTGGTTGATGGCGTTACGGACGGCTGAGTCAGCTTGAGCACAAAGGTCCCTGGTTCCACGGGTAACTTAAATGATGCGCACTTTGACAGGCCGTCAGCGATGTCATTCTCAGCTCTTGGAATGTGTTCCATCTGCAGGCCGTCAAAGCGCTCTTCCAGCTTCCTCACTTCGTCAACGTACGCTTCCATCAACGGACTCTGGTAATCCTTGTTCACTTGGCGGACGACGAGCTGTGAGTCACCCCTGACAATGAGCTTCTTGATCCCAAGTTCTGCCGCGATCCTGAGGCCGGCAAGCAAACCTTCATACTCTGCAATATTGTTGGTTGCTTGTTCCTTGGGGAAGTGCATCTGGACCACGTACTTGAGGTGCTCTCCGGTGGGCGCGACAAGTAACGCGTCGGCGCCGGCGCCTTGCAGCAAGAAGGCACCATCAAAGTACATCAGCCACTCTTTACTTGCTTCTTTGGTGGGGATGCTCGTCTCTGGGATATCTTCGTCCGGTGTTGGTGTCCACTCCGCTATGAACTCCGCCAATGCTCTGCTTTGGATAGTCGAGGTGCTCTCGAACTGGAGACCGAAGCTCGACAGTTCTAGTGCCCACTCGACAATCCTGCCTGTTGCTTCTGGATTTTGCAGTATCCTCTTCAGCGGAAAGCGGGTGACAACTGTAATCTCGTGTGCTTGGAAGTAATGGCGCAGCTTTCTCGAGGCCATGAGGAGGCCGAAAAGCAATTTATGCACACCAGAGTACCTTGACCTGGCCCCCTGCAGAAGGGAGCTGACAAAGTAAACTGGGCGCTGCACCATTTTCTTCTTCTGCACCTCCACTTGCTCCTGCGCAGAGTCATCCTTGTCGGGGCCAGAGCTTGTCGGGGAAGCCCCCTGCTTGTCGCTGGACGTGCTTGCCGCGGCTGCTGGCTCATCATCTGCCTCCCTCTCTGCTACTAACGCAGCACTAACCACTTGATTGGTTGCCGCCAGGTATAGCAGCAACCTCTCTTGTGGTTTAGGCGCGACAAGTATCGGAGCGGAGGACAGGTACTTCTTCAGGTCCCGCAGCGCAGCCTCCGCTTCCGGAGCCCATTTCACTGGACCCGCCTTTTTCAAAATTTTGAAAAATGGCAGGGCGCGTTCTGCAGACTTAGAGATAAACCTGCTGAGAGCCGCGACGCAGCCGGCAAGCCTTCGTACGTCCTTGACACGGGTTGGTGCCTCAATCTGCTCGATGGACTTGATCTTGTCTGGGTTGGCTTCTATTCGTCGCTGAGACACGAAGAACCCGAGAAGCTTGCCGGAAGGGACTCCGAACACGCACTTCTCGGGGTTGAGCTTGAGGCTGATCCTGCGCAGGTTCGCAAAGGTCTCTTCTAAGTCTTGAATCAGGGTTGCCCTGTCTCTGCTCTTGACCACTATATCATCCATGTAGGCCTCCACATTCCTATGGATTTGCGGCTCAAAAGCAGTGTGGACAACCCTCGCAAATGTCGAACAGGCGTTCTTCAGTCCGAAAGGCATCCGTACGAAACAGTACGTGCCACATGGAGTGATGAACGCGGTCTTCTCTTCATCTTCTTCAGCCATGAAGATCTGATGATATCCAGAGTAGGCGTCGAGAAATGAAAGCAGATCGCATCCGGCCGTGGAGTTAACAATCTGGTCAATGCGCAACAAGGGGAAGGGATCTTTGGGACAAGCTTTGTTAACATCAGTGAAGTCGATGCAAAGCCTCCATTTCCCGTTTGCTTTGCGCACGACAACAGGATTGGCCAACCACGTCGGATGGAGCACACCTCTGACGAGGCCTGCCGCTTCCAACTTCTTGATCTCTTCTGCGATGAACTCTTGGCGCTCCACTGCTTGCTTCCTGACTCTCTGCTTGATGGGCCGCGCGTGAGGACAGAAGGCGAGGTGGTGCTCAATCACTTTCCTGGGAATGCCGGGGATGTCAAATGGCTGCCAGGCAAACACATCGACATTCGCCCGCGGGAAAGTAACGAGCGCGCTTTCCTATTTGGGGCCGAGCGTGGCACTGATGGTGAAGGTACCACCAGTGCCGTCCTCCTTGGCGGGCACCTTCTTGGTCGTTGGCGGAGCCGCCATTGTCTTCTTACTCTTGCCGGTGGAGCTCGATGGCGCGTCCTCGACGGTAGCGCAGCACTCCGGAGAGGTGCGCTTGCCGGAGTGGGCGCCAGAGCACTTGCCGGGCTTGGTCCTCTTCTTTCCTCCGGGAGCTTCAGCGGCAAGCGGCTTGTGATCCGCTGCGGCTGCTGCTTCCCGGTAGATCTTGTCGGCACAGATAAGGGCATCTTTCTTGTCGCCGGGGACAGAGATGACGCTTATCGGGCCTGGCATCTTGAGCATGTTGTAGGCGTAGTGAGAGGCTGCCATGAACTTGGCGAGCGCTGGACGGCCGAGGATTCCATTGTATGGCAATGGAAGATCGGCAACGTCAAAAGTGATCCTCCTTGTCCTGAAGTTCAGCTCGCTGCCAAATGTTACTGGCAACGTTATCTTCCCCTTCGGCTTGCTCCTTCCCGGGTTGATTCCTTGGAACGTGCCGGTTTCTTCGAGCTCGCTGTCGGGGACTTGGAGTTTCCGAAGCACAGCGGAGGAGATCAGGTTCAAGCCGGCCCCGCCGTCAACTAGCATCTTAGTGACCTTGAGGTTGCGGACTGTTGGTGAAACCAACATCGGCAAGCACCCGATCGCAATAGTGCGATCAGGGTGGTCCTCAATGTCAAAGATGATAGGCGTGCCGGACCATTTCAGAGGCTTGCGCGACTCGACGGGTGGCTCCGCTGCATTGACTTCCCGCGCCCACTACTTGAGCTGGCGGTGAGAAGTATGCAGGGAGGCGCCGCCGTCTACGCACAAAACCTCTGTGGCTCTCTGAAACTCCTGCTCACTGGTCTCGACGTCATCCATGTCTTCGTCTTCGTCGTCGTCTTCGTTCTTGTCGCGGCCGCGGGGAGGTCGCTCCGCTTGCCGTTGCTTGTCCTTGTCGCGGCGTCCTCCCTAGCCGGGGCGCTTCGTGCCTGATCCTCCGCCACCTCCCCGGGCTCTCTCCTTGTCGCGCCGCTCGTACTCGGCCTTTTGCAGCTCGACGAGCCGCTCGACCTGCTTGCAGCTCTGGAGGTCATGGCCCTTGGTGCGGTGGATCTTGCAGTACTGTTTGCTGGTGCCGTCCCGTTTGTCGGCAGCCGCCACGGCCTGGCAGTGGACGCATCCGGCAATCTCCTTGCCGGAGCTGCCAGCCTGGGCCTTCTTGGCGGCGCCTTCATCGACGGACTGCTCAACAACCAGTACCTCTTGGCTCTTCTTCTTCCTGTTACTCCGCCGCCGGCCCTTCTTCGCCGGGGCGGTATCCTCGCTGTCAGATCCTCCTACTCCAGTGTTCTCTCCGGGGAGTTTCCTCCCTTCCTCAGCACGGGCACACTTGTCGGCCAGGGCATATAGCTCGCTGACGTCTTTGATCTTGCACATCGCCATCTCCTCCCGCATCCTGCGGTTACGCACGTTCTGGTGGAACGCGCTGATGACCGCGGCGGGGTGGACGTCTGGGATGTTGTAGTGTACACGGCTGAATCTCTGGATGAACTTGCGCAGAGGTTCTCCCTCCTTCTGGACGAGCAGGTGAAGATCGCTCGCCTGGCCATGGGGTTTGTGGCCGCCCGTGAAGGCGCCAACAAACTGATGGCACAAGTCTGTCCAGGAGGTTATGGAGTTGTCCGGCAAGTGCATGAGCCAGGATTTGACGTTGGATTTGAGCACCAGCGGGAAGTAGTTGGCAAGGATCTTGTCGTCTCGCCCCCCGGCAGCCTGCACCGCAATGGTGTAGATGCTGAGGAACTCCGACGGATGCGACTTGCCGTCGTACTTCTCTGGCACGTCTGGCTTGAAATTCTTTGTGCTGGGCCACTGGACTTGCCGCAGCTCACGGGTGAACGCAGGGCAGCCCACCGCGTACGGCAGGTCGCCTGGTTCCCCCGGAGCATGCATGTCGACAGAGGGCCCAGCGCGGTGGTCTGATTGACGTCGTGCTTCTCTCCGACGCTCGATGCGAATACGAGCGTCCTCTTGCTCTCGCTCGTGAAGAACTTGGCGTTGATCGCGACGAGTTCGCGGATTTGACGACGCGGTGGAGTCGTTGTCGTGGTGATTCCGACGAGTCGGCGATCTCGGCCTCTGGGGCGGGGAGTGCACGGTGGTCGCACCCCCGCCGGTCCCGGCACCATCGGTCCTCGCCTGGCCGTCCCGCCGTGGCTGCGACGCGTTGTGCTGCCGCGGGGTGTCGCCGTTAGCGAAACCGATGAGGCTCTGTATCGTGGCCCTCCAGTCGTCGAGCTTGTCCACCGTTGGACGGTAGTCTAGGAGCAGTTGAGCTCGCGCCAGAGCTTCTGCCGGAGTGGCGGGCAGCGGTGGTGAACGGCGCGTGGAGCGGGACGTGCTCGAACTTCTAACTACGTTAGAAGGAGCAACACCCGGACCAGGCAGCCACGCCACGCTCGTGCCAGCACGTTGGTGTGAGTGCTGGCCTTGAGCGCCCTGGGATCCGCCGGCTCGATTTGGGTCCAGCGAGCGTATGGTACCGTGGGCGCCAAGACGCTGCTGGTCCCGTGCCTCCTGAGAGGGGCGCGGTGCATGTTCGGACGTCGTGGCGCCATGAGTTGGCTCGACGACGCCCGTCCCGCCGCCGGTGCCGTCCCCGCCACCCGTTTGCTCCAAGGGCGGCGGGTTCGACGCGGACGGACCGGCCACCTCCGGGGCCTTCTTCTTCGGCGGCATGTCGACGAGGATGGAGGAGATCTAGTTGGTGCAGGCGCCGGATCAGGTTCGCACAACTTCGACGCCCCCTACCTGGCGCGCCAAAGATGTCGGGGGGAATCGGCTTCCTCGAACACCTATGGGGACCGAGCCCCTTACTGGTTCGGCGGGGGCGGAGGTTGCACAAAGAGCAGATCGAGGCGGTGCACACGAGGGATTTTACCCAGCTTCGGGCCGCAAGGATGCGTAAAACCCTACTGCTGCTTGGTGGATTGTATTGTGTTCTTGCTCGGGAGCGCGCGGTGCTACAGTACACGCGGGCCGCTGGCGAGGTCGGGCATGGCGACGATGGGTCTCCCCTCCCTACGTGCGCATGGGGCCTCCTTTTATATGCTCAAGGGGTTACCCACAGGTGGCAGCATAGGTGGGGGTAAAAATGATAGAATGCTGTAATGGGTACAGCTGCCTGCACAGTGGCTGTACAGTGCTATCATACCTAGCTCTGACGGCGGGGGACAAGGGCATTAAATGCCCGTCTGCGTCGCCCAGACGGAGTAGGGAAGTGGACCGTCAGGAGCGCCACCGTTCGCCACGATGGCTACTCCGTCAGCTTCGCTTCGCCACCGCATGCCTCTGGCTGCACAGCCTCCCGCCACGTGCGCCTGAGGCGCCCCCAGAGCGACACGTTGGTGGGTGAGCTGGAGCGCAGGCACGAGGTGGTAACTTGCCGCGGCAAGCGCCTTGCCGCGGTGGATGTCTTGTCGCGCCCGGGAGCTTGTTGCTCACCGGGCTTTGCCGGGGCGCGGGGCGCGCCGTGGCGGGGTCCTTGTCGTGCCGCGGATGGCCTTCCCGGTAAACTCCTCTTGCCGGGGTCTTGTGCTTCGAGCGGTAGTCCTGGCAAGCTCCTCTTGCCAGGGCCTCGCCCTCTTCGGGTGACCTTCCCGGCAAGCTCCTCTTGCCGGGGCCTTGGCTCAAATGCTTTGTTCTTGAATGGCCCAAGAGGGGACCATTGAGGGTTTTGGCGATCGCCTGGCAGGCCTTGCCGCGGGGTGCTACGACTGCCCGTACACAAGTTCGGGGTACTAAGGTACCCCTATTTTAGTACACCGACACTAATTATTGGATAATATCTTAGGATGTCGGGGCATCCCCAAGCTTAGGCTCTTCTATCATTCTTTCATCCATCGTAAGATAACCCAAAAGTTGAAAACTTTAATCACACAAAACTCACCAAAACCTTCGTGAGATCCGTTAGTATAAGAAAGCAAACCACTACTATAAGTATTGTATCAAACCAATTCATATTTTGTTTTTGTATTATATCTACTGTATTCCAACTTTTCTATGGCAAAAACTCATCAAAGAAAACCATAGAGCCATCAAAATAAGCACACAACACAAAGAGAACAAAATATGTCAAAATAGAATAGTTTGTAGCAATCCGACTTGTTCAAATACTTATGGAACTCTAAAAATTCTTAAAAACTAGGACGACCTGGGTAATTTGTATATTAATCATCTGCAAAAAGAATTGGCATTTTATCACTCTCTGGTGATTTTTAACAATTATTTTCGTGAGCACAAAGTTTCTGTCTTTTTCAGCAAGATCAAACAACTATCACCCAAGAAGATCATATTGGTTCTACTTGGCACAAACACTAACTAAAACAAAAAAAACAATCATAACAGTAGTATAATTGTGCTAACACTCAAGAACAGAAAGAAAAAGGCAAAAATAAAATTTATTCATTGGGTTGCTTGCCAACAAGCGCTATAGTTTTACGCCCTTAGCTAGGCATAAAGCAAGGATTTAAATTTTGTCATACTTGTCCAACTCTTCAATCAAACACTTAGAATCCTTCAAAGATTTAGCAGAAAGATCTTCAATAACAATACTCCTAGGAATAAATTTAAAGATTTCATTCTTGCAAAAAGGCTCCCTTATCACTTCAACATAATCTGGGTGAACACTAACATCTTAAGATCTTCGTTATTACTAATACTAGAAGTTGCACCCTTGTTCCTAGTAGCTTTACCACGCCTTGTGAGAGTTTTCTCGATAATTTTAGCGAAACCAAAAGCCGTGCTTAGATTACTAAAAATTTCTTCTAATTTATCAATCTGAGACGGAATTTCTTCTATTCTTTCATGGATTAAGGTACCCCTTTCTTTCATCAACTTAAAAATATCTCCAGCTTTTGAACCAATATTAGTGGCAAAATTATGCATCTTTTTATATATAATTTCCATATGGTCTTCGGTGAGCATTTTCTTTTCAATAGCATCTAGTCTTTTCATAACATGCTCAAGAGTCATGATTGTTTCATTAATCATGAGAGGTGGTGATCCCACTAAATTTCCCATAGCATTAAAAGCATCAAGAGAGGGACACATCAAGAAATTTCCGCGGGTAATCGTATCAAAGACGAATCTATACCAAGTGGTGATTTTAACATAAAAACAGCAAAGAAGAACAATGGTAGATTGCTCATGGATGGATCTATTACGAGCATTGCAAATTCTATACCAAGCATCTTTTAAATTTTCTCCTCCCCTTTGTTTAAAGTTGAGAACTTTGTTCTCGGGAGTGCAAGCGATAGACGAGGAATTACCCATAACGGCAAACAAGATCTCACACACACAAAAGCAGATCCGGCAAGAAAACGAAAACGAAAAAAGAAAGGCGAATAAAACGGCAATTTTTTTATGAAGTGGGGGAGAGGAAAATGAGAGGCAAATGGCAAACAATGTAAATTGCGAGGAGATGAGATTTGTGACTAGGAACCTGGTATATGTTGAAGATCCTCCCCGACAACAGCGCCAGAAATTCCTTTTGATGTCGCTTGAAGCTATGTCGCTATTTCCCCAAAGAGGAAGAGATGATGCAGCACAACGGCGGTAGGTATTTCCCTCAGATATGAAACCAAGGTTATCGAACCAGTAGGAGAACCAAGCAACACAACGTAAATAGCCCCTGTATACAAATAACAACACCTCGCAATCCGACGTGTTAAAGGAGTTGTCAATCCCTTACAGGTACGGCGCCTCAAACGGTGCATGGACGGGAGAAAGTTGCAATAGATTGAATAAATAGATTGCAAATAAAATAAAGTGCAGCAAAGTATTTTTGTATTTTTGGTTTAATAGATCTGAGTAAAAAGTGCAAATAAAACATATCACAAAGCAAATAAATGAGAAAGAAGACCCGGGGGCCGTAGATTTCACTAGTGGCTTCTCTCGAGAAAGATAGCAAACGGTGGGTAAATAAATTACTGTTGGGCAGTTGATAGAACCTCAAATAATTATGACGATATCCAGGCAATGATCATTACATAGGCATCACGTCCAAGATTAGTAGACCGACTCATGGCTGCATCTACTACTATTACTCCACACATAGACTACTATCCAGCATGCATCTGGTGTATTAAGTTTATGGAAAAACCGAGTAATGCAATAAGAATGATGACATGATGTAGACAAAATCTATCTATGTAGAGATAGACCCCATCGTTTTATTCCTAGTAGCAACGATACATATGTGTCGTTTCACTTTCTGTCACTGGGATTAAGCACCGTAAGATCGAACCGACTACCGGGCACCTCTTCCCATTGCAAGACAAATAGATCAAGTTGGCCAAACAAAACCCAAATATCGGAGAAGAAATATGAGGCTATAAGAGATCATGCATATAAGAGATCAAAGAAACTCAAATAACTTTCATGGATATAAAAATATATGACTGATCATAAACTCAAAGTTCATTAGATCCCAACAATCACACGGCAAAAAGACTTACATCATATGGATCTCCAAGAGACCATTGTACTGAGAATTCAGTGAGAGAAAGTCATCTAGCTACTAACTACGGACCCGAAGGTCTACAAAGAACTACTCAGCATCATCAGAGAGGCACCAATGGAGGTGGTGAACCCCATCCGAGATGGTGTCTAGATTGGACTACTGTCCCACGGATTGATAAACCTTAGGTCATCCACTTGAGGGAAATTTGGTACTGTCCTACAAGCCTCTGCACTTGGAGGCCCAACAACGTCTACAAGAAGAAGGTTGCATAGTAGACATCATTGCTTGTCGAGGAGAAGTACCAGGTGGTCGGGTTCGGCCTCAAGTACACCCTAACTCGTGTTAGGTCTCGTCCCAAGGTCGTCGTCACCCAGATGTGCGTGTGCAACCACGTCCTCTTCTACCACTACTGCCTGGCCACAAGGCCTTGCGAGCGTTTCACCACGTTTGTCAATAGCCCCCACTACATATTCGCTACGGTGGACATCACCAACGATGTAAAGGCGCACGAGAATTTGGGCATCGCCTGCCAGAATCTCGTCGACATCCAGGGCCAATACAAGATCTGGGGCAGCAAGGAGCATAAGAAGGACTCACTGGTTCACCTCACTGAGGCCATCATCGACCCCTACTATAAAGACATGAAGGATTCCTGCAACAAGGACAAGCGTGCCTGGCACTTGGCCTAGATGGAGAAACTCGACAAAGCTCACATCGTGTACGCGACCAAGGAGGCATACACGAGCTACGACATGTACAGGCGGATCGGTGACATGAGGAAGTGCCTCCTTCGCCAAAATAGCCAGGGATCCAGCTGGAAGCAGAGCAATGGCAAGCGTCATCGCAACAATAAGTAGATGATTAGATGCTCGATTCTCCTAGTTTAGTATGCATGTAGTTGCTTACTTTGGTGTGTGGAATGTTATGTGTGTAGTCACTTATGCAATTGTACGCTTAATTTGGTTTTGCAATGCTGTCTTTTTTAAGTATATATGTTGGATGCTCTTTTGACAGAGCAAATCACATCGCACATGGACTAAACGATGGAACCCATCGGTGATGATTTCATTAATCACTGACAATTGTATACCAGCAATCGTTTGCTCACAACACACACAGCTTGTTAGCAGGAATCGTCTGTGTTGTTATCGGTCTTCCCACACATTTCCAATTACACACATGTTTGCCGCGTATCACACACATCTTGTTAAGTTGAACCGTTTATGTTCTCTTGGCTCAACGCAAACAGTTCATCTGAGTGAATTTTATGCCATATATCGCACACACCTTGATCTGGCTAACAGTTTCTTTTGTGTTGACTAATCACAAACAGTTCATCCGAGTGAACTGTATGCTGTATATCGCACACACCTTCATCTGGCTGTCCGTTTTTGTTCTTCTGCCTCATCGCAAACAGTTCATTGAACTGAATCGTATGCCCCTCATCGCACACACAACTAAATTCTAAACTGTGTTTGATGCATCTGTCATGGCAAACGTTTTGCATCTTTTTGACAGTTTTTTAACATCCTCATTTCCGATTAATGCATCGCACATAGTTTTGTTGAAGGGTCTCTGATCATAGTGTTGAATTAGCAGCATCCTACAGTAGTGCCACCTACCATCCACAAGGGTGGGGTGTGCCCCAGACCCCTGGGCGCGCCCCCTGCCTTGTGGGCCACCTAGCAGGCCCCCGATGCCCATCTTCTGCTATATGATGTGTTTTGACCTGGAAAAAATCAAAAGGAAGCTTTCGGGATGAAGCGCCGCCGTCTCGAGGCGGAACTTGGGCAGAACCAATCTAGGGCTCCGGCGGAGCTATTCTGCCGGGGAAACTTCCCTCCGGGAGAGGGAAATCGAAGCCATCGTCACCACCAATGATCCTCTCATCGAGATGGGGTCAATCTCCATCAACATCTTCACCAGCACCATTTCCTCTCAAAACCTAGTTCATCTCTTGTATCGGATCTTTGTCTCAAAACCTCAGATTAGTACCTGTGGGTTGCTAGTAGTGTTGATTACTCCTTGGACTTGATGCTAGTTGGTTTATTCGGTGGAAGATCATCTGTTCAGATCCTTAAGTATAATTAATACTCATCTGGTCGTGAACATGAATATGCTTTGTGAGTAGTTACGTTTGTTCCTAAGGACATGGAAGAAGTCTTGTTATAAGTAATCATGTGAATTTGGTATTCGTTCGATATTTTGATGAGATGTATGTTGTCTCTCCTCTAGTGGTGTTATGTGAACGTCGACTACATGACACTTCACCATTGTTTGGGCCTAAGGGAAGGCATTGGGAAGTAATAAGTAGATGATGGGTTGCTAGAGGGACAGAAACTTAAACCCTAGTTTATGTGTTGCTTCGTAAGGGCTGATTTGGATCCATATATTTCATGTTATGGTTAGATTTATCCTAATTCTTCTTTCGTAGTTGCGGATGCTTGCGAGAGGGGTTAATCATAAGTGGGAGGCATGTCCAAGAAAGGGCAACACCCAAGCACCGGTCCACCCACATATCGAATTATCAAAGTAACGAACGCGAATCATATGAGCATGATGAAAACTAGCTTGACAGTAATTCCCATGTGTCCTCGGGAGCGCTTTGCTTTATATAAGAGTTCGTCCAGGCTTGTCCTTTGCTACAAAAAGGATTGGGCCACCTTGCTGCACCTTAGTTACTTTTTTTACATGTTACCCGTTACGAATTATCTTATCACATAACTATCTATTACCGATAACTTCAGTGCTTGCATAGAATACCTTGCTGAAAACCGCTTGTCATTTCCTTCTGCTCCTTGTTGGGTTTGACACTCTTACTTATCGAAAGGAGTACGGTAGATCCCCTATACTTGTGGGTCATCACCAATCTATGCACCTGCACAAACTAACAAAGACTTGCACGCAACGCGAAAAGGGGGTTGTTAATCCCTTCACGGTCACGAACAGGAGTGAGATCTAATAGAGATCGAACATATAAAGGACGCTAGGCAACCCGCCATTCTGGAGACCTTCCCGCGCGCACGATTGCTGGCTGTTCGATCAGCTTTTTCGATCGTTTTTGACCCTCGATTTTTACTATTCACTTCTATGTTTGGTTACAACTTTGACTGCTTTACTGGGTGGCTGCCATTGGGCCCATAAAATCATTGGTCCACACGACAGCGGAGTGCTCTCGACTCGTTCCGTGACACTCGTAAAAAAGACCTAGATCGACCAGTCAAAACAGATCACGCCCTCCTCGTTCCTTCCACTCCCTCGACACCACCTCCTCCCCGTCCGGCGGCGCCTCCTCCTTCCTCCCCCATCCGGCGGCGCCTCCTCCTTCCTCCCCCGTCCGGTGGCGCCTCCTCCTTCCTCCCCCTTCCGGCGGCGCCTCTTCCCTCCTTCCCACGGTCTCCCGCATCGTGCCACCACCAGCTGGCTACACCACATCCTCAGCTATCCAGCCCGCTTCCACAATGGATAAGGGGAGCATGGGCTGCTGCTCCGCTGCCGCTGCCACGCCGCCTCTTCTTCTACCTCAGCTCAACATGAAAATCTTGGGCCGCGGCTGCACTGCACGAGGGGGCGCCACCAATATGCTTTGCGTCTCTATGAGCCAACGGGGCAACCATGGATTCGCTGCGGCATCGACGCCCATCTCAAGGTGTGGAAATCGTTCTTACCTTGCCTCCTACCGCCAACCTGGAACAACATCTCTCTAAATCCATCCCTGATCCGCAACACCTTTTTTTGGGAGGTTGCAGGCGTGCGCGGCATATGTTTGCGTAAATGCCCGAGTTGGAAAGACTTCTTTTTGTGTACATCTTCTTTTGTTTGATCTGTGTGATCTATTGTCTTCTTTTAGCTTGCTTCAACTTAGGCCCTGAACATGCTCATAGTCTTTCAAAAAAAACTGGCTGTAGTAACATCTATTTACATAAAAACTGGATCACTTGTAAGTCCTAATAGTAATATTGATCACTATTTTAAAGGCTAGCGACAGATTCAACATAAACTTTCAACTTGAGCATCTTTCATGACCTATATATGACAAGGAGGTACTTCCTCCATAAAGAAATACAAGAGCGTTTAGATCACTAAACTACCAGCTACATTAGTGATCTAAACGCTCTTATATTTCTTACAATGGGCGGAAGAAAATAAAATGCCAATGACAGAGATAAGAAAGCCAACCGTCGTGAAATAAACAATTGTAGTTCTGTGATTATGTGTACATCTTCAAAAAAAGAAATATTTCGACAAGGAGCAATTACACAATTTGATTATGGTTACTACTTTTGATTATACTTTGCAAGCAGTTCTGTGAAGCCAGTGTGTCATGTACTTAGAACTTCTGTTGATCTGCAGTGAATCAACCGACATCGGAGAAATCAGGTTCATAGATGGCTGCTTTATGCCGGGGTGAACGAGCTTCCGTTAGGCCGTTGATTTCCCAATGAAGGAGCTTCGAGGCAAGCACTGCAATGATGTAGTTTTGTATATGGCATAACCTGTAGGAACCCTTTTCTTGTTTCTTTTTCTTCTTGGTTTCGCTCCTTTTGATTAATGCCAATTATTCTAGCTATTTTCGTTGTACCCAGGTGCCTGTGAGATCTTTACAGACAGAATTCGTGTCGATTTGTTCAGTTGTGGCACGTATCGCAGCTACAACAGTCTGGTAATTAGTCCTCAAATAAGGTAGTTTTCCTCTCCCCTTTGTATATCATCGATATATGTCGTGGTTGCTTGCCATAGCTGAAGCGAGGACTCTAAATGTATTTTCGTGTTCTCCCTTATTATGTTAATCGAGTTGTATGTGTTCTGTTAGTCTATTTTCATTTGTCTACTTTTTACATAATTTCAAAGATGCAAATTTCTCTCATGTAGTTGCCTCATTCTTCATATATATACTAACCCTCTCCTAAATGATAGATGAGGTAGGTGACTTATCTCTGTTATTTTCCTTTCTGTAAATTAGACCAATAGTATATTTTAGTCAACTTAAGGGTACGTTGAATATGGCAGTTAATGAAGATGGTCATTCTTGATGTTGAAAGTACACAATCTACTCATTTTAAAGCAGTACCTTATCTTTATGACAAGACTAAGCTGCTACTTTAGCAAGTGTTTTACTTCAACACAGATTGCACCCTTATAATTTAGCTTTGCTGAATACACTATATTTACTTAAATTATCTTTTGAGTTAGCAAATAATGATCAGCTAACGATGTTTTAGCCGATGATTTAGGACAATATCGGCAGGTAAATTGAGCAGTTTGGTGGGAAGGTCCCCAAAACACTCTTTCGAAAAAGAACTTATTTTTCATCATTGTGAAGATTGATTTTACATATTTCACTTAAATGGTGACCTCCCTGCACTCCCATTTTTTGCTTATGATTCTCATTTAAATGGTGAGCGCTCAGATTCTGAATATCGGCTCTTAAGTACCATTTTATTATTCTAAGAAAATAGGAGTGATGTGATTTCGTTCTCTAGAGACTGGAATTAAATAGTAGGTCCTTTTGGTACTGTCCTATTACCATTTGTGGCTAACGGATGTAGCAGTTCGACTAGGCATTATCGTGTATTGTATTGTAGTATCTTTTTTCATAGACTAAATAACTACTTTTGCTGAATGTTATTTTTCTTAATAAAATTTGGTTCAGGATGTCGTATTGCGTGTTGTAGTACCTTCAGCATAGAAGCCGTAGGGGTCTGCTTCCACAAAGATCTGTACCTTGTGGATGCAGCAGATGTGGCATAGCGAGCAGATGAAATGGGAATAAGAGAATCCCCTGCGCGTGCACAAATTCTTGCTACCTGACTGCTGAAGGTGGGTTTGAGCACCGAGTTGCAAGCTTTCTCCCTTCCCTGCAAACTACAGTTCCTTGCAATTAACCAGATCACCACCTTATTTTTTCCCTACTTTTCTCTTATTTCTTACATCCCTCTGCCCTGTCTTGAGAAGGTTCGAGCCGCATGACGACGTGTACAGCACACCACCAATTCCTCCGACAGCACAACTAGCAGCTACCACAACTCTCCACGCAAGCCTCGCTAGCTGCAACCGTCGATGTACCTGATGACGTGTGTGCCTCTCCATCACTTTCGTCTGCTTGGTTATTCAGTTAGTTGGATACAATATAATATCATCTATTAATCCTTTTGGTTAAATCTCTTGTTGTCACCTGATAGAATTTCATGATTGTTTTGTCATGAAATAGGTTCTGCCGGAGCCAAGGTCCAGCGCATTTTTGTTTTGTGGGATAGATATGTTAGTTCAAATGCCTAAAGGTGATGCTGAATTGTTCATATAATCTTAAACATATTTTTGTAGTCAAATAACGATTTTTAGATGCATTAGTTAAGAACACTGATTTTTCATGGAAAGCTTTATCTTGACATCGATCTTGGTTTTGCCTTACTGCCATGCAGAGGTTGGATGGACTTCAGGCTTGGGCGTGGCTACAGATTGCAGGATAGCAAGATGTGTTGATCAGAGACCAGGTGATGTCGTTGCCGACAGGTACCTAAAGTACACACTTCTAAATTTGGTCATTTATTTATGCTCATAGTTGGTTTCCCTTGCTCCACCTATGTTTCTGGCACCTGTTGGATTCCCATCTTCTATAAGTATATATATACCCTATCAAATAGAAATCAGTTGGCTCTATCATAGGTAGTGGGTGATCAAGTGTGTGCATTTCATGACGTAAATTTACTTGTGTTTGATGAACATCAGCAAGTTGAATGGTGAATAGTTTTCTAATGAAGAAAAAGTTCATGATATCGTTGGAGTACTTATGAATGGAATTGATTTTCATAACCCCAGAAAGGCAAGTACAACATTTTCATAACCGCATGTTTCTGAAAGTTTCCCATTAACAACCTATAATGTGTACAGATGATATAATACTATGAAATAGACAAAAAATGGTATGTGGCTGAGAAAATTGTTTATTTATATGCCTAAAACAAAGAAAGAAAAACAAGTGATAGAATGCTAACCGGATATTCATTTGAAAGATCAGGCTTGTAGAAATTGCAAACATGAGTCACGCAAGAAGTTATATATTTGCTTTCGAAAGAAATAGGTACATTTGGACCAATAAGCATTGCAACTAAAACAACTCCACCTATAGGCAGAGCTGGTCCCTCTGCATAAACCTGAACATAATATGGGACAACAAATTAGTGTTGCACGGAGACAAAAAGAAGAGAAACTGAATCGACTTAATGCAACAGTTAGATGGCCATATTGGGTGACTAACCGCGCTATCTGTGCAGACTGCAAGGCTGTAACATCCATCCCAGCATCGACTTTCGACTGAATTCACACCAATTCAAGAGGGAAGTTGTTCCACCATGACATGCATTACTGGAGTGAACTCCCTCAATGTCGGCATTGCCACTTTCCTGTATTTGTGAGAAATGTCAACAACAGTGACTGAGTGAGTGAGACTGAAACCGAACTAACAAACAACTAAAAGAACTGGAAACCGTGAATTCATCAAGATCTAGGTTTAGAGGGTGAATATATGTGGGATGCTGCTCCATGATTTACCTCAAAAAATTGCATCAGCCACGTTTTGATGGATTTACTTTTGTGTATCGCTGTCTCTATACCAATCTCAAGGCGGCCAATTAGCTTCAGATCAGTGTGGTACTTATCCAGCAGGGATTTTACAACTGTCAAGCTGACACAACTTTCCAACTTGAGCATTCAGATATCGGATAGGGCATTGCATTAAATATATATAGATTTGATCCAATTGCTTAGTAAGTTCTATTCATCAAGAAGTCATCCCCAAATTGCCTCTCCCTCTGTACAGAGCCGCCACACCGCGCACACCATGTTTTAACAGATGGAGACCGCCCCTTCCTCTGACCGACGACGATGGCCTGCAACTCACAATCAGACCCTACTCACCAAATGACTAACACCAAAAAAATCAGCACTAAAACCTTTTGACGGAATCAAAAGAAACCACCACAGCCTATTGACAGAAACATCACCACCAGCAATACAACACTACAGCATCACCACACAAACTGAATAGGAATCAAGATAAATCCTTATAGAAGGAAAGAAATGCCATACCGTGCTGCCCCAAAAGCGACACAACAGAGGAAGCAGAAAAAGACCCGGCGTAGAGCAGCCTCCCCAGCCCGAAGAAGCAATGAGGATCCCCACTGAAATGGTCAGAACAAATTTTCAGAGCAAACATAGTAAAACAAAATCCCTTTTTACTGAAATCTCAAGCATGTTTTGGCTGTTTTTGAAACAACAACAAAAAAAAAATCACTATCAAAGAAGAGAGGGGGTGCAGAAGCTACCATACCTGCAGATATACTTGTGACAGTGGAGTCACCGATAAGACGGTGAGGCCGCCGACAAGGAGACCCACCTCTGCCCAAAGACACCGTCTCCCATGCACTGCTGGGATGTGGGCAACCACGAGCATGCCCGTCGGGAGGCATCCTCAATCTCTGGCGATGGCTGCCTTCCCTAAAAACGAGGGCTTTCCTGGTGAGGTTCGAGATCCCGATTGGAGAGGAGAGGAGGTGGCGGCCGATCAAGCCGACGCTGGCAACAGGCGCTCGGCTCGAGTGTCCGGGCCTGCCGTTGGGCAGCGCCACAACACAGGAGGCGAGGCCCCTCTTGCTCCCGAACAACGGTGCGCATCAACGGAGGCTGGAAAACTTGGGGCGTGGAAGAGAAAGAGGGGAGAGGTGCCAGCCACCATGCGCTCGGATTTCAAGATCGAAGGAGGAGAGAAGCGAGGGGAAGAAGGGACGGCAGTGGAGCGGAGCGACACGTGCTGCGCGCTGTCCTCCTACGGTCCTACCCCCATGCCACCTTACACTACACCGCTTAAAGAAACGGCCAACAACACCGGAAACTCCGAAGAGTACCCGAGCTCGCTTGCTCTCGGTCAAAAGTGTCCATCCCAAGTCAGCCTCTTCAATGCATCCCGTATTTGATTTTTGTATTAGGTCTAATTAATCCCAACCTACTAGAAAATTTACGATGTGCTAGGGCATTTTTTGCATGGCCAACATGAACAAATCTCAATTTTCAAATTGTAAAATGTAGTCGCATTTTTTGCATGGTGAACATGAACAAATCCTAATTTGCGAATACTGAAATGTAATCATCATTTGCACAACGAACATGGAAATTTCTTATTTTGCCAATTATAAATTGTTATCGTCCCAAATCTGCTAGGATAGGCCATTTTTTTGCACCGCGAACATGAACATAAATCAATTTGCAATTTGGGATTTGAAATCATCCTTTTCTTAATTAATCTTAAATTTGTTACTAGACAAATGAACATGTAGAGCATTTATTGCATCTGAATTTAGAACTGTCCATTTAACCACAGTCACTAAACGGGTCCGAGCGCCATTCCTCCGCACTCCCAACAAAACCAAATATTGCCAGATGTGCACGGGCATCATGGTGCGCGTCTAAAGAAAACATTTTATACAACTAAAAAATTTTGAAACCTTTTGTAAACATGCAGTATGTTCAAAAATTTATAACATTTTGCTTTCCCACGTGGTGTAAAAAAGACAAATATGTATTTTCAAATGGGCCGGGAATTTTTTTGGCCGGAATTTTGTTTTACTGTATTTACAAATTACATTTCTTTTTGAAACAAAATTCCTTGGATCTGTAGTGAATACATGGAAGTTTCCACATAATTATTTCCAATTTTTTGGAAACTTTTAAATCTGGTTTTTGCATTTGTTCTAAAGGGCACCATGGTGCCCGAGCATACAAACTTCACACTCCAGCAAAACGGGCCATCTAACTAGGGAGGAACGAGTGCTTTTTAAAAAAAATGGGAGGAAAGAGTCAAAACTGATGTCAGAAATAGTCATTCCCAGGAGTTTTGACCCTAGGGAGTTTAGTGATTTAGGTGGTTGTGTTAAATGATGGTTAAAGATAATTAGTGAGAAAACTTTTATGCTTTCTACATATAAACTTACTTTGGTGCTAATCTATTCAACTCTTTTCAGTACAATCTATACCAGTTTCATTCTGGAATCAATTGAAGACGACATAAGTAAAATATATTGCAGAGCACCTTGACGATACACTTTACAATCCGAAGACATTTTGAGAGTTTAGACGACGAGTTCGGTCATATGGAATACATTTGTGCTTTCGCCAATGACAGCCCACCGGACACACCTACCATGAAGAGCTACTTAGTCGATATTTGAACTGTCAAATCGTCTTATATTTAGGAATAGAGGGAGTAATATATAGCGTTGTCTATAAAAATCATACCTAAGTATCTATTTCTTTATGCCTTAAGGATTTTATCATCAATCTCTAAACCACTCTTATTTGCATGGTTTGAGTGCTTGGTTCGCTCTTGCTTTTTGCGTCAGGTGTGCAACGGGTCAAAAGTGTTGGAAAGTTAGGATCCCAACAAAATTGGCCTTTCAAATCGTAGTGTACTCAACACGGAAAAGTCAAGGAATGTTGGTGTCGACGCAACCATTCAGTTATGTCCAAGCGCCAACTAAGCAATGAACTTCCAAGGAAATCAATATCCATCTATGTCTACGAAAATCTTGAAGAAGCTGAAGATCGGCTGGAAAATGAAGCTATTAGGTTTATGGAAGTCTCTTACAACAAAGTGGTGCAAGACTTCAACTATGATAAGTTCCAGTTGGTTCAACTAAAAAATAGATCTCTAAAACATGAGCTTAAAGAAAATAAGGAATAATGGACTATCTAAGCAGTAGCTGGTGCAGTGTTCTGGGCGGGGATCGCATGACAGTGAAAGAACTTTACCATATAAGAGATACCAACTTCATAGCAGGATCAACGCCCAAAGACATCGATTTTTTTGTGGTGTCAAAGACATCGATTTTAACCATACTCTATCGCAAATAAGATATGTAGCAGAGCTCCTCAACGATACAATTACAATCAAACGACATTGTACAGAAAACAAACATGTATTATTGGGGACTGGATGATGATATGGAAGGCATTTTTGCTTTTGGCATTGGCAGCCCACCAAACACACCAACCATGAAGAGTTGCTTACACAATGAAGTCATTTTCGATACCGATGACACATGCAACGATGATTCTATACCTGATGTTCATCACCGCGTATATCACTCATCGTAAGAGAGATGACCAGACCTATCTATATGATGCAGCTCTACTTATGTAGCTTGCTTAATAAAAACAATGTAAATAAGCTACCATAAATTGTAACGTTGTGTATCAACATTATACCTAAGTACCTATTTTCTTATGTTCCAATCAGTGTCTAAATATTCTTACGTGCATGGTTTTGAATGCTAGGTTTGCTCTCGCCCTTTGCGTCATCGGCGCAAAGTACTCATTATTTTGATCTGTGTTTGAGTTTTCCTATCACCACTCTTACAATACATGGCTTGATGTCGGCCTTTGCGCCATTGGCGCAACGGGTCATCTAGTAGGTATAAAAGATAAATAAAATAGCAAACTAAAGTAAATATAAATAAATTGTAGCAAGGTATGTTTTAGGTTTTTTGATTTATAGATCTGAAAATATATGAGGGAAAATAGAGCCGGGGGCCATAGGTTTCACTAGAGGCTTCTCTCTTGAAAGAAATATACGGTGGGTAAACAAATTACCGTCGAGCAATTGATAGAAAAGTGCATAGTTATGACGATATCTAAGGCAATGATCATGAATATAGGCATCATGTCCGTGAAAAGTAGACCGAAATGATTCTGCATCTACTACTATTACTCCACACATCGACCGCTATCCAGCATGCATCTAGAGTATTAAGTTCATAAGAACAGAGTAACGCCTTAAGTAAGATGACTTGATGTAGAGGGATAAACTCAAGCAATATGATGAAAACCCCATCTTTTTATCCTTGATCGAAACAATACAATATGTGCCTCGCTACCCCTACTATGTCACTGGGTGAGGACACCGCAAGATTGAACCCAAAACTAAGCACCTCTTCCATTCCAAGAAAAACCAATCTAGTTGGCCAAACCAAACCGATAATTCAAAGAGAAATACAAAGATATTTAATCATGCATAAAAGAGTTCAAAGAAGACTCAAATAATATTCATAGATAATCTGATCATAAATCCATAATTCATTAGATCTCGACAAACACACCGCAAAAGAATATTACATTGGATAGAACTCCAAGAACATCGAGGAGAACATTGTATTGAAGATCAAAGAGAGAGAAGAAGCCATCTAGCTACTAGCTATGTACCCGTAGGTCTATGGTAAACTACTCAATCTTCATCGGAAGGGAAGCAAGGTTGATGTAGAGGCCCTCCGTGACCGAATCCCCCTCCGGCAGGGTGCCGAAAAAGGCCCCAAGATGGGATCGCACGGGAACAGAGGCTTGCGGCGGCGGAAAATTATTTTTGTGGATGCCTCTGATGTTGGGGGAATATTTTGGAATTTATAGTGCAAAGATTAGGGTTACGGGGCTCCCGAGGGGTCCACAAGCCAGGGCGCCCCCCTAGGGCCCGCCCTGAGGGCTTGTGGGCTCCTCGTGAGTCTTATAACCCCGTCCCCAAGTCTTCTGGGTGTCTTCTGGTCCATGAAAAATCATCGCAAAAGTTTTATTCCGTTCGATATTCCTTTTATGTAAAACTCAAAAACAAGGAAAAAACATAAACTGGCACTCGGCTCTAGGTTAATAGGTTAGTCCCAAAAATAATATAAAATGGCATATTAATGCATATAAAACATTCAAAATAGATAATATAATGAATGGAAAAATAAAAAATTATAGATACGTTGGAGACGTATCACATACTCTTATTGCGAATAAGATGTATGTTATGAATATTGATAATAAAATTGAACATCCATAACACTGACGTTAAATGCCGCAAGACTAAAAGAATACCACATGTGTGTGGCATTGCATTTAGTTACATTGGAGAAACTAGCATGGAGAAATTCCATAGTGGTGAATTTTGAAGTCATCTGATTGAGAATCATCTGACACTTGCAAGTTTTGTCCAATTAGTGAAGTAAACTAAAATACCATTCAGGGGCCATAGCGAATGAGCAACAAAATAATTGGAAATATGCATATCGATGTGTGTAGTCCAATAAGTGTTGTTGCAAGCAGTGGATTTATCTATCTTCAAGGATGACTCATGTAGATATTTATATTTACTAACTGAGACATAAATCTGGATCTTTTGAAGTGTTTCAAAAGGTTTTCTGAATAAAGTAGAAAGTATTATAACAAGAAAATTATGTTTCTACAATTTCATTACAGAAAAGAATATTTGAGTTACAAATTAGTGAATGTTTGATGAGCTATAAAAGAATTGTATAGCTTGCACCTCCTAGAAACACTACTGAGAGTAGATTGCTTTAAGTAGATGTAATCAAACTATGTATGACATGGTGAGATCAAAGATGACATTAATTATTTTGCCAATATACTTTCAAAGTGATGCTTTAGAGAATGTGGCTTTCACATTGAAAAAGGAGCACCAGCAAATTTATTGAAATAAATGCTACTTTGTAGGTTATCCCCAATAGTTGGGTATTCCTCTATCACTACGCTGAGGTAAAGTGTGGCCATAGAGTGCGGAAGTTTTGAAGAACATGTTTACTACAAAAGAGTGAGTGGGAGGACAATTCAACTCGACAAGATTGCGCAATCTTTGTAATCAGCTCAAAGAAAAGAAACACTGGAAGTACTTCTAGAATTTCTTACTGCGACTGATACAAAAGCCTCTGCAAGAGATATAGGGGGTGTTTGTTTCAGAAGTCCTAGGACTTTTTCTAGTCCCAGGGACTAATCAAAAAAGACTCTCCAATAGAGTCTTTTTCTAGTCCCTGTAGAAAAAGTCCCTCCCGTTTGGTTCCTAGGGACTTTTTAGGGACTTTTTCTAGTCTCTGGAACTAAAAAGTCCCTGAACCAGACACCCCCATAGAGACCACAGTTGAACTTGCAACTGAATTATATAGGTTGGGAATATTCATGTAGACCATTGTGGTATGTAGAAGAAATATTGTTGGGCAAACAATGAACCAATAAATCACAGAGAAGCGTTCAAGGGCCCTCACTCCGAAAATTGGCTATATGCCAACATAATTCGAGATAGTATCCATTCGCATAATTCAAGCTTAGAACTTTATGAACCCTTCGAAAGACTTAAATTTTAAAGAATAGTAATGGATATATAAACTCACAAAGATAAAATGTTTTATAATACTTGACTTGTGTTGGGGATATAACTACTGGGTATGACCCGCCCAGGACGGGCCAGGTCATGCCACTGGCAGCTTAAGATGAGAAGGCCCAAGAGGGTGGTGAAGATGGCAGTCCATATAGCAAGCTTATTGAAGGTCCAAGACCTGGGGGCGACTTGAGGCCCATGGGTATGAACCGCCATATGTTTAACTTGTATTGTAAGGCAAGCTTAGTTGGTCAGCGAGCCGGACACGTTGTGTATGAGTGATATGTCTCCAACGTATCTATAATTTATGAAGTATTCATGCCATGTTTACAATAGGTTTACACGATTTTGGTATGATTTGATTAGAACTAACCCGGACTGACGCTGCTTTCACCAGAACTACCTTGGTGTTGTTTTTGTGCAGAAATAAAAGTTCTCGGAATGCGATGAAAATCAACGGAGAATTTTTCTGGAAAATATAAAATATACTGGAACGAAGAGTTACCAGAGGGGAGGCCCATGGGCCCCATGAGGGTGGAGGGCACGCCCACCCCCCTGGGGCACGCCCTTGTGCCTCGTGGACTTCCCGTGGGGCCCTTTGGCTTGTTCTCGACGCCAACATCTCCTATAAATACCCAAACCTCTAGAAAATAACCTAGATCAGAAGTTCTACCGCCGCAAGCCTCTGTAGCCACGAGAAATCAATCTAGGCCCTTTCTGGCACCCTGCCGGAGGGGGCCATCATCACCGGAGGCCATGGAGGAGGATCCCGGAGGTGCCATCATCGCCATGAAGGCCAAGATCCAGAGGGAGAACCTCTCCCCATCCAGGGGGGAGGCCATGGAGGAGGAAGCACGATGGGGAGAACCTCTCCTCCTCTCTCTGGGTGGCGCTGGAGTGCCATCGGGAGGGGAACCATTCGCGGTGATCGTCTTCATCAACATCACCATCATCATCACCATCCTCATCTCTTTTACGTGGTCCACTCTCCCGCACCCCGCTGTAATCCCTACTTGAACATGGTGCTTTATGCCACATATTATGATTCAATGATATGTTGCCATCATATGATGTTTTGAGTAGATATCCTTTGTCTTTGGGTTGATTGATGATCTAGATTGGTATGAGTTGTATGTTTTATTTTGGTGATGTCCTATTGTGCCCTCCGTGTCGCGCAAGCGTGAGGGATTCCCGCTGTAGGGTGTTGCAATACATTCATGATTCGCTTATAGTGGGTTGCTTGTGTGACAGAAGCATAAACCCGAGTAAGGGGGTTGTTGCGTATGGGATAAAGGGGACTTGATATGATAATTCTGCTATGGTTGGGTTTTACCTTAATGATCTTTAGTAGTTGCGGATGCTTGCTAGAGTACCAATCATAAGTGCATATGATCCAAGAAGAGAAAGTATGTTAGCTTATGCATCTCCCTCATATGAGTCTTGTTAACGATTGCCTAGGATAATTCCACACACCGACCCATCATTATTCCACACTTTCTATTTATAATATTTATTAATATATTCTAACTTTATGATAACATCACCTACTTTTATATTTTAGCTCTGCGATACCATGCAAAATTATCCTCTTCATAGCCACAACATAGTTTTATTTCTCGTTTCTAGTTGGAAGCAAACGTTCGGTGTACGTAGAGTCGTATTAGTGGCAGATAGGACTTGAGAGAATGTTGATCTTACCTTTAGCTCCTTGTGGGTTCGACACTCCGTACTTATCACTTCCACCTTTGGGAATTGCTATGATGATTCCCTGCACTTGGGGATTATCAAGCTCTTTTCTGGCGCCGTTGCCAGGGAGCAATAGCGTGGGGTTGATATTTTCGTGTATGCTTGTTTGCTTTCTTCACTAAGTAGTTTTCGTTTTTCCTTTTTAGTTTTTCTTAGTTGTGGGTGAAACATACTAAAAAATTAAAAGAATGAAAATACAAAAAAATTACTTGCCTCTCATGCCTAAAAAGTTTTTTAATAAGAGAAGTGATTGGAAGGTTATGCATTGGAGAAATGAGGGTCGACCTTGAACACTTGTGTTCATGCTCATGGAAACAATGTAAAAAAATTCATGGAAGTTTCTCTGAAAATAATTATCCCCTTGTATATATCCATTGTATTGTAAAAATAATGTACCAAGCTTTGGTTTTAGGATGATTAGATTGCTTATGTACTTTGTGCAGTACGAAAACAGAAACTTTGGCTGTGTGAATTTATATTTTTACTGGAAAGTCAAATGGGTCTGAAACTTTTTGCACATTACTTATGTACAATTTTTTTAAATTTTCATATTTGTTTTAGAACTTTTGGAGTTACAAAAGTATACTAAACTTCCAGATTACTACAGATTGTCCTATTTTTGACAGATTCTGTTTTCTATGGGTTGATCACTTATTTTGATGAATCTATGGGTAGTATCGGGGGGTATGAACCATGATGAAGTTGGAATAAAGTAGATAAAGTGCTAATATGGAATTGGAATGAGTTTGCAACAATACCTAAAGGTAGTGATTTGCTCTAGTATACTAACGGGTCTCACAAAGTTTTTGTTAAGTTTTTGTGGATGAAGTGTTCGAAGAACGAGGAGTTACCGATGTGAGAAGAATAAATAAAGGCAAGAGTTCAAGCTTCGGATGCCCAAGGCACCCCAAGTAAATATTTCAAGGATACTCAAGCATCTAAGCTTGGGGATGCCCCGGTTGGCATCCCATCTCTCTTCTTCAGCAATTATCGGTATACCTTGGTTTTTGTTTTGTTCACATGATTTGTGTCCTTTGTGTTTTATTTTTTTTCTTTAAGAACCATGATAGTATGAGGTATCCCTTCATCAATTTATAGAATGATTCATGTGCTTCACTTATATCTTTTGAGTATGACCTTATAGAATGCTCTCTGCGCTTCACTTAAATCTTTTGAGTATGGTTTTATAGAATGCTTCGTGTGCTTCACTTATATATTTTGAGCTCGGATATTGGTTAGTATATATTAATTGTAGAATGCTACATGAACTTAACTTATATCTTTTGGAGTATGAATAATACTATCATCTAAAGCGGATTTGGAAGAGTGTCGACTTTAGTTAGTAATGATTCCACTATTTCGGAAGAGGTTCCAATTGATTATGAGAACAAAGTTGCTATCTATGATGATTATTGTGATGACATGTATGCTATAAATAATAATGTTAACCATGAAACTTGTCATCGGGATTTTAATTTTCAATTGGATTATGCCTCACATGAGATGCATAATGTGGTATTGCATTAAAGCGGGCGAAAGCTTCGCGTCAGCAGTGCTTGATAGCTACTGGAGAATGGGTTGGTGTGAAAAGTTAGCTTTTCGCGACGGAAGTTATCGGGGGAGCCGAACATAACTTCAAGCCGGGGAAAACCCATGCAATGGGTATTCGGACCTGGCATTGCCCCTTGAAAGGAGGTTTCGATGTGGCGAATTTTTGTTGGGTCTATCGCCATGTGGCGGATTGTGTCCTGATATATCAGGTTTAGACCGCTGCCGCCGTCCATCAGGACATTTGTAAACTGGAGTCCGCCGATTATTGGTTCGAGTACCAAGGCAGTCTAGCCTGTGTTCCTGATACTTCTAGAGTAATCCAGATGATTGAAGGTGATTCGTTTTGACAACCAGTGGCGAGACTCCTTTGGGATAGGCCGTATGGCGCGTACCTCTATGGGCGTCGCTCGTTCTGTTATGTGAAGTAAGTTTACTGTTTGTACTTCTTGTGGAAAATTCTTTTGTTTCCTGGTGCTCTGCTTTTGGGGTTCGTCATCGTCTTCGCTTGGTGTGTCGAGCCCCTTGTGTTCGGCGTTGAGTCTGTCGGATTGCTTAAAAACCCAGCAATCTCTGTGGGTATGGTTTGCAGGCTTCCCGGGAGTACTTTGTATCTGACATATCTTATCCAAGATTTTGTTTAAGTCGGATAGCTCGTCCCTGTTATCCTTGAGGGGCGGCTTCTTCTGATTCTGCCGCGAATTTTTGAATCCGGCATTGACTGCCGTGCTCTTCGGATTGTTTTCCTTAGTCTGGCGCCGGTCCTTGTTGCGTCGCGGTTTTCCGTTTCCATCCCTAGTTTCGGATGTACTTGGGTCGCTGGTGGTACATCTTGCCAACCAGCTGTCCTCTCCCGCGCAGAAGTGGGTCATGAGGCTTGTTAATGCGGCCATTGTTCTTGGCTTTTCTTGGCCGAGGTGTCTGGCGAGCCATTCGTCTCGAACGCTATGCTTAAAAGCTACTAAGGCTTCGGCGTCCGGACAGTCGACTATCTGATTCTTTTTAGTAAGAAATCTATTCCAGAATTGCCGAGCTGACTCTCCGAGCTGTTGAGTTATGTGACTGAGATCGTCTGCATCCGGAGGGCGGACATAGGTCCCTTGAAAATTTGCTCGGAAAGCGTCCTCGAGCTCTTCCCAACTTCCAATTGTGTTTTCGGGAAGGCTTTTGAGCCAATGGCGGGCTGGCCCTTTAAGCTTGAGGGGTAAGTATTTTATGGCGTGGAGGTCATCTCCTCTGGCCATATGTATGTGGAGGATATAATCCTCGATCCAGACTCCAGGGTCTGTTGTTCCGTCGTACGCCTCTATGTTTACGGGCTTGAATCCCGCTGAAAATTCATACTCCAGGACCTCATCGGTGAAACATAGGGGGTGTGTGGCACCCCTATATTTGGGTGTGTCGTGGTGTTCGGATACTGGTTTTGTTGCATTGCTTATGAGAGCTTGCTTTCTTGGCCCATAAATAGATCTGGCTGGGCCATCTTTTTGATGCGAATCCTTAAGTGGATCGCGTGCCGGCTTGTGTGCGGCGCCGCTTGCCGCTCCGTGCTGGCCATGGGATCGTTTATCCGACCGGGTGGCTTTCTTACTTTTTGGCTGCGGGGGCTCTAAGGCCTCCTCGTCGAATTCAGGCAGTAGCTTTCACTTCGGATAGCTTTTGGTGCGGCGACTGCCGCCATATTTATCTGCGATGTTGAGTACTTTGCTCCATCTGATTCTGAGTGCATCTTCCACAGTTTTGAGCTTCCGCTTCTGCTTTTTCAGGCTTCGTGCAGTAGCAACGAGCCTTTTGTGGAGGTTCTTCTTCTCCATGAGCTTATCCGGTGTAAGGTCGTCCGGAATGCCGTTTACGCCGGGGACGGGTTGTTCGGTTTGTTTGCCCGAGTTACCCTGTTCGGACGGTTGCTCTAAGGCATGCTCGTCGCCCGCTGGCTCATCCTGCCCTATGGCTGGGTCTGTATGGCTGTTGTCTTTATTGAGGCGGGGCTTGGAGCGGCGTTTACGTCGCCGCTTTGATTGCTTTTCGAGAGAACGATCCCTCGTTGCATCCCCGTGTTCCTCGTCGTTGCTTCCTTTAGGTGTATCCACCATGTACACATCATGAGATGAGGTGGTTGTCCAATGCCCTATAGGCATTGGTTCATGTGCGTCTCCTACATCGTCTTCCATACCGTCGATGTCTTCAGAGTCGAAATTGAGCATGTCGTTTAAATTATCGACAGTGGCTACCAAATGGGTGGTGGGTGGGCTTTGAATTTCTTCATTGTCCGTATCCCAACCTTGCTGACCGTAATCCGGCCAGGGCTCTCCTGATAAAGAGAGAGACTTTAGTGACTTCAGGATATCGCCAAAGGGTGAGTACTGAAAGATGTCCGCGGAGGTAAACTCCATGATCAGCGCCCAAACGGATTCAATCGGCAGGGGCGCGGAGGGCTCGAAGTCCGGAGAGGAGTCCGGCCCCACGAAGTCACGGGCCTTGCGGAGTGCGGGGCTGGTGTTCGGCTCGATCGCCGTTGGGATCGCAGCCCTCGAGGCGGCGTCCAACCAATCGTCCTCGATCGGCGCAGTTGGTTCCGAATTGAGGGTCGGAACCGATGCGTGTGCGGCCTCCTGGGCACTGTTCGGCGGCAGAGCTTGATCATGCCCATCATGACAGTGCGGCGCGCTCGGCCGTGGCTTGAATCCGTAGAAGATCAAGTCCCCGCGGACGTCAGCCGTGTAGTTTAAACTTCCAAATCTGACCTGATGGCCAGGGGCGTAGCTTTCGATCTGCTCTAGATGGCCAAGCGAATTGGCTCACAGTGCGAAGCCGCCGAAGACGAAGATCTATTCGGGGAGAAAAGTCTCACCCTGGACTGCATCGCTATTGATGATCAGAGGAGCCATCGGGCCTAAAAGCGACGACAGAGAGGAACTATCAATGAAAGCACCAATGTCGGTGTCAAAACCGGCAGATCTCGGGTAGGGGGTCCCGAACTGTGCGTCTAGGCGGATGGTAACAGGAGACAAGGGACACGATGTTTTACCCAGGTTCGGGCCCTCTCGATGGAGGTAAAACCCTAAGTCCTGCTTGATTAATATTGATGATATGGGTAGTACAAGAGTAGATCTACCACGAGATCAAGGAGGCTAAACCCTAGAAGCTAGCCTATGGTATGATTGTTATGTCTTGTCCTACGGACTAAAACCCTCCGGTTTATATAGGCACCGGAGAGGGTTAGGGTTACACAGAGTCGGTTACAATGGTAGGAGATCTACATATCCGTATCGCCAAGCTTGCCTTCCACGCCAAGGAAAGTCCCTTCCGGACACGGGACGAAGTCTTAAATCTTGTATCTTCATAGTCTAGGAGTCCGGCTGAAGGTATAGTCTGGCTATGTCGATGTACTAAAGTAGGGGTACCCTAGTATCCCGAACTTGTGCACGGGCAGTCGCAGCACCCCGCGGCAAGGCCCGCCAGGTGATCGCCAAGGCTCTCTATGGTTCCTTTGGAGCCATTCGAGAACAAAGTATTTAAGCCAAGGAGACAAGTCCCCGGCAAGAGGAGCTTGCCGGGAAGGCCGCTCGAGGCACAAGACCCCGGCAAGAGGAGCTTGCCGGGAAGGCCAACCAGAGCATCTCAAAGAACCTACCGCGACGCGCCACGCGTCCCGGCAGGACTCGATGAGCGACAAGTTCCCGGACGCGGCAAGACAACGGCCGCGGCAAGGCACTTGCCGGGGCGGGCCCAGCTCACCCACCTACGTGTCGCTCGGGACCCTTCCTGGCGTACGTGGCGGGAGGCTGTGCAGCCAGGGGTACACTGTGGCATGCGGCGCTCACAAGATCGCCATTGTGGCGAGCGGTGGCGCCCCTGACGGTCCCTTTTCTGCACCGTCAGGGCGACATAGATAGGCATTTAATGCCTTTGTCCCCTGCCGTCAGGGTTAGGTATGATACACTGTGTAGGTAGCTGTACCTACCACAGCATATTTCCATTTTTGCCCTTACCTACGTTGCCACCTGTTGGAGACCCCTTGAACATATAAAAGGAGGCCCATGCACAACGTAGATGGGGGATCGACCCCCGGAGAGCGATCTCTGAGAGGAAAACAGAAGAACGCTCGGTCTCGTTAGCTGCTTGAGTGTACTGTAGCACTCAGCGCTCCCGAGCAAGAACTCAATACAATCCACAAAGCAGCACTAGGAGTATTATCTCTCCGGAGAGCTCTGAAGCTGGGTAAAAAAAACCCGTGTGCTTCGCCTCGATCCACTCTTCGCGCGACCTCCGCCCCCTGCCGAACCGAGAAGGGTCTCCGTCCCCATAGGTGCTCGAGGAGCCAGAAAACCCCGGCATCTTTGGCGCGCCAGGTAGGGGGCATCGAGGTTGTGTGAACCTGATCCAGCGTTCACGCGAGCTAAATCTTCATCGACTTCATCGACATGCCGCCGAAGAAGAAGGCTTTCGAGGCGGCTGCGCCGTCCGCGTCGAATCCACCGCCACCACAACAAACGGCCGGTGGGGAGGACACCGGCGGAAGAACGGGCGTCGACGAGGGAGCCCACAGTGCCACCAAGTCCAAGGACAGGACCGCGCTGCCCGTCGGCGGCGTAGTCGGCTCCCACGACGACCGGGCGTCCGTAGACGCACCGCGCCCATCTCAAGAGGCGCAGGACCGGCAGCGTCGTGGTACTCACGGTACCATACGCTCGCTGGACCCAAATCGAGCTGGCGGATCCCGGGAAGCCAACATGCACGCCAACGTGCTGGCGCGAGCGAGGCACGGTCACCTGGACGGAATACTGCTCCTTCTAACATTGTTGGAAGTCCGAGCATATCCCGCTCCTCGCAACATTCGCCACCGCTACCCGCCACTCCAGCAGAAGCTTTGGCACGAGCTCAACTACTCCTAGACTTCCCTCCAACGCCAGACAAGATCGACGACTGGAGGGCCACCATTCAGAGTCTCATCGGCTTCGCCAACGGCGACACTCCACGGCCGGCGACCACATCGCAGCCGCGGCAGGCCAGCCAAGTGCGAGCCGATGGCGACAAAACTGGTGGGGGTGCAACCACCGTGCACTCTCTGCCCCAAAGGCCAAGATCGCCGACTCGCCGGGTCCGCCACGACAGCGACTCCACTGCTTCATCAGACCCGCGAACTCGTCGCGATCAGCGCCACGTTCTTCATGAATGGCAGCAAGAAGAGCTCGTACCCGCATCGAGCGCCGAAGAGAAACGCGGCGTCAATCAGACCGACACGCTGGCCCCGCTGTCGACATGCAAGCGCCAGGGGAACCAGGCGACCTGCCGTACGCGGTAGGTTGCCCTGCGTTTACTCGTGAGCTGCGGCAAGTCCAGTGGCCCATCACGAAGAATTTCAAGCCAGACGTACCAGAGAAGTACGACGGCAGGCTGCATCCGTCGGAGTTCCTCAGCATCTACACCATCACGGTGCAGGCTGCCGGGGGGTGAGACGACAAGATCCTCGCGAATTACTTCCCTCTGGTGCTCAAGCCCAACGTCAGGTCCTGGCTCATGCACTTGCCGGAAAACTCCATATCTTCCTGGGCAGACCTATGCCATCAGTTGGTCAGCGCCTTTACAGGCGGCTACAAACCTCATGGCCAGGAGAGTGATCTTCACCTGCTGGCCCAGAAGGAAGGGGAGCCTCTACGCAAGTACATCCAGAGATTCAGCCAAGTGCAACGCAACATCCCAGACGTCCACCCTGCCGCGGTCATAAGTGCGTTCCACCAGAACGTGCGTAACCGCAGGATGCGGGAGGAGATGGCGATGTGCAAGATCAGAGACGTCAGTGAGCTGTATGCCCTGGCCGACAGATGTGCACGTGCTGAGGAAGGGAGGAAACTCCCCGGAGAGAACGTAGGAACAGGAGGATCTGACAACGATGATGCCGCCCCGGCAAGCAAAAACCGGCGGCGGAACAACAGTAAGAGGAAAGGCAAAGATGTGCTAGTTGTCGAGCAGTCCGGCAATGAAGGTGGCGCCAAGACAGCAAAGACTGGTAGCTCCGGCAAGGAGGTTGCCGCATGCGCCAACTGCCAGGCTGTGGCGGCCGCCGACAAGCAGGACGGCACCAACAAGCAGTACTGCAAGATTCACCGCACCAAAGGCCATGACCTCCAGAGCTGCAAGAAGGTCGAGCAGCTCGTTGAGCTGCAAAAGGCCGAATACGAGCGACACGACAAGGAGAAGGCCTAAGGAGGTGCTGGAGGATCCGGTATGAAGTGCACCGGCCGGGGGGGACGCCGCGGCAACGCCAAGTAGCGGCAAGGCGACAGACCTCCCCGCGGCCGCGACAAGGATGAAGATGACGACGACGACGAAGACATGGATGATGCCGAGACCAGCGAGCAGGAGTTCCAGAAAGCCACAGAAGTTTTGTGCATTGACGGCGGTGCTTCTCTGCATACCTCACACCGCCAACTCAAGCAGTGGGTGCGTGAAGTCAATGCAGCAGAACCACCCGTTGAGCCACGCAAGCTTCTAAAATGGTCCAGCATGCCTATCATCTTTGATATTGAGGACCACCCCGATCGCACAACTGCTGTCGGGTGTTTGCCGATGTTGGTCTCACCAACTATCTGCAACCTCAAGGTCACTAAGATGCTAGTTGACGGCGGGGCCGGCTTGAACCTGATCTCCTCCGCTGTGCTCCGGAGACTCCAAGTCCCTGACAGCGAGCTCGAAGAGACCGGCACGTTCCAAGGAATCAACCCGGGAAGGAGCAAGCCGAAGGGGAAGATCACGCTGCCGGTGACATTTGGCAGCGAGCTGAACTTCAGGACTGAGAGGATCACTTTCGACGTTGCCGATTTTCCATTGCCTTACAATGGAATTCTCGGCCGTCCAGCGCTCGCCAAGTTCATGGCGGCCTCTCACTACGCGTACAACATGCTGAAGATGCCAGGCCCGATAAGTGTCATCTCTGTACATGGCGACAAGAAAGACGCTCTTATCTGTGCCGACAAGATCTACCGGGAAGCAGCAGCCGCCGCAGATCGCGAGACACTTGCCGCTGAAGCTCCCGGGGGGAAGAAGAAGACCAAGTCCGGCAAGAGCTCTGGTGCCCACTCCGGCAAGCGCACCTCTTCGGAGTGCTGCGCTACCGTCGAGGACGCACCATCGAGCTCCACCGGCAAGTGTAAGAAGACAATGGCAGCTCCGCCAGCGACCAAGAAGGTGTCCGCCAAGGAGGACGGCACTGGTGGTACCTTCACCATCAGTGCCACTCTCGACCCTAAATAGGAAAGCGCGCTCATTGCTTTCCTGCGGGCGAATGTTGATGTGTTTGCGTGGCAACCGTCTGACATCCCCGACGTTCCCAGGAAAGTAATCGAGCACCACCTTGACGTCTGTCCTCATGCGCGGCCCGTCAAGCAGAGAGTCAGGAAACAAGCAGTGGAGCGCCAAGAGTTCATCGCCGAAGAGATCAAGAAGTTGGAAGCAGCAGGCCTCGTCAGAGGAGTGCTCCATCCTACGTGGTTGGCCAATCCTGTAGTCGTGCGCAAGGCAAATGGGAAATGGAGACTTTGCATCGACTGCACCGATGTCAACAAAGCTTGTCCCAAAGACCCATTTCCCTTGCCGCGCATTGACCAGATTGTCGACTCCACAGCCGGATGCGACTTGCTTTCATTTCTTGACGCATACTCAGGATACCATCAGATCTTCATGGCAGAAGAGGATGAGGAGAAAACCGCGTTCATCACTCCATGTGGCACGTACTGTTTCGTACGAATGCCTTTCGGTTTGAAGAATGCTGGTTCAACATTCGCAAGGGTAGTCCATACTGCTTTTGAGCCGCAAATACACAGAAATGTGGAAGCCTACATGGATGACAAAGCAACTCTGATTCAAGATCTAGAAGAGACTTTTGCAAATCTGCGCAAGATCAGCCTCAAGCTCAACCCCGAGAAGTGCGTGTTTGGAGTCCCGTCCGGCAAGCTTCTCGGATTCTTCGTGTCTCAGAGGGGAATTGAAGCAAATCCCGACAAGATCAAGGCCATTGAGCAGATTGAAGCACCGAAGCGCGTCAAGGATGTACGAAAACTTGCCGGCTGCGTGGCGGCTCTCAGCAGGTTTATCTCTAAGTCTGCTGAGCGCGCCCTGCCATTTTTCAAAATCTTGAAAAAGGCAGGTCCAGTGAAATGGACTCCGGAAGCGGAGGCTGCGCTACAGGACTTGAAGAGATACCTGTCCTCCACTCCAATACTTGTCGCACCTAAACCACAAGAGAAGTTGCTGCTATATCTGGCGGCAACCAATCAAGTGGTTAGTGCTGCGTTAGTAGCGCAGAGAGAGGCAGATGATGAGCCAGCGACCACGGCAAGTACATCCAGCGACAAGCAGGGGGCTTCCCCGACAAGCTCTGGTCCCGACGAAGAGGGATCTGCGCAGATGTGTGAAGGAATACATAAGAAGAAAATGGTGCAGCGCCCAGTCTACTTTGTCAGTTCCCTTCTGCAGGGGGCTAGGTTAAGGTACTCTGGTGTGCAGAAGTTGCTTTTCGGCCTTCTTATGGCCTCGAGAAAGCTGCGCCATTACTTCCAAGCACATGAGATCACAGTTGTCACTCGCTTTCCGCTGAAGAGGATACTGCAGAATCCAGAAGCAACAGGCAGGATTGTTGAGTGGGCATAGGAACTGTCGAGCTTTGGCCTCAAGTTTGAGAGCACTTCAACTATTCAAAGCAGAGCATTGGCAGAATTCATAGCAGAGTGGACGCCAACACCAGACGAAGAAATTCCAGAGATGAGCATCCCCGTCAAGGAAGCAAACAAAGAGTGGCTGATGTACTTTGATGGTGCGTTCTCGCTGCAAGGCGCCGGTGCTGGCGTGCTGCTTGTCGCACCCACCAGAGAGCACCTCAAGTACGTGGTCCAGATGCACTTTCCCAAGGAGCAAGCAACAAACAATACTGCAGAGTATGAAGGATTGCTCGCCGGTCTCAGGATCGCGGCAGACCTTGGGATCAAGCAACTCATTGTCAGGGGTGACTCACAGCTTGTCGTCCGCCAAGTGAACAAGGATTATCAGAGTCCGTTAATGGAAGCTTACGTTGATGAAGTGAGGAAGCTGGAAGAGCGCTTTGTCGGCCTACAGATGGAACATGTTCCAAGAGCTCAGAACGACATCGCTGACGGCCTGTCAAAGTGCGCGGCACTTAAGTTACCTGTGGAACCAGGGATCTTTGTGCTCAAGCTGACTCAACCATCCGTGACGCCATCAACTGGACAGAGCAAGAAGAGGAAGTTGATTTCTGGTGACTATCTTCCGACAGAGCTTCCCGAAGCCGCCGCCAAGAAGGTCCCCAAGATCAACGCCAAAAGTGCTGAGGAGCAGTCTGCTCCGACAAGCCCCAGGGTTTGTTTCGTTGAAGCAGACGCTCCCGACAAGTTTCGCTCTGGAAAGCTTGCCGGGGACCATCAAGCTCTGGCTGAACCGCAGGTTCTCGCCGTAGAAGCGGATGTTCCCGCAGCAGCAGATATGCCTTTAGTCCTTGTTGTCGAGCCACAGGCTCCAGCATGGGCACAACAGATCGTCCGTTTCCTCCCGTCAGGAGAACTTCCCGAAGAGCCAGAAGAAGCGGAAAGAGTAGCCCGGCAGTCTAGTATGTACCAGCTCGTTGACAACGCACTGTACAGAAGAAGACTCAACGGAGTGAAATTGAAGTGTATCCCCCGGGAAGATGGACAGAAGCTGTTGGCTGAGATACATGGAGGCATTTGTGGTCACCACATTGGCGCAAGAGCGCTTGCCGGCAAAGCATTCCGACAGGGCTTCTTTTAGTCGACAGCCCTCCAGGATGCAGCTGCACAAGTAACCAAGTGTGAAGCGTGCCAGTTCCATTCCAAGCAGATACACCAGCCAGCTCAAGCTCTCTAGACGATCCCTTTATCCTGGCCATTTTCGGTCTGGGGGCTCGACATCCTCGGCCCCTTCCCCCGAGCAGTCGGGGGCTTTGAGTACTTGTACGTCGCAATCGACAAGTTCACAAAGTGGCCGGAAGTGGAACCAGTAAGGAAGGTGACAGCACAGTCAGCGGTCAAGTTCTTCAGGTCGATTGTTTGCCGCTTCGGAATCCCTAACAGGATCATCACCGACAACGGTACACAATTCACGAGTCGCACCTTCATGCAGTACGTCCAAGGCCTTGGCTCCAGGGTCTGCTTCGCTTCTGTTGCTCACCCCAGGAGCAACGGTCAAGCAGAGAGGGCAAATGCTGAAGTGCTGCGTGGACTCAAGACCCGGACTTTCGACAGGCTGCGCAAGTGCCGAAGAAACTGGATCGAGGAGCTGCCGGTGGTTCTTTGGTCGATCAGGACGACGCCAAATCGAGCCACTGGCCAGACACCTTTCACTCTAGTCTATGGAGCAGAGGCAGTTATCCCCACGGAACTCGTATACGGGTCACCTTGAGTGCTCGCTTATGATGAGCTTGAGCAAGAGCAGCTGCGACAAGATGACGCGCTGCTCCTTGAGGAAGACTGTCTTCAGGCTGCTGTGCGAGCTGCTCGATACCAGCAAGCTTTGCGCCGCTACCATAGCCGCAAAGTTAAAGCCAGAAGTCTCAAGGAAGGCGACCTTGTTCTTCGGCACGTTCATTCCGCCAAGAATTCCAACATGTTGACACCGAAGTGGGAAGGCCCTTACCGGGTGAAACGAGTCACTAGGCCTGGCGCTGTCCGCCTTGAGACCGAGGATGGCTTTTCGGTGAGCAACTCCTGGAACATCGAGCATCTTCGTAAGTTTTACCCGTAAGGCGCGGTTGTCGGACCCTGTCCGGCAACCACCATTTTGTACAAGTCTTGCCGCTGTTGCATGTAATCCTTTGTACAAAGCCAGGCGCAGACCCTGTGCATAAATAAAACTCACGTGCTCCGCACACCCTATCAATTTCATGCCTTTCTGCATGAATTATCTGACACTTGGTGCAGCGAGCCCCCTCGGTAAGCAATAACGAGCCATAAGGCTCCATACCATTGTTTTCTCTTTTCTCTTTTTCTCAAGGAAAGGAAGGATCCTTCGCCCACAAGTTGGCCGGGGGGGGGGGGGAGGGGAAGATAATGGTATGGACCCGGCGTCGTTCAGGAAAAATTTCGCCTTGCCGGGGAGCAAACGACAGAAAAGCAGCTAAGTGCCAAAGTTTGAGCAATCAGATTTTTTAACTTTAAGTTACTTACCTTGAACGACCATGCTTTGTATGGAAAACCTGTGCGCGGAGGAACCAGCTCGTGGCTAGTTGCGCCCTTACTTTGTTTTGAGTTCGCTCAACAGTTTAAGTGTGTTGCGACTAGAGTCGCGCCCTTACTTTGTTTCGAGTTCACTCAGCAACTTAAGCGAGCTGCGACTAGTCGCGACAAGGTTTCTTGTCGGTAACGGCACCGCCAGCAGGCTGCTGACGTCCCGCACTCAGCGCTCGCGGCAAAGGTGCCTACGCCGGCAGGTTCCCTAAAAGCGTAGGGAAAAAACATACAAAGGAAGGAATTGAGTAAAGGAAGTAGCATTGCGATCATGACCTGAAATGGAGTTATATTACAAGATATTTTGTCGCGGCTCTAATAGACTGTTTTCATAACATGACCAGCGACGACAAAAAAAAGAAGAAAATAGGCGGCCTAGTCCGCGCGGTCGCCCTCAACCCTCTTGATCCCGCTCACCTTGTCCACAATGGGTGCGGCGAGGGTCTCGAGCTCCTCCAGATCAGCTTCCGGCGGCAGGGACCTGAGGATGTTAGTGAGGCGGAGGCCCGGGTTGCGGAAGGCCACCTTCATCAGCACCTTTTTGAGAGCTCCCGCGCAGATCTCGCGCGACTCGTCGGCCAGCTGCTTTGGGATCCTCTCCCGGAGTTGCTGGAGGGCCGTCGCCACGCCTTTGAAGAACAAGGTGAGCTTGGCGCTGGATGGGAGGCTCCCGTTAGAGGAATACCCGAGATCCTCCACCCCCAGCAGCGCCAACTCCTTGTCGATGTCCGCGGCAGCATTCAAAAGGCCCTCCGTCCACCGCTCCACAGTTCCCCTGAAATCGTTCTGGGTGGCGGCGATGCTCTCCAGCAGCGCCTTGTCGGCCTTGATCTCCTTCTTCAAGGCCGCCTCCTGCTCCCTGGCGCCGTCCAGCGTCTTGGTCAAAGCAGCCAGCTTCAGCTCAAGATCAACCTTGGAGTCCTTGGCGGCGTCAAGCTCCTTGACCTTCTCGGCGAGACGACCCTGCAGTTCGCCAAAGGTGTAGGCGTCCTTCTCGCGCTCATGCTTGAGCGCGGCAAGCGCTTCACCGCTCGCCTTGAGATCAGTCTCCAGCTGCGCCACTTTCACCTCCAGCTCCTTCTTGGCGGCCTTGGCAGCTGCGGCAGCGTCCTTTGCTTCCTTGAGGGCTCCGCTGAGTGCTTGCTCGCGCACAGCTAGCTCCTCTTCGTGGCTGTCCAGGCTGGCCTTCAACTGCACCAACTCACCGTCCCGCGCAGATAACTCCTCGGCGGCAAGCCGCTATTGCTCTGCAATCTCTGCCTTCACAAGGATGAAAGCCTTCTGCGCCTCATCGAGCTGCACCCGCTCCGCCGCCAGCGACTGGAGAGCTGCCTGGTTGAGGCCTCGGAGCTCCTCCGCGCGCTTGTCCACGTCCACCCCCGCCTTCGCGACAAGCGCTTTGCGGGACTCCAGTTTGGCCTGGCGGGCGCGGTAGAGCGACACCAGCTTCCGCAGCAGTCGCTCCTCCTCGGGCTCGTCGCTGCTGCTGCTTGGTGCGTCGACCAACGTCAGCCCAGCGAAGGCAAGCACCTCCACGTCAAAGCTTTCTCCTTTGACCGGCGCCCTGGACGTTGACGCCCAGGGGAGGTTGATGAAGATGCCAGCGCCAGCCTTCAAGTAGACGCCTGGCTGGGGTTCTTCGGAGCCTGACGCTGCTGCAGCGGCGGGAGGATCGGCGGTCGGTGTAGCGCCTGTCGCTCCTGTGGCCCCAGGGTCGTCAGTACGATCGCCGGACCCCTCGTCAGCTGCTGCGGCGGCAGCCTTGGCGGCCTCTTCACCGGCGGGATCCTCAGCGCCGGCCATTTCTTCGATGGCAGCGGCGTCATCAATAACAACCTCGGTCTCCATCGGCTCCACAGTGGATGGATCTGACGACCGAAAAAGGAAGAAAAGTCAAGCAAATATCCAGAAAAGAAGAACCCAAGGGAAGTTTAGAAGCAAGGAGTACCTGTACCAGGCTCGGTAGTTGGGATCTCCGCTGCCAGGGGGTCGCCGGTACTGTCCCTTGCCGGAGACTTCTCCCTTGCCGGGGAGCTCTCCCTCGTCGGAGACTTCTCCCTTGCCGGGGAGCTCTCCCTTGTCGGGGGATTCCCCCTTGCCGGAGAACTCTCCCTCGGCGACGTAGTCGAAGTAGGTGGCATGTCAGGGGTGGCCTCCGGGCGCTCCTGGTGGAGCTGCTCTGCTCCGACACAAGCCAACGGTCAGATATCAGCAAGCAAATTGTATCCATGCGCGCCTAACAGCTGGAAGTAAACCATATACTTACGCTGGGGGCTGCGATGGGGGCTGCTCTGAGGAACAGCTGTCGGGTCCGACAAGTTTGTCTAAGGCGCACCCCCTGCTGCCACGGTGGGATCATCCTCGATGACAATCACCGGGACCTTGGCTCTCTTTTCCATTCTCTGGGCCAGCGTACTAAAAAGGAATAAGTTCAGAGTAAAGCAAATGAGATACAAGACAAGACGACAAGTATTGAAGACACGCAAGTACAACAAGAATCTTACTCATCTTCCTCCTCGTCGGAGCTGAGCGCAGAGAAGTCAAAGCCTGGCCCACCTCCGGCGCGAGGAGGCGGAGGAGTAGGATCCCTTGGCCGCTTGGCGGGAGCTGGAGCGGCAGGCCGAGAGGACCCCGCCCCAGTTGCCGCTGCAGCGTGAGGTGTTTCCGCGGCAACAGAACTTGCCGCGGTGGAGCGTGTCATGCGGCGCGGCGGGGGTTGACTCGCCCGCTGCTCCGCTACGTCCCCGGCCTTGCGAAGACGCCTTCTTGATGGAGCTGGGGGCTCTGCTTGTGGATCCGGGGGCTCTGCTTGTGGCGCCGGGGGCTCTGCTCGTGGAGTCAGGGGCTCTGCTTGCGGCAAGCTGTCCGAAGACGAAGAGGAAGAGGAGCCGATCTCCAGCGAGCCACTCGTGTCCTCGGCGGGCCCGCTCGGCCCGACGTCGTGCTCGGCGGACCTCTTCTCGCCGGCAAGCTCCTCTCGGTCGGCAAGGCTTGTCGCCTCTGCTGCCTCTGCTGCCTCTGCCTCCTCCACGGTGAACCCAAACTCGCCCCCAGCGGCAGCTGCCGCCGTCTCTTCCATCCTGGTGGCGATGCGCTTGAGCTCATCGTCGGTGGTGTCCCGGGTGAGGCCTTTTTTCTCGTCGGCGTCGACCGGCACTTCTATCAAGTTGTCGAAGAATGCCCGCACGACATCATCCGCAGGCTCTATCCAGGCTGGATCAATTCCATGCGAGTCGCACAGCGGCATTATTGCACGGATACGGTCGAGTGCGGAGTTGTTGCACAGCGGGACGACGCCCCTCGGCAGCCAGAACACTTCGGGGTGCTGTGGGTCATGCTTGAACAGCTCCTGGAGCATCACGTTGAGCTCCAGGACAGTGAAGTTGAAGTTGAGGCCCGGCCGCAACCTCATGATATCCGCCGCATTCTGAAACTCCCAGGCGGGTCTCCCCCTCTCCTGCAGGGGGGCGATGCGGCGGCGGAGGAAATCTGCGCCAACCGCTCCTACAGTAAGCCCGGCAAGCCTGAGGCGCAGGATCCGGGTGACGGCGATCCTTAGTCTGCCATCTTCCGGGTCCAGGCTACTCCAATCACTGCCGCGCACTACTGGGGTTTTGCGCAGAGCAGTAAACGGCTGCGGGTTCTCCTCAACGATCAGACACCAGTCCGCCCTCCACTCCTCCCACTTGCTGCGGAGCTCTCCCTCCAGATAAGCATCCTTCTTGCCAGCTTTCGAGATCCAGGCGATTCCGCCGGATAAAGGTTCTCCTTTCTCAACCCGAGGCGAAAAGAAATGGCGGAAAAGAGCTACGTTTGGATGGATCCCGACAAAGTTTTCGTAGAGATGTGCGAAAACTGCCATGGTCAGGACAACATTGGGGGTGAAATCAAGAAGGTGGAGCCCGTAGGTGTTCATGACATCGCAAAAGAATTCTGAAAAGGGCGGGCAGAGCCCGCAATAGAAGAACAAGGCAAACAAGGGATACCCAGTGGGATACTTATCCCAAGCAGTGGCTGGGAGTACCTTCGTGCGCGGATGCGCTCGCGTCCCCGTCGACCAGAAGAGGTAGAAATCCTCCTTCAACTCCGCCGCCTCAAGCCTCGGAGGGAAGATTGCCCGCTCCTTCCGCAGCGCCGCGAGCTGCTGTGCCTCGGCCGACTTCGCCTTCTCGGCTTTCGGAGCCATGGCAGGAATGGGGAGTGAGGACGGCGACGTTGATGGTGCTGGTGGCGCTGGGGGCAGGGCGCTGCTCTCCTTCGGCTTTGGGAAGAAGGGGAGTGGCGGAGATTCTCGAGGAGGGAATAGCAACGGGCAGATGGGCGAACTGCCCCTGTTCCCCCTGCTTATAAGGAGGGAGGGGGCGGACGTTTCGCCTTTCTAAATAAAGAAACCACCCACGACCTCTCCCACGACGCCGCAATCGACGCGTGCCGTTCGGGGAGGACGCGGTGGATACGGAGCAAGGTGCGACGTGACCCAGGCCGTGCGTGCCCGTGCCCTGTTTTGGGCCTGGCCCAACAGCGCTCGGCACCGTGTGTGGCCCAGGCCCGGGGGCTCCTGTCTGTGTACTAAAGTAGGGGTACCCTAGTATCCCAAACTTGTGCACGGGCAGTCGCAGCACCCCGCGGCAAGGCCCGCCAGGTGATCGCCAAGGCTCTCTATGGTTCCTTTGGAGCCATTCGAGAACAAAGTATTTAAGCCAAGGAGATAAGTCCCCGGCAAGAGGAGCTTGCCGGGAAGGCCGCTCGAGGCACAAGACCCCGGCAAGAGGAGCTTGCCGGGAAGGCCAACCAGAGCATCTCAAAGAACCTGCCGCGACGCGCCACGCGTCCCTGCAGGACTCGACATGCGACAAGTTCCCGGACGCGGCAAGACAACGGCCGCGGCAAGGCACTTGCCGGGGCGGGCAACCACCCTGTACCTACGCTCCAGCTCACCCACCTACGTGTCGCTCTGGGACCCTTCCTGGCATACGTGGCGGGAGGCTGTGCAGCCAGGGGTACACTGTGGCATGCGGCGCTGACAAGATCGCCATCGTGGCGAGCGGTGGCGCCCCTGACGGTCCCTTTTTTGCACCGTCAGGGCGACGTAGATAGGCATTTAATGCCTTTGTCCCCTGCCGTCAGGGTTAGGTATGATACACTGTGTAGGTAGCTGTACCTACCACAGCATATTTCCATTTTTGCCCTTACCTACGTTGCCACCTGTTGGAGACCCCTTGAACATATAAAAGGAGGCCCATGCACAACGTAGAGGGGGGATCGGCCCCCGGAGAGCGATCTTTGAGAGGAAAACAGAAGAACGCTCGGTCTCGTTAGCTGCTTGAGTGTACTGTAGCACTCAGCGCTCCCGAGCAAGAACTCAATACAATCGACAAAGCAGCAGTAGGAGTATTATCTCTCTGGAGAGCTCCGAAGCTGGGTAAAAACCCCCCGTGTGATTCGCCTTGATCCGCTCTTCGCGCGACCTCCGCCCCCGCCGAACCGAGAAGGGGCTCCGTCCCCATAGGTGCTCGAGGAGCCAGAAAACCCCGGCAGGCTATCCGGACACCCCCTAATCCAGGACTCCCTCAGTCTTTATCACAAGCGGCAATATAAAGCGACGTTCTTTTGCATTAAGATTTTGTGCATCCAACCATAAAAGCGCATGACAACCTCTACTTCCCTCTACGAAGGGCCTATCTTTTACTTTTATCTTCTACCCATATACAAGAGTCAAGGTGTTCATCACCTTTCCTTTTTACACTTTTTCCTTTGGCAAGCACTTCATGTTGGAGCGATCCGGATATATATATCCACTTGGATGTAGGTTTTCATAAATTATTATTGTTGACATTACCCTTGAGGTAAAAGGTTGGGAGGCAAAACTATAAGCCCCTATCTTTCTCTGTGTCCGATTAAAACTTTGAACCTATAAATATCACATGAGTGTTAGCAATTGTGAAGGATTAAATGATAGTTAAGTATGTGGAGTTTGCTGAATCCAAGCTCTTACATAGACCTTTCCCAAAAATTAGATGAACTGCAATTTTTTGATGACTAAGAGCACGGTTTGTTAGTTTTCAAAAAAGTTTATGATATATACTTTAACATGTGAATAGCTTGTTACTTGATCATGAGAAGTTTCATGAGTTGAGCTACTGTTATGATATATAATGATGCTCGAAAAAGTGATTGGAACTATCATTGATCAAACTTGTGCACTTGCTAGCATTCACACTTCATAAATTATTTCTTTTATCATTTACCTACTTGAGGATGAGCTTGAATTAAACTTGGGGATGCTGATACGTCTCCAACATATCTATAATTTATGAAGTATTCATGCCATGTTTACAATAGTTTTATATGATTTTGGTATGATTTGATTAGAACTAACCCGGACTGACGCTGTTTTCATCAAAACTACCGTGGTGGTGTTTTTGTGCAGAAATAAAAGTTCTCGGAATGCGATGAAAATCAACAGAGAATTTTCTGGAAAATATAAAAAATACTGAAACGAAGAGGTACCAGAGGGGAGGCCCATGGGCCCCATGAGGGTGGAGGGCATGCCCACCCCCCTGGGGCGCGCCCCTGTGCCTCGTGGACTTCCTGTGGGCCCCCTGACTTGTTCTCGACGCCAACCTCTCCTATAAATACCCAAACCTCCAGAAAATAACCTAGATCAGAAGTTCTGCCGCCGCATGCCTCTGTAGCCACGAGAAATCAATCTAGGCCCTCTCCGGTGTCAGGACCGGTTTTTCGGGATATAATTTCCCAAAAAAGGCCCTTGTGCTCATCAGCCCCAGGATTACTGTTAGCTGATGAGGCACCAACTTGATACAGAAATTCCAAGCAAAGTACATAATATGTAGTACAAGACCATTCTGGCCTACGAGTACAACAATTGGTTTTCTAGTGGTTGAAGGCGAAAGCGGTTTGCGGGTCACCAGCGTCCATGGGACTCCATTTCCGACAGGAACGGCTAACCAAGATAACTCCTATCTTCGCGAGGCTGCTAACTCCATTGCGTAGGTTCCGGGACTGTCATCACAACACTCCTCTCCACGCAAGAAATCTGGCCAAGACAATAGTCAGGGACAAGCCAGTGAGTACTTTGAATGTACTCGCAAACATTAAGAACGCAGGTATAATATAGCCACTGATAATCATGTTTTAAAATATTCTATGATCACTTCGTCAATTATGAAATAAGGTTCATGATGCCCGCAAGTAGATCATTTAAATAAATCATGAGTAAACAATCAGGGTGTAAAAATATGCAGCACCGATCGGGTGTCTGAATCGACACCTCGAAAGGATAATAATACGAAGCATGCCTCAGTCGGGCGTTTGAGTGACACCACAAAAAGGTCTTATATATAAAAGGAATAACAAGCATGCCACAGTCGGGCGTCTGTGCGACACCACATAAAGGGCTTATAAGTAAATGAAATAACAAACATGCCACAGTCGGGCGTCTGAGCGACGCCACATAAAGGGCTTATAAGTAAATGAAATAACAAACATGCCACAGTCGGGCGTCTGAGCGACGCCGCATAAAGGGCTTATATATAAACATAATCACAGTGAATATCCAGGAGGTAGTACCGTCCCAGGGATATCCATTATTTCAAACAATGCAAACGGTTAGTCCACAATGATAATAATCATAACCATCACATATCACAAGTCATAATCAACATTCTGGTTTAGTAGTTTCTCTCCCGAAGACCGACACTAAGACCGACACTTGACCCATCCCAGACTGTAGTCCTTAACCATGGACACGGCTATTCGAATAGGTTAAATATCTCTACAGAGGGTGTACTCTTTACCCACGAGTAACGGATTTCTTTAGTCCATCAGAACTAATTCCGTCTATGGTCTTTTTGTCGAAAACACACCTGACTTGCACACACCAGCTTTTACTCATGTCTGGAATCACCCATGACACCTGTTAAGCAAAACTCTAAGTGGGGAGGCTACAACCTCGCGTAGCATGGGATCAAATTTCTATCGCGCGCTCTAAGGGGTGCCCCCCTCTCGGTCCCAACCGGAAACACCCATGCCCCCGGACCAGGTGGCATGCCTACCGGATGTAGCCGGTATCTTCCACCATGGCCTCTCTGTACGGTGTGTGCTTAGACAGGGGTTGACAACTTACTGAACCGTACCCTACCTATGGTAGGGACAAGTGGCAGCACGCAACAAGTATGGGGGTTACTGTAACAAGACTCGATCTATGGCCGACTCAGGAGGCTTAAGTATTTCCTGCATGATTAGCTCAAGAATAATATTTCACATCCATCAGACACAACCACCACTCATCATACCTCCCTTCTGCCCCACCGGTCATAACCGTCTCGACGAGGGACAAGCTCGTGTCTACCCAAGACAGAGACTTTCCCGAACCCTTCCCAGTAGGCATGAGAGGCATATGAGGGTGATTTCTATCACAAGCATATCCATTTCCAACAGCAACAATTTTCATTATACACTCAATGCGTATGATCATACCGTTATAAAAATAATTAATGCTTCATGTCGAGGTGGTATTATAACCGTATCAAACAACCCACAAAATATTATGCTAGGGTTCACAATGCTTGCCTTCAAGGTGTGGAGAGGTGAGGTGCTCTCCAAAACTTTTGAAAGTTTTCTTTTCTCACCAAAAATCCTATTTTCAAAAATATGCAAATAACACATATTTCAAAAATAGTACAAAAATTTGTCCTAATTATTTTTGAAATAAATCTTAAAATAAACTAGGTGAAATTTGAGAGTGGTAGGAAAAGGAATCAATTCATTTGGAGTTTTATTTAAAAAGATATAGCCAGTCAAAGTTTTGGTCAAATCTGTTTTTAAAATAAAACAGAAAAGAAAACGTTTCGATGAGAATACGCTTTCGAAGCCGGGGAAACGTACAGGGGTGTTTGCGCTTCCACTTAAAACACGTGGAGGCGGGGCTGGGTCACTGATAGTGGGTCCGGGGGCCCACTGGTCAGGTTTGACCAGTCTCCTTTCCCTCTTGTTCCTCTGCCCGAGATGGCGGGACTCCGGCGATCGTCGCCGGTGAACGGGGGCTCCTCGAGGGCATCCGAGGCCAGGGATGGATCCACCACTCCTAGGCGGTCCTCCCGGTGGTCGACTGGCTGGTGGGGACGGAGGGAATCGCCGGCGGCGAGCTCCTCGGCGGAGGTGGCCTTGGGGGCTTTTGGGGGCCGGGGCTATGGTGGTTCCCGAGCTAGATTGAGGTGTTGGGCAGCTCCGCGGGGTCACGGGGATTCGAATGGTGGCGCTAGTTTGACGAGAGGGGCTCGGGTTGTGACCGAATGGACTGGAGGGCGGCGGCGGCTGATCCTGCCGGAGTTGGGGAAGATGACCTCTTCTCTTCGATTGTTGGCTACGGGGGAACTAGGGGAGTGGACTGAGGTCGCATGGGTGCTCATATGAGCTCGGGATCTCTCTTTATAGTGCAACGAGGTCGGTTCCGCGGCGGCAGTGGATAAGGTCACCGGCGAACCGCCTCTCTGTTGCTGCAGGGGGTCGTGGCGGTGACAATCGCTAGGGAACACGCTTGTGGATGAGCTCGCGCTGCTCCAGGGGGCAGGTGGCGAGCCGGGGTGGCTCGGGCGGCGCCGACCGGGGCAGGAGCCACTGCAGCCTGCCGCTTGCGGCCACGGCCGACCTAACGGCGGCCCTGTAGGGCGCCAGGGGCGGCTCTGCGGCAAGGGGAAGGGGCGGGGGTGTTGGCTACGAGCGGGGAAGGGCCGGAACGGCGCGCAGGGTGGCGGCACGGGACGCGGCAGCTCGGTGCACGCGCGTGCAAAACGTGCGCTGCGTGTTCTGCAGAATGCCACGGCCTGCCAGAGGGCTCCAAATCACCTAAGGTTTAACAGGTCTAGGCTAGGGCCATCTAGGAGTTTAGTGGACAAGCTGGTTAGGTCAGGGGATCAAGATCACAAAGCAAACTAATAATCATGCCAAATCTGCTCATACATTCAAGGTGTTCGACAAAATGCTATGTGCACCTAGGCAACTCTTGGGGTGGCCCAAATTTCTAGATCATAGTCTCTCTAGATGAATGGGAGGGTGGTGAGGTTAGTTTGTCAAAAGCTCAAACTTGTTAGTGCAAGTTTGTGAGGAATTTGATTCTGGACAGAAGGTAAAAGGCACTGTTTCATGCACTTAAAACCTCCCAATGAGTCCACTCTCCTGGGCAAAAGGGTTTAGCGGGATGGGCTATAAGTAGGATAAGGGATCATAGCAAAAAGGGCAAGATAAAATGGGGTTGCAGTACAAACCACCAAGATGGATCAGAATGAAAAAGAGGTTGATTCACTCAAATTTTTCAAAGAACACAAAATGGTTTTTTTCATAAAGTTGAATAATATGCTCCTATTAACATCCCATAATTTTGGTGGAGGCTGGAATGGAATATTTAAAGGGGCTGTAGTGGAAAACTGCCATCTGGACCAGTTTTGAAAACTTGGTGTAGAGCTCAAAATATTAAGTGAATGAAATATATTTTTGCATAAAAGTGATTTAAAAACATCACATGACATCTCCAAATTATGGTGAAAATATTAAATAAATTTATCAAGTGGTTGTAGTTCAAAAAAGGCTCCAAACAAATGAAAAATCATTTTAATGAATAAGGCTCAGGGAGAATTAATTATGCAATTAAACTCCACTGATAATAGAAATGTTTTTCTTGAAAGGGCAACTTGTCCAATAACATATTTGAAAGGTTTTTTCATTTGAGGTAAAAACTCCATAATAATAAGGAAAGGAATGGCTCTGAATTCCACAGAAAAGTCCAGAAAATAAAAGTTTAAATTCCCTGGCAAAATTTTAATTAATAAAACAAGGTCAAAAAATTGGGGTGTCACAACACTACCCCCCTTAAGAAAAATCTCGTCCTCGAGATTTGTTAAGAGCTGTTTAAAAAAAAAAGATACTCCCATTAGTTGAAACCGAGAGTTTACTCATAGCACAAACTTAGGGTACAATCATAGGTTGCAACACGCAAATAAACATAGCTATGATGTTTACAATGAAAAAGGTAAAAGGAAAGGATCCCGAGAAGACGTCTCCGGTACTGGGGCACACTCTTCTTCTATCGGGGGAAGCGGAGTGACCACTCGATGAACGCGTCTCTCCTGGTCGGGCCTCAGTGGTCTGCCGATGGCGATCTGAGGGTTTAAATCAGCGAGGCTCTGGAGATAACCCATTACTTGCTGGTTCATACGCTCTTGCGCGATGATATACTGGACAAGGTTGGCCAGTACTGGGTCTCTCTCAATTCGTCCACCGGGAAAAGATGCTACTTCTCCGGGTGCTGCACGGCTCGTAAAGTAATAATACCCTCGTTCGCTGCCATAGGGTACTGTGAATCGAAGGCGAGCAATCGCTTCATGTGCAGCTGCTTCTATGGCCATCTGTGGAGTCGGCATAGATTTCCCCAGGAAGAAGACTTCCGTTCGGTCTTGATTTGAATCTACGGGAGGGATGTGCACTACTGCCCAATATTTCGAGGTGGATGAGGTGATCCTCGACTTGAGCAGCTCGTACTGGGGTGGCTGGATAGAGCCCATGGTACTGCAGGTAAAGTCCCACAATATTTTAACAAATCTACCCGGGGTTGCATCTGGGGTTCTCAGATAAATGCTAGGGCTCGGCATGGCAAGAAATGGTAGTGAGGGTTGCGCACAAGATGAGGGGTACTCGGTAAGGTCACGAGGTGGCCATTTATATAGCCTCCCGGCTGGGTTATTACCGCGGTGAGGGGCACTAGTTTGCTGGTTCGGCCCTCATGGGGTCGGGGTCAAAGTCATAGATACACACATCTCCCAAAAGTGACGCGTTACTGTGGGTGCCGTCGGGGTTGGTCTTTGATAGCTACGCCCGGAATTAAAAATGCGGCCGTACATCAACACAGCTACTTTTTTAAATTGGGGCGCACATGCAGACAACATTGTGGTGATACAAGATCACACAATTACAGGGTGTGGACAAGCCGAGACTCGGTACTACTCGAGTGACTTAGTCCACCTCGTTCATATCTAAGCAGGCGTGCCTTGTGGACGCCGAGGCTTCTCCATTGGCTTCACCGTCGGGGTTAGCCAGAGGGGGTTGAGGAACTGCAGGGTCGGGGTAGCGATGATGACCATCGCGGGGATTGTTGGCCACAATCCCGTTGGAGTGGGTTCCCAAGAGGCGACGAAGCACTTCTGGGGTCATCAAAGCACCTTGGTTGATGGCTGGGGCTGACCTCAGGGTCTCAATCGGTTGTCCGAACAGCACGACTGGGCTGTCGACGTCGGGCTCAACTTCTCTTCTTGCTGGGGGTCGGCGAACCAGTTCTCCATGAGTTGCGATCAGATCAAGCGTGATCTGATCGAACAACCCCTCTAGTGCACTTACATAGCGCACCAGATGCAATAATGCAGGATCTGTCTCGTGGTCCCCGTTGGCAACTTGGGGTGGTCTACCATACCCGTCACAGCTGGGGTAGTAGTAGAAGGAGCAACAGTTAACTCTGGGCGACAAGTGCCAGAGTTGGACTATAGCTTCTCGAGCAGCTAGTTGGATGGCTTGCGGCTCAAAGGAAGTTGTCCTTCCGGTGAACCTGTAGGGGCGTTCTGGTGATAGACCCCTACCATAGACGTGCACAGTGGCCCAGAACTGACGGCTCTCACCGCACATGGGCCCTTGGTACACAACATATTTTGGGAGTTCTTCTAACGCGAAGGCACGGCGGGTGAGGTTTGCTAGCACGGTCACGAAACCTCCAAGGTTGGTTGTTGTGGTCTCATTGTGAACAATGGGGCCAGGCATTCTAGCTCGGTTTGGGTTAGAGGTTGTGCTGTGCTGGGCTGAGGCGAGCATGCCCTTTTTATAGCAAAAAGGGGACGGAGCCTTCCTTCGCATGCTTGCGAAAAAGACTATTTAGGGGCCGGTCACTAGCGCGTGATCGACAGGCTAGGCTGATAGGTTGGGCACCGACTGCCAAAAGGTGTCGGGTCCCTGTGTGGCTATCTTACACGAGAAGCTTGGCCGGGGTTTGGATTATGGTCTGGTGGGTTGGTTTACCTAGTTTTTTTCGACCTGGCTAAGATAGGATTATCCAATGGTCAGCCTGGCTCTGATACCAAGTTTGTCAGGACCGGTTTTTCGGGATATAATTTCCCAAAAAATGGCCCTTGTGCTCATCAGCCCCAGGATTACTGTTAGCTGATGAGGCACCAACTTGATACAGAAATTCCAAGCAAAGTACATAATATGTAGTTAAAGACCATTCTGGCCTACGAGTACAACAATTGGTTTTCTAGTGGTTGAAGGCGGAAGCGGTTTGCGGGTCACCAGTGTCCATGGGACTCCATTTCCCACAGGAACGACTGACTAGGATAACTCCTATCTTCGCGAGGCTGCTATCTCCATTGCGTAGGTTCCGGGACTGTCATCACAACGCTCCTCTCCACGCAAGAAATCTGGTCAAGACAATAGCCAGGGACAAGCCAGTGAGTACTTTGAATGTACTCGCAAACATTAAGAACGCAGGTATAATATAGCCACTGATAATCATGTTTTAAAATATTCTATGATCACTTCGTTAGTTATGAAATAAGGTTCATGATGCCCGCAAGTAGATCATTTAAATAAATCATGATTAAACAATCAGGGTGTAAAAATATGCAGCACCGATCGGGTGTCTGAAGCGACACCTCGAAAGGATAATAATATGAAGCATGCATCGGTCGGGCGTCTGAGCGACACCACAAAAAGGGCTTATATATAAAAGGAATAACAAGCATGCCACAGTCGGGCGTCTGTGCGACACCACATAAAGGGATTATAAGTAAATGAAATAACAAACATGCCACAGTCGGGCGTTTGAGCGACGCCACATAAAGGGCTTATAAGTAAATGAAATAACAAACATGCCACAGTCGGGCGTCTGAACGACGCCACATAAAGGGCTTATATATAAACATAATCACAGTGAATATCCAGGAGGTAGTACCGTCCCAGGGATATCCATTATTTCAAACAATGCAAACGGTTAGTCCACAATGATAATAATCATAACCATCACATATCACAAGTCATAATCAACATTCTGGTTTAGTAGTTTCTCCTCCGAAGACCGACACTAAGACCGACACTTGACCCATCCCAGACTGTAGTCCTTAACCATGGACACGGCTATTCGAATAGGTTAAATATCTCTGCAGAGGGTGTACTCTTTACCCACGAGTAACGGATTTCTTTAGTCCATCGGAACTAATTCTGTCTACGGTCTTTTTGTCGAAAACATGCCTGACTTGCACACACCAGCTTTTACTCATGTCTGGAATCACCCATGACACATGTTAAGCAAAACTCTAAGTGGGGAGGCTACAACCTCGCGTAGCATGGGATCAAATTTCTATCGCGCGCTCTAAGGGGTGCCCCCTCTCTGTCCCGACTAGAAACACCCATGCCCCCGGACCAGGTGGCATGCCTACCGGATGCAGCCGATATCTTCCACCATGGCCTCTCTGTACGGTGTGTGCTCAGACAGGGGTTGACAACTTACTGAACCGTACCCTACCTATGGCAGGGACAAATGGCAGCATGCAACAAGTATGGGGGTTACTGGAACAAGACTTGATCTATGGCCGACTCAGGAGGCTTAAGTATTTCCTGCATGATTAGCTCAAGAATAATATTTCACATCCATCAGACACAACCACCACTCATCATACCTCCCTTCTGCCCCACCGGTCATAACCGTCTCGACGAGGGACAAGCTCGTGTCTACCCAAGACAGAGACTTTCCCGGACCCTTCCCAGTAGGCATGAGAGGCATATGAGGGTGATTTCTATCACAAGCATATCCATTTCCAACAGCAACAATTTTCATTATACACTCAATGCGTATGATCATACCGTTATAAAAATAATTAATGCTTCATGTCGAGGTGGTATTATAACCGTATCAAACAACCCACAAAATATTATGCCAGGGTTCAGAATGCTTGCCTTCAAGGTGTGGAGAGGTGAGGTGCTCTCCAAAACTTTTGAAAGTTTTCTTCTCTCTCCAAAAATCCTATTTTCAAAAATATGCAAATAACACATATTTCAAAAACAGTACAAAAAGTTGTCCTAATTATTTTTGAAATAAATCTTAAAATAAACTAGGTAAAATTTGAGAGTGGTAGGAAAAGGAATCAATTCATTTGGAGTTTTATTTAAAAAGATATAGCCAGCCAAAGTTTTGGTCAAATATGTTTTTAAAATAAAACAAAATAGAAAGCGTTTCGATGAGAATACGTTTTCGAAGCCGGGGAAACGTACTGGGGTGTTTGCGCTTCCACTTAAAATACGTGGAGGCGGGGCTGGGTCACTGATAGTGGTTCCAGGGGGCCCACTGGTTAGGTTTGACCAGTCTCCTTTCCCTCTTCTTCCTCTGCCCGAGAGGGGCGAGACTCCAGCGATTGTCGCCAGTGAACGGGGGCTCCTCGAGGGCATCCGAGGCCAGGGATGGATCCGCCACTCCTAGGCGGTCCTCCCGGTGGTCAACTGGCTGGCGGGGACGGAGGGAATCGCTGGCGGCGAGCTCCTCGGCGGAGGTGGCCTCGGGGGCTTTTGGGGGCCGGGGCTATGGTGGTTCCCGAGTTGGATTGAGGTGTTGGGCAGCTCTGCGGGGTCACGAGGATTCAAATGGTGGCGCTAGTTTGACGAGAGGGGCTCGGGTTGTGACCGAATGGACTGGAGGGCGGCGGCGGCTGATCCTGCCGGAGTTGGGGAAGATGACCTCTTCTCTTCGATTGTTGGCTACGGGGGAACTAGGGGAGTGGACTGAGGTCGCATGGTGCTCAGATGAGCTTGGGGTCTCTCTTTATAGTGCAACGAGGTCGGTTCCGCGGCGGCAGTGGATAAGGTCACCGGCGAACCGCCTCTCTGTTGCTGCAGGGGGTCGTGGCGGCGACAAGCGCTAGGGAACACTCTTGTGGATGAGCTCGCGCTGCTCCAGGGGGCAGGTGGCGAGCCGGGGTGGCTCGGGCGGCGTCGACCGGGGTAGGAGCCAGTGCAGCCGACCGCTTGCAGCCACGGCCGACCTGACGGCGGCCCTGTAGGGCGCCAGGGGCGGCTCTACGGTGAGGGGAAGGGGCGGGGGTGTTGGCTGCGAGCGGGGAAGGGCCGGAACGGCGCGCGGGGTGGCGGCTTGGGACGCGGCGGCTCGGTGCACGCGCGTGCAAAACGTGCGCTCTGGGCGCGCCCAGAGCACGCACACCGTGTGTTCGGCAGAATGCCACGGCCTGCCAGAGGGCTCCAAATCACCTAAGGTTTAACAGGTCTAGGCTAGGTCAATCTAGGAGTTTAGTGGACAAGCTGGTTAGGTCAGGGGATCAAGATCACAAAGCAAACCAATAATAATGCCAAATCTGCTCATACATTCAAGGTGTTCGACAGAATGCTAAGTGCACCTAGGCAACTCTTGGGGTGGCCCAAATTTCCAGATCATAGTCTCTCTAGATGAATGGGAGGGTGGTGAGGTTAGTTTGTCAAAAGCTCAAACTTGTTAGTGCAAGTTTGTGAGGAATTTGATTCTGGACAGAAGGTAAAAGGCACTGTTTCATGCACTTAAAACCTCCCAATGAGTCCACTCTCCTGGACTTAAGGGTTTAGCAGGATGGGCTATAAGTAGGAAAAGGGATCATAGCAAAAAGGGCAAGATAAAATGGGGTTGCAGTACAAACCACCAAGATGGATCAGAATGAAAAAGAGGTTGATTCACTCAAAATTTTCAAAGAACACAAAAGGGTTTTTGCATAAAGTTGAATAATATGCTCCTATTAACATCCCATAATTTTGGTGGAGACTGGAATGGAATATTTAAAGGGGTTGTAGTGCAAAACTGCCATTTGGACCAGTTTTGAAAACTTGGTGTAGAGCTCAAAATATTAAGTGAATGAAATATATTTTTGCATAAAAGTGATTTAAAAACATCACATGACATCTTCAAATTATGGTGAAAATATTAAATAAATTTATCAAGTGGTTGTAGTTCAAAAAAGGCTCCAAACAAATGAGAAATCATTTTAATGAATAAGGCTCAGGGAGAATTAATTATGCAATTAAATTCCACTGATAATAGAAATGTTTTTCTTGAAAGGGCAACAAGTCCAATAACATATTTGAAAGGTTTTTTCATTTGAGGTAAAAAATCCATAATAATAAGGAAAGGAATGGCTTTGAATTCCACAGAAAAGTCCAGAAAATAAAAGTTTAAATTCCCTGGCAAAATTTTAATTAATAAAACAAGGTCAAAAATTTTGGGGTGTCACATCTGGCACCCTGCCAAAGGGAGCCATCATCACCGGAGGCCATGGACGAGGATCACGGAGGGGCCATCATCGCCATGAAGGCCAAGATCCAAAGGGTGAACCTCTCCCCATCCAGGGGGAGGCCATGGAGGAGGAAGCACAAGGGGGAGGACCTCTCCTCCTCTCTCTTAGTGGTGCCGGAGTGCCATCGGGAGGGGAATCATCGCCGCGGTGATCGTCTTCATCAACATCACCATCACATCACTATCCTCATCTCTTTTATGTGGACCACTCTCCCGCACCCCACTGTAATCCCTACTTGAACATGGTGCTTTATGCCACATATTATGATCCAATGATGTGTTGCCATCTTATGATGTTTTGAGTAGATATCCTTTGTCTTTGGGTTGATTGATGATCTAGATTGGTATGAGTTGTATGTTTTATTTTGGTGATGTCCTATTGTGCCCTCCGTGTCACGCAAGCGTGAGGGATTCCCGCTATAGGGTGTTGCAATACGTTCATGATTCGCTTATAGTGGGTTGCTTGAGTGATAGAAGCATAACCCGAGTAAGGGGCACTACAAAAAAAAGACACATCCTGACATTTTGGGCCGAACGAATTTTTTTCCTGTCATACTTATGACACTTCTATGACGATAATTGTGACAAAACCCGGTATCATCATAGATGTGGTGGGGTCCTACTTCTGTGACAAACACGAAATGGGTTTTTCATCTCGGGCGGGACGGAGACGCAACTGCATGACATTCTTTGGGCCGTCCATGATGGAAAAAACTGTGGTAGAAGCGAGGGCGAGGAAAATATCAAGGTGTTCCCGGTTAAGGTGGGTGGTCAGGGCCGAGCGATGTGCGTTTCTCTCGTACAGGCACGTGCGTGGGTGCGAGCCATTGGGCTCTAACTGAACCCGAGTGAGGCGTTGGGATCTAACTGAACCCGAGCGATTGCACTGCAGGCTACGCGTTAGTGAACCCGAGCGATCGATCGATGGCTGTTAACTAAACCCGATCGAGCAATTCCTTTGCTATTGCTGCTAACTGAAGCCGATCGATGCTGCCTCTGGATGAGTGTTGCTGGGGGGTTTGGATGAACAGTTCTCGGGGGGTGGATGAACAGGACCCTGTGGTGTCGCCTCTGGATGAACAGGACCCCGATCGATCGAGCCGGTTGGGGCTGGATGAACAGGACCCCGTGGAGGGCAGGATGAACAGGACCACCCCGTGGAGGGCTGGATGAAAAGTAGACGGTGGAGGGCTGGATGAACAGTAGCCCATGGAGGGGTGGTTGAACAGGAGCCCGTGGAGAGGGGTGGTTGAACAGTAGCCGGTGGAGTAGCGCACGGTGGAGGCTGGATGAACAGGAGCCCGTGGATGAACAGTCGCAGTTGGAGGCGGGAGGAGGTCGACGGTGGATGAACAATAGCCCGTGGAGGCTGGAGGGGGTCGACGGTGGAGATGAACAGTATCCCGTGGAGTCCTGTTTTGCGGTACGCCACACCCCTCCCGATGAACAGGACCCCCGTTTCGACCGTAGCACTCTAACACAAGTCCGTTTCCTCTGTTTTGCGGTACGCCACACCCCTCCCGATCAACAGGACCCCCGTTTCGACCATAGGAGGTCCTTTTCCTCCGTTTTGCGGTACGCCAGACCCTCCCGACGAACAGGATCCCGTTTCGACCATGGCCGATCGAACACAAAGCTGTTTCCTCCATTCTGCGGTACGCCAGGCCTCGTTTCCATCGGCTGTTCCATCCAAGCCGGTTGGCTTCCACGCGTTCCGTTGCCTCCCGATGAACACGACGCATTTCGTTGCCTCCCCATGAACACGACGATGACACCGTTTCTCCGTTCCGACCCAGCCATGTACATGAGCCCTGGCCGTACGTATGCGCGAGTAGGCGTTTGAGACCCTGCCCGTATGTACGTACGTGGCCGTATTTTCTTTCTTGCACACTGGCCGATGTACGTACGTGTACATGATAAGTGCACGCCTCTACTACGACACGTGCACGCCTCTACATCGACTAGTATGTACGTACATGTTCGCGACCAGAATGGCAACGCTACGTACGCTTCGACCAGGTGGGTCCCGACTGTCAGGCACTTCCTTGCCTGCGAAGATGCAGCTGGTGGGCCCCAACAGTCAGGGGGGCGAATCGTTTTTTTTCGGACGCACTTCCTTGCGCGCGAAGATGTAGCTGGTGGGTCCCAGCAGTCAGGGGGAAACGTTTTTTCGCGAAATACGATGGCCCGTCCGGTGGGTCCCCGCTGTCAGGTGGAGGAATAATTATTTTGCGCGTAATAAGGAGGCACTTCCTTGCTGCGGCCGTGGACCCTGCTGTCAGCCTATCCACGTACAGTCCACGCCCGATGGAAGCCATTCCTTGACCATGTTGACCACGCCACGCCAAGAGCACCAGGGCGGTGGACGACGACGAGGCCTAGGAAGGGGACGACATGGAGCCGGGGAAGACGCGCCAGTGGAAGCCCGCGCGGAGAGGAGTACGAGGGTTCACTGGTTCGGCTGCGGTGTGAGGCTGTCGTCGCCGCAGAATAACAGGGGGTGTGGGTGAGTGGAGGGATGGCCTGGCCAATGGTGGGAGTAGTAGGGGCGGTGAGGCCTCCTCGACAACACAGCCGGTCACAGGAGGCAGGAGCACGAGGCAAGACCGGCGCTAGTTTGGGTGGCTGGAGCAAGAAGACCAGAGGTTGAAGAAGCACTACGGCCGTTGGATGGACATCGTACGGTCACTGGAGCTAGAATCGTGCATATTGACTAAGTTGAAATATCCCACCGTCCCCGTCAACTTAGTAGGCCCACAAGTCAGCCTGCCACTATACTGGGTCCCAGCTAAGAGGGGGAGTATTCATTTTTTTGTGCGTAATAAGGAGGCACTTCCTTGTGTGCGAAGATATAGCTGGTGGATCCGAGCTGTCAGCGGTGGTAACAATTTTTTCGCGAAATACAGAGGCCCTTTCGGTCGTTCCCAGATGTCAGGTGGAGGAATCATTATTTTGCGCGTAATAAGGAGGCATTTCCTTGCATGCGGCCGTGGACCCAGCTGTCAGCCTCTCCACGTACAGTCCACTTCAGATGCATGTCAGTCGTTGACCACGTGGACCAGGTCGCGCTAAGAGCACCAGGGCGGTGGACGACGGCGAGGCCTAGGAAGGGAACGACACGGAGGTAGGGAAGACTCGGCAGTTGTTTCCCACGCGGAGGGGAGTACGACTGTACAAGGGTTTACTGGTTCGTCTACCATCGCTGGAGAATAACAGCAGGTGTGGGTGAGTAGAGGGATGGCTAGGCCAGCGAAGGGAGTACGGTGGGGCGGTGAGGCCTGCGCGGCAGCACAGCCGACTGCGGGGAGGAGAGAGCAGGCAGTCCCGCCGGCGCTTGTTTGAGCGACTGGAGCAGGAAGAGCAGAGATTGAAGAAGCACGACGGTCGTTGGATGGACATCCAACAGTCGCTGCTTGTGCGTCAACCTTTTTTTAGGAAAGCCTCAAATCTGTGGAAAACATCATACAACCCATCTGCCATTATTTCTAATAACTTACACCCCATTTCCTAATTCTTATAGTTTGTTTTGGAGCCCATATTCTTTTTGTTAGCATTACAACCCATAATGTGGCCACGGTTAAAAAATTATACGAAATTTTGCATATTCGGTGCGGTTCGAACTGTTTTTAATCCCGAAATTTCAAGACACATTCAAACTGATTTAAAAATAAATGTATATCAATATAAAATCCAACAAATTGTCCACGCATAAAAATCAGTGCAATTTAAAATCTCGAAATGAAAAAAAGAAACTTGAAACTAATTGTCGGTTTGATGTGTTTTAAGAATGTACAACCCATTTCTCATTACTGATAGGCTGTTTTCTCGGCCAGCCGAATGAAGCTCTCCACGTCTTGAAAGATTTGCAGCCCAATAGGCCTGACAAAGCGACTTACTTGGCAAATCACAAAAAAACTGGGCTGTGGCCATGGACCCAGCTGTCAGCCTCTCCACGTACAGTACTCTTCCGATGGAAGTCGGTCGTTGACCACATTGACCACGCCACGCCGAGAGCACCAAGGCGGTGGATGACAGCGAGGCCTAGGAAGGGGAAGACACAGAGCCGGGGAAGACGCGGCAGTGGATACCCACGCGGAGAGGAGTACGAGGGTTCACTGGTTCGGCCGCGGTGTGAAGCTGTCGTCGCCGCAGAATACCAGGGGAGTGGGTGAGTGGAGGGATGGTCTGGCCAGTGGTGGGAGTAGTAGGGGGGCGGTGAGGCCTCCGCGGTAGCACAGCCGGCAACGGGAGGCAGGAGCAGGCGGCACAACCGGCGCTGCTTTGGGCGGCTGGAGCAAGAAGACCAGAGGTTGAAGAAGCACTATGGCCGTTGGATGGACATCGTATGGTCACTGGAGCTAGAATCGTTCATATTGACTAAGTTGACAAAGGCCTCTATCCCCGTCAACTTAGTAGGCCCACAAGTCAGCCACCCACTATGGTGGGTCCCAGCTAGCAGGGGGTATTCATTTTTTGTGCGTCATAAGGAGGCACTTCCTTGCGTGCGAGGATATAGCTGGTGGGTCCGACCTGTCAGCGGGGGGAACGTTTTTTCGCAAAATACAGAAGCCCTTCCCGTGGGTCCTAGCTATCAGGTGGAGGAATCATTATTTTGCGCGTAATAAGGAGGCATTTCCTTGCGTGCGGCCGTGGATCCAGCTGTCAGCATCTCCACGTATAGTCCACTTCCGATGGATGTCGTTCATTGACCACGTTGACCAGGCCGCGCCGAGAGCACCAGGGCGGTGGACGACGGCGAGGCCTAGGAAGGGAACGACACAGAGCCAGGGAAGACTCGGTAGTTGTTTCCCACGCAGAGGAGTACGAGGGTTTACTGGTTCGTCTGCCGTCCCCGGAGAATAACAACAGGTGTGGGTGAGTAGAGGGATGGCTAGGCCAGCGATGGGAGTATGGTGGGATGGTGAGGCCTGCGCGGCAGCATAGCCGTCTGCGGGAGGAGGGAGCAGACAATCCCGCTGGCGCTTGTTTGAGCGGCTAGAGCAGGAAAAGCAGAGATTGAAGAAGCACGACAGCCGTTGGATGGACATCCAACAGTCACTGCTCTCGTGTGCATTATTTCTAATAATGTACGGACCATTTGCTAATTCTTAAGAATGTTTTTGGAGCTCATCTTCTTTTTGTTAGCATTACACCCCATATTGTGGCCACGGTTAAAAAGTATACGAATTTTTTGCATATTTCGGTGTGGTCAACTGTTTTTAATCCCGAAATATCGATTCACATTGAAACTATTTTTAAAAATAATTTATATAAATATAAAATCCAAATAATTGTCCATGCATAAAAATCAATGGAATTTAAAATCTTTTAATGACAAAAATTGAAACTAATTCCCACTTTGATGTGTTTTAAAAATGTACAGCCCATTTCTGGGCAAACCGAATGAAACTCTCCTCGTCTTGACAGATTTGCAGCCCAGCAAGGCTGATAAAGCAAGTAGGCCTCGTTTGGGTATTTCTTAAAAAAAATAGAACTAGGCTAACCATTTTAGCAAGAAAAAAACACAACTGGGCTCATGATGTGGTAAACATAAATAAAACCCTGGCTAGACGGGCCACAACCCCCGCATAGCCCCATTGTTACCCTGATCCATCGCTAAAACTAGTATAAATAACAACTGCTTGTTTCTCAAAAAAACTGCGCGACCTGCTGGGTCCCTGGTGTCAGCCGCTCGTAGTGTAATTCTCTCATTTATTGACTACGTTGACAATGGCGTGAGCCCCAGATGTCCAACCATTAGGAGGAACCATATTTTTGGGCTTGTAATATAGAGGCACTTGCTTGCGTACTGCCATGACGCTGGTGGGTCCCTACTGTCATCCTCTCCACGTACAATCATCTCCTTGTTCCTCTCGGTTGTTGACAACGTTGACAACGCAAGAGGGCGGCGCACTGTGCACGGCGAGCGAACCAAGGCCGCAAGGCGGAGGACGATGGCGAGGCCTCGGACGGAACAAATAGGAGCCATGGAAGATGCGTTGGTCCAGTCGCAGGCGGAGGGTAGTACGAGGGTTGACTGGTTCGGGTGAGGGTGCGTGTTGGGGATGACGTCGCCAGAGAATAACAGGACGTGTGGGGGAATGGAGGGAGGGACTGGCCAACGTTGGAGGGTATGTACGGTAGGGCAGCGGAGGCGCAGCCAGCCATGGGAGGCGGGAGCAGGCGGAGCCGACGGGGTGGTTTGGTTTGGGTGGCTGGAGGAAGAAGACAAGAGATAGAAGATACGCGACAGATGTTGGATGTCAATCCAACGGCTGGTAGGCAGAATCGTTTGTTGACTGGCTAGTAAGTCGACACCACCTTGAATAGGCTATTTCCTCGCGGGTCCCAAATGTCAGAATCCAAATCTGTCACAGTCATGCAGCCCTTCCTATGAATATTTACAGCCCATTTGATGTGCTAGTTGGAAATAAGTTTGTGGGTGCTGGTGGGGGCTAATCACTTGGCTTCTGTAATGCATAGTGAGCTCAAGCAGCCGGCGAGAGTGATGTTATTTCCCTTGGTTGGGATTTGTTAGTTGTCACAATATTTCACTCTAAATTAAACGACTGGCAAGCCATTTGCCTTGCTTCAAAGAAAATATGACAGTCACAGCCGAGTTGAAAAGGGCAAGAACATCTAACTCCATCTTACAAACTGTACAAAAGCACGAGGGTTAATTGTTCATCAGGTTTACAAAAAAAACCAGGTTGAAAAGGGCAACAACATCTTACTCCAGCATTGTTTTTGGTAGTCACAATCAAATGGATCGGTCAGGTCCATAGAATGAACATCCTGGGTCATAAAATTTACTAGATTATGACCACAATATGTTGTAAATAGAAGCCCATCGCGTTCAGAAGCTCTTTTGCCCACCTGAAACTCCTTTTTTTGCTCTTCCATATACCCATCCGTCAAAACCATGCTGCTGATAAACTTAAGCCTGATGGACAATAGTAACCTCACATTCAGCAGGAAGAATGTGACAAATCTAGTGTTTGCACGGTTGGCTACATATCATTCTAGTGTTATTGTCTTCAATCGAATCTCATGAGAAGTGAGAAAATCCCGATGCTTACGAATCCACCGATTGGTTATAACTTTCTTACCCTGTCCTGTTGCCGAAATAGACATGAAGATTGAAAACAGTTAAGGTCTAAAAAAAGAGTGTCAAAAGAGCAACAGTTGAACGGTTAATTCTAGTACACTATACGCGGGCTTCCAATGTGCGTGAAATTATCACCTTTATATACAACTTCTCCAGACATGGAAAGCATTGCAGCAAGCCAATAATCTTGTTCAGATCAAAACTATTCATTTGGATATATAAGATCTTGACAGAATCCAGCACCATTGATAGTCCATCCATGGAGAAACTCTTCATTGAGCATAGAACATAATATTAGTACAAAATGTGTACTCCAAGATGACATATAACTTATGCGTAGAAATTTAAAATGCAGCTTATGGTTACAAGTGTAGATGATCATGTAAAGTACCTGAAGAACTGTGGAGCCAAACACCATATTGAAATGAGCACAGAGATCATGTATTACACCCAAGGTCTCCAGTTTAGGCGCAGAGAGGATGGTTATTTGCAACGGTGAATAACTAGAATCAAGGATCAACCTTTGAAGTGAAAGGGCATCTTGGATGATGATCTGCCTTCCGTCAAAACAAATTCCAATTCTTACAAGGTTAGGCGACTTTATTTGGAGATAACCGATTCGAACTGTGAAACAAGCACCAAGCACTCTAGGGCAGGGCAACTGGAGTGGATGATGCTGTGCAATGAGGCCTCCGATATATGAGCCCGCACAAGTGAAAGTTTCTTGAGAAATGGGAGTCGAAGGTTTAGGACCAGATTGTCTGGTAGGTCGCACAGCACAAAGGTGGCGGTGTGGAGAGAGGAGGAAAACCGCGAGATGGACATCGGTGCTGAGGGCACAGGTAGATGGCGTTCGGTATCTGGTAGGTGATTTCTAGGGGAATAGTAGAATTCAAGCAGCTGTAGTTCTATGAATTCGGGGGATTTCAGCCATGCATCCACCGTGCAGGGCATGGTATGCTTGCTCAGGTAGCATGACGGGATGCAGAGGCTTTGAATGGAGCCCTGGTGGGAGGAGATGATGGCTCTGGGATTTCAAAATCATTGAAGAGAGATAGCTGACGACAGTCGAGATTAAGGGGCACGGCGTGCCATAGAGGGCGCCACCGAATTGAGAGGACTTGGGTGCGGCAGCAATCCTTGGTGGGGAGAAGCGAGATGATCTCCCCAAGGACGGCATCCGGGAGATCGCTGATGCGGTCCACCCGAGATTCTACGGGTTCCTGGGATCCGGTGGGGGCGGGGTTGCTGCTTCTCCCCGCGCTGCCAGGTGCGGGATGTACAACAGGCGTCGCCACTGGCGGGAGCCTCATCTTCTTGGCGCTGGGGTCAGCCGACTCCATTTTCCTCGAGGGCGTCGCGTCGCGCTCACAGATTTGAGCAGAGTAACGAATGACGAGCCTAGGTGTAGTGCGAGTGAAGAAGAAGGGGAGCTGGGGTTTTTCTGTAGTAGTGAGTAAGAAGGGGAGCTGGGGTTTTCTGTAGGAGTGAGGTGAGGAATTTGGGGGTACGAGTGGAGCAAGCTGACGTGAGGTGGGTGGGAGTGAGGAGGAAGAAGAACACCCAGGTTTTTTTGGGGGCGGTGTGCTGGGTGTGGGTAGCGCCTCTCATTCAGTAAATATATGGACTTTTGAATTGATTTTACTATTTACTAGGGTGGATGGGCTGTTTTGTCTTGGGCCCAGAGAAACAATTACTACTAGTACAGTGGAGACACTCTACAGCTTACTAGAAAAACAATTACTACTAGTACAGTGGATACAATACCGCTTCTGGCTCCTCCTAGGTCATCGAAACGTCTCCCTCTACTGGATGTTGTTATACTTTTGTTCACCAACATGTGGGCCATGCAGCGCGCGGGCCCAAATGTCATCTACCAAATTAGAAGGCAGTATGCAGGCGAGAGTCACCCCGGTCGTAGCGCGGCAATAACGAGCCGCCGTATCACAAAACACCACCTCCCCTCAGTCTAAGTTTGACGGACGAAGCAACCATCATTTCACTCTTCACTGAATCCCCTTCTCCCTCCCCGTCTTCAAGAAACGCAACACTTGCATCTGTCATTGTTCTTCACTCCGAACGAAGGGAAGGTAAGCGGATCCGTGATGTTGGTATATTTTTGTTTAGAGAAAAAAAAGAACTTTTGCAAAGCAGTAACCGATCCTCACTCTCTTTTTTGTTTCATTGTCATTGCGATTGTATTTTACTTTCAGTGGTCTCCTAGTATTCGTCAATTTCATGATGGACCAAGGAGAACCAGGCAAAGATCTGCCGATATTGGAGCAGACGTGGGAGGCTCATCCCCATGAGACAGAGAGCTCCAAGAAGATGGAGGCAGCCACTAAGCCGACCCCAGATACGCTCACGTCCACTACTGAGATGATCAACACCCCGTTTGAGGTTACAGCCCCCGTGGCACTGCAGGAGCAGTTTTCCCCCTTCGAGGATGTGCCCCCCCCACTGAGCTACCCAAGGTGATTTTCTTCTTTGCCGATCTCGATTGTGGTTTTTCATCTAAGTATGTGGTGATGAATAATGCAAAATTTTATTAGCTTCGATGCCATGCTATACACAGTGGTTTAAATAACTTGTGTTTCTTATACTGGAAAGTAATTCAGAATTTGTTTCTGTTTCAATTAGATCCCTGATGCAGACAAGGATTGTGTGGTTGTACATGTCACTCGCTATGAGGCGGATGACCTGAATATACGCACTGGGAAAACAGAGTTTTTAGGCTATTGGATCCAGGAAGCCATTTGCGCTTATACCAATGAAGAGTTGTATTCCAGCCTCATTGTTGTTAGGCGTGTTTTCTAGGGTGTACTGAAGCACAAGAAGTTCAAAGCTACTCCTTCGTTTGTGAGGCATACTATTCTTGTCAAGCTTACGCAGGAAGATGACGTGGCATGCCTCCACAAACAAGTTTATGAGTGGCAAGGCCACAAGGTTGTCTTCATGAAGGTTCACAGGATTGAGCTGCTGCCGGACATCCTTGATGATGTTCATGGCAAGGTTCATCTTGTATCCAGCCCAAATTAGATCGAGGCATGAAATACTTGCCCCAGCTAGTGTTTAATAGTAGTTTGGATTTTGTCTAATTATCCGAACCTTGCCTGTTATCGAGCCCTCTGGGGCTAGTACTCTATTTGAATCTGTCTATGGGAACTGCTGCTACTTTTGTGTGCCCATGAATCATCGTAATTGTTGCCCAAACAGATGTGTCCTCACTAGTTTTATCATACGAGCAGTGTGTGTTTTGATGAAATAGAGTACTCGTTTGAGAACTGTGCGCCGACGTATACATAAGTACTTGTAAACACTGTTGGTGCTACCCCACTTGTAAGCAGTTGTGCAAAACACGACACATTGGCTCAACTCGCTTCAACACTAGGCTATCATCCAGCTAACAATCAACAATCTGCTGTCTGACATATAAGCAACTATGTATCTTGTTACAGTAGTTCATGTAGTTAAGTGAGGCCACAACGTAAATTCCAAACGTTCACACGCTAGTCCAGCGTTCATGTGGAACACTCACATTAAACTCGGCTTCATAAAAAACTTGAAAAGCATAAGTTAAGCAATTTTATACATCTCAATGATTCATAGAACATAACAAACATATACTAATTCACAACAAAAGACAAAGTTGTGAGAAGGTTTACAAATCAGGAAAAAACAAGCAAGGCTTCTCTGAGCAAAGGGCCTCCCGGCAGGCTTAAATTTCCTGGAGTTCACTCTGGTTTTTTCTTGTTGCCACCATCCAGGGTTAGGTTCTCTCATTCCAAAATAACCAATTATAATTGTGTTCTTAGCTGGAATGCTGAACTGAACCATGTAGTGTACTGACCAGCTGAAATTCTTGTGCATTCCACTAAATTTAAGCACCGCTATTTGTAGAAATAAGCAGACCACAATGCCTCTTGTCCGCGCACCTGTCCAAAAAACCACCGTGCAGCCATGCCAGCTAGTCCTCGGTCCATGGATGAATAGGTAGAAAGTGCATTATGGACTAGGATGCAGTTGTTTTCGCTCGTCCCTACATTGCAATCAGGAAGTAAAACGTATGAATCAACTTCTTTTATATTGCGTTGGTCATTCTACCTAGTAACTACCAATGTAGGAATACCTGGAAGACGGGTGGTTAGACGACGACAACGAGGGATAGCCATCTCATTTTGCACAGTTCTACTAAAACTGAGGTGTGTGCTTTTGATTGCGCGGATAGAAACGATACGGAGACAGACATCCCAAAACGACATGGAGACAGACATCCCTGTTTGCGCAAATACAAAATACGGTTATTTAAACAGTGACAGATATTTGCAGTGGCGTATGATTAACAGCAGCATCTATTGTGTTATAATTGGCACTAGATTGATAGTATGAAAGTGTCCTTAAGTAAGTAACATCACATCACATCAACACTGCCACTAGATTAACATGCAGAACAATAGCATTAGTATTACTGTCATGAGAGTAGCACATGGTCAGTAAATGTGCAATCAAATTTGTGCAGTTCCACTGGGATGAAGCAATGTTAGCGGTGTGAGATTTAAGTGTAACTAAAAAAACACAATTCATGGGAAATAAAGCAAGACGGAAGCACTTCATAAAATGGTGGTGGCATTGCTTCAATTTATTGACGACACTAGACCATTACTTATAGTGACATTAGGTGGCATTGCTTAATGCTTCATGTGATTTTACATTAACGGTAGCGATATGGGCGTAGGGACAGCAGAGGCATAAAGCGGTGAGGCAGATGTGGTTGCCGAGAGCGGCAAACACTCAGGCAGCATGTCTGCATTTGTCCCATTTTTTATCTCCTCGGCGACATTTTCCTATGTGAGCACAGGAAATCTAGACCTACTCATTCTCATTTGCGTTGTTCCTCAAAACCCGTCACTTTCTTTCCTTTTTCAACCAAGAGATAGGTCCACTTCCCCCCACCCTTCGCCATCCACCATGCTTTCTTCGTCTTTTCAACCAAGAGACTGGTTGGGTAGCCAGTATCTACTACTTTCCCCCGTTTCCTCTTAGAACCAAGTCCTAAATTCATGCTATAGCTTTCCCACTTTCTTCCCTGTTTGAACCAACTCTTACACTCGACTGTATGAACTAGCTTTACCTCTAATAATAGTAAAAGTCTAGGTGGCTTTGGAATAGCGGACGGAAGTAGAAAAAGATCCACATGAAGCCAAGTTGGGAGCTGGGTTGTAGAGCAAGGCAGGTTTCAAAGGAATATATACCTGAGGGTCGTCGACATGTGGCAAAGACGATGTCGGGAGGCCGCATCTTGGCCACAATACGCAGGGAGGAAGAAGGGGTCAGAGGCCCTCCGGAGCCGGCACTCTCTCGGGGAGAACGGCACGGACGCCGTTTGGGACGCGCGGGCAGCCGTTGATCTCCTCCCTCGCCGATGACGACAGCATGAACGATGCACCTACACCCCTAACCCAGTCGAGGTTGTCCGGCCGGATTTGTGACCAGTCGTGAGCTGAGAGAGAGTGTGGCCACCTATGTCTTGCTTAGATCTGGAGAGCATGAGAGAGTGAGCGAGAGGAACCCTAGTAAAGCAAGCGCTAAGGCTCCTGCTTATATATATAGTGGAGTGATTTTGTTGTACCAGCTTCAAAAAAATGCGCTCCTACGTGTACCTGTGAGTGGGTTTGAGAGAACTAGTGCGTGCGTGCACCGCTTCTCTTCGTGAGAGTACAATATACTATGCCCAAAGAAAGTTCGCCACAAGAGTAATAGTATAAGTGTGTGACGTGTGAGCTAAAATAAAATGTGCGCGGCGTCTTTTGTTTTTTAGAGAGGGTAGGGTGTGAAAGCACATATGTGTGTGACGTCTACCTGCAGATAGACGATGGGCGCGAGAGGACTCGCGAGGGTGCGTGTGCGTGAGAGAGAGGGGGGCACGTATCAATGCAATGCATTTGTCCGTAAATCATTATCCGACAAACGTTCGCCACAAGCCTTTTCCCGACGAACGCCGTAAGAACTGTTAGATCGGCATCCGACAGTGTCAATTTTGCCATGTCATTTAACAGAACGGCCACTCCTCCTACACAAAAATCTTCCACGTGAGTGTTAGTAACTTTTGTATGCTCCCTCTGTTCCAAAATGCAGTGCATATAGCTTTATTGAAAATTCGAACCTCGCAAACTTTTACCGAGTTTTCGTGTACGAAATTGCACATGTAGAATACCCTGTATATATCATTTCATTCATATTCGAGGGGTAACTATAAAGATGGGGGAGGAGTCTACAAAGAAAGACCATCGTATCACCTGCAGCAATTTCAACCATCCTTTGGTGTGGAGGAATATCATAGGAACTCTATATGATATGATTTTTATAGGATTTTTTCCTTTAGAGCCAATTGGTTCATAGGAATAGATTCATATACTCCACATTTCAAAGGAAATAAATATGATATCATTTCTATAGCTTTAGAGCCACTTGGTTCATATGAAAGGATTCCTATACTCCCATAATTTCAAAGGAAAATAAACATTAGCGTATATTCAATAGAAAAGTTCCTATGATATGAACCAAATTACATCTCTTTTCTAATCCCTCCTCATAGGAATTGAGATACATGTCATCTCTAGATTCAATAGAAAAGTTCCTATGATGTCAACCAAATGACATGTCTTTTCCAATCCCTACTCATAGGAATTGAGATACTGCATGTCATCTCTTTCCCTACAACTTCCATGTATACACCTTCTATTCCTAAATAGCTAGTACAACCCACTAGTAGCTTTTTCCAAGACATGCAACTATGGCACAAGAACTATATAGTGTGCGAATAACTTGAAAGATGGTCGCTGGATGAAGCTAATTCGACAGTGCAGAGATGGCAAAACCGAGCACTACTGGCCGTTGGATATCGTCAATATTCCACCAGATCTGCCACATGTACAAGTTAGAAGACTCCATGGTTGAACTTAAGCATAATGCACAAACCTCAAAACATAAGCACTTCTCCTTTGTTCTAGAATCTTCCGTATCATAATTGATTTTTTAAAATGAATTGCCATTATTTGTTTTTTACTTTATGCTTTACAATGCACAACTCCATGAATCTTAACATTTCTATAAAACTAATTGATTTTGAATGAGATGAACTATAAGAACTAAACGAACATCTACATCATGCATATATGACTCAAATCTTTACATGCTATAGTGTGTATTTATTCATATTTTGGTTTCGAAATCTCATGCGTTCAATGCATGTGTACCTTACTAGTTTTGAGTAGAGGAGCAAATTTCACATGGCCCCGGGTATATCAAAATGCAGGGCCCATGCATCATTGCCTTTCGGTCGAACCTACGTCCACAATTTTTTGTACATACTATATCTCCACTGGTCCCCGAACCCAAAATGCTGCCTCGTTCCCCTAAAACCAAGCGGCCCACACATGTTTAAGGCGTAGACTCGAACTCAATCCCTCTCCCGTTTACTATGACGTGGCCCCGCACACCCTAGTGGTACTCCTACAAACCCTACCGCTGCACGCATCATCGGTTTTCTTCAAGAGGATGAGGGAGAAGCCGATTTGTAGCGGAGGCACTTTCAAAAATGATCTATAGTGGAGACCCCTACACTAGGGTGCCCTAGGTAGCTGCCGCACACATCATTGGTTTTCTCTTTTCTTTATGCTCTTGCGCCCTAGAGTGAAATGATGGTTGCTTCGTCCGTCCAGCTTAATGCGGGAAAGGTGGGGCTTTGTGATTTGACCCCTCATCACTCATTTTCTACTACTGCGGCGCTACGATCGGGGTGCCTCCAATTCCAACCGCTGCTCTGAACTGTAATTTGGTGCATCGCACGTGGAACAAGACGGTGGATGAGCCACATGTCAGCCAAAGGGGTCATGTTAAGTGTGTCGCCATTTCGTGTGTAGACTGACCCTACTTGAGTCGCTACGCCAACATGACAGGTGCAGCCTACCGCTTGGTTTTGCTTCTTGGTGAATCCCGACTATATTGATATGAAAACATACGTACTGAACTACCCTCTCTGTCTTGTTTTTTTAGACATCTCGGTTTATAGGGCGTGCACGTAGTTCTAGATCACCCATTTGACTAACTAAATCTAAGTTACTATGTCACAAAAAGTATATCATTGGATTATTAAGCGGATGTAGTTTCTAAACATATACTGTTCATCACATATATAGCCAGTTAAATTCTCAACCTAGAACGACGTGCATGCCATGTAAACCGATACGGAGGAAGTATAGTAGTAAAAATGAGGTGATTTTACCAAGCGATCGGCGGGGGAGCATGGCCCGTCATGCCGTCCCACGTGTCACGATGTACCAAGGCGATGCGTGTGTCCCTCTTGAGGCAGAAGAAATACTACGTGGTTTGAGATGATGGCGAACCGAAGTGTGAAATAATGGTTGCTTCCGTCTGGGAAGGTGCGACATTGTGATTTGACGTCTCATTGCTCATTACTACTACTACTACTGGGGCGGTACGACTGGGGTGCGTCCCCCCTACTATTCTGCAATGTTATTTGGTGCTTGACATGTCGACCCGGTTGCTATATGTCCCACATGCCGGCGACAGGAAGTACAGAATTCATGAAAGCGAGCGTCGACGGAGGAGTACAAGACACGGCTTGGGTTTTTGCTGCTTCACGCGATCCATCGATACAAACCCGGACTAAAAAAGGTGAAGGCGGGTCTTTCCCGCGCGGCAGGCAGGGGAGTTTGGCATAGTCTGTTCGAGGCAAGGAGGCAGGAAGGGAAACAAGCAAATAAAGGTTGAGCGACTTAGTTTTGGGAAAATCTGATTTTATGGAGTACGTACCCACTAGGGTTTATAGGGCTCATCAAAAAAACATTCATTTTTCCGTTTTATAAGTCTCAGTTCTACTACTAGTAGTAGTACCATCACATGTTGGATTTCGAGGTGCGTTAGATCACCCGATGCAAGCAGTGTCAAGAGAAAACTCACCAATGCATGTAGAAGTTCATGGAGATTTAGTGGTCATTCATGCATTCGTTCTAATAAATGCCTCGGTAAACATAACTTCTTGAGAAAAACGAGCGTACAAATTACTTGTGCAAACTAGGAGTACGAAATTAATTCGACCACTCACCATCTACCTTGGTTGGAGAGATTTTGAAACTGAGCCATAAACTGGAAAGGAGGGAGTAGTAACTTTTGTCTCGATTACTATTTGTGGCCTTGTATAGATGCAAAATGTATTTTTTATAGTGGCCTTGTATAAGTAAATGGAGGGAGTACTAAAGGACATATATATTCCAAACAATATGATAATATCTCTAACCAAGGTAGTAGGGACGAGGAGTAAATGGAGGGAGTAGTAAAATTTTCTCCTCGTCCTGCGAGCCACCGCGCGCGTGGGCGAGGGAGCGGGCGTAAGGCGTAGTAAGCAAGCTTCACCTCATCCTGCAAGCCACCGCGCCCGTGGGCGGGGGAGACGACGTACTAAGCAAGCTTCTCCTCGTTATGCGAGTTGACGAGACACGTCAAAAGTACTCCAGTGTATAGAGCCTGGCCTCTAAGGTAGGCCCCACATGGTTTGCCTCTTTTTTAACATAACGCGTCAAGTCACAATTTGTTTGTTCACCCGTGGTAGACGATCATCCCTCCATCTAGTGGACAACAAGTACACGTGTGAGGTTACCACATGGGCTGCCTTTTCGTACAGAAATGAGCTCCACCATGTACCCGCGCGGGTGTGGTTGGGAAAGAGACGGGAGTACGTGCACCTCTTCTCTTCATGCACATCCCCCACCTACGTGGGTGTGTCTTGCGTCGTGTGTTGTGTGCATGCAGGCGTGCGAGTGTTGCGTGCGTGCAAGGGTACGTTTCAGTGTTGCATGCATGTGTGCGTACGTGTGTGTGTTCGTGAGTGCATGTGTACGCGTCAGTGTTGCACGCCTGCATGCGTGCATGTGTTCGTTATGTGTACGTGTCAGTGTTGCACGCCTGCATGCATGTGTGTCTTGCGTGCGTGCATGTGTACGTGCGGGGTGAGGCTACATGACAGTCGACTGACTTTTTCATCTCTGGTCATTAGATTTTCTAGCCGTTGGATATGAAATCAAGGGCCTGCACTTTATCATCAAACTCCACCCCCCTGAGCCGCCAGCCACCACCGGCCGAACTGCCGGCCCCCGCAGCCCGCGGCCGGCCCGCGCCGCCACGCCGCCCCGCCTGCCCCGAAACCACTCCTCATCGCCGGTCCGCCGCCGCACCGGCCATCCCTCTAGCCCCCCCCCCCGCTCCGAGCTTTTTCTCCGGCGATCCCCACCCCACCGCCCAATCAACGCGCTCGCCCTCCCCACCGCCGGCGACTGCCAACCAGAGGTCTCACGACTTTGAGTGCCCACCGACCACTAATTTATTACCATTTATGTCCTTCATATACGCGCTAACGGGTGGGCCCTATGGTAATGTGTGCTGCTGAATGTGGACCATTTGACTGGTCAATTGATCGTGTCATCAACAAATTATGGAGCTGTATGGTGAGCCAGTGACCGTATGATCACCCTAAAATGTATTTTATTAACACAGTACAGACTCAAACTACCATTTCTTTCTTTCATATACGGGCTGACAGGTGGGCCCCACGGTTAAGCGCCCCGATGGTGCAACACTAGTTGCGCCACATGGAACGTTTGACTGGTCAATTGATTGTGTCATCAACAAAATACGGAGTTGTACGAGTGAGCCAGTGACCGTATAATCATGACATGTATTTTTTAACACTGTACAAACGCAAGGGCTCATATATACACGCAAGCACTCACCGCTATAAGCGCAGACACGCAAACCCTACCCCTATGAGCACCTTCGAGAGAGTGGGCCAGCATATGATCTTGAGATTTTATGAAGTCACCATAGGTGCCTCATAGTCGAGTGGAACGTCTCCTCCCACTGACCGCACATCGCCGGAAAATACTAAAATTAACCCAGGATAAATGCGAGCACCGGGACTTTAACCCTGGTGGGCTCAAGAAACCACTATCCTCCTAACCATCCAACCACATGCTAGTTAGCACGACAAAATGTATGTGGTGACCGTTATGAGCTTATTCTGAAGTCCAGTGACCATATCATGCTTTCGCTTCAAATACAATGACCGTAAGTGTCGTCAACAAAATACGGAGCACGCATCAAATGTAAAGTCTGTCAGTGTCATCAAGAAAATACGGAGACGTATCATGAGCTAGATACCGTATGATCACCACGACAATGTATATGGTGACCGTAATGAGCATATTCTGAACTCCAGTGACCGTATAGTGCTTTAGCTTGAAATACAGTGACCGTCATGCGTGAATGTGTCATGGGCATGCACACTTTTAGAGGGCCGAGAGATAGTTTGTGTGCGTACGTGAAAGTGGTGTAGAAAGACGGGATGTCCGGTGGAGACAAGGAGAGATATGCCCTTCATTTCTCTTTCCCGTGGCTAATATTTTAGGAGAATATATAAACATTCACAATGCAGAACAAATATTTTTGGATGCACCATGCAATTAACTTTCATGTATAACATTGTAGTATTGTATATGCTTATTTTCTTAGTGGCCGATTGCGTGTGTGGTGTGGTGGGCGCATCATTTCTAGTTGTGGTGGGTCAACATGAGGACTCATGGGTCGGTTCCGTACTGTGCCACATAGGTTGGATCGAGACGCGTTATACGAAGACCCATGTGGAGGACTCGGCGTACAACACGAAGCTAGCTACCAGAGTCGCGGAGTACTCTATCCCCACTGGTGATAAGACGACTATTTATGATTTGTAACCCTAGGCCCCTAGTATGTTATAGAAGCTTGGGGGCTAGTTCGTCGATAGTATACACACACACACACAATGCCTGGTATTCACGTGTACTTTGTACACACCCCTATCACTAATATACAGTACCAGGAGTAGGCTTTTTCCTCAACTGCAAGGGTCCGAACTAGGGTAAAACTTTGCCTCGTATTACCATCCAGCCTAATAGTCAGGGATATCCTACCGAATGATATGATGGAATCATATCTGCCAACTACTAAGAGAGAGGTGTGTCTGTGGGGAAATATGTGCGAGAAAGGCCTAAAGATAATGTGCGTGCGGGAGACACGTAGGCACATATATGTGTGTATAGAGGGCTAGTAGAGACCGTGCCTGTGTATATATGCATGTGAGAGAAATAGTGTTTTCCAACTAGGATTAGTGAGAAGAGTGGTACATAGTAGTCAGAAAGAGAGAGAGAGAGATACAGAGAGAGCATGTGCGTGAGACTCCCCGACACCCCAAGAGAGATTGTGAGCATGTGTGAAAAACAAATGCCGATGCATATAAAGTGTGTGTGCACTTATGCGGTAGATAGAGAGATATATAGCGCGTTTGTGAGAACGGGCCGAGTCATAGTGCATGTACGTGTAAAAGGCGGTTCTACGCATTAAATTAAAATATAATTGGCATTATTATTTTTGGATGAGATTATGAATTTTGCAAATTGCGTATGGGCTAAAATCGGTCTATCACACACCCATACTCTATTGAATTCTAGCATGTGCATGTGTTTATTTCATATTATCGATCCATAGAGTGAGAGCGGTTTGAAATACAGGCAATGGATGCTTGTGCAATTCATATATAAACATTAATTAGTGCACTCCATCTTGTTAGTGTGAAGCACTTTATACATTTGTCACTTGCATGGATACATTCCAAATTGCTAGCTATGAAATAGAATACATGTCGAATTCAACATAAAGGGGGTTTTGAAGATTCGAATTCATAGGAAGTGCATTCATCTATTTGAACCCAAGACGATGGCATTTGTAAATCAGATGTAAAAGGGGCATCAATCTTTGTTGTGCATTTGAACATGCTATATATATATATTCATACGCATGTCTAACTTTTTTTGCAACCAAGGAGATTATATCTGGAACCATGCATGAACTGAGGTAAGTTGCATATTTTTTAATATATACTCGTGTACAATGTATATTCAAATGTACCACCTCCATTCCAAAATAATCGTAGCTTTAGGATTTTCAAGAGTAAAGATTTGTGAAGTTTGACAAATCCTGAATGTTCAATTCAAGAGAACCGAAAACGTTAATGCTTCTGCTCCCAAATATTGAACGAAGCGCCAAATAGGCCTCTGGTCACCCGAAACCGTGCGAGACTAATGTTTGGTGGTAGGAAATTACTATCCTGACTCTGGCCCATGTAGCCTATCGGCCCGATGTCCAAAGTTCTAAACCGGGGTAGGTTTGTAACTTGACCAAGACACCGGTCTCAACCGCCTCTGAGAAGCATTCATACGCTGTGGGCGCCTAAACACCCATGCGCTCGGCCGAAATCTATCCCGCCCACATTTGGGACACCTGAGATTACTATCCTACCCCCAACCCACAATATGTCCGAAATTTTAGATGGGGGCAAAGTTTGTAACTTTCCCCAAATTTCAAACAAGCACGGCCCAAACCGAAACATTGTTCCCCCTTAGTTCCCCGCCTCCCTCTGTTTCCCCATTCATACTCCATGGGCGCCAAAACACCCTCTCCACCATCCGCGAAACCCCAGCCTCCTCCGTCCTCCATCCCATAGCGCCCAATCCACCGCCGCCCAACTCCATCACGCCGGAGCGGGTACCCCGACGTTGTCGTCCAATGCAACCGCAACTGCAACGCCCTTACAGTCTTTCTGTCAAGGCATGGTACTTGCAATTTGGGTTTGTTGCACCAATTATACTGTAGGGGGCTCCCTTACAGTCTTTCTGTCAAAAAAAAACTGCAATGCCCTCAAAGACTTAGCAGCTGAAGCCGAGGTAGAGCTGCCTCCACGACGCCGACGGCGACGTGCGCCGTACCAGAACCACTCCGACCACGCCGTCCCGTGCCTCACTACTGCCGCTCCACTGTCGCAGCCATCCACCGCACCGGAGCTGTTCCCGCTACGCCATCGTTCGCCGCTGACAGACGGCCACCGCACCACACTCAACAACTTGGCCATGGGTTCATCCAAGGCTGCACTGTCCTCCACAACTTCTCATTTCCTGCGAACCACAAGAAGATCATTGGAAAAAAGCAGAAGGAGGACACAGCACTGCCAGCAGAAAGAGGTACTCCTCTTCCCTTATTCGTCCAAACCTTACGTCTCTGCTCACACCGTATTCATCCCACGAAAGAAACTAGTTGAGCGCTTCTTACTGCATCTTCTTCGTGATACTAAATGCACAAAGTTTTCTCCCTTTACTATTTCACCTTTGCTAGAGGTCAGTAGCCCGCCTGGATTTCAATTCAGGGTCAGTCAAACCACAATTGAAAGAAGCAGCACCCGCTTAGGCGCGCGGAGCACCTAGTCCTCCTGTTCGCCGGGGAAGCGGCGCACCGGTGTCTATCATAGGGGTGTGGGGCGCAGGAGCTGCTTGCGCCCGATATGGAGGTCGGCGGGGCTTGAATGGATTGTCGTGGGGCGGTGCCAAGCACGGCGGTGTGGCGAGGTAGAGGGGAGGGCGCATGCAAGGGACTGGGCCGGTGGTCGCTGCCGTTTCGAGGAAGATCGTCAACACTGACTGGCTGGAGGTAGATGAATGCGATTTGCCCGTTCTTTGTACATCGGACGGTGCAGAAAAAATGGACTGGCCTATTTGTTTTCAGTCGTCCTGTAGTAATTTAGTGGGCCATGCATGTTGTAGAGCTATCATATGTCTCCCGTCATTTATTTCGCACCGACCTGCTATCTACTACCTTTACACTATACTAATTGTGCACATACTTCACCCATACTCACACTATTGTTTTTTATGCATGTGTATTTCAGACTCTGACGCAGTGTTGATGAATGCTGAAAAGAAAAGACAGAAGTCGCTCCAGTGTAATTCAGAGATAAGCACTAAGCGTTTCAGCGCTCTAAAGGATGCAGTGTCAGCAGTTGGAGACAGTAAACGTAGCTCTGCAGTTGATGATCTCAATTGCCACACACAACCATCCCAGGTGCTTGCTTTAACTTCGCGCTGTCAAATGTGGTTGCATGTTGCATATGGTGTCTAGCTTGTATTGCTTCCAATTTGGTTCAATTGCATCTGCTTACTTTACACATTATACCTTTGATAATGACATGCCTTCCTGTTTTTGATACATACTACATATATCTATTAACCATGTTCGTACATCAAACTAATGCTCTTTTATATCCCTCGTCAATCACTTATGATGAGATAGTCACCCGGGTGGGTTACTGTGAGACGCCATACTCGTTTAAAGAGTGCAGTGTCATCCTCCCCACATGATTCTCAAGAAACATCAAGGCTAAATGAAAATAGTCAACGTAGCTCTCTAGTTGATGACCGCAATTCCCCCACACCACCATCACAGGTGCTTGCTCTAACTTCGAGTGTGATATGTGGTTGCATGTTGCATACGATGTCTAGCTTGTAATGCTTCTAATTAGGGTAAATTGCATCTGCTTAGTTTACACATTATACCTGTGAATATGACATGCCTTCCTATTTTTGGTACACACTACATCTATGTGTTAACCTTGTTCTTACATGAAACTACCTCTCTTCTGTATCCTGCATCAATCACTTACGATGAGTCACCTTTATTTGTTGCATATTGCATATTATTTCTAGCATGTTGCCATGTATTGCTTCTAATTTGGTCAAATACATTTGTTAGGGCACCCTTTTAATTTGGCAGACTGATATTGGTTCCATCTTTCATATGGTTTCTAGCTTGCATTGATTCTAACAATTTCAAGCACCTTGTGCTTAGTTTACACTTTATACATCATACATGTCAATATGTCACGCCGTCCTGTTTTTCATATGAAAGTGCGTTATATCGACTAGAGGGGGGTGAATAGGCGATTTTTATGAAATTCTTCACTGAGGAATTTGATCGTGAGGAAATTCCTTAGCGAAGAACTACTAGCAGCGAAATAAGTACTCAGATGAAAACATAACAGAATTCAAGCATAGTCATCATGATGAAATGAAGACAAACACAAAGTACAGAAAGCGTAAACACAGGATAACACTAGAAGAAGACAAAACAGACTGAAGAAATTGAACTGAGGAAATTGAGAAAGTCTTCAATCAAAGTCTTCACACACAGATATGAACAAACACACAACACAGTAATGAGGAAATGAAAGTGTTGAGGAAATAGAACCAGTAAGCTTGGTGAGGACAATGATTTGGTAGACCAGTTCCAACTGTTGTCTCAGTTGTACATCTGGTTGGAGCGGCTGAGTATTTAAACTCGAGGACACCCAGTCCCGGACACACAGTCCTCATCGTATTCTCCGTGAGCTAAGGATACACAGTCCTCACCGTATTCTCCTTGAGCTAAGGATACACAGTCCTCGCCCAATCACTCGTGGTAAGTCTTCAGGTGACTTCCAAACCTTCATAGACTTGGTCACTCGGCGATCCACAATTACTCTTGGATGCTCTAGACCTTGACGCCTAACCGTCTGGAAGAAGCACAGTCTTCAAAGGTAACAAGCGTCGGATCCACGCAGGATCAATCTCTTCAGTGATGCTCAATCACTTTGGGTTTGTAGGTGTTTGGGTTTGGGTTTGGATTTTCCTCACTTGATGATTTTCGCTCAAAGTCCTCGGAGGATGGGTTGCTCTCAAATGACAAGTGTCAAGTTCTCTCGGAGCAGCCAACCAGCTAGTGGTTGTAGGGGCCGGCTATTTATAGCCTAGGGAGCAGCCCGACATGATAAGACATAAATGCCCTTCAATGATATGACCGTTAGGTGGACAAGATATTTTGGGACAGCTGGCGCGTAGCACAGGAACGGTCGGAAATTTGAGGTTCAAATTCCTCAGGGCTATCATGTTCCTCACTGTGTAGGTAATTTGCACTGGCGAATTCCTAACTCCTCGGTCAGAGCAAAGTCCTCAGTGACCAGAAGAACTGCGTCTCTGTCACTGAAGAAATTGACTGATCTGTATGAGATTTCCAATGGCTTCACTCGAAGGGATTGGTAGGTGTAGGATTTGAGTTGACCATCACATGGAAATTTTCTCCTTAGTATTTCCTCGACCCCCTTTAACAGTACGATGTTTCCTATGACTCAAGAAAGAGAAGATGAAACAACGAAAACAAAACTCTTCACGCTTCATGTTCCTCGAATGAATACCAAGTCTTCAAGGTCACACCAATTTCTTCACTTTCAAAGTCTTCAGAAAGTCTTCAGTATATCAAAGTCTTTAGTCGAAGAACTTCATTTTTAGGGGTCGACTTTCTGTGTAAATATCAAACTCCTCATAGACTTATAGACCTGTGTACACTCATAAACGCATTAGACACTTAACCTATAAGTCTTCAATACACCAAAATCACTAAGGGGCACTAGATGCACTTACAATCTCCACCTTTTTGGTGATTGATGACAACATAGGTTAAGTTTTCAACGGGGAAAAATATATGAAGTGTAAATACTGATATTGAGGAATTTGATTGCAAGATATAGAAGAACTCCCCCTAAAGATGTGCATAGTGAGGAATTTGCTTTTGAAGCAATGCACACTTGAAGAGTTGATCATGGAGATCTCCCCCTATATCTTGTAATTCATACACGCATTTGATATATAATAGGAAGAATTTGAAATTGTCGGATCACGGGTTCCGGCAGACCCTTAAGGTTCAAACTCTGGGGTGCACGCGGAGATCGTGCCCTCTACCTCTCCGCCTTGTAAGGATCTAACTACAGCAAGAACAACACAAGAGACACAAAGTTTATACTAGTTCGGGCCACCGTTGTGGTGTAATACCCTACTCTAGTTTGCAGTGGGTGGATTGCCTCTTGGGCTAATGATGAAGAACAGTACAAGGAAGAATAGCCTCACGAGGGTCTGTTCTTGGCTAGGGGATGAACTGCTAGGGGAGTTCGATCGCCCTTCTCTCTCTCTCTAGATGCTGGATTAGATGCCTCTACCCTGGGGGTGGCTAGTCCTATTTATCGGCAAAGGCCCTGGGCCTCTTCCCAAATATTGAGCGGGAAGGGCGCCAACAATTGGCCAATTCGAAGGGGAACATCTGGTACACTTATCCTGACTAAAGTTGGTCTTCGCCTGCCAAAGGCCCTGTGGTGACGTCATCCTGGGCTCCATGGTGACCTCCTTCCCACCATTGGACTGGTCTTGGTCTCGTTGCACCGAAATGGGTGCCTTTGCTTGATCCTCTCGCTTGCGCTTGCCCCCTTTGCACCAAAGAGGAAAGGGAGACGCTGTGCGGGCTGGCGCCCGCCTGGCACCCTTGGTCGTCATGGCTTGCGTCATGGGCACCTCGTGAGGTACCCGCCTTGATCTCTCCGCCTCCTCGCGAGCCATCCTGAGGAGGCCGTGCTTGAGGAAGCGCCATGTCATCCGCCTCGCGAGGCTTGGCCCCTCGCGAGGGTCTTGAGCCTTGTGCTGATGAAGATGGGCCACGCTGGGCCCCCATTTGAGCCACGCAGCAGGCCGCAGGCAGGCAAGTCTAGGGACCCCCGTTCCCAAAACGCCGACAGTAGCCCCCGGGCCCAAGGCGCGCATGGACTTGGCCGTGCCGAGAGGCGAAAGGGCAAGGGCGAAGCGCCGCGGGCCCTAACAGCCTGCGGCCTCGGGCGCCGCGTGGCGGTTTGATAGGACGTGGGCATCTCCGCTTCCCCATGACGCCTTGGCAACTGTGTGACTTGACTAGTCCCTGCATGCGTAGATACGGGTCATTATTACCTGCGATCGTGGTGCTCGACGGTTGGCCTCTTCCGGCTATAAGTGCGAGGCCGCACAAGCTCCGCCAGTCCACCCCTTCTCGCTTCTCTTCTTCTTCCTCTCCTTCGCCGTCGCCGCTCCATGGCTCCGAAGAGGCTCTCAGCCACGGAGAAGGGGAAGGCTAGTCGGGCGGGGCCCGACTCCCCTCCGGCCAAGCGCGGCCGGGGTCGTCCCTGCAAGCATCCCGCGGTCCCTGCTGTGGCTCCCCGTGCGCGCAGGGGTGGTTCTCTGCATGGTGGTGAGCGCTCGGCTACCAAGGGGAGGCAGGCTATGGCTGCGCGGCCCCCCAGGCCACGCTTTCGCTCGGCGGAGGTGCTGCCGGAGTTCGTCGTGTGGTCGGCGGACCCGACCAGCACCTGGCTCCAGCTCCCTCGTTTCTTCATCAGCGAGCTGCCGGCCAGCGCCCGGTGCGGCTTCTGGCTTCAAGCTGACGGTTGCTGCAATAGGGCCTCCTGGGTTTCGCTCGAGGTCTCCCCTTCTGGGAATGGGGCCCTGACCCGCGGCTGGCAAACATTTGCCCGCGCGCGCGGCCTGGGCCAACGGTGCACCCTGCACTTCAAGTTCGACGGTGACGGAACCCTCTACGTGAGGGTGTTTGGGGAGGATGGTCACCGCGCAGGATGCTGCCCCGAGGACGACGACCGCGGCCAGGGGCCTCGCTCTGACGACGACGGAGGAGACAACGCCCACTCTGATGGCGGCGCCCGATGCTCCCCAAGCTCCGCCAACTCTTCTTCGGGCGGCTCCTCCAGCGGCGGCCGCAGCCAGCCCCCTCGCCGCCGCGCTTGCTTGGGGGTGGCTGTTCATCCGCCCGTCGCCGCGCCCCGGTGAAGCGCGAGAGGGAGTCCGCCTGAGCTCCGGAGGCATCCGGTGTCTCCTCTGCAGGCCGACGTGAGGTAGGCCGCGCCGGGCTCGCCCTTTCCTTTTCCTTTTGCTCCCTGTGTAAGACAAGACAGCTGCATGGAGCCCCGTGGGGGCGTGTTGAGAGTCATTGCCGTTGTAGCCATTACCTTGATTTTGTTGTTGCGCTTCTCAACTATTTGCCCTCGCGTAGGTAGTGTGCGGCCCCAGCCGGGGGGCGACCGACCCAGGCCCTGTGTGCATGTCGCGGTGCCCGAGGGGCACGGACCAGAGGGGTGCTCCTGTAGAGAGCCCGGGCCGTGAAACCTTTAAGCGGCTAGAGCAGAAACGCTCACGAGGGCGTTCGAGTCCCATCCCTCGCGAGTGAGAGAAAATCAAAACGAGGAGCGAAAATCGACAAACCACGAATCAAGAATGGCGATAGTTTCGATAAGACTTCAGATGCAAGTAGAACACGTCAAATGTGGAAAGCAAATGAAAAATCCGCGTCCGGCACCTAGTCTAGTCTTCGACGTCTTCTCACCAGCACGGAGCTAAGTGCTGCCACTGGGCGTGGGAGGGAGCCCCAGGGCCTGAGGCCGGCGCTCCTGAGACTCCGGGGCGTGTACAGCCCCACTCATTATTACGTGAGAGTATCACGGGGCGGCGAGATTCACAGGCATTGGCCTTCTTCATAGGCTCCGGGCCTTTCTCCTTAGAGGTAATAAGCTTCACAGGCATTCGCCTTCTTCACAGGCTCTGGGCCTTTTCCCAAAAAGGGACGATCTTCACAGGCGTTCGCCTTCTTCACAGGCTCAGGGCCTTTTCCAAAAAGAGACGATCTTCACAGGTGTTCGCCTTCTTCACAGGCTCAGGGCCTTTTCCCAAAAAGGGACGATCTTCACAGGCGTTCGCCTTCTTCACAGGCTCAGGGCCTTTTCCAAAAAGAGACGATCTTCACAGGCGTTCGCCTTCTTCACAGGCTCAGGGCCTTTTCCCAAAAAGGGACGATCTTCACAGGCGTTTGCCTTCTTCATAGGCTCAGGGCCTTTTCCAAAAAGAGACGATCTTCACAGGCGTTCGCCTTCTTCACAGGCTCAGGGCCTTTTAGGGGTAGAACCTCCGGAGATGCTGGATGTTCCACGCGTTCTGGATCGGCTCCCCCTCTTGAGTCTCCAAGCGCACGGAGCCAGGCCTGGAAACATGAACAACCTTGAACGGGCCCTCCCACATGGGAGAGAGCTTGTGCAACCCTTCCCTGGAGAGGACCCACCTGAGTACGAGGTCTCCTACCTCGAGGGTCCTGGGGCGGATGTTGCGGCAGTGATATCGTCGTAGCGCCTGTTGGTATCTTGCCGCTCGCAGCGCGGCTTCCCGGCGGCGTTCCTCCCCCAGCACGAGGTCCATCCCCCGCATGTTGTCCTGCTGCGCCTCGTCGAACACCAGGACCCGCGCGGAGCGACGCCTGACCTCGTGAGGAAGGACTGCTTCAGCTCCGTAGACCAGGAAGAACGGGGTTTCCCAGGTTGGTTTGGTCGCAGTTGTGCGGATGGACCACAACATGGATTGGAGCTCGTCGTACCAACCCCTGCCGCAGGCCTCCAGCTTCTTCTTGAATGTCCTGGTCTTGAGGCCTCTCAGGACCTCCGCGTTGGCTCGTTCGGCTTGCCCATTGCTTCGCGGGTGTGCCACCGAAGCGTAGCATATCTGCGTTCCAAGGTTACACAGTATGTTTCGAAGAGATTACTGGTGAACTGCGAACCATTGTCTGTGATGATGCGGTTCGGCACCCTGAACCGGCTCACGATACCCCTGATGAACTTGACCGCGGAGCCCGCGGGGATGGTACGGACAGCCTCCACCTCTGCCCACTTGGTGAACTTGTCAATGGCAACGTAGAGGTAACGGTAGCCCCCTGGCGCCCAAGGGAACGGGCCGAGAATATCCAACCCCCAAACTGCGAGTGGCCACGAGAGGGGTATAGTCTGCAGGCTCCCTGCTGGTTGATGGATCTGCTTGGAATGGAACTGGCAGGCCTCACAAGCCTTTACTAATTCGATTGCATCGTTGAGCGCGGTGGGCCAATAGAACCCATTACGGAATGCTTTGCCGACGAGGGTCCGTGATGATGAGTGGTGTCCGCAGTCTCCGCCGTGTATGTCCCCCAGTAGTTCCCTTCCTTGCTCCCTGGAGATGCAGCGCAGAGATACGTCATTGGGTCGCTTCCGGTAGAGTTCTCCGTCTCTGATGCAGTATGCCGTGGCCTGCCGCGCCACATGTTCTGCTTCCTCCTCCTTCTCTGGAAGGGCCCCATGTGTCAGGTAATTCCAGAGCTTTGTGATCCAGCATTCATCCTGAGGTTCCATCGTCAGGAGCGAGCGTGCTCCTGAGGGCGGTCCGCAGGCCGGGGCTCCTGAGGCTGGCGGCTGGGGGAGCTCCTCTCGAGGCTGAGCCGTGCTCGATAGCGTTGGCTGCGCTGTAGGTTTGAAGAGCCGCTCTTCGAAGACGCCGGGCTCCTGCGGCAGCTGCCTGGACGCCCGTCCGGCTATGTCGTCAGCTTCCTGGTTGGTGCCACGGGACACGTGCTTCAGCTCCAGCCCCCAGAACTGCTTTTCAATCCTGCGGACGTCCGCCAGGTAGGCCTCCATATGCTTGTCCTTCGGCTCGTACACCTTATTGGAGAAGTTGACTAGGAGCTGCGAGTCGCCTTTGACGGTGAGGCGCTTCACTCCTAGGGCCGCTGCGGCCTTCAACCCGGCTATCAGTCCCTCATATTCTGCTATGTTGTTGGAGACCTTTTCTCCTTGCTGGAAGCAGAGCTGTACTGCATAGTAAAGCTTATCCTGAGTGGGTGATATCAGCACCGCACCAGCCCCCGTGCCGTGTCTGGAGAATGCCCCGTCGAAGTACATGACCCAGCCTTCTAGCGCCTCGCCCCTGGGGAGAGGGAACGATCCTCGTTGTCCTTGAGGCCTGGCGCCTCTGTCCATTCCGCCACGAAATCCGCCAATGCGGCTCCTTTGATGACCCTAGTTGTGCTGAACTCGAGCTGAAACGCCTGCAACTCTATGTTCCATTCAGCGACCCTTCCGGCAGAGTTAGGGCTCCTGAGCACCCTCTCCAGGGGGTACGATGAGACGACCTTGATCGAGTGAGCTTGGAAGTAATGACGCAGCTTGCGCGAGGCCACTAGCAGCGCGAGGAAGAGCTTCTAAGGCATCGGGTATCGTTCCCTCGCGTCCCGTAGCACCGTGCTAACGAAGTAGACCGGGTGCTCAACAAGGCTGAGAGCATCTTGGGTCGCGGCGCCCTCGGGAGGTGAGGGCACCTCACAGGACGACGTGACCTCGGGAGGTGGACCATCTGGGCGTGCGGCCTCTCCTGTCTCTGATGCGTTCTTTGGCGGTTGATCCTCCTCATCTGCGGTTTTGGCTTCCTCGGGCTTTCCTTGTTCCCTTTTTGCCTTGCCTCGGGCTGCCGCTGCGGTCTTGACTTGGTGCTCCTCCCTAACCGCCACCAAGGCCGCGCTGGCGGAGTAGGGGGTGGCAGCGAGGTAGAGCAGCAGGGGCTCTTGAGGACGCGAAGCCACCATGACTGGGGGACTGGTTAGGTACCTCTTGAGATCCCGAAATGCCTTATCTGCCTCTTTAGTCCATTCAAAGGGCCCCTTTTTCTTCATCAGCTGAAAGAAAGGAAGCGCTCGTTCCCCCAATTTGGAGATGAAGCGCCCTAGTGCGGTCACACGCCCAGTGAGCTTCTGCATTTCTCTGAGGGTCTTCGGTGGGCTCATGTCCTCGACCGCCTTGACCTTCTCGGGGTTGGCCTCGATGCCACGGTGAGATACGAGGAATCCCAAAAGCTTGCCCGAGGGAACGCCAAGCACACATTTCTCCGGGTTGAGCCGCAGGTTAACTGCGTCGAGGCTCGCGAAGGTCTCCTCTAGGTCTTGTATCAGGGTCCTGGCCTCTCGAGATTTCACCACAATGTCATCGACGTATGCTTCAACACTCTTCCCGAGCTGCGGGCCCAAGGTGATGTGCATCAGCCGCTGAAAGGTTGCCCCTGCGTTGCGCAGTCCAAATGGCATGCATGTATAGCAGTATACCCCGCACGGGGTCAAGAAGGCGGTCTTCTCAATGTCTTCTATCGCCATCTTGATCTGGTGATATCCGGAGAAGGCATCTAAAAAGCACAGCAGGTCGCACTCGGCGGTGGAATCGACGATCTGGTCGATGCGAGGGAGCGGGAACGGATCTTGCGGGCATGCCTTGTTGAGGTTGGTGAAGTCGACACACATGCGTTCCTTCCCCCCTTTCTTGGGCACAACGACAGGGTTGGCCAACCAATCTGGGTACCGAACCTCGCGAATGACTCCAGCGGCTTCTAACTTGCGGGTCTCTTGGACGATGAAGGCCTGCTTCTCTGCGGACTACCGCCTGGCCTTCTGCTTCACGGGGCACACATTTGGGCACATGTTGAGGTGGTGCTCGATGACGTCCTTGGGGATCCCTGCCAACTGATCGGGCTCCCAAGCAAACACTTTCTTGTTTGCACGCAGGAACTTGACCAGGGCCTCCTCCTGCTCAGGCCCCAGGTTGGCTCCAATGGTGAAAGTGGCGCTGGAGGACCCGTCCTCGTCGACGGGTATCTGCTTGGTTTCTGCCTTGTCCTGGGTGAACAACTGCTTCTTCTTGGTGGGCGCAGCCCCCTTGGGCTCAGGGGTCCCCGCGTCGGCGGGCTGTGCCGATGCCGCCGTCTTGAAGGTGAGCTTGAGTACTCGCAGGGCGTCCCCGGTGTCTCCGTGCACGGTGAGGGTACCGTTGCTCCCGGGCATCTTCATGAGGTTGTACGCCGGGTGCGTGGCGGCCATGAACTGAGCCAGTGCCGGGTAGCCGAGGATGGCGTTGTAAGGGAGGCCGATGGGGGTGATGTCGAAGTCGACCATCTCCGTGCGGAAGTTGTCGTAGGTGCCGAAGGTTACCGGGAGCCGGATTTGTCCCAAGGAGTCGGACGACCCGCCCCCGACGCCCGAGAAGGATCGGCTGGGTTGCAGCCGCTCCCGGGGTATGCAGAGGAGGTTGAAGGTTTCGACCGAGAGCATGCTGAGGCCCGCGCCGCCATCGACGAGGGTTCTGGTGATGGCCACCTGGCAGATGGTGGGGGTGCACAACAGGGGGAGCGCGCCCGAGCCGGCCAAGTTAGCGGGGTGGTCCCCCGAGCTGAAGGTCAGACCAACCTCGCGCGCCGCCCGGTCTGGGGGAGCCCCCTGCCGCGCGGAAATGGCACCGATATGGCGGGCAAATGGCTTGACGTGGCGGCTTGTGGGTGGCGCCTGCGAGCCGCCCAGGAGGGCCGCAACGACCGGAAGCGTCGATGTCGCGGTGCGGTCACCCTGTCGCATAGGCAGGTGCTGGGGTGGTGCTTGTTGCTCGCCTCCCGCTGGGCCGGTGGTGGTGTTGACGGCGTGCGACGGGGGACGGCGAGGACGCCCACCAGCGAGGGCCGCTGGCGTGACGCGAGATCGATGGGCGCCGTACATGGATGCGGCAGCCGGAGGAGGACGGAGCGACGGAAGGCAGACTCCGGCGCACCCCTACCTAGCGCGCCAAATGTCGGATCACGGGTTCCGGCAGACCCTTAAGGTTTGAACTCTGGGGTGCGCGCGGAGATCGTGCCCTCTACCTCTCCGCCTCGTAAGGATCTAATTACAGCAAGAACAAGACAAGAGACACAAAGTTTATTCTAGTTCGGGCCACCGTTGTGGTGTAATACCCTACTCTAGTTTGCGGTGGGTGGATTGCCTCTTGGGCTGATGATGAAGAACAGTACAAGGAAGAATAGCCTCGCGAGGGTCTATTCTTGGCTAGGGGATGAACTGCTAGGGGAGTTCGATCGCCCTTCTCTCTCTCTCTCTAGATGCTGGATTAGATGCCTCTACCCTGGGGGTGGCTAGTCCTATTTATAGGCAAAGGCCCTGGGCCTCTTCCCAAATATTGAGCGGGAAGGGCGCCAACAATTGGCCAATTCGAAGGGGAACATCTGGTAAAACTTATCCTGACTAAAGTTGGTCTTCGCCTGCCAAAGGCCCTGTGGTGACGTCGTCCTGGGCTCCATGGTGACCTCCTTCCCACCATTGGACTGGTCTTGGTCTCGTTGCACCGAAATGGGTGCCTTTGCTTGATCCTCTCGCCTGCGCTTGCCCCCTTTGCACCAAAGAGGAAAGGGAGACGCTGTGCGGGCTGGCGCCCGCCTGGCACCCTTGGTCGTCATGGCTTGCATCATGGGCACCTCGTGAGGTACCCGCCTTGATCTCTTCGCCTCCTCGCGAGCCATCCTGAGGAGGCCGTGCTTGAGGAAGCGCCATGTCGTCCGCCTCGCGAGGCTTGGCCCCTCGCGAGGGTCTTGAGCCTTGTGCTGATGAATATGGGCCACGCTGGGCCCCCATTTGAGCCACGCAGCAGGCCGCAGGCAGGCAAGTCTGGGGACCCCCGTTCCCAGAACGCCGACAGAAATGCATGATGAAATATGGTGCCTGATGTAATTCAGCATGCGTGCGATAATATTAATGAGGAATAAGCATGCAGAATAGCGCATCAAAAGTATCAGAGCATAGTGCAACAAAAGTATCAGCGCACCATAGGGTTTAAGATTACAACTCGATCCAATAAAAGTTTCGGAAGAACGAGAGTTGTAACTGAGCAGATAAAAAAATGCCCATTATTATAAACCCGCTTGAAGACTAACTCAGATTTCTCCCCCTTTGTCATCGAATGACCAAAAGGATCGAAACTGAGGACTAACGCCCCTGAAGATATTCAAGTTGATGAAGGAGCACCAGCGTTGTTGGGGTCGGTCGTTGATGTAGGGCCTGCCGCAGTGTCGTCCAAGTCTTCATTTTCATCAGTGTCGCGTGACAAAGAATATGAACTGGCCACCAAAGAAGGAACTGGGACCTTCTTGTATTTCTTCGGAGGAGGTGCAGACCAGGCAAATTCTTCACTGAGACCCATTTTCTTCAGATCATCAGCGCTGTAGACTTGAGACAGAACAGCCCAGGTGCGGTTGAGGGTTTCATGAAGGTAGTAGTGGTTTTTCTTCACTGCATTGTGTGTTGAAGTCATATTGTGAAGAATTGAACCAAACTTATGCTTGACCCATTTGTGATTGCGATCAACCTTTTGATGAAGACTGAGGACTAACTCACGATCAGTCATCACCCTGGGTGCTGTGGCTTGAGGATTTGGCTTGGCAGTGTTGGCGGCAGAGTCATGTGTGGCAGAGTCATCATTGGTGGAATAAGATGCGGCCTTGCGAAATTGACCATCCAATGGACGAATGCCTTCATCTATCACAGCAGTAGCCTTGCCCTTTTCTTCAGCTGAGGAAAATGTCAGTTTGAGGACTTCAATGGGAGGCAAGTAGCTGCAGTGGTTGAGAGTTTCTGCTTTGTAGTTGAGTGAAGACCTTGTCCTGATGAATCTCATAATCCAAGGTGCATAAGGCTTCAGCTCAAATGGCGACATAGCGATATTTGCAAAGTCCTCATGAAGAAATCATGGAAGTTGACGGGAACGCCGTGACAGATGTTGAAAAGCATGTTCTTCATGATGCCAACGACTTCTTCATCACTTGAGTCGTGGCCTTTGATGGGACTCATTGTCTTTGTCAGAATCCGATAGACAGTCCTAGGCACATACAACAATTCCTTGACGAGGAATGTGGTTCGAGGGGCCTGCCCTGGCTTCAAAGGCTTCATCGGCACTTGCATATAGTGATTTGAAAGCTCAGGTTCGTTGTAAATACAACGTGCATCTTCAGTGGGTGGACTCAGAGGAAGGGCATGAAGCAATTCAGATGCTGGGGCCTTATAGTGGGTGTTCTCAGTCATCCAGTCCAAAACCCATGAATTGACATCTTCAGAGTTGCCAGTGATGTGCAATGTTGCATAGAACTGAAGAATGAGTTCTTCATTCCAATCGCATATGTCAGTGCAGAAATTGAGCAATCCAGCATCGTGAAGAACACTGAGGACTGGCGTGAAGCACGGCATGGACTCCATATCCACATGAGGAATATGTGCATGGTCGAAGACTTTGTCCTTGTTGAAAAGCACTGAGGAATAGAAATTTGCTTGACTTGCTGTCCAGAAACGCCTCTTCCTTATGCGAGCAGAGTCATAAGGGTTGTATTGAGTGAAGAACACGTGCTCGCCAAAGAAGTCTTCAGCCTTGAATTTTTGTTTCCTTGAGAACGGATCCTTTGGCTTGGGCAGAGGAGTGTCAGTGAGTTGCATCACTACCTCAGGAATCACGATCTCAGTTTCTTCAGGCTGAGGAATTTCTAGTTCCTCCTCAGGTGCAGTCACCTTTTCAGCTTCAGCAGCAGTTTCTTCAGCACTAGTGGCTGGAATTTCTTCATTCACAGATGCAGTGGGATGAGTTTCTTCAGAGCCCATTTGAACAGTTGGTGCAGGGGAGTGAGGAATTTGCTGCAGTGGGGTGAAGAGTGGGGAATTGGGATGCTGACTTTCCCAAAAGTCGTCATTCATCACTGGAGTTGTGCTTCCAATATCCACATCTTCATCATCAATTTATTCAACACCAGCCTCTTCAGCATCAAACTGAGGCATTGGTGATGAGACCATTGGGGTTGAAGGGTGTCGGGGGAAATCTGCCTCCTCGAACACCTATGGGGACCGAGCCCCTTTCTTGGTTCGGCAGGGGGCGGAGGTCGCGCGAAGAGCGGATCGAGGCGATGCACACAAGGGGTTTACCCAGCTTCGGGCCGCACGGATGCGTAAAACCCTACTGCTGCTTTGTGGTTTTGTATTGTGTTCTTGCTCGGGAGCGTGTGGTGCTACCGTACACGCGAGCTGCTGGCAAGACCGAGTGCGAATGGCCTCTTTCTCCCCCCATTGTGCATGGGGCCTCCTTTTATATGTGCAAGGGGTTACCCACAGGTGGCAACGTAGGCGGGGGTAAAACTGGAAAACGCTGTGTTGGGTACAGCTGTTTGCACAGTGCTATCATACCTAACTCTGACGGCAGGGGACAAGGGCATTAAATGCCCGTCTGGGTCGCCCAAATAGTGCAGGAAAGGGGCTGTCAGGAGCGCCACCATTTGCGACGATGGCTACTCTGTCAGCGTTGCTTCGCCACCGCATGCCCCTGGCTGTGCAGCCTCTCGCCACGTACGCCTGGAATGGCCCCAGAGTGACGCGTGGGTGGATGAGCTGGAGCGCAGGCGCGGGGTGGTGACTTGCCGCGGCAAGCGCCTTGCCGCGGTTGATGCCTTGTCGCGCCCGGGAGCTTGTCGCTCACCGGTCCTTGCCCGGACGCGGAGCGCGTCGCAGCAAGTTTCTTGTCGTGCCTCGGTCGGCCTTCCCGGCAAGCTCCTCTTGCCGGGGCCTTGTGCTTCGAGCGGTCGTCCCGGCAAGCTCCTCTTGCCGGGGCCTTGCTCTCTTTGGGTGGCCTTCCCGGCAGGCTCCTCCTGCCGGGGCCTTGGCTCAAATACTTTGTTCTTGGATGGCCCAAAAAGGGACCATGGAGAGTCTTGGCGATCGCCTGGCCAGCCTTGCCGCGGGGTGCTACGACTGCCCGTGCACAAGTTCGGGGTACTAAGGTACCCCTACTTTAGTACACCGACAGGAGCCCCCGGGCCTGGGCCATACACGGTGCCGAGCGTTGTTGGGCCAGGCCCAAAACAGTGCACGGGCACGCGCGGCCTGGGCCACGCTGCATCTGCTTCTGCGTCCACCACGCCCTCCCCGAACGGCACGCGTCGAACACGGCATCGTGGGGAGAGGCGTGTGTGACGTGGGCGGCGTGTGCGGGGCTGAACCCCGCAGGCATGCGTCACGTCGCAATAAAGGGGGACGGTTCGCGCTAGCCCCATAAGTGGAGGGAGGCGTGGAGGCATGGCTTGTCCGCTGGACGGGGCCGAGGCACGGTTTCCAAGGCGCCCGCTCCCCACGATCACGGGGTGGGGAGAGGTCGCCTCATCCATCGCCTCGGTCCTGCGCGCTAGCCACGTGGATTCCATGCACCCGGGGTTGCGGATGGTGGAGGCAGGAAACCGGGCCATCGCGGGTCGGGGCAGCAGGTCGGCCCCAGTCGCCTGGCCTTCCTGCGTCTTGATTGGCTGAGCGGGGCGGCCGAGCCCCCACCCTGCTTCTTTATAAAGAGCAAGAGGGGGCGACGAAAATCCGCACTCCTTCATCTTTCCTTCCCTTCGGCTTCTGATCCTCTCCCTCCATTCGCCATGGAGAAAGGGAACCCTGGTCCTTCACTGGTGGCGGCGAGGGTTGCCGCTAGGCAACGCGCCCCTCCTCCCCTGCACCCGCGGTGGCGGAGCCAACCGTAAGGGGAAGGGGGAGGGGGCGAGGTCGTGGACGAGGTCGAGGCGTTCAGGGAAGAGGCGGGCGGGGCGGCGCGCCAGCCTCACCTCCGCCAGCGGCTCTTCTTCCCACGGCGGTCCACATCGGGGACGATCCTTGCGAGTTCTTTGTCAGGCTGCGCTGGGCGCCTTGCCGCCACCTCCGCCTCCCGGCTCCCTTCGCAAGCGTGATGGAGATGGAGCAACCCGAGACGCTAAGGCTGCGCATGAAGGGCTGCGGGATCAGCGGCACGCGGGTCCACGTTGAGTCCCCAGCCCCCGGCGTGGTGTATCTTGGTCGAGGGTGGAAGACATTCGCCCGTATCCACATCTTGATGGAGGGGTTCACCCTCCATTTTAAGTTGATGGAGGGTGATCTCCTCTCCGTCAAGGCCTTCGGGGACTTCGGGACCCGGGCCCGGTGCTGCGTGGATAGCTCCTCCGACAGCGAAGGCTCCTCCTCGAGCGAGAGTGACGAGGAGGGGAGCGACAACGACGACGAGGGCAGCGGTCATCGGGATGACGGGTCCGACTAGGCGCCGGTCGTGGCTCCGCGTGGCACCGGCGACCCCATCATCCGTGTCGCCGGCTCCTTGAGCTTCCCGGGCTCGCCTCCTTGGCGGCTGGCGTGGCGAGGCTGCGGAAGAGGAAGAGGGCGGGCGGCAAGGCCGTCAACTCGGAGTACGAGGGCTAGATGCCCTCGACAGCGTGTTGACGTCCCGCTGCCTCATCTTCGAGCTCCACTTCCGGCGCCGCCGTCACCATCCAGCCTCCGGAGCCCCCGGACGGCCCTCCGGGCGTTCTGTTGGTGTCTTCTGCCACCCGTAGCTCGCCTAGGCGCCCCTTTTTCCCTTTTCGCCTCCTTGTCCTACCTCCTGAGGAGAGAGACAAGAAAGGGATTACGGGCATCTTATCTTTTTTCAATCTGTAAGCCCTCGGGCCTTAGCTGTGTTTAAAGCTTGTAATCCCATCTTTCATGTTTTTCATCCTCTCTGAAGTGTACCTGAGCGGAATGTTTTTAATGAAGAGGGGATGTTTGCCGGGTCATTTGTCCCGTGGGTAAAACCCACACCAAGGAGCGAATCCTTTATATCGTTAAGATAGACACTTCTTTGCCCGGCAACAGGCCCTGCCGTCTTCCCGCGCCACTCGACCTCTCTCACGCCTTTGGCGGAGGAAGGGATGAGGCGGGTTCGGGCTCCTCGTTCCGCCCCTTTGCCGCCGCGACTACTACCGAAACGGGCCCCAGGAACGCGCTCTGGGGCCTGTCGTTAAGGGAGCACGGTAGCTTTTAGGAGGAAACAAGGTTTTCGTATTCCACAGTTCATAAGAGAATGCATGACAAGGGATGCAAAAACTTATCTGGGATTGCAGCCCCCGGCAACCTTGGCTTGCCGCGGGCGAATCTTCGTACTTGCAGCCCCCGGCAACACTGGTTTGCCGGGGACCAGATGCTGGTCCGCCCTTCTTCTCTTCTTCGTCCTTAAGCGGTCTGGCCAGGATATGCAAAACCCTGCGAACCAAAGGAAATGAAAGAACAGGAAAAAGGACGCAGACTCGACCTCTAAGCTAGGGGTTAGCAGCTGTTAGGCACTATCAACCCTAACCAAGGACGAGACTCGACTCAGCATGCATGCTAAAACTTAGGGCGCCGGCGCTTCATTTACTGCTGCTCAGGGTCTGCGCCTGGCTTTGTACAAAGGATTACATGCAACAGCGGCAAGACTTGTACAAAAGGTTGGTTGCCGGGCGGGGCCCGACAACCGTGCCTTACGGGTAAAACTTACGAAGATGCTCAATATTCCAGGAGTTGCTCACCGGAGTGCCATCTTCGGTCTCGAGGCGGACAGCGCCGGGCCTCGTGACTCGTCTCACCCGGTAAGGGCCTTCCCACTTCGGCGTAAACTTGTTATGATTCTTGGCGGACGGAGCGCGCCGAAAAACAAGGTCGCCTTCCTCGAAGCTTCTGGCTTTAACTTTGCGGCTATGGTAGCGACGCAAAGCTTGCTGGTAGCGAGAGGCTCGCACAGCAGCCTGAAGACGATCTTCCTCAAGGAGCAGCGCGTCATCTTCACGCAGCCGCTCTTGCTCAAGCTCATCATAAGCGAGCACTCGAGGTGACCCGTATACGAGTTCCGTGGGGGTAACTGCTTCTGCTCCATAGACTAGAGCAAATGGTGTCTGGCCAGTGGCTCGATTTGGCGTCGTTCTGATCGACCAAAGAGCCACCGGCAGCTCCTCGATCCAGTTTCTTCCGCACTTGTGCAGCCTGTCGAAAGTTCTGGTCTTGAGCCCGCGCAGCACTTCGGCATTGGCCCTTTCAGCTTGACCGTTGCTCCTGGGATGAGCAACAGAAGCGAAGCAGACCTTGGCGCCGAGATCTTGGACGTATTGCATGAAGGCGCGGCTCGTGAATTGTGTACCGTTGTCGGTGATGATCCTGTTGGGGATCCCGAAGCGGCAAACAATCGACCTGAAGAACATGACTGCTGACTGTGCTGTCACCTTCCTCACTGGTTCCACTTCCGGCCACTTTGTGAACTTGTCGATTGCAACGTACAAGTACTCAAAGCCCCCGACAGCTCGGGGGAAGGGGCCGAGGATGTCGAGCCCCCAGACCGAAAATGGCCAGGATAAAGGGATCGTCTGGAGAGCTTGAGCTGGCTGGTGTATCTGCTTGGAATGGAACTGGCACGCTTCACACTTGGTTACTTGTGCAGTTGCATCCTGGAGGGTTGTCGGCCAGAAGAAACCTTGCCGGAACGCTTTGCCGGCAAGTGCTCTTGCGCCAATGTGGTGACCACATATGCCTCCATGTATCTCTGCCAACAGCTTCTGTCCGTCTTCCTGGGAAATACACTTCAATTTCACACCGTTGCGCCCTCTTCTGTACAGTGTGTTGTCGACGAACTGGTACATACTCGAGCGCCGGGCTACTCTTTCCGCTTCTTCTTGTTCTTCGGGAAGTTCTCCGCTTTGGAGGAAATGGACAGTCTGCTGCGCCCATGCTGGAGCCTGTGGCTCGACAACAAGGACTGAAGGCACATCTGCTGCTGCGGGAACGTTCGCTTCTACGGCGAGGATCTGGGGCTCAGCCGGAGCTTGACGTTCCCCGGCAAGCTTGCCGGAGCAAAACTTGTCGGTAGCGCCTGCTTCTACGGAACAAACCCTGGGATTTTCCGGAGCAGGCGACTCCTCAGCGCTCTTGGCGTCGATCTTAGGGACCTTCTTGGCGGCGGCTCCGGGGAGCTCTGCCGGAAGATAGTTGCCGGAGACCAACTTCCTCTTCTTGCTCTGTCTGGTTGATGGCGTTACGGATGGCTGAGTCAGCTTGAGCACAAAGGTTCCTGGTTCCACAGGTAACTTAAATGCTGCGCACTTTGACAGGCCATCAGCGATGTCGTTCTCAGCTCTTGGAATGTGTTCCATTTGCAGGCCGTCAAAGTGCTCTTCTAGCTTACTCACTTCATCAACGTACGCTTCCATCAACGGACTCTGGTAATCCTTGTTCACTTGGCGGACGACAAGCTGCGAGTCACCCCTGACAATGAGCTTCTTGATCCCAAGTTCTACCGCGATCCTGAGACCGGCAAGCAAACCTTCATACTCTGTAGTATTGTTGGTTGCTTGTTCCTTGGGGAAGTGCATCTGGACTACGTACTTGAGGTGCTCTCCGGTGGGCGCGATAAGCAACGCGCCAGCACCGGCGCCTTGCAGCGAAAAGGCACCATCAAAATACATCAGCCACTCTTTGCTTGCTTCTTTGGCGGGGATGCTCGTCTCTGGGATATCTTTGTCTGGTGTCAGTGTCCACTCTGCTATGAACTCCACCAATGCTCTGCTTTGGATAGTCGAGGTGCTCTCGAACTTGAGACCGAAGCTCGAAAGTTCTAGTTCCCACTCGACAATCCTGCCTGTTGCTTCTTGATTCTGCAGTATCCTCTTCAGCAGAAAGCGGGTGACAACCGTAATTTCATGTGCTTGGAAGTAATGGTGCAGCTTTCTCGAGGCCATGAGAAGGCCGAAAAGCAATTTCTGCACACCAGAGTACCTTGACCTAGCTCCCTACAAAAGGGAGCTGACAAAGTAAACTGGGCGCTGCACCATTTTCTTCTTCTGCACCTCCACTTGTTCCTGCGCAGATTCATCCTTGTCGGGGCTAGAGCTTGTCGGGGAAGCCCCCTGCTTGTCATTGGACGTGCTTGCCGCGGTTGCTGGCTCATCATCTACCTCCCTCTCCACTACTAACGCAGCACTAATCACTTGATTGGTTGCCGCCAGGTATAGCAGCAACTTCTCTTGTGGTTTAGGCGCAACAAGTATTGGAGCGGAGGACAAGTATTTCTTCAAGTCCTGCTGCGCGGTCTCCGCTTCCGGAGTCCATTTTACTGGACCCGCCTTATTCAAAACTTTGAAAAACGGCAGGGCGCGTTCCGCAGACTTGGAAATGAACCTGCTGAGAGCCGCGACGCAGCCGGCGAGCCTTCGTACATCCTTGACACGTGTTGGTGCTTCGATCTGCTCGATGGCCTTGATTTTGTCTGGATTGGCTTCGATTCCCCGCTGAGACATGAAGAACCCGAGAAGCTTGCCGGATGGGACTCCGAACACGCACTTCTCGGGGTTGAGCTTGAGGATGATCCTGCGCAGGTTCGCAAAGGTCTCTTCTAAGTCTTGAATCAGGGTTGCCCTGTCCCTGCTTTTGACCACTATGTCATCCACGTAGGCTTCCACATTTCTGTGGATCTGTGGCTCAAAAGTGGTATGGACAACCCTTGCAAACGTCGAACCAGCATTCTTCAAACCGAAAGGCATCCGTACAAAACAGTACATGCCACATGGAGTGATGAATGCAGTCTTCTCCTCGTCTTCTTCAGTCATGAAGATCTGATGGTATACTGAGTATGCGTCAAGAAATGAAAGCAGGTCACATCCGGCCGTGGAGTCAACAATCTGGTCAATGCGCAGCAAGGGAAAAGGATCTTTGGGACAAGCTTTGTTAACATCAGTAAAGTCGATGCAAAGCCTCCATTTCCCATTTGCTTTGCGCACGACAACAGGATTGGCCAACCACGTCGGATGGAGCACACCTCTGACGAGGCCTGCCGCTTCCAACTTCTTGATCTCTTCTGCGATGAACTCTTGGCGCTCCACTGCTTGCTTCCTGACTCTCTGCTTGACGGGTCACGCGTGAGGACAGACGGCGAGGCGGTGCTCAATCACTTTCCTGGGAACGCCGGGGATGTCAGATGGTTGCCAGGCAAACACATCGACATTCGCCCGCAGGAAAGCAACGAGCGCGCTTTCCTATTTGGGGTCGAGAGTGGCACTGATGGTGAAGGTACCACCAGTGCCGTCCTCCTTGGCGGATACCTTCTTGGTCGTTGGCGGAGCTGTCATTGTCTTCTTACTCTTGCCGGAGGAGCTCGATGGCGCGCCCTCGACGGCAGCGCAGCACTCCAAAGAGGTGCGCTTGCCGGAGTGGGCACCAGAGCACTCGCCGGGCTTGGTCTTCTTCTTGCCGGTGGAGCTCGATGGCGCGTCCTTGACGGTAGCGCAGCACTCCATAGATGTGCGCTTGCCGGAGTGGGCACCAGAGCACTTGCCGGGCTTGGTCTTCTTCTTCCCTCCGGGAGCTTCAGCGGCAAGCGGCTTGTGATCCGCTGCGGCTTCTGCTTCCCAGTAGATCTTGTCGGCACAGATAAGGGCATCCTTCTTGTCGCCGGGGACAGAGATGACGCTTATCGGGCCTGGCATCTTGAGCGTGTTGTATGCGTAGTGAGAGGCCGCCATGAACTTGGCGAGCGCTGGACGGCCGAGAATTCCATTGTAGGGCAATGGAAAATCGGCAACGTCAAAGGTGATCCTCTCTGTCCAGAAGTTCAGCTTGCTGCCAAATGTTACTGGCAACGTTATCTTCCCCTTCGGCTTGCTCCTTCCCGGGTTGATTGCTTGGAACGTGCCGGTCTCTTCGAGCTCGCTGTCGGGGACTTGGAGTTTCCGGAGCACAGCGGAGGAGATCAGGTTCAAGCCGGCCCCGCCGTCGACTAGCATCTTAGTGACCTTGAGGTTGCGGACCGTTGGTGAGACCAACATCGGCAAACACCCGATCGCAGTTGTGCGGTCAGGGTGGTCCTCAATATCGAAGATGATAGGCGTGCTGGACCATTTCAGAGGCTTGCGCGACTCAACGGGTGGTTCCGCTGCATTGACTTCCCGCGCCCACTGCTTGAGCTGGCGGGGAGAAGTACGCAGGGAAGCACCGCCGTCTACGCACAAGACCTCTGTGGCTTTCTGAAACTCCTGCTCACTGGTCTCGACGTCATCCATGTCTTCGTCTTCGCCGTCGTCTTCGTTGTTGTCGCGGCGTCCTCCCTGGCTGGGACGCTTCGTACCTGATCCTCCGCCACCTCCCCGGGCTCTCTCCTTGTCGCGCCGCTCGTACTCGGCCTTTTGCAGCTCGACGAGCCGCTCGACCTGCTTGCAGGTCTGGAGGTCATGGCCCTTGGTGCGGTGGATCTTGCAGTACTGTTTGTTGGTGCCATCCCGCTTGTCGGCGACCGCCACAGCCTGGCAGTTGGCGCATCCGGCGACCTCCTTGCCGGAGCTACCAGCCTGGGCCTTCTTGGTGGCGCCTTCATCACCGGACTGCTCAACAACCAGTACTTCTTGGCTCTTCTTCTTCCTGTTGCTCCGCCGCCAGTTCTTCCTTGCCGGGGCGGTATCCTCACTGTCAGACTCTCCTGCTCCAGTGTTCTCTCCGGGGAGTTTCCTCCCTTCCTCAGCACGTGCACACTTGTCGGCCAGGGCATATAGCTCGCTGACGTCTTTGATCTTGCACATCGCCATCTCCTCCCGCATCCTGCGGTTACGCACGTTCTGATGGAACGCGCTGATAACCGCGGTAGGGTGGACGTCTGGGATGTTGTAGTGTACGCGGCTGAATCTCTGGATGAACTTGTGCAAGGATTCCCCTTCCTTCTGGACGAGCAGATGAAGGTCGCTCGCTCGGCCATGGGGTTTGTGGCCTCCTGTAAAGGCGCCAACAAACTGATGGCACAAGTCTGTCCAGGAGGTTATGGAGTTATCCGGCAAGTGCATGAGCCAGGATCTGACGTTGGATTTGAGTACCAACGGGAAGTAGTTGGCAAGGAACTTGTCGTTCCGCCCCCCAGCAGCCTGCACCGCAATGGTGTAGATGCCGAGGAACTCCGACGGATGCGACTTGTCATCGTACTTCTCTGGTACGTCTGGCTTGAAATTCTTCGTGCTGGGCCACTGGACTTGCCACAGCTCACGGGTGAACGCGGGGCAGCCTACCGCGTACGGCAGGTCGCCTGGTCCCCCGGGCGCATGCATGTCGACGGAGGGCCCAGCGCGCTGGTCTGATTGACGCCGCGCTTCTCTCCAACGCTCGATGCGAGTACGAGCGTCCTCTTGCTCTCGCTTGTGAAGAACTTGGCGTTGATCGCGACGAGTTCGCGGATTCGACGATGCGGTGGAGTCGTTGTCGTCATGGTTCTGGCGAGTCGGCGATCTTGGCCTTTGGGGTGGGGAGTGCACGGTGGTCGCGCCCCCACCGGTCTTGGCGCCATCGGTTCTCGCCTGGCCGACCTGCCGCGGCTGCGACGCACTGTGCTGCCGCGGGGTGTCGCCGTGAGCGAAACCGATGAGGCTCTATATCGTGGCCCTCCAGTCGTCGAGCTTGTCTGCCGTTGGAGGGTAGTCTAGGAGCAGTTGAGCTCGCGCCAGAGCTTCTGCTGGAGTGGCGGGCAGCGGTGGCGAACGGCGCGTGGAGCGGGATGTGCTCGAACTTCTAACTACGTTAGAAGGAGCAACACCCGGACCAGGCAGTCGCGCCACGCTCGCGCCAGCGCGTTGGTGTGAGTGCTGGCCTTGAGCGCCCTGAGATCCGCCGGCTCGATCTGGGTCCAGCGAGCGTATGGTACCGTGAGTGCCAAGACGCTGCTGGTCCCGTGCCTCCTGAGAGGGGCGCGGTGCATGTTCGGACGCCGTGACACCATGAGCTGGCTCGGTGGCGCCCGTTCCGCCGCCGGTGCCGTCCCCACCACCCGTTTGCTCCAGGGGCGGTGGGTTCGACGCGGACGGACCAGCCACCTCCGGAACCTTCTTCTTCGGTGGCATGTCGACGAAGATGATGGAGATCTAGCCTGTGCAGACGCCGGATCAGGTTCGCACAACTTCGACGCGCCCTACCTGGCGCGCCAAAGATGTCGGGGGAAATCTGCCTCCTCGAACACCTATGGGGACCGAGCCCCTTTCTTGGTTCGGCGGGGGGCGGAGGTCGCGCGAAGAGCGGATCGAGGCGATGCACACAAGGGGTTTACCCAGCTTCGGGCCGCACGGATGCGTAAAACCCTACTGCTGCTTTGTGGTTTTGTATTGTGTTCTTGCTCGGGAGCGTGTGGTGCTACCGTACACGCGAGCTGCTGGCGAGACCGAGCGCGAATGGCCTCTTTCTCCCCCCGTTGCGCATGGGGCCTCCTTTTATATGTGCAAGGGGTTACCCACAGGTGGCAACGTAGGCGGGGGTAAAACTGGAAAACGCTGTGTTGGGTACAGTTGTTTGCACAGTGCTATCATACCTAACTCTGACGGCAGGGGACAAGTGCATTAAATGCCCGTCTGGGTCGCCCAAACAGTGCAGGAAAGGGGCCGTCAGGAGCGCCACCGTTTGCCGCGATGGCTACTCTGTCAGTGTTGCTTCGCCACCGCATGCCCCTGGCTGCGCAGCCTCTCGCCACGTACGCCTGGAATGGCCCCAGAGCGACGCGTGGGTGGATGAGCTGGAGCACAGGCGCGGGGTGGTGACTTGCCGCGGCAAGCGCCTTGCCGCGGTTGATGCCTTGTCGCGCCCGGGAGCTTGTCGCTCACCGGTCCTTGCCGGGACACGGAGCGCGTCGCAACAAGTTTCTTGTCGTGCCTCGGTCGGCCTTCCCGGCAAGCTCCTCTTGTCGGGGCCTTGTGCTTCGAGCGGTCGTCCCGGCAAGCTCCTCTTGCCGGGGCCTTGCTCTCTTTGGGTGGCCTTCCCGGCAGGCTCCTCCTGCCGGGGCCTTGGCTCAAATACTTTGTTCTCGGATGGCCCAAAAAGGGACCATGGAGAGTCTTGGCGATCGCCTGGCCAGCCTTGCCGGGGGGTGCTATGACTGCCCATGCACAAGTTCGGGGTACTAAGGTCCCCCTACTTTAGTACACCGACAAAGGGATTGAATCCACTTCAATTTCTTCATCAATCCGCTCTGAGGAAGCAGCAGATTGAGTTTCTTCATCTGATCCACTTGGGATCTCATAGTCTTCACCAAAAGGAACAAGGTCCTTTGATGGCATGGATGAGATAGGAACATCATCAATTGGATTAGCAAACGAGCTGGTCATGGGCTTCATATTCTTGGGAGCTGAAGATTCTGAAGCTTGTGATGCTTTCCTCTTCTTCACTGCAGCTCGCTCTGCAGCCTTTGTCTTCTTCACATCCAATGCGGATGGAATGATCGGAGTTGGTGTAGGCGCGGGTGGAGCTGAGGAATCTGGTTGATTTTCCTCAGGAGCAACTGATGCAGTTGTCCTTTCTTTTTCAGGTTCTTCAGGCGCACCACTAGTGGATGCCCTGGCAATTTCTTCAGTAGCTGGAGTGGAGTCATCAGCCCTAGAACTAGCATTTTCTTCAGCAGCCTCAGAGTCATCAGCGGTGCTGGCATGTTCTTCAGTGGGCTGAACAGATGCTTCAGCTTGAGGAACATCTTGCTGCGATGGGGCTACAACATTGGTGAATTTCTCTATCAGTTTCACAAACCTAACTTTTGCTCCTTTCCAGTCAGCATAGTATGCATCAAAGTCATCGCTGAGGGCTTTGATGTCAACCTGCATCTTGATGAGTTCTTTAGGCTTCATTGTGAGAACATTTTACCTCAGCAGTTTCTCTTTCCTATACTGCGATTTCTTGATCTGCCTGGCCCTATCATATTTCCACTTCTCCTCTTGGATGAAGTGAGTCAGCATGTGACTTTGGCCAGGTGTCAGCTTGAAATCAGGCATAGGTGTGTTGGGATCCTTATGCCAAATATTGATGTAATCAAGGATCGCCCTTGGATCCAGCAGTAGGGGCACAGGTGTGCCTTTGGCTTTAGCAGCCCTTTATTGGCGGTCTCTGATGATTTCAGCAAGTTCTTCTTCATCAGCTTCATCATCATCAGAGGGTATAGTAAAGACTACCTGCTTCTTGTTGGGACTTGGGCGAGTACCGCGTCCAGCAGTAGCCTTTTTCTTCAGTAGAGAGGGTCCAGCTGAGGAACTTGGTGCAGCTGAGGAACTAGCTGAGTCACCAGAGGCGATAGAGACGCTAGTAGTCCTTTGGCATGAGGCCAGATGCACAAGTGCTGAGGACTTTGTCGGGACAGCTGAGGATTGTGGAGGAGGTGCTGAGGATTTTGGTGGAGCAGGAGCAGCATGAGGAATCTGCTTTGAAGATTTTGAGGTGTCTGGCCGTGAGGGCATTGCAGAGGAACTTGGCCGTGAGGGCATTGCTGGTGAAGCACTTGGCTTGCGAGCGGGCTTCTATGGCATTGATTTCCTCGGCTTGACAGAGGCCTCAGTGGCAGCAGCAGCAGCAGAGTCTTCATTAATTTTCCTCACTGCTTCTCTGGCTTGCCTTGCCAATTTAGCTTGGCGCTTGGCCCATTCTGTAGGAAAATCCTCACCGCGCTTGATGCTAGTGGGATCAGCCACTTGGCCAGGTGCCAATGGGGCTCTTGGGCATGGAGGGTTCAGTGCGAATTTCTTCATGTACTTGGGAGTGACGTACCTGTACTCCCTCCATTCACGTGCCCATCTCCTTTCAATCCTTTGAATGCGCACCTTGCGCTGATTTTTATCTTCTTTGCCAAATTTGGATTCATTAGGCGTGCAGTAATCTTTATAAATGTCCTCAGGGATTTCGAATGCAGTCATAACCTTAGGCTTCTTTCCTCCTTTCTGAGGCCTTTTACCATAAGCCATTTTCTTAAGTTGAGGAATCTGAACAATTGAGTTCTCTGAAGAAGTATGCAACTTCTCTTCGAGGAACACTGCAAATGAGTTAAGTTGATGAGAACCTAATGATTCAGCAGCGGACATGTGTACCTGTGAACAGAGTATAGTTGCGAGGAATTTGGAGAGGTCATATGCGTTCTCAGAGGTTTTTTTAATAAAGAACAAGTTTGACGAATTTGACCAGATGCGTCTTGAAGAATTTCACTAAGCGCGCTATATCTTAGGTTCCAGAGTTGTATAGATCAAAGATCCACACAATTGAGGAATCTTTGAAGAAATTGATGCTTAGGGAAATGAATCAAGAACAGATAACTTGTGAGGTATTTTGTGTGTAAGGATTTGAAGAATAAAACACCTTTGAAGATTTTGTAGAAAAGTTTCGAATCAAAGAGGGCAGTAAAAGTAGCTTTTAATTACCCTGAAATGAAGAACACGACGAACTATGAGTTGGAACAGGGAAGTTCGTCGATGCAGATCTTCCACGCCCTAACTTGGCGGAGGAAGACGTCTACGGCGGCGGCGGAGGTGAAGATTTACGCAGTCGGCGCGAGTACGACGGCGACGAGGTCGAGGCAGTTAAGCTCTTCCTCACCGGCGACGATGAAGTAGCGGCGGCACTAGGGTTCGGAAGCTCGAGCGGGGGGAAGTGAGATCGAGTGGGGTAAAAGAAGTGAGGAAGGGGGCAGGGGTATTTATAGCCACGGTGAAAAACTGCGCGTCCGAAGATTTGGGACGAACGTGCCCCTGGTCGTTCTCCTTCTCATGACAGGTGTCACCACGTACTGTGTAGTGGAGATCATGTAAGATCGTGGGTGAGTAAAATAATGCATCGTGGGATGCGGAACAGTTTGAGCGGCAAAGTCGAAAGTTTGGATAAGATCAGTTTTAACGTTCCGTTCGCAATTTCTTCAGCTGACAAGGATACGGTGAAGAATTTGAACGAGTTTCAAATAGAACGCACATGAAGAATTTGTGAACATATTGGATTACGTATAGCATAGAGGGGAAGGGTCCGATCACATTCACTTAGCAGAAAAATCAACTTGAAGAAATAGCTATAAGTGAATGCTGTAGAGGACATAAACTCATATATATATATATATATATATATATATATATATATATATATATATATATATATATATATATATATATATATAGCCAATGAAGAAAAACGACGGCATAAGTGAAGATTTTGTAAGTTGAAGAATTTGAACAACTGAGGAATTTCAAAAGTTGAGAAAAAAACTCAAATTGAAGATTTTCAACTTTTGTGGTGGCATGACCCACCGTATAAGAATGATGATTTCAGACACCGCGTACAATTGTCATAGGGTTCTGAGAATCAAATTCTTCATTAATTTCTTCACGCTTAGAGTGTTATTCTTCATTGATTGAAGAAAAATGTTTCTTCATGTGTTGCACATCTAAGTCATCAATTTTGCATAAGTGTTAGGATGAGTGCCTTTTCAAAGTACATTCGAAGACTCTAAGATATTTATCTCACACCGCAACTTGCTAAATCTCTTCTCATCCAAGGGCTTAGTGAAGAAATCAGCTAGCTGTTCTTCAGTCTTCACATGCTCAATAGAAATGTCACCCTTCAACACATGATCACGAAGAAAATGATGACGAATCTGAATGTGCTTTGTCTTCGAGTGCTGAACTGGGTTGTGAGCAATCTCGATGGCACTCTCATTGTCACAGAGGAGAGGCACATTCTTCACGTTGATACCATAGTCCTTGAGTGTTTGCTTCATCCATAGCAGTTGAGCACAGCAAGAACCAGCAGCAATGTACTCAGCTTCAGCAGTAGACAGTGATACACAGTTCTGTTTCTTCGAGGACCAACAGACCAAAGATCGTCCGAGGAAATGACAAGTACCAGATGTTGACTTGCGGTCCACACGGTCACCAGCATAGTCGGAGTCAGAATATCCAATGAGATCAAAATCTGAGCCCTTGGGATACCATAATCCTAGTGTTGGTGTGTGAGCTAGATATTGAAGAATATGCTTCACAGCCTTATGGTGTGATTCCTTCGGTGCAGCTTGAAATCGGGCACACATGCAAACACTAAGCATTATATCTGGCCTAGATGCACATAAGTACAATAAGGAGCCAATCATGGAGCGGTATACCTTATGATCGAAGTCAGTACCATTTTCATTAGTCCATAAATGACCACTTGTGGGCATTGGAATTTTGATGCCTTTGCAGTCTTGCATGCCGAATTTCTTCAGGACATCCTTGAGGTATTTCTCCTGAGATATGAATATGCCATTGCGCTGTTGACGAATTTGAAGACCTAAGAAGAATTTCAACTCTCCCATCATAGACATTTGATATTCTTCACTCATCATATAGGCAAATTCATCACTATAACGTTGGTCAGTATAGCCAAAGATGATATCATCAACATATATTTGGCACACAAATAGTTCACCATCATAAGATTTAGTAAAGAGAGTGGGATCGAGTGAACCGAGTGTGAAGCCTTTCTTCATGAAGAATTCCTTCAATGTATCATACCACGCCCGTGGGGCCTGCTTGAGGCCATAGAGGGCCTTGTTAAGTCTGAAGACTTTGTCAGGATGTTTTGGATCTTCAAAACCTGGGGGTTGAGCAACATATACTTCTTCCTCAAGCTTACCATTGAGGAATGCACTTTTCACATCCATTTGATATAAGATGATATCATGATGGTTAGCATAACCAAGTAATATGCGAATAGCCTCAAGTCTAGCAACAGGTGCAAAAGTTTCATCGAAATCAATTCCTTCAACCTGTGTGTAGCCTTGAGCTACTAGTCGAGCCTTATTCCTCACCACAACACCATTTTCATCTTGCTTGTTGCGGTAGATCCACTTTGTGCCAATGATGTTGTGCTTGCGAGGATCGGGTCGATTGACTAGTTCCCATACATTGTTGAGCTTGAACTGATGTAATTCTTCTTGCATGGCCTGAATCCACTCAGGCTCCAGAAATGCTTCATCTACCTTAGCGGGCTCTGTGATAGAGACAAAAGCAAAGTGCCCACAAAAGTTAGATAGATGTGAAGCTTTTGAGCGGGTGAGAGGACCTGGTTCTCTAATGTCATCGATGATCTTCTCCACTTGCACTTCTTTTGCAACGCGAGGGTGAGCTGGTTGTCGTTGAGGAATTTGATCAGCATTTTCTTCAGCATCAATTTCCTCAGCATTTTCTTCAGGTGCATCAGCTCGACGTTCTTCATGCTCTGGAATGAATTCTTCAGTAGATTCTTCAGTAGGAATGACATCTTCAGTAGCCTTGTGTTTGATAGAATCCTCAGGTGCTTGTTCATCTAACACAAAAGGTAGGTGCTCTCTTTGCAAGCCATTAGTTTCATCGAACCGCACATCTACAGTTTCAACAATCTTGTGGAGAACATTGTTGAAGACTCTGTAGGTGTGCGAGTCCTTTCCGTAACCAAGCATAAAACCTTCATGTGCTTTCGGTGCAAATTTAGAGTTGTGATGAGCATCTCTAATCCAGCATTTAGCACCGAAGACTTTGAAATAACTCACATTGGGTTTCTTGTCAGTGAGGAGTTCATAGGCAGTCTTCTTGAAGAATTTGTGAAGATATACTCTGTTGATGATGTGGCACGCAGTATCAATTGCATCAACCCAGAAACGATGAGGGGTTTTGTACTCATCGAGCATAGTGTGAGCCATCTCAGCAAGAGTTCTGTTCTTGCGCTCCACGACGCCATTCTGTTGAGGAGTATAAGGGCAGATAACTCATGAGTAATACCAAGTTCATCAAGATAGTCATCGAGACCCGAATTCTTGAACTCAGTGCCATTGTCACTTCTGATGTGCTTGATCTTCACACCAAATTTGGTCGAAGCCCTCGAGGAAAATCGTTTGAAGACTTCCTGCACTTCAGTTTTGTAAGAGACAAGGTGTACCCGTGTGTAATGAGAGTAACCATCAACAATAACAAAGCCATATTGAGATGCTTCATTTGAAACAGAGGAATAATTATTAGGACCGAAGAGATCCATGTGAAGCAATTCAAACGGTCGAGTAGTGGTCATGATGGTCTTTGCTCGATGCTTGGCCTTTGTCATCTTTCCAGCTTCACAGGCACCGCACAAGTGATCCTTGAGGAATTTGACATTCTCAATGCCAATGACATGCTTCTTCTTTGCAAGCGTGTGCAAATTCCTCATGCCTGCATGACCAAGTCGTCGATGCCATAGCCATCCTTCTGAAGCTTTTGCAAGTAGGCACACGGCTGGTTGTGAATCTGCAGAGAAATCAACAATATACAAGTCTCCTCTCCTAAAGCCTTCGAAGACTTTGGAATTGTCAGCTTCCATAATCACAACAAAACGATACTTGCCAAAGACAACAACCATATCAAGATCACAAAGCATTTAGACAGACATAAGGTTGTATCCTAAGCACTCAACAAGCATGACTTTGTCCATGTGTCGATCCTTTGTGATAGCAACTTTACCTAGACCCAATACCTGACTTTTGCTTTTGTCAGCGAAGATGATATGCTTCATATGTGACGATGATAAGGGAGCATCCATCAAGAGATTCTTGTCACCAGTCATGTGATTTGTACATCCACTATCAAGTACCCATTCAGTGGCTTTGGGTTGATCATCCTGCAGATGAATTAGTGCAACTTACGATCTCATATACTTCAGCAGTGAAGAATATGATATCACAATTCATCAGATCAATTTCATCAAGCAGTAAGACAGATAAAACAGAGGGAGGACGTGTGAAATGAAAGTTCATTTTATCATGGTTAGCCTGCGTCCTTTCAGGCACTTTGCCAGGTCCCCAGCAAATTCTTCAGACGTTACAGTACGTCTGGATACCTGACCCTGCATAAGAGATTAATTCCTTTTCTTCACCACCCACATCTGAAGGGGTGGCAAAGAGTTCATCACTCTGCGAGCTCCATATGAGAATGGTGGCATAGCGGCCAAACCATTTCGTTTCACATAAGAGCGGTTAGGGTAAGCATATGAATAAGCAGAGAAATTCTTCGAGGACTTATGAACATAATAATTTGAAAAATAATGCTCATATTCATAGTCCTTGGATCTTCCCTGCGAAACAGAGTTGTTAGCACGATGATGTTCATATGAGGACTTTGATCCATGTGAGGAATTTGATCCCCTTGAGGAATTTGGTCCGTATGAGGACTTGGATCCATATGAAGAATTTGGTCCATATGAAGAATTTGATCTAGGGTTCCTTTTCTTCACAGGTGGTATCATGAGGACATTCACCTGAAGACTTTCAAGGCACCTTTTGGGAACCCAGATTTTCTTCATAGGAGAACCATTCCTGCAGTTAGCGCCAACATATCTAGCAAATACTTCACCATTCTGGTTTTTGAACAGTTTATAGTTGGAGTCAATTGACTCATCAGAAGAATGAGAAGATTCACATGTATAGCCAGATAAATTAGATGGATCAACTGGAGGTCCCTTTGCAGCAACCCATGAGGTTTTGGGGTACTGCTCAGGCTTCCAATATGTACCATCAGCATTGAGTTTCCTCTCAAAGGCAATACCCTCTTTCCTAGGGTTCCTGTTGAGGATCTGCTTTTTAAGCACATCACAAAGAGTCTGATGCCCTTTGAGGCTTTTGTACATGTCTATCATGTACAATTCCCTCAGCCCTGCATCGTTAGTGATACTAGCAATGTCCTCAGATGAGGAATTAGTGATAGCAGAGGCAGGTGAAGAATTTGTAACATTTGAAGCATTTGAACATTCAGGTGAGGAATTAGCAGATTCTCGTTCAATGCATTTTAAACATGGAGGAATAAATTCTTCCTGAGCAGCGCTGATTTGTTGAGCAAGTAATGAATCGCGCTCCTTCTGAAGATCTTCATAACTCACTCTTATCTTCTCAAAATCGGACAAGAGAGAGTTATACTGATCTTGAAGGGAGTCATACTTAGAATGAAGTCTCTGAAGACTTTCAGCCAAAGCTTGTGATTGATCCATTTCTTCACCCAACATATCATTGCTCTCACTAAGCATGTTGTTAGCCCTTTCCAAACTCTTTGTTGTTTAGCAGCAAGTGAGGCAAGTTTGACATAGCTGGGTCCAAATTCATCACCTGATTCATCATCACTAGATTCAGACAGGTAGCATTCAGTTACCTGTTCACCATCTGCCATGAGACTTGGTGAGGAGGGTGATGATTCTGGTTCAAATGTCATTGACTTGAGAGATTCCTTGAAGTCCTCGAACCAAGGATCATGACAGGTTCGATGGCCTTCATAGACATCAGAGAGACGGTCCCAGATAAGCTTCGCCTGATCGAGATGCATGATGTTTCTGAACTGGTTTCGAGACAGACTGGAGCAGATGACAGCTTTCGCTGTGAGGTTGAGTTGAGTGTACTTGCGAATGTCATCAGCTTCCTCCATCTTGCATAGATCGGTCAGACCAATCTCAGTGACGGTCCACAGCTCACTGTTCATCACCATGAGACGCTTCTTCATCATGGCTTTCCATTTGGGATACTCGTGACCGTCAAAGATGGGGCATGGCACTTTCTTCATATCTGCGGTCGACATAACTAAAACTCCAAGCGGTTAAACCAAAATCACACAGAACAAGGGAGTACCTCGCTCTGATACCAATTGAAAGTGCGTTATATCGACTAGAGGGGGGGTGAATAGGCGATTTTTATGAAATCCTTCACTAAGGAATTTGATCGTGAGGAAATTCCTTAGCGAAGAACTACTAGCAGCGGAATAAGTACTCAGATGAAAACATAACAGAATTCAAGCATAGTCATCATGATGAAATGAAGACACACAGAGTACAGAAAGCGTAAACACAGGATAACACTAGAAGAAGACAAAACAGACTGAAGAAATTGAACTGAGGAAATTGAGAAAGTCTTCAGTCAAAGTCTTCACACACAGATATGAACAAACACACAACACAATAATGAGGAAATGAAAGTGTTGAGGAAATAGAACCAGTAAGCTTGGTGAGGACAATGATTTGGTAGACCAGTTCCAACTGCTGTCTCAGTTGTACATCTGGTTGGAGCGGCTGAGTATTTAAACTTGAGGACACCCAGTCCCGGACACACAGTCCTCACCGTATTCTCCTTGAGCTAAGGACACACAGTCCTCGCGCAATCACTCGTGGTAAGTCTTCAGGTGACTTCCAAACCTTCACAGACTTGGTCACTCGGCGATCCACAATTCCTCTTGGATGCTCTAGACCTTGATGCCTAAACGTCTGGAAGAAGCACAGTCTTCAAAGGTAACAAGCGTCGGATCCACGCAGGATCAATCTCTTCAGTGATGCTCAATCACTTTGGGTTTGTAGGTGTTTGGGTTTGGGTTTGGATTTTCCTCACTTGATAATTTTCGCTCAAAGTCCTCGAAGGATGGGTCGCTCTCAAATGACAAGTGTCAAGTTCTCTCGGAGCAGCCAACCAGCTAGTGGTTGTAGGGGGCGGCTATTTATAGCCTAGGGAGCAGCCCGACATGATAAGACATAAATGCCCTTTAATGATATGACTATTAGGTGGACAAGATATTTTGGGACAGCTGGCACGTAGCACAGCAACGGTCGGAAATTTGAGGTTCAAATTCCTCAGGGCTATCATGTTCCTCACTGTGTAGGCAATTCGCACTGGCGAATTCCTAACTCCTCAGTCAGAGCAAAGTCCTCAGTGACCAGAAGAACTGCGTCTCTGTCACTGAAGAAATTGACTGATCTATATGAGATTTCCAATGGTTTCACTCGAAGGGATTGGTAGGTGTGGGATTTGAGTTGAGCATCACATGGAAATTTTCTCCTTAGTATTTCCTCGACCCCCTTTAACAGTACGGTGTTTCCTATGACTCAAGAAAGAGAAGATGAAACAACAAAAACAAAAGTCTTCACGCTTCATGTTCCTCGAATGAATACCAAGTCTTCAAGGTCACACCAATTTCTTCACTTTCAAAGTCTTCAGAAAGTCTTCAGTATATCAAAGTCTTTAGTCGAAGAACTTCATTTTTAGGGGTCGACTTTATCTGTTAATATCAAACTCTTCATAGACTTATAGACCTGTGTACACTCATAAACGCATTAGACACTTAACCTATAAGTCTTCAATACACCAAAATCACTAAGGGGCACTAGATGCACTTACATCATACATATTCCATCCTCCTATCATGCGGATGCCTTACATGAAAGTAGTGTTCGTCAGTATCATGCATCAATGAGTTCTGAAGAGCAAATTGTATTCCTTTTTCTTGTGGGTTTGACTTGACAAGGCAAAATCAAGAAAGAGGAAGGAAAAGAGTAAGGAAGGCGATGATGGTGGTCCTCTGCAGCAACGTAAACGGAGCATCTGTACCGATTCTCCTTGTACTGATAGTGCATTACAAGGTCCAAGTCTCCGCTCCCCTACGCCACCATCCAAGGTGCTTGCTCTAACTTGGCAGTGTGATATCTGGTTGCATGTTGCATATGGTGTCTAGCTTTTATTGCTCCTAATTAGTGTAAACTGCATCTGCTTAGCTTACACATGATACGTGTGAATATGACACGCTTTCCTGTTTTTGGTACATACTCTATCTGTCTATCACACCATGTTCTTACATAAAACTACTCTTCTTGTGTATCCTGCATTAGTCACTTATGATGAACACCTTTAAGTTGGCAGTGTGATATTGGCTTGCGTCTTGAATATGATTTCTAGCAGGTATTGCTTCTAGTTTGATGAACGCCACCTACGACGAGACAATTTTAACTTGGCAGAGTGATATTGATTGCACCTTTCATATGGTGACTAGTTTGGAGTGCTTCTAATTTGTTGAAGTTCCTTCTACCTAGTTACCACATCATAGGTGTGAATATGTCAAGTCGTCCATTTTTTCGTACATATTCCATCCTTGTATCATGGCTTTGCCTTTCATCAGAGTAGCGTTCGTCAGTATCATGCATCAATGAGTTATGAAGAGCAAATTTTATTCCTTTTTCTTGTGGGTTTGACTTGACAAGGCAAAATTAAGAAAGAGGAATGAAAATAGTAAGGAAGGCGATGATGGTGGTCCTCTGCAGCAATGTAAACGGTGCAACCGATTCTCCTTGTACTGATAGTGCATTACAAGGTCCATGTCTCCGCTCCCCTACTCCACCATCCAAGGTGCTTGCTCTAACTTGGCAGTGTGATATCTGGTTGCATGTTGCATATGGTGTCTAGCTTTTATTGCTCCTAATTAGTGTAAACTGCATCGGCTTAGCTTACACAAGATACGTGTGAATATGACACGCTTTCCTATTTTTGGTACATACTATACTATCTATCACACCATGTTCTTACATGAAACTACTCGTCTTGTGTATCCTGCATCAGTCACTTATGATTGAACACCTTTAAGTTGGCAGTGTGATATTGGTTTGTGTCTTTAATATGGTTCTAGCATGTATTGCTTCTAGTTTGATGAACGCCACCTATTACGAGACAATTTTAACTTGGCAGAGTGATATTGATTGCACCTTTCATATGGTGTCTAGTTTGCAGTGCTTCTAATTTGTTGAAGTGCCTTCTGCTTAGTTACCACATCATAGGTGTGAATATGTCAAGCCATCCATTTTTTCTTACATATTCCATCCTCGTATCATGACTTTACCTTTCATCAGAGTAGTGTTCGTCAGTATCATGCATGAATGAGTTCTGAAGAGCGAATTATATTCCTTTTTCTTGTCGGTTTGACCTCACAATGCAAAATCAATAAAGCTGAAGGAAATTGTCAAGGCATTGGATGATGGTTGTCCTTCCGAGCAACTGAAACGGAGGTTCTCTACAGATTCTACTCCGCCATCCTCCCAACAAGATTCGCAAGACAAAGCAAGGGTAGACAGTCAACGTAGCTGCGTAGATGATGAGCACATCTCCCCTACTCCACCATCACAGGTGCTTGCTCTAACTTGGCACTATTATATGTGGTTGCATGTTGCGTATGATGTCTAGCCTGTATTGCTTCTAACTTTGTTGAATTGCATCTGCTTACTTTACACATAATGCCTGTGAATATGACATGTGTTCATGTTTCTAGAACATACGTGTATATGATGAGCACATCTCCCCTACTCCACCATCACAGGTGCTTGCTCTAACTTGGCACTATTATATGTGGTTGCATGGTGCGTATGATGTCTAGCTTGTATTGCTTCTAACTTTATTGAATTGCATCTGCTTACTTTACACATAATGCCCGTGAATATGACATGTGTTCCTGTTTCTAGAACATACATGTACATGATGAGAACATCTCCCCTACTCCACCATCACAGGTGCTTGCTCTAACTTGGAACTGTTATATGTGGTTGCGTTTTCCGTATGATGTCTAGTTTGTATTGCTTTTGATTATGTTGAATTGCATCTGCATAGCTTACAACTTATACCTGCAACGATCACTTGCCCATAAGACACATTTAACTTGTAACTGTGATGTAGGTTGCATCTTGCATTATCTTCTAGCTTGTACTGCTTCTAATTTCTTGAAATGGCACTTACGATGAGACACTTTTTACCTGATAGAGTGATATTGGTTGCACGTTCATATGGTGCCTAGCTTTCATTTCTTCTAATTTTGTTGAAATGCCTTCCGCTTACTGTTTTTTCATACATATTCCATCCTCCTATCATACATGTGAATATGAAACGATGTGTTTTTTTGTATATATTCCATCCTCCTATCCTACGCTTGCTGATGGGACCCGACTAGACGACGAGTCGTTTATTGGCCCAATCTTTCACAGTACTCAACGAAATAGCAAGAACGTCAACGAACGATCGTCGCAACAGCAGCGTGGGTCGAAATAGTAGAGAGGCTCTTCGGATCAAGCAAAAACGCAAGAAGACCAAAGAACAAAAACTTGATCAAGAATCTGATCGGATCAAATCCTACACATATAGCAGCTCCAAAATCCCTCAAGGATCAGCAAACAAGACATATATTTGACGCATCCAACCTGATGCTTTTCTCCATAATTTTCCCACCTCCAAAAAAGTCCCGTCCCGTACAAGGCCGAGGCCTGCCTGTTTTATAGGCAAAACTAAACCTGAACCGACCGACGTAACAAACAAGCTAAAAAGATACGGACTCTTATCTCTTTCCTATTCTAACTTATCATGATTTAACTAATTAAATATCCGGCAAGCTAATCACAAAAATCCGAAACAGACTAGCACTTAAGGAACGTACGTATGTTACAATATAGTTTGGACTCCTCCATGTTGCCTTGGGGCTTTGGCCTTCACGTCCTGGTACTCCTCACACAGACGACCAATACAAAAGAAATTGCATGGTGTTCTGAAGGTTGGTTTGATCTTTTGCTTCTCTAGTTGTGTCGACGGCACCTCAATACAAAAACCTCCAATTTGCAGTGTACATGAAATAGCGTGGTCTATGGTCACATCATCCCCTCCCCCTTCAAAAGAAACTGTCCTCGGTTTTGAGGCAGTGTTTGCAACCTTCTTCTTCAATGTGACATGTCCATCCACCTTGATTGCGTTCTCGAACATCGGTCGTAGCACGCGTCGCTTCCCAGAATCCCAAAATGAATATGTATTCGTCCGACCGTCATGTGTAGCATTGTGATCATATTGCCATGGTCTCCCCAATAACAAGTGACATGCATCCATAGGTATGACATCACATATCACCATATCAGTATAATCACCAACAGAAAATTTGACGCGCACTTTATGAGTAACCTTTAACTTCCCTGTATGATACATCCACTTGACACGATGGGGTTGCGGGTGCTTCCATAGAGGCAACCCCAAAGCATCAACCAACCCTTTGCTGACTGCATTGGTGTAGCTTCCACCATCTATTATCAACTTGCAATTGGTGTTGTTGATCTTACACTCAGACTGAAAAATATTCCATCGCTGCCCCTTATCCTCAACACGGTATTCTTGCACTCGTTGCACCATTAATGATGGGTATGCTTCTGCGGCTTCAAAACTCGCAGTAACTTTTTCATCATCTTCAGATTTCTCACTAGACGTGTCAGCATTTTTCTCTCCATCACTCGCAGACATGTATCCTTCTTCTGTGAGGAGAACCCTCCTCTCATTAAGACACTCAAACTTCTGATGCCCCCTGCCACCACACCTGAAGCACACAATATCACTGGTACGAGCGTTAGAAGCACGAGACAATTCAACCTTGGGTTGAGATACTTCCTTGGTAGCCGACTTAGAATTTGACTTGAAACCGCTATTACCTCCACCCTCTCTCTGAAAATTACGCCGCACCGAGTTTGATAAATTATCATGACCGACACGACGCTTGACTTGCTGCTCCGCTCGAATGGCATGGTGTAATAATCCCTGTAATCCATTATATTCTACCATATCGACACGGTCGCGTACCTCTGATTTCAGACCATGCATGAACCGTGCCATTGTAGCTTCTTCAGGCTCCTCTACCCCTGTACGGATCAGTAATATTTCCATCTCCTTATAATACTCCTCAACACTAGAGTTACCTTGTCGAAGCTGCTGCAAGCGTGTGTACAAGGTCCTAGTGAAGTGCTCCGGAACAAAGCGTCTCTTCATGATACTCTTCATCTTATTCCAAGACTCCGGACATCCTCCCGCGCGACATAGTTGGTTCCACCATATTAAAGCATAGCCCGTGAACTCAATAGATGCAGCACGAACCATTTTCTCCTCGGTGTACCGCTGTCCATCAAAAATCTGATCCACGCGCATCTCCCACTCCAAATAATCATCCGGGTTGTCTTTGCCGTTAAACAACGGTATGGAATTTTTTATTCTTCCAATACCATCATCTTCGTAGGCGCGTCGTGGACGTTCATGTCCTCCCCCATGGTGTAGGCCACCTCCATGATGGTTATAAGCACGCCGCACAGGCTCATAATAGCTACCAGCCCCCTCAGACTGATGGTCTTGATGCTCAAGATTGTTGCGAACTTGTTCGCCTACCCGATGTCCAGATAATTGTCGATGACGACGCGGTGCAGCAGACCCATCACTAAGTGGTGAACGTGGTCTCAATCGATGAACGGCCTCAGTCAAATCAGCAATCTTTTTTCCTAGACTTTCCTCAACCTTGTCGATGCGCCTCCCAACTAGATTCAACACATAGTCACGAGTTGCCTCCAATCCTAGCACGATAGCCGGCGCAACACTCGGATCATAGGTGGGCAAGGGCAGCTCGTCTTCCGCATCTCCTTCATGTGCACCATGCACACTTGAATTTGATTTCTGTGAATTCACCATTGTAGCAACTCAAGTAGATCAACTCAAAAACCAGCGAGAAAAATTGTACCGTGATCAACCTTGCTCTGAATACCACCTGATGGGACCCGACTAGACGACGAGTCGTTTATTGGCCCAATCTTTCATGGTACTCAACGAAATAGCAAGAACGTCGATGAACGATCGTCGCAACAGCAGCGTGGGTTGAAATAGTAGAGAGGCTCTTCGGATCAAGCAAAAACGCAAGAAGACCAAAGAACAAAAACTTGAGCAAGAATCTGATCGGATCAAATCCTACACATATAGCAGCTCCAAAATCCCTCAAGGATGAGCAAACAACACATATATTTGACGCATCCAACCTGATGCTTTTCTCCATAATTTTCCCACCTCCAAAAAAGTCCCGTCCCGTACAAGGCCGAGGCCTGCCTGTTTTATAGGCAAAACTAAACCTGAACCGACCGACGTAACAAACAAGCTAAAAAGATACGGACTCTTATCTCTTTCCTATTCTAACTAATCATGATTTAACTAATTAAATATCCGGCAAGCTGATCACAAAAATCCGAAACAGACTAGCACTTAAGGAACGTACGTATGTTACAATATAGTTTGGACTCCTCCATGTTGCCTTGGGGCTTCGGCCTTCACGTCCTGGTATTCCTCACACAGACGACCAATACAAAAGAAATTGCATGGTGTTCTGAAGATTGGTTTGATCTTTTGCTTCTCTAGTTGTGTCGACGGCACCTCAATACAAAAACCTCCAATCTGCAGTGTACATGAAATAGCGTGGTCTATGGTCACATCACTTGCCTTACATCAAAGTAGTGTTCGTCCGTATCATGCATCAACCAGTTATGCAGAGCTAATTTTATTCATATTCTTGTGGTTTTAACTTCATAAGGCAATATCAGAAAATAAGAAGGAAAAGAGTAAGTTAGGGGATGTTGGTGGTCCTCCGCACCGACACAAACAGAGACTCTCTAGATTTGCCACTGCTACTGCTAATGAAGTTGAAGTCCCAAGTCTACATGATGAGTTCATCTCCCGTACTCCACCATCGCAGGTGCTTGCTCTAAGTTGACAGTGTGATGATTGGTTTCATGTTGCATATGTTGTCTAGCCTGTATTTTCCTATTTTGTTTAAATTGCACCTGCTGAGTTCATACGTTATACATGTGCATATGACATGGCGTTCTATGTCTAGAATACACTGCATCTATCTATCATACCATGTTCTTACATCAAAGTACTGCTGTTGTGTATCCCGCATCAGTCACTCGTGACTAGACACTTTTAACATGGCAGTTTGATAGTGGTTGCATCTTGCATTGATTTCTATGTTGTACTGCTTCTAATTTTTCGAATTGCCACTTATGACAAGACACTTTTAACTTGGCAGAGTAATATTGGTTGCATCTTTCATATGGTGTCTAGCTTGCATTACTTCTATTTTCTTGAAAATCCTTCTGCTTACTTTACACATCGTAGCTGTGAATATGTCATGTCGTCATGTTTTCCTTACATATTCCATTCTCATATGGTTGTCTCACATCGAAGTACTGCTTGTCTGTATCATGCATCAATGAGTTCTGAAGAGCGATTTTATTCTTTTATGTTGTGGGTACGGCTGGACATGGAAAAGTCAAAAAAGAGCAAGGAAAATAATATAGTAGGGAGTGGTGTTACTCGTCGGGTGAAATGGAAAAGGATGTGCCGTCCAGATTCTGCTGGTACTTATAGTGCAGTAGAAGGTCCAAGTCCACCGGCTAAATCTAAAAACACAGTATCACCTGCTCCACCAGCTGCAACATCCGCTTCAACTGTACCAGCATCTGAACGAGTTACTCGTTCGTTTGCTCTAGAACTAGCCAGTTCCCAAGCTGCCTTCACATCTAACACTACTTCCGAAGCACTTCTGACACAACAGAACTTGGCAAGATCAGATGAACCTCATGAGCATCAACACCAATACAGTACCTGATCGAGTCAAGTTACAGTTGCATGCTCCTTTATATGTACTCTCATAGTTTGATGTACACTAACACTTTCCATATTCCTTGTTGAACTAGCACCATGACGCAAGCGGAAACAGACATCAGGGATAATGCTTGACAGATTAACAAAATCTGAAGGAGGAAGAATGGAGATCCATTTTGAGGCAGGTTTTAAAAGGCCATGTGATGCTACAGAGCCAGCCAAGTTAGTATCAGATGCAGCCGTTGCCGTTAGGTGTCATGCACGTATCCTCCCAATGTGGATCTAGTACAAGAATGAGAAATACAATACCCAGTTTAACACCTTCCTTGACCATTTATTCGTAAGTAATGTTATTCATCGCAATTAGTAATATTGTCTTGCTCTGTCCCATACTTTCTAGCTTCTTCCTAATAAGACTCACATTCTTTTTTCAACAGATGAGGTTCAAGTTGGATCCGAAAGATGATGCAACTAAACAAGCATGCACTCATGTTTTTCAGTCTGCTCTACGACAGTATCGGTACCACCTTAGAAAATCTCACTTTGAAGGCAAGGCTAACAATGAAATCGCCCAAACATCTCCACTGGAATATATTACAGATGAAGACTGGACAACCCTCGTTAAACACTGGTCTGATCCAAAGTATCAGGTAGGCTATATGTATTTTATCAGACCACATATTAAACTTGTATTTATGTATGTGCCTTACAAGTGTATCTTCTTCTAGGCTAACTATCCGAAGAACAAGATCAACCGTTTTAAAGTGAAATTCCAACAGACAACAAGATCTCGTAGCTATATTGCACACTGCGAGGCTCTTGTAAATAGCTGCTACTTCCTTCTTTTTTCTGTGCCATATTATCGTATCTATATTGACTTGTTCCAAATACAGAGGAAAGCCTGTTGTCGGTGTCAAAACCGGCGGATCATGGGTAGGGGGTCCCGAACTGTGCATCAAGGTCGGATGGTAACAGGAGACAAGGGACACTTTATTGTACCCAGGTTCGGGCCCTCTCGATGGAGGTAAAACCCTACTCCTGCTAGATTAATATTGATGATATGGGTAGTACAAGAGTAGATCTACCACGAGATCAAGGAGACTAAACCCTAGAAGCTAGCCTATGGTATGATTGTGTATGATGATAGTTCTATGGTTGTCCTACGGACTACAACCCTCCGGTTTATATAGACACCGGATAGGGTTAGGGTTACACAGAGTCGGTTACAATGGTAGGAGATATTGAATATCCGCACGCCTATCTTGCCTTCCACGCCAAGAAAAGATCCTTCCGGACACGGGACGAAGTCTTCAATCTTGTATCTTCATAATCCTGGAGTCCGGCTGAAGGTATAGTCCGGCTATCCGAACACCCCCTAATCCAGGACTCCCTCAGTAGCCCCTGAACCAGGCTTCAATGACGACGAGTCCGGCGCGCAGATTGTCTGCGGCATTGCAAGGCGGGTTCCTCCTCCAAGTTACTTCAAGAAGATTACAAACACCAAAAATAGTGTCCGGCTCTGCAAAATAAGTTTCCACATATTGCCATATAGAGAATGATATTAACACAAATCAAATCTGCTGACGTATTCCGGAGTGCGTCATAACACTGCGGCCAAGCTCTTTATATAAATTGTTTTCATTGTTCCACCTCAGCGTGTTTAGCGAGGCGGTTTCCTTGGCACGTCTTGTCAAAGCAGAGATCGTGTGCCCCTTTTAACGGGATTCTCATCAATACGGACGTGGGTAACCCAATCGCGCCATTTACCACGGCGCTTGGGAGGCAAGTGAGTTTTATTAGGTAGGTGGGGACGCCTAACCGCACCCACTTGTATAAAGGGATAAGGATTAACCTTTTTAACCTACGCCTTCTTCCTCCTTTGCTAATCCATCTCTCGCGCACTCAAGCTCCAGCGCCCAAGTCCGCTCTTCCTTCCTCAACCTTCTCCAACAATGTCCGGAGCGGTAGGCAAGTGGATGGCCTCCTCCGTTACGGAGGCCCAAGTAAAAAAGCTAAGGAAAGCCGGATACTTGTCCAAGGACATCCCGCATCGGCTTCCTGAGAAGGGGCAGCTTCTTCCTACCCCAGGGCCACGAGAGGGTAGTTTTTCTTCCCCACTTCCTCCGCGGACTGGGCTTTCCACTTCACCCATTCGTCCGGGGGCTCATGTTCTACTACGGCCTGGATTTCCACGATCTGGCCCCAAACTTTGTCCTCAACATCTCGGTGTTTATCGTCGTGTGTGAGGCCTTTCTTCGCGTCCGCCCCCACTTCGGCCTCTGGCTCAAGACCTTCAATGTCAAGCCCAAGGTGGTGTCCGGCACCCAGGCGGAGTGCGGAGGCGCTATGGTCGGCAAGATGGCCAATGTCCTCTGGTTCGATGGCTCATGTGTGGAGTCCCTAAAGGGGTGGCAGGCCGGGTGGTTTTACATCACCGAGCCACGCGATCCAAAATGGGTCGCAGCCCCCGAGTTCAGATCCGGACCCCCCACGCGGCTCATGTCCTGGAAAGAGACGGGCCTGTCGTGGGGCAACGAGGAAGAAGTGACTGGGTTGCAAACGTGCATCCAGTCCCTGGTGAACGAGTCAATCCGGCTGATCAATGTGATCCAGGTCATGCTCGTTCGCCGGATCCTCCCATGCCAAAAATGGGATTTTACTTTGTGGGAATTCGACCCGGCGCAGCACCAAACCCTCAGTAGGCTCTTCGACACGATGTATGAAGACGTCTGGAAGGTGCTGACCAAAGGCGCCGAGTCCCCCACATCCGCTTCCGAGGACCGTGGATACAGCTCGCAGCGTCATGCCAGCGAGGTGAGCTATCTATACCTTTGACAGGTTTGTTAAGCTCTTCTTCATAGATTAACTCTATGCGGGATCTAAACTCCCTTTACCTTTGACAGGCTTGGCAGGCTATATCCAGACCAATTAACTATCTGGCTCCCCTGCCCGAAGACCCAGCCCCAGCTCTCTTGGTGAAGCTGATGGCTCCGGCACCTTATGTGGTGCCGGAGAAGAAGGCCAAGAAGAAGAAAACCACCGGGACTCGAAAAAGTTCCCGCAACATGGTGGTGTCGGACTCGTCACCTGACGAGTATGCGTCGGTCTCCTCTCGTGAAAACGAGGAGGAGGAACAAGAAAGCTCTCCCCCCCAGCAAGGGGAGCAAATAAGAAGAAGGCCACCCCAACGGGGGAGGCCGAGGGGTCAAGGAAAAGGAAGACCCCTCCGCCGGACTACTCCCACGACGCCGAAGAGGGCGGAGAGGAGTGGTAGGAAAGAACCAAGCGTCCGGCGAAATCGAAAGTATTTATATACCAAAGTGACTCATGATATTCTTTTAATGCGCGGCTTTCCCTAATATCGCTCGTAATTTATGCAGCCCGCCCCGGGCGAAACTCGACGATTCGTCGAGCGGCTCCCTGGATTCGTCCGACGTGAACTCTGTTCCGCCCGCTGTCTCCCCCCGCAGGGCGGACGACGCTGAAGTGGCGTCCCGCCAAGCAGGGTAGGAGGAGATAGTCCTGGAGGAGCCGCAAGGCAATCCTCCGGACCCCAGGAGTAAAGGGGATGAAACCCCCTAGGGCTCCAAGTCCGGCTTTGTGCCGGACACCGCGCCGGACTCGACAGTCCTGGCCCGCGATGGGCGAACTCCTTCCAAGAGAAGTAAGCCGTCTGAGCCGGCGTCCTCCGTCCAACCGGAGGCGCCGGACAATCTGTTGGAGGTGCTTAAGGGCGCCGCCATCGATGAGGAGCACTGTACTGTTATGAGTACGGTGATCCAAAGGGTTCAGTCCGCCAAGAGCGGACTGACTGAAGCTTGCGCTAGCCTTCTAACAGGCTTCGAGGTAAGTAAAAATATGTCAAATTATTTACCGCATAAACAGTATCCCCTGATGCTCTGTTCGGTGTTCGGAAAGAAAAGTCGAATAGAGGATCTAGTAATAATCGCAGGAGTCTAACAACAAAAAGTCAAATATGCGTATGCAGGCTTCGCTGTTGTCCACCGCCGCACTGACTGCGCAGGTGGATGTCCTTAAAAAGGACCTCGGGCGGACCGAGCAAGAGCTCGGCCTTGCCAAACGGCAGCTCAAGGAGAAAGAAGGTAAGAAATACCCTAAAAAAAGAAAAAAAGGTGCCTATAGAGAGGCTTGATTGCAGAAAGAAATAACAGGATTGTACTGCTTATTGCAGGGGCCACAACCGAGGTGGCAACCCTGAAGCAGGCGCTGGCTGAGGCCAAAAAGAAAACGGCCGAGGAGCGCGCCGTGCGAGAAAGCCTTGGGGTTCAGGTCGGCGAGGTGTAGCAAGAGCTTCAAGCTCTCATGAAAAAACATGAGAGTTTGGAGCTTGAGTCAAAAGCGCAAGCATCCGAGCTCGCGTCGGCCCTTGAGACCGCCAAGAGTGCCAAGGCCGAAGCCCAGAAGGCCCTCCAAGAGTTGGAGGAGGTGAAAAAGATAGTAACGGGTAAGGCATTCTTAATGCAAAGTAGGAATATAAAAGTAAACTACCTGTTACTTACCCGAATTCGGAGTTCTCCAGGGGCGTTCGTCGATCTTCCCCGCAGCGTATCCGCCGCCGCCGCGTTCTACCAAGCTGAAGAGAGCAGCTCGACGGAGAGTGTGTTCTGGTCTCTGTATTCTGAGTCCGGACACCCTGTGCCTCTGAGCGATCAACTGAAACAGCTGGTCGAGCTCCACAAGGCGGCCGAACAGGCCATGAAGGGCTTACTAGTTCGGCTGTGGCTTGGAGAGGCCCTGCCTGGGAGCTATTTCGGGCTAGTGCGGCGGCTGGTGGAGGCCTGTCCACGGCTTGAGGTCATCAAGCGCTCCGCCTGCATTGAAGGTGCCCGGAGGGCCCTTGCCCGTGTAAGGGTACACTGGGGTAAGCTGGACGGAGAGAAGCTGGTGAAGGACGGGCCGCCGCCGGGGAAGGAGCATCGCAAGCCCGAGAACTACTACAAGGAAGTTCTTGCCGGAGCCCGCCTTGTCGCGGATGAATGTACTAAAGATGTAGTATTTGAATGAACTCGCACGTTTGTATCCTGTGCGCTGAAAACTTGTTCATATTTTCTAAGCAATGCTTATTGAATTTAAAATATTATTTTCTGTGCGGCCGTTTATCAAAAATTGAGAGATTGCCAGTCGTCGGCTTCTGCCCCCATGCCACTAGTGCTGGGGTGTTCGGGATAAACCTGAGGGCTCTTTTTCCCATAGTTGGGTCCTTCGAGGGAGGCGCTCAGCACAACGAACCAGGCAATCGGACTATAATGCTTGAACACTCTCACTTAGCCATAGAACGTTATAATTTTAAATTTTGGCGAAGCCCCTAGTTCGGAAGGCCGAATTCGGGGCGCTATTCACGCCTTTGGCCGGACATAGCCAGCTCCTCGCTCGAAGCGGCATAAGTCTTTAAGGACTCGAAAAACCTCTCGAACAGCGACCGGTCTCACGCCTTATCATGACAGTCTGTTTTAGCTTTCTCCACTAAGGTGCTTAACCAACCTGAACTGGGGCACAATCGCAGTGGTGCTCTCTAGTGCTACCTTAGCCGATATAGCGGAACGTAAGGCACCAAAACATAGGAGCCAGGCAAACCCAACAAGTGACCAAAATCATGATTCGGAGCCGATGCATATAGTGCTATAAGTTCGGGGTGCCGCACTTGTGAAAGTGTACGGACTTCTCGCACCAGATAAAAGGGTAATGAAGCCCCTGGCGTGTTTTGCCGTACCATGGTGTACGGTTGCGATCATATTTTTTGTAATGAACATATATATTAAAAGAGGACAACGCAAAAAATAGGCGAAAAGCTATGCATTGTTTATAGAGAGGTTGAGAGTTCCGTAATGCGGCGTAGCTTTGTCTGCTTTCCTGGGTCTTGCATCGTCTGTGCGGCAGCAAAGCCGAACAGGTTATCCAGAGTGTGGAGTCCTGAAAGTAAAAAAAAGAATCCGGCAGCCCCTAGTACGTTTGACGCCGTATTGTAAGCATGCCGTTAATGTGCCCCTCCCCCTGTGCCCATGGAATTTCGAGGGCGTAATTGTGTACTCGAGGTACTAGCTCCGCTATGTTGCGATGGCTGGGGTTGGGGCCGTATTGCTACGCTTGCTCCGAACGTGCCAGGCGGTCTTGTTTCAGGTTACTCCGGGCGCGCTTTGCATTGTCCGGCTTTTTAACGGCCGGACTGGAGAGTTGCCTTGAAAGGCTGCTTTGTACTTCCGCTGTGAGGGCCGCCGTGTGCTCCTCCGTACGGATGGAGCGTTCTGTGTTTCCGTTGACCGTATTTACTCCTCGAGGGCCTGGCATCTTGAGCTTGAGATATGCGTAGTGCGGCACCGTATTGAATTTAGCGAATGCGGTTCGTCCGAGCAGGGCGTGATAGCCACTGCGGAACGGGACTATATCAAAGATTAACTCTTCGCTTCGGAAGTTATCCGGAGATCTGAAGACCACATCAAGTGTTACCGAGCCTGTGCAATTGGCCTCTACACCTGGTATGACGCCTTTAAAGGTCGTCCTTGTGGGCTTGATCCTTGATGGATCTATGCCCATTTTCCGCACTGTATCCTGATAAAGCAGGTTCAGGCTACTGCCGCCGTCCATGAGGACTCTTGTGAGATGAAATCCGTCAATGATTGGGTCAAGAACCAATGCGGCAAAACCGCCGTGACGGATGCTAGTGGGGTGGTCCCTTCGATCAAAAGTGATCGGGCAGGAGGACCATGGGTTGAACTTCGGGGCGACTGGCTCCATCGCGTATACATCCCGTAGCGCACGCTTCCGCTCCCTCTTGGGAATGTGGGTCGCGTATATCATGTTCATCGTCCGCACTTGTGGGGGAAACCCCTTCTGTCCATTGTTGTTCGGCGGCCTGGGCTCCTCCTCGTCGTCGCTATGCAGCCCCTTGTTTTTGTGTTCGTGTAACGCCCCGAGACCGATGCTCGAGAAGACTTCCATATATTCCGAGTTTTGCCGTGTGTTTCTTTTGTGCTTGCTCTTTTATTTTTGCATTGCATCATGTCATCATGCCATCATGTCATTAATCTGTGCATCTCAACTCAACTAATAAATTGCATAGATCTTTTGATCTATTTAAATCGAGGGAATTCACATGGTGTTTTCTCTTTATAACATATCCTCCCAATATTAGGGAGCTATATTAAACATTTCTTTAATTTGGAAATCACCATAACACACTTGCAATTATCCCAATGCCTTTGTTATCTTAATTCTTGGTTTCCAACCTTGCCATATATTCTTTCATCATATTCCGGAGCTCCACCAAAAATCCCAACATTTTTGGACACCTCTAATTCCTAGTCCTTGTTCAAACCATTTGAATTAAATCCAAATGACTTTGATTTAAATTCTTGCAATCATGCCTCTCCTATTTTTCGTGGACCATGCACATTTTTACGAGTCCGTAAAAATTGTCCCCGTGCCCAACTCTTTCTCTAACCTTTCTTTTCTTCCCTTTTCTTTCTCTTTATTTTTCTGTTTTGAAAAGAGTAAGAGAGAGAGAAGGAGCCCAACAGCCAGCAGGCCTCCTAATCTTTTCCCTCTCCCCACCTAAGTGGCCTAAGGCCCAGTCACCGGCCTCTAAGGCCCATCCGGCCCCTCTAACCCTAGCCGCCAGGAGACTGATTCCATCCTCTCACTCGCTCCCTCTCGTCCTCCCACCACGCCGCCATCTTCATCTTCTTCCCGAAGGACCTCGATGAGAACGCCGCCCGCGGTACCCCCGATCTTCCCGCCGCGCCGCTGCCGCCGCCGCTCCAGCGCCGCGCGCCCCGCGCCCTCCGCCCGCCGCGGCCGCGCCGCCCGCCCGAGCGCCCCTCCTTGGCCTGCCGTCACCCGACTCCTGCCTCCTCTGCTTCACCCAAGCCGCAGCCGTCGTCACAAGGTCAAGGCCAACCCCATGACCTCTCCTCCTCCTGTTTTCCCCTCTCCCTCTCACGGTGGCCCCCCTCTCCTTCCCAGGAACGAGCAGGAGCTCGCCCAAGCTCCATGGCACCGCCGCGTCGTCCTGCTTCGTCCGGTGACCTCCGAGCAGCGCCACCCACCGGATCTGCTCGAGCTCGCCTCGCCCCTGCGCCTCAAGTCCCACGCCGCCGCTCCGGCTTAATTCCGGCGAGGCTCCGCCCGGATCCGTTCGCCTGCGTCCGTCCACCACTTGCAGCTGCCAGAGCAGGACCTCCTCGTCGTGGCTCTGCCTCTACAAGCAGCCTCCTGCTGCCTGTCATCTCCATGGCCTTGAGCAGCCCAAGCCGCTGGGCGTTCTAGCCCTTGCACATCACTGTTGATCCGAGGAGACCACCGCCAAGTTCCATCAAGCCGACCGTGTACGTCTACCATCACCGTGGGTTTTCATCAAGTTCGGCTACAGCACAAAGATATGTGCAACTACGCGGATTCGCCGAGTACGACTACTCATGGGACCCGTCAAGTTCATCTACGTGCGTGTACGACTACACCCGGTGATGCGACAAGTACCCTGACAATGTGTACATCTACATCGCCAAGACCGGACCGACTAGTACCCCGATGTCGCGTGTACCACTACCGTCGCCCCGAAGACGTTGGAGTCGTCAAGTTCCTCTACGAAAACGTGTACCACTACCGCCGCCACGTGGACCACTACTTCCTCTACCATCGCCGAGTACCACTACTTCCCTCGACGACCCGCGAACGACTACTTCCGCTGAACTTGATCCATTCCGAAATACACGCTTCTAAGGTATAACCACTGAGAACGATGACCCGTGGACGAATGCTTGTTGTCTGAGATGAGCCGTATGTTGGCACCGTGCACGTTTGCTTCATGCACGTTCCTCCTCGTTAGCCATGCCGTCGTCCCATGTGAACCCGGTATCCGGGATCACCCCGCCATCCTTGCATGACACGCTCCCGACACGTTTTCTTTTGCACCGGTAACTCCATGAGCTACCGGAACCGTTATGTTGCCGTGGCATCATTTTCGGATTCGTTGCCGTGGCACCCCTTTCTTTCTACCACGGTGACAAATGCTTCTTAATGCTCTGGTCAACTTTTAATAATAATTGCATAAAACTTGTTCATGTCATCCGCATCATGATAACAACTTCAAGTATGGTTAATTTGTTGTTTCCATTAATTTGCTTGAATGCCTTGTTAAAATGGTTTAATTCATAACTATTTAACCGTAGCTCCGAATTTAATAAACTTTATATGTAAATGGGGTAGAAAAATGCATAGTTTAACATGATGCACTTTATTTTCCTGTTTAATAAATCTAAAATATGTTTTAGGGCAGAACAGTACCAAATCTAATATATGCTCATGAGGTTTTTCCGGACTTGTTATTTTGTTGTTTCGGCCTCATTTAAACTTGCCTAAATAGTTAGTTTAATTATGCTTCTCCTCTTGCCATGTTTAACAACATTTAATATTGTTGGGTACATAACCGAAAGAGAACTAAATAAATGTTGTGAAGTTTCGTCAATATGCAACTCGTTGCATATTAAGCTCCACTTAATTTGTAGTTTTGTTTGTGCATTTTGCCATGCCATGCATCTTAAGCCGGACATGCATCATACTTGTTTATGCATCATGCCTTGTTTATGTGATGGTTGTTTACTATGTTGTTTGTTTGTTTCCGGGTTGCTTCTCTCGTTAGCTTCGGTTTCGTTCCGGAGTTGTGAGGATTTGTTCGACTACGTCCGTTTGTCTTCTTCATGGACTCGTTCTTCTTCCTTGCGGGATCTCAGGCAAGATGACCATACCCTCAAAATCACTTCTATGTTTGCTTGCTAGATTGCAAGCTCTTTTGCTATGTCTATGCTGCGATACCTACCACTTGCTTATCATGCCTCCCATATTGTTAAACCAAGCCTCTAACCCACCTTGTCCTAGCAAACCGTTGTTTGGCTATGTTACCGCTTTGCTCAGCCCCTCTTATAGCGTTGTTAGTTGCAGGGGAAGATGAAGTTTGTTCCTTGTTGGAACATGGAGATGTTGTTCCTTGATTGGAACATGTTTACTTGTTGGGATATCACAATATCTCTTATATTATTAATGCATCTATATACCTGGTAAAGGGTGGAAGGCTCAGCTTTATGCCTGGTGTTTTGTTCCACTCTTGTCGCCCTAGTTTCCGTCATATCGGTATTATGTTCCCGGATTTTGTGTCCCTAACGCGGTTGGGTGATTTATGGGACCCCCTTGACAGTTTGCCTTGAATAAAACTCCTCCAGCAAGGCCCAACATTGGTTTTACCATTTGCCACCTAAGCCTTTTTCCCTTGGGTTCTGCAGACTCAAGGGTCATCTTTATTTTAACCCCCGGGCCAGTGCTCCTTCGAGTGTTGGTCCAAACTAGAGCACCGTGCGGGACCATCCCTTGGCAACTTGGATTACATTGGTACCTGTACGCTTCGCTTATCCGGTGTGCCTTGAGAACGAGGTACGTGCGACTCCTATCGGGATTTGTCCGCACATCGGGCGGCTTTGCTGGTCTTGTTTTATTACTGTCGAAATGTCTTGTAGCCGGGATTCCGAGACTGATCGGGTCTTCCCGGGGAGAAGGAATATCCTTCGTTGATCGCGAGAGCTTATAATGGGATAAGTTGGAACACCCCTGCAGTGTTTGAACTTTCGAAAGCCGTGCCCGCGGTTATGAGGCAGATGGGAATTTGTTAATGTCCGGTTGTAGAAAACCTGAAGTTGACCTTAATTAAAATACACCAACCGCGTGTGTAACCGTGATGGTCTCTTCTCGGCGGAGTACGGGGAGTGAACATGGTGTTGGAGTTATGCTTGACGTAGGTTGTTCTAGGATCACTTCTTGATCATAGTTGTTCGATCGTGCTTTTGCCTTCTCTTCTCGCTCTCATTTGCGTATGTTAGCCACCATATATGCTAGTCGCTTGCTGCAGCTCCACCTCCCTACCTTCTCCTACCCATAAGCTTAAATAGTCTTGATCTCGCGGGTGTGAGATTGCTGAGTCCCCGTGACTCACAGATACTTCCAAAACCAGTTTGCAGGTGCCGATGAAACCGTGCAGGTGACGCACCCGAGCTCAAGGAGGAGCTCAATGAAGATCTTGTTCCTTGTGTTGTTTCGTTTCAGCTGATCAGTAGTGGAGCCCAGTTGGGGTCGATCAGGGATCTGTGTAGCATTTGGGGTAGTCTTCTTTTATTTTGGTTTCATAGTCGGACCTTGATTGTATCTGTTTGATGTAATGCTTTACTCATGTATTGCGTGAAGTGGCGATTGTAAGCCAACTATGTATCTCTTTCCCTTATGTATTACATGGGTTGTGTGAAGATTACCTCACTTCCGACATTGCTTTCAATGCGGTTATGCCTCTAAGTCGTGCTTCGACACGTGGGAGATATAGCCGCATCGAGGGCGTTACAAGTTGGTAGTCAGAGCCATCCCCGACTTAGGAGCCCCCACTGATTGATCGTTTTTAGCGGCCGAGTTGTGTTTAGAAAAATGTTTTGAGTCATTTAGGAATTATGTATCGGAGATTTTAGGAATTCTTTTTAGTTCCCAGTCTCCTCATCGCTCTGGTAAGGCATCCTGACGTAGAGTTTTGACTCTTCTCTTCTCAAATTTCACTAAAAAAAATTAGGATCACGCGGGTATCTTGGAATCGTTCCGATTGTTTTGTGATGACAACATTGTCTTGGTGCCTCCTATCAGCAGGGGTTTAGTGGAAGTGTCCCGGGGAGTTGAGCTCTGAGGTGTTGTCATCATAAATTTATCGTTGCAGTTCTAGAATACCTGAGTTTAGTACGCCGACATCGAAAATCTCTTTTGTACAGTTGTTGGTGAGATAGCCCTGATAGCCCAGTACTGAGGCGAGTGCGGGAGTATTGCCATAACTCGTATAACGGATGCTTTTCGAAGGTTGAGGTAAATGATTTCTGAGGGTTTCTTGGTTATGTGTTGAAGGATGGATACAGCTGGATCTAGGTATTGTTAGTTTGGGTGATATATTTTGTGTCCCCTGTATCCCCAACACCTGATTGCATAACCAGAAAGTTTCGGGAGTTTATAAGTGGGAATTCAAGTATCTCGTAGGATATCTTTCCAACAGACACATGATACGATATGGGATCTATCATATGTTTGTTTCTGGCTTATTCTGCAAGCCAAATCCTTTGTTTTGTTTTATTTGTGGTATTCGAGTTGCTTCGAAGTCAAATGTTGAATCCATACCTTTCCTAAATGGTGTTCTCATATTTCTATGTGAATACTAATCCTTCTTGTCCATCAAGGTTGTCTTTTCAATCCTTCCCAACCGGTGTGCTTCTCTCCAAGTAAATCCGATCATTCCAACATTCGCAAGGTCAATTCTAAGCTTTTTCTCAACGGTGTTCGTTTCATCCGACCCAAGTTGCCTTTGTTTTCCCACCCTCCCACCCTTTTCTTCAAGGATTCAGATTTCTTAATCATGTATCCTTTACTTGTGAGAAGTCTCTCCATTCTTTTCCGTCAATGTTCTTACCCAATGATTTCCCATGAAGATACTAACGGAGCTTCAAGTTTATCATTCTTCATTCTTTTCTTCTCGGGTGGATTCAATTCAAGCTTTCGGTGTTGATCATATTCCTTTTCTCATTTCAAGTGCTTTCTTATTCCGGTGTATCTCTTAATCATTCACCTCTCGCTATTCATTTGTTCCGGAGTGATGAAGATATCTGAGAAGATTCAAGTTTCCATTCTCAATTCACTCAAGTTCTTTTAAGGATGCTATCTCATTCAAGCCATTTAATTCAACCGAAGCAATCTTTCTTTGCAAGCAATCGTTGAACGATGTTTCTTTTGAGTGGGCCCTAACCCACAGATCTTTTTCCAGGATCTTACCTGACTCTTCTAATTTTCCCGGAGTTATTCTCAAATTCTTTTCCAAGTTTGACGTAAGAATGAATTATCATCAGTCAAATGTCTTTCTCCAAGATCTTTCAAATTCTTTTCATCGTTGGTTCAACCTTTTCAATTTTCATCCCAGAGTATCTCAACAATTCATGGTGGTGTTTCTCATCGTCATTCTCAACATTTGAAGACTGAAGAAGAGTTTCTCTTAAATCTTGCTCCATTCTCTTGAAGATTCATGGTTCTAGCTTTTTGTCATCCTCTCATAATTGTTTTCGATTGTGAGAATTCTTTTCACCCATCCGGAGCATTCAGAGGTCATTTCAGTTTGATTCTCCGGAGCCCATCATCTCAGAATTATTCATTCAAGCTTTCAGCTCTCGTTCTCCAAATCTTACCGGTGCATTGCTCAAGTATTCTATCAGCTCAGGATCTCTGCGTTCACTTGTATCTAAATTCTCTCAAGTATCTTCGTTCATTTTCTAATTCTTCCCGGTGTTTCTTTATCTTTTCTTCGTTCTTTTTCAATTCTTACGGTGGTTCGTTCAAAAGTTCTCTTCCTTCGTTATCATATAGATTCATTCGTTCTTTCCAATCCTACCGGTGGTTCGTTGAAGACCTTCCCAAGTGTTGCACTATATCTATCTTAATCCTTTCTACAAGAATAAGTAGTATGCCAAATCTGTTGCTTGCCATCAATCTAAATTGGTGAAGGATATGCATAACTTAATTCTTGTTCTTGTTTTACCCAAGTGATTAATTCCTTCTTCCAGAGTTCGTAATGGTATCAATTTCTCAGTTCTAAGTTGTTCATCTCTTCTTTCCAGAGTTTGTTCATCATATCACATTCTCGGTCCGAGATGCTTCATCTTTTCTTTCCGGAGTTCAAAGTTTTCTCGGTTATATCATTTCTAAGCTCCATCTAAATCATTGCAAGGCTTCACTTTGTGTTTTCAACTTCTCTTCCTTTTTATCATCCTTTTATTTACCGGAGTTCTTCATGGAGGCTCTACATGGTGGTTCGTCAAGGATTCCTTTCATTCTTCAATTGTTCTTCAAGATTTCTCTCGGAGTTAAGATCCGCCCAGCTTTACTCAAAAATAAACATGGTGTTCAACACATGTTTTGTTTGGAGGAGTTCAAGCATTTCTTCATTTTGCATTCCAAGGTGCAATTCTTTCTACCTTATCTTTTGGGATGGTGTTATGTCATCCTTGACGGTTTTCCTTCATGTTTCATGGGTGATAAGTTGTCAAGAATGAAATATTTTAAACCCATCATTTCCAATTCGTTCACAAGATCTTTTCAACCCAATAATTTCTTCGTTGGAGTTATCTTGTGTCAGATTTCACCTAAAGCCTTTCCTTAAGGGTTGTTGCTATTTGTGGTGATCATGCATGACCCAAGCTTGCTCTTTATCCTCTTGGTGGAAGAAGTTTTCATCTCTTCGTTGATCTCAAGCAAGCAATTGTTTTCGTTAGTGGCAGATTTTCACCTCAAGTTTTGAGATGTCTCCATAAGCCCACGAGGATCATATCCTTCCGTTGTTAGTTTTCCAACAACTCCATTTTAACCTTCTTGCAAGGGTGCTTTCCAAACTCATTTGTGGTAGAAGTTGTCATTTTCTTCTCCATTCCTTTATTCAAATGATCTAACTTCTATTTCTTCTTCCGGAGGCATTGTGATGTTGCTCTCTTCACTCATCATCTCGAATGGTGAGGATCATGTTCTTTTTCTTGCATTATCCATTTAACCGGAGTGCCGTGTTTTCATTCGAGCTCTCTCATCTTATCAAGTTTGCCCCCTTTCTCAACCGGAGTGCCGAATGAAATCTTTCTTACCCATTGTGCCATTCTTTCAATAGTTCCGGAGGTAGAGTGTTGTTGATCTCATCAAGTATCCTCTCATCTTGTCAAGTTCATATTCTATTACTCCATTTCCAACCGGAGTGTTGTATCATCTCTTCAATATCGTCTCATCTTATCAAGTTTTCTTCTCTTTTCTACCGGAGTGCTGTTCAAATTCTATCATTCTTGTTCCCTGGCTATCGCAATATACCGGTGGTTGCATATTCTCTTTGGTTCGTTAAACTCTTGTTTCATGCCTTTCAACCTACAAGGTTCTTGTAATGTTCCTTATTCCTCTTTGATAACGGAGTGCTTGCTATCTCGTCATCTCCATTGTATTTCTTTCTTTCACTTTGTGCAACCTCTCAAGGTTCATGGTTTCACTCGTTTGTCAAAGAAGCAACTTAGTTTTACCTCTTTCTTCTTTCGTTTTCTATCCGGTGCCATCCTAGATCTCGGGACGAGATCCTCTCATAGTGGTGGAGTGTTGTAATGCCCCGAGACCGATGCTCGAGAAGACTTCCATATATTCCGAGTTTTGCCGTGTGTTTCTTTTGTGCTTGCTCTTTTATTTTTGCATTGCATCATGTCATCATGCCATCATGTCATTAATCTGTGCATCTCAACTCAACTAATAAATTGCATAGATCTTTTGATCTATTTAAATCGAGGGAATTCACATGGTGTTTTCTCTTTATAACATATCCTCCCAATATTAGGGAGCTATATTAAACATTTCTTTAATTTGGAAATCACCATAACACACTTGCAATTATCCCAATGCCTTTGTTATCTTAATTCTTGGTTTCCAACCTTGCCATATATTCTTTCATCATATTCCGGAGCTCCACCAAAAATCCCAACATTTTTGGACACCTCTAATTCCTAGTCCTTGTTCAAACCATTTGAATTAAATCCAAATGTCTTTGATTTAAATTCTTGCAATCATGCCTCTCCTATTTTTCGTGGACCATGCACATTTTTACGAGTCCGTAAAAATTGTCCCCGTGCCCAATTCTTTCTCTAACCTTTCTTTTCTTCCCTTTTCTTTCTCTTTATTTTTCTGTTTTGAAAAGAGTAAGAGAGAGAGAAGGAGCCCAACAGCCAGCAGGCCTCCTGATCTTTTCCCTCTCCCCACCTAAGTGGCCTAAGGCCCAGCCGCCGGCCTCTAAGGCCCATCCGGCCCCTCTAACCCTAGCCGCCAGGAAACCGATTCCATCCTCTCACTCGATCCCTCTCGTCCTCCCACCACGCCGCCATCTTCATCTTCTTCCCGGAGGACCTCTACGAGAACGCCGCCCGCGGTACCCCCGATCTTACCACCGCGCCGCTGCCGCCGCCGCTCCAGCGCCGCGCGCCCCGCGCCCTCCACCCGCCGCGGCCGCGCCGCCCGCCCGAGCGCCCCGCCTTGGCCTGCCGTCACCCGACTCCTGCCTCCTCTGCTTCACCCAAGCTGCAGCCGTCGTCACAAGGTCCAGGCCAACCCCGTGACCTCTCCTCCTCCTGTTTTTCCCCTCTCCCTCTCACGGTGGCCCCCCTCTCCTTCCCAGGAATGAGCAGGAGCTCGCCCAAGCTCCATGGCGCCGCCGCGTCGTCCTGCTTCGTTCGGTGACTTCCGAGGAGCGCCACCCGCCGGATCTGCTCGAGCTCGCCTCGCCCCTGTGCCTCAAGTCCCACGCCGCCGCTCCGGCTTCATTCCGGCGAGGCTCCGCCTGGATCCGTTCGCCTGCGTCCGTCCACCACTTGCAGCTGCCGGAGCAGGACCTCCTCGTCGTGGCTCTACCTCCACTAGCAGCCTCCTGCTGCCTGTCATCTCCATGGCCTTGAGCAGCCCAAGCCGCCGGGCGTTCTAGCCCTTGCACATCACTGTTGATCCGAGGAGACCACCGCCAAGTTCCATCAAGACGACCGTGTACGTCTACCGTCACCGTGGGTTTTCATCAAGTTCGGCTACAGCACAAAGATATGTGCAACTACGCGGATTCGCCGAGTATGACTACTCATGGGACCCGTCAAGTTCATCTACGTGCGTGTACGACTACACCCGGTGATGCGACAAGTACCCTGACAATGTGTACATCTACATCGCCAAGACCGGACCGACTAGTACCCTGACGTCGCGTGTACCACTACCGTCGCCCCAAAGACGTTGGAGTCATCAAGTTCCTCTACGAAAACGTGTACCACTACCGCCGCCACGTGGACCACTACTTCCTCTACCATCGCCAAGTACCACTACTTCCCTTGACGACCCGCGAACGACTACTTCCGCTGAACTTGATCCGTTCCGAAATACACGCTTCTAAGGTATAACCGCTGAGAACGATGACCCGTGGACGAATGCTTGTTGTCTGAGATGAGCCGTATGTTGGCACCGTGCACGTTTGCTTCATGCACATTCCTACTCGTTAGCCATGCCGTCGTCCCGTGGGAACCCGGTATCCGGGATCACCCCACCATCCTTGCATGACACGCTCCCGACACATTTTCTTTTGCACCGGTAACTCCATGAGATACCGGAACCGTTATGTTGCTGTGGCATCATTTTCGGATTCGTTGCCGTGGCACCCCTTTCTTTCTACCACGGTGACAAATGCTTCTTAATGCTCTGGTCACCTTTTAATAATAATTGCATAAAACTTGTTCATGTCATCCGCATCATGATAACAACTTCAAGTATGGTTAATTTGTTGTTTCCATTAATTTGCTTGAATGCCTTGTTAAAATGGTTTAATTCATAACTATTTAACCGTAGCTCAGAATTTAATAAACTTTATATGTAAATGGGGTAGAAAAATGCATAGTTTAACATGATGCACTTTATTTTCCTGTTTAATAACTCTAAAATATGTTTTAGGGCAGAATAGTACCAAATCTAATATATGCTCATGAGGTTTTTCCGGACTTGTTATTTTGTTGTTCCGGCCTCATTTAAACTTGCCTAAATAGTTAGTTTAATTATGCTTCACCTCTTGCCATGTTTAACAACATTTAATATTGTTGGGTACATAACCGAAAGAGAACTAAATAAATGTTGTGAAGTTTCGTCAATATGCAACTCGTTGCATATTAAGCTCCACTTAATTTGTAGTTTTGTTTGTGCATTTTGCCATGCCATGCATCTTAAACCGGACATGCATCATACTTGTTTATGCATCATGCCTTGTTTATGTGATGGTTGTTTACTATGTTGTTTGTTTGTTTCCGGGTTGCTTCTCTCGTTAGCTTCGGTGTCGTTCCGGAGTTGTGAGGATTCGTTCGACTACGTCCGTTTGTCTTCTTCATGGACTCGTTCTTCTTCCTTGCGGGATCTCAGACAAAATGACCATACCCTCGAAATCACTTCTATCTTTGCTTGCTAGATTGCTCGCTCTTTTGCTATGCCTATGCTGCGATACCTACCACTTGCTTATCATGCCTCCCATATTGTTAAATCAAGCCTCTAACCCACCTTGTCCTAGCAAACCGTTGTTTGGCTATGTTACCGCTTTGCTCAGCCCCTCTTATAGCGTTGTTAGTTGCAGGTGAAGATGAAGTTTGTTCCATGTTGGAACATGGAGATGTTGTTCCTTGATTGGAACATGTTTACTTGTTGGGATATCACAATATCTCTTATATTATTAATGCATCTATATACCTGGTAAAGGGTGGAAGGCTCGGCCTTATGCCTGGTGTTTTGTTCCACTCTTGCCGCCCTAGTTTCCGTCATATCGGTATTATGTTCCCAGATTTTGCGTCCCTAACGCGGTTGGGTGATTTATGGGACCCCCTTGACAGTTCGCCTTGAATAAAACTCCTCCAGCAAGGCCCAACATTGGTTTTACCATTTGCCACCTAAGCCTTTTTCCCTTGGGTTCTGCAGACTCAAGGGTCATCTTTATTTTAACCCCTGGGCCAGTGCTCCTTCGAGTGTTGGTCCAAACTAGAGCACCGTGCGGGACCATCCCTTGGCAACTTGGGTTACATCGGTACCTGTACGCTTCGCTTATCCGGTGTGCCCTGAGAACGAGGTACATGCGACTCCTATCAGGATTTGTTGGCACATCGGGCGGCTTTGCTGGTCTTGTTTTATTACTCTCGAAATGTCTTGTAGCCGGGATTCTGAGACTGATCGGGTCTTCCCAGGGAGAAGGAATATCCTTCGTTGATTGCGCGAGCATATAATGGGCTAAGTTGGGACACCCCTGCAGGGTTTGAACTTTCGAAAGCCGTGCCCGCGGTTATGAGGCAGATGGGAATTTGTTAATGTCCGGTTGTAGAAAACCTGAAGTTGACCTTAATTAAAATACACCAACCGCGTGTGTAACCGTGATGGTCTCTTCTCGGCGGAGTCCGGGGAGTGAACACGGTGTTGGAGTTATGCTTGACGTAGGTTGTTCTAGGATCACTTCTTGATCATAGTTGTTCGACCGTGCTTTTGCCTTCTCTTCTCACTCTCATTTGCGTATGTTAGCCACCATATATGCTAGTCGCTTGCTGCAGCTCCACCTCCCTACCTTCTCCTACCCATAAGCTTAAATAGTCTTGATCTCGCGGGTGTGAGATTGCTGAGTCCCCGTGACTCACAGATACTTCCAAAACCAGTTTGCAGGTGCCGATGAAACCATGCAGGTGACGCACCCGAGCTCAAGGAGGAGCTCGATGAATATCTTGTTCGTTGTGTCGTTCCGTTTCAGCTGATCAGTAGTGGAGCCCAGTTGGGGTCGATCAGGGATCTGTGTAGCATTTGGGGTACTCTTATTTTATTTTGGTTCCGTAGTCGGACCTTGATTGTATCTATTTGATGTAATGCTTTACTCATGTATCGCGTGAAGTGGCGATTGTAAGCCAACTATGTATCTCTTTCCCTTATGTGTTACATGGGTTGTGTGAAGATTACCTCACTTGCGACATTGCTTTCAATGCGGTTATGCCTCTAAGACGTGCTTCGACACGTGGGAGGTATAGCCGCATCGAGGGCGTTACAGTTCGGCTCTTAACTTGCCTGCCTGCTTGAACACCCAACAATCCCTGTTGGTGTGATTGGCTGACCTTTCGGGGGTGCCATGAATCTGGCACGAGCGGTCGAGTATCCGGTCAAAACTGGACGGGCCCTGGGTATTCTTTTTAAATGGCTTTTTCCGCTGACCGGATTTATAGCCTCTGAATCCGGCGTTTACTGCCGTATCCTCATTGCTGTCGCTGCTAACGCGGCGCTTTTGCTTATTTCGATGTGTCCTGCCACTTTTGTCCTTGGTATCCGAATTACCAGGGTTCTTCGATAAGTTGTTGCTGTGAGCTAGCCAGCTATCTTCGCCCGCGCAAAAGCGGGTCATGAGTGTCGTGAGGGCTGCCATAGATTTCGGCTTTTCCTGTCCCAGGTGCCGGGCAAGCCACTCGTCGCGGATGTTATGTTTGAAGGCTGCTAGGGCCTCTGCGTCCGGACAATCGACTATCTAATTTTTCTTTGTTAGGAACCATGTCCAGAATTGCCTGGCCGATTCTTCTGGCTGCTGAATTATGTGGCTTAGGTCGTCGGTGTCCGGTGGTCACACATAAGTCCCCTGGAAGTTGTCGAGGAATGCGGCTTCCAGGTCTTTCCCAAGAACCAATTGAGTCCGCTGGTAGGCTGTTAAGCCAGTGCCGGGCTGGTCCCTTGAGCTTAAGGGGGAGATATTTGATGGCGTGTAGATCGTCGCCACGTGCCATGTGGATGTGAAGGAGATAATCCTCAATCCATACTGCCGGATCTGTCGTACCATCGTACGACTCGATGTTGACGGGTTTGAAACCCTCTGGGATTTTATGATCCATTACTTCATCTGTGAAGCATAGTGGGTGTGCGGCGCCCCTGTACCGGGCTATGTCACGACGCAGCTCGGAAAAGCTGTGCCTGTTCTGTTCGGCCCGGCCGGATTTATTGTGTCCGGAGTGAAGATCATCACGTGTCGTCGGGCGTCTGCACGATCCATAGATCGATCTTGTTTGCCTTGCTTTATCCTCCAGTACATCTCGCGGGTCTGGCGCATTTTCCCGTGCCTTGGTTGAGCGGCGTCGGGGCATGGCTTGGGTGGAGGTTCGACAAACTTCTCTGTCGCGGCCGCGAGGTGGCCGGTCTGCCATGTCGTGCGCTGGTGATATAGGCGCTTCCTCCTCTGATCGGGGTAGCGGCCTGTGCTTAGGATAATTTTTGGAGGGGCGCTCGAGTTCGTACTCTTCGGCCGCAAGGACTTTAGTCCATCTGTCAGCTAGCAAATCTTGATCAGCTCTAAGCTGTTGCTGCTTTTTCTTTAGGCTATTCGCCATGGCTAGAAGCCTGCGTTTAAAACACTCTTGTTCGGCGGGGTCTGATGGTATGATGAATTCGTCGTCGTCGAGGCTTGCCTCGTCTTCGGAGGGAGGCATGTAGTTATCATCCTCAACCTCTTGCTCTGCCGCTCTCTCATGAGGGCTGGCTTCTCCATCTTCCTGCGCCGAATCTTGCTGGATTTGGTGTTCTTCGGCGCTATCCGGGATAGTATTATCTCCCGTGCCGGAATCACCGTTTCTGCTGTGGCGGGATTTAGAGCGGCGCCGTTGACGCCGGCGTTTTGGCTGTTTTTTTGAGGTGTCATCCTCCGCTGTTCCATCGCCATCTCCATCCTTTGGAGCGTCCACCATGTATATGTCATATGATGAGGTGGCGGTCCAGCGCCCTATAGGTGCTGGTTCTTGTTCGTCTCCTCCTTCGTCGTCCATACCGTCGAAGTCTTCGGAGCCGTAGTCAAGTATGTTGGTTAAATCATCGACAGTGGCTATTAAGTGGGTGGTGGGTGGTCTTTGAATTTCTTCATCGTCCGAATCCCAACCTCGCAGACCATAGTCCGGCCTGGGCTCTCTTGATAGAGAGAGAGAGACTTGAGAGAATTCAGGATATCACCGAAAGGTGAGTGCTGAAAGATGTCCGCGGCGGTGAACTCCATTATAGGCGCCCAATCGGATTCGATCGGCAGGGGCACGGGAGGCCCGTAGTTCGGAGAAGAATCCGGCTCCTTGGAGTCATGGGCCGTGCGGAGTAAGGGGCTGGTGTTCGGCTCGATCGCCTTCAAGATCGCAGCCCCCGAGGTGACGTCCAACCATTCATCCTCAAAGAACGCAGTGGTCTCCGAGTCGAGGATCGGGGCCGGTGCGTGTGCGGCCTCCAGGGCACTATTCGGAGGCAGAGCTATATCATGCCCCTCGAGGTAGTGCGGTGCGCTTGGTTGTGGCTCAAACCTGTCGAAGATCAAGTCTCCGCGGATATCTGTCGTGTAGTTAAGCTTCCAAACCTGACTTGATGGCCAGGGGCATAGCTTTCGATCTGCTCCAGACGACCAAGCGAATTGGCCCGCAGAGCGAAGCCGCCAAAGACGAAGATTTGTCCGGGGAGGAAAGTCTCACCCTGGACCTCATCGTTGTTGATGATCAAAGGAGCCATCGGGTCTAAAAGCGACGACACAGAGGAACTCTCAATGAAAGCACCAATGTTGGTGTCCAAACCGGCGGATCTCAGGTAGGGGGTCCCGAACTGTGCGTCAAGGTCGGATGGTAACAGGAGACAAGGGACACTTTATTTTACCCAGGTTCGGGCCCTCTCGATGGAGGTAAAACCCTACTCCTGCTAGATTAATATTAATGATATGGGTAGTACAAGAGTAGATCTACCACGAGATCAAGGAGACTAAACCCTAGAAGCTAGCCTATGGTATGATTGTGTATGATGATGGTTCTATGGTTGTCCTACGGACTACAACCCCCCGGTTTATATAGACACCGGATAGGGTTAGGGTTACACAGAGTCGGTTACAATGGTAGGAGATCTTGAATATCCGCACGCCTATCTTGCCTTCCACGCCAAGAAAAGATCCTTCCGGACACGGGACGAAGTCTTCAATCTTGTATCTTCATAATCCTGGAGTCCGGCTGAAGGTATAGTCCGGCTATCCGAACACCCCCTAATCCAGGACTCCCTCACCTGTGCGGACCGAAAAGAACCTGAACCGAATGCGGTGCAAATCTTCAAGGATTGCCACACCAGCAAGATGAAGGGCATGAGCACACTAGTTCAAGCCGCTGTTGTAAGTCCTTACTCCTCCTGCCTTTGAACTGATTGGTACTGTGATGTGTTCATTTAACTACTTGGTTTGCAGCCAATGTCAGTTACTCTGTTCACTTTTATACACAATTTTCTTAACGTATCATTTCATCTTACATGGTTTAAAAGAGATGAAGGATATTCTTTTGGTCTTCATAAGTATTCTAGTTGTTATGTTCACGTGCGCACACAATGATAAAATATCCTATTTGTTTTATATCTGTTTGCCCATGATATGAATGATGTCATACTATGTTCATCCTAATTAAACCATGTCTCTTTATCCTTAGATGTCAACGAACGTGAGGAAATAGACAATACAGTAGGTATGCTACATGGACATATGTTCCAAAAGTGATTTTATTATGTAGTTGGCACTACAATACATGCTAATGTATTACAGTAGTTCACTAAAATAAGTTATGTACAAACGTGTAACCTAGTTTATTTGTTTTTGTCTCATTAGTAACTTATATGGTACACTAATCTACAAGTTCAAACTTTCAGGAAGCTATGGAAAAAATGATTGAACAGCCACAACCACCTGAAGGTGACGAGGCTACCATAGGCACAATGTCACCTCTTGCTGTAGTGCGTCAGTATCTCTCCACTAACAGTGCAAAAAGCACCTTCCTGCGTAATTCGGGGTTGGTTGTCAAGGTAACCTTGTCCAAATCGCCTACTGAACAAAATCTGCCTACTAGACAGAGTGATATATATGTGCTCCAGACACAAGTCCAATCCCTAATGGACGTCGTTTTGGAAACAAGAATAGTGGTTGACAAATGTCGTCAAGATATGAATGATTTTGAAACCAGACTATCAGACATTCGCTTCATTGTTCAAGAGCAATGGCAGAAAAAAAGGTGAAGACCGTGCTGCTCCATCAGATTCTACAGCCTGAAACATTAGCACTTAGGTCAAATGATCTGTGCTTATATACATCTGATGGTGCTTTTATCTGCAAGGACTGTAAACTTTATGCCAAAAGGCCTTTTGTTGTGATACAACATTTATGATGATGCCAAAGGCTGCAATAATTACAACTCTATTTTTGTATAGTGTAGGTTTATCTGAGTAATGTATTCGGCTGAAAGCTTCATAGAATCCCAACATGCCAACATTTTTTTGACAGAATGACTGTAAGGGAACCCCTTACGGTATAATTGGTGCAACAAACCCAAATTGCAAGTACCATGCCTTGAACATGCCAACATTCATCGGGCCCATTCCAATTGGGCTAAAAACGATTATGGGCCAAAATTTGCATGTAGCCCACTAAAATATCTGAGCCTAAATCAGCATAAGATTTCATACTTTTCTGGTAGGCCTGTGCCCATAGTGGGCCTTTTTCAGGCCTAAACATAAGTTGGGCCCTCAGTAATAATAGGCCGTTTACAGGTGTAAATATCTCGAGCCCATAAAAAACATGGGCCTTTAAAAGACTGGAAGTGAGATTGAGCCCATTTACGATGCGGATCTTTCACAGGCCGAAATTCGGATGGGCTGTAAATGCGCCGACCTAATACACGGGCCTTTAACAGGACGGAAGTTCGGTCGGGCTAGATTATCGTCATTTTTATATGGGCTGTTAATGGGCCTGATGTGACGTTGGGCCACATATGGCCCATGGATTTCGTCCGACGTTAATAGGCCTGTCGGTGTACTAAAGTAGGGGTACCTTAGTACCCCGAACTTGTGCACGGGCAGTAGTAGCGTCCCGTGGCAAGGCTTGCCAGGGGAGCGACAAGAGTCTCCACGGCCCTTTCTGGGCCGGACGAAGGCCAAGTGATCGAGCCTAGAAGACCAGGCCCCAGCAAGAGGAGCTTGCCGGGCCAAGAAGGCGAGGTCCGGCAAGAGGAGCTTGCCGGGCCAAGGCGACAAGGCCCCGGCAAGAGGAGCCTGCCGGGATGACTAAGCCGAAGCACCAAGGCCCCGGCGGGAGGAGCTCGCCGGGACGGCCAAACCAAGGCACACCAAGAGAAGCCCGCCGCGGCGCGCCGCGCGCCCCGGCAAGGCCTGACGAGCGGCAAGCTCTCAGGTGCGGCAAGACAACCACCGCGGCAAGCCACTTGCCGCGGCGAACCACCACCTCAGGCATGCGCTCCAGCTCACCTACCCACGCGCCACTCTGTGCTTCCCCAGAGGCACGTGGCGGGGCGCCGCGCAACCTGGGGCGCGCGGTGGCATGCGACGTTGGCAGAGTCGCCCCCGTGGCAAGCGGAGGCGCCCCTAACGGTCCGCCTCGGCACTGTTCAGGCGATCCAGACGGGCATTTAATGCCTTTGTCCCCCGCCGTCAGAGTTAGGTGCGATAGCACTGTGCGGCCACTGTTCGCACAGTTCCTTGCCATTTTTACCCTCACCTACGTCGCTACCTGTGGGAAACCCCTTAGCATATAAAAGGAGGCCCATGCGCACGTAGGAGGGGGATCGAACCCAGGAGGGATCCAGACTGGAAGAAGGACACCCAGTAGACCCTCGTCTACGTCCAGCTCCAACTTACTGTAGCTTCTTGCGCTCCAGAGCAAGAACTCGAATCAACCAGACAAGCAGCAGTAGGGTTTTACGCATCCATGCGGCCCGAAGCTGGGTAAAATCGTTGTGTGTGTGTCACCTCGATCTGCTCTTTGTGCAACCTCCCCCCCCCCCCCCCGCCGAACCGACAAGGGGCTCCGTCCCCATAGGTGCTCGTGGAGGCCGATATCCCCCGACATCTTTGGCGCGCCAGGTAGGGGTGCGTCGAGGGTGTGCGAACCAGATTTGGCGACCACAGGTAAGCTCAGGTATGGCCAGGTACCTTTCCGCTCCAACCCGCGGAGCGGAGGCATTCCTCCTCACGGACTCGCGCACGGCCCTCCTCGAGTACCCACTCACGCAGAGCCCGGGCAAGAGCAGCTGCTCCTTGAGGAGGACCGCCTTCCGGCCGCTGAGCGAGTTTCTCGCCTCCAGCAAACTCTGCGCCGCGCCCGTAGCCGCAGAAGTTAGCGTCGGAAGTTGCGGGAAAGGCGACCTTGTTCTTCGGCGAGCCCAGGCCGCCAAGATCCAAACGAGTCGACGCCGACCGTGGGAGGAACCTTGCCAGCGCGGCCGTCGGAACCCGTTCCGTCGGCCATCCTCTCTGTCCAAGTCTTGCCGCAGTTGCATGTGATCCTTGGTACAGAGACGGGCGCAGATCCCGAGCATAGCTTATGTGCCCCGCACATCTTGTCGATTTCGCGCCTATCCGCTTGGCGCATGCATTATTTGACACGATTGTGCAGCACTCGACTCCGGCAAGCGATGGCAGGTCGTGAAGCCCGAGCCCTCGTTATTCCCTTACCTCGAGAAGGGGGGATGATAGGATAGGCTGGGCGTCGCCCGAGGAAGCTGCGCCTTGCCGGACTGCAAACAACAGAAAAGCTAAGTTGCCAAAGTTTGAGCAATTAAGCTCCTTTTTATCCTTAAGTTATCTTCCTCGAACGCCGAGCTTCGTATGGGAAACCTGTGCGCGGAGGGGCCGGCTCGTGGCTGGTTGCGCCCTTATTTCGTTTCGAGTCCGCTCAACGACTTAAGTGTGCTACATCCAGAGTGGCGTCCTTACTTTGTTTCGAGCTTGCTCGGCAGCTTGAGTGTGCCGCGACTGCAGTCGCCACGCTTACCTCGCCCTGAGCCTGCTCAACATTTTAAGTGAGTTGCGCCAGCCGCGGCAAGGTTTCTTGCCGGTGGAGGCACCGCCAGCGGGTTGCTGATGTCCCGCACTCGGCACCCGTGGCAAGGCGGAGGCTTGTGCCGACAAGTTCCCGGGAGCGTAGGGCGCGAACGTACGAAGCACAAAGTCGAACGAGGGAGATAACAGCGCAATGAACTGCCTAAGATAAAAGTTATATTCCAAAATGACTTGCCGCTGCTCTAATCAGTTGTTTCTATGACATGCTCAGCAGCGACAAGAGAAGAAAAGAAAGAGGTGGGCGGCCTAATCCGCGCGGTCACCCTCGACCCTCCTGAATCCGGCCACCCTTTCCACAATGGGGGTGACGAGGGCCCTGATCTCCGTCAGGTCGGCGTCTTCCGGCAGGTGCCTGAGGACGTTGGTAAGCCTGATGGTGGGGTTGCGGAAGACGATCTTCACCAACACCCTCTCGAGGGCCCCGGAGACGGCTTCCCGCGTCTCCTTGGCCAGCTGCTCCGGGATCGTTTCCCGGAGATGCTGGAGCACCACCACCAAGCCCTTGAAGAAGGAAGTGAGCTTGACGCTCTGCGGGACGTTCTCGCCGGAGGGGTACTCATGGCCCTCCATCCCCAGCAGCTTCAGCTCCTTGTCGATGGTGGTGGCGATGTCGACGAGGCCTTCGGTCCACCGCTCCACCGTCTCCTGGAAGGCGTTCTGGGTAACGGCGGCGCGCTTCAACAGCTCCTCGTTGCCAGCAACCTCCTTCCGCAAGGTCGCTTCCTGCCCCTTGGCGCTCTCCAGCGCCTTGGCCAGGGTGTCCAGCTTCAGCTCAAGGTCAGCCTTGGAATCCTTGGCGGCATCGAGCTCCTGGATCTTCTCGGCGAAGCGGCCCTGCAGCTCGCCAAGGGTGTGAGCGCCCTTCTCGCGCTCTTGTTTGAGCGCGGCAAGCTCTTCGCCGCTCGCCTTGAGGTCGCTGACGAGCTGCGCCACCCTCGTCTCCAGCTCCCCCTTGGCGACCTCGGCGGCCGCGGCAGTGTCCTGCGCTTCCCGCAGGGCCCCGCCAAGCGCCTGCTCGCGCGCGGCAACCTCCTCCTCGTGGCTGGCGAGGCTGGCCTTCTGTTGCACCAGTTCGCTTTCCCGCACGGATAGCCCCGCAGCGGCAAGCCTCTGCTGCTCTTCGGCCTCTGCCTTCTCGAGGAGAAAGGCCGTCCGCGCCTCGTCGAGCAGCCTCCGCTCCTCCGCCAAAGACCGGAGAGCCTCCTGGTTGAGCTCCCGGAGCTCCTCGGCACGCCTCTCCATGTCCGAGCCGGCCCTCGCGACGAGTGCCTCTTGGCGCTCCACCTTGGCCTGCCGGGCGCGGTAGAGCGACACAAGCTTCCGGAGCAGCCGCTCCTCCTCGGGCTCGCCGCTACTGGTGCTTGGCGTGTCGACCACTGTCAGCCCGACGGAGGCGAGCACTTCTCCGTCCAAGGCCTCCCCCTCGACCGGCGCCCTGGAGCTAGGCTCCCAGGGGAGCCTGATGAAGACGCCATCGCCGGCCTTCAGGTAGGCACCCGCCGGGGGCTCCTCAAGGCCCAACGCGCCGGCAGCCGCGGGATCGCCGGACAGCGGAGTGCTTGACGCCCCCGCCTCCCCGGAGCCGTCGGCACGGTCGCCGGTCCCCTCGCCGTCTGCCGCCACGGCGGCCCTGGCGGCTTCGGCCTCCCCGCCGCCTGCGGAGTCGTCGGTGCCGTCCGCCTCCTCGATGACGACGACGTCGTCGGCGTCGCCGCGTGCGCCCTCCCTGACGACGACCTCGGTCTCCATCGAGTCCGCAGTGGGCGGGTCTGATGGCCGGAAGAGGGGAGAAGAATCAACCGAACAGCCGACAAAAAAGCTCATAAGGAAAGATAACCAGGGAAAGTTTTCCGTGTAGGGGGGCTTACTGGTGGCAGGGTCCGTGGCCGCGGCCTCCGTTGTCGGGGGATCGCTGGCCGCGTCCCTCGCCGGAGATCCCTCCCTTGCCGGAGAGGTCTTCCTTGCCGGGGGCTCCTCCCTTGCCGGGGAGGTCTCCCCTGTCGGGGGCTCCTCCCTTGCCGGAGATTTCTCCCTAGGCGGGGTGGTCGACGCAGACAGCGCGGCAGGAGTGCCCCCGGGGTCGCCTGCTGGGGCTGCTCTGCTCCTACCCAACAACAACAACAGCCACATGTCAACCACAAGGAGAAGGGGAGCTCACGCGCGCGCCAAACAGCAAGAGCTAGCCGTGCACTCACCCTGGAGGCTGCGCTGTGGGCTGCCCTGGGGACCCGCTGCCAAGTCCGGCAAGGTCGTCTCCGGCACCTCCCTAGTTGCCGGGGGAGACTCGCCCTCAAGGACGACCAGCGGGACCTTGGCCCTCTTCGCCCTCCTCTGGGCCAGGCTCCTGAAAGGGAGCGGTTTCGGGGGAGGATGAGGGGGCAGCTAAACAAGACGAAGCAACAGAAATCAAGAAGATACAAGCTCTACCAGGAACTTACTCTTCGTCCTCCTCTTCGTCGTCGGAGCTAAGCACAGAATAGTCAAAAACCGGCTTGCTCCAGGCGCGAGGAGACATGGGAGTGGGTTCCCGGGACCGCTTGGCGGGGACGGTGGACGACCCCGCCCCCATTGCCGCCGCGGTACGGGGAGCGGCAGGAGCAGAAGTCGTGGCCCGTGAGGACCCCGCTCCCGCTGCTTCAGAGGCGCGTGTCACGCGGGGCTGCGGTTGCTGGTCGGCCTGCCGCACCACCTCCCCGGCCCTGCGGAGACGCCTCCTCGGCTGGGCAGGGGGCTCCGCCTGCGACGAGCTGCCCGGGAGCTGCGAGGAGGGCGCGTCGACCTCCGGCAAGCCGCTCGCGTCCTAGGCGGGCTCGCCCGCGCCACCGTGCCCGACTGGTTCCTCCGAGCCGGCGAGCTCCATTTGGTCGGCGAGGCTCTCCGCCTCCGCCGCGTCTGCTTCGGCCAGGGTGAAGCCAGACTCGCCCGCGGCCGCGGCGGCAGCCGCCTCCTCCATCCTGGAGGCGATGTAGGCCAGCTCCTCGGGGGTGGTGTCCCGCGTGAGGCCCCTCTTCTCGTCGGGGTCGACCGGCACCTCCTCCAAGTTGTCGAAGAAGGCCTGCACGATGTCGTCCGCCGGCTCCTGCCAGATCGCGTCGATCCCGTGCGAGTCGCACAGCGGCATCATCGCGAGGATGCGGCTGAGCGCCGAGTTGTTGCATAGGGGGACGACGCCCGGCGGCAACCTGAACCATTCTGGGTGCTCGGAGTCGTACTTGAACAGCTCCTTCAACACTCCGACGAGCTCCAGAACGGTGAAGTTGTAGTTAAGGCCCGGGCGCAGCCTCATGATGTCCGTCGCGTTTTGGAATTCCCAAGCCGGCTTCCCCCTCTCCTGCATGGGGGCGATACGCCGGTGAAGGAAATCCGCACCGACGGCACCGACGGTAAGCCCGGCAAACCTGAGGCACAGGATTCGGGTGGCGGCAATCTTCAGCTTGGCGTCGTCCGGGGCCAGGTCGCTCCAGTCACGGCCGCGCACCACTGGGGTTTGGCGCACGGCGGTGAACGGCGGTGGATTCTCCTCGACGATCAGGCACCACTCGGCCCTCCACTCCTCCCATCTGCCACGGAGTCCCCCCTCCAAGTAGACCTCTTTCTTGCCGGTCCTGGAGACCCAGGCGACTCCGCCGGACAGCGGCTCTCCTTTCTCCACCCGAGGAGTAAAGAAGTGGCGGAAGAGGGCTACGTTGGGGCGGACCCCGACAAAGTTCTCGCAAAGGTGTGCGAAAACCGCCATTGTCAGAACGGCGTTGGGGGTGAAGTCAAGGAGGTGGAGGTTGTAGGTGTGCATGATGTCGCAGAAGAACTCGGAAAAAGGCGGGCAGAGCCCGCAATAGAAGAACACGGCGAAGAAAGGGTACCCGGTCGGGTACAGCTTCTGGGCGATGGCGGGAAGAACTCGCATGCGCGGATGCGCTCGCGTCGCCGTCGACCAGAAGAGGCGGTATCCGTTCTTCAGCCTCAGCGCATCGAGCTGAGGGGGGAACGTCGCCATCTCCTTCCGAAGCGCTTCCAGCCGCAGCGCCTCGGCCGACTTCACAGCCTTCCCCTTCGCCTTGTCGCTCTTCGGGGCCATGGCGGATACGGGGAGGAGGAGTTGTCGGCGTTGGCGGCGCCGGGGGCTGCGAGGGCGAATCGCCGCTTTCTCTAGTAAGGAGGAAGTGGCGGAGATTTTCGAGGAACAGCAACCGGCGGAATGGCGAGCTGCCCCTGTTCCCCTCCGCTTATAAAGGGGGGAAGGAGTGGGGGCGGACGTTCCGCCTTTCCGAATAAAGGAATCGTGCCCGACGTGACGCATGCCTGCGGGCCTCAGGCCCCGCGCACGCCACCCACATCGCGCACGCCTCGCACGCCTCACCCCCCACGACGCCACGATAAGAGCGCGCCACTTGGGGAGGGCGCGACGAACACGGAGTTAAGGAGCAGCGCAACCCAGGCCACGCGTGCCCGTGCACTGTTAGGGCCTGGCCCAACAACGCTCGGCACCGTGTATGGCCCAGACCCGGGGGCTCCTGTCGGTGTACTAAAGTAGGGGTACCTTAGTACCCCGAACTTGTGCACGAGCAGTAGTAGCGTCCCGCGGCAAGGCTTGCCAGGGGAGCGACAAGAGTCTCCATGGCCCTTTCTGGGCCGGACGAAGGCCAAGTGATCGATCCTAGAAGACCAGGCCCCGGCAAGAGGAGCTTGCTGGGCCAAGAAGGCGAGGTCTGGCAAGAGGAGCTTGCCGGGCCAAGGCGACAAGGCCCGGGCAAGAGGAGCTTGCCGGGACGACTAAGCCGAAGCACCAAGGCCCCGGCGGGAGGAGCTCGCCGGGACGACCAAACCAAGGCACACCAAGAGAAGCCCGCCGCGGCGCGCCGCGCGCCCCGGCAAGGCCTGACGAGCGGCAAGCTCTCAGGTGCGGCAAGACAACCACCGCGGCAAGCCACTTGCCGCGGCGAACCACCACCTCAGGCATGCGCTCCAGCTCACCTGCCCACGCGCCACTCTGGGGCTTCCCCAGAGGCACGTGGCGGGGCGCCGCGCAACCTGGGGCGCGCGGTGGCATGCGACGTTGGCAGAGTCGCCCCCGTGGCAAGCGGAGGCGCCCCTAACGGTCCGCCTCGGCACTGTTCAGGCGATCCAGACGGGCATTTAATGCCTTTGTCCCCCGCCGTCAGAGTTAGGTGCGATAGCACTGTGCGGCCACTGTTCGCACAGTTCCTTGCCATTTTTACCCTCACCTACGTCGCTACCTGTGGGAAACCCCTTAGCATATAAAAGGAGGCCCATGCGCACGTAGGAGGGGGATCGAACCCAGGAGGGATCCAGACCGGAAGAAGGACACCCAGTAGAACCTCGTCTACGTCCAGCTCCAACTTACTGTAGCTTCTTGCGCTCCAGAGCAAGAACTCAAATCAACCAGACAAGCAGCAGTAGGGTTTTACGCATCCATGCGGCCCGAAGCTGGGTAAAATCGTTGTGTGTGTGTGTCTCCTCGATCTGCTCTTTGTGCAACCTCCGCCCCCCCCCCCCCGCCGAACCGACAAGGGGCTCCGTCCCCATAGGTGCTCGTGGAGGCCGATATCCCTCGACAAGGCCGAAAATCATAACAGGCCGAAAGTGGCCCAAATCTATAGTGGGCCTCTAACAGGCCGAATGTCAGACATGGTCGAATATGACCCAAATCCTTCACGGTCGTTTATGGGCCGAAAGTTTCAATGGCCTGTAAATGGGCCCAAATGAAGCAGGACCTTTAACTGGCCGGAAATACACCGGGTCGTAATTCGGCCCATATACTTAGCGGACTGTTAACGGGCCAAAAGTGACCATGGGCCGCGATGATGACAAGTTTAGGACAGGCCGTTGATGGGCCGATTTGACACTAGACGTACGGGCCTTAACTGAGAATGTTGGGCCTTTAGCTGGCCCGGCCCATTATGGTCCGCAAAATCTCGCGCGCCTTTAGCTGGGCCGGCCCATTGTGGCCTGCAAAATCTCGTGGGCCTTTAGCTGGGCCGGCCCATTATTGTACGCAAAATCTCATGGGCCTTTTGCTGGGCTGGCCCATTATGGACCGCAAAATATTGTGGGCCTTTAGTTGGGTCGGCCCATTTAAACTTGATGGGCCACTTTTGGGTCGGTCCACATGTCAACATATCATAGGCGCATCTCGCCCATTGGATGAGTGACACATGTGCCAACTCGGAGCTGACACGTGTTTCCGCCAGCCAATTAGAATTTTACACGTGGAAAATCCCCATTGGTTCGGGTTGTTAACGGGTTATCGGATCCAAAACCGGACCTGATAGCTTAACGGCGTTCCGTTACGGTGGATGCCACGTGTCGGTCACCCTTGACGAAAGCACTTCTGTGACGCGCGATTTATCGTCATGGAAGTGGACACTTTCGTGATGATAGTTTTGGTAATGTCATGGAACACTTCTACGACAGCACAGGTATGACTATCTTCATTCTGTCATAAACTTGTCATGGATGTACATGCATGACAGAAAACGTGACCTACTGTGACAAACACGTATCAGCACGGAAGTGTATTTTTTTGTAGTGGGGGTTGTTGCGTATGGGATAAAGGGGACTTGATATGTTAATGCTATGGTTGGGTTTTACCTTAATGATCTTTAGTAGTTGCGGATGCTTGCTAGAGTTCCAACCATAAGTGCATATGATCCAAGAAGATAAAGTATGTTAGCTTATGCCTCTCCCTCATATGAAATTGCAATGACGACTACCGGTCTTGTTAACGATTGCCTAGGATAATTCCGCACACCAACCCATCATTATTCCACACTCGCTATTTATAATATTTAGTAATGTATTCTAACTTTATGATAACAACACCTACTTTTATATTTTAGCTCTTCGATACCATGCAAAATTATCCTCTTCATACCCACAACGTAGTTTTATTTCTCGTTTCTAGTTGGAAGCAAACATTTGGTGTATGTAGAGTCATATCGGTGGCAGATAGGACTTGAGAGAATATTGATCTTACCTTTAGCTCCTTGTGGGTTCGACACTCCATACTTATCACTTCCACCTTTGGGAATTGCTACGATGATTCCCTGCACTTGGGGATTATCAATGAGCCGGCCGAGACTCTGTAACCCGCGGGGCATCAACCTGTGTATATAAAGGGGTGACCCGGTGGCGGGTTAACTCAAGAAACAACTCATCGAGATCTAGGTCAAGCGTATTTGCTCCCTGGTAATCGAAACCTAAGCAATACAACCTAAAGAAGGAGTAGGCTTTTACCTCATTGAGAGGGGCCGAACCTGGGTAAAATCTCTGTGTCCTTTGTCCCGTTTAACCCCTTCAAGCTAACCTAGATGCGATGGCTCCACACCTAAGTCCTGTTGCTAGGGCATCTTCTGTGTTAAGTCCACGACAGTTGGCGCACACCCTGGGGCCAGCGCACAGTGGTTTCAAATTCTTGAGGGCAACTTCGAAGGGATCAAGGGATACGCCATGGGCTTGATGACCAAGAGTCGTCGCGGAAAGCTCTACATTGACGACGCTGGCTAGGGCCCCGACGCCGGCTCAATTGAGTATGGGTACCGGGTCCCCTTCGGCGGAATCCACGTCTTCATCGGCAAGATTGGTGAGTCGGGGCCTGAGCCGGACGTCTGCACCGAGATCGTCGAGACGGCTCAGCGCACATGACTTGCCAACGTTCAAGCCGCCGTGAAGCATGACTTTGTGGGTTTCATCCATGGGGCGGATCTTGAGGAAGGATCTGTGTCCAGGGGAGAGACGGTAATCTGCTCTAATGGTGAGTCTTCAACTAGTGAGACCGATTCAATGTATCAATTGCAAGACCGCAGGCTTGGGGGCTGTTCCGATGGCGACAGCATTACGGACACCTATGGGCCATCGAACCGGGTTGCGATCTTCATGGCTGGTACGCAACCAGTGCTCAATTTGTCAACTGATGCGGCCATGGCTTCCAATTCGACAGCTGTGGCGACGGCTGGAGCAAGCGGCTCTGCACGCCCGCCGGCTTAGGTTTTGACCGAGCTGTTGGATGCTTTGGAGACTTTAATGGGGCAGAGGTAACCCCGGAGACTCAAGAACAACACAAAGTGTATGTCGCGAAGCTGCGAGATGAGATAGCCCAAGCCAAGGAAGAGCTTGCTGCTGATAATGTTAGGATGGCGACAGAGCGAGTTGCCTTGGAAGCACAATCACAACAGATTCAGGCAGAGTCATTTCGGCTGACCTTGGATCAAAACACTTCAAACGCTATTATGAGGAGGCACCAGACCAGTTTACCTATGGAGTTTGAGGCTAGAAACCTTTTCAACACGCCTGGGGCAGGGACTAGTGACCCGCCCGTAGTGAACTGGGCCGTTGAGACACACGTGACCGGAGCATCGGTTCAGCCATGTGCTATAGACCCGCCTCGTTTGAATTTGACTCCGCCACAGCATGTTCCGAGACCGCTGGGTCATTATTCTAAACCTCTGGACAATATGATTGTTGCGGCTACACGATTGGCGGCTCTCCCTGTTGAAGGCGAGTCACCAGCCACGATGGAGATACGGAGGGCCGGAGAGCTTCTTCAGACAGCGGTGGCGCAGCAAGCGGCTTATTCGTACAGCTGTGAACGGATTCATTCAATCCCTCATCCAAGCTGGAGTTATAGCAGGCATATTGACTCGCCAGCAGTTTCAAGCAGTGAGCGGCACCATAACCAGCCTCGTAGGCATGACCCGCTGCGTGCTGGTAACGATGCTCAGACTTTGGTGGATCAGGGCACGACCCGTCGTGAGGCTGAACTGGCGGCTCAGTTGGTGGCTCAACAAAAATCTCCGGTTTACCCATCGACGTCTGTGGAGGCAGGAGTGACCTCTAGAACCCTTGGTGTGCCATGTTTAGTACCGACTCTATGTAACGAGCGCTTGCCTAAGGATTTCAAGGGCCCCCACAAGGTGCCTAATTACACAGCGGATCAGCCCCCAGAGGCCTGGATTGAGAGCTATGAGATGGCTATGGAGATGTTGGATGTTAGTGATGCTGCATGTGCTAAGTACTTCACCATGATGTTAGACGGGCCGGCACGCACTTCGCTGAAAGGATTGCCCCCTAACTCCATCAGGTCATGGGCCGAACTGAAGACGCGTTTTATCCAAAAATTTCAAAGACACGTGCAAGAAGCCTATGTCGATCCTTGATTTGGACTCTTGAGTCCAGGGTGAGGACGAGTCAACCACCAATTGGGTGCGCTGGATCTCGGCCGCTATACACTCATCGGACAGTATCAACGCCGGTTCAGCCATTCTAATGTTGGAAAATAATTTTCGTTTCCTTCCCCTTAAGCAGAAACTAGGGCGGCTTAAGCGCCACTGCAATGATATGGGATAGCTCATGGCAGCTCTCGTTAAATATGCCGACTCTGATAGTACTAAGGACCCCGAGTTTGATGAGGAGAAAGTTGGTAAGGGGAAGAAGAGTGGCAATGCAAAGGGACAGCAACATAATACGGCGGGTCAAGGTGGCAACGATAAGCGCAAAGCCAATGGCGGTTTAGATTTTGTGGCTAACACCAATGCACAGAATAATAATCAGCGTTGTAAGGGGAAAGCGTCAATGCCCCGGTTTGGGGGGCCAAAGTTCAACCTTGAGGCAATGATGAATCAACCTTGCCCGAAGCACGGTACGCAAGAGAAGCCGACCAATCATCTATGGAAGGATTTCTTCATCATGAGGGAGTACAAAAATTCGAGATTTTTCCAAAATAATCATGGCCCGAATGGCGGCTCAGGGTCCGGCTCTCAGGATCTGGCTTTGGGGTGGCGGCTCAAGCTCCGGTTTTCAGGGCCAAGGCAATCAAGGTGGTTTTAATCAGCAATCTGGTCAAGGTAATCAGCGGCAACAGTCTGGTTATTAGAGCAATCCGAAACAGCTGAATAGTGGTCAGTATCATGTGTTTACCATGATCTTGTGCAAACGAGATCAGAAGATTCATAAGCAAGCGGTGAATGCGGTTGAGCCGGCAGTCCCTCGATACTTAGGATGGTCTGAACATACTATTGTATGGAGTCGTGAGGATCACCCTCCTCGGGTCGACATTCCGGGTCAGTTAGCTTTGGTGGTTGTGCCTCAGGTTGGATGGTACAAGTTCACTAAAGTGCTTATGGATGGAGGCAACAACATCAATATCCTTTATTATGATATTTTTCGTTGTATGAATTTGACTCACAAAGATCTTAAGCCGTCTTATACTGTTTTTCATGGGGTGGTGCCCAGTAAGTCGGCATACCCAGTGGGTAAGATAGCTTTCGAAGTGGCTTTTGGAGGTGATCGTGATTTCAGAGCTGAAACTTCGACTTTTGAAGTAGTCAAGATCAAGAGCCCTTATCACGCCATGTTTGGACGGCCGGATTATGCTAAATTCATTGCACGGCCTTGTTATGTTTACGCAGCTTGAGATGCCGGGTCATAAGGGCACCATCACAGTACACGGCAATAGGAAGATAGCTTTGGAGTGTGAAGAAGGAGATGTTGCTTATGCTGAGTCTGTTTGTGCAACCGAGGAGCTGAAGTTCTACAAAGACAATGTTGACCCAGCTGATATGACACCTTTGAAAAAGCCAACCACAGAGCATGATACTTTGTCGAAGTTTAAGTCAGCAGATGACACTAAGCTGGTTGACTTTGTTCCTGCTGACTCATCTAAGCAGTTCAGTATCAGTGCTAATATGGATCCGAAATAGGAAGGCGCGCTCATCGTGTTCATCCCTGAGAACCAGGACATCTTTGCATGGAAGCCTTCAGACGTGTCAGGTGTACCGAGGGAACTCGCTGAGCACAATCTCAATATTGATCCAAAGTTTAAACCGGTCAAGCAATTCCTTCGCCGTTTTAATGAAGAGAGGCGTAAGGCCATTGGTGAAGAAGTGGCCCGGCTCTTGGCGGCTGGGTTTGTCATTGAAGTTTTTCATCCTGAATGGTTTGCTAACCCGGTGCTGGTACTTACGAAAAACGGCACCTAGCGCATGTGCGTGGATTACACAGACCTTAATAAAGCCTGTCTAGTTGATCCTTTTGCTCTCCCTCGTATTGATCAGGTTATTGATGCTACGGCGGGTTGTGAGCGTTTGAGTTTTCTGGATGCTTATTTTGGGTATCATCAGATCAAGATGGCAGTTAAGGACCAAGAGAAGACGGCTTTTATCACTCCCTTTGGAGCCTTCTGCTATGTGTCTATGCCCTTCGGGCTCAAGAGTGCCCAGGCGACTTATCAGCGGTGTTTCCAAAATTGCCTTCATGACCAGATTGGACGCAATGTTCATGCTTATGTGGATGATATTGTTGTGAATTCTAGGAAGAAGGAGACCTTGATCGATCACTTGAAAGAGACCTTTGACAATCTTCGGGTCTACAAGATGATGCTTAAGCCAGCCAACTGTGTCTTTGGTGTGCCAGCAGGCAAGCTCTTGGGTTTTTTGGTTTCTGAAAGGGGCACTGAAGCTAACCCAGATAAAATCAAGGCTATCACTTCCTTGGCTAAGTTGACGTGTATTAATGATGTCCAATGTATGGTGGGTTGTATTGCGGCCTTAAGCTGGTTTATAAGCCGTTTGGGCGAAAAGGCTATCCCTCTATATCAGATGATAAAGAAGACAGATCACTTTGTCTGGAGTGATGCGGCCGACCAGACGTTTGAGGCATTGAAAAAGCAGTTGGTTGAGCCACCGATCCTTGCAGCTCCTATTGATAAGGAGCCCTTACTGTTATATGTGGCTGTTAATAGCTGAGCCATCAGTGTGGCAATTGTTGTGGAACGGAAGGAATCAGGCAAGGAATATCCGATTCAGTGGCCGGTTTATTATGTCAGTGAGGTACTCATTGAATCTAAGCAGAGGTACCCACATAGGCAGAAGCTAGTTTATGGGGTGTTCATGGCTAGTCGTAAATTGAAGCAGTATTTCTTCGGTCATCCCATCACTGTGGTCAGTTCTGCTCCTTTGGGGGATATTATTCAAAACAGAGAAGCCACAGGTCGGGTAGCTAAGTGGGCCATTGAGCTTGGACCACATGGTTTGAAGTATATGCCTCGGAGAGCTATCAAGTCTCAAGCGCTTGTGGATTTCATCAATGACTGGACAGAGTTGCAGATGCCTGAGGAGAATCCGGATAGCACATATTGGACTATTTACTTTGATGGATCCAGGTAGTTGGAAGGCTCGGGGGCTGGAGTTATTTTGACTTCCCCACTAGGTGATAAATTTTGTTATGTCTTAAGGTTGATGTTCCCTTGTACTAATAATGCACCTGAGTATGAAGCCTTGCTCCATGGTTCTTAGATGGCTAAAGAGATGAATCTAAGCCGGGTGGGGTGTTTTGGCGACTCAGATTTGGTGGCTCGGGAAGTTTCAGGAACATGGGATTCCAAAGATCCACTCATGGCGGCTTATCGCCGAGAGGTTGATGATAGTGCTGGTTATTTCAAAGGTTATCAAGTGGAACATGTTGATCGCAGGAAAAATGAGGCGGCTGATGCTTTAAGCCGGCTAGGGTCCGAGCGTAAGCCGGTACCACCTAATGTTTTCCTTGATATTTTGCATAATCCTTCAGTTAAATTGCCTACGGAGGAAGATCTAGTTGTTCCTGACCAGGAGGCACAATTAGTGGTGGCTCTTCATGCTATTCCTGATTGGACAGTTCAATATTTGGCTTATATGACCCGGGGTGAGCTACCTGAAGATGAAGCTTTGGCCAGGCAAAAAACCCAGCGGTCTAAGTCAATGACTATTTTCAATGGAGAGTTGCACCGATGCAGTGTCACAGGGGTGTTTCAACGTTGTGTTTCTCCTGAGGAGGGCCGTGAGATTCTATGAGAGATTCATGAAGGAGATTGTGGCCTGATGTCGCTTGAAGCTACGTCGGTATTTCCCCAAAGCGGAAGGGATGATGCAGCACAGTGGCGGTAGGTATTTCCCTCATATATAAAACCAAGGTTATCGAACCAGTAGGAGAACCAAGCAACACAACGTAAACAGCCCCTGCACACAGATAACAAATCCTCGCAACCCGACGTGTTAAAGGGGTTGTCAATCCCTTCCTGGTACAGCGCCTCAAGATAGGAAAACAAGCGTGAGATAAAACTGTAGTAGATTGATAGATCGAACTCCAAACAAAATAAATAGAAATAAAACGCAGCAAGGTATTTTTGTATTTTTGGTTTAATAGATCTGAAAATAAATGCAAAGGAAAAGTAGATCGCAAAGGCAAATATATGAGAAAGAGACCCAGGGGGCGTAGGTTTCACTAGTGGCTTCTCTCGAGAAAAATAGCAAACAGTGGGTGAACAAATTACTGTTGGGCAATTGATAGAACTTCAAATAATCATGACGATATCCAGGCAATGATCATTATATAGGCATCACGTCCAAGATTACTAGACCGACTCTCCACACATCGACGCTATCCAGTATGCATCTAGTGTATTAAGTTCACAGAGAAACGGAGTAATGCAATAAGAACGATGACATGATGTAGACAAGACCTATCTATGTAGAGATAGACCCCATCATTTTATCCTTAGTAGAAACGATACATGCGTGTCGGTTCCCCTTCTGTCACTGGGATCAAGCACCGTAAGATCGAACCCACTACAAAGCACCTCTTCCCATTGCAAGATAAATAGATCAAGTTGGCCAAACAAAACCCAAATATCGGAGAAGAAATATGAGGCTATAAGCAATCATGCATATAAGAGATCAAAGAAACTCTAATAACTTTCAATGATATAAAAAGGTAGATCTGATCATAAACTCAAAGTTCATCGATCCCAACAAACACACCGCAGAAGAGTTACATCATATGGATCTCCAAGAGACCATTGTATTGAGAATTCAGCGAGAGAGAGGAAGCCATCTAGCTACTAACTACGGACCCGAAGGTCTACAAAGAACTACTCACGCATCATCGGAGAGGAACCAATGGAGGTGGTGAACCCCATCCGAGATGGTGTCTAGATTGGATCTAGTGGTTTTGCACTCTGCGGCGGCAGGATGAATATTTCGTCGACTCCCCTAGGGTTTTGGGAATATTGGGGTATTTATAGAGCAAAGAGGCGGTCTGGGGGCCACCCGAGGAGGGCACAACCCACCAGGGGGCGCCTGGGCCTCCTGGCGCGCCCTGGTGGGTTGTGCTCTCCTCGGAGCACGCCCTAGGCGCAGCCAGGGCCCATTATGTTCCTTCTGGTCCAAACAAATCTCTGTGGAGTTTCGTTGCATTTGGACTCCGTATGATATTGATTTCTTGCGATGTAAAAATCATGCAGAAAACAGCAACTGGCACTTGGCACTATGTCAATAGGTTAGTACCAAAAAATGATATAAAATGACTATAAAATGATTATAAAAAATCCAAGATTGATAATATAATAGCATGGAACAATCAAAAATTATAGATACGTTGGAGACGTATCAGCATCGCCAAGCTTAACTCCTACTCGTCCTCGAGTAGGTAAGTGATAAAAACAGAATTTTTGATTTGGAATGATGCCTAACATGTCATATCATATTCCTTTCTTTTATAGCATGGACATTTGGACTTTTATGTGATTCAAAGCAATAGTCTAGTTTTGACATGATAATTTAAATACTCAAGCATATCAACAAGCAACCATGTCTTTCAAAATATCAACGCTAAAATAAGTTATCCCTAGCCCATCATGCTCAACCATTAATCCATTCATGAAACACACTCGCATATTAGCTACACCCAATACTTAAGTACGATCATATTGCCTCCTAGTTGGTGCTTTTGTAAGAGAAGATGAAGACTCAAATTCAAAATAAAATTTGCATAAAGTAAAAGAAAGGCCCTTCGCCGAGGGAAGTAGGGATTTGTAGAGGAGCCACAGCTTAAAGCGAAAAACTTAAAGATAAAAACATTTTGGGAGGTGTATCCATCCCACCAACGAAAACGACTTAGAGTTCCCAAAACTTTCCATGCAAGATATATCATAGGAAGTTCCCAAACAGAAAATAAAGTTTATTCCTTTTTCCACCATACTTTCACTTTCCATGGCTAGCCGTATCCACAGTTGCCCTCCATACCAACACTTTCCAAGGAATTTATTATTTGAAAACATAAAGTAAATTCATTTTTCATTTCGGGACTGGGCATCCCTAATACCTTTGCCTTACTCTCGTGTAATGACAAGTGAATAAACACTCATCGTGAGAATAACACATCTAGCATGGAAAATATTAGCCACCCCTCACCGCTCCGCGAGCGAAACGAACACACAACAGAGAAATTTATTTTGAAAATTAAAGATGGCACATACAAATTTGCTTAGAACGGAAAAAGAATACCGCGTATAGGTAGATATAGTGGACTCATGTGGCAAAACTGGTTTAAAGGTTTTCGGATGCACAAGTAGAGATCATACTTACTGCAAAATGAAGGCTTGCAAAAGATTGAGAAGCGACCAACCAAGAAACGGATACTCTCGTAAGCAAGCATTAAGCATAATTAACACTGAATAATGCACCACAAGTAGGATATAATTTCATTGCATGACTACTGACTTTCGTGCTTGCATAGGGAATCACAAGCCTTAGCACCAATATTCTTACTAAAGCATAATTACTCATGAACATAACTCACATATCACATCGTCATATCTCAAAACTATTACTAAGAATCAAGTTTATTTTGTCCAATGATCTTCATGAAAGTTTTTATTATATACTTCTTGGATATCTATCACTTTGGGACTAACTTTCATGTGTTGCTTTTCATAAGCTCAAACAAATATAAGTGAAGATCATGAGCATAATTTTTTCTTTCTCTCAAAATAATTTAAGTGAAGCAAGAGAGAATTTCTTGAAAATTTTACTAACTCTCAAATAAATCTAAGTGAAGAAAGAGAGCATTTCTTCAAAAATACTAAGCACACCGTGCTCAAAAAGATATAAGTGAAGCACTAGAGCAAGTCCATAGCTCATAAAAATTTAAGTGAAGCATAGAGAGCAATTCTAACAAGTCATGACATAATTTTGGCTCTCCCAAATAGGTGTGTCCAGCAAGGGATCAAGACTTAAAACACAAAATAAAACAAGCAAAGACTCATATCATACAAGATGCTTCAAGCAAAATACATATCATGTGATGAATAAAAATATAGCTTCGAGTAAAATACCGATGGTCGTTAGAAGAAAGAGGGGACACCACTCGGGGGAATCCCCAAGCTTAGTTGGTTGCTCATTTTTGGATAATAGCTTGGGATGCCGGGGCATCCCCAAGCTTAGGCTCTTCTACTCCTTATTCCTTCATCCATCGTAAGATAACCCAAAACTTGAAAACTTCAATCACACAAAACTCAACAAAACCTTCATGAGATCCGTTAGTGTAAGAAAAATAAATCACTACTATAAGTACTGTACCAAACCAATTGATATTTGTTTTTGCATTATATATATTGTATTCCAACTTTCTATGGCAAAAAATCATCAAAAAAACCATAGAGCCATCAAAATAAGCACACAATGCAAAGAAAATAGAATCTGTCAAAACAGAATAGTCTGTAGCAATATGATTTTTTTCGTATACTTATGGAACTCCAAAAAATCTGAAAAACTACGAATACCTGGGTAATTTGTATATTAATCTTCGGCAAAAAGAATTGGCAGTTTATCACACTCTGGTAAAAATAAGAATTGTTTTCATGAGCGCAAAGTTCCTGTTTTTTCAGCAAGATCAAACAACTATCACCTAAGAAGATCCTATCTGTTCTACTTGGCACAAACACTAATTAAGACAAAAAACACAATCATAACAGTAGCATAATTTTTCTAACACTCATGACCAGAAAGCAAAAAGCAAAAATAAATTTTATTCACTGGGTTGTCTTCCAACAAGCGCTATAGTTTTACGCCCTTAGCTAGGCATAAAGCAAGCATCTAAGTTTTGTCATCTTTGGTTCGAGATCCATAAGATGCCCTCATAATTGATTCATATGGTGGCCTAATTCTTGTTCTAGGGAAGTGTTCCATAACATTCCTCAAAGGAAATTGGAATTTAATATTGCCTCCTTTCATATCAATCACGGCACCGATAATGCGTAGAAACTGTCTACCAAGAATAATTGGACAAGATGGTTTGCAATAAATATCAAGAACAATAAAATCTATGGGCACATTATTCCTATTTGCAAAAATAATAACATCATTAATTCTTCCCGTAGACTTTTTAATAGTAGAATCCGCCAAGTGCAAATTTAAAGAACATTCTTCAAGATCGGTAAGACCAAGCACATCACATAAAGATTTCGGAATTGTAGAAACACTAGCACCCAAGTCACATAAAGCAAAACACTCAGAATTTTTTATCTTGACTTTGATAGTAGGTTCCCACTCATTATGCAATTTTCTAGGAATTGAAACTTATAATTCTAATTTTTCTTCAAAAGCTTTCATCATAGCATCAACAATATGTTTAGTAAAAGCTTTATTTTGTTCATAAGCATGGGGTGAATTTATCATGGATTGCAACAAATAAATACAATCAATCAAAGAGCAACTATCATAATTAAAGTCTTTATAATCCAAAAGAGTGGGCACATCACTAGCTAAAGTTTTAACCTCTTCAAACCCACTTTCATCAATTTTGTCAACAAGATTTTCACCATCCGAAATAATGGGACGCCTTCTACCTAAAGTTGACTCTTCTCAAGTCCATTTTTCATCAATCTTAACTTAACTAAACAAGGAATCAATAGAAGAAACACCAATAATTTTAAGATCTTCATCACTTTTATTAAAGAAATCACTAGAAAACATTTTTTCTAAAAATTCTCTTTTAGCTCTAAGCATAGCGGTTATTTTCTTACTTTCACCCATAGAAACATAAAGAGCTTTAATTGATTCATCTACTTTAGGAAAAATATCTTGAGATTTTCACATCATGAGCAATTCTATCAACACTTCTAGACAAATCATCAATCTTACACATCTTTTCTTCTATGGAAGTGTTGAAAACCTTTTGCTTGTTGATAAATTCTTTAATATAGTTCTCAAGATAAGAGGTGTTCCTATTATTATTATAAGATTTATTTCCATAGTAATTACCATAAATATTAGAGGAATTACCAGGAAAAGGCCTAAGATTAAAATTACCTCTATAAGCATTGTTGTTGAAACTATTTCGACAGATAAAATTCACATCTATGGCATCACTATTTTGCTAAATCAAAGTAGACAAAGGCATATCATTAAAATCAATATGAGCACCTTTACTAGCAACCAATTTCATAAGAGCATCAACTTTTTCACTCAAAGAAGAAATTTCTTCAATCGAATTAACTTTTTTACTAGTAGGAGCCCTTTCGGTATGCCATTGTGAATAATTTGCCATGATATTATCAAGAAATTTGGTGGCTTCACCAAAATTAATTTCCATAAACGTACCACCCATGGCGGAATCTAAAATATTACGAGATACAAAATTCAAACCCGCATAAAATTTGTGTATGATCATCCAAAGATTTAAACCATGAGTTGGGCAATTCCTTAGGATCATTTCCATCCTTCCCCAAGATTGTGCAACATGCTCATGTTCAAGTTGCTTTAAATTCATGATCTGGGTTCTAAGGGAAATAATTTTTGTGGGAGGAAAATACTTAGTGATAAAAGCATCTTTGCATTTGTTCCAAGAATCGATACTATTGCGAGGCAAAGAAGAAAACCATTTTTTTGCAAAATCACGCAAAGAAAACAGAAATAATTTCATCCTCACCACATCATTGTCCACATTTTTTTCTTTTGCATATTGCATAATTCCACAAACGTATTAAGATGGGACGCAGCATCCTCGTTAGGAGTACCGGAGAATTGATCTTTCATAACAAGATTCAACAAAGCAGTATTTATATCACAAGACTCTGCACTAGTGGCGGGAGGAGCAATCGGAGTGCCGATAAAATCATTGTTGTTGGTATTTGAGAAATCACATAACTTGGTGTTCTCTTGAGTCATGACGATTACACAAAAAGATTGCACTCAAAAACAGATCCGTCAAGAAAACGGCGAATGAAAAGGAGAGGCCAATAAAACAACAAATTTTTGTGAAGTGGGGGAGAGGAAAACGAGAGGCAAATGACAAATAATGTAAATTGCGAGGAGATGAGATTTGTGATTAGGAACCTGGTATATGTTGAAGATCCTCCGCGACAATGGCACCAGAAATGGTGTGTGGCCGGGAGACTATCTTGACTGATCTTCCCCGGCAACGGCGCCATAAATTCCTTTTGATGTCGCTTGAAGCTACTTCGGTATTTCCCTAAAGAGGAAGGGATGATGCAGCACAACGGCTGTAGGTATTTCCCTCATATATGAAACCAAGGTTGTAGGAGAACCAAGCAACACAACGTAAACAGCTGCTGCACAAAGATAACAAATCCTCGCAACCCGGCGTGTTGAAGGGGTTGTCAATTCCTTCCGGGTACGGCGCCTCAAGATAGGCAAACGGACATGAGATAAAATTGTAGTAGAATGATAGATCGAACGCCAAACAAAATAAATAGAAATAAAAAGCAGCAAGGTATTTTTGTATTTTTGGTTTAATAGATCTGAAAATAAATGCAAAGGAAAAGTAGATCGCAAAGGCAAATATATGAGAAAGAGCCCCGGGGGCCGTAGGTTTCACTAGTGGCTTCTCTCGAGAAAAATAGCAAATGATGGGTGAACAAATTACTATTGGGAAATTGATAGAACTTCAAATAATCATGACGATATCCAAGCAATGATCATTATATAGGCATCACATCCAAGATTAGTAGACCGACTCCTGCCTGCATCTACTACTATTACTCCACACATCGACCGCTATCCAACATGCATCTAGTGTATTAAGTTCATGGAGAAACGGAGTAATGCAATAAGAACGATGACATGATGTAGACAAGATCTATCTATGTAGAGATAGACCCCCATCGTTTTATCCTTAGTAGCAACGATACATACTTGTCGGTTCCCCTTCTGTCACTGGGATCAAGCACCGTAAGATCGTACCCACTACAAAGCACCTCATCCCATTGCAAGATAAATAGATCAAGTTGGCCAAACAAAACCCAAATATCGGAGAAGAAATATGAGGCTATAAGCAATCATGCATATAACAGATCAAAGAAACTCAAATAACTTTCATGGATATAAAAAGATAGATCAGATCATAAACTCAAAGTTCATCGATCCCAACAAACACACCGCAAAAGTGTTACATCATATGGATCTCCAAGAGACCATTGTATTGAGAATTTAGCGAGAGAGAGAGGAAGCCATCTAGCTACTATGTACGGACCCGAAGGTCTACAAAGAACTACTCACGCATCATCAGAGAGGCACCAATGGAGGTGGTGAACCCCATCCGAGATGGTGTCTAGATTGGATCTGGTTGTTCTGGACTCTGCGGCGGCTGGATGAATATTTCATCGACTCCCCTAGGGTTTTGGGAATGTTGGGGTATTTATAGAGCCAAGAGGCAATCCGAGGGGCACCCGAGGTGGGCACAACCCACCAAGGCACGCCTGGGCCTCCTGGCGCGCCCTGGTGGGTTGTGCTCTCCTCGGAGCACCCCCCCAGGCGTAGCCAGGGCCCATTATGTTCCTTCTGGTCCAAAAAATCTCCGTGGAGTTTCGTTGCATTTGGACTCCGTCTGATATTGAGTTCCTATGATGTAAAAATATCCAGAAAACAGCAAGTGGCACTTGGCACTATGTCAACAGGTTAGTACCGAAAAATGATATATATTGATTATAAAACTTCCAAGATTGATAATATAACAGCATGGAACAATCAAAAATTATAGATACGTTGCAGACGTATCATGGCCATCATGTCGGCTCTAAGTCTCTCGTGGCTAAGGCTTTTCGTCATGGGTTCTATTGGCTGACGGCTCATGCTGATGCAGAGGATTTGGTCAGCAAATGTGATGGTTGTCAGAAATTTTCAAGACGAGGTCATGTACCGGCTTAGGAATTGAGGATGATTCCAATTACTTGGTCGTTTGCAGTCTGGGGGCTGGATATGGTTGGGCCTTTTAAAAGATCCAAGGATAAAAAGACTCACCTCTTGGTGGCGGTTGACAAGTTTACAAAGTGGGTTGAGGCAGAGCCGGTCAGCAAGTGTGACGCGGCAACGGCGGTTAAATTCATCAAAAAGGTAATTTTCCATTTTGGTTACCCTCACAGCATCATCACTGATAATGGCACTAATCTATATAAAGGTGCTATGAAAGAACTTCCTCAACGTGAACATATTCATGTTGATGTTTCATTTGTGGCCCACCCCCGGTCCAATGGTCAAGCTGAAAGAACCAATCAATAAATCTTGAGAGGTATAAAACCACGGCTTATGGTCCCTTTGCAGAGGACGCCGGGTTGTTGGTTGGAGGAGTTGCCATCAATACTATGGAGTATCAATACCGCCCCCAACAGGTCTATGGGTTACATGCCTTTCTTCATGGTTTACGAAGCAGAGGTGGTTCTCCCTAGTGACATCCGTCATGACTCGCCCCGTGTGGCGGCTTATGTTAATGCTGATAATGATCAAGAACATCAGGATGCTCTTGACCTTCTGGATGAGGAGCATGACCTTGCGGCGGCTCGCTCGGTGATTTACCAGCAAGATCTATGTCGTTATCATAACTGCCGGGTTAAAACCCGGACCTTTCAAGAAGGAGATTTGGTGCTCCGGCTCATCCAGGATCAAACTGACATGCACAAGTTGTCCCGATCTTGGGAAGGGCCTTTTGTGATCAGCAAAAATCTGAACAATGGGTCATACTAGCTCGTTAACGTTCGAGAGCACAAGGACTCGCGCAAATCTGAGGAGGAGACCCGTCGGCCGTGGAATATTGCTCATCCTCGGCCTTATTACACCTGAGCCACCAGCTCTTGTGATGTACATACTTCTACCAATGTGTATATTATGATTAGTATAATAAAGACAACATCCCTGATAATTCAGGGCCTCTATCGTTTCATTTCTGAGAATCTGAGTCTTTATTGTCAATTCATCAGGTCACTTGGGGGCTTCGTGCTTATTGAGCATAGCTATGACTACCCTCTTGATCCGGCTTGTATGCCTTGTTTGCAAATTACTTGGGGGCTTCCTGCTCATCGAGAATAGCTATGACTGCCCTACTGATCCGGCTTGTATGCCTGGATTGAAATATTATTTGGGGGCTTCTTGTTTAATGAACAGAGCTTTGTTTACCCTTTTAATTGGCGTGGACGCCAGGTGAATTCACCAAAAATCAGGGTTATCCTACCTTTGTATGCCTGCCACTCCGACCAAGTAATCCTGAAATGACTCACCATACTCTTGACAGTCAATCTTATAAAGACCTGAACTTGTCAAAGTTAAAACGACAATTGGTCATGTGAGGCCCAGCTTACAGGTTTGAATTAAGGATTAACTAAGTGGATGTGCGGCCCTTGAATAGCACTTGATATTAAGGCTTGGCAGCCTATGAAGGCCTTGTTTTTCTGGTTTGTATTTGCTTCGAACATTTTTTGAGGTTCATCTTTTGTACCATATTGATATATGGTTTAAAATTGATTCAGGCCATGTTGCCTTGATCATTATGGTTCAAATTTGAATCTCTCTGGAGTTTTGATAACCCGGCCTAGTTTTGGACGATAAGTGGCCATTGTGCTTTGATTATGCGATTGGAGTTCTGATACATCTCCAACGTATCTATAATTTTTGATTGCTCCATGCTATATTATCTACTGTTTTGGACAATATTGGGCTTTATTATCCACTTCTATATTATTTTTTGGGACTAACCTATTAACTGGAGGCCCAGCCCAGAATTGCTGTTATTTGCCTATTTCAGAGTTTCGAAGAAACGGAATATCAAACGGAGTCCAAAGGGAATGAAACCTTTGGGAACGTGATTTTCTCACCGAATATGATCCAGGAGACTTGGACCCTACGTCAAGAAAGAAAGGAGGAGGGCACGAGGTAGGGGGCGCGCCCACCCCCCCAGGGCGTGCCCTCCACCCTCGTGGGCCCCCTGTTGCTCCACCGACGTACTCCTTCCTCCTATATATACCTACGTACCCCCAAACGATCAGATACAGAGCCAAAAACCTAATTTCACCGCCGCAACCTTCTGTACCCATGAGATCCCATCTTGGGGCCTTTTCCGGAGCTCCGCCGGAGGGGGCATCCATCACGGAGGGCTTCTACATCATCACCATAGCCTCTCTGATGAAGTGTGAGTAGTTTACCTCAGACCTTCGGGTCCATAGTTAGTAGCTAGATGGCTTCTTCTCTCTTTTTGGATCTCAATACAATGTTCTCCCCCTCTCTCGTAGAGATCTATTCGATGTAGTCTTCTTTTTGCGGTGTGTTTGTTGAGACCGATGAATTGTGGGTTTATGATCAAGATTATCTATGAACAATACTTGAATCTTCTCTGAATTCTTTTATGTATGATCGGTTATCTTTGCAAGTCTCTTCGAATTATCAGTTTGGTTTGGCCTACTAGATTGGTTTTTCTTGCAATGGGATAAGTGCTTAGCTTTGGGTTCAATCTTGCGGTGTCCTTTCCCAGTGACAGTAGGGGCAGCAAGGCACGTATTGTATTGTTGCCATTGTGGATAACAAGATGGGGTTTTTATCATATTGCATGAATTTATCCCTCTACATCATGTCATCTTGCTTAAGGCGTTACTCCATTTTCTTGAACTTAATACTCTAGATGTATGCTGGATAGCAGTCGATGAGTGGAGTAATAGTAGTAGATGCAGGCAGGAGTCGGTCTACTTGTCTCGGACGTGATGCCTGTATACATGATCATACCTAGATATTCTCATAACTATGATCAATTCTGTCAATTGCTCAACAGTAATTCGTTCACCCACCATAAAATACTTATGCTCTTGAGAGAAGCCACTAGTGAAACCTATGGCCCCCGGGTCTATCTTCATCATATTAATCTTCCATCACTATATTATTGCTTTTGCTTTTTACTTTGCTTTTATTTTACTTTGCATCTTTATCACAAAAATACCAAAAATATTATCTATCATCTCTATCAGATCTCACTCTCGTAAGTGACCGTGAAGGGATTGACAACCCCTTATCGCGTTGGTTGCGAGGAGTTGTTTGTTTTGTGTAGGTATGAAGGACTCGCGCGTAGCCTCCTACTGGATTGATACCTTGGTTCCCAAAAAACTGAGGGAAATACTTACGCTACTTTGCTGCATCATCCTTTCCTCTTCAAGGAAATCCAGCGCAGTGCTTAAGAGGTAGCAAGTTCGGCGCTCTAAGTCTTTGGGATGTTACCCTTGCTGCGTATGGCGTTGTAAGCCGGCAGTATGAATATATTGCACAGGGCGCTACGCTCTACGTCTTTGGGCTGCTACCCTTACTGCCTATGGCATGGTAAGCCGGCGGTATGAACAAATATAAACAGGTATGTTATTTACTTGTTATGGATAAATAAGGTTTTGATAAACCCACCCTGGTTTTGGACTATACAGTCACCAGTGGATTTTATATGGGGCATTATGAACCGCCCTGGGGTAAACCGCCAGGGCACTTGTTATCTGCTTGTGTGCAGGGAATATGATAAACATGGTCTGCATGATTGATGAAATTATAAGCATAGGGAACAGATCTTCAACATTAGATCGGTGATCCAAAAGTGTTATGCAAATAAACATGCATGATGGCATGGCAGATTGCTGTTTTCAAACTAGCCTATTACATGGCATCGAGGTGCCCAAAAGAATAAGTGTTTTTGATACATACATCATCCAAGGCTGTGGATGATAAACCGGCCCTTGGATCAGTTGTCTTGGCCTTCACGTGTTGACGCTTCCGGGTCATCTTCACCGGCTTTTCTTCTTCTTGATCACCCATTGGCTGGAAGTCAGGTGTGGCCCAGTTGCTGATGGTCAAAGCTCTAAACACATCTTCATCATCTATAAGACTTGATGGATCAATGTCAGGAGCGAAGGTGTGCTTACGTGTGGGCGGAATAAGATCCACAGCTTCATGAACTGGCTCCTTCACTTTAGTGTTCTCAGCATCATAAACCGGGTGGTACTTGGAGAGGTTCATCTCATCAGCTAATTTGCTTGCCCATGGACGCATCTCTCTTACTATTTGAGTGAAGTCATCAGCGCTGAAAGGAGACCCATCTTCTTTTACACTAGGACAGTCGGCTGATATTTCTTCCGGGTGTTCAGCGAGCCACGCCTTTGCCCGACTCAAGGTAGTGATAGCACCAGCTCTGGCGGCTGGTCGCTTTAATTCTTCCACCCTTTGTGGTAGCACAGATAGCTTTTCCAGCAGTTCCTTGATAAGGGAAGGTGGTTGCTTCTTATGCAAGGCGGCAGAAATCGCCCGTTGGGCGTCAGTGTACAACTGCTCTACAAGGGTATATACGGCTTTTAGCCTTATGCGCATATCATCGCCCATCCTGGAACTTCTGGAAACTGCATTGGCAAGTATATTTATGAAACGAATCAATAGTTGTTCAACATGGATGATGAAATATTGAAGTATACTAATACTTACCAAAGATGGACGTTGTCATGCTATTTATTTCATATTTTAAACCTGACAACTCATCAGTTACCGGCTTAAGGGCAGCTTCGACGTCTTCTGCTCTTTTCAGTAGAGCTGCCTTCTCGGTCTCCCAGCCGGTTTTATCAGCACTGAAGTCTTGTTTTAGCTTTTCAATGTTTTCCAAAGTGGTCTTCAGCTCCGATTTGGCCTTTGAAGTCTCAGATTGCTGGGTTTGAATGTTTGCCCTCAGACCATTGACTTGGGATTCCTTCATATTTAATTCAGCCTGCAACATGAACAAGATAGGAGGCATTATGATCATCTTATTTGAAGTCCCAAGCACAATACAAGTATTTTACTTGGCACTGGGGGCTAATGTACATTGCTCTTTTTGAAGACAATTCTATGATGACCCGGCTAAACTGCTATGACTATAGCCGACTCATGGGGGCTACATACTCGGATTTTATTCACAATTATGGTGATAAGTCCCGGTTTATCCATGTTGATTAAGCCAGTCCATGAGGGCTACAGGTGTGAAATTGATCACTGCTATTTGAAGTCCCGGCTTTAACTATGCAGCTTAAGCCGGCCCTTGGGGGCTACTTGTTTGATTCTACAATTTCAGTATGCCATGACATGAATAAAAGACTACCAAGGTTATTTAAAGTCTATAGCATATTCGATTTTCTCATATCTAGTAGACTTGGCGGCTAGTAAAGATATATTTATACGAAGAAAATTGTAGTGCTTACCTCAAAACGATCCTTCATAAGGTTGACCAGGCCGGCTTCAAAGTCACGGCTGGCGTGAAGGCGGTTTAGATAGCCCGAATGAATTTCTTTAGCATCGAACTGGGCATAGCTTTCCAAGTCTAATTTCCACTTGCCCTTATCAGCAGCAGAAAATTCTTCTTTTGCATTATGCTTGGATAAGGCGGTGGGGTTGCTGGGAGCTGTATAAGTCGTCCCAGTGATTGTTACATCTTAAGTTTCTTGAACCGATTGAGCGGGGCTGGGCGGCTTAGCATTCTCCGGGTCAATGTTCATGGGTTCCATGGTGACAAGATGCTCTTCTCATGGCGGATCATCCATGGCTGCTTCAGAAGTTTGGTGCAAGGATTCAGACACTGTTTGTTTCTCTGGATCAACACCTTTGGGATCTTTGGCTGGTCTAGTAACCTTCAGCTTCTTGCTGGGCTTGGCCATAGTGCTGAAAATAAAACATATGATGAGGTTAGTATACCAATTGAATAAGGAGTTAAAACAGGCATGTTTAAGTGTTCTTACCCAGGTACAGTCTTCAAAAGAGGGACCTGAGTCCCAGTTGAGTCGCCAGAAGAAGAATGAGAGGTTCCCTTATAGTTCGAATTGGAAGGGTTAAGAGGCTGTCGAAAGAGACCCGCCTTGGGAAGAGCTAAGTCGAAAATTTGTGAAACCTTTGCGCAGCGCTTGCGAGGAGCCGGCGTGTTGGGTAAGCTAGAGGACAGAACCCCACCGCCTCTATTCCGGGTTGTGCGGCGGGCTTCATGCTGCTGCTTATTCAAAATAAAGTTGGGATCCAATAAGCTAAAGGGTGAGAAAACCTTACTTTCCGGCTCGCTTGACGAACTTTCTATCTTGGCAGAGGTTCTGAGTCGGAGGAAAGGATAGTTACCTCTTCACCATGTGCGTGGATGCCTTCCGCGTCATCCTGATAGTGATCATTGTCAATAAGATGTACAAAAAAGGATCCAAGGGACTCAAGTTCTACCTCCAACTCATCATCATCCAAGTTAAATAACTCGGAGGGGGTGGTCTTCTTCTTGGCAGGCTTTTTCTGAGCCTTGTTCTTCCTCTGAGTCTTCTTGGCCGGCTTATCCTGCAGCTTCCTGTTCCAAAAAGGAGAATCGGCCTGCAGAAATCAAATGGGTATAAGAGGACAGTTCAAATGAAGAAATGATTAAACCGGAAACCGTTTAAAGCTTACAGGTGGCGGCTTGTTAAGAGTGTAGAAAGGAATCAGTCCGGTTTTGCTGCAATCTTCCAAACTCTCATTCAGCAGAGACTTGATCATGTCATTGATGTCATCATCAGTCAGCTGTATCTAGCAGTGGCGTTGCGGATCTTTTAAGTCACTAGTGTACTCGCACATCAAACCAGGGCGGCGGCTTAAGGGAAAAATTCTCCAGGTGACCCAGCATCGAACCAGGTCAATTTCGGTCAAACCATTGGCCATTAAGGCTATAATCTTCGAAAATACGGGCATATATTTGGCTCGTTCTGCTATGCTGATCCGATCGGGGAGGGGTGCCTGTTGCTAAGCCGGCTCTCACGATAACCCGACAGACGTTGGGGATATAACTATTGGGTATGACCCGCCCAGGGGGGGCTGGGTCATGCCACTAGCGGCTTAAGATGAGAAGACCTAAGAGGATGATGAAGATGGCGGTCCATAGAGCAAGCTTATTGAAGGCCCAAGACCCGGGGGCGACTTGAGGCCCATTGGTATGAACCGCCATATGTTTAACTTGTATTGTAAGGCAAGCTTAGTTGGTCACCGAGTCGGACAGGTTGTGTATGATCCGGCCAGGACTCTGTAAGCCGCCGGGCATCAACCTATGTATATAAAGGGGTGACCCGATGGCGGGTTAACTCAAGAAACAACTCATCGAGATCTAGGTCAAGTGTATTCGCTCCCTGGTAATCGAAACCCAAGCAATACAACCTAAAGCAAGAGTAGGCTTTTACCTCATTGAGAGGGGTCGAACCTGGGTAAAATCTCTGTGTCCTTTGTCCCATTTAACCCCTTCAAGCTAACCTAGCTGCGATGGCTCCACACCTAAGTCCTTTTGCTAGGGCATCTGCTATGTTAAGTCCACGACAACTTGTTACAACTAGTTTATGAAAAGATCAAAGAATTGACTATGACGAGATTGTCTCATCATAGCAATACTTAAAATTAGTTCAGGTTAAACTAACAATTATTAAATATTTCAATTATGAGATAAAATAGATGGATGTCAAAATAATTCCCATGAGATGGAAATAAAACTAAGGTTGTATGTTTGATACAATCCAAGGTAATTTTGTCGATCCAGAGGATGCTAGTAAGTATGCAAACTTCATGAGATCCTATAATGATCTAAAGCAAGCATAGTGGAGTTGGAATCTTTGTACTAATGAATGGTCAAATAAATTGATTTCATCGACTAAAGTGAACATGCTTGTATTTACAAGAAAGTAAGTGGGGGCATGATAATATTTCTAAACCCTATATGTACATGACATATTGTTGATTAGAAGTTATGTAAATTTCTTAACACGGATTAAGACTTTATTGAAACTAGTTTTTCAGTAAAACACTTAGGCCATGAATAGTCTTGGTATTAGACGTAATGATCTATGGAGATAATACTATCTAATCGGACTTAGCCAAAATACACATTGACATAATACTAAAGCAGTTTAGTATGTAAAATGTCAAGAAGAGTTTCTCATCACTGACACATGGAAGGAGTCCGTATCCTAAAATATTGATGAGTGTAATATGATTTCAACCACACTTGTATTCCATGCTCTGTAAACAACCAGATATTTCCAAAAACTCCAAGTTAGTTGTAAGTAAAATTTACTAGTATGGTCAAATTGTTGATCATAGTACAACAATGAAAATGTTGTTAAGGATTAATGACATGTTTCTCACACACGGACAAAATGAAGAAATTGGTGTAAGGAGTTACATCAATGAAGGCTCGTTGTAAGTAGTACATCGATAAAATCTTCATGTTTTCACATCCGGAGAAAATGAAGAGATTGTTGTAAGGATTTACATCAATAAAGGCTTGTTGTAAGTATTACATCGATAAAATGTTCATCTATGCTCCAAGTAATTTTTTGATTTCAATTAAAAAAGATTTATGGTGGCACAGTAAATTGGATTGGTCCAAAAAGTTACTATGGTGAATTCTATAACAGAACGCTAAGTATATTATTGCTTTAGAAGCAAAAATGAAGGGTGATGAATCGAAAGTTCATTTATGAGCTTTGTATGGTTTCTAGACGATTGTATCATTGGAACACTTTTCTTAATAGTGGTCCCATAACTCAATCTAAGGAATCAAAGGTTCTACCAGTGATTCGATATACCAAGCCGGTTTCACACAAATTATGAATTCTTGTGAAAGAATGATAGATGCATAGAAATGCAAATGATACACGCGGTTCTAAAGGTGTTAGATTCGGTAGGACGAAGTCTATACCACAAGCAAAGCATGGACTAACACCGGATTGCCATTGGTGTTAAAGTTAAAAGTTCTAACTAGATTATTGACTCTAGTGCAAGTGGGAGACTGTTAAAAATATCCCCTAGAGGCAATAATATTGTATTATTATATTTCCATATTCATAGTTAAGAGTTTATGTTCCATGCTATAACTGCTATGATCCTGGAATATGTGATTCAGTGGAAAACTCGTATGCACATGCGGAATGATAAACGGAATAAAATAGGTTCCCAGTCTTGCCTCTAAGACTAGCTCAAGTGTTGTTGGCGATCATGTTTTCTGGATCTTAGGATAACGTTAAGTGTAACGATAGTACTAAAACAACATTTAGGGTATGACATTAGAAGAACGATCATATTGAATCAACCCAATACTTGTCTATTATACTATGTGATTACATCATCTAAAATCATCTGTTATAACACGGAGTGTTAGCATGTGTTTTAGTTCCTCATACCATGAGAGTCTCTCAGTCACTTCCTACTGGATGGTGGGCTTTGGGTTGCTCAAACATCATCTGTAACAAGGTGATCATAACGACAACTTCCATGCTCACCGGAAAGTTTGACAAGTGATCGGACAGCTCGAGAGTGGGATTTGCTCCTCCGAAGATGGAGAGATATTATTAGGGACCTCTTGGTGTGACGGCATCCATCATCTTCTGGACAGACACAGGTGACTATGTCAAGGGGATGTCGGAACACGTCAATGAGAAAGAAGAACAAAATCGATAACATGAGCAACGGTACAAGGAGCATGGTGATGACGCTGGAAGATAACGATGCACACTAGGTTTTGTAAAGTATCACGAAGCAAAGGGAACATCACATGATAACCAAAGGTTCCCTCAAATCTTTTTGGCACTTGCTTGGAAGAATATAATAATTTCTATACTATTGGTGCTATCCATACTATTAATGATGAGAGTGATTATGCTTATGATATGAAAAGGCCCAAGCTTGGGGATGCTATGTTTGATGAGAATGACATGTTTGAGAATATATTTGCTGCAATTAATGTTTGTCCCAAGCTTGGGGATGCTATGTTTAATGAAGATGATATTTTTTAGCCTCCCAAGTTTTGATGAGCAAATTTATTATGATGATAGAATGCCTCCTATTTATGATGGTTATATTGATGAAAGTGGGTTTGGAAGAGTGTCAACTTTAGGAAGTAATGATCCCACTATTTTGGAGGATGTTGAATCTTACTGTGATAATTATGAAATTGGATTTGGAGAGGTCGTGACTTTATTTAGTGATAATCCACTATTTTAGAAGAGGTTATGTTGGGGATATTACTGCTGGGCGTAAACCGGCCTAAGTGGGCCGGGTTGACTTCATCAGTAGTCTAAAGGTGCTAAAGCCCAGAGGCTAGACAAAGGCCCAAGGCCGTAGTCGGTTCAGTATCTGTAGCGGTAAACCGGCGTGTATATAAACTTGTATTATAAGTTAGGAATAGGGAGAGACCAACCCGGATACGAATATAAACCGGAGATTGGGACTCTATGAACCGACGGGTGTCGCGCGTGTATATAAGGGGACAACCCGATAGCGGTTCAGGGGAGACAACCATAACTCGAGGCCTAGGCGAAGCTTGTTTGCTCCCTAGTCATCGAAACCCCATCAATTCCATCACAAACTAGACGTAGGCTTTTACCTTCATCGAAGGGGCCGAACTAGTATAAACTCCCTGTGTCCCTTGTCCGCTTTAACCCCTTCGAGTTAACCCGTTGCGATGGCTCCACGACTAAGTCCTTTCGCTAGGACATCTGCCGTGACAAACCCACGACAGTTGGCGCCCACCGTGGGGATATCGCATGATGGTTTCAAGTTCTTGGAGGGCCGCTTTGAAGGACTCAGGGGATACGCCGTGGGCCGGATGACCAAGAGTCGTCGCGGCAAGATCTACATCGACGACGCAGGCTGGGGCCCCGACGCCGGCTCAATTGAGTACGGGTACCGGGTCCCCTTTGGTGGCATACATGTCTTCATCGGCAAGATCGGTGAACCGGGCCCTGAGCTGGACATCTGCACCGACCTCGTCGAGACAGCTCAGCGTGCACGACCTGCCCGGGTTAAACTAGCCGTGAAGCATGCCTTCATGGGAGTCATCCATGGAGGAAGCTATGAGGACGGATCAGGATCTGGTGGTGAAACCGTCGTTTACTCTGGTGACAAGTCATCGACCGGAGAGACCGAGTCATTGTATCAGCTACAAGATGGCCGGATTGGGGGCTGTTCCGATGGCGACAGTATTCCGGGCCCCTCCGATCTTCCCAACCGGGTTGGGATATTCATGGCCGGTACACAAGCAGCACCTCACTCATCGACAGCAGCGGCGATGATTTCCGGTTCAGCAGCAGCAACGGCTGCCGGAGCAGGAGGCTCAGTGTGCCTGCCGGTTCAAGTATTATCAGATCTATTCGACGCATTGGCTGCACTCATGGCAGAGGCTAATCCGGTAGATCAAGATGCTCATAACGCGGAGGTCGCAAAGGTGAGAGAGCAGATTACCCAGGCCAAAGCGGATCTGGCAGTAGAAGAGGTCAGGATGACCACGGAGCGGGCCGCTTTGGATGCCCAAGCTTATAAACTCATGCTGGACCAGAACGCCTCACAGGAAGTCATGAGGAGGAAATACCGATCTCGTTTGCCCTCAGTTTTTGAAGGAATGAACCTTTTCAACACCCCTGAAGCGGGAATCAATAATCTGCCGGTAGTAAACTGGGCGGAGGCACCTGCAACAGGAGCGTCGGTTCAGCCCCATTTAATAGATCTGTCTCGTCATAATGCTGGTGTACCGCAAGCCGTGCCTACACCTCCGGGTCACTACTCCAATCCGATGGATAACCTCGTTGCAGCTGCGGCACGGCTGGAGGCTCTTCCAGTTGAAGGTGATTCATTACAGGCGATCGAAACGCGCCGGGTTAAGGAGCTCCTCAGGACGGCCTTGATCCAACAGGAAGCATACTCATACAGCCGCGACTGGATTCATTCTACCCCACGTCCGGCCCAGAGTTATAGCAGGCGTATGGAGGAACCAGCTGTGTCAAGTAACGCGCGGCGTGAAGCACCCTGTGGCAACAATCCGGCTCCCGATGCGCAGGAGGTGGTAGACCGAGCCCGGGCGCGCAGGGAAGCTGAGTTAGCAGCGCAGTATCAGACTCATCAGTTCACGCCGGTTCGTCCCACCACTTCGGTTGAACCGGGGCTCACTTCTAGCGCTTTGGGAGTGCCTTGTCTTGTCCCCGCTTTACGCAATGTGCGCCTGCCCAAGGATTTTAAAGGCCCGCGCAAGGTGCCGAACTACACGGCGGATCAACCCCCAGAGACGTGGGTGGAGATTTATGAGATGGCCATGGAGATGCTTGATGTTGATGCGGCGGTGTGTGCAAAATATTTTACTATGATGCTTGAAGGGACAGCCCGCACTTGGTTAAAAAGCCTACCGCCCAATTCTATCAGTTCATGGGCCCGGCTGCGAGACCGGTTCATCAATAATTTCAAAGACACGTGTAAGCAGCCCATGTCAATAGTGGATTTAGCTGCCTGTGTCCAGGAGGAAGGAGAATCAACAACTCATTGGGTGCGCAGGGTCTCACGAGTTCTGCACTCTTCAGACCGCATCAATGCGGACACCGCAGTTATAACCTTGGAAGGCAATTGCCGATTTGGACCTTTGAAGCTGAAGTTAGGACGAATGAAACGCCATTGTACTGACATGGGAACCCTCATGGGTGCTTTGGTAAAGTACGTTGATTCTAATAGTACCAAGGATCCCGAGTCTGATGATGAAAAGACAGGGAAGGGAAAGAAGAACGGCAACTTCAGGGGTCAGCACCATCACTCAGCAGGAAACGGTGGTGGAGGCAAGCGTAAAGCGGATGGCAACATGGATTTTGTGGCCAATACTAACGTGCAGAAAGGAGACCAGCGACGGAAGGGCAAAAACCGTAGTGGAGGGCCCAGTCCTAATCCGGAAAGCCTGAACTATCTGTTAAACCAGCCCTGTCCAAAGCATGGAACAAGGGAGGAACCGGCAAACCACCTTTGGAAAGATTGTGATATCATGCAAGAATTCAAGAATTCCAATGCCTTCCGGTATGACCCCGGCTCTGGTGGTGGTTCTGGATCTGGACCGAGTCACGGTGGTGGAAATTCCGGTTCAGGATTTAATGGTAACCCGGGCGGGCATAACAACCAGCATAATCAGAATAGCCAGGGTGGTAACAATCAGGAGCAGCAGCAGTCGGGTTACCAGAGTAATCCAAAGCAGCTAAATAGTGGGCAGTATCATGTATTCACCACTAGCTTGGACAAGCGGGACCGGAAGGTCCAGAAGCGGGCAGTTAATTCTGTTGAACCGGCCGTGCCCCGGTATCTGCGCTGGTCAGAGCAACCAATCATATGGAGTAGAGAAGATCACCCTCCCCGGGTTGACAATCCGGGTCAGCTAGCTTTAGTGGTGGCACCTCAGGTGGGAGGTTATAAGTTCACCAAGGTACTCATGGATGGAGGTAGCAGCATTAACATCCTGTATTATGAGACTTTCTGTCGAATGGGGCTAATAGATAAGGAACTTCGGCCTTCGAATACGGTATTTCATGGTGTGGTACCTGGCAAGTCAGCATACCCCATGGGGAAGATAGCATTGGAAGTGGCCTTCGGGGATGACCACGATTCCCGGTCCGAGACACTGACGTTTGAGGTGGTAAAAATCCGAAGCCCGTATCACGCCCTGTTCGGTAGGCCAGCTTATGCGAAATTCATGGCACGGCCCTGTTTTGTATACTTGCAACTCAAGATGCCAGGTCATAAGGGGACCATCATGGTTCACGGAAGCCGCAAGGTCGCTTTGGAATGCGAAGAAGGAGATGCGGCTTACGCAGAATCGGTTTGCAGTACCGAGGAACTCAAGTATTACAAAGACAATGTTGATCCGATGGATATGACTCCTTTAAAGAAGCCGACTACAGAGCATGATCCGGCCCTGAAATTTACATCAGCCACTGAGACTAAGCTTGTTGACTTCGTACCTGGCGATTCTTCCAAGCAGTTCAGTATCTGCCAATCTGGATCAGAAATAGGAAAGCGTGCTCATCGAGTTCATCCGTGAGAATCGGGACATCTTTGCGTGGAAGCCTTCTGACATGCCTGGTGTACCGAGGCGACTCGCTGAGCACACTCTTAACGTGGATCCTAAATACAAACCGGTGAAACAGTTCCTCCGTCGGTTCAACGAGGAGAGGCGAAAAGCTATTGGAGAAGAGGTGGCCAGGCTCTTAGCAGCTGGTTTCATTATCAAAGTTTTTCACCCTGAGTGGCTTGCTAATCCGGTGCTCGTCCTTAAGAAAAATGGCACCTGGCGCATGTGTGTGGATTATACTGATCTTAATAAAGCCTGTCCCGCGGATCCTTTTGCCCTCCCCTGTATTGATCAGATTATTGATGCTACGGCGGGTTGCGAGCGCTTATGTTTCCTGGATGCCTATTCCGGCTATCATCAGGTCAAAATGGCAGTTAAGGACCAGGAGAAGACGGCGTTCGTAACTCCTTTTGGAGCCTTCTGCTATGTGTCTATGCCTTTTTGGCTCAAAAGTGCCTAGGCAACCTATCAACGGTGTGTGCAAAATTGTCTCCACAAGCAGATTGGTCGTAATGTGCATGCTTATGTGGATGATATCGTTGTTAAATCAAGGAAGAAGGATACTTTGGTCGATGACTTGAAGGAAACCTTTGATAACCTGAGGACGTACAAGATGATGCTCAATTCGGCCAAATGTGTCTTTGGTGTACCAGCAGACAAGCTATTGGGTTTTCTGGTGTCCAACAGGGGAATTGAGGCTAATCCGGAGAAGATCACGGCTATCACTTCTCTGGCTAAACCGAAATGTATTAATGATGTTCAACGTTTGGCTGGCCGGATTGCCGTGTTGAGCCGGTTTATCAGCCGCCTTGGTGAGAAGGCGATCCCGTTGTATCAGATGTTGAAGAAAACGGATCAGTTCGTCTGGAGTTCTGCCGCTGATCAGGCTTTGGAGGATTTAAAGCGGCAATTGGCCAATCCGCCTGTACTCGCCGCCCCCGTTGACAAAGAACCATTATTGTTGTATGTCGCTGCTAATGCTCGTGCGGTCAGTGTAGCGATAGTGGTGGAGCGGAAGGAGGTGGGCAAAGAGTACCCGGTTCAGCGTCCGGTTTATTATATCAGCGAAGTGCTTATTGAGTCCAAACAAAGATATCCGCATTGGCAGAAGCTGGTATACGGAATTTTCATGGCAAGCCGGAAGCTGAAGCAGTATTTCCAAGGGCATCCCATCACAGTGGTCAGCTCTGCCCCTTTGGGTGATATCATCCAGAACCGTGAAGCAACAGGTCGGATTGCCAAGTGGGCTATAGAGCTTGGGCCACACGGTTTGAAATACGTGCCTCGGACGGTGGTGAAGTCCCAAGCACTTGTCGATTTCATCAATGACTGGACAGAGCTGCAGGCCCCTAAAGAGAAGCCGGATCACACATATTGGACCATCCATTTCGACGGATCACGACAATTGGAGGGCTCGGGGGCTGGAGTCGTATTAACTTCCCCATGAGGTGACAAGTTTTGTTATGTTCTCCGCTTAATGTTCCCTTGTACTAACAATGCAGCTGAGTACGAAGCCTTGCTCCATGGTCTCCGGATGGCTAAAGAAATGAACTTAAGTCGGGTTAAGTGCTTCGGTGACTCGGACTTGGTAGCTCAACAGGTGTCTGGTACTTGGGATTCTAAAGACCCACTCATGGCTGCATATCGTCGTGAGGTTGATGTTGTTGCTGGTCATTTCAAGGGTTATCAGGTGGACCACGTGGACCGTCGGAAGAATGAGGAAGCGGACGCTTTGAGCCGGCTAGGCTCACAGCGTAAACCGGTCCCGCCCAATGTCTTTCTCGACATACTACACAACCCATCGGTTCAGCTACCTGGAGAAGCAGATTTGGCTGTTCCTGATCCGGAGGCTCAGTTGGTGGCAGCACTCCAAGTCATTCCGGATTGGACACTTCCCTACCTGGCGTACATGAACCGGGGCGAGTTACCAAAGGATGAGACTCTGGCCAGACAAATAATACGGCGGTCCAAGTCCGTGACAATCATCAAGGGCGAGTTGCATCATTGCAGTGTATCAGGAGCATTTCAACGTTGTGTGTCTCCTGAGGAAGGCTGTGAAATTTTGCGTGAGACCATGAAGGAGATTGTGGTCACCATGCTGGTTCAAAATCTTTGGTGGCTAAGGCGTTTCGCCACGGTTTCTATTGGCTGACTGCCCATGCTGATGCGGAGGATCTGGTCAGGCGATGTGATGGTTGCCAAAAATTCTCAATACGTGCTCATGTTCCGGCTCAAGAATTGAGGATGATTCCAATTACTTGGCCGTTTGCAACCTGGGGGCTGGATATGGTTGGGCCTTTCAAAAGGTCCAAAGACAAGAAGACCCACCTCCTGGTGGCGGTTGATAAATTTACAAAATGGGTGGAGGCAGAGCATATTAGCAAGTGTGATGCAGCCACTGCGGTTCAGTTCATCAAAAAAGTGATTTTCCGGTTTGGCTTTCCACAAAGTATCATCACAGATAATGGTACCAATTTATCTAAGGGTGCCATGAGAGAGTTCTGCGAACGAGAGCACATCCGCCTTGATGTTTCATCAGTGGCACACCCGCAGTCCAATGGTCAAGCAGAAAGAGCTAATCAGGAGATCTTGAGAGGCATCAAACCCCGGCTTATGGTTCCCTTGCAGAGGACGCCGGGTTGTTGGGTCGAAGAATTGCCCTCTGTGTTATGGAGCATCAATACCACGCCCAACAGATCAACTGGATACACGCCGTTCTTCATGGTTTACGGAGCAGAGGCGGTTCTCCCTAGTGATATCCGTCACGATTCACCTCGGGTTGCGGCTTATGTTGAAGCGGACAACGAGATGGCCCGACAAGATGCAGCGGACCGGTTGGATGAAGAGCGAGACACAGCAGCTGCCCGCTCGGCGGTTTATCAACAAGATCTTCATCGCTATCACAGCCGTCGGGTCAGAACAAGAACCTTTCAAGAAGGAGATTTGGTGCTTCGACTCATTCAAGATCAAACCGATATGCATAAGTTATCTCCACCTTGGGAAGGACCGTTCGTGGTCAGCAAAAATCTGCACAACGGGTCATACTATCTGATTGATATTCGAGAGCATAAGGACTCACATAAGTCAGAGGAGGAGACCAGCAGGCCATGGAACATAGCTCATCTTCGGCCTTACTACACCTGAGCCATTGGCTCTGCTTATGTACATATTATGACAATGTATATATTATCAATATAATAAACCAGATCCTCAGCTAAAGCGGGGTATCTGTTCGTTTCTATCATGTGTGGTTACATGGAGTTGTTTTGTTTTAAAACGACCTCCGGTTTACCCCTTGCAAAAATTATCAATATCACCTGGGGGCTCGGTCATGTCTGAACCGATGCAACACCTTTTGATAAGCGAAAGCCACCAGATCACTTGGGGGCTCGGTCGTGTCCGAACCGATGCAACACCTCTTGATCGGCGAAAGCCACCAGATCACTTGGGGACATGGTCAAGTCTGAACCGGTCACGCCTCTTGGTCGGCCTACAGGCCTTAGAGTCACTTGGGGGCTTGGTCGAACCCGAACCATTGCCATGCCACTTGGCCGGCGTAATGCCATGAGTCATTTGGGGACCTGGCCGACTGGCACCATAGCTACGCCTTTGGGGAGCTTGGTTGCGTCTGACAATGGTAACACCATCTGATCGGCTCAGTAAAGCCTCTCTTTTTGCAAAAAGTTTTATCATTGATTTTCCTTTAAATAGCCTTTCTTAAGGAGTTGCTATTTTATCTTAGTTGTGTTTTTTCAACCGACAGTGCTTTGTACCGGTTCAAACAGCCAAATTGGCGGAACATGGTCCATGTTTAAACCAAAGATTATTTGCCCGGTTTGACTTTTTTCTGTTCACATCCTTTTTTGGAGTAACAAAAGGCTATTATGATCAAAGCACGGTTTACAAAGTAAGCTGGTGTTATATATACAGGAGCTGTTTTCTCCCATGACGGTTTAGGGTTATCAAACCCCCGTTTCAAGATTGGCTACAGGCCTACTTCGTGCCCAATAAATGGCAGGTATTTCATATCACAAAATTTGATCATATTTGCAAGTCTCTGTGCGTATCTACATAAAGACTCATAAACCGGCTGGCGGTACAACCGCCCTGGTAGTTTAAGATTTTATGATTGCAGGAGATATAAGTTGGCAATATTAACCTTCCAAATAAAGGTATCAGCACAGATGCACGAAGGCATCTCAAGAAGCAAAAAGTATTATCTAGCCTATTACAAGGCAGCATGGTGCCCAAATGAGATCATTGTTTTCTTGACAAGATATAACAGGGAAGCTAGTTGAAGCTGCCTTCGGTTCACGCCTGCTGGCCACCCCGGTTTGACTGTTCTGGATCATCCTGCGCCGCTTCGGCTTCCTCGTCTCTACCCAGCGGCTGGAAGTCAACAGTGGTCCAGTCGATTCCCATTAATGCTTGAAAGACAGCCTCTTCATGGATCAGTGAAGACGGTACAATATCAGGGGCGTAAGTATGCTTACGGATTGGAGGAATCAGGTTTTCCGCTTCAGGGATTGGTGCAGCCACTCTTTTGTTCTGGTCATTATACTGAGCTTGATAATGCGACAAATTTGCTTCCTCTACCAGTTGGCAGGCCAGAGGGCGCACCGCCCGGTTTATCTCTCTTAAATCCTCTTCGCTGAATTCTGAGCCATCCTCCTTCAAGCTGGGATAGCCTTGAGCCGCTTCAACAGGATCAAAATCGGGCACCCATGCTTTGGCCCGGATTAAGGCATTGATGGCTCCGGTTCGAGCAGCAGACTTTTTTAACTCATCAATCCGAGCAGGGAGCATTGATAGTCTCTTCAGTGTATCTTGGATCAAAGTGGGTGCTGGATTGTTATGTGACGCAGTTGAGATAATCCGCTGTGCTCCAGTGTACAGTTGCTCGATTAAGGTGTAGGCGGCTTTCAGTTTCATCCGCACATCCGACCCCAAGTGGTTATGCGAGTGCCTGTAACATGACCAGCAGTTTACAAACCGGACTGTTTATAAGAGGATCACAATTATTATACAAGTCACAAGAAGCTTACCAAAGATGGCGGCAGTCATTGCGTGCACTTGTCGCTTTACGCTGGTTAATTCATCAGTTACCGGTTTAAGGGCAGCCTCCGCACCTTCAATCTTCTTGGTTAAAGCGGCTTTTTCTGTGGCCCAGTCAGCCCGTTCCTTCTTGAAGCCCTCTTTCAGCTGCTCCATGGTGCTTAAAGCGCTGGTTAACTCCTCCTTGGCCTTGGAGGTTTCAGCTTGCTGGGACTTCAAGTTCTCTTGAAGTCGGCGACTTGGTTCTCTTTGACCTTCAGTTCAGCCTGCAATCCGACAGTTATACGGTTTAACCAATGAAGTACCAACCACATAACAAGTTATGCGCTTTGTACTTGGGGGCTAATGCCTATTTGATTTACAGCTATCAATTAATTATCAAAGTCCCAAGCTCAAAACAAGTATTCAACTTGGCACTTGGGGGCTAATGGCCATTTGCTCTGACGATATTTCGGATGCTACTTTTTGAAGATTAAAGTCTCGGTTCTAACTATATTAAGTTGAACCGACCCTTGGGGGCTACATCAGCGAACTTTGAAGTATTGAGTTTTATGACAAGACCCGATTCAATTATACTAAAGTTGGACCGGCCCTTGGGGGCTACAGTGGTGATAAACAAGAACAAGTACATGGAGATTACCTCAAATTTTTCCTTCATCATCTTTACCAGATTGGCTTCATAATCACGGCTAGTATATAGCCGGTTTAAATAACCAGAATGAATATCTTGGGCGCTGAGAGCAGTATAGGTTGCCAGATCAACATCCCATTTGCCTTTGCTCATGGCAGAAAATTCTTCTTTGGCAGTATGCTTGGCTAAAGCGACGGGATTCCCCGGTTCAGAACGACCAATGCCAGTGATTATGACTTCATCATCCTTAGACTCGCCGGTTTGAACTGGCGCAGTCGGTTTATCGGCAGCTTTGGAGGGACTGGTGGTTTTCTCAATCCGGATGGGACTGGCTGGCTGGTCAGCAGGACCGGAGGTGTTAACAAAACCCTCTTCAGCAGAAACAACTTCATTTTGCACTAGCGGGTCATTAATCACATCTTCATAGATGACCGCTTCAACATTTGGGGTAGCATCCGGTTCAGGAGCAACGTCTTCCTCGGCTGCCTTATCCAGGCGAGCTTTCTTACTTGGCCTCGGTTTGGCCCTAAAAAGAAGCAGCAAAATCAAAGACAGTGCATATTGAAAGCTACAAAAATCAACAACGTTATGATAAGTACAAGTTTACCCAAGCATGGTTTTAAGTGGAGGCAGCTGGGTGCCAGTTGACTCGCCAGAAGATGAGTGCAAGGTGACCTGATAATCGGAGTCAGACGGATTAAGCGGTTGACGAAAACAGCCCGCTTTATGACAAAATTTGACAAGCAAATTAGAGACCTCTGAACGACGTCTCCGAACCGGATTGTTCGGTAAACCGGCGGAGGTAACTACCTGACCGCTGTGTCGAGTTGTGCGGCGCACCTCATGCTGGTGGGTCTTCATAAGAAAGTTGGGATCCAAATAAGCAAGAGGATGAGAAAATTTAACTTTGCGGTTTGCCTGACGGATTTTATGTGAAGGCGGAAGGCTTGAGTCAGAGGAAAGAACAATTACCTCTACATCGTCAGCATGGCTAGCTTCGGCATCATCCTGACAAATATCATCATCAATAAGGTGTATAAAAAGTAAACCGAGGGAATCAAGTTCTACCTCAAGGTCCGGATTACCCACATTGTCATCAGCGGGCGGATCAGAAGAAGCGGTGGTTCTCCTTTTATGAGCAGACTTCTTAATGACCTTGGTCTTAGGCCGGATTGGTCTGTCCGGTTTATCAGCTTTCTCTTGTGTGATTTTCTTGCTCCAAAACGGATCATTACCCTGCATCAAACAGATATCGGCATCAGTAATAGACAAGTACAATAGCATCAAAGCTAGTACAAAGGAAAAATGCAGACTTACGGCTGGCGGTTTGTTTGTGGCGCAAAAAGGAAGCAGGCCGGTACGAGCGCAGACGTGCTCCGGTTCGTTCAAAATTTTCTTTACAGCTTCTGTGACTTCTTCATCAGTAAGCTAGATGTTTACATGCCGCAGCGGATCGTCAACACTTCCTGTATATTCACACATCAAACCGGAGCGTCGGCTGAGGGGCAGTATACTCCAAGATATCCAACAACAGGCAAGATCAACTCCAGTTAAACCGTTGGCTAGGAAAGCTCTGAGCTTGGACAATTGGGGAGCGTACTTACTCCTCTCTTTGCCAGTTAACCTCTGAGGAAAGGGGTGAGTGTTGCTAAGCCGTTCCGGACGGAGACCAGGCAATGGATTCTCTTCGGCAGGGGAGGTGTCTTTGCAATAGAACCAGGAATTATTCCACTCCTGGGGATGACTGTGTAGTTTCGCATGAAGATTAAGTGACTTCTTTCCTTTTCTGAATCGCCATACCACCCAGTTCCATATTTGGGCCAACAGTAAACTCTGTGCGACGGTTCAAGTGAAAGAAGTCTCGGAACAATTCCACTGTGGGTTCCTCTTGGAAGTACACTTCGCAAAGCACTTGGAAGTGGCATATATTAGTAACAGAGTTGGGACCGATATCTTGTGGGCGCAGTTGGAAATTGGCTAAGACATCCCAATAAAACTTTGAACCGGGCAGGTTAAAGCCCCGGGACAGGTGATCCGCAAAAACAACAACCTCTCCCTCTTCAGGGGTGGGAGGACATTCTGTGCCTGGGACTCTCCAGTGGACGGTGTTTTTACTGCTTAAAGCGCCAGTGAGAACTAAGTTGTTCGGCTGTGTTTCCGTAACACGGGAAGGAACCCAGTTGCATTCATATATTTGCTTGGCCATGGGGAAATCTACAAGACAAGCAGTTCCGGTTCAAGTATATGTTTGAATTAAACCGGAGGCATATCTATTTAAACCGAAGACAGTCCTATCTAAACCGGAGTTATGCAAGGTGGCAATGTCTGGCGGTTCAAACAAGGGGACTAATGATATATATTGGTCCTTTACATTTTCTATGCCAAAGTTAAACCGCCGGATCTGAGCATTGAAGGCAATTGAGGGTGTATAAATACAGAAACAGATTTCACAAGACTTCTCTACAGCGATGGATCTAAAGCCAGTCCAGAAAAGGGAAATATTTCAAAGCTTAAGGCGGAACAATATTAGTTCAAAGAGCAGAAAGGTTATTTGGATCTATGAACTGAAACATGAATCTACAAGATGAATGCTAAAGGCCCATTGGTAACTCACAGAAGGGTTTCCTTGGATCTATCCATAGGTATGAGCAGGAACATGAACAATAAGCAAGAACATGGCAAGAACATGAAACCCTAGTGTGGATCCAGATGGGTAAAAACAAAGATCTTACCGGAGCTGGGGGAGATGCGGAAGGACGCCGCGGTTTTCTGGTACGATCAGTTCGATGCAGCGGCCCAAGACGATGCAGAGATCAGCTACGGCGGCGGAGCTCCGAGGCTGGCGGCGCGGAGAGGACGAAGAGAAAGGGGATGAAGGAGAGAAAAGAAATGACCCTTCGGCCCTATTTATGAAGCAAAGGACATGTGTCAGGCGCGCGAATCCAGGAGCAACAATTTTCGGAGTTGTCGCCTCGATTAGTGCGGATCTATTAAACAAAGAAGGCGTTATAAAGGCTGGCTTCAGGATGACGTCATGCCGGTTTACAGCAACCAAAGAAGATGACGACACGACGGTTCAACAGATACAGGAAGATGATGAAGACAAAGATTTTGGCTAAGGATTGACATGAACCTGTTCAAATCAATCTGGGGCCTAATGTTGGGGATATTACTGCTGGGCGTAAACCGGCCTAAGTGGGCCGGGCTGACTTCATCAGTAGTCTAAAGGTGCTAAAGCCCAGAGTCTAGACAAAGGCCCAAGGTCGTAGTCGGTTCAGTATCTGTAGCGGTAAACCGGCGTGTATATAAACTTGTATTATAAGTTAGGAATAGGGAGAGACCAACCCGGATACGAATATAAACCGGAGATTGGGACTCTATGAACCGACGGGTGTCGCCCGTGTATATAAGGGGACAACCCGACAGCGGTTCAGGGGAGACAACCATAACTCGAGGCCTAGGCGAAGCTTGTTTGCTCCCTAGTCATCGAAACCCCATCAATTCCATCACAAACTAGACGTAGGCTTTTACCTTCATCGAAGGGGCCGAACTAGTATAAACTCCCTGTGTCCCTTGTCCGCTTTAACCCCTTCGAGTTAACCCATTGCGATGGCTCCACGAATAAGTCCTTTCGCTAGGACATCTGCCGTGACAAACCCACGACAGGTTCCAATTGATTATGATAACAAAGTTGCTACTTATGATGATTATTGTGATGAAACTTATGCTATAAAAAGTAGTGATGATTATATTCATAAAACTTGTCATGATTATGATTACCCTTTTTCTGAACATTACTCTTTTAATATGGAAACAATTTATAGTATTCGAGTTTCTTAAGATACTCCCACTATTCCGAATGAGAAGAATTTTGCTTATATGGAGAGTAATAAAATTTCTATGCTTGTGGATCATGAAAAAATGCTGTATGTGATGGTTATATTGTTGAATTCATTCATGATGCTACTGAAAATTATTATGAGGGGGTAATATATGCTTGTAGGAATTGCAATAATATCAAGTTTCCTCTCTATGTGCTTAAAGTTTTGAAGTTATGCTTGTTTTTGCCTTCCTATGCAAGTTGATTATTGTTCCCATAAGTTGTTTGCTCACAAAATCCCTATGCATAGGAAGTGGGTTAGACTCAAATGTTCTAGTAATATTCTTCATGATGCTCTCTTTATGTTCCAATTCTTATCTTTTATGTGAGCATCATCGAAATCATCATGCCTAGCTAGGGGCGTCAAACGTTGGCGCTTGTTGGGAGGCAACCCAATTTTATTTTTGTTCATTGCCTTTTTATCCTGTTTAGTAATAAATAATTCATATAGAATCTGGTTAGATGTGGTTTTATGTTTTAATTAGTGTTTGTGCCAAGTAGAACCTTTGGGAAGACTTGGGTGAAGTCGTTATGATCTTGCTGTAAAAAAAGAAACTTTAGCGCTCACGAGATTAGCTGCCATTTTTTACTGGAGAGTGATTTTAGGTTGATTCTTTTTGCAGATGATTAATAGAAAAATCCCTCAGGTCCACCAATTTATTTCAGAATTTTTGGAGTTTCAGAAGTATACGTTTGATACAGATTACTACAGACTGTTTTGTTTCTGACAGATTCTGTTTTCATTGTAGAGAAGTTGGAATACAGTAGATATTATACCAATATGAATTTATAATGAGTTCACAACAGTACCTAAGTGGTGATTTATTTTCTTATACTAACGGAGCTTACGAGTTTTCTATTAAGTTTTGTGTTGCGAAGTTTTCAAGTTTTGGGTAAAGATTCGATGGACTATGGAATAAGGAGTGGCAAGATCCTAAGCTTGGGGATGACCAAGGAACCCCAAGGTAATATTCAAGGACAACCAAAAGCCTAATCTTGGGGATGCCCCGGAAGGCATCCCCTCTTTCGTCTTCGTTCATCGGTAACTTTACTTGGAGCTATATTTTTATTCACCACATGATATGTGTTTTGCTTGGAGCGTCATTTTATTTTATTTTGTTTTGCTTGCTGTTTGAATAAAATACCAAGATCTGAAATTCTTAAATGTTAGAGTGTCTTCCAATAGTACATAATTATTCGACTACTCATTGATCTTCACTTATATCTTTCGGAGTAGTTTGTCATTTGCTCTAGTGCTTCACTTATATCTTTTAGAGCACGGTGGTGGTCTTATTTTATAGAAATTATTGATCTCTCATGCTTCACTTATATTATTTTGAGAGTCCGTTAGAACAGCATGGTAGTTTGCCTTGGTTATAAAATTAGTCCTAATATGATAGGCATCCAAGTTGGATATAATAAAAACTTCCATATAAGTGCATTGAATACTAGGAGAAGTTTGATACTTGATGATTGTTTTGAGATATGAAGATGGTGATATTAGAGTCATGCTAGTTGAGTAGTTGTGAATTTGAGAAATACTTGTTCTAAAGTTTGTGATTCCCGTAGCATGCACGTATGGTGAACCGTTATGTGATGAAGTCGGAGCATGATTTATTTATTGATTGTCTTCCTTATGAGTGGCGGTCGGGGACGAGTGATGGTCTTTTCCTACCAATCTATCCCCCTAGGAGCATGCGCGTAGTACTTTGTTTCAATAACTAATATATTTTTGCAATAAGTATGTGAGTTCTTTATGATTAATGTTGAGTCCATGGATTACACGCACTCTCACCTTTCAGCCATTGCTAACTTCTCTAGTACCGCGCAACTTTCGTTGGTACCATAAACCCACCATATACCTTCCTCAAAACAGCCACCATACCTACCTATTATGGCACTTCCATAGCCATTTCGAGATATATTGCCATGCAACTTTCCACCGTTCCATTTATTATGACACGCTTCATCATTGTCATATTGCTTTACATGATCATGTAGTTGAAATCATATTTGTGGCAAAGCCACCTTTCATAATTCTTTCATACATGTCACTCATGAGTCATTGCACATCCCGGTACACCGCCGGAGGCATTCATATAGAGTCATATTTTGTTCTAAGTATTGAGTTGTAAGTAAATAAAAGTGTGATGATCATCATTATTAGAGCATTGTCCCAAGAGAGGAAAGGATGACGGAGACTATGATTCCCCCACAAGTCGGGATGATACTCCGGACTAAAAATAAATAAAAAAGAGAAACATAAAATAGGCCATAAAAAAGAGAAAGGCCCAAACAAAAAAAAACAAAAAAAATGGACCACCAAGGGTCTGGAATGGGGATCCATGGCGGAAGTGTCGATGCTGCAAAACCGCATCTCAAGCATGATAGGCAAGGACACTAGTCTCACTAACGTGATTCAGGTGATGCTCTTCCGCCAAATCCTTCCCTGCCAACTCCGGCCCTCCCACATGTGGGAGTTCAATCCGGAATATCCGCGGACCTTGAAGCACTTCTTTGGCACAACGCACGAAGACATCCAGAAGATGCTCTTCATGGCCCAGAAAACATGGCCGAAGAAGACCAAAGACATCGGTCTTGACAGCGAGAATCCGGCCATACCGGTAAGTGTGTTATTCCCGAATATATATTCGATCAGTAAGTTTTTAGGCATAATGAGTTTTCCATCCCTCGTACAGGGATGGATAGCAAAGGCGGAGTGGATCAAGTGTCCGGCACCGCTGCCTGAAGATCCGGCCAAACCCTAGCTGGCGAAGATGCTAGTCCCGGCACCCTATCAGGCGCCGGAGAAGAAGGGCAAGGAGGCCAAGGGCGACCTCCGCCGCAAGGGTCCTTTAGACGCAGTGTCCGGAGAGACCGAAATCCCCTCCTGCCATGAGGGAGATGAAGACGAGGAGGAGGAGGAGGAGGAGGAGGCGGAGGAAAGCGACTCCCCTCTTAAGGGGAGGAAGAAGAAGAGGGCAGCCTCCACAGACCCGGAGGAGGAGGCGCCCAAGATGGGGAAGATAGCCCTCTCGAATGGTTCAGATTCAGAAACTGAACCCATCCCCGAGAGAGTCCCCAGGCTGAAGCCCCTGGCCGAATCGTAAGTATCAAAGGATTTACTGTATGTCTTCGGTCCTTTATGTTTTTATAGTATAACATATTACACCGTATGCCTTTCAGCCCTGCTCATGACCTCCCCAACCCTTCACTATCTGAGGGGAGTTCTCTGCCACCCGAGATGGCAGAGCGCGGGAAGCCTCTGCGAGCCTCTCCGCCAATCATCACGGATGACACCGAGTTGTTGTCTCGAAGGACCTATCCAGGCCGCGGAGGGGTGGGCGAGGCTGCCAAAACAGCGTCGGGGGTAATACCTCGGCTGCCGAAGACATGGGGTGCGATCCCCATGGCGACCGACGGCGGGGGCCCTGACCAGTCAGGCCCCCAGCCGGACATCATTTCGGAGACCCATGCGGCTCTGGAACCGGGCGAGCAGCCCCATTTGAAGGAGGGGGAGCATCAGCTCCGACGGCGACCTCCACTAATTCGGAGACGTCGAATGCTCTGGTGGAAGCACTACGACGTGCTTCCATCGTGGAGGAGCACCGCACCATGATGGTGTGGTGGTAGAGAAGGTTCGGTCCACCAAGAGTAGGCTGAACGAAGCCTTCACTAGCCTACTAACAGGCTTTGAGGTATGCGATGTAATGCTCTAGACGCTTTTCATATGAAGGAAATATACCTGTATATAGATAGCATAGCATCCCATGAAACTCTATCCAGTTTTTGAAAAAGGCCGAACAGAGGATCACATAGTATTCGGAAGAGCTGACGTACTTTTCTATTTTATAACAGGCTTCCCTATTGGCGGCAACCGCCTAGGCCGCTGAAGTTTCCGAACTCAATCGGAAACTAAAGCTAGCTGATGATGAGATCGACCGCGTTAACAAGCGGTTCGATGAGGCGCAAGGTATGTGAGTACTTCTAAAAGAGTTTGATCATATATCTGAAGTGATATGCAAATTCAGAGTGTAACTCATGTAGTGTTGTGATTATGAGTGCAGGTAGCGCGGCCGAGGTTGAAACCCTCAAGAGCGCCCTTGCCCAGGCCAAGAAGGAGGCGAAGGCAAATAAAGCAGCCGCTGTCGTGGTTCTAAGTCTGACAGTAGAATGGGGGTAGGAATGGAGAGGCAAGATCCTAGCTCTGGAGTAGTTGTGCACGCAAAGAGTTAATGAGTTCGGGCCCTTCTCAGAGGAAGTAATAGCCCTACGTCTCGGAGCCCGGAGGCGGTCGACTGGATTATATGCGTGTGTGTTACAAAAGATGCGAACCCCTGTGCCAGTGGAGGGGGTGGCTTATATAGAGTGCGCTCAGACCCCCGTTAGCCCACGTTGCAAGGGGTTTAAAGTACATTGAGGTGAGGCATTACAGGTAACGCCCCTAATGAAGGGCTTTGATGACCATTAAGACTAGTTAATTACAGACCGTTTGGATGCGGAGTGGCTCCCGTTCTTCCGATGGTCGAGTGAATCTTCATGGTCGAGTGCCTCCAGGTTAGTCGAGTGAATGCTTGCCAGGTCGACTGGTAAGCAGCCTCTTTTAGTAAGTGACCTTGGGGAGGGTGCTCTTGGGCAGGCCCATGACCCTACCCTTGGTATATGACTTCATCATTAGCCCCCGAATGGATCGAGGTTTGAGTGAGGAAGGAGTTGATAGTCTTACGGCCTGTTTCTTGTGTTGAAAGCGTGTCTTGCCTTGGATCTAGGGTCTTTCAATGATGGCTTCAAATTCTCTTTCAGTCGCCTTGATCCATTCTTTGCGTTTGTCGAGTGACCTTCGTAGCCTTGAGGATCTCCGAGTGACAGATCGGTGGAGATCCGCTGTCAGGTTGGTTGCTCTGTGTTTAGCGGATTTCACGGGATCTGAATTTTGGGAAGCGCGCGAAGCGGAGAAAACCGCGGCACTCGGATGGGATGAGACAATGACGCCTTGATCCCCGCGCCGCCTTTTTCGCCATGTATGGCTCGTGCGCCTGTTGTGGGATTTGACGAGATGGCCTGGGTCTACCAGTCAGCCACTCGGAAGCGGCCTCTTAAAAGCTGCCAGCTCTGGGTTTTCAACAGTGCATTCTCTTCTTCCCTTCTCTCCTCGCAAAGTTCTCCGCCGCTTCCGCTCTCGCCCGAGCGCCACAGGCCCGATCGAGCTTTCCGGCGACGATGGTGAAGGACAAGACGTCTGCCCTGGAGCGTGCGAAGAAGGCGGCGGCGTAGGGAAAAGGGAAGAAATCTGCTCGGGGCGGATCTTCCTCAAGGGCTTCTCTGCCCAGAGGCTGGATGCAGGGCGACTGGATGCCGACGGTGCTGAGGCAGGAGGATCTCGACGATATGGTTGAGGGAGGGGTCATCTCTCATGAAGCTGCGCGTCTCCCCGGGAGAGAAGTCGAGCCCCAACCTCTCGATGGTGAGTGTGTGCTCCTTGCCACCCATATCGATCGCGGGTTTTCTCTGCCTCCTCATCCCTTTTTCCGGAGTTTCCTGAACTTCTTCGGAGCGCAGCTCCACCATTTTACTCCCAACTCTATCGTGTATCTGGCTGCCTTCATTTCCTTGTGTGAGGGTTTCTTGGGCTGTCGTCCCCATTGGGGACTCTTTAAGCATATCTTCACCTGCCGTTCATAATCGGTCAAAAAGGCCAAGTCAAGTGACGAGAGGACGCAGGTGATCCAGCTGTGCGGAGGCCTGGCGATCCAGACGAGGGGAAAAAGTTCTTTCCCATCCATCACTTTCCCTGAGTCGGTCCGTGGTTGGCAGGCGACCTGGTTTTACTGCAAAGACTAGGCGACTCCAGGTCAGTCGATTGGACTTCCCCCTTTCTCTCTGGAACGAGCCCAAAAACCTGCTTCTCTGAAAGTGACGCCGGAAGAAAAGGCCCAAGTCAAAGTGCTGGTCGGTTGAGTGGTTCAGCTTGTCCGCGACGGCGTGACTGGCATGGACTTGCTGGAAGTCTTCCTTAGGAGGCGCATCCAGCCACTCCAGGCTCGCGACCATCCGATGTGGCTATATTCGGGTCTTGATGACACCACTCGGATCCACCCGGAGGAGGTTACTGACGACATGCTAGAAGGATGGCTGTCGAGTATCACAGGAAACAAAGACAATCCCCGAGGAGCCAGGAGGGTTCCTCCACTCGACAGCACCTACGAAGTGGACCAGGTTAGACCTCATGCACCTGACCGAGATCTTGTTTTCTTCATGGGTCTTCTTTGAATTGGTCGACTGGCTTTTGTTTTGTCTGTTTTTTCCCAGGAAACTACTGAGATGTACTCGACGCCCAACGGGGCACAGGAGCCAACTGAGGAAGGGGAGGCGAGCGGTGGTGAAAGCGGAGATGAGCACGGCGAGTGGGAATCCGATGGCGAAGGGGAGGGAGACGACGACGTCTACTCCAGCGAAGAGGAGGAGGAGGAAGATGAACCCCCTCGTACAGAGAGGCGATCCAAAATTACACACGATCCCACGAGGGAACGTGGTAAGGCGACTGCTCCTGTTGGGCAGTCGTCAAAACGCCCTCGGACCTCTTCTCCTACGCCGACTGAGAAGCCTCCCAAGCACCAACGCGCGACGCCATCCAAGCCGCCCAAAGCTCTGCCCAAGATGAAGATGACTGTCCCCACCATTTCTGGGTAATAATAATACTTATCTCCCTTTGTCGACTGTGAATGGATCCTTCGTCGATTCATTAAACCAACCGACCGACTTCCGAAATTTGTAGTGCTGCTACTTCTGAAATGTCTGCCAAGGACGGAGATCAAGAGATGGAAGATGCTGTTACTTCCAATCCAGGTACAGTTACTGATGTTCTATCTTTGGTCGACTGAATATTTCTTGTAACCCTGGTCGATTGACTTTTCTTGCAGCTCCCCCTCATGTTATCAACTTACCAGACGGTGAAGATGACGAGCCGCTGAGAGCAAGAAGGAACCGGAGGGCATCGACTGGCAAGACCCCCAATCTGCTCCGGTGTCTGCGGCTGTAGTTCAGGATGGTGGCGATGCCACTCGGACTTCCGTGACCTTTGCTGATCCTTTGACGAGCGAGCGGCCTTCGGCGTCGGCCGCGAATCCGCCTTCGCTTTTTACTACATACCCTGCCCCAGAGGACCAAGTGAGTGCCGCAAAAGAGGCTATACGCCAGGCGGGCATCATGATGGAGCAAGTGAAAGTAGTTCGGGATGCCATCCAAGCGGCGTATGACGCGAGTTCGGCTCTTCAGAGTAACGTCCAGGTCAGTCGACTCGACACTTGGTCTGTTGCAATGTGCTTGTTCAAAGAATCTCTTTTCCGAAGATCTTTATATATGTACACCCACTGGGTGTGTCTGTCGGCCTTTGGTCGAGTGGGGGCACGCTGAGTGCACCCACTGGGTGTAGTCCCCGAGACTACGGTGGACTGCTGGCAGTCGACTGTAGTCTTTATATTGCATTTCTGTATTTATACTTCTTCACTCGGTCTGGTCGGGCCAAGTCGAATGGAACTGTATGCGGTCGACTGCGGGCAGTCGTTTTTTTTATTTGAACCAGTGGGGGCACGCTGAGTGCACCCAGTGGGTGTAGTCCCCGAGACTGCTGTCGAATGTTTTGATTCGGCTGTAGTCTTAGAAACGCTGACTGTTAGCCATGGCATTAGAATCATATTTGGTCGACTGATCGATCAGGATTTTGAAAGATTGCCGGTGGGGGCACGCTGAGTGCACCCACTGGGTGTAGTCCCCGAGGCTACTGTCGAATGTTTTGATTCGGCTGTAGTCTTAGAAGTGCTACAGCTTTTCCTTTAGTCACTCGGAAGTAACTTGTCTTTGATATCTTTTGTCGATTGCCTCTTTGCAGAAGTCTTGCGAGTTTGTTGCTCATCTTGCTGAATTGAAGGAGAAACAAGTCCAGCTTAACCTCGACTTACAGTTTGCCCAGGAAAACTTGCAGAAGGCGAAGGATGATGCAAAAGGTATGGCTGGTGAGGATTCGACGGCTGTCTCTGTTTTTCTGCCTATTCTCAACTCTGTCCTCATTAATGCTTTGCAGACCAACTGGAGGAGACTCTGAGGAAGAAAGATCTTGACCTTGCAGAAGCACAGAAGGCGGCTTCGGAGAAAACGAAGCTCGCTGAAGAAAAGCTTGCTTCAGTTGGTCAGCTTGAAGACGAGAATGCCAAGCTGAAGTCTGCTCTTGACGCGGCCAACCAGGAAGCAAGTCGATTGAAAAATGACAAGATTGCTCTGACTGACAAGGTCGGCGACATGGCGGGGAAGCGAAAGGATCTGGAGGCTTACCTCGGAGGGCTCGCCAAGAAATTATTCCTCATGCTTGAAGGTAATCCCCTTACTGAATTGACTTGTCGTTGTCGACTCATCATTCAATTATAATACAGGACTGTGCCTTTCAGAATTCTGTCAAAACTTCGAGGAAGAAACTGGTCGAGTGGAAACCAGTCTGGACCCCATCAACTCTCTTATGAAGGATGAAGCTGCCATGAGTGTCCTCTGGCTGGAGTCTCACGTCGCCAGTGTGGTGGACTACCTCGCTCGACTGAAGGCTGCAGTGTCGCGGATCGACTCTGCACTCTGGCCAAATCAGACACTTCAGAATGACCTCGAATCCTTGGTCACTCGACTGAACGAAGTGCCAAGTCGAGTGCATGAGTGGAAAAAGTCTTCTGCCAGGTGTGGTGCCGATGTTGCTCTGTCGCTGGTTCGTGTCCACTGCAAGGAGGCGCGAGAAGAGAAGCTGGCCGCCCTTCAAGTTGCCAATACTAGGAAGCATAATTTCCAAGACTTCATGGAGACCTTCATTGCTGCTGCCACCCGTATCTCAGACGGGATTGATTTGGACGAGTTCGTTGCCCCATCCAGTCCTCCACCGGAGGAGTAAAAAACTATTGAGTCTCACTTTAAATTTGCCTCGGAATGCCGAGTGGTTTGTGTAGCCGATAAACTCTGTCGAGCTGGAGGCTCGGGTACTTTTATCTGCGGTCCAGGACCTTTTGATCTTTATCCGGACTTGATTTATCGTTGAATATCTTCGTGTTTTATCCGTCGAGTGGGATTTGGCTCGACTTTTACTCAAAATGACTTAGGCGAGCACTGAGCTGCAGCTAAGCCTCCGAGTGGGAGGTCTGCTCTCCACTCGGTAGGATTTTAAATTACTTAGGCGAGCGCTGGGCCGCAGCTAAGCCTCCAAGTGGGAGGTCTGCTCTCCACTCGGTAGGATTTTAAATTACTTAAGCGAGCACTGGGCCGCAGCTAAGCCTCCGAGTGGGAGGTCTGCTCTCCACTCGGTAGGATTTTAAATTACTTAGGCGAGCACTGGGCCGCAGCTAAGCCTCCGAGTGGGAGGTCTGCTCTCCACTTGGTAGGATCTTAAATTACTTAGGCGAGCACTGGGCTGCAGCTAAGCCTCCGAGTGGGAGGTCTGCTCTCCACTCGGTAGGATTTTTAAATTACTTAGGCGAGCGCTGGGCTGCAGCTAAGCCTCCGAGTGGGAGGTCTGCTCTCCACTCGGTAGGATTTTAAATTACTTAGGCGAGCGCTGGGCTGCAGCTAAGCCTCCGAGTGGGAGGTCTGCTCTCCACTCGGTAGGATTTTGAATTACTTAGGCGAGCGCTGGGCTGCAGCTAAGCCTCCGAGTGGGAGGTCTGCTCTCCACTCGGTAGGATTTTAAATTACTTAGGCGAGCGCTGGGCTGCAGCTAAGCCTCCGAGTGGGAGGTCAGCTCTCCACTCGGTAGGATTTTGAATTACTTAGGCGAGCGTTGGGCTGCAGCTAAGCCTCCGAGTGGGAGGTCTGCTCTCCACTCGGTAGGATTTTTGAATGTAGCTTCTAAAGGAGAAGGAGGCAGTCGACCTGCGCCTTGCCGTCCTTGTGAAGCGTTCGTTATATTGAGAGTTTGACTTTGCGGGAGGCTGGCTTTCCGCTCGATAGGAATTTTAAATACTTAGGCGAGCACTGGGCTGCAGCTAAGCCCCCGAGTGGGAGGCTGGCTCTCCACTCGGTAGGATTTTTGAATACTTAGGCGAGTACTTGGACTGCAGCTAAGCCCCTGAGTGGGAGGCTGGCTCTCCACTCGGTAGGATTTTTGAATACTTAGGCGAGTTCTTGGACTGCAGCTAGGCCCCCAAGTGGGAGGCTGGCTCTCCACTCGGTAGGATTTTTGAATACTTAGGCGAGTTCTTGGACTGCAGCTAAGCCCCCGAGTGGGAGGCTGGCTCTCCACTCGGTAGGATTTTTGAATACTTAGGCGAGTACTTGGACTGCAGCTAAGCCCCCGAGTGGGAGGCTGGCTCTCCACTCGGTGGGATTTTTACAAACTTAGGCGAAACGGATTCGCGGCTAAGCCCCCGAGTGGGAGGCTGGCTCTCCACTCGGTGGGATTTTTACAAACTTAGGCGAAACGGATTCGCGGCTAAGCCACCCACTGGGGGAATTTTCAAAAAAAAGGAAATAGCAATCTTCTGTGAAAATTATAACATTCTTGCTTTAGATAAAAGAACTATAGAGGTACTTTTATTACATCTCAGTCGAGTGAGTTTCTTTTTTCAAGTGTAAAAAGGACGGAGTAACTCCGCATTCCAAGCTTGAGGCTCGTCGATCCGACGATCAACGTTGTAGAGGTGATATGCTCTGTTGTGGAGGACTTTGGTGACGATGAAGGGACCTTCCCAAGTTGGAGCGAGCTTGTGAGGTTTTTGCTGATCCACTTGGAGGACCAAGTCTCCTTCTTGAAAGGCTCGACTCTTCACGTTTCTCGCGTGGAACCGACGTAAGTCCTGCTGGTAGATAGTCGAGCGGATTAGGGCCATCTCCCTCTCTTCTTCCAAGAGGTCGACTGCATCTTGCCGAGCTTGTTCCGCTTCTGCTTCATAGTATAGTTCGACTCGAGGTGCATTGTGGAGCAGATCACTCGGCAGAACCGCTTCAGCCCCGTAGACTAGAAATAATGGCGTTCTTCCAGTCGACCGATTAGGAGTGGTCCTTAATCCCCAAAGAACTGACGGAAGTTCGTCGACCCAAGCTCTTGCCGCGTGCTTGAGATCACGCATCAATCGAGGTTTCAGACCTTTGAGGATGAGGCCATTCGCACGCTCTGCCTGCCCATTCGACTGAGGATGGGCAACTGAGGCATAGTCAACTCGCGTGCCTTGGGAGGCGCAAAAGGCTTTGAATTTGTCGTTATCAAAGTTTGATCCATTGTCCGTGATGATGCTATGTGGAACTCCATATCTGAATATCAGCTCTCTGATGAAACTGATAGCAGTGCTTGCATCGAGGTTCTTGATGGGTTTAGCTTCTATCCACTTGGTGAACTTGTCGACTGCGACCAGTAAGTGAGTGAAGCCGCTTCTACCAGTTCTCAGCGGTCCGATCATGTCTAGCCCCCAAACAGCGAAGGGCCAAACAAGTGGAATGGTCTTCAGAGCAGAGGCGGGCTTGTGCGACATGTTGGAATAAAACTGACACCCTTCGCACTTGTCGACTATGTCTTTTGCCATTTCATTCGCCCTCGGCCAGTAAAATCCCGCTCGGTATGCTTTAGCCACAATAGTCCAAGAGGACGCATGATGGCCACAGGTCCCCGAGTGGATATCCTCAAGAATTACCTGACCTTCTTCTGGCGTGATGCACTTCTGGCCAACTCCAGTCGCGCTTTCTCTGTACAACTGCTCTTCGATTACTGTAAAGGCCTTGGATCGACGGACGATCTGTCGAGCCTCTTCTTCATCTTCTGGGAGCTCTTTCCTCATAATATACGCGATGTAAGGCGTTGTTGTCAGGACCCCGATTCTAAGCCACATCGATCCAGCGTGTAACACATCATATCACTTTGCGGCCTCACGCACGGTACTCCCACGGGTGCCACCTTACCTGGCCCGGGACCGTTTGCGCCTTTTGGCTCACGTATATGATAGTGTCGCTAGCATCCATATGACAGAGAACCCGGGCCGACATGGCTAGTCGTGAACCCAAAGCGGTGCTAGCCTATGAGGACAGGCATACATGAATCACTTCGAACATGTCGGTCATCAACGTATCTATTCGGGCTGTAGCACTGGGCTAACAGGACTCCGGTAACCCGGGCTGTAGCAGGCTAGGCAGGACTCCGAATATCAGCGCGTGACATTTCCCCTAAGGGACAGACATAGGAACGACGTGAAACACATGCCGGCCAGTCAAGTGTCCAAGCAGTAGTGCTGGGCTAACAGGACTCCGGTGAACCGGGCTGTAGCGGACTACTATCGCTCAGAAGCACAAGACTTACATTTCCCCATATGAAAGGCTGCCAAGGATAAACAACTAGATAGTCGGATCCCACTCATACCAAGCATTTCAATCATACACACAATATGCCCGATATGAGTAAATACAACATGGCATCACAACAGTACTCTACGACTCAAGTACTTTATTTAGAAGGCTCCGAGGAGCCATACATATCATCCATACAGATAGGGGTCACATGACCCAACACTCAAGTCATACAAACATACAAGCACATGCGGAAGCAAACTAGTCTGAGTACAGACACTAGAAAGAAAGAAGGCTTGACGTAGCCTATCTATCTACATCGACCCTTCACAAGTCTTGGATCACCACCTGGGTGATAAGTCACTCGTCAACGTCGAGGTCTACATAAAACCCATCAGAGGGGTTGGTGCAGTCGTCTGAAAAACATGAATATAGCAACATGAGTACGGAGGTACTCAGCAAGTCTTACAACAGAATCCTATCATACATGCACATTCTCAAGAAGGTAGTGGGGTTAATGCAGCAAGCCAGCTTTGACCCTTGGCTAGCTATCCTACGACAGACACAACTTGTAAAGCATTTGTCGCACACGAGTCCACTATCACCATCACAATACTCCACCGTGGATCCTCTCTCGCCATCCTACGAGAGGGCCATCCGCGGTACTCACACTTATCTTGAGGATTTTAGTAGTATCCATTTCATTGTCTATGAACTGATATGAGCGAACCAGAAGTCCATTACCGCGGACACGGCTATTCGAATAGATTATTTATAACCCTGCAGGGGTGTACTTCTTCACACATGTTTCCACCACTTAGCGTCTGCACACGACATGTGCTCGGCAGACTTCAAGCGAAAGCCGACGTGGGTGTAGACCACGACCTACCCAAACACTCAAGTCTCTAGTCCAGGTTTATCGCCTATTCGGGTTCCATCCGCAGGGAGTCCGGCCGAGGTTTCCACTAACGGCCCCGAACGATGTGAACAGGGTTCCGAGACACCAAACGGGCGCCCGGTTGACCCGGCCACGTGCCTACCGCAACACAGCCCACCCCGATGGTCAGCGCCGCGTGCGGCCCCCAGCATACTACAAACACCAGAAACTACTTGCAACTCCTGGACAGAGAACAGGGGTGATTAAGAAGTCGAGCGGGGTCATATTTCAGGGCCCAATGTGTGGTAGTAGCTGAATCATGGATCACAAACACAGATCTCAGTTCTTAGGGACGGCCTCAATGAAACAACCCACCATGTACTCCTACATGGCCTTTCATCAATTCCTTTACCAAATCGTGTTCAACACTTCCACACTTTCGACAACGACCCAACCTTTCACTCCGGATCATCATCCCGATGAACCAGACCTGACACAACTCTAAGCATAGCAAGCATAGCATGGTAGGAACACACACACATGTATTGGCTCAATCAACTCCTACACATGCTAGTGGGTTTCATCTAGTTACTGTGGCAATGACAGGTCATGCAAAGGAAGTGGGTTCAACTACCGCAACACACAGCAGTTTGAAACGCGTTGTCTTAATGCAGTAAACAAGGGCAGAAGCGAGAACACGGGTTGTATCGGAATGATCAACGGGTTGCTTGCCTGATGGAGTGGTGGTGGGATACTGCCCTTCAACTGGATACTCGGGGATATCCTCGGAGGCAGAACCTACCACGAATGACACATTGCAACACAATCAATACATGACGATATGCAACAATATGATGCATGCAATGACATGGCAATATGAATGTGTCCTGGTCTTGTGCAAGTTAAACCAGAAGGAAATGACCCCATTTGAACCAAAGATTCAAATGGTAGTGCATTTATAAGATCATATTAGTGCAATATCTTATAATGCCTAAACAGTGGGTTTAACTTGTTTTAACATGCATGAAACCAGTTCCATTGGATAGATTGGATTTTTCTGATAGATTTTCATGTATAGAACTTTGCATTTGGAGTTACAGATAATTTTCTATGAATTTTTGAAGTTTGAACTATTTTCTGGATTTTCCTGTATAAAAATAAATCCAGCAAAATAATAACTGCGTCAGCACTGTGTCATGCTTGCGTCAGCAGTCAACCCCGCTGACTGGGTCAAACCTGACGTGTGGGGGCCACACGTCAGTGACACAGGGGCTAATCCCGGTCAAACCCCGCGCTGACTGGGGTTTGACTTGGTCCTAGGGCCCACTGTCAGTGACTTAGGGTGGTTTAACTGGCGGGTTTAGTTGTTAATGACGGCCACGTCAACCCGCCGGAGTTTTCGCCGGCGACGACCTCGGCCCACGGCGGAAGATCGCCGGAACGGCCTAGAGGCCACGGCTTGGCGCACAGAGGGCACTGGCAGGTAGCCCGTGCACGGGCGCATCCAGCCGCGCACAGGAGAGGCCGTGAGGACGGCGGAGCTCGCCGGAGTCGAGCTCAGGGCGGCGGCCGGAGTCGGGCCTCGAGCGAACGCGGTGCTGCGGGGCACGAGAGGATAGGGGAGGAGGTGGAATCGAGGCGGGAGCTCACAGCGGAGGCAGCGGCGGCGTCAGCGGGCTCGGGGACGAGTCGGAGACGACGGGGCGGCGAGGACGATCTGCGGCGGCCGGCGACGAAGAGGACGGCGAGGGCGACTCTACGGGGCACTCCGGCTCGCGTGGCTCGGCGAGGAGGCAGCTAGCGACGAGGCGGAGCAGCTGGGCTTGTCGGAGAGGCGAGGGAGCGGCTGTGGGTGCGGCAGCAGCGGGCGTCGGCGACGAGCTCCGCTCGGGGAGGGGGAAGAGGGGGATCCAGAGGGGGGGGGGAAATGAGCGAGCGGCGGGGCGTCGCGTGGCGACGTGCGGGACGTCCAGCGTCGGGGGGGGCCAGGCAGGCAGGTGGCGTGGCGGCACGGCCGTGCGCGCGCGCCGGCCACACGCCCGGCCGACTGGCGCCAGGAGGACGACGGCGCTGGTGGGCTGGCCCAGCTGGGCCGCACAGGAGCGGGCCTCAGCTAGCACAGGTAGGCTTTTTTTTAATTTTGTTTTCTTTCCTATTTCTTTGCAACTTTGTGGAATTATTTAAAGTACTTAGGCTCCTCCAAAAATTCTCAAACTGCACATGCTTGCTATTTAAAATATAGACAACATGAAACATTTCTGTTTGAGAATATTTGAACATTTAAAATATTTTTATAAATTTTAAATGCCCAAATTCAAATACTTATGTGTTAATTCAATAACCTTCTGTTGACCTAGAAAAATGTGCACTATTTTTGCCAGGGGGTTTAATCCAAGACAAAGAGGGTGAACATTTTAGAAGGGCATTTCAGGTTCATTGAAAAAGATTTTAGTAAACCCTAGTTGATTCAGAAGGGGTGCTGGGGGTTCCTGCCTTCCCCATTTCAATTTTCTGTCAAAGGTAAACATGATGCACACTCTAATGCATGAACTAGCTAGGATGTGACAACTCACCCCCACTCAAAAGAATCTCGTCCCGAGATTTAGGTTCCTCCGGAAAGAAGGCGGGATACTCAAGTCGAAGACGATCCTCCCTTTCCCATGTAGCCTCTTGCTCGGAATGGTGTGACCATTGAACCTTGAGGAACTTGATATTGTGGCGTCGAGTGGTACGCTCGGCTTGATCAAGGATACGAACGGGGTATTCTCGATAAGTGAGGTTGTTTTGGAGATCAAGCGTTTCGTGGTCTACTCCACGGATAGGATCCGAGAAGCAACGCCTGAGTTGAGAAACGTGGAAGACATCATGAACTCTGGAGAGGTGCGGAGGTAGATCCAATTGGTAGGCAACTTCTCCTCGTTTGGCAAGAATGCGAAAAGGTCCAATGTAACGAGGAGCCAATTTGCCTTTGATACCGAATCGATGGGTTCCCTTTAAAGGGGTAACCCGAAGGTAAGCCATCTCACCGACTTCATAAGCCAGGGGCTTATGCTTGCGGTCGTACTGACTCTTTTGCCGGGATTGGGCGGTTTTCAACTTCTCACGAATAATGCGAACCTGCTCTTCTGCATCCTGGATCATGTCCGGGCCAAAGAGTTGTCTCTCGCCGGTTTCTGACCAGTTAAGAGGCGTTCGACATTTTCGTCCATAAAGAACTTCGAAAGGAGCTTTGCCCAAGCTAGCTTGATAACTATTGTTATAAGCGAACTCGGCGAATGGTAGGCACTTCTCCCAATCCATGCCGAAAGAGATGACAGAAGCTCGGAGCATATCCTCCAGAATTTGATTGACTCGTTCCACTTGACCACTTGATTGCGGATGGAAGGCGGTGCTAAAGGAGAGACGAGTCCCCATAGCATTTTGGAAACTTTCCCAAAATCGAGAGGTGAAAAGACTTCCACGGTCCGAATTAATTTCTAATGGAACACCATGAAGAGACACTATTCGAGAGATGTATAAGTCAGCTAGCTGGCTAGCGGTTATACTCTCGCGAACAGGTAAAAAGTGGGCTACCTGGGAGAGACGATCGACAACAACGAAGATAGCATTATTCCCTCTTTTGGTCCTGGGAAACCCGGTGATGAAATCCATACCGATTTTATCCCATTTCCATTCAGGAATATCCAAGGGCTGAAGGGTGCCAGCAGGCCGTTGATGCTCTGCTTTGATTCGACGACAGACGTCGCAACTAGCAATGTATTGAGCGATTTCTCTCTTCATCCTAGTCCACCAAAACCTCTGGCGTAGGTCTTGATACATTTTAGTGCTACCGGGATGAATGGTGAGAGGGGATTCATGAGCTTCCTTAAGGATCAATTGACGCAAATGTTGTTTCTTGGGGACCACCAAGCGGTTCTCGAAGAAAACAACACCTCGTTCATCCATGGAAAAACATTTAGCAACTCCGCTAGCGATGTTTTCCTTGATGCGGGATATGCCTTTATCGCGCTTCTGGGCAGCTATGATTTGATCCGTAAGGTTAGGTTTCGCCACCAGGGTGGAAAGGAATCCCCGAGGAACAATGTGAAGGTTAAGCTTACGAAATTCCTCGTGGAGAAGTGGTTGACCTTGTTGTAGCATCAGGTTGTTACAATAAGACTTACGACTTAGTGCATCAGCCATGACATTGGCTTTGCCCGGGGTGTAAGTTATTCCTAAGTCGTAATCCGAGATCAACTCGACCCAACGTCTTTGCCTGAGATTCAAATCCGGTTGGGTGAAGATATATTTCAGACTTTGGTGATCAGTGTAGATTTCGCAACGATTACCCAAAAGGTAATGTCGCCAGGTTTTGAGTGCATGGACTACTGCTGCAAGCTCCAGATCATGTGTGGGATAATTATCCTCATGTGGACGCAACTGTCGAGATGCGTAGGCAATTGACGATCTTGCATGAGTATGCAACCTAGTCCTTGTCGCGAGGCGTCGCAATAGATAACAAAGTCCTTTGAAAAATCTGGTGGTACCAGCACGGGAGCAGACGTCAGGTGTCTTTTCAGTTCCTGAAAGCTGAACTCGCACTGTGGGGTCCACTCGAACTTTTTATCTTTCTTGAGGAGTTCAGTTAGAGGCTTAGCAACCTTGGAGAAATTCTCGACGAAGCGGCGGCAGTAGCTCGCTAGACCAAGAAAACTCCGAACTTGCTTGACCGTTTCAGGTGAAGTCCAGTCAAGGACGGCTTGAACTCGCTCGGGATTGACAGCAATGCCCTTACCAGAAATTACATGGCCCAGATAGGTCACTTCTGGCAACCAGAATTCGCACTTGGAGAATTTGGCATAAAGGCGATGCTCTCGAAGTTTCGTCAATACTAGCCTTAGATGTTCGGCATGTTCTTCCTCATTCTTGGAGTAGATGAGTATATCATCGAGGTATACCACGACGAATTTGTCCAAGTACTCCATGAAGATCGAGTTCATTAACCGAGAGAAGGTGGCTGGAGCATTGGTTAAACCGAAGGACATGACGGTGTACTCGTATTGGCCGTAACGAGTGACAAAGGCCGTTTTGGGAATGTCCCCGTTCTTGATTTTGATTTGATGGTAGCCCAACCTCAAATCCATCTTGGAGAAGACTGAGGATCCTGCGAGCTGATCATACAGATCGTTGATCCTGGGGAGCGGATACTTGTTCTTGATAGTGACCAGATTGACAGGTCGGTAATCCACAACCATCCGATCCGTTCCATCCTTCTTCTTAACGAAGAGGATGGGGCAAGCCCATGGGGATGAACTAGGACGGATGAAACCCTTTTGCAAGGCCTCATCGAGTTGTTTCTTAAGCTCAGCTAGTTCTAGGGGTGCCATCTTATAAGGTCTTCTAGAGATTGGGACAGTTCCTGGGACAAGGTCTATCACGAACTCGACATCTCTGTCAGGTGGAACACCTGGCAGTTCCTCTGGAAAGACATCTGGGAAGTCACGGACTACCGGAATATCTTCGAGGTCTGGAAGGGGGTTGGCATTTAGGGAGTAAAGCTGACGCTTCGACACTCGGGTCAAAACATTGACTGTCTTGCCCGATGGATGGGTAAGTTGAACAGTTCTAGCCGAGCAATCAATCTTGGCGTAATGGGCTGACATCCAGTCCATACCCAAGATGATGTTTATGTCCGAAGACTTGAGAGCTATTAGTGATGCGAGAAAGACTAATCTATCGACAAGAATTTCATTTCCATGGCTGATTCTAGAGGTTTGCCATCTAGAACCGGGAGTTTGAATCTCCATGGAGGTGGACATGTCACTAAAAGTAGTGTTGTGCAGACGAGCATAGCTCTCAGAAATAAATGAATGAGATGCTCCAGTATCAAAGAGAATAGTTGCCGGATGGCAATTTACAAGGAGCGTACCGAGAACGACGTTGGGGTCCTCCTGGGTTTCTTCAGCTGAAACGTAGTTGACATGGCCACGAGCAGTGGCGGCTGGCTTGGCGACGAGCACCTTTGCTGTTGACTTGCCACGTCCAACAGACTTTCCGAACTGGTTGGGGTTGTTCTGGGGACACTCACGGATGTAGTGGCCCGGCTCACCACACTTGAAGCAAGTTATCATATTGGGGCGTGGAGCAGTATTGGCAGTGGGGCCACCAAAAGTCCTGGGCGGCACATATGGCTGATTGGGGCGAGGCGCCTCAAAGGATGGCCTCGGAGTATACCTGGGTGGCATAGCAGAATTTGGGATCCAGACCCGGCGCTTCTGAGATCCAGAACCGGATGAAGATCCATAGTCACGGGAGTGCTTGCGTGAAGCTTCGAAGTCATTCTGCCCTGTCTCGGCACTGATGGCCTTGTTGACTAGCCTCGGGAAAGAAGTGCAATCGTGCAGACGAAGGTCGCGACGGAGCTCAGGGCTAAGTCCCTTGCGGAACCTTGCCTGCTTTTTGGCGTCGGTAGATACCTCTTCGGGAGCATAGCGTGCAAGCCTTCCAAATTCACGACTGTATGCATCCACAGTCAGCTTCCCCTGGGTGAAGTTACAGAACTCCTCCCTCTTGCGATCCATAAGTCCTTCCGGGATATGGTGCTCACGAAAGGCAGCACTGAAGTCAGCCCAGGTAGTGAGTTGGCCGACCAGACGCATAGTCTCATAATTTTCCCACCAAAGACTGGCAGGACCTTCGAGGTGGTAGGCAGCAAAGGTGACCTTGTCATTTTCAGCTACGTTGGCAGAACGTAGCTTGTGGGCGATGCTGCGGAGCCAGTCATCCGCATCGAGAGGTTCGATGGAATGGTTGAACTTTGGCGGGTACAGCTTGACAAAGTCATTGATGGACACTGGATTGACCCTTTGCTGACGTGCAGTGTTTTGTTCAATCCGCTCCAGCAAGCGGTTGGTGTCACGCCTGTTGCGCTCTGCCTCTAGCATCACTTCGGCTAGAGAAGGTGGTTGAGGCAGACTTTCCTCTCTAGCAGCACTAGCTTCTCCCTGCTCCGGAGCAGCAGGGTTGTTGCGAGTGTTGACCATCCTAGAAAAACAAAGCAACGATTTAGACAAGGATGGCAAAATCTGGCCAAGGAAGTGCGAAATGTAATGGACAACAAGGAATGCAGAGATGTTCATCCGTATGACAGGGTAATATAAAGCCATATATTAGCCAACAGTCATACACACCATACATAGATTAGTACAAGCCCGGCTGAAGTACCACTATGATGAAAGACGTTACATCACATCGGAGGCATTCCAAGCTCCTATACATTATTTAACTACACCTCCGGCATCGATACACACCAAGTCATATTCCACGGGTCACGCAGGACGGTGGACATACAACTGTTACAATACTAGCGAGACTACTACTAGCTCAGGCAGCTCCGTAGAAGTCCTCATAGAAGTCACCACCCAGACCTGGAAGTGGAACATGGTCATCTTGGAACAGACGGTCACGCGGTGCTTGTGGACCATAGGGACTTGGGTGCGGCCTTGGTCCAACAGACGGCGGCAGACAAGGTCCACGAGGAGGAGTGATACCTCCCACCTCACGCCATTCCATGAAGTCCGGCAGACTAGCCCGTACAGGATACAAGTCCCTCGTGTCCATGTATCCGGCTTGCACCGCGGGTGCAAACCTTGTCAAAGTGGCCCAATGATCAGCACGAGCGTTAAAAAGTTCCATACGCAAGGCCCGGTTTTCACGGTCCTTGTCTTCCAACATCTCAGCAGTGGTGGAAAGAAGTGAGTTCTCATCAGATGCATCACTGTACATAGCCTGGAGGTAACCATGCGCTCCAGGAAAGGACGCTGGCATGTAGCGAAAATCAGTGTTGCTCAACAAAGCAGTTCTGGATCGAATAATGGTCATCATCGAGTAGGCTGCATCTGGAACAGCCATTCCAAAAGTGATCCCGAGGCCATAAGAACAGTGAAGTGGTTCCGTGGCTCCGGGATAAGCTGGATATATTCTGACCGTGCACAGATACTGGCTCTGGTTGAAGTCTCTAAACTGCTCTTCGACGGTGTATTCAGGGTACCAACGGTAACCTGACTCCACCATCACTCGAACCAACATGGCGGTATGACCACATATGCCAATGCAACGGGTCAGTCGAACCACTTGGTTCTGGGGACGGGTAGCCATCTGAAAGCACAAAATAGTGCAAAGGCATTAGAAATTCCGGAAGAAATTGGACAGCATAACGGCTGTAAATGCTCAGAAAAAGACTTGAGACATCCACAACAGTTTGCGAAACCACTCAACAACATCATATCAAGGTTCTGGTTCAAATGGCAACATACTAAACTTTAGTAGAACTGAACCGGGTTGTAACCAACAATCCTATAAGTTACTACGGATTTAGTAACACGTGAACCTGATAGAGAGAAGAGAGCCTAGTCCTTAACCCACGTAGAATGAGAAGAGAATGACTCAGAATAGAGGGCAGAAGGTAAAGGAGTAAAAGAGCCTTACGTTCCCTCCCACAATCAATTCCCCTACATATAACTAAAGCATTTCTAGACTCGACATCGACCAGTTTGGCTTAGCGAACCTACAGGCAGTCCGGCTATGATACCAACGCTGTCAGGACCCCGATTCTAAGCCACATCGATCCAGCGTGTAACACATCATATCACTTTGCGGCCTCACGCACGGTACTCCCACGGGTGCCACCTTACCTGGCCCGGGACCGTTTGCGCCTTTTGGCTCACGTATATGATAGTGTCGCTAGCATCCATATGACAGAGAACCCGGGCCGACATGGCTAGTCGTGAACCCAAAGCGGCGCTAGCCTATGAGGACAGGCATACATGAATCACTTCGAACATGTCGGTCATCAACGTATCTATTCGGGCTGTAGCACTGGGCTAACAGGACTCCGGTAACCCGGGCTGTAGCAGGCTAGGCAGGACTCCGAATATCAGCGCGTGACATTTCCCCTAAGGGACAGACATAGGAACGACGTGAAACACATGCCGGCCAGTCAAGTGTCCAAGCAGTAGTGCTGGGCTAACAGGACTCCGGTGAACCGGGCTGTAGCGGACTACTATCGCTCAGAAGCACAAGACTTACATTTCCCCATATGAAAGGCTGCCAAGGATAAACAACTAGATAGTCGGATCCCACTCATACCAAGCATTTCAATCATACACACAATATGCCCGATATGAGTAAATACAACATGGCATCACAACAGTACTCTACGACTCAAGTACTTTATTTAGAAGGCTCCGAGGAGCCATACATATCATCCATACAGATAGGGGTCACATGACCCAACACTCAAGTCATACAAACATACAAGCACATGCGGAAGCAAACTAGTCTGAGTACAGACACTAGAAAGAAAGAAGGCTTGACGTAGCCTATCTATCTACATCGACCCTTCACAAGTCTTGGATCACCACCTGGGTGATAAGTCACTCGTCAACGTCGAGGTCTACATAAAACCCATCAGAGGGGTTGGTGCAGTCGTCTGAAAAACATGAATATAGCAACATGAGTACGGAGGTACTCAGCAAGTCTTACAACAGAATCCTATCATACATGCACATTCTCAAGAAGGTAGTGGGGTTAATGCAGCAAGCCAGCTTTGACCCTTGGCTAGCTATCCTACGACAGACACAACTTGTAAAGCATTTGTCGCACACGAGTCCACTATCACCATCACAATACTCCACCGTGGATCCTCTCTCGCCATCCTACGAGAGGGCCATCCGCGGTACTCACACTTATCTTGAGGATTTTAGTAGTATCCATTTCATTGTCTATGAACTGATATGAGCGAACCAGAAGTCCATTACCGCGGACACGGCTATTCGAATAGATTATTTATAACCCTGCAGGGGTGTACTTCTTCACACATGTTTCCACCACTTAGCGTCTGCACACGACATGTGCTCGGCAGACTTCAAGCGAAAGCTGACGTGGGTGTAGACCACGACCTACCCAAACACTCAAGTCTCTAGTCCAGGTTTATCGCCTATTCGGGTTCCATCCGCAGGGAGTCCGGCCGAGGTTTCCACTAACGGCCCCGAACGATGTGAACAGGGTTCCGAGACACCAAACGGGCGCCCGGTTGACCCGGCCACGTGCCTACCGCAACACAGCCCACCCCGATGGTCAGCGCCGCGTGCGGCCCCCAGCATACTACAAACACCAGAAACTACTTGCAACTCCTGGACAGAGAACAGGGGTGATTAAGAAGTCGAGCGGGGTCATATTTCAGGGCCCAATGTGTGGTAGTAGCTGAATCATGGATCACAAACACAGATCTCAGTTCTTAGGGACGGCCTCAATGAAACAACCCACCATGTACTCCTACATGGCCTTTCATCAATTCCTTTACCAAATCGTGTTCAACACTTCCACACTTTCGACAACGACCCAACCTTTCACTCCGGATCATCATCCCGATGAACCAGACCTGACACAACTCTAAGCATAGCAAGCATAGCATGGTAGGAACACACACACATGTATTGGCTCAATCAACTCCTACACATGCTAGTGGGTTTCATCTAGTTACTGTGGCAATGACAGGTCATGCAAAGGAAGTGGGTTCAACTACCGCAACACACAGCAGTTTGAAACGCGTTGTCTTAATGCAGTAAACAAGGGCAGAAGCGAGAACACGGGTTGTATCGGAATGATCAACGGGTTGCTTGCCTGATGGAGTGGTGGTGGGATACTGCCCTTCAACTGGATACTCGGGGATATCCTCGGAGGCAGAACCAACCACGAATGACACATTGCAACACAATCAATACATGACGATATGCAACAATATGATGCATGCAATGACATGGCAATATGAATGTGTCCTGGTCTTGTGCAAGTTAAACCAGAAGGAAATGACCCCATTTGAACCAAAGATTCAAATGGTAGTGCATTTATAAGATCATATTAGTGCAATATCTTATAATTCCTAAACAGTGGGTTTAACTTGTTTTAACATGCATGAAACCAGTTCCATTGGATAGATTGGATTTTTCTGATAGATTTTCATGTATAGAACTTTGCATTTGGAGTTACAGATAATTTTCTATGAATTTTTGAAGTTTGAACTATTTTCTAGATTTTCCTGTATAAAAATAAATCCAGCAAAATAATAACTGCGTCAGCACTGTGTCATGCTTGCGTCAGCAGTCAACCCCGCTGACTGGGTCAAACCTGACGTGTGGGGGCCACACGTCAGTGACACAGGGGCTAATCCCGGTCAAACCCCGCGCTGACTGGGGTTTGACTTGGTCCTAGGGCCCACTGTCAGTGACTTAGGGTGGTTTAACTGGCGGGTTTAGTTGTTAATGACGGCCACGTCAACCCGCCGGAGTTTTCGCCGGCGACGACCTCGGCCCACGGCGGAAGATCGCCGGAACGGCCTAGAGGCCACAGCTTGGCGCACAGAGGGCACTGGCAGGTAGCCCGTGCACGGGCGCATCCAGCCGCGCACAGGAGAGGCCGTGAGGACGGCGGAGCTCGCCAGAGTCGAGCTCAGGGCGGCGGCCGGAGTCGGGCCTCGAGCGAACGCGGTGCTGCGGGGCACGAGAGGACAGGGGAGGAGGTGGAATCGAGGCGGGAGCTCACAGCGGAGGCAGCGGCGGCGTCAGCGGGCTCGGGGACGAGTCGGAGACGACGGGGCGGCGAGGACGATCTGCGGCGGCCGGCGACGAAGAGGACGGCGAGGGCGACTCTACGGGGCACTCCGGCTCGCGTGGCTCGGCGAGGAGGCAGCTAGCGACGAGGCGGAGCAGCTGGGCTTGTCGGAGAGGCGAGGGAGCGGCTGTGGGTGCGGCAGCAGCGGGCATCGGCGACGAGCTCCGCTCGGGGAGGGGGAAGAGGGGGATCCAGAGGAGGGGGGAAAATGAGCGAGCGGCGGGGCGTCGCGTGGCGACGTGCGGGACGTCCAGCGTCGGGGGGGGAGGGCCAGGCAGGCAGGTGGCGTGGCGGCACGGCCGTGCGCGCGCGCCGGCCACACGCCCGGCCGACTGGCGCCAGGAGGACGACGGCGCTGGTGGGCTGGCCCAGCTGGGCCGCACAGGAGCGGGCCTCAGCTAGCACAGGTAGGCTTTTTTTTAATTTTGTTTTCTTTCCTATTTCTTTGCAACTTTGTGGAATTATTTAAAGTACTTAGGCTCCTCCAAAAATTCTCAAACTGCACATGCTTGCTATTTAAAATATAGACAACATGAAACATTTCTGTTTGAGAATATTTGAACATTTAAAATATTTTTATAAATTTTAAATGCCCAAATTCAAATACTTATGTGTTAATTCAATAACCTTCTGTTGACCTAGAAAAATGTGCACTATTTTTGCCAGGGGGTTTAATCCAAGACAAAGAGGGTGAACATTTTAGAAGGGCATTTCAGGTTCATTGAAAAAGATTTTAGTAAACCCTAGTTGATTCAGAAGGGGTGCTGGGGGTTCCTGCCTTCCCCATTTCAATTTTCTGTCAAAGGTAAACATGATGCACACTCTAATGCATGAACTAGCTAGGATGTGACAACTCACCCCCACTCAAAAGAATCTCGTCCCGAGATTTAGGTTCCTCCGGAAAGAAGGCGGGATACTCAAGTCGAAGACGATCCTCCCTTTCCCATGTAGCCTCTTGCTCGGAATGGTGTGACCATTGAACCTTAAGGAACTTGATATTGTGGCGTCGAGTGGTACGCTCGGCTTGATCAAGGATACGAACGGGGTATTCTCGATAAGTGAGGTTGTTTTGGAGATCAAGCGTTTCGTGGTCTACTCCACGGATAGGATCCGAGAAGCAACGCCTGAGTTGAGAAACGTGGAAGACATCATGAACTCTGGAGAGGTGCGGAGGTAGATCCAATTGGTAGGCAACTTCTCCTCGTTTGGCAAGAATGCGAAAAGGTCCAATGTAACGAGGAGCCAATTTGCCTTTGATACCGAATCGATGGGTTCCCTTTAAAGGGGTAACCCGAAGGTAAGCCATCTCACCGACTTCATAAGCCAGGGGCTTATGCTTGCGGTCGTACTGACTCTTTTGCCGGGATTGGGCGGTTTTCAACTTCTCACGAATAATGCGAACCTGCTCTTCTGCATCCTGGATCATGTCCGGGCCAAAGAGTTGTCTCTCGCCGGTTTCTGACCAGTTAAGAGGCGTTCGACATTTTCGTCCATAAAGAACTTCGAAAGGAGCTTTGCCCAAGCTAGCTTGATAACTATTGTTATAAGCGAACTCGGCGAATGGTAGGCACTTCTCCCAATCCATGCCGAAAGAGATGACAGAAGCTCGGAGCATATCCTCCAGAATTTGATTGACTCGTTCCACTTGACCACTTGATTGCGGATGGAAGGCGGTGCTAAAGGAGAGACGAGTCCCCATAGCATTTTGGAAACTTTCCCAAAATCGAGAGGTGAAAAGACTTCCACGGTCCGAATTAATTTCTAATGGAACACCATGAAGAGACACTATTCGAGAGATGTATAAGTCAGCTAGCTGGCTAGCGGTTATACTCTCGCGAACAGGTAAAAAGTGGGCTACCTTGGAGAGACGATCGACAACAACGAAGATAGCATTATTCCCTCTTTTGGTCCTGGGAAACCCGGTGATGAAATCCATACCGATTTTATCCCATTTCCATTCAGGAATATCCAAGGGCTGAAGGGTGCCAGCAGGCCGTTGATGCTCTGCTTTGATTCGACGACAGACGTCGCAACTAGCAATGTATTGAGCGATTTCTCTCTTCATCCTAGTCCACCAAAACCTCTGGCGTAGGTCTTGATACATTTTAGTGCTACCGGGATGAATGGTGAGAGGGGATTCATGAGCTTCCTTAAGGATCAATTGATGCAAATGTTGTTTCTTGGGGACCACCAAGCGGTTCTCGAAGAAAACAACACCTCGTTCATCCATGGAAAAACATTTAGCAACTCCGCTAGCGATGTTTTCCTTGATGCGGGATATGCCTTTATCGCGCTTCTGGGCAGCTATGATTTGATCCGTAAGGTTAGGTTTCGCCACCAGGGTGGAAAGGAATCCCCGAGGAACAATGTGAAGGTTAAGCTTACGAAATTCCTCGTGGAGAAGTGGTTGACCTTGTTGTAGCATCAGGTTGTTACAATAAGACTTACGACTTAGTGCATCAGCCATGACATTGGCTTTGCCCGGGGCACGAGAGGACAGGGGAGGAGGTGGAATCGAGGCGGGAGCTCACAGCGGAGGCAGCGGCGGCGTCAGCGGGCTCGGGGACGAGTCGGAGACGACGGGGCGGCGAGGACGATCTGCGGCGGCCGGCGACGAAGAGGACGGCGAGGGCGACTCTACGGGGCACGCCGGCTCGCGTGGCTCGGCGAGGAGGCAGCTAGCGACGAGGCGGAGCAGCTGGGCTTGTCGGAGAGGCGAGGGAGCGGCTGTGGGTGCGGCAGCAGCGGGCGTCGGCGACGAGCTCCGCTCGGGGAGGGGGAAGAGGGGGATCCAGAGGAGGGGGGAAAATGAGCGAGCGGCGGGGCGTCGCATGGCGACGTGCGGGACGTCCAGCGTCGGGGGGGGAGGGCCAGGCAGGCAGGTGGCGTGGCGGCACGGCCGTGCGCGCGCGCCGGCCACACGCCCGGCCGACTGGCGCCAGGAGGACGACGGCGCTGGTGGGCTGGCCCAGCTGGGCCGCACAGGAGCGGGCCTCAGCTAGCACAGGTAGGCTTTTTTTTAATTTTGTTTTCTTTCCTATTTCTTTGCAACTTTGTGGAATTATTTAAAGTACTTAGGCTCCTCCAAAAATTCTCAAACTGCACATGCTTGCTATTTAAAATATAGACAACATGAAACATTTCTGTTTGAGAATATTTGAACATTTAAAATATTTTTATAAATTTTAAATGCCCAAATTCAAATACTTATGTGTTAATTCAATAACCTTCTGTTGACCTAGAAAAATGTGCACTATTTTTGCCAGGGGGTTTAATCCAAGACAAAGAGGGTGAACATTTTAGAAGGGCATTTCAGGTTCATTGAAAAAGATTTTAGTAAACCCTAGTTGATTCAGAAGGGGTGCTGGGGGTTCCTGCCTTCCCCATTTCAATTTTCTGTCAAAGGTAAACATGATGCACACTCTAATGCATGAACTAGCTAGGATGTGACAGTTGTCCAGTCGGGAGTGATGACTACAACTTCCATAATCTGGTCGACCACGGCTGGAATCTCCACTTCAGTCGGATCGTTGGCGCTCCTTGGCTGCGGAGGTTCTTCTGTGAAAGGATCTTCCTGTACTGATGGCATACGAATGTGCTCTAAACACACGTCACTGGGGATGGCTTCTCTCTTGGACCCAATTTTCGCCAAGTCATCTGCGGCTTGGTTTTTCAGTCGGGGTATATGATGGAGCTCTAACCCCTCAAATCTCTTTTCCAACTTTCTCACCGCGTTGCAATATCCCGTCATGGCTGGGCTTCGGACATCCCACTCTTTCATCACTTGATTAACAACCAGATCTGAGTCGCCATAGACCATAAGGCGACGGACGCCGAGTGAAATGGCCATACGTAATCCATATAGGAGTGCTTCATATTCTGCCTCATTGTTGGAGGAATCAAAGTGAATCTGGAGGACATATTTGAGCTTATCTCCTCGGGGGGAAACCAGTACAACCCCCGCACCGGACCCATTCAACATCTTGGAGCCATCAAAAAACATAGTCCAGTGTTCCGAGTGAACTTGAGTCGGAAGTTGTTGTTCAGTCCACTCGGCGAGGAAATCAGCTATTGCTTGGGACTTGATAGCTTTCTTTGCCTCGAACTTGATATCAAGAGGAAGAAGTTCAATTGCCCATTTTGCCACTCGACCGGTTGCATCTCTGTTATGAAGAATCTCTGATAACGGGGCGTCGCTGACGACTGTAATGGAGTGATCAGAGAAATAATGAGCAACCTTCTTCGTGGTCATGTAAATCCCGTAAACAAGCTTCTGATAGTGAGGGTATCTTTGCTTTGACGGGGTCAGAACTTCAGAAAGGTAATAAACTGGGCGCTGAACTTTGAAGGCTTTCCCTTCCTCTTCCCGCTCGACCGTAAGAACGGTACTAACGACTTGTCCAGTGGCTGCAATGTAAAGCAACAATGGCTCTTTGCTGACAGGGGCAGCAAGCACCGGCTGGGTGGAGAGCAGGGCTTTTAGCTCTGCAAACGCTGCATCAGCTTCTGGAGTCCACTCGAACTTGTCTGACTTCTTCATCAGTCGGTAAAGAGGCAGTGTCTTTTCACCGAGCCTGGAGATGAATCGACTTAAAGCGGCCAAGCATCCAGTAAGTTTCTGGACGTCGTGCACACGCACAGGGCATTTCATTCGGAGTATAGTGCCAACTTTTTCAGGGTTAGCATCGATTCCTCGTTCGGAAACGAGAAAACCGAGTAACTTTCCTCCAGGGACTCCGAACATGCATTTTGACGGATTAAGCTTGATATCATACCTCCTGAGATTGGCAAATGTTTCAGTAAGGTCAGTCAACAGGTCGGAACCTTTTCGCGACTTGACCACTATATCATCCATGTATGCTTCTACATTCCGACTGGTTTGTGTGATCAGGCACTTTTGAATCATGCTCATGAATGTAGCTCCAGCATTCTTGAGACCGAAAGGCATGGTAACATAACAGAAGCACCCGAACGGGGTGATGAAAGCCGTTTTTATTTCATCGGGTCCATACAGACGGATCTGATAGTATCCGGAGTAAGCATCTAAAAAAGACAACCTCTCACATCCTGCAGTCGAGTCGACTATTTGGTCGATGCGAGGAAGAGGGAAATGATCTTTCGGGCAGGCCCGATTGACATGTTTGAAATCGATGCACATGCGCAACGATTTGTCCTTCTTCGGGACCATTACAACGTTGGCGAGCCACTCGGAGTGGAAAATCTCGCGAATGAAACCTGCCGCTAAGAGTCGAGCCACCTCTTCGCCAATGGCCTTTCTCTTTTGTACGGCGGACCGTCGAAGATGTTCCTTAACTGGTTTGACCTTTGGGTCGACTCGAAGGCGGTGCTCAGCCAATCCTCTGGGAACACCCGGCATGTCAGCAGGCTTCCATGCAAAGATGTCCCAGTTCTCACGGAGGAACTGGATGAGCGCTTCTTCCTATTTAGAGTCGAGTGTAGTGGAGATATTGGTCGGAGCTGCATTGGGGTCAGTCGGGTGGATGTGAACCTGTTTTGTCTCACCGGACGACTGAAATGCTGACTCCGTGGCGGGCTTCTTGGCTCGTAACAAATCACTCGGGTCTGCAGTCCTCTGGTACTCCTGTAACTCCATTTCGGCCATCTGAGCATCAGCAATTTTGGAGCCCTTCTGGAAGCACTCTTCTGCCTTCTTCTGATTACCCGTGATAGTGATCACACCTCTGGGACCGGGCATCTTCAATTTGAGGTACACGTAGCATGGTCGGGCCATGAAACGAGCATATGCTGGCCTTCCAAGAATGGCGTGGTATGCACTCTGAAAATCCACGACCTCAAAGGTTAACTTTTCCTTCCGGAAATTCTTCGCGTCACCAAAAACTACATCGAGAGCGATTTGGCCGAGTGACTCAGCCTTCTTTCCAGGAATGACTCCGTGGAAGCTCATGTTACTGGTGCTGAGTCTGGACATCGGAATGCCCATCCCTTTCAGTGTCTCTGCGTACAACAAGTTCAAACCACTGCCACCATCCATCAGCACTTTGGTTAGTCGAGTGCCTTCAATGACTGGGTCGACCACCAACGCTTGCCTCCCTGGGGTAGCAATATGAGTCGGGTGGTCGGACTGGTCGAAGGTGATGGCAGTCTGGGACCATTTCAAATAATTGGGTGTCGCCGGAGCGACCATGTTCACTTCTCGATTGATGACCTTCAATCGACTTTTGCTTTCGACGTCAGCAAAAATCATCAAGGTGGAATTGACCTGGGGGTATTCCTCACCGCTGTCTTCCTTGTCCTCAACTTTGTCTAACTCTTTCTCTTTGTCTTTGGCCTGTTTCCCTTGAAACTGCTGCATCAGGAGTCGACATTGTCGAGTGGTATGCTTTGGGTAAATGAGTTTACCCTCCTCGTCTTTCTTCGTGTGAATGTGACACGGTAAATCCATCACATCGTTCCCATCCTGGTCTTTCACTTTCTTGGGGTTCCAGGGACCCTTGGGTTTCCCCTTAAACTTTCTTGGGGTCACAGCCAAGGCCTCTCCGGGTGCAGCTGGCTCGGCTTTGCGCTTTTGCTTCCGACTGGAGTTCCCTCTGTCGGTCTCATTAGCGGCTGCTTTATACTTGCCACTCCGGAGCCTATCTTCTTCTTCGCCGTTTGCATACTTGGTGGCAATTTCCATCATTCGACTCAATGTCATATCTCCGGTTCGACCGAATTTCAAACTCAGTTCTCTGTTCCTGACGCCTTCCTTGAAGGCACAAACTGCCTGGTGATCAGATACATTCTCGACTGTGTGATGTAAAGTGATCCACCTCTGGATATAATCCCTCAGAGTTTCACTCGACTTCTGAACACACGACTGCAATTCTGTCAACGCTGCTGGTCGCTTGCAAGTCCCTTCAAATGTCCTGACAAACACTCGGGCAAGATCCTCCCAAGTGTAAATACTGCTGGGTGCCAACTGGTTCAACCATGCTCTGGCCGACCCTTCCAACATAAGAGGCAAATGCTTCATGGCTACCTCATCGTTGCCGCCCCCAATCTTAACAGCCACTCGGTAATCCTCGAGCCAGGTGTCAGGCTTGGACTCGCCGGTGAACTTGCTAACTCCAGCCGCCAACCTGAAGTTGGGAGGAATTACTGCGGCTCTGATTGCCCTGCTGAAACATTCTGGTCCTGATACACGAGCCCTGCTGCTGGACGGAGCGTCTCTGTCGGGGCCTCCTCTGTGAGCTCTATTCCTGTCGACCAGACCTTGAACGATAATGGATCTCGCATCAAAGCCTGGTTCCTTGGGGTCGACTGGAAACCTTCGCCCAACACTGAGCTGGCGTCTGTCATCTTGCCGCCGAGAAACGTACGATCCATCCCTTGGGGGAGGAGTGGGCACTCGACGTCGATCATTGCGATCAAATTGGTGTTCATACCGCTCACGGTCTTGATATTGATCATCACACCGGTCTCTACGTTCCCCATGCCTCGGAGGCGATCCTGGACTGTGAGCCGACTGTACAGAATTCGCAACGACGGATCGACTGTGAATCCTGTTACGCGACTGAGATACCACTGAGTTCTGATCCCCCGCTGCCTGGAGCAAATCTCTGATCTGTAACAGATCTCTACCCGCCTCCGACTGAGAAGGTTGGATCGACTCTGCTACGCGAGCTGCAGCTGCTAAATTCTGAATCGGGGTTCGGTATACCTGAGTTGGTGGCTGGAAGAGGCGGCGTCGACTGGATTCGGCGACTGGCGGTCGAGCGCGCTCGTCGAGTACCCTCTGGAGATTCTCCAGTCGAGTACGTTCAGCCAGGTTGGCCAAGCGCGCCTCCTCCAAGGCGCGTGCCTCAGGGGTTTCTCCAACGATAGGAGTGTGAAGCGCGTCCATGTTCTGGCGACGAAGTTCCTCCCTCTGCAGCGAGGTGAGAGGCTCGGGTCTGTAATCTTTATGGCCCCGCGTCGGGACTCCTCCCTCGGCAACCTCTTCGGTGTGGGGAAAACCGGGGGGACTACGCGGTCCGTCGACCATCAATACCTCCGCCGCTGGATCGCGGCAATCCCGGCAAGGTACCAAAGCAATCCCGGCAAGGAACACTGGACAGCGGTCAAGAATATCCTGAAGTACCTGAAAAGGACCAAGGAAATGGTTCTCGTTTATGGAGGTGACGAAGAGCTCGTCGTAAAAGGTTACGTCGACGCTAGCTTCGACACAGATCTGGATGACTCTAAGTCACAAACCGGATACGTGTATATTTTGAATGGTGGGGCAGTAAGCTGGTGCAGTTGCAAGCAAAGCGTCGTGGCGGGATCTACATGTGAAGCGGAGTACATGGCAGCCTCGGAGGCGGCACATGAAGCAATTTGGGTGAAGGAGTTCATCACCGACCTCGGAGTCATACCCAATGCGTCGGGGCCAATCAAACTCTTCTGTGACAACACTGGAGCTATTGCACTTGCCAAGGAGCCCAGGTTTCACAAGAAGACCAGGCACATCAAGCGTCGCTTCAACTCCATTCGTGAAAATGTTCAAGATGGAGACATAGAAATTTGTAAAGTGCACACGGATCTGAATGTCGCAGATCCGTTGACTAAACCTCTCCCTAAGGCAAAACATGATCAGCACCAGAACTCTATGGGTGTTCGATTCATCACAATGTAACTAGATTATTGACTCTAGTGCAAGTGGGAGACTGTTGGAAATATGCCCTAGAGGCAATAATAAAAGCATTATTATTATATTTCCTTGTTCATGATAATTGTCTTTATTCGTGATATAATTGTGTTATCCGGAAATCGTAATACATGTGTGAATAACAGACAACAATATGTCCCTAGTGAGCCTCTAGTTGACTAGCTCGTTGATCAACAGATAGTCATGGTTTCCTGACTATGGACATTGGATGTCATTGATAACGAGATCACATCATTAGGAGAATGATGTGATGGACAAGACCCAATCCTAAACATAGCATAAGATCGCATAGTTCGTTTGCTAGAGTTTTCCAATGTCAAGTATCCTTTCCTTAGACCATGAGATCGTGTAACTCCCGGATACCGTAGGAGTGCTTTGGGTGTGCCAACGTCACAACGTAACTGGGTGACTATAAAGGTATACTATGGGTATCTCTGAAAGTGTCTGTTGGGTTGACATGGATCGATACTGGGATTTGTCACACCGCTTGATGGAGAGCTATCACCGGACCCTCTCGGTAATGCATCATCATAATGAGCTCAATGTGATCAAAGTGTTTGATCACAGGATCATGCATTACGGTACGAGAAAAGTGACTTGCCGGTAACGAGATTGAACGAGGTATTGGGATACCGACGATCGGATCTCGGGCAAGTAAAATACCGATTGACAAAGGGAATCGTATACGGGATTAATTGAATCCTGGACATCGTGGTTCATCCGATGAGATCATCATGGAGCATGTGGGAGCCAACATGGGTATCCAGATCCCGCTGTTGGTTATTGCCCGAGAGCCGTCTCGGTCATGTCTGCATGTCTCCCGAACCCGTAGGGTCTACACACTTAAGGTTCGCTGACGCTAGGGTTGTGAAGATATGAATATGCAGTAACCCGAATGTTGTTCGGAGTCCCGGATGAGATCCCGGACGTCACGAGGAGTTTCGGAATGGTCCAGAGGTAAAGAATTATATATGGAAAGTCGTCATACGGACATCGGGACAAGTTTCGGGGTTATCGGTATTGTACCGGGACCACCGGAGGGTCCCGGGGGGTCCACCGGGTGGGGCCACCTATCCCGGAGGGCCCCATGGGCTGTATGAGGAAGGGAACCAGCCCAAAGTGGGCTGGTGCGCCTCCCCCCCCCCCAAGGGCCCATGCGCCTAGGGTTGGGGGGGAACCCTAAAGGGGGCGCCCCCCTTGCTTGGGGGGCAAGTTCCCCTCCCTGGCCGCCGCCCCCCTAGGAGATTCCATCTCCTAGGGCCGGCGCCCCCCCCAAGGGGCTATATAAAGGGGGGAGGGGAGGGGGGCTGCGCACCCTTTGCCCTGGCGCCTCCCTCTCCCTCTCCAACACCTCCTCCTCCTCCTCCGTAGAGCTCGGCGAAGCCCTGTCGGAGTACTGCGACTCCACCATCACCACGCCGTCGTGCTGCTGCTGGAGTCTTCTTCCCCAACCTCTCCTTTGCCTTGCTGGATCAAGAAGAAGGAGACGTTACGCTGACCGTACGTGTGTTGAACGCGGAGGTGCCGTGCTTTCGGTGCTAGGATCTCCGGTGATTTGGATCATGGTGTGTACGACTACTTCATCCCCGTTCGTTGAACGCTTCCGCTCGCGATCTACAAAGTGGTATGTAGATGCAATCTCTCTCTCCCATGACTCGTTGCTAGATGAACTCATAGATGGATCTTGGTGAAACCGTAGGAAAAATTTTAATTTTCTGCAACGTTCCCCAACAGTGGCATCATGAGCTAGGTCTATGCGTAGTTCTCTATTGCACGAGTAGAACACAATTTGTTGTGGGCGTAGATGTTGTCAACTTTCTTGCCGCTACTAGTCTTATCTTGCTTCAGCGGTATTGTGGGATGAAGCGGCCCGGACCAACCTTACACGTACTCTTACGTGAGACCGGTTCCACCGACTAACATGCACTAGTTGCATAAGGTGGCTGGCGGGTGTCTGTCTCTCCCACTTTAGTTGGAGCGGATTCGATGAAAAGGGTCCTTATGAAGGGTAAATAGAAGTTGACAAATCACGCTGTGGCTTTCACGTAGGTAAGTAAACGTTCTTGCTAGAACCCTAATTTAGCCACGTAAAACTTGCAACAACAATTAGAGGACGTCTAACTTGTTTTTGCAGCAAGTGCTTTGTGATATGATATGGCCAAAGTTGTGATGAATGATGGATGATCTATATGTGATGTATGAGATGTTCATGCTATTGTAATAGGAATCACGACTTGCATTTTGATGAGTATGACAACCGGCAGGAGCCATAGGAGTTGTCTTTATTTTTTGTATGACCTGCGTGTCATTGAGAAACGCCATGTAAATTACTTTACTTTATTGCTAAACGCGTTAGCCATAGTAGTAGAAGTAATAGTTGGCGAGCAACTTCATGGAGACACGATGATGAAGATCATGATGATGAAGATCATGGTGTCAAGCCGGTGACAAGATGATCATGGAGCCCCAAGATGGAGATCGAAGGAGCTATGTGATATTGGCCATATCATGTCATGTTTATTATTTGATTGCATGTGATGTTTATCATGTTTTGCATCTTGTTTACTTAGAACGACGGTAGTAAATAAGATGATCCCTCATAATAATTTCAAGAAAGTGTTCCCCCTAACTGTGCACCGTTGCGACAGTTCGTTGTTTCGAAGCACCACGTGATGATCGGGTGTGATAGATTCTAACATTCACATACAACGGGTGTAAGACAGATTTACACACGCAAAACACTTAGGTTGACTTGACGAGCCTAGCATGTACAGACATGGCCTCGGAACACAGAAGACCGAAAGGTCGAGCATGAGTCGTATAGAAGATACGATCAACATGAAGATGTTCACCGATGTTGACTAGTCCGTCTCACGTGATGATCGGACACGGCCTAGTTGACTCGGATCATGTAATACTTAGATGACTAGAAGAGGGATGTCTATCTAAGTGGGAGTTCATTAAACAATTTGATTAAATGAACTTTATTATCATGAACTTAGTCTAAAAAATTTACAATATGTCTTGTAGATCAAATGGCCAACGTAGTCCTCAACTTCAACGCGTTCCTAGAGAAAACCAAGCTGAAAGACGATGGTAGCAACTATACGGACTGGGTCCGGAACCTGAGGATCATCCTCATAGCTGCCAAGAAAGATTATGTCCTACGAGCACCGCTGGGTGACGCACCTATTCTCCCTGCAGAACAAGACGTTATGAACGCTTGGCAGTCACGCTGCGATGATTACTCCCTCGTTCAGTGCGGCATGCTTTACAGCTTAGAGCCGGGGCTCCAAAAGCGTTTTGAGAGACATGGAGCATATGAGATGTTCGAAGAGCTGAAAATGGTTTTCCAAGCTCATGCCCGGGTCGAGAGATATGAAGTCTCCGACAAATTCTTTAGCTGTAAGATGGAGGAAAATGGCTCTGTCAGTGAACACATACTCAAGATGTCTGGGTTGCACAACCGCTTGACTCAACTGGAAGTTAATCTCCCGGATGAAGCGGTCATTGACAGAATCCTCCAGTCGCTTCCACCTAGCTACAAGAGCTTTGTGATGAACTACAATATGCAGGGGATGGTAAAGACCATTCCTGAGGTATATGCTATGCTGAAATCAGCAGAGGTAGAAATCAAGAAGGAGCATCAAGTGTTGATGGTGAATAAAACCACTAAGTTCAAGAAGGGCAAGGGTAAAAAGAACTTCAAGAAGGACGGCAAGGAAGTTGCCGCACCCGGTAAGCAAGTTGCCGGGAAGAAGCCAAAGAATGGACCCAAGCCCGAGACTGAGTGTTTTTATTGCATGGGAAGTGGTCACTGGAAGCGGAACTGCCCCAAATACTTAGCGGACAAGAAGGCCGGCAAAACCAAAGGTATATGTGATATACATGTAATTGATGTGTACCTTACCAGTACTCGTAGTAGCTCTTGGGTATTTGATACCGGTGCAGTTGCTCACATTTGTAACTCAAAACAGGAGTTGCGGAATAAACGGAGACTGGCGAAGGACGAGGTGACGATGCGCGTCGGGAATGGTTCCAAGGTCGATGTGATCGCCGTCGGCACGCTGCCTCTACATTTACCTACGGGATTAGTTTTAAACCTCAATAATTGTTATTTAGTGCCAAGTTTGAGCATGAACATTGTGTCTGGATCTCGTTTAATTCGAGATGGCTACTCATTTAAATCCGAGAATAATGGTTGTTCTATTTATATGAGAGATATGTTTTATGGTCATGCTCCGATGGTAAATGGTTTATTCTTAATGAATCTCGTACGTGATGATACACATATTCATAGTGTGAATACCAAAAGAGTTAAAGTTGATAACAATAGTCCCACATATTTGTGGCACTGCCGCCTTGGTCACATAGGTGTCAAACGCATGAAGAAGCTCCATGCAGATGGACTTTTAGAGTCTCTTGATTATGAATCATTTGACACGTGCGAACCATGCCTCATGGGTAAAATGACCAAGACTCCATTCTCAGGAACAATGGAGCGAGCAACCAACTTATTGGAAATCATACATACCGATGTGTGCGGTCCAATGAGTGTTGAGGCTCGCGGTGGCTATCGTTATGTTCTCACCCTCACTGATGACTTGAGTAGATATGGGTATGTCTACTTAATGAAACACAAGTTTGAGACCTTTGAAAAGTTCAAGGAATTTTAGAGTGAGGTTGAAAATCAACGTGATAGAAAGATCAAGTTTCTACGATCAGATCGTGGAGGAGAATACTTGAGTCATGAATTTGGCACACACTTAAGAAAATGTGGAATAGTTTCACAACTCACGCCGCCTGGAACACCTCAGCGTAATGGTGTGTCCAAACATCGTAATCGCACTCTGTTAGATATGGTGCGATCTATGATGTCTCTTACCGACTTACCGCTATCTTTTTGGGGCTATGCTTTAGAGACTGCCGCATTCACTTTAAATAGGGCTCCGTCGAAATCCGTTGAAACGACACCGTATGAATTATGGTTTGGGAAGAAACCTAAGCTGTCGTTTCTAAAAGTTTGGGGATGTGATGCTTATGTCAAGAAACTTCAACCTGAGAAGCTCGAACCCAAGTCGGCAAAATGCGTCTTCATAGGATACCCGAAAGAAACTGTTGGGTATACCTTCTACCTCAGATCCAAAGGCAAGATCTTTGTTGCCAAGAATGGATCCTTTCTAGAGAAAGAGTTTCTCTCGAAAGAAGTAAGTGGGAGGAAAGTAGAACTTGATGAAGTGTTACCTCTTGAACCGGAAAATGGCGAAACTCAAGAAAATGTTCCTGAGGTGCCTGCACCGACTAGAGAGGAAATTAATGATGATGATCAAGATACTTCTAATCAAGCTCCTACTGAAATTCGAAGGTCCACAAGGACACGTTCCGCACCAGAGTGGTACGGGAACCCTGTCTTGGAAATCATGTTGTTAGACAACGGTGAACCTTCGAACTATGAGGAAGCAATGGCGGGCCCGGATTCCGACAAATGGCTGGAAGCCATGAAATCCGAGATAGGATCCATGTATGAAAACAAAGTATGGACTTTGACTGACTTGCCCGTTGAACGGCGAGCCATAGAAAATAAATGGATCTTTAAGAAGAAGACAGACGCGGATGGTAATGTGACCATCTATAAAGCTCGGCTTGTCGCTAAGGGTTATCGACAAGTTCAAGGGGTTGACTACGATGAGACTTTCTCACCGGTAGCGAAGCTGAAGTCCGTCCGAATCATGTTAGCAATTGCCACATTCTACGATTATGAAATATGGCAAATGGACGTCAAAACGGCATTCCTTAATGGTTTCCTTAAGGAAGAATTGTATATGATGCAGCCGGAAGGTTTTGTCGATCCTAAGAATGCTGACAAGGTGTGCAAGCTCCAACGCTCGATTTATGGGCTGGTGCAAGCATCTCGGAGTTGGAACATTCGCTTTGATGAGATGATCAAAGCGTTTGGGTTTACACAGACTTATGGAGAAGCCTGTGTTTACAAGAAAGTGAGTGGGAGCTCTGTAGCATTTCTCATATTATATGTAGACGACATACTTTTGATGGGAAATGATATAGAACTCTTGGACAGCATTAAGGCCTACTTGAATAAAAGTTTTTCAATGAAGGACCTTGGAGAAGCTGCTTATATATTAGGCATCAAGATCTATAGAGATAGATCAAGACGCCTCATAGGTCTTTCACAAAGCACATACCTTGATAAGATATTGAAGAAGTTCAATATGGATCAATCTAAGAAGGGGTTCTTACCTGTGTTACAAGGTGTGAAATTGAGCTCAGCTCAATGTCCGACCACGGCAGAAGATATAGAAGAGATGAGTGTCATCCCCTATGCCTCAGCCATAGGTTCTATTATGTATGCCATGCTGTGTACCATACCTGATGTAAACCTTGCCGTAAGTTCGGTAGGAAGGTACCAAAGCAATCCCGGCAAGGAACACTGGACAGCGGTCAAGAATATCCTGAAGTACCTGAAAAGGACCAAGGAAATGGTTCTCGTTTATGGAGGTGACGAAGAGCTCGTCGTAAAAGGTTACGTCGACGCTAGCTTCGACACAGATCTGGATGACTCTAAGTCACAAACCGGATACGTGTATATTTTGAATGGTGGGGCAGTAAGCTGGTGCAGTTGCAAGCAAAGCGTCGTGGCGGGATCTACATGTGAAGCGGAGTACATGGCAGCCTCGGAGGCGGCACATGAAGCAATTTGGGTGAAGGAGTTCATCACCGACCTCGGAGTCATACCCAATGCGTCGGGGCCAATCAAACTCTTCTGTGACAACACTGGAGCTATTGCACTTGCCAAGGAGCCCAGGTTTCACAAGAAGACCAGGCACATCAAGCGTCGCTTCAACTCCATTCATGAAAATGTTCAAGATGGAGACATAGAAATTTGTAAAGTGCACACGGATCTGAATGTCGCAGATCCGTTGACTAAACCTCTCCCTAAGGCAAAACATGATCAGCACCAGAACTCTATGGGTGTTCGATTCATCACAATGTAACTAGATTATTGACTCTAGTGCAAGTGGGAGACTGTTGGAAATATGCCCTAGAGGCAATAATAAAAGCATTATTATTATATTTCCTTGTTCATGATAATTGTCTTTATTCGTGCTATAATTGTGTTATCCGGAAATCGTAATACATGTGTGAATAACAGACAACAATATGTCCCTAGTGAGCCTCTAGTTGACTAGCTCGTTGATCAACAGATAGTCATGGTTTCCTGACTATGGACATTGGATGTCATTGATAACGAGATCACATCATTAGGAGAATGATGTGATGGACAAGACCCAATCCTAAACATAGCATAAGATCGCATAGTTCGTTTGCTAGAGTTTTCCAATGTCAAGTATCCTTTCCTTAGACCATGAGATCGTGTAACTCCCGGATACCGTAGGAGTGCTTTGGGTGTGCCAAACGTCACAACGTAACTGGGTGACTATAAAGGTATACTACGGGTATCTCTGAAAGTGTCTGTTGGGTTGACATGGATCGATACTGGGATTTGTCACTCCGCTTGACGGAGAGCTATCACCGGGCCCTCTTGGTAATGCATCATCATAATGAGCTCAATGTGATCAAAGTGTTTGATCACAGGATCATGCATTACGGTACAAGAAAAGTGACTTTCCGGTAACGAGATTGAACGAGGTATTGGGATACCGACGATCGGATCTCGGGCAAGTAAAATACCGATTGACAAAGGGAATCGTATACGGGATTAATTGAATCCTCGACATCGTGGTTCATCCGATGAGATCATCGTGGAGCATGTGGGAGACAACATGGGTATCCAGATCCCGCTGTTGGTTATTGCCCGAGAGCCGTCTCAGTCATGTCTGCATGTCTCCCGAACCCGTAGGGTCTACACACTTAAGGTTCGGTGACGCTAGGGTTGTGAAGATATGAATATGCAGTAACCCGAATGTTGTTCGGAATCCCGGATGAGATCCCGGACATCATGAGGAGTTTCGGAATGGTCCAGAGGTAAAGATTTATATATGGGAAGTCGTCATACGGACATCGGGACAAGTTTCGGGGTTATCGGTATCAATACCGGGACCACCGGAGGGTCCCGGGGGGTCCACCGGGTGGGGCCACCTATCCCGGAGGGCCCCATGGGCTGTATGAGGAAGGGAACCAGCCCAAAGTGGGCTGGTGCGCCTCCCCCCCCCCAAGGGCCCATGCGCCTAGGGTTGGGGGGGAACCCTAAAGGGGGCGCCCCCTTGCTTGGGGGGCAAGTTCCCCTCCCTGGCCGCCGCCCCCCCTAGGAGATTCCATCTCCTAGGGCCGGCGCCCCCCCCCCCCCCCAAGGGGCTATATAAAGGGGGGAGGGGAGGGGGGCTGCGCACCCTTTGCCCTGGCGCCTCCCTCTCCCTCTCCAACACCTCCTCCTCCTCCGTAGAGCTCGGAGAAGCCCTGTCGGAGTACTGCGACTCCACCATCACCACGCCGTCGCGCTGTTGCTGGAGTCTTCTTCCCCAACCTCTCGTTTGCCTTGCTGGATCAAGAAGAAGGAGACGTTACGCTGACCGTACGTGTGTTGAACGCGGAGGTGCCGTGCTTTCGGTGCTAGGATCTCCGGTGATTTGGATCACGGTGTGTACGACTACTTCATCCCCGTTCATTGAACGCTTCCGCTCGCGATCTACAAAGTGGTATGTAGATGCAATCTCTCTCTCCCATGACTCGTTGCTAGATGAACTCATAGATGGATCTTGGTGAAACCGTAGGAAAAATTTTAATTTTCTGCAACGTTCCCCAACATGCTTGCCAGGTCGACTGGTAAGCAGCCTCTTTTAGTAAGTGACCTTGGGGAGGGTGCTCTTGGGCAGGCCCATGACCCTACCCTTGGTATATGACTTCATCAGCCGCTGACAAAGCGGCTACAGAATTAAAGACCAAACAGCTTGCCCGCGTCAGCATGAAGAGAGGTGGCCGAAGTGGAGCAAGAGCTGAACGACGCCATCGGCAAGTGCGAGGCCTTGGAGGAGAAGATAATGGCCCAAGCGGCCGAACTCGCCAAAGCCCTCCAAGAGACCAAAGAGGCGCAGACCGAGTCCCATAGTGCTTGTGCGGAGATCCGGGAGGCCAAACAGATAGCGGCCGGTAAGCCCTCTCTTTTGCAGAGTATATTTGGGGGTCAAAGATATGCCTTGCTCACTCGACTGTGGAGTTCTCCAGACACCTTTGCGAATCTTCCGAGGAGTGCCGCCGACGCCGCATAGTTCTTCCGAGCCCAGGAGGGGAACTCAACAGAGAAGCTGTTCTGGTCAAAGTTCCTGGCGCCGGAGCACCCGGTGTTGTTGAACAACTAGATGAAGCAACTATTGGAGCTCCATAGGATGTACGACTTGGCCATGAAGGACATCATAGTCCGGCTTTGGCCAGCCGAACCCATTCCGAGCAGCTACTTCTGCTTGGTGAGGCGACTCATCGATGCGTTGCCCCGAGTTGAAGCTGTGAAGCGCTCGGCGTGCATAGAGGGTGCGCAGATGGCCTTTGCCCGTGTCAAGATGCACTGGGCGAATATGAAGGCCACCGTCGTGGCAACCGAAGGTCCGCCTGAAGGCAAGGACCACTGCAAGCCGGAGAGGTTCTTTGAAGACGTCCTAGCAGGTGCCCGAATAGTAGAGGGCCAATGCTCAAAGGATGTTATGTTTGAGTGAATGTATCAGGGTTTCCAGACTTTGTTTTATGAACCAAGGCTTGTAATATATTTATGCCTTTATCTAAAATTATTTTCCTCCTGTGCGGTCATTTCAATTCTGAAAGTTTGCCAGCCGTCGGCTTCAGCCCCCACGTAGATGCTACGAGGGTGTTTGGTATAGCATGCGAATACACTTGACCCAACGTCTTGGTCCGTAAAGGAGGTGTCTGCGCAGCGAACTAGGCAATCAGACTATGCGACTTTATTACTTTCACTTAGCCATAGGAGTTTGACGGTGGGGCTGAGTACTAGCCCCTGCTGCTTATGCGGCCACCCGAACTAGGATGCCTTTATCGCATGACTGGGCGAAGGCCGGCCCTTCATATAATATGGAGTAAATCACAAAATATTTGTAGCAAGTCAACGAATCGCCGACCAGCTCTGCCCTATCATGACAGTCAGTTTTCGGCTTTCTCTATTGAGGTGTTTGACCGGACGAACCAGAAACACAATCGCGGTAGTTCTCCCTTTACTACCTTAGCCGAACTAGCAGAACGTAAGGTGGTAATCACAGGAGCCGGGCAACCCAATTATTGGCCAAAGACATGATTCAGAGCCGATGCATATAATGCAATATTCGGGACGCCGAAGTGTACCCTATAAGTGTTGGGACTTTTGAAAATATACGTGGCTGAATAGAGCCCCCGACATTTAGGCCGGTCCAAAGTATATTTGGCAATCTGAAGCAAGGAGGAAATACAGATGGTAAAATAAACCAATACTGAACAGGGGCGATAAATTATTTCCTTTATACTCTAATTAATACGTCAAGATGTGCTATTACAGATAATGCCATAAGCATCAGGGCTATTTTACATGTCGAGAATTTGTACACAATGAGAAGCTGTATACAGGGCCTAAAAAGAAAAGGTAGTATTGAAGATCCCATTGATGCCCTGCCACACGTCTGCGCCGTTTCTCCTTGGTAAAAAATCCTTTGAGAGGAGTAGTCGATGATCGTTTATATGGAAGGGGCCTGGAAAGAGCCCTTGCACGACCATAGGGTAGCTAGGTTTTAATGAACCTTTAGTGTGAGGGAGAAAAAAATAAAGAAGAAAAGTTAAGGTCCAAATAGGGTCAAGCCGCACTATAGACCTTGTCCGCAGTGTGTCTCCGTCGTTGCCCAGGGTATTTTGAGTGCGTGATTATGCACACGCGGTACATATGTCGCGGTTGTGTGGGGCGATCGGTGGAGCAAAACTGCTAGTCTAGCTCTGGATCCACCGAGCTATCATTCTGCAGAGTAGGCCAGACTCGCTTAGCAGTGTCCGGGGTCTTGATGATCAATGAAGTGTTCGGCTTGATGAGGCCGCTCTCCACCTCGGCTGCAAGGGCCACGGTGTGTTCCTCAGTACGGAGGGAGCGCTCCATGTTTCCATTGACTGTGATAACGCCACGCGGTCCGGGCATTTTGAGCATTAAGTAAGCATAGTGCAGGACTGCATTGAAACGGGCTAAGGCGGTTCGTCCAAGCAGTGCGTGATAACCACTGCGAAAGGGGACAATGTCGAAGATCAAGTCTTCGCTTTAGAAGTTATCCGGCGAACCGAAGACTACTTCCAATGTAAATGAACCCGTGCAGTGGGCCTCTACGTCGGGTATCACTCCTTTAAAGGTGGTGTTACTAGGCTTGATTCTTGACGGGTCAATACCCATTTTACAAATAGTGTCTTGATAGATCAGGTTAAGACTACTGTCGCCGTCCATAAGGACTCGAGTGAGATGGTATCCATCAATGATTGGATCAAGGACCAGGGCTGCCGAACCTCCATGACGGATACTGGTCGGGAGATCCCTGCGATCGAAGGTGATCGGACAAGCTGGCCATGGGTTGAATTTTGGGGCGACGGGATCTACCGCGTAGACGTCCCTTAGTGCGCGCCTGCGCTCCCTCTTGGGGATATGCGTGACATATATCATATTCACTGTTTTCACTTCAGGGGGAATTTCTTTTGTCCCCCTGTGTTCGGTGGGCGGGGCACATCATCGTCCTCGCTTGGCGGCCCTTTCCCCTTATGTTTGATATTTAACTTACCGACATGTTTAAAGACCCAATAGTTTCTATTGGAATGATTTGCAGGCTTCTCGGGGGTGCCATGAATCTGGCAAGGTCGGTTGAGTATTTTGTCCAAATTAGATGGACCGTCCCTATTTCCTTTGAATGGCTTCTTTCACTGACCGGGTTTAGAGTCACTGAATCCGCCGTTGACGCTGTATCTTCAGTTTGTTCATTGGTGTTTCGACGCTTATGTTTGTTATGTCATGGCCTTCCGTTGCCATCCCAGGCTTCAGAGGTGCCAGGGTCGCTGGTACTGTTGCTTCTACGAGCTAACCAACTGTCTTCTCCTGCGCAGAAGCGGGTCATGAGTGCGGTAAGAGCTGCCATAGACTTCGGCTTTTCCTGACCGAGGTGTCAGGCGAGCCATTCGTCACGAGCGCTATCTTTAAAGGCCGCTGGGGTTTCGGCGTCTGGACAGTCGACGACTTGGTTCTTTTTAATTTAGAACCGAGTCCAGAGTTTGTGGGATGACTCTCCGGGTTGCTGGACTATGTGACTAAGGTCATCGGTGTCCGGTGGCCGGACATAAGTGCCTTGGAAGTTGTCTCGAAAGGCATCCTCCAAATCTTCCCAGCTGCCAATAGAGTTCTCTGGGAGGCTATTCAGCTAGTGTCGTGCTGGTGCCTTTAGCTTTAGGGGGTATTTAATGGCATGGAGACCATCACCGCGAGCCATGTGAATATGGAGAAGAAAATCTTCAATCCATACGGCAGGATCTGTCGTTCCATCGTATGCTTCAATGTTTACAGGTTTAAACCCTTCTGGAAACTGATGTTGCAATACCTCATCGATAAAGCACAAGGGGTGTGCGGCGCCTCTATATCGGGCAACGTCACGACGAAGCTCGGATGACATCCGTGTTCGGTTTTCAGCCCGGGTTTGGTTATGCTTGATGGTCGTCGTCTCTTGTTGGAGCATGTCCCCTTGATCCGTAGATTGATCTGGTCTGACCGGCTCTATTGTCCAGGTCCTGACGTAAGTCGTAGGTGTAGCCCTGAGCCGTCGCCTCTTTGCCTCAACGAAGAGGTAGCGTGGGTTGGTGTTCGGCATAAGCAGCCGCTTTGTCTCGTCCACGTGGTGGTCGGTCCGGCTCGTCAGCGTGATTATATCTTGATGGTATTGGCTCAAGGGCCTCATCGTCAAATTGTGGTAGTAGCTGACGCTTCGGATAACTTTTTGTTGGGCGCTCGAGGCCATATTCTTCGGCAGCCAGGACCTTGGTCCATCTGTTGTTGAGTGTATCCTGTTCGGCTTGAAACTGTTGTTTTTTCTTTTTAAGGCTCCTCGTAGTGGCGATTAGCTGTCGCTTGAAGCGCTCTTGCTCGAGGGGTTCCTCTGGCACGATGAAATCTTCGTTGCCGAGGCTGACATCCTCCTTGGAGACCAGTAGATAATTACTATCTTCCGAATCCTCATTCTCGATTGGCTTGTCAGGGTTAACTTGTCCCTCCTCCCATTTGTCCTGCTCGGACGCAGGCTCGACGGGGTCTTCGGGGTCTTCGGCGTCATCTGGAGTGTTGTATCTCCAGTGCCGATATTGCTTTCCTTTTCGCGACGTGATTTTGAGCGGTGCCGCTGACGTCGGTGTTTTGATGGTGCCTCGACAGGCTTGTCCTCCGTCGGGCTTTTAGCGTTGTCGTCGTCCTTCTTGGGGGTATCCACCATGTACACGTTGTAAGTGGAAGTGGTCGTCCAGCGCTCGGTGAATGGCGGGTTTTGGCCTGGTTCGGCTCCAGCATAGTCGTCCATACCGTTGATGTCTTCGGAGGCGTAATCTAGCATGTCGGTCAAGTCCTCGACAGTGGCTATTAAGTGGGTGGTGGGTGGGACGCAAAAATCCCCGCTCTCATCCCCTAGTTCGGGTTGGGCGTAGTTCGGATGTGACACTTTCGTAATGGCGAGAGATCGCATTAAGTCCAGAGCCTCGTTTAGGAGCGAAGGCTGGACGGGAAACCAAGGACCTGCGGAGCTGGGTATGGTAAACGCCACCTGACTGTGCTCAATGGACGCGGACCTCGAGAGTTCGGAGTTAGCATCCAAAGGTGAGTCCGGCTTCCCGACGATAGGGAGAGTCCTATTTGATTGCAGGTCCGCCGGTAACATGGCCGCCTCTGGGTCTCCGGCAAGGAGCTCCGTAGTAGGAGAGGGTCCGGTGAGGTTACAACTCCCGTCTTCGGACAAGGTGGTCTGCTCTGGATCTAAGGCCAGGGCAGAAACGATAGTTGATTCTCGAACGATGCCTGATGGTGGATCCCGGGTTTCCTTCTTGCAGATGAGGAATAGCGGTCGAGGCCGTGAACCCTTCGAAGATCAAGTCTCCTCGGATATCCGTGACATAGTTCAGGCTTCCGAATCTGATCTGACGACCAGGGGCGTAGATGTCGATCTTTTCAAGGTGACCAGTTGAACTGGCATGCAGAACGGGGCCGCCAAACACAAAAAGTTGACCAGGGAGGAAAGTTTCCCCGGAAACAGCATCGTTGTTGATGATCGAACGAGCCATCGAACCTTCTGTCGACGACACAGTGGAACTCTCAATGAAAGCACCAATGTCGGTGTCAAAACCGGACGATCTTGGGTAGGGGGTCCCGAACTGTGCGTCTGAGGATCAAAGGTAACAAGGGACAAAGGGGACACGATGTTTACCCAGGTTCGGGCCCTCTTAATGGAGGTAAAACCCTACGTCCTGCTTGATTGTCTTTGATGAGTATAGGGGTTATAAGAGTCGATCTACCTCGAGATCATAATGGCTAAACCCTAACTGTCTAGCCTATATGAATTCTGATAGCCTCTACGGACTAAACCCTCCGGTTTATATACACACCCGAGGGGCCTAGGGTTGTACATAGTCGGTTCACAGAGGAAGGAAATTACATATCCCGACACCAATCTTGCCATCCACTCATAGGAGAGTCCTACCCGGATACGGGGAAAGGTCTTCTGCCTTGTATCTTCATGGCCCATCAGTCTGTCCCGTATCACACAGCCCGGACACCCGAGGACCCCCTAATCCAGGACTCCCTCAGGGGGGATTGGTCAAATGGAGGAGTCCTACTCCTCCTCCCCTTGGTTGGACACCCCAAGGAGGGTTTCCCTTAGTAGAGGTTTGGTGCCCAATAGTTGACACAAGTTTTGGACCCTCCTCTAGTTTATCTAGTGCACGTTCTACTTGGTCCCAGTTGACTAATTAGATTGAGCCCTAGCCACCTCTAATCCTCATAATTAGAAGCCCTGTGTGGTTCTAATCTCCTCCCTATAATTCTCCAGCGACGATTAGCTCTGGACGGCGAGGCGCTGCCGGATCGTGAAGATCGTGCGCTTGCAACCAAGTAGAGATGTCGTGCTTTCGGTCTTCCTTTGGGGGATCATTCGTGAGCGGTTTGTGGGATCGTCATCAACGTTCGAGGGACTTCAAGTACGATCTACCCCGACTCATCTACTTCTGTTGCACTCCCGGTGTCGGTAACGATCGTTGACCACAACCGGTTATGCATCTTCATATTGTTTCTGGGTGATCGTAGGGCGAATTTTTTGTTTTCTACTACGTTTCCCAACACTGGTGAGGGGAAGGGCGATGACGGTGGTGCGCCTTCGGCTCGCTCCAGTGATTATAGTCGTCGCTAGGTGGTCTACGGACCTGGATGTAATTTTTGTTACTTTTGATGTTTTTCGTATTGCTATGACAGTTGATGAATGGACTGAAAGTTTTCCTCGTAAAAAAAGAGCAACTCATCCATTTCACCCAAACTTGTATTCCTTTCTTGACTGACTGAGCTTTCCTTTTATATAAGGCATCCACTCTCTTCCTGGCCTAACTTAATTTTTGTGCAACAAAACCAATATGCATGTGGCTCCGGCAATGGAGAGGGGTCATCATCAATACTAATAAGATTTATAACCACATCACCAAATCACCCAAGTCACGGATAACCACTCCATTGGTCTAACAAACCACACCATTGGTCTAACAATTTTTAATCTTGCGGTCCAACATCGTACCTTCCCTCTCCCAATAAGAGCCATATATCAAAAAAATTACAGTATGCTCGAAATGAGGATTACATAACAACTGGATCAATAACGGGCTGGTCCGACCTCGAATTGTGCGAGACCTGACAGTTTGGAAGTGGGAAAACCAAATAGGACACGCCACATCATGATCCAGTCAAACCTTCATATTCCTCCTTTCTCTTGTTTATCATTGTACATCCAAGCAACACCCACAAAACCCAAATCAAACAAGTTCCAATTAGGAAGTACAGCACAAAATTTATTCATGAGCTTAAGAAATTTCTTATGAAAATCACACACCATAAACCAAGGTCCAGAACCAAGCGGTTTTACCCGCCCCAGCAAATCCCACATAGCAATACCGTTGGCTAGCACAAGGTCCTAGAACGGCAGTACGGTTGCATTCTCAAACTGACGAGAATGTAAACTTATGTCGCTAGAATTACCTGATCTGGTTTAATAAATGGAACTCTTTAAATAAACGAGACATTTGCCACCACTCGTGAAGTTCAGTAAAACCTAAATATTATGAATTTAAGAATTTCCGTTTCAACAATGGGTCCATAGGTCAGTGGTAGAGCAATTGACTGCAGATCAATAGGTCACCGGTTGGGCCCCTTTTTTTTATCCGGATATAGAGTAGAGAACAATAAGATCCGATCCTATTATTATTTTTAATGCTGATCCTATTTCAGCATTTGCAAAATAACTTGTAAAATGAACTAACCTCCTTACAGGTTGACACATATTTGGTCAAAGTTAAACCTTTGCAGATAAAACTACACCCCATTTGCAAAATATAGATAGGGTTTAGGGTCAAAAGAACTTATACAAAACCAACCTCCTTACAGGTAGACAGGTATTTTTTATCCGGATATAGAGTAGAGAACAATAAGATCCGATCCTATTATTATTTTTAATGCTGATCCTATAACTTGTAAAATGAACTAACCTCCTTACAGGTTGACACATATTTGGTCAAAGTTAAACCTTTGCAGATAGAACTACACCCATTTGCAAAATATAGATAGGGTTTAGGGTCAAAAGAACTTATACAAAACCAACCTCCTTACAGGTAGACAGGTATTTGGTCAAAAGTTATACCTTTGCAAACGTGCGAGACACGATTTTTAAAATTGCCACCCAAAATGGCGTCCACGTCTAACTTCTGGCCTGGATAGTGAATATGGACACGAAATTCTTTGGTGCGAAATAACATAGGACATTCGTAACATTACAAGTCAGCCTACTGTCCAAATGGCAATACTGGACCATTTACTTCTAATAATCTGTTACAATTTATAAACACATATGCCGAAAGAATAAACAATGGTACAAAAAGTTCTTGACTCTTCCCACGGTGCTTCCACATTGTCATCCGCCCACCATCACTTCTAGCCAGGGAAAACGAGCATAATGTAGCTGCCGAATAGTTATTTGTTGCCGGATGCACTGCTCGACAGGGCACCATATGGGATGTTTAGGCCATCACCTACCTACCGATGAATCCAAGCCGCTGTAGGATGAAGGCCAAGATCAGCATGACAATAGCAAGGATCAGGCCTTTCCTACCTAGGAGCCAGTTCTTTGTCTTCTTTGCTACTTCTACTCCCTGCTGTGCTCTGTCCATCCATTTCATCTGAATGCAAAGCAAGCAGAGGTTAATAATCTAAGAAGTCTTAACTGAACTCTGACAGCTAATCGGAAGTAAAATATATGCCCATTGTCTGCACACAGCTCAGAGGAGAGGTTTTTTTTTAATTAGCTTCTCACCATTCTGTCTAAATCTTCTGGAGATAATGAAGACATAGCTTGTTGAGCTTTGGCGGCATCCTCCTTCGACAGCTTCATGCCAAACTGCTCACTCATGTTTGCCATCACATCAGGACTCATGTTCTTCATCATGGATGCAAACATCTGTTAATTTAGAAAAGTTTTAAGAGATGTTAAAATCCATGACCTCAGCTTCTTCCCTGATTTAAAATCTTCACAAAAAACAAATTCCTTGGGCTAAAAGATTTTTACCTGCCGCATAGCAGGGTCTTTCATAGAATTTCTCATGGTTTCTTGCATATCAGCTGTAGAAACTGGGGAACTGGATGATGAATGGTCCATACTTTGGTTGTTTACTATTTCATCAGGGTTCTCCACAACAGTTTGCGAAGATGAAGGTTGGAAGTTATTGGTACTCGTTTCTGCTCTTGATGAAGGTCGGATATTACTCCCAGTCCCTGGTCTCACAGGCGCACTACCAGGCCCACCCATTTTAGAAGCAAAATCCATCATATTTTGCAGTTCAGAAGGGGACATCTTTCCAATCATTTCAGATGCCATACTAACCATGTCAGGTGACATTTCGGGCATATTGGGTCCAAGATTTGAACCAACGGGGTTTGTGCCGGTTAATGAAGAAGCAGCCTGAAACATCTTTTGTAGTTCTTCTGGTTTCATGGTGCCGACCATTTCGCTGGCAGTTTTAACTAGCTCCGGTGACATTCCTTGCATTCCCAACTTTGATAACCCATCAGCATCACTATTAGAGACATAATTTTGAAATGACCTGACAGTTGACCAGGACACCAAGAACGTTATGCATATTTTGTAAAAAGCGCAATGAGAAGACTGTAGGTGAAGTGAAGACATTTTACTAATGTTACTACTCCCTCTGTCCCAAAATGTAAGACGTTTTTTAGGCTTACACTAAGTCTCAAAAACGTCTTATATTTTGAGACGGAGGGAGTAGTAAATAAAGCAAAACATCAAATCCAAGTAAAATGTACAAAACACTAAGAAGTTTTTGCAATCAGGTATGAAATTCCTGCATAATGTGAACCTAACGTGATCAAGTAAGATAGCACAACAAGATATAATCATATTTCTATAACAATATGCCAGATAGACAGATCCACCACAAGACAGGATACACATCACAAGAATGAGAAGAGAATTAAAAAAACCGCAGCTAAGAACAAAGATTTATGGGTATCATTTTTTTATACAAGATAATTGATACAGTAAGAACATTGCATGTTAATACATGCCAAATAATGGTTGGCTAGTGGACGAATAAAAAGGTATCTGAAGTAGCAACAACCGAAACATATCAAAACAGAGTGCGGCAACTCTGAATATGGGCCTAATAAGATGTAAGAAACATAGATCAGAAGCAAAGAGACTGTTACCTGATAGTAGCAGGATCATTCATTAGGCTTTCTGAAGAGTCAGATTGTCTTGAGTTTCCTGCTCCTTCATGTGGTTGTGAAACAGTATACTCAGTAGAAGAACTCCTTTGAGTACTTAACAGCTCTGAACTATCTTCTTCCACAATTTCTTCAATAACAACTCCTTAGAAACAAAAGAACACCAAGATGAGTAGTTTGATGAGTCGAACTGAATTATAACAAACACTGTCGAAATAGCATCAAACCAGTATACAGAAATAATATATTTCACTACAACCTCAGTTCTACTCTTATATCATAGTTTGGCTGGATCAAGTCAAAGGCCCATCTACTTATTAACTATTATTTTATATATCCTTCTACCATTAAGTTGATTTTGGCCAAATATTCATCACAAATATATGCACACAAATATATTCATCATAAATACTCTTAGGATGGAGTGATTTAACCACAAAGATTTTATCCAGAAGCACTTGAGCTACAGTAAGATGGGCTCAGATTAAAAAATAGCAAGCAATGAAAAAGAGCAGCATAATTAAATTCTAAAAAGAATATCAATGAAGCTACCTTTTGGCAGGTTTGTTCCTCCTCCTTCAGTTGCAAGTTTTGCATCTGTGTCCCTGCATAATGAATGTACTCTATCAGTAGGACAACGGCGAAAACTAAAATTACTAACCACTTTTGTCCATGTCAGCAACAAGATCAGCAGAATTTCATATGTTTGTGCAGGAAAAAAGGCAAACCATACCTCAGAACCTCAGCAATAGTTTCATCCTCCGGAGAAATTTCATGGGCTTTACGTAAGTCAGCAACAGCAGCCTGAAGGTTTCCTAGTTCTTTGTAAGCTTGACCTCTTCGGTAGTATGCTTTCACATTGCTCGAATCATAAGTTAGAACCTGTGGCACGGTTGATCGCTGGGTCAGCATAACAGGTAAATGCAGAGCTGCCATCGTTAAGACGACTAAACTAACAGCAAAAGTTCAGCAAACTGAAATTGACAGAGTTATGGACTTCCATTTAGACAGCTCATAGATACTACTAACAGCAAAGGTGGCAAACAGAAACAACGAAAGTAGATCGCATTTAAGATAATGGTAGCACTGTGATGTGTAACCATGCCCGCATATAATATTGGTATAATGGGTAGAAAGCCTCAAACATACCTCTGAACCTTCATTTACACATTCATCAAACATCCCTGATTTCAGGTAACACGACATTAAATTAAGGGTGCACTGCAACTTCAGAGTTCGCCCAGCTGCCGATGGTATGCTCTTCATATTTTCCTTGGCCTGGTCAACAAAAGAGCATATAAATTAAATTGGCAGTCATGTCACTTCTTTATACATGGAAGGCATGGGATTTGAAACGCACAAGCTTGTACTTGGCAGCAGCATCAGTATACTTCCCATGGCTATGAAGTTCATTTCCCTGGAACAAAAGAAAACAGATATTATGGAAACTCATAACATGGATAAAAAAATGGAGTCCGACACCCAATACATTAAATAGATGATGAGATACACAATTTCTTAGACAAGAGATAACAGGAAGATGAATAAAAAATGAAATTATGTGTCCAAATTATGAAAACCAAGCACAACTGGACTATATGAGCATTCTCTCCATGAATTTTTCTTGCAAAATATTTTGTAGTGACAACCATGTGAAGCTGTCGCTTTTCCAGTTTGTAATTAATTCATTCAGAGTGATCTAAAATCCTGATCAAGTGAGCCGATTAGCATATTTTATACAAAGAATTTTGGGGCTTAATAAAAAAATGATCAAGTGTATTTGACTATTTGTCCAACTCGCCAACCAAGAGTAGGAAAAGGTCATTCTATGCTAAACGAAAGGTTGTGCTGGATTTTGTACACACCTGCTGCTTCAACATCTTGGCACCAGATAGCGCATATGATATTTGAGCATCAGCTTGGGCCTTCATGGCAGCAAATTCTTCAGGCTTAGCGTTGGCAATTTTTTCAGTCATATCAAACATTTCCTCTGGCCTTGTTTGATTGAGCTGTTGAGCAGCTCTTTTGAAGTCCTCAGTTCTCATATTTTTCATACTCTCGGATGCTAGCTTTATCAAGTCAGGATTGGACATGAGCTGCAATTATCAAAATTGCAACAAGCACATGGTCAATCGCACGATACTCGTGCTTTCTCAGGGCATAAAAAATAACATTAATAAGCAATGATGCTGGACACTGCAAATAACAAAAGCAGGAACTGAGGTATGAAACAGTGCTGAAAAAAACAGACATAAGTGCACACACAGATATCTACCAGCAGAATCCTATTGCATATAGTTTAGGCAATAGATGCAGAGTATTGTGCGAAAAGACCCAGCAACAGCCTCGTTTAAACAGTAGCACGTGGTTGTTGTTTATAACAGCAGAAACCAGCATTCCATTGGCGTCACCTGTCCAAATCAAACTCAAACGTACCTCGAGTCCACAGCTACACACACTACAATTTTCTTTATCAATTGTTTACCAATTGACTTGAGGAGTTAACTTAGGACCAATTCAACTCGTACGCAATAGGTCAACCACAACACGATTCGATCTAAGCAACCACAGCAGCAGCAGCAAAAAAGGGTTGCCAAATTGAGCGTGATCTCCTCTCGATCTACCGCTAGCGAGACCACAACCGGGCAGGGAATCAATTGAGATCAAACCGGCATGGCCGAACGTAGGTATATGGATCGGGTGCGGAGACCTGCTGTTGCATCCTGGCGAGGTCGTCGGGGGACATGCGTCGCATCTGCTCCTGCGCCAGCCGCATCATCTCCGGATCCATCATGGCGGCGGCGCCACCAAGCAATCCCCAACACGCAGATCGAAGCGGCGGATGGGATCGACGCGACAGCCGAGCAGCGACCTGGAGCTCGCAGATTTGGGAATTAGCTCTCGGGTGTGCGTCTCGCTCTTTTCTTTTCTTTCGGTCGCCCTTTCTGGTGGTTGGTTCGTAGAAAAACCTGTTGCTGGTATTTATTGACGGGTTTTGCGAGGGGCGACGAGAGTGTAGAAAACCGATACGGAGTCCAATCCGAAAGCGGCTCTTCTCTTTGACGGATGATGCTTCCTCGCGGTGGGCCGCTGTTTTGGATGGGTTTGGGCTCGGGATCATACGGAGTTAGACGGCTGGGCATTGAGCCGTTACACCCTCCACGCGCTGCATTTTGTCTTCTTCCTTTCGGTCTGATTTCTGGGACTATATTTTTATATTACTATTTTTTCAATTTTCGATCTATATTCATCAATTATCACGACAATACAAAGAGCACAAGAAGTAACAAAAAATACATCTAGGTCCATATACCATCTATCGGTGATTATAAGCACTGAAGCGAGCCGTAGACCACAACCGGGCAGGGAATCAATGAAGTTGGACAAAACTTTTTTAGTAGACCGTTCGAAAGTCGTCGTGCTAAGACCCCAAAGGACCAGCGTATCAGAACAACAACCATCGTTGATGAAGAGAAGCGTAGATTGAATTTATCCAACCTGTCGACATACCAACGTAGAAGAACAAGAAGTGGATCCAAGTAGATCCACCGAATACAAATGCCAACTGAATCTCATGGGATCCGCCGGAACACACCCCCTCATACCCTTCGGTGATGCTAGCAAACTGCCGGGACGGGAGTTGGGCGAGAAGAACCTTATTCATCTTCAGGGAACCATCATCGTCTCGTCTTTCTGAACAGGGCACAAACCCTAAAAAATACACAAGCAGACACCTAGAAACTAAGCAGAAGTGCTCCCGCTGGCAAAGACTGAGGTCCACCGCATCTCCATGGTCTAAGGCCACAGGAGATGAGGTAGACCTGTGGCGGCAGCGCAGGAGGTGAGCAGATCTAATCGTATGTTTCATGAGAGTACAGGGCGAAGGGACTGCTAGGTCGACCAACTACCCTCGAGACAATTTTATATTACTAGTTAATTGCTCGTATGTTGCAATGGAGTATAAGTATTCTAATGGTTCAACACTAATATCTTTAAAAATGTACATTTAGCATCCTCATGCACATCAAACATCAATAGTTGCATGTGCATTGCAATGGGAGCATAAATACTCTAATGGTTCAACACTAATCTTGTGAAAAAAATCTATTTAGCATTCGCATGCACATTAAGCATCATTGTCGACTATTTTTGTCGTCAAATCACTCTTCTTCTTATTCCTTCACCCATATCATCTCGTGCCCAATTCAAGCCTGCCATCGTCGCCAATTGCATATCCAACAATGGCGTTAAGTCTTCCGAGGTCACCACTTTTGTAGTCCATTTCAGGGAAAAACCAGGTCAACTATATGTATGACCCATGCTATAGACCATAAGCAATCATGTGCAATTACTTGGCACAGGAGACATTTGGGAATGATGATCAACATTAGAGATATCACGTAGAGGAGTTCGGCACAGATTTGGCGCGTCCATATCTTCAAGTGTCATGGTCGGTCGGCTCCCAAATAATGAAAAAATAGCCGGGCCAAATGTAATTTAACATATTGATGATCAACGTTGATGCTATTTTAACATATTGGCCATTTTCTTCTGCATGACTGCATAATATTGTATTGTCCACAAACCTCTTTTAAATAATTGTTTTCAATTAGCACGAGCAGATTAAAGGATTTACACCATTGAATGTGTCCATACAAAAATAACGAACAATAGTGAAATAAAGCAACAAAGTTTGTCTTGATTTTGAACATGGCTCCAAAGAAAACATGCATTACGCGCGTAGAATATACTTTCACTTGTGTGTTGAGAGATGTGACGCCCCGACTTAACCGTGCATTAATCATACACGCAAATGTGCACGATCAAGATCAGATACTCGCGGGAAGATATCACAACACAACTCTAGACACAAATTAAAGTCATACAAGTTTTATATTACAAGCCAGGAGCCTCTAGGGCTCGAATACATAAGCTCAAATATAAATGAGTCAGCGGAAGCAACAATATCTGAGTACAGACATAAGGTAAACAAGTCTGCCTTAACAAGGCTAGCAAAAACAACAACATGGATCGAAAAGGCAAGGCCTCCTGCCTGGGAGGCTCCTAACTACTCATGGTCGTCGTCGGTCTCCACACAGTAGTAGGCTCCGTCAGGGTAGTGGTAGTCGTCAGCGGGATCGGCTGGCTCCTGGACTCCGCCATATGATTGCACGGGTATAGGGGAAAGGGGTAGCAAAGCAACCATGAGTACTCATCCAAAGTACTCACAAGACTTACATCATCTGTACTAAGTATGCATCAATATCAAAGGAATGAGGCTATATCTTTGGACTGAACTACAGAAATGCCATAAGAGAAGGGAAAGGCCTAGCCTATCGAAGACTAGCATCTTGAAGCATCTTGAGGCATTAGAAGAGTGCAGATTAGCATATTATAAGTATTAAGTGTGATGTAGTAACGCCTAGAGATCCTTCCTCGACTCTCTGCGAGAAAAGCAATCCCGAAGCCATATATATGGGCACCTAGGTGCCTGGGCACCTAGCTGGTTTTTCATTAATGCCTCGCGGATTCAAACTCATTAAATTTTGCATGCAAGATTTTCCATATGTGATAGTAGCACGCATGCATTTGTTTCCAAACAATACATCCATCCATAACTTCCCTTGCATGCATGATCGTCCTTTGATTCTGTCCAAAATAAAAATATATACCTTAATAGAGACGACATGCTTGATATAACCAAGGTACGGTAGATGGAAATGATATACCAAAGAAATATACGAAATCAAAGTGCATACGTATGGAGAACTGATGGAGATACATGGTACGTTGGGCTCAAAGGATATACGTAGGTATGACATACTCTCCACTGTCTATGAAGAACTGATGGAGATATACATGATGTTTGGCTCGATGAAAAAAATATATACCCACATACGTCTGGTCTCATACTGTGGGTATATAATACCTGGAATTTTCTTAAACGTCTTAAACATCTGTGGGTATATGATACCTTCAATTCTTAAAATATGCACATTGAGTTGCAAGTTTTTGTATGGACGTTATATTCTGTTCCCGCAAAAAATGGACGTTATATCCTAATTACTAGATAGCCATTTTTGTATGATATATTCATCGTACGTATCACATACTCTCTATTGTGTATAAAGAACTGATGGTCATATCATTTTTTATTTATTGTGTTGTTTAATAATTTCTAGGCATGTCGATAGTTTTGCTAGTTTTCTTGTTATATCATTTTTTATATTTTTTAAATATGGCAATTGTTCTTTATATATTTTAAATATGTCACACTTATTTACTTTTATAATGTAAAATGCATTGGATATGACATACCCACAATATTTTAAAATATTTGTCGGTATTCGATTCCTTGGAATGCTTTTCTAAAGTGACAAAAAACGCATTGCATTTTTTATACGATAGTTTTCTAATAGGTATCTGATAAAAGCAGAAAATGTTTCAGCCATGAGACAACTGTGGGTATGTGAAATTTATGGATATGCATGAAATATTTGGTCTAATATGTGAACTATGAATTATTCTCCTTAAACGCGTCACTACCATTTTGTTTAAATTAGATAATATTGAAAAAATACGTCCCACATAACAGTACCATATACCTCCTATTAATACACGCACAAAAAAATATTTCCATAATTGTACCATATACAAATCATGAGGCATTTATTTCTTATTTCTCTCTCCTATTTCTATTAATGACTCCAAATATGCAACGTCCCATGCATGTTATTCTCTTTCCTTTTTCAATTGTTCCCATGCATGGTGTGCATGAGCCTTATTTATGGTATCCAATTAGCGATTAATGCATTAATACACACACCTGTTGCAATAGCACACATCTAAATGCAATCGAACGGTGGAAAAGCAAGGAGTCTGGGCACCTAGGTGTCCCACCAGTATCCAGTTCTAGTTGTAATAGATCGGGATACAACTTTGAGCGTCCGTTCCAGTGGACACGGCTATTCAAATAGATTAACTTTCCTGCAGGGGTGCACCAACTTACCCAACACGCTCGATTAGCTTTGGCCGGACACACTTTTCCGTGTCATGCCCGGCCTCGGCTGATCAACACGTCATAGTCCTACCTAGACTCAACAGAGAGGCCAACACGTCGGTCTACATCCTAAATGTGAAGGGGTCATGGGCCAATCGTCCTTTGCAATCCTGCGCATTGTGAACGCGGCCTGGAGCAGACCCACCCCCTAATACAAGCGCATGTGGTTCCTGTCCAACTGGGCGCGTGCTGCTAAATTGCAGACGTTAGTGAGCTTTCGGAAGAAATGTACGACGCCGAGTGCCCATACTTATTCCTGCGTGGTAGTTAGTGCGAAAAGGCCAGAGGCCTACTCAGATCACATATCCAAACCCGTTAGTGTATTAGGAGCACGCGGAGATGATCAATGATCCATGATTTATGGTCCTGTCGCCCTGTCTCGCAGACTTACGACAAGGGCTAAGAATGCCCAGCCGTGCCGCGTAATTATCTCGTGGGTACCCTCCAGGTCAAACCGACTCACAAGAGACTGCCAAGAACTCAGGTCCACCTCTACCGGGGTGATACCACCTGTCCCTTCAGTCTCGCAGAAATAGTAGACGGGGAACAGGTGAAGTTAACTGTGTATCTGTAACATCTAGGGGGAATACTAGGAATCACCCTTGATGAATCCCCACTTGATGTAAACATCAAGGTGAACTTGGAGGAATCACCCTCGGTAGGTTCATACTTGAAGAGCTGCACGATAGTCATTATCGATAGTGGTGAAGGAGGAATCACCCTCCATAATCCATGACCGATTAGCTACACTACAGAGATATCATCAGGAGTGCGTTATGAGGTATCGCCTCGACACTCGATGGTAGCTCTACAGAGTCGTACAACTAAAGGGGGTGTGCAGTGATGTGTCGGTCTCTGCATTTCGATCACGTTGATCGAGTCACTAGTAACAAAGCAGGGGGAACATGGACAAGGTGAGCGGTCAGTGATGGATCACTAACCAACCTGTACTAAGCATATAGGATAACATGTAAGGTAAAAATAGCAGGTTACAAAATCAGCCTATGCATCAGAATAGAAACGGAAGATCAATAGTAGCAAAATATAATGCAAGCATGAGAGAGAAAGATGGGAGATATAGGAATAATCAAGGGGTTTTTGCTTGCCTCGAAGCTCTGCTGAAAGTGGCTGGGCGTCAGGGGCATAGTCGTACATGGGAGCAACGTCAGTCTTAGGGTCTACCGGAGAGAAGAGGGGGAACACAATAAATATAAAGCAATCAAATGCATCATGATGCATGACATGGCAATATGCAGTGCTAGGGGTGACCTAACGCAGTGCTACACATTATAGACGAAGCGGGAAAATATCAGGGAATGTTTTCTCGACGTTTGGCAGTTTTTGGACAGATGAATCGGAGGGGAAGGATCCATATTCATCATGTTAGAGGCATGTGACAGATGAATGGGTAGCATATTCGGATTCATTATGTTTTTCTAAGCAACTTTCATATATATATATATATATATATATATATATATATATATATATATACATACATACATACATAAACACTATTCTGATCACGGGATCAGAATAATATTCTGATCACAACCTGAACTGCCTGAGTAACGCGCCTGAACTTCTCTCTGTACGAACCCGACCTTCGGGCTATCTTCGCAACCGTGGCTTCTACCGCGATTTTTTCTGGTCATTCGTGTTGTTTGTGATGCAAGTGTAATGTGGACACGGTTTTTAGAGTCTAAATGATTGTTTTGATTCGGATTCTAGCACTTGGGCGGATTTGCTCTCGGGGTCGTGATGAACTTCTGTCTGTTACAAGTTTAATGCATGTTTTGGATGTTGTCGAAGTTTTGGAACGATGGGGATTAGGATTTAGTACGAGTTTGGAGCACAAATTCTTATTTATTTCAAACAAATTTGAAATCGCCCGTGTTCTTCATCCTCCCGAGATGCAACCCGCGCTTCTGTTGATTTCTCGTTTTTCTTTAAAGTTTGCTGCCTGATTTGTGTACTTTAGTGAAATTCGAGGCTTACTAATCCTTAAATTTTAATCGGGAGGGTCCTTATGGTTTGATTTCTAGCGATTTGATGTTGGCACTCCTGCGGGTTTCTGCACATGAAAAAAGCGGTTTTGAAATTTGCCCTCTGGTCCTTTCAGTTGTCGAAAGGTAGTTGCCAGATCATCTCCAAGGGGGTGCGGACATGCTGCAATCTTGTGGAGATGATTTTATGCTTCGGACGAATTCGTTTGTTCATTATTTCTAGATCTTCTAATGGTTGTCGTACAAGCTGGACTTCTGCGTTTTCATACCTGAACTTCTTCTTTTCCTTCGTTGTATCCTGTCGGGGCTTGGGCGGCTCAGGATTGGGATCGGGGGGAGGATCAGGTGGATCCTGTTGGGTCTGTCCGAGTTTCTGTGCTGTACTTCTGCGTTGTCATACCTGAACTTCTTCTTTTTTCTTTCGCTGTAAGATAATGCAGCCAGTGCTTTGTAACAGGAACCCTTACTAGAGTTTCTTCTGCATTTTTTTACAGCTACTGTGTAAGCGTGGAGCTGGACCACAGGAACATGCATCCTCTTTTTCCCTTAGTCTATGTTTTGGTATAGTTTTTTGATCATCCACTTATCTTTGGTAAGATCTGGACTTCTCTTTTTTTATTAATGGTTGAACTTCTGGTTTTCCAGATTACGTTCCACATTTGCAAGGCGAAGGCGCATGGTGCTCTATATTTTATTTGTTTGGTTTCCTTCCTTTTTATACCTTGGTCTCGTGAGCAATCATGGGATTAGCCCAAGTATGCATGCACTTTTTTCCAGATCATGTAAGTGTCGTTTGTAGAAGCTGGACTTCCATGTTCTTTATACGTGAACTTCTGCTTTTTCCTTCTTTGCAAAGTAATAAAGCAATCGGTCTGTATTTCCTTCTTTTTTATGTTACTTTTCATTCTTTGCATTGGTTTGTATATCTTTGACTTAGTCCCGTGAACAGCCATGTAATTGGGCGATGGATATGCGTATTTTTTTTATTTTTTCTAATATGTTATTTGTACTTACAATAGTTGTTGTTCTTCACTGAACAACTAACCTGAACTTCGATGTGATTATCATTTTTAACATGTAAAATTTGAGGTTGTTATTTTTTGGATTTAAATATTTTATAGATATTGAAATCGGCATTGCGCATATTGAGCAATGCGGTAGTGCGAGGCCGAGCAGGGGGGGAGGGGGGTCGGGACCCCCTCCCCTCCCCCTGCGAGGCCGAGACAGGAACGAGCCGGAGCAGGCGACGGCGCGGCGTGCCGCGTCGTCGCATGCGGAGGCGAGTCCGTCACATTCGTGACCCCACTATCTATCTTAGGGTTTTTAGGGTTTAGGGTGCGTGCGGTGGGGGTGGAAACAGAATAACCGCATTGCGTCCTGTCAAATCGTAGCATGCAGCAATGCGGTAGCGCGAGGCCAAGCAGGGGGGGTTGGGAACCCCCCTCCCCTCCCCCTGCGAGGCCGAGACATGAACGAGCCGCAGCAGGCGAAGGCGCCGTCGTCGCATGCGGAGGCGAGTCCGTCACATCCGTGACCCCACTATCTATCTTAGGGTTTTTAGGGTTTAGGGTGCGTGCGGTGGGGGTGGAAATAGAATAACCGCATTGCGTCCTGTCAAATCATAGCGCACAGCAATGCGGTAGCACGAGGCCGAGCAGGGGGGAGGGGGGTCGGGACCCCCCTTCCCTCCCCCTGCGAGGCCTAGACAGGAACGAGCCGGAGCAGGCGACGGCGCGGCGTGCCGCGTCGTCGCATGCAGAGGCGAGTCCGTCACATCCGTGACCCCACTATCTATCTTAGGGTTTTTAGGGTTTAGGGTGCGTGCGGTGGGGGTGGAAACAGAATAACCGCATTGCGTCCTGTCAAATCATAGCACGCAGCAATGCGGTAGCGCGAGGCCGAGCAGGGGGGAGGGGGGTCGGGACCCCCCTCCCCTCCCCCTGCGAGGCCGAGACAGGAACGAGCCGGAGCAGGCGACGGCGCGGCGTGCCGCGGCGTCGCATGCGGAGGCGAGTCCGTCACATCCGTGACCCCACTATCTATCTTAGGGTTTTTAGGGTTTAGGGTGCGTGCGGTGGGGGTGGAAACAGAATAACCGCATTGCGTCCTGTCAAATCATAGCGCGCAGCAATGCGGTAGCGCGAGGCCGAGCAGGGGGGAGGGGGGGTCGGGACCCCCCCTCCCCTCCCCCTGCGAGGCCGAGACAGGAACGAGCCGGAGCAGGCGACGGCGCGGCGTGCCGCGTCGTCGCATGCGGAGGCGAGTGCGTCACATCCGTGACCCCACTATCTATATTAGGGTTTTTAGGGTTTAGGGTTATTATGTTTTAGGGTTATATATGAACTTCATCTGTTTTTGTACTTGAACTTCTACTTTTTGTTTAGGGTTTATTTATTCTTATGCCGTTACTTCTTTTATAAGAGTACTTGAACTTCTGTTCTTTTTTTTTGAACTTCTTTTGTTGTTTTTTTAAGTGCATATTTATGTATGTATTTTTCTTCCTTTGGTAGTGCATTTGCCATATATTTTTGGTTTTAAGGATATCAGCATTGCTGTTGTGTGAAATTATCTCACTATAATAGATGCATTCAAATGGTGCATTCATTCATTTATCTATAATGAGCAGGGGGGTAAAACTGTAAATTCAATGGCGCTGCAATTCCCATGACAGATAGGCATTAAGTGAGCATCTCCCTGGTCACCACCTGTCAGAAATCCCCTGTCCCCCTGTCGCTCGCTCTCTTCCCCCTCTCCGTCGCTCCGCTGCCTTCCTCGCCTCCAACTCCCCCGATTTCTCCGCCCCTTTCCCCTGCCCTCGTGCTGGAGTAACCGGCGCAGGCCCCCGCTTCTATTTCTCCCCCACGCCCCGCTCCCCCTCGCCCTGCCCGCTCTATTCTGCTCTGAAGCAAGGGCGACAACTGCCTGCGCGGTTGCAAGGTGCTCGTGGCGTCGTGGGGAGTGGAAGAACCGCCGCGGATTCGTGTGTGCGGGGATTGTTTCCAGAGGTACAAATGCTGCCCCCCCTTAATGCTTGCTTTTAGTTTCCCCAGATCTGTCGAGTCCGCCTCCTGTGTGCTCTCGCGTCCCCGTCCCACCCCCTTCTTCTGATTGTTTGTTGGGAGATTAGGTAGGGTTCTTGTGCGTGTGGTGGGTGGATTCCATTCCCCTGTGGTCAGATTTGTCTATGAGATGCTTGTGTGTGCTATTTCTCCGTTCAGAGTTGATTGGATTTCATTTCCCCTTTTGGTGATTTCAGCATTGTGATGCATGTGAAAGAGGGTGTGGTGTGATGGTTCACGCTGAATCTGATCTATCTAATTGTATTTTTATTGTTGATTTCGAAGTCTATATTGTGTCTGTGACATGCTAGTTAGTTTCTGGATTCTTTTTTTGGTCTGTGGTTGCCTATATGTGCTACTGTTCATGTTTTCATACTTGTTGATATTATCTAGTTGTTTCATCCTAGGGTTTCATTTAGTTGTTTTTTGTATTTGTTGTATGATTTTCTACCTGCTAACTATATGCATTCTATCCCCTGTTTTTAGTAAGTTGTTCTAGGCTTTGGAGTTTCATTCGTCAAGGGGGTTGTGTTGTCATGGCTTCCAAACCTTCTCCAGGTATCTTAATGTAGTTGGATCTTGTATTTTAAAGCACTATTCTTATATATGTCTTCACTTAGCTTGAGTATGTGTATGCTTTTTACTTAGTTTTCTTGTTGGACTGCCATTCTTATTAGTGTGAACTTCTAAGAAAGGTTATGTGTATGCTTTTTACCCTTAGCTTGAGTTAGTAGAGTGTTGCTTACTTTTTAGTTGATGATTTGCAGGTGAAACTATGTCACCAAGTGTTGTTGGACTTCCCAAATGATTCATATTTATTGATATTTAGTTTGGCTGTGGAATACTATTTATGGTCATGCTACATATTTTTTATGTGCTATTTGCTTGGGTCACATAGTTGAACTTCTGGTTTTAATTAGTGTTTGTTCATAATGAAATTTGGTTGAACTTCTGTTATGCACATTTTGTGTTTACTACTCTGTTATATATCGTTGAACTTCTGGACATTCATGTTTTATGTAGTAGCCCCTCTGAGTGTAGATTGTTTTTATAGTTAGTGTGTAGATTTTAGTTTGATTGTTGTGTTTATTGCTTTGTTAGGTATTGTTGAACTTCCTGTTATTGGACATTGTTGTCAAAGTAGAAGTCCCTTTGGTGTAGGATTGTGCATTAGAACTCAGCTGCCTTTTTTACTTGCATTTTTTGTAGTTGGTGATGAGTTGAGTAGTTCTGAAAAAAATGCCTGCGATCAAGATGGAGCTTCAGAGGTTAATACTGATGCTCCAATATCTGATGCGGCTAAATCACCCATTATCCCTTTGACTTTGATTGCTGAGGTTGCTTCGAGCCTTGAGAATGTTTCAAGCCTCGAGGATCTTGCTTCTGCAGCTCTTGCTTCACCTAGTATGTGAATCCCCTTTTCTTTTCATTTTAAAGTTTTCAGCCATGTTTTTTTAGCTTGTTTATGTCGTTTTTTTTTGTTCATGACTTTTTTTATTTTTTGCTTCGATTTTTTGTGTTCTTTGCAGATGTGTCCACAGAGGAGGAAGCTGTGAACACCATCAACGATGTTTTATCTGAGTTGGGTTTATCAGAAAACCCTGCTGCAGCTGAGGAGGTGGCTCCCTCAGTCGAAGGTTGTGATTCCGTTCCGGATCCTTTGTGCTCTCTTCAGATGTCAGAGACGCAGTCGCAGTCTGTTGATGGCATTGAACCTCTGACGCAAGCCGAGGATGTGCCTTTTCAGCTTCTCTTGGAGGACCAACGTAAGAGGAAGAAGCGAGAAGATTTTGACAAGAAGAGGGCGGCCTGCCTTGAGAAAGGTTCTGATGTTCCTGGATCTGTTCATGCGGCTGAGCTCATTGTTGAGGAAGACGTGCCGTGTCGCAGTGATGGCACGGTTGTCCCTGTTAAGAAGAAAATTAAGAAGACTGCTTCGAGGAAGCTAGTAGTTGGTGAAGTTACTCCTCGGAGGAGCCCACGTGTTTCAAGGCCTGCAGAAGTTGTTGAAGACGAAGGGCTAGGCGTTGGTGGTACGCCACGCCGTAGTCCTTGTGTGCTTGCCACTGCCGCGCCTACACCTTCTCGGCTTGGTGCTGGTGCATCTAGTAAGGGGAAGAAATGCGGCGTGAAGTGCAAGGTTCCACCTGCAAAGGTCAACAAGGGTGTGAAGAAGCGTTCTCGTGTTAATCCAGAGGACAAGGATGATGCTGATTTCAATGCTGATGATGTGGACGACGACGATGATGATGCTGCCGCTGATCAGGTATGAATGTCTCATTTTTACTGTTTTTTAAGCATTTGTTGCTATTTCTGTAGTTTTATTGTTTTTAGCACTGCCTTGGCGTACATAGGTGACCTTCTGCTCCATCTCAATATAGACGAATAAATTAGCCGACGTGCTTTGCTTTTATGGTATTTCTGCCTTTGAGTACATAGTTGGACTTCTGGGTATATACATGAAGAAATAAGCTTAACTTGTTGGTATACATGTTTTTGATTACTGCCTTTGAGTACATAGTTGGACTTCTGCTTTTTAAATTTCCAACATTTTTGAAAGCATGTTAACTTGTGGTCATACATGGTTGTACTGCCTATGTAGACATGGTTGGACTTCTGAGATGTAGTGCGTATATGTAGGCATTAGTTGAATTTTGGTGAAGGTTGTGTGTCTCATTGTTCTGCCTTTTTTCCTTGTCAATGTATTTTTTTTCAGTATCAGCTTGTGCAGCGGCCTGAGAGGAGGAAGAGAGGAGGCAAAGCGCCCGAAGAAGGTGGCCAAGGAGGAGGTGAGGCGAAACGTTTTAACAAGACGGTTCGCTGCTCACTAGGAGAGGTCAAGACGTGTGCGAAAATGCTACAAGATAGGCACAAGATGAGGGTTATCAAGGCTGGTTTTGGTTGTGTGTTTGACTTGAAGGTTGATTCCAACATTTCTCGTCCTTTGATGGGCAACATCTACATGAGGATTGACCCTTCAACCATGATTTTGGACATGGGTGAGGTGAACAAGGTTATACGTATTACAAGTGATGCTATTCACCATCTCTTTGGGTTCCCTCAAGGTAATCGTACCCCCCCTAGGCCCTCGAATGATGGTTTCGATGATGTTGTTATGAGGTTGAAGGGCAAGCTTGGGTATGCTAGGAGTGATGACATCAAGACAAAGGATTTGCGGAATATCCTTGCTGAACTTGTGAAGGATGAGACGAAGGATGATCTTGCTCTTCAGGTGTTTTACCTTATTGTTTTCATGAAGGTGGTTATCCCTGGAACGTCTACACGAGTGTCCAGGGAGGCAGCAATGGCCGAGAACCTTGTGTTTGAGGATATGGCAGACATGGACTACTGCCAGTTGGTGTTGACGATATTCGGAGTGCTGTTGTTAGGTATCAGCAAGGTACTAGCAGAGGAAAAGCTGTCACAGGCTGTGCCATCGCGCCGCTTCTTATGTATCTGGACTGCCTTATCATTGGCAAGACGCCTAATATTGACTTGAGGACCCCTCGCATCAATTTCATGGATCAGGCCAAGCTTCTTGAGCTTGCTGCGGCTGACTTGGTCATGAAAGGTGATGATGACCCAGCCAACTGGGTGTTTGGGAGACTGCCTGTGAGTGTTTGTATGCATTATTCTTTCCTGTGTAGTTTACCTTGAACTTCTGGTATTGTCTTGTATATTTTTTGTTCCCATGTTCCTTCATTTGTTTTCTGACGCGTTGACTTTTGTTTTTGTATGCAGTGGAAGACAGAGGCTGAGGTTGTGTTCTTTAGGGTTATCGAACGTCCTGTTCTAACTATGCCTCGTTCTGCCTGCCTAGGGAGTGGAAGTTCACCAAGATTTGAATTCTCCCGGGATGTTAATACCGGTGCCCCCCTGTAGACCCAGGATGTTCTTCTGCCCGTGTGAGTGCTGCAGGTGGCGTTTCTTGCGAGGATTTGTTTGAAGCTGCCAATGTTTCTCTGGTTAGGATTGACAGTCTTCTTGAAACTGTTTGTGGGGAGTTGGCTCGTGTTCCATCGACTGCTGAGCGTCTTAGTCACGTTGATGGGATTCTTCCACCCGGTCACGGGTTTGATGCTGAGTCTTCGAAGGAGGTCTTATGTATTGAAGCTAAATTTCTTGAAGAGCTTCGTGAGAGCACTTCCCACCTCCGTACTAGCGTTGGGCTGTTCAAGGAAATGCAGGATGCTCGTTGCAAGCCTTTTGAAGATGAGGCAAGTGTTGTTGTGAGACAGATTCAGAGGCAGGATTCTGTTCGTTCGGGTCGTGAAGGAGGCCACGTGGAGCATACCAAAGAGGTTTGCACTAATGTTCAATGTTAAATGTTAGCTTTCAGTTATTACTGTTTGTGGTCATAGGCGAGCGTTGTTGATTTGATGTGTCGTAAACTGGTTCTTTTTAGCACTAGTGTTCCTAGGTGACCTTATCTGTTTATTGAACCTGAACTTCAGCTGCTACAGCACCTGAACTTCCATGACTTCGATGACTGATCCTTTTTTGTTCCCTCTTGTATCTTAGAGTAGTTTGATATCTGACCTGCTATTTTTACTGTATTTGGACTTCCATTATGTGTCAGTTGTGATAGCTGACCTTCTGTGATTGTGCAATCTGAACTTCTGCTGATTAGGTATTTGTTTTCTAAATGATTTATTTTTTTATTTTTTTAGGCTGTTGATGATGATGCTAGGGTTGAGGAGGATGTTTTACCTGCGCATGAAGCTGCTCCTGTGCATGAGGCTGCCCCTGTGCATGAACCTGCTCCGGCTAGTGGCGTAATAGTTGATGAGGTTCATGGCAGTGAAAATGAGGTACCATTTTTCTTGTCCATTTGTCTTGTTGCCGCTGATACGGACTTGCTGCTCCTGTGCATAAGGTTCAGTCAGCCCTTTGTAATGACTTTCTGTTTCTTTTTGCAGCAGCAGAATGATGATGTTAGTGTTCCTCCAGAGAAGGTTGCGGACATGTCCGTCTCAGGCACCGGCTGCTCCGACGGGGTGGTCCTGACTGAACCTCAGTCGTCCATTGTCGCCGAGGTTTCAAATGCTGATCAGGGCAAGACAACTGGAGACATCATTTTGGGGAAAGATGCTATTTAGTCTGCTGTTGAAACTGGTGGTAGTGCTGCTGCAAGCCCGAAGAAGTCTCCTGCAGTAGAGCCATCAGTTGATGTTAATGCTGTACAGGCACAACCAAAAGTTTTTCTTGTTTCAGATTCTCCAGCTGCTGCTGGTGTCCTTGCTGACGACGCTGCAACGTCTTCTGGAGACGACGATGAAGATACTGAAAGCGATAGCTACGGAGAGGAGGTTGATCATTCCAGTGCTGCCACTGGTATAGGCAAGGATCCATGAAGAGAGGAGCATGCTTCTCTCTTCTTTCCCCATTCCCTTCCCTCTTTGTTGTTTGGTTTTGTCCATGATATCCCATGTGAACTGCCTGTGTGGTCTAAGTTGAACTTGTGGTTTTGTTGTTTTGTCGTGTGGGTTGTAAAGAATGTTAAGTGGACCTGTTTTCTATGTGGGTGGAGGTTTGTAATGCATGGGTTGTGATGTCTATGATGTTGTGTTTTATCCTTTCTGATGTAGCAGCCGAGACGTGCTTATGTTTTGAATGTTTGTGCTTGAATGTTGGTCTTAATTGAAACTGTCGTGAATCTATGTGCTTTGAGTGTTGCTGTTAATTACTATTTTTCTTTTTGGTGAGCAGATAGCGACCTTGCTGTCGTGAGAAAGAAGGTTGATGACTTTTATTACAGTGTAACTAGGCTTAGGAACGACCGTTCCAAGAGGTGAGTGCAGCTGCTCAACATTTACATCATCCATGTACCCCCTGTGAACTGCCCGTTGTTTCATACCTGAACTTCTCAACTCTATGTACCTGAACTTCTTGTTTTTTTGCTTCTCTGGCGCTGAACTTCTTGCCTCTTTTGCACTGTACTGCCTGTTGTGATATAGCTGAACTTCTTTGCTAACATGTGTTATGAACTTCCTGAGTTCCTGCTGCTGAACTTGTTTTTCTTTCTATTTTGCTTGTTTTAGAGAAATGATTATGTTCCGAAACAAGGAGTGTGAAGCTACTGTTCAAGAAGTCGCAATATCTTTTGGTCCTCGCGGAATGCTTACATCTAATGTGGCTGAGTGTGCACTCTATTGTCTACGTGTGAAGTACCAGGGATCGGATAAACTCATCCCGCCGTATTGGGTTTGTGTAAGTCAACCATCCCTGTTAGCAAATATGTCTTTGTTCCTTACCATTTTAGTTAAAACTTGTTCGTCTCATTTGTGCATTTTTTCACATGTTGGTGTTGTCTGCATTATTTCAGGACAAGATTTTTAGAGGTCAATTTGATTCCCGTGTGAGGAAGTACTTCATGGCTAGTGGTCCAGATAGCATGGATGCACATGATTCGGTATGCAATATCTTGTTCTTTGCCTTTGTATTAGTTTTGCAGTGCGATCCACTGTGTTAATATTTGTTTTATTTTTCTTTTGTACCGTTCTGATATTAATTCTCATTTTTTAATGATTCGTGTGTCTATGATGCTTCAGGTTGTTTTCCCTACTTTTGACCCGCCTGAGCTTCCTGCTTCCATGGGTGGTGTCGGTCATTGGGTGTCGGTATTCCTTGACCTAAAGAATTCAAGGTTCCAGCTTCTCGATTCCTACTATGGACCAAAAGATGAATGTGAGGTACGGCTGTTTCGACGGATGACCGACAACATCAAGAGGCTTTGGAAGGATGCCAGCAACGACAGGGAGACACCCTTCAGTCCTATTAGCATCGACAATTTCGCTCTGGATTGGATTGATGTCCCCCAGCAGCAAAACAAGTATGAGTTTGACTTTATCTCTTTATCACATCTATTTAACTGTAGTTGTACTTAAGTTGCGATGTGTTTAATTCGTTGGCTTTCTTTTTCTATCCTAACACTATTCCTTTTACTTCGTTTGATGGCAGTATCGACTGCGGATTCTTCATGCTTACGAATGTTAATTCGTATCATGACGGGGTTCTTGCAAATTATTCCCATGAGAATATCGGGGATATCAGGAAGACGTGGCTGTACTCAATCGCTTCTTCTGACCTGTTTGAGACAGACTTCCAAGCTCTGTTTGGCTACTACACATGTAAGTATTTTGGAACTTGTACTGCTTACGTGCACTGCATCTTTTATTGTACCTGAACTTCATATTTTTCTCTAAGCTTTGACTTCTGCTTGAGGTCTGGCTGGGCCGCTGGTTTCGGAAGGAGTGGAGCGTTTTCTTTATACATGAACTTCATTTCTATCTTTTTTAAATTTGCTTGTGTGTTTTGTTTTGCTTAAATGCACATGAGCATTTTCTTTTATAATTGATCTCCAGAGATGATGCCTCTCTATGGTTTTGTTAGCTGTAGTTGAATGATTTACAGTTCATCGTTTTATCTTGAACTGTTCCTCTGGTTGTGCCTGAACTTCATTTAGTTTTTTACTGCAACTAATTTTTTTAGGCCAGCTTGAGCAGTAACCATGTCAAGTTTATTAGTTGGACTGCACATTGTGATGTTCCTGAACTTCAGTTGTATTTAATTGTGATTTTTTCTCTTCCTTTTTTCTTTGACAGTGGAACCGTTGGAGCTGACCGATTACCACTACTCATTCCTCGGGTCACAGGAATACCAGCCTAGGGAGGAACCGGTGAGTACAGCTCTGATAGAAGATGATAGACCTCGGACCCTTATTCCTTCCAAGTTGGGGAAGCAGGCTGGTGGTATTCGTGGTACTCCAAAAACCCCTTGCTACAGGAAGGCTGATGCAGTCGAAGCAGCCGAAGCAGAAGTGATTTCGTCTGATGATGATTTTGAGAAGATTGCTTACCCGAAGAATGCTAAATCTGCTGCTGGTACTGTTGCTGGTAGAGGTGGGAAGAATGTTGTGATCACCAGGAGGAAACCGGCAGTTGAGTCTGGGAACATAACTTCCTCCAAGAGAGCAGCAAGATTGCCTTTTAAGTGGCGTTCTCCTGTCGCTCCCCTGAAAAAATACAGTTACCCTCATCTATCCGAGGCCCGGAAGGTGAAATAGTATGTGTTGAGTAAAGACGGTCTGGAGAAGCATTCTGAGTGAGTTACCCTCATCTGTCGTTCCCTTGCCTTGTAGTTGTAGTGTCTGAACTTCTGTAGTTGTATTGTCTGAACGGCCATTGTTGTAGTATCTGAACTTCTGTTTTATGTCTCCTCTTGCCTTTTGAGTTATATTGTCTGAACTTCTGTTTGTTGTTGTATCTGAACTTCTAATATTTTTTTACCATCCTTTTGTATTCTGCAGGACAAGCTACTGCATGTTTACCATCCCTGGGTATGTGATTGACCTCACAGGATGTGTCCTTTATACGCTTTTCGGTGAAGGGCAGCAGATGGAAGGAGACATAATGGATTATCTCATAAATTTGTGGAAGGATAAGCCGGAGACCGCTGAGATATTCTCTAGTGCTGACAGGGTTGTACTTAGTCCCTACTTCATACAGGTTTTAGTTCTTTGCACCCCTATCTCCTTCTTTTTGCCTTAGTTTTGTTGTAGTAGCATTTGGGAGGTGTTTTAATTGTGTTTTTGTGAATGCACAGTACTGCCTGGAGTATGATTTCTTTGGCGCAACAGTTGCAAAGTTTGATGCAAAAAAATCTGCTGGTCTCCTCCCAATGTTTGTTCGCAAGGAAGAAGACCTTCTTAACGCAAAGCTGGTTGGGTTTTCATAACCCTTACTTTTTAAAATTTCATGTGCATCCTTTTGCTGAGTTTGTCAAGAAGTTTTTGTTCATGCCTGTTCTTCAGAACATATGCTTTTATAGTTTGTGTTCACCGGTCCTTTCATTCTTGGTAGGTTTTCTTGATTCTATTCAAGCCAATTGGCACAATGGCACACTACAGTGTGTACGTGGTGAATAGATATCATGGGGGCATTGACATCCTTGATTCGCTTTCTTATGATAATATGGTAATGTCGCGATTGTGTTTCCACGGGGACTGCCAAAATATCGTGAGTGTTTCTTAGCCTGAACCTCCTTTCACATTCTCTTGTTCGACACAAATTTTATTATGCCTTGTGTTGACAAAATATGTTGTTGTCTCTGTTTTGGTAATACTGCTTGAACTGACTGTCATTTAGAAGTTGAACTTCTGCTATTTTGTTTTAGGTGGATCTTTTGCAAGTGTCGCTTTTTTATGTACCTGAACTTAACTATTTTGGTTAACATGTTTTTGACTTCATCTAATTTTGTTATTTCCGGCAGATGGAGAGATTTGTTGGGTTGCTCGAGGAGGTGTACGACAAGGCAGCATACAAGGCGAGTAAGCAGCCTAACTGGGTGACTATTGCAAAGAGGCCGACTTTCATCGACGTTCCGAAGCAGAAGAGTAATGATTGTGGTTTCTTTGCTGTGAAGTTCAGCTCTTCGTATGATGGCGATGAGGTTGTTGAAGATTTTGGTGATGTGGAAGTATGTTCTGTCTTTGTTCTCGTCTCATCATCCTTTGATTATTCTTGTGTGTTTTTGCTGGGACGCTCCTGCTTTGGTTTTAGATATCCGTTCTAAACCATCGTTTTCAACTTTCTTTGTTTGCAGGCTGCTGCAGATGACTGGAAGGCTGAGTTCATGCACACTATGATTTTTAGTGAGGAGAATGAAGTCGTGCGTTCAGAGCTCCTTAAAGAGATCCAGTCCTTTGGCCCGTGAATTCGAAGCATTAGATTCATAGTAGATTTGATTTCGTACAGATTTTTAGGTTTGATAATGATTGGAACAATTCCGTAAAGATTTGGTTGTAAGAATGTTTTTAGTGATTTGTGTATCTATAGGTGCAACACTATTACTTATGATATTTGTGGGCAAATGCATTTGGTGTGAAGAATGATTTGGCTTTGTGAATTTCAATGCATTGCGTCGTTTTTCAGTATCAATGTGTTGAATGTTTTTGCCCCGACAGATGTACCTGAACTTCTGCCTCGGTTTTGGTTGAACTTCAGATGGATGATTATAGACTGGTAATACCTGCCTGAAAGATTGTTGTATGCTTATTTAATGAACCAAGTATTGCAGATAATCACACAGTATAGTAATCTAGGAATGTTTTATCTTTTGAGTACCATGTAGAGATGTGTAGTGATTGAGATGTTCTTATAGCGTTTAGTGTATGGTGCTGAACTGTTGATGTAGTCGTTGCAACATGCTCAGCTATATTTGCAAAAGCTTAATGTCAGTCAATCTTTAAAATCCTATGGAATTATGAGGCTCGTATAATGATTCGTTAGTAACCTCTCATGAAGATTATTAACACAATAACATAAAAAAACTAGACCAGTAAGGGGAGAAGCCCATACCTGATTTTTAATAAAGAAGGAGATGTGAGACCCATGTAAAAACCGAGATTCAAACCTGTGCCAGTTAGGAGGCAGCACTGCACTCTAACCACTGAGCTGAGAGCTCATCCACTTATAACACAATAACATGAGTTGTGGTCTTCCAAAGAGAGGTGATTTAAGACCACATGTTGGAAACAAATATATCCTATAGAATCACATTCATTTCTTCATGCTGAATGAATCTGCACCTACTGTTTCAGGAAATTGTATGTATAAGCGCAATAAGATTTCAATCACAAGTTTTCTTTTCTTCTTTTGATCATTTCTGTTAATTTGCTTTGTTGTAGTGTAGACAGCCTTGAATTTTAAAAATATCGTGGGAGCATTGACATCCTTGATTCACTACAGGTTTTCTTGCTGTGCGGTGAAACTATATTTTTTAAGCATAATTTTTTCCAACATCGATTTTGTATACCAGAACTTCTTCTATAAGCTGACCTGAACTTCAATACTATATAATTATTTGCTGGTTGCACTTTTATGGAATACAACATGAGCACCTCCTGCCATAATATACCAGGAGTTCTGTAGTAAGCTTACTTGAACTTCACAGTATATGTTTTTCATGTTTGTTCTTGCTTGCACTTTCATGCAAACCAGCACATCACTTCATCCCATAACATACCAGGACTTCTGTAGTAATATTACTTGAACTTCACAGTGTATTTTTCATTTTATTACTGCTTGCTCTTTCATGCAGTACATCATCAGCACATCACTTCATCTCATAACATACCAGGACTTCTGCAGTAGTACTACGTGAACTTCACATTGTATGTTACCAGGACTTCTTCAAAAGTTCAACAGTAAAAGGGGATGACATAATATTTTTGGACATTGACATGACATAAGTTTGCATTGTGTTAATTGACCTATTCTAACTGTTCATCAGCCTTGCGCTCCTCCTAGGATTTGGTTGTATAGGTTTTTGCTTGACATGTACCTCTTCCTCTTCATCTTCCTCTTCGTCGTCCTCTTCCTCTTCCTCCTCATCATACTCTTCCTCTTTCTCTTCATCGTTGTCTTCCTCTTCGTCTTCCTCTTCTTCGACGGTGTCTTCGTCTTCGTCTTCCTCTTCCTCTTCCACCTCTTTCTTGTTGCTGGCTCTGGGTTTTGCTTTCTGTTTCTTCTCTGACTTTTTGCTTGTCTTTTCAGCATCTGCTCTCTTCGGGCATGTTCTTGCATTATGTGGTTCATACTCCTTGCATATGCTACAAAGTCTGGTGCTTGCTCTCTGTGGGTGTGGTCCATTCTTTTGTTCCATAACTTTGGGTTGCTGTTTTTGAGATTTGGGTTGCTTGACCTCCTCGGCATTGTTTCTTTCCAAGAGTGTTGGACAGGTCAGCTTGTTGTGTCCCGCAACCTGGTTGCACACACTACATTTCCTGTGTCCAAGTGGCACTCCATTCTCATCGAGCACCACGACTCTTCCTGCAGGTGGTGCCTTTATTTGCGCTCTCTTGTCACTTTTCTTTGCTGCTGTAATTTTCTTCCTACCCTTTGTTTCAAAATACAATGGCAGTTTCATCGTCTCTTGTTGTTGCTGCTCCATTGATTGTCCATCACCCTGCTTGCATTGGTTGGCTTCAGCGACGGCGTTGAGCATTCCAGCTGCATAATAGTGAAGGTCGTCTTCAATTTCAGCGTCCTCCTCAGCCATCCTTTTGTCAGCATCCGCTCGATTTGCTAAGTGTATTGCATCAAGTTCTTCCACGAGCCTCTTGAGAACATAGTAGGCTCTGTCATACTGCTGGTCACATCTCATTGCTTTCTTGTTAACCATCAAGTTCAGCTGCAGCAAGATTTCTTGCTTCGATAGCCTTGAGCTGCCATCCGATGCGGTTGTGTTGTAGTCCCTTGTATCAAAGGTTGGCTGTGATTTTGCAGTCTTTGTGTATCGTTTGAGGATATACTTGTTTGGAAATTTGTCAGGCTTCAGGTAGTCCAGTATGTTCATGATGTGAAGGCAGAACAGGCCTGCATTTTGTGATGAATGCAGAATACATAGTTTGTGAGCCAGCAATGAGTTTCATAAATTTTGATATGATACTACTAGTCTAGCTATTTTAATGAGTTTGTTTTCCTGCTCACCTGTATGTGTCCAGAGCTTGCATTCACACTCGTATATTTCATCGTCTGGGTCAGCCACAACCTGGAATTCATGCTTTGACCAGGAAAATCTTTCTTCATCATCATGGCCAGGCTTATTGTGGTAGTACACAAGGTACTTAGTGGGCTCTGATGTACGCTTTGCGCGAAATAGCGTGGCCTTTCTCATCCTATTCCTCATCTCCTTGTACACGGCTCTCGTGTACTTGATAGACATGTCTTCCTCGTAGCCGTAAGTTGTCTTTGTCATAGGATTGGTCTGCACATGTCAAAAAGTAAGATATTAGTCGAAGCGGAATCATGGGTTTCATTTTTAAAATTGAAAGTGCACATGTTGAAGGTAAACAGAACATGATGGTGGTGTTTTTGTACTTGTCATCATACCATGCTGGTCATTGTTTGCTCGTTCTCCTTCTGCATCCGAGTTTGTATGCAAGCATTGACCCGCCTAGCAAACTTGTGTAGGTTCTGGGTCCCCTTGACAAACCCTTGCTTTAGCACGTGGTTCATGCTCTCGCTTCGTTGTGTGGAAGTCATTCTAGCATAGAAAATGTTCTTGTAATATGCTGAGATCCACATCTTCCTATCACTCCAGAGCTGCATCATCATCTGGTCGTTCTCCAGGTGGTACTTGTGCATGAGTTCAGCCCAGGCATCTTCAAACTCCGTTGGCATCAGCGGCCAGTTCAATATAGTTGTGAACTCCTCTTTGAATGTTTCATATTTTTTGTACAGCAACGCGAGGTATTCCCTGTACTTCTTCAATATGTGCCAACGACATAGCTTGTGGACGGTGTTTGGAAATGATTGTGGTATAGCTTTCGCCATCGATGGGCACTGGTCTGCATGAATTAAAAAAAATGAAACTTGATTCTTTTTTGTACTGATGGTGAACTTATGTTGCACAAGTAATTGAACTTCACATCTAGTAGTATGGCTATCTAAGAATGTCACATGTATTTTTTTCTTACAGCAGTGCTGCTGAACTTCTGTGGTACCAGTGCTTGAACTTCACAGTTAGTAGTAGGACAAACTGGTAGTGTCACACTCAAAATTTTTCTTACAGCAGTGTTGTTGAACTTCTGTGGTAGCAGTGATTGAACGTCACATAAATAACTATGTTTTCCTGAACATGCTACATATTTTTATCTAACAACTTTGTCCTTGAACTTCTATGATTCATACATAGACTGAAAAGATGATGAAACTTGAGGGTTTTTTTTGAACTCACCTGTGAGAATGCAAGTGGGGTGCTTGTTGTTCATGCACCGTAGAAATGTATCAAACAGCCACTTGAATGACTTTGCATCTTCGTCTCTTATCAGGGCAACGGCAAATATCGTTGACTGCAAGTGATGGTTTGTTCCAACAAACACTCCCAGGGGCATATGAAATCTGTTGGTCTTGTAAGTCGTGTCGAATGTTACGCAATCGTCGAAGTCTTTATATGCTCCTCGGCAGCTTGCATTGGACCAGAAAATGTTTTTAATTGACTTGTCCTTGTCCACTTGGATGTCATAGAAGAACTCATCATTTATTGCCTTCATGTCTTTGAAGAATGAAACAAGTTTTAATACATCATCCAGATCATCTTTCCTTGCATTCATGGCTTTCCTGCAAATCACACGCCAACATGCATTTGTTATTTTTGCTATCAAATGGGCTGTGAGCTAGGATGCTATTTTACATTGCAGCATGTGGGTGTTTTGAATACTTACTGGTTTAGGAGGTCTCGTCCGGTCATGCTTAGGAAGTAGCTTCCATCTTCATTTTCAGATAGCATGGACATGATTGTTGTGTGCTTGACATCATGGTACCGCAGGAGCTTTACATACTCCAGAATAGTGGGGTCATAATTCTTGTGTGAGTGCAAGAATACCAGCATGTCATCAGTTTGCATGAGCTCGTGATTATGATTGTACTCAATGTCCACTGCCACGCATGTGCCATCCTCCTGCACCTTCACCCTCATTCTTGCATTGCAGCCCGTCCTCTGCGATGTTTTGTTTCGCTTCCTGTTGGCCTCTGAAACAGAAGATGTGTGTATCCCTTGGAAGGCGTAAACAAAATACTTGTGGTTGTCATTTCCACCCGTCTTCCTGATTCCAAAACCAGCGTGCCTGGCGTATCTGTTATAAAATTCCCTTGCTTTCTCTACATCTTTGAATCGCATCTTTAGTCTTGGTATTAGATAATCTGGTAGATCCGGCGTCTGCAGAAAAAGAGAAAAAATTAATCCAAACAGCACGTTAAAATGCAGTTTATGAACTTGTTATTCTGGAGGGAGCAGAAAATGTGCAGATAATACAAGATGCGTATATAAATATTTTTTGTTTCACTTACGTGCGTGTATGATCGCAACTCCGCCGGTGTCGGCTGCTGTCCCTCTGGGATGGGGCATGGCGGAGTAATCATAGCAGGATGCAGCAGTGGATCACGAGGAGGAAGGAGGGCTGAAGATGGCCTCTCTATTGTTTACGTCCTTTTTGCTTGAGGTGGTTGTGGAGGTATTGCAATGCTTGTCTTGGTTTGCTCTTTTGTTTTGTGAAGCAATCCATCTACCTTATGCCCCATAGAATTCTGACTTGTAGCAGCAGCAGCAGGATCAAACGGTGGTAGTGTGCAGATCACTCTCCTCCGTGTGTGTGTTGCTGTTGGATTTGTCCTGGGATCCGGTTTAGTTGCTTCGCTTTGGCGTTGATGAGGCACACCAGGATAACCTTCAGAGTTACACGCAGGACTTGAGCTAACCCCCTCCTCCATCGGCGTGCTTGGGAGCCTGCTTGTGGATACAAAGAATCCGCGGGGGATTTCAGGCGTCACCCAATTAGGTGGAGGCGCAAACCTGTGCGGATAGGGCTGTGACCCAGCATCTTGGAAGTATCCGTGTTTTTCGGGTGTCATCCATTTTTGGTCTGGAGCAGGTTGGTAATGTTGTTGGTGCGTTTGAGGCGTGGCCCATTGAGTGGGTGGTGCAACGCGTACAGGCTTTGGATTGTGCACTTGCTGCTGGGAACTTCTAAGCTTCTTCATGCGTCTATCGTCTTCCTGTCATAAAAGAAAAAAATGTGTAACTGAACTTAGCATTATATCTGCATATACATTTGTAACTGAACTTAGCATTATTCACAGCCTGAACTTCTCATATAAAAGTGGTGAGAGCCATCACACTATGCACTAAGCTGAGCATCTGCCAATGCCTTGGTACCTGAACTGAGCACCCTTCACAGAATGAACTTCACATCATGTTTTTTAATTCTGCAATATTTGATTACTTATATGTACCTGGACTGAGCACTCTCCATAACCTGAACTTCTTGTTTTGTAAAGGGGAAATACTGTCTACAATTAAAAAACCTGAACCTTCATGAGTTTTTGAATGGTTGGACTGCTAGTGCATACCAACCTGACCTTCATGTCATATCACATGCATGTTCTATTTTCCTTTTTTTTTTGCACAGAACCAGACACATACCAACCTGAACTCTAGCACACTTACTAGTTGAACTTCACGTGTGAATGTGAATGCAGGCAGATTTTATAGTGTTTGTAGCCTGGTCTGAGGCTCACATACTACCTGAACTTCACATGGCTATAAGCAGGCAGATTTTTACAATGCTATTTTTTTGTAGCCTGGACTGAGGCTCACACACCACCTGAACTTCACATGGTTGTAGGCAAATAACAAACCGAAGGAAGGAAGAAGTTCAACCATACCCTGGCTAGAAGTCCAGCCAATCTTTTTCCAGCAGCTGATAGGCCACCTTGAGAAAAATTCATCATGAAGGTAGTAGAGGAATTCCATGGCAATCCATGTCTTGCAGGGGGCGCGAAGTTCATCTGCACACAACGCAAGAAGGTCAGAGAAGGCAAGATTGAAGAAGAAGGCAAAATTGGGAGGAAGTTCATGTACTTCTGCCGCTGAATTTGAGGGCGCAGCCGATTCCGCCTGCGCGGAGGAGTTGCTCCGTTGGTCGCGCCGCTCGCCGTTGCTTGTGTCGGGGCCGTCATCTGGTCTGCCAAGGCTTCGGGCGGTGACGATGGGATGAGGAATCGGCTTCCTGAAGTTCATGGCGGCTTCGGCGCGTCCAGGCGACGCGGGCTCCCTCGCGCCGGTGGCCGGCCAGGTGCTGGAGACGGAGGGGAGGCGGCGGACCCGGCCGGACAGGAGCTGGGGAAGGAGGGGAGGCGGCGGATCCGGCCGGCCAGGAGCTGTAGACGGGGAGGAGGCGGCGAATCCGACGAAGATCGGTGACCAGGAGGGGAGGAGCGGCGAGGAGGGGGGCTGGGGCGGCTCGGGATCGAGGGGATCAGGTGGATCCTGTCGAGGCGTCTCGGATCGGGTGGGATCCTGTCGGGGCGACTCGGGTCGGGCCGGGCAGTTCAGGGAAGTTCGGGAGGGCCCTACATAGGGCTGCTGTGATCCAAATAGTTATTCTAATCCCATGATCATAATAGTGCCACTCTATATATATATAATTTGGGACACCTGGGTGTCCAGGCTCCTTGTTTGTCTACCTTTGGATTGCATTAAGATGTGTGCCGTTGTGGAGGTGTAGACACTAACGGATATAACCGTTTGTAGTATTTAATTTGGAAAGTTATTGCAATGTACTAATTAATTCCATATATAGGTAAAATGTTTGGGCACCTAGGTGTCCCAAACTGCCGTCCTATATAGGTAAAATGTTTGGGGCACCTAGGTGCCTGGGCACCTAATCCGGATCCGACCCGCTAATTCATTTTCCGCTTACAAATAAGTAGTAGTACCTTTCAAATAATTCACTTTCCTTTTGTACTTGCATGCAATACCATTGATTGTTGATTGGTTTCCAAAAAAATGCATGCTTTTGATTCTCTCATAAAGAATTTCTTTCCATAAATAATATAGTATCATTCAAAATAGACTGAAACTCGTATTTGGGTACGTATATATACCCTATGGTTTTTTAATTTTTTTGCGAATACCCTATGATTTATTCTAGGTATTATATGTCTTTCCTTAAATACTATAGTATATACCCTATGTTTTATTGTAGGTATTAGATACCTACAAGCATATCCGATATATTGAAAAGTGGATTCTCAAGTTTTCGCAAAAAATAAACAGTGCATAATGAAGATCTATCCGTAAATACCTAAATGTGAATTTTGTTGCTATATACCCATAAGTGTTATTTCCTTTTTATGAGTGAATACATGTATGTAAACTAAATACCTCGACAAATGATACGTTACGTTTGTGTCGTTATGAACATCCATACAACATACATGATGGTGATGTATCCGAGGTATGATAATAGAGGAATCATACCCAAAAAAATATGGCTACATTCTAAAAATAATATGTATTATACTCACATAATTTTTGGGTATATACCGTAAACACAACTAGGTATCATAGAAAGAGAATGCATTTTTTGGTACACTTACAACGGAGACAGAAAGTGGCAAAATCCACTATTTTTTAAAAGGCACGCTAGCAATACGCGTAAAATGTACTGCGTCTGTGCATCAATTACTATAAGATTTTCCCTAGTGTTTCACACGTACATGGATCATTAAAATTAGGTAGCTTCTTGTATTCTAAGAAAGTGTTGGTGCATGCATCCTAATTAATGCCTACGTCCAAATTAGAGCAAGTAATCACGAATTAACATGTAGTTAAATGGAATTAATTAGTACGTTGCAATAACTTTCCAAATTAAATACTACAAACGGTTATATCCGTTAGTGTATACACCTCCAGAACGGCACACATCTTAATGCAATCCAAAGGTAGACAAACAAGGAGCCTGGACACCCAGGTGTCCCAAATTATATATATATATATATAGAGAGAGAGAGAGTGGCACTATTATGATCATGGGATTAGAATAACTATTTGGATCACAGCAGCCCCATGTAGGGCCCTCTCGAACTTCCCTGAACTGCCCGGCCCGACCCGAGTCGCCCCGACAGGATCCCACCCGATCCGAGACGCCTCGACAGGATCCACCTGATCCCCTCGATCCCGAGCCGCCCCAGCCCCCCTCCTCGCCGCTCCTCCCCTCCTGGTCGCCGATCTTCGTCGAATTCGCCGCCTCCTCCCCGTCTACAGCTCCTGGCCGGCCGGATCCGCCGCCTCCCCTCCTTCCCCAGCTCCTGGCCGGCCGGGTCTGCCGCCTCCCCTCCGTCTCCAGCTCCTGGCCGGCCACCGGCGCGAGGGAGCCCGCGTCGCCTGGACGCGCCGAAGCCGCCATGAACTTCAGGAAGCCGCATCCTCGTCCCATCGTCACCGCCCGAAGCCTTGACAGACCAGATGACGGCCCCGACGCAAGCAACGGCGAGCGGCGCGACCAACGGAGCAACTCCTCCGCGCAGGCGGAATCGGCTACGCCCTCAAATTCAGCGGCAAAAGTACATGAACTTCCTCCCAATTTTGCCTTCTTCTTCAATCTTGCCTTCTCTGACCTTCTTGCGTTGTGTGCAGATGAACTTCGCGCCCCCTGCAAGACATGGATTGCCATGGAATTCCTCTACTACCTTCACGACGATTTTTTCTCAAGGTGGCCTATCAGCTGCTGGAAAAAGATTGGCTGGACTTCTAGCCAGGGTATGGTTGAACTTCTTCCTTCCTTCGGTTTGTTATTTGCCTACAACCATGTGAAGTTCAGGTGGTGTGTGAGCCTCAGTCCAGGCTACAAAAAACCAGCATTGTAAAAATTTGCCTGCTTACAGCCATGTGAAGTTCAGGTAGTATGTGAGCCTCAGTCCAGGCTACAAACACTATAAAATCTGCCTGCATTCACATTCACACGTGAAGTTCAACTAGTAAGTGTGCTAGAGTTCAGGTTGGTATGTGTCTGGTTCTGTGCAAAAGAAATAAAAGGAAAATAGAACATGCATGTGATATGACATGAAGGTCAGGTTGGTATGCACTAGCAGTCCAACCATTCAAAAACTCATGAAGGTTCAGGTTTTTTAATTGTAGACAGTATTTCCCCTTTACAAAACAAGAAGTTCAGGTTGTGGAGAGCGCTCAGTCCAGGTACATATAAGTAATCAAATATTGTAGAATTAAAAAACAGGATGTGAAGTTCATTCTGTGAAGGGTGCTCAGTTCAGGTACCAAGGCATTGGCAGATGCTCAGCTCAGTGTATAGTGTGATGGCTCTCACCACTTTTATATGAGAAGTTCAGGCTGTGAATAATGCTAAGTTCAGTTACAAATGTATATGCAGATATAATGCTAAGTTCAGTTACACATTTTTTTATTTTATGACAGGAAGACGATAGACGCATCAAGAAGCTTAGAAGTTCCCAGCAGCAAGTGCACAATCCAAAGCCTGTAGGCGTTGCACCACCCACTCAATGGGTCACGCCTCAAACGCACCAACAGCATTACCAACTTGCTCCAGACCAAAAATGGATGACACCCGAAACACACGGATACTTCCAAGATGCTGGGTCACAGCCCTATCCACACAGGTTTGCGCCTCCACCTAATTGGGTGACACCGGAAATCCCCCGCGGATTCTTTGTATCCACAAGCAGGCTCCCAAGCACGCCGATGGAGGAGGGGGTTAGCTCAAGTCCTGCGTGTAACTCTGAAGGTTATCCTGGTGTGCCTCATCAACGCCAAAGCGAAGCAACTAAACCGGATCCCAGGGCAAATCCAACAGCAACACACACACGGAGGAGAGTGATCTGCACACTACCACCGTTTGATCCTGTTGCTGCTGCTACAAGTCAGAATTCTATGGGGCATAAGGTAGATGGATTGCTTCACAAAACAAAAGAGCAAACCAAGACAAGCATTGCAATACCTCCACAACCACCTCAAGCAAAAAGGACGCAAACAAGAGAGAGGCCATCTTCAGCCCTCCTTCCTCCTCGTGATCCACTGCTGCATCCTGCTATGATTACTCCGCCATGCCCCATCCCAGAGGGACAGCAGCCGACACCGGCGGAGTTGCGATCATACACGCACGTAAGTGAAACAAAAAATATTTATATACGCATCTTGTATTATCTGCACATTTTCTGCTCCCTCCAGAATAACAAGTTCATAAACTGCATTTTAACGTGCTGTTTGGATTAATTTTTTCTCTTTTTCTGCAGACGCCGGATCTACCGGATTATCTAATACCAAGACTAAAGATGCGATTCAAAGATGTAGAGAAAGCAAGGGAATTTTATAACAGATACGCCAGGCACGCTGGTTTTGGAATCAGGAAGACGGGTGGAAATGACAACCACAAGTATTTTGTTTGCGCCTTCCAAGGGATACACACATCTTCTGTTTCAGAGGCCAACAGGAAGCAAAACAAAACATCGCAGAGGACGGGCTGCCATGCAAGAATGAGGGTGAAGGTGCAGGAGGATGGCACATGCGTGGCAGTGGACATTGAGTACAATCATAATCACGAGCTCATGCAAACTGATGACATGCTGGTATTCTTGCACTCACACAAGAATTATGACCCCACTATTCTGGAGTATGTAAAGCTCCTGCAGTACCATGATGTCAAGCACACAACAATCATGTCCATGCTATCTGAAAATGAAGATGGAAGCTACTTCCTAAGCATGATCGGACGAGACCTCCTAAACCAGTAAGTATTCAAAACACCCACATGCTGCAATGTAAAATAGCATCCTAGCTCACAGCCCATTTGATAGCAAAAATAACAAATGCATGTTGGCCTGTGATTTGCAGGAAAGCCATGAATGCAAGGAAAGATGATCTGGATGATGTATTAAAACTTGTTTCATTCTTCAAAGACATGAAGGCAATAAATGATGAGTTCTTCTATGACATCCAAGTGGACAAGGACAAGTCAATTAAAAACATTTTCTGGTCCAATGCAAGCTGCCGAGGAGCATATAAAGACTTCGACGATTGCGTAACATTCGACACGACTTACAAGACCAACAGATTTCATATGCCCCTGGGAGTGTTTGTTGGAACAAACCATCACTTGCAGTCAACGATATTTGCCGTTGCCCTGATAAGAGACGAAGATGCAAAGTCATTCAAGTGGTTGTTTGATACATTTCTACGGTGCATGAACAACAAGCACCCCACTTGCATTCTCACAGGTGAGTTAAAAAAAACCCTCAAGTTTCATCATCTTTTCAGTCTATGTATGAATCATAGAAGTTCAAGGACGAAGTTGTTAGATAAAAATATGTAGCATGTTCAGGAAAACATAGTTATTTATGTGACGTTCAATCACTGCTACCACAGAAGTTCAACAACACTGCTGTAAGAAATTTTTGAGTGTGACACTACCAGTTTGTCCTACTACTAACTGTGAAGTTCAAGCACTGGTACCACAGAAGTTCAGCAGCACTGCTGTAAGAAAAAAATACATGTGACATTCTTAGATAGCCATACTACTAGATGTGAAGTTCAATTACTTGTGCAACATAAGTTCACCATCAGTACAAAAAAGAATCAAGTTTCATTTTTTTTAATTCATGCAGACCAGTGCCCATCGATGGCGAAAGCTATACCACAATCATTTCCAAACACCGTCCACAAGCTATGTCGTTGGCACATATTGAAGAAGTACAGGGAATACCTCGCGTTGCTGTACAAAAAATATGAAACATTCAAAGAGGAGTTCACAACTATATTGAACTGGCCGCTGATGCCAACGGAGTTTGAAGATGCCTGGGCTGAACTCATGCACAAGTACCACCTGGAGAACGACCAGATGATGATGCAGCTCTGGAGTGATAGGAAGATGTGGATCTCAGCATATTACAAGAACATTTTCTATGCTAGAATGACTTCCACACAACGAAGCGAGAGCATGAACCACGTGCTAAAGCAAGGGTTTGTCAAGGGGACCCAGAACCTACACAAGTTTGCTAGGCGGGTCAATGCTTGCATACAAACTCGGATGCAGAAGGAGAACGAGCAAACAATGACCAGCATGGTATGATGACAAGTACAAAAACACCACCATCATGTTCTGTTTACCTTCAACATGTGCACTTTCAATTTTAAAAATGAAACCCATGATTCCGCTTCGACTAATATCTTACTTTTTGACATGTGCAGACCAATCCTATGACAAAGACAACTTACGGCTACGAGGAAGACATGTCTATCAAGTACACGAGAGCCGTGTACAAGGAGATGAGGAATAGGATGAGAAAGGCCACGCTATTTCGCGCAAAGCGTACATCAGAGCCCACTAAGTACCTTGTGTACTACCACAATAAGCCTGGCCATGATGATGAAGAAAGATTTTCCTGGTCAAAGCATGAATTCCAGGTTGTGGCTGACCCAGACGATGAAATATACGAGTGTGAATGCAAGCTCTGGACACATACAGGTGAGCAGGAAAACAAACTCATTAAAATAGCTAGACTAGTAGTATCATATCAAAATTTATGAAACTCATTGCTGGCTCACAAACTATGTATTCTGCATTCATCACAAAATGCAGGCCTGTTCTGCCTTCACATCATGAACATACTGGACTACCTGAAGCCTGACAAATTTCCAAACAAGTATATCCTCAAACGGTACACAAAGACTGCAAAATCACAGCCAACCTTTGATACAAGGGACTACAACACAAACGCATCGGATGGCAGCTCAAGGCTATCGAAGCAAGAAATCTTGCTGCAGCTGAACTTGATGGTTAACAAGAAAGCAATGAGATGTGACCAGCAGTATGACAAAGCCTACTATGTTCTCAAGAGGCTCATGGAAGAACTTGATGCAATACACTTAGCAAATCGAGCGGATGCTGACAAAAGGATGGCTGAGGAGGACGCTGAAATTGAAGACGACCTTCACTATTATGCAGCTGGAATGCTCAACGCCGCCGCTGAAGCCAACCAATGCAAGCAGGGTGATGGACAATCAATGGAGCAGCAACAACAAGAGACGATGAAACTGCCGTTGTATTCTGAAACAAAGGGTAGGAAGAAAATTACAGCAGCAAAGAAAAGTGACAAGAGAGCGCAAATAAAGGCACCACCTGCAGGAAGAGTCGTGGTGCTCGATGAGAATGGAGTGCCACTTGGACACAGGAAATGTAGTGTGTGCAACCAGGTTGCGGGACACAACAAGCTGACCTGTCCAACACTCTTGGAAAGAAACAATGCCGAGGAGGTCAAGCAACCCAAATCTCAAAAACAGCAACCCAAAGTTATGGAACAAAAGAATGGACCACACCCACAGAGAGCAAGCACCAGACTTTGTAGCATATGCAAGGAGTATGAACCACATAATGCAAGAACATGCCCGAAGAGAGCAGATGCTGAAAAGACAAGCAAAAAGTCAGAGAAGAAACAGAAAGCAAAACCCAGAGCCAGCAACAAGAAAGAGGTGGAAGAGGAAGAGGAAGACGAAGACGAAGACACCGTCGAAGAAGAGGAAGACGAAGAGGAAGACAACGATGAAGAGAAAGAGGAAGAGTATGATGAGGAGGAAGAGGAAGAGGACGACGAAGAGGAAGATGAAGAGGAAGAGGTACATGTCAAGCAAAAACCTATACAACCAAAGCCTAGGAGGAGCGCAAGGCTGATGAACAGTTAGAATAGGTCAATTAACACAATGCAAACTTATGTCATGTCAATGTCCAGAAATATTATGTCATCCCCTTTTACTGTTGAACTTTTGAAGAAGTCCTGGTAACATACAATGTGAAGTTCACGTAGTACTACTGCAGAAGTCCTGGTATGTTATGAGATGAAGTGATGTGCTGATGATGTACTGCATGAAAGAGCAAGCAGTAATAAAATGAAAAATACACTGTGAAGTTCAAGTAATATTACTGCAGAAGTCCTGGTATGTTATGGGATGAAGTGATGTGCTGGTTTGCATGAAAGTGCAAGCAAGAACAAACATGAAAAACATATACTGTGAAGTTCAAGTAAGCTTACTGCAGAACTCCTGGTATATTATGGCAGGAGGTGCTCGTGTTGTATTCCATAAAAGTGCAACCAACAAATAATTATATAGTATTGAAGTTCAGGTCAGCTTATAGAAGAAGTTCTGGTATACAAAATCGATGTTGGAAAAAATTATGCTTAAAAAATATAGTTTCACCGCACAGCAAGAAAACCTGTAGTGAATCAAGGATGTCAATGCTCCCACGATATTTTTAAAATTCAAGGCTGTCTACACTACAACAAAGCAAATTAACAGAAATGATCAAAAGAAGAAAAGAAAACTTGTGATTGAAATCTTATTGCGCTTATACATACAATTTCCTGAAACAGCAGGTGCAGATTCATTCAGCATGAAGAAATGAATGTGATTCTATAGGATATATTTGTTTCCAACATGTGGTCTTAAATCACCTCTCTTTGGAAGACGACAACTCATGTTATTGTGTTATAAGTGGATGAGCTCTCAGCTCAGTGGTTAGAGTGCAGTGCTGCCTCCTAACCGGCGCAGGTTTGAATCTCGGTTTTTACATGGGTCTCACATCTCCTTCTTTATTAAAAATCAGGTATGGGCTTCTCCCCTTACTGGTCTAGTTTTTTTTATGTTATTGTGTTAATAATCTTCATGAGAGGTTACTAACGAATCATTATATGAGCCTCATAATTCCATAGGATTTTAAAGATTGACTGACATTAAGCTTTTGCAAATATAGCTGAGCATGTTGCAACGACTACATCAACAGTTCAGCACCATACACTAAACGCTATAAGAACATCTCAATCACTACACATCTCTACATGGTACTCAAAAGATAAAACATTCCTAGATTACTATACTGTGTGATTATCTGCAATACTTGGTTCATTAAATAAGCATACAACAATCTTTCAGGCAGGTATTACCAGTCTATAATCATCCATCTGAAGTTCAACAAAGCCTGCAAACCTTTCTGATATTTGTAATAATCAATGTTATGTGTGATCAGCAAACTCTCACACTGAACTTCTGTAGTACTCATAAACTAAAAATGCATTTTCTTGATCCGTCCTCAAGGCAAGGGTTGATGACACAAAAGTCAATAAAACAAGAACCGTGCCAAACCACAAAAAAATGGCAAACAACACCTCAGACATGCCTTCACCTTTTAATCCATTTACAAAATTAGGCAGGACAATAGCATAACAGAGCAAGCTGCCTGCCACGGGAAGATGTGAAGTAAATGACTCCACTACTCAAACTAAGGTTAGCAAGCCTAAGACAACGCGTTCAAACGTGAAGTTCTGCTTGGGTACGTGCAGAAGTTCATGTACAATGCCGACAAAAGATAAAGAAATGTCAACAATATTTCTGCACGGATTTACATATGAAATACGTTCGCACTTGAAAAAAACAGAAAAAAAACAAATATAGATTCTACGCAAAAGCATACATTTTGGTTGGGTTAAACATTACCAATACATTACACAACACAAAATATACTCTCCATCTGAAACCAGCAGCCCAGCCACATCTCAAAGCAGAAGTTCAAGTCTACGATCATATGTTGGGACCCCGAAGATAAACAACACAAAAAAATCAAGCAGTTCAACCAAAACCGAGGAAGAAGTTCAGGTACATCTGTCGGGGCAAAAACATTCAACACATTGATACTGAAAAACGACGCAATGCATTGAAATTCACAAAGCCAAATCATTCTCCACACCAAATGCATTTGTCCACAAATATCATAAGTAATAGTGCTGCACCTATAGATACACAAATCACTAAAAACATTCTTACAACCAAATCTTTACGGAATTGTTTCAATCATTATCAAACCTAAAAATCTGTACGAAATCAAATCTACTATGAAACTAATGCTTTGAATTCACGGGCCAAAGGACTGGATCTCTTTAGGGAGCTCTGAACGCACGACTTCATTCTTCTCACTAAAAATCAGAGTGTGCATGAACTCAGCCTTCCAGTCATCTGCAGCAGCCTGCAAACAAAGAAAGTTGAAAACGATGGTTTAGTAACGGATATCTAAAACCAAAGCAGGAGCGTCCCAGCAAATACACACAAGAATAATCAAAGGATGATGAGACGAGAACAAAGACAGAACATACTTCCACATCACCAAAATCTTCAACAACCTCATCGCCATCATACGAAGAGCTGAACTTCACGGCAAAGAAACCACAATCATTACTCTTCTGCTTCGGAACGTCGATGAAAGTCGGCCTCTTTGCAATAGTCACCCAGTTAGGCTGCTTGCTCGCCTTGTATGCTGCCTTGCCGTACACCTCCTCGAGCAACCCAACAAATCTCTTCATCTGCCGGAAATAACAAAATTAGATGAAGTCAAAAACATGTTAACCAAAATAGTTAAGTTCAGGTACATAAAAAGCGACACTTGCAGAAGATCCACCTAAAACAAAATAGCAGAAGTTCAACTTCTAAATGACAGTCAGTTCAAGCAGTATTACCAAAACAGAGACAACAACATATTTTTTCAACACAAGGCATAATAAACTTCGTGTCGAACAAGAGAATGTGAAAGGAGGTTCAGGCTAAGAACACTCACGATATTTTGGCAGTCCCCGTGGAAACACGATCGCGACATTACCATATTATCATAAGAAAGCGAATCAAGGATGTCAATGCTCCCACGATATCTATTTACCATGTAGACACTGTAGTGTGCCATTGTGCCAATTGGCTTGAATAGAATCAAGAAAACCTGCCAAGAATGAAAGGACCGGTGAACACAAACTATAAAAGCATATGTTCTAAAGAACAGGCATGAACAAAAACTTCTTGACAAACTCAACAAAAGGATGCACATGAAATTAAAAGAAGTAAGGTTTATGAAAACCTAACCAGCTTTGAGTTAAGAAGGTCTTCTTCCTTGCGAACAAACATTGGGAGGAGACGAGCAGATTTTTTTGCATCAAACTTTGGAACTATTGCGCCGAAGGAATCATACTCCAGGCAGTACTGTGCATTCACAAAAACACAATTAAAACACCTCCCAAATGCTACTACAACAAAACTAAGGCAAAAAGAAGGAGATAGGGGTGCAAAGAACTAAAACCTGTATGAAGTAGGGACTAAGTACAACCCTGTCAGCACTAGAGAATATCTCAGCGGTCTCCGGCTTATCCTTCCACAAATTTATGAGATAATCCATTATGTCTCCTTCCATCTGCTGCCCTTCACCGAAAAGCGTATAAAGGACACGTCCTGTGAGGTCAATCACATACCCAGGGATGGTAAACATGCAGTAGCTTGTCCTGCAGAATACAAAAGGATTGTAAAAAAATATTAGAAGTTCAGATACAACAACAAACAGAAGTTCAGACAATATAACTCAAAAGGCAAGAGGAGACATAAAACAGAAGTTCAGATACTACAACAACGGCCGTTCAGACAATACAACTACAGAAGTTCAGACACTACAACTACAAGGCAAGGGAACGACAGATGAGGGTAACTCACTCAGAATGCTTCTCCAGACCGTCTTTACTCAACACATACTATTTCACCTTCCGGGCCTCGGATAGATGAGGGTAACTGTATTTTTTCAGGGGAGCGACAGGAGAACGCCACTTCAAAGGCAATCTTGCTGCTCTCTTGGAGGAAGTTATGTTCCCAGACTCAACTGCCGGTTTCCTCCTGGTGATCACAACATTCTTCCCACCTCTACCAGCAACAGTACCAGCAGCAGATTTAGCATTCTTCGGGTAAGCAATCTTCTCAAAATCATCATCACACGAAATCACTTCTGCTTCGGCTGCTTCGACTGCATCAGCCTTCCTGTAGCAAGGGGTTTTTGGAGTACCACGAATACCACCAGCCTGCTTCCCCAACTTGGAAGGAATAAGGGTCCGAGGTCTATCATCTTCTATCGGAGCTGTACTCACCGGTTCCTCCCTAGGCTGGTATTCCTGTGACCCGAGGAATGAGTAGTGGTAAGCGGTCAGCTCCAACGGTTCCACTGTCAAAGAAAAAAGGAAGAGAAAAAATCACAATTAAATACAACTGAAGTTCAGGAACATCACAATGTGCAGTCCAACTAATAAACTTGACATGGTTACTGCTCAAGCTGGCCTAAAAAAATTAGTTGCAGTAAAAAACTAAATGAAGTTCAGGCACAACCAGAGGAACAGTTCAAGATAAAATGATGAACTGTAAATCATTCAACTACAGCTAACAAAACCATAGAGAGGCATCATCTCTGGAGATCAATTATAAAAGAAAATGCTCATGTGCATTTAAGCAAAACAAAACACACAAGCAAAATTAAAAAAGATAGAAATGAAGTTCATGTATAAAGAAAATGCTCCACTCCTTCCGAAACCAGCGGCCCAGCCAGACCTCAAGCAGAAGTCAAAGCTCAGAGAAAAAATATGAAGTTCAGGTACAATAAAAGATGCAGTGCACATAAGCAGTACAAGTTCCAAAATACTTACATGTGTAGTAGCCAAACAGAGCTTGGAAGTCTGTCTCAAACAGGTCAGAAGAAGCGATTGAGTACAGCCACGTCTTCCTGATATCCCCGATATTCTCATGGGAATAATTTGCAAGAACCCCGTCATGATACGAATTGACATTCGTAAGCATGAAGAATCCGCAGTCGATACTGCCATCAAACGAAGTAAAAGGAATAGTGTTAGGACAGAAAAAGAAAGCCAACGAATTAAACACGTCGCAACTTAAGTATAACTACAGTTAAACAGATGTGATAAAGAGATAAAGTCGAACTCATACTTGTTTTGCTGCTGGGGGACATCAATCCAATCCAGAGCGAAATTGTCGATGCTAATAGGACTGAAGGGTGTCTCCCTGTCGTTGCTGGCATCCTTCCAAAGCCTCTTGATGTTGTCGGTCATCCGTCGAAACAGCCGTACCTCACATTCATCTTTTGGTCCATAGTAGGAATCGAGAAGCTGGAACCTTGAATTCTTTAGGTCAAGGAATACCGACACCCAATGACCGACACCACCCATGGAAGCAGGAAGCTCAGGCGGGTCAAAAGTAGGGAAAACAACCTGAAGCATCATAGACACACGAATCATTAAAAAATGAGAATTAATATCAGAACGGTACAAAAGAAAAATAAAACAAATATTAACACAGTGGATCGCACTGCAAAACTAATACAAAGGCAAAGAACAAGATATTGCATACCGAATCATGTGCATCCATGCTATCTAGACCACTCACCATGAAGTACTTCCTCACACGGGAATCAAATTGACCTCTAAAAATCTTGTCCTGAAATAATGCAGACAACACCAACATGTGAAAAAATGCAAAAATGAGACGAACAAGTTTTAACTAAAATGGTAAGGAACAAAGACATATTTGCTACCAGGGATGGTTGACTTACACAAACCCAAGACGGCAGGATGAGTTTATCCGATCCCTGGTACTTCGCACGTAGACAATAGAGTGCACACTCAGCCACATTAGATGTAAGCATTCCGCGAGGACCAAAATATATTGCGACTTCTTGGACAGTAGCTTCACACTCCTTGTTTCGGAACATAATCATTTCTCTAAAACAAGCAAAATAGAAAGAAAAACAAGTTCAGCAGCAGGAACTCAGGAAGTTCATAACACATGTTAGCAAAGAAGTTCAGCTATATCACAACAGGCAGTACAGTGCAAAAGAGGCAAGAAGTTCAGCGCCAGAGAAGCAAAAAAACAAGAAGTTCAGGTACATAGAGTTGAGAAGTTCAGGTATGAAACAACGGGCAGTTCACAGGGGGGTACATGGATGATGTAAATGTTGAGCTGCTGCACTCACCTCTTGGAATGGTCGTTCCTAAGCCTAGTTACACTGTAATAAAAGTCATCAACCTTCTTTCGCACGACAGCAAGGTCGCTATCTGCTCACCAAAAAGAAAAACAGCAATTAATAGCAATACTCAAAGCACATAGATTCATGACAGTTTCAATTAAGACCAACATTCAAGCACAAACATTCAAAACATAAGCACATCTCAGCTGCTACATCAGAAAGGATAAAACACAGCATCATAGACATCACAACCCATGCATTACAAACCTCCACCCACATAGAAAACAGGTCCACTTAACATTCTTTACAACCCACACGACAAAACAACAAAACTAGAAGTTCAACTTAGACCACATAGGCAGTTCACATGGGATATCATGGACAAAACCAAACAACAAAGAGGGAAGGGAATGGGTTGCCTAGACCAGTGGCAGCACTGGAATGATCAACCTCCTCTCCGTAGCTATCGCTTTCCGTATCTTCATCGTCGTCTCCAGAAGACGTTGCAGCGTCGTCGGCAAGGACACCAGCAGCAGTTGGAGCAGCTGGAGAATCTGAAACAAGAAAAACTTTTGGTTGTGCCTGTACAACATTAACATCAATTGATGGCTCTGCTGCAGGAGACTTCTTCGGGCTTGCAGCAGCACTACCACCAGTTTCAACAGCAGACTCAACAGCATCTTTCCCCAAAATGATGTCTCCAGTTGTCTTGCCCTGATCAGCATTTGAAACCTCGGCGACAATGGACGACTGAGGTTCAGTCAGGACCACCCCGTCGGAGCAGCCGGTGCCTGAGGCGGACATGTCCGCAACCTTCTCTGGAGGAACACTAACATCATCATTCTGCTGCTACAAAAAGAAACAGAAAGTCATTACAAAGGGCTGACTGAACCTTATGCACAGGAGCAGCAAGTCCGTATCAGCGGCAACAAGACAAATGGACAAGAAAAATGGTACCTCATTTTCACTGCCATGAACCTCATCAACTATTACGCCACTAGCCGGAGCAGGTTCATGCACAGGGGCAGCCTCATGCACAGGAGCAGCTTCATGCGCAGGTAAAACATCCTCCTCAACCCTAGCATCATCATCAACAGCCTAAAAAAATAAAAAAATAAATCATTTAGAAAACAAATACCTAATCAGCAGAAGTTCAGATTGCACAATCACAGAAGGTCAGCTATCACGACTGACACATAATGGAAGTCCAAATACAGTAAAAATAGCAGGTCAGATATCAAACTACTCTAAGATACAAGAGGGAACAAAAAAGGATCAGTCATCGAAGTCATGGAAGTTTAGGTGTTGTAGCAGCTGAAGTTCAGGTTCAATAAACAGATAAGGTCACCTAGGAACACTAGTGCTAAAAAGAACCAGTTTACGACACATCAAATCAACAACGCTCGCCTATGACCACAAACAGTAATAACTGAAAGCTAACATTTAACATTGAACATTAGTGCAAACCTCTTTGGTATGCTCCACGTGGCCTCCTTCACGACCCGAACGAACAGAATCCTGCCTCTGAATCTGTCTCACAACAACACTTGCCTCATCTTCAAAAGGCTTGCAACGAGCATCCTGCATTTCCTTGAACAGCCCAACGCTAGTACGGAGGTGGGAAGTGCTCTGACGAAGCTCTTCAAGAAATTTAGCTTCAATACATAAGACCTCCTTCGAAGACTCAGCATCAAACCCGTGACCGGGTGGAAGAATCCCATCAACGCGACTAAGACGCTCAGCAGTCGATGGAACACGAGCCAACTCCCCACAAACAGTTTCAAGAAGACTGTCAATCCTAACCAGAGAAACATTGGCAGCTTCAAACAAATCCTCGCAAGAAACACCACCTGCAGCACTCACACGGGCAGAAGAACCTCCTGGATCTACAGGGGGGCACCGGTATTAACATCCCGGGAGAATTCAAATCTTGGTGAACTTCCACTCCCTAGGCCGGCAGAACGAGGCATAGTTAGAACAGGACGTTCGATAACCCTAAAGAACACAACCTCAGCCTGTGTCTTCCAGTGCATACAAAAACAAAAGTCAACGCATCAGAAAACAAATGAAGGAACATGGGAACAAAAAATATACAAGACAATACCAGAAGTTCAAGGTAAACTACACAGGAAAGAATAATGCATACAAACACTGACAGGCAGTCTCCCAAACACCCAGTTGGCTGGGTCATCATCACCTTTCATGACCAAGTCAGCCGCAGCAAGCTCAAGAAGCTTGGCCTGATCCATGAAATTGATGCGAGGGGTCCTCAAGTCAATATTAGGCGTCTTGCCAATGATAAGGCAGTCTAGATACATAAGAAGCGGCGCGATCGCACAACCTGTGACAGCTTTTCCTCTGCTAGTACCTTGCTGATACCTAACAACGACACTCTGAATATCGTCAACAACCAACTGGCAGTAGTCCATGTCTGCCATATCCTCAAACACAAGGTTCTCGGCCATTGCTGCCTCCCTGGACACTCGTGTAGACGTTCCAGGGATAACCACCTTCATGAAAACAATAAGGTAAAACACCTGAAGAGCAAGATCATCCTTCGTCTCATCCTTCACAAGTTCAGCAAGGATATTCCGCAAATCCTTTGTCTTGATGTCATCACTCCTAGCATACCCAAGCTTGCCCTTCAACCTCATAACAGCATCATCGAAACCATCATTCGAGGGCCTAGGGGGGGTACGATTACCTTGAGGGAACCCAAAGAGATGGTGAATAGCATCACTTGTAATACGTATAACCTTGTTCACCTCACCCATGTCCAAAATCATGGTTGAAGGGTCAATCCTCGCATAGATGTTGCCCATCAAAGGACGAGAAATGTTGGAATCAACCTTCAAGTCAAACACACAACCAAAACCAGCCTTGATAACCCTCATCTTGTGCCTATCTTGTAGCATTTTCGCACACGTCTTGACCTCTCCTAGTGAGCAGCGAACCGTCTTGTTAAAACGTTTCGCCTCACCTCCTCCTTGGCCACCTTCTTCGGGCGCTTTGCCTCCTCTCTTCCTCCTCCCAGGCCGCTGCACAAGCTGATACTGAAAAAAAAATACATTGAGAAGGAAAAAAGGCAGAACAATGAGACACACAACCTTCACCAAAATTCAACTAATGCCTACATAGACGCACTACATCTCAGAAGTCCAACCATGTCTACATAGGCAGTACAACCATGTATGACCACAAGTTAACATGCTTTCAAAAATGTTGGAAATTTAAAAAGCAGAAGTCCAACTATGTACTCAAAGGCAGTAATCAAAAACACGTATACCAACAAGTTAAGCTTATTTCTTCTTGTATATACCCAGAAGTCCAACTATGTACTCAAAGGCAGAAATACCATAAAAGCAAAGCACGTCGGCTAATTTCGTCTATATTGAGATGGAGCAGAAGGTCACCTATGTACGCCAAGGCAGTGCTAAAAACAATAAAACTACAGAAATAGCAACAAATGCTTAAAAAATAGTAAAAATGAGACATTCATACCTGATCAGCGGCAGCATCATCATCGTCGTCGTCCACATCATCAGCATTGAAATCAGCATCATCCTTGTCCTCTGGATTAACAGGAGAACGCTTCTTCACACCCTTGTTGACCTTTGCAGGTGGAACCTTGCGCTTCACGCCGCATTTCTTCCCCTTACTAGATGCACCAGCACCAAGCGGAGAAGGTGTAGGCGAGGCAGTGGCAAGCACACAAGGACTACGACGTGGCGTACCACCAACGCCTAGCCCTTCGTCTTCAACAACTTCTGCAGGCCTTGAAACACGTGGGCTCCTCCGAGGAGTAACTTCACCAACTACTAGCTTCCTCGAAGCAGTCTTCTTAATTTTCTTCTTAACAGGGACAACCGTGCCATCACTGCGACACGACACGTCTTCCTCAACAATGAGCTCAGCCGCATGAACAGATCCAGGAACATCAGAACCTTTCTCAAGGCAGGCCGCCCTCTTCTTGTCAAAATCTTCTCGCTTCTTCCTCTTACGTTGGTCCTCCAAGAGAAGCTGAAAAGGCACATCCTCGGCTTGCGTCACAGGTTCAATGCCATCAACAGACTGCGACTGCGTCTCTGACATCTGAAGAGAGCACAAAGGATCCGGAACGGAATCACAACCTTCGACTGAGGGAGCCACCTCCTCAGCTGCAGCAGGGTTTTCTGATAAACCCAACTCAGATAAAACATCGTTGATGGTGTTCACAGCTTCCTCCTCTGTGGACACATCTGCAAAGAACACAAAAAATCGAAGCAAAAAATAAAAAAAGTCATGAACAAAAAAAACGACATAAACAAGCTAAAAAAACATGGCTAAAAACTTTAAAATGAAAAGAAAAGGGGATTCACATACTAGGTGAAGCAAGAGCTGCAGAAGCAAGATCCTCGAGGCTTGAAACATTCTCAAGGCTCGAAGCAACCTCAGCAATCAAAGTCAAAGGGATAATGGGTGATTTAGCCGCATCAGATATTGGAGCATCAGTATTAACCTCTGAAGCTCCATCTTGATCGCAGGCATTTTTTTCAGAACTACTCAACTCATCACCAACTACAAAAAATGCAAGTAAAAAGGCAGCTGAGTTCTAATGCACAATCCTACACCAAAGGGACTTCTACTTTGACAACAATGTCCAATAACAGGAAGTTCAACAATACCTAACAAAGCAATAAACACAACAATCAAACTAAAATCTACACACTAACTATAAAAACAATCTACACTCAGAGGGTCTACTACATAAAACATGAATGTCCAGAAGTTCAACGATATATAACAGAGTAGTAAACACAAAATGTGCATAACAGAAGTTCAACCAAATTTCATTATGAACAAACACTAATTAAAACCAGAAGTTCAACTATGTGACCCAAGCAAATAGCACATAAAAAATATGTAGCATGACCATAAATAGTATTCCACAGCCAAACTAAATATCAATAAATATGAATCATTTGGGAAGTCCAACAACACTTGGTGACATAGTTTCACCTGCAAATCATCAACTAAAAAGTAAGCAACACTCTACTAACTCAAGCTAAGGGTAAAAAGCATACACATAACCTTTCTTAGAAGTTCACACTAATAAGAATGGCAGTCCAACAAGAAAACTAAGTAAAAAGCATACACATACTCAAGCTAAGTGAAGACATATATAAGAATAGTGCTTTAAAATACAAGATCCAACTACATTAAGATACCTGGAGAAGGTTTGGAAGCCATGACAACACAACCCCCTTGACGAATGAAACTCCAAAGCCTAGAACAACTTACTAAAAACAGGGGATAGAATGCATATAGTTAGCAGGTAGAAAATCATACAAAAAATACAAAAAACAACTAAATGAAACCCTAGGATGAAACAACTAGATAATATCAACAAGTATGAAAACAAGAACAATAACACATATAGGCAACCACAAACAAAAAAAGAATCCAGAGACTAACTAGCATGTCACAGACACAATATAGACTTCGAAATCAACAATACAAATACAATTAGATACATCAGATTCAACGTGAACCATCACACCACACCCTCTTTCACATGCATCACAATGCTAAAATCACCAAAAGGGGAAATGAAATCCAATCAACTCTGAACGGAGAAATAGCACACACAAGCATCTCATAGACAAATCTGACCACAAGGGAATGGAATCCACCCACCACACGCACAAGAACCCTACCTAATCTCCCAACAAATAATCAGAAGAAGGGGGTGGGACGGGGACGCGAGAGCACACAGGAGGCGGACTCGACAGATCTGGGGAAACTAAAAGCAAGCATTAAGGGGGGGGTAACATTTGTACCTCTGGAAACAATCCCCGCACACACGAATCCGCAGCGGTTCTTCCACTCCCCACGACGCCACGAGCACCTTGCAACCGCGCAGGCAGTTGCCGCCCTCGCTTCCGAGCAGAATAGAGCGGGCGGGGCGAGGGGCGTGGGGGAGAAATAGAAGCGGGGGCCTGCGCCGGTTACTCCAGCACGAGGGCACGGGAAAGGGGCGGAGAAATCGGGGGAGTTGGAGGCGAGGAAGGCAGCGGAGCGACGGAGAGGGGGAAGAGAGCAAGCGACAGGGGGACCGGGGATTTCTGACAGGTGGTGACCAGGGAGATGCTCACTTAATGCCTATCTGTCATGGGAATTGCAGCGCCATTGAATTTACAGTTTTACCCCTGCTCATTATAGATAAATGAATGAATGCACCATTTGAATGCATCTATTATAGTGAGATAACTTCACACAACAGCAATGCTGATATCCTTAAAACCAAAAATATATGGCAAATGCACTACCAAAGGAAGAAAAATACATACATAAATATGCACTTAAAAAAACAACACAAAGAAGTTCAAAAAAATAAAGAACAGAAGTTCAAGTACTCTAATAAAAGAAGTAACGGCATAACAATAAATAAACCCTAAAAAAAAAGTAAAAGTTCAAGTACAAAAACAGATGAAGTTCATATATAACCCTAAAACATAATAACCCTAAACCCCAAAAACCCTAAGATAGATAGTGGGGTCACGGATGTGACGGACTTGCCTCCGCATGCGACGACGCGGCACGCCGCGCTGTCGCCTGCTCCGGCTCGTTCCTGTCTCGGCCTCGCAGGGGGAGGGGAGGGGGGGGTCCCGACCCCCCCTCCCCCCTGCTCGGCCTCGCGCTACCGCATTGCCGCGCGCTACGATTTGACAGGACGCAATGCGGTTATTCTGTTTCCACCCCCACCGCACACACCCTAAACCCTAAAAACCCTAAGATAGATAGTGGGGTCACGGATGTGACGGACTAGCCTCCGCATGCGACGACTCGGCACACCGCGCCGTCGCCTGCTCCGGCTCGTTCATGTCTCGGCCTCGCAGGGGGAGGGGAGGGGGGGTCCCGACCCCCCTCACCCCTGCTCGGCCTCGCGCTACCGCATTGCTGCGCGCTATGATTTGACGGGACGCACTGCGGTTATTCTGTTTCCACCCCCACTGCACGCACCCTAAACCCTAAAAACCCTAAGATAGATAGTGGGGTCATGGATGTGACGGACTCGCTTCCGCATGCGACGACGCGGCACACCGCGCCGTCGCCTGCTCCGGCTCATTCCTGTCTCGGCCTCGCAGGGGGAGGGGAGGGGGGTCCCGACCCCCCCCCCCCCCTGCTCGGCCTCGCGCTACCGCATTGCTCAATATGCGCAATGCCGATTTCAATATCTATAAAATATTTAAATCCAAAAAATAACAACCTCAAATTTTACATGTTAAAAATGATAATCACACCGAAGTTCAGGTTAGTTGTTCAGTGAAGAACAACAACTATTATAAGTACAAATAACATACTAGAAAAAATAAAAAAATACGCATATCCATCGCCCAATTACATGGCTGTTCACGGGACTAAGTCAAAAAAATACAAACCAATGCAAAGAATGAAAAGTAACATAAAAAAGAAGGAAATACAGACCGATTGCTTTATTACTTTGCAAAGAAGGAAAAAGCAGAAGTTCACGTATAAAGAACATGGAAGTCCAGCTTCTACAAACGACACTTACATGATCTGGAAAAAAGTGCATGCATACTTGGGCTAATCCCATGATTGCTCACGAGACAAAGGTATAAAAAGGAAGTAAACCAAATAAATAAAAGATAGAGCACCATGCGCCTTCGCCTTGCAAATGTGGAACGTAATCTGGAAAACCAGAAGTTCAACCATTAATAAAAAAAGAGAAGTCCAGATCTTACCAAAGATAAGTGGATGATCAAAAAACTATACCAAAACATAGACTAAGGGAAAAAGAGGATGCATGTTCCTGTGGTCCAGCTCCACGCTTACACACTAGCTCTAAAAAAATGCAGAAGAAACTCTAGTAAGGGTTCCTGTTACAAAGCACTGGCTGCATTATCTTACAACGAAAGAAAAAAGAAGAAGTTCAGGTATGACAACGCAGAAGTCCAGCTCAGAAACTCGGACAGACCCAACAGGATCCACCTGATCCTCCCCCCGATCCCGATCCCGAGCCGCCCCAGCCCCGACAGGATACAACGAAGGAAAAGAAGAAGTTCAGGTATGAAAACGCAGAAGTCCAGCTTGTACGACAACCATTAGAAGATCTAGAAATAATGAACAATCGAATTCGTCCGAAGCATAAAATCATCTCGACAAGATTGCAGCACGTCCACACCCCCTTGGAGATGATCTGGCAACTACCTTTCGACAACTGAAAGGACCAGAGGGCAAATTTCAAAACCGCTTTTTTCATGTGCAGAAACCCGCAGGAGTGCCAACATCAAATCGCTAGAAATCAAACCATAAGGACCCTCCCGATTAAAATTTAAGGATTAGTAAGCCTCGAATTTCACTAAAGTACACAAATCAGGTAGCAAACTTTAAAGAAAAACGAGAAATCAACAGAAGCGCGGGTTGCATCTCGGGCGGATGAAGAACACGGGCGATTTCAAATTTGTTTGAAATAACTAAGAATTTGTGCTCCAAACTCGTACTAAAACCTAATCCCCATCGTTCCAGAACTTCGACAACATCCAAAACATGCATTAAACTTGTAACAGGCAGAAGTTCATCACGACCCCGAGAGCAAATCCGCCCAAGTGCTAGAATCCGAATCAAAACAATCATTTAGACTCTAAAAACCGTGTCCACATTACACTTGCATCACAAACAACACGAATGACCAGAAAAAATCGCGGTAGAAGCCACGGTTGCGAAGATAGCCCAAAGGTCGGGTTCGTACAGAGAGAAGTTGAGGCGCGTTACTCAGGCAGTTCAGGTTGTGATCAGAATATTATTCTGATCCCGTGATCAGAATAGTGTTTATGTATATATATATATATATATATATATATATATATATATATATATATATATATATATATATATATATATATATATGTATGTATGTATGTATGTATGTATATATATGACAAATTTTTCCTACTACCGGGTGTAGTTACTCCCACTTTTGTTTCATACGTTCTAGGTACTATCTATCATATCGGAGAGTATGTACTTGTAGTATGTAGTATATAAGAATGTTTGAGTAGTATATATACTACTTTTTTGGTAGTATTTACAATATTTTGTGGATACTCCATTTCTCGTATAAATATGTACATATTTCACAAATGCAATAAAACTATAGGCTCACTTGCAATTTTTTTCATATAAATCACTTTGAAGTATCTTATATATTGTATATGAACATACTAAAAATAATAAAGTAGACTATATAGTACCACATGGTAGTATATAAGAAATGGGTGTAACTACACCTGGTAGTAGGATGCATGTTATATATATATATATACACACACACACGTATTGCGTATATGTTTCCTACAAGCAGTGGTAGTTACCACCACTTGCGTTTTGTATGTTGTATGTAGTATATGTCGAAACCGAGAGTATGTACGTGTAGTATGTAGTATATAACAATATTTAGGTAGTATATATACTAATTTTTAGGTAGTATGTATCATATTTTGAGTATGCTTTTTTTTACGTACAAATATGTACGTATTTCACAAATATAACAAAAACTATGGACTCATATGCAATTTTTTCATGTAACTTGTTTTAAAATATCTTAGATATAGTGTATGAACATATTTAAAATAATAAAATAATATATATAATACTGCATGGTAGTATATGAGATATGTGGGGTAACTACCACCGGGTGGTAGGATGGATTTTCCCTATATATATATACATATATATATATATAGATATATATATATATAGATATATATATATAGATATATATATATAGATATAGATAAGGTTTTGTCGCATCTTAATCGAACCGCATGCGGAGCTCGATCAGCTCCTAAGAAAATAATAAGAAATATCTAGTTTTGTTTCATAAGTGGCGAGCCAAGGAATAAGAATACCGCCCCCTGATGTGTATTTCAAAAGCGGATTCAACGCTGGAGGACTGTATCATTTAGCGAGCTAAAAACTTAAGGAACATGTATGTGAGAGTTCCACTTTAGCTCCCTCAACACCAGGCGAGACGATATATAAAGACACACACACACACATAAACACTATTCTGATCACGGGATTAGGACAATATTCTGATCACAACCTGAACTGCCTGAGTAACGCGTCTGAACTTCCCTTTGTACAAACCCGAACTTCGGGCTATCTTCGCAACCGTGGCTTCCCCCGTGAATTATTGTTGTTAGTCGTGTTCTATATGATGTTAGTGTAATATAGAAACATTTTTTTAGCAACTAAATACCGGTTTTAAATAGGAATATCGCTCGTTGGCGGATTTTGCACCCGGGTCGTCATGAAATTGCGTTTTTTTGCAATTTTACTGCCTGAGTTGTTCGACCTGAAGTTCTCTCAGTGCTAGGTTGAACTTCCGCCAACATTGCCCAAATGGGGCTTGCGATATACCGTTGGAAAGCTATGAACACCAGTATCATGACACAAGTTAATTTTTTGGCAAAATGTAAGCGGTTTAAGAGCAGTTTTGAAAACCGTTTTTTCTTCATACAGAAAATGTGAATTGTATTTTCGATCGCATTTCTAAACCGTTTATCGGAATGAGGCAAATAATATGGCGTTGGAAAGCTGCTGCAAAACCGCTCCTTCCACATGTTGAAAGCTTTCTATAATTCCCTACGGTTAAAGAGTAATTTGGAAAATCATAAAATTTCGCAAACCGAACAGCCTAGTTTGTATTTTCGATGTCATTTCTAAACGGCTAATCCAATTGAGGCAAATGATATGGCGTTGGAAAGCTTATGAAAATGCACTACTTTTTCATGTCGAAAGTTGTTTCTAATTTTGAACGGTTTAAGAGTAATTTAGAAAACGGTACAAGTTTCACCGAGTTCGTATTTTTGATCTATTTTTAACCGTATGTCCGAATGTAGCAAATGATTTGGCGTTGGAAAGCTTGAGGAAATGCAAAACTTTATGGTATATATTGTTTCTCCTAATTCCTTACTGTTTTAAGTCAACTTTGAAAATGGCTAAAAACGTATTTCCGCTGTAATTTCTACAAGCTTTATTGGAATGGGGCAAATAATACACCGTTGAAAAGCTAAGGAAAATGCGAAACTTTTTCATGTTGATGGTTTTATGTGATTCCTAGCCGTTTTCAAGTAATTTTGAAAATGGCGAGATCATTCGTTCTGCCTTTATTGCGAAACAGATTATTCAAAAATGCACCACGTGAAGAACCTGAACTTCTCGGCATGTCTACTTGAACTTCTCTCCATTTTTCACGTGCTTTTTTTGCTCATAGATCTCCATCCACTGCTCGTAGCTCTTCATCCACTCACCGGAATTGAGCAAGCGATATACCAATGGAAAGCTGCTGTAAACACGCAACTTCCCGTGTTGATCGTTTTTTCATACTCGCGACAATTTTAAAAGTTTTTCATCTCAAATTCATTCACTATAGTAGTCAAACTTCATGCTGTTTTCACATTGAACTTCTGTGGCTTATTTTTGTTTGTAATTTTCTCACCCATTTTGCCAGTGTTACACAAATGATATTCCTTTTGTACAAACCTCTCTCACAATATTTTTTAACTTTCTCCAACCGAGGACTTGAATTTACACAAATGATATTCTTGTCATTTTGAAGTAAATTAGAGAAATGACGAGATCATGATTTCTGCCTTCATTGCGAATGGAAAGCACTGCGTGAAGTAGTTGAACTTCTCGAGCATGTCTGTTTGAACCTAACTCTGTTTTTGACGTGTTGTTTTTGCATTGCGTGAAGTAGTTGAACTTCTGGGCATGTCTGTTTAAACTTCACTCTGTTTCACTTTCTTGTTTTTTTCTTATATGAAATACACACCATGTAGTACATGAACTTATGGTTATTATCACTTTGAACTTCTCTCTGGTTTGCGAGGATTATTTTAGAACACACAAAACAACATTTTTTATGTATTTTGGACATCTAAATACAAGGTGAACCTATCTTGCAAGAATTTTTTGAACTTCCCCTCGCCGAGCACTTAAACTTCTAGCAACCATTTTTCCGTTTAAGAGTTGTCTTTAAAAGTGCAAAAAATGGCATTGTGTTTTTTATTTTTTTTTGAACAGGTAAATCCTAGGTTTTAATAAACTCCGAACTTCTCTGTTATTTCAATTTGAACTTCAGCTTTTTATATTTTGAGTAAAGAATTGTATTCGATTTTTATACGGCAAAAATCAAACATGGTAATACGCGGTGAACCTCTCTCTTAAGAATTTTTGAACTTCCCCGGACATAGCACTTGAAATTCTTTCAACAAACCTTTTAAGCTTTTATTTATTCTATACTTTTATTCTCACCTGAAATGCATTTCTTGTAGTACTTGAACTTCTCGTTGTTTTCACTATGAACTTCTATCACATTTTTGTGTATACGTGGAATTACATGCAATTAAAGGCCAGAGATCATTTTTTCCATTTTAAAACATTTAATTGGAGATCGGACGTCCCGCAATATAAATTCTGAACCATGCACGGAGATGCACGTGAACTTCTTGCAACAAACCTGAGTTTTTTTAATATATATTGAACTACTCCATTAATTTAGTTTGAACTTCTTGGTTTTATTCGTTTAATAACGAGAAAAATCCAAGGTTTTAATATACATCAAACTATTCTATTATTTAAAATTGAACTTCCCAGTTTTTATTTTTGCTAGGAGTTTTTTAATAAACATCCTACTGTTGTGGTATTTGAACCTGAACGTTTTATTTTATTTTTTAGAAACAAATACTTTTTTATTTTAAAAAAAAACTTCATACTTCTCTATTTTTAAAATTTGAACTTCATGGATTTTTTGTATGTTCATCTCTTTATTTTTGGATAACCAATGTGTTTGTTTTTGCCGTAAGCCAACATATTGAACTATCTGCGGCAGAGAATATGAACTTAGCATCAACCTTTTTTTTGTCTTCAAGAAATGCTCGCTTGTTTTTTGCTGTTAATTTTGAACATCTTTGCTTTATTTTTTTGTGTAATGCAGTAATAGTAAAAATAAAACTATGATTGTTGATCAAGGACCGTAAACAGGAAACAAGATCAGATTTTGTTCAAAGACTATTGAACGTCTAAAAACTAAATACTTGGAAATAAAAATCAAAGTGTGTGTAGAGGAGAGTTCAACTTGAACTTCTCATCCACCCAGACTGCTCCTTCCTTTTTCATACAATTACACATGGATGCATCCCAGGCCTACAGATGTTGGTGCACTTCATCTTTTTTTACTGAAGAAGAATACAAGTGGACTGACGAGATATAGTTCTTTTTAAATCAAATGTCGTCAAAAGGAACACCATGTTCAGACTTACAAATGTCTTCCCAAAGAAAAGTGTAAATGTCTTACTCTTTTTTTAATAAACATTGAACCCTACTGGAAACACTCATGGAAGAAGATGCGGAGGAGGCCGGCGGCGAGCACGACCTCTTGCCGGAGCGCCGCCTATACGTTCTGGCCTTCGTCATCGTCGACGTGCTTCTCTCCCCGGTGCTGTCCCTCCCTCTAGACATCGCTGGCTTCCACTCGGCTACGTGCCCGCAGCTGGAGAGCAACGTGTCGTCCTCTAAACTTCACAAAATTTAACTTTTCCATCAAATTTTCCGAATCCGCAGACACACATGCCCACATTATTTCCATTTTTGTATGCTGCCACAGTGCTTGCTCCACAACCCCTGCAACTCAATCAGTCAACACAGTTAAGTTCAGTTAACAAGCCCGCTGTATACATGAAGCATCAACTTTCCTGATTAATGGACATGACTATTGGCCCTTTGTAGCTCAAGAATAGTTGGTTGATTTGTCGACACAGTTATTCATCAATCTAATCAAACAACTTCACTAGTTAGATGAAGATGGGAATAGGTGTCATGAACACCAAAAGAAAACTCCTCTAAAGGACAAAAAACACACACAAGAATAACTGCACATTAGGATTCTGAATCCTCCTCTGTTTGTGGATCAAAGGAAGTTCAGAAAAGTCCCTGGATGGACGGACACACGCCAGTGCGTGAACACACTTATTAGCTCGTACATCTTAGTTCATCACACGGTTAATTCTTTCTAACAATATATTGATTGAATTATCAAATCAAAGCTCAGAACGTACATCTCAGTTCATCACATGGTTAATTCTTTCTAACAATATATTGACTGAATTATCAAATCAAAGCTCAGAACGGCATTCTCTTGATGCAGGTAGAGACCCAAATGTTAATGGTTTTTTTAAGATACTAAGTTGAACAGCAGAGAAGCATCCATACCAACAATATTGAATCGCAAACAATATTGTAGAAACAGACATGAGAGTTACCTGTCGCTTGAAGGAGTAGAGTTGATCCGGAAACAGTGATTCACAGGTTCAAGCAAGAGACGATGGGAAGGTCGATCAGAGGCACTGAAGAAGGTCACGCGCGAGGGATGCCAATGCAGGAGGTGAAGAGGCTAGATTTGCGGAGCATGGTGTGCTGTGCTACAGGCCCTGCCGATGGTGCAATGCCCCTGGGCGATGGCTTCGGGGAGCAGGGGCGCTGGTGCAGGGGGCGGAAGATCATGGGGAGAAGGGCGGCGGAGCTCGGGAGGAGTCCGACGGAGTTCGCTCGGGGGAGAGACAGTTAGGCAGCGGTTGGTTTGATTCGGCCAGGAAGAAGATCAGGCTGACCAGGGCGGCACGGTGGATGAAACAGGGGCAGAGGGAAGGCCATGTCGGAGGGAGGGAAGGTCGCGATGGAGTGCATGGAAAGTCAGGCCGGAGGGGAAGTTTGGGGCGGGTGGAAGGGAGGTAGTTCAGGCAGAAGGCACGCGAGGTGGTCAGGGCGGAGGGTGGTGGTGGAGGTGGTCGGGGGGAGGACGGCGGCGGCAGAAGTGACCGGGGGGACGATGGCGGCGGCGGATGTGGTCGCGACAGATCATAGGGGCGGAGGACGACGGCGTGGGCGTCGTCGAAAGCAGCGGTGGCAGGTGGAGGGGACTGGGAACCTCGGCGGCAGCGGAGGCGAGCCGGGACGATGCGGGGGCGGCGGCTAGCCGGGAGGAGGAGGTCATGTGCTGGAAGGAGGCGGCAGCGGTGGGGGCGGTGGCTCCGTTGTCCAGCAGTGGATGGGCGTCGGGGTTGGTTGGCCGGCGGCAGGAGGTGCGTCGGGGTCGGGGGGCGGCGGCCGGAGCCGCGCCGGAGCCAGGGGCGGCGACGGAAGGTGGTTGGGGGATCCGATAGAGGTGATGCGGGAGGTGGGGTGGGGATGGGAATGGGCCTATCCGGTTTTTTTCTTTCGCTCGCGCGATCTCAGTAACATCCGGTCGGGCCGTTATAGGGCTGGCTGTGATCCAAATAGTTATTCTAATCCCAGGATTAGAATAGTGCCACTATATATATATATATATATATATATATATATATATATATATTATTTTCATCCAAGTTATAGATTATTTTATATGATTTTTCAAAGTTTAAATGATCTTCTGAAATACTGTAATTAAATTAATTCAAATATATATTAAATACTAAATGTTATGGGTACACAGAAGTGTACCCAGAAATGTGCAACAGAGGCTGATAGTGGGCCCTGTTGACTGGGTCAATAGCCCAGACAGCAGAGGCTGACATGTGGGCCAGCCTGCTGACTCAGCAGAGCCTTATCCAAAGGAATAATGGGTTGGCCCCACATGTCATACACTGTGGGGGTTTTAACAGTGATTAAAACTAAACATGATTAATTAGGACGGTGGGACCCCCGTGTTAGTGGTAAGGGTTGATTAGCAGCTTAGATTAGTTTTAATTAAACTAATTAACTACAGCAGGGCCCACGTGTCAGTGGCAGGGGGCACAGCCGACGCAATGACCACGGTCAACATGGTCAACTAGGGCCAGGGGGCCACTGGGAGTGACCCCGATGGGCCCCAGCGGCAGGCCACGTCAGCGCGGCACCAGACACGTGCTAGCGACCATAGAAATGCGGTGGAGGGCTCGGCCTTCGTTAGAAAATGGCTACAGTGGCTCCTTTAGGCTGGGGTTTGGCCCTATGGGACGCCCACGGCACGCCGCATCAGATGGGGGTAGTGGCGGGAGCGGAGGCGGCCAAAGTCGAGCGGCACGACGACGGCAGGCGGCGGAGGGAGACGGGCATGACGGCAAACTGTGCTGGGGGCACGACAAGACGAGCCCAAGGTCCCGTTGGCTACCTGGGGCGTTGTTGAGCTCGAGGCGGTACCCAGTTGAGGCTTGTAGGGGTAGGGAAATGATAGCGACTAGCGGAGCGGGGGTCGGAGCGGCAGTAGTGGCAATAGCAAGCAGCAGTGCAGGAGGGAGCCCGGGGAGAGAGAGGAGGTAGGGAGGGGCTCACCGAGAGGCACAAGGAGGCCGGCGAGGGTTTAGGAGCAGCAGAGGGTGGCGAGTTCGATGGCGAGGGCGGCGGTGTCTGAGGAGGAAGACGTCGTCGATCCAGCACTGGGATGCTCCCCAACTCGCGTGCGTAGTCGGCGAGGAAGAAGCGGACGCAGGCGGCGGTTGGGGACACGTCGGCGAGGCTTGGGGAAGGCGGTCGTCGCGGTGGATGATGGTGGACGGCGACGAAGATGCTCGGGCGAGGTGGATCTGGAGAGGAGAGGGTGCGTGGGAGGGGGAAATGTGAGCGAGAGTGGGTGGGAGGCTGAGGGGGCCACGGGGGTGGTGTCCTTATCTCCATGTCGGCGTGGCTGCGTGGGGCAGCGAGCCTGGTCTGGTAGGGCCACGCTCGGTTGCGCTCGGTCGCCCCACTTTCGCGAGGTGGGGGATGACCGGGTGTGCTGGGTGGGCCGGCCTGAGCCTGTTCCTGTGGCTAAGGCCCAGACACAGGTAAGCCCCTTTATCTTTTCCTTTTATTTCCGTTTCTTTTTTTAATTCTTCTTTCTTTTTATTTACAGTAGTATTCTAGTTTTATAAAATATGAAAATTGCACCTTAGTTAGTATTGTAATTTAGACCACTCCCACAAAAAGTTTGAGAGGCTTATTTAAATTAGTTTTGTATTTTTATAATTTTAAAAGCATGTAGAATATTGTTTTGTCTCTGTTTTAATTGTTTTAGGGCATTTAATTACTTTATAAAATGTTGGTTTCACCATGAAAATTACTCAGTGATTATTTGCAACACTATGAACATTTTGTCCTAGTGTTTGGTGAAATATTTTCTAGACTTTATAAATTAGATTTGAATTTGAAATCAGAGGTGGAATTTGAAATGAGATATGAACTCAAAGTATTCAAGCACTGTTAACCATGATGACTTAGCAAAATCAGATGGGGGTTATTGTAGCTTAATACATGGAGGAGAGTGGATTTTTGGAACCTGGGTGTATTAGAGGACCTTATTTTAAATACTTTAAAAATCATATTTAATTTAAAAAAATTCTAAAAATAATCTATGTGATCATATGGACGTATATTACATATGTGTAAAGTTTGATGATGAAATAACTAAACATGTGAGCTATACAAAAATGACAAAATGGTGGTTTCCAAATAGTGAATAATACATGCACTATTCATCTTTTCAAAATCATGATTTTGTCATTTTTGTGTGACTCACATGGTTACTTATTTCAGGATCAAAATTTGCACATATTTAATATACATCCATATAAACAATGTTGATTTATTTTCATAATTTTTTGAAACTTCAAAATAGCATTTTGGCACTATTCGAAATACAAGGCTCCAATGCACCCGTCCTTCAAAGTGGCTTTTTGATACATGGAGGTGTTATAAGAGGATTTTTGGCAATGTCATATATCCTGAATCTATGATGAGCCGGAAAAGAGTAGCAGTAGTCTTCTAGAAGTAATGAGTATGTTTAGATTTTATAAACTTACACGAGCGATTGCACAATTGCAAATTATTATTGTTGAATTATGATCCAAATTCTAGTACTGTATTGGACTAGATGTGGTACAACCGGTGTGGGTGTTGCGTTGACGTTGACACGTACGAGTATATGTCGTTTACTTGTCCTCCAAGGACTCTTATGTATTGCCCTCATATATGTCCGATGTAGTCGCACCTAAGACGATCTGTCGTCTCGTGCTTGTAATACTCCTCCATCATAGTGATTGCGCCTTCGTGCGTCCGTGATTTTCTCCCACAAGGGTTTCCACGTAAAAAACGTGTGCTCTCGTGTCTCGTTTATTCTTGTTTTATCTAATAAGTGGTATACAGAACCAAGTTACAGATACGAGTTTGATACGAGAGTTAGGGTTTCGTCCGTGCACGTCGCGCCGCCGTCGTGCGATTCCCGATCAGAGATCAAATTACTGCAAGTGCAATCTGTTGTAGGCAGCTGCCAGTACTTTTCACCGCGAAGCCAAATCATGAAGCAGTGATTTGCAATCCGCCGAGTCGTTGTGTCCTATTCCACGTCAAGACAAGCCCAAAATCATCAAGTACTACTTCACGTGACCTGCCAGTACTAGTTCAGTACTACTATAGGTCAATTTTGTTTTCCCATCAACTGCTACATGCACCGAGCGACTATCATCAGGTGCTATTTTTCCTGATTCTTTGCCCTGTAAATTAATTCCTTTGAGAATTTTTCTATGAGCTTGTACTACTTTGTGTACACATTTTTATGGACTCATGGCATCCATGAAGTACGATCTTCCGCTGCTGGACCGTGACACAAGGTTTACCCTATGGCAAGTCAAGATGCAGGTGTTGTTGGCACATGCCGACTATGATGATGCGCTGGATAGTTTTGGGAAGAACCGAATTTAGGATTGGACTGACGAGGAGAAAAGAAGAGATCATAAGGCTTTGCCACAAATTCAAATTCATTTGCATAATAATATTTTGCATGAAGTTTTGAGCGAGAAAACTACCGCCGCTCTATAGTTAAAGCTGGAAGATATTTGCATGACTAAAGATCTCACCAGCAAGATGCATCTAAAGCATAAATTATTCCTGCACAGGTTACCTGAGGGAGGTAATGTTTTGAATCATATTTCAGAATTTAAAGGGATCATATCCGATCTAGCTGCAATGGATGTTAAGTATGAAGAGGAAGATACTGCTTTAATGTTACTTTGTTCACTGCCAAGTTCTTATACCAATTTTAGAGACACCATATTATACAGTCGTGATACTCGCACACTTGATGAAGTTTATGAAGCTTTGAATTCTAAGGAGAAGATGAAATTAATGGTGCCCCATGATGGTTCGAGTTCATCCCAAGCCGAGGGATTATCTGTTCGTGGCAGGACAAAGAAGAACAACTCACATAATGGAAACAGAGGCAAAAGTAAGAACGACTACAGGGGCCGGTTGCAATCCAGAGAATAAGATAACAAGATGAAAATTCTGCTAATGTTTCAAGTTGCAGAACAAAGAAAAGAGGAAAGGTAACGAAGAAAAGAGGAAAGGTAACAAACAAGGTGAAAATTCTGCTAATGTTGCTCGTGATGATAGTTCTGATGATGCTCTTGTTGTTATTGTCGAATGTGCTCAGACCAATGATGAGTGGGTACTTGACACTGCATGTACTTTTCATATGTGCCCGCATAGAGATTGGTTTACTACTTTTGATTCTACTACTGCTGCTGGTTTCGTTTTGGGTTTTGATAATTCACCATGCAAGATTGAAGGCATAGGTTCCGTTCGAATCAAGATGTTTGACGGCACAATCAGAACTTTGATAAATATTTGGTATATTCCAAAGATGAAGAGAAATCTTATCTCTATTAGTGCCCTTGATGCACAGGGGTACAAGTATTCAGGTGGAGATAGCATTTTGAAAGTCATTAAAGGTTCTCTTATTGTGATGAAAGGGGACTTAAGTTCAACCAATGGTCTTTATTACCTTCGAGGTTCTACCGTCTCAGGTAACGCTACTCCAGTTGTTTAAATAATTCTAATTGTGATGTTGCTAACCTTTGGCATATGCGTCTTGGACATATGAGTGAACTTGGTTTGGCAGAGTTAGATAAGAGATGTCTTCTTGATGGATATGAAACAGGAAAATTGAAATTTTGTGAGCATTGTATCTTCGGCAAGCACAAGAGGGTGAAGTTCAGCACTTCGACTCATTATGTCCATTCAGATTTACGAGGACCATCTCGCAATACGTCATTAGGTGGTGCTAGTTACATGTTGACTATTATTGATGATTATTCAAGAAAAGTTTGGCCTTATTTCTTGGAGCATAAATATGAAGAATTCTCAGCATTTAAGGAGTGGAAGATTATGATTGAAAGGCAAGCCGAAAAGAAGGTAAAAATACTTCGCACTAATAATGGTATGGAATTCTATTCTAAGAAATTTAAGAATTATTGCAAGTCTGAAGGCATTGTCAGACACTACACCGTTCCTTATACTCAACAAAACTATGTTGCTAAGCGTATGAATAGGACCATTATTTCCAGAGCCTGTTGCATGTTGTCCAATGCAGGTTTGCATAGGCGTTTTTGGGCTAAGGCCGCTTCCACTGCTTGTTAACTCATTAACTGTTCACCATCTATTGCTCTTAACAAGAAAACTCCAATTGAGGTATGGTCTGGTTCACCTGTTGATTATTCACAATTGAGATTTTTGGTTGCACTACTTATGCTCATGTTGATAACGGAAAGTTGGAGCCTAGGGTTGTTAAGTGCATCTTTCTTGGTTATAAATCCGGTGTTAAAGGTTTTAAATTGTGGAATCCTGATACCCAAAAGGTTATTATTAGCAGAAATGTTATGCTTAATGAGTCTGCTATGTTACATGATGTTCCATCTACTAATGTTCCTGTTGAGAGTGAACAACAGCCTACTGTTCAGCAACCTACTGTTTAGGTGCAACATTTATTGTTTCAGGTGATACCTATGATAAGGAAAATGTTGATGCACATGATGATCCCGTCGTTGATGATGAACATGTCACTCCAAATCAGCACGTGACATAGTTAGGCAGGGTATTAAGAAACCTGAAAGGTTAATTGAAGAGTGCAATATTGTTTCTTTTGCTTTATCTACTGCAGAAGAAATTGAAGGTAATGCTGAGCCTTCTTCATATTCCGAGGCTATTATTTCTGGTGAGAGTAATAAGTGGATGACCGCTATGCATGATGAGATGGAATCACGTGAAAAGAATGGCACTTGGGATTTAGTAAAATTACCTAGAGAGAAGAAACCTATTCGTTGCAAGTGGGTTTTCAAGAGGAAAGAAGGTGTTTCTCCTAATGATGAGACAAGATGTAAAGCAAGGTTATTTGCTAAAGGTTACAGTCAAATTCCAGGTATTGACTATAATGAAGTCTTTTCTCCTGTTGTGAAACATAGCTCTATTCGCACTTTACTCAGTATTGTTGCCATGCATGATTTTGAGCTTGAACAATTGGATGTTAAACCTACATTCTTACATGGAGAATTAGAAGAGGATATTTATACGGAACAACCTAAATGTTTTTTTATTCTTGGTAAAAAAAGCTTGTATGTAAGTTAAAGAAATCTCTTTATGCATTGAAGCAATCCACTAGACAGTGGTACAAGAGATTTGACACCTTTATGCTCTCTCAAGGTTTCAAAATGTCTAATTATGATAGTTGTGTTTATTTGAAAAATGTCAATGGTTCAACTATTTATTTGCTCCTTTATGTTGATGATATGTTAATTGCTGCAAAGAGTATGTCAGAGATTAACGAACTAAAGAAGCAATTGAGTAATGAATTTGAGATGATAGATTTCGGTGCAGCAAACAAAATACTTGGCATGGAAATATCCAGAGATAGATCGTCTGGAAAAGTATATCTAAGTCAGAAGGGATATATTGATAAAGTTCTTCGTCGTTTTAACATGCATAATGCCAAGCCATTAAGTAATCCATTAGTTGCACACCTCAAATTATCATCAGCCTTATGTCCTAAGTCAGATGACAATATTGAGTACATGTCTATAGTTCCCTATTCAAGTGTAGTTGGTTCACTTATGTATGAGATGGTTTGTTCTCGTTCGGATTTATCTTATGCATTGAGTGTTGTAAGTAGATACATGTCTAATCCTAGAAAAGAGCATTGGAAAGCAGTTCAATGGATTTTCAGATACCTGCGAGGTACTTCTAATGCTTATTTATAGTTTAGGAAAATTGGAGATGGACTTGTTGCTTTTGTTGTTTCTGATTTTGCTGGAGATTTGGATAAGAGAAGATCACTCACAGGTTATGTTTTCACCATTGGTGGTTGTGCTCTGAGTTGGAGAGCAAATTTGCAGTCTACTGTGGCTTGTTGCACTACTGATGCCGAGTATATGGCTATTTTTGAGGCATGCAAAGAAGCTATCTGATTCAGAGGTTTGTATTCTGAGCTTTGTGTAGATTCATCTTGCCCTACCATATTTTCTGACAGTCAAAGCGACATATATCTTACAAAGAATCCAATATATCATGAGACAACAAAGCATAGTTATGTTAGGTTTCACTATATTAGAGATGTTATTATTGTTGAAAGCAATTTGAAGGTATGCAAGATAAGTACTCATGATAATCCAGCTGATATGATGAAGTACTCGTGACAATCCAGCTGATATGATGACAAAGGCAGTTCCTACCAATAAGTTTGAGCTTTGCTCAGACTTAGTTGGTATTTCTCACTAGTCCTATGGACTTTGACGCACAAGGTGTTTATGCTGATTTAGATGCAGTTATTTACTTTCTTCGACTACTGGAGGGAATTTGGCTCAAGGTGGAGATTGTTGAATTATGATACAAATTCTAGTACTGTGTTGGACTAGACGTAGTACAACCGGTGTGGGCATTGCGTTGACGTTGACGCGTACGAGTACAACTCATTTACTTGTCCTCCAAGGACTCTTATGTATTTCCCTCATATATACCCCATGTAGTCGCACCTAAGACGGTATGTCGTCTCGTGCTTGTAATACTCCTCCATCATAGTGATTGCGCCTTCATGCGTTTGTGGTTTCCTCCCGCAAGGGTTTCCACATAAAAATATGTGTGCTCTCGTGTCTCGTTTATTCTCGTTTTAGATAACAATTATGATTCTCATGACCCACGAGGGTTCCAGTGAATTCAATATCACTTCAAGGTCTTCAGTCCCTTCTGTGTAAACTACTAAAATAGCATCAGTCTGCACCAAGCAAAGTAAATGATAGTTATAGGCTTTATAGCAGTTGAAACAAAGAAAACACGACAACTGGATACCGTGGCAATTAACTTGACAGCTAGATGAAGCAATAAATTTTGATGTACAAACAAAGATATCGGAGCAATAATGAAAACATAGCAAGGCATATCACTTTCAGCAGGGTGGTTTCGAGTTTTGGCTATTTTTTTAAAGCTGCATATGACAACTTCGTGTTTGAGCGAGCGTTGGCACCCGCGCATATTGTCTATGATATCGGACATTGTTCATAATTTTGACAACTACAATGTAAACGATGTCCACATTTGTGTTATAAATGCTATTTTAGATTTTATCTTGTTATGCTATTTACAAAAAAAAATCCTAGAAGGAGAGTTCAATGCAAATCTCACATTTTAGCTCACTTAATTATTCCATCATATTTCGGGAGAGACCATCTAGCGTACATCGCAAGGTGTAGGTCGTGCCATTATTTTTTAGGTCTACTTATTCCTTTTGGTGTAGCACATTCACTTTAGATGCAAGAGCATCCAAGATTTGCTTGAAGAACAAAAGGTACAACTAATGTGTCCCTGACCACAGTCCTCTTGGACACTGTTAGAGCGAGCGTTTTTCTTTTTGCTACGATCAGTTTTTCCTGTTCATAATCTCTTAGATCATGAACAGTACATTCTGTTCATTATTTGATTTACTTTTCTATATGTGTTCAAGTATATTTCAGACCAATCGATGATAACTAAGTGCATTCAAGTATATGAACAGGGCAATTGTCCTTTTTAGACCAATCACATGAACATGATCAAGGCGGCTGACCTATGCCTCCTTCTTCGACGGATATGAAGCTTTCGTGCCCTAGGGATCACCGGCAAGACTTGGGCTTGTGGAGAACCAGGCTTGCAACACCATGGAGGAGAAAGATCATCAGCGAGTCTTGGAATCACGGAGAACCAGGGCTCGCCGCCTGGCCCAGGAGAAAGTTTTGAACCGTGATTGAATCATGGAGATTCTCTGTTGTATAGTTGATTGCTGTTGTATATGAAAAGATTAAAAAAAGAGGCGCCCCAGAGAAAGTTTTGATCTTTGTTGTGTTAAATCTTTGATTGGTGTTGTATCTAACTTTTGATATTTGACCAATCACTGATTTGTGTTGTCCGCGAAGAGAAGGAAAGTGTTGATTTGGTGGTTAGTTTAGAAAACCACATGGGAGGTGGGGGAGCCTGGCGCTGAAAAAATAGTTGGGAGAGCGTGGCGCTGGATAAAAATTGGTGGGGGGACTTTGTTCAATGGATGGATGGTACTACGAAACCAAACGAAATGACGTACGAAGTGCCCCTTTAGGAGTAGAGATATACTATACAACATAGGACTACCCTAGGAAATGGATATCAAGAGTCCATAATTCCCTACATGCAGCAAAATAAAAAATACAATCAAATTTGTATCGCAGGTGCCAACTTGTTGCATGATAGTTAGAATACTTCCAGAATATAAAATAAATAGGCATCATGCACCAAGGTAGGAGATAAGTGTAATCTCCCATGGAATAATGAAGATGAGGGTCTGAAAGCTCATTTCATTAGAAGGGAATGAGCAAGTTGACTCTCACTTTCTGTGCTGCCCAATTTTAAGATTTCCCGGCAATAAATTGCACCGAGAGATGTAAGTGAGAAATGCAGTGACAAGATGTTTGGCTAAATTTCAGAAGCAATTCGCAGTTCATAAAATTGAGTGACCGGAACTCGTTTAGTTAAGTATCAGCGTATCTGAAAATTTGAACAATGTTCTGAAATACGCAACAAGTAGTAGACTCACTAAAGCCTGGTCCTTTGGCTAATTTCCCTACAAATAGACAGATACCGAGAGAAATTAGTACAAGCAACAAAAGTGAAACTAACGAAATAGAAAGGTCTTGGTGCATGAGGCAGCAACCAAGGTGCCGTGGGGGTGGCATGGAGAGGAAGGCAACATGTCGCACGGGCAATAGCACGAGGAGGCCATCAAGGAAGGCAGCAGTGTGGGCGACACGATGGGCTCATAGTTGGCATGGTTAGGAAGAGGATGACATCGCCTGTGGTCTGGTGTTGGTTTTTCATGCATAATTTTCTGAACGCCTTCACATCCCTCTTCATGCTCATCAATTGGTCTATTTGAAATGAACAAAATGCGAGGAACTTCCAAAAAAATCTACCCCCCTGAGGGAGTCCTGGATTATGGGGTCCCCGGGCGTCCAGGCTATGTGACGTGGGCCGGACTGGTGGGCCATGAAGATACAAGATATAAGGCTGATACGTCTCCAACGCATCTATAATTTTTTATTGTTCCATACTATTATATTATCTGTTTTGGATGTTCAATGGGCTTTATTATACACTTTATATTATTTTTGGGACTAACCTATTAACCGGAGGCCACGTCAAGCAATCAACGAGGAGGCCACGAGGCAGGGAGGCGCGCCCCCACCCTCGTGGGACCCTCGTAGCTCTCCCGACCGACCTCTTTCGCCTATATATACTCATATACCCTGGAAACATCAGAACAGGAGCCGAAACCCTATTTCCACCGCCGCAACCTTCTGTACCCGTGAGATCCCATCTTGGGGCCTTTTTCGGCGCTCCGCCGGAGGGGGCATTGATCACGGAGGGCTTCTACATCAACACCATAGCCTCTCCGATGATGTGTGAGTAGTTTACCTCAGACCTTCGGCTTCATAGTTATTAGCTAGATGGCTTCTTCTCTCTCTTCGGATCTCAATACAAAGTTCTCCTCGATTCTCTTGGAGATCTATTCGATGTAATCTTCTTTTGCGGTGTGTTTGTCGAGATCCGATGAATTGTGGGTTTATGATCAAGATTATCTATGAACAATATTTGAATCTCCTCTGAATTCTTTTATTTATGATTGGTTATCTTTGCAAGTCTCTTCGAATTATCAGTTTGGTTTGGCCTACTAGATTGATCTTTCTTGCAATGGGAGAAGTGCTTATCTTTGGGTTCAATCTTGCGATGCTCGATCCCAGTGACAGTAGGGGAAACGACACGCATTGTATTGTTGCCATCAAGGATAAAAAGATGGGGTTTATATCATATTGCTTGAGTTTATCCCTCTACATCATGTCATCTTACCTAATGCGTTACTCTGTTCTTATGAACTTAATACTCTAGATGCATGCTGGATAGCGGTCGATGTGTGGAGTAATAGTAGTAGATGCAGGCAGGAGTCGGTCTACTTGTCACAGACGTGATGCCTATATACATGATCATGCCTAGATATTCTCATAACTATGCTCAATTCTATCAACTTCTCGACAATAATTTGTTCACCCACCATAATACTTATGCTATCTTGGGAGAAGCCACTAGTGAAACCTATGGCCCCCGGGTGTGTTCTCTATCATATTAATCTACCGTTATTTCTATTACCGTTTATTTTGCTTTCTTTACTTTTACTCTTTATCATAAAAATACCAAAAATATTATCTTATCATCTCTATCAGATCTCACTTTTGCAAGTGGCCGTGAAGGGATTGATAACCCCTTTATCGCGTTGGTTGCAAGGTTCTTATTTGTTTGTGTAGGTACGAGGGACTTGAGTGTGGTCTCCTACTGGATTGATACCTTGGTTCTCAAAAACTGAGGGAAATACTTATGCCACTTTACTGCATCACCCTTTCCTCTTCAAGGGAAAAACCAACGCAGTGCTGAAGAGGTAGCAAAGGCCTTCCCCCGTGTCCAGATGGGACTCTCCTTTGCGTGGATGGCAAGCTTGGCGTTCGGATATGAAGATTCCTTTCTCTATAAACCGATTATGTACAACCCTAGGCCCCTCCGGTGTCTATATAAACCGGAGGGCTTAGTCCGTAGAGGCAATCATAATCATACAGGCTAGACATCTAGGGTTTAGCCATTACGATCTCGAGGTAGATCAACTCTTGTAACCCCTATACTCATCAAAGTCAATCAAGCAGGAAGTAGGGTATTACCTCCATTAAGAGGGCCCGAACCTGGGTAAACATCATGTCCCCTGCCTCCTGTTACCTTGGATCCTCAGACGCACAGTTCAGGACCCCCTACCCAAGATCGGCCGGTTTTGACACCGACATTGGAGCTTTCATTGAGAATCCTCTGTGCTGTCGACAGAAGGTTCGATGGCTCGATCGACCATCTATAATGATGATGTTTCGGGGGAGACTTTCCTCCCTGGCCAAATTTTCGTATTCGGTGGCTTCGCACTGCGTGCCAACTCGATTGGCCACCTTTTTTTTTGAGAATTCGATTGGCCACCTTGAGCATATCGACAGCTACGCCCCTGGCCATCAGATCAGTTTCGGGAACATAAATTATGTCGCTGATATCTGAGGAGACTTGAGATTTGAAGGGTTTGTGGCCCCGACCACGGCTCTGGCCCTAGATCTAGAGCAAACTACCAGGTCCGAAGATGGGAGTCTGGATCCCACCGGACCCCCCCGCTACAAACCACATTTTCGAGGATCCAGAGGCGATCGTGTCCACGGCGAACTTGGAGTTAGTACAGGTTCCCCTATCATTAAAAGGCCGGACTCGCCACCAGACTCCAGATCCGAACTCTCAAGGTCCGCATCAAAAAGGCATAGCCAGGAAGCTCTCACTCCGGCCAGCCCCGTGGACTCTCGCTTCCACGTCCAAACCTTGCTCTTAAACGAGGCTCTGGACTTAATGCGATCCCTCGCTATTTCAGAGGAGTCGCTTCAGAACTACGCCCAGCCCAGACTAGGGGCTTAGAGTGGGGGATTTTACATCCCACCCACAACCATTTCATAGCCACTATCGAAGATTTAATTGACATGCTGGACTACGCCTCCGAAGACATCAACGGCATGGACGACGATGCTGGAGATGAACACGGCCAAGATCCACCGTTTACTGGACATTGGACGACCACCTCCACATATGAAGTGTATATGGTGGACACACCCAAAGAGGATGACGACGACGGCAAGAAGGATCCGGTTGAGGACAAGCCTGCTGAAGCACCTCCAAAGCGTCGACGTCAGCAGTGCCGCTCAAAATCCCGTCGCAAAAAAGACAGCAATACTGGCACCAGAGACAAAACACTCCGGAGAATGCCGAAGACCCCGAAGTCCCTGTCGAGCCAACATACGAACATGATGATTGGGAGGATGGGCAAGTTAACCCCGATGATCCAGTCGGGAACGAGGACTCGGAGGATAGTAACTACCTACCGATCTCCGAAGAGGATGTGAGCCTCGGCGATGAAGACTTCATCATGCTAGAGGAACCCCTTGAACAAGAGCGCTTTAAGCGCCAGCTAATCGCCACTGCAAGAAGCCTAAAAAAGAAGCAGCAACAACTTCAAGATGAACAGGATACACTAAATGACAGATGGACTAAAGTCTTGGCAGCCGAGGAATATGGCCTCGAACGCCCAACCAAGAGCTACCCGAAGTGCAAGCTGCTACCACAATTTGACGACGATGCCCTTGAGCCAATACTGCCAAAGTATAAACCCGCAGGCGAACCTGACCGACCACCACGTGGACGGGACAGAGCGGCTACTCACATCGAACAATAGCCCACACCGCCCCGCCGTAGAGGCAAAGAGGTCGTAGCTACGGGCTACACCTACGACCTGCGTAAAGACCTAGACAATAGAGCCGGCCAGACCAGATCAATATATGGATCAAGGGGGCGTGCTCCAACGCGAGAGGACGGCCATCAGGCCTGGTGCGGCAGACACAACCTCACCCGGGCCGAAAACCGCATACGGACTCCATCCGAACTGTGCCGCGACATCGCCCGATACAGAGGCGCCGCACACCCCTTATGCTTCATCGGTGAGGTGATGGAGCACCAGTTCCTAGAAGGGTTTAAACCCGTGAACATTGAATCATACGATGGTACAACATATCCTACAGTATGGATCAAAGATTTTATTCTCCATATCCATATGGCCCGCGGTGATGATCTCGATGCCATCAAATACCTCCTGCTAAAATTAAAGGGACCGGCACGACACTGGTTAAACAGCCTCCCAGAAAACTCTATTGGCAGCTGGGAAGACTTGGAGGGTGCCTTTATAGACAACTTCCAAGGTACCTATGTTCGGCCTCCAGACGCTGATGACCTTAGTCACATAGTCCAACAACCCATAGAATCAGCCCAGAAACTCTGGACTAGGTTCTTAACTAAAAAGAACAAAATTGTGGATTGTCCGGATGCTGAAGCCCTCGCGTCCTTTAAACACAGCGTCCGAGACGAGTGGCTCGCCCGACACCTCAGCCAAGAAAAGCCGAAGTCCATGGCAGCCCTTACCGCACTTATGACCCGCTTTTGCATGGGAGAAGATAGCTGGCTAGCCCGTAGAAGCAATAGCACCAACAACCCTGGCACATCCGAAGCCAGGGATGGCAATGGCAAGCCACAATGCAACAAACACAAGCATCAAAGCAATAACGAAGATACCGAAGACACGGCGGTCAATGCCGAATTCAGTGGCTCTAAACCCGGTTAGAGGAAGAAGCCATTCAAAGGAAACAAGGATGGTCCATCTAGTTTGGACAAAATACTCGATCGACCTTGCCAGATTCATGGCACCCCTGATAAGCCTGCTAATCATACCAACAGAAATTGTTGGGTCTTCAAATAGGCCGGCAAGTTAAATGCCAAACATAAGGGGAAAGGGCCACCCAGCGAGGACGATGATGAAGAGCCTCGCTCATCGAACACAGGGGGACAGAAGAAATTCCCCCCCGAGGAAAAAACGGTGAATATGATATATGCTACACATATCCCCAAAAGGGAGCGCAAGCGTGCACTAAGGGATGTCTATGCCATAGAGCCAGTCACCACAAAATTCAACCCATGGTCAACCTGTCCGATCACTTTCGATCGCAGAGACCATTCGACCAGTATCCGTCATGGAGGTTCGGCAGCATTGGTCCTCGACCCAATTATCAACGGATTCCATCTCACGCGCGTCCTCATGGACGGCGGTAGCAGCCTTAATCTGCTTTATCAGGACATCGTTCACAAGATGGGTATCGATTCATCAAGAATCAAGTCCACGAAAACTACCTTTAAAGGAGTAATACCCGGCGTAGAGGCCTATTGCACAAGGTCCATAACGCTGGAAGTGGTCTTCGGTTTGCCGGATAATTTCCGTAGTGAAGATTTGATCTTTGATATCGTTCCTTTCCGCAGTGGCTATCGCGCACTGCTTGGGAGAACCACCTTCGCCGCTTCAGTGCGGTCCCGCATTATGCTTACTTAAATCTCAAAATGCCTGGACCTCGTGGCGTTATTACAGTCAATGGAAACATGGAGCGCTCCCTCCGTATTGAGGAGCATATCGAGGCTCTCGTAGCCGAAGCACAGGGTGGCCTTATCAAGCCGAATACTACTCCGGCAGTCAAGCCCCCGGACACTGTCAAACGAGTCTGGTCTACCCTGCAGAATGACAGTCCGGCTCGTCTAGAGCTAGATTAGCAATTCGGCCTCCGTCAACACGTCAACCTGATAGCAGCATACGTACCACGCGTACATAACTACGCACTAAAGATACCATGGGCAAGGACGGAGGCATACTAAAAATAAGGTCCACAATACGGCTCGACCCTATCCGGACCTTCATATTTTCCCCTTCTTTCTTCTTATTTTTATCTTTCAGGTTGTTCAGAACCTACATTACTTTTCAATGATGCCAAGGGCCCTTTTTCAGGCCCCTTATGTATACTCGATAGTTGATCTTCTCAAAGGATCATACACCAAGGCGAAAAGCGGCGGAGACGTGCGGCAGAGTGTCCAAAGGATCTTCAAGATCATCTTTTCAATTTTAGGACCTGAATACAACTTTCCCTTGTTTTTGGCATGTAAAATAGGATGCTTATGGCATCCTCTGTAAAAATACGTTTTGACGTACCAATCAGACTTTAATGGGAACAGTTTTGCCCAACCTTGTTTGGTATGGGCTTATTTCTTAATCCGTCTTCCCCCTTTACGTCAGATTGGCATATACACCTTTGCATGATTTAAATTACTAGGGGCTCTATTCAGCCATATATATTTTCGAAAACAGAAAGTCTGAGCACTCTCAGAGTAGACTTCAGCGCCTCGAATACTGCATTATATGCATCGGCTCCGAATCATGTCTTTGGTCAATAGTTGGGTTGCCCGGCTCCTGTGTTTGCTACCTTACGTTCCGCTTGTTCGACTAAGGTAGTAAAGGGAGAACTACTGCGATTGTGTTTTTGGTTCACCCGGTCAAGCGCCTCAGTAGAGAAAGCCGAAAACTGACTATCATGATGCGGCGAGAGCTGGTCAACAATTCAGCGACTTACTAAATCTCTAGCGATTTCTTCTGTATTACACGAAGGACTGGTTCTTCCAGTCACACGCGTAAGGCACCCAAGTTTGGATAGCCACATACGCACCAGGGGCTACCTTACAACCCCATTGTCAAACTCCTATGGCTAAGTGAGAGTGGTAAAGCCGCATAGTCCGATTGCCTGGTTCGCTGCACTGACACCTCCTTTACGGACCAAGACGTTGGGTTAACGTGTGGTCATGTGCTATTCCGAACACCCCCGTAGTATCTACGTGGGGGCTGAAGCTGACGAGTGGCAAATTCTCAGGGATATAAACGGCCGCATAGGAGGAAAAACACTTTAAAGACAAACAACATAAATATATTACAAAACTTTGGTCTATACAACATCTGGGCAGTCCCGACACATTCACTCGAACATGATGTCCTTTGAGCACTGGCCCTCTATCAAGCGGGAACCTTCCAGGACGTCTTCAAAATAGTGCACCGACGTACGGTGGTCCTTGCCTCCGGGTGGACCTCCAACGGCCATGATGGCGACCTTCATTTTGGCCCAGTGCATCTTGACACGGGCAAAGGCCAGCCGCGCGCCTTCTATACATGACGACCACTTGACCGTGAATACGGGGCAGTGCGTCAACAAGTCGCTGCACTAGGCCAAAATAGCTGCTCGTAACGGGTTCGGTTGGCCACAGCCGAAATATGACGTCCCTCATGGCCAATCCGAACATCATGTGCAGCTCGGCCCACTGCACCATCTGGTCATTTAGTAGCGTGGGGAGCTCCCGCGCCACGAACTGGGACCAGAATAGCTTCTCCATCGCATGCCCCTCCTGGGCCCAGAAGAACTGTGCGGCGTCAGCGGCGCTCTTCGGAAGACCCGCAAAGGCGTCTAGACCACTCCATAGTCGCGTGAGTAGAACATATGTTTGATTACTGAAATTACTCTGCAGGAGAAAGGGCTTACCAGCCGCAATTTGTCCGGCCTGTTTGATCTCCTCGCGCGCCGCTCGAGATTCTGCCCGCGCCTCCTCGGCCTCTTTAAGAGCCTTGGCAAGGTCGGTCGCCTGGGCTTTACTCTTCTTGTCTAGGGACTTGCACTTGTCGGCGGCGTCCTTGAGCGCCTGCTCCACTTTGGTCACCCGCTCCTTGTATTGGCAGCGGACAACCTGCTCGGACTTCAAGTCCTCGGCCGCTTTATCAACGGCCGCCTTGTTCACCCTTGCCTGCTCCTTGGCCTGGGTAAGTTCACCCATAAGGTCCTCAACTGCAGCCGCGCTGCCTGCAATCATACAAATAGCAGCGCATGAGCTTTGACTCAAGATCTACATATTAATACAGGCATGAACGAGATGTTCTGAAACATATCTTGCACCTCATCAAATCTCTTGTTGATGCGGACGAGATCCTCATCGGCCAGCCCCAGCTTACGTTTAAGTTCGGATACTTCGGTGGCCTGGGCGGTCGCCGCTTACAGTGAAGCCTGCATTTCAACATATAAAAGTATATTATCTCCTGCGAAAATTATTGATCCTCTGTCCGCCCCTTTTTTAACAAAAAAGGGTATGATCAGAGTCTCATGGGCTACTATCTATACACAGGCATCTCTTTCATATGAAAAGCGGTCAAGAATATTACATTGCATACCTCGAAGCCTGTTAGCAGGCTAGTGAAGGCCTCGTTCAGCCCGCTCTTGGCGGACTGAACCTTTTCAATCACCACACCCATTAGGGTGCGGTGCTCCTCCACGATGGAAGCACGTTGTACTGTCTCCATCAGTGTGTCCGGCACCTGCTGATTAGTGGAGGTTGCCGCGGGAGATTGCACTCCCTCTCCCTTGAGGGGGTCGCTTATTCGACTGGGAGCCACTTGGGTTTCCGAAATAGTGTTCGGCTGGTGTCCGGACTGGTCCAGGCCCCCGCCGTCTGCCCTCGAAGGGGTTGTTCCCCCCCATGTTTTTGGCGGCCGAGGTGTTACCCCCTGGCGTCGTTTTGGTGGTTTCTCATACCACCCCGTGCCCCGGAGAGGCCAGCGTTGGCAGGGAAGGGACCGGCGGATGAGCATCACCTAGATCACATCAGTGAGGCTGGCGCCCTTCTCTATGATATTTTTGATGCGCTTTTGCAGCATGAGCACCTCGTCGGATGAGCCCCAGTCCATACCCTTGTTGGTCCATGACACAAGCCGCAGCGGGGGTCCAGATCTAAATGCAGGGCGGCGGCCCACTTGGTGCCGCGGGGTTCAGTGATATAAAAGCACTCCTGCTGCCATATCTTGACGGTCTCCACAAAGGCCCCTTTGGGCCAGATAACTGTGGGAAGTTTGCTCACCATGGCACCGCCACAATCCGCGTGTTGCCCGTCGACCACCTTCGGCTTCACATTGGAAATCTTGAGCCAATGTGGAGGGATGCAGAGGAATGCCTCACACATGATGATAAACGCCGAGATGTGGAGGAAGGAGTTTGGGGCCAGATCGTGAAAATCTAGCCCGTAATAGAACATGAGACCTCAGACAAAGGGGTGTAGGGGAAACCCTAGTCCGCGAAGAAAATGAGGGAGGAACACAACCCTCTCACTGGGCTATGGAGTGGGGATAACTTGCTATTTGGCAGGGAATCCGTGTCTGATTTCCGCTGTCAAGTACCTCGCCTCCCGGAGCTCCTTGATGTCCTTCTCCGTCACGGAGGAGGCCATCCACTTGCCTTGCGAGCCGGATGCGGACATGGCTAGAGTATTTGGTGGCGATGGGAAAGATTGGGACTTGGGCGCTGGAGCTTGAGGACGGAAGGGCTGAGGAAGGGGAAAGGTGTGGGGGAAAAAGGTGGATCCTTATCCTCTTATAAAGGCAGTGAATATCAAGCGCCTCCCCCACTAGCCTTAAAACTCGCCTATTCCCAAGGGGTCGTGCAAACGGCATGGTTGCATTACCCAAACCCGTATTGATGAGAATTCCACAATAAGGGGACGTGATCTTTGCTTTGACAAGACGTGTCAATGAAGACAACGCCTCGAAACGCGAAGAGGGAGGCTAAAAAATGGTTCAAAATAATAATAAGGCCGGGCACAACGTCTCGCCGAAAAAGCTGTCAGTAGAAATAATTTATTTTGTTCAAAGTGTTTTTCCCTTGTGGTTCAGGGTTGTAACTGTAATACAGAGCCGGATATAGTTCTCTCATTCAACTACTTTGGAATATTTGGAGGAGGAACCCGCCTTGCAATGCCGAAGACAATCTGCGTGCCGGACATATCGTCATTGAAGCCTGGTTCAGGGGTTACTGAGGGAGTCCTGGATTAGGGGGTCCTCGGGCGTCCAGGCTATGTGACGTGGGCCGGACTGGTGGGCCGTGAAGATACAAGATAGAAGGCCTTCCCCCGTGTCTGGATGGGACTCTCCTTTGCGTGGATGGCAAGCTTGGCGTTCAGATACGAAGATTCCATTCTCTATAAACTGACTCTGTACAACCCTAGGCCCCTTCGGTGTCTATATAAACCGGAGGGTTTAGTCTGTAGAGGTAGTCATAATCATACAGGCTAGACATCTAGGGTTTAGCCATTACGATGTCAAGGTAGATCAACTCTTGTAACCACTATACTCATCAAGTCAATCAAGCAGGAAGTAGGGTATTACCTCCGTTAAGAGGGCCCAACCTGGGTAAACATCATGTCCCCTGCCTCCTGTTACCTTGGATCCTCAGACGCACATTTTGGGACCCCTACCTGAGATCGTCCGGTTTTGACACCAACACCCCCTCGCAAATTACTTTTAACATTTTGAAGAGCAAGGCAAAGCTTTAGTTCCTAGTGGGGACCAAACTCTTAAGTGGCTTGATACCAGGAGAGTAAGGGCTTTGTATATTTTGGGACTCGGCCGGTTTATAACAATCTCTCTTAATTAATTAATTAATTAATTAATGAGGCAAGTCTTTTGCCTCTTCTTTCAGTTTTTTCTCAAACTGAGGTGCATATGACACCTTCAACTGGTTGCCATGAAATGCAAGCCCATCTGACTTCCTCTTTGCAAATCTGCAACATGATCCTCAAACTTGAATTATACCCCCTCAGTTCTAGAATATAAGGTGTATCGATTTTCGTACAAGTCGGGATTCGGTTGGCATTTGTCTTCGATGGATCCACATGGATCTGGTCTTTGTCCGTGTGTGTTCGTGTGTCTACAGGTCGGATCCTTTCGATCTAAACTTCTCTTTAATGGCAACGGTTGTTGTTCTGGTGCGCTGGTCCTATATGGCCTTAGCACGACGACTTCTCGAGTGTCTACTACAATAAGTTTTGCTTAGTTCCAAGGAGGGAGGGCGATGACGGTGACATGCCTTCGTCTCGGTCAGTGCTTATAATCATCGCTAGGTGGTCTATGGATCTGGATGTATTTTTCTATTATTTCTCGTATTCGTTATACTATCAGGATTGATGATGAATAGATTGGAAGTTTTCTCAAAAAAACTTGTGTATGTTTGATCAAGATTATAAGATAAAATACCGACAACTATAGTACAAAATAAATAAAATATGAAAATGCTTTTCGTGATGGATCTAATTATACAAATTTGGTACTGTGGATATTGATATATTATTTCTAAAAACTTGGTCAAATATGCACATGTTTAAATTTTAGAAAAACTAATGCATCTTATATTTCAGAGTGGAGGAATACTAAATCAGAATTTGCACCCAAAGAAAAGCACCAAACAAGTAGTTAGGGGAAAATATTGACTCTAGATTTGCCTCCCATGTGCATAAGACCTGAACTAAATCGTGCCCTCTCTACACGAAGCCTTAACACATGCCAAAACTATACTAAATTAGCACCAAGCAATCTCATGCCATTCATGCATACACCTACATAAGAAAGAAAGTCTTAGGGCATCTCCTACGCTGAATTCATCCACACACACGGATGCAGGAGCCGGCCATCCAATACTATCCGCATACAATTCAAACGCATTTGAACAAACTGAAGAAATTTCATCAAACATGACCAATTTCATTAAAGTTCAGACATAATTTACATTAAAAGGTCGATATTTCGACCGCACCTGAAAATTAGAAAAAAAATCCTACAATGTGTATCGGACGACCACCTCATACGTGTGGCCGCCCTGCCCTACCGCACCTTGTCGCCATCCATGCCGCCGCCGCCATCATCATCCATGCCGCCGACGCCGGCGTCGTCGTCCCTCTAGCGGCGGAAGGGCGCCGGTCTTTCGCGACAGCCTTGTCCTACCGCTCATTGAGGAGCCACTCCGCCTCCTTCTGCACAGTGCAGAGGGCCTCCACGGCCAATGCAAACGGTGCCCATGGAGCTCTAACAACGACCTTCTCCCTACCAGCGCTGGCGGAGGCGTTGCTAAGCGACCACTCCTCGCCGATCTTGGAGAGCTCCCCGTCAAGGCGGCGACGACGCCTCGCGGCCGTCTTCGCGGTGTTGACTGAGTGGTCGAGGCCCCACACGACAGCTAGTTATGGGTCATTACGGACCCATTCCAGCGCAATGTTAGACTTGATGAATGCAGAGCGGCGGGCAGCATTGCGCCGGTCATACCGCGCATGTTGCCTTGCCATGTGCTCCTCCTCAGACACGGCCGCCCTCGAGCCTGAGGGACCACCACCACTGTCACTGCCGCCTTTGAGGTAGTTGAGGATGCACCAGCACGCCTTGGTGATCGCGGGTGGCAGCTTGTCCTTGACATGATGGTTGCAATAGGCTGGCGATGCAAGCCGGTCGATACGGGCGTAGCGGCTGTGCGGCGGCGAGGTGGGCCCCTTCTTGACGCAACTCCGATCTAGACATCGGCCCAACGGTTGCGCGAGGGGGGGGGGGCGCTCCTCCTTGGCGCGACGCTTGATCTGGACGCCGCTGAGGTTGCATGGGGTGACGCGGGCTCCTCCTTGATCCACCAGAGTTGGGATGCCGGCTCCCACTTCATGCGGTAGCGCGGCGGAGATGACAACTCCTCCTTGACCGCACAAGCCGGCAATGGTGGTGCCGGGCCCATCTGTTAGAGCAATCGCTCCATCATGATCTCCATCTGACGAGCGAATTCTTCGTCCATCACAGCAGCCTTCGCGAGGAGGCAAGTTGATGATCCACAAGTATAGGGGATTGCAACAGTCTTCGAGGGTAGTATTTCACCCAAATTTATTGATTCGACACAATGGGAGCCAAAGAATATTTACAAGCCTTAGCAGTTGTAACGCCTGAATAATTAAGCTACAGTAATCCCCTGCTAATGATGCCATGTCTCCATTGTTATTGTTGCTAATCTCACTTAGATTCAAAACCGGTTCGAATTCACATATCAAATAAAGTCAAACAATTAAAGTTTTCAAATGTCAAACTAAAATGTTCATCATGTGGCAAATATTCGATAACTAATTATGGTGGTGAACCAACATTTCTACAAAGTGATTAAATACCTTAGAATAAATAAAATAGTGCCTTAAATAATTAATTTAATGCCTTTTATAAATTCTAAAATATTAAACTATTTTAATTAGGAGTAAAAGTTAATGTGGCGGTAGTATATTTAGTAGTACTAATTTAGGTGTTAATTGAATATTTTACAAAACAAAAATAAATAGAAAATAAATTAGAAAACTAATAAACAGTAAATAAATAAAAGAGAAAGAAAAACAGAAACTAAAAAAGGAAAAGGAAATGGAAAAGGCCCCTGCCCCCCGGGCCGGCCCAGCCGACCCATCTAGCCCACCAGGTCACCCCCCTTCCTGTTCCTTCGATTGCGCGCTGGCGTGCGCCCTGTCGCCACCACGCCGTCTCGCCGCCGATGACAGGGGGGATAAGGACCCCTGCCTCCTCAGCCCCCTGCTCCCACTCACCCCCGCTCACTCCCCTTAACCTGACCACCTCGCCCCCTCGCCATATCCCCTTTCCCCCTCCTCGGCCGGCACGGTTGTCGCTGGCTTCGAGCTCGCCCCCTCGTCGGGCACCGCCATCTGCCTATGCGCTTCTAAGCTGTCAACGGCCGCCGTGAGCCTCACCGTGAGCTCCGCTTCTTCCCCTCTCCCTGCTACTTCATTTGTTGCTTGTTGCTACTGTTGCCATCACCACCGTAGCTAGCCGCCGCCGTTGACTCCCCCGCTGCCTCACCACACCCTGGCTCCGCTCACGCTCGCCAACTCATGGCCGCGTCCCTTCCGTACGCAGCTCGCACCCGTCCACGCTCTGCACGCGCCCACTGCCCCTGTTCCCGCGTGCCGCTCATCGCTCTCGCCTGCCCTGCCGCTGCAGCCGCCGCTCCGGCCACCCCCTGCTAGCCTAGACGGGTGCGCCGCATCGCCCTCGCTCGAAAGCCGCTCCCCGCGAGCCCAACGGCCACCAGAGCGCCGATCCCGCGATTCCCCGCCGTCTCGGGCGTCCATCGTCGGCACGCCGCTGTGTGTTAAACTGGCCGGGTCGCTGCCATGTGGCCCCGCAGGTCGGGGGCTTAATTAACCACTAGCCCGGGCCAGTAACCTCCCCGCTGGGACACTGACACATGGGCCCACACTTTACTAATTATGATTAGTTTGACTTAATTCTGTTAATAAACTATGTCACTGACAGCCCGAACCCGCACACTAATTAACCTAATTAGATTAGTTTAAACTTTGTTATACTAACAGAGTATGACACGTGCACCCCTGGTCAGTTTAACTAGTCAACTGGTCCATAGTTGACTGCTGACTATGCAGTCAACTGGGACCACTGTCAATCTCATAGTGCACCGTTGGGTGCACTTACAATTTAAGTAATTTTAGAAAATGTTTAAAACTTTGAAAATTAATATAAAATAATCTATAATTCAGATGAAAATAATTTATATATGAAAATTGCTTGGAGAAATCCAACGAATCCGTTTATGCGATCCATTCATGTGTCACATGCCTCTAACATGCTGAACATGGAATCGTTCTCCTCCGATTCATCTATCCGTAAATATCAAACTTCAGGAAAACGTTCTGGGATGTTTCCCCCCTTCACCTATATCGTGTAGCACTGCGTTAGGTCACCTCTAGCACCGCGTATTGCCATGTCATGCATTGTGATGCATCTGTTTTCATTGTATTTATTGTTTCTTTCCCCTCTTCTCTCTAGTAGACCCCGAGACCGATGCTGCCCCTGTGATTGACTACATCACCGACGACTCTTCTTCCTTTTCAGCATATCTTCCAGGCAAGCAAAGCCCCCCTTGATCATTCCGATACCGCCCATTCCATTCTCTCTCATGCTTTAGATTTTGCTACTGTACTTGATTGCTCCTATTCTGATGCATAGCCTACTTTTGTAACCTGCTCTTGTACCTTACCTGCTTATCCTAAACTAGTTAGTATAGGTTGGATAGTGATCCATCAGTGACCCCTCACCTTGTCCCCGCTGCCCCTGCTTCATCACCGATGACTCGATCAACATGATCGACGTCCAGGGTCCGACACATCACCTCACCCCCTTTAGTCGTATGAATCTGCAGAGCTACTATCGAGTGTCGAGGGTGATACCTCATAAAACACTCCTGATGATAACTCTATAGTGTAGCTAATCGGTCGTGGTCTGTCGAGGGTGATTCCTCCTTCACCACTCCGATAGGACTCTGTCATGCAACACCTCAAGTGTGAACATCGAGGGCGATTCCTCCTAGTTCACCTTGACGGTTACATCAAGAAGGAATCCATCGAGGGTGATTCCTCGGATTTCCCCCTTGATGTTTGGACACACGGTTACCTTGGCTTTACCCCAGGCCCATGTTAAAGACGGGTCAGCCCCGAGGGGTACTTGCAAAATATGTGAAGTCAGGTAGACTGCCCTAGAGAGAGGGTTGGGCCTGGCCCTTGCCGTATTTCCTCGAGACGGGGTGACGGGGTCACGTGATTGTGAGTCTCTGCTCGTCTCCGCGAGCTCCCAATACACTAAGGGTTTGGGTATTTGATCTGAGTTGGCCACTGGCCTGTACGCACTAACCACCACGCGGGAACAATTATGGGTACTCGGCGTCGTAAGTTTCTTCCAAAAGCTTTGTTAGACGTCCAGTTCAGCATTGCGGCACGGCTGGGCCGGCGCCATCCATGACAGAGGTGGTGCCTGGGTTCGCCCTGCGCGCAACGACCCGGAGTGCAAAGGGCAATGGGCCCATGACTCCGGAGTGCTTAGGATGTAGACTGGCGGGGACCTCACCGTGGAGCCTAGGTAGGACTACGATGTGTTGATCTTCCGAGGCTGGGCATGACCCAGGAAAGTGTGTCTGGCCAGAGTAATCAAGCGTGTTGGGTAATGTGGTGCACCCGTGCAGGGATGTTATGTATTCGAATAGTCGTGTCCACGGTAACGAACGCTTAGAGTTGTATCCCGATCTATTACAACTAGAAATGGATACTTGAGACATGAGAAGGGTAAGATGGCTCTGGGATTGTTTTCTCGAAGAGATTAGAGAAAGGATCTTGATACGTCTCCAAGGTATCTATAATTTTTGATTGTTTCATGCTATTATATTATCCATCTTGGATCTTTTATATGCATTAATATGCTATTTTATATCATTTTTGGGACTAACCTATTAACCTAGTGCCTAGTGCTAATTGCTGTTTTTTTCCTTGTTTTTGTCTTTTACAAAAAATAATTACCAAACGAGTCCAAACGGAACGAAACTTTTTGAGGATTTTTCTTGGACCAAAAGACAATCACAAAGCTCCGGGAGAAGGCCAGAGAGGCCATGAGAGAGCCACAAGCTCACAGGGCGTGCCCCAGGGGGCACCCCCAACTTATGGGCCCCTCGGGACCCCCTAACCCAAATTCCAGCTCTATAAAGACCAAAATATTCCCCGTACACCGGTGGGCACACCAAAAATAGTTTTCCACGGCCGCAAGCTTCTGTTCTCGTGAGATCCCTTCTTGGGGCCTTTTGCGGTACTCTGCCGGAGGGGGATTCGATCACGGAGGTCCTCTACACTAACCTTGCTGCCCTTACGATGATGTGTGAGTAGTTCACCACAGACCTATGGGTCCATAGCTAGTAGCTAGATGGCTTCTTCTCTCTCTTTGATCTTCAATACAATGTTCGCCTCGATGTTCTTGGGGATCTACTCGATGTAATCTTCTTTTGCGGTGTGTTTGTTGAGATCCGATGAATTGTGGGTTTATGTTCAGATCATCTATGAATATTATTTGAGTCTTCTCTGAACTCATTTATGCATGATTAAGATAGCTTTGTATTTATCTTCGATATATTGATTTGGTTTGGCCAATTACATTGATCTTTCTTGCAATGGGAGAGGTGCTTTGTGATGGGTTCAATCTTGCAGTGTCCTCAACCAGTGACAATAGGGGTAGCGAGGCACATATTTGTATTGTTTCCATTAAGGAACAAAAGATGGGTTTTTTACCATATTGATGGATTTATCCCTCTACATCATGTCATCCTGCTTAAGGCGTTACTCCGTTCTTGTTAACTTAATACACTAGATGCATGCTGGATAGCGGTCGATGTGTGGAGTAATAGTAGTAGATGCAGGCAAAAGTCGGTCTACTTGTCACGGACGTGATGCCTATATTCATGATAATTGCCTTGGATATCGTCATAACTATGCGCTATTCTATCAATTGCTCAATAGTAATTTTTTTACCCATCGTATGTTTCTTTCAAGAGAGAAGCCTCTAGTGAAACCTATGGCCCCAAGGGATAGATTGTGTGGGCCCCCTCATTATCGGTGAAGGATGATATATATATATATATATATATATATATATATATATATATATATATATATATATATATATATATATATATATATATATAGACCTCAGGGAGCCCACAGATATGTGTGGCATCTATAAACCACACAAGGGAGACGTGCTCGATCAGAACCCGCATATACCCTACATGTGGTCCGAAAAAAATGTATGGGTGGTGTGTGATTTGTTCAAATCCCGAATGCACAACTTCAATGGGGCACCAACTACATTAGTAACATTACAAACTGAGCATCGTACCCCCAGCCAGGTTAAAGACGTATGATGTTGGTTCCGCAACTTCGAGGCGGGTGGGGGGGGGGGGGGTAGGGGGTGTCGTCCACGCATGTGCTTAAACTTGATTTGCTCTAACATAGCACACATAGCATGAGGAAACTGCCATGGTCAAACCCTTCTCGTATGTTGGGTCAAAGGGATAGATTGTGTGGGCCTAAAGATCTCGATCATTCTTCGATTTTTTAGAACAAGAACTAACAAATAAAAACCATATTCTACAAATTACCAAAACAAGGATCCCAAGGTTTATATAATCGTCATGATAGGTCACTACACACACATTTAGATGACAAATGTCTATAATGATCGTATCATGGCGCTTTAACGAAGCTTGAGATATGCAACTTACCACCGGGTCACCCATCCTTAGACTACTCCAGCTCAAATGGATAGATTGTGTGGGCTACAAATTTCAATCATTCTCTAATTTTTAAAACAAGAAATAATGAGTAAAAAACATATTCTACAAATTACCAAAACAAGGATCCCAAGGTTTATATAATCGTCATGACGGGTCACTACAGACACATTTAGATGATAAATGTCTATAATGATCATATCATGACGCTTTAATGAAGCTTGAGATATCACTACTTCAGGATGCTGCTAACGCGACACTACGATCAGAGACCCTTTGACGAAACTATGTGTGATGCATTAATCGCAAACGGTGATGTAAAAAACCCGTCAAAAAAGATGCAAGATGTTTGCGATGAATGATACATCAAACACAGTTCAGATTTTAGTTGCGTGTGCGATGCGGGGCATACGGTTGATCCATACGAACTGTTTGTGATGAGTCAGAACAACAGAAATGGGCAGCCAGATCAAGGTGTGTGCAATATATGGCATACCGTTTGCTCCGATGAACCGTTTGCGATGATCGAGGTGAACACAAACGATTTGGCGTAACAAGATGTGTGTGATACCTGGCAAACAGGTCGGTAATCAAAATTGTGTGCGATCATTATAGACAACCCATACGGTCTTTTTTTGTGAATTGTGTGCTCGTCAGGGCACACGGTTAACAAACCAACCTGTGGGCGATAATGTAGAAGATCTCTATGGAATACATATTAGTAACTATGTGCGATGAGATTGATAGGATAAACAGAGATAACAAATTAATTTGAACGAACGGAAATAGAGATATGTACGGTCTGCTTAATTTAGTCCTTCTTGTTGTTGTTGTTGGATGGCCCCACGACATTGTCTTGGCGAGGACGCTTCTTGCCGCTGACCGTTGGCTTTTCATTGCCGCCGCCATCGTCATCATCGTTGTTGTCGTCGTCGTCCTCCTCCTCCTTGTTCGACCACTCCTCCTCATTATCATCGTCTTCTTCTTCTTCGTCCTCCGACGGCTCCTTGTTCGTTTAGTTGTCGTCTGACGACTCCGGAGGCGGCCTCCCTTCCATGATCTGGATATAATCGAGGTCTGGGCTCAACGCCGGATTCATGGAAGACGAGAAGGATGATTCCGATGTTAACCTATCATCGGGCGCCAGACTGCTGGCCGAACTGTCATCCTCATTGTCGCTCGACATGGCAGTGGTCATATAAAAACCGCGAGAAAGCGATATTGCAGAGTGTGTGCAAGTGTGTAGCGCGGCCTGCCGGGGACAATGAAGATGGTGGACACTTAAGCGGGGTATGCTGAGAAGAGGAAAAGCCAATTGAAGCGGGGCTTGAAGTATTATCTAACCGCTGATATAATCAACCACAATTATTTGTACCCAGTCGCTCCAAATTCTCGGGGTTGTGCAGGACTCCTATTGGCTGATTTCTTTTTTCAGGACAAAAACAAGGAACGAGTTTTGGGATTATGCACCGGTACTGGTATGAATGGAGTAGGACAATTGGCAAGCAGTACATTGAGCTCTTCTTATTGATAAAGCCAGTAATAATCAAACTACAAATGAAAAGAAAAAAAAGACAAAGGAAAATATCTGCACGAATCTTTGCGTAACATCAATGACATAGGACCTAGATGTGCATTACTTAGAGCACATCTAGATGTGCTTTAGCAATAATATCAAACAAAACCCCTAATTATCATTCCAAACATCGCATAGAACATGGCTAATGTGACAACCACAACTACACATGCTAGTTCCTTCTTGTCTCTTGCTTTTATCTATTGCTTGTGATTGACTCTTTCTTGCTCCATCGTACTGATTGTACATTCCAGATCAACCAATTTCTTCTTCAGCTTTATGTCATCTTCTGTGAGCTTGGTGATAACACTCCGAGCCCTGCCATGCCATTCTTCATCTAGCCAGTTAACAAAGGCACAAGCCTCATATCCCTGCCAATGTTAAATAGTATTCAGGATGAGCGGTGGCATTAACTCAAGTAAAATGATGAACTTAGCACTAACCTCTAAGGGGCAACTGAGAAACCGCCTGCCAATGTTGAATCCCTCCGTGCATACACATCGAGCGGGAGTGTGCCTGTGCACACAACTCAGCTTTTGGTACTTCTCGGTGGCGCAAAACTCCAAGTCGAACTCGTGTTGCGGGAGTCTAGAGTCATGCTCCGGATCCGACAGCAGATCACTTTCCTGGTGTGTGTGTGTGTGTGGGGGGGGTCATTCAGGACGGATTCAACAAGGAGCTACTTTGGACATGCTAAAAAAGATCGGGATAGATTGGAACCTGATAGGACGATTCAGATCCATAGTACACCAGCCTTCTGATGACCTTAGGCAAGTGCTCGTCAGCGACCGCCGTCGTGGCGGTGATACGAGCAGGAGCAGCCTCACCAAAACCATCAGCACCACTTGTCTGCATTCCCCCAATGTTAGTGCCATGCTGGGAAATTTGGAGGTTATCTAGGGATTTGGGGGAAATGGGGAAACTGTGGGGATAAGCTAACAGTCGGGAACTACTTATAGCACTATATGTTGTATATGGCACACTGTTTATACATGTCGTTTGTGTTAGGTATTACAACTTCACACACGATTTCCGCACCAAAACGTGTGAGAAGATAATGTAGGTCAGACACGGTTGCCGTTACATAACCGTATGTGATGTACTACCATGTACATATAATTGAGTGATAACCCACAAGTATAGGGAATCGCAAAAGGTTTCGAGGGTAGAGTATTCTACCCAAATTTGTAAATTCGACACAAGGGGAGCCAAAGAATATTACAAGTATTAGCAGCTGAGTTGTCAATTCAACCACACCTGGAGATTAATTATCTGCAGCAAAGTGATCAGTAGCAAAGTAGTATGATAGTTTTGATAGTAGTAGCAGCAACAATAGTAACGGTAACAGTGATAGCAGTAGTTTTATAGCAAGTGCAATAGTAACGATAGCAACAATAACTTAGCAAGATCAATATGTAGGAAAATCGTAGGCATTGGAACGATGATTTGTTGGATGATATTCATCATGTGACAGTCATAACCTAGGGCGATACGACACTAGCTCCAGTTCATAAATATAATGTAGGCATGTATTCTGTAAATTGTCATACATGCTTATGGAAAGAACTTGCATGACATCTTCTGTCCTACCCTCTGGTGGTAGCGGGGTCCTATTGGAAACTAAGGGATATTAAGGCCACCTTTTAATAGAGAACCGGAATAGAGCATTAACACATGGTGAATACATGAACTCCTCAAACCACGGTCATCACCGAGAAGTGCCCCGACTATTGTCACTCCGGGGTTGCCGGATCATAACACGTAGTAGGTGACTATAACTTGCAAGATCGGATCTAGAACATAGATATAATGGTGATAACATAAAGGGTTCAGATGTGAAATCATGGCACTCGGGCCCAAAGTGACAAGCATTAAACATGGCAAAGTCATAGCAACATCAATCTCAGAACATAGTGGATACTAGGCATCAAGCCCTAAGAAAACTAAGGGGGTGTTTGGTTTAGGGACTTTTTAGTCCTAGAGACTAGACAAAGTCCCTGAAAAGTCGCTAGGAACCAAACGAGAGGGACTTTTCTACATGGACTAGAAAAAGACTCTATTGGAGAGTCTTTTTTGATTAGTCCCTGGGACTAGAAAAAGTCCTAGGACTTCTAAAACAAACACCCCCTAACTAGATTACATGATGAATCTCATCCAACTCCTCACCGACCAGCGAGCCCATGAAGGAATTAGTCACTCCCGGTGGGGAGCATCATGGAATTGGTGATGGAGAAGGGCTGGCGATGACAAATATCGAAGACCCCTGTCGGTGTCAAAACTGGCGGATCTCGGGTAGGGGGTCCCGAACTATGCGTCTGGGCGGATGGTAACAGGAGACAAGGGACACGATGTTTTTACCCAGGTTCGGGCCCTCTCGATGGAGGTAAAACCCTACTCCTGCTTGATTGATATTGATGATATGGGTAGTACAAGAGTTGATCTACCACGAGATCAGAGATGCTAAACCCTAGAAGCTAGCCTATGGTATGATTGTTGTTGTTGTGTCTTACAGACTAAACCCTCTGGTTTATATAGACACCGGAGGGGGCTAGGGTTACACAGAGTTGGTTACAAGGAAGGAGATCTACATATCCGTATTGCCAAGCTTGCCTTCCACGCCAAGGAGAGTCCCATCCGGACACGGGGCAAAGTCTTCAATCTTGTATCTTCATAGTCCAACAGTCCGGCCAAAGGTTATAGTACGGCTGTCCGGATACCCCCTAATCCAGGACTCCCTTAGTAGCCCCAGAACCAGGCTTCAATGACGATGAGTCCGGCGCGCAGATTGTCTTCGGCATTGCAAGGCGGGTTCTTCTTCAAACCCCGAGCTCCTGATAAATAGTTTCCGGCTTCTCGTAAATGTTGCGTTTCTTGGCTTCTGCGCCCAATAATGCCCATCTTCCACGTGTCAAGCGAATGTGAGAAGCCAAGGCATTTTTACATTTACCACCCTAGCTGTGTGAATGAACTGTATATTTAAAGAGACGAGGATTCCCAGATCCAAACCACACCATCCTCCCTCATCGAGCATTCATTGGAGTGCGCCTGAAAAAATCCATCCCAGCATGGCCGGCCAGCGCAGCTCCTCCTCTCGCTCCCACAACCCCAAGCCCGGAGATTGGGAGAGGTGTTCCGTCCCGCACAGCCAATTAGTGAAGCTTCACACCCAGGGATTTCTCCCCCCAGCATATATGGTCCCGATTCGAGCCGGGCTCGCCACCTATAATGGCGGGGAGCAGGCGGAGAGCTTTCCCAACCCCTCTAAGGGAGAGCGGGTATGCCTTGTCCCGTATTTGTTAAGGGGACTCGGATTTCCAATCCATCCGTTTCTCCGCGGGCTCCTGGAGTTCTACGGCCTCCATCTGCATAACCTCACCCCTCGCTCCATACTGCATATCGCGGGTTACATAGCCCTTTGCGAGCCGTTCTTGGGCTGCGAAGCTCATTTCGCACTGTGGAAGAAGTTGTTCTGCCTTGTGCCCTATTCACAGAGGGGGTCAATATATCAAGTGGGCGGCGCCGAAGTATGGCGCATCGCTGGGACCGGATACCTATCCGGAACCCCGAAGAAGGCGTCCGAAGACTGGCCTTCAGAGTGATTTATATAGAGGACGTCCCTCTCCCGGATCCTATTCGGATCGGGCTTCCTGAGTTTGAGAATGCTCCTTTGAAGAAGCGCCTGAGCTGGCGACCAAGGAGCCCTCAGGAGGAAGATGATAGAGACGTTCTTTACCTGATGGGCCGAATAAAGGTATTGGCTCAATCAGGACTGCCCATAATCGAGGTTATGACAATATGCATTATGCGAGGGGTGCAGCCGCTTCAATATTGATGCCACCATATGTGGGATTTCAACGGGGAAGATGACGCCACCCGCTGCTGTCGCAAGGGGCCGGATTCGACCGCTGCCCTAGCGAAAATCTTGTCCGGTTTGTACAAGGGGGAGGAAGAAGAAATCCTCCGCATCAAGCCACAGGATGGATTTTCCATGTACAATCCTCCGAGCTGGGTAGGTCGCCACTTGTTACGCCCATCCATTCCATATTCCCACAATTAAATGTTTTACCTTGCAAATTCATTGCAGGAGCTGCGCAAGACTGTAAGGGAGATCAACAGCCCACCTCCACAACCCGAGGATCCTGAGCGGTCCCTCGACCCGGTCTTCAAAGAGGACCCGGACATATCCGTGGAGCTTATTGACAGGGTATTCTACCAATTAAGCAGCGATGACGCCTTGGTGGCCATTACGGCCGACTACCCTGGGCTACTCCCAGTTTCGCAGGTGAATGAGACCAAAGTTCCAACCTTTTGAAAAGGATTTGCCTTTACACACTTCACTTACCGTATACAAACGGTGTTTTATAGGGAAGGCCCTTGCTCCACAACCCGAGGATCCTGAGCGGTCCCTCGACCCGGTCTTCAAAGAGGACCCGGACATATCCGTGGAGCTTATTGACAGGGTATTCTACCAATTAAGCAGCGATGACGCCTTGGTGGCCATTACGGCCGACTACCCTGGGCTACTCCCAGCTTCAGGTGAATGAGACCAAAGTCCCAACCTTTTGAAAAGGATTTGCCTTTACACACTTCACTTATCGTATACAAACGGTGTTTTATAGGGAAGGCCCTTGGGACGCCATGCCAAGCCTGCGGCAACTAGCCAACAAGGGGCTCCGAGGCCGGGCAAGCTAAAGAGGAAAGCGGTCCGGACGGAGACGCCGGCGCAGAGGTATGATGCAACACCTCACTCCATGGTTGCCGTCTTTAAAGACATAATAACGCCCGTGCTTCCTAGAAAGAAGAACTCTCGCCGGACTATATCCGGAGAGGGCGCCAATCATGCCTCAACCAGTCGGGCTCCAGGGCTGAACACGGAAGCGGAAGCGAACACAAGGCGCACGCCGGATGCTCCTCCGACAGAGGATGCGGATAAAATATCTGCCACAAATTCCGAAGTGGAGAGCGCCATGAACCACAGGCGTCGCCGAGCCGTACTCCGTGACGCTTGTTTCTCCCAAGAGGCGTTTGATGCCTTCAACTCAGGAGACCCGTACATCCGTGCTGCTCAAAATGGTCTAGCCAGAGCCACGGACCAGTATGTAAAGGATATACGAGTAAGAAAATTTGATGATTACATATAGCAGTAGCCGCTGAGACTTGAAACAGTTAGGATAACTGATTTAAGGATCATCTATTATGCAGGTTCTTACAGAGAAGAATACCCAATTGACTCATGAGCTTGAAGAGTGCAAGGCCCAGCTACGGGCCGCAGCTGCCACAGCGAAGGAGTCCGAGGAGGCCTCCTCTGGTAACACTTTTTTTAGAATGATAGGTACCATATAGAGTGCGGCGTAGCTGCAAATCTGACAATAAATATTGCAGATGACGCCGGAGTGAATCCGGATAAGCAACATCTCCTACACCAGCTAAAGGCTAGCGAGCGCGTGCTTACAAAAGTTAGGCAAGAGAAAATCAATCTCCAGGATGCCAATACCCAGCTGAGCGTGGAACTAAAGGATGTTCGCGCCCAGCTGTTGGACTCCGTGAAGGAGAATAAGCGGCTTCGACGCGGCATACTTAGTAAGTGCTTGAGCGAACTTTTAAAAAGAGTTCAGCGAAGAAGCTAGCTAATAGAGTTATGTCTGTAGGTATGCTGACGGGTCGTCCCGTGGATGAGATGCCCGGGTCGGCGGGTGATCTTCTACCAGAGCTCTCACAATTGCACGAACAAGTGCGGCAGGTGATGCGAGGCATTGCCCATGCCTTATGGCCCTCCGTCTCCCTGCCCGAAGGCTTTGGAGAGCTTGCAGAGAAGCTCAAGGAAATGTGGCGACGCTTCCAATTATGGAAGATATCGGCCTGCCGTCAAGGTGCCAGGGAAGCCTGGGCTATGGTGAAGACGAGGTATACCAAGGCTAACCCAAACCACATGGCCGAGGTCGGCCCTGTGGGGCCCGATGGGAAGGAAATCCCCGTTAGCTTAGTGTATGGGCAAGTAGAATTAGCCGCAAAGTATTCCCAATAGGATTGTAGACTAGATAGCCTGTTGGATGGTATAGAAGAGGAATTTAGCTAGTATAAGTGACTATGTATTTGAAATGACATGTAAAATGCCTTCTAGCCGGATTGTAAATCATTTGTCATGGCGGACCTTTTCGCTTCAACCTCTGGACCCGATAGTCCGGAGTGTTTCCGAATACCCACTTAGTTATATGCGAACCGGGGCATGCGTGGAAACCAGGCGTAGGGGTCATTGGTGCTTGAACAAAAAAGTGCCCAACTAGTTATGCTATATTACATGGGTAGTAAGAAACATCTTCTAGGGAGAATAGTTCCGTTAAGGGTCCCTTTCCCTGGGTACGCATGCCCTGAAGTGCATGTCCGAACTGCGAAAAAGGACGCAGGAAAAAACATCTGGGGGCGCATATAAAAAATAAAAATCATCTTTTGTTCACCGACCGAATATTCCCTTAAGAACGCTAGCTTTCGGCTTCACCCAGTCTGAGGTACACATCCGGCTGACCCGGCAGTAAACAATCGCAGAGGTGCTCCCCTTATGCCCTAGCCGAATTAACGGGAACGTATGGCATAAATACAAGAGCCAGGCAACCCAGCTTGGCCAAAACTTAAGTCATATCGATGCATATAATGGTGAAGAAAAGGTACATGTGGAAGAGTAACACATGTGCTGGGCATGAAGCCTAGATAGATAATTTAAGCTTCTATGTAAGAAGCCCCCAGGTATAGTGAGCACGGTTAGCGCATCAATAGTGTGCAAGCAGGGCACAAGTTGGCTTTTAAGGGCCTCGAGAAAGAAGAAAGAGGGGGAGAGAGAAACAAAAGACAGATAATGTATATGTAAAAAATGGACAGAGGAAGGAGACGAACTTAGAGTCCGGCACTAGGCGTAGAATCTTCGGTGCCTGGCTGCGTTCCATGGGTTTGGCTCAAGTCGGTTATCTGATGCATCCCGCAGACGGTACGCTCCACCGGTCAGAACTTGGTCAATAATGAAGGGACCTTCCCGTTTGGGCTCGAGCTTGGTCTTTTTCTTCTCCAGCAGGCGTAGAACTAGTTCGCCAATGTTATAAGTTTTGGCCCATACTTCTCTGCTTTGGTATCTTCGAGCCTGTTGCTGATAAAATGCGGAACGGGCTTTTGCCACGTCGCGTTCCTCCTCCAAGGTGTCCAGACTATCCTGCGGATCGAGCTTGGCTTCTCTTTCTTTGTACATGCGCACTCTAGGTGAGTCATGGATTATGTCACAGGGCAGAACAGCCTCTGCGCCGTACACCATAAAGAAGGGTGTGTATCCGGTGGTGCGATTCGGCGTGGTCCGCAGCCCTCAAAGTACGGAGTCGAGCTCCTCTACCCAGTGCGTGTTAGATTCCTTTAAGGACCGCACTAATCTGTGTTTAATGCCGCTCATGATAAGACCATTTGCTCGCTCGACTTGACCGTTAGTTTGTGGGTCATAGACAGAAGCATAGTTGAGCTTGATGCCCATATTGCCGCACCAGAGTTTTACCTCATCGGCCGTGAAGTTTGTGTCGTTGTCAGTTATGATGCTGTGGGGGACGCCGTAACGGTGTACAACCCCGGATATGAAGTGTATCACCGGTCCGGATTCGGCCGTTTTAACGGGTTTGGCTTCTATCCATTTGGTGAATTTATCCACCATGACAAGTAGGTATTTTTTCTGATGTGTTCCCCCTTTAAGGGGTCCAACCATATCAAGCCCCGAGACCATGAAGGGCCAGGTAATGGGGATTGTCTGGAGGGTAGTGGGTGGCATATGGCTTTGGTTTGCAAAAAGCTGGCAACCGGCGCAACGTTGGACCAGGTCCTGTGCATCTGCCCGGGCCATCGGCCAATAAAAACCTGTATGGAAGGCCTTGCTTACAAGGGCCCGTGCTGCGGCGTGGTGGCCGCCGAGTCCGGCATGAATTTCTGCCAGAAGTTTCCACCCTTCCTCTTCGGAGATGCACCTTTGAAGGACTCCGGTAGTGCTTTTCTTATAAAGCTCTCCCTCGTGGACCCTGTAGGCTTTAGACCGCCGCACTATGCAGTGTGCCTCATTTTGGTCCTCGAGAAGTTCCTGCCTAGTTAGGTAGGCCAGGAATGGTTCTGTCCACGGGGCGATGATGGCCATTATTACGTGGGCTGAAGGTGTTATTTCGGTGGCAGAGCCTCTGATTATGTCAGAGTGTTCGGTATCGGGCATTGTGGCCGGGTCCAGACTATTGTTACCGGTGTCCCCTTCCCATACTATGGATGGCTTGAACAGCCTCTCCAAGAAGATGTTGGGTGGGACCGCATCGCGTTTTGCGTCGATGCGGGCGAGGATATCCGTCGCTTGATTGTTTTCCCGAGCCACATGGTGGAATTCGAGCCCCTCGAACCGAACTGACATCCTGAGGACGACGTTGCGATAGGCCGCCATTTTCGAATCCTTGGCGTCGACGTCTCCATTTATTTGGGATATTGCAAGGTTCAAATCCCCACACACCTCTAGGCGCCGAATGCCCATGGAAACTTCCATCCGAAGACCATGTAACAGGGCCTCGTATTCGGCTGCATTGTTGGAGTCCGTGTACAGTATTTGGAGTACATACTAGACTGTGTCTCCGGTGGGAGACGTCAGGACGACGCCAGCCCCCAGACTGGCCAACATTTTAGAGCCGTCGAAGTGCACAATCCAATTGGAGTATGCGCCGTACTCTTTAGGGAGTTCGGCTTCTGTCCATTCGGCGACAAAATCGGCCAACATCTGTGACTTAATAGCTCGCCGAGGTTTATATGTTATGTTGAACGGAAGGAGCTCAATGGCCCATTTGGCAATCCGGCCTGTGGCGTCGCGGTTGTTTATTATGTCGTTGGGTGGTACTTCCGAGGCCATTGTAATTGAACCCTCCTGAAAGTAGTGTCATAATTTCCGGGATACCATAAATACCGCGTATGCTATCTTTTGATAATGCGGGTACCGTGATTTGCATGGAGTGAGGACAGTGGATACATAATATACCGGCTTTTGAAGGGGGAATTTATGTTCGTCTGCTTCTCGTTCGACGACGAGCACTGCGCTTACGACTTGATTAGTCGCCGCTATGTATAGCAGCATTGGTTCGCCGATGTTAGGTGCGGCCAGGATTGGGTTGGTTGCCAGTATGGCTTTTATTTCTTCCAATCCGGCTGTGGCAGCATCCGTCCACTCAAAGTGTTCGGTGCACCGAAGGAGGCGATAAAGGGGTAATGCCTTTTCTCCTAGGCGGGAGATAAAGCGGCTTAGAGCCGCCACGTATCCAGTTAATTTCTGGATTTGTTTGAGGTCCGTTGGGATAGCCAACTGTGACAGAGCTCGGATCTTGGCTGGATTTTCTTCAATTCCTCTACTGGAGACAATGAAGCCCAGGAGCTTTCCAGACGGTACGCCGAAAACGCATTTTTCCGGATTTAACTTGATGTCGTATGCTCGGAGGTTGTCAAATGTGAGCCTCAAGTCATCTATTAGAGAGTCGACGTGTTTGGTTTTGACGAACACATCATCTACGTATGCCTCGACTGTTTTGCCGATTTGTATCTCCAGGCATGTCTGAATCATGCGCTGATATGTTGCGCCGACATTTTTTAGCCCAAAAGGCATTGTGTTGAAACAGAAAGGGCCGTATGGTGTGATGAGTGCCGTTGCGGCTTGGTCGGACTCCGCCATGTTAATTTGGTGGTAGCCGAAGTATGCGTCGAGGAAACACAATGAATCGTGTCCTACGGTAGCGTCGATAATTTGATCGATGCGGGGGAGTGGGAAGGGATCCTTTGGGCAGGCCTTGTTGAGGTCCTTGAAATCGACGCATAGGCACCAGGATTTGTCCTTCTTTGGTACCATCACCAGGTTTGCAAGCCAGTCCGGATGTTTTATTTCTATGATGAATCCGGCCTCCAATAACTTGGCTAGCTCCTCTCCCATTGCTTGTCTCTTGGGTTCGGAGAAACGCCGAATAGTTTGCTTGACCGGCTTGAATCCTTTTAGGATATTAAGGCTGTGTTCGGCCAGCCTGCGTGGGATTCCTGGCATATCTGAAGGATGCTAGGCGAATATGTCCCAATTCTCGCGCAGGAACTCTCGTAGTGCAGCGTCCACGGCGGGGTTTAACTATGTCCCGATGGAGGCTGTTTTCATAGCGTTCGTTGGGTGGACTTGGAATTTGACTATCTCATCCGCTGGTCTAAAAGAGGTGGACTTTGATCTTTTGTCGAGTATCACATCGTCCCTGTCGGGGGTTGGATGCGACATATGCCAAAGGATGGCTTATCATGGTGGGGGCGAGTAGAACGTCGCCGGTGCCTGGAAGCGGGATGAGGCGTAGACATGCACGCCGGCGAATCTTACCCAGCTTCAGGGCTCTCCGAGGAGATAATACCCCTACTGCTGCTCTGCGGGGTCTCCGCATGATCACTATGGTGATATGTGTACAAAGTTGCTCCTCGAGCTGTGTTCTGGAGGTAGGAGAGGGCAAGGCTAGCTCTCTCCCTTTTATGCTTCTGGTCTAGTGGTAAAAGGATCGAACCGTTTGCATGGGTGCTCCGGGGGGTTTATATAGGCCTACCCCCAGGGGTACAATGGTAATCCGGCTGGGTGCGGGTCCCAGCCGTCTGTCTCTCAGGTCGCCGTCTTCTCCGCCGACTCCTGGGGCCCGCCGCTGGTGGGCCCCGTCGACTGACTTGGTCATTGTAGCCGCGCCTTGGATGACGCTGGCTTGGTCGTGGGGTCGTGGCAACAGTGCCGCCGCCTGGCGGGCGGTCACTGTCGCTACTCCCCGTCTTATCTGGTTAATGGCGTGCGGGCCCCGCGGGAGGTGCGGGCCGACTCTCAGAGGCCGACTCCCACGAGGTCCGTCTTCGGGTGCTCTCGCCGTCTTTTGTTCCCCCGCTGACTAGCGGGACCCGCCGTCTCTGGGCCGTACGGGCGGGCCATCGTGGGAACAGGGTTTCGCCGCCGGGGCGAACGTCAGGGTCAGTATGGCAACAGTGCCGCGCCGGACGGAGATCTCCTCCGGTACGACGTACTGTGGCCATACCTGCCCTTGGTAATCAGGGTAGGGGTGGGCCGTACTCCGGCCATCCCTGGTCTCGTCCTTCTTCTCGAAGGCAGAGGGCGGTGAAGTCACTGGCCGACTCCCCATAGTCGGCTTCACCAACTGGGAGTCGGCTTATGTCGTAGCCGTCTCTGGGATTCGGCCGTGAGTGGGTAGTCGGTGACGCTGCAGCCGACTCCCAGAGTCAGCCCTTTGTCTTGGGATCTTTGAGGGGCGAAGCCTGCCCCGATGTCTTGAAAGGTTCTGGGTCTCAGGTTAGCCTACCCGTGGCCCATTACTCCGACAGTAGTCCCCGAAGCTGGTGAGGCGCCGAGGGAGACATGTCGAGGAGCCTTAATAGTTTCTTCCTCCGAGTGGATGGATCTGAGGCTTGCCTGCCGTCTTCCTCCGAGTGGACCATGGGGAGGTGATCTTATTCAGGCCGTCTCCGACAAGCCGACTATGGGAAGCCGGACTCGTCGAAGGTCGTCTTGCTCTTCAAAGAGTTTGAAAGTCTTGGCGGGATTCAGACGGCGTGCTTGATAAGCTAGACGACCGCCGCCCACCGCGGACCTGCCAAGGGACGCCACGTGGCCGGCCAGTCTGCCAGCCCACGCGCGCGACGGGACAGGCCCGCGGGTGGGGCCCGCCATTACTACGCCTCGGCCTTCGAACGGATCCGTTGTGGCCGCGCGGGCAGTTGAGCTTCTCAGCGCAGTAAACGCGCGTGGTAACTTCCGTCGTAAATCGCGGGGGTCGTGGGGGCGTGGGCGCAGTTAATCCCACGATGCCCCCTCGGCTTCTCAGCCTGCCGGTCTATAAGTAGGCGGAGGGAGCGGGGCGGCGAAGCACGCGCGCCCGCTCTCCTCTGCTTCCTTTGCTTATTTCTTCTTTCTTCTTTCTCCCACCGCTGCTGCGCCGAACTGCGCCCCGCTTGCGGCGATGAGCTCTTCCTCCGCCGCCGCGCCCGCCGCCGTGCGCTCCAGCGTGTGGGACGGTTCCGAGATCGACGACGACATGATCGACTTCCTCCGCAAGACGCGTCGCCTCCCCGGCGCGCACCTCGTGTAGGCCCGTGCTCCGCCGCCGACGGAGGTGACGCCGGCGCCGGGGGAGGGCGAGTAGCTCGTGTTCCGCTCCCACCTCATGCGCGGCCTGGGGCTGCCGGCGAGCGGGTTCTTCCGTTCGTTCTTGGAGTTTCATGGCCTCCAGCCGCACCACCTCACCCCAAACACGGTGGTGCTGCTGGCGGCTTTCACTGCTTTGTGCGAGGGTTTCCTCGGCGTTCTCCCCACCATCGAGCTGTGGGGAGAGTTCTTTCAGTCCAAGCTCGGCACGCATGTCGCCAGCGTGCCAGCCCAGTGCGGTGCCTTTATTGCGATACGGAGGACGACGGCCGACAACCCGTTCCCCGCCATCCAACTAATCAAGTCGGTGAAGATGTGGCAGCGCTCTTACTTCTATGTGAAGAGCGTCGCCCCAGATGGCGACTGGGTTAATCTGCCGCCATACGAAGCCGGCGCGCCGGCTGGGAGGCAGCCCAGCTGGTCCTACCGCGCCAGGACGCTGACCTCGGCTGGAGCCGCCGCCGTGGCGCGACTTCGAGTGCTGACACAGGCGGCCGGTCTGACCGGGGCCGACTTGCTGGCCGCCTTCATGGCGTGCCAAGTCCTCCCGCTCCAAAGCCGGCCTCATCTGATCTGTCAAATGAGCGGCCACCGGGACCCCAGTCGGGTGTGCACCAAGGACATGCCCCACGCGGAGGTGGCGAACACGGTGAACTACATCGGGAACTGCGGCCTCTCGGAGGATTGGCAGTTCGGCATGGAGCCGTACTCGCGCGCCAACCCTCCGCTAGTGGTAAGTTGTTGTTGTTCTTCTTCTTTACAGTCGAATCCGACTCTTGATCTTTATTATTTTTATTTTTGACTCAGAATCCTCTCATTCAGCCCTCGTCCGGCGCCGTGGGGCCGCCCCGCCAGTTCGCCCCCGATCGCACGGAGAGCGACATCGACGACCCCGACCTGGGGGCAGCGTCGATGGAAGCCGACGCCGAAGGAGGCGGCGAAGGAGAGGAAGGCGGCCTCAGGCCCTCGGCCACCTTCGCTGACTGGCCTGCCGGCGAAGACGGGGAAGTCGTCCCGCGCCATCAATCAAGGCTAGACGGCGTGAGGAAGCGCCGGGCCGGGCCGAGTTCCCTTGGAGGCCGGGAGAAGAAGTTTAAGGGGGCGGCCGCCGCGACCAAGTGGGAAGAGGCGGTCGCGAGGGCCTAACGCTTCCGTAAGGAAGTGAAGAAGCCACCGCTATCCTCTGGGTAAGCCTTTCTGCTTCTTTGTCTTGTTTTATCTTCTGGTGGATTTGGTCCGGGTCCTTACGCGTCTTCCCTGTTCCAGAGCACCTCTCACCCTTGGGAGGGTCGCCGCCACCTCCATCAGGGGGTCGGTGGAGTCGTCCGCCACGACTCGGCGTATTGACCCTGCTGCCGACCTCCGGGAAGCGACGGAGCAGAACGCGCAGGAGAAGCGCGACGAGGACGAAGCCGCCCGCCGGGAGAAGGCGGAGGCCGGGAAGGCGTCCGCCTCCACCCAGGAAGGGCTGGAGGTAGCCGAAGCCGCCGCCGCGGCCAAAGAGCGGGCCGAAGAAGCCGCGCGCCGCCAGTCGGCGCTATTCGTCATCCCATTGAACTCGGCGCAACCTTCGGATTATACGGAGCAGTCTGGGGAAGTCAGCGGGGAGCACCCCATCATGGAGAGGGAGAGCGGCGAGACCCCCGGTCTGGACACGGTGGTGCCGCCACCACCGCCCCCGCCGCCATCGGGAAGCGTGAGGGATGAACAGCCAGCGGACCCGCCGGTGCCGCCGACTACGGACGAAGCCATGGCGAATTTGCTTCTCCAAGTCGCCTCGCCGACGCGCCGTCGTTTGGAGAAGGCGACTTCAGCGCCGTGCCCTCTAGAGACTGGAGCAGCCAGCTCGGCCGTCCCAGACGTCGAGGTGGTGAGCGCCGCGCCCGTCCGGTGCGAGGAGGCGGCACAGGCCCGCTGAACCAGGCGCTCCTGGACGTCCAGGCGAAGCTGCAAGCCGAAGGCGACGCCCTCCAGAACTGCACCAAGGCGCATCTGGCGTCGCGAGCGGTCGTCCGGGTATGTTTCTTCTGACTTTGTTTTTTCTTGCTCTTCTCTGTGGGGGCGTGCCAGCGCACCCACTGGGTGTAGTCCCCGAGTTCTGAGCCGGCTGCTGAGCAGGCGGGTCGGAACTCTATTGTAGAGTTCCAAATGCTTACTCTTTTTGAAATGCTTATCGTAGGACTACCACAACCTCCGAGCCACCGTCTTCAATTGTAATGTTGAAGAGCTGGGCAAGCGGACTGCCGACTTGTCGGAGAGCCGGAGTGAGTTTCCTTCTTCGCGGGGGCGCGCTGGCGCACCCGCGGGCTGTAGTCCCCGAGATTCGGGCCGACTGCTGCGCAGTCAGGCCGGATCTTCTTGGCGACCTTAGATGATGGCTTGTGTCCTTTTTCTTCTTTCTTCAGAGGCCAACGCCGTTCTTCAGCAGCAACTGGGCGAAACCAACACCGCCTTGCGCGCCAAGGAGGTGGAATGCGGCAAGCTCGTTACGGAGCGCGACCTGCTTGCTGCACAGCTGGCAGAGCAGAAGGAGTTGCTCAAGAAGGCGCAGGAGGAGGCGAAGGAGAGAGAGACTGGACTCCAAGCTGAGTTCGAGGCCGAACGTTCCTCCTGGACCGATAAGGAGGCGATGCTGACCTCCGGCTTCCATGAGATTGAAGATATCGTTGATGGTAAGTTTTCTTTACTTGCTTTCTTTGAGCAGCCGACTGTGGGTCGGGCCGACTCTTGCTTTTTCTGACTTGCTTCTTTTTCCGTCTTGGTAGACTTCTTCCCGGGCCATGCGCAAACTGCCGTTCAAGCCATCGAGGCTGATCGCGAGGCACGGAGGGCGGCCGGCGAGGAGGTTGCTGCCAACGCCCCCCGGACTCTTGATGAACAACTTCTGAGCATCGAGGCTCGCCTGCGGCCGGCTCACCTGATGCTGCGCCGGCTTCAACGTGTCGGCGCCCAGGCGATTGCTGCCTTGTGGCCAGAGATGCCGATTCTGCGCACTCCAAGCCGGACTGCCGACTGGCTGGAGGTCGCAGCGGGCCGTCTAGAGGCTTGGAAAGGCTCCTCGGCACGTGCCGGAGCGTGTTGTGCCTTGGAGTTCGTCAAGGCGTGGTATCCAGACCTGAGCCTGGACCAGCTGGCCACGGTCTGGGCTGAGGCCCAGCCAGAGTTGGCAGCCATGAAGGACGACTTTGTCAAGCGCGCCGCGGCGATCGCCGAGTACGTCGACCCTAATGTCTTCGTTCCTGAGCGAGCTGACAATGGCGAGGAGGCGCCGCCAGAGTGGTTTGGGATGAACCCGAACTACGGCGAGGACTCGGCGGAGGTGATCGGCTCCAGTGTCGAGGAGGGAGGCGAGGTGGAGGTCGGAGACGAGATGGAGGCGCCAGAAGTCGGAGCGGGCGATCAGCCTCAGCTCGACCGTGCCTCCAACAACGAGCCGCACCCAACTGCGCCGACTGCCGCTGGAGGTGATCAAGCCGAGTCTGCCCAGCCGGCCGCCCCAACGTCCGACACCGCCATCTCTTTCGAGCCCCCAAACCCGTCTGCTGCTTCATAGGCCGCCGCCTTGTCTTATTTATCTGCTTAGTAGTTTCTCGAAGAACTTTGTTAATTCGCACAATTCCACCCGCGGGGTGTATTTTGAACTTCCGTTCGAGGATTCCGCCAATGGACTTTGTGATGTAAATATTTATCTGGGTTCTATCATTTCTTGCTTATTGCTCTTTTGCCTTTTTCCCTTTGCCGCCTTCCCTTAGATGTCGTCTTTGCCAGTCGGACAGCCGCTCCGCGGACTGCCACTGGATCAAATACTTGGCTACTTTTGGGAAGGCAAGTACTCAGCCATTCTAGAGTTCTTTTAGCAAGTCGGATAGAAAACAGCAAGCCGACTACTCGGAGTCGGTTTTGCGAGGAACGGCTGGAAAGCCGGCTCGAGCTATGTTTGTGCTTTGAGTCCTTAGCCATTTTTCGTGTGGGCGCCTATTCTTCCTTACTCCTGCCCGCTGGGCAGTCGCTCTGCGAGCTGCGGCTTCTAACAGGAGACGGCTTAGGCACCACACACTACTTGTCCGACTGCAGGAAGCGTTTTCATAGCGCGAGATGGCGAGTCCCCGGGCCGACTAGTCGAGCCCCATGCCAAGCGGCATAACAAAGAGTAGCATACTCGAAAGCATAATAGTTATCGTACAGATAACAAAAGGGGCAGCCCCCGAGTCCGTCTTGGGGGGCCCCGAGTCTTGGTACTTCAATACAAAGGGGTAGCGTGGTACATACTGCATTAACTATAAAATCTTCAAAGAAGATTCGCGTTCCATGGTCGCTCCGTCTCTTTGCCGGAGTCGTCCCTCTTCCGTGCTCGGGGCTTCTGAGCGTCGATCAGGTAGTAGGAGTCGTTGCCTAGCACCTTGCTGATGATGAAGGGGCCTTCCCAAGGTGCTGACAACTTGTGCTGGCCGGCTGTTCGCTGGATCAGCCGGAGCACAAGGTCGCCCTCTTGGAAGGATCTCGGCCTGACCTTCCTGTTGTAGTAGCGACGTAGGCTCTGCTGGTAGATGCTGGACTGGCTGAGTGCCAACAGCCGGCCCTCTTCCAGCAGATCGACACCGTCTTGTCGTGCTTCTTCTGCCTCTTCCGCAGTGTACATCGTGACTCGCAGGGAGTCGAACTCTATATCCGTTGGGATGACGGCTTCAGCACCGTAGACGAGGAAGAAGGGTGTGAAGCCGGTCGACTTGTTTATAGTCGTGCGTAGACTCCAGAGGACGGCTGGCAACTCATCAAGCCAACAGCCGGCCGAACGCTCCAGTGGTTCGACCAACCGAGGCTTGATGCCGGACAGGATGAGGCCATTCGCCCGCTCCACCTGCCCGTTTGACTGCGGATGGGCAACGAACGCTAAGTCCAGTCGGTTGCCCTGCGTCGCGCAGAAACGGGCCAAGGCGCCTTTGGCAAAGTTGGTGCCGTTGTCGGTGATGATGCTGTGCGGTATGCCATACCGAATTGTGATGTCTGAGATGAAAGTCACGGCAGTCGGACCATTCAACTTCTTGATGGGCTTCACTTCTATCCACTTGGTGAACTTCTCCACCGCGACAAGTAGATGAGTTAGGCCACCTCATGCCATCTTGAAGGGTCCCACCATATCCAGGCCCCAAATTGCAAAGGGCCAGGCGATGGGGATAGTCTTGAGTGCTGAAGCCGGCTGATGTGGCTTGGAGCGGAACTTCTGGCACCCCTTGCATTTCTGGACCAACTCTTTGGCCTCTTCGAGGGCAGTTGGCCAGAAGAACCCATGCCGGAAAGCTTTCGCGACGAGTGCCCTCGAGGCCGCATGGTGACCGCACTCGCCTTGATGGATGTCTCTGAGAATTGCTTGGCCTTGCTCTGGCTCGACGCAGCACTGGTAGACACCAGTGACGCTGCGCCTGACCAGCTCTCTGTTGATTATGGTGTATGCTGCCGCTCGGCGTTGTATTTGCCGAGCCAAGGTTTCATCAGTTGGTAGCTCCTTGTTCACCAAGAATTTGAGGATGGGCTGGGCCCATGAGGGTGCTGCTATCTCTTCGACTGCCAGAACCGCGACTTGGACGAGGGCGGCTGGGCTGGGAGGCGGCGGGCTGGAGTCTGCGACCGCTTGCTGGATCAGTGAAGTCCCTGGGCCGACTGGTTCAGTCCCCGGGCCAAGTTCTGGAGTCTTTTCTCTGGTCGCCGCAGTCCCCGGGCCGAGTTTTGAAGTCCCCGGGCCGGCTTTGACTGCGGCGTTCTTGGAGTCATCTGCGAGGGTTTTTGCGCCGTCTGCTTGGGCTTTGGAGCCGGATCCGACTTCTTCTGGAGGAGCCGGCACAAAAATGGAGTCTGACTCTGGTGAAGGCTTGATGGATGGCTTGAGGAGGCGCTGAAGAGCGACGCCAGATGGTATTGCTTGGCGAGTGGAGCCGATTCGTGCCAAAGTATCTGCTAGGTTGTTGTCGTTTCTTGGCACGTGGAGGAACTCGCACCCCTCGAAATATCCGCTGAGTTGCTGCACGGGGAAGCGGTAGCTTGCCATGTTTGCGTCCTTGGCGTCCCAGTCGCCAGATGATTGCTGGACCACCAAGTCGGAGTTGCCATACCACAGGATCCGGCGAATGCCAAGTTCTTTGGCAAGCTGGAGCCCGTGAATGAGCGCCTCGTATTCAGTGACGTTGTTGGAGGCGGCGAAATGGATCTGCAGTGCATACTGGAGCTTGTCGCCTTTAGGAGAGGTGAGGACAACGCCGTCTCCCAAGCCGGTGCGCATCTTGGAGCCGTCGAAATGCATCCGCCAATGGGTGGAGTCGGGCGCTGGCGGCAGGTACTGGGTCTCGGCCCAGTCGACGAGGAAGTCGGCCAGTGCTTGTGACTTGATGGCGGTGCGGGGTTGATAGTAGATTGTGTAGGGCGCCAAATCTATGGCCCACTTGGCCACTCGGCCGGACGCATCTCGGCTTCCAATGATTTCTGCTAATGGGGCCGTGCAGACCACGGTGATTGGATGTTCTTGGAAGTAAGGCTTCAGCTTCTTGGCGGCAAAGTGCACACCGTAACACATCTTCTGGTAGTGGGGGTAGTTTTGCTTGGAGGTCGACAGTACTTCACTCAGGTAATACACCGGTCTCTGGACTAGTAGTGCCTTGCCTTCCTCCTTGTGCTCTACTACAACGACTGCACTGACCACTCGGCTGGTGGCGGCGATGTACAGGAGCATGGGCTCTTTGGGAGTCGGAGCCGCCAACACAGGGGGAGTAACCAACATCTTCTTTAGCTGCAGAAAGGCCTCATCCGCCTTGTGGTTCCACTCGAAAAAATTGGTCTTCTTCATGAGCTGGTACAAAGGGAGAGCTTCCTCGCCCAGCCGACTGATGAAACGGCTGATGGATGCCAGACAGCCAGTGAACTTCTACACATCCAACAGTCGGCTAGGTACCTCCATCCTCTCGATGGCCTTGATCTTCACGGGGTTGCACTCTATGCCGCGTTCAGAGACCAGGAAGCCGAGTAGCTGGCCAGCTGGTACTCCGAAAACGCACTTCTTGGGGTTAAGCTTGATCTGGAATCGGCGCAGGTTCTCAAAGGTCTCCTTGAGGTCTTCCAGCAGAGTTCCGTGCTTTTCCGTTTTCACCACCACATCATCCACGTAAACATGGGCATTTCAGCCGAGTTGCTTGAGGAGGCACTTCTGCATGCAACGCTGAAAGGTGGCGCCGACGTTCCTTAAGACGAACGTCATGGTCAGGTAGCAGAAGGCTCCAAACGGCATGATGAAGGCGGTCTTTAATCTGTCTGCCGGGTTCAGCTTGATCTGGTGATATCCCGAATAGGCATCTAAGAAGCTCAACAGCTCGCAACCGGCTGTGGAGTCTATCACCTGATCGATTCTCGGCAAAGCAAACGGGTCCTTGGGGCAGGCTTTGTTGAGGCTTGTGTAGTCAATACACATTCGCCACTGCTTGTTCTTCTTCAGTACTAAAACTGGGTTTGCTAGCCACTCTGGGAAAAATACTTCCATGATAAAGCCGGCTGCAAGGAGCCGGGCTCTCTCTTCACCAACAACTCTTCTTTTCTCTTCTGACAGGCGGCGCAAGGGCTGCCTGACGGGCTTCACATCAGACCGGACATGTAACTTGTGCTCGGCGAATTTCGTCGGTACACCTGGCATGTCTTTGGGGACCATGCGAAGATGTCCCGATTCTCACGGAGGAAATCGACGAGCTCGCCTTCCTATTTGCTGTCAAGGTTTGCACCTATGACAGCGTACCTCTCCGGGTGCTTTGGGTCCAAGGGTATCTTCTTCGTTTCCTTTGCTGGCTTGAACAAGCCCTCAGCTTCCGACTCCTTGGGGTTGGGGGACATCTCAGGCTGCTTGCCGGCCATCGCCACAACCCGATCAAGAAGCCGCTTCTCTGCTGCAATAACCAGGGACTCGGCTAGCCGACTGCTCTCGGCCGCGCGAGCGGACGACTTCCTGTAGTCGCCGGCCACAGTCAGAATTCCCTTGGAACTCGGCATCTTCATCTTGAGGTAGGCGCAGTGGGGGACCGCCATGAACTTGGCCAAAGCAGGTCGGCCAAGCAGCGCATGGTACGGGCTTTCGAGGTCCACCACTTCAAACCAGACTGGCTCTCGGCGGAAATGTTCCTTATCTCTGAAAAGGACGTCTATCAGAATCTTGCCGATTGGGGAGCAGGAAAGGCCAGGGACAATCCCATGGAATACGGTCCGGCTGCTCTGGAGCTGTCTTTGCTTGATTCCCAGCTTCTCAATTGTATCCTTATACAGGATGTTGATACTGCTACCTCCATCTATCAGAACTCGCGAGAAGCGAGCTGCCCGCCTATCAGTGGCAAAGGTGGCTTCCAGGACCAAGGCATAGGAACCTGGATTCGGCATCACCTCTGTGTGATCAGCTCTGCTCCAACTGATAGGCTTCTCGGACCAGTGCATGAACTCTGGAGTATCTGACGCTACTGCGTTAACTTCTTGCTGCTGCAGCCGCCTGCTGCGCCTGTCATCTGCCACACTGGTGAACACCAGGTAGGCTCCATGCTCTTCTGGGTACTTGTCTTGTACTGCGCCGACTGGCCTGATAGCCGGCTGCTGGGGTGGAGGCGGAGGCGGCTGCCCAGCAGGTGGAGGAGGCACTAGGTCGTCTCCCTTGGCAATCCTGGTGAGCCAGTGGCACTTTCTGGTGGTGTGGTTCGACGGCTTCGCGCTGCTGTGGAACTTGCAGGGACCATCTAGAGTCTGCTCGTAGGAGAAAGCCGGCAACCAGTTGGACTTGCCGCCCTTCTGCCGCTTGGGTGGAGGCTGTCCCTCCGGCTGTTGATCTTCGACTGTTGCGACCTGCCGGCTACTGGAAGCCGGCTGCGGGGCCTTGTGCTTGTGATCGTTCTGCTGTTGCCGCCGACTGGCGTCTCCAGCCAGAGTTCTGGGAGCTTGAGGGGCCACTTTGCTGGCCGTGCTGACTTGGATCTCCGTCTTCATAGAAGAGTCGGCTGTGGCGTACTTGTCTGCTATGATTAGCAGCTCGTCCAGGGTCTCTGGCTCATCACAGAGGAGCTTATGCTTGAGGAGGGTGCCTTCTTTGCACCCGGCGGTGAAGTACTCGATGGCCTGCACCTCGTGCACGCCCTCGCAGGAGTTTCGGAGCTCGGCCCAACGCGTGAGGTAGTCGCGAGTCGATTCGTTGGGGCCTTGCACGCACAAAGAGAGCTGGTGAGGCTTGGGAGGTCGCTTGTATGTGCTCGTGAAGTTGCGGACGAAAGCCTCGGTGAAGTCGACCCAGCTGTTGATGTTGCGGGGTTTCAGGCTGTTCAACCATGTCCGGGCCGTGCCCTGGAGCATGAGTGGAACGTACTTCACGGCAACACGCTTGTTGCCGTTTGCTATGCTGACGGCAGTGGAGTAGTCAACCAGCCAGTCTTCCGGCTTCACGGAGCCGGTGTACTTGGGAGTGTCTCTAGGGAGAGTGAACCCTTTGGGGAAGGGCTCATATCAGATGCGGGGGCCGAAGCACGGCGGTCCCAACTCGTCTTCTTCCTCCAGCGCCAGGGATCGGTGGAGTCGGTCGATCCGGTGGCGGGCATCATTCTCTCCGACTCCCTCTCGGCGGCCGAGGCGGCCTCTGAGAGTCGGATGCTCAACGGGCGGCGGGGAGACTCGTATTTCTCTGCGGGGTGAAGGAGGCACATAGTCGTCCCGCCGCTCCACTGCTCTCGGGCGGCCATCTTGGTCGCGTTCGATGGTGATGTGAGTCCGACTGCGGCTCACAGCCGGCTCCTTGTCTTTTCTCCCGCGGACGCCACCAGTCGGCGTCCGAGACGTCGCGCCTTGATCTTGGCGGGGTGGCAGGTCGTCGTTCTGTTGCTGCGGCCCCCCGGTTCGGCAACCGGCCGCGTTCTGCGCGCCAGCCGCGTCGAGGAGTTGCTAGACTCGCTCCGTCATCAGTTGGCGCTCTTCGCCCTCGAGGTTGTCCAACTCATCCGCTGCCGCCTGGGCAGCTCGAATGTTCTCGGCGGGCGTGGCGTATACGGGGCGATTGGCCCCGAACATGCTGGCGATGTCCGCGCCGCGTTGCCGGACCGCGCCTAGGCGGCTAGGCCCTGTTGGGGCCGGCGAGCCGCCCACAGCGTGCTCCATTTCACACTGGTAGGCCTCGGACAAGCGTCTCATGCTTGCCAGCTTCTTTGCGCCTTCGATGAGCTGGAGGCAGCGTGCCTCCAGCGTCCCGGCGTCGGCGTCCTCTGGAATGGGCGCATCCAGGTCTTGCATTGCCGCATCAAGCGGGTCGTGAGTTCTTCCGTCGGAGTGCTCGCCATGGCCGATGACGAGCAGTTCTGTGACGGTGCTTCCGCCGCTCTCCGCGCGAGGGAGCGGCTCGTTGTAGACCACCACGTTGGTGGGAAAGGCGTCGAGCGACGCGGTGTCAGAGTCGACCAGCGTCGGGTCGGTGGAGCCTACGGACTCCAGGTCAGCGGCGGGCTCGCCGGCAACGTGGAGTTCGTCGAGGAGGCAGGCGAGGAGACTCTCGGGGCCGCCGGTGCCTGCGTCGGATGCAGGCTCGTCGGAGAGGTGAACCTCGCCGACAAGATCGGCGAGGCAGCTGGCCGCGCAGGCGGTCTCAGCACCGTGCAGCGCGTCGGAGCAAACTCCCTCTGGCGGGCTGGGCTGGCTGCGCTCGCCAGGGAGGAAAAGGGTTCCCGTCCAGAACAGATCTCCGGACGACGGTGCACCTCGCCCCACGGTGAGCGCCAAATGTCGGGGGTTGGATGCGACATATGCCAAAGGATGGCTTATCATGGTGGGGGCGAGTAGAACGTCGCCGGTGCCTGGAAGCGGGATGAGGCGTAGACATGCACGCCTGCGAATCTTACCCAGCTTCAGGGCTCTCCGAGGATATAATACCCCTACTGCTGTTCTGCGGGGTCTCCGCATGATCACTATGGTGATATTTGTACAAAGTTGCTCCTCGAGCTGTGTTCTGGAGGTAGGAGAGGGCAAGGCTAGCTCTCTCCCTTTTATGCTTCTGGTCTAGTGGTAAAAGGATCGAACCCTTTGCATGGGTCCTCCGCGGGGTTTATATAGGCCTACCCCCTGGGGGTACAATGGTAATCCGGCTGGGCGCGGGTCCCAGCCGTCTGTCTCTCAGGTCGCCATCTTCTCCGCCGACTCCTGGGGCCCGCCGCTGGTGGGCCCCGTCGACTGACTTGGTCACTGTAGCCGCGCCTTGGATGACGCTGGCTTGGTCATGGGGTCGTGGCAACAGTGCCGCCGTCTGGCGGGCGGTCACTGTCGTTACTCCCCGTCTTATCTGGTTAATGGCGTGTGGGCCCCGCGGGAGGTGCGGGCCGACTCTCAGAGGCGGAGTCCCACGAGGTCCATCTTCGGGTGCTCTCACCGTCTTTCATTCCCCCGCTGACTAGCGGGACCCGCCGTCTCTGGGCCGTACGGGCGGGCCATCGTGGGAACAGGGTTTCGCCACCGGGGCGAACGTCAGGGTCAGTATGGCAACAGTGCCGCGCCGGACGGAGATCTCCTCCGGTATGACGTACTGTGGCCATACCTGCCCTTGGTAATGAGGGTAGGGGTGGACCGTACTCCGGCCATCCCCGGTCTCGTCCTTCTTCTCGAAGGCAGAGGGCGGTGAAGTCACTGGCCGACTCCCCATAGTCGGCTTCACCAACTGGGAGTCGGCTTATGTCATAGCCGTCTCTGGGATTCGGCCGTGAGTGGGTAGTCGGTGACGCTGCAGCCGACTCCCAGAGTCAGCCCTTTGTCTTGGGATCTTTGAGGGGCGAAGCCTGCCCCGATGTCTTGAAAGGTTCTGGGTCTCGGGTTAGCCTACCCGTGGCCCATTACTCCGACAGTCCCTGTCCACTTTGGAGCGTAGCGCGGTTAATTCCTCGGCTGCGAGGGCTTCGGATAATGCCTCGAGGGCCAATGCGGCTGTTTTGTTTTCGGCTCGAAGGGCTGTGTTCGGATCACTAGCGAGGGTGATGATTCTGTTGGGCCCAGGCATTTTAAGCTTCATGTACCCTTAATGGGGTATGGCTTGGACGATTGTGAATGCCTCCCGCCCTAAATGGGCGTGGTATCCGCTACTGAACAGGCCCACTTGGCATGTAATTTCTTCGGACCTATTGTTCTCTGGCGTTCCGAATACCACATCTAGTGTGATTTTCCTAGCACAGCATGCTTCCCGACTGGGGATGATTCCCCTGAAGGTTGTGCTGCTTTGCTCAATGCGGTTCCAGTCTATTTCCATTTTCTGGAGAGTTTCCTCATAGATGAGGTTTAATCCACTTCCACCGTCCATGAGTACTTTGGTGAGTCGAAAGCCGTCCACAATTGGACTGAGGACCAGTGCAGCTGGTGCCCGGGCTATTCGGAATTTAGGTTCGTCACTGGCATTGAAGGTACTAGCCGTGTCACTCCATGGATTTATTGCTGCTACGTGGCAGATTTCGGCAAGGCTTCGGAGTGTTCGCTTGCGCCGATTATTTGATGCAAAGGTCTCAAAGACTGTTAATACCGTATTGTTATCCCTGGGATGGTGCTTTGTGGCTTCTGGGATGAGAAGATCCTCGCCACTTTTGGCCACCTGCCGGAGTATCCAACATGCTCTAAGGCTATGTGTTGGTATGGCGCCTTCTGTACTATGAATTTTGCAGGGTCCATTGAGCCATCCCTCCAATACGGTTCCACGCCCTGTAGAGGGTTTTTGCTTTTTTGTAGTTAACCCGGGTGTCTTTTGATAATGCACCATTTTATTTCGGACTGGGTGTGTATTTGGGGCCGGATTGTCCCAAAATTTTGTTTCCATTTTCCAGGCGCTTTCCATCGCACAGTATTTTCGTACTATGGACTCCAAGTCGAAAAACGTGTTATTTCACGGCGACTTATGGCATTAGGGATTCCCTTGTCCGTGCAATTATTGCAAAAGAATGAGACTGCGTCTTCCTCGTGACAGTCCTTAACCTTGTTCATCACAAGGAGGAATCTGGCCCAATAATGATGTACTGTTTCCTGGGGCTCTTGCCTGATGTGGGAAAGATCGCTTATGTTTGGGTGGGTGGGTGGGATTGAATCCGAACCCTCACCCGATCTGAGACCCAGGGGCTGAGGAGCTTCCAATCTTGGAAGTTCGGGTTCCGGGATGTTGCCCGATAAGTCTGGCCCACTGCCTGACTCTAGGTTCAGGGCTTGGGTGATGTCCTCCCGTAAACGGATGTCCGGCTCGGAGAGCTCAGGAATCTGGACATAATTAGTCCTCAATATAGAGGAAGAGTCGCCGCATTGTTCCTCCACTACTGCGATGTGATGGGTGACAGGTGGAGAGTTAATCTCCCTTTGATTGGGTTTAAGCCCAATCTGATCATAGTCCGTCGCGACTCCCAAGGCAGCGATATGATCCAAGAGCTCGTTTAGGGAAAAGAGCTCCATTGGATCCATATGCTCGGCAAGTTCCAAATTGACGTGGAGGCTGTTTTCGATGACCCAAGGAGTCATCGTTGGTGCAGCGGCCGAACAGGAGGTCATGATAAAACCGCCTAGCCGGAGAGTTTGACCGACAGCCAAGGCCCCTCCGGCGGTAATGTCGTCTTGAAGGACGAGACGAGACATCCTTCCCTGTGGTGACGGCACAGTGGAACTCTCAATGAAAGCACCAATGTCGGTGTCAAAACCGGCGGATCTCGGGTAGGGGGTCCCGAACTGTGCGTCTGGGCGAATGGTAACATGAGACAAGGGACACGATGTTTTTACCCAGGTTCGGGCCCTCTCGATGGAGGTAAAACCCTACTCCTGCTTGATTGATATTGATGATATGGGTAGTACAATAGTTGATCTACCACGAGATCAGAGAGGCTAAACCCTAGAAGCTAGCCTATGGTATGATTGTTGTTGTTGTGTCCTACGGACTAAACCCTCCAGTTTATATAGACACCGGAGGGGCTAGGGTTACACAGAGTCGGTTACAAGGAAGGAGATCTACATATCCGTATTGCCAAGCTTGCCTTCCACGCCAAGGAGAGTCCCATCCGGACACGGGACGAAATCTTCAATCTTGTATCTTCATAGTCCAACATTCCGGCCAAAGGTTATAGTCCGGCTGTCCGGATACCCCCTAATCCAGGACTCCCTCAACCCCCTCTCCGGAGCCCCAAACGGACTCCAGATCTGGCCTCCCGATGAAGAACAAGAGACGGCAGCGGCTCCATCTCGTGGAATGCGATAATTCTTTCTCCCTGATTTTTTTCTGGAAAAATAGGATTTTATAGCGTCGGTTCCAGGGTCTGCGTAGCCGCCAGGTGGGGACAACCCACCTGGGCGCGCCTGGAGGGGGGCATGGTGGGTTGTGCCCACCCAAGTGCCCCCTCCGGCGGTTCTTGGCTCCATAAATTCTCATTTATTATATAAGAAATCCTCGCAAAGTTTCGTTCCATTCTGAGAACTTTTATTTCTGCACAATAAACAACACCATGGTAGTTCTGCTGAAAATAGCGCCAGTCCGGGTTAATTTCATTCAAATCATGCAAATTAGAGTCCAAAACAAGAGGAAAAGCGTTAGGAAAAGTAGATACGGCAGAGACGTATTAACTCCCCCAAGCTTAAACCTTTTCTTGTCCTCAAGCAGTTCAGTTGATAAACTGAAAGTGAAAAAGAAAAACTTTTACGAACTCTTTTGCTCTTGTTTGCATAAATAAGCTTAAACAGCACCCAGGTTTTCAACCAAGATTATAACTAACCATGTTGACAATAACTCTTAAAAATTATATTAACTCATATCGATGACATAATCAGCTAGCGAGCAATAATAAGATATCTCAAACAGCAACACGTTGTCAAAACAACCATGATATAGCATGACAATAGTGGTATCTCTCTAGCCCTTTCTAAGACTACAAAACATAAATGCAGAGCACCTCCAAAGTTCAAGCAGCGACTAAACATTGTAATTAATGGTAGAAAAGATCCAGTCATGATGCACCCAACATTAGCTACACACAATGCATAAGCATGACAACAGTGCTCTCTGGTTCTGGCGCTTATTTTAGAAGGTGATGACACAACATAAAAGTAAATAGATAGTCCCTCCACAGAGGGAAGTAGTGATTTGCAGCGGTGCTAGAGCTCAAAATTTTAAAACAGAGGTAAATGATATTTTGAGAAATGCACCCTTCTTGTTTACTTCGCGTCCATCAGTTATCAACATCTTCCATGCTAAACACATTAGTGGCGGTTCCCAAGCGATAAAGTAAATGTTATGACTTAGTAGGAGTTTTTGTTTGATTATTTGTAAGCTCTTTTCTGTTTACAGTTTGGGACTGGGAATCCGTATTACCGCCCCTTTCTCGTGCAGTGGCGAGTGAATAAACACTCAACCTGAGAATAACCCACTTAGCATGGAAGATACCGACTACCTCCTGTCGTTCTATGAACAATCCAGGCACACAAAAAGGATATTTATTTGAAGTTTTTAGAGATGGCACATGCAAATTTTCTTAGGATGGCAGGGTAATACCGCATATAGGTAGGTATGGTGGACTCATCTAGAATAACTTGGGTTCAAGGTTTTCGGTGCACAAGCAGAATTTCTGCTTAGTACAGGCGAAGGCTGGCAAATAGGTTGAGAAGCGGCCAACTAGAGAGCAACAACGGTCATGAACATACATTATGCATAAGTAACATTGGACACTAGCAGATTATACGATATGCATCACACAATCTCATATTCATCTATTCAACCAACGCAAAGTACTTCAGAGAGTACCCCCAAAGTTTCTACCGGAGAGTCAAGACGAGAACATGTGCCAACCTCTATGCATAGGTTCATGGGCGGAACCCGCAAGTTGATCACCAAAACATACATCACGTGAATCACGTGATATCCCATTGTCACCACAGATAAGCACGGCAAGACATACATCAAGTGTTCTCAAATCCTTAAAGACTCAATCCGATAAGATAACTTCAAAGGGAAAACTCAATCCATTACAAGAGAGTAGAGGGGGAGAAATATCATAAGATCCAACTATAATAGCAAAGCTCGCGATACATCAAGATCGTATCACCTCAAGAACACGAGAGAGAGAGAGAGTTCAAACACATAGCTACTGGTACATACCCTCAGCCCCGAGGGTGAACTACTCCCTCCTTGTCATGGAGAGCGCCGGGATGATGAAGATGGCCACCGGCGAGGGTTCCCCCCTCTAGCAGGGTGCCGGAACAGGGTCCCGATTGGTTTTTTGGTGGCTACAGAGGCTCGCGGCGGCGGAACTCCCGATCTATTCTGTTCCCCGAAGTTTTTAGGGTATATGGATATATATAGGCGAAAGAAGTCGGTTAGGGGAGCCACGAGGGGCCCACGAGGGTGTGGGGCGCGCCCCCTTCCTCGTGCTCTCCTTGTTGATTCCTTGACGTGTACTCCAAGTCTCATGGATTGCTTCCATTACAAAAATAACTTTCCCGAAGGTTTCATTCCGTTTGGACTCCGTTTGATATTCCTTTTCTGCGAAACACTGAAACAAGGGAAAAAACAAAAACTGGCACTGGGCTCTTGGTTAATAGGTTAGTCCCAAAAATAATATAAAAGTATATAAATAAGCCCATAAACATCCAAAACAAATAATATAATAGCATGGAACAATAAAAAAATATAGATATGTTGGAGACGTATCAGCATCCCCAAGCTTAATTCTTGTTCGTCCTCGAGTAGGTAAATGATAAAAACAGAATATTTGATGTGGAATGCTGCCTAACATATTTATCAATGCAATCTTCTTTATTGTGGCAAGAATATTCAGATCCATAAGATTCAAGACAAAAGTTTAATATTGACATAAAATAATAATACTTCAAGCATACTAACTAAGCAATCATGTCTTCTCAAAATAGCATGGCCAAAGTAAGTTCATCCCTACAAAATCATACAGTTTGGTCATGCTCTATTTTCGTCACACAAGAATGCTCTCACCATGCACAACCCCGATGACAAGCCAAGCAATTTTTTCATACTTTAGTAATCTCAAACTTTTTCAACCTTCACGCAATATATGAGCGTAAGCCATGGATATAGCACTATGGGTGGAATAGAATATGATAATGGGGGTTGTGTGGAGAAAAAAAAAGAAAGTATCACATTGACGCGGCTAATCAACGGGCTAGGGAGATGCCCATCGATTGATGTCAATGCAAGGAGTAGGGATTGCCATGCAACGGATGCACTAGAGCTATAAATGTATGAAATTTCAACAAAAGAAACTAAGTGGGTGTGCATCCCACTTGCTTGCTCATGAAGACCTAAGGCATTTGAGGAAGCCCATCGTTGGAATATACAAGCCAAGTTGTAAAAATGAAAAATTCCCACTAGTATATGAAAGTGACAAAACAAGAGACTCTCTATCATGAAGATCATGGTGCTACTTTGAAGCACAAGTGTAGAAAAAGGATAGTAGCATTGTCCCTTTTTATTTCTTTTTTTGGGCCTTCCTTTTTTTATTTGGCCTTTCTCTTTTTTTTATTGGGGCAATGCTCTATGAATGATGATCATCACACTTCTATTTATTTACAACTCAATGATTACAACTCGATACTAGAACACAGTATGACTCTATATGAATGCCTCTGGTGGTATACCGGGATAGGCAATGAATCAAGAGTGACATGTATGAAAAATTATGAATGGTGGCTTTGCCACAAATACAATGTCAACTACATGGTTAGGCAAAGCAATATGACAATGATGAACATTTCATAATAAACAGAATGGTGGAGAGTTGCATGGCAATATATCACGGAATGGCTATGAAAATGCCATAATAGGTAGGTATGGTGGCTGTTTTGAGGAAGATATAAGGAGTTTTATGTGTGATAGAGCATATCATATCACGGGGTTTGGATGCACCGGTGAAGTTTGCACCAACTCTCAAGGTGAGAAAGCGCAATGCACGGTACCGAAGAGGCTAGCAATGATGGAAAGGTGAGAGTGCGTATAATCCATGGACTCAACATTAGTCATAAAGAACTCACATACTTATTGCAAAAATCTACAAGTCACCAAAAACCAAGTATTACGCGCATGCTCCTATGGGGACAGATTGGTAGGAAAAGACCATCGCTCGTCCCCGACCGCCACTCATAAGGAAGACAATCAAAGAACACCTCATGTTTCAAATTTGTCACACAACGTTTACCATACGTGCATGCTACGGGACTTGCAAACTTCAACATAAGTATTTCTCAAATTCACAACTACTCAACTAGCATGACTCTAATGTCACCATCTTCATATCTCAAAACAATCATAAGGAATCAAACTTCTGATAGTATTCAATGCACTTTATATGAAAGTTTTTATTATACCCATCTTGGATGCCCATCATATTAGGACTAAATTCATAACCAAAGCAAATTACCATGCTGTTCTAAAGACTCAAAATAATATAAGTGAAGCATGAGAGTTCATCTGTTTCTTCAAAATAAAACTACCGTCGTGCTCTAAAAGATATAAGTGAAGCACTACAGCAAACAACAAACTACTCCAAAAGATATAAGTGAAGATCACTGAGTAGTCGAATAATTATGCAACTATGTGAAGACTCTATCTCATTTAATAATTTTAGATCTTGGTATTTTATTCAAACATCAAGCAAGGCTAAAGAAAATAAAATGACGCTCCAAGTAAAACACATATCATGTGGTGAATAAAAATATAGCTCCAAGTAAAGTTACTGATGAACGAAGATGAAAGAGGGGATGCCATCCAGGGCATCCCCAAGCTTAGGCTCTTGGTTGTCCTTGAATATTACCTTGGGGTGCCTTGGGCATCCCCAAGCTTAGGCTCTTTCCACTCCTTATTCCATAGTCTATCGAATCTTTACCCAAAACTTGAAAACTTCACAACACAAAACTCAACAGAAAACTCGTAAGCTCCGTTAGTATAAGAAAATAATTCACCACTTAGGTACTGTTGTGAACTCATTCTAAATTCATATTGGTGTAATATCTACTGTATTCCAACTTATCTATGGTTCATACCCTCCGATACTACTCCTAGATTCATCAAAATAAGCAAACAACACACTGAAAATAGAATCTGTCAAAAACAGAACAGTCTGTAGTAATCTGTATCAAACGTATACTTCTGGAACTCATAAAAATCTGCCAAAACAGGATGACCTATATAATTTGATTATTGATCTACTGCAATTCGAATCAGTATTTTATCACCTTCTGGTGATATTAAACAATTGTTTTCGTGAACAGAAAGTTTCTGGAATTTTCAGCAAGATCAAATAACTATCATCCAAGAAGATCCTATAGGTCTTACTTGGCACAAACACTAATTAAAACATAAAACCACATCTAACCAGAGGCTAGATGAATTATTTATTCTTAAACAGAACCAAAAAGCAAGAAACTTAAATTAAATTGGATTGCCTCCCAACAAGCGCTATCGTTTAACGCCCCTAGCTAGGCATGATGATTTCAATGATGCTCACATAAAACATAAGAATTGAAACATAAAGAGAGCATCATGAAGAATATGACTAGCACATTTAAGTCTAACCCACTTCCTATGCATAGGGATTTTGTGAGAAAGCAATTTATGGGAACAATAACAACTAGCATAGGAAGGCAAAACAAGCATAACTTCAAAACTTTAGGCACATAGAGAGGAAACCTGATATTATTGCAATTCCTACAAGCATATATTCCTCCCTCATAATAATTTTCAGTAGCATCATGAATGAATTCAACAATATAACCATCACATAAATCATTCTTTTCATGATCTACAAGCATAGAAAATTTACTACTCTCCCCATAAGCAAAATTATTCTCATGAATAATAGTGGGAGCAAACTCAACAAAATAATCATCATGTGAGGCATAATCCAATTGAAAACTAAAATCATGATGACAAGTTTCATGGTTATAATTATTATTTATAGCATACATGTCATCACAATAATCATCATAGATAGCAACTTTGTACTCATAATCAATTGAAACCTCTTCCGAAATAGTGGATTCATCACTAAATAAAGTCATGACCTCTCCAAACCCACTTTCATAATTATCACAATATGATTCAACACCCTCCAAAATAGTGGGATCATTACTTCCTAAAGTTGACACTCTTCCAAACCCACTTTCATCAATATAATCATTGTCGGCGTTCTGGGAATGGGGGTCCCCAGACTTGCCTGCCTGCGGCCTGCGACGTGGCTCAAAGGGGCCCCAGCACGACCCATCTTCATCAACACAGACCCAAGACCCTCGCGAGGGGCCGAGCCTCGCGGGGTGGACGACACGGGGCTTCCTCAAGCACAACCTCATCAGGCTGGCTCATGAGGAGGCGGAGAGATCAAGGTGGGGTACCTCACGAGGTGCCCTTGACGCAAGCCATGACGACCAAGGGCGCCAGGCGGGCGCCAGCCTGCGCAGTGTCCTCCCTTTCCTCTTTGGTGCAAAGGGAGCAAGCGCAAGCAAGGGTATCAAGCAAAGGGACCCATTTCGGTGCAACGAGACCAAGACCAGCCCCGCGACAAGGAAGAAGTCATTGTGGAGCCCAAGCCAGCGTCACCACCAGAGCCTTTGGCAGGCGAGGACCAACTTTAGTCAGGATAAGTGTACCATATGTTCCCCTTCAAAATGGCCAATTGTTGGCGCCCTTCCCGTTCAATATTTCGGAAGAGGCCCAAGGCCTTTGCTTATAAATAGGACCAGCCGCCCCCAGGGTAGAGGCAATTAGAATTGGAAGGATCAAGACATCTAGACAGAGAGACCGATCGGCAATTAGATCGGAGAGAGAGAGAGAGAGAGAGAGAGAGAGAGAGAGAGAGAGAGAGAGAGAGAGAAGGGTGACTGAACTCCTCCTAGCAGTTCATCCCCCCAGCCAAGAACAGACCCTCGCGAGGTTGTTCTTCCTTGTATTGTTCATCATCACTAGCCCAAGAGGCAATCCACCACACCACACTGGAGTAGGGTATTACACCACAACGGTGGCCCGAACCAGTATAAACCCGTGTCTCTTGTGCTGTGTTTTCCATAACTTAGATCTTTGCGAGGAGGAGGGGTACGAGTAGGTAGAAGGCGTAATCTCCACACGCACCCCAGAGTTCGAACCTCAAGGGTCTGCCAGAACCCGAGATCCGACATTTGGCGCGCCAGGTAGGGGTGCGTCGGAATCCAGCTTCTACCGCTTCGTGCCCCATCGCGTCGTCATCACCATGTTCGGTGACCAGGCGGGCAACCCAGATCCATGGGCGGTATGGCCCGCCCGCATAGAGCCGCTCGCCTCGGGCGACCTCGTGCCCCAGGCAGCTCGCGGTCCGCAGGGCGCTGCGGGCCTCGGGCGACGCAGACAAGCTTCGACAGCTCTCACGCTGCGGCAGGCGCGGTCGGCAGCAAGGGCCTCCAATCACGCCACGACCACGACACCGTACACCCGCCGGGAGCAGGCAAACTCGAGGGCCGCGCTCACGGTGGCCCGAGAGCTGCTGCAGTGCAGGCTGCTGGAGGGCGGCCGCGACGTGCTGCTGGGGCGGGTGGCAGAGCTCCTGGGCTTCGCCGCCTCGGGGGCTCACCCCTTCTGCACCCAGCTCCCATCTCAAACCCAGGGTGGCCCGCGCGGGGGCTCCGCGCGTGCCCGCGGGCTCCAAGGCCACTCCAACGCCAGCGAAGCTGCGGGCGCCGGGCCGGCGGCGGCGCTGCCCCCACTCCCGGTCCGCGAAGAAGAAGGACTCGACGTGGCCCACGGCCCGAATGGGCAGCCGCACTACCGCCCCACGGTGGGCGCGCCAAGCGGAGTTGCATGGCACACGGAGCACTACGGCGCGACTTTAGGGATGGCGGCGCCAGAAGAATACGTGCCCCGCATGATGGACCAAGGGCACCCTCACGAGGGCGAACAAGGCTCGCTCCTCAGCCCAAGCTTGGGGGATGAAGCGCCAGAAGCTGAGCTCTTCCAAGAGCTCCGGGACGGCCCCACCAGCCATGCTGGAGGCAATGATTATCGGGTACCGCTAATTCCTCAGGAGCAAGCATACGCTAATCATGGGTCGCAGGAGGTGCAGGTCGCCACAGCGAGCAGTTGCCCCGCTCCCACAGTCTCCTACCCCTCGGGAGGAGGGCGCAGGGGGCTGCAGGAGAGGGGCCGAGATCCGACATCACCACCGCGGCGTTCGGAGCAAGGTGTCCTCAGGAGGTAGGCCCTCTGTTGGGGAGGTGCCTTAGGGCCTGCCCCTGGCGGAGGACCCGTGGTCGTCGGGGGAACCGCTGGCGACCGCTCTACCCCATCGGCGGCGTCCTGGTTTCCGGTCGTCGTTGATGGCACTAGAGTGTGGCGCAAGGCGGGGCCCTCGTCTGGCGATATGAAGCAAGGCCGGTACCTGTGAAGAAGGCCCAGCGCCTGTGAAGCTCGCCGCCTCGTGACACTCTCACGTAATAATGAGTGGGGATGTACACGCCCCGGAGTCTCAGGGGTGCCGGCCTCAGGCCCTGGGGCTCCCTCCCACGCCCAGTGGCAGCACTTAGCTCCGCGCTGGTCAGAAGATGTCCAAAACTAGATTAGGTGCCGGACGCGGCCTTTTATTTGCTTTCATTGCTTTCCCCTTTGGTTGTCACTTTCCCCCGCTGGATTTAAGTTGGATTCGAATTTGAGATTTGCGTGTGTTCGGGGAAGGGGTGCTTAGTCTCGTTCAAGCAATTTCTCACGTTTCGGTTACACTTCGCCTCAGCTGCCTCCCCTCGTGAGCCCCTCGCGAGCCGGGTCAGGCCTAGCTTGCGCGCAGCCCAGACTGCCGCCGCCACGTCCTCTCAGGAGGGTCTTTTACAGCAGATCTCACGGATTCAGTCAAGGAATGCTCGGGATGCTACAGCCCCCCACCGGCTGCCTCAGGGCCCGCGCGGAACGAAGGCAAACTAGCCAACCAACACGCCGCTCGGCCCGCCACTAGGCGCAGGCGCATGGGCAATGTGACATCTACTAATACTCTGAACACAAGTTTTACACGAGGGGCTCCCCCTCCCCGAGTTCTATTCGTGCAGGGTATGAAAACAGGGACGATGCATAATCAGTCCGATAAATACCCCAATGCATCCTCAGGAGCACCTCCCGAACCATTGCTGGCGTCGCTGGGCTCGCCATCGCTTTTTGCGTTGCCACCAGCGGCGTCGGGGCCATTCACCACGCCGCCCTCGTCGGTAGCCACGATCATGCCGCCGTTGTCTGAAGCAAAGGCCCTGACGAGGGCATCCACATTGTCTTCCACCCAGTGCGCCAGGTCGTCTCGGACGGCCTGGGGGACTGGGGCGATGGCAGCGTCGAAGTCGAAGTGGGGATCCATGTTCCAGAGATGGCTAAAGACGCGAGAAAAGGCGCGCCCGAGTAGGGCGCGACTCCTCTCCTCCACCAACCTGTCGGCCCTGACCGACCGTGCCCCCAGCTGCGTCACCATGCCAGTAAAGAACTGGAGGTTGCCGGCGTAGTTGACTGCGTGCGGCTCACCGACAGCCGCCTCGCAGATGTTGCCCAAGGCCGTGTTGGCTCTCTCCCGGAGCGTGGCGAGCATGGGGCCGTGCTCATGCTCCAGGAGCCGCCGCTGACGTATCTCGTTCGTGTTCTGGCGCGCGACGGCCTCAGCCTCCTCCACCCGATGACGAAGAAGGAGCACCTCGGCCTGGGAGGTGGTTGACTCCCCTTGCGCTGCTTCAAGGGCGGCCCGAAAAGCATCAGCCCGCCGCGTCGCTTCCTCCAGCTTGGCCTTCAAGGCACCAGTCCTACCTTCAGCCTCGACCCGGATCAACCCCAACCTCTCCTCGAACTCGCGCTCGAGGTTCAAGCGCGCCGTCGCCACCCGACGTCCGACCTCCTCCAGGACACGGGCTTCCCATGCAGCGACATCATCCTCCGCCCGCGTCACCAAGCGCTCCCTCGTCTCCAGACGTTCGTACTCGCGCGCACGTTCGGCGGCTTCCAGCGTCAGCGCCTCCTCACGCTTCTGGAGCTCTGATGGATCGCCAGAGGCCACCTTCATCAACGCAAGGGCTGCCTCGCGCAGCTCCACTTGCTCCTCCAGTGAGTGGCACCGGGCCAGGAGCTCCCGAGCCCGCTCCTCCGCAGCCTCTCTTCGCCGGTCAGCCTGCCGGGCCTCCTCAGTGGCCCGAGATTGGGCCTCACAAGAGGCCACCAGCGACGCCTTGGCCACTTCGTCGTCAAGATCGCGCTGACGGCGCGCGTGGGCGATGGCGCCCTCCAGCTCGCGCCTCTCTGCAACCAGGCGCAGGCCCTCGGCCTCGAGGCGCGCGTCTTCATCAGCAAGCTCCTCACCAAGCTGATTCACCGCGTCAGCCGCCCTTCGGAGGAATCCTTGGCGAAGAGCGCGGCGCTCCCGGGCGCGCTCGAGCACGTCTTCCACACCAACATATGCCCCAAGCAAGCGCCGGGGGCTACGAATCAGCGCTCCCCCTTCGGGCAGGGGGCTGGGTGCTGGCACCCTCGCGACGGCTGAGCACGTCACGCCAGAAGCCCGGCCTGAAGCCAGCCCGTCCCCAAACGAAGAGCGCAGGGAGCTCCTCAGCCAATCACAGTCCACGACCAGGCGAGAAGCCCACGCCAGGCTGGCTATGCCACGAGAGGGCCCGCGCAGGAGGCTCGCGAGGTGCGCAAGGTCTTGGTGCGCCTCGAGATGGTTCGCCTCTCCAATCGCCCCCACCACAAGGGCGCTACTGCTCGGAGCACCGGAGGACGTGGAGGGGGCGAAGCCAAGGGGGATGGCACCTCAGTCATCTCCGCGAGCTCGGCTTGAAGGGGCCTGCGGAGCAAGGATCAGTAAAAGCAACAGAAGGATCGGGAGCTGGAAAGGGAGAAGGCTTACTCATCAGTGGCGAAGTACTTCCTATGCTTCAGCAGGCGACAAGGATAATCGTCGCCCAGGGCCTCCCTCTTCTTCCGGAGGGCCTCAAAGTCCACGCGGAAGCGGCCCAAGAGCTGAGCGCAGGGATCAACCTGCGACGAGGGCGAAGCATCAAGGCGATCCGCGTCAGGGGCACCTGCCTGGTGCGCACTGCCGGTCGCCTCGCCCAAAGGAGCAACTGGAGCCTCAGGGGCTTCATCCGCAGGTGCTGAGGGCAGCTGCCCGTCGCCCTCAGCCTCGGCGGCGCGGGCCCCAAGAGCTGCTCCTTCATGTACATCGCCCGGCACTGCCACCCCGCCGGGAGCTCCCTCGGCCTTTGGCGCCTCACGCCTCCCTGCTCCGCCACTTGAGGAGGAGTCGCCTTGGCCGACTAGAAGGGCAGTCACCATCACTGGGTTCTCACGAGGCCCCTAGAGGCCGGCGGGGCGCAGCCCCCACTCATCAAAGATAGGCATCTGATTCACAAAATCATCCCTGTTCTGGCAGAGGTACAGCAGGGCCCCACCCCGCTGGATGCTGCCCGGGTTGGGGTCACCGGTCAGGATCAAGAGCACTGTCCGCAGCACCTCAGGCGCCAGATCCTCTTCCTGGAGCCTCATACGATCACCACGCCCGCTGAAGGCCCACATCCAGCGGGATTGGCGTTGGAGAGGAGCAATGCGGCATAGCAAGAACTCCTTCACCACCTTGGGCGCTGTCACGCCGATCGACCTCAAGAACGTGAAGCGGTGCCAGACGAAGGCGAGTCGGGGGCTCTCGAGCGTCTCCTGGCCCTAGCCCGAATTGGGGACAACAGGCGAGGTTGGCTTCGACAGTAGGGGGCTGGGGACCCCAACGTCCACATACAGCCACCGCTCGCGGAACCCAGCCGAAGGCGAAGGGAGCCCGAAGTCGATCCCTAAGGCCGCTGTCTCAGACGCGGTGACGAAGCTCACACACGCCGAGCATTGGGTAGGGTCGACAAGGCGCAGAGAGAAGAAGTGGCGCAGCAAGGCAACCGAAGAAAGGATGCCCATCATTGCCTCACAAAAAAAAGCGAAGACCGAAAGAAGGGTGATGGATTTAGGACCTAGATGCATCATGTGGATCTGGTAGTGGGAAAGCACAGCCTTGAAGAAATCAGAAAAGGGGGGAACCAGACCCGCCCACAGGGCATCAGCAAAATAATGGACCTCGGTGATTATCCTATCAGTGGGGAAGTGAGACGTGGGCCAGGCCGTCGTCCTCCCGCACTCGTTGGAGATAGTAGCCAGAGCCGAGCTGACCTTACCCAGGCCCCCTCGATTTAGTATGGTCGACCGGCCGACGGCGGGGGCCACCAACGGCGGCGAGCAAGGCAGAGGCGTGGGTTTCTTTCCTCTTCCCTTCTTCATCGGAGCCATGGCGATGGGAGGGGGAGGGAAGGTTCGAGATTGGGTTGGAAACAGAAGCTGGAGTTCGAGCGGAGGGAGAACAGAGGGCACTTGAGCAACAGAAAGGGGAGTGGCTGTGTACGACTGCGAGTCCGCCTAGCACGGCGCGGAATAAGGGGGCGTGGGGGAACAGTGCCGCCCACGTCCAATCAACCGCCACGCGGCGCCCGAGGCCGCAGGCTATAAGGGCCCGCGGCGCTTCACCCTTGCCCTTTCACCTCCTTGCACGGCCAAGTCCGGGCGCGCCTTGGGCCCGGGGGCTACTGTCGGCGTTCTGGGAATGGGGGTCCCCAGACTTGCCTGCCTACGGCTTGCGACGTGGCTCAAAGGAGGCCCAACACGGCCCATCTTCATCAACACAGACGCAAGACCCTCACGAGGGGCCGAGCCTCGTAGGGTGGATGACACGGAGCTTCCTCAAGCATGGCCTCATCAGGCTAGCTCACGAGAAGGTGGAGAGATCAAGGCGGGGTACCTCACGAGGTGCCCGTGATGCAAGCCATGATGACCAAGGGCGCCAGGCGGGCGCCAGCCCGCGCAGTGTCCTCCCTTTCCTCTTTGGTGCAAAGGGAGCAAGCGCAGGCGAGGGTATCAAGCAAAGGCACCCATTTAGGTGCAACGAGACCAAGACCAGCCCCGCGACAAGGAAGAAGTCATTGTGGAGCCCAAGCCAGCGTTACCACCAGAGCCTTTGGCAGGCGAGGACCAACTTTAGTCAGGATAAGTGTACCATATGTTCCCCTTCAAAATGGCCAATTGTTGGCGCCCTTCCTGCTCAATATTTGGGAAGAGGCCCAGGGCCTTTGCCTATAAATAGGACTAGCCGCCCCCAGGGTAGAGGCAATTAGAATTGGAAGGATCAAGACATCTACACAGAGAGACCAATCGGCAATCAGATCGGAGAGAGAGAGAGAGAGAGAGAGAGAGAGAGAGAGAGAGAGAGAGAGAGAGAAGGGTGACTGAAATCCTCCTAGCAGTTCATCGCCCCAGCCAAGAACAGACCCTCGCGAGGTTGTTCTTCCTTGTATTGTTCATCATCACCAGCCCAAGAGGCAATCCACCACACCACACTGGAGTAGGGTATTACACCACAACGGTGGCCCGAACCAGTATAAACCCTGTGTCTCTTGTGCTGTGTTTTCCATAGCTTAGATCTTTGCGAGGCGGAGGGGTACGAGTAGGTAGAAGGCATAATCTCCGCGCGCACCCCAGAGTTCGAACCTCAAGGGTCTGCTGGAACCCGAGATTCGACAATCATCATAAATAGGAGGCATGCTTTCATCATAATAAATTTGCTCATCAAAACTTGGGGGACAAAAAATATCATCTTCATCAAACATAGCTTCCCCAAGCTTGTGGCTTTGCATATCATTAGCATCATGGGTATTCAAGGAATTCATACTAACAACATTTCAATCATGCTCATCATTCAAAGATTTAGTGCCAAACATTCTAATGCATTATTCCTGTAGAAATTGAGCACAATTATCGGAATCCTTATTTTCATGAAAGACATTTAAAAGATGAAGCATATGAGGCATCCTCAATTCCATTTTTTGTACTTTTCTTTTTTTAAACTAAACTAGTGAAAAAACAAGAAACTAAAAGATTCGATTGCAAGATCTAATGATATACCTTCAAGCACTCACCTCCCCGGCAACGACGCCAGAAAAGAGATTGATGTCTACTACACAACCTTCTCCTTGTAGACGTTGTTGGGCCTCCAAGTGCAGAGGTTTGTAGGACAGTAGCAAATTTCCCTCAAGTGGATGCCCTAAGGTTTATTAATCCGTGGGAGGCGTAGGATGAAGATGGTCTCTCTCAAACAACCCTGCAACCAAATAACAAAGAGTCTCTTGTGTCCCCAACACACCCAATACAATGGTAAATTGTATAGGTGCACTAGTTCGGCGAAGAAATGGTGATACAAGTGCAATATGAATGGTAGATATAGGTTTTTGTAATCTGAAAATATAAAAACAGCAAGGTAACTAGTGATAAAAGTGAGCGTAAACGGTATTGCAATGATAGGAAACAAGGCCTAGGGTTCATACTTTAACTAGTGCAAGTTCTCTGAACAATAATAACATAATTGGATCATATAACTATCCCTCAACATGCAACAAAGAGTCACTCCAAAGACACTAATAGCAGAGAACAAACGAAGAGATTATGTTAGGGTACGAAACCACCTCAAAGTTATTCTTTCGGATCAATCTATTCGAGAGTTAATACTAGAATAACACCTTAAGACACAGATCAACCAAAACCCTAATATCACCTAGATACTCCAATGTCACCTCAAGTATCCGTGTGTATGATTATACGATATGCATCACACAATCTCAGATTCATCTATTAAACCAACACAAAGTACTTCAAAGTGTGCCCCCAAAGTTTCTACCGGAGAGTCAAGACGAAAACGGGTGCCAACCCCTATGCATAGGTTCATGGGCGGAACCCGCAAGTTGGTCACCAAAACATACATCAAGTGAATCACGTGATATCCCATTGTCACCATACATAAGCACGGCAAGACATACATCAAGTGTTCTCAAATCCTTAAAGACTCAATCCGATAAGATAACTTCAAAGGGAAAACTCAGTCCATTACAAGAGAGTAGAGGGGGAGAAACATCATAAGATCCAACTATAATAGCAAAGCTCGCGATACATCAAGATCGTATCACCTCAAGAACACGAGAGAGGGAGAGATCAAACACATAGCTAATGGTACATACCCTCAGCCCCGAGGGTGAACTACTCCCTCCTCGTCATGGAGAGCGCCGGGATGATGAAGATGGCCACCGGTGAGGGTTCCCCCCTCCGGCAGGGTGCCGGAACAGGGTCCCGATTGGTTTTTGGTGGCTAAAGAGGCTTGCGGCGGTGGAACTCCCGATCTATTATGTTCCCCGAATTTTTTAGGGTATATGGATATATATAGGCGAAAGAAGTCGGTCAGGGGAGCCACGAGGGGCCCATGAGGGTGGGGGCGCACCCAGGGGGGGCAGGCGCGCCCCCTGCCTCATGCTCTCCTTGTTGATTCCCTAACGTGTACTCCAAGTCTCCTGGATTGCTTCCATTCCAAAAATAACTTTCCCGAAGGTTTCATTCCGTTTGGACTCCGTTTGATATTCCTTTTCTGCGAAACACTGAAACAAGGGAAAAAACAGAAACTGGCACTGGGCTCTGGGTTAATATATTTGTCCCAAAATAAGATAAAAGTGTATAAATAAGCCCATAAACATCCAAAATAGATAGTATAATAGCATGGAACAATAAAAAATTATAGATAGGTTGGAGACGTATCAATGATGGACATCCAGTGGTTGAGAACATGAAGAGGATGGAGAGTGGACTGAGACTATGGAGGAAAACGGATCCATATGCTACAAGGAGGACTGTTGTTGATTATCGTTTCCACACCTGAGAATAGTAAGACTTCTATGAGACAGTTTTGCTTGACATGAAGCCAATTGTGAGTGATATGAAGTGGGTGGATTGGAAGTACATAGATACAAATGAGGACTATTTCCCCATGTTCATGAGAGCTTCAGGTTGACTGGAGTTGATGCATTTGTTGGACAAGAGCTCACCAAGTGGAATGATGAAATGGTTATGCAATCTTACTCCATTGCACACTTCTATCCATATGGGAAGATTGTGTAGATGACTGAGGGAACCAGATACCAGTGTCGGTGGGTAACGACACGTATGGGATCACAAGAATCCGTACTGCGGTTGCGGGGCACGGGGTTGAGAGAAGAGCGGGTCTGACTGAGAAGCACGCGGTTCGTTTATCCAGGTTCGGGCCGCGAGGATGCATAAAACCCTACTCCTGCTTTGGTGGATGTATTCTGCGTTCTTGAGCTAGCTACGGGGTGTAAGGAGCTCCAAAAAGCCGAGTCCTTCTCCTGGTCGCCTCGGGCCTCCTTTTATAGGAAAAAGGGGTTGCCACAGTGGCACACAGGAGGTGGAAAGGTCTACAGTGGCACGAGGTTATCCCTCGTATTATAGGACAAAGTGCATTTAATGCATGGCTTAGGTGTCTTAATTTATCGGGGACAGGGGCGAGGCCCGTCCCGTCCGTCGCTACTCCTTTAGGCTTCGACACGCGCCTTGGCCAGCGGTGCCATGTAGGCAGGCAGGCAGCTGAGGTGGCGCGATGGTGGAGCCTCCACGAAGGGCTGCATGTAGCCACGCAGGTGCCTGCCCAGCAAGTTGGGGCGGCAGCTGCATGCGAACGGCGGCGGAGACTTGTCTGGTGCGGGCCTGACGGTGGACCTGCTGGTGCGCTTGGCGAGGGCCTTGCCGGGTGGCCCGGCAAGGGTCTTGCCGTGGCGCGCAGGCGTCCCCGGCAAGGATCTTGCCGGGGGTCTTGTGGGTTTCTTCGGTGAGGATGGCTGCCTTCCCATGCTCACTTGATCTTGACTGTCCTTTGTCTTCACAAAGATCTGCATGCTACCACAGAGGTGCCTTCCCGAGCCTTGGCCCCACGCTAATGATGGCACTGGGGGCCGTGGGCTCAAGGGTGGCTCACTCGTTGGTGTGGGGCGAGCGGCCCCGGCAAGGGTCTTGCCGGGGCTGCCGAGGCTGCCCAGCAAGGGTCTTGCCGGGGGGAACCTGCTTCGTCCCTCTGCTCTTTGTGGCCTTGGCCTTGGCGTTGCTTCGCTCCGTCTTGAGCTTCGCCTTCTCTCCGGCTCCCCTTTCCCTGCCCTGTTATGCGCGGCCGTGGCGGGAGGCTCTGACTGCCCGTGCACAAGTAAAGGGGTCAAAAGGAGAGCCCCTACTTTTGTACACCGACAGGAGCCCTCGGGCCTGGGCCACACATAAGCGCAGCACGTTGTTGGGCCAGGCCCAGAACGGTGCGCGGGCAGTTGGGGCGGATCTTACCGTGGTAACTGCTCCGTCTGCTGCGCTTCTCCACGACCCGCGTTGAACGCGCGACGTGGGAGTTGCACGCGCGTGTGACGGAAGCACACTGGCGTCATCCCGTGGTGGCCAATAAAGAGGTGGCTTGCATGTCTCTTTGGGACTGCAGGGCCGCCTCCCATTTAAAGTCCTTGCTTGGGAACCGTCGCTCCACGCGTCCCACTGCGCGCGCCTTCTGTGCCACGTTCGCTGCATGCATAATGCAGAGCGAACGACGGGCGCGCGGGGCGTGGGAAGTTGTGCGCGTGCGTGTGCGCGTGCGTGGGTCGATTCCCACGTGTTATTAATGGAGCGGGGAGGACGGTCGACGGCCCTGCTTGTGGTCACTTCAACAAGCCGGATTGGCCGAGAGGGGGCGGCCGAGCCCCGCCTCCGCCCCTTTATAAAGAGGGGAGCGGGAGGAACGGTGCCTCTCAGCCTTTAGTCATCTGCCTCTCCCCATTCTTGCTTCCTTTCTCTGCTTCTGCTCCTTCCTTCCATTCGACATGGAGAAGGGGAATCCCGGTCCTTCGACGGTGGCGGTGAGGGTCGCCGCTCGACAACGCGTCCCTCCTCCTTCTGCGCCCGCGGCGGCATAGCCGGCTGGGAGGGGAAGGGGGAGGGGGCGAGGCCGTGGGCAAGGTCGGGGCAGAGGCCGTGGGCGAGGTCGAGGCAGAGGCCGCAGTGTTCGGGGAAGAGGAGGACGGGGTGGCGCGCCGACCTTGCCCCCGCCAGCAGCTCCTCCTCCGATGGAGGGCCATGCTGGGGATAACCCTGTGAATTCTTCGTCAGGCTGCGCCGGCCGCCGCGCCGTCGCCTTCGCCTCCCGACTCCATTTGCGCGGGAGATGGAACTGGATCTGCCGCAATCGTTGCGGCTGCATATGAGGGGCTGCGGAATCAGCGGCACATGGGACGACGTCGAGTTCCCCGCCCCTCACATCAGGTATCTCCATCGAGGGTGGAAAACCTTCACTCTCCTCCACAGCTTGACAGAAGGGCTCACTCTCTATTTCAAACTAATGGAGGGTGGCCTCCTATCGATCAAGATCTTCGGGCACTTCGGGACTCGCGTAAGGTGCTGCGTGTAGAGCTCTTCTGACGATCAAGATCCTTCCTCGAGCGAGAGTGGCGAGGAGGACAGCGGCAGCAACGACGAGGCCAGCGGGCGGCAGGATGACGGGTCCGACTAGGCGTCGGGCGCCGCTCCGAGCGGCACCGGTGACCCCATCATCTGTGTTGCCGGCTCCTTGAACTTCTCGGGGTCTTCCCCTTGGGCGGCTGGCGTTGGGAGGCTGTAGAAGAGGAAGAGGGCGGGTAGAAAGGCCGTCAAGTCGGAGTACGCGGGCACCAACACCTTCGGCACGTACTGACGTCCTGCCGCCTCGTCTTCGAGCTCTGCCTCCGGTGCCGCCATCACCATCCAGCCCTTGGACGGCCACCAAGATGTTCTCTTGGTGTCTTCTGCCACTCGTAGCTCGCCTAGGCGCCCCTTTTGCCCTTTTTGCCTCCTTGACCTGTGTCCTGAGGAGAGGGACAAGAAAGAGATTACGGGCATCTTATCTCTTTTTAGTCTTGTAAGCCTTCGGGCCTTTGTTAACTTTAGAACTTGTAATCCCCTTGTCCATGTTTTCCATTTCGTATGAACTGTACCTGTACGGAATGTTTTTAATGAAAAAGGGATGTTTGCCAGGCTTTTCGTTCGTAGGTAAAACCCACAACAAGTTGTAAATCCTTGTTACCTTTAAGATAAACGTCTTCTCGCCTGGCAACAGGCCTTGCCGTCCCCCCCACTTCGCTCGACCTACCTCACGCGCTTGGCGGAGGCAGGGATGAGGTGGGCTTAGGCTCCTCGTTTCATTTCCTTGTTGCCGCGACTACGACCAAACTCGGTCCCAGGAAATGAGTCCCAGGGTCTGGAGTGAGGGGAGCACGGTAGCCTAAGGATAAAACGAAGTTTCACATACCTCAGTCCATAACGAAACGCATGATAAGGGATAAAGAACTTATCTGAATATGCAGCCCCCGGCAACCTTGGCGTGCCATGGGTGAATCTTTGCTCTTCGTAGCCCCCGGCAACACTGGCTTGCCAGGGCCCGGGCGCCGGTCCGTCCTCTTTCTTCCAAAGCAGCTCCGCAAGGATATTCATGTGTCCTGCGAACCAAAGAAGACAGAGAAGAATAGAAAGACGCGCACTCGACCTCTAAGCTAGGGGTTAGCCGCCGCTAAGCACTATCAACCCTAACCAAGGACGAGACTCGACCTAGCATGCATGCTATAACTTAGGGCGCCAATGCTTCATTTATTCTCGCTCAGGGTCTTCGCCTGGCTTTGTACAAAGGGTCACATGCCTTGCGGCAAAGCTCGTACAAAAGGTGGTTTGCCAGGAGGCCCGACAAGCCGCGCCTTATGGGTAAAACTTTTGAAGATGCTCGATGTTCCAGGAGTTGCTCACTGGTATGGCATCCTCGGTCTCTAGGCGGACGGCTCCAGGCCTGGTGACTCGTATTACCCGATAAGGGCCTTCCCACTTCGGCGTCAACTTGTTGGAATTCTTGGCTGACTGAACGCGCTGAAGAACAAGGTCGCCTTCCTCAAAGATTTAGGCATGAACCTTGCGGCTATGGTAGCGGCGCAAGGCTTGCTGGTAGCATGCCGCTCTCACAGCCGCCCGAAGACGATCTTCCTCAAGGAGTGTCGCGTCATCTTGGTCCAACGGCTCTTGCTCAAGCTCATCATAAGTGAGCACTCGAGGTGACCCGTATATGAGTTCCGTGGGGAGAACTGCTTCTGCCCCATATACCAGGGCAAAAGGTGTCTAGCCGGTAGCTCGATTTGGCGTCGTCCTGATCGACCAAAGAACCGCCGGCAGTTCATCAATCCAGCGCCTTCCGCTCTTGTGCAGCTTGTCCAAAGTCTTTGTCATCAGGCCTCGCAACACTTTAGCGTTCGCCCTCTCCGCTTGGCCGTTGCTCCGTGGGTGTGCCATGGAAGCAAAACAGACCTTGCTGTCGAGGTCTTGAATGTATTGCATGAAGGTGTGGCTTGTGAACTGCGTGCCGTTGTTGGTGATGACTCTGTTTGGCACACCAAAACGACAGACCAGTCCTTTGAAAAACTTGACAGCTGACTGAGCAGTCACCTTTCTCACTGCTTCCACCTCTGGCCACTTTGTGAACTTGTCGATTGCAATGTACAAGTACTCAAAGCCCCCGACAGCACGGGGGAAGGGGCCCAGTATATCGAGCCCCCAGACCGAGAATGGCCAGGAGAGAGGGATTGTTTGAAGGGCTTGAGCTGGTTGATGGAGCTTCTTTGAATGGAACTGGCACGCTTCGCACTTGGTGACTAGCGCCATCGCTTCCTGGAGGGCGGTGGGCCAGAAGAAACCTTGCCGGAACGCCTTCCCGGCAAGGGCTCTTGACCCTATATGGGAGCCACATATGCCTCCATGTATCTCTGCCAACAACTCCAGTCCTTCCTCCCGGGGGATGCACTTGAGTTTCACACTGTACCTTCTCCGGTATAGGACTTCATCGACGAACTGGTACAGGGCGGACCGACGGGCTACTTTCTCCGCTTCTTCCTGCTCCTCAGGAAGCTCCCCCGTCTGGAGGAATTGGACAGTATGCTGCGCCCATGGCGGAGCCTGAGGCTCGACGACAAGTACTAAAGGCATCTCTTCCGCCATGGGAGCGACTGTCTCTACAGTCACGGCCTGACGCCCTGCTATAGTCAATTGCTCTTGGGCAGGCTCAGCGTCCGCGGCAGTACCCTTGCCGGCGGCCCCGGGGGGCTCGGTAGGAAAATACTTGCCGGGACCTGATTTTCCTCGCTTGTTCTGCCCTGCTGATGGATCGACGGATGGTTGAGTTAACCGGAGCAAAAAGGTACCTGGTTCCACAGGTAGCTTGAATGCAGCACGCTTTGACAGGTAATCGGCAACGTCGCTCTCCGCTCGGGGGACGTGTTCCGCCTGGATAACGTCAAAGCGTTCCTCCAGTTTCCTCACCTCATCTACGTATGCTTCCATCAATGGGATCTGATAATCCTTGTTGACTTGCCTGACAACGAGCTGTGAGTCACCCCTGACAATGAGCTTCTTCACCCCGAGGTCTGCCGCGATCTTGAGACCGGCAAGCAAACCCTCGTACTCGGCGGTGTTATTGGTGGACATCTCCCTGGGGAAGTGCATCTGGATCATGTACTTGAGGTGCTCTCCGGTGGGTGCGACGAGCATCACACCAGCACCGGCGCTTTGCAGCAAGAAGGCTCCATCAAAGTACATGATCCAGTTGCGGTTTGCTTCCTTGCCGGGGAGACTATTCTCTTGGCTCTCTTCGTCAGGTGTCGAGGTCCATTCCATGATGAACTCCACCAAGACACTGCTATGAATTGTTGAGGTACTCTCAAACTTTAAGCCGAAGCTTGACAGCTCCAAGGCCCATTCCACAATCCTTCCAACTGCGTCTGGGTTGTGCTGTATCCGCTGCAACGGGAGGCGGGTGACGACAGTGATCTCGTGGGCCTGGAAGTAGTGACGCAGCTTCCTCGAGGCCATAAGGAGGCCGAAGAGCAATTTTAGCACACCGGAATACCTTGACCTAGCCCCCTGCAAGAGGGATATGACAAAGTAAACCGGGTGCTGCATCATCTTCTTCTTGGGCACCACTTCACTCGACCGCGCGGGCATCGCCTTGGTGGCACCAGACTCCGCCGGGGGCCGTGCCTCGTCAGCACCGGGCCCTGCCGGGGGAATCTTCGGCTCATCCTCCGCTGGCCTTGCCGCCATTGCTGCCTCCTCGTCGACCTCCCTCTACGCCACTAGTGCGGCGCTGACCACTTGATTCATCGCCGCTAGATACAGTAGCAACCACTCTTGTGGTGTAGGCGCAACTAGTGTTGGCACAGAGGAAAGGTATTTCTTCAGGTCCTGCAGTGCGGCATCGGCTTCTGGGGTCCACTCCATTGGGCCCGCCTTTTTCAAGATCATGAAAAAGGGAAGGGCACGCTCGGCGGACTTGGAGATGAACCGGCTCATGGCGGCAACGCAGCCGGCGAGCCGACGCACATCCTTGATCCGCTTGGGCGCCTCGATCTGCTCAATAGCCTTGATCTTGTCTGGGTTTGCCTCGATCCCGCGCTGCGACACGAAGAACCCGAGAAGCTTGCCGGACGGGACGCCGAAGACGCACTTCTCAGGGTTCAACTTGAGGTTGATCTTGCGCAGGTTGGCAAATGTCTCTTCTAGATCTTGCACAAGAGTCGGCCCTTCCTTGGTTTTGACCACTATGTCATCCATGTAGGCTTCCATATTTCTATGGAGCTAAGGCTCAAAACCAATTTGGACCGCTCTTGCAAACGTTGAGCGAGCACACTTCAACCCGAAAGGCATCCGTAAAAAGCAATACGTACCACACGGGGTGATGAATGCTATCTTCTCTTCATCTTCTCTTGTCAAGAAGATTTGGTGGTAACCTGAGTAGGCATCAATGAATGATAGCAGATCACACCCAGCCGTGGAGTCAACAATCTGGTCGATGCGCGGCAATGGGAAGGGGTCCTTAGGACAAGCCTTATCGATATATGTGTAATCAATACATAGCCTCCACTTCCCATTCGCCTTGCACACCACTACCGGATTGGCCAACCACGTCGGATGGAGCACCCCTCTCATCAAACCTGCTGCTTCTAGCTTCCTGATCTCCTCTGTGATGAACTCCTACCTCTCCAGGGCCTGCTTTCTGACCTTCTGCTTGACGGGCCGCGCGTGGGGGCAAACAACTGGGTGGTGCTCAATCGCCTCCCTGGGAACACCGGGGATGTCGGAAGCTTGCCACGCAAACACATCGACATTTGCCCGCAGGAAGGTGACAAGCTCGCCTTCCTATTTGCTGTCGAGGGCGAAGCCTATGATGAAGGCCCCTCCCGTGCCGTCCTCCGCAACGGGCACCTTCTTGGTCTGCGGCGGCTCGGCTCTGGATCTCTTGCTCTTGTCGGCAGAGCTCTCTGGCACGTCCTCAACGGTAGCACAACACCCCGAAGAGGTGCGCTTGCCGGAGTGGGTGTGAGAGGTCTTGCCGGACTCCTTCTTTCCTCCCGGGCCTTCGGCGGCAGGAGCAGGTGCCTTGACGGCAGTTGCTGCAACTGCATCCTGGTAGAGTTGTTCGGCGCAGATCAAAGCGTCCTTCTTGTCGGAGGGGACGGAGATGATGGTCAACGGCCCGGGCATCTTCAGCATGTTGTAGGTGTAGTGTGATGCCGCCATGAACTTAACCAATGCCGGGCGGCCGAGGATCCCGTTGTAGGGCAAGGGGACCTCGGCTACATCGAAGGCAATCTTCTCCATTCTGTAGTTCAATTCTCCTCCAAAGGTCACGGGTAGCGTGACCTTTCCCTTTGGCTGGCTCCTCCCCGGATTGACCCCCTGAAACGTGCCCGTTTCCTTGAGGTCTCCGTCAGGGATTTGCAACCTTCTGATCACGACAGGCGAGATCAGGTTCAGGCCGGCACCGCCCTCAACCAACATCTTGTTCACCCTGAGATTGCGTATTGTTGGTGAAACCAACAACGGCAAGCACCCGACCGCGGTAGTGCGGTCAGGGTGGTCCTCGGCGTCAAAGATGAGGGGCGTGCTGGACCACTTTAGATGCTTCTGAGCGCTGAACGACGACTCCGTCGCCGTAACCTCTCGTGCCCACTTCTTGAGCTGGCGGTGAGAGGCGTGTAGCGAGGCGCCGCCATCGACACACATGGCCTCCGTATCCTTTTGGAACCCTTGCTCGCCGGACTCGTCGTCCTCGTCGTGATCATCGTCTTCTTGTTTCTTGTCGCAGCCCCGGGCGGGCCTCTCCTGCTGATTGTCCTTGCCGGGGTGGCCTCCTTGGCCGCCACGCTTCTTGCCGGATCCCTCAGCACCATTCTTGTCCTTCTCCTTGTCCCGCCTTTTGTACTCGGCTTTTGGATTCTCAGCAAGCAGCTCGACTTGTCGGCAGGTTTGGAGAGCGTGGCCCTTGGTGCGATGGATCTTGCAGTAATGCTTGCCGGAGCTTCCTGGCTTGTCGGCAGCCGCCAAGTCCCGGCAGGCAGTGCACCCGGCAATCTCCTTGCCAGGGGTGTATGCCTTGACCTTCTTGCCGGCACCGGTATCGTAAGATCCCTCAACGGCATGCACATCCTTGCCTTTGCATTTCTTGTTGCGACGCCGGCCCTTCTTCGTTGGGGCGGCGGCGTCCTCATCGGTAGAGTCGATTTCCGCGCTGGCGTCTTCATCGGGGTACTTCCTTCCCTCTTCAGCTCGGGCGCACCTGTGGGCCGGAATGTAGAGCTCGGCCACATCCTTAACCTTGGTCATCGCCAGCTCCTCGCGCATCCCGCGATTGCGCATGTTCTGATGGAACGCGCTAATCACAGCGGCGGGATGAACGTCGGGGATGTTGTACTGCACCCGGCTCAATCTCTGGATGTACATGCGCAGGGTCTCCCCTTCCTTCTGGGGAATGATATGCAAATCACTGGCCTGGCCATGAGCTTGGTGGCCTCCTGTGAAGGCGCCAACAAACTCATGGCACAGATCTGACCAGGAAGAGATGTAGTTCACCGGCAAGTGCATCAACCAAGACATTACATTGGGTTTGAGTGCCAGCAGGAAGTAGTTGGCAAGCATCTTGTCGTTGCGAGCCCCAGCGGCCTGCATCGCGATGGTGTAGATGCTGAGGAACTCGGACGAATGGGTCTTGCCAGTGTACTTCTCGCCGACGTCGGGCTTGAACGTGCGGTGGGACGGCCACTGGAACTGCCTCAGTTCACGGGTAAAAGCCGGGCAGCCCACCTCGTAAGGTAGGCCACCGGGGCCCCCCCGGTGCCGGGTGGTCTGCAACGGGTCCCGCCCGCTTGTCCGACTGGTGGCGCGTTTCGCGTCGCCGCTCGACGGTGGTTCGAGCGTCTTCGTGAGCTCGCTCCCGAAAGACCTGGCGTTGGTCGCGGAGGGTCCGTGGATAGGACGACACTATGGAGATGTTATCACCAGCGTCATCGCGACGGGCCGACGCCCGCGGCGGCTGGCGAGGAGGAGGAGAGTGCACCGTGGCCACAACTTCCCCGGTCCTCCTAGCGCCAACATGTGGTAGTTCAGTGGAGCGTTGAGACGAGGGCCCCGCCGGTCGTGGATCATCTTTGTTCGCGATGGCGACGAGGCTTCAGATAGTGGCCCTCCACTCATCGAGCTTCTCTACAGCGGGAGGGAAGTCGAGGAGCAGCTGCGCGCGCGCCAAGGCTTCCGCTGGCGTAGGTGGCGGTGACAACTGAGTGGATCGCGATGCGCTTCAACTTCTAACCAAGTTAGAAGGAGCTTCGTCATGACCCAGCAGCTGCGTGCCATTTTCACCAGCGCTCCGGCGAGCGTGTTGAACTCCCGTCTTGCCGATGACGCACAGGGCTCTTCCCACGTCGGTGCCTAGGGTCACCAACGTGGTGACGCAGCTCGGCGCGCACACTGATGTCTACTACGCAACCTTCTCCTTGTAGACGTTGTTGGGCCTGCAAGTGCACAGGTTTGTAGGACAATAGCAGATTTCCCTCAAGTGGATGACCTAAGGTTTATCAATCCGTGGGAGGCGTAGGATGAAGATGGTCTCTCTCAAGCAACCCTGCAACCAAATAACAAAGAGTCTCTTGTGTCCCCAACACACCCAATACAATGGTAAATTGTATAGGTGCACTAGTTCGGCGAAGAGATGGTGCTACAAGTGCAATATGGATGTTAGATATAGGTTTTTGTAAACTAAAAATATAAAAACAGCAAGGTAGCGAGCGGTAAAAGTGAGCGTAAACGGTATTGCAATGATAGGAAACAAGGCCTAGGGTTCATACTTTCACTAGTGCACGTTCTCTCAACAATAATAACATAGTTGGATCATATAACTATCCCTCAACATGAAACAAAGAGTCACTCCAAAGTCACTAATAGCGAAGAACAAACGAAGAGATTATGGTAGGGTACGAAACCACCTCAAAGTTATTCTTTCCAATCAATCCATTGGTCTATTCCTGTAAGTGTCACAAACAGCCTTAGAGTTCGTACTAGAATAACACCTTAAGACACAAATCAAACAAAACCCTAATGTCACCTAGATACTCCGATGTCACCTCAAGTATCCGTGGGTATGATTATATGATATGCATCATACAATCTCGATTCATCTACTCAAACCTACACATAGAACCTCAAAGAGTGCCCAAAGTTTCTACCGGAGAATCACGACGAAAACGTGTGCCAAACCCTATGCATAGGTTGATGGGCGGAACCCGCAAGTTGATCACCAAAACATACATCAAGTGGCACGTGATATCCCATTGTCACCACAGATATGCACGGCAAGACATACATCAAGTGTTCTCAAATCTTTAAAGACTCAATCTGATAAGATAACTTCAAAGGGAAAACTCAATCCATTACAAGAGAGAAGAGGGGGAGAAGAAACATAAGATCCAACTATATTAGCAAAGCTCGTGATACATCAAGATCGTGCCAAATCAAGAACACGAGAGAGATAGAGAGAGATCAAACACATAGCTACTGGTACATACCCTCAGCCCCGAGGGTGAACTACTCCCTCTTCATCATGGAGAGCACCAGGATGATGAAGATGGCCATCAGTGAGGGTTCCCCCCTCCGGTAGGGTGCCAGAACAAGGTCCTGATTAGGATTTTGGTGGCTACATAGGCTTGCGGCGGCGGAACTCCCGATCTAATCTCTGTTTTGGAAGTTTTATGATACGTAGGTATATATGGGTGCAAGGGGTACGTCGGTGGAGCTGCGGGGGCCCCACGAGGCAGGGGGCACGCCCTAGGGAGGGGGGCGCGCCCCCACCCTCGTGAGCACCTCCCGTATCTCCTGACGTAGAGTCCAAGTATATCCGGTGGCTTTCCTTCCAAAAATAACTTCTCCAGTTGATTTCGTTCCATTTCGACTCCGTCTGATATTCCTTTTCTTCGAAACACTCAAATAGGCATGAAACAACAAATCTGGGTTGGGCCTCCGGTTAATAGGTTAGTCCCAAAAATAATATAAAAGTGGATAATAAAGCCCAATATTGCTCAAAACAGTAGATAATATAGCATGGAGCAATCAAAACTTATGGATACGTTGGAGACGTATCAAGCATCCCCAAGCTTAACTCCTGCTCGTCCTCGAGTAGGTAAATGATAAAAAGGATAATTTTTGACGTGGAATGCTAGTTGGCATAATTTCATTGTAATTCTTCTCAATTGTGATATGAATATTCAGATCCGAAAGATTCAAGACAAAAGTTCATATTGACATAAAAATAATAATACTTCAAGCATACTAATAAAGCAATTATGTCTTCTCAAAATAACATGGCCAAAGAAAGTTATCCCTACAAAATCATATAGCCTGGCTTTGCTCCATCTTCACCACCCAAAGTATTTAAATCATGCACAACCCCGATGACAAGCCAATCAATTGTTTCATACTTTAAGATTTTCAAAACTTTTTCAATCTTCACGCAATGCATGAGCGTGATCCATGGATATAGCACTATATGTGGAATAGAATGGTGGTTGTGGAGAAGACAAAAAGGGGGGAAGATAGTCTCACATCAACTTGGCATATCAATGGGCTATGAAGATGCCCATCAATAGATATCAATGTGAGTGAGTAGGGATTGCCATGCAACGGATGCACTAGATCTATAAGTATATGAAAGCACAACAAAAGAAACTAAGTGGGTGTGCATCCAATTCGCTTGCTCACGAAGACCTAGGGCATTTTGAGGAAGCCCATCATTGGAATATACAAGCCAAGTTCTATAATGAAAAATTCCCACTAGTATATGAAAGTGACAAAATAGGAGACTCTCTATCATGAAGATCATGGTGCTACTTTGAAGCACAAGTGTGGTAAAAGGATAGTAGCATTGTCCCTTCTCTCTTTTTCTCTCATTTTTTTATTTTTTTATTTTTTTATTTGGGCCTTTTCTCTTTTTTTAGGGCCTCTTTTTTTCGTCCAGAGTCTCATCTTGACTTGTGGGGGAATCATAGTCTCCATCATTCTTTCCTCACTTGGGACAATGCTCTAATAATGATGATCATCACACTTTTATTTTCTTACAACTCAACTATTACAACTCGATACTTAGAACAAAATATGACTCTATATGAATGCCTCCGACGGTGTACCGGGATATGCAATGAATCAAGAGTGACATGTATGAAAGAATTATGAATGGTGGCTTTACCACAAATACGATGTCAACTACATGATCATGCTAGCAATATGACAATGATGGAGCGTGTCATAATAAACGGAACGGTGGAAAGTTGCATGGCAATATATCTTGGAATGGCTATGGAAATGCCATGATAGGTAGGTATGGTGACTGTTTTGAGGAAGATATATGGTGGGTATATGATACCGGCGAAAAGTGCGCGATATTAGAGAGGCTATCAATGGTGGAAGGATGGAAAAAGTGCATATAATCCATGGACTCATCATTAGTCATAAAGAACTCATATACTTATTGCAAAAATTTAGAAGTTATCGAAGCAATGTATTATGCGCATGCTCCTAGGGGGATAGATTGGTAGGTAAAGACCATCGCTCGTCCACGACCGCCACTCATAAGGAAGACAATCAATAAATAAATAATGCTCCAACTTCATCACATAACGGTTCACTATACGTGCATGCTATGGGAATCACAAACTTTGATACAAGTATTCTTTAAATTCACAACTACTCAACTAGCATGACTCTAATATCACCATCTTCATATCTCAAAACAATTATCAAGCTCCAATCTTTTCTTAGTATTCAACACACTCATAAGAATTTTTACAAATCTTGTATGCTTAGCATATTAGGATTTTAAGAAAATTACCATGCTATTTAAGAATCTCAAAATAATATAAGTGAAGCATGATAGTTCATCTATTTCTTCAAAATACAACTACCACCATGCTCTAAATGATATAAGTGAAGCACTAGAGCAAACAACAAACTACTCCGAAAGATATAAGTGAAGATCAATGAGTAGTCGAATAATTATGTAACTATGTGAAGAATCTATAACATTTAAGAATTTCAGATCTTGGTACTTTATTCAAACAGCAAGCAAAGCGAAATAAAATGACATGACGCTCCAAGCAAAACACATATCATGTGGTGAATAAAAATATAGCTCCAAGTAAAGTTACCGATGAACGAAGACGAAAGAGGGGATTCCTTCCGGGGCATCCCCAAGCTTAGACGCTTGGTTATCCTTGAATATTACCTTGGGGTGCCTTGGGCATCCCCAAGCTTAGGCTCTTGCCACTCCTTATTCCATAGTCCATCGAATCTTTACCCAAAACTTGAAAACTTCACAACACAAAACTTAACAGAAAACTCGTGAGCTCCGTTAGTGAAAGAAAACAAAACACCACTTCATGGTACTGTAATGAACACATTATTTATTTATACTGGTGTTAAAACTACTGTATTACCACGTCTATATGGTTTATAAACTATTTTAGTAGCCATAGATTCATCAAAATAAGCAAACAACACACGAAAAACAGAATCTATCAAAAACAGAACAGTCTGTAGTAATCTGTAACTAACGCAAACTTATGGAACTCAAAAAATTCTAAAATAAATTGGTGGACCTGAGGAATTTGTCTAGTAATCATCTGCAAAAATAATCAACTAAATAGCACTCTCCAGTTAAAAGTTCTAGCTAATCTCGTGAGCGCTAAAGTTTCTGTTTTTTACAGCATGATCATCAAGACTTCACCCAAGTCTTCCCAACGGTTCTACTTGGCACAAACACTAATTAAAACTTAAATCCACATCTAGACAGAATCTAGATGGATTATTTATTACTAAACAGAACCAAAAAGCAAGAAACTAAAATAAAATTGGGTTGCCTCCCAACAAGTGCTATCGTTTAATGCCCCTAGCTAGGCATGATGATTTCAATGATGCTCACAAAAAAGATAAGAATTGAAACATAAAAAGAGCATCATGAAGAATATGACTAGCACATTTAAGTCTAACCCACTTCCTATGCATAGGGATTTTGCGAGCAAACAACTTATGGGAACAAGAATCAACTTGCATATGAAGGTAAAACAAACATAACTTCAAAACTTTAAGCACATAGAGAGGAAACTTGATATTATTGCGATTCCTACAAGCATATATTCCTCCCTCATAATAATTTTCAGTAGCATCATGAATGAATTCAACAATATAACCAGCACCTAAAGCATTCTTTTCATGATCTACTTGCATAGAAATTTTACTACTCTCCACATAAGCAAAATTCTTCTCATGAATAATAGTGGGATCATCATAAGAGACTTGAATACTATAAATTGTTTCCAAATTAAAGGAGTAATGCTCAGAGAAGGGGCACTCATAATCATGACAATTTTTATAAATATAATCATCACTACTCTTTATAGCATAAGTTTTATCACAATAATCATCATAAGTAGCAACTTTGTTCTTTGTTCTCATCATAATCAATTGAAACCTCTTCCGAAATAGTGGATACATCACTAAATAAAGTCATGACCTCTCCAAATCCACTTTCATAAATATTATAAGATTCAACATCCTCCAATATTGTGGGATCACTACTTCCTAAAGTTGACACTGTTCCAAACCCACTTTCATCAATATAATCATCATAGGTAGAAGGCATGATATCATCATAACAACTTTGCATATCAAAACTTGAGAGGCTAAAAATATCATAATTATTTAGCATCCCCAAGCTTGGGACAAACATTAATTGCAGCAAATATATTCTCAAATATGTCATCCTCATCAAACATAGCTTCCCCAAGCTTGGGCCTTTTCATATTATAAGCATAATCACTCTCATCATTAATAGCGTGGATAGCACCAGTAATATAGCAATTATTATATTCTTCCAAGCAAGTGCCAAAAAGATTATCAAGATCATAAGAAGTATCATTATCTTCCCAATCATAATCATCACAAAAAGCAATAGACATAAAGAGATCATCATCAAGTATATCATATTCATGAGGCATAGCAATAATAGGAGCAACTTTATTTGGGAGAGATACCTTTTTACCTCTCTTCCTTTTTCTTTTCTTCTTCTTAACCTCATGTGTGGGTTCAACCCTCTTTTTGGAGCTCCTTATTAATGAGAGTGGTTGAGTAAAAGGCTCCTCCTCGTTACATGATTCATCATAAGAAATAATAGGAGGATATTGAGAAGTCTCTTCCCTTTCGTTAGTATTCTCTTCATCTTCTATTTCTTTTCTTTTCTTTATGTAATTTGCAATATAAGGATTTTCAATGCAATTCACCGCACAATACATATAAATTTCATCTAGATTGATATCGAGGAATTTCTCAAGGTTATATTCTGGAATATGCTTAGTTTGACGTTTCAATTCTTCATAACCCAATAGCAAACTTACTTCATTATAATGCGCAAGGGAAATCAAGTCATCACAATTTTTGGACATGATTCGGTCATGAAACAATTTGCAATTGATATTTAAATGACCATGTTCATTGCAAAGTTCACAAGTACGGCTAATATATCTTAAATTTTCAGCACTAACTTCTAGCCTTTCTTGCAACAATTTGGTTTGTAAGTACTTATGCCTCTTGCAATATATATCTTCCCTATTTGGTGTGTACTTGCAAACCCAATGCACTCCACAAAAATTGACATGTTTATAGGAGGCATTTTCATCATAACTAGTGCAATCATCATTAGTACTATGGATATTCAAGGAGTTCATACTAACAACATTGCAATCATGCTCATCATTCAAAGACTTAGTGCCAAACAATTTAATGCATTCTTCTTCTAACATTTGGCACAATTTTCCTTTCCATCATACTCACGAAAGATATTAAAAAGGTGAAGCGTATGAGACAAACTCAATTCCATTTTTTTGTAGTTTTCTTTTATAAACTAACTAGTGCTAAAACAAGAAACAAAAAGATTCGATTGCAAGATCTAAAGATATACCTTCACTTACCTAGCCTCCCCAGCAACGGCGCCAGAAAAGAGCTTGATGTCTACTACGCAACCTTCTCCTTGTAGACCTTGTTGGGCCTGCAAGTGCACCGGTTTGTAGGACAGTAGCAAATTTCCCTCAAGTGGATGACCTAAGGTTTATCAATCCGTGGGAGGCATAGGATGAAGATGGTCTCTCTCAAGCAACCCTGCAACCAAATAACAAAGAGTCTCTTGTGTCCCCAACACACCCAATACAATGGTAAATTGTATAGGTGCACTAGTTCGGCGAAGAGATGGTGATACAAGTGCAATATGGATGGTAGATATAGGTTTTTGCAAACTGAAAATATAAAAACAGGAAGGTAGCGAGCGGTAAAAGTGAGCGTAAACGGTATTGCAATGATAGGAAACAAGGCCTAGGGTTCATACTTTCACTAGTGCAAGTTCTCTCAACAATAATAACATAGTTGGATCATATAACTATCCCTCAACATGCAACAAAGAGTCACTCCAAAGTCACTAATAGCGGAGAACAAACGAAGAGATTATGGTAGCGTATGAAACCACCTCAAAGTTATTCTTTCCAATCAATCCATTGGGCTATTCCTATAAGTGTCACAAACAGACCTAGAGTTTGTACTAGAATAACACCTTAAGACACAAATCAACCAAAACCCTAATGTCACCTAGATACTCCAATGTCACCTCAAGTATCCGTGGGTATGATTATACGATATGGATCACACAATCTCGATTCATCTACTCAAACCAACACATAGAACCTCAAAGAGTGCCCAAAGTTTCTACCGGAGAATCACGATGAAAACGTGTGCCAACCCCTATGCATAGGTTCATGGGCGGAACCCGCAAGTTGATCACCAAGACATAATCAAGTGGCACGTGATATCCCATTGTCACCATAGATATGCACGGCAAGACATACATCAAGTGTTCTCAAATCTTTAAAGACTCAATCCGATAAGATAACTTCAAAGGGAAAACTCAATCCATTACAAGAGAGAAGAGGGGGAGAAGAAACATAAGATCCAACTATAATAACAAAGCTCGCGATACATCAAGATCGTGCCAAATCAAGAACACGAGAGAGAGAGAGATCAAACACATAGCTACTGGTACATACCCTCAGCCCCGAGGGTGAACTACTCCCTCCTCATCATGGAGAGCGCCGGGATGATGAAGATGGCCACCGATGAGGGTTCCCCCCTCCGGCAGGGTGCCGAAACAGGGTCCCGATTAGGTTTTTGGTGGCTACAGAGGCTTGCGGCGGCGGAACTCCCGATCTAATCTTTGTTTTGGAAGTTCTACGATACGTAGGTATATATGGGTGCAAGGGGTACGTCGGTGGAGCTGCAGGGGCCCCACGAGGCAGGGGCACGCCCTACTGAGGGGGGCGCGCCCCCACCCTCGTGATCACCTCCCATATCTCCTGACGTATAGTCCAAGTCTATCCGGTGGCTTTCCTTCCAAAAATAACTTCTCCAGTTTATTTCGTTCCGTTTTGACTCCGTCTGATATTCCTTTTCTTCAAAACACTGAAATAGGCATGAAACAGAAAATCTGGGATGGGCCTCCGGTTAATAGGTTAGTCCCAAAAATAATATAAAAGTGGATAATAAAGCCCAATATTGCCCAAAACAGTAGATAATATAGCATGGAGCAATCAAAAATTACAGATACGTTGGAGACGTATCACACACCATGGGAAGAACGTGCGGTGGTCGCTGGTGTACGCGTCTTGGAGGTCGCCGCGCCGCCCGGAAGCGGCGCAACGACACCCCCGGAGGGCCCCGCGCCGCCTGCGGGGGGCCCAGCTCCGTCCTTGGGTTCGGCGACGGGCAGCCGGTCGTCTGGTGCACGAACGACGTCACTCGTCAGGCTCCGACTGGCTGGGTGGTGCTGGTGCTCGCGGGCTGCGGCCCAAGTCCTATCCGCGACCGGTTCGCTGCTCGTCCGCACTGGCACGGGCCGCTCGGCGCCCAATGAGCCGATCACTGTGGCCATCTTCTTCTTAGGGGCCATGGCGACGAATAACTGCTAGGCTAACTACCAGACCAGATTGTCACAAACGCGCCCCCTACCTGGCGCGCCAAAGATGTCGGTGGGTAACAACACCTATGGGATCACAAAAATCCCTACTGCGGTTGCAGGGCGCGGGGTTGAGAGAAGAGCGGGTCTGACGGAGAAGCACGCGGTTCGTTTATCCAGGTTCGGGCCGCGAGGATGCGTAAAACCCTACTCCTGCTTTGGTGGATGTATTCTGTGTTCTTGAGCTAGCTACGGGGTGTAACGAGCTCCAAAAATACGAATTCTTCTCCTGGCCGCCTCGGGCCTCCTTTTATAGGAAAAAGGGGTTGCCACAGTGGCACACAGGAGGTGGAAAGGTCTACAGTGGCATGAGGTTATCCCTCGTATTACAGGACAAAGTGCATTTAATGCATCGCTTAGGTGTCCTCTTACTTTATCGGGGACGGGGGCGAGGCTCGTCCCGTCCATCGCCGCTCCTCCAGGCTTTGACACGCGCCTTGGCCAGCGGTGCATGCGGTGCCATGTAGGTAGGCAGGAAGCTGAGGTGGCGCGGTGGTGGAGCCTCCTCGAAGGGCTGCATGTAGCCACGCAGGTGCCTGCCCAGCTGGTTGGGTCGGTAGCTGCATGCGAATGGCGGCGGAGACTTGTCTGGCGCGGGCCTGACGGTGACCCTGCTGGTGCGCTTGGCGAGGGCCTTGCCGGGTGGCCCGGCAAGGGTCGTGCCGGGTGGCCGTGGCGCGTAGGCGTCCCCGGCAAGGATCTTGCCGGGGGTCTTGTGGGTTTCTTCGGTGAGGATGGCTGCCTTCCCATCCTCAATTGATCTTGACTGTCCTTTGTCTTCACAAAGATCTGCATGCGACCATAGAGGTGGCTTCCCGAGCCCTGGCCCCACGCTAATGATGGCGCTGGGGGCCGTGGGCTCAAGGGTGGCTCACTCTTTGGTGTGGGGCGAGCGGCCCCGGCAAGGGTCTTGTCGGGGCTGCCGAGGCTGCCCGGCAAGGGTCTTGCCGGGGGGAACCTGCTTCGTCCCTTTGCTCTTTGTGGCCTTGGCCTTGGCGTTGCTTTGCTCCATCTTGAGCTTCGGCTTCTCTCCGGCTCCCCTTTCCCTGCCCTGTTATGCGCGGCCGTGGTGGGAGGCTCTGACTGCCTGTGCACAAGTAAATGGGTCAAAAGGAGAGCCCCTACTTTTGTACACTGACAACCAGTCATCGATCTCAGAGTGGGCTGCTCTTATCAATGCCCCAGAAGAAGGAGAAAATGACATAGATGTCTATAGCAAACCCAGGATGGACCATAACACTATGGCTCACATGTACAAGACTATTCCTGATAAAGCTCTAGAGACTCATAAGTTTGGTTCCATCTATTACTTGCTTGCTGGTTTGGCCACCACCAACTACATCTTGAGGCATACCTTGTTGCCCAAGTCCGTAGTTTAGAGAATGATCTGTGGCCATTCCATCAACCTGCTACATTTATTTGGCATACCACAGAAGTTCAAGGTCATGAGTCTGATTGTTGAGATAGCCAATAGGACAGCTACAGAGAAAAAGTGGTCATGTGGATATGCACCACATATTCAAACATTGATCAATTCCAAGGTTGGGACTGGCACATATCTTCTTGACAGAGAGCATCTACCTCTTAGGCAGGAATTTGAGGACAAGGAAGTGGTGATGGATGTTTCACATGCAACATCAGTTGAGGTCCAGGAGAAGGCTGAGAAGGCAAAGGCTGCCAAAGAAGCAAAGGAAGCAATTGCTCCAGATGCATCCATAGTGAATCTCAATACCAAGCAAGATCAACTCACATATCTGCTAGAAGCAACTATGAGGATTGAGAAGAGTCTAGCCAACTTAACCAAGAACCGGGAGAGCCTAGAGCGGATTGTTGAAGATAAGATGTATAATCTTGATGTCAAGGTCACTGAGATCCAATACATTGTTGAGAAGCTGAGAGATGATGCTGAGGACAGAGATGATAGAACTACCACTGATAGATTCCAGACTATGCCAAGGGCACCCAGGTCTACTACTGAGCCAGTTGCAGACGCTAGGCCTACTCACTCTGCTCCTGCCGCCACTGCCATAGTGCCACCACTAGTGTCAACCCCATCTGCTCAACATACATCAGCTGAAGCATTTGCAGAAGCCGTTCTCTCAACACCATCTATGAACACAGGATCCACAAGCTAGAAGACCCCTTTAGTAGCTCCTAGAGATAGTGCCTAGAGTGCCGTATAGTACTATACGCTTTCAAACTTTTTGGTAACTTGTTGCCAAAGGGGGATAAAGTGTATGGATTATAGGCTTCAACAGAGTGAGTCTTTTGCTTCTTTGTTGGTTTTTATGTGCCTTTCTACTTCATTTGGTTGATGCTACTTATTGTGTTATGCTCGTGAGATACCTTGTGTGATCATGTGTTTGATCATACTATGCTTAATGTGTGCTTATATGCCTATCTCTATGATTGTTTGTGTATGATCACTCACTTGTATCTTTGGTGATGCGTGCATGTTATTTTACTCTTCTCATTTTGTGCATTCCACCAAGATTTATGTGACATAGAAGAGTGACCCATGATCCTAATCGACTGTGCATTTGCATTCAAACGCAAATTTCAAATAATGCACACATTTGGGGGGAGCGCTTGCTTATCACATACTTCTCAAAGCAACGATGTATTTCATTCATTTTATCATTTGTTAAAGCTTTGATCTATATGTTGTCATCAATTACCAAAAAGGGGGAGGTTGAAAGTGCAACTAATCCCCGAGTGGTTTTGGTAATTCATAACAACATATAGCTCATTAAACTAATATCCATTCAAGATAAATATTTCAGGAAGTTCAATGAATGGCATGTCACAGACTAGAGATCTGGACCCCTCAAAATGCTAAGGAAACATATTGGCAAAAGCTCAAGAATCTTCATATTTCTTGTAGTGATCCAAGATCACATTGAGTCCATAGGAAAGCCAATACTATTAAAAGGGGATTAGGTGGTGCTTCATGGCTTGCTTGCTCAAATGATTAGTGATATTGCTCCAAAACCCTCAACCACTTTATCCATCCAAATATGTCAAAACCCTAAACTCCAACTCGGCCCCACCAATTCATTCTATCCGGCGCCGCTGATTTCATATGACATAGCCACAGCCAGAAACCCTAACAGTTCAGTGACACTGATACGGATCTCGGTCTAACCGAGATGGCCTTGCCAACTCACTATTATGAGTTGCAATTATTTCGGTCTCATTGAAATTACGATCTCACCGAGATGGCTTGACCAAGTCTTTGTTGCCTTATTGCTTCACTTCGGTCTCACCGAGTTGACACTTGGCGCCACCGAGATTAGGTTTGCCCTAAGCCCTAGCACATCGGTCTCCCCGAGATTCCTAACGTTCACATTTTGAACTAATTGGTCCCACCGAGTTTACCCATTCGTTCTCACCGAGATTGGTCAAATGTGTGTAACGGTTGGATTTTGTGTCGAGGCTATATATAACCCTCCACCCCCTTCTCCATATGTGAGAGAGCCATCAGAACATGCCTACACTTCTACCATACATTTTATGAAAGAGAACCACCTACTCATGTGTTGAGATCAAGATATTCCTTTTCCTCCAAAAGAATCTTGATTTCTAGCATTCCCCAAGTTGCTTTCCACTCAAATCATTTTTCCACCATATCCAAATCCATGAGAGAGAGTTGAGTGTTGGGGAGACTATCATTTGAAGCATAAGAGCAAGGAGTTCATCATGAACACACCATCTATCACCTTTTAGAGAGTGGTGTCTCCTAGATTGGTTAGGTATCGCTTGGGAGCCTCCGTGAAGTTGTGGAGTTGAACCAAGAAGTTTGTAAGGGCAAGGAGATCACCTACTTAGTGAAGATCTACTCGAGTGAGGCAAGTCCTTCATGGGCGATGTCCATCATGGGATAGACAAGGTTGCTTCTTCATGGAACCTTCATGGGTGGATGTGGCACCCTAGCTTAGAGGAACCGGAACACCCTGTATTCCAGCCCAGAGATCAATTCTTCTAGAATATGGCACTGCTTGGCATAGAACAAATCAGCTATTTATTACAATCTATATGGATACAAGGGCTCCGATATAATAGGGAATTACATCAGCATAACGACACTACGCCTGCTCAGGTTTCTCTATGCTAGCAGTTGTACAACTCGTAGCAGCAGAATATCTTATAGCAGTGGAACAACAAAGACAGTGATGGAATCCACTCCATAGGGACTCTGGCTAGAATGCATACCCTAGCTTGCAAACTCGGGATCCTATACAAGCAAGCAATCACGACATGACCTGCAAGCTGGCATGAGACGCCAGGTGAGTACTTTGAATGTACTCGCAAGCTGACAACAACCAAAGCAATCAATACAAACAATAAAATGGCATTTACAGGTTACTTAGCAATGATGAGTATGATACTACAAGAACAACATGGAATGTACACGATGAACATGATATATCTAGAACAACATCTGATAAGCATGGCATGAACATGTTACTCAAGGCATGAACAGTGATGATAGTAGCATGCAACATGTTTAAAATAACATGGACCAACTTACTCTGTTCGAGGGTTACCTCGTAACCACCCTAGATATGCCACTCTTACTTACCATCGTGGTCATGGGATCACTTCAATCATTATCAACAATACTATTGTGATCCTCACAAGATCATCTCATCATCATCAAGAATACCATTGTGATCCTCACAAGATCATCTCATCATTATCAAGAATACCATGGTGAACCTCCCGTGACCGCATCAAGATCAACCAACTTCTTTCCTCATTGAACCGGGGTTGCTTATTAGTCAGGTTTTTATTACTTTTGACCCATAGTGTGACCTACTATGAACTGGGCCCATATCCGCAGGTGCGGCTATCCATAGATTATACACTCTGCAGAGGTTAGTACAATGTACCCACACCACGGAACCCAAGTCCTCATACTCCCATTCGGGTGGACCAACGGTGTTCCGACAAAACCGATCTATTGCATGACACTCTCTCGGCCACTCCGACAAACTCCCCTTTGGGCTAAGTCATGGTGGCCCCGATGTCACCTCGTGACATCCAATGGCCACCGTCATGGCAAAACTAAAATTGTCCCAAACGGTGACAATAGTATACCATACAACAATGGGCACACAACGCTTATGGACACCTACCTGATTAGGGCAGCGTGCGCACATAACCTTCTCTCATTGGAGGCACCAGCAAGAGGCGGGACAATAAACACAATCAGGGCCCCCGATAAGGCAAGTGTGGCTGCACTGGTCAGCTCGATTCAATGGCACTATGACTCTGTCAGTAGGTGTTCAAGTTCGATTAAAGTCCGGTTTACTTGGATGCAAAGGATGCTGAGTCATAATAACATGATGAAATAATAATGAACATGAGCATGATATCAACATAAGAATAGATGAGCAACATAACCATATGAATCATTATCATCAACAACAATTCAATACTTAGACTACTAGATGCAGATGAACATGGCATAGCGATGATCATGCATACACAGATACTTTTCATAACTGACGATAATCATGCATCAGATGCACATCACTATCACTAGCATGACACAAATACCAGCATGAAATACGAGAACAATACTACTAGCAAATAACCATATAACTAACATAGTGCATAAAAGCATAGCATGATGATAAGCAGGGATCCACAAGCATAACCGAAACAACAACTTCAGTAGTAAATGAGCAAACTTTTATTAAATATTCAAGTAGAAAACATGGCTACAGCAAATCCATCATGCATGTTGTGGCTTTCCTAGGAATGAAGAGGTCACCGGGAAGAAGTGTGGAAGGATGAAGAAAAGATTCGCCGGAAACAGTTCTCTCCCGAAGGGGGCTATCTACGGGCAAGGGCAAAATGGTCATTTTCAGTTTGTGAAAACATTATTAAAATGGTACCAACATGACGGGCTCGACGAGATGAAGTAGTGGGCTTTGGAATCACCTCATTCAGAGTTATGGTTGATTAGATACGGCCGATTGAATGATATGGACTAATCTGTAAAATAAAAATTCACACACAGGCTCCAGGACGGTTAGATAGAAAGCGCATTCTGCTAGAATACACTTTTGAATCAGTGAAAACGTATTTCCAGATGAAGTAGTAGAAGAATACACTTTCAAAAAACGAAGATGTAATCACCTGAAGTGCGTCTCCACTCAAGTGACATGGCAAGGGCGGGGTCAACGCTTGTGCGACTGCCAGGTGGGGTCAACGGGAGGTGGGGCCCGCATGGCCTTCGTCTTCTTCAACCCAGTGCTAGCATGCGGGACAGAGGGAGCCGCGCGCGCCGGCGACGGCCCCCGACGGCTCGGGCCATCTCAGGCGAGGCTCCGGCAACCGTTGGACTCAAGAGGGACCGCCACATCCGTCTGGAGCAAAAGCAGGCGTCGGGGAGGCTTGGAGCGGCGGCGGCTTGCGGAGCAGAGAGCTCGGGCGGCGACGGCCGATCCTTGGGGTCACGGCCACACGAGCTCCGGCAGCGAGCTGGGAGGAAGGGAGGATCGCCGGAGTGAGGGTGTTCTTCTAGTAGTGGAGAAGAGGAGGGAGAGTCGCCGGCTTGCCCGAATTTAGGAGGAGGACCACAGCGGCCATGGTGGCGATGGCAGCCGAGGAAGTGCTCCGGGGCTCGGGTGAGTCGCTAGGGAGGGGTAGAGAGTAGTTGTGATGACAATGAGATGCTCGGGAGGGGCTTGGGTGGCCTTAAATAGCCAGGGCGACATGGTGCCCGAGCGCGGCCACGGTGACGCGTGCGCCGGTGCGCCGGCGTGAGCAGGCCATGCGGAGGGGAGGAGAGGCACATCCAGAGGCATAACGGAGGGGCAGGAGAGCTCAAGTGAGCGCGGGAAGTCACGGGTGATGCTCAAGCAAGCAGACGTGGTCTGTCCGCGGATGCGGCCTGCGCACCGCGTGGGAGGGGACAAGAGAGGGGAGGATAGGTCCAGGGGGAAGAGGACTGCTACGGTGAGCTGTTGAGCATGGCCGCACGTGCGAATGCGACGAGAAGAGGAGGGACCCGAGCTAATAGATACGCAGCTCGCGTCCATAGTATGCCAGAGCGGTGGTCACCGCGTGAACCGTGGCACCCAATGAGGGAGTCTTGGATTATGGGGTCCTCGGGCGTCCGGGCTATGGGACATGGGCCGAACTGATGGGCCGTGAAGATACAAGATGGAAGGCCTTCCCGTGTCCGGATGGGACACTCCTTTGCGTGGATGGCAAGCTTGGTGTCCGGATGTATAGTTTCCTTTCTCTCTAAACCGACTCTGTACAACCCTAGGCCCCTCCGATGTCTATAGAAACCGGAGGGTTTAGTCCGTATGGATGATAATAATCCTACATGCTAGACATCTAGGGTTTAGCCATTACGATCTCGAGTAGATCAACTCTTGTAACCCCTATACTCATCAAAGTCAATCAAGCAGGAAGTAGGCTGTTACCTCGATTAAGAGGGCCCGAACCTAAGTAAACATCGTGTCCCCCGTCTCCTATTACCTTCGACCCTCAAACGCACAGTTCGGGACCCCCACCCAAGATCGGCCGGTTTTGACACCGACACTGGTGCTTTCATTGAGATATCCACTATGCCGTCGACAGAAGGATCGATGGCTTGTTTGATCGCCAACAACGATGCTGTTTCCCGGGAGACCTTCCTCCCCGGTCAACTTTTTGTATTTGTCGGCTTCGCTTTCCGCGCCGATTCAGTTGGTCGTGTTGAGCAGATCAACAGCTACGCCCCCGGTCTTCAGATCAGATTCGGGAGCTTGAATTATGTCACCGATATCCGAGGAGACTTGATCTTCGAAGGGTTCGCGACCTCGACCACCGCTCTGGTCATAGATCCAGAGCAAACCACTGGGTCCGAAGAAGGGAGCCTGGAGTCCACCGCGCTCTCTGCAATTATGGAGCTTACTACCGGAGATCCCGAGGGGACTTTGTCATCGGCAAGCCTGAAGTCAACCCGGATTCCCCTTATCGTTGGAAAGCCGGACTCGTCCCCGGACGCTAATTCCGAACTCTCGAGGTCTATGACAGGTAAGCAAGACTAGGAGGCTTTCGCCCCGCCTAGCGCCAAAGACTTTTGTCTCCCCGTCCAATCCTCGCACTTATGCAAGGGTCTGGACTTAATGCGATCCCTCGCCATTACAGAGGAATCACTTCCGAACTACGCCCAGCACGGACTAGGGGCTGAGAGCGGGGAATTTTACGTCCCACCCACCACCCACTTGATAGCCATTGTCGTGGACTAAACCGACATGTTGGACTACGCCTCTGAAGACATTGACAGCATAAACAATGATGCCGGAGACGAACAAGGCCAAGACCCGCCGTTTACCGGACGTTGGACGACCACCTCCACATATGACGTGTATTTGGTGAACACACCCAAAGAGGATGATGGCGACGGCAGGAAGGATCCGGTTGAGGACAAGCCTGCTGAGACACCACCAAAGCGTCGACGTCAGTGGCACCGCTCGAAATAGCATCGCGAAAAAGACAACAATGCCGGCACCGGAGACAATAGCACTCCGGAGAATGCCGAAGACCCTGAAGCACCCGTCGAGCGAACATCCAAACAGGATGATTGGGAGGAGGGGCAAGTTAACCCTGACGATCCGGTCAGGAACGAGGACTGGGAGGATAGCAACTATTTACCAATCTCTGAGGATGATGTGAGCCTTGGTGATGAAGACTTCATCGTGCCATAGGAATCACTTGAGTAGGAGCGCTTTAGGCGCCAACTAATCGCTACTGCGAGAAGCCTAAAAAAGAAGCAGCAACAGCTCCAAGCCGAACAGGATACACTCAACAATAGATGGACCTAGGTCCTAGACGCCGAAGAGTATGGCCTTCAATGCCCTGCAAAGAGTTATCCGAAGAGTCAGCTACTACCACATTTTAACGACGAGGCCCTCAAGCCCATACCGTCAAGACATGACCGCGCTGATGAACCAGACCGACCACCACGTGGGCGAGATAAAGCGGTCACCTATGTCGAGCACCAACCCGCACCACCTCACCGTAGAGGCAGAGAGTCATTGGCTCCAGGATACACCTACGACCTACGACAGGACCTGGACAATAGAGCAGGCCAAGCTAGATCAATCTATGGATCAAGGGGGCGTGCCCCAATGCGAGAAGACGACCATCAGGCCTGGCGCGGCAGGAACAACCTCACCCGGGCCGAAAACCGCATACGGACTTCATCCGAACTGCGTCGTGACGTCACCTGATACAGAGGCGCCGCACACCCGTTATGCTTCACAGATGAGGTAATGGAGCACTAGTTCCCAGAAGGGTTTAAACCCATGAACATTGAATCATACGATGGAACGACAGATCCCACAGCAGGGATCGAAGATTTTCTTCTCCACATCCACATGGCTCGCGGTGACGATCTCCATGCCATCAAGTACCTCCCCCTAAAACTCAAGGGACCAACATGACACTAGTTAAACATCCTTCCAGAAAACTCTATTGGTATCTGGGAAGATTTGGAAGATTTCTTTAGAGACAACTTCCAAGGTACCTATATATGTTCGCCCCCCAGACGCTGATGACCTCAATCACATAGTCCGACAACCCGCAGAGTCAACCCGGAAACTCTGGACCAGGTTCTTAATTAAAAAGAACCAAATTGTCGGTTGTCCGGACACCGAAGCCCTTGCGGCCTTCAAAAACAGCGTCCATGACGAGTGGCTCGCCCGACACCTCGGCCAAGAAAAACCGAAGTCTATGGCAGCTCTCACCGCACTTATGACCCGCTTTTGCGCGGGAGAAGACAACCGGCTAGCTCGTAGAAGCAACAACACCAGCGACCCTGGCACCTCCGATGCCAGAGATGGCAACGGCAAGCCACGACACACCAAACACAAGCGTCAAAGCAACAACGAAGATATCGAAGACACGGTGGTCAACACCGGATTTAGTGGCTCTAAACCCGGTCTGCGGAAGAATACATTCAAAGGAAACAAAGATGGTCCATCTAGTTTAGACATAATACTAGATCGGCCTTGCCAGATTCATGGCACCCCTTACAATCCTGCCAATCATACCAACAGAAATTGTTGGGTCTTTAAACAAGCTGGTAAGCTAAACACCGAAGATAAGGGGAAAGGGCTGCCCAGCGAGGACGACGATGAAGAGCCTCGCCCACCGAACACAGGAGGACAGAAGAACCCCCCCCCCCAGGTAAAAACTATGAATATAATCTATGTCACTCATATCCCCAAGCGGGAGCGCAAGCGTGCACTAAGGGGTGTTTACGCCATAGAGCCAGTCGCCCCAAAATTCAACCCATGGTTGGCTTGCCCGATCACTTTTGACCGCAGAGACCATTCGACCAGTATCCGTCATGGAGGTTTGGCAGCAATGGTCCTCAACCCAATCATCGACGGATTCCACCTCACTCGAGTCCTCATGGACGGCAACGGCAGTCTTAACCTGCTGTATCAGGACACTGTCCGTAAAATGGGTATTGATCCGTCAAGAGTCAAACCCACTAAAACTACCTTTAGAGGAGTAATACCCGCCGTAGAGGCCTGTTGCACAGGGTCAATAACACTGGAAGTAGTCTTCGGCTCACTGGATAACTTTCGAAGGGAAGACTTGATCTTCGACATCGTCCCTTTCCGCAGCGGCTATCACGCACTGCTTGGACGGACCACGTTCGCCCGGTTCAATGCGGTCCCACACTATGCTCACCTAAAGCTCAAGATGCCCGGACCACGCAACGTCATAACAGTCAATGGAAACATGGAGCGCTCCCTCCACACTAAGGAGCATACCGCAGCCCTCGCAGCTGAAGTATAGGGCGACCTTATCAAGCCGAATACTACATCGGCAGCCAAGCCTACGGATACTGTCAAACGAGTCCGGTCTTCCCTGCAGAATGACAGTCCGGATCCTCCAGAGCTAGATTAGCAATTCGGCCTCCGTCAAAACCCCAACCTGATTGCGGCATACATACCGCGCATACATAACTACGCACTAAAAATACAATGGGCAAGGACGGAGGCACACTAAAAACAAAGTCCACAATACGGCTCGACCCTATCCGGACCCTCATATTCTTCATTTTTCCTCCTTATTTTTATTTTTCAGGTTCTTTACAACCCACTTCACTTTTCGATGGAACCAAGGGCCCTTTTCCAGGCCCCTAATGTATAATCGATCGTTGATCCACTCAAAGGATCATGCACCAAGGCGAAATGTGGCACAAACGTGTGGCAGAGTGTCCAAAGGATCTTCAAGATCACCTTTTCCTTTTCTAGGACCTGTATATAGCTTTCCCTTGTTCTCAAATTCTTGGCATGTAAAATCGCCTCGATGCTTATGGCATCCTCTGTAAAAATACATTTTGACGTATCAATCAAACCATAATGGAAATAGTTTCGCCCAACCCTGTTCGGCATTGGCTTATTTCCTTACCTGTATTTTCTCCTTATGTCAGATTGTCATATAGAGCTCGGCTTGATTTAAATCGCCAGGGGCTCTATCCGGCCACATATATTTTTTAAAAAAGAAGTCCGAACACTTTTATAGCATACTTCAGCATCCCGAATATGGCATTATATGCATCGGCTTCGAATCATGTCTTTGGTCAATAGTTGGGTTGCCCGGCTCCTATGGTTACCACCTTATGTTCCTCTTGTTCGGCTAAGGTAGTAAAGGAAGAACTACTGCGATTGTGTTTCTGGTTCGTTCGGTCAAACACCTTAGTAGAGAAAGCCGAAAACTAACTGTCATGGTACGGTGAGAGCTGGTCGGCTATTCGGCGACTTAATACAAATATATTGTGATTTTTTCCGTATTATACGAAGGACTGGCTTCGGTTCGGTCACACGCTTAAGGAATCCCAGTTCGGACAGCCGCATGTGCGCAAGGGGCTAGTTCTTAGCCCCATCGTCAAACTCCTATGGCTAAGTCAAAGTGCTAAAGCCGCATAGTCTGATTGCCTGGTTCTTTACGTAAGTCACCTCCTTTACAGACCAAGACGCTAGGCCAAGAGTGATTACACGTTATTATGAACACCCCCGTAGCATCTAGGTGGTGGTTGAAGCCGACGACTCGCAAACTTTCAGAATAATAAAATACGGTTGGACAGGAGGTATTGTTAGATGGGGGGCTCTGGCGAACCGGTAAGGTTCGAACACTGGGGTGCGCGCGAAGTCTTTCCCTCCTACCGATCTACGCTCAAGCTCGCTAGGATCTTGCGCACGAACTCACAACACAGAAAGAGACATGAGGTTTATACTGGTTCGGGCCACCATTGTGGTGTAATACTCTACTCCAGTGTGGTGGTGGTGAATTGCCTCTTGGGCTGATGATGAACAGTACAAGGGAAGAACGACCTCCTGAGGTTGGGGTGTTCTTGAGTTTGTGTTGCTGAGGAAGATCTGAACCAGTTCCGGATCAGTTGCCTCCTACTGTGGTGGCTAGTCCTATTTATAGAGGCCCTGGTACTCTTCCCAAATGTTGGGCGGTAAGGGAGCCAACAACAGCAGGCAAATTTGAAGGGGACAGCTAGTACAAGCTATCCTGACAAAAGTGGTCTTCGCCTGCGAAAAGCCCTGGGGTGACGCCGTCTTGGGCTCCACGATGACCTTCGCCTTGCCGTCCTCCTGGTCTTGGTCTCGTTGCACCAACATGGCAACCTTTGCCTGATGCCTCGGTACTCTTCGTCTGCGCTTGCTTCCGTAGCACCAAAGAGGAAACAAGGACTCTGCGCGCACCGGCGCCCGCCTGGCACGCGCCTGACGCCGTTCGTCATGGCTCATGTCACGAGTCCCTCGTGAGGTTTGCCCCGCCATGATATCTCCGCTTCTCGTGAGCCTGCCTGGCTAGGCCACTCTAGAGGAGGTCTTGTGTCGTCCGCCTCGCGAGGCTTGGACCCTCGCGAAGGTCTTGGATGCCTTGTTGATGAAGATGGGCCGTACGGCCCGCAGCGTAGTGATACGTCTCCAACGTATCTATAATTTTTGATTGCTCCATGCTATATTATCTACTGTTTTAGGTAATATTGGGCTTTATTATCCACTTTTATATTATTTTTGGGACTAACCTATTAACAGGAGGCCCAACCCAGATTCGCTGTTTTATGCCTATTTTAGTGTTTCGAAGAAAAGGAATATCAGACGGAGTCAAAACGGAACAAAATCAACTCGAGAAGTTATTTTTGGAAGGAAAGCCACCAGATAGACTTGGACTCTACGTCAGATGATACGGGAGCTGGCCACGACGGTGGGGGCGCGCCCACCCCCCTGGGGCGCGCCCCCTGCCTTGTGGGGCCCCCGCAGCTCCACTGACGTACCCCTTGCACCCATATATACCTACGTATCCTAAAACTTCCAGAAGAGAGATTAGATCGGGAGTTCCGCCGCCGCAAGCCTCTGTAGCCACCAAAAAGCTCTCGGGACCCTGTTCCGGCACCCTGCCGGAGGGGGGAACCCTCACCGGTGGCCATCTTCATCATCTCGGCGCTCTCCATGACGAGGAGGGAGTAGTTCACCCTCGGGGCTGAGGGTATGTACCAGTAACTATGTGTTTGACCTCTCTCTCTCTCTCTCTCTCTCTCTCTCGTGTTCTTGATTTGGCACGATCTTGATGTATCGCGAGCTTTGCTATTATATTTGGATCTTATGTTTCTTCTCCCCTCCACTCTCTTGTAATGGATTGAGTTTTCCCTTTGAGGTAATCTTATCGGATTGAGTCTTTAAAGATTTGAGAACACTTGATGTATGTCTTGCCGTGCTTATCTGTGGTGACAATGGGATATCACGTGCCACTTGATGTATGTTTTGGTGATCAACTTGCGGGTTTCTCCCATGAACCTATGCATAGGGGTTGGCACACGTTTTCATCGTGATTCTCCGGTAGAAACTTTGGGCACTCTTTGAGGTTCTATGTGTTGGTTTGAGTAGATGAATTGAGATTGTGTGATGCATATCATATAATCATACCCACGGATACTTGAGGTGACATTGGAGTATCTAGGTGACATTAGGGTTTTGGTTGATTTGTATCTTAAGGTGTTCTTCTAGTACGAACTCTAGGGCTGTTTGTGACACTTATAGGAATAGCCCAACGGATTGATTGGAAAGAATAACTTTGAGGTGGTTTCGTACCCTACCATAATATCTTCGTTTGTTCTCCGCTATTAGTGTCTTTGGAGTGACTCTTTGTTGCATGTTGAGGGATAGTTATATGATCCAACTATGTTATTATTGTTGAGAGGACTTACACTAGTGAAAGTATGAACCCTAGGCCTTGTTCCATACCATTGCAATAGCGTTTACGCTCATTTTTATCGCTTGTTACCTTGCTGTTTTTATATTTTCATATTACAAAGACCTATATCTACCATCCGTATTGCACTTGTATCACCATCTCTTCGCCGAACTAGTGCACCTATACAATTTACCATTGTATTGGGTGTGTTGGGGACACAAGAGACTCTTTGTTATTTGGTTGCAGGATTGTATGAGAGAGACCGTCTTCATCCTACGCCTCCTATGGATTGATAAACCTTAGGTCATCCACTTGAGGGAAATTTGCTACTGTCCTACGAACCTGTGCACTTGCAGGCCCAACAACGTTTACAAGAAGAAGGCTGTGTAGTAGACATCACGTAGCCACGCCATGGGCCGCAGGAAGGCAAGTCTGGGGACACCCGTTCCCAGAACGCCGACAGTAGCCCCCGGGCCCAAGGCGCACTCGGGCTTGGCTTCGCGGCGAAGCCAAGGGTCAAGTTCGGAATGCCGCGGGACCCGAAAGCCTGCGGCCTCGATCGACGCATGGCGGTTGATTGGACGTGGGCGTCTCCGCTTCCCCACGCTGCCTCGGCGACTGCATGATTTGACCAGTCCCTGCGACATGCAAGGAAAAACATCATTATCTGCGATCATGGGAGACACCGTTTGGCCTTCCCTCGCTATAAATGGGGAGGAGAGCGGAGCCCCCGCGGCCCATCTTCTCCTTGCTTGCTTCGTCCTCCTCGCTCCACCGCTGACAGTGCCATTGATGGTGTCGCGAAAGAAGTTCTCTACCACCGAGAAAGGGAAGGACCCTCGCGAGGGCCCTGGCTCCCCGGCGCCCAAACGCGGCCATGTCTGCCCGCGCGAGCACGCCGCGACCCCCGCCGTGACCCACCGTCAAGGTGGCGCCACGGCGCGCGGCGGGGATCGTCCCATCCTTGGTGGTCCAGCTGACGAGGGGAGGCACGCGATGGTGGCGCGGCCTCCCCGCCCGCGCTTCCATTCTGCTGAGGTGTCGCCGGAGTTCGTCGTCTGGTCGGAGAGCCCTCCTGGCAACTGGCTCCAACTTCCGCGCTTCTTCGTCGGCGAACTGCCGGCCTCTGGTCTGGGCGGGCTCTGGCTGCAGGGGGACGGCTGCTGCAGCAGGGCCTCCTGGGTCGCGGTCGAGACCTCCACCGCGGGCAACATAGCCCTGGCTCGTGGCTGGCAGACGTTCGCCCGCGCGCGCGGCCTGGGCAGGCGATGCACCATTCATTTCAGGTACGACAGTGAGTCGACCCTCTATGTGAGGGTGTTTGGGGAGGATGGTCACCGCGTCGGGTGCTGCCCCGAAGCGAACGACGGCGAGGAGGTGCTCGGCCTTGGTGACGGCCGTGATAAAGACGAGGGCGAGCCCGCCTTCGGCGGCGGCCACATCTCCTCTAGTTACGGCAGCTCTTTCTCCGGTGACAGCTCTAGCAGCGGTGGCTACGACCAGCCGCCGCGCCCGCTTCAAAGGAGGCAGCGGGTCATCTCACCGTCACGCCTCCATGAAGCGCGAGGTGGGGTCTGGCTAGGCTTGGGGCGTCGCCAAGGGCCTGCCTCCGCGGAATGCTGAAACGTTACTTTTTCTTAGCCTTTTCTTTCTTTTCTGCTTCAGAAAACGAAATCCAGTATGTGCCCAGAGGGGCGTGTATTGAACTGTGGTTCTTTTGTTAATGCATTGTGCAAATCATTCTCATGCCGTGTTGTTATTTTGCGCAAAGATAACTTAAGCTGGCGCGCTTAGGAAACCCTTTCCCTAGCACGGTGTTCGCATTGCTCAGAAACTGCAAAAAAATCGTTAGGGGGTGTACCGAAGACCTGCCGTCCACCCAAGCCCTAACTGGGCACTTTGCATCGCGGTACCTGAGGGGCACGGATTTAGGAAAGGTGTGCCAACTTCCGAGCTCGAACGAGGGTGGCTCGTGAAAAGGCAACGAGAAGAGAAACGCTCGCGAGGGCACTTGCCTAGCCCCCTCGCGAGACATGCGAGAGAGAGGGTAAAAGCAAACCGGAGCCGAAAAAAGAAACAGTGAAAGGCCGGGGAACCAAATTATCAACAAACGCCAAGAGCAACTCTGATTAAGGAAAAGCGAGCCAACTTCGGAAAGCAAATGAAAAGCCGCGTCCGACACCTAATCTAGTCTTCAAGTCTTCTCACCAGCGCGGAGCTAAGTGCTGTCCACTAGGCATGGGAGGGAGCCCCAGGGCCTGAGGCCGGCGCTCCTGAGACTCCGGGGCGTGTACAGGCCCAACTCATTATTACGTGAGAGTGTCACGGGCGGCGATTCTTCACGGGCACCGGGCCTTCTTCACAGGCTCTGGGCCTTTCTTCTCAGGCTCTGGGCCTTGATTCTCAGGCTCTGGGCCTTGCTTCATAGGTAAAATATCCGGTGGTGTTGGATGTTCTAGGCATTCTGGATGGGTGTTCCATCCTGCGTCTCCAGGCGCACTGCACCGGCCTGGAGACATGAACGACCCGGAACGGGCCCTCCCACATGGGCGAAACCTTGTGTAACACTTCCCTGGAGAGGACCCGCCTCAGGACGAGGTCGCCTACCTCGAGCGTTCTGGAGCGGATGTTGCGGCAATGGTAACGTCGCAGAGCTTGTTGGTAGTTTGCCGCCCTCAATGCGGCTTCGCGATGGCGCTCCTCCCCTAGAACAAGATCCATCCCCCGCGTGGCGTCCTGCTGCGCTTTGTCGAACGCCAGGACCCGCACGGAGCGATGCCTGACCTTGTGAGGGAGGACTGCTTCAGCTCCATAGACGAGGAAGAATGGAGTCTCGCCCGTTGGCTTGGTGGCCGTGGTATGAATGGACCACAACACGGACTGGAGTTCGTCGTGCCAGCCCCTGTTGCAGGCCTCTAGCTTCTTCTTGAAGGTCCTGGTCTTGAGGCCCCTCAGGACCTCAGCGTTGGCGCGTTCGTCTTGACCATTGCTCCTGGGGTGAGCCACCGAAGCGTAGCAAATCTGCGTTCCAAGGTTAGCACAGTAGGTTTTGAAGAGGTTACTAGTAAACTGCGAGCCGTTATCTGTGATGATGCGGTTGGGGACCCCGAAGCGGCTCACGAGGCCCTTGATGAACTTGACAGCAGAGCCGGACGGAATGGTACGGATGGCTTCCACTTCTGCCCACTTGGTGAACTTTTCAATAGCGACGTAGAGGTAGCGGTAGCCCCCTGGCGCCCGTGGGAATGAGCCCAAGATGTCCAGCCCCCAGACTGCGAATGGCCACGTGAGCGGAATGGTTTGGAGGCCTTGAGCAGGATGGTGGATCTGCTTGGCATGGAATTGGCAAGCTTCACAAGACTTCACCAACTTGGCTGCATTGTTGAGCGTTGTGGGCTAATAAAATCCGCTACGGAACACCTTGCCGACGAGGGTCCGTGACGATGAGTGATGTCCGCAGTCCCCGCCGTGTATGTCAATTAGCAGAGCCATTCCTTGATCGCTAGAGACGCAGCGCAGTGTGACGTCGTTCGGCCGTTTCCTGTACAACTCGCCTTGTTGAATGTAGTATGCTGTGGCCTGTCGGGCCACGCGCTCTGCGTCTTCTTCCTTCTCCGGCAACGTCCCGTGCATCAGGTACTCCTTGAATTCCTTGGTCCAGCATTCCTCCTGGGGCTCGAGCGCCAAGAGTAACCGAGCTCCTGAGGTTGGGCCACAAGCTGGGGCTCCCGTGGCTGGGGGGCGTGGGAGCTCCTCCCGAGGTTGAGTTCTGCTTGAAAGAGGTGGCGTAGCTGACGACTTGAAGAGCCGCTCTTCGAAGACGCCGGGCTCTTGCGGTTGCCGCTTGGACGCTCTCTTGGCGATGTCGTCGGCTTCCTTGTTGGTACCCCGGGGCACGTGCTGCAGCTCTAGGCCCAAGAACTGCTTTTCCGTCTGGCGCACCTCCGCAAGGTAGGCCTCCATGTGCTTGTCCTTCGGCTCATACACTTTGTTGGAGAAGTTGACGAGGAGTTGCGAGTCACCCTTGACGGTAAGACGCTTCACCCCCAAAGTTGCCGCGGCCTTCAGGCCAGCTATGAGGCCCTCATATTCTGTGATATTGTTGGTGACCTTCTCGCCGTGTTGGAAAAAGAGCTGCACAACGTAGTAAAGCTTGTCCTGAGTGGGCGAGATGAGCACCGCTCCAGCCCCCGCTCCCTGGTGCGCGAAGGCGCCATCGAAATACATGACCCAGCCGTCTGGTGCCTCACTCCCTAGGGAGGTGGACCAGTCTTCTCCTTCCTTGAAAGCTGGGGCATCGGTCCATTCTGCCACAAAATTGGCAAGCACGGCTCCCTTGATGACCCTGGTGGTGCTGAACTCCAGCTGGAACGCTTGCAGCTCGATGTTCCATTCAGCAACTCTTCCAGCCGAGTTCGGGCTCCTGAGCACCCTCTCCAATTGGTAAGATGAGACGACCTTGATGGATGGCCCTGAAAGTAGTGCCGCAGCTTGCTCGAGGCCACCAAGAGTGCAAGCAGGAGCTTTTGCGGCATGGGGGTAGCGTGCTCTTGCGTCCCGCAGTACGGTGCTGACGAAGTACACCGGATGCTCGATGAGGGTTGGTGCACTGTTGAGGCTCGGGTCTTGCGGAGATTGTGGCGTATCCTGGGGCGGAGAACTTCCTGAGACTCGGCCATCCTTAGGAGCTTTCGTGATGCTGCCCTGTCGAGCTTGGTCTTCTGCCGCTGATTGTTCTGGCGCACCTTCTTAGTCCTGCACTACATCAACTCTGGCTTGGCGCATGACTCCCTTGTCTTGGCGCTCCTCCCGGACCGCCACGAGTGCCGCGCTGGCGGAGTATGGGGTGGCGTCCAGGTAAAGCACTAGAGGCTCGAGAGGCCATGGTGCCACCATCACCGGGGGGCTGGTGAGGTATTTATTGAGTTCTTGGAAGGCCCGGTCGGCCTCCGGGGTCCACTCGAAGGGACCCTTCTTCTTCATGAGCTTAAAGAAGGGTAAGGCGCGCTCGCCTAGCTTGGAGATGAAACGCCCTAACGTGGTCACCCGCCCTGCTAGCTTCTGCATCTCCTTGAGGCTCTATGGTGGGCTCATGTCTTCAATGGACATAATCTTCTCCGGGTTCGCCTCGATCCCTCTGTGGGATACGAGGAACCCTAGTAGCTTGCCGGAGGGGACACTGAACACGCACTTCTTCGGGTTAAGCCTCAGGTTCACCCGACACAAGCTTTCAAAGGTCTCCTCCAGGTCTTGAGTCAATGTCCTTGCCTCACGAGATTTGACTACTATGTCGTTGACATAGGCCCCTGTGTTCCTCCCAAGCTGCCGCCCCAAGGCGATGTGTATCAATCGCTGAAAGGTTGCGCCCACATTGCGGAGGCTGAAGGCATGCAGGTGTAGAAGTACACCCCACATGGGGTCAAGAAGGTTGTCTTATCCACATCCTCCACCGCCATCTTGATCTGATGGTATCCAGAGAATGCATCCAGGAAACATAGCAGGTCGCACTCGGTGGTGGAGTCGACAATTTGATCGATGCGCGGAAGAGGGAACGGATCTTGGGGGGCAGGCTTTGTTGAGGTTGGTGAAGTCGATGCACATCCATTCCTTCCCACCTTTCTTCGGCACCACGACGGGGTTCGCCAGCCAATCAGGGTATCGAACTTCTCGAATGGTGCCAGCCGCCTCTAGCTTGCGTGTCTCTTGGACGATGAAGGCCTGCTTTTCGGCGGATTGCCGTCTCACCCGCTGCTTCACGGTGCGCATGTTGGGGCACACCCTTAGATGATGTTGGATCACCTCTCTCGGGACCCCTACCAGCTGATTGGGCTCCCACGCGAATATCTCCTTGTTCGCGCGCAAAAACCTCACCAAGGCTTCTTCATGTCCCGGGTCAAGACTGGTTCCTATGGTAAAGGTGGCTCCCGAAGACCCGTCCTCGTCAACAAGCACCTGCTTGGTCTCCGCCTTGTCTTGGGTGAACAACTGCTTCTTCTTGACGGGCGCGGTCTCCTTGGCCTCGGACATACTAGCGCCGGCCGGCTGCGCCGCTGCTGCGGCCTTGAAGGCGAGCCTGAGCACCGTCACTGCCTCCTTAGTGTCCCCCTTGATGGTGAGGAAGCCCTTGCTCCCTGGCATCTTCATGAGGTTGTAGGTCGGGTGAGTCGCCGCCATGAACTGAGCAAGAGCCGGGTACCCGAGTATGGCATTGTACGGGAGACAAATGCGGGCGATGTCGAAGTCCACCAGCTCAGTGCGGTAGTTGTCGCGTGTGCCGAAGGTGACGGGGAGGCGGATCTGCCCCAGAGAGTGGGCAGCTCCGCCGCCTACTCCTGAAAAAGGCTTGCTGAGGTTGAGCCTCTCGGGCGGCACGTGAAGGAGACTGAAGGCTTCCACGGAGAGCAAGTTGAGGACAGCACCGCCATCTATGAGGGTCTTGGTAATGGCCACGTTCCAGATGGTAGGTGTATAGAGCATTGGGAGTATGCCGGAGCAGGTGGTGGAGCCAGGGTGGTCTTCCGAGTCGAAGGTGAGGTCGGCCTCCAGCGAAGCCCAACTCGCCGGAGCCCCCGAGGGCTTGGAGGCTGCTCCAATCTGACGGAGGAAGGGCTTGACGTGGCGATCTGAAGGCGGTGCTTGGGAGCCACCTAGCAGCGCGGTGACTGCATGGTGCGCCGGTGCCGCGTAACGCGCGACAAAGAGGCTGCGAAGTTCTTCCTAGGACGCCACCGTGGATCCTGGGAGGTTGAGCGGCCAGACGCGTGGCTTGCCAGCGAGGGCCATGGGGAACCAGTTGGCCATGATCTTGTCGTCGCCTCCAGCTTGAATGACGGCCTCCTTGCATGCCAGCAGGAATGGCGCCGGATCTGCCGCGCCGTTGTAACGCGGCAGCATCTCTGGCTTGAAATTGGTCGGCCACTACACTCCCCGCGGGGCGGGAGCCAGGGCTCGGTACCCGGACTCCCTGCTATCGGCGTCGGTCGCAGAAGCGGATGGCGGTGCTCCTGCCATGGGAGCGAATAGCGGCAGCATAGGGCGCAAATTGGCGGAGGGGAGCTCCGGCGCACCCCTACCTGGCGCGCCAAATGTCAGATGGGGGCTCCGGCGAACCAGTAAGGTTTGAACACTGGAGTGCGCGCGAAGTCTTTCCCTCCTACCGATCTACGCTCAAGCTCGCTAGGATCTTGCGGACGAACTAGACGAACTCACAACACAGAAAGAGACACGAGGTTTATACTGGTTCGGGCCACCGTTCTGGTGTAATACCCTACTCCAGTGTGGTGGTGGTGAATTGCCTCTTGGGCTGATGATGAACAGTACAAGGGAAGAATGACCTCCTGAGGTTGGGGTGTTCTTGAGTTTGTGTTGCTGAGGATTATCTGAACCAGTTCCAGATCAGTTGCCTCCTACTATGGTGGCTAGTCCTATTTATAGAGGCCCTAGTTCTCTACCCAAATGTTGAGCGGGAAGGGAGCCAACAACGGCGGGCAAATTTGAAGGGGGATAGCTAGTATATGCTATCTTGACAAAAGCGGTCTTCGCCTGCGAAAAGCCCTGGGGTGACGCCATCTTGGGCTCCATGATGACCTCCGCCTTGCCGTCCTCTTGGTCTTGGTCTCGTTGCATTAAGACGTTGCATTAAGATGGCAACCTTTGCCCGATGCCTCGGTACCCCCGTTCCTAGAATGCCGACAGGTATGTAGTTCGGATAAAAGCATAAATATATTACAAAGCTTGGGTTTATAACACAACGTCTGGGTAGTTCGGATACATTCACCCGAATATAATATCCTTCGAGCATTAACCCTCTATCAAACGGGCACCCTCTAGGACGTCATCAAAATAGCACTCTGGCTTGCGGTGGTCAGGTCACTTGGGGATGACTTTGTCATCAAAATACCTTTTCCTTTCCATCTTCTTCTTCTCCACCTCTCTTCTTTTCTTGTTCTCCTTTTTCTTTCTCCTCCTCCTCCTCCTCCTCCTCCTCCTCTTCTTCTTCTTCCTTTCCCTTTCCCTCTTCCTCTTCTCCACCTCTCCTCTTTTCTTCTTCTCCTTTTTCTTTCTTCTCCTCCTCCTTCTTTCCTCTTCTTCTACTTTTTTTCATCTTTCTTCTTCCTCTTTTATTTATCTAAGCCTAAAGCTAAGTCTAGACAAACTAAAAGTAATCTAAACTAAACTAAATATAAAACTAAACTAAATCTAAAACAAAACTAAAAGTAATCTAAACTAAACTAAATATAAAACTAAACTAAATCTAAAACAAAACTAAAAGTAATCTAAAATAAAAAATTGAAAAAACAAAAAAAGGAGAATAGGGGCTCACCTTCGAGGGCACAGGGGCGCGGGGGCGACGCTGGTGCAGGCAGCGGGCGGAGGAGGCGCAGGGCGGCGTGCGGAGGAGGCGCAGGGCGGTGGGCGGAGGAGGCACAACGGCGCCGTGCGGCGGCGGCAGGGTGGGGCGACGGGGTGGTGGCGGCGGGGTGGGGCAGTGCTCGACGGCGGGGGGGATGGTGCGGTGCGGGCCTAGGCGGCGGTGAGAGAGAGGGAGGAGGGTGGGGCGACGCTGATGCGGGCGGCGGGCGGAGGGGGCACAGGGCGCCGGGCGGCGGCGGGGTGGGGTGGTGGGGTGGGGCGGTGCGGGGCTCGGCGGCGGCGGTGCGGGGTGAAAAAGAGTTGGGGGCGCGGAGAGAGAGAGAGAGAGAGAGAGAGAGAGAGAGAGAGAGAGAGAGAGAGAGAGAGAGAGAGAGAGAGAGAGAGAGAGAGAGAGATGGGGCCGGAGAGAGTTGGGGCGCGGGGTGAGATAGGGCACGTTCTTTACCGTCCGCCAGCGGACGACAAAGGTCCAGTAGGCAGACGACAAAGAAGTTTGCCCTACGTCCATTAGACCCACATCCAGTGGGGCCCAGCTGAACTCTTTGCCGTCCGCCTTCTGGGCCTTTGCCGTCCGCTGGCGGACGGTAAAGAAGTGGCTGATGGCAATCGCCAATTTGCCGTCTGCTTCCTGGAAGCAGATGGCAAAGCCCTTCTTTGCCGTCCGCAAGCTGACGGCAAAGAACAGGCAGACGGCAAATCTGCTGTTTCCAGTAGTGACACTTGTAGTTTGAGTTTATCTTCCTACATGGGTTAGTCTTGCAAGGAAGAGCACTTGTGTATCCAAAATGACAATCTTGAAACTTGATACCAAATGAAATTTGATATATAGAAATTGTCAAAGGATATGTTGAGTGGATGCTTCCTTGTATTCAACAACCATATAGTAGGAACTTGGTGATGTAGAGATTGCTCAAAATGTGAGTGGCTTGCAATCTCATGGATTTGGACTCATGCAAGTACCTACAAGGGTTAGATAACATGCAGGGGTACAAATATAGATCCAAGACATATGACTATCATCATAAGGGAAATATCAAGGATTAGTCATAAAGGCTAATGCCTTGCATGTATCCAAATGGAGTTTCTACTCCAAGTTCGAGGCATCAATGATGTTCAATTCACCTCTCAAACGACAAAATATTTTCTCATCAAGCGGTTTGGTGAATATATCCGCCAATTGCTTATCATTACGAACATGCTTAAGATTGATATCTCCTTTAGCAACATGATCTTGAATAAAATGATGACAAACTTCAATGTGCTTAGTTCGAGAATGTTGCACGGGATTGTGAGCAATCTTAATAGCACTCCCATTATCACAAAGCAATGGAACATGTTTCACATGTATCCCATAATCCTTAAGAGTTTGGGTCATCCAAAGTAATTGAGCACAACATGATCTGGCGGCAATCCATTCCGCTTCGGCGGTGGATAAGGATACCATGTTTTGTTTCTTGGAGGACCAAGACACAAGAGATCTACCAAGAAATTGACAAGTACCTGAAGTGGACTTTGTATCAACCTTGTCAGCGGCATAGTCCGAATCAGAGTAGCCAACAAGATTAAAAGATGACCTCTTAGGGTACCAAATGCCAAAATTTGGTGTATGAATTAAGTATCTCACTATCCTTTTCACAGCCTTAAGATGACATTCTTTGCGGCCGCTTGATATCATGCACACATGCATACACTTAGCATAATATCGGGACGGGAGGCACATAGATATAAGAATGAACCAATCATAGAGCGTTAAACCTTTTGGTAAACCGGTTTGCCATCCTTAGTCAAGTCAAGATGTCCACTAGTAGGCATGGCTGTTTTCATACCTTTGCTTTCCTGCATGTTGAACTTCTTGAAAAGGTCCTTGTTATACTTTGTTTGAGAAATGAAGGTACCTTCCTTAGTTTGCTTGATTTGCAAACCAAGAAAGAATTTAAGTTCACTCATCATAGATATCTCAAACTTCTCCGACATTAGCCTTCCAAACTTTTCACTAAAATGAGGGTTAGTCAAACCAAATAAGATATCATCCACATAAATTTGGCACCCAAATAATTCACCATTAAGCCTTTTAGTAAAAAAGTGTAGAATCAATTTTCCTAATTTCGAAGTCTTTTTCAATAAGGAATTTGGTCAAGCATTTATCTAGGAGCTTGTTTAAGACCATAAAGAGCTTTGTGTAGTTTGTAAACATGATTAGGTTTCTTGGGATTAACAAAGACGAGAGGTTGTTTAACATAAACTTCCTCCTCAATTTCACCATTTAAAAAGGCACTTTTAATGTCCATGTGGTATAAGGTGATATCATGGTGATTGGCACAAGCATGTAAGATGCATCTGGACTCAAGTCTAGCAACGGGGGCATATGTCTCACCATAGTCCATACCTTCGACTTGAGTGTAGCCTTGGGCGATGAGACATGGCTTGTTGTGTATAACTTGTCCATCCTCATCTTGCTTATTCTGAAACACCCACTTGGTTCCAATGACATTGTGATTGTCGTCCGACTTTTCTACCAATGTCCACACTTGATTCCTCTCGAAATTGTGTAGCTCTTAATGCATAGAGTTCGCCCAATCTGGATCATCAAAAGCTTCTTCAACCTTTATAGGTTCAATACTAGAAATGAATGAGTAATGTTCACCAAAAGTTTGCCAAATGAGTTTTAGAGCGAGTAATTCTCTCGGTTTGAATAGCATCAAAGATTTGTTTGACGGGCTGATCTCTTGACACTCTTGCTCTAACTCGTGAGAGCTTTTGTTTGGGTCGGGGTGGAACATCCTCTTCATTATCTTCTTATTCTTGTCCTTCTTCATTGTTGTTGGCGTTGTTCTTCTCTTGTGGAGGTGGAGAAGGAGGACGATAAGGTTCATCTTGTTGCAATTCCTTGTTTCCTTCATCTTGACGTGTTCCACTTGTGGATGCCTCCAAGTCAACTTGTGGTTCACCTTGTCGTGAAGTTGAGGCTTCCACTTGAACGGACAAGGTACTCTCCTTCACTTCAATTGGGTGAATCTTGCTAATAGACAAGTCTTTAATTGCTTCCAAAGGATCTTTATCTTCTACATCAGTTGGCAGTTGCTCTACTTGCGAGCCGTTAGATTCATCAAACTTCACATCTACCGTTTCTTCAACCTTTCGGGTGAAATTGTTGTAGACATGGTAGGTGTGAGAGTTTGAGCCATAACCGAGTAGGAAACCTTCATGAGATTTTGGGGCAAATATCGAACCACGATGCTTATCAAGAATGTATAACTTTGAGACGAGTACTCAAAAGTATCCAACTTGGGGTTTGTTACCGGTGAGAAGCCCATATGCCATCTTGCCGAGAAGCTTGTGAATATATAGTTGATTTGTTGCATGACAAGTTGTCTCAACCGCTTCCGCACAAAGTGTTTTGGCGTCTTCTATTCATCAAGCACCATTCTTGCCATCTCAATAAGTGTCTGGTTCTTCCTCTCAACAACTCCATTTTGTTGAGGTGTGTACGTAGCCGAGAACTCATGTGAAATCCCTTCTTCATCAAGAAAGGTATCCACATTAGCGTTCTTGAACTCCCTTACATTGTCGCTTCGAACCTTCTTGATCTTCACTTCAAATTGATTTTGGGCCTTCCTAGCGAAGTTCTTGAAGATCTTCTGGACCTGCAATTTATCATCAAGAAAGAACACCCATGTAAATCTTGAAAAATCATCAACATTGACCAATCTGAATGAGTTACCATCGAGACTCTTGTAGGCGTTGGGACCAAAATGATCCATATGAAGTAGCTCGAGCGGTCTTCTCATGGTCATGATTTTCTTCACGGGATGACTTCCTCCAACTTTTTTTCCTGCTTGACAAGCACTGCAAAGTCTATCCTTGTCAAATATGACATCTTTAACACCAAGGATATGATCACCTTTAATAAGCTTATCAAGATTTAGCATGCCCACGTGACCTAAGCTTCTATGCCACAACCAACCTTTAGAAGATTTAGCAATTAAGCAAGTTCTAGGCTGACCTCTTTTAGTGAAGTCAACAATATATAGATCAACTCTACGTATACATGTAAAGACCATATTATGATTGTCTCTTCGAAACACTTGTCAATCTAGTTTAGTGAATAGAACATTGAAACCAAAATCGGGTAGTCTAGACACGAAAAGTAAATTGTAGCCAAGAGATTCTACGAGAATAACATTTTGGATAGAGCTGTCATGTGAGATGGCCACCTTACCAGGCCCAACCACCTTACCCTTGGAGTTATCACCAAAAGTGACATACTTTCTGAGACCATCATTTTCAGCAAGCTCTTGAAACATATCCTTGTCTCCGGTCTTGTTATCGGTACATCCATTATCAAGAACCCATTCCTTTCCTCCAGCCATGTAACCAGGAATGTTAGCCATAAGACCAAAGTGTCTCATTGACTCATCAAGATCAAAGTCACTGTCATCATCCTCATCATAATATCCATGTTCAACATTGTCTTGTGATTGATCATCACCTAGAGAGAGTGATTCATTAGATTTATGACCATAACAATGTGCATCTTTATGAATTCTATTTATATTGACTTCAGAAATGATGCTACTAATGACTCCAACATCTCCTTTGGCACACATGAGGTCACGAAGCTCAAATAGACAATCACCAAATTTAGGATCACTAGGATTCATTTTATGAAAAGCAATGGACTTTTGAAGAATCTCACCTAGATTTTTCAAGGAATAGTTTGTAAAGCGCTCCTCAAGGTATCTCCATATGGTATAAGCACATTCAAATGTAGGCCAGCATCAATAGTTCTAAAATTGCGGGTCATGTCAAGATACTCATCGGGGGTAGGATGCAAGAGATCAATAGGAGGCGCACAAGGGCTAGCAATATACTTGTTCAAATTATATTCATTGAAAATCTCAAGCATCTCATTTTTCCAAGCACTATAGAACTCTCCGTCAAGCATAGGCACTCTACATCTAATACTACCAATCATAGACTCACCCATCTTCTTCCAATGGTGATTAAACCAAAGCAATGGAGACCAAGGCTCTGATACCAATTGAAAGGATCGAGAAGAGGTGTCTAGAGGCGGTGATTAGACCCTCAACAAGCAAAAGTGGCAGTTTTTAAGTTCTTCAAGTTAAGGTAGAGTTTTAGCACAAGTTTAAGCATTCACAATACATTTCAAGCAAGCACGACAAGATATGAGCAGCAGAAAGAGTAAAGCATGCTAATTGGAAGAAAGTAAAGGGATGGGATTGGAGTGTGCATACGCAGTGTAGACATGGAGATTTTTGGCGTGGTTCCGATAGGTGGTGCTATTGAATATCCACGTGGATGGATACTTCAACCCACGAAGGGTAACAGTTGCGTGAGTCCATGGAGGGCTCCACCCACCAAAGGTCCACGAAGAAGCAACCTTGTCTATTCCACCATGGCCATCGCCCACGAAAGACTTGCCTCACTCGGGTAGATCTTCACCAAGTAGGCGATATCCTTGCCCTTACAAACTTGGTTCAAATCCACAATCTTGTCGGAGGCTCCCAAGTGACAACTAACCAATCTAGGAGAAACCACTCTCCAAAAGGTAATAGATAGTGTGTTGATGATGAACTCCTTGCTCTTGTGCTTCAAATGATAGTCTCCCCAACACTCAGCTATCTCTCATAGATTTGGCTATGGTGGAAAGATGATTCGGGTGGAAAGCAACTTGGGGAAGGCTAGAGATCAAGATTCTTGTGGTTGGATTGGAATGTCTTGGTCTCAACACATGAGTAGGTGGTTCTCTCTCAGAAAATGAGTAGTGGAAGTGTAGGCACGTTCTGATGGCTCTCTCACAAATGGAGAAGGGGTGGAGAGGTATATATAGCCTCCACAGAGAATCCAACCATTACACACATTTGACCCAACTTGGTCAGACCGAATAGACGAACTCGGTGAGACCGATTCAGTTCAAAATGTGAACGTTAGGAATCTCGGTGGGACCGACATGATCAACTTGGTCGAACCGATGTGCTAGGTCTAGGGTAAAACCTCATCTCGGTGAGACCGATTGCATGAACTCGGTGAGACCAATTTTAGCACAGAGCAAATAGAGAGTTGGTCAAGCAAACTCGGTGGGACTGATTGCACATTTTGGTGAGCCCTAAATAATTACAACAGGAAACAAAGAGTTTGCAAGGCCATATCGGTGAGACCGAGATCCGTATCGGTGAGACCGAATTGTCTATGGTTTCTGGCAGTGGCTATGTCATCTGAACTCGGTGGCGCCGGATAGATCAAATTGGTGGTGCCGAGTTTGACTTTGGGTTTTGGACGTATTTTGAAATGAGAATGTGACTGGGGTTTTTGGAGAAATATCACTAAGCACATTGAGCAAGCAGACCGTTAAGCAACACCTCATCCCCTTTTAATAGTATTGGCTTTCCTATGGACTCAATGCGATCTTGGATCACTAAAATGAAAATAAAGAGTCTTGAGCTTTTGCCAATCTTTGTCCTTAGCGTTTTGAAGGGGTTCCACATCCTCTTGTCCTGGCCACGCCATTGTTGAACTCATCTGAAATATACTAGATAAAAGCATTAGTCCAACAAGAGATATGTTGACATTAATTACCATAATCACCCCAAAATTACTCATACTATCATATGCACAAACTTTTGATGTACACATATTTTTTCTCGAATATGATAAGCATGCATATCATGTAAAAAAGAATATGGGTAAAGAACCCATCCACATCAAGTTTTTTCAAGTAAATTACACACCTTGTCCGCTCTACATGAATCTAGGCAACATAGTACTACTCCTCGCGTTCTATCCGCCTCAACACTTACCAAAGAATATATCCATATCACCCCTTAGAAGTCCTGCTTGTTTGTAGGCTCTGCCCTCATTCGTAGTACTTTGCATTACACATCTTACCGAAGATGTACCACAGATTTGGAGCATCATTCGGTCATCCCCATGGACACCACACGGATTCGTCAAACACCAAGTGGACCAATGACAAGAGCACGTGCACGTGCCATCGAAAGCGTGGTCAACTCACTCTTCTTCGAGCTTGATATGAATATGGGTGGGACTTAGTTGCTACCTCATCGTGGAACATTGTTTATCATTAGGTACGAGGGCGACCCCCACCATGGAGCTAAGGAGCCTCGCCAAGTCCAAGAAGAAGGACGAGAAGACTACGTAGAAGATGGAGACCAGCAACAAGAAGAAGAAGACGCATCCAGGCGACCCCGTGTGAACGGCCTCTGTTGGACCCTGTGTGCACGACCTATCCAGAGAGTTTTTGGATACCCCGTGAGTATGCCCCCTCCACTATACCAGTTGGGCACCTCGTGGGCACAGGCATGTATCATGCCCATGGGGTCCACTTAGCCCGTGCACACGGGCTCTCCAGCGAGATGGTTGTGGATTCCCTCTTTTGCCCCTCCACTCGTCCCTCACCTCCAGGCACCTATATATTTCATACCTAGGCCATCTGTTAAGGTTAGCAAATTAGATGGTATGATCTAAAGAGAGCTTTTATCATCTACCACTCCTCTTGGAGATCAAGACCTCCTAGGAGAAGATCCCCAAGTGGATATCAAGACCTCCTCTTGGAGAAGACTATCATCAAGACCTCATATCCTTAGGATTTGAGAAGAACCTTACCTTTGTGCTATTTTCCCTTGATTGTTCATGTTATACTAGTGGATCTCATGTATGCTATTCTAGTGTATATGTGATTTGGGTTTTGTTTGAGCGATTTCTGTTGTGTTCTTCTTGCTCTTCCACTTTCCCCCTCCAAGTGTGAAAAGATCATGAACTAGGGTTTCACCCTACATCATCTTGGATCAGAGCAAGGTTGATTCACATATTGGAGTTCATACCCTCCCCCCACTTTTTAGCCTATTTTTGTTGCTTTTTATCCCAATTCGAAAATCCCCACAAAAATAGCCCAACCATTTTTTTGCAATTTGTTAGATATTGTGAGATTTTGTTGATTTGGTCCACAAATTTGTGGTTTGGCAAGTGGATCAGACCCTCCCCTCCATCCTCCCCTCCAGGCACCTATATATTTCGTACCTAGGCCATCTGTTAAGGTTAGCAAATTAGATGGTATGATCTAAAGAGAGCTTTGCTCATCTACCACTCCTCCTGGAGATCAAGACCTCCTAGGAGAAGATCCCCAAGTGGATATCAAGACCTCCTCTTGGAGAAGACTATCATCAAGACCTCATATCCTTAGGATTTGAGAAGAACCTTACCTTTGTGCTATTTTCCCTTGATTGTTCATGTTATACTAGTGGATCTCATGTATGCTATTCTAGTGTATCTGTGATTTGGGTGTTGTTTGAGCGATTTCTGTTGTGTTCTTCTTGCTCTTCCACTTTTCCCCCTCCAAGTGTGAAAAGATCATGAACTAGGGTTTCACCCTACATCATCTTGGATCAGAGCAAGGTTGATTCACATATTGGAGTTCATACCCTCCCCCCACTTTGTAGCCTATTTTTGTTGCTTTTTATCCCAATTCGAAAATCCCCACAAAAATAGCCCTACCATTTTTTTGCAATTTGTTAGATATTGTGAGATTTTGTTGATTTGGTCCACAAATTTGTGGTTTGGCAAGTGGATCAGACCCTCCCCTCCATCCTCAACCTCTCCTAACATCGAGTTTTCTCAGAATTTTTTCTTTTACCATGGACTTGGGCATGTTCTTGAGCTGGCGGAACACCCCATGCGCACGAGCCCCCGACAACCCCGTGCACACGGGCCTCACTTACCCAATGTGTGTGGCATCACGAGAGAGGTTTTTCATCTCCCATTTTTCTTTAGTTTTCCATCACATACACCACCATTAGCCTTCCGCACTACCACACTTTGCTCATATACACACACTTCCGCTAACACCCATTTTGTTTGAGTTTTTGAGTTGCGGTTTCCCTTTCCTAAGGTGTTTTGGCTAATTAGGGACAATTCGACATAAACATTACCAACATTCATCATCGCCACTAACTCGACATCGACAAAAAACACTTCACCTTCATACCAACCATAAGCAAGGATGGTAACCTCGATGACATCTTTGTACATTCCTTGCCATTGCATTGATTGCCGCAAGCCATTTTGCGTTCCTTTCCTATCGAGACTAGCAAGTTGAGAATTGTTGGGCCATGCTCTTTGTGCACCTTAGTGATATGCTTACGCTGCATATCTACTTTTAGCATGCAATCATCTTGCTAACATCATTGTGCCATAAGTATCTCCCGTGCATATCTTACATACTTGTCTCATATATTGGCTCGGGCATCACACATTTTGGCATAGTCAAAAAAAGAGAAGAGGAAAAAAATAAAGCAAAAGATGAGAAACAAAGGGCTTGTAAGCAATAGCACTGAGCCACTTTGCATAATTAGATCATCTTGGATCATATATACATATCATACTTCGGATTAAAGACGGCATGTTACTCGAATAGGTTGGTGCACAAGCGTATCTAGCCTTGAGCAATTGAGCTATTTGTCTCTCCAGTATCCTTGCAACACTAGCATTTTCCGTGGTAACACATTTTTAGCTCATTCCTTGGTTGTGCGGATCCCACTTATCTTTCGTGTGTGTGTTCCAAGTGATATCCTTGGTTTTGATCTATTTATTTACTTGCAATTTGTGAATCTCTTCATCATTATCAACATCTTGACTAATACTTGCTTTAATTTTGTGCCACTCATCCTAACCAAGCTCCTTGATAATCCATTACTTTTGTAGGTGTGAGAAACAAATCCGGTACCAATTCACTATTATGGAATTACATTGAGTGATACTCGATACATCCTCAATCTTCGGAAAAGGTAACTTTGGTATTGTTCTCTCATTTCCTACTCACCTCTACTTGACCATGATGGATAGACAAAGAACATCCAACCCCCTCTTCGAGGAGAAAGATGACATGAAGGACTACATCACAAAAGGCCATCTCCTCGGTGTTCAACAAGCTCTACATCAAGAAAGTGAAGCTTTGGGGGACTGCATCGACCAACTCGCCACCAACTTACGCCAATCAGAAGGAAGGAACCGAGACTATCTTGATGCTAAGCTATCCACCCAAATGGAAGAATTTCATGCCATGATGATCAACTATGCATCATCCACATCATCTTCATCAAGACAACACCACTCGGGTCAACACTCTTCAGACACCACTTCTGACGCAAGATCATCAAGATCATCAAGCTCATCAAGCTCAGGCAATGGGTTGCAAGACTGGCTTCAGGAGTGCGAATGACATCGTTGCCAAGAACAAGATGCCATTGACCAAGATAAAGCTCGATAACGCCAATGCCAAGAAAACCAAGATGGCGACACAGTTCGGCAAGAACAACAACGTTGTGAGGAACAAGCACTTGAAGCACTCCAAGAAGCCACTCGCGCCATCAATGAGCACAACCGACGAGTGCGTGAGCAAGAAGAAGCGCTCCGTGAAGAGCAACAAGATGAAGACGCTCATCTTGAGGAGCGCCAAGAAAGGAGGAACTAGGCAAGAATCCCTCACCCTCAATGATAATACAATCATGAGGAACAAGTGACTGAAGACCCCCTCCAAGACAAGAGCAACATCGCTATCACCACTATCATAAAGAACAATGCTATGGAAAGCTCAGGTTCACCATGCCCAAATTCTCCAGAAGCACCAATCTCGAAGACTATCACTCATGGGCATTGAAGGCCGACAAGATATTCGGGGCTCACAATTATGAAGAGTAAAAGAAAATTTCCATTGCTTCCCTCAAATTTCAAGACTATGTCCTCATTTGGTGGGAGCAAGTGATCGACCAACGAAGGGAGAAAGGTGCCCACCCATCACGACTTGGAACCAAATGAAGGATATCATGAGAGCTCGTTTCGTGCCTACACACTATATCCCTGATCTATTCAAGAAGTTGCAACTTCACAAGCATGGCATGAAATCAGTTGAATATTACTACCAAGAGATGGAGATTGGCATGATACGAGACAACATCAAGGAATATGAGGATGAAACTGTGGCATGCTTCTTGAATGTCCTAAACCACCCAATCAAGAAAATTGCGGATTTCCAACCCTACTCCAACCTCCTCGAGCTAGTGCACCAAGCGACCAAGGCGAAGCGAAATGTGCAAGATGACTTCAAGTACTCTTCCAAGACCTACGGATCCTACTCCCAAAGCTTCCACAACTATAACGCCTCCAACTACAACTTGAGCTTCACCAAACAGCGGTGAAAAATCACGTTCCAAGCAAGCTACGACATCTTCGAGTCATCCTCCAACAAGCAACTACAAGCTAAGAATGTCCTCATCAACTACTCCAACAGATGCTATTACCAAGACAAGATCAATTCAAAGTTTCACTTGCAAGGGCTGCGACCATAATACATACGAGGGCCCCACACGGTGCACCATGATTACCAATGATTATGACACATATGACTCCATGCGCGAGGAAGAGATAGAAGCACTGGAACACGTGGCCATGCATCACCAAGTGAATGAAGATGAAGATGTGCAAATATTTTGCGACAGTGATCCGAGCTTCGCTCTCATTGTCTCAAAGATCTTGACACTTCAACAACAATAAGGTGAAGGTCAACGTTACCATATCTTCCACACCAAAGCAGGAATCCAAGGATGTTCCTTCAAGGTGATGATGGATGGAGGAATTTTTTCCACAATTTGCCAAGTGAAGACTTATGCTCCAAGCGGCAATTGGTCAAGAAGAAGAACCCTCTTCCGTACATGGTCCAATGGCTAAATGACTCTGGCACCATTCAAGTGTAGCACACCGTTTAAGTGTCCTTTAGGATCGGCGCATACAAAGACACCTTGGAGTGTGATGTGGTTCCTATGTCTGTGTGCCATCTCCTATAAGGAAACCCTTGGCAATTCGATCGTAGTGTCATCCACAACGGACAGACCAATCACTATAGCTTCAAGATGAAGGCAAGGGTTACGTGCTTCGTCCCATGTCACCAAGTCAAGTGATTGCCGACAAGCAAGCATCGAGCCATCATGGAGAGTCTAGTGAGTGAGTGAACCACCCAAAAGAGGGTGAGCGCCACAAGCCAAAATTGAGTGACCCCATGATGAGCAACAAGAAAAACTTAGTTCTCCTAGCCACCAAAAGAGATTTGAGGGATGTGAGTGAGAGCCCATTGAGTGTTCATCACTTTGTACTTGTGTGCAAAGACGAAGCGGTGAGGACTAATACTTCACAACATCTTCCTTTGGTTTTGTCTCATCTATTGCAGGAATTCGCAGATGTGTTCCCTGATGAGCTACCTCTGAGACTAACGCCTTTGTGTAGAATCGAGCATCGCATCGAACTCATACCCGACACACCACTATCAAACAAGGCACCCCTGACGAAACAAAGGAGATTCAAAGGCAAGTAAAACATCTCCTCGAGAACGGGTATGTACATGAAAGCCTAAGCCCATGTGTCGTTCCAGTTATTCTTATGCCCAAGAAAGATGGTAGTTACCGTATGTGTTCCGATTGCCATCCCCTTAATGTTATCACTGTTCGGTATCATCACCCCATTTCATACCTAGATGCCATGCTAGATGAACTTAGTGGAGCCACCATTCTCTCAAAAGTTGATCTTAAAAGTGGCTATTATCAAATTCGCATGCAACAGGGTGACGAATGGAAAATGGATTTTGTTGTTGCACTAAAACATTGGTGCCCTAGTACCCTGACTTGTACATTGGAAGTTGTATCCTTCCCGACGGCAAGGCTTGCCGGAGGACTACTCCAGACAAGATACCAACATAAAAGACTGTGAAGAAGACCTCCTGGCAGGTTATTGAGAAGTACTAAGTTAGTACCGAAGGACAAGATTCCAGTTGCCAACAAGCTTCGCACCGGCAAGATCCTTGCCAGGAAGTACCCCCTCCTCGCTTTTCGACCGCTCTGCCTCATCGACCAGCTGATGGCTTGGCAAGATTAGGTGTCGAGCGGACAAGCGGCTTGGGGAGGTTATCAAGACACGTGTCAGCACATCACATAAAGGCCAACTTTATTGACACCCGTCTAGGGGACGTGGTGGATTAAATGCCCTTGTCCTAGTCTGGCATGATTAGTTTAGATAGCATCGAGGCCACTATTCCATAAGATGTAATGACCATGTTGCCACTGTGGTGACCCTGATACGTCTCCAACGTATCTATAATTTTTGCTTGTTCCATGCTGTTATATTATCATTCTTGGATGTTTTACAATCATTTTATAGCAACTTTATAACATTTTTAGGGACTAACCTATTGACATAGTGCCCAGTGCCAGTTGCTGTGTTTTGCTTGTTTTACTTCACAGAAAATCAATACCAAACAGAGCCCAAATGCAACAAAACTTTTTGGAGATTTTTTTGGACCAGAAGACATCTATTGGGCCAAAGAAGTACCAGACGGGGGCTCCGAGGGAGCACAACCCACCAGGGCACGCCTGGGGGCCCAGGGGGGTTGTGCCCACCTCGCTGGCCTCCTGCACCGCCTCTTCGCCCTATATATCTCCAAATATTCCAGAAACCCTAGGGGAGTCGACGTAACACAATTCGAGCCGCCGCAAGTTCCAGAACATCGAGATCCAATCTAGACACCTTCACAGAGGGGTTCATCATCCTCATTGGTACCTCTTCGATGATGCGTGAGTCGTTCATCATAGACCTACGGGTCCTTAGGCAGTAGCTTGATGGCTTCCTCTCTCTCTCTCTCTCTCTCTCTCTCTCTCTCTTTTGATTCTCAGTACAATGGTCTCTTGGAGATCTATTTCATGTAACTCTTTTTGCGCTGTGTTTGTTGGGATCCGATGATCTTTGAGTTTATGATCAGATCTATATCCACGAATATTATTTGAGTCTTCTTTTGATCTCTTATATGCATGATTATTTATAGCCTCGTATTTGTTCTTCGGATCTTCGGTTTAGTTAGGCCAACTACATCGATTTTTCTTGCCATGGGAAGAGGTGCTTTGTGATGGGTTTGATCGTGCGGTGTTCTTTCCCGGTGACAGTAGGGGCAGCAAGAGGCGCATGTATCGTTGCTATCAACGATAACAAGATATGGGCTATTCCTACATGAATAGATCTCGTCTACATCCTGTGATCGTTCTTATTGCATTACTCCGTTTCTCCATGAACTTAATAATCTATATGCATGCTGGATAGCGGTCAATGTGTGGAGTAGTAGATGCAGGCAGGAGTCGTTCTACTAATCTTGGACGTCACTACTGGAAACAAAGAATTTGCCATCAGTCAGCTCTTTGTCATCTGCTAGCGGACGAAAAAAGAACGCCTTTGCCATCTGCTTATAAAAACGGACGACAGAGAACTGGCTGACAACAAAGATCATATTTGCCATCAACCAACTCTTTGACATCTGTTGGCGGACGTCAAAGAGATGGGTGGGGTCCAGTGGAGGCCTAAACCCTAACGGCCCACCAACCCCACCTCTTTGTCGTCTGCTAGCAGATGACAACGAATTGAGTATGTAACAACCATTGCCGCCGCCTCCTCTATCTATATTCTCTCTCTCCCTAACCCCCGCACCCGAGCCCAACCGCCACTGGCCACCGCGCCCTTGACCCCCACCACGCCCCCGACCGCACCCCGCCGCCCCGCACCCCGGCGCCGCCCCAATTGCACCCCGACCCCGCCCCGACCACATGCCAGACTCTCCGAAGAGCGTTGGATGACAGTATGAAGACACCGGTGGGCACTTCTTCATCGGCGTCATTGCCCATCGAGGGAGGACGCCGGGAAGGGAAGAAGAGAGAAGGAGGTTGGGTAGAAAGTGGCCGTGGGAGAGGTATGCAGGCTCCTACGCCTTCCAAGCCGCCAGCCCTAGCTGATTCACCCGAGCAAAGGACTGCTAGGGTGAACACGTCTGAGGAGGAGGCTACGTAGACTCCTGTCCATGAGCCTCGGGTCGACGGCCCTTTGGACCATGATACTTAGCCCTACGAGACTCCGTCCCCGGAGACGTCCAGATGGGGTACCTGGACGGGTCCGCCTAAGGGGCCAAGTGGCCATGCTGATGGTGGTGGGGATCCGGCTGATAGCGAGGGCGAGGTGGTTGAGGGGGCTACCGTCTACCAGCGTGGTTGTACAAGGGTCCCATCCGTGCCGGCGACCCGTGAGCAGTGGTGGTTGATTTACCCTGATGGGGAGAGGTAAGTGCATATTTACTTCTTTTGTACCATTTTCCTTCACGTTTCTTCAAATATCTAATGCTTTGGCCTTGTCATATTGCAGGGGTTGGCGCCACGTTGATACTGTGCCCAGGCCCAACTCCGTCCTTGATGTGCTTTGCCGGCAAAACTTCCCGGGTTTTGTCATGTTGCCTAGTAAGGGTCAGGTTCTGGAGCTAGGATTGAGCTGGGAACATTACTTGGCTGCCCCGGCCCCACCAGAGGTGATGATCGACGGTGTCTTGTGCCACAAGAGGGAAGAGATGGTGATCAGAAGCTTTTGGGTAATTTCTCCTTCACAATTAAAATTCTTCAAATAGCTAGTTATTGTACTAATAAATGTTGTCTCATTCGATTAGAGACCTTCTACAGGTGTGAGGAGGGATACGGAGGTCGCATCAAAGCTTATCGACACCGAGTGCAGGCGCCTACTACAGAACTTACGACACGAGGCTCGGGTGCAGGCTGTTCGAGACTACTACGCTTCACGTGGTATTAAGAAGCCAAAGCTGGCGTGCCGCGAGAAGTTTCTGCAGAAGGAGCAGTACATGACGGTAATGACCTATTCTTAAGCCCTTGTAGTTAGTTTCCTTGATTTGATTCATAGGCGTAGCACTCAAGTTTCTCTTTACTAACTTAGGTGCCCTCGAGATGGTGTGCAGATCAGATGGACTATCGGGAGGTGTTGGTCGATGAGTGGTGCTCAAAGAAATGGCTTTCCCAGCACAACAATGCCAAGGACAAGCGTTCCCAAATGGTAGGTGTGCCACACCATCAAGGCAGTGCCAACTTATTTCAGTTTGGGTGGAACTGGGTATGTGGTTTCCTTCATAATTCATGCAATTCATTCTTCATGCTAGCTTGAGACCTTTAATTACTAATTTACTCTTTTCCTCTCTTACAGGCAAAACACAATAATGCGGAGGTGCCATAGGTGTTCGACCTCTATGCCATGGCCCATACTGGGCCATACAAGAAGGTCAAGGAATTCGAGCCATCTGACCTCGATAATCCAAAGAACTTCACCAACATCTCCTCCCACAACAAACTCATGAAGTACAGAGATGAGGGGAAGGCGAGGAAAGGGGAGGACTTTAACTCAAGTGGGAAGTTCGATCCAGAGCTGGTGATGATATCTAGTGGCGGGAGGTCCCATGGCTCGATAGCCATTCGAGATGGACTTATCCGTTGTCCTCGCACTCTCCCGGAGATAAAGGCGCGCCAGTCGAGCTCCGCTCCTGAGATGAGGCCTCATCAACGGCCAGTCGAGCTCGCCTTCCAGGTTAGTTATACGGATTGAGCTATCTTTCCTTCATTACATTGTGTGTGCGTCCATCGATGATTACAATTCTAGTAAGGAGTGGTGTTGCAGGCTGCTCTTCAGAGTGAGAGAGAAAGAACCCAGGCGCTTCACCCGGAGAGGGACTGGGAGGCGGAGGAGAAAACAATAAGGCTGATGGAGGAGGAGAGGGCATGGAATGACATGCAGAACAGGGCCATGTACGAGCTCCTCGTGGTAAGTTTCTTCTACATATGAGACAAATCATTCACATAATATTTGTTTCATTACCAACTAGTATGACTAACCCGTCAAAACCAATTGTGCAGTCTGCGTGCCAGAAGGCAGGCCAGACCCCTCCGCCGATGCCAGAGATTGCTCCGGGGACCACAATGAGTTTAATTTGAATGGTCATTAGTTACTAGAATTAACATTTGAGTGTCGTCATGCTAATGAGACATTGCAAATGTTCTTTGGTGTGGCAAACCTCTAGACAAGCATCACACAATCTTTCTCCAGGTGGTGGTACCGGCACGAGCCACGCCGGTGCTTCACCTCCGTGATGACGGTAAGTTTTCTCTAGTGTTTTGCTTAAGAAATTGTAGGATCGAAAGTATATCTAGAGGGGCGGGGGGTGATTAGACTAGTTGACCAAATAAAAATCTAGCCTTTTCCCAATTTTAGTTCTTGGCAGATTTTAGCTATCTTAGCACAAGTCAAGCAATCTCCACACAATTCAAGCAAGCATGTAAAAGAGTATATTAGCAGCGGAAAGTAAAGCATGCAACTTGCAAGAATGTAAAGGGAAGGGTTTGGAGGATTCAAACGCAATTGGAGACACAGATGTTTTTGTCGTGGTTTCGATAGGTGGTGCTATCGTACATCCACGTTGATGGATACTTCAACCCACGGAGGGTAACGGTTGCGCGAGTCCACGGAGGGCTCCACCCACGAAGGGTCCACGAAGAAGCAACCTTGTCTATTCCATCACGGTCGTCGCCCACGAAGGACTTGCCTCACTAGCGGTAGATCTTCACGAAGTAGGCGATCTCCTTGACCTTACAAACTCCTTGGTTCAACTCCACAATCTTGTCGGAGGCTCCCAAGTGACACCTAGCCAATCTAGGAGACACCACTCTCCAAGAAGTAACAAATGGTGTATTGATGATGAACTCCATGCTCTTGTGCTTCAAATGATAGTCTCCCCAACACTCAACTCTCTCTCACAGGATTTGGATTTGGTGGAAAGAAGATTTGAGTGGAAATCAACTTGGGGAAGGCTAGAGATCAAGATTCATATGGTAGGAATGGGATATCTTGACCTCAACACAAGTGTAGGTGGTTCTCTCAGAAAATGTGTATTGGAAGTGAAGGTATGTTCTGATAGCTTTCTCCTCGAATGAAGAGTGGGTGGAGGGGTATATATAGCCTCCACACAAAATCTAACTGTTACACACAATTTGCCAAACTCGGTGGGACCGAATGGTTAAACTTGGTCGGACCGATTCAGCAAACCTAGTGACCGTTAGGATTTTCGGTGGGACTGAGATGCAACTCGGTAGGACCGATATGGTTAGGGTTAGGGCATAACGTAATCTCGGTGTGACCGATTACACAAACTCGGTGGAACCGATTTTGGTAATAAGCTAACCAGAGAGTTGGTTAGGTAAACTCGGTGGGACCGATTCGCTCATCTCGGTGAGACCGAAATGTTACAAAAGGGAAACAGAGAGTTTACATTGCAATCTCGGTGGGAGCGATCGCTCATCTCGGCAAGACCGAAACGTTACGAAGGGAAACAGAGAGATTACAATCCCATCCCAATGAGACCGAGATCCCTATCGGTGAGACCGATTTGCCTAGGGTTTGTGGCAGTGGCTATGACATTTGAAACTCGGTGGCGCCGGATAGAAAGAATCGGTGTGGCCAAGTGTGACTTTTGGTTTAGGTCATATGTGGATGTGGGAAGGTAGTTGAGGTTTTTGGAGCATATCACTAAGCACTTTGAGCAAGGAAGACATTAAGCAACACCTCATCCCTCCTTGATAGTATTGGCTTTTCCTATAGACTCAATGTGATCTTGGATCACTAAAATATAAAATGTAGAGTCTTGAGCTTCAAGCTTGAGCCAAACTTTTTGTCCTTAGAATTTTGAGGGATCCACTTTCCTCATCCATGCCATGCCATTCATTGAGCTTTTCCTAAAATATTAATCTTGGAATAATGTTAGCTCAATGAGCTATATGTTGTTAGGAATTACCAAAACCACCCAGGGATAGTTGCACTCTCAATCTCCCCCTTTTTGGTAATTGATGACAACATATAGATCAAAGCTTCGACAAATGATAATAAGAGTGAAAGATATTGTTGCTTTGAGAAGTATGTGAAAAACAAGAGCTCCCCCTAAATTTGTGCATATCTTAAGATTTGCTTTGGACTGCAAATGCACAATGAGTTAGGATCATGGGTTACTCTTCCATGTCACATACATCTTGGTGGAGCGCTCAAAATGATAAGAATTAAATACATGCACTCATCACCAAGCAAAGTGAATGATCAAATAGGGATAAAATGATAGTATCATCCAACAAGCATTAATGTAGCATATGATCAAACACACATGATCATCCAAGTATCACAGACAAGCATAAAGTATCTCAATCAAGCAAATAAAGTTCAACCACCAAAGCAAGAGAGAATAAAAAGCAACGCTCTCTCTCGAAGCCTATGATCTATACATTTTTCTCCCCCTTTGGCAACAAGTTACCAAAAAGTTCATAGAAAATGCATAGCACTAAAACGACTGTCAGGCTAGATCTTCAGGTGGTGGAGTCCGGATAACGCCAAGGACGAAGGCTTCTGTTGATGTAGATGGAGCTGCTGGGGTAGGTGCTGGAGCTGGTGGCACTGAAGCTGTAGCTGGTGCAGATGAAGTGGCTCTAGTGTCTGATACTAGCACTGCAGTTGGCCTCTGAGCTCTAGGCACTCTGGCAAATGCCTCAGTTGTTGTCTTGCCCTTCCTCTCCTGCATGTCATCCGGAAGCTACTCCACAACTGACTGAATCTCAGTTACTCTGACATTTAAATCATAGAATTTTTGTTCCATGATTCTTTCTAGGCTCTCCTGGTTTTGAGTTAGGGTGGCCAACCCCTTCTCAATCCTCGGAGTTGATGCTATCAAATAACCAAGCTGGTCCTGCTTGCTTTTCAAAAAGTACTCAGATGCCTCCTCTTGAGTTGGCATCTTGGCAGCCTTCTCTTTCTTTGCTTTCTCCTTCTTCTCTTGAGCTTGTACTGATGATGGTTCATTCTCATTCATCACAACTTGATTGTCCTCGAAGTCTGGGTAGATAGGCAAGTGTTCCTTATCCTACAAGTATGTGCCTGTGCCCATCTTTAAGTTTATCAACTCTTGGATCTGTGGGGCATATCCACAACTTCTTTTCTGGTCAGCTGCAGTCCTCTTGATAGTCTCAACTATAAGGCTCATGACCCTTAACTTCTGTGGCACATCAAATATATGTAGCAAGTTAATTGCATGGTGTCTGACCATTCTGTGATCACCAGACTTGGGCAAGAGAGTGTGCCTAAGGATCCAATGGATTGTCGGCAGCCCTGACAGCAAGTGTTTTACTGACCCAAACTGGTGAGTCTCAAGATCATCTTCAAGAATCTCCTTGTACATGTTTGCCATAGAGTTGTGATCCATCTTCTTTTTGGCATAGACATCCAAGTCATCTTCTTCTTCCTTAGGAGCATTGATAAGATTTACCCATTCCTCAATAGTTGAGTTGTACATTGTACCTTCAGACATCCATACTATCCTGCCATCTGGATAGAAGTGTGCTGTGGAGTAGAATTGCATTATGAGCTCCTCATTCCACTTTGTGAGCTTCTGCCCAACAAAGTCTGCAACTCCACAAGCACTGAAGCTTTCATACACACCAGGATAGTGTTCCTCATTTTCCTTGATATACTTCCAGTCGACCCACCTCATTTCACACACTATAGGCTTCTTGTCCAACAACACTGTCTCATAGAAGTCCTGTTGTTCCTTTGTGTGGAACCTGTAAACAACAGCAGTTCTTCTCCTGGTGGCATATGGATCTGACTCACTCCATTTCCTCAGTCCTGAGTCTCTCCTGATCTTCATGTTCTCAGCCATAGGATGAGCATCATTGTGATCTGCAATTTTTGGTTTGAGCTTCCTCAGGACTTGTCCTTCATCATCTTCATCAGCAGCAACTTCAGGCACTGGGGCCTTGTTCTTCTCAGCAGCAGATATGTTTCTAGTATTCCTCTTTGGTGTAGTCTTGGGCTTGGAGGCAGCTTTGGGTGCTTCTTTGGGCTTTGATGAAGCAACCCCTGTCCTGATAGCATCACCCATAAGCTTCTGGGCCTTAGGTACTGGTGTAGCAACCTCTTCTTCTTCTTCTTCTTCTTCCTCTTTAGAATCTCTCCTCATAGAGGGTTTGCCAAGAACTCTAGCAGTAGTGGTTCTGACTCTCTTTTTCTTCTTATCTCGGCCAACAGCTTCCTCTTCTGACTCAGTGGTAAACTTTATGGTTTCTCCAGTGGCAACCTTCCTAGGTTTGGAAGTGGGAATTCTTCTTACAGGTGCCTTCTTCTGCATACCTGGCTTTGTGGCTGCAGCTGAGCCATATTCCTTTTTCAGCACTTTCTTCTTTGATGTGGCTTCCTCTTCCTCTGCCACATAATCTTCATCCTCAGATTCTGAAGTTCTTTTCTTGCTTGCTCTAGTGGCAGCCTTTGGCAAATTGCTTGGGGTGCTTCTGCTACCCTCATCTGAGCTGCTAGCGGGACTAGTGCCCTCACTCATGTGCACCTTCTCCTCTGACTTGTTTTGGCTGTCACTTTGGTCAGACATGTTGCAAACACTAACTGCAGACCCTGTGAATAGATTGTAGATGAGATAGAGTGGATGAGCATCACAAAATACAGAGATTTTTGCAAAAGAATGAGTCAAAAACTTAGTTTTAGTTTTCCACAGAAAGCATTTTGGATCAACTAATTTGCAAACTCGGTGATACCGAAGCAGTTTTTGGAACCTAAACTAGTGAACTCGGTTAGACCAAGTCACAGTTCGGTGGCACCGAGACTGCTAGGGTTTCACAAAGTCCTGAACTCGGTCACATGATTTCCTATTCTCGGTCAGACCGAGAATCTCATGTGCAATGGCCTGAGCCGAATCGGTGGTACCGAGTTCCACAACTCGGATGGTCCGAGATGGTTTCGGCGAAAACCTAAACCTAAATTTTCAATTCAACTCTAATCTATGCAGTGTTTTGACTGGATAGAAGTGTTTCAATTGTGGTAAGAATCATGATGAGCACAATGTGCTAGGAATCGGACGGGGATAGCACTATGATTGAGTCCATACCCTAGTTCGGCGATGAACTACGGTGGCAACGGTGGGGAAGAATTCTGTTAACGGTGGCGGAGACCAGCGACAGGAGGCGGCTGGCGACGAGGAGGACGATCCGGAGACCCAGGAGTCAGAGCGAGCTATGCGCGGGGCGAAGGGGTTTCGGGAAATTTCCAAAATTTTGCCCGTGAGTATATATAGCCCGACCCTGTCGTTGTGACCAAGTGGAACAACTCTGTGGCACCGAGATGCATAACTGTTGACAGTTACAACAACTCGGTGTGACCAAAAAGTTCAAATCGGTTGCACCGAGATTGAAAACCTAGATCGACTTAGTGATCTCGGTATGACCGAAATGGAGGAATCGGTCAGACCGAAACAAACAAAGAAGTTTTGGAAGTTTAAGTCTATGACAATCGGGGACTCTGAGTGCTCCTCACACAGAGTGGTTCGAATCTGACTTGATCAAATTTTGTGAGGTAGCATGAATAGAGTTTGAGACAAGAAAAGCATAGATAGCTAGAGAAGGTTCTTAGGCATTCTTGTCCATCCACTTGGCAAAAGAAAAGAAAACCAAACAATCAAAACAACAAGTGGATGTCCTCGAATGAGTAAAATATGCAATCAACATGCTCACACAATAAAATGGCAATTGAAATATGTGGCAAAGCATGCACAACCAATTCTAGCATCTATCAAACAATTTGGGATGACTAGGTCATCTATATATGAGTATATTGACTTAGGAGTCAAATGAGAACATTTGATCATAGGTCATACTCATCGTTTAAGCACAAGTGGGGTTACCACTTTTGCATAAAGCATTGTTGTGTTCACACCATTAGAGTTGATTTAGCTCAATTCTTAGAGTAAAGCTCCCCCTAGATGTGAGATCCCCCCTAAGAGGGATGAACTAACCTTGGGTTTTGTCGATGATGACTTCATGTAGATGTTGAAGATGTGGATGCTCAATGTTGATGTAGATCATTTGGAGCTATCCATTGGAGTGAGTTGCACTTTCAATACCTACACGGTTTAGTCCCACAAGGAACGAACAAGGATATCCATAGACATAGAGTGACGCACACACAAGATGATGTCTATGAAAGCTTTTAGGTTACCTTGTCCCTTGTCTTACCAACAAGAGGGTTTGTGACTCCTTGAACTAGTGCAAGATGTGGAAGTTGATTGCACTTGTTCTTGCCAAGATGATAAGAGTGAAGTATGTTGGCAAAGTCACCCTCAAGAACTCTCTAGTTCTTCTTCTTCAGGATTCACACCATTTTGATGGGAATCCTCGGTGTTGTAGTTGTACTTGATGAAGTGGAACTTGAAGTAGTCTTGGGAATCCATTTGACCAAGGCCTTAGGAGCTTCTTCAAATGCATCAATTTCCTCTTGAAGCTTGTCCTTGCCTTTTTGCTTGTGGTCTTGTGGTGGAAGATCATCTTGAGCTTGTGTCCCTTTGAAAGAAGTAGGATCATACTTCTCTTGTTGAGGAACAAACTTCGTCTTGGGGTATTGATCTTCTTCCCACTCAACTCCATTGGCATTGAACTTTCGTTCAAAACCAACACCTTGGTTCTTTCGGTGCCTTCCTTGCTTGCGTACAATTTACTCGAATTGCTTACTTCCGGCAAGGCTCTTGTAAACACCTTTCTCTATAATTCCCTTCAATAAGCTATTTTCTTGCTCAAGTGTAACTTGTCTAAGAGAATCATTAGTGGAATCAAGAGAACTACTAGAAGCAACAATATTGGATTTAGCATGATTATCGTTACTACTAGAGGAAGAATCTTTCTTGTTCTTGTTACTAGACTTGACTTGAGGCATGTAAGTGGATAAGAGTAAACACTTGGCAATGTAAGAACTTTTCTTACGAAGATCATCATTTATTGCTTTTAAGAATTCATGCTCTTGATCAAGGTTGAGCTTTTCAAAGCGTAATTTCTCATGAGTCCTTAAAAGTTCTCGATGATCTCCTAATATAGTTTCATGAGCTAACTTAAGAGTGTTTAGTTCTTTAGTTAGAGACTCAATCTTCTCCTTATCATTGTCATTCGTTTTATCTCGATTAGCATGATTAATTGATGTTTCATCACAGTATTCATCACTAGAGTTGTCAACAAGTAAATCATCATCACCTAACAAGTCATCTTCATCACTATTGAAATCAACATACTCGGGGTGTGATACCTTTGGGCCTTTAGCCATGAAGCATGTTCCAACTCCTTCATTTGGTGAGTCAAATATGTCGTAGGAGTTTGTTGTCACAAGTGCTAGACCGGCAACACCTTCATCTTGAGTATATTCGGAGTCGGAGTGATAGCTTCTCTCGGACTGGTTGTCGGAGTCGGAGCCGGATACCCATTCACCAACATGAGCTTGATGTCTTCATTTTGTGTAGCTCCTCGATGACTTGTCCTTTCTTTCCGAATCCTTGCTTCTCCGTGAGGGTTTTCGTTCATAACGATCATCTCTACTCCTTCTTTCTATAGATGGTGATTCTTCTCTTCTACTTCTTCTCTTCTCTTGTAGGGGGCCGTACACTCATTGGAATAGTGTTCGGGCCTTCCACAATTGTAGCAGTTTCGATCTCGACTAGAAGATCTTTTGTCATTGTAGGACCTTGACTTGGAGCTTCTCTCTTTGCTTCTACTCTTATAGAACTTGTTGAAGTTCTTCACCATTAAGCTCAATTCTTCATTGAAGGTTTGTTTCTCACTCGATGATGTGGGGGCTTCACATGAGGCTTTGTAAGCACCACTTGATTTGTTGTGAAGTTGCTCTTTATCCTTGAGTGATATCTCATGAGCAACAATTCTTCCGATGACTTCCGTTGGCTTGAGATCTTTGTAATTGGGCATCATTTGGATCAATGTGCACACGGTATCATATTTTCCATCCAAGGCTCTTAGGATCTTCTTGATGATGAATCTATCGGTCATCTCTTCACTCCCTAAGCCGGCAATCTCATTTGTGATAAGAGCAAGCCTAGAGTACATTTCAGTGACACCTTCACCATCCTTCATTTTGAAGTTGTCAAGTTGACTTTGAAGCACATCCAATTTGGATTCCTTGACGGGGTCGGTACCTTCGTGCATATCAATCAAAGTATCCCAAATTTCCTTTGCATTCTCAAGACGGCTGATTTTGTTGAATTCTTCGGGGCACAATCCATTGAAGAGGATATCACAAGCTTGAGCGTTGTATTGCAGCATCTTCAACTCTTCCGCGGTAGCTTCACGGTTCGGTTCGTTCCCATCAAAGAATTCACCTTGCAAGCCAATACACACAATAGCCCAAACGGTGGGGTTATGTCCAAGAATATGCATTTTCATCTTATGCTTCCAACTAGCAAAATTAGTACCATCAAAGTAAGGACCTCTACGGTGATAATTTCCCTCGCTAGACGCCATACTCTCCTAGGTTGTGAAACCAAGGCTATGCCCACCAAAAGCTATGGAAATCAAAGAAAATGGAGACCAAAGCTCTGATACCACTTGTAGGATCGAAAGTATGTCTAGAGGGGGGTTATTAGACTACTTGACCAAATAAAAATCTAGCCTTTTCCCAATTTTAGTTCTACGCAGATTTTAGCTATCTTAGCACAAGACAAGCAATCTCCACACAATTCAAGCAAGCATGCAAAAGAGTATATGAGCGGCGGAAAGTAAAGCATGCAACTTGCAAGAATGTAAAGGGAAGGGTTTGGAGGATTCAAACGCAATTGGAGACACGGATGTTTTTGTCGTGGTTCCGATAGGTAGTGCTATCGTACATCCACGTTGATGGAGACTTCAACCCACGGAGGGTAACGGTTGCGCGAGTCCATGGGGGCCTCCACCCACGAAGGGTCCACGAAGAAGCAACCTTGTCTATTCCATCACGGCCGTCGCCCACGAAGGACTTGCCTCACTAGCGGTAGATCTTCACGAAGTAGGCGATCTCCTTGACCTTACAAACTCCTTGGTTCAACTCCACAATCTTGTCGGAGGCTCCCAAGTGACACCTAGCCAATCTAGGAGACACCACTCTCCAAGAAGTAACAAATGGTGTGTTGATGATGAACTCCTTGCTCTTGTGCTTCAAATGATAGTCTCCCCAACACTCAACTCTCTCTCACAGGATTTGGATTTGGTGGAAAGAAGATTTGAGTGGAAAGCAACTTGGGGAAGGATAGAGATCAAGATTCATATGGTAGGAATGGAATATCTTGACATCAACACAAGTGTAGGTGGTTCTCTCTCAGAAAATGTGTATTGGAAGTGTAGGTATGTTCTGATAGCTTTCTCCTCGAATGAAGAGTGGGTGTAGGGGTATATATAGCCTCCACACAAAATCTAACCGTTACACACAATTTGCCAAACTCGGTGGGACCGAATGGTTAAACTCGATCAGACCGATTCAGCAAACCTAGTGACCGTTAGGATTTTCGGTGGGACTGAGATGCAACTCGGTAGGACCGATATGGTTAGGGTTAGGGCATAACGTAATCTCGGTGTGACCGATTACACAAACTCGATGGGACCAATTTTGGTAATAAGCTAACCAGAGAGTTGGTTAGGTAAACTCGGTGGGACCGATTCGCTCATCTCGGTGAGACCGAAATGTTACAAAAGGGAAACAAAGAGTTTACATTGCAATCTCGGTGGGACCGACTGCTCATCTCTGCAAGACCGAAACATTACGAAGGGAAACAGAGAGATTACAATTCCATTTCGGTGAGACCGAGATCCCTATCGGTGAGACCGATTTGCCTAGGGTTTGTGGCAGTGGCTATGACATTTGAAACTCGGTGGCGCCGGATAGAAAGAATCGGTGTGGCCGAGTTTGACTTTTGGTTTAGGTCATATGTGGATGTGGGAAGGTAGTTGAGGATTTTGGAGCATATCACTAAGCACTTTGAGCAAGCAAGCCATTAAGCAACACCTCATCCCTCCTTGATAGTATTGGCTTTTCCTATAGACTCAATGTGTCAGTGGGAAACGACACCTATGGGATCACGAGAATCCCTTTCTGCGGTTGCGGGGCGCGGGGGCCATGAGAAGAGTGGATCGAGCAGGCAGTACACGATTCCTTTACCCAGGTTCGGGCCGCGAAGATGCGTAAAACCCTACTCCTGCTTTGGTGGATTATATGTTCGTGTTCTTGAGCTAGCTACGGGGCGTGAGGAGCTCCAAAAAGCCTAATCCTCTTCCTGGTCGCCTAGGGCCTCCTTTTATAGGGAAAGGGACTGCCCCAGTAGCACACAGGAGGTGGAAAGGGTACAGTGATGCGAGGTTATCCCTCGCATTACATGACAAGGTGCATTTAATGCGCCTTGCTTAGGTGTCCTTGCTTTATCAGGGGCGGGGGAGAGCCCTGTCTCGTCCGTCGCCGCTCTCTACCGCGTCGACACGCGCCCTGGCCAGCGGTGCCTGCGATGCCATGTAGGCGGGCAGGCAGCTGAGGTGGCGCAGCGGTGGGTCTCCACGAGGATCTGCATGCCGCCACACAGGTGCCTGCCCAGCTGGTTGGGTCGGCAGCTGCATGCAAACGGTGGTGGAGGCGTGACTGGTGCGGGTCCGATGGTGGCCCCGCGGGTGTCCTTGGCAAGGGCCTTGCGGCGGCCCCGACAAGGGTCTTGTCGGGGTCCCAACAAGGGTCTTGCCGTGGCGCCTACTGCCATCCCCGGCAAGGCTCTTGCCGGGGGCCTTGTGGTTTTCCTTGGCTGGGATCCCCCAAGGACCATCATCTTCTAAAGTGTGCATCCGATATTGAATGTCTTCACAAAGATCTGCATACCACCACGGGGATGCCTCCCGAATCCTTGCCCCATGGGGGCAGTGGACTCAAGGGTGACCCGCTCCGTAGGTGTGGGGCGAGCTGACACGGCAAGGGTCTTGCCGGGTTTGCAAAAACCGCCTCCCGGCAAGGATCTTGCCGGGGGGGGGGGGGTCGCTTCGTCCCCTTTGCTCTTTGTGGTCTTGGTCTTGGCGTCGTTCTGCTCCTCTTTGGCTTCGGCCTTACCTTGGTTCTACCTCCCTTGCCGGGCTCGGTGCGGCGGCGCTCGTGGCTCAGACTGCCCGTGCACAGTCATAGGGGGTACAAAAAGTGTACCCCTCTTTTTGTACACCAACACAATGTGATCTTGGATCACTAAAATATAAAATGCAGAGTCTTGAGCTTCAAGCTTGAGCCAAACTTTTTGCCCTTAGAATTTTGAGGGATCCACTTCCCTCATCCATGCCATGCCATTCATTGAGCTTCTCCTGAAATATTAATCTTGGAATAATGTTAGCTCAATGAGCTATATGTTGTTAGGAATTACCAAAACCACCCAGGGATAGTTGCACTTTCAGAAATGCATAAAGACCTAGACTTAGCTTTTATTTCCTCCAAAATGCTTAGTTACCTAGGTTTGCTCAATAAGGACATACACTTAGCTTACTTATGTAAAAAGTGGCATAATTAGCTTACTTAGGTTTGAAATGGCATAACAACCTTGGTAACCTCATATATGTCATATACTTAGCTTAATATGCTTAGCTACCTAGGTTAGCACAATAAAGACCTATACTTAGCTTACTTATGTCAAAAATGGCATAATATGCTTAGTTAACTAAAACATGGCATAATTAGCTAGGTTAGCTCCAAAATGACCCATTTTACCTAGTTTAGCTACAATATGGTCCATTTTAACCAGGTTAGCTCGAAAATGACCAAGTTTACCTAGGTTAGCTCCAATACGATCCATTTTAGCTAGGTTAGCTATAAAATGATCCATTTTACCTACGTTAGCTCAAAAATGGCATAATTACTTATGTTAGCACAAAAAAGACCTATACTTACCTTATTTTCCTCCAAATTGACATAATAAGCTTAGTTAGATCAAAAATGGCATAATTACCTAAGTAAGCTCTAAAATGACACAAATATGGAATAAGGAGAAGAAAAACAAGGAAGAGGAGAAAAACAAACAATAGCAAAAGAAAGAGAAGAAAAAGAAAGAATAAAAGAAGAAGAATGAGAAGGAAAAGGGTAAAAAAATTCTTTTTCTTCTAGTCTTCTTCTTCTTCTTCTAACTTGCTTACTCCCATTTTGCAGATTTCATTCACTTCACCGAAGCTTGCATGGATGGAGTGCTTGTTTTCCCTTTCTGCTTTTCTTTTGTATCATTGAACAATGTGGAACTTGTTATATGGATGGATGGAACTATGTGTTGGATGAACAATGTGAAACTATTGTAATATGTATGCATGGAACTATGTGTTGGTTATGTATGTATGATGAAACTTGTGTGTTGGTTATCTCATACGTTTGCTCTGAAACTGCACTATGAAATTGCACTTTTTATTTGCATATTTTATTTCGCGTTTATCGAGATCTATTTTATCCAATCTATCACAATTTTATCCCGCCAACTTGACAATTTCTGGCGCCGTTATCCGAAGAAGGGATTGACAACCCCTTATAAGCGTCGTGTTGCAAGTATTTGTTCTTTGTGTGCAGGTACCGTTTACATAGTGTTGCTCGGCTCTCCTACTGGATTGATACCTTGGTTTCATAACTGAGGGAAATACCGACCGTAGTTGTGTTGCATCATCCCTTCCTCTTTGGGGAAATACCGACGTAGTTCAAGCGACATCAGACCCCTTTTCATCTATAAAAGGAGGTCCATGGATACTCTTACATAGTAGCTGCACCTTGCACGCACCTTTCCAGCAAGTTGCGCTTGTAACTTGAGCCTCAAGTAAATCCACCAAATAGGTAGGGGCAGGGTTTTATGCCTCCACGGCGGCCCGAACCTGGGAAAAACCTCGCGTGTGAACTTTTTGATTTGCTGTCGATGCCCATCGATCTCCCCAACCGAACTACAAAGGGGCCATGCTGGTCCCATAGATTGTCGTACCCTGACATCTTTGGCGCGCCAGGAAGGGGGGTCGCTTGTGCGGATCTATTCCAGCAGTTCTCGTGCAAGTTTCACCATCTTCTTCATCCATGGTGCACAAGAAGAGGAGCACGGCAGTGAGTGCATTGTCTGCCTCTAAGCTACCAGCCCAGACATCTCCGATTGACAGGGGCGGCGACGAGCACTGTCCACACCATACTGGTGACGGGAGTCGCCAATCGGCCGAGAGTCAAGATTTGCGTGTCGCTACGTCGAAAGGTGGCGCCATAGCTCACAAGGTTGTTGTAGCTACGTCCAAGGACGACATCGCGGGGTTCAAGAATAATGGAGCGGCAGGGCGCATGCCGAGGCCATTGCAAGATCTACACGAAGCGCTTCCCCGCAATGATGTCGACACTCGTTGGTGTCCAGGGAAGGAGGATGTGCACCAATCCCATCGTGCACATGGCCTGCCACCACGTCAAATTGCTGGCGAGCATCGACCGTGGCAGCAGGATATAGATGGAGGCCCTTATGGCACGCACAGAAGTCGAGCCACCTCTCAGTCCTTGTGCCCAGTCATGCCCACATCACCGGCGGAGACACTGGCATAGGTAGAACTATTGCTGAACTTTCCTCTGGTTCTGGAGAAGATGGATGATTGGAGTGCCACCATCTAGAGCCTCGTTGGCTTCACCAACAATGATGGGGCACGGCTAGCGGGACCCTCTCAGTGGTAGCCAACGATGCTAGTACGAGGGGACCGATGCGCACACCAGGGGTGGTGCACCAACGGTGCAGTCTCCTCCATGGCAAGTACGACAGAACCAGCGGGTCGACGCCCGTGACGACATGCCTATGGCGTCGTCTGATCTGCTAGGCTGCCGAAATCACCACCAAGATCAATGATAGGTCATCAATGACTGGCATGGTGAGGATCCTCGAACTACCATCGAGCGGCACCAGGAGGCACGCCATTGGTCAGATGCGTGAGAAGGGCTAGTTGTGGCGTCGTCTGATTCGCCATTGCACTACATAGGGGTTCCCTGGGTCCCTACCCTATGATGTGGGCTAGCCAGCGTTTACCCATGAGCTGCGGCAAGTGCAATGGCCCCATTCTGGAAGTTTCAAGCCTGACTTGCCAGAGAAGTATGATGGCAAGCTCAACTCGGCCGAGTTTCTCGGAATCTACACCATCGCGGTGCAAGCTGCTGGTGACAGAGACGACAACATTCTCACCAACTATTTTCCATTGGCACTCAAGCCCAACGTGAGATCTTGGCTAGTGAACTCAAGTCCAACAAAAGTGTTGGCTGATGGTGGGGCCGGCTTGAACCTGATCTCATCCAATGTGATAAGGAGGTTGCAAATCCCTGATGGAGATCTCCAAGAAACAGGAACGTTTCAAGGGGCCAATCCAGGGAGGAGCCAACCCAGTGCTAAGATTACCTTGCCGTTAACTTTTGGAACTGAACTGAACTATCGGATGGAGAAGGTCGTTTTTGACGTTGTCAAGATACCATTGCCCTACAATGGCATTTTTGGTTGTCCGGCCCTGGCAAAGTTTATGATAGCCTCACATTATGCCTAAAACACTTTGAAAATGCCGGGCCTGATGAGCGTCATCACCGTGCACTCCGACAAGAAGGACATAGTTATCTGCGTCGACAAGCTCTACCGGGAGGTAGTGGCAGCATCTGCCGTCAAGGCACCCGCTCATACTAGCAAAGCTCCCATGGGAGGAAAGAAGAAGAATTCAGGAAAGACCTCTAACAAGGACTCCAGGGAGCGCACCTCTTCAGAGTGTTGCGCTCTTGTTGAGGACGTGCTGGAGAGCTCTACCGGCAAGAGCAAGAAGACCAAGGCCTCACCACTTGCTACGAAGCAAGTTTCGACAACCATCTGATATCCCCAACATTCCCAGGGAGGTGATTGAGCATCACCTTGCCGTCTGCCCTAATGCGAGACCCATAAAGTAGAAGGTCAGAAAGTAGGCTTTGGAGCGGCAAGAGTCCATTGCCCAACAAATCCAAAAACAAGATGCGGTAGGCTTGGTTAGAGGAGTGCTACAACCAACTAGGTTCGCAAATCCCATGGTCATTCGCAAGGAAAATGGGAAGTGGAGGCTTTGTATTGACTTCACTGACTTTAACAAAGCATGCTCAAAGGACCCCTTCCCTTTGCTGCAGATTGATCAGATTGTAGACTCCACGGCTGGCTCCGACCTGCTCTCTTTTCTTGATACCTACTCTGCTTATCATCAGATCTTCATGGCCAAGGAAGATGAGGAGAAGATGAAATTCATTACTCCATGTGGTACCTACTGTTTTGTATGCATGCCTTTTGGATTAAAGAGTGCCGGAGCGACATTTGCAAGGGCTGTGCAAATAGGTTTTGGTTCTCGGCTACGCATAAACATGGAATCATATATGGATGATATAGTGGTCAAAACCAGGCACATGGATTCATTGATCCAAGACTTATAAGAGACATTTGCAAACTTGCACAAGATCAACTTGAATCTCAACCCTAAGAAGTGTGTGTTTGGCATTCCGTCCAGCAAGCTTCTCGGGTTCTTTGCATCTCAACATGGAGTTGAAGCCAACCCCAACAAGATCAAGGCGATTGAGCAGTTGGAGGCACTGAAGCACGTCAAGGACGTGAGGTGTCTTGCTGGTTGTCTAGCAGCTCTAAGCAGGTTCATCTCCAAGTCAGCTGAGCATGCCTTGCCGTTTTTTCAAATCTTGAAAAAGGCAGGTCCAATGCAATGGACCAATGAAGCGGGGGCTGTGGTCCATGACTTGAAGGAGTACATCTCCTCTCCACCAGTACTAGTTGCACCAATACCAAGAGAGTCGTTGCTGCTATACTTAGCGGCAACCAATCAAATGGTTAGCGCTGCACTAGTGGCCAAGAGGGAAGCAGAAGACAAAGAGATAGGAACCGCAGAGCCTCAAGCTGACAACCCAAGTTCAACGTAGGCAAATGAGACAGAACATCGAGTTGTGAAGAAGAAGAAGATGGTGCAGTGCCCAATTTACTTTTCCAGTTCCCTTCTCCAGGTCGCTAGGTCAAGGTACTCTGGTGTGCAGAAGTTGCTATTTGGCCTCCTTATGGCCACAAGGAAGCTGCACCATTACTTACAAGCACATCAGATCACAGTCGTCACTCGCTTTCTACTACAACGCATCTTGAGAAATCCAGAAGCCACTTAAAGAATAGTGGAGTGGGCATTGGAGCTGTCAAGCTTTGATTTGAAGTTTGAATGTACATCAACAATCCAAAGCAGAGCCTTGGAAGAGTTCATTGCAGCATGGACACCAACTCCAGACGAAGAAACACCAGAGACCTCGCTTCCTGGCAAGGAAACACTCCAAGATTGGATCATCTACTTTGATGGTGCCATTTTTACTCCACGGGGCTGGTGCCGGAGTGCTGCTTGTCGCACCCACCGGAGATCATCTCAAGTATGTTGCTCAAATGAAGTTTCCCCAGGAGCAGTCCACTAACAACATTGCTGAGTACGAAGGATTGCTTGCTGGACTCCGCATTGCAATCGACCTTGGTATCAAAAAGTTGATCATCAGAGGCGACTCGCAGTTGGTGGTGAAGCAAGTGAACAAGGATTACCAGAGCCCGTTGATGGAGGCATATGTGGATGAAGTGAGGAAGTTAGAAGAACAATTTGATGGTTTGCAAGAAGAGCATGTTCCTCGTGCTGAGAACAACATTGCTGACAACCTGTCGAAACGTGCCACCAAGAAATTACATGTGGAAGCAGGTATCTTTGTACTCCTTCTGAATCAACCCTCAGTTACACCATTAGTGAGGGAAAACAAGGGAAGAAAGTTGAATCCTAGCGAGTACTTTTCGGCAGAGCTTCCCACAGCTGCCAGAAAGGAGGTTGACGGAAATAACTCGAGCCGGTGAGCAGTAGGCTCTGGTAGGGCCTGAGGTCCTTGGCGTCGAGACAAGCGCTCCTACAGCGGAAGAGATTCCTTTAGTCCTTGCCGTCGAGCCACATGCTCCGGCATGGGCACATCAGATAGTACATTACCTTCAGACAGGTTAACTTCCCGAGAATAAGAAGAAGTTGAGAAAGTAGCCCGCCAATCAAGTATGTATCAGATTGTTGATAGTATTCTATATAGAAAGAGGCCAAACGGGGTGAGATTGAAGTGCATCTGCCGGGAAGATGGACAAAAGCTGGTGGCAGTGATACATGAAGGGGTGTGTGGCTCCCATCTTAGGCCCCGCACGCTTGTCGGCAAGGTTTTCCAGCAAGGTTTTTATTGGCCGACATCCCTTCAAGATGCAGTGGTTGTGGTGACAAGACGCGAAGCATGCCAGTTCCATGCCAGGAATATTCATCAGCCAACTCAAGCTCTTCAGACAATTCCTCTCTCCTAGCCCTTCTCGGTCTAGGGGCTTGACATCCTCGACCCCTTCCCCCGTGCCATCGGGGGCTTTGAGTTCTTGTACGTAGCAATCGACAAGTTCACAATGTGTCCTGAGGTAGAGCAGTGAGAAAGGTGACAACATAGTTAGCCGCCAAGTTCTTCAATGGATTAGCTTGCCATTTTAGTATGCCTAGCCAGGTGATCACCAATAACTGCACGCAGTTCACGAGTCGCGCCTTCATCCAATGTTTTCAAGATCTTGGTAGCAAAATTTGTTTTTCATCAGTTGCTCACCCGAGAAGCAACGACCAGGTGAAGAAGGCAAACCTTGATGTAATACGTGGGCTCAAGACAAGAACATTTTATAGTCTGCACAAGTGTGGAAGACGTTGGATTAATGAGCCACCGGCAAGACGCCCTTCTCCCCGGTCTATGGTGCAGAAGTGGTGCTCCCCACGGAACGCATATACGGGTCACTTCGGGTGCATGCTTTTGACAAAACTGACGAGGAGAAAATGCGGCAAGATGATGCCGTGCTTCTCTTGGAAGATCGTCTCCGGGCAGTTGTGCATGCCGCATCCTACCAGCAAGCTTTGTGCCACTACCATAGCCGCAGAGTGCACGCCGGGAGCCTTGAGAAAGGTCACCTTGTTCTTCATCAGATTCAATTCGTGAAGGGATCAAACAAGTTGACACCAAAGTGGGAAGGTCCTTAACGGGGAGCACAAGTCACCATACCTAGCGTAGTCCGCCTAGAGATGAAGATGGCACTCCGGTGCGTAACTCATGGAATTTTAAGCATCTTCGCAAGTTTTACCCGTGAGGCGCGGTTGCTGGGCATCTCGGCAACCCTTTTCGTCCAAGTCAGTCGGCAAGACATGTAATCCTTTGTACAAAGGCACATGCAGACCCCGTGCGTAATGAAATAAAGGTAAGTGTTTCAAAGCCCTTTGTCAAATGCATATATATTTGTACATGTTGTATGCAAAGTTGTGTTACATTTTTCCTAGTATGAGATGCTTAATGAACCGTCAAGGTTTCCAGCCTCCTCTTTTCTCTTCTGACCTTGTCTCAAAGGACAGAAGAGTTCCTCATGTGCAAGTTCCTTAGGGGAAGTGACGGTATGGATACCACACGCGACGTTCAAGTTATCATTTTACGACAAGAAGTACAACAAAAGAAAAAGATAAGTTGAAAAACTTTGAAACAAACTCTTTATTGTAGTTGCAGTTCTTCCTTGAATGGTTTTGGCCTTCGTATGAGAAACTTGCATGCTAGGGAACCTTGTCGTGACCAGCCACACTCTTGCTTGGTTTCGAGCCCTCTCAACAACTTAACTAGCTGCATGATACGTCTCCAGTGTATCTATAAATTTTGTTATTGTTCCATGTTATTATATTATCAACCTTGGATGTTTTACATACATTTACAAGCAACTTTATATCATTTTTTGGGACTAAACTATCAACTTAGTGCCCAGTGCCAGTTGTTGTTTTTGCTTGTTTTTGACTCTGCACAATATTAGTACCGAACGAAGTCCAAATGCCACGAAACTTTTTGGAGATTTTTTTTCTGGCAATAAGAGACCGTGGAAGCTTCGGGAAGGAACGAGAAGACGAAGGCATAGCCCACTAGGCACCAGGGCACGCCAGGGGCCTAGGGCGTGCCCTGGTACATAGTGGGGCCCACAAGCCTCCGTTTGAGCTAACTCTGCCTATATAAATACTCTAAAATTAGGAAACTACTAGGGAGTCCATGAAATACTTTTTCCACTATCACAAGTTCCAGAACCACGAGAACCCCTCTAGAGGCCTTTTCTGGCACTCTACCGGAGGGGGATTCGATCATGGAGGGGGCTCATCATCATCCTTGTTGCCCTCTGATGATCCATGAGTAGTTTACCACGTACCTATGGGTCCATTCTTAGTAGATAGATGGCTTCTTGTCTCTTTTTGATCTTTAATACTAAAGGAAATATGCCCTAGAGGCAATAATAAAGTTGTTATTTATATTTCATTATATCATGATAAATGTTTATTATTCATGCTAGAATTGTATTAATTGGAATCTTAGTACATGTGTGAATACATAGATAAACAAAGTGTCACTAGTATGCCTCTACTTGACTAGCTCGTTGAATCAAAGATGGTTAAGTTTCCTAGCCATAGACATGAGTTGTCATTTGATTAATGGGGTCACATCATTAGAGAATGATGTGATTGACTTGACCCATTCCGTTAGCTTAGCGCTTGATCGTTTAGTATGTTGCTATTGCTTTATTCATGACTTATACTTGTTCCTATGACTATGAGGTTATGCAACTCCCGAATACCGGAGGAACACTTAGTGTGCTACCAAACGTCACAACGTAACTGGGTGATTATAAAGGTGCTCTACAAGTGTCTCCGATGGTAGTTGTTGAGTTGGCATAGATCAAGATTAGGATTTGTCACTCCCATTGTCGGAGAGGTATCTCTGGGCCCTCTCAGTAATGCACATCAATATAAGCCTCGCATGCAATGTGACTAATGAGTTAGTTGCAGGATGATGCATTACAGAACGAGTAAAGAGACTTGCCGGTAACAAGATTGAACTAGGTATTGAGATATCGACGATCGAATCTTGGGCAAGTAACATACTGATGACAAAGGGAACAACGTATTTTGTTATGCTGTTTGACCGATAAAGATCTTCATAGAATATGTGGGAGCCAATATGAACATCCAGGTTCCGCTATTGGTTATTGATCGGAGACGTGTCTCGGTCATGTCTACATAGTTCTCGAACCCGTAGGGTCTGCACACTTAACGTTCGATGACGGTCCGTATTATGAGTTTATGTGTTTTGATGTACTGAAGGTAGTTTGGAGTCCCCAATGTGATCACGGACATGACGAGGAGTCTCGAAATGGTCGAGACATAAAGATTGATATATTGGACGACTATATTCAAAACCGGAAGTGTTCCGGGTGATTTCGGAGAAAACCGGAGTGCCGGAGGGGTTACAGGAACCCCCCGGGGGAATTAATGGGCCACCATGGGCCTTAGTGGAGAGAGAGGAGGGAGGCCAGGGCAGGCCGCGCCCCCCTTGGAGTCCGAATAGGACAAAGGAAGGGGGGCGGCGCCCCCCTTTCCTTCTCCCTCTCCCTCTCCTTCCTCCCCCTCTTTCCCCCTTGTTGGAAACCTACTAGGAATAGGATTCCTAGTACGAATCCTACTTTGGGGCGCGCCCCAGGGGCCAGCCAGCCTCCCCCCTTGCTCCTTTATATACGGGGGCAGGAGGCACCCTAGAACACAACAACAGACATTGTCTTAGCCGTGTGCGGTGCCCCCCTCCACAATAATCCACCTCGGTCATATCATTGCAGTGCTTAGGCGAAGCCCTGTGCCGGTAGCTTCATCATCACTGTCATCACGCCGTCGTGCTGACGAAGCTCTCCCTCGATACTCAGCTGGATCAAGAGTTCATGGGACGTCGCCGAGCTGAACGTGTGCAGATCACGGAGGTGCCGTACTTTCGGTACTAGGATCGGTCGGATCATGAAGACGTACGACTACATCAACCGCGTTGTCATAACGCTTCCGCTTTCGGTCTACGAGGGTACATGGACAACACTCTACCCTCTCGTTGCTATGCATCACCATGATAGATCTTGCGTGTGCGTAGGATTTTTTTTGAAATTACTGCGTTCCCCAACAGTGGCATCCGAGCCAGGTCTATGCGTAGATGTTATATGCACGAGTAGAACATAAGGGAGTTGTGGGCGATAATATTTATACTGCTTACTAGCATGTCATACTTTGATTTGGCGGTATTGTTGGATGAAGCGGCCCGTACCGACATTACACGTACGCTTACGCGAGACTGGTTCTACCGACGTGCTTTGCACACATATGGCTGGCGGGTGTCAGTTTCTCCAACTTTAGTTGAATCGAGTGTGGTTACGCCTGGTCCTTGTTGATGGTTAAAACATCACATACTTGATGAAAAATCGTTGTGGTTTTGATGCGTAGGTAAGAACGGTTCTTGCTCAGCCCGTAGCAGCCACGTAAAACTTGCAACAACAAAGTAGAGGACGTCTAATTTGTTTTTGCAGGGCATGTTGTGATGTGATATGGTCAAGACATGATGCTAAATTTTATTGTATGAGATGATCATGTTTTGTAACGGAGTTATCGGCAACTGGTAGGAGCCATATGGTTGTCGCTTTATTGTATGAAATGCAATCGCCATGTAATTGCTTTACTTTATCACTGAGCGGTAGCGATAGTCCTAGAAGCAATAGTTGGCAAGACGACAATGATGCTTCGACGGAGATCAAGGTGTCAATCCGGTGACGATGGTGATCATGACGGTGCTTTGGAGATGGAGATCAAAGGCACAAGATGATGATGGCCATATCATATCACTTATATTGATTGCATGTGATGTTTATCCTTTATGCATCTTATTTTGCTCAGTTCGGCGGTAGCATTGTAAGATGATCTCTCACTAAATTTCAAGGTACAAGTGTTCTCCCTGAGTATGCACCATTGCGAAAGTTTGTCGTGCGGAGACACCATGTGATGATCGGGTGTGATAAGCTCTACGTTCACATACAATGGGTGCAAGCCAGTTTTGCACACGCATAATACTTGGGTTAAACTTGACGAGCCTAGCATATGCAGATATGGTCTCGGAACACTGAGACCGAAAGGTCGAGCGTGAATCATATAGTAGATATGATCAACATAGTGATGTTCAGCATTGAAAACTACTCCATCTCACGTGATGATCAGACATGGTTTAGTTGATTTGGATCACATGATCACTTAGATGATTAGAGGGATGTCTATCTAAGTGGGAGTTCTAAGTAATTTGATTAATTGAACTTTAATTTATCATGAACTTAGTACCTGATAGTATTTTTCATGTCTATGTTGTTGTAGATATATGGCCCGTGCTATTGTTCCTTTGAATTTTAATGCGTTCCTAGAGAAAGCTAAGTTGAAAGATGATGGTAGCAACTACACAGACTGGGTCCGTAACTTCAGGATTATCCTCATTGCTACACAGAAGAATTACGTCCTGGAAGCACAACTAGGTGCCAAACCCACTGCAGGAGCAACGCCAAATGTTATGAACGTCTGGCAGAGCAAAGCTGATGACTACTCAATAGTTCAGTATGCCATGATTTACGGCTTAGAACCGGGACTTCAACGACATTTTGAACGTCATGGAGCATATGAGATGTTCCAGGAGTTGAAGTTAATATTTCAAGAAAATGCCCGGATTGAGAGATATGGAGTCTCCAATAAGTTCTACAGCTGCAAAATGGAGGAGAATAGTTCTGTCAGTGAGCATATACTCAAAATGTCTAGGTATAACAATCACTTGATTCAACTAGGAGTTAATCTTCCTGATGATAGTGTCATTGACAGAATTCTTCAATCACTGTCACCAAGCTACAAGAGCTTCGTGATGAACTATAATATGCAAGGGATGGATAAGACAATTCCCGAGCTCTCCACAATGCTAAAGGCTGCGGAGGTAGAAATCAAGAAAGAGCATCAAGTGTTGATGGCCAACAAGACCACTAGTTTCAAAAAAAAGGGTAAAGGGAAGAAAGGGAAACTTCAAGAAGAACGGCAAGCAAGTTGCTGCTCAAGTGAAGAAGCCCAAGTATGGACCTAAGCCTGAGACTGAGTGCTTCTACTGCAAATGGACTGGTCACTGGAAGCGGAACTGGCCAGAGTATTTGGCGGATAAGAAGGATGGCAAGGTGAACAAAGGTATATGTGATATACATGTTATTGATGTGTACCTTACTAATGCTCGCAGTAGTGCCTGGGTATTTGATACTGGTTATGTTGCTAATATTTGCAACTCGAAACAGGGACTACGGATTAAGCGAAGATTGTCTAAGGACGAGGTGACGATGCGCGTGGGAAATGGTTCCAAAGTTGATGTGATCGCAGTCGGCATGCTACCTCTACATCTACCTTATTCATTTAAATCTGAGAATAATGGATGTTCTATTTATATGAGTAATATCTTTTATGGTCATGCACCCTTGAAGAGTGGTCTATTTTTGTGTAATCTCGATAGTAGTGACACACATATTCATAATATTGAAGCCAAGAGATGCAGAGTTGATAATGATAGTGCAACTTATTTGTGGCACTGCCGTTTAAGTCATTGCTACCTCTTGAGCATGTGTTGGTTTTCCCTTGAAGAGGAAAGGGTGATGCAGCAAAGTAGCGTAAGTATTTCCTTCAGTTTTTGAGAACCAAGGTATCAATCCAGTACGAGACTACATGCAAATCCCTCGTACATGCACAAACAATCAAGAACCTTGCAACCAACAGGATAAAGGGGTTGTCAGTCCCTTCACGGCCACTTGCAAAAGTGAGATCTGATAAAGATAATAAGATAAATATTTTTGGTATTTTTGTTGTATAGATTGAAAATTAAAGATTGCAAAATAAACAACGATAGAAAGAGCTAGTTGGCAGGAGATTAATATGATGGAAGATAGACCCAGGGGCCATAGGTTTCACTAGTGGCTTCTCTCAACATAGCATAATCTACGCTGGGTGAACAAATTACTGTTGAGCAATTGATAAAAAAGCACATAATTATGAGAATATCTAGGAATGATCATGTATATAGGCATCACGTCCGTGACAAGTAGACTGAAATGATTCTTCATCTACTACTATTACTCCACACATCGACCGCAATCCAGCATGCATCTTGAGTATTAAGTTCATAAGAACAGAGTAACGCAATAGACAAGATGACATGATGTAGAGGGATAAACTCAAGCAATATGATATAAACCCCATCTTTTTATCCTCGATGGCAACAATACAATACATGTCGTGCTCCCCCTGCTGTCACTAGGAAAGGACACGGCAAGATTGAACCCAAAGCTAAGCACTTCTCCCATTGCAAGAAATATCAATCTAGTTGGCCACACCAAACTGATAATTCGAAGAGACTTGCAAAGATATTAAATCATGTATATAAGAATTCAGAGAAGAATCAAATATTGTTCATAGATAATCTTGATCATAAACCCACAATTCATCGAATCTCGACAAACACACCGCAAAAAGAATTACATCGAATAGATCTCCAAGAGAATCAAGGAGAACTTTGTATTGAGATCCAAAGAGAGAGAAGAAGCCATCTAGCTAATAACTATGGACCCGAAGGTCTGAGGTAGACTACTCATGCATCATGGAGAGGCCATGGTGTCGATGCAGAAGCCCTCCACGATCGATTCCCCCTCCGGCCGAGCGCTGGAAAAGGCCCCAAGACGGGGTATCACGGGTACAGAAGGTTGCGGGGGTGGAAATAGGGCTTCGTGGTGCTCGTGGATGTTTTCATGGTATATGAGTATATATAGGCGAAAGAAGTAGGTCGGTGGAGCCACGAGGGGCCCATGAGGGTGGGGGGCATGCCTACCCCCTAGGCGCGCCCTCCTACCTCGTGGCCGCCTCGTTGCTTGCTTGATCTCCACTCCAAGTCTCCTGGGTTGCGTTTGTTCCAAAAACGATCCTCGCGAAGGTTTCATTCCGTTTGATATTCCTTTTCTGCGAAACACTGAAATAGGAAAAAAAAACAACAATTTGCATTCGGCCTTCGGTAAATAGGTTAGTCCCAAAAATAATATAAAAGTGCATAATAAAGCCTATAAACATCCAAAACAGATAATATAATAGCATGGAACAATAAAAAACTATAGATACATTGGAGACGTATCAAGCATCCCCAAGCTTAATTCCTGCTCGTCCTCGAGTAGGTAACTGATAGAAACATAATTTTTGATGTGGAATGCTACCTAGCATAATTCTCAATGTAATTTGCTTTATTGTGGCATGAATGTTCAGATCCAAAAGATTCAAGACAAAAGTTTAATATTGACATAAAAATAATAATACTTCAAGCATACTAACAAAGCAATCATGTCTTCTCAAAATAACATGGCCAAAGAAAGTTATCCCTACAAAATCGTATAGTATGGCTATGCTCTATCTTCATCACACAAAATATTTAAATCATGCACAAAACCGATGACAAGCCAAGTAATTGTTTCATACTTTTGATGTTCTCAAACTTTTTCAATTTTCACGCAATACATGAGCGTGAGCCATGAACATAGCACTATATGTGGAATAGAATGGTGGTTGTGGAGAATACAAAAAGGAGAAGATAGTCTCACGTCAACTAGGCGTATCAACGGGCTTTGGAGATGCCCATCAATAGATATCAATGTGAGTGAGTAGGGATTGCCATGCAACGGATGCACTAGAGCTATAAGTGTATGAAAGCTCAACAAAAGAAACTAAGTGGGTGTGCATCCAACTCGCTTGCTCACGAAGACCTAGGGCATTTTGGGGAAGCCCGTCATTGGAATATACAAGCCAAGTTCTATAATGTAAAATTCCCACTAGTAAATGAAAGCGACAACATAGGAGACTCTCTATCATGAAGATCACGGTGCTACTTTGAAGCACAAGTGTGGCAAAAGGATAGTAACATTGTCCCTTCTCTCTTTTTCTCTCATTTTACTTATTTTTTGGCCTTTTTCTCTTTTTTTATGGCATCTTTTTTTTCGTTTTTTTCTTTTCATCCGGAGTCTCATCCCGACTTGTGGGAGAATCATAGTCTCCATCATCCTTTCCTCACTTGGTACAATGCTCTAATAATGATGATCATCACACTTTTATTTACTTACAACTCAAGAATTACAACACAATAATTACAACTCAATACTTAGAAAAAAATATGACTCTATGTGAATGCCTCCGGCGGTGTACCGGGATATGCAATGAATCAAGAGTGACATGTATGAAAGAATTATAAAGGTGGCTTTGCCACAAATACGATGTCAACTACATGATCATGCAAGGCAATATGACAATGACGAAACATGTCATAACAAACGGAATGGTGGAAAGTTTCATGGCAATATATCTCAGTATGGCTATGGAAATGCCATAATAGGTAGGTATGCTGGCTGTTTTGAGGAAGGTATATGGTGGGTGTATGATACCGGCGAAGGGTGCGCGGTATTAGAGAAGCTAGCAATGGTGGAAGGGTGAGAGTGCGTATAATCCATGGACTCAACATTAGTCATAAAGAACTCACATACTTACTGCAAAAATCTATTAGTTATCAAAACAAAGTACTACGCGCATGCTCCTAGGGGAATAGATTGGTAGGAGAAGACCATCGCTCGTCCCCGACCGCCACTCATAAGGAAGACAATAAAAAATAAATCATGCTCCGACTTCATCACATAACGGTTCACCATACGTGCATGCTATGGGAATCACCAACTTTAGAACAAGTATTTCTCAAATTCACAACTAATCAACTAGCATGACTCTAACATCACCATCTTTATATCTCAAAACAATCATAAGAATCAAACTTCTCATAGTAGTCAATTCACTTTATATGATAGTTATTATTATACCGATCTTGGATGCTCATCATATTAGGACTAATTTTATAGACAAAGCTAATTACCATGCTGTTCTATAAGACTCTCAAAATAATAAAAGTGAAGCATGAGAGATCAATAATTTCTATAAAATAATACCACCACCGTGCTCTAAAAGATATAAGTGAAGCACTAGAACGAAATTATCTAGCTCAAAAGATATAAGTGAAGCACATAGAGTATTCTAATAAATTCCGATTCATGTATGTCTTTCCAAAAGTTGTGTACATCAAGGATGATTGTGGCAAACTAAAAATCAAAGACTCAAATCATACAAGACGCTCCAAGCAAAACACATATCACGTGGTGAATAAAAATATAGCCTCAAGTAAAGTTACTGATAGATGAAGACGAAAGAGGGGATGCCTTCCGGGGCATCCCCAAGCTTAGGCTTTTGGTTCTCCTTGAATTTTACCTTGGGGTTCCTTGGGCATCCCCAAGATTAGGCTCTTGCCACTCCTTGTTCCAAAATCCATCAAATCTTTATCCAAAACTTGAAAACTTCACAACACAAAACTCATCAGAAAATCTCATGAGCTCCGTTAGTATAAGATAAAAAAACCACCACCTTAAGGTACTGTAATGAACTCATTTTTTTATTTATATTGGTGTTAAACCTACTGTATTACAACTTCTCTATGGTTCATACACCCCGATACTAGCCATAGATTAATCAAAATCAGCAAATAACACAAGAAAAATAGAATCTATCAAAAACAGAACAGTCTGTAGAAATCAGATTTGTTCGAATACTTCTGGAACTCCAACAATTATGAAAAACTCGGAAATCCTGGATAATTTGTATATTGATTTACTCCAAAAAGAATTGGAAATTTATCATGTTGTGGTGAATTTTAACAATTATTTTCGTTAGCGCAAAGTTTCTGTCTTTTTCAGCAAGATCAAACAACTATCACCCAAGAAGATCCTATAGGTTCTACTTGGCACAAACACTAAATAAAACATAAAAACACATCTAAACAGAAGATATATGAATTATTTATTACTAAACAAAAACAAAAATCAAGAAACAAAATAAAATTGGGTTCCCTCCCAACAAGCGCTATCGTTTAACGCCCCTAGCTAGCCATTGATAATTTTAATGATGCTCACATGAAAGATAGCAATTGAAACACGAAGAGAGCATCATGAAACATGTGACAAACACATCTAAGCCTAACATACTTCCTATGCATAGGAATCTTATAGACAAACAAATTATCAAGACAAGAAAAAACTAGCATATGCAAGGAAGCGAAAAGAAACAATAGCAATCTCAACATAACGAGAGGTAATTTAGTAACATGAAAATTTCTACAACCATATTTTCCTCTCTCATAATAATTACATGTAGGATCATAATCAAATTCAACAATATAGCTATCACAAAACATATTCTTAACAAGATCCACGTGTATGCAAAGTTTACACTCTTCCAAAATAGTGGGGTTAACATTAACTAAAGTCATGACCTCTCCAAACCCACTTTTATCAAAAACTTCGTAAGATTGAACATTCTCCAAATATGTGGGATCTAAAGTTGACACTCTTCCAAACCCACTTTCAATATTATTGCAAACATTATTATCAATCTCATATTCATCATGGGGCTTCAATAAATTTTCAAGATCATAAGAAGAATCACCCCAATCATGATCATTGCAACAAGTAGAGGACATAGAAAAACTAGCTTCCCCAAGCTTAGGGTTTTGCATATTATTAGCACAACTGACATTAACAGAATTTATAACACCATCATTGTAATCATGCTTATTCAAAGATCTACCATGAGTCACTTCATAAATTACTTCATCACAATTTCCAGATTCACAGATTTCAAGCAAAACCTCATAAAGATAATCTAGTGCACACAACTCACTAGCAATTGGTTCATCATAATTGGATCTCTTAAAAAGATTAGCAAGGGGAGGATGATCCATATCAATAGATTTTTAGCAAGAGAAGATGCCAGCACATAGAAGGCACATGGCAACACAAGCAAACGAAAAAGACGAACGGAAGAGGGCCGAAGAAAAGGCAAAGGTGAAGTGGGGGAGAGGAAGACAAGTGGCGAATGGCAAATAATGTAATGCGAGGGAGAAGAATTTGTGATGGGTACTTGGTATGTCTTGACTTGTGCGTAGACCTCCCCGGCAACGGCGTCAGAAATCGCTAGTTGACGGGAGATCAAATCTTGACTTGACTTGGTGCAAATCTTCCCGGCAACGGCGCCAGAAATCCTTCTTGCTAACTCTTGAGCATGCGTTGGTTTTCCCTTGAAGAAGAAAGGGTGATGCAGCAAAGTAGCGTAAGTATTTCCCGTAGTTTTTGAGAACCAAGGTATCAATCCAGTAGGAGACTACACGCAAATGCCTCGTACATGCACAAACAATCAAGAACCTTGCAGCCAACGGGATAAAGGGGTTGTCAGTCCCTTCACGGCCACTTGCAAAAATGAGATCTGATAAAGATAATAAGATAAATATTTCTGGTATTTTTGTTGTATAGATTGAAAAGTAAAGATTGCAAAATACAACAATAGAAATAGCTAGTTGGCGGGAGATTAATATGATGGAAGATAGACCCGGGAGCCATAGGTTTCACTAGTGGCATCTCTCAAGATAGCATAATCTATGGTGGGTGAACAAATTACTATTGGGCAATTGATAGAAAAAGCGCACAATTATGAGAATATCTAGGCATGATCATGTATATAGGCATCACGTTCGTGACAAGTAGACCGAAACGATTCTGCATCTACTACTATTACTCCACACATCGACCGCTATCCAGCATGCATCTAGAGTATTAAGTTCATAAGAACAAAGTAACGCATTAGGCAAGATGACATGATGTAGAGGGATAAACTCAAGCAATATGACATAAACCCCATCTTTTTATCCTCGATGGCAAAAATAGAATACGTGCCTTACTGCCCCTGCTGTCACTGGGAAAGGACACCGCAAGATTGAACCCAAAGCTAAGCACCTCTACCTTTGGAAGAAAGATCAATCTAGTAGGCCAAACCAAACTGATAATTCGAAGAGACTTGCAAATATATTAAATCCCGCATAGATAATCTTGATCATAAACCCACAATTCATCGGATCTCGACAAACACACCACAAAAAGAATTACATCGAATAGATCTCCAAGAGAATCGAGGAGAACTTTGTATTGAGATCCAAAGAGAGAGAAGAAGCCATCTAGCTAATAACTATGGACCTGAAAGTCTATGGTAAACTACTCATGCATCATCGGAGAGGCCATGGGGTTAATGTAGAAGCCCTCCGTGATCGATTACCCCTCCGGTAGAGCGCCGAAAAAGGCGCCAAGATGGGATCTCACGGGTACAAAAGGTTGTGGCGGTGGAAATTGGGTTTCGTGGTGCTCCTGGATGTTTTTAGGGTATATGAGTATATATAGGCGAAAGAAGTAGGTCGGTGGAGCCACGAGGGGCCCATGAGGGTGGGGGGCGCGCCTACCCCCTGGGCTCGCCCTCCTACCTCGTGTCCGCCTCGTTGCTTCCTTGACGTCCACTCCAAGTCTCCTGGATTGCGTTTGTTCCAAAAACGATCTTCGCGAAGGTTTCATTCCGTTTGGATTCCATTTGATATTCCTTTTTTGTTGAACACTGAAATAGGCAAAAGAACAACAATTTGCATTGGGCCTTCGGTTAATAGGTTAGTCCCAAAATAATATAAAAGTGCATAATAAAGCCCATTAAACATCCAAAATAGATAATATAATAGCATGGAACAAAAAAAATTATAGATACCTTGGAGACGTATCAAGCATCCCCAAGCTTAATTCCTGCTCGTCCTCGAGTAGGTAAATGATAAAAATAGAATTTTTGATGTGGAATGCTACCTAGCATAATTCTCAATGTAATTTTCTTTATTGTGGCATGAATGTTCAGATCCGAAAGATTCAAGAATTTTTTTTAATATTGACATAAAAATAATAATACTTCAAGCATACTAACAAAGGAATCATGTCTTGTCAAAATAACATGGCCAAAGAAAGTTATCCCAACAAAATCGTATAGTCTGGTATACTCTATCTTCATCACACAAAATATTTAAATCATGCACAACACCGATGGCAAGCCAAGCAATTGTTTCATACTTTTGATGTTATCAAACTTTTTCAATTTTCACGCAATACATGAGCGTGAGCCATGGACATAGCACTATATGTGGAATAGAGTGGTGGTTGCAGAGAAGACAAAAAGGAGAAGATAGTCTCACATCAAGTAGGTGTATCAACGGGCTATTGAGATGCCTATCAATAGATATCAATGTGAGTGAGTAGGGATTGCCATGCAACGGATGTACTAGAGCTATAAGTGTATGAAAGCTCAACAAAAGAAACTAAGTGGGTGTGCATCCAACTCGCTTGCTCACGAAGACCTAGGGCATTTTGAGGAAGCCCATCATTGGAATATACAAGCCAAGTTCTATAATGTAAAATTCCCACTAGTAAATGAAAGTGACAACATAGGAGACTCTCTATCATGAAGATCACGGTGCTACTTTGGAGCACAAGTGTGGTAAAAGGATAGTAACATTGTCCCTTCTCTCTTTTTCTCTCACCTTATTTATTTTTTGGGCCTTTTTCTCTTTTTTTATGGCCTCTTTTTCTCTTTTTTTTCTTTTCGTCCGGAGTCTCATCCCGAGTTGTGGGAGAATCATAGTCTCCATCATCCTTTCCTCACTTGGGACAATGCTCTAATAATGATGATCATCACACTTTTATTTACTTACAACTCAAGAATTACAACTCAATACTTATAAAAAAAATGACTCTATGTGAATGCCTCCTGCGGTGTACCGGGATATGCAATGAATCAAGAGTGACATGTATGAAATAATTACAAAGGTGGCTTTGCCACAAATACGATGTCAACTACATGATCATGCAAGGCAATATGACAATGATGAAACGTGTCATAACAAACGGAACGGTGGAAAGTTGGATGGCAATATATCTCGGAATGGCTATGGAAATGCCACAATAGGTAGGTATGGTGGCTGTTTTGAGGAAGGTATATGGTGGGTGTATGATACCGGCGAAAGGTGCGCTGTATTAGAGAATCTAGCAATGGTGGAAGGGTGAGAGTGCGTATAATCCATGGACTCAACATTAGTCATAAAGAACTCACATACTTACTGCAAAAATCTATTAGTTATCAAAACGAAGTACTCTGCGCATGCTCCTAGGGGGATAGATTGGTAGGAAAAGACAATCGGTCGTCCCCGACTACCACTCATAAGGAATACAATCAAAAATATATCATGCTCCGACTTCATCACATAACGGTTCACCATACGTGGATGCTACGGGAATCACAAACTGTAGTACAAGTATTTCTCAAATTCACAACTACTCAACTATCATGACTCTAATATCACCATCTTTATATCTCAAAAAAATCATAAAGAATCAAACTTCTCATAGTATCCAATGCACTTTATATGATAGTTTTTATTATACCCATCTTGGATGCTCATCATATTACGACTAATTTTATAGCCATAGCAAACTACCATGCTGTTCTATAAGACTCTCAAAATAATAAAATTGAAGCATGAGAGATCAATAATTTTTATAAAATAAAACCACCACCGTGCTCTAAATGATATAAGTGAAGCACTAGAACGAAATTATCTAGCTCAAAAGATATAAGTGAAGCACATAGAGTATTCTAATAAATTCCGATTCATGTGTGTCTCTCCAAAAGGTGTGTACATCAAGGATGATTGTGGCAAAATAAAAATCAAAGACTCAAATCATACAAGACGCTCGAAGCAAAACACATATCATGTGGTCAATAAAAATATAGCCTCAAGTAAAGTTACCGATAGACGAAGACGAAAGAGGGGATGCCTTTCGGGGCATCCCCAAGCTTAGCCTTTTTGTTGTCCTTGAATTTTACCTTGGGGTTCCTTGGGCATCCCCAAGCTTAGGCTCTTTCCCTCCTTGTTCCAAAATCCGTCAAATCTTTACCCAAAACATGAAAACTTCACAACACAAAACTCAACAGAAAATCTCATGAGCTCTGTTAGTATAAGAAAACAAACCACCACCTTAAAGTACTGTAATGAAATCATTCTTTATTTATATTGGTGTTAAACCTAATGTATTCCAACTTCTCTATGGTTCATACCCCCGATACTAGCCATATATTCATCAAAATAAGAAAACAACACACGAAAAACAGAATCTGTCAAAAACAGAACAACCTATAGAAATGAGATTTGTTCGAATACTTATGGAATTCCAACAATTCTGAAACACTAGGATAACCTGGATAATTTGTATATTGATTTACTTCAAAAAAAATTGGAAATTTATCACGTTCTGGTGATATGTAACAATTATTTTCGTGAGCGCAAATGTCGGTGTACTAAAGTAGGGGTACTCTAGTATCCCGAACTTGTGCACGGGCAGTCGCAGCACCCCGCGGCAAGGCCCGCCAGGTGATCACCAAGGCTCTCTATGGATCCTTTGGAGCCATTCGAGAACAAAGTATTTAAGTCAAGGAGACAAGTCCCCGGCAAGAGGAGCTTGCCGGGAAGGCCATTCAAGGTACAAGACCCCGGCAAGAGGAGCTTGCCGGGAAGCCCAACGAGAGCATCTCAAAGAACCTGCCGCAGCGCGCCACGCGTCCTGGCAGGACCCGGTGAGCGACAAGTTCCCGGGCGCGACAAGGCAACGGCCGCGGCAAGGCGCTTGCCGCGGCAGGCAGCCATTCTGTACCCGCGCTCCAGCTCACCCACCTACGTGTCGCTCCGGGACCCTTCCTAGCGTACGTGGCGGGAGGCTGTGCAGCCAGGGGTACACTATGGCATGCAGCGCTGACAGGATCGCCATCGTGGCGAGCGATGGCGCCCCTGATGGTCCCTTTTCTGCACCGTCTGGGCGACGTAGACGGGCATTTAATGCCTTTGTCCCCTGCCGTCAGGGTTAGGTATGATACACTGTGTAGGTAGCTGTACGTACCGCAGCATATTTACACTTTTGCCCTTACCTACGTTGCCACCTGTTGGAGACCCCTTGAACATATAAAAGGAGGCCCATGCATAACGTAGGGGGGGATCGATCCTCAGAGAAGCGCTCGGTCTCGTTAGCTGCTCGAGTGTACTGTAGCACTCGGCGCTCCCGAGCAAGAACTCAATACAATCCACAAAGCAGCAGTAGGAGTGTTATCTCTCCGGAGAGCTCCGAAGCTGGGTAAAAACCTTCCCCCGCGTGCCTTGCCTCGATCCGCTCTTCTTGCGACCTCCGCCCCCCGCCGAACCGAGAAGGGGCTCCGTCCCCATAGGTGCTCGGGGAGCCCAGGAAAACCCCGGCATCTCTGGCGCGCCAGGTAGGGGGCGTCGAGGTTGTGTGAACCTGATCCGGCGTTCACGCGAGCTGAATCTTCATCGACTTCATCGACATGCCGCTGAAGAAGAAGGCTTCGGAGGCGGCTGCGCCGTCCGCGTCAAATCCACCACCGCCGCAGCAAACGGCCGGCGGGGAGAACGCCGGCGGTGGAACGGGCGCCGACGAGGGAGCCCACGGTGCAAACAAGTCCAAGGACAAGACCGCGCTGCCCGCTGGCGGCGTAGTCGGCTCCCCCGACGAACGGGCATCCATAGATGCACCGCGCCCATCTCAAGAGGTGCAGGACCGATAGCGTCGTGGTACTCATGGTACCATATGCTCGCTGGACCCAAATCGAGCTAGCGGATCCCGGGACGCTCAAGGCCAACATGCACGCCGACATGCTGGCACGAGCGAGGCACGGTCGCCTGGACGGAATACTGCTCCTTCCAACATCGTTGGGAGCCCGAGCATATCCCGCTCCTCGCACCGTTCGCCACCGCTACCCGCCACCCCAGCAGAAGCTCTAGCGCGAGCTCAACTGCTCCTAGACTTCCCTCCAGCGCCAGACAAGATCGATGACTGGAGGGCCACCATTCAGAGTCTCATCGGCTTCGCCAACGGCGACACTCCGCGGCCAGCGACCACATCGCAACCGCGGTAGGCCAGCCAAATGCGAGCCGATGGTGACAAAACCGGTGGGGGTGCAACCACCGTGCACTCTCCGCCCCAAGGGCCAAGATCGCCGACTCGCCGGGTCCGCCACGACAGCGACTCCAATGCTTCCTCAGATCCGTGAACTCGTCGGGATCAGCGTCACGTTCTTCACGAACGGCAGCAAGAAGACGCCCGCACCCGCATCGAGCGCCGGAGAGAAACGCGGCGTCAATCAGACTGACGCGCTGGCCCCACTGTCGACATGCAAGCGCCAGGGGAACCAGGCGACCTGCCGTACGCGGTAGGTTTCCCTGCGTTTACCCGTGAGCTGCGGCAAGTCCAGTGGCCCAGCACGAAGAATTTCAAGCCAGACGTACCAGAGAAGTACGACGGCAGGCTGCATCCGTCGGAGTTCCTCAGCATCTACACCATTGCGGTGCAGGCTGCCGGGGGGCGGGACGACAAGATCCTCGCCAATTACTTCCCTCTGGTGCTCAAGCCCAACGCCAGGTCCTGGCTCATGCACTTGCCGAAAAACTCCATATCTTCCTGGGCGGACCTATGCCATCAGTTTGTCGGCGCCTTTACGGGCAGCCACAAACCCCATGGCCAGGAGAGTGATCTTCACCTGCTTGCCTAGAAGGAGGGGGAGCCTCTATGTAAGTACATCGGAGATTCAGCCAAGTGCAATGCAACATCCCAGACGTCCACCCTACCGCGGTCATCAGTGCGTTCCATCAGAACATGCGCAACTGCAGGATGCGGGAGGAGATGGCGATGTGCAAGATCAGAGACGTCAGCGAGCTGTATGCCCTGGCCAACAGATGTGCACGTGCTGAGGAAGGAAGGAAACTCCCCGGAGAGAACATAGGAACCGCAGGATCTGACAGCGACGATGCCGCCCCAGCAAGCAAAAACAGGCGGCGAAACAACAGGAAGAGGAAAGGCAAAGATGTGCTAGTTGTCGAGCAATCCGGCAACGAAGGTGGCGCCAAGATAGCCAAGACTGATGGCTCCGGCAAGGAGGTTGCCGCATGCGCCAACTGCCAGGCTGTGGCAGCCGCCGACAAGCAGGATGGCACCAACAAGCAGTACTGCAAGATTCACCGCACCAAAGGCCATGACCTACAGAGCTGCAAGAAGGTCGAACAGCTCGTTGAGCTGCAAAAGGCCGAGTACGAGGGACACGACAAGGAGAAGGCCCGAGGAGGTGCTGGAGGATCTGGTACGAAGCGCACTGGCCGGGGGGGACGCCGCGGCAACACCAAGCAGCGGCAAGGCGACAGACCTCCCCGCGGCCGCAACAAGGATGAAGATGACGACGACGACGAAGACATGGATGACGCCGAGACCAGCGAGCAGGAGTTCTAGAAAGCCACAAAAGTTTTGTGCATTGACGGCGGTGCTTCTCTGCATACTTCACACCGCCAACTCAAGCAGTGGGTGCGGGAAGTTAATGCAGCAGAACCACCCGTCGAGTCACGCAAGCTTCTGAAATGGTCCAGCATGCCTATCATCTTTGATATTGAGGACCACCCCAATCGCACAACTGTTGTCGGGTGTTTGCCGATGTTGGTCTCACCAACTATCCGCAACCTCAAGGTCACTAAGATGCTAGTTGAAGGCGGGGCCGGCTTGAACCTGATCTCCTCCGCTGTACTTCGGAGACTCCAAGTCCCTGACAGCAAGCTCGAAGAGACCGGCACGTTTCAAGGAATGAACCCGAGAAGGAGCAAGCCGAAGGGGAAGATCACGCTGCCGGTGACATTTGGCAGTGAGTTGAACTTCAGGACTGAGAGGATCACTTTCGAGATTGCCGATTTTCCATTGCCTTACAATGGAATTCTCGGCCGTCCCGCGCTCGCCAAGTTCATGGCGGCCTCTCACTACGCGTACAACATGCTGAAGATGCCAGGCCCGATAAGTGTCATCTCTGTACATGGCGACAAGAAAGACGCTCTCATCTGTGCCGACAAGATCTACCGGGAAGCAGTAGCCGCCGCGGATCGCGAGACACTTGCCGCTGAAGCTCCCGGGGGGAAGAAGAAGACCAAGTCCAGCAAGAGCTCTGATGCCCACTCTGGCAAGCGCACCTCTTCGGAGTGCTGCGCTACCGTCGAGGACGCACCATCGAGCTCCACCGGCAAGTGTAAGAAGACAATGGCAGCTTCGCCAGCAACCAAGAAGGTGTCCGCCAGGGAGGACGGCACTGGTGGTACCTTCACCATCAGCGCCACTCTCGACCCTAAATAGGAAATCGCGCTCGCTGCTTTCCTGCGGGCGAATGTCGACGTGTTTGCGTGGCAACCGTCTGACATCCCCGGCGTTCCCAGGAAAGTAATCGAGCACCACCTCGCCGTCTGTCCTCACGCGCGACCCGTCAAGCAGAGAGTCAGGAAACAAGCAGTGGAGCGCCAAGAGTTCATCGCCGAAGAGATCAAGAAGTTGGAAGCAGCAGGCCTCGTCAGAGGAGTGCTCCATCCCACGTGGTTGGCCAATCCTGTAGTCGTGCGCAAGGCGAACGGGAAATGGAGACTTTGCATCGACTTCACCGATGTCAACAAGGCTTGTCCCAAAGACCCATTTCCCTTGCCGCGCATTAACCAGATTGTCGACTCCACAGCAGGATGCGACTTGCTTTCGTTTCTTGATGCATACTCAGGATACCATCAGATCTTCATGGCAGAAGAGGATGAGGAGAAAACCGCGTTCATCATTCCATGTGGCACGTACTGTTTTGTACGAATGCCTTTCGGTTTGAGGAATGCTGGTTCAACATCTGCAAGGGTCGTCCATAGTACTTTTGAGCCGCAAATACATAGAAATGTGGAATCCTACATGGATGATATAGTGGTCAAAAGCAGGGACAAGTCAACTCTGATTCAAGATCTAGAAGAAACTTTTGCAAATCTGCGTAAGATCAGCCTCAAGCTCAACCCCGAGAAGTGCGTGTTTGGAGTCCCTTCCGGCAAGCTTCTCGGGTTCTTTGTGTCCCAGCGGGGGATTGAAGCCAATCCCGACAAGATCAAGGCCATTGAGCAGATCGAAGCACCGAAGCGCGTCAAGGATGTACGAAAACTTGCCGGCTGCGTGGCGGCTCTCAGCAGGTTTATCTCTAAGTCTGGTGAGCGCGCCCTGCCGTTTTTCAAAATCTTCAAAAAGGCAGGTCCAATGAAATGGACTCCGGAAGCGGAGGCTGCGCTGCAGGACTTGAAGAGATACCTGTCCTCCACTCCAATACTTGTCGCACCTAAACCACAAGAGAAGTTGCTGCTATATCTGGCGGCAACCAATCAAGTGGTTAGTGCTGCGTTAGTAGCGGAGAGAGAGGTAGATGATGAGCCAGCAACCGCGGCAAGCGCGTCCAGCGACGAGCAAGGGGCTTCCCCGATGAGCTCTGGTCCCGACGAAGATAGATCTGCGCAGATGTGCGAAGGGATACAAAAGAAAATGGTGCAGCGCCCAGTCTACTTTGTAAGTTCCCTTCTGCAGGGGGCTAGGTCGAGGTACTCTGGTGTGCAGAAGTTGCTTTTCGGCCTTCTTATGGCCTCGAGAAAGCTGCGCCATGACTTCCAAGCACATGAGATCACAGTTGTCACTCGCTTTCCGCTGAAGAGGATACTGCAGAATCCAGAAGCAACAGGCAGGATTGTTGAGTGGGCATTGGAACTGTCGAGCTTTGGCCTCAAGTTTGAGATCACTTCAACTATTCAAAGCAGAGCATTGGCAGAATTCATAGCAGAGTGGACGCCAACACCTGACGAAGAAACCCCAGAGACGAGCATCCCCGTCAAGGAAGCAAACAAAGAGTGGCTGATGTACTTTGATGGCGCGTTCTCGCTACAAGGCGCCGGTGCTGGCGTGCTGCTTGTCGCACCCACCGGAGAGCACCTCAAGTACGTGGTCCAGATGCACTTTCCCAAGGAGCAAGCAACAAACAATACTGCAGAGTATGAAGGATTGCTCGTCGGTCTCAGGATCGCGGCAGACCTTGGGATTAAGCAGCTCATTGTCAGGGGTGACTCGCAGCTTGTCGTCCGCCAAGTAAACAAGGATTATCAGAGTCCGTTGATGGAAGCTTATATTGATGAAGTGAGGAAGCTGGAAGAGCGCTTTGTCGGCCTACAGATGGAACATGTTCCTAGAGCTCAGAACGACATCGCTGACGGCCTGTCAAAGTGCGCGGCATTTAAGTTACCTGTGGAACCAGGGATCTTTGTGCTCAAGCTGACTCAACCATCCATGACGCCACCAACTGGACAGAGCAAGAAGAGGAAGTTGATTTCTGGTGACTATCTTCCGGCTGAGCTTCCCGAAGCCGCCACCAAGAAGGTCCCCAAGATCAACGCCAAGAGTGCTGAGGAGCAGTCTGCTCCGACAAGCCCCATGGTTTGTTTCGTTGAAGCAGACGCTCCCGACAAGTTTCGCTCCGGCAAACTTGCCGGGGATCATCAAGATCCGGCTGAACCGCGGGTTCTCGCCGTAGAAGCGGATGTTCCCGCAGCAGCATATATGCCTTTAGTCCTTGTTGTCGAGCCGCAGGCTCCAGCATGGGCACAGCAGATCGTCCCTTTCCTCCAGTCAGGAGAACTTCCCGAAGAGCCAGAAGAAGCGGAAAGAGTAGCCCGACAGTCTAGTATGTACTAGTTTGTTGACAACGCACTGTACAGAAGAAGGCTCAACGGAGTGAAATTGAAGTGTATTCCCCGGGAAGATGGACAGAAGCTGTTGGCAGAGGTGCATGGAGGCATATGTGGTCATCACATGGGCGCCAGAGCACTTGCCGGCAAAGCGTTCCGGCAAGGTTTCTTTTGGCCGACAGCCCTCTAGGATGCAACTGCACAAGTAACCAAGTGTGAAGCGTGCCAGTTCCATTCCAAGCAGATACACCAACCAGCTCAAGCTCTCAAGACAATCCCTTTATCCTGGCCATTTTCGGTCTGGGGGCTCGACATCCTCGTCCCTTTCCCCCGAGCAGTCGGGGGCTTTGAGTACTTGTACGTCGCAATCGACAAGTTCACAAAGTGGCCAGAAGTGGAACCAGTGAGGAAGGTGACAGCACAGTCAGCAGTCAAGTTCTTCAGGTCGATTGTTTGCCGCTTCGGAATCCCTAACAGGATCATCACCGACAACGGTACACAATTCACGAGTCGCAACTTCATGCAGTACGTCCAAGACCTTGGCGCCAAGGTCTGCTTCGCTTCTGTTGCTCACCCCAGGAGCAACGGTCAAGCAGAGAGGGCAAATGCTGAAGTGTTGCGTGGACTCAAGACCCGGACTTTCGACTGGCTGCACAAGTGCGAAAGAAACTGGATCGAGGAGCTGCCGGTGGTTCTTTGGTCGATCAGGACGACGCCAAATCGAGCCACTGGCCAGACACCTTTCGCTCTAGTCTATGGAGCAGAGGCAGTTATCCCCACGGAACTCGTATACGGGTCACCTCGAGTGCTCTCTTATGATGAGCTTGAGCAAGAGCAGCTGCGGCGAGATGACGCGCTGCTCCTTGAGGAAGACCGTCTTCAAGCTGCTGTACGAGCTGCTCGATACCAGAAGCTTTGCGCCGCTACCATAGCCGCAAAGTTAAAGCCAGAAGTCTCGAGGAAGGCAACCTTGTTCTTCGGCGCGTTCATTCCGCCAAGAATTCCAACAAGTTGACGCCGAAGTGGGAAGGCCCTTACCGGGTGAACCGAGTCACGAGGCCTGGCGCTGTTCGCCTTGAGACCGAGGATGGCATTCCGGTGAGCAACTCCTGGAACATCGAGCATCTTCGTAAGTTTTACCCGTAAGGCGCGGTTGTCAGACCCTGTTCGGCAACCACCATTTTGTACAAGTCTTGCCGCTGTTGCATGTAATCCTTTGTACAAAGCCAGGCGCAGACCCTGAGCGAAGATAAAGCGCTGGCGCCCTGAGTTTTAGCATGCATGCTGAGTCGAGTCTCGTCCTTGGTTAGGGTTGATAGTGCTTAGTAGTGGCTAACCCCTAACTTAGAGGTCGAGTGTGTGTCCCTTTGCCATTATTTCGTTTCCCTGGTTCGCAGGACTCACCATATCATTGCCGGACCACTTGAGGACGAAAAGGAGAAGGAGGACGGACCAACATCTGGACCCCGGCAAGCCAGTGTTGCCGGGGGCTGCAAGACCCCGGCAAGCCAGTAATGCCGGGGGCTGCAAGTGCAAGGATTAGCCCACGGCGAACCAGAGTTGCTGGGGGCTGCTATCTCAGATAAGTTTTTCATCCCTTATCATGCATTCTCTTATGGATTGAGGTATGCAAAACCTCGTTTCTTCCTGAAAGTTACCATTCTCCCTTAACTCTAGGCCCTAGGGCCCGTCCCCAGGGCCAGGTAAGGTCGTAGTCGCGACAGCTAAGGGACGAAGCGAGGAGCCTGATCCCGCCTCCTCCCGGCCTCCGCCAAGAGCGTGAGAAAGGGCGAGCGACGTGGGAAGAAGGCAGGGCCTGCTGCCGGGAAAGAAAGTGTCTATCTTAAAAGATATAAAGGATTCGCTCCTTGACGTGGGTTCCACCCGCGAGACAAGTGACCCGGCAAGCATCCCCTTCTCATTAAAAAGCATTCCACTCAGGTACAGTTCATAAGAGGATGAAGAACATGAATAATGGGATTACAAGTTTTAAACGCAACTAAGGACCGAGGGCTTACAAACTAAAAAGAGATAAGGTGCCCGTAATCCCTCTCTTGTCCCTATCTTCAGGAGACAGGTCAAGGAGGCGAAAAGGGCAAAAGGGGCGCCTAGATGAACTACGGGTGCCAGAAGACACCAACAGGACGTCGCGGCAGCATGGTGATGGCAGCGCCGGAGGCAAAAGCTTGAAGACGAGGCGGTAGGACATCAGCACGCTGTCGAGGGCATCGTGCCCTCGTACTCCGAGTTGATGGCCTTGCCGTCTGCCCTCTTCCTCTTCCGCAGCCTCCCCGAGAAGCTCCAGGAACCAGCGACGCGGATGATGGGGTCGCCGGTGCCCCGCGGAGCGGCGCCCGACACCTAGTCGGACCCGTCATCCCGCCGCCCGTTACCCTCGTCGCCGCTGTCGCTGTCCTCCTCGTCACTCCCGCTCGAGGAGGAGCCTTCGCTATCGTAGGAGCTCTCCACGCAGCACCGTGCCCGAGTCCCGAAGCACCCGAAGACCTTGACGGAGAGGAGACCGCCCTCCATCAGCTTAAAATGGAGGGTGAGGCCCGCCGTCAAGCTGTGGATACGGGTGAACGTCTTCCACCCTCGACCAAGATACATCACATCCGGGGCCGGGAAGTCGACGCGGACTCGCGTACCGCTGATTCCGCAGCCCCTCATATGCAACCTCAGTGTCTCGGGCGGATCCAACTCCATCACACTCGCAAATGGAGTCAGGAGACGAAGGCGACAACGAGGCGGCCGACGCATCCTGACGAAGAACTCGCAAGGGTCGTCCCCGATGTGGTCCGCCACGGGGAGAGGATCTGTTGGCGGAGCCGAGGCCGGTGAGCTGCCTCGTCCGCCTCTTCCCCGACCGCCTCGGCCTCGCCCTCGACCTCGCCCGCGGCCTCGTCCCCTCCCTCTTCCCCTTGCGGCTGGCTCTGCCGCCATGGGTGCCGAGGGAGGAGGAACACGTTGCCTAGCGGCAACCCTCGTCGCTACCATCGAAGGACCAGGGTTCCCTTTCTCCATGGCGGATGGAAGAAAGAGGAGCAGAAGCTGAAGAAAGGAGGAGATGAGAGAATGCGGGCTTCCGCCCCCCCGTCCTGCTCCTTATAAAGGAGCGGGGTGGGGGCTCGGCCGCCCCGCTCAGCCAATCGAGACGCAGAAGGCGCAGGGAACTGGGCCCGACCTGCTGCCTCGACCCGTGGCGACCCGGTTTCCCGCCTCCACCATTCGCCACTCCAAGCGCATGGAAGCCATGTGGCGGGAGGGTAGAGTTGAGGCGACGGATGAGGCGACCTCTCCCCACTCCGTGATCGTGGGGGGGTGGACGCCTCGAAGACCACGCCTCCACGCCTCCCTCCATTTATGAGGAAGATACGAACCGCCAGACGGCAGACGTTCCGCCTTTCCGAGTAAAGGAACCACTCACGACCTCCCCCACGACGCCGCAATCGACGCGTGCCGTTCGGGAGGGCGTGGTGGATGCGGAGCAAGGTACAACGCGACCCAGGCTGTGCGTGCCCGTGCCCTGTTTTGGGCCTGGCTCAACAGCGCTCGGCACCGTGTATGGCCCAGGCCCGGGGGCTCCTGTCGGTGTACTAAAGTAGGGGTACTCTAGTATCCCGAACTTGTGCACGGGCAGTCGCAGCACCCCGCGGCAAGGCCCGTCAGGTGATCACCAAGGCTCTCTATGGATCCTTTGGAGCCATTTGAGAACAAAGTATTTAAGTCAAGGAGACAAGTCCCCGGCAAGAGGAACTTGCCGGGAAGGCCATTCAAGGTACAAGACCCCGGCAAGAGGAGCTTTCCCGGAAGCCCAACGAGAGCATCTCAAAGAACCTGCCGCAGCGCGCCACGCGTCCCGGCAGGACCCGGCGAGCGACAAGTTCCCGGGCGCGACAAGGCAACGGCCGCGGCAAGGTGCTTGCCGCGGCAGGCAGCCATTCTATACCCGCGCTCCAGCTCACCCACATACGTGTCACTCCGGGACCCTTCCCAGCGTACGTGGCGGGAGGCTGTGCAGCCAGGGGTATACTATGGCATGCAGCGCTGACAGGATCGCCATCGTGGCGAGCGATGGCGCCCCTAACGGTCCCTTTTCTGCACCATCTGGGCGACGTAGACGGGCATTTAATGCCTTTGTCCCCTGCCGTCAGGGTTAGGTATGATACACTGTGTAGGTAGCTGTACGTACCGCAGCATATTTACACTTTTGCCCTTACCTACGTTGCCACCTGTTGGAGACCCCTTGAACATATAAAAGGAGGCCCATGCATAACGTAGGGGGGGATCGATCCTCAGAGAAGCGCTCGGTCTCGTTAGCTGCTCGAGTGTACTGTAGCACTCGGCGCTCCCGAGCAAGAACTCAATACAATCCACAAAGCAGCAGTAGGAGTGTTATCTCTCCGGAGAGCTCCGAAGCTGGGTAAAAACCTTCCCCCGCGTGCCTCGCCTCGATCCGCTCTTCTTGCGACCTCCGCCCCCCGCCGAACCGAGAAGGGGCTCTGTCCCCATAGGTGCTCGGGGAGCCCAGGAAAACCCCGGCAGCAAAGTTTCTCTCTTTTTCTGCAAGATGAAACAACTATCACCCAAGAAGATCATATTGGTTCTACTTGGAACAAAAACTAATTAAAACATAAAAACACATCTAAACAGAAGCTAGATGAATTATTTATGACAAACAGAAACAAAAAGCAAGAAACAAAATAAAATCGGGTTTCCTCCCAACAAGCGCTATCGTTTAACGCCCCTAGCTAGCCATTGATAATTTTAATGATGCTCACATGAAACATAGCAATTGAAACACGAAGAGAGCATCATGAAACATGTGACAAACACATCTTAGTCTAACATACTTCCTATGCATAGGCATCTTATAGGCAAACAAATTATCAAGGCATGCAAAAACTAGCATATGCAAGGAAGCGGAAAGAAACAATAGCAATCTCAACATAACGAGTGGTAATTTAGTAACATGAAAATTTCTACAACCATATTTTCCTCTCTCATAATAATTACATGTAGGATCATAAGCAAATTCAACAATATAGCTATCGCAAAACATATTCTTAACAAGATCCACATGTATGCAAAGTTGACACTCTTCCAAAATAGTGGGATTAACATTAACTAAAGTCATGACCTCTCCAAACCCACTTTTATCAAAAACTTCATAAGATTGAACATTCTCCATATATGTGGGATCTAAAGTTGACACTCTTCCAAACCCACTTTCAATATTATTGCAAACATTATTATCAATCTCATATTCATTGTGGGGCTTAAATAAATTTTCAAGATCATAAGAAGAATCACCCCAATCATGATCATTGCGACAAGTAGAGGACATAGCAAAACTAGCTTCCCCAAGCTTAGGGTTTTGCATATTATTAGCACAACTCACATTAATAGAATTTATAATACCATGATTGTAATCATGCTTATCATTCAAAGATATACCATGAATCACTTCATAAAGTACTTCATCACAATTTCCAGATTCACGGATTTCAAGCTAAACCTCATAAAGATAATCTAGTGCACACAACTCACTAGCAATTGGTTCATCATAATTGGATTTCTTAAAAAGATTAGCAAGGGGATGAGGATCCATATCAATATATTTTTAGCAAGCGAAGATGCAAGCACATAGAAGGTACATGGCAACACAAGCAAACGAAAAAGACGAACGGAAGAGGGGCGAAGAAAAGGCAAAGGTGAAGTGGGGGAGAGGAAGACAAGTGGCGAATGGCAAATAATGTAATGCGAGGGAGAAGAATTTGTGATGGGTACTTGGTATGTCTTGACTTGTGCGTTGACCTCCACGGCAACGGTACCAAAAAGCGCTCGTTGACGGGAGATCAAATCTGGACTTGACTTGGTGCAAATCTCCCCGACAACGGCGCCAGAAATCCTTCTTGCTACCTCTTGAGCATGGTTGGTTTTCCCTTGAAGAGGAAAGGGTGATGTAGCAAAGTAGCCAAAGTATTACCCTCAGTTTTGGAGAACCAAGGTATAAATCCAGTAGGAGACTACACGCAAATCCCTCGTACCTGCACAAACAATCAAGAACCTTACAACCAACACGATAAAGGGGTTGTTAGTCCCTTCACGGCCACTAGCAAAAGTGAGATCTGATAAAGATAATAAGATAAATATTTCTGGTATTTTTGTTGTATAAATTGAAAAGTAAAGATTGCAAAATAAACAACAATAGAAATAGCTGGCTGGCGGGAGATTAATATGATGGAAGATAGACCCGGGGGGCATAGCTTTCACTAGTGGCTTCTCTCAAGATAGCATAATCTACGGTGGGTGAACAAATTACTGTCGAGCAATTGATAGAAAAGCGAATAATTATGAGAATATCTAGGCATGATCATGTATATAGGCATCACGTCCATGACAAGTAGACCGAAACGATTCTGCATCTACTACTATTACTCCACACATCGACTGCTATCTAGCATGCATCTAGAGTATTAAGTTCATAAGAACAGAGTAACACATTAGGCAAGATGACATGATATAGAGGGATAAACTCAAGCAATATGATATAAACCCCATCTTTTTATCCTCGATGGCAAAAATAGAATACATGCCTTGCTTCCCCTGCTGTCACTGGGAAAGGACACCGCAAGATTGAACCCAAAGCTAAGAACTTATCCCATTGCAAGAAAGATCAATCTAGTAGGCCAAACCAAACTGATAATTCGAAGAGACTTGCAAATATATTAAATCCTGCATATAAGAATTCAGAGAAGAATCAAATATTGTCCACAGATAATCTTGTTCATAAACCCACAATTCATCGGATCTTGACAAACACACCGCAAAAAGAATTACATCGAATAGATCTCCAAGAGAATCGAGGAGAACTTTGTATTGAGATCCAAAGAGAGAGAATAAGCCATCTAGCTAATAACTATGGACCCGAAGGTCTGTGGTAAACTACTCACGCATCATCGGAGAGGCCATGGTGTTGATGTAGAAGCCCTCCGTGATGGATTCCCCCTCCGGCAGAGCACCGAAAAGGCCCGAAGTTGGGATCTCATGGGTACAGAAGGTTGCGGTGGTGGAAATAGGGTTTCGTGATGCTCCTAGATGTTTTCAGGGTATATGAGTATATATAGGTGAAAGAAGTAGGTTGGTGGAGCCACGATGGGCCCATGAGGGTGGGGGCGCGCCCTCCTACCTCGTGGCCGCCTTGTTGCTTCCTTGACGTCCACTCCAAGTCTCCTGGATTGCGTTTGTTCCAAAAACGATCCTCGTGAATGTTTCATTCGGTTTGGATTCCGTTTGATATTCCTTTTTTGCGAAACACTGAAATAGGCAAAAAAACAGCAATTTGCTCTGGGCCGTCGGTTAATAGGTTAGTCCCAAAAATAATATAGAAGTGCATAATAAAGCCCGTTAAACATTAAAAACAGATAATATAATAGCATGGAACAATAAGAAATTATAGATACATTGGAGACTGCATTCCTGAATGGATTTCTGGAAGAAGAGTTGTATATGATGCAACCTGAAGGTTTCATCGATCCAAAGGATGCTAACAAATTGTGCAAGCTCCAGCGATCCATTTATGGACTGGTGCAAGCATCTAGGAGTTGGAATAAACGTTTTGATAGTGTGATCAAAGCATATGGTTTTATACAGACTTTTGGAGAAGCCTGTATTTATAAGAAAGTGAGTGGGAGCTCCGTAGCATTTCTAATATTATATGTGGATGACTTATATATTGTTGATTGGAAATGATATAGAATTTCTGGATAGCATAAAAAGATACTTGAATAAGAGTTTTTCAATGAAAGACCCCGGTGAAGCTACTTATATATTGGGCATTAAGATCTATAGAGACAGATCAAGACGCTTAATTGTACTTTCCCAGAGCACGTACCTTGACAAAGTTTTGAAGAAGCTCAAAATGGATCAAGCAAAGAAAGGGTTCTTGCTTGTGTTACAAGGTGTGAAGTTGAGTCAGACTCAATGGCCGACCACTTCAGAAGATAGAGAGAAAATGTAAGTCATTCCCTATGCTTCGGCCATAGGTTCTATCATGTATGCAATGCTGTGTACCAGACCTGATGTGTGCCTTGCTATTAGTTTAGCAGGGAGGTACCAAAGTAATCCAGGAGTGGATCACTAGACAGCGGTCAAGAACATCCTAAAATACCTGAAAAGGACTAAGGATATGTTTCTCGTTTATGGAGGTGACAAAGAGCTCGTTGTAAATGGTTACGTCGATGCAAGCTTTGACACTGATCCGGATGACTCTAAGTCACAAACTGGATACGTATTTATATTGAACGGTGGAGCTGTCAGTTGGTGCAGTTCTAAGCAAAGAGTCATGGCGGGATCTACATGTGAAGCAAAGTACATAGCTGCTTCGGAAGCAGCAAATGAAGGAGTCTGGATGAAGGAGTTCATATCCGATCTAGGTGTCATAACTAGTGCATCGGGTCCAATGAAAATCTTTTGTGACAATACTGGTGCAATTGCCTTGGCAAAGGAATCCAGATTTCGCAAGAGAACCAAGCACATCAAGAGACGCTTCAATTCCATCCGCGATCAAGTCAAGGAGGGACACATAGAGATTTGCAAGATACATACGGATCTGAATGTTGCAGACCCATTGACTAAGCATGACTGCATGGGTGTTAGAATCATTACTGTGTAATCTAGATTATTGACTCTAGTGCAAGTGGGAGAATGATGGAAATATGCCCTAGAGGCAATAATAAAGTTGTTATTTATATTTCCTTATATCATGATAAATGTTTATTATTCATGCTAGAATTGTATTAACCGGAAACTTAGTACATGTGTGAATACATAGACAAACAGAGTGTCACTAGTATGCCTCTACTTGACTAGCTCGTTGAATCAAAGATGGTTAAGTTTCCTAGCCATAGACATGAGTTGTCATTTGATTAACAGGATCACATCATTATATAATGATGTGATTGACTTGACCCATTCCGTTAGCTTAGCACTTGATCGTTTAGTATGTTGCTATTGCTTTCTTCATGACTTATACATGTTCCTATGAATATGAGATTATGCAACTCCCGATAACAGGAGGAACACTTAGTGTGCTACCAAATGTCACAACAGAATTGGGTGATTATAAAGGTGCTCTACAATTTTCTCCGATGGTACTTGTTGAGTTGGCATAGATCGAGATTAGGATTTGTCACTCCGATTGTCGGAGAGGTATCTCTGGCCCTCTCGGTAATGCACATCACTATAGGCCTTGCAAGCAATGTGACTAATGAGTTAGTTGCAAGATAATGCATTATGAAACGAGTAAAGAGACTTGCCGGTAACGAGATTGAACTAGGTATTGAGATACCGATGATTGAATCTCGGGCAAGTAACATACCGATGACAACGGGAACAACATATGTTGTTATGCGGTTTGACTGATATAGATCTTCATAGAATATGTGGGAGCCAATATGAACATCCAGGTTCCGCTATTGGTTATTGACCAGAGACATGTATTGGTCATGTCTACATAGTTCTCGAACCCGTAGGGTCTGCACGCTTAACGTTCGCTGACGATCGGTATTATGAGTTTATGTGTTTTGATGTACCGAAGGTAGTTCAGAGTCCTGGATGTGATCACGGACATGACGAGGAGTCTTGAAATGGTCGAGACATAAAGATTGATATATTGGACGAGTATATTCGGACACCGGAAGTGTTCTGGTTGATTTCGGAGAAAACCGAAGTGCGGGAGGGGTTACAGGAACCCCCAGGAGAATTAATGGGCCACCATGGGCCTTAGCGGAGAGAGAGGAGGGAGGCCAGGGCAGGCCGCGCCCCCCTTGGAGTCCGAATAGGACAAGGGAAGGGGGGCGGCGCCGCCTTTCCTTCTTCCTCTCCCTCTCCTTCCTTCCCCCTCTTCCCCCCTTGTTGGAAACCTACGAGGAATAAGATTTCTATTACGAATCCTACTTGGGGGTGCGCCCCAGGGGCCGGCCGGCCTCCCCCTTGCTCCTTTATATATGGGGGTAGGGGGGCAACCTAGAACACAACAACAAACATTGTCTCAGCAGTGTGCGGTGCCCCCCTCCACCATATTCCACCTCGGTCATATCGTTGCAGTGCTTAGGCGAAGCCCTACGCCAGTAGCTTCATCATCACCGTCATCACGCCATTGTGCTGACGAAGCTCTCCCTCGACACTCAGCTGGATCAAGAGTTCGTGGGACGTCACCAAGCTGACGTGTGCAGATCATGGAGGTGCCGTACTTTTGATACTAGGATCGGTCGGATCGTGAAGACGTACGACTACATCAACCGCGTTGTCATAACGCTTCCGCTTTCGGTCTACGAGGGTACGTGGACAACACTTTTCCCTCTCGTTGCTATGCATCACCATGATAGATCTTGCGTGTGCATAGGAATTTTTTTGAAATTAATGCGTTCTCCAACAAATACAATGTTCTCCTCGATGTTCTTGGAGCTCTATTAGATGTAATGACTTGTTGTAGTGTGTTTGTTGGGATCCAATGAATTGGGAGTTTTATGATCAGATTTACCCATGAATATTATTTGAGTTTTCTCTGAACTCTTTTATGCAGGATTGTCATAACCTTGTATTGATTCTCCAATTTATTCGTTTGGTTTGGCAAACTAGATTGATTTATCTTGCCATGGGAAGAGGTGCTTCGTGATGGGTTCGATCTTGCGGTGCTCAATCCTAGTGACAGAAAGGGACAAGACACGCATGTATCATTGCTATTAACAGTAACAAGATGGGATTTATTTCATACGTGAGTTTATCTTGTGTACATCATGTCATCTTGCTTAAGGCGTTACTCCGTTCCTCCATGAACTTAATACACTAGATGCATGCTGGATAGCAGTCGATGTGTGGAGTAATAGTAGTTGATGCATAATCGTTTCAGTCTTCTTGTCTCGGATGTGATGCCTATATACATGATCATTGCCCTGGATATCATGATAATTATTTGCTTTTCTGTCAATTTCCCAACAGTAATTTGTCTACCCATTATATGCTATATTTATGAGAGAAGCCTCTAGCGAAAACAATTGCCCCCGAGTCTATTTTCTATCATATATTAAAACCAAAGATACCTTGCTACAATTTTATTTTACTTATTTTATTTTGTATTTTTGTTTGATCTTTCTATCAAAAACTATATTGTTTAATCTTGCTCATAACTGTTGAGGGATTGACAACCCCTCTACGCGTTGGGTTGCAAGTATTTGTTGTTTGTGTGCAGGTGATGTTTACATAGTGTTGCTTGGTTCTCCTACTGGATTGATAAACTTGGTTTCATAACTGAGGGAAATACTTATCTCTACTATACTGCATCATCCTCTCCTCTACTGGGAAATCCTAACGCAGCTCACAAGTAGTATGAAGAATTTCTGGCGCCGTTGCTGAGGAGACATCATGTTCTTGCATTTACAATATTTGCCACTTGCCTCTCGTCGCTATCTCCCCCACTTCTAAAATGTTTTTAGAAAAATACTAAATATTTTCCGTTCGCCTTTTTGCGTGTTTTCTTGTTTTGAAACTATCATCATGAGTGACTTTGGTATGGAAGAAATAGATGATGGTATACTCCTAAAATTGTAAGTTCTACTAATCTTGATGCTAAAACTTTTGTTTTGGGACAAGGGAATGTTAGAGGAAAAATTGTCATCCAATAATTCTTTAATTGCGTTGGCACTTTGACTTTTGATGACGCTCCTATACTTAAAGGAACTAAAACTTATGTAGAAGCTATTGCCGCACTTATTCTTAAACATGAGAGAGGATTTACTTGCAGTCGTCCTACTTTGCAAAGATTGTTTTATGAGTTGTCTGTAATAAAATATTCTAGAGCTAAGAAGATAGCTACCCTTGGCCTCATGAGTGAGTTTGATCACATATTGCGGGAAGCTAGGGAGATGTTTGATTTTTATGGTATGAACCATGAAAAACTGGTGATAGAAGAGATCCTTTATAATAGTGATTACTTATTTATGCATTTTCTTTGCAATGACCGCATCTTTGATGAGAATATCAAAAAGGAAGTCCCTCCTTTGAATGTGATCCAACAAGTTTTTAATAATGTTAATCAACAATACTCTTGGATTGTAGCCGGTAACAAGGGGGTTTTGCAGATGGCTAACTTGCCAATGCTAAGATTTCTATGGATGATGTGTTTTTTGTTACCTTCGAAAAGTCGCCCGATGAGAACATATCTTAGGGAAAGAAAGATGACAACACTTGAAAGTATGCATTATGCCTAGCTAGGGCGTAAAACAATAGCGCTAGTTGGGAGGCAACCCAATAGTTATCTTTTATTTTTTTGTTTTCCTTGTTGTTTTTCAAAAAATATGCAATTATGATACTGTTATGATTTTTTAGTGTTTTAATTAGTTTTTGCGCCAAGTAAAGCCTTTGGGATGATTTGGGTGATAGTTGCTTTGATTATGTGCATTAACAGAAACTTTTGCGCCGAGTAGCAGAATTAATGTGCTCTACTGGAATGAGATAAAATTCTGAATTTTTTTACACATGATTGCTATACAATTTTCCCATGTCCTAATTTTGCAGAATTTTTGGAGTTACATAAGTATGCTCAATGTTTAGATTACTACAGATTGTTCTATTTTTGATAGATTCTATTTTCGTTGCATTGTGTGCTTATTTTTGATGAATCTATGGAATGTATCGGTGGGTAAAAACCATGGTAAAGTTATAATACAGTAGGTAAAATGCAATAACAAAATATGAATGTGTTTGCAACAATACTTAAAGTGGTGATTTGTTTTACTATACCAACGTACCTCACAGAGGTTTTGTTGAGTTTTGTATGATTGAAGTTTGCAAGTTTTGGGTGAGATCACGATGGATGATGGAATAAGGAGTGTCAAGAGCCTAAGCTCGGGGATGCCCGAGCACCCTAAGGTATTCAAGGACTCCCAAGTAACTAAGCTTGGGGATGCCCTGGAAGGCATTCCCTCTTTCTTCTAACGACCATCGATAATTTTACTTGTAGCTATATTTTTATTTGTCACATATCATGAGATTTGCTTGGAGCGTCTTGTATTATATGAGTATTTGCTTTGTTTGCCTTTAGTTTTTTACAATCATCCTTGCTGAACACACTTGTTTGAGAGAGCCACACGCATATCATGATTTGCTAGAATACTCTATGTGATTCACTTAAATCTTTGGGATATTTAAATTAGTGCCCCTGGTTCCTTAGTTGTGCTCACTTTTCCCCACGCTCCAAACATTTGCTCACTTTTCCCCCCTTCCTTAGCTGAAACTCTCACAAATGCTCTTAGCGGGCGTTTGCCGTCTTGACCGTCCATTGACCGTTAACTGCTGACGAGTGGGGCCGAGTCTTCGTCTAACTGTTGCTTGCTGACGGGTGGGACCGCAAGGAGACACGTATTGGGCAGCTTGTCTGAATCTGAAATAGATCTAGACAGGCCGCACTGCACAGCACCGCCCTGCCCCCTCCGCCGGCGTCTTGCCGCGTCCACCGCAGTTGTTTCCTCCACCCTATGCCCTCGTCCGTTCGTCGGTGACGCCGGGTCTCCGGCAGATATAGCCCACCCCCCCATCTGAGATTACATAGCGATGTTGAGTGAGGACGCCCGGAATGCAGTCGATCGTGGAGAGGATTGGGTCGAATCCGCGGGAGATAATTCATGGATTAAACCTGGGTAAGCATTGTTTCCTCTCAAATTGACGTTCTAAGTCGTATTGTAGGCCGTATTTGACTTCTGTTTGCTTGAATCATTCGAATTTGTGCTTGATTTTACCCAGCTAACTGAAGTCGTATTGTAGGATTGATCCCGCGCTGGCTTTCCGACTGGCGATTAGAATGGAAACTAGTGTGCTGCGTGCTACTAAACCGCATTTGATTTCATCATTTTTCTATCCCAAAGTGGTAGAAACCAGCATATCTTTCAAAGATTTGCGAGCTGAGTTCCGAAACACCTATCCCTGGAGTGATGCCGATGCTGTTGAACTGAATTACTTCAGCAGTGACGAGCAAAGATTTCTCCCACTAACTTGCGACGATCATATGCCGTTGCTTTTTTCTGGGATTGCTGGCTGCCGATTCGGTAAACTCCAAATCGATGTGCTTCAGCCAAGCGCAGAACGGGCGAAGGGGAAGGGAGTTCAGACATCATCTGTCTGTGCTAATAGCCAGCACCCCGGCACTCCTTGTAGGTCGACACCAAGTAAAGCAAGTGGTTCATGGAGCCACAACATGCCTGCTGCCAATTCTGGTTCCGATTCAGCTGCTACTTCTCGTGTACCTTCTGCAGTTGGTGTAGAAGAAGATGCAGAACCTGACGAGGTAGTGCCTACAAATGATGATGAAGATGAGATGATGTTTCCTGAACTGGTCGATGTAGCCAGTCAGCAAGCAGTGGATGATGAATATATGGAGGAGCCCATCAGCCAAGCTAGGTTTGATGACACTGACGATGAAGAGAAGGTGGAGAACACGGACAACTTAATCGAGGATGAATACGATGGTGATGACATGCCAACAATTGAGTGGAACAGGGAAAAACCTGAGCTTAGTGTAGGTACCATTTTCCAATCAATGGTGGACTGTCAGAATGCAGTGACAACATGGTGCATTATATCTGAAAACACCTATAGGATTAAAAGGAGTGAGCCAGCAAGGTTCACAGTTTTTTGTCCATATCCTAGGTGTAGGTGGAAGTTGCATGCATCTCGTATGAGAAAGAGCAAATATATTCAGGTAATCCAAGTTCAGTTAGTAATTTAGTTTCAGATCGTTGAGTAAGGTTTCTTAACTGTTCTTTACCCTTTTGTTTTGTTTCAGATAAAGAAAAACCCACACAAGCACACGTGTCCACCTGGAGGGGGAGGGGGGAAGGCCAAAACCAAGCTAGCAAAAACTAGGTGGGTGGCAGATGCTATATTGGATTGGCTGAGAGAAGAACCTGGACTTGGTCCAACATCACTCCATGGGAAGCTTTTTGAGAAGTACAAGATAGAAATTCCTTACATGAGAATTTTCAATGCTAGGGAAAAGGCTCTTGAAAGAATTAATGGTCAATGGAATGACAGTTTTCAGCTGCTTTACACTTTCAAAGCTGAATGGCAAGTCCAGGGAGTGTTGTAGAGATTGACAAGCATACAGTTCCATTCAAAATAAAAGGGAAGTCATTTCAGAAGGAGTGCTTCAGAAGGGCTTTTGTTTGTTTCAAGGCTTGCTGGCAGGGGTTTCTAGATGGTTGCAGGCCCTATTTGGCCGTAGATGCTACACATTTGACTGGAAGATGGAGAGGACAGCTGGTAGCAGCTTCTGCAGTTGATGGACACAACTGGCTATTCCCAGTTGCATTTGGTGTGGTGGAGGCAGAGTCTGAGGAAAGTTGGTTCTGGTTTCTACAGCAGTTGCGCAACATTATCGGCACACCCCCAGGTTTAGCTATACACACAGATGCTTGCAAGGGTTTAGAGAGTGCAGTGGAAATTGTATTCCCTGGAGTGGAGCATAGGGACTGTATGCGACACCTAGCGCATAATTTCAAAAAGAAGTTCAAAGGTAAAGTTTATGATGAGAACTTATGGCCAGCATCATACACATGCAGCAAAAGGAAGCATGAACACCATTTGAGAGTGTTGTATGCTCAAAATCCTCTTGAGAAGGAGTACATGGATGCACATCATGGCAAGGTGTGGTCAAGAAGCAAATTCAACGAAATCTGCAAAGTAGATTATGTGACTAGTAACCTTGCAGAATGCTTCAATTCAAAGTTCAAGTCAGTGAAAGGGCTCTTGTTGTGGCAAGCATTTGACAAGATGAGGCAAATGATCATGATAAAGATGGCTCTTCGCAAAAGAATTGCGGAAACACAATATGTTGGTCATCAAATGCTCCCATCACTGATTAAGGCATTGTACTTGAAGGCAAGAGGAATGAAGATGAAATGTATTCGATCTGGTACATATGAGGGAGAGGTTACCTATACTGACACTAAAAATAGGGTATGGAGGTATCCTGTGAACCTAAGTACTAGAGAATGTACTTGTAGGCAATGGCAGATCCATGGGAAGCCATGCATACATGCCCTACATCTGATGACCGTTATCGGGGGTGCAGATGGTGAAGTTGATCAATATTGCTCTGAGTATTTCTCTGTTGCCAAATTTATGGCTGCTTATGCTGACAATGTGCCTGCACTATTGGGGAAAGATCAATGGAACATAGTAGATCCAGGGTTCAAACTCCACGCTCCTGTCATTACTAGACCACCAGGAAGACCAAGGAACCAGAGGATTAGAGCAGGTGAGGAGGGTCGTCTACCAAAGAAGCGTTCTTGCAAAAAATGTGGAGTTCTGGGGCATATTGCTAGGCTTTGTACCAATGCAGTGGATGCATCATTTGGAGAGGAGGAAAGATGGACAACAGCCAATGGTGAGGAGAATGCAGCAGCAATGGAGACTGAAGATGCAGTGGAGAATGCAGCAGCAAATGAAGCAGTGGAGAATACAGCAGCAAATGAAGCATCTTAGTATGTGTTTGCACCCTTTGTAGAAGGGCCCCTTTGTAGAATGCAGCTACCCTTTTGTTTGCATTTGTTCTCTTTTTTGCCTATGGCTTATAATTTTATTTACCATCTCTAGGGAGAAAAGGACAAGAGATGAAGAAGCAGAAGATTTTGAAACCATGGCCTTTGATGGTTTTGAATCTATAAGAGAGGAAGAGGAGGGCGTAATTTTCCCAATTGTACCTTTAAAGATTACTGAACCCATAGATGACCGTCAAATGGTCGTCAAGTGCTCGGCGAGTGCAACTACTCCATCAGCACCTCCACGAGGAAAACCCCAAGTAAAGCCCAAGATCAAAAGGAACAAGAGTCTGAAAGAAAAGAGCATCTCAACTAGGGAAACCAGGAGCAAGACGGTGAAGCTAGCTGCAAACACAAGGAGCAAGTCGAAAATTTAAATTAAGTTGTTGGGAAATGTTTGTGTTGTCAATTTGAGGGCGAGTGGATTGCTTAAAACTTGGTAGATTTGTATTAAGATGTTGGCATCTTAAAACTTGGTAGATTTGAGCTACTGTGAAAACTTATCAGTTGTAATAATGTTGCTTCTACCTTGGTGTCTTATTTGAGTCAGAATTCAAATTTCCATCAAAATTTGAATTTAAATCAATATTTGAATTTGGGCCAAAATTTGGATTCGAGTCAAAGTTGAAGTTGAACATTGGAGGTTCATTGCTCTATGCGGTGTATTTGATCGAGCATTCGGAGTCCAATATTCGTAGGTGAACAGTCTGAATGAGAAATGTGCTAGAAACGAGCTCGAAAACAAGGGTAAACAACCCTATTTGAAATCAAGTTTTTTTTGACCTTGCCTAAATGAGGCATATATTTTTTTATTAACACGTGTTCCATATATATAGGGTAAAAACGAAGTCTCACTATTTATTGATTAATATTCATATTACTACATTTTTTTGAAAAGAATATGCTTTTAATTCAAAACCGTCAAATAACACGTTTTAGATATGAAAATGAATAAGTAAGTTCAGATCCTTCTTACTCACTCCAAAATGAAGCTATGGAGATTTTTCTGATTTTTTTAATTATTTTGATTTTTTTTCAAACCCTAAACCCTGTCTCCCTATTCTACGAACTCTGAAAATGTTCATAGGTGATAGCTCATTTGTGTGAAGACCTATTTCATGAAAATGACCTACACCAAGTTTATATTTTTTTCTCATAACATTGTCACATATGACGGCTATGTGCGCAAGAATTAGAACATTTTGATTTTTTTTTGAATTTTTTAAAAACATTTGAACTTGATTTGGACAAATCACTTCAAAAAATGATTTTTCAAAAAAACGCCCCTATACCGAGTTTATATTTTTTATGGTAACTAGGTCTCATAAACGGACGAACTACATTTGTTTTATATTTTTGCGATTTTTTCTAATTTAGTTATGGCCATTTCAAATCTGGTCAAACCCTAATAACCCCGTTGACTCGCTCATAACCCCGCAGAAATGCTCCAAACCCTAGCGTCGAACGTGCGCCGTTGGATCCTACAAAGCGCCAAACACCACCCATCAGATGTGGGGTAGGCATGCGCGATCCGGGTGATGCATCCTGATTGGCTACTGCACTGTCCTTCTCGGGTTTTTTACGATCTTCCCCACTTTACAAATGAAATTGTATTTTTCGCACATGACCACCACATGTCAGTGTTAAGAGTTGGTTCAAATATTGAAACTGCAAAATACAATGTGGCTAATCGTCAATATAGCTTCCCCTTCTCCTCTTCTCGATCTGACAAACAAAGGCATCGAGCAGATCGAGTAATTCCTCTGTTTCTTTCCCCATCTTCTCATTCTTCTTCCTCTCGAGCAATTCCTCTCTTTCTTCCTCTCGGGCGATATGTCGACCTCCTCGTCAGCCCCCCGTTCCACGTGGCCGGTGTATGGTCCAGTGCTGATGACTCGATGCACTGACTGCCCACGGACTGCGCCACTGAGCTGTTGACTTCGAAGGAGGAGAAGAATGGGAACTTTGGGCGCGAGTTCGTCAAATGCGAGAGCAAGCCGGAGGGGCAGGTTAGATCTGAGTTTTCCTCGCATACTTTATCTCTAATTTCTCAAAAAATCTGTCAGATTTGGATTTAGGTTACATGATTTCGTTTTCAGATCGTGAAGAAATGCCACCATTTCGAGTGGATGGATGATTACATCCAGAGGCTTCAAGGGTCAGGCTTGCTGGATTCGAGGGGGAATGCAATCAGCGAGTCCAATCTGCCCCATGACAGTGCCGCTCCGGCAGCAGCAGCGCGTCCAAAATACCCGACGGTGGTAGATGTTGAACTGAAGACGAAATTGGAGAAGATGAACAAGAACTTCAAGCATCTGATTGAGTTGAAGAAGCAATCCAATCTGATAGCTTTAGGAATACTTGCTCTAGGGATTTTTTACTTGATGGCCATCTCTCGTTAGAGATGTTTGTGCAACTGTCGATCACTGAATGTATGAAGTTTACTGTTAAGTTTCGACACTTTCAGTTTCGGCAAAAAACAACTACCAGTTTAGTGATAGGATTATTTTGTTAGCTCATAACCTCGAGTATTGGATCATACGGCGCACTGGACAAGGAGGGGCAACAGGGACCAAGGCGCCACTGCAGTTACTGGCGAGATCGACGCCGTGCTCTGAAGAAAATGACACTGCCGACTGCAACTGAACACTGAACTCTGAAACTAACAGAAATAGTGCACACCAACTGTTCGATGAAATGATTTTGGCATGTGGAAAATTTTTCTGGAGCTGATCTTTGGTGAGGTGGTCTTTTGAGGCATCCAAAGGCTGCCTGATTTTTCTCAGATTTTTAGGAAAAGAAAACAAATGAATTTCACCAAAAATGGCAAATCTGGTCCAAACTTGCAGCAAGCACATTTTGAAAAATTTGAATTGTGGACCAGTGGATCTTGATGGATCTTGGTTGAGGGTGCTAAGGACTAGTCAGAGGAATTTACGTGGAGTCAAAACTCAAAGGAAATCTGGCAGTTCCTTTGGAAACTCTAAGGTCCAAAATAAATAACAGAAAAGATTTTGAGATAAAATAAATAGAAATAAAATTTAGGGATAGTTGAAACTTGCTGGAAATTGTTGCTTGGCTTGACCCAAAGTAGCGAGGTGGGTTTTAGAAGAAAATTATTTACATAGGCCATGGGAAGATTTTTTTGGCTTTCCTTTACTTCAAACATAGTGTAGTTAAAACTACAATTTTGACTAAAGCCAAATATCTCAAAGTATTTGATACTTCAATTTTTTTTTGCATGGATACATCAATATTTTTGAAAACCAAAGTATTCTTTGAATACCTAAAAAATACAGAGCTCTCAAACCAAAGCCGTGTACAAATGTACAATATGTTCTTATTTTTAGAAGGCATCTATAAACACATCATTTTTAGTTTGTTTGGTTAATTTTTTCCACGCCAATTAGCCGTGTCTAAACTTGGGACAAACAAAATACAAACATAACAAAGCATTAATATAACACACATAACTTGCTTATCGACGATGAAGTGGGCGGGGTACCTGTAACGCCCCGGATACAACTTTCCATATTCGAAACTCCAACTCTTGCCTTTTCCGGAGATGCGATATTTTATTTCCTTCGTGGTTGGGTTTTTGTATTTTGTTTTGCATTTTGTTCATGTCATGCATCTCATCTCATAGCATCATGCGCATTGCATTTGCATATTTTCATAAATATCATAGCCGTTCGCAGTTGCTCTTTCTCTCTTTGCCTCCGTTGTCTTTTTGTCAGGCCCTTGTCCTCTTTGACCTCTCTTGACCTCTCACGCGCGTCCGAAACTTCCCCGAACCCGAACCGCACGGTCATGATCAGTGGGTCCGGAGCAATCCCGAGATATCCTAAACATCATCCGTTCTTTGTTTGGACCATCCGAAGCCGTCCGATCAAAATCTAGAGGCTCAAATCCCCTCTCATTTTAGCCACCTACTATATATAATGGGCAGCACCTAACCAAATCAGTCCAAACCCTAGATTTTAGGGAGATGTCCCATCCATCTTTTCTCTACCGCCGCCACCCCGTGTCTCATCTTCCACATCGGGATCCCCTCACTCAATCTCCCTCGATCCCCTCGCCCAGCCAATCCATCGAGCGCCTCCTCCTCCCTGTTCGATCCAGAGGAGTGGAGCTCCTCCGAGCCCACGCCTCCTCGCAACCTTCTTCCTCCAAGGCCGCCCTTCCTCGCATCGGTCTCGAGCCCGACGCCCCCAGCGGCAGCAGTGGTCGACCCCGCGCCGGAGTCCCTCGTGCCCGGGTGTCTCCGTCGACCCTGCCGTCGGCCGGTGACCTCGTTAGCCGGAGGTCGCCTTCGCCGGCAGTAGGAGCAGCAGGTCACCGCGCCTCCTTCCCTTCCCTCTCTCTCGCTCTGCGTCTGATGGTACTGACGCCGCCGTCTCTTGTTCCAGGGGGGCGATCCCAGAGCCCGTCCTCGAGGCCGTCGCCCCCGCTGATGACCAGGCTCTTCCTCCCGAGCCTCCTCACGCCGGTGCCAAGTCCCGCTGCCGACGCCTCCTGCATCGCGCCTTGTCGTCCGCTGCTTCCTCTGCATCGCCGGCGCACACGACCTCTTCACCTCGTCGCTGCCGTCGTCCTCGCACCGCAGCCGAGCTCTGCTTCTGCCTGCCCGCTCCTCGCCAAGTCCCACCACGACCACCCACCAGATCAGGCTGGATCCGCCTGCTCCTCCTCCTGCCACGGCCGCCTCGCCGGGATCCACCTTCCCCCATCCAGATCGGCCTCCGCCACCATCTTCTTCATGGAGCCCCGCCAAGTCCCTGGAGCCACCGCGCCTTCCTCCCCTGCTTCAGGTCGAGCAGCGCGCCACAGTGCTCGACCGCGTGTTGACTGCGCCCGCCTCACGCGTGGGTCGCCTGCTGGCCTCCAGATCAGGTCCAGCCAGCGCCCCGCTGGCCTGCCTCTTCCACCGACTGGGCCTTGGCCCATGGTGAGCAGCCCAGTCCGCCCAACAGTTTTGGCCCGCGTAGTGTTTTTTTTTCTTGTCTGCGAATTTGCCTAATAATCCAGTGAATTGCTGTTTTACAGAAAACCCCTAGAGTTCATGCATTAATAACTCATAAGTGGTGCATCATATGTAAAAACTTCATATATGAAAAGTGCCTAGAATTTCATCTAATTTCATATTATGCCACTTTTATCCATGTTAAAAATGTTTAAAACTGGTGTTTGCAATAATTTGCTCCTATGCCATGTTAAAATGATTTATTTCATAACTAAATAACCGTAGCTCGGAATTTAATAAACTTTATATGTAAATGGGGTAGAAAAATGCATAGATTAACATGGTAGCATTACTTTGCATGTTTAAAAACTCTAAAATATGCTTTAGGACATAACAGTACCAAATCTAAAATATGGACATGAGGATTTTCCGGATTTGTTGTTTGTTGTTTCCCACCTCATTTAAACTTGCCTAAATATTTAGTTTTCATATGCTTCACCTCTTGCCATGTTTAACAACATTTAATATTGTTGGGTACATTACCAAGAGTGAACTAAATATTTTAATGTGGTGTTTCGTCAATATGCAACTCGTTGCATATTGAGCTCCACTTAATTTGTGGTATTGTTTGTGCACTTTGCCATGCCATGCATATTTAAACCGTACATGCATCATACTTGTTTGTGCATCATGCCATGTGTATGTGGTGGTTGTTTACTATGTTGTTTGTTTGTTTCCGGGTTGCTTCTCTCGTTAGCTTCGGTTTCGTTCCGGAGTTGTGAGGATTCGTTCGACTACTTCCATTTGTCTTCTTCATGGACTCGTTCTTCTTCCTTGCGGGATCTCAGGCAAGATGACCATACCCTCGAAATCACTTCTATCTTTTCTTGCTAGTTGCTCGCTCTTTTGCTATGCCTATGCTGCGATACCTACCACTTGCTTATCGTGCCTCCCATATTGTCAAACCAAGCCTCTAACCCACCTTGTCCTAGCAAACCGTTGTTTGGCTATGTTACCACTTTGCTCAGCCCCTCTTATAGCGTTGTTAGTTGCAGGTGAAGATGAAGATTGTTCCTTGTTGGAACATGGAGATGTTGTTCCTTGATTGGAACATGTTTACTTGTTGGGATATCACAATACCTTTTATATTATTAATGCATCTATATACTTGGTAAAGGGTGGAAGGCTCGGCCTTATGCCTGGTGTTTTGTTCCACTCTTGCCGCCCTAGTTTCCGTCATATAGGTATTATGTTCCCGGATTTTGCGTCCCTAACGCGGTTGGGTGATTTATGGGACCCCCTTGACAGTTCGCTTTGAATTAAGCTTTTCCAGCAAGGCCCAACATTGGTTTTACATTTGCCTCACCACCACCTACTTTTCCCTTGGGAGTCGCTCTCTCGATGGTCATCTTTATTTAGCCCCCGGGACAATGCTTGTCTAAGTGTTGGTCCAAACTAGAGCCACTTGCTGTGCCGCCCCTAGGCAACTTGGGGTATCGTCGGTTGCCGTACGTAGTGTTCATCCGGTGTTGCCCTGAGAACGAGATATGTGCAGCTCCTATCGGGATTGTTGGCGCATCGGACGGATTTGCTGGTCTTGTTTTATTACTGTCGAAATGTCTTGTAGCCGGGATTCCGAGACTGATCGTCCCTTCCAGGGGAGAAGGAATATCCTTCGTTGATTGCGAGAGCTTATCATGGGCTAAGTTGGGACACCCCTGCAGGGTTTGAACTTTCGAAAGCCGTGCCTGCGGTTATGTGGCAGATGGGAATTTGTTAATGTCCGGTTGTAGAAAACCCGAAGTTGATCTTAATTAAAATACATCAACCGCGTGTGTAACCGTGATGGTGTCTTCTCTGCGGAGTCCGGGAAGTGAACACGGTGTTGGAGTTATGCTTGACGTAAGTAGTTTCAGGATCACTTCTTGATCGCTTCTAGCTTCACGGCCGTGCTTTGCTTCTCTTCTCTCTCTCTTTTGCGTATGTTAGCCACCATATTTGCTAGTCGCTTGCTGCAGCTCCACCTCACTACCCTGTCCTACCTTTAAGCTTAAATAGTCTTGATCTCGCGGGTGTGAGATTGCTGAGTCCTGGTGACTCACAGATACTTCCAAAACCAGTTTGCAGGTGCCGATGAAACCGTGCAGGTGACGCACCTGAGCTCAAGGAGGAGCTCGATGAAGATCTTGTTATTTGTGTTGTTTCGTTTCAGTTGATCAGTAGTGGAGCCCAGTTGGGACGATCGGGGATCTGTGCAGCATTTGGGGTAGTCTTCTTTTATTTTGGTTCCGTAGCCGGACCTTGATTGTATCTGTTTGATGTAATGCTTTACTCATGTATTGCGTGAAGTGGCGATTGTAAGCCAACTATGTATCTCTTTCCCTTATGTATTACATGGGTTGTGTGAAGATTACCTCACTTGCGACATTGCTTTCGATGCGATTATGCCTCTAAGTTGTGCTTCGACACGTGGGAGATATAGCCGCATCGAGGGAGTTAACAGTTGGTATCAGAGCCTTCCCCGACCTTAGGAGCCCCCACTGATTGATCATTTTTAGCGGCCGAGTTGTGTCTAGAAAAATGTTTTGAGTCTTAGGATTATATATATCGGAGAGTAGGATTCTTTTACTCCTCAGCCCCTTCGTCACTCTGGTGAGGTCTCTCGACGTAGAAGTTTTGACTTCCCTCTCCTCAAATTTCACTAATTTTGTTTTAGGATCACGCGGGTATCTTGGAATCGTTCCGATGGTTTTGTGACGAGAACATTGTTCTTGGTGCCTCCTGACATTTAGGGGTTGTGGCAGTGTCCCGGGGAGTTGAGCTCCGAGGTGTTGTCGTCACAATTTTATCGTTGCAGTTCTGGAATACCTGAGTTTTGCCGACATCGAAAATCTCTTTTATGCAGTTGTTGGTGAGATCACCTCGACGCCACCCAGTACTGGGGCGGGAGTTCGGGAGTATTGCCATAACTCGTATAACGGATGCTTTTCGAAGGTTGAGGTACATGATTTCCGGAGTTTTCTTGGTTATGTGTTGAAGGATGGATACAGCTGGATCTAGGTATTGTTAGTTTGGGTGATATATTTTGTGTCCCCTGTATCCCCAACACCAGATTGCATAACAAGAAAGTTTCGGGAGTTTATAGGTGGGAATTCAAGTAGCTCCTAGAATATCTTTCCGACAGATGCATGATATGGGATTGGGTAAATCTCTATTATATGTATTTGTTTCGGCTTTATATGCAAGCCAAATCCTTTGTTTTGTCTTATTTGTGGTATTTGAGTTGCTTCGAAGTCAAGTGTTGATTCCATACCTTATTCTAAGCGGTGTTCTCATATTTCTATGTGGATGCTAGTCCTTCTTGTTCATCAAGGTTGTCTTTTCAGTACTTTCCAACCGGTGTGCTTCTCTTCAAGTAAATTCGATCATTCCAACATTCGCAAGATCAATTCTAAGCTTTTTCTTAACGGTGTTTGCTTCATCCGTCCCAAGTTGTCTTTGTTTTCCCCGCCCTCCCACCCTTTTTCTTCAAGGACTTAGATTTCTTAACCAAGTATCTTTTTATTGATGGGAAGTCTCTCCATCCTTTTCTGTCAATGTTCTTATCCGGTGATTCTCAGGAAGATACTAACGGAGCTTCAAGTTTGTGGATTTAATTCAAGATTTCGGTGTTGATCTAATCCCTTTTTCCTCTTTTCAAATGTTTTCTCATGCTGGTGCACCGCTTAATCATCCACTTCTCGTTATTCAATTGTTCCGGAGTGTTGAATATATCTCAGAAGATTTGTGTTTCCATTCTTAATCCGTTCAAGCTATTTGGAGATTGTTATCTCACTCAAGCCATTTAAACCAACCGACGCAATCTCTCCTTTAAACCATTCCAATGGTGTTTCTTTTGAGTGGGCCTTAATCCACAGGTCTTTTCCCAGGATCTTACCTGACTCTTCTAATTTTCCAGAGCTTCTAAATTCTTTTCAAAGTTTGACGTAAGAATGAATTCTCATCGGTCATATGTATTTCTCCATGATCTTTCAAATTCTTTTCATCGTCGGTTCAACCTTTCTTATTTTCATCCGGAGCGCCTCAACAATTCATGGTGGTGTTTCTCATCGTCATTCTCAACATTTGAAGACCGAAGAAGAGTTCCTCTTAAATCCTTACCCATTCTTCCAAAGATTCATGGTTCTAGCTTGATGCCATCCTCTCATAATTATTTTCGATTGCGAGAATTCTTTTCATACCCATCCGGAGCATTTCATGAGTTGTTTCCATTTCTTTCCTCCGAAGGCCATCATGTCATAGGTATTCATTCTCAGCTTTCAGCTCTCGTTCTCCAAATCATAACGGTGCATCATTCAAGTATTATCTAATCAGCTCGGGATCTCTTCGTTCATTCTTTTAATTCTTACGGTGTTTCGTTCAACATTCCTCTTCCGTTGTTATCATACCAATTCATTCATTCTTTCCAATCCTACCGGTGGTTCATTGAAGACCTTCTCAAGTTTGCGCTATATCTCTCTTAATCCTTTCTACGAGAATAAGTAGTATGCCAAATCCATTGCTTGTCATCAATTTAATTGGTGAAGGATGAGTATAATGTAATTCTTATTCTTGTTCCATCGAGTAAATTCAATTCCTTATTCCGGAGGTTCATCAAAATTCTTGATTTCATTTGTTCATCTTTCTTTCCGGAGTTCAAAGTTTTCACGGTCATATCGTCGTGAAGCTCCATCTAAATCATCGCAAGGCTTCACCTTGTGTTTTCAAATTCTCTTTCTTTCTATCATCCTTTTATTACCGGAGTTCTTCATGGAGGCTCTACATGGTGGTTCGTCAATAATTCTTTTCATTCTTCTATTGTTCTTCAAGATTTCTCTCGAAGTTATGGTACGCCAAGCTATACTCCAAATGAAACATGGTGTTCAACACATGCCTTGATTTGAGGAGTTCAAGCATTCTTCATCTTGCATTCCGAAGTGCAATTTGTTCTACCTTATCATTTGAGGTGGTGTTATGTCATTCGTGACAATTTGAGTTCGTGTTTCATGATTCACATGAATGAGGTATTTTAATTCCATTAATTCTCTTCGTTGGATTTATCTTGGACTATATTTCACCTAAAGCTTTCCCTATGGATTGTTGCTATTTATGGTGCTTATAAATGACCCAAGTTCTTCATTTGTCCTCCCGGTGAAATAAGTTTTCATCTCCGTGTTGCTCTCAAGCAATCAATTGTTTTCCGTAGTGGCATGTATTCACCTCTAAGCTTTGACTTGTTTCCATAAGCCCACAACAAGCTTATCCTTACCATTGTTGTTTTTCAAACAACTCCGTTCCGTCCTACTTCGTAAGGATGCTCTTTCAAATTCATTTATGGTAGGAGATGTTGGTTTCATTCTTCGTTCTATTCATTCCAACTATCTAACTATCATGCATTGTTTTCGGAGGCATTGTGATGTTGCTCTTTTCTCCCATCACCTCTTTTTGTAAAGATCATGTTCTTTTTCGTGCTTATCCATTTAACCGGAGTGTTATGTTTATCATTCCTCTTTTAACCGGAGTCTCATCCAAGTGCTTTCATTTTGCCAAGTTCATATTCTATTCCTTCCATTTCCAACTGGAGTGTGGTGTTCTCTTTTCAAGTTCTTTCCATCTTATCAAGTTTTCCTTCTCTTTTCTACCGGAGTGCTGTCCAAATTCTGTCATTCTTCTTCCTTGACTATCTCATTATACCGAGGTGGTCATATTCTTTTCGTTCGCGAAGCTCTTATTTCCATGTCTTTCAACCTACAAGGTTCTCATGATGTTCCTTGTTCCTCTTGCTGAACGGACTGTTTTAAATTTTGTTCACATCCGTCATGTCATTTCTTCAAGCTTTGCGACCTCTCAAGGTTCTTTGGTTTCACTCGTTTGTCAAAGAAGCAACTTAGTTTTACCTCTTCTCTTACTCTTCCGTTTCTCTCCGGTGCCATCCTAGATCTCGGGACGAGATCCTCTCGTAGTGGTGGAGTGCTGTAACGCCCCGGATACAACTTTCCATATTCGTAACTCCAACTCTTGCCTTTTCCGGAGATGCGATATTTTATTTCCTCCGTGGTTGGGTTTTTGTCTTTTGTTTTGCATTTTGTTCATGTCATGCATCTCATCTCATAGCATCATGCGCATTGCATTTGCATATTTTCATAGAACTCGTAGCCGTTCGCAGTTGCTCTTTCTCTCTTTGCCTCCGTTGTCTTTTTGTCAGGCCCTTGTCCTCTTTGACCTCTCTTGACCTCTCACGTGCGTCCGAAACTTCCCCGAACCCGAACCGCACGGTCATGATCAGTGGGTCCGGAGCAATCCCGAGATATCCTAAACATCATCCATTCTTTGTTTAGACCATCCGAAGCCGTCCGATCAAAATCTAGAGGCTCAAATCCCCTCTCATTTTAGCCACCTACTATATATAATGGGCAGCACCTAACCAAATCAGTCCAAACCCTAGATTTTAGGGAGATGTCCCATCCATCTTTTCTCTGCCGCCGCCACCCCGTGTCTCATCTTCCACATCGGGATCCCCTCACTCAATCTCCCTCGATCCCCTCGCCCAGCCAATCCATCGAGCGCCTCCTCCTCCCTGTTCGATCCAGAGGAGTGGAGCTCCTCCGCGCCCACGCCTCCTCGCAACCTTCTTCCTCCAAGGCCACCCTTCCTCGCATCGGTCTCGAGCCCGACGCCCCCAGCGCCAGCAGTGGTCGACCCTGCGCCGGAGTCCCTCGTGCCCGGGCGTCTCCGTCGACCCTGCCGTCGGCCGGTGACCTCGTCAGCCGGAGCTCGCCTTCGCCGGCAGTAGCAGCAGCAGGTCACCGCGCCTCCTTCCCTTCCCTCTCTCTCGCTCTGCGTCTGATGGTCCTGACCCCGCCGTCTCTTGTTCCAGGGGGTCGATCCCAGAGCCCGTTCTCGAGGCCGTCGCCCCAGCTGATGACCAGGCGCTTCCTCTCGAGCCTCCTCACGCCGGCGCCAAGTCCCGCTGCCGACGCCTCCTGCATCGCGCCTTCTCGTCCGCTGCTTCCTCTGCATCGCCGACGCGCACGACCTCTTCACCGCGTCGCTGCCGTCGTCCTCGCACCGCAGCCGAGCTCTGCTTCCGCCTACCCGCTCCTCGCCAAGTCCCACCACGACCACCCACCAGATCAGGCTGGATCCGCCTCCTCCTCCTCCAGCCACGGCTGCCTCGCCGGGATCCACCTTCCGCCATCCAGATCGGCCTCCGCCACCATCTTCTTCATGGATCCCCGCCAAGTCCCTGGAGCCGCCGCGCCTTCCTCCCCTGCTTCAGGTCGAGCAGCGCGCCACAGTGCTCGACCGCGCGTTGACTGCGCCCGCCTCACGCGTGGGTCGCCTGCTGGCCTCCAGATCAGGTCCAGCCAGCGCCCCGCTGGCCTGCCTCTTCCACCGACTGGGCCTTGGCCCATGGTGAGCAGCCCAGTCCGCCCAGCAGTTTTGGCCCGCGTAGTGTTTTTTTTCTTGTCTGCGAATTTGCCTAATAATCCAGTGAATTGCTGTTTTACAGAAAAGCCCTAGAGTTCATGCATTAATAACTCACAAGTGGTGCATCATATGTAAAAACTTCATATATGAAAAGTGCCTAGAATTTCATCTAATTTCATATTATGCCACTTTCATCCATGTTAAAAATGTTTAAAACTGGTGTTTGCATTAATTTGCTCCTATGCCATGTTCAAATGATTTATTTCATAACTAAATAACCGTACCTCGGAATTTAATAAACTTTATATGTAAATGGGGTAAAAAAATGCATAGATTAACATGGTAGCATTACTTTGCATGTTTAAAAACTCTAAAATATGCTTTAGGACAGAACAGTACCAAATCTAAAATATGGACATGAGGATTTTCCGGATTTGTTGTTTGTTGTTTCCGACCTCATTTAAACTTGCCTAAATAGTTAGTTTTCATATGCTTCACCTCTTGCCATGTTTAACAACATTTAATATTGTTGGGTACATAACCGAGAGTGAACTAAATATTTTAATGTGGTGTTTCATCAATATGCAACTCGTTGCATATTGAGCTCCACTTAATTTGTGGTATTGTTTGTGCACTTTGCCATGCCATGCATATTTAAACCGGACATGCATCATACTTGTTTGTGCATCATGACATGTGTATGTGGTGGTTGTTTACTATGTTGTTTGTTTGTTTCCGGGTTGCTTCTCTCGTTAGCTTCGGTTTCGTTCCGGAGTTGTGAGGATTCGTTCGACTACTTCCATTTGTCTTCTTCATGGACTCGTTCTTCTTCCTTGCGGGATCTCAGGCAAGATGACCATACCCTCGAAATCACTTCTATATTTGCTTGCTAGTTGCTCGCTCTTTTGCTATGCCTATGCTGCGATACCTACCACTTGCTTATCGTGCCTCCCATATTGTCAAACCAAGCCTCTAACCCACCTTGTCCTAGCAAACCGTTGTTTGGCTATGTTACCGCTTTGCTCAGCCCCTCTTATAGCATTGTTAGTTGCAAGTGAAGATGAAGATTGTTCCTTGTGGGAACATGGAGATGTTGTTCCTTGATTGGAACATGTTTACTTGTTGGGATATCACAATACCTTTTATATTATTAATGCATCTATATACTTGGTAAAGGGTGGAAGGCTTGGCCTTATGCCTGGTGTTTTGTTCCACTCTTGCCGCCCTAGTTTCTGTCATATCGGTATTATGTTCCCGGATTTTGCGTCCCTAACGCGGCTGGGTGATTTATGGGACCCCCTTGACAGTTCGCTTTGAATAAAGCTTTTCCAGCAAGGCCCAACATTGGTTTTACATTTGCCTCACCACCACCTACTTTTCCCTTGGGAGTCGCTCTCTCGAGGGTCATCTTTATTTAGCCCCCGGGCCAATGCTTGTCTAAGTGTTGGTCCAAACTAGAGCCACTGGTGGTGCCGCCCCTAGGCAACTTGGGGTATCATCGGTTGCCGTACGTAGTGTTCATCCAGTGTTGCCCTGAGAACGAGATATGTGCAGCTCTTGTCGGGATTGTCGGTGCATCGGACGGCTTTGCTGGTCTTGTTTTATTACTGTCGAAATGTCTTGTAGCCGGGATTCCGAGACTGATCGGGCCTTCCCGGGGAGAAGGAATATCCTTCGTTGATCGCGAGAGCTTATCATGGGCTAAGTTGGGACACCCCTGCAGGGTTTGAACTTTCGAAAGCCGTGCCTGCGGTTATGTGGCAGATGGGAATTTGTTAATGTCCGGTTGTACAAAACCCGAAGTTGATTTTATTAAAATACATCAACCGCGTGTGTAACTGTGATGGTCTCTTCTCGGCGGAGTCCGGGAAGTGAACACGGTGTTGGAGTTATGCTTGATGTAAGTAGTTTCAGGATCACTTCTTGATCGCTTCTAGCTTCACGACCGTGCTTTGCTTCTCTTCTCGCTCTCTTTTGCGTATGTTAGCCACCATATTTGCTAGTCGCTTGCTGCAGCTCCACCTCACTACCCTGTCCTACCTTTAAGCTTAAATAGTCTTGATCTCGCGGGTGTGAGATTGCTGAGTCCCTGTGACTCACAGATACTTCCAAAACCAGTTTGCAGGTGCCGATGAAACCGTGCAGGTGACGCACCTGAGCTCAAGGAGGAGCTCGATGAAGATCTTGTTCTTTGTGTTGTTTCATTTCAGTTGATCAGTAGTGGAGCCCAGTTGGGACGATCGGGGATCTGTGCAGCATTTGGGGTAGTCTTCTTTTATTTTGGTTCCGTAGTCGGACTTTGATTGTATCTGTTTGATGTAATGCTTTACTCACGTATTGCGTGAAGTGGCGATTGTAAGCTAACTATGGTGGAAAGGAAATAAACTTTACTTTCTGTTTGGGAACCGCCTATAATTTTTGTGGCATGGAAGATATTGGGAATTCTCAGTCATTTTCATTGACAGGAAAAGCATGCCTCTCAAAACATTTTATCACTCAATTTAAGCTTTCAGCGCTGGCACCTTTGCAAATCTCTGTTTCCCTTTGCGAAGGGCCTATATGCAATTTTTATTTTTTATGTTGAGTATCCATCTTCTCTTACAAAGCACCAACTAGGGAACACTATTGTCATACTTGTGTATTAGATGTAGCTAATATTTGAGTGTGTTTCATGAATGGATCAATGATTGAGCATAATGGCCTAGGGATAACTTTCTTTAGCGTTGATATTTTGAAAGACATGGTTGCTTGTTGATATGCTTGAGTATTGATGTCTTCATGTCAAATTATAGACTATTGATGTGAATCATTCAAGTCCAAATGTCCATGTTACAAAATAAAAGAATATATGATGAATATGTTAGGTAGCATTCCACATAAAAAAAATCTGTTTTATCATTTACCTACTCGAGGACAAGCAGGAGTTAAGTTTGGGGATGCTTGATACGTCTCCAACGTATCTATAATGTTTGATTGTTCCATGCTATTATATTATCAATCTTGGATGCTTTATATACATTTACAAGAAACTTTATATCAATTTTTGGGACTAACCTATTAACTTAGTGCCAAGTGCCAGTTGCTGTTTTTTTGCTTGTTTTCGACTTTGTAGAATATGAGTACCAAACAAAGTTCAAATGCCACGCAAATTTTTTTGGAGATTTTTTTTCTGGAAATAAGAGATCTTGGAAGCTTCGAGAAGGAACAAGAAGATGAAGGAGTGGACCACTAGGCACCAAGGTGCCCCCTGGTACATAGTGGGGTCCACAAGCCTCCATTTGACCTAACTCCGCCTCTATAAATACTCTAAAATCAGGAAACCTATCAGGAAGTCTAGGAAATATTTTTTCAGCTGCCGCAAGTTCCAGAACCACCAGATCCCATCTAGAAGCCTTTTTTGGCACTCTGCTGGAGGGGTATTCGATCATGGAGGGGGCTTTTCATCATCCTTGCTGCCCTCTAATGATGCGTGAGTAGTTTACCATGGACCTATGGGTCCATACTTCATAGCTAGATGGCTTCTTCTCTCTTTCTGATCTTCAATACAATGTTCTCCTCGGTGTTCTTGGAGATCTATTTCATGTAATGACTTTTTGTGGTGTGTTTGTTGGGATCCGATGAATTGTGAGTTTATGATTAGACTATCCATGAATATTTTTTGAGTTTTCTCTGAACTCTTTTATTCATCATTGTCATAGCCTCATAATTCTTCTCTGATTTATTGGCTTGGTTTGGCCAACTAGATTGGTTTATCTTGCAATTGGAAGAGGTGCTTTGTGATGGGTTTGATCTTGCGGTGCTCAATCCCAATGACAGAAAGGGACATGACACACATGTACCGTTTCTATTAAGGGTAACATACATGTACGTGAGATTATCTTGTTTACATAATGTCATCTTGCTTAAGGCGTTACTCTATTCTTCCATTAACTTAATACACTAGATTCATGCTGGATAGCGGTTGATGTATGGAGTAATAGTAGTAGATGCAAAATCATTTCGGTCTACTTGTCTCGGATGTGATGCCAATATACATGATCATTTCCTTGGATATCGTCATAATTATTTGCTTTTCTGTCAATTGACCAACAGTAATTTGTCTACCCTCCATATGCTATTTTTATGAGAGAAGCCTCTAATGAAAATTATGGCCCCCTGGTCTATTTTCTATCATATATTAAAACCAAAAATACCTTCCTGCAATTTTCTTTTATTTATTTTATTTTTTTATTTTTGTGTAATCTATCAATGAAAAACTATATCGTTTAATATTGCTCGTAACCGTTGAGGAATTGACAACCCCTCTGCGTGTTGGGTTGCAAGTATTTGTTCTTTGTGTGCAGGTGTTGTTTACATAGTGTTTCTTGGTTCTCATAATGGATTGATAACCTTGGTTTCATAACTGAGGGAAATACTTATCTCTACTGTACTGCAGCATCCTCTCCTCTTCGGGGAAATCCTAATGCAGCTCACAAGTAGAACTCCGTTGTGACCGTCAAGTGTGACCTTGCCAGCAGCAGCATTTCCCGCAAGCTGCTAAGGACCTGTTCCTCAAGCGCTCATGGCAAGGGTGTGCGCAGCGACAAGTTTTTGGCAAGCGTAGAGTACAAATATCATGAAAATGCAGAATAAGACAAGCTAGATAGCACACGTCCATTCATCAGATATCAGTTTATATTAGATCAAAAGCCAATTGTAGTTCTAACTTAAGATAGTCTTGTCTTTTACATGAACTGCATTGGCAGCAAGATAGTGCAGGTAGCTAGTTCCTATGCTAGCCCTCAGTCGTGGGGATTTCGGTGACCTTGTTGGCGAGCCGCACGACAAGCGCTTTGGAGGATTTGGTATCTCCTCCCTTCGGCAAGATCCTGAAGGCATTGAAGATATCGATGCTAGGGTTCTGGTATACAAGCTTGACGACTACCTTGAAGAGGATGTCGTGACAGAATTTGCGAGATTCGTCGGCTAATACGTCTCCAATGTATCCATAATTTTTTATTGTTCCAAGCTATTATAGTATCAATCTCGTATGTTTTATATGCAATATTATATCATTTTTTTGGGACTAACCTATTAACTTAGTGCCAAGTGCTGCCTGCTTTCGATTTGCTAGGAAATCTGTACCAAACAAAGTCCAAATGCCACGAAACTTTTTGATGATTTTTTTGTACATAAGAGACCCAAGAAGATTCAAGAGGAGGCCTGAAGGCGAAGAGTAGGCCACAATGCACATGGGCACACCCTGGGGGGCAGGCACGCCCATGTACATTGTGGGCCCCTCGTTCCTCCGTTTGACCTAATTCCAACTCTATAAATTCTCTAAAATTGGGAAACAAACACAGAGCCACCCAAAATACTTTTTCCGCTGCCGCAAGCTTCTGTTCTTGTGAGATCCCATTTGGAGGTCTTTTCTGGTACTCTGCCAGAGGGGGAATCGATCACAGAGGCCTCTACATCAACCTTGTTGCCCTTCCGATGATGTGTGAGTAGTTTATCACAGACCTATGGGTACATAGCTAGTAGCTAGATGGCTTCTTCTTTCTCTTTGATCTTCAATACAATGTTCTGCTCGATGTTCCTGGAGATCTATTCGATGTAATCTTGTTTTGCGGTGTGATTGTTGGGATCCGATGAATTGTGGGTTTATGATCAGATTATCTATGAATATTATTTCAGTTTTCTCTGAACTCTTTTATGGATGATAATTATAGCTTTATATTTGTGGCACCCCGACTCAGAGAGACCGCAATGCCCCGTATTCAAGCCCAAAGATCGAGTTAAGTCTTCTAGAATACAATACTGCTCGGCATAGAACAAATCAACTCTTTATTACAAAGGATAAGGTAAAAGGGTCTGATGTTACAAAGGATCACATCAGCACGGCGACACTACGCCTGCTAAGGAAGCTCTATGCTAGTAGTGGAATAACTCATAGCAGCGGAATACTTCTAACAGTGGAACACCGACGAAGGTGGTGAACTCCACTCTACAGGGACTCTGGCTGGGACACGATCTAGCTCGCGCGCGCGGTAACTTCGACAAACAATCAATCACGACATCACCTGCAATCTGGAATGACATGCCAGGTCAGTACATTGAATGTACTTGCAAGATCACAACAACCAAAAGCATCAAGGCAAGGCAATAACATAGAATTATTAGGTTAAGTTATCCACAACTGTTATGATGCGGAAATAATTATTAAGCCTGATATGATACTACTGGAATTACTACTGAACCACCATCTCAAGAACCATCTCACTCTTGGCTATCCGGCCAAGCAATAAATCACCTCGATCACCTCGTGATCAATGCCTCCTCGTGATCACTGCGTGACCACATCACAAACTGAATGATCATCCTCAAGATCATCCCAACATCATCATCAACGTCCTGCCAAACTGTTGATGTGTGAGTGTTGTTGAGACACGCGGTGGAGGTTCTAATAAACTGCGTGACCACATCACAAACTGAATGATCATCCTCAAGATCATCGAAACATCATCATCACCCACCTCACAATATCAACATATAAATCACCTATAAGTCATTCCGTCATGTGAGTGTTGATCGAACGGTGTGTCCTAGTATGAACTTGTGCCCATGACTGTGGATGCGGCTATCGATAGATTCAACACACACTCTGCAGAGGTTAGCACATTGTACCCACATCACAGAACCCATGGCCTCATGCTGCCATTCGGGTGGACCACCGACGATCCGGCAAAACCAATCTACTGCCATGACACTCTCCCGGCCACTCCGACCAACTCCCCTTTTGGGCTCAGTCCTGGGTGGCTCCCGTGCCACCTCATGACATCCAACGGCCACCGTCGTGGCAAAACATACATGGTCCTAAATGGGGACAAAGGGCCCTACAACTACGGGCACACAAGGCTTATACCAGCCTACCTGATCAGGGTAGCGCACGCGTATAACCTTCACTAGTTGGAGGCACCGGCGAGAGGCATAACAATAGACCGCATTAGGGCCTCCCCATAAAGGCGAAGGTGGTTGCACTCGAAAAGCCTGGCTAAGTGGAACCTGACCAATGGAATGACGAAATTTGTCCCCAAAAAATATATGTGGTAACTGATGAAGCTATGTACCTAAGGTAGGGTCATGGACCTGTCCAAACTACCCTCCCCAAGGACATCTCTAGAAGAAATCACCTTTCAATCGACTCAGAAGTGTTCCACTCGACGGACTCGAAGACACTCGACCATGAAGCCAACCACTCGACAGCCAGGAGATCTAAAGTCACTCGCACGATAACGGTCGGTCATTAAGTAGCTTTTATGGTCATCATAGCACTTTATTTGTGGCGTTACCAGTAACGTATGACCTTAATGTACCTTAAACCCCGCATAACTGAGGGCCGGAGGGGTTCTGGCGAACTCTATATAAGCCAACCCCCTCCTTAGTGTAAAGGGTTCACACCCCTATAATCCATACACGCATAATCCAGTCGACCGCCTCCGGGCTCTGAGACGTAGGGCTGTTACTTCCTCCTAGAAGGGCCTGAACTCATAAAACTCTTGCGTATACAAGTACTCCCTAGCTAGGATCTTGCCTCTCCATACATACCCCCTACATTACTGTTAGACTTAGAACCACGATAGTTGGCGCCCACCGTGGGAGGTGTCTTAGCGACTTGTTGGCGAAGTTGCGATTTTTTCCGATTCCCTTCAACATGGTTTCAGGCGGAGTTTTGGTTGAGCGCCACGAGATCCGTCTCGGCACGCTCACGTTCATCGCCGACGACTGCGCTTGGCTTCAGGAGGCTCCGCTCGACGTCGACGTGCTCCCTGTTCGTGAGGCAACACACTTTAGTGCGTGCGTCCGCGGCGTCCTCCTGCGGCAACCGTCGACCCAGTATCGGTCGGCCCCTGTGTTGTCCTCCCTCCCAGTGTCCCACCGGCGCGAGCGCTCCGGTCGGTCGAGACTTCAGCGGTGGGTCACACACGCGGTGGCTCGCCAGTCGGCCACCCCCCAAGTCGCGGCAATCGAGCCCGACGAATCTCTCTACGGCCTGTTCGACCTGTTGACTGACTCTGCAGAGACTGCATCCGAGTGCGACAACAATGATCCAGCGGCGGAGGTTCTGATGGTCTATGGACCATGCAGTCCCCCCGGCTTTCCCCGCACCGACGGAGGCGACGGCGGAGGCGATCCGTCACTTGCCCATGAAGAGTACGTACCCGAACCCCTCACTTTGCTGCAGAGGGAAGAACTTCATCGTCGGAACATGGATGCACTGCACACTCCTATCATTGGAGAAACCACCGAGGCCCGTGCCTTAGAGGACGCGCGCTTGGCCAACTTGGCTGAGCGCACTCGACTGGAGAACCTCCGGCGAGCACTCGATGAGCGTGCGCGACAACGGGTTCCAGAATCCAGTCGACGTCAGCTCTTTCCACCACCGACTCAGGTATATCGAACACCGATTCAGAATATAGCAGCTGCAGCCCGTATAGCAGAGTCGATTCAGCCTTCCCAGTCAGAGGCTGGCAGAGGCTTGTTGCAAATCAGAGCATTACTCTGGGCGGCAGGAGATCAAAATTCAGCTGTATCACAGTCGCAGAATAGGATCCACAGCAGATCCGTCGCTGCAGATACAGTCCAGTCGGCACATAGCCCAAGATCACCCCCGAGGCGTGAGGGACGCGGAGACCGGCGTGATCAGTACAGGAACCGTGAGCAGTATGATCACCGACTCGATCGTGATGATCGACGTCGAGTGCCCACCCCTCCCCCAAGGAGTGGATCGTACGTGCCTCGACAGCAGGATGACAGACGCCCTCACAGTGTTGGGCAAAGGATTCCAGTCGACCCGAGGGAACCAGGCTTTGATGCGAGATCCATTCTTGTTCAGGGTTTGGTCGACAGGAACAGATCTCACAAAGAAGGTCATGACAGGGATGTACCCAACAGCAGCAGAGTACACGTCTCAGGACCAGAGTGCTTCTGCAGAGCCATCAGGGTCGCGGTGATTCCTCCCAACTTCAGGTTGGCGACTGGAGTCAGTAAATTCACTGGTGAGTCCAAGCCTGATACTTGGCTTGAGGACTACCGAGTGGCTGTTCAGATTGGCGGCGGCAACGATGAAGTTGCCATGAAACACCTGCCTCTTATGTTGGAGGGCTCAGCCAGAGCATGGCTAAATCAGTTAGCACCCAGCAGCATTTACACTTGGGAAGATCTTGCCTGAGTGTTTGTCAGAACATTTGAAGGAAATTGCAAGCGACCAGCAGGATTGACAGAGCTGCAATCTCGTGTGCAGAAGTCGAATGAAACTTTGAGGGATTACATCCAGAGATGGATCACGTTGCATCACATGGTAGAGAATGTGTCTGATCACCAAGCAGTCTGTGCCTTCAAGGAAGGCGTTAAGTACAGAGAGTTGAACCTTAAATTCGGTCGAACCGGAGACATGTCTCTGAGTCGGATGATGGATATTTCCACCAAGTATGCTAATGGTGAAGAATAGGATCGACTCCGGAGTGGCAAGCACAAGTCAGTCGCCCACGAAACCGGAGGAGGGAACTCCGGTCGGAAGCAGAAGTGGAAAGCCGTGCGAGCTGCTCCTTGAGAAGCCTTGGCCGTGACTCAAGGAAAGTTTAAGGGGAAGCCCAAAGGGCCTTGGAACCCTAAGAATATGAAAGACCAAGACAGAAATGATGTGTTGAATTTGCCATGCCACATTCACACAAAGAAAGATGAAGATGGTAAACTCATTTACCCAAAGCATACCAATCGACAGTGTCGGCTCTTCATCCAGCAGTTCCAGGGGAAACAGCCCAAAGATAAGGAAAAGGAGTCGGACAAAGTTGAGGACAAGGAAGATAGTGAAGACGGATACCCCCAGGTCAATTCCACCCTGATGATTTTTGCTGATGTTGAAAGCAATAGTTGACTGAAAGTTATCAACAGAGAAGTGAATATGGTCGCTCCGGCGAGACCCAGTTATTTGAAATGGTCTCAGACTGCCATCACATTCGACCAGTCAGATCATCCGACGCACAAAGCCACCCCTGGGAGGCAAGCTCTGGTGGTCGTCCCAGTTGTCGAAGGCACTCGACTAACCAAGGTTTTGATGGATGGAGGCAGTGGCCTGAATATACTGTATGCAGAGACGTTGAAAGGGATGGGCATTCCGATGTCTAGACTCAGTACTAGCAACATGAGTTTCCATGGAGTCATTCCTGGAAAGAAGGCTGAGTCACTCGGCCAAATTGCTCTTGATGTGGTTTTTGGTGATTCCAAGAATTACCGCAAAGAAAAGTTGACGTTTGAAGTTGTGGATTTCCAGAGTTCTTATCACGCTATTTTGGGCAGGCCAGCTTATGCACGTTTCATGGCTCGACCATGTTATGTGTACCTCCAATTGAAGATGCCTGGTCCCAGAGGTGTGATCACTATTACTGGAAATCGGAAGAAGGTGGAAGAGTGCTTTCAGAAAGGCTCAAAGATCGCCGATGCTCAGATGGCAGTGGTAGAGCTGCAGGAATACCAGAAAACTGCAGACCCGAGTGATTTGCAGCGAGCTAAGAAGCCTGCAACGGATTCAGCATTTCAGTCATCCGGTGAGACAAAGCCGATTCACATTCACCCGATCGATCCCAATGTTGCTCCGACTCATATCTCAACAACACTCGACTCCAAATAGGAAGAAGCGCTCATCCAGTTCCTCCATGATAACTGGGACATCTTCGCATGGAAGCCTTCTGACATGCCAGGTGTTCCCAGGGGGTTGGCTGAGCACCGTCTACGAGTCGACCCAAAAGTGAAACCTGTCAAAGAACATCTTCGGCGGTCCGCTGTCCAGAAGAGAAAGGTCATTGGTGAGGAGGTAGCTCGGCTCTTAGCAGCGGAGTTTATCCAAGAGATTTACCACTCCGAGTGGCTCGCCAATGTTGTCATGGTCCCCAAGAAGGACAAGTCACTTTGCATGTGCATTAACTTCAAACATATCAATCGGGCCTGCCCAAAAGATCACTTTCCTCTCCCCCGCATCGACCAGATAGTCGACTCGACTGCGGGATGTGAGCGCTTGTCTTTTTTAGACGCTTATTATGGTTACCATCAGATCCGTCTGTATGGGCCCGACGAGATCAAAACAGATTTCATCACTCCATTCGGGTGCTTCTGTTATGTTACCATGCCATTCGGCCTCAAAAATGTCGGAACCACATTCATGAGGATGATTCAGAAGTGTTTGCTCACTCAAATCAGTCGGAATGTGGAAGCATATATGGATGATATTGTGGTCAAGTCACGGAAGGGTTCCGACCTGCTGACTGACCTTGCTGAGACATTTGCCAACCTCAGGAGGTATGATATCAAGCTTAATCTATCAATGTGCACATTCGGAGTTCCTGGCGGAAAGTTACTCGATTTTCTCATTTCCGAACGAGGGATCGATGCCAACCCAGAAAAAGTTGGTACTATACTCCGAATGAAGCGTCCTGTGCGTGTGCACAATGTCCAGAAGCTTACTGGTTGCTTGGCCGCTTTAAGTCGATTCGTCTATCGTCTCGGTGAAAAGGCATTGCCTCTTTACCGACTGATGAAGAAGTCGGACAAGTTCGAGTGGACTCCTGAAGCTGATGCAACATTTGTAGAGCTAAAATCCCTGCTCTCCACCCAGCCGGTGCTTGCTGCCCCAATCAGCAAAGAGCCTTTGCTACTTTACATTGCAGCCACAGGACAAGTCGTGAGTTCAGTACTTATGGTCGAGCGGGAAGAAGAAGGAAAAACCTTTAAAGTTCAGCGCCCAGTATATTATGTTTCTGAAGTTTTGAACCCATCAAAGCAAAGATATCCTCATTATCAGAAGCTTGTATATGGGATTTATATGACCACAAAGAAGGTTGCACATTACTTCTCTGACCATTCCATTACAGTCGTCAGCGACGCTCCATTATCAGAGATTCTGCACAACAGAGATGTAGCTGGTCGAGTGGCAAAATGGGCGATTGAACTCCTTCCCCTAGATAACAAGTTTGAGGCAAAGAAAGCTATAAAGTCCCAAGCAATAGCAGATTTCGTCGCCGAGTGGATTGAACAGCAACTACCGACTAAAGTTCACTCGGAGCACTGGACCATGTTCTTCAATGGCTCTAAGATGCTGAATGGTTCCGGTGCTGGGGTAGTATTGGTTCCCCCCGAGGTGATAAGCTCAGATATGTTCTCCAAATTCACTTTGATGCCTCCAATAACGAAGCAGAATATGAATCACTTTTGTATGGGCTGTGTATGGCCATTTCACTCGGCGTCCGTCGCCTCATGGTCTATGGCGACTCAGATTTGGTGGTTAATCAAGTGATGAAGGAGTGGGACGTCAGAAGTCCAGCCATGACTGGTTATTGTAATGCAGTGAGAAAGCTAGAGAAGAAATTCGAGGGGTTAGAGCTGCATCATATACCCCGACTGAAAAATCAAGCAGCTGATGATTTGGCAAAAATAGGTTCCAAGAGAGAAGCCATTCCCAGCAATGTGTTTCTGGAACACATCCACACACCATCAGTTCAAGAGGATCCTTTCACCGAAGAAGCCCCCCAGCCAAAAAGTGCCTCGGATCCGACTGAAGTTGAGGTTCTAGCGGTGGTCGACTTGATCATGGAGGTTTTAGTCATCACTCCCGACTGGACGGTGCCGTATATCGCGTACATCCTAAGAAAAGAACTCCCAGAGAATGAGGAAGAGGCTCGACAGATCGTCCGTCGATCCAAGGCCTTTACTGTGATAAAGGGACAGTTGTACAGGGAAAGCACGACTGGAGTCGGTCAGAAGTGTATAACACCAGAAGAAGGTCAAATAATTCTTGACGATATCCACTCGGGGACCTGTGGCCATCATGCGTCCTCTCGGACCATTGTGGCTAAAGCATACAGAGCGGGATTTTACTGGCCAAAAGCAAATGAAATGGCAAAGGAGATAGTCAACAAATGTGAAGGATGTCAGTTCTATTCCAATATGTCACACAAACCCGCCTCAGCCTTGAAAACCATTCCACTCGTCTAGCCCTTCGCAGTTTCGGGATTGGATATGGTTGGACCACTAAGAACTGGCAGGAGCGGCTTCACCCATGTGCTGGTGGCAGTCGACAAGTTCACTAAATGGATTGAAGCTAAGCCTATCAAGAATCTTGATGCCTGCACTGCTATCAGCTTCATTAGAGAGTTGATATTCAGATATGGAGTTCCGCATAGCATCATCACTGATAATGGGTCAAACTTCGATTCTGACAAGTTTAGAGCTTTTTGCGCCTCTCAAGGCACACGGGTCGACTACGCTTCAGTCGCTCACCCCCAGTCGAATGGACAAGCGGAAAGAGCAAACGGTCTAATTCTCAAAGGACTGAAACCCCGACTGATGCGCGATCTCAAGCACGCAGCAGGTGCATGGGTCGACGAGCTTCCATCAGTTCTTTGAGGATTGAGGACCACTCCTAATCGGTCAACTTCACGAACTCCATTCTTTTTTGTCTATGGAGCTGAGGAAGTTCTGCCGAGTGACCTGCTTCACAATGCACCATGAGTCGAGCTTTACTTTGAAGATGAAGCAGAACAAGCCCGGCAGGATGCAGTCAACCTTCTAGAAGAAGAAAGAGAGATGGCCATGATTCGATCGACTATCTATCAGCAAGAATTGCGTCGATTCCATGCTAGAAATGTGAAGAGCCGAGCCTTCCAAGAAGGAGACTTGGTCCTCCAAGTGGATCAACAGAAACCACACAAATTCTCTCCTACTTGGGAAGGCCCCTTCATCGTCACCAAAGTTCTCCACAATGGAGCATACCATCTTTACAATATCGATCACTAGATCGATGAGCCACGAGCTTGGAATGCGGAGCTCCTCCGCCCCTTTTATACCTAAGTACTCACTCAGATGAGATGTAATAAAAGATACCTCTGTAGTTTATTTATCAAAGACAAGAGTGTTATAATTTTCCCTGTGGTTGTTGTTGTTTTTGTTTACGTCAGAAATCCCCCAGTGGGTAGCTTAGCTGCGAACCCGTTTCGCCTAAGTTTGAAAATAAAAATCCTACCGAGTGACGAGCAAGCCTCTCACTCGGGAGCTTAGCTACGAATGCGTTTCGCCTAAGTATTTGAAAATCCTACCAAGTGGTGAACCAGCCTCCCACTTGGAGGCTTAGCTGTGAATCCGTTTTGCCTAAGTATTTAAAAAATCCTATCGAGTGGTGAGCCATCCTCTCACTCGGAGGCTTAGCTGCAATCCAAGTACTCGCCTAAGTATTTAAAAATATCCTAACGAGTGGTGAGCCAGCCTCTCACTCGAGGGCTTAGCTGTGAATCCGTTTCGCCTAAGTATTTAAAAAATCCTACCGAGTGGTGAGCCAGCCCCTCACTCGGAGGCTTAGCTGCAGTCCAAGTACTCGCCTAAGTATTTAAAAAAAATCCTACCGAGTGGTGACCCAGCCTCTCACTCAGGGGCTTAGCTGCAGTCCAAGTACTCGCCTAAGTATTAAAAAAAATCCTACCGAGTGGAGAGCAATCCTCCCACTCGGGGGCTTAGCTGCAGTCCAAGTACTCGCCTGAGTATTTTAAAAAATCCTACTGAGTGGAGAGCAATCCTCCCACTCGGGGGCTTAGCTACAGTCCAAGTACTCCCCTAAGTATTTTAAAAAAATCCTACCGAGTGGAGAGCAATCCTCCCACTCGGGGGCTTAGCTGTAGTCCAAGTACTCGCCTAAGTATTTAAAAAATCCTACTGAGTGGAGAGCAATCCTCCCACTTAGGGCTTCGCTGCAGTCCAAGTACTCGCCTAAGTATTTAAAAAATCCTACCGAGTGGAGAGCAATCCTCCCACTCGGGGGCTTAGCTGCAGTCCAAGTACTCGCCTAAGTATTTAAAAAATCCTACTGAGTGGAGAGCAATCCTCTCACTCGGAGGCTTAGCTGCAGTCCAGTACTGGCCTAAGTGTTTGAAAATCCTACCGAGTGGAGAGCAATCCTCCCACTCGGAGGCTTAGTTGCAGTCCAGTACTCACCTAAGTGTTTGAAATCCTACCGAGTGGAGAGCAATCCTCCCATTCGGAGGCTTAGCTGCAGTCCAAGTACTCGCCTAAGTATGAAATCCATCCCGATCCGCAAGGACGATGAGGTATAGGTCGACTGTTACCTTCTCCTTCTGAGCTACGCCACAAGTACAACGTGCGCTCCATCCCAATCCGCAAGGACGACGAGGTGCAGGTCGACTGTTACCTTCGCCTTCGGAGCTACGCCACAAGTACAAAGTGCGCTCCATCCCAATCCGCAAGGACGACGAGGTGCAGGTTGACTGTTACCTACTCCTTCGGAGCTACGCCACAAGTACAACCTGCGCTCCATCCCAATCCGCAAGGACGACGAGGTGCAAGTCGACTGTTACCTTCTCCTCTGGAGCTACGCCACAAGTACAACGTGTGCTCCATCCCAATCCGCAAGGACGACGAGGTGCAGGTCGACTGTTACCTTCTCCTTCGGAGCTACACCACAAGTACAACGTGCGCTCCATCCCGATCCATAAGGACGATGAGGTGCAGGTCGACTGTTACCTTCTCCTTCGGAGCTACGCCACAAGTACAACATGCGCTCCATCCCGATCAGCAAGGACGACGATGTGCAGGTCGACGGCAATCTGTGCTCCACCCCTACCTGCAAGAATGACGAGGTGTAGGTCGACTGGATTTTCCACCTCAGAGCTGCATCTCAAGCACAAAGTATGTTCCGAGTGAAGAACAAAGTTTGCTCGAAGGCAAATGCAAGCAAATTCAACGATAAACCAAGTTCAGATAAATCCTGAAGGTCCCAGACCGCAGATCAAAGTACTCGAGAATTCAGCCCGAAAAAGTTTAACGGTTACAAAATCCACTCGGCATTCCGAGGCAAATTTAAGGTGAGGCATAGAAGTTTGTTTACTCCGCAGGAGGAGGGCTGGCAGGCTCGACAAACTCGTCCAGGTCGACACCATCGGCAATCCGAGTGGCAGCAGCGATGAAAGTCTTCATGAAAGATCGGAAATCATGCCTCTTGGTGTTGGCGACCTTGATTGCTGCCAGCTTATCTTCTCACGCCTCTTTACAGTGGACACGAACCAAAGACAGAGCCACATCAGCGCCACACCGGGCAGAAGACTTCTTCCACTCCTGCACTCGACCAGGGATCACGTTAAGTCGAGTCATCAGTGACTCGAGGTTGTTCTGGAGCGTTGCCCTTGGCCAAAGCGCCATGCCGATCCTTGTCGTGGCGACCTTCATTCAAGCCAAGTAATCAACAACACCGTCGATGCGGGATTCCAGTCGGAGCAGGTTCATGGCAGTCTCATCCTTCGCGGGAGAGTTGATGGGGTCCAAGTTTGGTTCAATCCGCCCAGTCTCCTCTTCGAAGTTTCGGCAAAACTTTGCATGCGTAATCCAAAGATGAGTCAATATTCATATGCTGAGTCGACAAAGATAAACCAAACGGACCAGGATATGTACCTTCAAGCTTGATGAATAACTTCTTGGCGAGGTACCTCAGATAGCTTTCCAAATCATCCCTCCTGCGAGTAATACCCTCCATCTTCTCGTTCAGGTTGACCTTGTCCTTCTTCAAGCGGTTTACTTCCTTGTTAGCTTCGTTTAGAGCAGATTTTATCTTGGCGTTCTCCTCCTCCAGTTGGCCGACTGAAGCCAGCTTCTGTTCAGCCAGAGCAGTTTGGTCGTCGGCCTTCCTTTGTGCAGCAGCCAAATCTTGATCCTTCTTTAACAGAGCCTGGTTCAGTTTTTCTGAAAAGAAATGATGCTCAGTTCAAAAAGAGCAGAATGAAATCCGGGTCTAAGACAAACCAGTCGACAAAGCTTCCTCATCGTTGGCGTCATCTTTGGCCTTCTGCAGGTCCAGGTTGAGTTGAATTTGCTGCTTTTCCAAGTCGGCAAATCAAGCTCCAAGGTCACAAGATTTCTGCAATTAGAGAGGATGGATTATTTTATAGAGACAAGCAACAAAGACAATAAATACTAAGACTACGGTCGACTGCCCGCAGTCCACGATAGTCTCAGGGACTACACCAAGTGGGTGCACTTAGCGTGCTCCCACTGGTTCAGTTAACACTCGACGAGACCTCTTCGGTGCAAGTGTATATAAAAAAGACAGCAACAAACAAGCTCTTCATACCATAGTCGACTGCCAGCAGTCGACCACGGTCTCGGGGACTACACCCAGTGGGTGCACTTTGCGTGCCCCCATTGGTTCAGTTTACACTCGACATGGCCAGACCAGACTGAGTGAAGGAATTAAAATTTCAAGACTACAGTTGACTGTCCGCAGTCCACCGTAGTCTCGGGGACTACACCTAGTGGGTGCACTCAGCGTGCCCCCACTAGTCTAAAACTCTAATAACAAAAATTCAGCAACACCCACTGGGTGTACAGATGCAAAGATCCTTGGAAAGAGAGTTTTCAGGTACCATATCCTAACAGAGCAAGCCAAGAAAATCAGTCGACGTGCTGCTAACCTGAACATTGCTTTGGAGAGCCGAGCTGGCATCATAGGCGGCTTGACTGGCATCCCGCACCATCTTCATCTTTTCCATCATGATACTTGCTTGGCGTATGGCTTCTTTGGCAGCATTCACTTCGTCCTCTGGGACGTGATGAGTGGAAAAAACTGAAGGTGGATCGGCAGGAGCTTGAGCAGTCGACGAAGAAGGCAGAGCACTCGATAGTGGCACGGCGAAGGTAACAGAAGCCCGATTGGCATCACCAGCGTCCTGAACGACTGGTTCCGCTATTGGCGTCGACTGTGGCGCCTTGTCCGCAGGATTTTTCCTATTTTTCCTCGTCAAAGGCCTCTCTGGCTCTTCATCGTCATCATCAGGGAGGTCAATGACATTGGGAGCTGTTCAAAGATCAGTCGCCAAAATTTTCACCACCCGATGGCATATATTACATTTGAGTCGACCAAATGAAGACAGAACGACAGAAATCATACCCAGATTGGAAGTGAGTGCATCCTCCATTGCCTCATCCTCATCCCTGTAAACTGAAGTCCCAGAAGTAGCAGCGCTGCTAGTTCCAAAGTTCGTCTGGTCAAATCAAGAAAAAATAAACAGCACGGAGCGCTGAGTGAATACAAAGGAAGACACTCACGCGGAAGCAACGGGGATGTCAATCTTAATCTTCGGCAACGCCTTCCGAGGCTTTTGCACTGCAACCTTGGGCTGCTTTGACGCTTTTTCAGTCGGGGCCGGCGAAGACGTCCGAGGGCGCTTTGAAGACTGACCAGTCTGAGCAATCGCCTTTTCATGGGCGCTCGGCCGGTCTTGGTCGACCTTGGATCCCCTCTCCCTGCGAGAGGGCGACTCGACTTCTTCTTCGCCACTTGAGTCGTTGTTCTCCTCGTTTTCCTCTCTGTCAGAATGCCAGTCGCTGCTGCTTGCCTCCCCCTCCGGGTCTTGCTCATGCTCTTGTTCTCCGTTGGGCAATGAGTACATTTCGATAAGGGCCTGGAAGAAAGTAGGAAGAATAAAAGTCAGTCGACGAAGCATAAACAGCCGCGCGAGTGAATGCAGATCATAGTCAGAAGTGCAGAATCGGACCTTGTCCGGTTCATGGGACTGGTCGAATGGAGGAACTCTCCTGGCTCCCCTGGGGTTGTCCTTGTTCCCGGTAATGCTCGTCAGCCACCCCTCTAGCGTGGCATCCTCGACCTCCTCCGGCTGGATCCGAGTGGTGTCCTCAGTGCCCGAATACATCCACATCGGATGGTCTCGAGCTTGAAGGGGTTGGATGCGTCGCCGGAGGAAGACCTCCAAGAGATCCATACAAGTCACCCCATCACAGATAAGCTGGACTACCCGTTTGACCAGGAACTTAACCTGTGCCTTCTCCTCCGGGATCACCTTCAAAGAAGAGGGCTTCCTCACTCGGTCCATGGAAAAAGGAGGGAGTCCAGTCAACTGCCCTGGCGTCGGCTGGTCTTTGCAGTAAAACCAGGTCGACTGCCACCCACGGGCCGAGTCGGGAAGAATCATGGCCGGAAAAGAATTTTTTCCTCTCATCTGAACCCCAAGACCCCCACACATCTGAATCACTCGTGTTCTCTAGTCACTCGGATTGGCCTTTTTCACCGTTTGGGAGCGGCAGGTGAAAATGTGCTTGAAAAGACCTCAATGAGGCCGACAACCCAGGAAGTTCTCACACAAAGACACGAAAGCAGCGCGATAAACGATTCGTGTTGGGAGTGAAGTGGTGGAGTTGCGCCCCAAAGAAATTCAGAAATCCACGAAAGAAAGGGTGAGGAGGCAACGAGAAACCACGGTCGACGTGAGTGGCAAGGAGAACGCGCTCACCCTCCTGAGGCTGCGGCTCAGATTCCTTCCCCGGAAGCCGTGCCGATCCATGGGGGATCAGTCCTTCATCGGCGAGGTCATCGAGATCTTCTTGACGAATCGTCGAGCAGCTCCAGTCGCCTTGGATCCAGCCCTTTGGCAGATCGGCCCCGACTGGTCGTCTTCCCCTTCGCCTTCGCCGTCGCCTTCTTCGCCCGCTCCAGAGCCACCGTCTTCTCTTTCCCCATTGTTGCCGGCGAGGCGCTCACGGAGCAACAACCCTAAGACGAAAGCGGGCGCGGTGGAGAAATCCAAAGAAGAGAGGAGGAAATGAGAATGCACTATTCAAAACCCCGGTCCGGCACCTTATATGGAGTTACTTCCGAGTGACTGACTTGTAGGCCCGGGCGATCCTGTCAAATTCCGCAACAGTCGCGCGCGCGATACGTGGCGAAAAAGGTGGTGCGGAGATCGAGGTGGCTCAACCCTATCCCATCCGATTATTGCGGCTTCCTCAGTCTCGCGCGCTTCTCAAAATTCGAATCCCGTGAAATCCGCGAGCAGCAGAGCAACTTGTCAGACGGAAGATCTCCTCCACACCGTCACTCGGAGTTCTTCAAGTAAAGAAACTCACTCGACAAAAACTAAGAATGGATCAAGGCGACTGAAAAAGAAGTTGGTGTCATCACCTAGGTTCATTGATCCAGGGCAAGACGTACTCACATCACGAAAAATGGGTCGGAAGTGTTTTCAACTCCTTCCCCACTCAAACCTCGATCCATTTGGGGGCTAATGATGAAGCTATGTACCTAGGGTAGGGTTATGGACCTGTCCAAACTACCCTCCCCTAGGACATCTATAGAAGAAATCACCTTTCAATCGACTCAGAAGTGTTCCACTCGACGGACTCGAAGACACTCGACCATGAAGCCAACCACTCGATAGCCAGGAGATCTAAAGTCACTCCGCACGATAACGGTCGGTCATTAAGTAGCTTTTATGGTCATCATAGCACTTTATTTGTGGCGTTACCAGTAATGTTCGACCTTAATGTACCTTAAACCCCGCATAACTGAGGGCCGGAGGGGTTCTGGTGAACTCTATATAAGCCACCCCCTCCTCAGTGTAAAGGGTTCGCACCCCTGTAATCCATACACGCATAATCCAGTCGACTGCCTCCGGGCTCCGAGACGTAGGGCTGTTACTTCCTCCGAGAAGGGCCTGAACTCGTAAAACTCTTGCGTATACAACTACTCCATAGCTAGGATCTTGCCTCTCCATTCATACCCCCCTACATTACTGTCAGACTTAGAACCACGACAGTAACTGATACTCCGATGTCATCTATCAACCCGTGATCCAAGTTATAGCAATATCGAACATATAATCCAGAGCATACTATCATCATATGAAAATACTTCGAGGGGAACATATCACTACCATCATGATGAATCCAAGTACTATGATGCTACTAATCCAATAACTATATCAAGATATAAACCTAAGATCCACATGATAGCATCATATCCAAAATAATACTCCAAAGCATAATATCCGATACCAACATGAAACTAATATAAGCCACTAATAATCCAATGGCACATGTCATCCTCATAAGCTGAAAATTATTAGTCCTAGAACTCCAAGCAACATCATGGCAATAGCAAGATCAAAACAACTCCAAGAAATGCCATGAACAAATCATACATAGCTAGTGCAATATTTTAATTAAACCATGGCATTGCAGTGCAATCAAGCAAATGGAGGGTGTGGCTTGCCTGGGAGGGGTGGAATCACTGGGAAGAAATGCGAGAAGCTCGCAAAAAGAATCGTTGGAAACAATTCTCTCCCAAAGGGGGCTGATTAACTACAAGGGCGAAATGGTCAATTTTAGAATGTTGTCACATGGTTAAAATGATACCATCCGAACAGGATCGACAATACAAAGAAATGGGCTTTGGAATCACCTGAATCGGAGTTGTGAGTGAAAAGATATGATCAGAGAAGTGCCATGGACCAATTTGTAAAAATACATCCACAAACAGGCCCCTTAGTGGATAAACTGAAAACATACTCTGTGAGAATATGCTTTCCCGAAAGGAAAACGCCTTCTGGCCTGACAAAGAAGTAGAGTACGCCTCCGGAACACGAAAGCGCATTTCAGCAAACTCGCGTCCACTTATCCACATCAGCGCCTGGGGTCAACTCCTTGTGCGGCTGACGTGTGGGTCCCGCTGGGGTGGGCCCCGCATGGCCTGGGCTTCTTCTTCCTCCCGCGCATGCCTGCCTTTGGCTGAGGGAGGAGCCCACCCCATCTATGATTGCCGGCGCTATGGGGCATCTCTGGTGATGCTCCGGCTATGCATGGGTTCAACGCTGAACGACGAATCCACAGGTCCCATCCACGGCCGGTGGGGTGGCCCGAGGCGATGATGGGCTTGACGCCGGTGCACACGGGCTTCGGGCACCAGTCAACTCGCGGCAAGAGGCTACCGGAGGAGGAGGGGGAGTGCTGGGGTGGCTCCTTGTCACGCCCAAGATGCGACCCTATCCTAAAGGAACTCGAAGGTCCCACCAAGGATAGAAGCGCATCTTGAAGACGCTTTTGCAAGGTGGATATCATTACATCAACATTACATAATAGTGGGGATACATCCAAGACATACAATGTCACAAGAATACAACAATACATCATATACAAGAACAACATCCGACTACAGATGGAACATAAACAGAAACTCAAACGACATCCACCCTGCTAGCCCAGGCTACCGACCAGGAACCTAACCCAAGATCGACGACGAAGAAGAAGAACTCCAACACAAGTAAACATCGCTCTCGCGTCATGATCATCGCATAACCTGTACCTGCAACTAGTGGTGTAGTAATCTGTGAGCCATGAGGACTCAGCAATCCCATTACCATGGGTATCAAGACTAGCAAAGCTTAATGGGTAAGGAAGGGGTAAATGTGAGGTTGCAGTAGCGACTAAGCAATGTATGGTGGCTAACTTACGCAAATAAGAGTGAGAAGAGAAGCAAAGCAAGCGGTCGTCAACTAGTAATGATCAAGAAGTGATCCTGAACTCCTACTTACATCAGACATAACCCAGAAACCGTGTTCTCCTCTCGATCAACCCCGAAAAGAGACACTCACGGCTACACACACGATTGGTGTATTTTAGAAGAGTTTACTTCAAGTTTACTACAACCGGACATTAACAAATTCCCATCTGCCATAACCGCGGGCACGGCTTTCGAAAGTTCAAAACCCTGCAGGGGTGTCCCAACTTAGCCCATGATAAGCTATCGCGATCAACGAAGGATATTCCTTCTCCTGGGAAGACCCGATCAAACTCGGAATCCCGATAACAAGACATTTCGACAATGGTAAAACAAAACCAGCAAGACCGCCCGCTGTGCCGACAAATCCCGATAGGAGCTGCACATATCTCATTCTCAGGGCACACCAGATGAGCAATACGTCGGGTTGGCATAGACCCTGATTGCCCAGGGTGCGCCGGACATCGCTTGGTTTGGACCAGCACTCGAAGGAGAACTGGCCCGGTGGGGGCTAAAATAAAGATGACCCTCGGGCTCCAGAAACCCAAGGGAAATAAAAGGGCATAGGTGAGGCAAATGATAAAACCAATGTTGGGCCTTGCTGGAGGAGTCTTATTCAAAGAGAACTGTGAAGAGGGTCCCATAAATCACCCAACCGCGTTAGGGACGCAGAAATCCGGGAACATAGCACCGATATTGTTGGGGATATTACTACTGGGCGTAAACCGGCCTAACTGGGCCGGGTTGACTTCATCAGTAGTCCAAAGGTGCTAAAGCCCAGAGGCTAGGTAAAGGCCCAAGGCTATAGTCGGTTTAGTATCTGTAGCCGTAAACCGGTGTGTGTATAAACTTGTATCATAAGTTAGGAATAGGGAGAGACCAACCCGAATACGAATATAAACCGGAGATTGGGAGTCGATGAACCGACGGGTGTCACCCGTGTATATAAGGGGACAACCCGATAGCGGTTCAAGGACAGACAACCATAACTCGAGGTCTAGGCAAAGCTTGTTTGCTCCCTAGTCATCGAAACCCCATCAATCCCATCACAAACTAGACGTAGGCTTTTACCTACATCGAAGGGGCCGAACTAGTATAAACTCCCTGTGTCCCTTGTCCGCTTTAACCCCTTTGAGTTAACCCGTTGCGATGGCTCCACGACTAAGTCCTTTCGCTAGGACATCAGCCGTGACAAACCCACGACAGTTGGCGCCCACCGTGGGGCTATCGCACGATGGTTTCAAGTTCTTGGAGGGCCGATTTGAAGGACTCGAGGGATACGCCGTGGGCCGGATGACCAAGAGTCGTCACGGCAAGATCTACATCGACGACGCAGGCTGGGGCCCCGAGGCCGGCTCAATTGAGTACGGGTACCGGGTCCCCTTTGGTGGCATACATGTCTTCATCGGCAAGATCGGTGAACCGGGCCCTGAGCTGGACACCTGCACCAACCTCGTCGAGACAGCTCAGTGTGCACGACCTGCCCGGGTTAAACCGGCCGTGAAACGTGCCTTCGTGGGAGTCATCCATGGAGGAAGCTATGAGGACGGATTAGGATCTGGTGGTGAAACCGTCGTTTACTCTGGCGACGAGTCATCAACCGGAGAAACTGAGTCGTTGTATCAGCTACAAGATGGCCGGATTGGGGGCTGTTCCAATGGCGACAGTATTCCGGACCCCTTCGATTTGCCCAATTGGGTTGGGATATTCATGGCCGGTACCCAAGCAACACCTCACTCAGCGACTGCCGCAGCGATGATTTCTGGTTCAGCGGCAGCAACGGCTGCCGGAGCAGGAGGCTCGGTGCGCCCGCCGGCTCAAGTGTTATCCGATCTATTCGACGCATTGGCTGCACTCATGGCGGAGGCTAATCCGGTGGATCAGGATGCTCATAACGCAGAGATCGCGAAGGTGAGAGAGCAGATTACCCAGGCCAAAGCGGATCTGGCAGCCGAAGAGGTCAGGATGACTGCGGAGCGGGCCGCTTTGGACGCCCAAGCTTATAAAATCATGCTGGATCAGAACGCCTCACAGGAAGTCATGAGGAGGAAATACCAATCTCGTTTGCCCTCAGTTTTTGAAGGAAGGAGCCTTTTCAACACCCCTGAAGCGGGAATCAATAATCCGCCGGTAGTAAACCGGGCGGAGGCACCTGCGACAGGAGCGCCGATTCAGCCCCGTTTAATAGATCTGCCTTGTCATAATGCTGGTGTACCGCAAGCCGTGCCTACACCTCCGGGTCACTACTCCAATCCGATGGATAACCTCGTTGCAGCTGCGGCACGGCTGGAGGCTATTCCAGTTGAAGGTGATTCATTACAGGCGATCGAAATGTGCCGGGTTAAGGAGCTCCTTAGGACGGCCTTGATCCAATAGGAAGCATACTCATACAGTCGTGACCGGATTCATTCTACCCCACGTCCGGCCCAGAGTTATAGCAGGCGTATGGAGGAACCAGCTGTGTCAAGTAACGCGCGGCGTGAAGCACCCCGTGGCAACAATCCGGCTCCCGATGCCCAGGAGGTGGTAGACCGGGCCCGGGCGCGCAGGGTAGCTGAGTTAGCAGCGCAGTATCAGACTCATCAGTACACGCCGGTTCGTCCCACCACTTCGGTTGAACCGGGGCTCACTTCTAGCGCTTTGGGAGTGCCTTGTCTTGTCCCCTCTTTACGCAATGTGCGCCTGCCCAAGGATTTTAAAGGCCCGCGCAAGGTGCCGAACTACATGGCGGATCAACCCCCAGAGACGTGGGTGGAGAGTTATGAGATGGCCATGGAGATGCTTGACGTTGATGAGGCGGCGTGTGCAAAATATTTTACCATGATGCTTGAAGGAACAACCCGCACTTGGTTAAAAAGCCTGCCGCCCAATTATATCAGTTCATGGGCCAGTTGCGAGACCGGTTCATCAATAATTTCAAAGACATGTGTAAGCAGCCCATGTCAATAGTGGATTTAGCTGCCTGCGTCCAGGGGGAAGGAGAATCCATGACTCATTGGGTGCGCAGGGTCTCACGAGTTCTGCATTCTTCAGACCGCATCAATGCGGACATCGCAGTTATAACCTTGGAAGGCAATTGCCGGTTCGGGCCTTTGAAGCTGAAGTTAGGACGAATGAAACACCATTGTACTGACATGGGAACCCTCATGGGCGCTTTGGTGAAGTACGCTGATTCTGATAGTACCAAGGATCCCGAGTCTGATGATGAAAAGACAGGGAAGGGAAAGAAGAACGGCAACTTCAGAGGTCAGCAGCATCACTCAGCAGGAAACGGTGGCGGAGGCAAGCGTAAAGCGGATGGCAACATGGACTTTGTGGCCAATACCAACGTGCAGAACGGAGGTCAGCGACGTAAGGGCAAGAACCGCAGTGGAGCGCCTAGTCCTAATCCGGAACGCCTGAACTATCTATGAAAAGATTGTTATATTATGCAAGAGTTCAAGAGCTCCAATGCCTTCCGGTATGACCCCGGCTCTGGTGGTGGTTCTGGATCTGGACCGAGTCACGGTGGAGGAAATTCCGGTTCAGGATTTAATGGTAACCCGGGCGGACATAACAATCAGCGTAATCAGAATAACCAGGGTGGTAACAATCAGCAACAACAGCAGTCGGGTTACCAGAGCAATCCAAAGTAGCTAAATAGTGGGCAGTATCATGTATTCACCACTAGCTTGGACAAGCGGGACCGGAAGGTCCAGAAGCGGGCAGTCAATTCTGTTGAACCGGCCGTGCCCCAGTATCTGCGCTGGTCAGAGCAACCAATCATATGGAGCAGAGAGGATCACCCTCCCCGGGTTGACAATCCGGGTCAGCTGGCTTTAGTGGTGGAACCTCAGGTGGGAGTTTATAAGTTCACCAAGGTACTCATGGATGGAGGTAGCAGCATTAACATCCTGTATTATGAGACTTTCCGTCGAATGGGGCTAACAGATAAGGAACTCCGGCCTTCGAATACGGTGTTTTATGGAGGCAGCAGCTGTTGGGAAGATAGCATTGGAAGTGGCCTTCAGAGATGATCACGATTCCCGGTCCGACACGCTGACGTTTGAGGTGGTAAAAATCCAAGGCCCGTATCACGCCCTATTCGGTAGGCCAGCCTATGCGAAATTCATGGCACGGCCCTGTTATGTATACTTGCAACTCAACATGCCAGGTCATAAGGGGACCATCATGGTTCACGGAAGCCGCAAGGTCGCTTTGGAATGCGAAGAAGGAGATGCAGCTTACGAAGAGTCGGTTTGTAGCACCGAGGAACTCAAGTATTACAAAGGCAACGTTGATCCGACGGATATGACTCCTTTAAAGAAGCCTACTACAGATCATGATCCGGCCCTGAAGTTTACGTCAGCCGCTGAGACTAAGCTTGTTGACTTCGTACCTTGCGATTCGTCCAAGCAGTTCAGTATCAATGCCAATCTGGATCCAAAATAGGAAAGCGCGCACATCGAGTTTATCCGTGAGAATCGGGACATCTTTGCGTGGAAGCCTTCTGACATGCCTGGTGTACCGAGGCGACTCGCTGAGCCCACTCTTAACGTGGATCCTAAATACAAACCGGTGAAACAGTTCCTCCGTCGGTTCAACGAGGAGAGGCGAAAAGCTATTGGAGAAGAGGTGGCCAGGCTCTTAGCAGCTAGTTTCATTGTTGAAGTTTTCCACCCTGAGTGGCTTGCTAATCCGGTGCTCATCCTTAAGAAAAACGGCACCTGGCGCATGTGTGTGGATTATACTGATCTTAATAAAGCCTGTCCCGCAGATCCTTTTGCCCTCCCCCGTATTGATCAGATTATTGATGCTACGGCGGGTTGCGAGCGTTTATGTTTCCTGGATGCGTATTCCGGCTATCATCAGATCAAAATGGAAGTTAAGGACCAGGAGAAGACGGCGTTCATAACTCCTTTTGGAGCCTTCTGCTATGTGTCTATGCCTTTTGGGCTCAAAAGTGCCTAGGCAACCTATCAACGGTGTGTGCAAAATTGTCTCCACAAACAGATTGGTCGTAATGTGCATGCTTATGTGGATGATATCATTGTTAAATCGAGGAAGAAGGAGACTTTGGTCGATGACTTGAAGGAAACCTTTGATAACCTGAGGACGTACAAGATGATGCTTAATCCGGCCAAATGTGTCTTTGGTGTACCAGCAGGCAAGTTATTGGGTTTTCTGGTGTCCAACAGGGGAATTGAGGCTAATCCGGAGAAGATCACGGCTATCACTTCTCTGACTAAACCGAAATGTATTAATGATGTTCAACGTTTGGCTGGCCGGATTGCTACGTTGAGCCGGTTTATCAGCCGCCTTGGTGAGAAAGCGATCCCGTTGTATCAGATGTTGAAGAAAACGGATCAGTTCGTCTGGAGTTCTGCTGCTGATCAGGCTTTGGAGGATTTAAAGCGGCAATTGGCCAATCCGCCTGTACTCGCCGCCCCCGTTGACAAAGAACCATTATTGCTGTATGTCGCTGCTAATGCTCGTGCGGTCAGTGTAGCTATAGTGGTGGAGCGGAAGGAGGTGGACAAAGAGTACCCGGTTTAGCGTCCGGTTTATTATATCAGCGAAGTGCTTATTGAGTCCAAACAAAGATATCCGCATTGGCAGAAGCTGGTATACGGAGTTTTCATGGCAAGCCGGAAGCTGAAACAATATTTCCAAGGGCATCCCATCACAGTGGTCAGCTCTGCCCCTTTGGGTGATATCATCCAGAACCGGGAAGCAACAGGTCGGATTGCCAAGTGGGCTATAGAGCTTGGGCCACATGGTTTGAAATACGTGCCTCGGACGGCGGTGAAGTCCCAAGCACTTGTTGATTTCATCAATGACTGGACAAAGCTGCAGGCCCCTGAAGAAAAGCCGGATCACACATATTGGACCATCCATTTCGACGGAACACGGCAATTGGAGGGCTCGGGGGCTGGAGTCCTATTAACGTCCCCACGAGGTGACAAGTTTTGTTATGTTCTCCGCTTAATGTTCCCTTGTACTAACAATGTAGCTGAGTACGAAGCCTTGCTCCATGGTCTCCGGATGGCTAAAGAGATGAACTTAAGCCGGGTTAAGTGCTTCGGTGAATCGGACCTGGTAGCTCAACAGGTGTCTGGTACTTGGGATTCTAAAGACCCACTCATGGCTGCATATCGTCGTGAGGTTGATACTGTTGTTGGTCATTTCAAGGGTTATCAGGTGGACCACGTGGACCGTCAGAAGAATGATGCAGCGGACGCTTTGAGCCGGCTAGGCTCACAGCGTAAACCGGTCCCGCCCAATGTCTTTCTCGACATACTACACAACCCATCGGTTTAGCTACCTGGAGAAGCAGATTTGGCTGTTCCTGATCCGGAGGCTCAGTTGGTGGCGGCACTCCACATCATTCCGGATTGGACACTTCCCTACCTGGCGTACATGAACCGGGGCGAGTTACCAGAGGATGAGACTCTGGCCAGACAAATAATACGGCGGTCCAAGTCCATGACAGCGAATTGCATCATTGCAGTGTATCAGGAGCGTTTCAACATTGTGTGTCTCCTGAGGAAGGCTGTGAAATTTTGCGTGAGATCCATGAAGGGGATTATGGTCACCACGCTGGTTCAAAGTCTTTGGTGGCTAAGGCATTTCGCCACGGTTTCTATTGGCTGACTGCCCATGCTGATGCGGAGGATCTGGTTAGGCGATGTGATGGTTGCCAAAAATTCTCAAGACGCGCTCATGTTCCGGCTCAAGAATTGAGGATGATTCCAATTACTTGGCCGTTTGCAACCTGGGGGCTGGATATGGTTGGGCCTTTCAAAAGGTCCAAAGACAAGAAGACCCACCTCCTGGTGGCGGTTGATAAATTTACAAAGTGGGTGGAAGCAAAGCCTGTTAGTAAGTGTGACGCAACCACCGCGGTTCAGTTCATCAAAAAGGTGATTTTCCGGTTTGGCTTTCCACATAGTATCATCACAGACAATGGTACCAATTTGTCCAAGGGTGCCATGAGAGAGTTCTTCGACCGAGAGCACATCCTCCTTGACGTGTCTTCAGTAGCGCACCCGCAGTCCAACGGTCAAGCAGAAGGAGCTAATCAGGAGATCTTGAGAGGCATCAAGCCCCGGCTTATGGTCCCTTTGCAGAGGACGCCGGGTTGTTGGGTTGAAGAGTTACCATCTGTGTTATGGAGTATTAATACTACACCCAACAGATCGACAGGATACACACCGTTCTTCATGGTTTATGGAGCAGAGGCAGTTCTCCCTAGTGATATCCGTCATGATTCACCTCGGGTTGCGGCTTATGTTTAAGCGGACAACAAGACGGCCCGACAAGACGCTTTGGACCGGTTGGATGAAGAGCGAGACACAGCAGCTGCCCGCTCGGCGATTTATCAACAAGATCTTTGTCGCTATCACAGTCGTTGGGTCAGAACCAGAACCTTTCAAGAAGGAGATTTGGTGCTTCGACTCATTCAAGATCAAACCGATATGCATAAGTTATATCCACCTTGGGAAGGACCGTTCGTGGTCAGCAAAAATCTGCACAACGGGTCATACTATCTGATTGATATTCGAGAGCATAAGGACTCACGTAAGTCAGAGGAGGAGACCAGGAGGCCATGGAATATAGCTCATCTTCGGCCTTACTACACCTGAGCCATTGGCTCTGCTTATGTACATATTATGACAATGTATATATTATCAATATAATAAACCGGATCCTCAGCTAAAGCGGGGTATCTGTTTGTTTCTATCATGTGTGGTTACATGGAGTTGTTCTGTTTTAAAATGACCTCCGGTTTACCCCTTGCAAAAATTATCTATATCACTTGGGGGCTCGGTCATGTCTGAACCGATGCAACACCTTTTGATAGGCGAAAGCCACCAGATCACTTGGGGGCTCGGTTGTGTCCGAACCGATGCAACACCTCTTGATCGGCGAAAGCCACCAGATCACTTGGGGACAAGGTCAAGTCTAAACCGGTCACGCCTCTTGGTCGGCCTACAGGCCTTAGAGTCACTTGGGGGCTTGGTCGAACCCGAACCATTGCCATGCCACTTGGCCGGCGTAATGCCACGAGTCATTTGGGGACCTGGCCGACTGGCACCATAGCTACACCTTTGGGGAGCTTGGTTGCGTCTAACCATGGTAACACCATCTGATCGGCTCAGTAAAGCCTCTCTTTTTTTGCAAAAAGTTTTATCATTGCTTTTGCTTTAAATAGCCTTTCTTAAGGAGTTGCTATTTTATCTTAGTTGCGTTTTTTTTAAACCGACAGTGCTTTGTACCGGTTCAAACAGCCAAATTGGCGGAACACGGTCCATTTTTAAACCGAAGATTATTTGTCCCGGTTTGATTTTTTCTGTTCACATCATTTTTTGGAGTAACAAAAGGCTATTATGATCAAAGCACGGTTTACACAGTAAGCCGGCGTTATATATACAGGTGCTTTTCTCCCATGATGGTTTAGGGTTATCAAACCCCCGTTTCAAGATTGGCTACACGCCTACTTCGTGCCCAATAAATGGCAGGTATTTCGTATCACAAAATTTGATCATATTTGCAAGTCTCCTTGCGTATCTACATAAAGATTCATAAAACCGGATGGCGGTACAACCACCCTGGTAGTTTAAGATTTTATGATTGCAGGAGATATAAGTTGGCAATATTGACCTTCCAAATAAAGGTATCAGCACAGATGCACGAAGGCATCTCAAGAAGCAAAAAGTATTGTCTATCCTATTACAAGGCAGCTTGGTGCCCGAATGAGATCATTGTTTTCTTGACAAGATATAACAAGGAAGCTAGTTAAAGCTGCCTTCTGTTCACGCCTACTGGCCACCCCGGTTTGATTGTTCTGGATCATCCTGTGCCGCTTCAGCTTCCTCGTCTCTACCCAGCGGCTGGAAGTCAACAGTGGTCCAGTCGATTCCCATTAATGCTTGAAAGACAGCCTCTTCATGGATCAGTGAAGACGGTTCAGTATCAGGGGCGTAAGTATGCTTACGGATTGGAGGAATCAGGTTTTCCGCTTCAGGGATTGGTGCAGCCACTCTTTTGTTCTGGTCATTATACTGAGCTTGATAATGCGACAAATTTGCTTCCTCTACCAATTGGCAGGCCAGAGGGCGCACCGCCCGGTTTATCTCTCTTAAATCCCCTTCGCTGAATTCTGAGCCATCCTCCTTCAAGCTGGGATAGCCTTGAGCCGCTTCAACAGGATCAAAATCAGGCACCCTATGACACCCAAAAAATTTTGACCTTGTTTTACTAATTAAAATTTTGCCAGGAATTAAAACTTTTATTTTCTGAGCTCCCTTTTGATTTTTAACCTTGTTATTATGGAGTTTTTCCCCAAAGTGAAAACTTTTCAAATATGTTTTTTGACTTGTTTAAACTCTCAAGGAAAAACTTTTCTGTTATTAGTAGAGCTAATTACAAAATTAATTTGCTTGATCTTTATTTTTCTTGAAAAAAGGTTTTTTTTCAAGGTTATAAGGCCATATTTGAACTACAGCCTCTTCAAAAATTTATTCAAAAATACCACCAAAATTCGGAGATGTCATGTGATGTTTTTAAATCACTTTTTCCCAAAAATATATTTTATTGTTGAAATAATTTGAGCTCTACACCTAATTTTCTTCTCTGGTCCAGTGGGCAATTTTGCACTACAACCCTTTTAAATACTTCTTTATAGCCTCCACCAAAATTATGGGATGTTAGTAGCAGCATATGATTCAACTTTATGCAAAAACATAGTGTTGTTCTTTGGAGAATTGGAGTGAACCAACCTCTTTTTCATTCTGGGCCAGACTTGTGTTTTCTACTGCAACCCTATTATTTCTTGCTCTAGTGATCTTGTGCTTCCTCATGCTTGTAGTCAACCCTGCAAAAACGCTAAGTCCAGGAGCATGCACCCCTTGGAACATTTTTGGTCCATGAAATGATGCCATTTACTTCCTGTCCAGGAATGTAGTTTTGCAAAACTTTCACTAGCAAGTTTCTTATTTTTGCAAACCAACTTCAGCACCCTCTCTTGCATCCTCAGAGACACTGATCTGGAGATTTTTGCCACTCGAAGAACTACCTAGGTGCCTTTGGCATTTTGTCAAACACCCTGAGTGCACATCCAGTTTTGGCATGACTTCAAGTTTTATTGCTGAACTTGAGCCCCCGACCAATCCACCATGTCCCTTAGCTCCATTGCTAACCCTAGACTAGATCTGTTTGTTGCCAGCCTCAACCGCGACCTCTAGGCTGCCCTGGCATTTCGTCGAACATGTCCCGGGCGTGCTCTGGGCGCGCCCAGAGCGTGCGTTTGGCACCCGCGAGCGCCTGAGCCGCCGCGTCACGCCCCGCACTCAAATCCAGTCCGTGAACGACCGCAGCCGGCCCGCAATGTCCCCTTCTGCACCCACCAACCCCGCAGCGCTCGCCACGTCTCCGGCAGGCCAGCCACTAGCCGCCACCGCCGCCCGACCGCTCCTGCACAAGCCAGCGCCGCCCAAGCCAGCAGCGCTTGCCACCTGCCTCCTGGAGCAGTGCGTGCTCATCCACAACTTCGTCCTCTAGCACTCGTCGCTGCCACGTCGCCCTAGCTACAGAACGGCAGTCGCCGGCAAGCTTATCCACGGCCGCCGCAAACTGACTCGATTGTGCTATAAAAGAGGCCCCCGAGCTCAAACCCGCGCGCAGGCAGCCTCCCACCATTCCACTCTTGCCCCTTTGGCCGTCAATAGAAGGGAGGGAGTCGTCTTCTTCCTCTCCGGCAGCTCCATCCGCCACCATGGCCCCGGCCATTCCGGCGCTACCAGGGCCTCCCCCTCTCCACTCTCTCCACCAGGAACCCCCACATCCTCCCGTGAGCCCGTTCCCCTACTCAATCTTGATCGGGACTCGCCGCGGGCAAGTTTTCACTTTTTCCGACGATCACCGTCCGCCGCGGAGCTCACCGCCGGCAGCTCCGTCCACCCCAGGGGACAAAACAACAACCGCAAGGACCACCCTGGTCTTGCGGATCCACCCCGACCTTTTGGAGCCCGCGAGGAGCCGCCGTTCGCCGGCGTAGATCGCCGTTGCCTCGCCGCCGTTCGGGCAGAGCAAGGGGAGGGAGATTAGACTGGTCAAACCTGACTGGTGGGCCAGGCGGGCGCACTGTCAATGACCCAGGCGCAATCCACGCTAGATAAGTGGAAGCGCATTTCAAAAATGCGCCTTCGACGTGTACGTATTTTCGAAACGTTTTCTTTTCTGTGTTTTTTTCAGTAACAGATTTTTGACCAAACTTTGACCAAATGTATCTTTTTAAATACAACTCCAAATGATTTAATTCTTTTTCCTACCTCTCTCAAACATTGTCTAGTTTATTTTAAGATTTATTTGAAAAAAATATTTAAAACAACTTTTTGTGCTGTTTGATTGTATGTGTTAATTCATACATATTCTTTTAAATAGGATTTTTGAAGATTTCAAGATGTTTTGGATGCACCCTTCTTTTCCATGACCTAAAGGCAAGCATTCTGAACCCTGGTGTAATTTTGTGTGTGTGTTGTTTGGCCCGGTGGCAACACCACCCCGACACTTGCATGCGTGATTTTATGTGAGGATGTGATCCTATTCATAAGTGCATATTAGTAAATTTCATGCAAATGGAGTTGACATGTTTTGTGATGGAAATCACCGCCATGCACTTTTTATGCATACTGGAAGGAATGCCGGGAAGGCCTCTGTCTTGGGTAGACGCGGTCTTGTCCCTAGTCCTCCGTCGAGACGGTCGTGTCCGGTATGGCATGATGGGGTATGTCGTGTGGTGTTTCTATCTGTTGGTTGAAGTATATGGATTGTTATGCTAATCTTGCAGGAAATATTACTACCTCCTGAGTCGACCGTAGATCGAGTCTTGTTCCGGTAACCCCCATACTTGTTTCGTACTGCCACAGGTCCCTACCGTAAGTAGGGTATGGTTCAGTAAGTTGTTAACCCTTGTCTTGGCACACACCGTACAGAGAGGCCATGGTGGAAGATATTGGCCGCATCCGGTAGGCATGCCACCTGCTCCCCTAGTTTGCGCGTGGTATAAATTTTGTGATCCCATGCTACGTCGAGGTTGTAGCCTCCCCACTTAGAGTTTGCTTGACAGGTGTCGTGGGTGATTCCAGACACCGGTGAGTTAAGCTGGTGTGTGCAAGTCAGGTGTGTTTTCAATTAAAAGACCGTAAACAGAATTAGTCCCGATGGACTAAAGGAATCCGTTACTCGTGGGTAAAGAGTACACCCTCTGCAGAGATTAAACCTATTCGAATAGCCGTGTCCATGGATAAGGATTACAGTCTGGGATGGGTCAAGTCTCGGTCTTAGTGTCGGTCTCCGGAGGAGAAACTGTTAAACCAGAACTGGGATCATGATTTGAGACTTGCGTTATTCATGATTATTATTATTATTGACTAACCTGTGATATCATTGGTTTTATTCGAATATCCCCGTGATGGTTCTACCTCCTGGATATTTACTGTGTTTTCTTCTAAAGCCCTGTATGTGGTGTCGCTCAGACGCCCGACTGTGGCATTTCTTCTAAAGCCCTGTATGTGGTGTCGCTCAGACGCCCGACTGTGGCATTTCTTTTAAAGCCCTGTATGTGGTGTCGCTCAGACGCCCGACTGTGGCATTTCTTTTAAAGCCCTGTATGTGGTGTCGCTCAGACGCCCGACTGTGGCATTTCTTTTAAAGCCCTGTATGTGGTGTTGCTCAGACGCCCGACTGTGGCATTTCTTTTAAAAGCCCTGTAGGTGGTGTCGCTCAGACGCCCGACTGTGGCATGTTTTGTTATTTCCTTTACTTAAATGGTTACCCATGACTTACTTAAATAATATACTCGCGTGCATCATGAACCTTACACCATTCTTATCAGAATGATTATAGAATGTTTTGAAGCATGATTATTTGTGACTATATTATCCCTGTGTTCTTAATGTTTGCGAGTACATTCAAAGTACTCACTGGCTTGTCGCTGGCTATTGTCTTGGCCAGATTGATTGCTTGGAGAGGAGCGTTGTGACGACCGCTTCGGAACCTGAGCAACGGTGTTAGCAGCCTCGTGAAGATAGGAGTTAACCTGGTCAGCTGTTCCCGTGGGAAATGGAGTCCCATAAACCGTGGTGATCCACAAAACGCTTCCGCCCTCAACCACTAGAAACCATTTGTTGTACTCATAGGCCGCAATGGTCTTGTACTACATCTTTTGTACTTTTGCTTGGAATTTCTGTATCAAGTTGGTGCCTCATCAGCTAACAGTAATCCTGGGGCTGGTGAGCACAACGGCCATTTTCTGGAAATTAATGCCCGGAAAAACCGGTCGTGACACACCCATGCTTTGGCCCGGATTAAGGCATTGATGGCTCCGGTTCGAGTAGCAGACTTTTTTAGCTCATCAATCCGAGCGGGGAGCATTGACAGTCTCTTCAGTGTATCTTGGATCAAAGTGGGTGCTGGATTATTGTGTGACGCAGTTGAGATAATCCGCTGCGCTCCAGTGTACAGCTGCTCGGTTAAGGTGTAGGCGGCTTTCAGTTTCATCTGCACATCTGACCCCAAGTGGTTAATGCGAGTGCCTGTAACATGATCAGCAGTTTACAAACCGGGCTGTTTATAAGAGGATCACGATTATTATACAAGTCACAAGAAGCTTACCAAAGATGGCGGCAGTCATTGCGTGCACTTGTCGCTTTACGCTGGTTAATTCATCAGTTACCGGTTTAAGGGCAGCCTCCGCATCTTCTATCTTCTTGGTTAAAGCGGCTTTTTCTGCGGCCCAGTCAGCCCGTTCCTTCTTGAAGCCCTCCTTCAGCTGCTCCATGGTGCCTAAAGTGCTGGTTAACTCCTCCTTGGCCTTGGAGGTTTCAGCTTGCTGGGCCTTTAAGTTCTCTTGAAGGTCGGCGTCTTGGTTCTCTTTGACCTTCAGTTCAGCCTGCAATCCGACAGTTATACGGTTTAACCAATGAAGTACCAACCACATAACAAGTTATGCGCTTTGTACTTGGGGGCTAATGCCTATTTGATTTACAGCTATCAATTAATTACCAAAGTCCCAAGCTCAAAACAAGTATTCAACTTGGCACTTGGGGGCTAATGGCCATTTGATCTGATGATATTTCGGATGCTACTGTTTGAAGATTAAAGTCTCGGTTCTAACTATATTAAGTTGAACCGACCCTTGGGGGCTACATCAGCGAACTTTGAAGTATTGAGTTTTATGACAAGACCCGATTCAATTATACTAAAGTTGGACCGGCCCTTGGGGGCTATAGTGGTGATAAACAAGAATAAGTACATGGAGATTACCTCAAATTTTTCCTTCATCATCTTTACCAGATTGGCTTCATAATCACGGCTAGTATATAGCTGGTTTAAATAACCAGAATGAATATCTTGGGCGCTGAGAGCAGTGTATGTTGCCAGATCAACATCCCATTTGCCTTTGCTCATGGCAGAAAATTCTTCTTTCGCAGTATGTTTGTCTAAAACGACGGGATTCCCCGGTTCAGAACGACCGATGCCAGTGATTATGACTTCATCATCCTTAGACTCGCCGGTTTGAACTGGCGCAGTCGGTTTATCGACAAGTTTGGAGGGACTGGTGGTTTTCTCAATCCGGATGGGACTGGCTGGCTAGTCAGCAGGACCGGAGGTGTTAACAAAACCTTCTTCAGCAGTAACAACTTCATCCCGTACTAGTGGGTCATTAACCACATCTTCATGGATGGCCGCTTCAATGTTTGGGGTAGCATCCGGTTCAGGAGCATCGTCTTCCTCAGCTGCCTTATCCAGGCAAGCTTTCTTACTTGGCCTCGGTTTGGCCCTAAAAAGAAGCAGCAAAATCAAAGACAGTACATATGGAAAGCTAAAAAAATCAACAACATTATGATAAGTGCAAGCTTACCCAAGCACGGTTTTAAGTGGAGGCAGCTGGGTGCCAGTTGACTCGCCAGAAGATGAGTGCGAGGTGACCTGATAATCGGAGTCAGACGGATTAAGCGGTTGACAAGAATAGCCCGCTTTAGGACAAAATTTGACAAGCAAATTAGAGACCTCTGAACGACGTCTCCGAACCGGATTGTTCGGTAAACCAGCGGAGGTAACTACCTGACCGTTGTGTCGAGTTGTGCGGCGCACCTCATGCTGGTGGGTCTTCATAAGAAAGTTGGGATCTAAATAAGCAAGAGGATGAGAAAATTTAACTTTGCGGTTTGCCTGACGGATTTTATGTGAAGGCGGAAGGCTTGAGTCAGAGGAAAGAACAATTACCTCTACATCATCAGCATGGCTAGCTTCGGCATCTTCCTGACAAATATCATCATCAATAAGATGTATAAAAAGTAAACTGAGGGAATCAAGTTCTACCTTAAGGTCCGGATTACCCACATCGTCATCAGCGGGCGGATCAGAGGAAGCAGTGGTTCTCCTTTTATGAGCAGACTTCTTAATGACCTTGGTCTTAGGCCGGATTGGTCTGTCCGGTTTATAGGTTTTCTCTTGTGTGATTTTCTTGCTCCAAAACGGATCATTACCCTGCATCAAACAGATGTCGGCATCAGTAATAGACAAGTACAATAGCATCAAAGCTAGTACAAAGGAAAAATGCAGACTTACGGCTGGCGGTTTGTTGGTGGCGCAAAAAAGGAAGCAGGCCGATACGAGCGCAGACGTGCTCCGGTTCGTTAAAAATTTTCTTTACAGCTTCTGTGACTTCTTCATCAGTAAGTTGGATGTTTACATGCCGCAGCGGATCGTCAACACTGCCCGTATATTCACACATCAAACCGGAGCGTCGGCTGAGGGGCAGTATACTCCAGGATATCCAACAACGGGCAAGATCAACTCCATTTAAACCGTTGGCTAGGAAAGCTCTGAGCTTGGATAATTGGGGAGCGTACTTACTCCTCTCTTTGCTAGTTAACCTCTGAGGAAAGGGGTGAGTGTTGCTAAGCCGTTCCGGACGGAGACCAGGCAATGGATTCTCTTCGGCAGGGGAGGTGTCTTTGCAATAGAACCATGAATTATTCCACTCCTGGGGATGACTGTGCAGTTTCGCATGAGGATAAGTGACTTCTTTCCTTTTCTGAATCGCCATACCACCCAGTTCCATATTAGGGCCATCAGTAAACTCTGTGCGACGGTTCAAGTGAAAGAAGTCTCGGAACAATTCCACTGTGGGTTCCTCTTGGAAGTACACTTCGCAAAGCACTTGGAGGTGGCATATATTAGTAACAGAGCTGGGACCGATATCTTGTGGGCGCAGTTGGAAATTGGCTAAGACATCCCGATAAAACTTTGAACCGGGCAGACTAAAGCCCCGGGCCAGGTGATCCGCAAAAACAACAACCTCTCCCTCTTCAGGTGTGGGAGGACATTCTGTGCCTGGGACTCGCCAGTGGATGGTGTTTTTACTGCTTAAAGCGCCGGTGAGAACTAAGTTGTTCAGCTGTGTTTCCGTAACACGGGAAGGAACCCAGTTGCACTCATATATTTGCTTGGCCATGAGAAAATCTACAAGACAAGTGGTTCCGATTCAAGTATATGTTTGATTAAACCGGATGCATATCTATTTAAACCGAAGGCAGTCCTATCTAAACCAGAGTTATGCAAGGTGGCGACATCTGGCGGTTCAAACAAGGGGACTAATGATATATACTGATCCTTTACATTCTCTACGCCAAAGTTAAACCGCCGGATCTGAACATTGAAAGCAATTGAGGGTGTACAGATACAGAAACAGATTTCACAAGACTTCTCTACAACGATGGATCTAAAGCCAGTTCAAGAAAAGGAAAATATTTAAAAGCTTAAGGCGGAACAATATTGATTCAAAGAGCAGAAAGGATATTGGGATCTATGAACTTAAGCATGAATCTACAAGACGAATGCTAAAGGCCCATTGGTAATCATAGTAGGGTTTTTCATGGAACTATCCAGAGGTATGAGCAGGAATATGAACAGTGAGCAAGAACACGGCAAGAACAGGAAACCCTAGTATGGATCCTGGTTGATAAAAACAGTGATCTTACCGGAGCTGGGAGAGACGCGGAAGGACGCCACGGTTTTCTAGTACGGTCAGGTCGATGCAGCGGCCCAAGATGATGCAGACGTCAGCAGCGGCGGCGGAGCTCCGAGGCTGGCAGCGCGAAGAAGACGAAGAGAAAGGGGATGAATGGGAGAAAAGGAAATGACCCTTCGGCCCTATTTATGAGGCAAAGGACAGGTGTCAGGCGCGCGAATCCAGGAGCCGTAAATTTCGGAGTTATAGCCTCGATTATTGCGGATCTGTTAAACAAAGAAGGCATCATAAAAGCTAGCTTCATGATGACGTCATGCCGGTTTACAGCAACCAAAGAAGATGACGACACGACGGTTCAACAGATACAGGAAGATGATGAAGACAAAGATTTTTGCTAAGGATTGACATGAACCCGTTCAAATCAATCTGGGCCTAATGTTGGGGATATTACTACTGGGCGTAAACCGGCCTAACTAGGCCGGGTTGACTTCATCAGTAGTCCAAAGGTGCTAAAGCCCAGAGGCTAGGTAAAGGCCCAAGGCTATAGTCGGTTCAGTATCTGTAGCCGTAAAACCAGCATGTGTATAAACTTGTATCATAAGTTAGGAATAGGGAGAGACCAACCCGGATACGAATATAAACCGGAGATTGGGACTCTATGAATCGACGGGTGTCACCCGTGTATATAAGGGGACAACCCGATAGCGGTTCAAGGACAGACAACCATAACTCGAGGTCTAGGTGAAGCTTGTTTGCTCCCTAGTCATCGAAACCCCATCAATCCCATCACAAACTAGACGTAGGCTTTTACCTTCATTGAAGGGGCCGAACTAGTATAAACTCCCTGTGTCCCTTGTCCGCTTTAACCCCTTCGAGTTAACCCGTTGTGATGGCTCCACGACTAAGTCCTTTTGCTAGGACATCTGCCGTGACAAACCCACGACAGATATGACGGAAACTAGGGCGGCAAGAGTGGAACAAAACACCAGGCATAAGGCCGAGCCTTCCACCCTTTACTAAGTATATAGATGCATCAATAATATAAGAGATATTGTGATATCCCAACATAAACATAAACCAACATGGAGCAATCTTCATCTTCACCTGCAACTAGCAACGCTATAAGAGGGGCTGAGCAAAAGCGATAGCATAGACAAACAACGGTTTGCTAGGAAGGGTGACAAAGGTTAGAGGTTCATGGCAATTTGGGAGGCTTGATAAGCAAGTGGTAGGTAACGCAGCATAGCGATAGAACGAAGCAACTAGCATAGCAATGATAGTAATGAGATCCAAGGTGACAGTCATCTTGCCTGAAATCCCGTAAGTAAGAAGAACGAGTCCATGAAGAAGATGAAGCCACGAAGACGAACCAAGCGTAGACGAACGAATCCTCATGGTCGCAACGAAACGGGAACTAGCGAGAAGAAGCACACAACACGGTAAACACACCACACATGAACAAGGCATGATGCTCAACCAAGTATGATGCATGACCAGGCTACATGAAGCTACGCATGGCAAGAGATGATGCATACAAGAGCAACACAACAAAGCAAGTTTAGGTGAAGATGATGCATACATGAAGGATGCATACATGAAGCTACGCAGCGGCGGCGGAGCTCCGAGGCTGGCGGCGCGAAGAAGACGAAGAGAAAGGGGATGAAGGGGAGAAAAGGAAATGACCCTTCGGCCCTATTTATGAGGCAAAGGACAGGTGTCAGGCGCGCGAATCCAGGAGCCATAAATTTCAGAGTTGTCGCCTCGATTATTGCGGATCTGTTAAACAAAGAAGGCATCATAAAAGCTAGCTTCATGATGACGTCATGCCTGTTTATAGCAACCAAAGAAGATGACGACACGACGGTTCAACAGATACAGGAAGATGATGAAGACAAAGATTTTTTCTAAGGATTGACTATAACGCCCTCGATGCGGCTATATCTCTCACGTGTCGAAGCATGACTTAGAGGCATAACCGCATTGAAAGCAATGTCGCAAGTGAGGTAATCTTCACACAACCCATGTAATACATAAGGGAAAGAGATACATAGTTGGCTTACAATCTCCACTTCACCCAAATACATGAATGAAACATTACATCATACAGTTACAATCAGGGCCCGACTACGGAGCCAAAATAAAAGAAGAAACCCCAAAAGCGACAAAGGACCAAGACCGACCCCAACTGGGCCCACTACTGATCGCCTAGAACGAAACAACATAAACGATAGGATCTCCATCGAACTCCTCCTTGAGCTCGGGTGCGTCACCTGCACGGTCTCAGCGGCACCTGCAAACTGGTTTTGGAAGTATCTGGTGAGTCACGGGGACTCAGCAATCTCACACCCGCGAGATCAAGACTATTTAAGCTTATGGGTAGGGTAAAAGGTATGAGGTGGAGCTGCAGCAAGCGACTAGCATATATGGTGGCTAACATACGCAAAAGAGAGCGAGAAGATAAGGCAAAAGCACGGTCGAACAACTATGATCAAGAAGTGATCCTGAACTACTTACGTCAAGCATAACTCCAACACCGTGTTCACTTCCCGGACCCCGCCGAGAAGTGACCATCACGGTTACACACGCGATTGGTGTATTTTAATTAAGATCAACTTCGGGTTTTCTACAACCGGACATTAACAAATTCCCATCTGCCCATAACCGCGGGCACGGCTTTCGAAAGTTCAAACCCTGCAGGGGTGTCCCAACTTAGCCCATGATAAGCTCTCGCGATCAACAAAGGATATTCCTTCTCCCCGGGAAGACCCGATCAGTCTCGGAATCCCGGCTACAAGACATTTCGACAGTAATAAAACAAGACCAGCAAAGCCGCCCGGATGTGCCGACAAATCCTGATAGGAGCTGCACATATCTCGGTCTCAGGGCACACCGGATGAGCCAGACGTCGGGTTGGCATAGACCCTGATTGCCCAGGGGGCGCCGGACATCGCTCGGTTTGGACCAGCACTTAGAGAAGCACTGGCCCGGGCGGGGGCTAAAATAAAGATGACCCTCGAGAGCGCGACTCCCAAGGAAAAAAAGGGCTAGGTGAGGCAAATGGTAAAACCAATGTTGGGCCTTGCTGGAAAAGTCTTATTCAAAGCGAACTGTCAAGGGGGTCCCATAAATCACCCGACCGCGTTAGGGATGCAAAATCCGGGAACATAACACCGGTATGACGAAAACTATGGCGGCAAGAGTGGAACAAAACACCAGGCATAAGGCCGAGCCTTCCACCCTTTACCAAGTATATAGATGCATTAATTTAATAAGATATATTGTGATATCCCAACAAGTAAACATGTTCCAACAAGGAACAACATCTCCATGTTCCAACAAGGAACAAACTTCATCTTCACCTGCAACTAACAACGCTATAAGAGGGGCTGAGCAAAGCGGTAACATAGCCAAACAACGGTTTGCTAGGACAAGGTGGGTTAGAGGCTTGGTTTAACAATATGGGAGGCATGATAAGCAAGTGGTAGGTATCGCAGCATAGGCATAGAAAAAGATCGAGCAATCTAGCAAGCAAAGATAGAAGTGATTTCGAGGGTATGGTCATCTTGCCTGAGATCCCGCAAGGAAGAAGAATGAGTCCATGAAGAAGACAAACGGACGTAGACGAACGAATCCTCACAATCGCAACGGTATCGGAACTAACCCGAAGAAGCAACACCGGAAAGAAGCAAACAACAAAGTAAACAACCAACACATAAACATGGCATGATATGCGAGATGGTATGCAATGCATATGCATGCTCCGGAAGGAAAAGGATGAACAAGGCATAATCTTGGCAAACCAAGTATGCCACTGGATAGATGAGGTTATTTCGGTTGAAATAGATATAAAGATCACCGGAATCGGATGCACGGTTTGCAAATGACAAGCAAAACAAGAATGACAAGAATCTGCCATTAACAGCATGATGCTACTTAGCATGCAACAAGAAACTAAGCTACTGCACCCAAACACATCAACAAAGCATATGGCAGTAAACTACTCAAGATGCTCGATAAAAGATGAACACTGAGCTACGGCTAATTCGCATCATAACAGGTTCAAACAATCATGGCAAAAGTGCAAAAGATAACAGGTTCACAGACTTAGTGAAAATAACAACATAGCAGAAATTAACATCAGGATGGCATGTTCAGAGCAATGAAACAACAAGCTACATGTACAGAACATAGCAAAATAAGGAATGGAATGAATCTACTCAAAGCATTTGACAAAAGTCCCTTACTGACCATAAGCCAAAAAGGATAATAAAAGTATGATTACACCCATGTCAATTAAGCAAGTTTCGTTACAGGTTTCAGACTTGGCAGAAAACTGGACATGTAAAAAAAAACAGATAACGAGTAGGCATGTTCATGAGCTCGATGCACTCGCTACAAAGCATTGCATGATAAACTAAGCATACATACATCAATAATACATGGCATAGTAACTATATATGACAAGAACAACATCATATCATGCAAGGATCAACTACACCAAGCTTGGCAAAATCGAATAACATGTAAACAATCTGCCAGCAACATTTTGAAGCAAAAGTAGAGCTCAATTGACACAAGCTATGGCACTCCTTAAATACCAACAAAGGCATGGATGTATAGAGAAAATACTCAAGTTCCAAACACCTTTACTGATCATGCTCAAATTATGCATAGATCTCTCAGAAACAACATGAACACATGGCATGAAAATAACAGCAGTCAGGGACATCAAGTACCCTAGTTTGCATGCTTGTGCTAGTCACAACAAAGATAAAAAAAAACATGGCATAATTCCCTGGAAAGGTAACATGGCATATTACAAAACTCATGTAGGACTCAACCTCATAGGAGGCACACATCAACCATGGCAAAAATGACAAAAGTGCATGTTCAGATAAGATTCAGCAACTAACATCAACTAGCCCTCTTCTAACAGCATTTAGGGCATCAAGATGAGCTCAAATGACAATGATGCAATGGAAGGAAATGATGTACTCTTCGAGGCGAACAATTTGACATATCATAAGCCCAAAACGGAGCTACATGCAGAGAGTTATGGCATGATGAACATGTCATGATAATAACAATAATTTCGGGACTTGGAGAAATATACCCTCCGAGAAAAGTCAACGGGAACCGAGGCTCGCCGGAGCGGGGCTCGCCGGGGATGACGGGGAATGTCGTGGATTTGTCACGGCAGATGTCCTAGGAAGAGGACTTAGTCGTGGAGCCATCGCAACGGGTTAGCTTGAAGGGGTTAAAGCGGACGCAAGGACACGGTTTTTATACTAGTTCGGCCCCTTCGATGAAGGTAAAAGCCTACGTCTAGTTGTGATGGGATTGATGGGTTTCGAGGGCTTAAGGAGCGATATGCTTCGCCTAAACCTCGAATTCTTCTTCTCTGTCCCCAAACCGTCGTCGGGTCGTCCCCTTATATACACGGGTGACGCCCGTCGGTCTGCAAAGTCTCGACCTCCGGCTTATAAACGTGCCCGGGTCGGTCTCTCTATTCCTATCTTACAGTACAAGTTGGCCCCAGGCCGGTTTACATCATAAACCTTTAAACCGTTTATAGATCTTGGGCCTTTCTACTCCTCCTTGGGCTTTAACATCTCGGGTCTTGTTGATGTGGTAACCCGGGCCCTGCAGGCCGGTTTACCCCAGATAGCAACATCCCCAACATTAGGCCCCAGATTGATTTGAACAGGTTCATGTCAATCCTTAATAAGAATTTCTGTCTTCAAATGTCTTCCAGTGACTTGTTAAACCGTCGTTTCTCCGTCTCCTCTGCTGCGGTAAACCGATGTGACGTCAACGCAGGCTACCGTCTCCTCTCGCTAACCCGCAAGAATCAAGGCGACGGCTGGGCTTCCGAAATCTCCGGCCCCTGGATTCGCGCGCCTGATATACGCGCCGCGCCTTATAAATAGGACTTGAAGGCCATCTTACTTTCCTCTCCTTCTTCGTCTTCCTCGCGACCCAGACCTCAGAGCTCCGCCGCCGCCGTCAACTGCTGCATCAACTCCGGCCGCTGCATCAACCTGATCGGTTCAGAGCACCGCGGCGACCTTCCGCATCTGTTTGGACCCCGGTAAGACCCCTGTCCTTGTTGCTTTAGATCTGTTCTAGGGTTCATCGTCCTGCTACTGTTTCTTGCTCATCCCCGTAGCAGCCTTTACGAACAGATGACGATACCTGCACCTGGATTTGTAGTTTCTCTTAGCAGTCGCCATAAATCTGCATTCATTTCCTTAGATCTCACTCTTGTTCCTGCTTGTCGAACTTATGTTGCTCTGCTGTGAGCCCGACTCCATATTACCTGTTTTTATTTGTTTTTCACCCTCGCTGTAGATCCATTGCTTTGAACGAATCCGTACGGGATCTGTTTCTGCTTTCATACTCACAACTGCTTAGATCTGGTCGGTTTAACTCTTAGCAAAGCAAAAAAACCGATCTACACATCCATTAGTCCCCTTGATGAACCGCCGGTGAAATTACTGTAGATAACCTGACTCTATATAAGAACATCTTCGGTTTACAATCATACTTGCTCTCAAACCGGAATACCTTTGCCTTGTAGATTTCCTCATGGCAAAACAGGTGTATGAATGCAACTGGGTTCCCTCTTGCATCACTGAGACCCATCTAAACAACTTAGTTCTGACTGGTGCTTTGAGTAGCAAAAGTATCATCCATTGGAGGGTTCCAGGAGACGAATGTCCTCCTACCCCGCAGGAGGGAGAAGTGGTGGTGTTTGCGGATCACCTGGCCCGGGGGTTTAATCCACCCGGTTCAAAATTTTATCGGGATGTCTTGGCTAATTTTAGGCTGCGCCCACAAGATGTTGGTCCAAATTCAGTCACGAATATCTGCCATTTTCAAGTACTTTGCGAGGCGTACTTCCAAGAAGAACCTACTGCAGAGCTGTTCCGGGACTTTTTCCATTTGAACCGACGTACTGAATTTACCGACGGCCCTAACATGGAACTGGGTGGTATGGCGATTCAGAAAAGGAAAGAGGTGACTTATCCTCACGCCAAGTTGCATAGTCATCCGCAAGAATGGAATTGTACTTGGTTCTACTGCAAGGATACTTCCCCTGCCGATGAAAATCCACTGCCCGGTTTCCGTCCAGAGAGACTTAGCAACACTCACCCCTTCCCCCCACGGCTAACTGCCAAAGAGAGGAGTAAGTATGCCCCTCAGCTGTCCAAGCTCAGAGCCTTCATGGCTAATGGTTTAACGGGGGTTGATCTTGCTCGTTGCTGGATTTCCTGGAGCATCCTGCCCCTTAGCATCCGCTCCGGTTTGATGTGCCAATACACGGGTCGGGTTGATGACCCTCTGAGGCACTGCAACATTCAGCTGACGGAGGACGAAGTCGCTGAAGCTGTGAAGAAGATGCTGAACGAACCGGAAGCTGTTTGCGCTCAAACCGGCCTGCTTCCATTTTGTGCCACAAACAAACCACCTGCTGTAAGTAATTCCTCTGTTTATAGAATCTTTGATCTCCTTATATATATGTTGTTAACTCCAGTCCTTCCTGAGACAGGGAGATGATCCATTTTGGAGCAAGAAGTTACAAGAGCCGACCGAAAAGGTAACCCGACCCAAGACGAGGGTGAAGAAGCCTGCTCAGAGGAAAAGGAACACCGCTTCCAATACTCTGGATTTAGAGGAGGATGATGTGGGTAATCCGGACCTCGGGGTAGACCTCGATTCAGTTGGTTTGCTTTTTGTACGTCTTATTGATGATGATATTTGTCAGGATGATGCTGAAGTGAGCCATGCCGAAGGCCCAGAGGTAACTATTCTTTCTTCTGATGCCGTTCCTTTGCCTTTGAAAAAACCTCGCCAGGCAAATCGGAAAATTAAATTTTCTCACCCTCTTGCTTACTTGGATCCCAAATTTCTTGTGAAGACCCAGCAACATGAAGCTCGACGCACCACCCGTCATAGCGGCCAGGTAGTCACCTCCGCCGGTTTACCGAACAGCCCGGTTCGGAAACGCCGTTCAGAGGTCTCCGATTTATGCGCTAGCTTTCCTCCTAAAGCCGGTTTAACTCGCCAGCCTCTAAATCCATCTGACTCCGATTATCAGGTCACTTCCCATTCATCTTCTGGTGAATCCTCAGCTACTCAACTGCCACCGTTGAAGACAGTTATTGGGTAAGTTGGACCGATCACAACATATCTCTGTATGGGTCTCTTAATCCATCTTATACTGTTTTACCAATCTTTGGGTTTTTCCAGGGCTAAACCTAGACCGAGCAAGAAGGCTCGTCTGGATAACCCGGCTGAAGGAACTGCCGCTCCTGAACCGGAGAAAACTCCTGGTGCTGACGCTCTGGATCGTGAAGATACTCCGAACTATCTATCTCCGCAAGATGACATCTGCGCTGAAGAAAGGACTACCGAACCTGCTAGTCGTACTGATCCGCCTGCCAGTCCTGTTCGGGTTGAGGAATCCGTCCCCCCTTCTGCAACTGCTGATAAACCGACAGGGCCACTGCAGAGCAGCGACTCCAAGGATGATGATGTCGTGATTACCGGTATTGGCCGCTCTGAACCGGGGAACACTGCTACTTTGGCCAAGCATACTGCCAAGGACGAAGCCTCGGCCATAAAGGGCAAATGGGACCTTGACTTATCTACGTACGCCTCTTTAAGCGCCCCGGATCTTTATTCTGGGTATCTGAACCGGCTGTACACCAGTCGGGATTATGAGGCTGCTATGATCAAGATGATGAAGGAGAAACTTGAGGTAACTCCCTTGTGCTTCATTCTATTGCAACTTTAGGTTATCAAATACTTCCAAACCGAGATGATAATCCGGACCAGGCTGCTTTTGACAATTAAGGTCTGGTTTAGAAAACCCAAGGTTTCAACATCGGTCATAACCAGAGAAACATCAACAGCTAACCATTAGCCCCCAAGTGCCAAGCTTAAATACTTGTATTAATCTTGGGACTTTTTGTAATGGAAAACTTATGTTAAAATCAAATATGCATTAGCCCCCAAGTATCGAGCACATAACTTGCTTGTGTGGTTGATACTTCCAAACCGTGTAATATTTTCTGAACACTGTTGATGACCTGCCGCAGGGGGATTTGAAGACCAAAGAGAACCAAGTCTCGGACCTTCAGGAAGCTTTAAAAGCCCAGCAGATTGAAACTGAAAAAGCAAAGGAGGAATTGACCAAAGCCTTAACTGTTATGGAGCAGCTGAAAGCAAGCCGCAAAAAGGAGCAAGCCGATTGGGCTACTGAAAGAGCTCTTTTGACGAAGAGGGCTGAAAATGCCGAAGCTGCTCTTAAACCGGTGGTTGATGAGTTATCCACCGTGAAGCGACAAATACACTCCATGACCTCTGCCGTCTTTGGTAAACTTTTTCGATATCCTTCTTCCAATTTGTACCTTGTTTGCCACACCCTATGTCCGGTTTGTAATCCACCTTGAACCACTGCAGGCTCACGTATTGGACACTTGGGTTCTGACGTGCGGATGAAACTCAAAGCTGCTTATACTCTGATTGAACAGTTATACACCGGAGCACAAAGAGCTATCACCACTGCATCGCATAACAACCCTGCGCCGTCTCTGATTCAAGACACATTAAAGAGGTTGTCCATGCTTCCAGCCCGGATTGAAGAATTGAAAAGATCAGCTGCTCGAACTGGAGCCATTACTGCCTTGATCCGGGCCAAAGCGTGGGTACCAGATTTCGATCCTGTCGAAGCGGCCCAAGGATACCCCAGCTTGAAGGAGGACGGTTCAGACTTTGGGGAAGACGATTTGAGGGCGATAAACCGGGCGGTGCGCCCCCTAGCTTGTCAATTGGCGGAGGAGGCAGATCTGTCACGTTACCAAGCCCAATACGACAACCAGAATAAACGAGTATCTGCCCCGGTCCCTGAAGCGGGAAACCTTGTTCCTCCAATCCGTAAGCATACTTACGCCCCAGACATTGAACCGTCTTCGCTGATTCATGAAGAAGCCGTCTTTCAAGCGCTAATGGGAATCGACTGGACCACTGCTGATTTCCAGCCAATGGGTAATCAAGATGGAGCTGAAGCGGCGCAAGATGATCCCCAGCCTTCGAACCGAGGCGGCGAACAGGCGTAATCAGCGCTCCGGCTCACCTTTGGCGAAACTATAATCCGTCAGTGAACAATATATTCAGGCACTACGTTGCCTTGTAATAAGATAGTTTAATACTTCTGCATTTGAATGTGCCTTCGCGCACGGGTACTGATGCTCTTTCCAATGATGTTTCCATCTTATGTTTTCTGCCTTTACTGAGTACACAATGCTATTTTTCGACTACCTGAACCGTGCTGCGCCTTTGCCAAACCGGGCAATTTGCCTCCGGGTTAAAAAACGGACCAGGCTACGCCAGCTGGATCGGTTTAAGGATGCTTGACGTTCCGAAGAACTAAAAAAGACACCACAATCAAGGCAGAAAAAACCAAACCAAATATGAAAGGCAAAGCGATAATAAACGCACGCGAATAGTGGTTATTATGAACCGTTCAGTAGGCGTGACCATCGTCAAGACAAAACCGAGCCCCCAAGAGGTGTAGCTACGGTTTAAGCCGACTAGGTTCCTAACTGAATCGTGGCAAATATGCCGGCCAAATGGCATTGCATTGGTTCGTCAACCAAGCCCCCAAGTGACTCAATGGCCAAGGGCCGATCAAGTGGCATTGCGTTGGTTCGGACACGACCAGGCCCCCAAATGATTCAATGGCTAAAAAGCCGACCAGAAGGCATTACCATTATCAAGACATGACCGAGTTCCCCTAAGGTGTAATCTACGGTTTAAGTCGATTAGGTCCCCAACTGATTCAGTGGCAAATGTGCCAGCCAGAAGGCATTACCGTCGTCAAGACATGACCAAGCCCCCCGAAGGTGTAGCCACGGTTCAGGCCGACTAGGTCCCCAACTGACTTTATAGGGATAGCCACGTTCTCTTTGGTTCGAATACGACCTATGTTTGAACAGGAAGCCCCATGTTTGAATAGCTATGTTCTCTTTGGTTCGAATACGACCTATGTTTGAACAGGAAGCCTCATGTTTGAACCGGGATATTGAACCGGATATTAAGAGCTGCACAGCCTGGCCGGAGACATCTTCCCTTGAACTGGCTTTTAAAACAGAATCTATATCTTGAACTTTGTGAAGCAACCTCCAGGGGAAAACACACATGATGTGAAGAACAGCAGAGACCCTGCTTTACTCGAGGCTCCGGTTGATTGTATTAATCATAATATATACATGGTCATGATATGTACATAAGCAGAGCCCAGGGCTCATGTATAATAAGGCCGTAGATGAGCTATGTTCCACGGCCTGCTGGTCTCCTCCTCTGATGTGCGTGAATCCTTGCGCTCCCGAATATCAATCAGGTAATATGACCCATTATTCAGATTCTTGCTGACCACAAAAGGTCCTTCCCAAGGCGGGGATAATTTATGCTGATCAGACTGATCCTGGATGAGCCGAAGCACCAAATCCCCCTCCTGAAAGGTTCTGGTCCTAACCCGACGGCTGTGGTAACGGCGAAGATCTTGCTGGTAAATCGCTGAACGGGCAGCTGCCAAGTCACGCTCCTCATCCAACAAGTCAAGAGCGTTCTGCCGTGCCTGCTCATTATCCGCTTCAATATATGCTGCCACGCGAGGTGAGTCATGTCGTATATCACTTGGGAGAACCGCCTCTGCTCCATAAACCATAAAAAACGGCGTAAACCCCGTGGATCTGTTAGGCGTGGTGTTGATGCTCCATAATACAGACGGTAGCTCCTCCACCCAACAACCCGGCGTCCTTTGCAAAGGGACTAGAAGCCGGGGTTTGATACCTCTCAAGATCTCTTGGTTCGCTCGTTCTGCCTGACCATTAGACTGTGGGTGCGCTACCGAAGAAACATCAAGCCGTATATGCTCCCGTGCACAGAACTCCTTCATGGCCCCCTTGGATAGATTGGTACCATTATCTGTAATGATGCTGTGTGGAAAACCAAACCGGAAGATCACCTTCTTTATAAACCGGACCGCCGTGGCTGCATCACACTTACTAACTGGTTCTGCCTCTACCCACTTTGTAAATTTGTCCACCGCCACCAGCAGATGGGTCTTCTTATCTTTGGAACGCTTAAAAGGCCCAACCATATCAAGCCCCCAAGTCGCAAACGGCCAAGTGATTGGAATCATCCTCAATTCTTGAGCCGGTATGTGTGCTCGTCTGGAAAATTTCTGGCAACCATCACATAATCTGACCAGGTCTTCTGCATCAGCATGAGCAGTTAACCAGTAGAAACCGTGGCGGAACGCTTTAGCCACCAATGATTTTGAACCGGCGTGGTGGCCGCAATCCCCTTCATGTATTTCTCGTAATATCTCGCATCCCTCCTTAGGGGATATGCACCGTTGCAGCGCTCCTGATACACTGCGATGATGTAACTCTCCTTGGAAAATGGTCATAGACTTGGACCGTCGTACTATCTGTCGAGCCAAGCTTTCATCTTCTGGCAATTCACCCCGGTTCATATATGCCAGGTAAGGGAGCGTCCAATCCGGGGTGGCGTGAAGGGCCGCCACTAACTGAGCCTCCGGATCAGGAACAGCCAACTCCAGCTCACCGGGCAGCTGTACCGATGGGTGGTACAATACATCCAAGAACACATTAGGTGGGACCGGTTTACGCTGAGAGCCCAAGCAACTTAAAGCGTCCGCTGCCTCATTCTTTCTGCGGTCCACATGATCCACTTGATAACCTTTGAAATGTCCAGCCACCATGTCCACTTCACGTCGGTACGCAGCCATAAGTGGATCCTTAGAATCCCAGGTGCCAGATACCTGCTGAGCCACCAGATCCGAATCACCAAAGCACCTAACTCTGCTCAAATTCATCTCTTTAGCCACCCGAAGACCATGAAGCAAAGCTTCATACTCCGCCGCATTATTTGTACAGGGGAACATCAAACGGAGGACGTAACAAAACTTATCTCCTCGCGGGGAAGTTAAAACGACTCCAGCCCCCGAGCCTTCCAATTGTCTTGACCCGTCGAAATGAACAGTCCAATAGGTGTTATCTGGCTTCTCCTCAGGCGCTTGCAACTCTGTCCAATCGTTTATGAAATCGACAAGCGCCTGTGACTTTATGGCCGTCCGGGGTACGTACCTTAAATCGTGCGGCCCGAGCTCGATAGCCCACTTGGCAATCCGACCGGTCGCCTCCCGGTTCTGTATAATATCACCCAAAGGAGCAGAACTGACCACCGTGATTGGGTGTCCTTGAAAATATTGCCTCAGCTTCCGGCTTGCCATAAAAACGCCATATACCAGCTTCTGCCAATGCGGATACCTTTGTTTGGACTCGATAAGTACTTCACTGATATAGTAAACCGGCCGCTGAACCGGATGTTCCTTTCCAGCCTCCTTTCGCTCTACCACCATCGCCACACTGACTGCTCTGGCATTCGCTGCAACATATAGCAGGAGTGGCTCTTTATCTACAGGGGCTGCCAACACTGGCGGATTGACTAGTTGTTGCTTCAAGTCCTTAAACGCTTTATCAGCCTCCGGACTCCAGACAAACTGATCCGTTTTCTTGAGCATTTGATACAGGGGGATCGCCTTTTCACCAAGGCGACTGATAAACCGGCTTAACGCCGCAATCCGCCCGGCCATGCGCTGAACATCATTGATGCATTTCGGTTTGGCCAGGGAGGTGATGGCTGTGATCTTTTCCGGATTGGCCTCAATTCCTCTATGGGACACTAAAAATCCCAACAGCTTGCCTGCAGGTACACCAAAAACACATTTAGCCGGGTTGAGCATCATTTGGTACACTCTCAAGTTATCGAAAGTTTCCTTCAAATCGTCAACCAGGGTCTCCTTCTTTCGTGACTTGACCACGATATCATCCACATAAGCATGCACATTACGCCCAATCTGCTCGTGGAGGCAATTTTGCACACATCGTTGATAAGTAGCCTGCGCACTCTTAAGCCCAAAGGGCATAGACACATAGCAGAAGGCTCCAAAGGGAGTAATGAACGCTGTCTTCTCCTGGTCCTTAACTGCCATCTTGATCTGATGATAACCCGAATAAGCATCCAAAAAACTTAAACGCTCGCAACCTGCCGTAGCATCAATGATCTGATCAATCCGGGGGAGAGCAAAAGGATCTGCTGGGCAAGCTTTATTCAAGTCTGTGTAGTCCACGCACATGCGCCAGGTGCCGTTTTTCTTAAGAACTAGCACCGGATTAGCGAGCCATTCGGGATGAAAAACCTCAATGATAAACCCAGCTGCCAGGAGCCTGGCCACTTCCTCACCAATCGCTTTACGTCTTTCTTCATTAAACCGTCGTAAGAACTGCTTTACCGGCTTGTACTTAGGATCCACATTAAGGGTGTGCTCAGCGAGTTGCCTCGGTACACCAGGCATGTCAGATGGCTTCCATGCGAAGATGTCCCGATTCTCACGGATGAACTCGATGAGCGCGCTTTCCTATTTTGGATCCAAGTTTGCACTGATGCTGAACTGCTTGGATGAATCGCCAGGTACGAAGTCAACAAGTTTAGTTTCGGCCGCTGACTTGAACTTCAAGGCCGGATCGTGGTCCGTAGTCGGCTTTTTTAATGAAGTCATATCCTCCAGATCAACACTGTCTTTGTACTGCTTTAGCTCCTCCGTAGCACAAACCGATTCTGCATAAGTCGCATCTCCTTCCTCGCATTCCAAAGAGATTCGACGGCTCCCATGAACCGTTATAGTGCCCTTGTAACCTGGCATCTTAAGTTGCAGATACACGTAGCAGGGTCGTGCCATAAATTTTGCATAAGCTGGCCGTCCGAACAAAGCGTGGTACGGGCTTTGGATTTTAACCACTTCGAACGTCAGCGTCTCTGATCTGGAATCGTGACTATCGCCAAATACCACTTCAAGGGCTATCTTACCAACCGGATATGCAGACTTGCCAGGCACCACCCCGTGGAACACTGTATTGGTCGGTTTGAGATCCTTATCTACCAGTCCCATACGACGGAAGGTCTCGTAATACAAGATGTTAATGCTGCTCCCTCCGTCCATGAGCACCTTGGTGAGCTTATAACCTCCCACCTGAGGCGCCACCACCAATGCTAACTGACCCGGATTATAAACCCTGGGAGGGTGATCCTCTCGGCTCCATATGATGGGCTGTTCTGACCAGCGCAGATAGTGAGGCGTGGCCGGTTCGACAGCAATGACTGCCCGCCTCTGAAGCTTCCTATCTCGTTTATCCAAACTCGTAGTAAAGACATGATACTGTCCACCACTCAACTGTTTCGGGTTGCTCTGATAACCACTTTGATTACTTTGATTATTCTGATTTTGGCTGACCTGTCCGCCCGGGTTACCCTGGAACCCTGGACCGGAACCTGAACCGCCGCCGGAGCTGCGATCATTCTGGAACGTGTTTGAGCTTTTGAACTCCTTCATGATATAACAATCCTTCCAAAGATGGGCTGCTGGTTCCTCCTTTGTTCCGTGCTTCGGACAGGGCTGGTTTAAGAAAAAGTTCAAACGCTCCGGATTAGGACCAGGATCTGTGCGGAAACTTGGCTGTTTTCCCTTGCGCCGCTGGCCCTTATTCTGTGCACTTGCGTTGGCTACAAAGTCCATGCTCCCATCCGGTTTACGCTTACCTCCGCCTCCGTTACCTGTCGGTCGATGCTGCTGGCCTTTGACGTTGCTATTCTTCCTTCCCTTCCCTGCTTTGTCATCACCAGAGTCAGGATCCTTGGTACTGTCAGAATCCGCATACTTCACTAAAGCGGTCATGAGCGTTCCTATATCTGTGCAATCACGCTTCATCCGGCCCAGCTTTAGCTTCAAAGGGCCAAACCGACAGTTGCTTTCCAACAGCACTACAGCGGTGTCTGCGTTGATGCGATCTGATGAGTGCAAGACTTCTGATACTCGTCGTACCCAATGGGTAGTTGATTCCCCTTCTTGCTGAACGCAGGCTGCTAGGTCAACTATTGACATTGGCTGTTTGCACGTGTCCTTGAAGTTCTTGATAAACCGGGCACGCAATTGGGCCCATGAGCTAATTGAATTAGGCGGCAAGCTCTTTAGCCAAGTCCGGGCCGTTCCCTCTAACATCATAGTAAAATACTTGGCACACGCCGTGTCATCCACATCCAGCATCTCCATAGCCATTTCATAGCTCTCCACCCATGTCTCCGGAGGCTGATCTGCCGTGTAGTTTGGTACCTTGCGGGGGCCTTTGAAGTCTTTGGGCAGGCGTACGTTGCGTAAAGCGGGAACAAGGCACGGTACTCCCAAAGAACTGGAAACCACCCCCGGTTCGACCGTAGCTGCGGGGAAGATAGGCGTAAGCTGACGAGCCTGATGCTGCCCTTCTAATCCGGCCTCCCGTGCACGGGTGCGGTCCACATTTTCGTGAGTATTGTCGACGCCCGCCGGATTGTTGGCGCGGAGCGCTTCACGCCTGGCGTTACTTGAAACGGCCGGCTCCTCCACGCGCCTACTATAGCTCCTGCTGGGGCGAGGGGTGGAGTGAATCCGATCACGGCTTTGCGAATACGCTTCTTGCTGGGCCAACGCAGTCCTAAGGAGCTCCTTGACCCGGCGTGTCTCTTCATCCTGCGGTGAATCCCCTTCGATCGGAATGGCTTCCAACCGAGCCGCCGCCGCGATGAGGTTATCCATCGGGTTGGAATAATGACCTGACGGCGTTGGCATGGCCGGTGGCGTATCAGTGTTATGACGAGGCAGGTCTATAATCCGGTGCTGAACCGGGGCGCCGGCTGTCGCCTCCGCACGGTTTACCCCCGGGGTGTTGAAAAGATTTCGAGCGTCGAAGGCGGCGGGCAACCGAGACCGGGATTTTCTCTTCAGGACCTCCTGGGATGCCTTCTGGTCCATCATGAGCCTGTAAGCCTGTGCATCTAAAGCGGCGCGCTCCGCCGTCATCCTGATCTCTTCTGCTGCCAGCTCCGTTTTAGCCCGAGTGATCTGCTCTCTCACTTTGGCAATCTCAGCATTGTGAACCTCCTGATCCACCGGGTTGGCTTCCGCCATGAGCGCTGCTAGTGCGTCAAACAGGTCTGACAAAACTTGGGCTGGTGAACCGGTAGGGCCTCCTGCCCGCGCAGCCGTTGCTGCTGCCGATCCGGAGATCGCTGCTGCCGCAGTTGATGATCGTGGCGTCGCCTGTGTCCCAGCCATGAAGATCCCAACCCGATAGGGCAGATCAGAGGGGTCCGGAATACTGTTGCCATCGGAGCCGCCCCCAACCCGATCATCTTGTAGCTGGTAAAGAGATTCGGTCTCCCCGGTCGACGTTTCATCGCCAGAGTAGATGGCGGTTTCGTCACCGGATTCGGATCCTTCCTCGTAGCTTCCCCCGTGGATGACCCCCACGAAGGCGTGCTTCCTGGTCGGTTTAGCCAGGGTCGATCTCGTGCACTGAGCTGTCTCAATGAGGTCGGCGCAGTCGCCTAACTCGGGGCCCGGTTTTCCGATCTTGCCGATGAAAACATGGATGCCGCCAAAGGGGACCCGGTACCCGTACTCGATTGAGCCGGCGTCGGGGCCCCAGCCTGTGCTGTCAATGTAGAGTTTTCCGTGGCGGCTCTTGGTCATCCGTCCCACAGCGTAACCCTCGAGTCCTTCGAAGCGGCCCTCCAAGAACCTGAAACCATCTCGCGATAGCCCCACGGTGGGCGCCAACTGTCGTGGATTTGTCACGGCAGATGTCCTAGGAAGAGGACTTAGTCGTGGAGCCATCGCAACGGGTTAGCTTGAAGGGGTTAAAGCGGACGCAAGGACACGGTTTTTATACTAGTTCGGCCCCTTCGATGAAGGTAAAAGCCTACGTCTAGTTGTGATGGGATTGATGGGTTTCGAGGGCTTAAGGAGCGATATGCTTCGCCTAAACCTCGAATTCTTCTTCTCTGTCCCCAAACCGTCGTCGGGTCGTCCCCTTATATACACGGGTGACGCCCGTCGGTCTGCAAAGTCTCGACCTCCGGCTTATAAACGTGCCCGGGTCGGTCTCTCTATTCCTATCTTACAGTACAAGTTGGCCCCAGGCCGGTTTACATCATAAACCTTTAAACCGTTTATAGATCTTGGGCCTTTCTACTCCTCCTTGGGCTTTAACATCTCGGGTCTTGTTGATGTGGTAACCCGGGCCCTGCAGGCCGGTTTACCCCAGATAGCAACATCCCCAACAGGGAAGGAGGCGGGAGTTGCCGGAGATGGCGGATCCGGGCGGGATCTCGCCGGATCCGGCCGGATCCCGGCGCGGGGACGCCGCGCGGAGGGAAAACTGGCGCGGCGGCGGCGGTTCGAGGCCATGGCGCCGGCGGGAGGCGATTCCGGCGGCGGGCGCGGAGGAGCGCGGGGCCGGCTCGGGGAGGAGATGGCGGCAGCGCACGGCGGAGGCGACGCGAAGGCGCGGTGCGGCGGCGGCGAGGCGCACCGGCGACCGGGCGGGCGGCGGCCATGGCGCGGCGCGCGGGCGGCAGGTGCGGCGGCGCCGCGGGGCTCGGGGCGAGCGGGCGAGCGGCGGCATGGCGCGGTGGTGGCCGGCGAAGGCGGCCGTGGTCGGCGAGGACGGCGGAGGAGCGCGCGGGCCCGGCGCGGCCCGGTTCGGCCCCGGGCGGGCCGGATCTGGGCCCCGGGGCGGCGGCGCGGTGGAGAGAGGAGGAGGGTGAGGTGGCGCGCGCGGATTGGACGCGGGAGGCGGTGGAGTTGAGGTGGCGGCCTCCGATTGGCCGGAGTGAGGTGGCGGTGGGCGGTGGACGCGTCCGGCGCGGAGGCGGACATGTCCGGCGGCGGAGAGGGAAGTTTGCTAGGGGTAGGACTGCGCGAAAATCCGAGGGGGAGCACATATTTAAAGGTAGAGGGAGCTAGGAAGCTCCAAATGGAGTGCGTTTTTTGGCCACGCGATCATGATCGAACGACCGAGAAGATGGAAGAGACTTAAATGGGTTTTGGGCCACTTAGAAGGGGGTGTTGGTATGCACCAAAAGAGGCCTTTGCGGATACCCGGTTAACCGTTGGAGTATCAAATGAACTCCGATTGACCCGAAACTTGACAGGCGGTCTACCGGTGCTATACCAAGGCCACATGTCAAGCCTCGGTCCATTCCGAGAAAGTTTAATACCCGCTCATGGAAAAAGGTAAAAGGGGACGCCGGGGAACATAGGAGCGCCGGATTGCGAAACGGACAACGGGGAAAATGCTCGGATGCATGAGACGAACACGTATGCGAATGCGATGCACATGATGACATGATATGAAAAGTAGATGATGACATGGCAAAGAGCGGCACGCAAGCACATGACAAAGCAACAACAGCGAAAAACTGGCGGACACCTGGCGCATCAGATCCGGGGCGTTACATTGACATGAACCCGTTCAAATCAATCTGGGCCTAATGTTGGGGATATTACTACTGGGCGTAAACCGGCCTAACTGGGCCGGGTTGACTTCATCAGTAGTCCAAAGGTGCTAAAGCCCAGAGGCTAGGTCAAGGCCCACGGCTATAGTCGGTTCAGTATCTGTAGCCGTAAACCGGCGTGTGTATAAACTTGTATCATAAGTTAGGAATAGGGAGAGACCAACCCGGATACGAATGTAAACCGGAGATTGGGACTCTATGAACCGACGGGTGTCACCCGTGTATATAAGGGGACAACCCGATAGCGGTTCAAGGACAGACAACCATAACTCGAGGTCTAGGCGAAGCTTGTTTGCTCCCTAGTCATCGAAACCCCATCAATCCCATCACAAACTAGACGTAGGCTTTTACCTTCATCGAAGGGGCCGAACTAGTATAAACTCCCTGTGTCCCTTGTCTGCTTTAACCCCTTAGAGTTAACCCGTTGTGATGGCTCCACGACTAAGTCCTTTCGCTAGGACATCTGCCGTGACAAACCCACGACAGATATGACGGAAACTAGGGCGGCAAGAGTGGAACAAAACACCAGGCATAAGTCCGAGCCTTCCACCCTTTACCAAGTATATAGATGCATCAATAATATAAGAGATATTGTGATATCCCAACATAAACATAAACCAACATGGAGCAATCTTCATCTTCACCTGCAACTAGCAACGCTATAAGAGGGGCTGAGCAAAAGCGATAACATAGCCAAACAACGGTTTGCTAGGAAGGGTGACAAAGGTTAGAGGTTCATGGCAATTTGGGAGGCTTGATAAGCAAGTGGTAGGTAACGCAGCATAGCGATAGAACGAAGCAACTAGCATAGCAATGATAGTAATGAGATCCAAGGTGATAGTCATCTTGCCTGAAATCCCGTAAGTAAGAAGAACGAGTCCATTAAGAAGATGAAGCCATGAAGACGAACCAAGCGTAGACGAACGAATCCTCATGATCGCAACGAAACGGGAACTAGCAAGAAGAAGCACACAACACGGTAAACACACCACACATGAACATGGCATGATGCTCAACCAAGTATGATTCATGACAAGTCTACATGAAGCTACGCATGGCAAGAGATGATGCATACAAGAGCAACACAACAAAGCAAGTTTAAATGAGGCTGGAAACAACAAAGAACAATTCCGGTAAGTCCTCATATGCAAATTTCCAAATTGGTCCAGATTTGAATAAACCTTATGTTCAAGTTGTTAAACAGCAACTTAATATGCACCAAAAAGATCTACACAAAATTCTAGTCAAGTTACATATAAAGTTCATTAGATTCGGAGTTACGGCCTAGAAGATATGAGCAAAACAAGATAAGCATGGCATCGATGCAAAAAGCATACAAACATCAATCAAACACCTCAAAACCTGGATGCAACATGATAATATGAAGCTACATGCAATTCTAAGCAAGTTACATATATAGCATGCTCAAAACGGAGCAACGGTGCAACACATACACTCCAAACAATATATAGCACCAATCTGTCCATAACAGCAACTAGGCATATTGCAAGCACAAAAACAACATGCTAAAGCACAATAACATGATAAAAAAGGAACGGACATGATCTACAGGTAAAGCATTACAAAATATGAACAATGAGCTATCTCCAGAAACCAATAGAACATGCTCAAAAGGACATGGCAAAATTGCAAATAATAACAGGTTCACAGACTTAGCAGAATTCACAGGACATGGCAGAAATAACACCAGGTTGCAATATTTAGAGCTAACAACCGACATGCTACAGGGAAATATCATGGAAACAAAAGGCACAGAATGAATATACTAATTGCATGTAACAAAAGTCCCTTACTGTCCATAAGCCAAAAAGGATCAGAAGATATGATGGCACCCATGTAAACATAGCAAATTTCGCTACAGATTTCAGACTTGGCAGAAAACTGGACATGGCAACAACAGCATCATGAAGGCATCTTCGCGAGCTTGATGCACTCACTATGAGGCATTTCATGACAAAACAATCATACACCCAACAACTAGACATGGCATATAAGCTAGACATGGCAAGAACAACAACATAGCATGCACGGATCAACAACAACAAGCTAGGCAAAATTGCTAAACATGTTAGCAATCTGCCAGAAACATTTTGTAGCAAAAGTAGAGCAAGATTAAGACATGCTAGAGCACTCCATAAATGCAAACAGTTGCATGGATCGATAGAGCATAACCATATTAACAAAACAACATTACTGAACATACTCAAAAGAGGCATGGATCTCACTGTAGCAACATGAATACATGGCATAAAACTAACAGCAGACAGACTGAAATTCCAAGTCCTGAAATCAGCAACATCATGGAGGCTACTTTGCAAGCTTGAAACAAACAATACATGGCATATCATGAATAATGATTGCACCACAGCAAAGATGGCATGTTGTAGCTCATAATACATGAATACATCATGCTCAAAAGAAAATCACACAAAAAGATGCAAAAATGACAAATAATAGAACATGCTCAAAAGAACATGCTCAAAAGAACATGGCAGAATTCACAGGACATGGCAGAAATAACACCAGGTTGCAATATTTAGAGCTAACAAACGACATGCTACAGGAAAATATCATGGAAACAAAAGGCACGGAATGAATATACTAATTGCATATAACAAAAGTCCCTTACTGTCCATGAGCCAAAAAGGATCAGAAGATATGATGGCACCCATGTAAACATAGCAAATTTTGCTACAGATTTCAGACGACAGAAAACTGGACATGGCAACAACAGCATCATGAAGGCATCTTCGCGAGCTTGATGCACTCACTACGAGGCATTTCATGACAAAACAATCATACACCCAGCAACTAGACATGGTATAGAAGCTAGACATCGCAAGAACAACAACATAGCATGCACGGATCAACAACACCAAGCTAGGAAAAATTGCTAAACATGTTAGCAATCTGCCAGAAACATTTTATAGCAAAAGTAGAGCAAGATAAAGACATGCTAGAGCACTCCATAAATGCAAACAGAGGCATGGATCGATAGAGCATAACCATATTAACAAAACATCGTTACTGAACATACTCAAAAGAGGCATCGATCTCACTGTAGCAACATGAATACATGGCATAAAACTAACAGCAGACAAAGACTGAAATTTCAAGTCCTGAAATCAGCAACATCATGGAGGCTACTTTGCAAGCTTGAAACAAACAATACATGGCATATCATTAAGAATGATTGCACCATAGCAAAGATGGCATGTTGTAGCTCATAATACATGAATACATCATGCTCAAAAGAAAATCACACAAAAAGATGAAAAAATGACAAATAATAGAACATGCTCAAAAGAACATGCTCAAAAGAACATGGCAGAATTCACAGGACATGGCAGAAATAACACCAGGTTGCAATATTTAGAGCTAACAAACGACATGCTACAGGAAAATATCATGGAAACAAAAGGCGCGGAATGAATATACTAATTGCATATAACAAAAGTCCCTTACTGTCCATGAGCCAAAAAGGATCAGAAGATATGATGGCACCCATGTAAACATAGCAAATTTCGTTACAGATTTCAGACTTGGCAGAAAACTGGACATGGCAACAACAGCATCATGAAGGCATCTTCGCGAGCTTGATGCACTCACTACGAGGCATTTCATGACAAAACAATCATACACCCAGCAACTAGACATGGCATAGAAGCTAGACATGGCAAGAACAACAACATAGCATGCACGGATCAACAACAACAAGCAAGGCAAAATTGCTAAACATGTTAGCAATCTGCCAGAAACATTTTATAGCAAAAGTAGAGCAAGATTAAGACATGCTAGAGCACTCCATAAATGCAAACAGAGGCATGGATCGATAGAGCATAACCATATTAACAAAACATCGTTACTGAACATACTCAAAAGAGGCATGGATCTCACTGTAGCAACATGAATACATGGCATAAAACTAACAGCATACAAAGACTGAAATTTCAAGTCCTGAAATCAGCAACATCTTGGAGGCTACTTTGCAAGCTTGAAACAAACAATACATGGCATATCATGAAGAATGATTGCACCACAGCAGAGATGGCATGTTGTAGCTCATAATACATGAATACATCATGCTCAAAAGAAAATCACACAAAAAGATGCAAAAATGACAAATACTAGAACATGCTCAAAAGAACATGCTCAAAAGAACATGGCAGAATTCACAGGACATGGCAGAAATAACACCAGGTTGCAATATTTAGAGCTAACAAACGACATGCTACAGGAAAATATCATGGAAACAAAAGGCACGGAATGAATATACTAATTGCATATAACAAAAGTCCCTTACTATCCATGAGCCAAAAAGGATCAGAAGATATGATGGCACCCATGTAAACATAGCAAATTTCGTTACAGATTTCAGACTTGGCAGAAAACTGGACATGGCAACAACAGCATCATGAAGGCATCTTCGCGAGCTTGATGCACTCACTACGAGGCATTTCATGACAAAACAATCATACACCCAGCAACTAGACATGGCATAGAAGCTAGACATGGCAAGAACAACAACATAGCATGCACGGATCAACAACAACAAGCTAGGCAAAATTGCTAAACATGTTAGCAATCTGCCAGAAACATTTTGTAGCAAAAGTAGAGCAAAATTAAGACATGCTAGAGCACTCCATAAATGCAAACAGAGGCATGGATGGATAGAGCATAACCATATTAACAAAACAACGTTACTGAACATACTCAAAAGAGGCATGGATCTCATTGTAGCAACATGAATACATGGCATAAAACTAACAGCAGACAAAGACTGAAATTCCAAGTCCTGAAATCAGCAACATCATGGAGGCTACTTTGCAAGCTTGAAACAAACAATACATGGCATATCATGAAGAATGATTGCACCACAGCAAAGATGGCATGTTGTAGCTCATAATACATGAATACATCATGCTCAAAAGAAAATCACACAAAAAGATGCAAAAATGACAAACAATAGAACATGCTCAAAAGAACATGGCATAATTCACAGGACATGGCAGAAATAACACCAGGTTGCAATATTTAGAGCTAACAAACGACATGCTACAGGAAAATATCATGGAAACAAAAGGCACGGAACGAATATACTAATTGCATATAACAAAAGTCCCTTACTGTCCATGAGCCAAAAAGGATCAGAAGATATGATGGCACCCATGTAAACATATCAACTTTTGCTACAGATTTCAGACTTGGCAGAAGACTGGACGTGGCAACAACAGCATCATGAAGGCATCTTCGCGAGCTTGATGCACTCACTACGAGGCATTTCATGACAAAACAATCATACACCCAGCAACTAGACATGGCATAGAAGCTAGACATGGCAAGGACAACAACATAGCATGCACGGATCAACAACAACATGCTAGGCAAAATTGCTAAACATGTTAGCAATCTGCCAGAAACATTTTATAGCAAAAGTAGAGCAAGATTAAGACATGCTAGAGCACTCCATAAATGCAAACAGAGGCATGGATCGATAGAGAATAACCATATTAACAAAACAACGTTACTGAACATACTCAAAAGAGGCATGGATCTCATTGTAGGAACATGAATACATGGCATAAAACTAACAGCAGACAAAGACTGAAATTCCAAGTCTTGAAATCAGCAACATCATGGAGGCTACTTTGCAAGCTTGAAACAAACAATACATGGCATATCATGAAGAATGATTGCACCACAGCAAAGATGGCATGTTGTAGCTCATAATACATGAATACATCATGCTCAAAAGAAAATCACACAAAAAGATGCAAAAATGACAAATAATAGAACATGCTCAAAAGAACATGCTCAAAAGAACATGGCAGAATTCACAGGACATGGCAGAAATAACACCAAGTTGCAATATTTAGAGCTAACAAACGACATGCTACAGGAAAATATCATGGAAACAAAAGGCACGGAATGAATATACTAATTGCATATAACAAAAGTCCCTTACTGTCCATGAGCCAAAAAGGATCAGAAGATATGATGGCACCCATGTAAACATAGCAAATTTCGCTACAGATTTCAGACATGGCAGAAAACTGGACATGGCAACAACAACATCATGAAGGCATCTTCGCGAGCTTGATGCACTCACTACGAGGCATTTCATGACAAAACAATCATACACCCAGCAACTAGACATGGCATAGAAGCTAGACATGGAAAGAACAACAACATAGCATGCACGGATCAACAACAACAAGCTAGGCAAAATTGCTAAACATGTTAGCAATCTGCCAGAAACATTTTGTAGCAAAAGTAAATCAAGATTAAGACATGCTAGAGCACTCCATAAATGCAAACAGAGGCATGGATCGATAGAGCATAACCATATTAACAAAACATCGTTACTGAACATACTCAAAAGAGGCATGGATCTCACTGTAGCAACATGAATACATGGCATAAAACTAACAGCATACAAAGACTGAAATTTCAAGTCCTGAAATCAGCAACATCTTGGAGGCTACTTTGCAAGCTTGAAACAAACAATACATGGCATATCATGAAGAATGATTGCACCACAGCAGAGATGGCATGTTGTAGCTCATAATACATGAATACATCATGCTCAAAAGAAAATCACACAAAAAGATGCAAAAATGACAAATAATAGAACATGCTCAAAAGAACATGCTCAAAAGAACATGGCAGAATTCACAGGACATGGCAGAAATAACACCAGGTTGCAATATTTAGAGCTAACAAACGACATGCTACAGGAAAATATCATGGAAACAAAAGGCACGGAATGAATATACTAATTGCATATAACAAAAGTCCCTTACTATCCATGAGCCAAAAAGGATCAGAAGATATGATGGCACCCATGTAAACATAGCAAATTTCGTTACAGATTTCAGACTTGGCAGAAAACTGGACATGGCAACAACAGCATCATGAAGGCATCTTCGCGAGCTTGATGCACTCACTACGAGGCATTTCATGACAAAACAATCATACACCCAGCAACTAGACATGGCATAGAAGCTAGACATGGCAAGAACAACAACATAGCATGCACGGATCAACAACAACAAGCTAGGCAAAATTGCTAAACATGTTAGCAATCTGCCAGAAACATTTTGTAGCAAAAGTAGAGCAAAATTAAGACATGCTAGAGCACTCCATAAATGCAAACAGAGGCATGGATGGATAGAGCATAACCATATTAACAAAACAACGTTACTGAACATACTCAAAAGAGGCATGGATCTCACTGTAGCAACATGAATACATGGCATAAAACTAACAGCAGACAGACTGAAATTCCAAGTCCTGAAATCAGCAACATCATGGAGGCTACTTTGCAAGCTTGAAACAAACAATACATGGCATATCATGAATAATGATTGCACCACAGCAAAGATGGCATGTTGTAGCTCATAATACATGAATACATCATGCTCAAAAGAAAATCACACAAAAAGATGCAAAAATGACAAATAATAGAACATGCTCAAAAGAACATGGCAGAATTCACAGGACATGGCAGAAATAACACCAGGTTGCAATATTTAGAGCTAACAAACGACATGCTACAGGAAAATATCATGGAAACAAAAGGCACAGAATGAATATACTAATTGCATATAACAAAAGTCCCTTACTGTCCATGAGCCAAAAAGGATCAGAAGATATGATGGCACCCATGTAAACATAGCAAATTTTGCTACAGATTTCAGACTTGACAGAAAACTGGACATGGCAACAACAGCATCATGAAGGCATCTTCGCGAGCTTGATGCACTCACTACGAGGCATTTCATGACAAAACAATCATACACCCAGCAACTAGACATGGCATAGAAGCTAGACATGGCAAGAACAACAACATAGCATGCACGGATCAACAACACCAAGCTAGGAAAAATTGCTAAACATGTTAGCAATCTGCGAGAAACATTTTATAGCAAAAGTAGAGCAAGATTAAGACGTGCTAGAGCACTCCATAAATGCAAACAGAGGCATGGATCGATAGAGAATAACCATATTAACAAAACAACGTTACTGAACATACTCAAAAGAGGCATGGATCTCATTGTAGGAACATGAATACATGGCATAAAACTAACAGCAGACAAAGACTGAAATTCCAAGTCCTGAAATCAGCAACATCATGGAGGCTACTTTGCAAGCTTGAAACAAACAATACATGGCATATCATGAAGAATGATTGCACCACAGCAAAGATGGCATGTTGTAGCTCATAATACATGAATACATCATGCTCAAAAGAAAATCACACAAAAAGATGCAAAAATGACAAATAATAGAACATGCTCAAAAGAACATGCTCAAAAGAACATGGCAGAATTCACAGGACATGGCAGAAATAACACCAAGTTGCAATATTTAGAGCTAACAAACGACATGCTACAGGAAAATATCATGGAAACAAAAGGCACGGAATGAATATACTAATTGCATATAACAAAAGTCCCTTACTGTCCATGAGCCAAAAAGGATCAGAAGATATGATGGCACCCATGTAAACATAGCAAATTTCGCTACAGATTTCAGACATGGCAGAAAACTGGACATGGCAACAACAACATCATGAAGGCATCTTCGCGAGCTTGATGCACTCACTACGAGGCATTTCATGACAAAACAATCATACACCCAGCAACTAGACATGGCATAGAAGCTAGACATGGAAAGAACAACAACATAGCATGCACGGATCAACAACAACAAGCTAGGCAAAATTGCTAAACATGTTAGCAATCTGCCAGAAACATTTTGTAGCAAAAGTAAATCAAGATTAAGACATGCTAGAGCACTCCATAAATGCAAACAAAGGCATGGATCGATAGAGCATAACCATATTAACAAAACATCGTTACTGAACATACTCAAAAGAGGCATGGATCTCACTGTAGCAACATGAATACATGGCATAAAACTAACAGCATACAAAGACTGAAATTTCAAGTCCTGAAATCAGCAACATCTTGGAGGCTACTTTGCAAGCTTGAAACAAACAATACATGGCATATCATGAAGAATGATTGCACCACAGCAGAGATGGCATGTTGTAGCTCATAATACATGAATACATCATGCTCAAAAGAAAATCACACAAAAAGATGCAAAAATGACAAATAATAGAACATGCTCAAAAGAACATGCTCAAAAGAACATGGCAGAATTCACAGGACATGGCAGAAATAACACCAGGTTGCAATATTTAGAGCTAACAAACGACATGCTACAGGAAAATATCATGGAAACAAAAGGCACGGAATGAATATACTAATTGCATATAACAAAAGTCCCTTACTATCCATGAGCCAAAAAGGATCAGAAGATATGATGGCACCCATGTAAACATAGCAAATTTCGTTACAGATTTCAGACTTGGCAGAAAACTGGACATGGCAACAACAGCATCATGAAGGCATCTTCGCGAGCTTGATGCACTCACTACGAGGCATTTCATGACAAAACAATCATACACCCAGCAACTAGACATGGCATAGAAGCTAGACATGGCAAGAACAACAACATAGCATGCACGGATCAACAACAACAAGCTAGGCAAAATTGCTAAACATGTTAGCAATCTGCCAGAAACATTTTGTAGCAAAAGTAGAGCAAAATTAAGACATGCTAGAGCACTCCATAAATGCAAACAGAGGCATGGATGGATAGAGCATAACCATATTAACAAAACAACGTTACTGAACATACTCAAAAGAGGCATGGATCTCACTGTAGCAACATGAATACATGGCATAAAACTAACAGCAGACAGACTGAAATTCCAAGTCCTGAAATCAGCAACATCATGGAGGCTACTTTGCAAGCTTGAAACAAACAATACATGGCATATCATGAATAATGATTGCACCACAGCAAAGATGGCATGTTGTAGCTCATAATACATGAATACATCATGCTCAAAAGAAAATCACACAAAAAGATGCAAAAATGACAAATAATAGAACATGCTCAAAAGAACATGGCAGAATTCACAGGACATGGCAGAAATAACACCAGGTTGCAATATTTAGAGCTAACAAACGACATGCTACAGGAAAATATCATGGAAACAAAAGGCACGGAATGAATATACTAATTGCATATAACAAAAGTCCCTTACTGTCCATGAGCCAAAAAGGATCAGAAGATATGATGGCACCCATGTAAACATAGCAAATTTTGCTACAGATTTCAGACTTGACAGAAAACTGGACATGGCAACAACAGCATCATGAAGGCATCTTCGCGAGCTTGATGCACTCACTACGAGGCATTTCATGACAAAACAATCATACACCCAGCAACTAGACATGGCATAGAAGCTAGACATGGCAAGAACAACAACATAGCATGCACGGATCAACAACACCAAGCTAGGAAAAATTGCTAAACATGTTAGCAATCTGCCAGAAACATTTTATAGCAAAAGTAGAGCAAGATTAAGACGTGCTAGAGCACTCCATAAATGCAAACAGAGGCATGGATCGATAGAGCATAACCATATTAACAAAACATCGTTACTGAACATACTCAAAAGAGGCATCGATCTCACTGTAGCAACATGAATACATGGCATAAAACTAACAGCAGACAAAGACTGAAATTTCAAGTCCTGAAATCAGCAACATCATGGAGGCTACTTTGCAAGCTTGAAACAAACAATACATGGCATATCATGAAGAATGATTGCACCACAGCAAAGATGGCATGTTGTAGCTCATAATACATGAATACATCATGCTCAAAAGAAAATCACACAAAAAGATGCAAAAATGACAAATAATAGAACATGCTCAAAAGAACATGCTCAAAAGAACATGGCAGAATTCACAGGACATGGCAGAAATAACACCAAGTTGCAATATTTAGAGCTAACAAACGACATGCTACAGGAAAATATCATGGAAACAAAAGGCACGGAATGAATATACTAATTGCATATAACAAAAGTCCCTTACTGTCCATGAGCCAAAAAGGATCAGAAGATATGATGGCACCCATGTAAACATAGCAAATTTCGCTACAGATTTCAGACATGGCAGAAAACTGGACATGGCAACAACAACATCATGAAGGCATCTTCGCGAGCTTGATGCACTCACTACGAGGCATTTCATGACAAAACAATCATACACCCAGCAACTAGACATGGCATAGAAGCTAGACATGGAAAGAACAACAACATAGCATGCACGGATCAACAACAACAAGCTAGGCAAAATTGCTAAACATGTTAGCAATCTGCCAGAAACATTTTGTAGCAAAAGTAAATCAAGATTAAGACATGCTAGAGCACTCCATAAATGCAAACAAAGGCATGGATCGATAGAGCATAACCATATTAACAAAACATCGTTACTGAACATACTCAAAAGAGGCATGGATCTCACTGTAGCAACATGAATACATGGCATAAAACTAACAGCATACAAAGACTGAAATTTCAAGTCCTGAAATCAGCAACATCTTGGAGGCTACTTTGCAAGCTTGAAACAAACAATACATGGCATATCATGAAGAATGATTGCACCACAGCAGAGATGGCATGTTGTAGCTCATAATACATGAATACATCATGCTCAAAAGAAAATCACACAAAAAGATGCAAAAATGACAAATAATAGAACATGCTCAAAAGAACATGCTCAAAAGAACATGGCAGAATTCACAGGACATGGCAGAAATAACACCAGGTTGCAATATTTAGAGCTAACAAACGACATGCTACAGGAAAATATCATGGAAACAAAAGGCACGGAATGAATATACTAATTGCATATAACAAAAGTCCCTTACTATCCATGAGCCAAAAAGGATCAGAAGATATGATGGCACCCATGTAAACATAGCAAATTTCGTTACAGATTTCAGACTTGGCAGAAAACTGGACATGGCAACAACAGCATCATGAAGGCATCTTCGCGAGCTTGATGCACTCACTACGAGGCATTTCATGACAAAACAATCATACACCCAGCAACTAGACATGGCATAGAAGCTAGACATGGCAAGAACAACAACATAGCATGCACGGATCAACAACAACAAGCTAGGCAAAATTGCTAAACATGTTAGCAATCTGCCAGAAACATTTTGTAGCAAAAGTAGAGCAAAATTAAGACATGCTAGAGCACTCCATAAATGCAAACAGAGGCATGGATGGATAGAGCATAACCATATTAACAAAACAACGTTACTGAACATACTCAAAAGAGGCATGGATCTCACTGTAGCAACATGAATACATGGCATAAAACTAACAGCAGACAGACTGAAATTCCAAGTCCTGAAATCAGCAACATCATGGAGGCTACTTTGCAAGCTTGAAACAAACAATACATGGCATATCATGAATAATGATTGCACCACAGCAAAGATGGCATGTTGTAGCTCATAATACATGAATACATCATGCTCAAAAGAAAATCACACAAAAAGATGCAAAAATGACAAATAATAGAACATGCTCAAAAGAACATGGCAGAATTCACAGGACATGGCAGAAATAACACCAGGTTGCAATATTTAGAGCTAACAAACGACATGCTACAGGAAAATATCATGGAAACAAAAGGCACGGAATGAATATACTAATTGCATATAACAAAAGTCCCTTACTGTCCATGAGCCAAAAAGGATCAGAAGATATGATGGCACCCATGTAAACATAGCAAATTTTGCTACAGATTTCAGACTTGACAGAAAACTGGACATGGCAACAACAGCATCATGAAGGCATCTTCGCGAGCTTGATGCACTCACTACGAGGCATTTCATGACAAAACAATCATACACCCAGCAACTAGACATGGCATAGAAGCTAGACATGGCAAGAACAACAACATAGCATGCACGGATCAACAACACCAAGCTAGGAAAAATTGCTAAACATGTTAGCAATCTGCCAGAAACATTTTATAGCAAAAGTAGAGCAAGATTAAGACGTGCTAGAGCACTCCATAAATGCAAACAGAGGCATGGATCGATAGAGCATAACCATATTAACAAAACATCGTTACTGAACATACTCAAAAGAGGCATCGATCTCACTGTAGCAACATGAATACATGGCATAAAACTAACAGCAGACAAAGACTGAAATTTCAAGTCCTGAAATCAGCAACATCATGGAGGCTACTTTGCAAGCTTGAAACAAACAATACATGGCATATCATTAAGAATGATTGCACCATAGCAAAGATGGCATGTTGTAGCTCATAATACATGAATACATCATGCTCAAAAGAAAATCACACAAAAAGATGAAAAAATGACAAATAATAGAACATGCTCAAAAGAACATGCTCAAAAGAACATGGCAGAATTCACAGGACATGGCAGAAATAACACCAGGTTGCAATATTTGGAGCTAACAAACGACATGCTACAGGAAAATATCATGGAAACAAAAGGCGCGGAATGAATATACTAATTGCATATAACAAAAGTCCCTTACTGTCCATGAGCCAAAAAGGATCAGAAGATATGATGGCACCCATGTAAACATAGCAAATTTCGTTACAGATTTCAGACTTGGCAGAAAACTGGACATGGCAACAACAGCATCATGAAGGCATCTTCGCGAGCTTGATGCACTCACTACGAGGCATTTCATGACAAAACAATCATACACCCAGCAACTAGACATGGCATAGAAGCTAGACATGGCAAGAACAACAACATAGCATGCACGGATCAACAACAACAAGCAAGGCAAAATTGCTAAACATGTTAGCAATCTGCCAGAAACATTTTATAGCAAAAGTAGAGGAAGATTAAGACATGCTAGAGCACTCCATAAATGCAAACAGAGGCATGGATCGATAGAGCATAACCATATTAACAAAACATCGTTACTGAACATACTCAAAAGAGGCATGGATCTCACTGTAGCAACATGAATACATGGCATAAAACTAACAGCATACAAAGACTGAAATTTCAAGTCCTCAAATCAGCAACATCTTGGAGGCTACTTTGCAAGCTTGAAACAAACAATACATGGCATATCATGAAGAATGATTGCACCACAGCAGAGATGGCATGTTGTAGCTCATAATACATGAATACATCATGCGCAAAAGAAAATCACACAAAAAGATGCAAAAATGACAAATAATAGAACATGCTCAAAAGAACATGCTCAAAAGAACATGGCAGAATTCACAGGACATGGCAGAAATAACACCAGGTTGCAATATTTGGAGCTAACAAACGACATGCTACAGGAAAATATCATGGAAACAAAATGCACGGAATGAATATACTAATTGCATATAACAAAAGTCCCTTACTATCCATGAGCCAAAAAGGATCAGAAGATATGATGGCACCCATGTAAACATAGCAAATTTCGTTACAGATTTCAGACTTGGCAGAAAACTGGACATGGCAACAACAGCATCATGAAGGCATCTTCGCGAGCTTGATGCACTCACTACGAGGCATTTCATGACAAAACAATCATACACCCAGCAACTAGACATGGCATAGAAGCTAGACATGGCAAGAACAACAACATAGCATGCACGGATCAACAACAACAAGCTAGGCAAAATTGCTAAACATGTTAGCAATCTTCCAGAAACATTTTGTAGCAAAAGTAGAGCAAAATTAAGACATGCTAGAGCACTCCATAAATGCAAACAGAGGCATGGATGGATAGAGCATAACCATATTAACAAAACAACATAGCATGCACGGATCAACAACAACAAGCTAGGCAAAATTGCTAAACATGTTAGCAATCTTCCAGAAACATTTTGTAGCAAAAGTAGAGCAAAATTAAGACATGCTAGAGCACTCCATAAATGCAAACAGAGGCATGGATGGATAGAGCATAACCATATTAACAAAACAACGTTACTGAACATACTCAAAAGAGGCATGGATCTCATTGTAGCAACATGAATACATGGCATAAAACTAACAGCAGACAAAGACTGAAATTCCAAGTCCTGAAATTAGCAACATCATGGAGGCTACTTTGCAAACTTGAAACAAACAATACATGGCATATCATGAAGAATGATTGCACCACAGCAAAGATGGCATGTTGTAGCTCATAATACATGAATACATCATGCTCAAAAGAAAATCACACAAAAAGATGCAAAAATGACAAACAATAGAACATGCTCAAAAGAACATGGCATAATTCACAGGACATGGCAGAAATAACACCAGGTTGCAATATTTAGAGCTAACAAACGACATGCTACAGGAAAATATCATGGAAACAAAAGGCACGGAATGAATATACTAATTGCATATAACAAAAGTCCCTTACTGTCCATGAGCCAAAAAGGATCAGAAGATATGATGGCACCCATGTAAACATATCAACTTTCGCTACAGATTTCAGACTTGGCAGAAGACTGGACGTGGCAACAACAGCATCATGAAGGCATCTTCGCGAGCTTGATGCACTCACTACGAGGAATTTCATGACAAAACAATCATACACCCAGCAACTAGACATGGCATAGAAGCTAGACATGGCAAGAACAACAACATAGCATGCACGGATCAACAACAACATGCTAGGCAAAATTGCTAAACATGTTAGCAATCTGCCAGAAACATTTTATAGCAAAAGTAGAGCAAGATTAAGACATGCTAGAGCACTCCATAAATGCAAACAGAGGCATGGATCGATAGAGCATAACCATATTAACAAAACAACGTTACTGAACATACTCAAAAGAGGCATGGATCTCATTGTAGGAACATGAATACATGGCATAAAACTAACAGCAGACAAAGACTGAAATTCCAAGTCCTGAAATCAGCAACATCATGGAGGCTACTTTGCAAGCTTGAAACAAACAATACATGGCATATCATGAAGAATGATTGCACCACAGCAAAGATGGCATGTTGTAGCTCATAATACATGAATACATCATGCTCAAAAGAAAATCACACAAAAAGATGCAAAAATGAAAAATAATAGAACATGCTCAAAAGAACATGCTCAAAAGAACATGGCAGAATTCACAGGACATGGCAGAAATAACACCAAGTTGCAATATTTAGAGCTAACAAACGACATGCTACAGGAAAATATCATGGTAACAAAAGGCACGGAATGAATATACTAATTGCATATAACAAAAGTCCCTTACTGTCCATGAGCCAAAAAGGATCAGAAGATATGATGGCACCCATGTAAACATAGCAAATTTCGCTACAGATTTCAGACATGGCAGAAAACTGGACATGGCAACAACAACATCATGAAGGCATCTTCGCGAGCTTGATGCACTCACTACGAGGCATTTCATGACAAAACAATCATACACCCAGCAACTAGACATGGCATAGAAGCTAGACATGGAAAGAACAACAACATAGCATGCACGGATCAACAACAACAAGCTAGGCAAAATTGCTAAACATGTTAGCAATCTGCCAGAAACATTTTGTAGCAAAAGTAGATCAAGATTAAGACATGCTAGAGCACTCCATAAATGCAAAGAGAGGCATGGATCGATAGAGCATAACCATATTAACAAAACAACGTTACTGAACATACTCAAAAGAGGCATGGATCTCACTGTAGCAACATGAATACATGGCATAAAACTAACAGCAGACAAAGACTGAAATTCCATGTCCTGAAATCAGCAACATCATGGAGGCTACTTTGCAAGCTTGAAACAAACAATACATGGCATATCATGAAGAATGATTGCACCACAGCAAAGATGGCATGTTGTAGCTCATAATACATGAATACATCATGCTCAAAAGAAAATCACACAAAAAGATGCAAAAATGACAAATAATAGAACATGCTCAGAAGAACATGCTCAAAAGAACATGGCAGAATTCACAGGACATGGCAGAAATAACACCAGGTTGCAATATTTAGAGCTAACAAACGACATGCTACAGGAAAATATCATGGAAACAAAAGGCATGGAATGAATATACTAATTGCATATAACAAAAGTTCCTTACTGTCCATGAGCCAAAAAGGATCAGAAGATATGATGGCACCCATGTAAACATAGCAAATTTCGCTACACATTTCAGACTTGGCAGAAAACTGGACATGGCAACAACAGCATCATGAAGGCATCTTCGCGAGCTTGATGCACTCACTACGAGGCATTTCATGACAAAACAATCATACACCCAGCAACTAGACATGGCATAGAAGTTAGACATGGCAAGAACAACAACATAGCATGCACGGATCAACAACAACAAGCAAGGCAAAATTGCTGTACATGTTAGCAATCTGCCAGAAACATTTTGTAGCAAAAGTAGAGCAAGATTAAGACATGCTAGAGCACTCCATAAATGCAAACAAAGGCATGGATCGATAGAGCATAACCATATTAACAAAACGACGTTGCTGAATATACTCAAAAGAGGCATGGATCTCACTGTAGCAACATGAATACATGGCATAAAACTAACAGCAGACAAAGACTGAAATTCCAAGTCCTGAAATCAGCAACATCATGGAGGCTACTTTGCAAGCTTGAAACAAACAATACATGGCATATCATGAAGAATGATTGCACCACAGCAAAGATGGCATGTTGTAGCTCATAATACATGAATACATCATGCTCAAAATAAAATCACACAAAAAGATGCAAAACTGACAAATAATAGAACATGCTCAAAAGAACATGCTCAAAAGAACATGGCAGAATTCACAGGACATGGCAGAAATAACACCAGGTTGCAATATTTAGAGCTAACAAACGACATGCTACAGTAAAATATCATGGAAACAAAAGGCACGGAATGAATATACTAATTGCATATAGCAAAAGTCCCTTACTGTCCATGAGCCAAAAAGGATCAGAAGATATGATGGCACCCATGTAAACATAGCAAATTTCGCTACAGATTTCAGACTTGGCAGAAAACTGGACATGGCTACAACAGCATCATGAAGGCATCTTCGCGAGCTTGATGCACTCACTACGAGGAATTTCATGACAAAACAATCATACACCCAGCAACTAGACATGGCATAAAAGCTAGACATGGAAAGAAAAACAACATAGCATGCACGGATCAACAACAACAAGCTAGGAAAAATTGCTAAACATGTTAGCAATCTGCCAGAAACATTTTGTAGAAAAAGTAGAGCAAGATTAAGACATGCTAGAGCACTCCATAAATGCAAACAGAGGCATGGATCGATAGAGCATAACCATATTAACAAAACAACGTTACTGAACATACTCAAAAGAGGCATGGATCTCACTGTAGAAACATGAATACATGGCATAAAACTAACAGCAGGCAAAGACTGAAATTCCAAGTCCTGAAATCAGCAACATCATGGAGGCTACTTTGCAAGCTTGAAACAAACAATACATGGCATATCATGAAGAATGATTGCACCACAGCAAAGATGGCATGTTGTAGCTCATAATACATGAATACATCATGGTCAAAATAAAATCACACAAAAAGATGCAAAAATGACAAATAATAGAACATGCTCAAAAGAACATGCTCAAAAGAACATGGCAGAATTCACAGGACATGGCAGAAATAACACCAGGTTGCAATATTTAGAGCTAACAAACGACATGCTACAGGAAAATATCATGGAAACAAAAGGCACGGAATGAATATACTAATTGCATATAACAAAAGTCCCTTACTGTCCATGAGCCAAAAAGGATCAGAAGATATGATGGCACCCATGTAAACATAGCAAATTTCGCTACAGATTTCAGACTTGGCAGAAGACTGGACATGGCAACAACAGCATCATGAAGGCATCTTTGCGAGCTTGATGCACTCACTACGAGGCATTTCATGACAAAACAATCATACACCCAACAACTAGACATGGCATAGAAGCTAGACATGGCAAGAACAACAACATATCATGCACGGATCAACAACAACAAGCTAGGCAAAATTGCTAAACATGTTAGCAATCTGCCAGAAACATTTTGTAGCAAAAGTAGAGCAAGATTAAGACATGCTAGAGCACTCCATAAATGCAAACAGAGGCATGGATCGATAGAGCATAAGCATATTAACAAAACAACATTACTGAACATACTCAAAAGAGGCATGGATTTCACTGTAGCAACATGAATACATGGCATAAAACTAACAGCAGACAAAGACTGAAATTCCAACTCCTGAAATCAACAACATTATGGAGGCTACTTTGCAAGCTTGAAACAAACAATACATGGCATATCATGAAGAATGATTGCACCACAGCAAAGATGGCATGTTGTAGCTCATAATACATGAATACATCATGCTCAAAAGAAAATCACACAAAAAGATGCAAAAAAGACAAATAATAGAATATGCTCAAAAGAACATGGCAGAATTCACAGGACATGGCAGAAATAACACCAGGTTGCAATATTTAGAGCTAACAAACGACATGCTACAGGAAAATATCATGGAAACAAAAGGCACGGAATGAATATACTAATTGCATACAACAAAAAGTCCCTGACTGTCCATGAGCCAAAAAGGATCAGAAGATATGATGGCACCCATGTAAACATAGCAAATTTCGCTACAGATTTCAGACTTGGCAGAAAACTGGACATGTCAACAACAGCATCATGAAGGCATCTTCGCGAGCTTGATGCACTCACTACGAGGCATTTCATGACAAAACAATCATACACCCAACAAGTAGACATGGCATAGAAGCTAGACATGGAAAGAACAACAACATAGCATGCACGGATCAACAACAACTAGCTAGGCAAAATTGCTGAACATGTTAGCAATCTGCCAGAAACATTTTGTAGCAAAAGTAGAGCAAGATTAAGACATGCTAGAGCACTCCATAAATGCAAACAGAGGCATGGATCGATAGAGCATAACCATATTAACAAAACAACGTTACTGAACATACTCAAAAGAGGCATGGATCTCACTGTAGCAACATGAATACATGGCATAAAACTAACAGCAGACAAAGACTGAAATTCCAAGTCCTGAAATCAGCAACATCATGGAGGCTACTTTGCAAGCTTGAAACAAACAATACATGGCATATCATGAAGAATGATTGCACCACAGCAAAGATGGCATGTTGTAGCTCATAATACATGAATACATCTTGCTCAAAATAAAATCACACAAAAAGATGCAAAAATGACAAATAATAGAACATGCTCAAAAGAACATGGCAGAATTCACTGGACATGGCAGAAATAACACCAGGTTGCAATATTTAGAGCTAACAAACGACATGCTACAGGAAAATATCATGGAAACAAAAGGCACGGAATGAATATACTAATTACATATAACAAAATCCCTTACTGTCCATGAGCCAAAAAGGATCAGAAGATATGATGGCACCCATGTAAACATAGCAAATTTCGCTACAGATTTCAGACTTGGCAGAAAACTGGACATGGCAACAACAGCATCATGAAGGCATCTTCGCGAGCTTGATGCACTCACTACGAGGCATTTCATGACAAAACAATCATACACCCAGCAACTAGACATGGCATAGAAGCTAGACATGGCAAGAACAACAACATAGCATGCACGGATCAACAACAACAAGCTAGGCAAAATTGCTAAACATGTTAGCAATCTGCTAGAAACATTTTGTAGCAAAAGTAGAGCAAGATTAAGACATGCTAGAGCACTCCATAAATGCAAACAGAGGCATGGATCGATAGAGCATAACCATATTAACAAAACAACGTTACTGAACATACTCAAAAGAGGCATGGATCTCACTGTAGCAACATGAATACATGGCATAAAACTAACAGCAGACAAAGACTGAAATTCCAAGTCCTGAAATCAGCAACATCATGGAGGCTACTTTGCAAGCTTGAAACAAACAATACATGGCATATCATGAAGAATGATTGCACCACAGCAAAGATGGCATGTTGTAGCTCATAATACATGAATACATCATGCTCAAAAGAAAATCACACAAAAAGATGCAAAAATGACAAATAATAGAACATGCTCAAAAGAACATGCTCAAAAGAACATGGCAGAAATCACAGGACATGGCAGAAATAACACCAGGTTGCAATATTTAGAGCTAACAAACGACATGCTACAGGAAAATATCATGGAAACAAAAGGCACGGAATGAATATACTAATTGCATATAACAAAAGTCCCTTACTGTCCATGAGCCAAAAAGGATCAGAAGATATGATGGCACCCATGTAAACATAGCAAATTTCGCTACAGATTTCAGACTTGGCAGAAAACTGGACATGGCAACAACAACATCATGAAGGCATCTTCGCGAGCTTGATGCACTCACTACGAGGCATTTCATGACAAAACAATCATACACCCAGCAACTAGACATGGCATAGAAGCTAGACATGGAAAGAACAACAACATAGCATGCACGGATCAACAACAACAAGCTAGGCAAAATTGCTAAACATGTTAGCAATCTGCCAGAAACATTTTGTAGCAAAAGTAGATCAAGATTAAGACATGCTAGAGCACTCCATAAATGCAAACAGAGGCATGGATCGATAGAGCATAACCATATTAACAAAACAACGTTACTGAACATACTCAAAAGAGGCATGGATCTCACTGTAGCAACATGAATACATGGCATAAAACTAACAGCAGACAAAGACTGAAATTCCAAGTCCTGAAATCAGCAACATCATGGAGGCTACTTTGCAAGCTTGAAACAAACAATACATGGCATATCATGAAGAATGATTGCACCACAGCAAAGATGGCATGTTGTAGCTCATAATACATGAATACATCATGCTCAAAAGAAAATCACACAAAAAGATGCAAAAATGACAAATAATAGAACATGCTCAAAAGAACATGGCAGAAATCACAGGACATGGCAGAAATAACACCAGGTTGCAATATTTAGAGCTAACAAACGACATGCTACAGGAAAATATCATGGAAACAAAAGGCACGGAATGAATATACTAATTGCATATAACAAAAGTCCCTTACTGTCCATGAGCCAAAAAGGATCAGAAGATATGATGGCACCCATGTAAACATAGCAAATTTCGCTACAGATTTCAGACTTGGCAGAAAACTGGACATGGCAACAACAACATCATGAAGGCATCTTCGCGAGCTTGACGCACTCACTACGAGGCATTTCATGACAAAACAATCATACACCCAGCAACTAGACATGACATAGAAGCTAGACATGGAAAGAACAACAACATAGCATGCACGGATCAACAACAACAAGCTAGGTAAAATTGCTAAACATGTTAGCAATCTGCCAGAAACATTTTGTAGCAAAAGTAGATCAAGATTAAGACATGCTAGAGCACTCCATAAATGCAACCAGAGGCATGGATCGATAGAGCATAACCATATTAACAAAACAACGTTACTGAACATACTCAAAAGAGGCATGGATCTCACTGTAGCAACATGAATACATGGCATAAAACTAACAACAGACAAAGACTGAAATTCCAAGTCCTGAAATCAGCAACATCATGGAGGCTACTTTGCAAGCTTGAAACAAACAATACATGGCATATCATGAATAATGATTGCACCACAGCAAAGATGGCATGTTGTAGCTCATAATACATGAATACATCATGCTCAAAAGAAAATCACACAAAAAGATGCAAAAATGACAAATAATAGAACATGCTCAAAAGAACATGCTCAGAAGAACATGGCAGAATTCACAGGACATGGCAGAAATAACACCAGGTTGCAATATTTAGAGCTAACAAATGACATGCTACAGGAAAATATCATGGAAACAAAAGGCATGGAATGAATATACTAATTGCATATAAAAAAAGTTCCTTACTGTCCATGAGCCAAAAAGGATCAGAAGATATGATGGCACCCATGTAAACATAGCAAATTTCGCTACACATTTCAGACTTGGCAGAAAACTGGACATGGCAACAACAGCATCATGAAGGCATCTTCGCGAGCTTGATGCACTCACTACGAGGCATTTCATGACAAAAAAATCATACACCCAGCAACTAGACATGGCATAGAAGCTAGACTTGGCAAGAACAACAACATAGCATGCACGGATCAACAACAACAAGCTAAGCAAAATTGCTGTACATGTTAGCAATCTGCCAGAAACATTTTGTAGCAAAAGTAGAGCAAGATTAAAACATGCTAGAGCACTCCATAAATGCAAACAGAGGCATGGATCGATAGAGCATAACCATATTAACCAAACAACGTTGCTGAACATACTCAAAAGAGGCATGGATCTCACTGTAGCAACATGAATACATGGCATAAAACTAACAGCAGACAAAGACTGAAATTCCAAGTCCTGAAATCAGCAACATCATGGAGGCTACTTTGCAAGCTTGAAACAAACAATACATGGCATATCATGAAGAATGATTGCACCACAGCAAAGATGGCATGTTGTAGCTCATAATACATGAATACATCATGCTCAAAATAAAATCACACAAAAAGATGCAAAACTGACAAATAATAGAACATGCTCAAAAGAACATGCTCAAAAGAACATGCTCAAAAGAACATGGCAGAATTCATAGGACATGCCAGAAATAACACCAGGTTGCAATATTTAGAGCTAACAAACGACATGCTACAGGAAAATATCATGGAAACAAAAGGCACGGAAAGAATATACTAATTGCATATAACAAAAGTCCCTTACTGTCCATGAGCCAAAAAGGATCAGAAGATATGATGGCACCCATGTAAACATAGCAAATTTCGCTACAGATTTCAGACTTGGCAGAAAACTGGACATGGCTACAACAGCATCATGAAGGCATTTTCACGAGCTTGATGCACTCACTACGAGGAATTTCATGACAAAACAATCATACACCCAGCAACTAGACATGGCATAGAAGCTAGACATGGCAAGAACAACAACATAGCATGCACGGATCAACAACAACAAGCTAGGCAAAATTGCTAAACATGTTAGCAATCTGCCAGAAACATTTTGTAGCAAAAGTAGAGCAAGATTAAGACATGCTAGAGCACTCCATAAATGCAAACAGAGGCATGGATCGATAGAGCATAACCATATTAACAAAACAACGTTATTGAACATACTCAAAAGAGGCATGGATCTCACTGTAGCAACATGAATACATGGCATAAAACTAACAGCAGGCAAAGACTGAAATTCCAAGTCCTGAAATCAGCAACATCATGGAGGCTACTTTGCAAGTTTGAAACAAACAATACATTGCATATCATGAAGAATGATTGCACCACAGCAAAGATGGCATGTTGTAGCTCATAATACATGAATACATCATGCTCAAAAGAAAATCACACAAAAAGATGCAAAAATGACAAATAATAGAACATGCTCAAAAGAACATGCTCAAAAGAACATGGCAGAATTCACAGGACATGGCAGAAATAACACCAGGTTGCAATATTTAGAGCTAACAAACGACATGCTACAGGAAAATATCATGGAAACAAAAGGCACGGAATGAATATACTAATTGCATATAACCAAAGTCCCTTACTGTCCATGAGCCAAAAAGGATCAGAAGATATGATGGCACCCATGTAAACATAGCAAATTTCGCTACAGATTTCAGACTTGGCAGAAAACTGGACATGGCAACAACAGCATCATGAAGGCATCTTCGCGAGCTTGATGCACTCACTACGAGGCATTTCATGACAAAACAATCATACACCCAGCAACTAGACATGGCATAGAAGCTAGACATGGCAAGAACAACAACATAGAATGCACGGATCAACAACAACAAGCTAGGCAAAATTGCTAAACATGTTAGCAATCTGCCAGAAACATTTTATAGCAAAAGTAGAGCAAGATTAAGACATGCTAGAGCACTCCATAAATGCAAACAGAGGCATGGATCGATAGAGCACAACCATATTAACAAAACATCGTTACTGAACATACTCAAAAGAGGCATGGATCTCACTGTAGCAACATGAATACATGGCATAAAACTAACAGCAGACAAAGACTGAAATTTCAAGTCCTGAAATCAGCAACATCATGGAGGCTACTTTGCAAGCTTGAAACAAACAATACATGGCATATCATGAAGAATGATTGCACCACAGCAAAGATGGCATGTTGTAGCTCATAATACATGAATACATCATGGTCAAAATAAAATCACACAAAAAGATGCAAAAATGACAAATAATAGAACATGCTCAAAAGAACATGCTCAAAACAACATGGCAGAATTCACAGGACATGGCAGAAATAACACCAGGTTGCAATATTTAGAGCTAACAAACGACATGCTACAGGAAAATATCATGGAAACAAAAGGCACGGAATGAATATACTAATTGCATATAACAAAAGTCCCTTACTGTCCATGAGCCAAAAAGGATCAGAAGATATGATGGCACCCATGTAAACATAGCAAATTTCGCTACAGATTTCAGACTTGGCAGAAGACTGGACATGGCAACAACAGCATCATGAAGGCATCTTTGCGAGCTTGATGCACTCACTACGAGGCATTTCATGACAAAACAATCATACACCCAGCAACTAGACATGGCATAGAAGCTAGAGATGGCAAGAACAACAACATATCATGCACGGATCAACAACAACAAGCTAGGCAAAATTGCTAAACATGTTAGCAATCTGACAGAAACATTTTGTAGCAAAAGTAGAGCAAGATTAAGACATGCTAGAGCACTCCATAAATGCAAACAGAGGCATGGATCGATAGAGCATAAGCATATTAACAAAACAACATTACTGAACATACTCAAAAGAGGCATGGATTTCACTGTAGCAACATGAATACATGGCATAAAACTAACATCAGACAAAGACTGAAATTCCAACTCCTGAAATCAACAACATCATGGAGGCTACTTTGCAAGCTTGAAACAAACAATACATGGCATATCATGAAGAATGATTGCACCACAGCAAAGATGGCATGTTGTAGCTCATAATACATGAATACATCATGCTCAAAAGAAAATCACACAAAAAGATGCAAAAAAGACAAATAATAGAATATGCTCAAAAGAACATGGCAGAATTCACAGGACATGGCAGAAATAACACCAGGTTGCAATATTTAGAGCTAACAAACGACATGCTACAGGAAAATATCATGGAAACAAAAGGCACGGAATGAATATACTAATTGCATATAACAAAAAGTCCCTGACTGTCCATGAGCCAAAAAGGATCAGAAGATATGATGGCACCCATGTAAACATAGCAAATTTCGCTACAGATTTCCGACTTGGCAGAAAACTGGACATGTCAACAACAGCATCATGAAGGCATCTTCGCGAGCTTGATGCACTCACTACGAGGCATTTCATGACAAAACAATCATACACCCAACAAGTAGACATGGCATAGAAGCTAGACATGGAAAGAACAACAACATAGCATGCACGGATCAACAACAACTAGCTAGGCAAAATTGCTGAACATGTTAGCAATCTGCCAGAAACATTTTGTAGCAAAAGTAGAGCAAGATTAAGACATGCTAGAGCACTCCATAAATGCAAACAGAGGCATGGATCGATAGAGCATAACCATATTAACAAAACAACGTTACTGAACATACTCAAAATAGGCATGGATCTCACTGTAGCAACATGAATAAATGGCATAAAACTAACAGCAGACAAAGACTGAAATTCCAAGTCCTGAAATCAGCAACATCATGGAGGCTACTTTGCAAGCTTGAAACAAACAATACATGGCATATCATGAAGAATGATTGCACCACAGCAAAGATGGCATGTTGTAGCTCATAATACATGAATACATCTTGCTCAAAATAAAATCACACAAAAAGATGCAAAAATGACAAATAATAGAACATGCTCAAAAGAACATGGCAGAATTCACTGGACATGGCAGAAATAACACCAGGTTGCAATATTTAGAGCTAACAAACGACATGCTACAGGAAAATATCATGGAAACAAAAGGCACGGAATGAATATACTAATTACATATAACAAAAGTCCCTTACTGTCCATGAGCCAAAAAGGATCAGAAGATATGATGGCACCCATGTAAACATAGCAAATTTCGCTACAGATTTCAGACTTGGCAGAAGACTGGACATGGCAACAACAGCATCATGAAGGCATCTTTGCGAGCTTGATGCACTCACTACGAGGCATTTCATGACAAAACAATCATACACCCAGCAACTAGACATGGCATAGAAGCTAGACATGGCAAGAACAACAACATATCATGCACGGATCAACAACAACAAGCTAGGCAAAATTGCTAAACATGTTAGCAATCTGACAGAAACATTTTGTAGCAAAAGTAGAGCAAGATTAAGACATGCTAGAGCACTCCATAAATGCAAACAGAGGCATGGATCGATAGAGCATAAGCATATTAACAAAACAACATTACTGAACATACTCAAAAGAGGCATGGATTTCACTGTAGCAACATGAATACATGGCATAAAACTAACATCAGACAAAGACTGAAATTCCAACTCCTGAAATCAACAACATCATGGAGGCTACTTTGCAAGCTTGAAACAAACAATACATGGCATATCATGAAGAATGATTGCACCACAGCAAAGATGGCATGTTGTAGCTCATAATACATGAATACATCATGCTCAAAAGAAAATCACACAAAAAGATGCAAAAAAGACAAATAATAGAATATGCTCAAAAGAACATGGCAGAATTCACAGGACATGGCAGAAATAACACCAGGTTGCAATATTTAGAGCTAACAAACGACATGCTACAGGAAAATATCATGGAAACAAAAGGCACGGAATGAATATACTAATTGCATATAACAAAAAGTCCCTGACTGTCCATGAGCCAAAAAGGATCAGAAGATATGATGGCACCCATGTAAACATAGCAAATTTCGCTACAGATTTCCGACTTGGCAGAAAACTGGACATGTCAACAACAGCATCATGAAGGCATCTTCGCGAGCTTGATGCACTCACTACGAGGCATTTCATGACAAAACAATCATACACCCAACAAGTAGACATGGCATAGAAGCTAGACATGGAAAGAACAACAACATAGCATGCACGGATCAACAACAACTAGCTAGGCAAAATTGCTGAACATGTTAGCAATCTGCCAGAAACATTTTGTAGCAAAAGTAGAGCAAGATTAAGACATGCTAGAGCACTCCATAAATGCAAACAGAGGCATGGATCGATAGAGCATAACCATATTAACAAAACAACGTTACTGAACATACTCAAAATAGGCATGGATCTCACTGTAGCAACATGAATAAATGGCATAAAACTAACAGCAGACAAAGACTGAAATTCCAAGTCCTGAAATCAGCAACATCATGGAGGCTACTTTGCAAGCTTGAAACAAACAATACATGGCATATCATGAAGAATGATTGCACCACAGCAAAGATGGCATGTTGTAGCTCATAATACATGAATACATCTTGCTCAAAATAAAATCACACAAAAAGATGCAAAAATGACAAATAATAGAACATGCTCAAAAGAACATGGCAGAATTCACTGGACATGGCAGAAATAACACCAGGTTGCAATATTTAGAGCTAACAAACGACATGCTACAGGAAAATATCATGGAAACAAAAGGCACGGAATGAATATACTAATTACATATAACAAAAGTCCCTTACTGTCCATGAGCCAAAAAGGATCAGAAGATATGATGGCACCCATGTAAACATAGCAAATTTCGCTACAGATTTCAGACTTGGCAGAAGACTGGACATGGCAACAACAGCATCATGAAGGCATCTTTGCGAGCTTGATGCACTCACTACGAGGCATTTCATGACAAAACAATCATACACCCAGCAACTAGACATGGCATAGAAGCTAGACATGGCAAGAACAACAACATATCATGCACGGATCAACAACAACAAGCTAGGCAAAATTGCTAAACATGTTAGCAATCTGCCAGAAACATTTTGTAGCAAAAGTAGAGCAAGATTAAGACATGCTAGAGCACTCCATAAATGCAAACAGAGGCATGGATCGATAGAGCATAAGCATATTAACAAAACAACATTACTGAACATACTCAAAAGAGGCATGGATTTCACTGTAGCAACATGAATACATGGCATAAAACTAACAGCAGACAAAGACTGAAATTCCAACTCCTGAAATCAACAACATCATGGAGGCTACTTTGCAAGCTTGAAACAAACAATACATGGCATATCATGAAGAATGATTGCACCACAGCAAAGATGGCATGTTGTAGCTCATAATACATGAATACATCATGCTCAAAAGAAAATCACACAAAAAGATGCAAAAAAGACAAATAATAGAATATGCTCAAAAGAACATGGCAGAATTCACAGGACATGGCAGAAATAACACCAGGTTGCAATATTTAGAGCTAACAAACGACATGCTACAGGAAAATATCATGGAAACAAAAGGCACGGAATGAATATACTAATTGCATATAACAAAAAGTCCCTGACTGTCCATAAGCCAAAAAGGATCAGAAGATATGATGGCACCCATGTAAACATAGCAAATTTCGCTACAGATTTCAGACTTGGCAGAAAACTGGACATGTCAACAACAGCATCATGAAGGCATCTTCGCGAGCTTGATGCACTCACTACGAGGCATTTCATGACAAAACAATCATACACCCAACAAGTAGACATGGCATAGAAGCTAGACATGGAAAGAACAACAACATAGCATGCACGGATCAACAACAACTAGCTAGGCAAAATTGCTGAACATGTTAGCAATCTGCCAGAAACATTTTGTAGCAAAAGTAGAGCAAGATTAAGACATGCTAGAGCACTCCATAAATGCAAACAGAGGCATGGATTGATAGAGCATAACCATATTAACAAAACAACGTTACTGAACATACTCAAAAGAGGCATGGATCTCACTGTAGCAACATGAATAAATGGCATAAAACTAACAGCAGACAAAGACTGAAATTCCAAGTCCTGAAATCAGCAACATCATGGAGGCTACTTTGCAAGCTTGAAACAAACAATACATGGCATATCATGAAGAATGATTGCACCACAACAAAGATGGCATGTTGTAGCTCATAATACATGAATACATCATGCTCAAAAGAAAATCACACAAAAAGATGCAAAAATGACAAATAATAGAACATGCTCAAAAGAACATGGCAGAATTCACTGGACATGGCAGAAATAACACCAGGTTGCAATATTTAGAGCTAACAAACGACATGCTACAGGAAAATTTCATGGAAACAAAAGGCACGGAATGAATATACTAATTGCATATAACAAAATCCCTTACTGTCCATGAGCCAAAAAGGATCAGAAGATATGATGGCACCCATGTAAACATAGCAAATTTCGTTACAGATTTCAGACTTGGCAGAAAACTGGACATGGCAACAACAGCATCATGAAGGCATCTTTGCGAGCTTGATGCACTCACTACGAGGCATTTCATGACAAAACAATCATACACCCAGCAACTAGACATGGCATAGAAGCTAGACATGGCAAGAACAACAACATATCATGCACGGATCAACAACAACAAGCTAGGCAAAATTGCTAAACATGTTAGCAATCTGCCAGAAACATTTTGTAGCAAAAGTAGAGCAAGATTAAGACATGCTAGAGCACTCCATAAATGCAAACAGAGGCATGGATCGATAGAGCATAAGCATATTAACAAAACAACATTACTGAACATACTCAAAAGAGGCATGGATTTCACTGTAGCAACATGAATACATGGCATAAAACTAACAGCAGACAAAGACTGAAATTCCAACTCCTGAAATCAACAACATCATGGAGGCTACTTTGCAAGCTTGAAACAAACAATACATGGCATATCATGAAGAATGATCGCACCACAGCAAAGATGGCATGTTGTAGCTCATAATACATGAATACATCATGCTCAAAAGAAAATCACACAAAAAGATGCAAAAAAGACAAATAATAGAATATGCTCAAAAGAACATGGCAGAATTCACAGGACATGGCAGAAATAACACCAGGTTGCAATATTTAGAGCTAACAAACGACATGCTACAGGAAAATATCATGGAAACAAAAGGCACGGAATGAATATACTAATTGCATATAACAAAAAGTCCCTGACTGTCCATGAGCCAAAAAGGATCAGAAGATATGATGGCACCCATGTAAACATAGCAAATTTCGCTACAGATTTCCGACTTGGCAGAAAACTGGACATGTCAACAACAGCATCATGAAGGCATCTTCGCGAGCTTGATGCACTCACTACGAGGCATTTCATGACAAAACAATCATACACCCAACAAGTAGACATGGCATAGAAGCTAGACATGGAAAGAACAACAACATAGCATGCACGGATCAACAACAACTAGCTAGGCAAAATTGCTGAACATGTTAGCAATCTGCCAGAAACATTTTGTAGCAAAAGTAGAGCAAGATTAAGACATGCTAGAGCACTCCATAAATGCAAACAGAGGCATGGATCGATAGAGCATAACCATATTAACAAAACAACGTTACTGAACATACTCAAAATAGGCATGGATCTCACTGTAGCAACATGAATAAATGGCATAAAACTAACAGCAGACAAAGACTGAAATTCCAAGTCCTGAAATCAGCAACATCATGGAGGCTACTTTGCAAGCTTGAAACAAACAATACATGGCATATCATGAAGAATGATTGCACCACAGCAAAGATGGCATGTTGTAGCTCATAATACATGAATACATCTTGCTCAAAATAAAATCACACAAAAAGATGCAAAAATGACAAATAATAGAACATGCTCAAAAGAACATGGCAGAATTCACTGGACATGGCAGAAATAACACCAGGTTGCAATATTTAGAGCTAACAAACGACATGCTACAGGAAAATATCATGGAAACAAAAGGCACGGAATGAATATACTAATTACATATAACAAAAGTCCCTTACTGTCCATGAGCCAAAAAGGATCAGAAGATATGATGGCACCCATGTAAACATAGCAAATTTCGCTACAGATTTCAGACTTGGCAGAAGACTGGACATGGCAACAACAGCATCATGAAGGCATCTTTGCGAGCTTGATGCACTCACTACGAGGCATTTCATGACAAAACAATCATACACCCAGCAACTAGACATGGCATAGAAGCTAGACATGGCAAGAACAACAACATATCATGCACGGATCAACAACAACAAGCTAGGCAAAATTGCTAAACATGTTAGCAATCTGCCAGAAACATTTTGTAGCAAAAGTAGAGCAAGATTAAGACATGCTAGAGCACTCCATAAATGCAAACAGAGGCATGGATCGATAGAGCATAAGCATATTAACAAAACAACATTACTGAACATACTCAAAAGAGGCATGGATTTCACTGTAGCAACATGAATACATGGCATAAAACTAACAGCAGACAAAGACTGAAATTCCAACTCCTGAAATCAACAACATCATGGAGGCTACTTTGCAAGCTTGAAACAAACAATACATGGCATATCATGAAGAATGATTGCACCACAGCAAAGATGGCATGTTGTAGCTCATAATACATGAATACATCATGCTCAAAAGAAAATCACACAAAAAGATGCAAAAAAGACAAATAATAGAATATGCTCAAAAGAACATGGCAGAATTCACAGGACATGGCAGAAATAACACCAGGTTGCAATATTTTGAGCTAACAAACGACATGCTACAGGAAAATATCATGGAAACAAAAGGCACGGAATGAATATACTAATTGCATATAACAAAAAGTCCCTGACTGTCCATAAGCCAAAAAGGATCAGAAGATATGATGGCACCCATGTAAACATAGCAAATTTCGCTACAGATTTCAGACTTGGCAGAAAACTGGACATGTCAACAACAGCATCATGAAGGCATCTTCGCGAGCTTGATGCACTCACTACGAGGCATTTCATGACAAAACAATCATACACCCAACAAGTAGACATGGCATAGAAGCTAGACATGGAAAGAACAACAACATAGCATGCACGGATCAACAACAACTAGCTAGGCAAAATTGCTGAACATGTTAGCAATCTGCCAGAAACATTTTGTAGCAAAAGTAGAGCAAGATTAAGACATGCTAGAGCACTCCATAAATGCAAACAGAGGCATGGATTGATAGAGCATAACCATATTAACAAAACAACGTTACTGAACATACTCAAAAGAGGCATGGATCTCACTGTAGCAACATGAATAAATGGCATAAAACTAACAGCAGACAAAGACTGAAATTCCAAGTCCTGAAATCAGCAACATCATGGAGGCTACTTTGCAAGCTTGAAACAAACAATACATGGCATATCATGAAGAATGATTGCACCACAACAAAGATGGCATGTTGTAGCTCATAATACATGAATACATCATGCTCAAAAGAAAATCACACAAAAAGATGCAAAAATGACAAATAATAGAACATGCTCAAAAGAACATGGCAGAATTCACTGGACATGGCAGAAATAACACCAGGTTGCAATATTTAGAGCTAACAAACGACATGCTACAGGAAAATTTCATGGAAACAAAAGGCACGGAATGAATATACTAATTGCATATAACAAAATCCCTTACTGTCCATGAGCCAAAAAGGATCAGAAGATATGATGGCACCCATGTAAACATAGCAAATTTCGCTACAGATTTCAGACTTGGCAGAAAACTGGACATGGCAACAACAGCATCATGAAGGCATCTTTGCGAGCTTGATGCACTCACTACGAGGCATTTCATGACAAAACAATCATACACCCAGCAACTAGACATGGCATAGAAGCTAGACATGGCAAGAACAACAACATATCATGCACGGATCAACAACAACAAGCTAGGCAAAATTGCTAAACATGTTAGCAATCTGCCAGAAACATTTTGTAGCAAAAGTAGAGCAAGATTAAGACATGCTAGAGCACTCCATAAATGCAAACAGAGGCATGGATCGATAGAGCATAAGCATATTAACAAAACAACATTACTGAACATACTCAAAAGAGGCATGGATTTCACTGTAGCAACATGAATACATGGCATAAAACTAACAGCAGACAAAGACTGAAATTCCAACTCCTGAAATCAACAACATCATGGAGGCTACTTTGCAAGCTTGAAACAAACAATACATGGCATATCATGAAGAATGATTGCACCACAGCAAAGATGGCATGTTGTAGCTCATAATACATGAATACATCATGCTCAAAAGAAAATCACACAAAAAGATGCAAAAAAGACAAATAATAGAATATGCTCAAAAGAACATGGCAGAATTCACAGGACATGGCAGAAATAACACCAGGTTGCAATATTTAGAGCTAACAAACGACATGCTACAGGAAAATATCATGGAAACAAAAGGCACGGAATGAATATACTAATTGCATATAACAAAAAGTCCCTGACTGTCCATGAGCCAAAAAGGATCAGAAGATATGATGGCACCCATGTAAACATAGCAAAATTCGCTACAGATTTCAGACTTGGCAGAAAACTGGACATGTCAACAACAGCATCATGAAGGCATCTTCGCGAGCTTGATGCACTCACTACGAGGCATTTCATGACAAAACAATCATACACCCAACAAGTAGACATGGCATAGAAGCTAGACATGGAAAGAACAACAACATAGCATGCACGGATCAACAACAACTAGCTAGGCAAAATTGCTGAACATGTTAGCAATCTGCCAGAAACATTTTGTAGCAAAAGTAGACTAAGATTAAGACATGCTAGAGCACTCCATAAATGCAAACAGAGGCATGGATTGATAGAGCATAACCATATTAACAAAACAACGTTACTGAACATACTCAAAAGAGGCATGGATCTCACTGTAGCAACATGAATAAATGGCATAAAACTAACAGCAGACAAAGACTGAAATTCCAAGTCCTGAAATCAGCAACATCATGGAGGCTACTTTGCAAGCTTGAAACAAACAATACATGGCATATCATGAAGAATGATTGCACCACAACAAAGATGGCATGTTGTAGCTCATAATACATGAATACATCATGCTCAAAAGAAAATCACACAAAAAGATGCAAAAATGACAAATAATAGAACATGCTCAAAAGAACATGGCAGAATTCACTGGACATGGCAGAAATAACACCAGGTTGCAATATTTAGAGCTAACAAACGACATGCTACAGGAAAATTTCATGGAAACAAAAGGCACGGAATGAATATACTAATTGCATATAACAAAATCCCTTACTGTCCATGAGCCAAAAAGGATCAGAAGATATGATGGCACCCATGTAAACATAGCAAATTTCGCTACAGATTTCAGACTTGGCAGAAAACTGGACATGGCAACAACAGCATCATGAAGGCATCTTTGCGAGCTTGATGCACTCACTACGAGGCATTTCATGACAAAACAATCATACACCCAGCAACTAGACATGGCATAGAAGCTAGACATGGCAAGAACAACAACATATCATGCACGGATCAACAACAACAAGCTAGGCAAAATTGCTAAACATGTTAGCAATCTGCCAGAAACATTTTGTAGCAAAAGTAGAGCAAGATTAAGACATGCTAGAGCACTCCATAAATGCAAACAGAGGCATGGATCGATAGAGCATAAGCATATTAACAAAACAACATTACTGAACATACTCAAAAGAGGCATGGATTTCACTGTAGCAACATGAATACATGGCATAAAACTAACAGCAGACAAAGACTGAAATTCCAACTCCTGAAATCAACAACATCATGGAGGCTACTTTGCAAGCTTGAAACAAACAATACATGGCATATCATGAAGAATGATTGCACCACAGCAAAGATGGCATGTTGTAGCTCATAATACATGAATACATCATGCTCAAAAGAAAATCACACAAAAAGATGCAAAAAAGACAAATAATAGAATATGCTCAAAAGAACATGGCAGAATTCACAGGACATGGCAGAAATAACACCAGGTTGCAATATTTAGAGCTAACAAACGACATGCTACAGGAAAATATCATGGAAACAAAAGGCACGGAATGAATATACTAATTGCATATAACAAAAAGTCCCTGACTGTCCATGAGCCAAAAAGGATCAGAAGATATGATGGCACCCATGTAAACATAGCAAAATTCGCTACAGATTTCAGACTTGGCAGAAAACTGGACATGTCAACAACAGCATCATGAAGGCATCTTCGCGAGCTTGATGCACTCACTACGAGGCATTTCATGACAAAACAATCATACACCCAACAAGTAGACATGGCATAGAAGCTAGACATGGAAAGAACAACAACATAGCATGCACGGATCAACAACAACTAGCTAGGCAAAATTGCTGAACATGTTAGCAATCTGCCAGAAACATTTTGTAGCAAAAGTAGACTAAGATTAAGACATGCTAGAGCACTCCATAAATGCAAACAGAGGCATGGATTGATAGAGCATAACCATATTAACAAAACAACGTTACTGAACATACTCAAAAGAGGCATGGATCTCACTGTAGCAACATGAATAAATGGCATAAAACTAACAGCAGACAAAGACTGAAATTCCAAGTCCTGAAATCAGCAACATCATGGAGGCTACTTTGCAAGCTTGAAACAAACAATACATGGCATATCATGAAGAATGATTGCACCACAACAAAGATGGCATGTTGTAGCTCATAATACATGAATACATCATGCTCAAAAGAAAATCACACAAAAAGATGCAAAAATGACAAATAATAGAACATGCTCAAAAGAACATGGCAGAATTCACTGGACATGGCAGAAATAACACCAGGTTGCAATATTTAGAGCTAACAAACGACATGCTACAGGAAAATTTCATGGAAACAAAAGGCACGGAATGAATATACTAATTGCATATAACAAAATCCCTTACTGTCCATGAGCCAAAAAGGATCAGAAGATATGATGGCACCCATGTAAACATAGCAAATTTCGCTACAGATTTCAGACTTGGCAGAAAACTGGACATGGCAACAACAGCATCATGAAGGCATCTTCGCGAGCTTGATGCAATCACTACGAGGCATTTCATGACAAAACAATCATACACCCAGCAACTAGACATGGCATAGAAGCTAGACATGGCAAGAACAACAACATAGCATGCACGGATCAACAACAACAAGCTAGGCAAAATTGCTAAACATGTTAGCAATCTGCCAGAAACATTTTGTAGCAAAAGTAGAGCAAGATTAAGACATGCTAGAGCACTCCATAAATGCAAACAGAGGCATGGATCGATAGAGCATAACCATATTAACAAAACAACGTTACTGAACATACTCAAAAGAGGCATGGATCTCACTGTAGCAACATGAATAAATGGCATAAAACTAACAGCAGACAAAGACTGAAATTCCAAGTCCTGAAATCAGCAACATCATGGAGGCTACTTTGCAAGCTTGAAACAAACAATACATGGCATATCATGAAGAATGATTGCACCACAACAAAGATGGCATGTTGTAGCTCATAATACATGAATACATCATGCTCAAAATAAAATCACACAAAAAGATGCAAAAATGACAAATAATAGAACATGCTCAAAAGAACATGGCAGAATTCACTGGACATGGCAGAAATAACACCAGGTTGCAATATTTAGAGCTAACAAACGACATGCTACAGGAAAATTTCATGGAAACAAAAGGCACGGAATGAATATACTAATTGCATATAACAAAATCCCTTACTGTCCATGAGCCAAAAAGGATCAGAAGATATGATGGCACCCATGTAAACATAGCAAATTTCGCTACAGATTTCAGACTTGGCAGAAAACTGGACATGGCAACAACAGCATCATGAAGGCATCTTTGCGAGCTTGATGCACTCACTACGAGGCATTTCATGACAAAACAATCATACACCCAGCAACTAGACATGGCATAGAAGCTAGACATGGCAAGAACAACAACATAGCATGCACGGATCAACAACAACATGCTAGGCAAAATTGCTAAACATGTTAGCAATCTGCCAGAAACATTTTATAGCAAAAGTAGAGCAAGATTAAGACATGCTAGAGCACTCCATAAATGCAAACAGAGGCATGGATCGATAGAGCATAAGCATATTAACAAAACAACATTACTGAACATACTCAAAAGAGGCATGGATTTCACTGTAGCAACATGAATACATGGCATAAAACTAACAGCAGACAAAGACTGAAATTCCAACTCCTGAAATCAACAACATCATGGAGGCTACTTTGCAAGCTTGAAACAAACAATACATGGCATATCATGAAGAATGATTGCACCACAGCAAAGATGGCATGTTGTAGCTCATAATACATGAATACATCATGCTCAAAAGAAAATCACACAAAAAGATGCAAAAAAGACAAATAATAGAATATGCTCAAAAGAACATGGCAGAATTCACAGGACATGGCAGAAATAACACCAGGTTGCAATATTTAGAGCTAACAAACGACATGCTACAGGAAAATATCATGGAAACAAAAGGCACGGAATGAATATACTAATTGCATATAACAAAAAGTCCCTGACTGTCCATGAGCCAAAAAGGATCAGAAGATATGATGGCACCCATGTAAACATAGCAAATTTCGCTACAGATTTCAGACTTGGCAGAAAACTGGACATGTCAACAACAGCATCATGAAGGCATCTTCGCGAGCTTGATGCACTCACTACGAGGCATTTCATGACAAAACAATCATACACCCAACAAGTAGACATGGCATAGAAGCTAGACATGGAAAGAACAACAACATAGCATGCACGGATCAACAACAACTAGCTAGGCAAAATTGCTGAACATGTTAGCAATCTGCCAGAAACATTTTGTAGCAAAAGTAGAGCAAGATTAAGACATGCTAGAGCAGTCCATAAATGCAAACAGAGGCATGGATTGATAGAGCATAACCATATTAACAAAACAACGTTACTGAACATACTCAAAAGAGGCATGGATCTCACTGTAGCAACATGAATAAATGGCATAAAACTAACAGCAGACAAAGACTGAAATTCCAAGTCCTGAAATCAGCAACATCATGGAGGCTACTTTGCAAGCTTGAAACAAACAATACATGGCATATCATGAAGAATGATTGCACCACAACAAAGATGGCATGTTGTAGCTCATAATACATGAATACATCATGCTCAAAATAAAATCACACAAAAAGATGCAAAAATGACAAATAATAGAACATGCTCAAAAGAACATGGCAGAATTCACTGGACATGGCAGAAATAACACCAGGTTGCAATATTTAGAGCTAACAAACGACATGCTACAGGAAAATTTCATGGAAACAAAAGGCACGGAATGAATATACTAATTGCATATAACAAAATCCCTTACTGTCCATGAGCCAAAAAGGATCAGAAGATATGATGGCACCCATGTAAACATAGCAAATTTCGCTACAGATTTCAGACTTGGCAGAAAACTGGACATGGCAACAACAGCATCATGAAGGCATCTTCGCGAGCTTGATGCAATCACTACGAGGCATTTCATGACAAAACAATCATACACCCAGCAACTAGACATGGCATAGAAGCTAGACATGGCAAGAACAACAACATAGCATGCACGGATCAACAACAACAAGCTAGGCAAAATTGCTAAACATGTTAGCAATCTGCCAGAAACATTTTGTAGCAAAAGTAGAGCAAGATTAAGACATGCTAGAGCACTCCATAAATGCAAACAGAGGCATGGATCGATAGAGCATAACCATATTAACAAAACAACGTTACTGAACATACTCAAAAGAGGCATGGATCTTACTGTAGCAACATGAATACATGGCATAAAACTAACAGCAGACAAAGACTGAAATTCCAAGTCCTGAAATCAGCAACATCATGGAGGCTACTTTGCAAGCTTGAAACAAACAATACATGGCATATCATGAAGAATGATTGCACCACAGCAAAGATGGCATGTTGTAGCTCAGAATACATGAATACATCTTGCTCAAAAGAAAATCACACAAAAAGATGCAAAAATGACAAATAATAGAACATGCTCAAAAGAACATGCTCAAAAGAACATGGCAGAAATCACAGGACATGGCAGAAATAACACCAGGTTGCAATATTTAGAGCTAACAAACGACATGCTACAGGAAAATATCATGGAAACAAAAGGCACGGAATGAATATACTAATTGCATATAACAAAAGTCCCATACTGTCCATGAGCCAAAATGGATCAGAAGATATGATGGCACCCATGTAAACATAGCAAATTTCGCTACAGATTTCAGACTTGGCAGAAAACTGGACATGGCAACAACAACATCATGAAGGCATCTTCGCGAGCTTGATGCACTCACTACGAGGCATTTCATGACAAAACAATCATACACCCAGCAACTAGACATGGCATAGAAGGTAGACATGGCAAGAACAACAACATAGCATGCACGGATCAACAACAGCAAGCTAGGCAAAATTGCTAAACATGTTAGCAATCTGCCAGAAACATTTTATAGCAAAAGTAGAGCAAGATTAAGACATGCTAGAGCAATCCATAAATGCAAACAGAGGCATGGATCGATAGAGCATAACCATATTAACAAAACATCGTTACTGAACATACTCAAAAGAGGCATGGATCTCACTGTAGCAACATGAATACATGGCATAAAACTAACAGCAGACAAAGACTGAAATTTCAAGTCCTGAAATCAGCAACATCATGGAGGCTACTTTGCAAGCTTGAAACAAACAATACATGCCATATCATGAAGACTGATTGCACCACAGCAAAGATGGCATGTTGTAGCTCAGAATACATGAATACATCTTGCTCAAAAGAAAATCACACAAAAAGATGCAAAAATGACAAATAATAGAACATGCTCAAAAGAACATGCTCAAAAGAACATGGCAGAATTCACAGGACATGGCAGAAATAACACCAGGTTGCAATATTTAGAGCTAACAAACGACATGCTACAGGAAAATATCATGGAAACAAAAGGCACGGAATGAATATACTAATTGCATATAACAAAAGTCCCTTACTGTCCATGAGCCAAAAAGGATCAGAAGATATGATGGCACCCATGTAAACATAGCAAATTTCGCTACAGATTTCAGACTTGGCAGAAAACTGGACATGGCAACAACAACATCATGAAGGCATCTTCGCGAGCTTGGTGCACTCACTACGAGGCATTTCATGACAAAACAATCATACACCCAGCAACTAGACATGGCATAGAAGCTAGACATGGCAAGAACAACAACATATCATGCACGGATCAACAACAACAAGCTAGGCAAAATTGCTAAACATGTTAGCAATCTGCCAGAAACATTTTGTAGCAAAAGTAGAGCAAGATTAAGACATGCTAGAGCACTCCATAAATGCAAACAGAGGCATGGATCGATAGAGCATAAGCATATTAACAAAACAACATTACTGAACATACTCAAAAGAGGCATGGATTTCACTGTAGCAACATGAATACATGGCATAAAACTAACAGCAGACAAAGACTGAAATTCCAACTCCTGAAATCAACAACATCATGGAGGCTACTTTGCAAGCTTGAAACAAACAATACATGGCATATCATGAAGAATGATTGCACCACAGCAAAGATGGCATGTTGTAGCTCATAATACATGAATACATCATGCTCAAAAGAAAATCACACAAAAAGATGCAAAAAAGACAAATAATAGAATATGCTCAAAAGAACATGGCAGAATTCACAGGACATGGCAGAAATAACACCAGGTTGCAATATTTAGAGCTAACAAACGACATGCTACAGGAAAATATCATGGAAACAAAAGGCACGGAATGAATATACTAATTGCATATAACAAAAAGTCCCTGACTGTCCATGAGCCAAAAAGGATCAGAAGATATGATGGCACCCATGTAAACATAGCAAATTTCGCTACAGATTTCAGACTTGGCAGAAAACTGGACATGTCAACAACAGCATCATGAAGGCATCTTCGCGAGCTTGATGCACTCACTACGAGGCATTTCATGACAAAACAATCATACACCCAACAAGTAGACATGGCATAGAAGCTAGACATGGAAACAACAACAACATAGCATGCACGGATCAACAACAACTAGCTAGGCAAAATTGCTGAACATGTTAGCAATCTGCCAGAAACATTTTGTAGCAAAAGTAGAGCAAGATTAAGACATGCTAGAGCACTCCATAAATGCAAACAGAGGCATGGATTGATAGAGCATAACCATATTAACAAAACAACGTTACTGAACATACTCAAAAGAGGCATGGATCTCACTGTAGCAACATGAATAAATGGCATAAAACTAACAGCAGACAAAGACTGAAATTCCAAGTCCTGAAATCAGCAACATCATGGAGGCTACTTTGCAAGCTTGAAACAAACAATACATGGCATATCATGAAGAATGATTGCACCACAACAAAGATGGCATGTTGTAGCTCATAATACATGAATACATCATGCTCAAAATAAAATCACACAAAAAGATGCAAAAATGACAAATAATAGAACATGCTCAAAAGAACATGGCAGAATTCACTGGACATGGCAGAAATAACACCAGGTTGCAATATTTAGAGCTAACAAACGACATGCTACAGGAAAATTTCATGGAAACAAAAGGCACGGAATGAATATACTAATTGCATATAACAAAATCCCTTACTGTCCATGAGCCAAAAAGGATCAGAAGATATGATGGCACCCATGTAAACATAGCAAATTTCGCTACAGATTTCAGACTTGGCAGAAAACTGGACATGGCAACAACAGCATCATGAAGGCATCTTCGCGAGCTTGATGCAATCACTACGAGGCATTTCATGACAAAACAATCATACACCCAGCAACTAGACATGGCATAGAAGCTAGACATGGCAAGAACAACAACATAGCATGCACGGATCAACAACAACAAGCTAGGCAAAATTGCTAAACATGTTAGCAATCTGCCAGAAACATTTTGTAGCAAAAGTAGAGCAAGATTAAGACATGCTAGAGCACTCCATAAATGCAAACAGAGGCATGGATCGATAGAGCATAACCATATTAACAAAACAACGTTACTGAACATACTCAAAAGAGGCATGGATCTTACTGTAGCAACATGAATACATGGCATAAAACTAACAGCAGACAAAGACTGAAATTCCAAGTCCTGAAATCAGCAACATCATGGAGGCTACTTTGCAAGCTTGAAACAAACAATACATGGCATATCATGAAGAATGATTGCACCACAGCAAAGATGGCATGTTGTAGCTCATAATACATGAATACATCATGCTCAAAAGAAAATCACACAAAAAGATGCAAAAATGACAAATAATAGAACATGCTCAAAAGAACATGCTCAAAAGAACATGGCAGAAATCACAGGACATGGCAGAAATAACACCAGGTTGCAATATTTAGAGCTAACAAACGACATGCTACAGGAAAATATCATGGAAACAAAAGGCACGGAATGAATATACTAATTGCATATAACAAAAGTCCCATACTGTCCATGAGCCAAAATGGATCAGAAGATATGATGGCACCCATGTAAACATAGCAAATTTCGCTACAGATTTCAGACTTGGCAGAAAACTGGACATGGCAACAACAACATCATGAAGGCATCTTCGCGAGCTTGATGCACTCACTACGAGGCATTTCATGACAAAACAATCATACACCCAGCAACTAGACATGGCATAGAAGGTAGACATGGCAAGAACAACAACATAGCATGCACGGATCAACAACAGCAAGCTAGGCAAAATTGCTAAACATGTTAGCAATCTGCCAGAAACATTTTATAGCAAAAGTAGAGCAAGATTAAGACATGCTAGAGCAATCCATAAATGCAAACAGAGGCATGGATCGATAGAGCATAACCATATTAACAAAACATCGTTACTGAACATACTCAAAAGAGGCATGGATCTCACTGTAGCAACATGAATACATGGCATAAAACTAACAGCAGACAAAGACTGAAATTTCAAGTCCTGAAATCAGCAACATCATGGAGGCTACTTTGCAAGCTTGAAACAAACAATACATGCCATATCATGAAGACTGATTGCACCACAGCAAAGATGGCATGTTGTAGCTCAGAATACATGAATACATCTTGCTCAAAAGAAAATCACACAAAAAGATGCAAAAATGACAAATAATAGAACATGCTCAAAAGAACATGCTCAAAAGAACATGGCAGAATTCACAGGACATGGCAGAAATAACACCAGGTTGCAATATTTAGAGCTAACAAACGACATGCTACAGGAAAATATCATGGAAACAAAAGGCACGGAATGAATATACTAATTGCATATAACAAAAGTCCCTTACTGTCCATGAGCCAAAAAGGATCAGAAGATATGATGGCACCCATGTAAACATAGCAAATTTCGCTACAGATTTCAGACTTGGCAGAAAACTGGACATGGCAACAACAGCATCATGAAGGCATCTTCGCGAGCTTGATGCACTCACTACGAGGCATTTCATGACAAAACAATCATACACCCAGCAACTAGACATGGCATAGAAGCTAGACATGGCAAGAACAACAACATAGCATGCACGGATCAACAACAACAAGCTAGGCAAAATTGCTAAACATGTTAGCAGTCTACCAGAAACATTTTATAGCAAAAGTAGAGCAAGATTAAGACATGCTAGAGCACTCCATAAATGCAAACATAGGCATGGATCGATAGAGCATAACCATATTAACAAAACAACGTTACTGAACATACTCAAAAGAGGCATGGATCTCACTGTAGCAACTTGAATACATGGCATAAAACTAACAGCAGACAAAGACTGAAATTCCAAGTCCTGAAATCAGCAACATAATGGAGGCTACTTTGCAAGCTTGAAACAAACAATACATGGCATATCATGAAGACTGATTGCACCACAGCAAAGATGGCATGTTGTAGCTCATAATACATGAATACATCATGCTCAAAAGAAAATCACACAAAAAGATGCAAAAATGACAAATAATAGAACATGCTCAAAAGAACATGGCAGAATTCACAGGACATGGCAGAAATAACACCAGGTTGCAATATTTAGAGCTAACAAACGACATGCTACAGGAAAATATCATGGAAACAAAAGGCACGGAATGAATATACTAATTGCATATAACAAAAGTCCCTTACTGTCCATGAGCCAAAAAGGATCAGAAGATATGATGGCACCCATGTAAACATAGCAAATTTCGCTACAGATTTCAGACTTGGCAGAAAACTGGACATGGCAACAACAGCATCATGAAGGCATCTTCGCGAGCTTGATGCACTCACTACGAGGAATTTCATGACAAAACAATCATACACCCAACAACTAGACATGGCATAGAAGCTAGACATGGCAAGAACAACAACATAGCATGCATGGATCAACAGCAAAAGCTAGGCAAAATTGCTAAACATGTTACCAATCTGCCAGAAACATTTTGTAGCAAAAGTAGAGCAAGATTAAGACATGCTAGAGCACTCCATAAATGCAAACAGAGGCATGGATCGATAGAGCATAACCATATTAACAAAACAACGTTACTGAACATACTCAAAAGAGGCATGGATCTCACTGTAGCAACATGAATACATGGCATAAAACTAACAACAGACAAAGACTGAAATTCCAAGTCCTGAAATCAGCAACATCATGGAGGCTACTTTGCAAGCTTGAAACAAACAATACATGGCATATCATGAAGAATGATTGCACCACAGCAAAGATGGCATGTTGTAGCTCATAATACATGAATACATCATGCTCAAAATAAAATCACACAAAAAGATGCAAAAATGACAAATAATAGAACATGCTCAAAAGAACATGGCAGAATTCACTGGACATGGAAGAAATAACACCAGGTTGCAATATTTAGAGCTAACAAACGACATGCTACAGGAAAATTTCATGGAAACAAAAGGCACGGAATGAATATACTAATTGCATATAACAAAATCCCTTACTGTCCATGAGCCAAAAAGGATCAGAAGATATGATGGCACCCATGTAAACATAGCAAATTTCGCTACAGATTTCAGACTTGGCAGAAAACTGGACATGGCAACAACAGCATCATGAAGGCATCTTCGCGAGCTTGATGCAATCACTACGAGGCATTTCATGACAAAACAATCATACACCCAGCAACTAGACATGGCATAGAAGCTAGACATGGCAAGAACAACAACATAGCATGCACGGATCAACAACAACAAGCTAGGCAAAATTGCTAAACATGTTAGCAATCTACCAGAAACATTTTGTAGCAAAAGTAGAGCAAGATTAAGACATGCTAGAGCACTCCATAAATGCAAACAGAGGCATGGATCGATAGAGCATAACCATATTAACAAAACAACGTTACTGAACATACTCAAAAGAGGCATGGATCTCACTGTAGCAACATGAATACATGGCATAAAACTAACAGCAGACAAAGACTGAAATTCCAAGTCCTGAAATCAGCAACATCATGGAGGCTACTTTGCAAGCTTGAAACAAACAATACATGGCATATCATGAAGAATGATTGCACCACAGCAAAGATGGCATGTTGTAGCTCATAATACATGAATACATCATACTCAAAAGAAAATCACACAAAAAGATGCAAAAATGACAAATAATAGAACATGCTCAAAAGAACATGCTCAAAAGAACATGGCAGAAATCACAGGACATGGCAGAAATAACACCAGGTTGCAATATTTAGAGCTAACAAACGACATGCTACAGGAAAATATCATGGAAACAAAAGGCACAGAATGAATATACTAATTGCATATAACAAAAGTCCCTTACTGTCCATGAGCCAAAATGGATCAGAAGATATGATGGCACCCATGTAAACATAGCAAATTTCGCTACAGATTTCAGACTTGGCAGAAAACTGGACATGGCAACAACAGCATCATGAAGGCATCTTCGCGAGCTTGATGCACTCACTACGAGGCATTTCATGACAAAACAATCATACACCCAGCAACTAGACATGGCATAGAAGTTAGACATGGCAAGAACAACAACATAGCATGCACGGATCAACAATAGCAAGCTAGGCAAAATTGCTAAACATGTTAGCAATCTGCCAGAAACATTTTATAGCAAAAGTAGAGCAAGATTAAGACATGCTAGAGCAATCCATAAATGCAAACAGAGGCATGGATCGATAGAGCATAACCATATTAACAAAACATCGTTACTGAACATACTCAAAAGAGGCATGGATCTCACTGTAGCAACATGAATACATGGCATAAAACTAACAGCAGACAAAGACTGAAATTTCAAGTCCTGAAATCAGCAACATCATGGAGGCTACTTTGCAAGCTTGAAACAAACAATACATGCCATATCATGAAGACTGATTGCACCACAGCAAAGATGGCATGTTGTAGCTCAGAATACATGAATACATCATGCTCAAGAGAAAATCACACAAAAAGATGCAAAAATGACAAATAATAGAACATGCTCAAAAGAACATGCTCAAAAGAACATGGCAGAATTCACAGGACATGGCAGAAATAACACCAGGTTGCAATATTTAGAGCTAAAAAACGACATGCTACAGGAAAATATCATGGAAACAAAAGGCACGGAATGAATATACTAATTGCATATAACAAAAGTCCCTTACTGTCCATGAGCCAAAAAGGATCAGAAGATATGATGGCACCCATGTAAACATAGCAAATTTCGCTACACATTTCAGACTTGGCAGAAAACTGGACATGGCAACAACACCATCATGAAGCCATCTTCGCGAGCTTGATGCACTCACTACGAGGCATTTCATGACAAAACAATCATACACCCAGCAACTAGACATGGCATATAAGCTAGACATGGCAAGAACAACAACATAGCATGCACGGATCAACAACAACAAGCTAGGCAAAATTGCTAAACATGTTAGCAATCTGCCAGAAAAATTTTATAGCAAAAGTAGAGCAAGATTAAGACATGCTAGAGCACTCCATAAATGCAAACATAGGCATGGATCGATAGAGCATAACCATATTAACAAAACAACGTTACTGAACATACTCAAAAGAGGCATGGCTCTCACTGTAGCAACTTGAATACATGGCATAAAACTAACAGCAGACAAAGACTGAAATTCCAAGTCCTGAAATCAGCAACATAATGGAGGCTACTTTGCAAGCTTGAAACAAACAATACATGGCATATCATGAAGACTGATTGCACCACAGCAAAGATGGCATGTTGTAGCTCATAATACATGAATACATCATGCTCAAAAGAAAATCACACAAAAAGATGCAAAAATGACAAATAATAGAACATGCTCAAAAGAACATGCTCAAAAGAACATGGCAGAATTCACAGGACATGGCAGAAATAACACCAGGTTGCAATATTTAGAGCTAACAAACGACATGCTACAGGAAAATATCATGGAAACAAAAGGCACGGAATGAATATACTAATTGCATATAACAAAAGTCCCTTACTGTCCATGAGCCAAAAAGGATCAGAAGATATGATGGCACCCATGTAAACATAGCAAATTTCGCTACAGATTTCAGACTTGGCAGAAAACTGGACATGGCAACAACAGCATCATGAAGGCATCTTCGCGAGCTTGATGCACTCACTACGAGGAATTTCATGACAAAACAATCATACACCCAGCAACTAGACATGGCATAGAAGCTAGACATGGCAAGAACAACAACATAGCATGCATGGATCAACAGCAAAAGCTAGGCAAAATTGCTAAACATGTTAGCAATCTGCCAGAAACATTTTGTAGCAAAAGTAGAGCAAGATTAAGACATGCTAGAGCACTCCATAAATGCAAACAGAGGCATGGATCGATAGAGCATAACCATATTAACAAAACAACGTTACTGAACATACTCAAAAGAGGCATGGATCTCACTGTAGCAACATGAATACATGGCATAAAACTAACAACAGACAAAGACTGAAATTCCAAGTCCTGAAATCAGCAACATCATGGAGGCTACTTTGCAAGCTTGAAACAAACAATACATGGCATATCATGAAGAATGATTGCACCACAGCAAAGATGGCATGTTGTAGCTCATAATACATGAATACATCATGCTCAAAAGAAAATCACACAAAAAGATGCAAAAATGACAAATAATAGAACATGCTCAAAAGAACATGGCAGAATTCATAGGACATGGCAGAAATAACACCAGGTTGCAATCTTTAGAGCTAACAAACGACATGCTACAGGAAAATATCATGGAAACAAAAGGCACGGAATGAATATACTAATTGCATATAACAAAAGTCCCTTACTGTCCATGAGCCAAAAAGGATCAGAAGATATGATGGCACCCATGTAAACATAGCAAATTTCGCTACACATTTCAGACTTGGCAGAAAACTGGACATGGCAACAACACCATCATGAAGCCATCTTCGCGAGCTTGATGCACTCACTACGAGGCATTTCATGACAAAACAATCATACACCCAGCAACTAGACATGGCATATAAGCTAGACATGGCAAGAACAACAACATAGCATGCACGGATCAACAACAACAAGCTAGGCAAAATTGCTAAACATGTTAGCAATCTGCCAGAAACATTTTATAGCAAAAGTAGAGCAAGATTAAGACATGCTAGAGCACTCCATAAATGCAAACATAGGCATGGATCGATAGAGCATAACCATATTAACAAAACAACGTTACTGAACATACTCAAAAGAGGCATGGATCTCACTGTAGCAACTTGAATACATGGCATAAAACTAACAGCAGACAAAGACTGAAATTCCAAGTCCTGAAATCAGCAACATAATGGAGGCTACTTTGCAAGCTTGAAACAAACAATACATGGCATATCATGAAGACTGATTGCACCACAGCAAAGATGGCATGTTGTAGCTCATAATACATGAATACATCATGCTCAAAAGAAAATCACACAAAAAGATGCAAAAATGACAAATAATAGAACATGCTCAAAAGAACATGCTCAAAAGAACATGGCAGAATTCACAGGACATGGCAGAAATAACACCAGGTTGCAATATTTAGAGCTAACAAACGACATGCTACAGGAAAATATCATGGAAACAAAAGGCACGGAATGAATATACTAATTGCATATAACAAAAGTCCCTTACTGTCCATGAGCCAAAAAGGATCAGAAGATATGATGGCACCCATGTAAACATTGCAAATTTCACTACAGATTTCAGACTTGGCAGAAAACTGGACATGGCAACAACAGCATCATGAAGGCATCTTCGCGAGCTTGATGCACTCACTACGAGGAATTTCATGACAAAACAATCATACACCCAGCAACTAGACATGGCATAGAAGCTAGACATGGCAAGAACAACAACATAGCATGCATGGATCAACAGCAAAAGCTAGGCAAAATTTCTAAACATGTTAGCAATCTGCCAGAAACATTTTGTAGCAAAAGTAGAGCAAGATTAAGACATGCTAGAGCACTCCATAAATGCAAACAGAGGCATGGATCGATAGAGCATAACCATATTAACAAAACAACGTTACTGAACATACTCAAAATAGGCATGGATCTCACTGTAGCAACATGAATACATGGCATAAAACTAACAACAGACAAAGACTGAAATTCCAAGTCCTGAAATCAGCAACATCATGGAGGCTACTTTGCAAGCTTGAAACAAACAATACATGGCATATCATGAAGAATGATTGCACCACAGCAAAGATGGCATGTTGTAGCTCATAATACATGAATACATCATGCTCAAAAGAAAATCACACAAAAAGATGCAAAAATGACAAATAATAGAACATGCTCAAAAGAACATGGCAGAATTCACAGGACATGGCAGAAATAACACCAGGTTGCAATCTTTAGAGCTAACAAACGACATGCTACAGGAAAATATCATGGAAACAAAAGGCATGGAATGAATATACTAATTGCATATAACAAAAGTCCCTTATTGTCCATGAGCCAAAAAGGATCAGAAGATATGATGGCACCCATGTAAACATAGCAAATTTCGCTACACATTTAAGACTTGGCAGAAAACTGGACATGGCAACAACACCATCATGAAGCCATCTTCGCGAGCTTGATGCACTCACTACGAGGCATTTCATGACAAAACAATCATACACCCAGCAACTAGACATGGCATAGAAGCTAGACACGGCAAGAACAACAACATAGCATGCACGGATCAACAACAACAAGCTAGGCAAAATTGCTAAACATGTTAGCAATCTGCCAGAAACATTTTGTATCAAAAGTAGAGCAAGATTAAGACATGCTAGAGCACTCCATAAATGCAAACAGAGGCATGGATCGATAGAGCATAACCATATTAACAAAACAACGTTACTGAACATACTCAAAAGAGGCATGGATCTCACTGTAGCAACTTGAATACATGGCATAAAACTAACAACAGACAAACACTGAAATTCCAAGTCCTGAAATCAGCAACATCATGGAGGCTACTTTGCAAGCTTGAAACAAACAATACATGGCATATCATGAAGAATGATTGCACCACAACAAAGATGCGAGGTTGTAACTCATAATACATGAATACATCATGCTCAAAAGAAAATCACACAAAAAGATGCAAAAATGACAAATAATAGAACATGTTCAAAAGAACATGCTCAAAAGAAAATGGCAGAATTCACAGCACATGGCAGAAATAACACCAGGTTGCAATATTTAGAGCTAACAAACGACATGCTACAGGAAAATATCATGGAAACAAAAGGCACGGAATGAATATACTAATTGCATATAACAAAAGTCCCTTACTGTCCATGAGCCAAAAAGGATCAGAAGATATGATGGCACCCATGTAAACATTGCAAATTTCGCTACAGATTTCAGACTTGGCAGAAAACTGGACATGGCAACAACAGCATCATGAAGGCATCTTCGCGAGCTTGATGCACTCACTACGAGGAATTTCATGACAAAACAATCATACACCCAGCAACTAGACATGGCATAGAAGCTAGACATGGCAAGAACAACAACATAGCATGCACGGATCAACAACAACAAGCTAGGCAAAATTGCTAAACATGTTAGCAATCTGCCAGAAACATTTTATAGCAAAAGTAGAGCAAGATTAAGACATGCTAGAGCACTCCATAAATGCAAACAGAGGCATGGATCGATAGAGCATAACCATATTAACAAAACAACGTTACTGAACATACTCAAAAGAGGCATGGATCTCACTGTAGCAACATGAATACATGGCATAAAACTAACAGCAGACAAAGACTAAAATTCCAAGTCCTGAAATCAGCAACATCATGGAGGCTACTTTGCAAGCTTGAAACAAACAATACATGGCATATCATGAAGAATGATTGCACCACAGCAAAGATGGCATGTTGTAGCTCATAATACATGAATACATCATGCTCAAAAGAAAATCACACAAAAAGATGCAAAAATGACATATAATAAAACATGCTCAAAAGAACATGCTCAAAAGAACATGGCAGAATTCACAGGACATGGCAGAAATAACACCAGGTTGCAATATTTAGAGCTAACAAACGACATGCTACAGGAAAATATCATGGAAACAAAAGGCACGGAATGAATATACTAATTGCATATAACAAAAGTCCCTTACTGTCCATGAGCCAAAAAGGATCAGAAGATATGATGGCACCCATGTAAACATAGCAAATTTCGCTACACATTTCAGACTTGGCAGAAAACTGGACATGGCAACAACACCATCATGAAGCCATCTTCGCGAGCTTGATGCACTCACTAAGAGGCATTTCATGACAAAACAATCATACACCCAGCAACTAGACATGGCATAGAAGCTAGACACGGCAAGAACAACAACATAGCATGCACGGATCAACAACAACAAGCTAGGCAAAATTGCTAAACATGTTAGCAATCTGCGAGAAACATTTTGTATCAAAAGTAGAGCAAGATTAAGACATGGTAGAGCACTCCATAAATGCAAACAGAGGCATGGATCGATAGAGCATAACCATATTAACAAACAACGTTACTGAACATACTCAAAAGAGGCATGGATCTCACTGTAGCAACTTGAATACATGGCATAAAACTAACATCAGACAAACACTGAAATTCCAAGTCCGGAAATCAGCAACATCATGGAGGCTACTTTGCAAGCTTGAAACAAACAATACATGGCATATCATGAAGAATGATTGCACCACAGCAAAGATGGCATGTTGTAGCTCATAATACATGAATACATCATGCTCAAAAGAAAATCACACAAAAAGATGCAAAAATGAAAAAATAATAGAACATGTTCAAAAGAACATGCTCAATAGAAAATGGCAGAATTCACAGGACATGGCAGAAATAACACCAGGTTGCAATATTTAGAGCTAACAAACGACATGCTACAGGAAAATATCATGGAAACAAAAGGCATGGAATGAATATACTAATTGCATATAACAAAAGTCCCTTACTGTCCATGAGCCAAAAAGGATCAGAAGATATGATGGCACCCATGTAAACATTGCAAATTTCGCTACAGATTTCAGACTTGGCAGAAAACTGGACATGGTAACAACAGCATCATGAAGGCATCTTCGCGAGCTTGATGCACTCACTACGAGGCATTTCATGACAAAACAATCATACACCCAGCAACTAGACATGGCATAGAAGCTAGACATGGCAAGAACAACAACATAGCATGCACGGATCAACAACAACAAGCTAGGCAAAATTGTTGAACATGTTAGCAATCTGCCAGAAACATTTTGTAGCAAAAGTAGAGCAAGATTAAGACATGCTAGAGCACTCGATAAATGCAAACAGAGGCATGGATCGATAGAGCATAACCATATTAACAAAACAACGTTACTGAACATACTCAAAAGAGGCATGGATCTCACTGTAGCAACTTGAATACATGGCATAAAACTAACAGCAGAAAAAGACTGAAATTCCAAGTCCTGAAATCAGCAACATAATGGAGGCTACTTTGCAAGCTTGAAACAAACAATACATGGCATATCATGAAGAATGATTGCACCACAGCAAAGATGGCATGTTGTAGCTCATAATACATGAATACATCATGCTCAAAATAAAATCACACAAAAAGATGCAAAAATGACATATAATAGAACATGCTCAAAAGAACATGGCAGAATTCACAGGACATGGCAGAAATAACACCAGGTTGCAATATTTAGAGCTAACAAACGACATGCTACAGGAAAATATCATGGAAACAAAAGGCACGGAATGAATATACTAATTGCATATAACAAAAGTCCCTTACTGTCCATGAGCCAAAAAGGATCAGAAGATATGATGGCACCCATGTAAACATTGCAAATTTCGCTACAGATTTCAGACTTGGCAGAAAACTGGACATGGCAACAACAGCATCATGAAGGCATCTTCGCGAGTTTGATGCACTCACTATGAGGCATTTCATGACAAAACAATCATACACCCAGCAACTAGACATGGCATAGAAGCTAGACATGGCAAGAACAACAACATAGCATGCACGGATCAACAGCAACAAGCTAGGCAAAATTGCTACACATGTTAGCAATCTGCCAGAAACATTTTGTATCAAAAGTAGAGCAAGATTAAGACATGCTAGAGCACTCCATAAATGCAAACAGAGGCATTGATCGATAGAGCATAACCATATTAACAAAACAACATTACCGAACATACTCAAAAGAGGCATGGATCTCACTCTAGCAACTTGAATACATGGCATAAAACTAACAGCAGAGAAACACTGAAATTCCAATTCCGGAAATCAGCAACATCATGGAGGCTACTTTGCAAGCTTGAAACAAACAATACATGGCATATCATGAAGAATGATTGCACCACACCAAAGATGGCATGTTGTAGCTCATAATACATGAATACATCATGCTCAAAACAAAATCACACAAAAAGATGCAAAAATGACAAATAATAGAACATGCTCAAAAGAACATGCTCAAAAGAACATGGCAGAATTCACAGGACATGGCAGAAATAACACCAGGTTGCAATATTTAGAGCTAACAAACGACATGCTACAGGAAAATATCATGGAAACAAAAGGCACGGAATGAATATACTAATTGCATATAACAAAAGTCCCTTACTGTCCATGAGCCAAAAAGGATCAGAAGATATGATGGCACCCATGTAAACATTGCAAATTTCGCTACAGATTTCAAACTTGGCAGAAAACTGGACATGGCAACAACAGCATCATTAAGGCATCTTCGCGAGCTTCATGCACTCACTACGAGGAATTTCATGACAAAACAATCATACACCCAGCAACTAGACATGGCATAGAAGCTAGACATGGCAAGAACAACAACATAGCATGCACGGATCAACAACAAAAGCTAGGCAAAATTGCTAAACATGTTAGCAATCTGCCAGAAACATTTTGTAGCAAAAGTAGAGCAAGATTAAGACATGCTAGAGCACTCCATAAATGCAAACAGAGGCATGGATCGATAGAGCATAACCATATTAACAAAACAACGTTACTGAACATACTCAAAAGAGGCATGGATCTCACTGTAGCAACATGAATACATGGCATAAAACTAATAGCAGACAAAGACTGAAATTCCAAGTCCTGAAATCAGCAACATCATGGAGGCTACTTTGCAAGCTTGAAACAAACAATACATGGCATATCATGAAGAATGATTGCACCACAGCAAAGATGGCATGTTGTAGCTCATAATACATGAATACATCATGCTCAAAAGAAAATCACACAAAAAGATGCAAAAATGACAAATAATAGAACATGCTCAAAAGAACATGGCAGAATTCACAGGACATGGCAGAAATAACACCAGGTTGCAATATTTAGAGCTAACAAACGACATGCTACAGGAAAATATCATGGAAACAAAAGCCACGGAATGAATATACTAATTGCATATAACAAAAGTCCCTTACTGTCCATGAGCCAAAAAGGATCAGAAGATATGATGGCACCCATGTAAACATAGCAAATTTCGCTACACATTTCAGACTTGGCAGAAAACTGGACATGGCAACAACACCATCATGAAGCCATCTTCGCGAGTTTGATGCACTCACTATGAGGCATTTCATGACAAAACAATCATACACCCAGCAACTAGACATGGCATAGAAGCTAGACATGGCAAGAACAACAACATAGCATGCACGGATCAACAGCAACAAGCTAGGCAAAATTGCTACACATGTTAGCAATCTGCCAGAAACATTTTGTATCAAAAGTAGAGCAAGATTAAGACATGCTAGAGCACTCCATAAATGCAAACAGAGGCATTGATCGATAGAGCATAACCATATTAACAAAACAACATTACCGAACATACTCAAAAGAGGCATGGATCTCACTCTAGCAACTTGAATACATGGCATAAAACTAACAGCAGACAAACACTGAAATTCCAATTCCGGAAATCAGCAACATCATGGAGGCTACTTTGCAAGCTTGAAACAAACAATACATGGCATATCATGAAGAATGATTGCACCACACCAAAGATGGCATGTTGTAGCTCATAATACATGAATACATCATGCTCAAAACAAAATCACACAAAAAGATGCAAAAATGACAAATAATAGAACATGCTCAAAAGAACATGCTCAAAAGAACATGGCAGAATTCACAGGACATGGCAGAAATAACACCAGGTTGCAATATTTAGAGCTAACAAACGACATGCTACAGGAAAATATCATGGAAACAAAAGGCACGGAATGAATATACTAATTGCATATAACAAAAGTCCCTTACTGTCCATGAGCCAAAAAGGATCAGAAGATATGATGGCACCCATGTAAACATTGCAAATTTCGCTACAGATTTCAAACTTGGCAGAAAACTGGACATGGCAACAACAGCATCATTAAGGCATCTTCGCGAGCTTCATGCACTCACTACGAGGAATTTCATGACAAAACAATCATACACCCAGCAACTAGACATGGCATAGAAGCTAGACATGGCAAGAACAACAACATAGCATGCACGGATCAACAACAAAAGCTAGGCAAAATTGCTAAACATGTTAGCAATCTGCCAGAAACATTTTGTAGCAAAAGTAGAGCAAGATTAAGACATGCTAGAGCACTCCATAAATGCAAACAGAGGCATGGATCGATAGAGCATAACCATATTAACAAAACAACGTTACTGAACATACTCAAAAGAGGCATGGATCTCACTGTAGCAACATGAATACATGGCATAAAACTAATAGCAGACAAAGACTGAAATTCCAAGTCCTGAAATCAGCAACATCATGGAGGCTACTTTGCAAGCTTGAAACAAACAATACATGGCATATCATGAAGAATGATTGCACCACAGCAAAGATGGCATGTTGTAGCTCATAATACATGAATACATCATGCTCAAAAGAAAATCACACAAAAAGATGCAAAAATGACAAATAATAGAACATGCTCAAAAGAACATGGCAGAATTCACAGGACATGGCAGAAATAACACCAGGTTGCAATATTTAGAGCTAACAAACGACATGCTACAGGAAAATATCATGGAAACAAAAGCCACGGAATGAATATACTAATTGCATATAACAAAAGTCCCTTACTGTCCATGAGCCAAAAAGGATCAGAAGATATGATGGCACCCATGTAAACATAGCAAATTTCGCTACACATTTCAGACTTGGCAGAAAACTGGACATGGCAACAACACCATCATGAAGCCATCTTCGCGAGCTTGATGCACTCACTACGAGGCATTTCATGAAAAAACAATCATACACCCAGCAACTAGACATGGCATAGAAGCTAGACACGGCAAGAACAACAACATAGCATGCACGGATCAACAACAACAAGCTAGCCAAAATTGCTAAACATGTTAGCAATCTGCCAGAAACATTTTGTATCAAAAGTAGAGCAAGATTAAGACATGCTAGAGCACTCCATAAATGCAAACAGAGGCATGGATCGATAGAGCATAACCATATTAACAAAACAACGTTACTGAACATACTCAAAAGAGGCATGGATCTCACTGTAGCAACTTGAATACATGGCATAAAACTAACAGCAGACAAACACTGAAATTCCAAGTCCGGAAATCAGCAACATCATAGAGGCTACTTTGCAAGCTTGAAACAAACAATACAAGGCATATCATGAAGAATGATTGCACCACAGCAAAGATGGCATGTTGTAGCTCATAATACATGAATACATCATGCTCAAAAGAAAATCACACAAAAAGATGCAAAAATGACAAATAATAGAACATGCTCAAAAGAACATGCTCAAAAGAACATGGCAGAATTCACAGGACATGGCAGAAATAACACCAGGTTGCAATATTTAGAGCTAACAAACGACATGCTACAGGAAAATATCATGGAAACAAAAGGCACGGAATGAATATACTAATTGCATATAACAAAAGTCCCTTACTGTCCATGAGCCAAAAAGGATCAGAAGATATGATGGCACCCATGTAAACATAGCAAATTTCGCTACAGATTTCAGACTTGGCAGAAAACTGGACATGGCAACAACAGCATCATGAAGGCATCTTCGCGAGTTTGATGCACTCACTACGAGGCATTTCATGACAAAACAATCATACACCCAGCAACTAGACATGGCATAGAAGCTAGACATGGCAAGAACAACAACATAGCATGCACGGATCAACAGCAACAAGCTAGGCAAAATTGCTACACATGTTAGCAATCTGCCAGAAACATTTTGTATCAAAAGTAGAGCAAGATTAAGACATGCAAGATCACTCCATAAATGCAAACAGAGGCATTGATCGATAGAGCATAACCATATTAACAAAACAACGTTACCGAACATACTCAAAAGAGGCATGGATCTCACTGTAGCAACTTGAATACATGGCATAAAACTAACAGCAGACAAACACTGAAATTCCAATTCCGGAAATCAGCAACATCATGGAGGCTACTTTGCAAGCTTGAAACAAACAATACATGGCATATCATGAAGAATGATTGCACCACAGCAAAGATGGCATGTTGTAGCTCATAATACATGAATACATCATGCTCAAAAGAAAATCACACAAAAAGATGCAAAAATGACAAATAATAGAACATGCTCAAAAGATCATGCTCAAAAGAACATGGCAGAATTCACAGGACATGGCAGAAATAACACCAGGTTGCAATATTTAGAGCTAACAAACGACATGCTACAGGAAAATATCATGGAAACAAAAGGCACGGAATGAATATACTAATTGCATATAACAAAAGTCCCTTACTGTCCATGAGCCAAAAAGGATCAGAAGATATGATGGCACCCATGTAAACATAGCAAATTTCGCTACAGATTTTAGACTTGGCAGAAAACTGGACATGGCAACAACAGCATCATGAAGGCATCTTCGCGAGCTTGATGCACTCACTACGAGGCATTTCATGACAAAACAATCATACACCCAGCAACTAGACATGGCATGGAAGCTAGACATGGCAAGAACAACAACATAGCATGCACGGATCAACAACAACAAGCTAGGAAAAATTGCTAAACATGTTAGCAATCTGCCAGAAACATTTTGTAGCAAAAGTAGAGCAAGATTAAGACATGCTAGAGCACTCCATAAATGCAAACAGAGGCATGGATCGATAGAGCATAACCATATTAACAAAACAACGTTACTGAACATACTCAAAAGAGGCATGGATCTCACTGTAGCAACATGAATACATGGCATAAAACTAACAGCAGACAAAGACTGAAATTCCAAGTCCTGAAATCAGCAACATCATGGAGGCTACTTTGCAAGCTTGAAACAAACAATACATGGCATATCATGAAGAATGATTGCACCACAGCAAAGATGGCATGTTGTTGCTCATAATACATGAATACATCATGCTCAAAAGAAAATCACACAAAAAGATGCAAAAATGACAAATAATAGAACATGCTCAAAAGAACATGCTCAAAAGAACATGGCAGAATTCACAGGACATGGCAGAAATAACACCAGGTTGCAATATTTAGAGCTAACAAACGACATGCTACAGGAAAATATCATGGAAACAAAAGGCACGGAATGAATATACTAATTGCATATAACAAAAGTCCCTTACTGTCCATGAGCCAAAAAGGATCAGAAGATATGATGGCACCCATGTAAACATAGCAAATTTCGCTACACATTTCAGACTTGGCAGAAAACTGGACATGGCAACAACACCATCATGAAGCCATCTTCGCGAGCTTGATGCACTCACTACGAGGCATTTCATGACAAAACAATCATACACCCAGCAACTAGTCATGGCATAGAAGCTAGACATGGCAAGAACAACAACATAGCATGCACGGATCAACAGCAACAAGCTAGGCAAAATTGCTACACATGTTAGCAATCTGCCAGAAACATTTTGTATCAAAAGTAGAGCAAGATTAAGACATGCAAGAGCACTCCATAAATGCAAACAGAGGCATTGATCGATAGAGCATAACCATATTAACAAAACAACGTTACCGAACATACTCAAAAGAGGCATGGATCTCACTGTAGCAACTTGAATACATGGCATAAAACTAACAGCAGACAAACACTGAAATTCCAATTCCGGAAATCAGCAACATCATGGAGGCTACTTTGCAAGCTTGAAACAAACAATACATGGCATATCATGAAGAATGATTGCACCACAGCAAAGATGGCATGTTGTAGCTCATAATACATGAATACATCATGATCAAAAGAAAATCACACAAAAAGATGCAAAAATGACAAATAATAGAACATGCTCAAAAGATCATGCTCAAAAGAACATGGCAGAATTCACAGGACATGGCAGAAATAACACCACGTTGCAATATTTAGAGCTAACAAACGACATGCTACAGGAAAATATCATGGAAACAAAAGGCACGAAATGAATATACTAATTGCATATAACAAAAGTCCCTTACTGTCCATGAGCCAAAAAGGATCAGAAGATATGATGGCACCCATGTAAACATAGCAAATTTCGCTACAGATTTTAGACTTGGCAGAAAACTGGACATGGCAACAACAGCATCATGAAGGCATCTTCGCGAGCTTGATGCACTCACTACGAGGCATTTCATGACAAAACAATCATACACCCAGCAACTAGACATGGCATGGAAGCTAGACATGGCAAGAACAACAACATAGCATGCACGGATCAACAACAACAAGCTAGGAAAAATTGCTAAACATGTTAGCAATCTGCCAGAAACATTTTGTAGCAAAAGTAGAGCAAGATTAAGACATGCTAGAGCACTCCATAAATGCAAACAGAGGCATGGATCGATAGAGCATAACCATATTAACAAAACAACGTTACTGAACATACTCAAAAGAGGCATGGATCTCACTGTAGCAACATGAATACATGGCATAAAACTAACAGCAGACAAAGACTGAAATTCCAAGTCCTGAAATCAGCAACATCATGGAGGCTACTTTGCAAGCTTGAAACAAACAATACATGGCATATCATGAAGAATGATTGCACCACAGCAAAGATGGCATGTTGTTGCTCATAATACATGAATACATCATGCTCAAAAGAAAATCACACAAAAAGATGCAAAAATGACAAATAATAGAACATGCTCAAAAGAACATGGCAGAATTCACAGGACATGGCAGAAATAACACCAGGTTGCAATATTTAGAGCTAACAAACGACATGCTACAGGAAAATATCATGGAAACAAAAGGCACGGAATGAATATACTAATTGCATATAACAAAAGTCCCTTACTGTCCATGAGCCAAAAAGGATCAGAAGATATGATGGCACCCATGTAAACATAGCAAATTTCGCTACACATTTCAGACTTGGCAGAAAACTGGACATGGCAACAACAGCATCATGAAGCCATCTTCGCGAGCTTGATGCACTCACTACGAGGCATTTCATGACAAAACAATCATACACCCAGCAACTAGACATGGCATAGAAGCTAGACACGGCAAGAACAACAACATAGCATGCACGGATCAACAACAACAAGCTAGCCAAAATTGCTAAACATGTTAGCAATCTGCCAGAAACATTTTGTATCAAAAGTAGAGCAAGATTAAGACATGCTAGAGCACACCATAAATGCAAACAGAGGCATGGATCGATAGAGCATAACCATATTAACAAAACAACGTTACTGAACATACTCAAAAGAGGCATGGATCTCACTGTAGCAACTTGAATACATGGCATAAAACTAATAGCAGACAAACACTGAAATTCCAAGTCCGAAAATCAGCAACATCATGGAGGCTACTTTGCAAGCTTGAAACAAACAATACATGGCATATCATGAAGAATGATTGCACCACAGCAAAGATGGCATGTTGTAGCTCATAATACATGAATACATCATGCTCAAAAGAAAATCACACAAAAAGATGCAAAAATGACAAATAATAGAACATGCTCAAAAGAACATGCTCAAAAGAACATGGCAGAATTCACAGGACATGGCAGAAATAACACCAGGTTGCAATATTTAGAGCTAACAAACGACATGCTACAGGAAAATATCATGGAAACAAAAGGCACGGAATGAATATACTAATTGCATATAACAAAAGTCCCTTACTGTCCATGAGCCAAAAAGGATCAGAAGATATGATGGCACCCATGTAAACATAGCAAATTTCGCTACACATTTCAGACTTGGCAGAAAACTGGACATGGCAACAACACCATCATGAAGCCATCTTCGCGAGCTTGATGCACTCACTACGAGGCATTTCATGACAAAACAATCATACACCCAGCAACTAGACATGGCATAGAAGCTAGACACGGCAAGAACAACAACATAGCATGCACGGATCAACAACAACAAGCTAGCCAAAATTGCTAAACATGTTAGCAATCTGCCAGAAACATTTTGTATCAAAAGTAGAGCAAGATTAAGACATGCTAGAGCACTCCATAAATGCAAACAGAGGCATGGATCGATAGAGCATAACCATATTAACAAAACAACGTTACTGAACATACTCAAAAGAGGCATGGATCTCACTGTAGCAACTTGAATACATGGCATAAAACTAACAGCAGACAAACACTGAAATTCCAAGTCCGGAAATCAGCAACATCATAGAGGCTACTTTGCAAGCTTGAAACAAACAATACAAGGCATATCATGAAGAATGATTGCACCACAGCAAAGATGGCATGTTGTAGCTCATAGTACATGAATACATAATGCTCAAAAGAAAATCACACAAAAAGATGCAAAAATGACAAATAATAGAACATGCTCAAAAGAACATGCTCAAAAGAACATGGCAGAATTCACAGGACATGGCAGAAATAACACCAGGTTGCAATATTTAGAGCTAACAAACGACATGCTACAGGAAAATATCATGGAAACAAAAGGCACGGAATGAATATACTAATTGCATATAACAAAAGTCCCTTACTGTCCATGAGCCAAAAAGGATCAGAAGATATGATGGCACCCATGTAAACATAGCAAATTTCGCTACAGATTTCAGACTTGGCAGAAAACTGGACATGGCAACAACAGCATCATGAAGGCATCTTCGCGAGCTTGATGCACTCACTACGAGGCATTTCATGACAAAACAATCATACACCCAGCAACTAGACATGGCATAGAAGCTAGACATGGCAAGAACAACAACATAGCATGCACGGATCAACAGCAACAAGCTAGGCAAAATTGCTACACATGTTAGCAATCTGCCAGAAACATTTTGTATCAAAAGTAGAGCAAGATTAAGACATGCTAGAGCACTCCATAAATGCAAACAGAGGCATTGATCGATAGAGCATAACCATATTAACAAAACAACGTTACCGAACATACTCAAAAGAGGCATGGATCTCACTGTAGCAACTTGAATACATGGCATAAAACTAACAGCAGACAAACACTGAAATTCCAATTCCGGAAATCAGCAACATCATGGAGGCTACTTTGCAAGCTTGAAACAAACAATACATGGCATATCATGAAGAATGATTGCACCACAGCAAAGATGGCATGTTGTAGCTCATAATACATGAATACATCATGCTCAAAAGAAAATCACACAAAAAGATGCAAAAATGAAAAATAATAGAACATGCTCAAAAGATCATGCTCAAAAGAACATGGCAGAAATAACACCAGGTTGCAATATTTAGAGCTAACAAACGACATGCTACAGGAAAATATCATGGAAACAAAAGGCACGGAATGAATATACTAATTGCATATAACAAAAGTCCCTTACTGTCCATGAGCCAAAAAGGATCAGAAGATATGATGGCACCCATGTAAACATAGCAATCTGCCAGAAACATTTTGTAGCAAAAGTAGAGCAAGATTAAGACATGCTAGAGCACTCCATAAATGCAAACAGAGGCATGGATCGATAGAGCATAACCATATTAACAAAACAACGTTACTGAACATACTCAAAAGAGGCATGGATCTCACTGTAGCAACATGAATACATGGCATAAAACTAACAGCAGACAAAGACTGAAATTCCAAGTCCTGAAATCAGCAACATCATGGAGGCTACTTTGCAAGCTTGAAACAAACAATACATGGCATATCATGAAGAATGATTGCACCACAGCAAAGATGGCATGTTGTAGCTCATAATACATGAATACATCATGCTCAAAAGAAAATCACACAAAAAGATGCAAACATGACAAATAATAGAACATGCTCAAAAGAACATGCTCAAAAGAACATGGCAGAATTCACAGGACATGGCAGAAATAACACCAGGTTGCAATATTTAGAGCTAACAAACGACATGCTACAGGAAAATATCATGGAAACAAAAGGCACGGAATGAATATACTAATTGCATATAACAAAAGTCCCTTACTGTCCATGAGCCAAAAAGGATCAGAAGATATGATGGCACCCATGTAAACATAGCAAATTTCGCTACACATTTCAGACTTGGCAGAAAACTGGACATGGCAACAAAACCATCATGAAGCCATCTTCGCGAGCTTGATGCACTCACTACGAGGCATTTCATGACAAAACAATCATACACCCAGCAACTAGACATGGCATAGAAGCTAGACACGGCAAGAACAACAACATAGCATGCACGGATCAACAACAACAAGCTAGCCAAAATTGCTAAACATGTTAGCAATCTGCCAGAAACATTTTGTATCAAAAGTAGAGCAAGATTAAGACTTGCTAGAGCACTCCATAAATGCAAACAGAGGCATGGATCGATAGAGCATAACCATATTAACAAAACAATGTTACTGAACATACTCAAAAGAGGCCTGGATCTCACTGTAGCAACTTGAATACATGGCATAAAACTAACAGCAGACAAACACTGAAATTCCATGTCCGGAAATCAGCAACATCATGGAGGCTACTTTGCAAGCTTGAAACAAACAATACATGGCATATCATGAAGAATGATTGCACCACAGCAAAGATGGCATGTTGTAGCTCATAATACATGAATACATCATGCTCAAAAGAAAATCACACAAAAAGATGCAAAAATGACAAATAATAGAACATGCTCAAAAGAACATGCTCAAAAGAACATGGCAGAATTCACAGGACATGGCAGAAATAACACCAGGTTGCAATATTTAGAGCTAACAAACGACATGCTACAGGAAAATATCATGGAAACAAAAGGCACGGAATGAATATACTAATTGCATATAACAAAAGTCCGTTACTGTCCATGAACCAAAAAGGATCAGAAGATATGATGGCACCCATGTAAACATAGCAAATTTCGCTACACATTTCAGACTTGGCAGAAAACTGGACATGGCAACAACAGCATCATGAAGCCATCTTCGCGAGCTTGATGCACTCACTACGAGGCATTTCATGACAAAACAATCATACACCCAGCAACTAGACATGGCATAGAAGCTAGACATGGCAAGAACAACAACATAGCATGCACGGATCAACAACTACAAGCTAGCCAAAATTGCTAAACATGTTAGCAATCTCCCAGAAACATTTTGTAGCAAAAGTAGAGCAAGATTAAGACATGCTAGAGCACTCCATAAATGCAAACAGAGGCATGGATCGATAGAGCATAACCATATTAACAAAACAACGTTACTGAACATACTCAAAAGAGGCATGGATCTCACTGTAGCAACTTGAATACATGGCATAAAACTAACAGCAGACAAACACTGAAATTCCAAGTCCGAAAATCAGCAACATCATGGAGGCTACTTTGCAAGCTTGAAACAAACAATACATGGCATATCATGAAGAATGATTGCACCACAGCAAAGATGGCATGTTGTAGCTCATAATACATGAATACATCATGCTCAAAAGAAAATCACACAAAAAGATGCAAAAATGACAAATAATAGAACATGCTCAAAAGAACATGGCAGAATTCACAGGACATGGCAGAAATAACACCAGGTTGCAATATTTAGAGCTAACAAACGACATGCTACAGGAAAATATCATGGAAACAAAAGGCACGGAATGAATATACTAATTGCATATAACAAAAGTCCCTTACTGTCCATGAGCCAAAAAGGATCAGAAGATATGATGGCACCCATGTAAACATAGCAAATTTCGCTACAGATTTCAGACTTGGCAGAAAACTGGACATGGCAACAACAGCATCATGAAGGCATCTTCGCGAGCTTGATGCACTCACTACGAGGCATTTCATGACAAAACAATCATACACCCAGCAACTAGACATGGCATAGAAGCTAGACATGGCAAGAACAACAACATAGCATGCACGGATCAACAACAACAAGCTAGCCAAAATTGCTAAACATGTTAGCAATCTGCCAGAAACATTTTGTAGCAAAAGTAGAGCAAGATTAAGACATGCTAGAGCACTCCATAAATGCAAACAGAGGCATGGATCGATAGAGCATAACCATATTAACAAAACAACATTACTGAACATACTCAAAAGAGGCATGGATCTCACTGTAGCAACATGAATACATGGCATAAAACTAACAGCAGACAAAGACTGAAATTCCAAGTCCTGAAATCAGCAACATCATGGAGGCTACTTTGCAAGCTTGAAACAAACAATACATGGCATATCATGAAGAATGATTGCACCACAACAAAGATGGCATGTTGTAGCTCATAATACATGAATACATCATGCTCAAAAGAAAATCACACAAAAAGATGCAAAAATGACAAATAATAGAACATGCTCAAAAGAACATGCTCAAAAGAACATGGCAGAATTCACAGGACATGGCAGAAATAACACCAGGTTGCAATATTTAGGTCTAACAAACGACATGCTACAGGAAAATATCATGGAAACAAAAGGCACAGAATGAATATACTAATTGCATATAACAAAAGTCCCTTACTGTCCATGAGCCAAAAAGGATCAGAAGATATGATGGCACCCATGTAAACGTAGCAAATTTCGCTACACATTTCAGACTTGGCAGAAAACTGGACATGGCAACAACACCATCATGAAGCCATCTTCGCGAGCTTGATGCACTCACTACGAGGCATTTCATGACAAAACAATCATACACCCAGCAACTAGACATGGCATAGAAGCTAGACACAGCAAGAACAACAACATAGCATGCACGGATCAACAACAACAAGCTAGCCAAAATTGCTAAACATGTTAGCAATCTGCCAGAAACATTTTGTATCAAAAGTAGAGCAAGATTAAGACTTGCTAGAGCACTCCATAAATGCAAACAGAGGCATGGATCGATAGAGCATAACCATATTAACAAAACAATGTTACTGAACATACTCAAAAGAGGCATGGATCTCACTGTAGCAACTTGAATACATGGCATAAAACTAACAGCAGACAAACACTGAAATTCCAAGTCCGGAAATCAGCAACATCATGGAGGCTACTTTGCAAGCTTGAAACAAACAATACATGGCATATCATGAAGAATGATTGCACCACAGCAAAGATGGCATGTTGTAGCTCATAATACATGAATACATCATGCTCAAAAGAAAATCACACAAAAAGATGCAAAAATGACAAATAATAGAACATGCTCAAAAGAACATGCTCAAAAGAACATGGCAGAATTCACAGGACATGGCAGAAATAACACCAGGTTGCAATATTTAGAGCTAACAAACGACATGCTACAGGAAAATATCATGGAAACAAAAGGCACGGAATGAATATACTAATTGCATATAACAAAAGTCCCTTACTGTCCATGAACCAAAAAGGATCAGAAGTTATGATGGCACCCATGTAAACATAGCAAATTTCGCTACACATTTCAGACTTGGCAGAAAACTGGACATGGCAACAACAGCATCATGAAGCCATCTTCGCGAGCTTGATGCACTCACTACGAGGCATTTCATGACAAAACAATCATACACCCAGCAACTAGACATGGCATAGAAGCTAGACATGGCAAGAACAACAACATAGCATGCACGGATCAACAACAACAAGCTAGCCAAAATTGCTAAACATGTTAGCAATCTCCCAGAAACATTTTGTAGCAAAAGTAGAGCAAGATTAAGACATGCTAGAGCACTCCATAAATGCAAACAGAGGCATGGATCGATAGAGCATAACCATATTAACAAAACAACGTTACTGAACATACTCAAAAGAGGCATGGATCTCATTGTAGCAACATGAATACATGGCATAAAACTAACAGCAGACAAAGACTGAAATTCCAAGTCCTGAAATCAGCAACATCATGGAGGCTACTTTGCAAGCTTGAAACAAACAATACATGGCATATCATGAAGAATGATTGCACCACAGCAAAGATGGCATGTTGTAGCTCATAATACATGAATACATCATGCTCAAAAGAAAATCACACAAAAAGATGCAAAAATGACAAATAATAGAACATGCTCAAAAGAACATGGCAGAATTCACAGGACATGGCAGAAATAACACCAGGTTGCAATATTTAGAGCTAACAAACGACATGCTACAGGAAAATATCATGGAAACAAAAGGCACGGAATGAATATACTAATTGCATATAACAAAAGTCCCTTACTGTCCATGAGCCAAAAAGGATCAGAAGATATGATGGCACCCATGTAAACATAGCAAATTTCGCTACACATTTCAGACTTGGCAGAAAACTGGACATGGCAACAACACCATCATGAAGCCATCTTCGCGAGCTTGATGCACTCACTACGAGGCATTTCATGACAAAACAATCATACACCCAGCAACTAGACATGGCATAGAAGCTAGACACGGCAAGAACAACAACATAGCATGCACCGATCAACAACAACAAGCTAGCCAAAATTGCTAAACATGTTAGCAATCTGCCAGAAACATTTTGTATCAAAAGTAGAGCAAGATTAAGACTTGCTAGAGCACTCCATAAATGCAAACAGAGGCATGGATCGATAGAGCATAACCATATTAACAAAACAACGTTACTGAACATACTCAAAAGAGGCATGGATCTCACTGTAGCAACTTGAATACATGGCACAAAACTAACAGCAGACAAACACTGAAATTCCAAGTCCGGAAATCAGCAACATCATGGAGGCTACTTTGCAAGCTTGAAACAAACAATACATGGCATATCATGAAGAATGATTGCACCATAGCAAAGATGGCATGTTGTAGCTCATAATACATGAATACATCATGCTCAAAAGAAAATCACACAAAAAGATGCAAAAATGACAAATAATAGAACATGCTCAAAAGAACATGCTCAAAAGAACATATCAGAATTCACAGGACATGGCAGAAATAACACCAGGTTGCAATATTTAGAGCTAACAAACGACATGCTACAGGAAAATATCATGGAAACAAAAGGCACGGAATGAATATACTAATTGCATATAACAAAAGTCCCTTACTGTCCATGAACCAAAAAGGATCAGAAGATATGATGGCACCCATGTAAACATAGCAAATTTCGCTACACATTTCAGACTTGGCAGAAAACTGGACATGGCAACAACACCATCATGAAGCCATCTTCGCGATCTTGATGCACTCACTACGAGGCATTTCATGACAAAACAATCATACACCCAGCAACTAGACATGGCATAGAAGCTAGACACGGCAAGAACAACAACATAGCATGCACGGATCAACAACAACAAGCTAGCCAAAATTGCTAAACATGTTAGCAATCTGCCAGAAACATTTTGTATCAAAAGTAGAGCAAGATTAAGACATGCTAGAGCACTCCATAAATGCAAACAGAGGCATGGATCGATAGAGCATAACCATATTAACAAAAAAACGTTACTGAACATACTCAAAAGAGGCATGGATCTCACTGTAGCAACTTGAATACATGGCATAAAACTAACAGCAGACAAACACTGAAATTCCAAGTCCGGAAATCAGCAACATCATGGAGGCTACTTTGCAAGCTTGAAACAAACAATACATGGCATATCATGAAGAATGATTGCACCAAAGCAAAGATGGCATGTTGTAGCTCATAATACATGAATACATCATGCTCAAAAGAAAATCACACAAAAAGATGCAAAAATGACAAATAATAGAACATGCTCAAAAGAACATGGCAGAATTCACAGGACATGGCAGAAATAACACCAGGTTGCAATATTTAGAGCTAACAAACGACATGCTACAGGAAAATATCATGGAAACAAAAGGCACGGAATGAATATACTAATTGCATATAACAAAAGTCCCTTACTGTCCATGAGCCAAAAAGGATCAGAAGATATGATGGCACCCATGTAAACATAGCAAATTTCGCTACAGATTTCAGACTTGGCAGAAAACTGGACATGGCAACAACAGCATCATGAAGGCATCTTCGCGATCTTGATGCACTCACTACGAGGCATTTCATGACAAAACAATCATACACCCAGCAACTAGACATGGCATAGAAGCTAGACATGGCAAGAACAACAACATAGCATGCACGGATCAACAACAACAAGCTAGCCAAAATTGCTAAACATGTTAGCAATCTGCCAGAAACATTTTGTAGCAAAAGTAGAGCAAGATTAAGACATGCTAGAGCACTCCATAAATGCAAACAGAGGCATGGATCAATAGAGCATAACCATATTAACAAAACAACGTTACTGAACATACTCAAAAGAGGCATGGATCTCACTGTAGCAACATGAATACATGGCATAAAACTAACAGCAGACAAAGACTGAAATTCCAAGTCCTGAAATCAGCAACATCATGGAGGCTACTTTGCAAGCTTGAAACAAACAATACATGGCATATCATGAAGAATGATTGCACCACAGCAAAGATGGCATGTTGTAGCTCATAATACATGAATACATCATGCTCAAAATAAAATCACACAAAAAGATGCAAAAATGACAAATAATAGAACATGCTCAAAAGAACATGCTCAAAAGAACATGGCAGAATTCACAGGACATGGCAGAAATAACACCAGGTTGCAATATTTAGAGCTAACAAACGACATGCTACAGGAAAATATCATGGAAACAAAAGGCACGGAATGAATATACTAATTGCATATAACAAAAGTCCCTTACTGTCCATGAGCCAAAAAGGATCAGAAGATATGATGGCACCCATGTAAACATAGCAAATTTCGCTACACATTTCAGACTTGGCAGAAAACTGGACATGGCAACAACACCATCATGAAGCCATCTTCGCGAGCTTGATGCACTCACTACGAGGCATTTCATGACAAAACAATCATACACCCAGCAACTAGACATGGCATAGAAGCTAGACACGGCAAGAACAACAACATAGCATGCACGGATCAACAACAACAAGCTAGCCAAAATTGCTAAACATGTTAGCAATCTGCCAGAAACATTTTGTATCAAAAGTAGAGCAAGATTAAGACTTGCTAGAGCACTCCATAAATGCAAACAGAGGCATGGATCGATAAAGCATAACCATATTAACAAAACAACGTTACTGAACATACTCAAAAGAGGCATGGATCTCACTGTAGCAACTTGAATACATGGCATAAAACTAACAGCAGACAAACACTGAAATTCCAAGTCCGGAAATCAGCAACATCATGGAGGCTACTTTGCAAGCTTGAAACAAACAATACATGGCATATCATGAAGAATGATTGCACCACAGCAAAGATGGCATGTTGTAGCTCATAATACATGAATACATCATGCTCAAAAGAAAATCACACAAAAAGATGCGAAAATGACAAATAATAGAACATGCTCAAAAGAACATGCTCAAAAGAACATGGCAGAATTCACAGGACATGGCAGAAATAACACTAGGTTGTAATATTTAGAGCTACCAAACGACATGCTACAGGAAAATATCATGGAAACAAAAGGCACGGAATGAATATACTCATTGCATATAACAAAAGTCCCTTACTGTCCATGAGCCAAAAAGGATCAGAAGATATGATGGCACCCATGTAAACATAGCAAATTTCGCTACAGATTTCAGACTTGGCATAAAACTGGACATGGCAACAACAGCATCATGAAGGCATCTTCGCGAGCTTGATGCACTCACTACGAGGCATTTCATGACAAAACAATCATACACCCAGCAACTAGACATGGCACAGAAGCTAGACACGGCAAGAACAACAACATAGCATGCACGGATCAACAACAACAAGCTAGCCAAAATTGCTAAACATGTTAGCAATCTGCCAGAAACATTTTGTATCAAAAGTAGAGCAAGATTAAAACATGATAGAGCACTCCATAAATGCAAACAGAGGCATGGATCGATAGAGCATAACCAGATTAACAAAACAACGTTACTGAACATACTCAAAAGAGGCATGGATCTCACTGTAGCAACATGAATACATGGCATAAAACTAACAGCAGACAAACACTGAAATTCCAAGTCCTGAAATCAGCAACATCATGGAGGCTACTTTGCAAGCTTGAAACAAACAATACATGGCATATCATGAAGAATGATTGCACCACAGCAAAGATGGCATCTTGTAGCTCATAATACATGAATACATCATGCTCAAAAGAAAATCACACAAAAAGATGCAAAAATGACAAATAATAGAACATGCTCAAAAGAACATGCTCAAAAGAACATGTCAGAGTTCACAGGACATGGCAGAAATAACACCAGGTTGCAATATTTAGAGCTAACAAACGACATGCTACAGGAAAATATCATGGAAACAAAAGGCACAGAATGAATATACTAATTGCATATAACAAAAGTCCCTTACTGTCCATGAGCCAAAAAGGATCAGAAGATATGATGGCACCCATGTAAACATAGCAAATTTCGCTACAGATTTCAGACTTGGCAGAAAACTGGACATGGCAACAACAGCATCATGAAGGCATCTTCGCGAGCTTGATGCACTCACTACGAGGCATTTCATGACAAAACAATCATACACCCAGCAACTAGACATGGCATAGAAGCTAGACATGGCAAGAACAACAACATAGCATGCACGGATCAACAACAACAAGCTAGGAAAAATTGCTAAACATGTTAGCAATCTGCCAGAAACATTTTGTAGCAAAAGTAGAGCAAGATTAAGACATGCTAGAGCACTCCATAAATGCATACAGAGGCATGGATCGATAGAGCATAACCATATTAACAAAACAACGTTACTGAACATACTCAAAAGAGGCATGGATCTCACTGTAGCAACATGAATACATGGCATAAAACTAACAGCAGACAAAGACTGAAATTCCAAGTCCTGAAATCAGCAACATCATGGAGGCTACTTTCCAAGCTTGAAACAAACAATACATGGCATATCATGAAGAATGATTGCACCACAGCAAAGATGGCATCTTGTAGCTCATAATACATGAATACATCATGCTCAAAAGAAAATCACACAAAAAGATGCAAAAATGACAAATAATAGAACATGCTCAAAAGAACATGCTCAAAAGAACATGGCAGAATTCACAGGACATGGCAGAAATAACACCAGGTTGCAATATTTAGAGCTAACAAACGACATGCTACAGGAAAATATCATGGAAACAAAAGGCACGGAATGAATATACTAATTGCATATAACAAAAGTCCCTTACTGTCCATGAGCCAAAAAGGATCAGAAGATATGATGGCACCCATGTAAACATAGCAAATTTCGCTACACATTTCAGACTTGGCAGAAAACTGGACATGGCAACAACACCATCATGAAGCCATCTTCGCGAGCTTGATGCACTCACTACGAGGCATTTCATGACAAAACAATCATACACCCAGCAACTAGACATGGCATAGAAGCTAGACATGGCAAGAACAACAACATAGCATGCACGGATCAACAACAACAAGCTAGGAAAAATTGCTAAACATGTTAGCAATCTGCCAGAAACATTTTGTAGCAAAAGTAGAGCAAGATTAAGACATGCTAGAGCACTCCATAAATGCATACAGAGGCATGGATCGATAGAGCATAACCATATTAACAAAACAACGTTACTGAACATACTCAAAAGAGGCATGGATCTCACTGTAGCAACATGAATACATGGCATAAAACTAACAGCAGACAAAGACTGAAATTCCAAGTCCTGAAATCAGCAACATCATGGAGGCTACTTTCCAAGCTTGAAACAAACAATACATGGCATATCATGAAGAATGATTGCACCACAGCAAAGATGGCATCTTGTAGCTCATAATACATGAATACATCATGCTCAAAAGAAAATCACACAAAAAGATGCAAAAATGACAAATAATAGAACATGCTCAAAAGAACATGCTCAAAAGAACATGGCAGAATTCACAGGACATGGCAGAAATAACACCAGGTTGCAATATCTAGAGCTAACAAACGACATGCTACAGGAAAATATCATGGAAACAAAAGGCACGGAATGAATATACTAATTGCATATAACAAAAGTCCCTTACTGTCCATGAGCCAAAAAGGATCAGAAGATATGATGGCACCCATGTAAACATAGCAAATTTCGCTACACATTTCAGACTTGGCAGAAAACTGGACATGGCAACAACACCATCATGAAGCCATCTTCGCGAGCTTGATGCACTCACTACGAGGCATTTCATGACAAAACAATCATACACCCAGCAACTAGACATGGCATAGAAGCTAGACACGGCAAGAACAACAACATAGCATGCACGGATCAACAACAACAAGCTAGCCAAAATTGCTAAACATGTTAGCAATCTGCCAGAAACATTTTGTATCAAAAGTAGAGCAAGATTAAGACATGCTAGAGCACTCCATAAATGCAAAAAGAGGCATGGATCGATAGAGCATAACCATATTAACAAAACAACGTTACTGAACATACTCAAAAGAGGCATGGATCTCACTGTAGCAACATGAATACATGGCATAAAACTAACAGCAGACAAACACTGAAATTCCAAGTCCGTAAATCAGCAACATCATGGAGGCTACTTTGCAAGCTTGAAACAAACAATACATGGCATATCATGAAGAATGATTGCACCACAGCAAAGATGGCATGTTGTAGCTCATAATACATGAATACATCATGCTCAAAAGAAAATCACACAAAAAGATGCAAAAATGACAAATAATAGAACATGCTCAAAAGAACATGCTCAAAAGAACATGTCAGAGTTCACAGGACATGGCAGAAATAACACCAGGTTGCAATATCTAGAGCTAACAAACGACATGCTACAGGAAAATATCATGGAAAGAAAAGGCACGGAATGAATATACTAATTGCATATAACAAAAGTCCCTTACTGTCCATGAGCCAAAAAGGATCGGAAGATATGATGGCACCCATGTAAACATAGCAAATTTCGCTACAGATTTCAGACTTGGCAGAAAACTGGACATGGCAACAACAGCATCATGAAGGCATCTTCGCGAGCTTGATGCACTCACTACGAGGCATTTCATGACAAAACAATCATACACCCAGCAACTAGACATGGCATAGAAGATAGACATGGCAAGAACAACAACATAGCATGCACGGATCAACAACAACAAGCTAGGAAAAATTGCTAAACATGTTAGCAATCTGCCAGAAACATTTTGTAGCAAAAGTAGAGCAAGATTAAGACATGCTAGAGCACTCCATAAATGCAAACAGAGGCATGGATCGATAGAGCATAACCATATTAACAAAACAACGTTACTGAACATACTCAAAAGAGGCATGGATCTCACTGTAGCAACATGAATACATGGCATAAAACTAACAGCAGACAAAGACTGAAATTCCAAGTCCTGAAATCAGCAACATCATGGAGGCTACTTTGCAAGCTTGAAACAAACAATACATGGCATATCATGAAGAATGATTGCACCACAGCAAAGATGGCATCTTGTAGCTCATAATACATGAATACATCATGCTCAAAAGAAAATCACACAAAAAGATGCAAAAATGACAAATAATAGAACATGCTCAAAAGAACATGCTCAAAAGAACATGGCAGAATTCACAGGACATGGCAGAAATAACACCAGGTTGCAATATTTAGAGCTAACAAACGACATGCTACAGGAAAATATCATGGAAAGAAAAGGCACGGAATGAATATACTAATTGCATATAACAAAAGTCCCTTACTGTCCATGAGCCAAAAAGGATCAGAAGATATGATGGCACCCATGTAAACATAGCAAATTTCGCTACAGATTTCAGACTTGGCAGAAAACTGGACATGGCAACAACACCATCATGAAGCCATCTTCGCGAGCTTGATGCACTCACTACGAGGCATTTCATGACAAAACAATCATACACCCAGCAACTAGACATGGCATAGAAGCTAGACACGGCAAGAACAACAACATAGCATGCACGGATCAACAACAACAAGCTAGCCAAAATTGCTAAACAAGTTAGCAATCTGCCAGAAACATTTTGTATCAAAAGTAGAGCAAGATTAAGACATGCTAGAGCACTCCATAAATGCAAAAAGAGGCATGGATCGATAGAGCATAACCATATTAACAAAACAACGTTACTGAACATACTCAAAAGAGGCATGGATCTCACTGTAGCAACATGAATACATGGCATAAAACTAACAGCAGACAAACACTGAAATTCCAAGTCCGTAAATCAGCAACATCATGGAGGCTACTTTGCAAGCTTGAAACAAACAATACATGGCATATCATGAAGAATGATTGCACCACAGCAAAGATGGCATGTTGTAGCTCATAATACATGAATACATCATGCTCAAAAGAAAATCACACAAAAAGATGCAAAAATGACAAATAATAGAACATGCTCAAAAGAACATGCTCAAAAGAACATGTCAGAGTTCACAGGACATGGCAGAAATAACACCAGGTTGCAATATCTAGAGCTAACAAACGACATGCTACAGGAAAATATCATGGAAAGAAAAGGCACGGAATGAATATACTAATTGCATATAACAAAAGTCCCTTACTGTCCATGAGCCAAAAAGGATCGGAAGATATGATGGCACCCATGTAAACATAGCAAATTTCGCTACAGATTTCAGACTTGGCAGAAAACTGGACATGGCAACAACAGCATCATGAAGGCATCTTCGCGAGCTTGATGCACTCACTACGAGGCATTTCATGACAAAACAATCATACACCCAGCAACTAGACATGGCATAGAAGCTAGACATGGCAAGAACAACAACATAGCATGCACGGATCAACAACAACAAGCTAGGAAAAATTGCTAAACATGTTAGCAATCTGCCAGAAACATTTTGTAGCAAAAGTAGAGCAAGATTAAGACATGCTAGAGCACTCCATAAATGCAAACAGAGGCATGGATCGATAGAGCATAACCATATTAACAAAACAACGTTACTGAACATACTCAAAAGAGGCATGGATCTCACTGTAGCAACATGAATACATGGCATAAAACTAACAGCAGACAAAGACTGAAATTCCAAGTCCTGAAATCAGCAACATCATGGAGGCTACTTTGCAAGCTTGAAACAAACAATACATGGCATATCATGAAGAATGATTGCACCACAGCAAAGATGGCATCTTGTAGCTCATAATACATGAATACATCATGCTCAAAAGAAAATCACACAAAAAGATGCAAAAATGACAAATAATAGAACATGCTCAAAAGAACATGCTCAAAAGAACATGGCAGAATTCACAGGACATGGCAGAAATAACACCAGGTTGCAATATTTAGAGCTAACAAACGACATGCTACAGGAAAATATCATGGAAAGAAAAGGCACGGAATGAATATACTAATTGCATATAACAAAAGTCCCTTACTGTCCATGAGCCAAAAAGGATCAGAAGATATGATGGCACCCATGTAAACATAGCAAATTTCGCTACAGATTTCAGACTTGGCAGAAAACTGGACATGGCAACAACACCATCATGAAGCCATCTTCGCGAGCTTGATGCACTCACTACGAGGCATTTCATGACAAAACAATCATACACCCAGCAACTAGACATGGCATAGAAGCTAGACACGGCAAGAACAACAACATAGCATGCACGGATCAACAACAACAAGCTAGCCAAAATTGCTAAACAAGTTAGCAATCTGCCAGAAACATTTTGTATCAAAAGTAGAGCAAGATTAAGACATGCTAGAGCACTCCATAAATGCAAAAAGAGGCATGGATCGATAGAGCATAACCATATTAACAAAACAACGTTACTGAACATACTCAAAAGAGGCATGGATCTCACTGTAGCAACATGAATACATGGCATAAAACTAACAGCAGACAAACACTGAAATTCCAAGTCCGTAAATCAGCAACATCATGGAGGCTACTTTGCAAGCTTGAAACAAACAATACATGGCATATCATGAAGAATGATTGCACCACAGCAAAGATGGCATGTTGTAGCTCATAATACATGAATACATCATGCTCAAAAGAAAATCACACAAAAAGATGCAAAAATGACAAATAATAGAACATGCTCAAAAGAACATGCTCAAAAGAACATGTCAGAGTTCACAGGACATGGCAGAAATAACACCAGGTTGCAATATCTAGAGCTAACAAACGACATGCTACAGGAAAATATCATGGAAAGAAAAGGCACGGAATGAATATACTAATTGCATATAACAAAAGTCCCTTACTGTCCATGAGCCAAAAAGGATCGGAAGATATGATGGCACCCATGTAAACATAGCAAATTTCGCTACAGATTTCAGACTTGGCAGAAAACTGGACATGGCAACAACACCATCATGAAGCCATCTTCGCGAGCTTGATGCACTCACTACGAGGCATTTCATGACAAAACAATCATACACCCAGCAACTAGACATGGCATAGAAGCTAGACACGGCAAGAACAACAACATAGCATGCACGGATCAACAACAACAAGCTAGCGAAAATTGCTAAACAAGTTAGCAATCTGCCAGAAACATTTTGTATCAAAAGTAGAGCAAGATTAAGACATGCTAGAGCACTCCATAAATGCAAAAAGAGGCATGGATCGATAGAGCATAACCATATTAACAAAACAACGTTACTGAACATACTCAAAAGAGGCATGGATCTCACTGTAGCAACATGAATACATGGCATAAAACTAACAGCAGACAAACACTGAAATTCCAAGTCCGTAAATCAGCAACATCATGGAGGCTACTTTGCAAGCTTGAAACAAACAATACATGGCATATCATGAAGAATGATTGCACCACAGCAAAGATGGCATGTTGTAGCTCATAATACATGAATACATCATGCTCAAAAGAAAATCACACAAAAAGATGCAAAAATGACAAATAATAGAACATGCTCAAAAGAACATGCTCAAAAGAACATGTCAGAGTTCACAGGACATGGCAGAAATAACACCAGGTTGCAATATCTAGAGCTAACAAACGACATGCTACAGGAAAATATCATGGAAAGAAAAGGCACGGAATGAATATACTAATTGCATATAACAAAAGTCCCTTACTGTCCATGAGCCAAAAAGGATCGGAAGATATGATGGCACCCATGTAAACATAGCAAATTTCGCTACAGATTTCAGACTTGGCAGAAAACTGGACATGGCAACAACAGCATCATGAAGGCATCTTCGCGAGCTTGATGCACTCACTACGAGGCATTTCATGACAAAACAATCATACACCCAGCAACTAGACATGGCATAGAAGCTAGACATGGCAAGAACAACAACATAGCATGCACGGATCAACAACAACAAGCTAGGAAAAATTGCTAAACATGTTAGCAATCTGCCAGAAACATTTTGTAGCAAAAGTAGAGCAAGATTAAGACATGCTAGAGCACTCCATAAATGCAAACAGAGGCATGGATCGATAGAGCATAACCATATTAACAAAACAACGTTACTGAACATACTCAAAAGAGGCATGGATCTCACTGTAGCAACATGAATACATGGCATAAAACTAACAGCAGACAAAGACTGTAATTCCAAGTCCTGAAATCAGCAACATCATGGAGGCTACTTTGCAAGCTTGAAACAAACAATACATGGCATATCATGAAGAATGATTGCACCACAGCAAAGATGGCATCTTGTAGCTCATAATACATGAATACATCATGCTCAAAAGAAAATCACACAAAAAGATGCAAAAATGACAAATAATAGAACATGCTCAAAAGAACATGCTCAAAAGAACATGGCAGAATTCACAGGACATGGCAGAAATAACACCAGGTTGCAATATTTAGAGCTAACAAACGACATGCTACAGGAAAATATCATGGAAAGAAAAGGCACGGAATGAATATACTAATTGCATATAACAAAAGTCCCTTACTGTCCATGAGCCAAAAAGGATCAGAAGATATGATGGCACCCATGTAAACATAGCAAATTTCGCTACAGATTTCAGACTTGGCAGAAAACTGGACATGGCAACAACACCATCATGAAGCCATCTTCGCGAGCTTGATGCACTCACTACGAGGCATTTCATGACAAAACAATCATACACCCAGCAACTAGACATGGCATAGAAGCTAGACACGGCAAGAACAACAACATAGCATGCACGGATCAACAACAACAAGCTAGCCAAAATTGCTAAACAAGTTAGCAATCTGCCAGAAACATTTTGTATCAAAAGTAGAGCAAGATTAAGACATGCTAGAGCACTCCATAAATGCAAAAAGAGGCATGGATCGATAGAGCATAACCATATTAACAAAACAACGTTACTGAACATACTCAAAAGAGGCATGGATCTCACTGTAGCAACATGAATACATGGCATAAAACTAACAGCAGACAAAGACTGAAATTCCAAGTCCTGAAATCAGCAACATCATGGAGGCTACTTTGCAAGCTTGAAACAAACAATACATGGCATATCATGAAGAATGATTGCACCACAGCAAAGATGGCATGTTGTAGCTCATAATACATGAATACATCATGCTCAAAAGAAAATCACACAAAAAGATGCAAAAATGACAAATAATAGAACATGCTCAAAAGAACATGTCAGAGTTCACAGGACATGGCAGAAATAACACCAGGTTGCAATATCTAGAGCTAACAAACGACATGCTACAGGAAAATATCATGGAAAGAAAAGGCACGGAATGAATATACTAATTGCATATAACAAAAGTCCCTTACTGTCCATGAGCCAAAAAGGATCGGAAGATATGATGGCACCCATGTAAACATAGCAAATTTCGCTACAGATTTCAGACTTGGCAGAAAACTGGACATGGCAACAACAGCATCATGAAGGCATCTTCGCGAGCTTGATGCACTCACTACGAGGCATTTCATGACAAAACAATCATACACCCAGCAACTAGACATGGCATAGAAGCTAGACATGGCAAGAACAACAACATAGCATGCACGGATCAACAACAACAAGCTAGGAAAAATTGCTAAACATGTTAGCAATCTGCCAGAAACATTTTGTAGCAAAAGTAGAGCAAGATTAAGACATGCTAGAGCACTCCATAAATGCAAACAGAGGCATGGATCGATAGAGCATAACCATATTAACAAAACAACGTTACTGAACATACTCAAAAGAGGCATGGATCTCACTGTAGCAACATGAATACATGGCATAAAACTAACAGCAGACAAAGACTGAAATTCCAAGTCCTGAAATCAGCAACATCATGGAGGCTACTTTGCAAGCTTGAAACAAACAATACATGGCATATCATGAAGAATGATTGCACCACAGCAAAGATGGCATCTTGTAGCTCATAATACATGAATACATCATGCTCAAAAGAAAATCACACAAAAAGATGCAAAAATGACAAATAATAGAACATGCTCAAAAGAACATGATCAAAAGAACATGGCAGAATTCACAGGACATGGCAGAAATAACACCAGGTTGCAATATTTAGAGCTAACAAACGACATGCTACAGGAAAATATCATGGAAAGAAAAGGCACGGAATGAATATACTAATTGCATATAACAAAAGTCCCTTACTGTCCATGAGCCAAAAAGGATCAGAAGATATGATGGCACCCATGTAAACATAGCAAATTTCGCTACAGATTTCAGACTTGGCAGAAAACTGGACATGGCAACAACACCATCATGAAGCCATCTTCGCGAGCTTGATGCACTCACTACGAGGCATTTCATGACAAAACAATCATACACCCAGCAACTAGACATGGCATAGAAGCTAGACACGGCAAGAACAACAACATAGCATGCACGGATCAACAACAACAAGCTAGCCAAAATTGCTAAACAAGTTAGCAATCTGCCAGAAACATTTTGTATCAAAAGTAGAGCAAGATTAAGACATGCTAGAGCACTCCATAAATGCAAAAAGAGGCATGGATCGATAGAGCATAACCATATTAACAAAACAACGTTACTGAACATACTCAAAAGAGGCATGGATCTCACTGTAGCAACATGAATACATGGCATAAAACTAACAGCAGACAAACACTGAAATTCCAAGTCCGTAAATCAGCAACATCATGGAGGCTACTTTGCAAGCTTGAAACAAACAATACATGGCATATCATGAAGAATGATTGCACCACAGCAAAGATGGCATGTTGTAGCTCATAATACATGAATACATCATCCTCAAAAGAAAATCACACAAAAAGATGCAAAAATGACAAATAATAGAACATGCTCAAAAGAACATGCTCAAAAGAACATGTCAGAGTTCACAGGACATGGCAGAAATAACACCAGGTTGCAATATCTAGAGCTAACAAACGACATGCTACAGGAAAATATCATGGAAAGAAAAGGCACGGAATGAATATACTAATTGCATATAACAAAAGTCCCTTACTGTCCATGAGCCAAAAAGGATCGGAAGATATGATGGCACCCATGTAAACATAGCAAATTTCGCTACAGATTTCAGACTTGGCAGAAAACTGGACATGGCAACAACACCATCATGAAGCCATCTTCGCGAGCTTGATGCACTCACTACGAGGCATTTCATGACAAAACAATCATACACCCAGCAACTAGACATGGCATAGAAGCTAGACACGGCAAGAACAACAACATAGCATGCACGGATCAACAACAACAAGCTAGCCAAAATTGCTAAACAAGTTAGCAATCTGCCAGAAACATTTTGTATCAAAAGTAGAGCAAGATTAAGACATGCTAGAGCACTCCATAAATGCAAAAAGAGGCATGGATCGATAGAGCATAACCATATTAACAAAACAACGTTACTGAACATACTCAAAAGAGGCATGGATCTCACTGTAGCAACATGAATACATGGCATAAAACTAACAGCAGACAAACACTGAAATTCCAAGTCCGTAAATCAGCAACATCATGGAGGCTACTTTGCAAGCTTGAAACAAACAATACATGGCATATCATGAAGAATGATTGCACCACAGCAAAGATGGCATGTTGTAGCTCATAATACATGAATACATCATGCTCAAAAGAAAATCACACAAAAAGATGCAAAAATGACAAATAATAGAACATGCTCAAAAGAACATGCTCAAAAGAACATGTCAGAGTTCACAGGACATGGCAGAAATAACACCAGGTTGCAATATCTAGAGCTAACAAACGACATGCTACAGGAAAATATCATGGAAAGAAAAGGCACGGAATGAATATACTAATTGCATATAACAAAAGTCCCTTACTGTCCATGAGCCAAAAAGGATCGGAAGATATGATGGCACCCATGTAAACATAGCAAATTTCGCTACAGATTTCAGACTTGGCAGAAAACTGGACATGGCAACAACAGCATCATGAAGGCATCTTCGCGAGCTTGATGCACTCACTACGAGGCATTTCATGACAAAACAATCATACACCCAGCAACTAGACATGGCATAGAAGCTAGACATGGCAAGAACAACAACATAGCAAGCACGGATCAACAACAACAAGCTAGGAAAAATTGCTAAACATGTTAGCAATCTGCCAGAAACATTTTGTAGCAAAAGTAGAGCAAGATTAAGACATGCTAGAGCACTCCATAAATGCAAACAGAGGCATGGATCGATAGAGCATAACCATATTAACAAAACAACGTTACTGAACATACTCAAAAGAGGCATGGATCTCACTGTAGCAACATGAATACATGGCATAAAACTAACAGCAGACAAAGACTGAAATTCCAAGTCCTGAAATCAGCAACATCATGGAGGCTACTTTGCAAGCTTGAAACAAACAATACATGGCATATCATGAAGAATGATTGCACCACAGCAAAGATGGCATGTTGTAGCTCATAATACATGAATACATCATGCTCAAAAGAAAATCACACAAAAAGATGCAAAAATGACAAATAATAGAACATGCTCAAAGGAACATGCTCAAAAGAACATGGCAGAATTCACAGGACATGGCAGAAATAACACCAGGTTGCAATATTTAGAGCTAACAAACGACATGCTACAGGAAAATATCATGGAAACAAAAGGCACGGAATGAATATACTAATTGCATATAATAAAAGTCCCTTACTGTCTATGAGCCAAAAAGGATCAGAAGATATGATGGCACCCATGTAAACATAGCAAATTTCGCTACACATTTCAGACTTGGCAGAAAACTGGACATGGCAACAACAGCATCATGAAGGCATCTTCGCGAGCTTGATGCACTCACTACGAGGCATTTCATGACAAAACAATCATACACCCAGCAACTAGACATGGCCTAGAAGCTAGACACGGCAAGAACAACAACATAGCATGCACGGATCAACAACAACAAGCTAGCCAAAATTGCTAAACATGTTAGCAATCTGCCAGAAACATTTTGTATCAAAAGTAGAGCAAGATTAAGACATGCTAGAGCACTCCATAAATGCAAACAGAGGCATGGATCGATAGAGCATAACCATATTAACAAAACAACGTTAGTGAACATACTAAAAAGAGGCATGGATCTCACTGTAGCAACTTGAATACATGGCATAAAACTAACAGCAGACAAACACTGAAATTCCAAGTCCGGAAATCAGCAACATCATGGAGGCTACTTTGCAAGCTTGAAACAAACAATACATGGCATATCATGAAGAATGATTGCACCACAGCAAAGATGGCATGTTGTAGCTCATAATACATGAATACATCATGCTCAAAAGAAAATCACACAAAAAGATGCAAAAATGACAAATAATAGAACATGCTCAAAAGAACATGTCAGAGTTCACAGGACATGGCAGAAAACACACCAGGTTGCAATATTTAGAGCTAACAAAGGACATGCTATAGGAAAATATCATGGAAAAAAAAGGCACGAAATGAATATACTAATTGCATATAACAAAAGTCCCTTACTGTCCATGAGCCAAAAAGGATCAGAAGATATGATGGCACCCATGTAAACATAGCAAATTTCGCTACAGATTTCAGACTTGGCAGAAAACTGGACATGGCAACAACAGCATCATGAAGGCATCTTCGCGAGCTTGATGCACTCACTACGAGGCATTTCATGACAAAACAATCATACACCCAGCAACTAGACATGGCATAGAAGCTAGACATGGCAAGAACAACAACATAGCATGCACGGATCAACAACAACAAGCTAGGAAAAATTGCTAAACATGTTAGCAATCTGCCAGAAACATTTTGTAGCAAAAGTAGAGCAAGATTAAGACATGCTAGAGCACTCCATAAATGCAAACAGAGGCATGGATCGATAGAGCATAACCATATTAACAAAACAACGTTACTGAACATACTCAAAAGAGGCATGGATCTCACTGTAGCAACATGAATACATGGCATAAAACTAACAGCAGACAAAGACTGAAATTCCAAGTCCTGAAATCAGCAACATCATGGAGGCTACTTTGCAAGCTTGAAACAAACAATACATGGCATATCATGAAGAATGATTGCACCACAGCAAAGATGGCATGTTGTAGCTCATAATACATGAATACATCATGCTCAAAAGAAAATCACACAAAAAGATGCAAGAATGACAAATAATAGAACATGCTCAAAAGAACATGCTCAAAAGAACATGGCAGAATTCACAGGACATGGCAAAAATAACACCAGGTTGCAATATTTAGAGCTAACAAACGACATGCTACAGGAAAATATCATGGAAACAAAAGGCAAGGAATGAATATACTAATTGCATATAACAAAAGTCCCTTACTGTCCATGAGCCAAAAAGGATCAGAAGATATGATGGGACCCATGTAAACATAGCAAATTTCGCTACAGATTTCAGACTTGGCAGAAAACTGGACATAGCAACAACAGCATCATGAAGGCATCTTCGCGAGCTTGATGCACTCACTACGAGGCATTTCATGACAAAACAATCATACACCCAGCAACTAGACATGGCATAGAAGCTAGACATGGGAAGAACAACAACATAGCATGCACGGATCGACAGCAACAAGCTAGGCAAAATTGCTAAACATGTTAGCAATCTGCCAGAAACACTTTATAGCAAAAGTAGAGCAAGATTAAGACATGCTAGAGCACTCCATAAATGCAAACAGTGGCATGGATCGATAGAGCATAACCATATTAACAAAACATCGTTACTGAACATACTCAAAAGAGGCATGGATCTCACTGTAGAAACATGAATACATGGCATAAAACTAACAGCAGACAAAGACTGAAATTCCAAGTCCTGAAATCAGCAACATCATGGAGGCTACTTTGCAAGCTTGAAACAAACAATACATGGCATATCATGAAGAATGATTGCGCCACAGCAAAGATGGCATGTTGTAGCTCATAATACATGAATACATCATGCTCATAAGAAAATCACACAAAAAGATGCAAAAATGACAAATAATAGAACATGCTTAAAAGAACATGCTCAAAAGAACATGTCAGAGTTCACAGGACATGGCATAAATAACACCAGGTTGCAATATTTAGAGCTAACAAACGACATGCTACAGGAAAATATCATGGAAACAAAAGGCACGGAATGAATATACTAATTGCATATAACAAAAGTCCCTTACTGTCCATGAGCCAAAAAGGATCAGAAGATATGATGGCACCCATGTAAACATAGCAAATTTTGCTACAGATTTCAGACTTGGCAGAAAACTAGACATGGCAACAACAGCATCATGAAGGCATCTTCGAGAGCTTGATGCACTCACTACGAAGCATTTCATGACAAAACAATCATACACCCAGCAACTAGACATGGCATAGAAGATAGACATGGCAAGAACAACAACATAGCATGCACGGATCAACAACAACAAGCTAGGCAAAATTGCTAAACATGTTAGCAATCTGCGAGAAACATTTTGTAGGAAAAGTAGAGCAAGATTAAGACATGCTAGAGCACTCCATAAATGCAAACAGAGGCATGGATCGATAGAGCATAACCATATTAACAAAACAACGTTACTGAACATACTCAAAAGAGGCATGGATCTCACTGTAGCAACATGAATACATGGCATAAAACTAATAGCAGACAAATACTGAAATTCCAAGTCCTGAAATCAGCAACATCATGGAGGCTACTTTGCAAGCTTGAAACAAACAATACATGGCATATCATGAAGAATGATTGCACCACAGCAAAGATGGCATGTTGTAGCTCATAATACATGAATACATCATGCTCAAAAGAAAATCACACAAAAAGACGCAAAAATGACAAATAATAGAACATGCTCAAAAGAACATGCTCAAAAGAACTTGGCAGAATTCACAGGACATGGCAAAAATAACACCAGGTTGCAATATTTAGAGCTAACAAATGACATGCTACAGGAAAATATCATGGAAACAAAAGGCACGGAATGAATATACTAATTGCATATAACAAGAGTCCCTTACTGTCCATGAGCCAAAAAGGATCAGAAGATATGATGGCACCCATGTAAACATAGCAAATTTCGCTATAGATTTCAGACTTGGCAAAAAACTGGACATAGCAACAACAGCATCATTAAGGCATCTTCGCGAGCTTGATGCACTCACTACGAGGCATTTCATGACAAAACAATCATACACCCAGCAACTAGACATGGCATAGAAGCTAGACATGGCAAGAACAACAACATAGCATGCACGGATCAACAACAACAAGCTAGGAAAAATTGCTAAACATGTTAGCAATCTGCCAGAAACATTTTGTAGCAAAAGTAGAGCAAGATTAAGACATGCTAGAGCACTCCATAAATGCAAACAGAGGCATGGATCGATAGAGCATAACCATATTAACAAAACAACGTTACTGAACATACTCAAAAGAGGCATGGATCTCACTATAGCAACATGAATACATGGCATAAAACTAACAGCAGACAAAGACTGAAATTCCAAGTCCTGAAATCAGCAACATTATGGAGGCTACTTTGCAAGCTTGAAACAAACAATACATGGCATATCATGAAGAATGATTGCACCACAGCAAAGATGGCATGTTGTAGCTCATAATACATGAATACATCATGCTCAAAAGAAAATCACACAAAAAGATGCAAGAATGACAAATAATAGAACATGCTCAAAAGAACATGCTCAAAAGAACATGGCAGAATTCACAGGACATGGCAAAAATAACACCAGGTTGCAATATTTAGAGCTAACAAACGACATGCTACAGGAAAATATCATGGAAACAAAAGGCACGGAATGAATATACTAATTGCATATAACAAAAGTCCCTTACTGTCCATGAGCCAAAAAGGATCAGAAGATATGATGGCACCCATGTAAACATAGCAAATTTCGCTACAGATTTCAGACTTGGCAGAAAACTGGACATAGCAACAACAGCATCATGAAGGCATCTTCGCGAGCTTGATGCACTCACTACGAGGCATTTCATGACAAAACAATCATACACCCAGCAACTAGACATGGCATAGAAGCTAGACATGGGAAGAACAACAACATAGCATGCACGGATCGACAGCAACAAGCTAGGCAAAATTGCTAAACATGTTAGCAATCTGCCAGAAACACTTTATAGCAAAAGTAGAGCAAGATTAAGACATGCTAGAGCACTCCATAAATGCAAACAGTGGCATGGATCGATAGAGCATAACCATATTAACAAAACATCGTTACTGAACATACTCAAAAGAGGCATGGATCTCACTGTAGAAACATGAATACATGGCATAAAACTAACAGCAGACAAAGACTGAAATTCCAAGTCCTGAAATCAGCAACATCATGGAGGCTACTTTGCAAGCTTGAAACAAACAATACATGGCATATCATGAAGAATGATTGCACCACAGCAAAGATGGCATGTTGTAGCTCATAATACATGAATACATCATGCTCAAAAGAAAATCACACAAAAAGATGCAAAAATGACAAATAATAGAACATGCTTAAAAGAACATGCTCAAAAGAACATGTCAGAGTTCACAGGACATGGCAGAAATAACACCAGGTTGCAATATTTAGAGCTAACAAACGACATGCTACAGGAAAATATCATGGAAACAAAAGGCACGGAATGAATATACTAATTGCATATAACAAAAGTCCCTTACTGTCCATGAGCCAAAAAGGATCAGAAGATATGATGGCACCCATGTAAACATAGCAAATTTTGCTACAGATTTCAGACTTGGCAGAAAACTAGACATGGCAACAACAGCATCATGAAGGCATCTTCGAGAGCTTGATGCACTCACTACGAGGCATTTCATGACAAAACAATCATACACCCAGCAACTAGACATGGCATAGAAGATAGACATGGCAAGAACAACAACATAGCATGCACGGATCAACAACAACAAGCTAGGCAAAATTGCTAAACATGTTAGCAATCTGCGAGAAACATTTTGTAGGAAAAGTAGAGCAAGATTAAGACATGCTAGAGCACTCCATAAATGCAAACAGAGGCATGGATCGATAGAGCATAACCATATTAACAAAACAACGTTACTGAACATACTCAAAAGAGGCATGGATCTCACTGTAGCAACATGAATACATGGCATAAAACTAATAGCAGACAAATACTGAAATTCCAAGTCCTGAAATCAGCAACATCATGGAGGCTACTTTGCAAGCTTGAAACAAACAATACATGGCATATCATGAAGAATGATTGCACCACAGCAAAGATGGCATGTTGTAGCTCATAATACATGAATACATCATGCTCAAAAGAAAATCACACAAAAAGACGCAAAAATGACAAATAATAGAACATGCTCAAAAGAACATGCTCAAAAGAACTTGGCAGAATTCACAGGACATGGCAAAAATAACACCAGGTTGCAATATTTAGAGCTAACAAATGACATGCTACAGGAAAATATCATGGAAACAAAAGGCACGGAATGAATATACTAATTGCATATAACAAGAGTCCCTTACTGTCCATGAGCCAAAAAGGATCAGAAGATATGATGGCACCCATGTAAACATAGCAAATTTCGCTATAGATTTCAGACTTGGCAAAAAACTGGACATAGCAACAACAGCATCATTAAGGCATCTTCGCGAGCTTGATGCACTCACTACGAGGCATTTCATGACAAAACAATCATACACCCAGCAACTAGACATGGCATAGAAGCTAGACATGGCAAGAACAACAACATAGCATGCACGGATCAACAACAACAAGCTAGGAAAAATTGCTAAACATGTTAGCAATCTGCCAGAAACATTTTGTAGCAAAAGTAGAGCAAGATTAAGACATGCTAGAGCACTCCATAAATGCAAACAGAGGCATGGATCGATAGAGCATAACCATATTAACAAAACAACGTTACTGAACATACTCAAAAGAGGCATGGATCTCACTGTAGCAACATGAATACATGGCATAAAACTAACAGCAGACAAAGACTGAAATTCCAAGTCCTGAAATCAGCAACATTATGGAGGCTACTTTGCAAGCTTGAAACAAACAATACATGGCATATCATGAAGAATGATTGCACCACAGCAAAGATGGCATGTTGTAGCTCATAATACATGAATACATCATGCTCAAAAGAAAATCACACAAAAAGATGCAAAAATGACAAATAATAGAACATGCTTAAAAGAACATGCTCAAAAGAACATGTCAGAGTTCACAGGACATGGCAGAAATAACACCAGGTTGCAATATTTAGAGCTAACAAACGACATGCTACAGGAAAATATCATGGAAACAAAAGGCACGGAATGAATATACTAATTGCATATAACAAAAGTCCCTTACTGTCCATGAGCCAAAAAGGATCAGAAGATATGATGGCACCCATGTAAACATAGCAAATTTTGCTACAGATTTCAGACTTGGCAGAAAACTAGACATGGCAACAACAGCATCATGAAGGCATCTTCGAGAGCTTGATGCACTCACTACGAGGCATTTCATGACAAAACAATCATACACCCAGCAACTAGACATGGCATAGAAGATAGACATGGCAAGAACAACAACATAGCATGCACGGATCAACAACAACAAGCTAGGCAAAATTGCTAAACATGTTAGCAATCTGCGAGAAACATTTTGTAGGAAAAGTAGAGCAAGATTAAGACATGCTAGAGCACTCCATAAATGCAAACAGAGGCATGGATCGATAGAGCATAACCATATTAACAAAACAACGTTACTGAACATAATCAAAAGAGGCATGGATCTCACTGTAGCAACATGAATACATGGCATAAAACTAATAGCAGACAAATACTGAAATTCCAAGTCCTGAAATCAGCAACATCATGGAGGCTACATTGCAAGCTTGAAACAAACAATACATGGCATATCATGAAGAATGATTGCACCACAGCAAAGATGGCATGTTGTAGCTCATAATACATGAATACATCATGCTCAAAAGAAAATCACACAAAAAGATGCAAGAATGACAAATAATAGAACATGCTCAAAAGAACATGCTCAAAAGAACATGGCAGAATTCACAGGACATGGCAAAAATAACACCAGGTTGCAATATTTAGAGCTAACAAACGACATGCTACAGGAAAATATCATGGAAACAAAAGGCAAGGAATGAATATACTAATTGCATATAACAAAAGTCCCTTACTGTCCATGAGCCAAAAAGGATCAGAAGATATGATGGGACCCATGTAAACATAGCAAATTTCGCTACAGATTTCAGACTTGGCAGAAAACTGGACATAGCAACAACAGCATCATGAAGGCATCTTCGCGAGCTTGATGCACTCACTACGAGGCATTTCATGACAAAACAATCATACACCCAGCAACTAGACATGGCATAGAAGCTAGACATGGGAAGAACAACAACATAGCATGCACGGATCGACAGCAACAAGCTAGGCAAAATTGCTAAACATGTTAGCAATCTGCCAGAAACACTTTATAGCAAAAGTAGAGCAAGATTAAGACATGCTAGAGCACTCCATAAATGCAAACAGTGGCATGGATCGATAGAGCATAACCATATTAACAAAACATCGTTACTGAACATACTCAAAAGAGGCATGGATCTCACTGTAGAAACATGAATACATGGCATAAAACTAACAGCAGACAAAGACTGAAATTCCAAGTCCTGAAATCAGCAACATCATGGAGGCTACTTTGCAAGCTTGAAACAAACAATACATGGCATATCATGAAGAATGATTGCACCACAGCAAAGATGGCATGTTGTAGCTCATAATACATGAATACATCATGCTCAAAAGAAAATCACACAAAAAGATGCAAAAATGACAAATAATAGAACATGCTTAAAAGAACATGCTCAAAAGAACATGTCAGAGTTCACAGGACATGGCAGAAATAACACCAGGTTGCAATATTTAGAGCTAACAAACGACATGCTACAGGAAAATATCATGGAAACAAAAGGCACGGAATGAATATACTAATTGCATATAACAAAAGTCCCTTACTGTCCATGAGCCAAAAAGGATCAGAAGATATGATGGCACCCATGTAAACATAGCAAATTTTGCTACAGATTTCAGACTTGGCAGAAAACTAGACATGGCAACAACAGCATCATGAAGGCATCTTCGAGAGCTTGATGCACTCACTACGAGGCATTTCATGACAAAACAATCATACACCCAGCAACTAGACATGGCATAGAAGATAGACATGGCAAGAACAACAACATAGCATGCACGGATCAACAACAACAAGCTAGGCAAAATTGCTAAACATGTTAGCAATCTGCGAGAAACATTTTGTAGGAAAAGTAGAGCAAGATTAAGACATGCTAGAGCACTCCATAAATGCAAACAGAGGCATGGATCGATAGAGCATAACCATATTAACAAAACAACGTTACTGAACATACTCAAAAGAGGCATGGATCTCACTGTAGCAACATGAATACATGGCATAAAACTAATAGCAGACAAATACTGAAATTCCAAGTCCTGAAATCAGCAACATCATGGAGGCTACTTTGCAAGCTTGAAACAAACAATACATGGCATATCATGAAGAATGATTGCACCACAGCAAAGATGGCATGTTGTAGCTCATAATACATGAATACATCATGCTCAAAAGAAAATCACACAAAAAGATGCAAGAATGACAAATAATAGAACATGCTCAAAAGAACATGCTCAAAAGAACATGGCAGAATTCACAGGACATGGCAAAAATAACACCAGGTTGCAATATTTAGAGCTAACAAATGACATGCTACAGGAAAATATCATGGAAACAAAAGGCACGGAATGAATATACTAATTGCATATAACAAGAGTCCCTTACTGTCCATGAGCCAAAAAGGATCAGAAGATATGATGGCACCCATGTAAACATAGCAAATTTCGCTATAGATTTCAGACTTGGCAAAAAACTGGACATAGCAACAACAGCATCATTAAGGCATCTTCGCGAGCTTGATGCACTCACTACGAGGCATTTCATGACAAAACAATCATACACCCAGCAACTAGACATGGCATAGAAGCTAGACATGGCAAGAACAACAACATAGCGTGCACGGATCAACAACAACAAGCTAGGAAAAATTGCTAAACATGTTAGCAATCTGCCAGAAACATTTTGTAGCAAAAGTAGAGCAAGATTAAGACATGCTAGAGCACTCCATAAATGCAAACAGAGGCATGGATCGATAGAGCATAACCATATTAACAAAACAACGTTACTGAACATACTCAAAAGAGGCATGGATCTCACTGTAGCAACATGAATACATGGCATAAAACTAACAGCAGACAAAGACTGAAATTCCAAGTCCTGAAATCAGCAACATTATGGAGGCTACTTTGCAAGCTTGAAACAAACAATACATGGCATATCATGAAGAATGATTGCACCACAGCAAAGATGGCATGTTGTAGCTCATAATACATGAATACATCATGCTCAAAAGAAAATCACACAAAAAGATGCAAGAATGACAAATAATAGAACATGCTCAAAAGAACATGCTCAAAAGAACATGGCAGAATTCACAGGACATGGCAAAAATAACACCAGGTTGCAATATTTAGAGCTAACAAACGACATGCTACAGGAAAATATCATGGAAACAAAAGGCACGGAATGAATATACTAATTGCATATAACAAAAGTCCCTTACTGTCCATGAGCCAAAAAGGATCAGAAGATATGATGGCACCCATGTAAACATAGCAAATTTCGCTACAGATTTCAGACTTGGCAGAAAACTGGACATAGCAACAACAGCATCATGAAGGCATCTTCGCGAGCTTGATGCACTCACTACGAGGCATTTCATGACAAAACAATCATACACCCAGCAACTAGACATGGCATAGAAGCTAGACATGGGAAGAACAACAACATAGCATGCACGGATCGACAGCAACAAGCTAGGCAAAATTGCTAAACATGTTAGCAATCTGCCAGAAACACTTTATAGCAAAAGTAGAGCAAGATTAAGACATGCTAGAGCACTCCATAAATGCAAACAGTGGCATGGATCGATAGAGCATAACCATATTAACAAAACATCGTTACTGAACATACTCAAAAGAGGCATGGATCTCACTGTAGCAACATGAATACATGGCATAAAACTAACAGCAGACAAAGACTGAAATTCCAAGTCCTGAAATCAGCAACATCATGGAGGCTACTTTGCAAGCTTGAAACAAACAATACATGGCATATCATGAAGAATGATTGCACCACAGCAAAGATGGCATGTTGTAGCTCATAATACATGAATACATCATGCTCAAAAGAAAATCACACAAAAAGATGCAAAAATGACAAATAATAGAACATGCTCAAAAGAACATGCTCAAAAGAACATGTCAGAATTCACAGGACATGGCAGAAATAACACCAGGTTGCAATATTTAGAGCTAACAAACGACATGCTACAGGAAAATATCATGGAAACAAAAGGCACGGAATGAATATACTAATTGCATATAACAAAAGTCCCTTACTGTCCATGAGCCAAAAAGGATCAGAAGATATGATGGCACCCATGTAAACATAGCAAATTTTGCTACAGATTTCAGACTTGGCAGAAAACTGGACATGGCAACAACAGCATCATGAAGGCATCTTCGAGAGCTTGATGCACTCACTACGAGGCATTTCATGACAAAACAATCATACACCCAGCAACTAGACATGGCATAGAAGATAGACATGGCAAGAACAACAACATAGCATGCACGGATCAACAACAACAAGCTAGGCAAAATTGCTAAACATGTTAGCAATCTGCGAGAAACATTTTGTAGGAAAAGTAGAGCAAGATTAAGACATGCTAGAGCACTCCATAAATGCAAACAGAGGCATGGATCGATAGAGCATAACCATATTAACAAAACAATGTTACTGAACATACTCAAAAGAGGCATGGATCTCACTGTAGCAACATGAATACATGGCATAAAACTAATAGCAGACAAATACTGAAATTCCAAGTCCTGAAATCAGCAACATCATGGAGGCTACTTTGCAAGCTTGAAACAAACAATACATGGCATATCATAAAGAATGATTGCACCACAGCAAAGATGGCATGTTGTAGCTCATAATACATGAATACATCATGCTCAAAAGAAAATCACACAAAAAGATGCAAAAATGACAAATAATAGAACATGCTCAAAAGAACATGCTCAAAAGAACTTGGCAGAATTCACAGGACATGGCAAAAATAACACCAGGTTGCAATATTTAGAGCTAACAAATGACATGCTACAGGAAAATATCATGGAAACAAAAGGCACGGAATGAATATACTAATTGCATATAACAAGAGTCCCTTACTGTCCATGAGCCAAAAAGGATCAGAAGATATGATGGCACCCATGTAAACATAGCAAATTTCGCTATAGAGTTCAGACTTGGCAGAAAACTGGACATAGCAACAACAGCATCATTAAGGCATCTTCGCGAGCTTGATGCACTCACTACGAGGCATTTCATGACAAAACAATCATACACCCAGCAACTAGACATGGCATAGAAGCTAGACATGGCAAGAACAACAACATAGCATGCACGGATCAACAGCAACAAGCTAGGGAAAATGGCTAAACATGTTAGCAATCTGCCAGAAACACTTTATAGCAAAAGTACAGCAAGATTAAGACATGCTAGAGCACTCCATAAACGCAAACAATGGCATGGATCGATACAGCATAACCATATTAACAAAACATCGTTACTGAACATACGCAAAAGAGGCATGGATCTCACTGTAGCAACATGAATACATGGCATAAAACTAACAGCAGACAAAGACTGAAATTCCAAGTCCTGAAATCAGCAACATCATGGAGGCTACTTTGCAAGCTTGAAACAAACAAAACATGGCATATCATGAAGAATGATTGCACCACAGTAAAGATGGCATGTTGTAGCTCATAATACATGAATACATCATGCTCAAAAGAAAATCACACAAAAAGATGCAAAAATGACAAATAATAGAACATGCTCAAAAGAACATGCTCAAAAGAACATGTCAGAGTTCACAGGACATGGCAGAAATAACACCAGGTTGCAATATTTAGAGCTAACAAACGACATGCTACAGGAAAATATCATGGAAACAAAAGGCACGGAATGAATATACTAATTGCATATAACAAAAGTCCCTTACTGTCCATGAGCCAAAAAGGATCAGAAGATATGATGGCACCCATGTAAACATAGCAAATTTCGCTACAGATTTCAGACTTGGCAAAACACTGGACATGGCAACAACAGAATCATGAAGGCATCTTCGCGAGCTTGATGCACTCACTACGAGGCATTTCATGACAAAACAATCATACACCCAGCAACTAGACATGGCATAGAAGCTAGACATGGCAAGAACAACAACATAGCATGCACGGATCAACAGCAACAAGCTAGGGAAAATGGCTAAACATGTTAGCAATCTGCCAGAAACACTTTATAGCAAAAGTACAGCAAGATTAAGACATGCTAGAGCACTCCATAAACGCAAACAATGGCATGGATCGATACAGCATAACCATATTAACAAAACATCGTTACTGAACATACGCAAAAGAGGCATGGATCTCACTGTAGCAACATGAATACATGGCATAAAACTAACAGCAGACAAAGACTGAAATTCCAAGTCCTGAAATCAGCAACATCATGGAGGCTACTTTGCAAGCTTGAAACAAACAAAACATGGCATATCATGAAGAATGATTGCACCACAGTAAAGATGGCATGTTGTAGCTCATAATACATGAATACATCATGCTCAAAAGAAAATCACACAAAAAGATGCAAAAATGACAAATAATAGAACATGCTCAAAAGAACATGCTCAAAAGAACATGTCAGAGTTCACAGGACATGGCAGAAATAACACCAGGTTGCAATATTTAGAGCTAACAAACGACATGCTACAGGAAAATATCATGGAAACAAAAGGCACGGAATGAATATACTAATTGCATATAACAAAAGTCCCTTACTGTCCATGAGCCAAAAAGGATCAGAAGATATGATGGCACCCATGTAAACATAGCAAATTTCGCTACAGATTTCAGACTTGGCAAAACACTGGACATGGCAACAACAGAATCATGAAGGCATCTTCGCGAGCTTGATGCACTCACTACGAGGCATTTCATGACAAAACAATCATACACCCAGCAACTAGACATGGCATAGAAGCTAGACATGGGAAGAACAACAACATAGCATGCACGGATCGACAGCAACAAGCTAGGCAAAATTGCTAAACATGTTAGCAATCTGCCAGAAACACTTTATAGCAAAAGTAGAGCAAGATTAAGACATGCTAGAGCACTCCATAAATGCAAACAGTGGCATGGATCGATAGAGCATAACCATATTAACAAAACATAGTTACTGAACATACTCAAAAGAGGCATGGATCTCACTGTAGCAACTTGAATACATGGCATAAAACTAATAACAGACAAACACTGAAATTCCAAGTCCGGAAATCCGCAACATCATGGAGGCCACTTTGCAAGCTTGAAACAAACAATACATGGCATATCATGAAGAATGATTGCACCACAACAAAGATGGCATGTTGTAGCTCATAATACATGAATACATCATGCTCAAAAGAAAATCACACAAAAAGATGCAAAAATGACAAATAATAGAACATGCTCAAAAGAACATGTCAGAGTTCACAGGACATGGCAGAAATAAGACCAGGTTGCAATATTTAGAGCTAACAAACGACATGCTATAGGAAAATATCATGGAAACAAAAGGCACGGAATGAATATACTAATTGCATATAACAAAAGTCCCTTACTGTCCATGAGCCAAAAAGGATCAGAAGATATGATGGCACCCATGTAAACATAGCAAATTTCGCTACAGATTTCAGACTTGGCAGAAAACTGGACATGGCAACAACAGCATCATGAAGGCATCTTCGCGAGCTTGATGCACTCACTACGAGGCATTTCATGACAAAACAATCATACACCCAACAACTAGACATGGCATAGAAGCTAGACATGGCAAGAACAACAACATAGCATGCACGGATCAACAACAACAAGCTAGGCAAAATTGCTAAACATGTTAGCAATCTACCAGAAACATTTTGTAGCAAAAGTAGAGCAAGATTAAGACATGCTAGAGCACTCCATAAATGCAAACAGAGGCATGGATCGATAGAGCATAACCATATTAACAAAACAACATTACTGAACATACTCAAAAGAGGCATGGATCTCACTGTAGCAACATGAATACATGGCATAAAACTAACAGCAGACAAAGACTGAAATTCCAAGTCCTGAAATCAGCAACATCATGGAGGCTACTTTGCAACCTTGAAAAAAACAATACATGGCATATGATGAAGAATGATTGCACCACAGCAAAGATGGCATGTTGTAGCTCATAATACATGAATACATCATGCACAACAGAAAATCACACAAAAAGATGCAAAAATGACAAATAATAGAACATGCTCAAAAGAACATGGCAGAATTCACAGGACATGGCAGAAATAACACCAGGTTGCAATATTTAGAACTAACAAATGACATGCTACAGGAAAATATCATGGAAAAAAGAGGCACGGAATGAATATACTAATTGCATATAATAAAAGTCCCTTACTGTCCATGAGCCAAAAAGGATCAGAAGATATGATGGCACCCATGTAAACATAGCAAATTTCGCTACAGATTTCAGACTTGGCAGAAAACTGGACATGGCAACAATAGCATCATGAAGGCATCTTCGCGAGCTTGATGCACTAACTACGAGGCATTTCATGACAAAACTATCATACACCCAGCAACTAGACATGGCATAGAAGCTAGACATGGCAAGAACAACAACATAGCATGCACGGATCAACAACAAAAAGCTAGGCAAAATTGCTAAACATGTTAGCAATCTGCCAGAAACATTTTGTAGCAAAAGTAGAGCAAGATTAAGACATGCTAGAGCACTCCATAAATGCAAACAGAGGCATGGATCGATAGAGCATAACCATATTAACAAAACAACGTTACTGAACATACTCAAAAGAGGCATGGATCTCACTGTAGCAACATGAATACATGGCATAAAACTAACAGCAGACAAAGACTGAAATTCCAAGTCCTGAAATCAGCAACATCATGGAGGCTACTTTGCAACCTTGAAACAAACAATACATGGCATATCATGAAGAATGATTGCACCACAGCAAAGATGGCATGTTGTAGCTCATAATACATGAATACATCATGCTCAAAAGAAAATCACACAAAAAGATGCAAAAATGACAAATAATAGAACATGCTCAAAAGAACATGTCAGAGTTCACAGGACATGGCAGAAATAACAACAGGTTGCAATATTTAGAGCTAACCAACGACATGCTATAGGAAAATATCATGGAAACAAAAGGCACGGAATGAATATACTAATTGCATATAACAAAAGTCCCTTACTGTCCATGAGCCAAAAAGGATCAGAAGATATGATGGCACCCATGTAAACATAGCAAATTTCGCTACAGATTTCAGACTTGGCAGAAAACTGGACATGGCAACAACAGCATCATGAAGGCATCTTCGCGAGCTTGATGCACTCACTACGAGGCATTTCTTGACAAAACAATCATACACCCAGCAACTAGACATGGCATAGAAGCTAGACATGGCAAGAACAACAACATAGCATGCACGGATCAACAACAACAAGCTAGGCAAAATTGCTAAACATGTTAGCAATCTGCCAGAAACATTTTGTAGCAAAAGTAGAGCAAGATTAAGACATGCTAGAGCACTCCATAAATGCAAACAGAGGCATGGATCGATAGAGCATAACCATATTAACAAAACAACGTTACTGAACATACTCAAAAGAGGCATGGATCTCACTGTAGCAACATGAATACATGGCATAAAACTAACAGCAGACAAAGACTGAAATTCCAAGTCCTGAAATCAGCAACATCATGGAGGCTACTTTGCAAGCTTGAAACAAACAATACATGGCATATCATGAAGAATGATTGCACCACAGCAAAGATGGCATGTTGTAGCTCATAATACATGAATACATCATGCTCAACAGAAAATCACACAAAAAGATGCAAAAATGACAAATAATAGAACATGCTCAAAAGAACATGGCAGAATTCACAGGACATGGCAGAAATAACACCAGGTTGCAATATTTAGAGCTAAGTAATGACATGCTACAGGAAAATATCATGGAATAAAGAGGCACGGAATGAATATACTAATTGCATATAATAAAAGTCCCTTACTGTCCATGAGCCAAAAAGGATCAGAAGATATGATGGCACCCATGTAAACATAGCAAATTTCGCTACAGATTTCAGACTTGGCAGAAAACTGGACATGGCAACAATAGCATCATGAAGGCATCTTCGCGAGCTTGATGCACTAACTACGAGGCATTTCATGACAAAACTATCATACACCCAGCAACTAGACATGGCATAGAAGCTAGACATGGCAAGAACAACAACATAGCATGCACGGATCAACAACAACAAGCTAGGCAAAATTGCTAAACATGATAGCAATCTGCCAGAAACATTTTGTAGCAAAAGTAGAGCAAGATTAAGACATGCTAGAGCACTCCATAAATGCAAACAGAGGCATGGATCGATAGAGCATAACCATATTAACAAAACAACGTTACTGAACATACTCAAAAGAGGCATGGATCTCACTGTAGCAACTTGAATACATGGCATAAAACTAACAGAAGACAAAGACTGAAATTCCAAGTCCTGAAATCAGCAACATCATGGAGGCTACTTTGCAAGCTTGAAACAAACAATACATGGCATATCATGAAGAATGATTGCACCACAGCAAAGATGGCATGTTGTAGCTCATAATACATGAATACATCATGCTCAAAAGAAAATCACACAAAAAGATGCAAAAATGACAAATAATAGAACATGCTCAAAAGAACATGTCAGAGTTCACAGGACATGGCAGAAATAACACCAGGTTGCAATATTTAGAGCTAACAAACGACATGCTATAGGAAAATATCATGGAAACAAAAGGCACGGAATGAATATACTAATTGCATATAACAAAAGTCCCTTACTGTCCATGAGCCAAAAAGGATCAGAAGATATGATGGCACCCATGTAAACATAGCAAATTTCGCTACAGATTTCAGACTTGGCAGAAAACTGGACATGGCAACAACAGCATCATGAAGGCATCTTCGCGAGCTTGATGCACTCACTACGAGGCATTTCATGACAAAACAATCATACACCCAGCAACTAGACATGGCATAGAAGCTAGACATGGCAAGAACAACAACATAGCATGCACGGATCAACAACAACAAGCTAGGCAAAATTGCTAAACATGTTAGCAATCTGCCAGAAACACTTTATAGCAAAAGTAGAGCAAGATTAAGACATGCTAGAGCACTCCATAAATGCAAACAGTGGCATGGATCGATAGAGCATAACCATATTAACAAAACATAGTTACTGAACATACTCAAAAGAGGCATGGATCTCACTGTAGCAACTTGAATACATGGCATAAAACTAACAGCAGACAAAGACTGAAATTCCAAGTCCTGAAATCAGCAACATCATGGAGGCTACTTTGCAAGCTTGAAACAAACAATACATGGCATATCATGAAGAATGATTGCACCACAGCAAAGATGGCATGTTGTAGCTCATAATACATGAATACATCATGCTCAAAAGAAAATCACACAAAAAGATGCAAAAATGACAAATAATAGAACATGCTCAAAAGAACATGGCAGAATTCACAGGACATGGCAGAAATAACACCAGGTTGCAATATTTACAGCTAACAAATGACATGCTATAGGAAAATATCATGGAATAAAGAGGCACGGAATGAATATACTAATTGCATATAATAAAAGTCCCTTACTGTCCATGAGCCAAAAAGGATCAGAAGATATGATGGCACCCATGTAAACATAGCAAATTTCGCTACAGATTTCAGACTTGGCAGAAAACTGGACATGGCAACAACAGCATCATGAAGGCATCTTCGCGAGCTTGATGCACTCACTACGAGGCATTTCATGACAAAACAATCATACACCCAGCAACTAGACATGGCATAGAAGCTAGACATGGCAAGAACAACAACATAGCATGCACGGATCAACAACAACAAGCTAGGCAAAATTGCTAAACATGTTAGCAATCTGCCAGAAACATTTTGTAGCAAAAGTAGAGGAAGATTAAGACATGCTAGAGCACTCCATAAATGCAAACAGAGGCATGGATCGATAGAGCATAACCATATTAACAAAACAACGTTACTGAACATACTCAAAAGAGGCATGGATCTCACCGTAGCAACATGAATACATGGCATAAAACTAACAGCAGACAAAGACTGAAATTCCAAGTCCTGAAATCAGCAACATCATGGAGGCTACTTTGCAAGCTTGAAAAAAACAATACATGGCATATGATGAAGAATGATTGCACCACAGCAAAGATGGCATGTTGTAGCTCATAATACATGAATACATCATGCACAACAGAAAATCACACAAAAAGATGCAAAAATGACAAATAATAGAACATGCTCAAAAGAACATGGCAGAATTCACAGGACATGGCAGAAATAACACCAGGTTGCAATATTTAGAGCTAACAAATGACATGCTACAGGAAAATATCATGGAAAAAAGAGGCACGGAATGAATATACTAATTGCATATAATAAAAGTCCCTTACTGTCCATGAGCCAAAAAGGATCAGAAGATATGATGGCACCCATGTAAACATAGCAAATTTCGCTACAGATTTCAGACTTGGCAGAAAACTGGACATGGCAACAATAGCATCATGAAGGCATCTTCGCGAGCTTGATGCACTAACTACGAGGCATTTCATGACAAAACTATCATACACCCAGCAACTAGACATGGCATAGAAGCTAGACATGGCAAGAACAACAACATAGCATGCACGGATCAACAACAACAAGCTAGGCAAAATTGCTAAACATGTTAGCAATCTGCCAGAAACATTTTGTAGCAAAAGTAGAGCAAGATTAAGACATGCTAGAGCACTCCATAAATGCAAACAGAGGCATGGATCGATAGAGCATAACCATATTAACAAAACAACGTTACTGAACATACTCAAAAGAGGCATGGATCTCACTGTAGCAACATGAATACATGGCATAAAACTAACAGCAGACAAAGACTGAAATTCCAAGTCCTGAAATCAGCAACATCATGGAGGCTACTTTGCAAGCTTGAAACAAACAATACATGGCATATCATGAAGAATGATTGCACCACAGCAAAGATGGCATGTTATAGCTCATAATACATGAATACATCATGCTCAAAAGAAAATCACACAAAAAGATGCAAAAATGACAAATAATAGAACATGTCAGAGTTCACAGGACATGGCAGAAATAACACCAGGTTGCAATATTTAGAGCTAACAAACGACATGCTATAGGAAAATATCATGGAAACAAAAGGCACGGAATGAATATACTAATTGCATATAACAAAAGTCCCTTACTGTCCATGAGCCAAAAAGGATCAGAAGATATGATGGCACCCATGTAAACATAGCAAATTTCGCTACAGATTTCAGACTTGGCAGAAAACTGGACATGGCAACAACAGCATCATGAAGGCATTTTCGCGAGCTTGATGCACTCACTACGAGGCATTTCATGACAAAACAATCATACACCCAGCAACTAGACATGGCATAGAAGCTAGACATGGCAAGAACAACAACATAGCATGCACGGATCAACAACAACAAGCTAGGCAAAATTGCTAAACATGTTAGCAATCTGCCAGAAACATTTTGTAGCAAAAGTAGAGCAAGATTAAGACATGCTAGAGCACTCCATAAATGCAAACAGAGGCATGGATCGATAGAGCATAACCATATTAACAAAACAACGTTACTGAACATACTCAAAAGAGGCATGGATCTCACTGTAGCAACATGAATACATGGCATAAAACTAACAGCAGACAAAGACTGAAATTCCAAGTCCTGAAATCAGCAACATCATGGAGGCTACTTTGCAAGCTTGAAACAAACAATACATGGCATATCATGAAGAATGATTGCACCACAGCAAAGATGGCATGTTGTAGCTCATAATACATGAATACATCATGCTCAACAGAAAATCACACAAAAAGATGCAAAAATGACAAATAATAGAACATGCTCAAAAGAACATGGCAGAATTCACAGGACATGGCAGAAATAACACCAGGTTGCAATATTTAGAGCTAACTAATGACATGCTACAGGAAAATATCATGGAATAAAGAGGCACGGAATGAATATACTAATTGCATATAATAAAAGTCCCTTACTGTCCATGAGCCAAAAAGGATCAGAAGATATGATGGCACCCATGTAAACATAGCAAATTTCGCTACAGATTTCAGACTTGGCAGAAAACTGGACATGGCAACAATAGCATCATGAAGGCATCTTCGCGAGCTTGATGCACTAACTACGAGGCATTTCATGACAAAACAATCATACACCCAGCAACTAGACATGGCATAGAAGCTAGACATGGCAAGAACAACAACATAGCATGCACGGATCAACAACAACAAGCTAGGCAAAATTGCTAAACATGTTAGCAATCTGCCAGAAACATTTTGTAGCAAAAGTAGAGCAAGACTAAAACATGCTAGAGCACTCCATAAATGCAAACAGAGGCATGGATCGATAGAGCATAACCATATTAACAAAACAACGTTACTGAACATACTCAAAAGAGGCATGGATCTCACTGTAGCAACATGAATACATGGCATAAAACTAACAGCAGACAAAGACTGAAATTCCAAGTCCTGAAATCAGCAACATCATGGAGGCTACTTTGCAAGCTTGAAACAAACAATACATGGCATATCATGAAGAATGATTGCACCACAGCAAAGATGGCATGTTGTAGCTCATAATACATGAATACATCATGCTCAACAGAAAATCACACAAAAAGATGCAAAAATGACAAATAATAGCACATGCTCAAAAGAACATGGCAGAATTCACAGGACATGGCAGAAATAACACCAGGTTGCAATATTTAGAGCTAACAAACGACATGCTATAGGAAAATATCATGGAAACAAAAGGCACGGAATGAATATACTAATTGCATATAACAAAAGTCCCTTACTGTCCATGAGCCAAAAAGGATCAGAAGATATGATGGCACCCATGTAAACATAGCAAATTTCGCTACAGATTTCAGACTTGGCAGAAAACTGGACATGGCAACAACAGCATCATGAAGGCATCTTCGCGAGCTTGATGCACTCACTACGAGGCATTTCATGACAAAACAATCATACACCCAGCAACTAGACATGGCATAGAAGCTAGACATGGCAAGAACAACAACATAGCATGCACGGATCAACAACAACAAGCTAGGCAAAATTGCTAAACATGTTAGCAATCTGCCAGAAACATTTTGTAGCAAAAGTAGAGCAAGATTAAGACATGCTAGAGCACTCCATAAATGCAAACAGAGGCATGGATCGATAGAGCATAACCATATTAACAAAACAACGTTACTGAACATACTCAAAAGAGGCATGGATCTCACTGTAGCAACATGAATACATGGCATAAAACTAACAGCAGACAAAGACTGAAATTCCAAGTCCTGAAATCAGCAACATCATGGAGGCTACTTTGCAAGCTTGAAACAAACAATACATGGCATATCATGAAGAATGATTGCACCACAGCAAAGATGGCATGTTGTAGCTCATAATACATGAATACATCATGCTCAACAGAAAATCACACAAAAAGATGCAAAAATGACAAATAATAGAACATGCTCAAAAGAACATGGCAGACTTCACAGGACATGGCAGAAATAACACCAGGTTGCAATATTTAGAGCTAACTAATGACATGCTACAGGAAAATATCATGGAATAAAGAGGCACGGAATGAATATACTAATTGCATATAATAAAAGTCCCTTACTGTCCATGAGCCAAAAAGGATCAGAAGATATGATGGCACCCATGTAAACATAGCAAATTTCGCTACAGATTTCAGACTTGGCAGAAAACTGGACATGGCAACAATAGCATCATGAAGGCATCTTCGCGAGCTTGATGCACTAACTACGAGGCATTTCATGACAAAACAATCATACACCCAGCAACTAGACATGGCATAGAAGCTAGACATGGCAAGAACAACAACATAGCATGCACGGATCAACAACAACAAGCTAGGCAAAATTGCTAAACATGTTAGCAATCTGCCAGAAACATTTTGTAGCAAAAGTAGAGCAAGACTAAAACATGCTAGAGCACTCCATAAATGCAAACAGAGGCATGGATCGATAGAGCATAACCATATTAACAAAACAACGTTACTGAACATACTCAAAAGAGGCATGGATCTCACTGTAGCAACATGAATACATGGCATAAAACTAACAGCAGACAAAGACTGAAATTCCAAGTCCTGAAATCAGCAACATCATGGAGGCTACTTTGCAAGCTTGAAACAAACAATACATGGCATATCATGAAGAATGATTGCACCACAGCAAAGATGGCATGTTGTAGCTCATAATACATGAATACATCATGCTCAACAGAAAATCACACAAAAAGATGCAAAAATGACAAATAATAGCACATGCTCAAAAGAACATGGCAGAATTCACAGGACATGGCAGAAATAACACCAGGTTGCAATATTTAGAGCTAACTAATGACATGCTACAGGAAAATATCATGGAATAAAGAGGCACGGAATGAATATACTAATTGCATATAATAAAAGTCCCTTACTGTCCATGAGCCAAAAAGGATCAGAAGATATGATGGCACCCATGTAAACATAGCAAATTTCGCTACAGATTTCAGACTTGGCAGAAAACTGGACATGGCAACAATAGCATCATGAAGGCATCTTCGCGAGCTTGATGCACTAACTACGAGGCATTTCATGACAAAACTATCATACACCCAGCAACTAGACATGGCATAGAAGCTAGACATGGCAAGAACAACAACATAGCATGCACGGATCAACAACAACAAGCTAGGCAAAATTGCTAAACATGTTAGCAATCTGCCAGAAACATTTTGTAGCAAAAGTAGAGCAAGATTAAGACATGCTAGAGCACTCCATAAATGCAAACAGAGGCATGGATCGATAGAGCATAACCATATTAACAAAACAACGTTACTGAACATACTCAAAAGAGGCATGGATCTCACTGTAGCAACATGAATACATGGCATAAAACTAACAGCAGACAAAGACTGAAATTCCAAGTCCTGAAATCAGCAACATCATGGAGGCTACTCTGCAAGCTTGAAACAAACAATACATGGCATATCATGAAGAATTATTGCACCACAGCAAAGATGGCATGTTGTAGCTCATAATACATGAATACATCATGCTCAAAAGAAAATCACACAAAAAGATGCAAAAATGACAAATAATAGAACATGCTCAAAAGAACATGTCAGAGTTCACAGGACATGGCAGAAATAACACCAGGTTGCAATATTTAGAGCTAACAAACGACATGCTATAGGAAAATATCATGGAAACAAAAGGCACGGAATGAATATACTAATTGCATATAACAAAAGTCCCTTACTGTCCATGAGCCAAAAAGGATCAGAAGATATGATGGCACCCATGTAAACATAGCAAATTTCGCTACAGATTTCAGACTTGGCAGAAAACTGGACATGGCAACAACAGCATCATGAAGGCATCTTCGCGAGCTTGATGCACTCACTACGAGGCATTTCATGACAAAACAATCATACACCCAGCAACTAGACATGGCATAGAAGCTAGACATGGCAAGAACAACAACATAGCATGCACGGATCAACAACAACAAGCTAGGCAAAATTGCTAAACATGTTAGCAATCTGCCAGAAACATTTTGTAGCAAAAGTAGAGCAAGACTAAAACATGCTAGAGCACTCCATAAATGCAAACAGAGGCATGGATCGATAGAGCATAACCATATTAACAAAACAACGTTACTGAACATACTCAAAAGAGGCATGGATCTCACTGTAGCAACATGAATACATGGCATAAAACTAACAGCAGACAAAGACTGAAATTCCAAGTCCTGAAATCAGCAACATCATGGAGGCTACTTTGCAAGCTTGAAACAAACAATACATGGCATATCATGAAGAATGATTGCACCACAGCAAAGATGGCATGTTGTAGCTCATAATACATGAATACATCATGCTCAACAGAAAATCACACAAAAAGATGCAAAAATGACAAATAATAGCACATGCTCAAAAGAACATGGCAGAATTCACAGGACATGGCAGAAATAACACCAGGTTGCAATATTTAGAGCTAACTAATGACATGCTACAGGAAAATATCATGGAATAAAGAGGCACGGAATGAATATACTAATTGCATATAATAAAAGTCCCTTACTGTCCATGAGCCAAAAAGGATCAGAAGATATGATGGCACCCATGTAAACATAGCAAATTTCGCTACAGATTTCAGACTTGGCAGAAAACTGGACATGGCAACAATAGCATCATGAAGGCATCTTCGCGAGCTTGATGCACTAACTACGAGGCATTTCATGACAAAACTATAATACACCCAGCAACTAGACATGGCATAGAAGCTAGACATGGCAAGAACAACAACATAGCATGCACGGATCAACAACAACAAGCTAGGCAAAATTGCTAAACATGTTAGCAATCTGCCAGAAACATTTTGTAGCAAAAGTAGAGCAAGATTAAGACATGCTAGAGCACTCCATAAATGCAAACAGAGGCATGGATCGATAGAGCATAACCATATTAACAAAACAACGTTACTGAACATACTCAAAAGAGGCATGGATCTCACTGTAGCAACATGAATACATGGCATAAAACTAACAGCAGACAAAGACTGAAATTCCAAGTCCTGAAATCAGCAACATCATGGAGGCTACTCTGCAAGCTTGAAACAAACAATACATGGCATATCATGAAGAATTATTGCACCACAGCAAAGATGGCATGTTGTAGCTCATAATACATGAATACATCATGCTCAAAAGAAAATCACACAAAAAGATGCAAAAATGACAAATAATAGAACATGCTCAAAAGAACATGTCAGAGTTCACAGGACATGGCAGAAATAACACCAGGTTGCAATATTTAGAGCTAACAAACGACATGCTATAGGAAAATATCATGGAAACAAAAGGCACGGAATGAATATACTAATTGCATATAACAAAAGTCCCTTACTGTCCATGAGCCAAAAAGGATCAGAAGATATGATGGCACCCATGTAAACATAGCAAATTTCGCTACAGATTTCAGACTTGGCAGAAAACTGGACATGGCAACAACAGCATCATGAAGGCATCTTCGCGAGCTTGATGCACTCACTACGAGGCATTTCATGACAAAACAATCATACACCCAGCAACTAGACATGGCATAGAAGCTAGACATGGCAAGAACAACAACATAGCATGCACGGATCAACAACAACAAGCTAGGCAAAATTGCTAAACATGTTAGCAATCTGCCAGAAACATTTTGTAGCAAAAGTAGAGCAAGACTAAAACATGCTAGAGCACTCCATAAATGCAAACAGAGGCATGGATCGATAGAGCATAACCATATTAACAAAACAACGTTACTGAACATACTCAAAAGAGGCATGGATCTCACTGTAGCAACATGAATACATGGCATAAAACTAACAGCAGACAAAGACTGAAATTCCAAGTCCTGAAATCAGCAACATCATGGAGGCTACTTTGCAAGCTTGAAACAAACAATACATGGCATATCATGAAGAATGATTGCACCACAGCAAAGATGGCATGTTGTAGCTCATAATACATGAATACATCATGCTCAACAGAAAATCACACAAAAAGATGCAAAAATGACAAATAATAGCACATGCTCAAAAGAACATGGCAGAATTCACAGGACATGGCAGAAATAACACCAGGTTGCAATATTTAGAGCTAACTAATGACATGCTACAGGAAAATATCATGGAATAAAGAGGCACGGAATGAATATACTAATTGCATATAATAAAAGTCCCTTACTGTCCATGAGCCAAAAAGGATCAGAAGATATGATGGCACCCATGTAAACATAGCAAATTTCGCTACAGATTTCAGACTTGGCAGAAAACTGGACATGGCAACAATAGCATCATGAAGGCATCTTCGCGAGCTTGATGCACTAACTACGAGGCATTTCATGACAAAACTATCATACACCCAGCAACTAGACATGGCATAGAAGCTAGACATGGCAAGAACAACAACATAGCATGCACGGATCAACAACAACAAGCTAGGCAAAATTGCTAAACATGTTAGCAATCTGCCAGAAACATTTTGTAGCAAAAGTAGAGCAAGATTAAGACATGCTAGAGCACTCCATAAATGCAAACAGAGGCATGGATCGATAGAGCATAACCATATTAACAAAACAACGTTACTGAACATACTCAAAAGAGGCATGGATCTCACTGTAGCAACATGAATACATGGCATAAAACTAACAGCAGACAAAGACTGAAATTCCAAGTCCTGAAATCAGCAACATCATGGAGGCTACTCTGCAAGCTTGAAACAAACAATACATGGCATATCATGAAGAATGATTGCACCACAGCAAAGATGGCATGTTGTAGCTCATAATACATGAATACATCATGCTCAAAAGAAAATCACACAAAAAGATGCAAAAATGACAAATAATAGAACATGCTCAAAAGAACATGTCAGAGTTCACAGGACATGGCAGAAATAACACCAGGTTGCAATATTTAGAGCTAACAAACGACATGCTATAGGAAAATATCATGGAAACAAAAGGCACGGAATGAATATACTAATTGCATATAACAAAAGTCCCTTACTGTCCATGAGCCAAAAAGGATCAGAAGATATGATGGCACCCATGTAAACATAGCAAATTTCGCTACAGATTTCAGACTTGGCAGAAAACTGGACATGGCAACAACAGCATCATGAAGGCATCTTCGCGAGCTTGATGCACTCACTACGAGGCATTTCATGACAAAACAATCATACACCCAGCAACTAGACATGGCATAGAAGCTAGACATGGCAAGAACAACAACATAGCATGCACGGATCAACAACAACAAGCTAGGCAAAATTGCTAAACATGTTAGCAATCTGCCAGAAACATTTTGTAGCAAAAGTAGAGCAAGACTAAGACATGCTAGAGCACTCCATAAATGCAAACAGAGGCATGGATCGATAGAGCATAACCATATTAACAAAACAACGTTACTGAACATACTCAAAAGAGGCATGGATCTCACTGTAGCAACATGAATACATGGCATAAAACTAACAGCAGACAAAGACTGAAATTCCAAGTCCTGAAATCAGCAACATCATGGAGGCTACTTTGCAAGCTTGAAACAAACAATACATGGCATATCATGAAGAATGATTGCACCACAGCAAAGATGGCATGTTGTAGCTCATAATACATGAATACATCATGCTCAAAAGAAAATCACACAAAAAGATGCAAAAATGACAAATAATAGAACATGCTCAAAAGAACATGTCAGAGTTCACAGGACATGGCAGAAATAACACCAGGTTGCAATATTTAGAGCTAACAAACGACATGCTATAGGAAAATATCATGGAAACAAAAGGCACGGAATGAATATACTAATTGCATATAACAAAAGTCCCTTACTGTCCATGAGCCAAAAAGGATCAGAAGATATGATGGCACCCATGTAAACATAGCAAATTTCGCTACAGATTTCAGACTTGGCAGAAAACTGGACATGGCAACAACAGCATCATGAAGGCATCTTCGCGAGCTTGATGCACTCACTACGAGGCATTTCATGACAAAACAATCATACACCCAGCAACTAGACATGGCATAGAAGCTAGACATGGCAAGAACAACAACATAGCATGCACGGATCAACAACAACAAGCTAGGCAAAATTGCTAAACATGTTAGCAATCTGCCAGAAACATTTTGTAGCAAAAGTAGAGCAAGATTAAGACATGCTAGAGCACTCCATAAATGCACACAGAGGCATGGATCGATAGAGCATAACCATATTAACAAAACAACGTTACTGAACATACTCAAAAGAGGCATGGATCTCACTGTAGCAACATGAATACATGGCATAAAACTAACAGCAGACAAAGACTGAAATTCCAAGTCCTGAAATCAGCAACATCATGGAGGCTACTTTGCAAGCTTGAAACAAACAATACATGGCATATCATGAAGAATGATTGCACCACAGCAAAGATGGCATGTTGTAGCTCATAATACATGAATACATCATGCTCAACAGAAAATCACACAAAAAGATGCAAAAATGACAAATAATAGAACATGCTCAAAAGAACATGGCAGAATTCACAGGACATGGCAGAAATAACACCAGGTTGCAATATTTAGAGCTAACTAACGACATGCTAAACAACAGTCCCTTACTGTCCATGAGCCAAAAAGGATCAGAAGATATGATGGCACCCATGTAAACATAGCAAATTTCGCTACAGATTTCAGACTTGGCAGAAAACTGGACATGGCAACAACAGCATCATGAAGGCATCTTCGCGAGCTTGATGCACTCACTACGAGGCATTTCATGACAAAACAATCATACACCCAGCAACTAGACATGGCATAGAAGCTAGACATGGCAAGAACAACAACATAGCATGCACGGATCAACAACAACAAGCTAGGCAAAATTGCTAAACATGTTAGCAATCTGCCAGAAACATTTTGTAGCAAAAGTAGAGCAAGATTAAGACATGCTAGAGCACTCCATAAATGCAAACAGAGGCATGGATCGATAGAGCATAACCATATTAACAAAACAACGTTACTGAACATACTCAAAAGAGGCATGGATCTCACTGTAGCAACATGAATACATGGCATAAAACTAACAGCAGACAAAGACTGAAATTCCAAGTCCTGAAATCAGCAACATCATGGAGGCTACTTTGCAAGCTTGAAACAAACAATACATGGCATATCATGAAGAATGATTGCACCACAGCAAAGATGGCATGTTGTAGCTCATAATACATGAATACATCATGCTCAAAAGAAAATCACACAAAAAGATGCAAAAATGACAAATAATAGAACATGCTCAAAAGAACATGTCAGAGTTCACAGGACATGGCAGAAATAACACCAGGTTGCAATATTTAGAGCTAACAAACGACATGCTATAGGAAAATATCATGGAAACAAAAGGCACGGAATGAATATACTAATTGCATATAACAAAAGTCCCTTACTGTCCATGAGCCAAAAAGGATCAGAAGATATGATGGCACCCATGTAAACATAGCAAATTTCGCTACAGATTTCAGACTTGGCAGAAAACTGGACATGGCAACAACAGCATCATGAAGGCATCTTCGCGAGCTTGATGCACTCACTACGAGGCATTTCATGACAAAACAATCATACACCCAGCAACTAGACATGGCATAGAAGCTAGACATGGCAAGAACAACAACATAGCATGCACGGATCAACAACAACAAGCTAGGCAAAATTGCTAAACATGTTAGCAATCTGCCAGAAACATTTTGTAGCAAAAGTAGAGCAAGATTAAGACATGCTAGAGCACTCCATAAATGCAAACAGAGGCATGGATCGATAGAGCATAACCATATTAACAAAACAACGTTACTGAACATACTCAAAAGAGGCATGGATCTCACTGTAGCAACATGAATACATGGCATAAAACTAACAGCAGACAAAGACTGAAATTCCAAGTCCTGAAATCAGCAACATCATGGAGGCTACTTTGCAAGCTTGAAACAAACAATACATGGCATATCATGAAGAATGATTGCACCACAGCAAAGATGGCATGTTGTAGCTCATAATACATGAATACATCATGCTCAAAAGAAAATCACACAAAAAGATGCAAAAATGACAAATAATAGAACATGCTCAAAAGAACATGTCAGAGTTCACAGGACATGGCAGAAATAACACCAGGTTGCAATATTTAGAGCTAACAAACGACATGCTATAGGAAAATATCATGGAAACAAAAGGCACGGAATGAATATACTAATTGCATATAACAAAAGTCCCTTACTGTCCATGAGCCAAAAAGGATCAGAAGATATGATGGCACCCATGTAAACATAGCAAATTTCGCTACAGATTTCAGACTTGGCAGAAAACTGGACATGGCAACAACAGCATCATGAAGGCATCTTCGCGAGCTTGATGCACTCACTACGAGGCATTTCATGACAAAACAATCATACACCCAGAAACTATACATGGCATAGAAGCTAGACATGGCAAGAACAACAACATAGCATGCACGGATCAACAACAACAAGCTAGGCAAAATTGCTAAACATGTTAGCAATCTGCCAGAAACATTTTGTAGCAAAAGTAGAGCAAGATTAAGACATGCTAGAGCACTCCATAAATGCAAACAGAGGCATGGATCGATAGAGCATAACCATATTAACAAAACAACGTTACTGAACATACTCAAAAGAGGCATGGATCTCACTGTAGCAACATGAATACATGGCATAAAACTAACAGCAGACAAAGACTGAAATTCCAAGTCCTGAAATCAGCAACATCATGGAGGCTACTTTGCAAGCTTGAAACAAACAATACATGGCATATCATGAAGAATGATTGCACCACAGCAAAGATGGCATGTTGTAGCTCATAATACATGAATACATCATGCTCAACAGAAAATCACACAAAAAGATGCAAAAATGACAAATAATAGAACATGCTCAAAAGAACATGTCAGAGTTCACAGGACATGGCAGAAATAACACCAGGTTGCAATATTTAGAGCTAACAAACGACATGCTATAGGAAAATATCATGGAAACAAAAGGCACGGAATGAATATACTAATTGCATATAACAAAAGTCCCTTACTGTCCATGAGCCAAAAAGGATCAGAAGATATGATGGCACCCATGTAAACATAGCAAATTTCGCTACAGATTTCAGACTTGGCAGAAAACTGGACATGGCAACAACAGCATCATGAAGGCATCTTCGCGAGCTTGATGCACTCACTACGAGGCATTTCATGACAAAACAATCATACACCCAGCAACTAGACATGGCATAGAAGCTAGACATGGCAAGAACAACAACATAGCATGCACGGATCAACAACAACAAGCTAGGCAAAATTGCTAAACATGTTAGCAATCTGCCAGAAACATTTTGTAGCAAAAGTAGAGCAAGATTAAGACATGCTAGAGCACTCCATAAATGCAAACAGAGGCATGGATCGATAGAGCATAACCATATTAACAAAACAACGTTACTGAACATACTCAAAAGAGGCATGGATCTCACTGTAGCAACATGAATACATGGCATAAAACTAACAGAAGACAAAGACTGAAATTCCAAGTCCTGAAATCAGCAACATCATGGAGGCTACTTTGCAAGCTTGAAACAAACAATACATGGCATATCATGAAGAATGATTGCACCACAGCAAAGATGGCATGTTGTAGCTCATAATACATGAATACATCATGCTCAAAAGAAAATCACACAAAAAGATGCAAAAATGACAAATAATAGAACATGCTCAAAAGAACATGTCAGAGTTCACAGGACATGGCAGAAATAACACCAGGTTGCAATATTTAGAGCTAACAAACGACATGCTATAGGAAAATATCATGGAAACAAAAGGCACGAAATGAATATACTAATTGCATATAACAAAAGTCCCTTACTGTCCATGAGCCAAAAAGGATCAGAAGATATGATGGCACCCATGTAAACATAGCAAATTTCGCTACATATTTCAGACTTGGCAGAAAACTGGACATGGCAACAACAGCATCATGAAGGCATCTTCGCGAGCTTGATGCACTCACTACGAGGCATTTCATGACAAAACAATCATACACCCAGCAACTAGACATGGCATAGAAGCTAGACATGGCAAGAACAACAACATAGCATGCACGGATCAACAACAACAAGCTAGGCAAAATTGCTAAACATGTTAGCAATCTGCCAGAAACATTTTGTAGCAAAAGTAGAGCAAGATTAAGACATGCTAGAGCACTCCATAAATGCAAACAGAGGCATGGATCGATAGAGCATAACCATATTAACAAAACAACGTTACTGAACATACTCAAAAGAGGCATGGATCTCACTGTAGCAACATGAATACATGGCATAAAACTAACAGCAGACAAAGACTGAAATTCCAAGTCCTGAAATCAGCAACATCATGGAGGCTACTTTGCAAGCTTGAAACAAACAATACATGGCATATCATGAAGAATGATTGCACCACAGCAAAGATGGCATGTTGTAGCTCATAATACATGAATACATCATGCTCAACAGAAAATCACACAAAAAGATGCAAAAATGACAAATAATAGAACATGCTCAAAAGAACATGGCAGAATTCACAGGACATGGCAGAAATAACACCAGGTTGCAATATTTAGAGCTAACAAACGACATGCTACAGGAAAATATCATGGAAAAAAGAGGCACGGAATGAATATACTAATTGCATATAATAAAAGTCCCTTACTGTCCATGAGCCAAAAAGGATCAGAAGATATGATGGCACCCATGTAAACATAGCAAATTTCGCTACAGATTTCAGACTTGGCAGAAAACTGGACATGGCAACAACAGCATCATGAAGGCATCTTCGCGAGCTTGATGCACTCACTACGAGGCATTTCATGACAAAACAATCATACACCCAGCAACTAGACATGGCATAGAAGCTAGACATGGCAAGAACAACAACATAGCATGCACGGATCAACAACAACAAGCTAGGCAAAATTGCTAAACATGTTAGCAATCTACCAGAAACATTTTGTAGCAAAAGTAGAGCAAGATTAAGACATGCTAGAGCACTCCATAAATGCAAACAGAGGCATGGATCGATAGAGCATAACCATATTAACAAAACAACGTTACTGAACATACTCAAAAGAGGCATGGATCTCACTGTAGCAACATGAATACATGGCATAAAACTAACAGCAGACAAAGACTGAAATTCCAAGTCCTGAAATCAGCAACATCATGGAGGCTACTTTGCAAGCTTGAAACAAACAATACATGGCATATCATGAAGAATGATTGCACCACAGCAAAGGTGGCATGTTGTAGCTCATAATACATGAATACATCATGCTCAAAAGAAAATCACACAAAAAGATGCAAAAATGACAAATAATAGAACATGCTCAAAAGAACATGTCAGAATTCACAGGACATGGCAGAAATAACACCAGGTTGCAATATTTAGAGCTAACAAACGACATGCTATAGGAAAATATCATGGAAACAAAAGGCACGGAATGAATATACTAATTGCATATAACAAAAGTCCCTTACTGTCCATGAGCCAAAAAGGATCAGAAGATATGATGGCACCCATGTAAACATAGCAAATTTCGCTACATATTTCAGACTTGGCAGAAAACTGGACATGGCAACAACAGCATCATGAAGGCATCTTCGCGAGCTTGATGCACTCACTACGAGGCATTTCATGACAAAACAATCATACACCCAGCAACTAGACATGGCATAGAAGCTAGACATGGCAAGAACAACAACATAGCATGCACGGATCAACAACAACAAGCTAGGCAAAATTGCTAAACATGTTAGCAATCTGCCAGAAACATTTTGTAGCAAAAGTAGAGCAAGATTAAGACATGCTAGAGCACTCCATAAATGCAAACAGAGGCATGGATCGATAGAGCATAACCATATTAACAAAACAACGTTACTGAACATACTCAAAAGAGGCATGGATCTCACTGTAGCAACATGAATACATGGCATAAAACTAACAGCAGACAAAGACTGAAATTCCAAGTCCTGAAATCAGCAACATCATGGAGGCTACTTTGCAAGCTTGAAACAAACAATACATGGCATATCATGAAGAATGATTGCACCACAGCAAAGATGGCATGTTGTAGCTCATAATACATGAATACATCATGCTCAACAGAAAATCACACAAAAAGATGCAAAAATGACAAATAATAGAACATGCTCAAAAGAACATGGCAGAATTCACAGGACATGGCAGAAATAACACCAGGTTGCAATATTTAGAGCTAACAAACGACATGCTACAGGAAAATATCATGGAAAAAAGAGGCACGGAATGAATATACTAATTGCATATAATAAAAGTCCCTTACTGTCCATGAGCCAAAAAGGATCAGAAGATATGATGGCACCCATGTAAACATAGCAAATTTCGCTACAGATTTCAGACTTGGCAGAAAACTGGACATGGCAACAACAGCATCATGAAGGCATCTTCGCGAGCTTGATGCACTCACTACGAGGCATTTCATGACAAAACAATCATACACCCAGCAACTAGACATGGCATAGAAGCTAGACATGGCAAGAACAACAACATAGCATGCACGGATCAACAACAACAAGCTAGGCAAAATTGCTAAACATGTTAGCAATCTGCCAGAAACATTTTGTAGCAAAAGTAGAGCAAGATTAAGACATGCTAGAGCACTCCATAAATGCAAACAGAGGCATGGATCGATAGAGCATAACCATATTAACAAAACAACGTTACTGAACATACTCAAAAGAGGCATGGATCTCACTGTAGCAACATGAATACATGGCATAAAACTAACAGCAGACAAAGACTGAAATTCCAAGTCCTGAAATCAGCAACATCATGGAGGCTACTTTGCAAGCTTGAAACAAACAATACATGGCATATCATGAAGAATGATTGCACCACAGCAAAGGTGGCATGTTGTAGCTCATAATACATGAATACATCATGCTCAACAGAAAATCACACAAAAAGATGCAAAAATGACAAATAATAGAACATGCTCAAAAGAACATGGCAGAATTCACAGGACATGGCAGAAATAACACCAGGTTGCAATATTTAGAGCTAACAAACGACATGCTACAGGAAAATATCATGGAAAAAAGAGGCACGGAATGAATATACTAATTGCATATAATAAAAGTCCCTTACTGTCCATGAGCCAAAAAGGATCAGAAGATATGATGGCACCCATGTAAACATAGCAAATTTCGCTACAGATTTCAGACTTGGCAGAAAACTGGACATGGCAACAATAGCATCATGAAGGCATCTTCGCGAGCTTGATGCACTAACTACGAGGCATTTCATGACAAAACTATCATACACCCAGCAACTAGACATGGCATAGAAGCTAGACATGGCAAGAACAACAACATAGCATGCACGGATCAACAACAACAAGCTAGGCAAAATTGCTAAACATGTTAGCAATCTGCCAGAAACATTTTGTAGCAAAAGTAGAGCAAGATTAAGACATGCTAGAGCACTCCATAAATGCAAACAGAGGCATGGATCGATAGAGCATAACCATATTAACAAAACAACGTTACTGAACATACTCAAAAGAGGCATGGATCTCACTGTAGCAACATGAATACATGGCATAAAACTAACAGCAGACAAAGACTGAAATTCCAAGTCCTGAAATCAGCAACATCATGGAGGCTACTTTGCAAGCTTGAAACAAACAATACATGGCATATCATGAAGAATGATTGCACCACAGCAAAGATGGCATGTTGTAGCTCATAATACATGAATACATCATGCTCAACAGAAAATCACACAAAAAGATGCAAAAATGACAAATAATAGAACATGCTCAAAAGAACATGGCAGAATTCACAGGACATGGCAGAAATAACACCAGGTTGCAATATTTAGAGCTAACAAACGACATGCTACAGGAAAATATCATGGAAAAAAGAGGCACGGAATGAATATACTAATTGCATATAATAAAAGTCCCTTACTGTCCATGAGCCAAAAAGGATCAGAAGATATGATGGCACCCATGTAAACATAGCAAATTTCGCTACAGATTTCAGACTTGGCAGAAAACTGGACATGGCAACAACAGCATCATGAAGGCATCTTCGCGAGCTTGATGCACTCACTACGAGGCATTTCATGACAAAACAATCATACACCCAGCAACTAGACATGGCATAGAAGCTAGACATGGCAAGAACAACAACATAGCATGCACGGATCAACAACAACAAGCTAGGCAAAATTGCTAAACATGTTAGCAATCTGCCAGAAACATTTTGTAGCAAAAGTAGAGCAAGATTAAGACATGCTAGAGCACTCCATAAATGCAAACAGAGGCATGGATCGATAGAGCATAACCATATTAACAAAACAACGTTACTGAACATACTCAAAAGAGGCATGGATCTCACTGTAGCAACATGAATACATGGCATAAAACTAACAGCAGACAAAGACTGAAATTCCAAGTCCTGAAATCAGCAACATCATGGAGGCTACTTTGCAAGCTTGAAACAAACAATACATGGCATATCATGAAGAATGATTGCACCACAGCAAAGATGGCATGTTGTAGCTCATAATACATGAATACATCATGCTCAACAGAAAATCACACAAAAAGATGCAAAAATGACAAATAATAGAACATGCTCAAAAGAACATGGCAGAATTCACAGGACATGGCAGAAATAACACCAGGTTGCAATATTTAGAGCTAACAAACGACATGCTACAGGAAAATATCATGGAAAAAAGAGGCACGGAATGAATATACTAATTGCATATAATAAAAGTCCCTTACTGTCCATGAGCCAAAAAGGATCAGAAGATATGATGGCACCCATGTAAACATAGCAAATTTCGCTACAGATTTCAGACTTGGCAGAAAACTGGACATGGCAACAACAGCATCATGAAGGCATCTTCGCGAGCTTGATGCACTCACTACGAGGCATTTCATGACAAAACAATCATACACCCAGCAACTAGACATGGCATAGAAGCTAGACATGGCAAGAACAACAACATAGCATGCACGGATCAACAACAACAAGCTAGGCAAAATTGCTAAACATGTTAGCAATCTACCAGAAACATTTTGTAGCAAAAGTAGAGCAAGATTAAGACATGCTAGAGCACTCCATAAATGCAAACAGAGGCATGGATCGATAGAGCATAACCATATTAACAAAACAACGTTACTGAACATACTCAAAAGAGGCATGGATCTCACTGTAGCAACATGAATACATGGCATAAAACTAACAGCAGACAAAGACTGAAATTCCAAGTCCTGAAATCAGCAACATCATGGAGGCTACTTTGCAAGCTTGAAACAAACAATACATGGCATATCATGAAGAATGATTGCACCACAGCAAAGGTGGCATGTTGTAGCTCATAATACATGAATACATCATGCTCAACAGAAAATCACACAAAAAGATGCAAAAATGACAAATAATAGAACATGCTCAAAAGAACATGGCAGAATTCACAGGACATGGCAGAAATAACACCAGGTTGCAATATTTAGAGCTAACAAACGACATGCTACAGGAAAATATCATGGAAAAAAGAGGCACGGAATGAATATACTAATTGCATATAATAAAAGTCCCTTACTGTCCATGAGCCAAAAAGGATCAGAAGATATGATGGCACCCATGTAAACATAGCAAATTTCGCTACAGATTTCAGACTTGGCAGAAAACTGGACATGGCAACAATAGCATCATGAAGGCATCTTCGCGAGCTTGATGCACTAACTACGAGGCATTTCATGACAAAACTATCATACACCCAGCAACTAGACATGGCATAGAAGCTAGACATGGCAAGAACAACAACATAGCATGCACGGATCAACAACAACAAGCTAGGCAAAATTGCTAAACATGTTAGCAATCTGCCAGAAACATTTTGTAGCAAAAGTAGAGCAAGATTAAGACATGCTAGAGCACTCCATAAATGCAAACAGAGGCATGGATCGATAGAGCATAACCATATTAACAAAACAACGTTACTGAACATACTCAAAAGAGGCATGGATCTCACTGTAGCAACATGAATACATGGCATAAAACTAACAGCAGACAAAGACTGAAATTCCAAGTCCTGAAATCAGCAACATCATGGAGGCTACTTTGCAAGCTTGAAACAAACAATACATGGCATATCATGAAGAATGATTGCACCACAGCAAAGATGGCATGTTGTAGCTCATAATACATGAATACATCATGCTCAACAGAAAATCACACAAAAAGATGCAAAAATGACAAATAATAGAACATGCTCAAAAGAACATGGCAGAATTCACAGGACATGGCAGAAATAACACCAGGTTGCAATATTTAGAGCTAACAAACGACATGCTACAGGAAAATATCATGGAAAAAAGAGGCACGGAATGAATATACTAATTGCATATAATAAAAGTCCCTTACTGTCCATGAGCCAAAAAGGATCAGAAGATATGATGGCACCCATGTAAACATAGCAAATTTCGCTACAGATTTCAGACTTGGCAGAAAACTGGACATGGCAACAACAGCATCATGAAGGCATCTTCGCGAGCTTGATGCACTCACTACGAGGCATTTCATGACAAAACAATCATACACCCAGCAACTAGACATGGCATAGAAGCTAGACATGGCAAGAACAACAACATAGCATGCACGGATCAACAACAACAAGCTAGGCAAAATTGCTAAACATGTTAGCAATCTACCAGAAACATTTTGTAGCAAAAGTAGAGCAAGATTAAGACATGCTAGAGCACTCCATAAATGCAAACAGAGGCATGGATCGATAGAGCATAACCATATTAACAAAACAACGTTACTGAACATACTCAAAAGAGGCATGGATCTCACTGTAGCAACATGAATACGTGGCATAAAACTAACAGCAGACAAAGACTGAAATTCCAAGTCCTGAAATCAGCAACATCATGGAGGCTACTTTGCAAGCTTGAAACAAACAATACATGGCATATCATGAAGAATGATTGCACCACAGCAAAGGTGGCATGTTGTAGCTCATAATACATGAATACATCATGCTCAACAGAAAATCACACAAAAAGATGCAAAAATGACAAATAATAGAACATGCTCAAAAGAACATGGCAGAATTCACAGGACATGGCAGAAATAACACCAGGTTGCAATATTTAGAGCTAACAAACGACATGCTACAGGAAAATATCATGGAAAAAAGAGGCACGGAATGAATATACTAATTGCATATAATAAAAGTCCCTTACTGTCCATGAGCCAAAAAGGATCAGAAGATATGATGGCACCCATGTAAACATAGCAAATTTCGCTACAGATTTCAGACTTGGCAGAAAACTGGACATGGCAACAATAGCATCATGAAGGCATCTTCGCGAGCTTGATGCACTAACTACGAGGCATTTCATGACAAAACTATCATACACCCAGCAACTAGACATGGCATAGAAGCTAGACATGGCAAGAACAACAACATAGCATGCACGGATCAACAACAACAAGCTAGGCAAAATTGCTAAACATGTTAGCAATCTGCCAGAAACATTTTGTAGCAAAAGTAGAGCAAGATTAAGACATGCTAGAGCACTCCATAAATGCAAACAGAGGCATGGATCGATAGAGCATAACCATATTAACAAAACAACGTTACTGAACATACTCAAAAGAGGCATGGATCTCACTGTAGCAACATGAATACATGGCATAAAACTAACAGCAGACAAAGACTGAAATTCCAAGTCCTGAAATCAGCAACATCATGGAGGCTACTTTGCAAGCTTGAAACAAACAATACATGGCATATCATGAAGAATGATTGCACCACAGCAAAGATGGCATGTTGTAGCTCATAATACATGAATACATCATGCTCAACAGAAAATCACACAAAAAGATGCAAAAATGACAAATAATAGAACATGCTCAAAAGAACATGGCAGAATTCACAGGACATGGCAGAAATAACACCAGGTTGCAATATTTAGAGCTAACAAACGACATGCTACAGGAAAATATCATGGAAAAAAGAGGCACAGAATGAATATACTAATTGCATATAATAAAAGTCCCTTACTGTCCATGAGCCAAAAAGGATCAGAAGATATGATGGCACCCATGTAAACATAGCAAATTTCGCTACAGATTTCAGACTTGGCAGAAAACTGGACATGGCAACAACAGCATCATGAAGGCATCTTCGCGAGCTTGATGCACTCACTACGAGGCATTTCATGACAAAACAATCATACACCCAGCAACTAGACATGGCATAGAAGCTAGACATGGCAAGAACAACAACATAGCATGCACGGATCAACAACAACAAGCTAGGCAAAATTGCTAAACATGTTAGCAATCTACCAGAAACATTTTGTAGCAAAAGTAGAGCAAGATTAAGACATGCTAGAGCACTCCATAAATGCAAACAGAGGCATGGATCGATAGAGCATAACCATATTAACAAAACAACGTTACTGAACATACTCAAAAGAGGCATGGATCTCACTGTAGCAACATGAATACGTGGCATAAAACTAACAGCAGACAAAGACTGAAATTCCAAGTCCTGAAATCAGCAACATCATGGAGGCTACTTTGCAAGCTTGAAACAAACAATACATGGCATATCATGAAGAATGATTGCACCACAGCAAAGGTGGCATGTTGTAGCTCATAATACATGAATACATCATGCTCAACAGAAAATCACACAAAAAGATGCAAAAATGACAAATAATAGAACATGCTCAAAAGAACATGGCAGAATTCACAGGACATGGCAGAAATAACACCAGGTTGCAATATTTAGAGCTAACAAACGACATGCTACAGGAAAATATCATGGAAAAAAGAGGCACGGAATGAATATACTAATTGCATATAATAAAAGTCCCTTACTGTCCATGAGCCAAAAAGGATCAGAAGATATGATGGCACCCATGTAAACATAGCAAATTTCGCTACAGATTTCAGACTTGGCAGAAAACTGGACATGGCAACAATAGCATCATGAAGGCATCTTCGCGAGCTTGATGCACTAACTACGAGGCATTTCATGACAAAACTATCATACACCCAGCAACTAGACATGGCATAGAAGCTAGACATGGCAAGAACAACAACATAGCATGCACGGATCAACAACAACAAGCTAGGCAAAATTGCTAAACATGTTAGCAATCTGCCAGAAACATTTTGTAGCAAAAGTAGAGCAAGATTAAGACATGCTAGAGCACTCCATAAATGCAAACAGAGGCATGGATCGATAGAGCATAACCATATTAACAAAACAACGTTACTGAACATACTCAAAAGAGGCATGGATCTCACTGTAGCAACATGAATACATGGCATAAAACTAACAGCAGACAAAGACTGAAATTCCAAGTCCTGAAATCAGCAACATCATGGAGGCTACTTTGCAAGCTTGAAACAAACAATACATGGCATATCATGAAGAATGATTGCACCACAGCAAAGATGGCATGTTGTAGCTCATAATACATGAATACATCATGCTCAAAAGAAAATCACACAAAAAGATGCAAAAATGACAAATAATAGAACATGCTCAAAAGAACAAGCTCAAAAGAACATGGCAGAATTCACAGGACATGGCAGAAATAACACCAGGTTGCAATATTTAGAGCTAACAAACGACATGCTACAGGAAAATATCATGGAAACAAAAGGCACGGAATGAATATACTAATTGCATATAACAAAAGTCCCTTACTGTCCATGAGCCAAAAAGGATCAGAAGATATGATGGCACCCATGTAAACATAGCAAATTTCGCTTCAGATTTCAGACTTGGCAGAAAACTGGACATGGCAACAACAGCATCATGAAGGCATCTTCGCGAGCTTGATGCGCTCACTACGAGGCATTTCATGAATAAAAAAATCATACACCCAGCAATTAGACATGGCATAGAAGCTAGACATGGCAAGAACAACAACATAGCATGCACGGATCAACAGCAACAAGCTAGGCAAAATTGCTAAACATGTTAGCAATCTGCCAGAAACATTTTAGCAAAAGTAGAGCAAGATTAAGACATGCTAGAGCACTCCATAAATGCAAACAGAGGCATGGATCGATAGAGCATAACTATATTAACAAAACAACGTTACTGAACATACTCAAAAGAGGCATGGATCTCACTGTAGCAACATGAATACATGGCATAAAACTAACAGCAGACAAAGACTGAAATTCCAAGTCCTGAAATCAGCAACATCATGGAGGCTACTTTGCAAGCTTGAAACAAACAATACATGGCATATCATGAAGAATGATTGCACCACGGCAAAGATGGCATGTTGTAGCTCATAATACATGAATACATCATGCTCAAAAGAAAATCACACAAAAAGATGCAAAAAATGACAAATAATAGAACATGCTCAAAAGAAAATGCTCAAAAAAACATGGCAGAATTCACAGGACATGGCAGAAATAACACCAGGTTGCAAAATTTAGAGCTAACAAACGACATGCTACAGGAAAATATCATGGAAACAAAAGGCACGGAATGAATATACTAATTGCATATAACAGAAGTCCCTTACTGTCCATGAGCCAAAAAGGATCAGAAGATATGATGGCACCCATGTAAACATAGCAAATTTCGCTACAGATTTCAGACTTGGCAGAAAACTGCACATGGCAACAACAGCATCATGAAGGCATCTTCGCGAGCTTGATGCACTCACTACGAGGCATTTCATGACAAAAAAATCATACACCCAGCAACTAGACATGGCATAGAAGCTAGACATGGCAAGAACAACAACATAGCATGCACGGATCAACAACAACAAGCTAGGCAAAATTGCTAAACATGTTAGCAATCTGCCAAAAACATTTTATAGCAAAAGTAGAGCAAGATTAAGACATGCTAGATCACTCCATAAATGCAAACAGAGGCATGGATCGATAGAGCATAACCATATTAACAAAACATCGTTACTGAACATACTCAAAAGAGGCATGGATCTCACTGTAGCAACACGAATACATGGCATAAAACTAACAGCAGTCAAAGACTGAAATTCCAAGTCCTGAAATCAGCAACCTCATGGAGGCTACTTTGCAAGCTTGAAACAAACAATACATGGCATATCATGAAGAATGATTGCACCACATCAAAGATGGCATGTTGTAGCTCATAATACATGAATACATCATGCTCAAAAGAAAATCACACAAAAGATGCAAAAATGACCAATAATAGAACATGCTCAAAAGAACATGCTCAAAAGAACATGGCAGAATTCACAGGACATGGCAGAAATAACACCAGGTTGCAATATATAGAGCTAACAAACGACATGCTACAGGAAAATATCATGGAAACAAAAGGCACAGAATGAATATACAAATTGCATATAACAAAAGTTCCTTACTGTCCATGAGCCAAAAAGGATCAGAAGATATGATGGCACCCATGTAAACATAGCAAATTTTGTTACAGATTTCAGACTTGGCAGAAAACTGGACATGACAACAACAGCATCATGAAGGCATCTTCGCGAGCTTGATGCACTCACTACGAGGCATTTCATGACAAAACAATCATACGCCCAGCAACTAGACATGGCATGGAAGCTAGACATGGCAAGAACAACAACATAGCATGCATGGATCAACAACAACAAGCTAGGCAAAATTGCTAAACATGTTAGCAATCTGCCAGAAACATTTTATAGCAAAAGTAGAGCAAGATTAAGACATGCTAGAGCACTCCATAAATGCAAACAGAGGAATGGATCGATAGAGCATAACCATATTAACAAAACAACGTTACTGAACATACTCAAAAGAGGCATGGATCTCACTGTAGCAACATGAATACATGGCATAAAACTAACAGCAGACAAAGACTGAAATTCCAAGTCCTGAAATCAGCAACATCATGGAGGCTACTTTGCAAGCTTGAAACAAACAATACATGGCATATCATGAAGAATGATTGCACCACAGCAAAGATGGCATGTTGTAGCTCATAATACATGAATACATCATGCTCAAAAGAAAATCACACAAAAAGATGCAAAAATGACAAATAATAGAACATGCTCAAAAGAACATGCTCAAAAGAACAATGCAGAATTCACAGGACATGGCAGAAATAACACCAGGTTGCAATATTTAGAGCTAACAAACGACATGCTACAGGAAAATATCATGGAAACAAAAGGCACGGAATGAATATACTAATTGCATATAACAAAAGTCCCTTACTGTCCATGAGCCAAAAAGGATCAGAAGATATGATGGCACCCATGTAAGCATAGCAAATTTCGCTTCAGATTTTAGACTTGGCAGAAAACTGGACATGGCAACAACAGCATCATGAAGGCATCTTCGCGAGCTTGATGCGCTCACTACGAGGCATTTCATGAATAAAAAAATCATACACCCAGCAATTAGACATGGCATAGAAGCTAGACATGGCAAGAACAACAACATAGCATGCACGGATCAACAGCAAAAAGCTAGGCAAAATTGCTAAACATGTTAGCAATCTGCCAGAAACATTTTAGCAAAAGTAGAGCAAGATTAAGACATGCTAGAGCACTCCATAAATGCAAACAGAGGCATGGATCGATAGAGCATAACTATATTAACAAAACAACGTTACTGAACATACTCAAAAGAGGCATGGATCTCACTGTAGCAACATGAATACATGGCATAAAACTAACAGCAGACAAAGACTGAAATTCCAAGTCCTGAAATCAGCAACATCATGGAGGCTACTTTGCAAGCTTGAAACAAACAATACATGGCATATCATGAAGAATGATTGCACCACGGCAAAGATGGCATGTTGTAGCTCATAATACATGAATACATCATGCTCAAAAGAAAATCACACAAAAAGATGCAAAAAATGACAAATAATAGAACATGCTCAAAAGAAAATGCTCAAAAAAACATGGCAGAATTCACAGGACATGGCAGAAATAACACCAGGTTGCAAAATTTAGAGCTAACAAACGACATGCTACAGGAAAATATCATGGAAACAAAAGGCACGGAATGAATATACTAATTGCATATAACAGAAGTCCCTTACTGTCCATGAGCCAAAAAGGATCAGAAGATATGATGGCACCCATGTAAACATAGCAAATTTCGCTACAGATTTCAGACTTGGCAGAAAACTGCACATGGCAACAACAGCATCATGAAGGCATCTTCGCGAGCTTGATGCACTCACTACGAGGCATTTCATGACAAAAAAATCATACACCCAGCAACTAGACATGGCATAGAAGCTAGACATGGCAAGAACAACAACATAGCATGCGCGGATCAACAACAACAAGCTAGGCAAAATTGCTAAACATGTTAGCAATCTGCCAAAAACATTTTATAGCAAAAGTAGAGAAAGATTAAGACATGCTAGATCACTCCATAAATGCAAACAGAGGCATGGATCGATAGAGCATAACCATATTAACAAAACATCGTTACTGAACATACTCAAAAGAGGCATGGATCTCACTGTAGCAACACGAATACATGGCATAAAACTAACAGCAGTCAAAGACTGAAATTCCAAGTCCTGAAATCAGCAACCTCATGGAGGCTACTTTGCAAGCTTGAAACAAACAATACATGGCATATCATGAAGAATGATTGCACCACATCAAAGATGGCATGTTGTAGCTCATAATACATGAATACATCATGCTCAAAAGAAAATCACACAAAAGATGCAAAAATGACCAATAATAGAACATGCTCAAAAGAACATGCTCAAAAGAACATGGCAGAATTCACAGGACATGGCAGAAATAACACCAGGTTGCAATATATAGAGCTAACAAACGACATGCTACAGGAAAATATCATGGAAACAAAAGGCACAGAATGAATATAAAAATTGCATATAACAAAAGTTCCTTACTGTCCATGAGCCAAAAAGGATCAGAAGATATGATGGCACCCATGTAAACATAGCAAATTTTGCTACAGATTTCAGACTTGGCAGAAAACTGGACATGACAACAACAGCATCATGAAGGCATCTTCGCGAGCTTGATGCACTCACTACGAGGCATTTCATGACAAAACAATCATACGCCCAGCAACTAGACATGGCATGGAAGCTAGACATGGCAAGAACAACAACATAGCATGCATGGATCAACAACAACAAGCTAGGCAAAATTGCTAAACATGTTAGCAATCTGCCAGAAACATTTTATAGCAAAAGTAGAGCAAGATTAAGACATGCTAGAGCACTCCATAAATGCAAACAGAGGCATGGATCGATAGAGCATAACCATATTAACAAAACAACGTTACTGAACATACTCAAAAGAGGCATGGATCTCACTGTAGCAACACGAATACATGGCATAAAACTAACAGCAGTCAAAGACTGAAATTCCAAGTCCTGAAATCAGCAACCTCATGGAGGCTACTTTGCAATCTTGAAACAAACAATACATGGCATATCATGAAGAATGATTGCACCACATCAAAGATGGCATGTTGTAGCTCATAATACATGAATACATCATGCTCAAAAGAAAATCACACAAAAGATGCAAAAATGACCAATAATAGAACATGCTCAAAAGAACATGCTCAAAAGAACATGGCAGAATTCACAGGACATGGCAGAAATAACACCAGGTTGCAATATATAGAGCTAACAAACGACATGCTACAGGAAAAATATCATGGAAACAAAAGGCACAGAATGAATATACAAATTGCATATAACAAAAGTTCCTTACTGTCCATGAGCCAAAAAGGATCAGAAGATATGATGGCACCCATGTAAACATAGCAAATTTTGCTACAGATTTCAGACTTGGCAGAAAACTGGACATGACAACAACAGCATCATGAAGGCATCTTCGTGAGCTTGATGCACTCACTACGAGGCATTTCATGACAAAACAATCATACGCCCCGCAACTAGACATGGCATGGAAGCTAGACATGGCAAGAACAACAACATAGCATGCATGGATCAACAACAACAAGCTAGGCAAAATTGCTAAACATGTTAGCAATCTGCCAGAAACATTTTATAGCAAAAGTAGAGCAAGATTAAGACATGCTAGAGCACTCCATAAATGCAAACAGAGGCATGGATCGATAGAGCATAACCATATTAACAAAACAACGTTACTGAACATACTCAAAAGAGGCATGGATCTCACTGTAGCAACATGAATACATGGCATAAAACTAACAGCAGACAAAGACTGAAATTCCAAGTCCTGAAATCAGCAACATCATGGAGGCTACTTTGCAAGCTTGAAACAAACAATACATGGCATATCATGAAGAATGATTGCACCACAGCAAAGATGGCATGTTGTAGCTCATAATACATGAATACATCATGCTCAAAAGAAAATCACACAAAAAGATGCAAAAATGACAAATAATAGAACATGCTCAAAAGAACATGCTCAAAAGAACATGGCAGAATTCACAGGACATGGCAGAAATAACACCAGGTTGCAATATTTAGAGCTAACAAACGACATGCTACAGGAAAATATCATGGAAACAAAAGGCACGGAATGAATATACTAATTGCATATAACAAAAGTCCCTTACTGTCCATGAGCCAAAAAGGATCAGAAGATATGATGGCACCCATGTAAACATAGCAAATTTCGCTTCAGATTTCAGACTTGGCAGAAAACTGGACATGGCAACAACAGCATCATGAAGGCATCTTCGCGAGCTTGATGCGCTCACTACGAGGCATTTCATGAATAAAAAAATCATACACCCAGCAATTAGACATGGCATAGAAGCTAGACATGGCAAGAACAACAACATAGCATGCACGGATCAACAGCAACAAGCTAGGCAAAATTGCTAAACATGTTAGCAATCTGCCAGAAACATTTTAGCAAAAGTAGAGCAAGATTAAGACATGCTAGAGCACTCCATAAATGCAAACAGAGGCATGGATCGATAGAGCATAACTATATTAACAAAACAACGTTACTGAACATACTCAAAAGAGGCATGGATCTCACTGTAGCAACATGAATACATGGCATAAAACTAACAGCAGACAAAGACTGAAATTCCAAGTCCTGAAATCAGCAACATCATGGAGGCTACTTTGCAAGCTTGAAACAAACAATACATGGCATATCATGAAGAATGATTGCACCACGGCAAAGATGGCATGTTGTAGCTCATAATACATGAATACATCATGCTCAAAAGAAAATCACACAAAAAGATGCAAAAAATGACAAATAATAGAACATGCTCAAAAGAAAATGCTCAAAAAAACATGGCAGAATTCACAGGACATGGCAGAAATAACACCAGGTTGCAAAATTTAGAGCTAACAAACGACATGCTACAGGAAAATATCATGGAAACAAAAGGCACGGAATGAATATACTAATTGCATATAACAGAAGTCCCTTACTGTCCATGAGCCAAAAAGGATCAGAAGATATGATGGCACCCATGTAAACATAGCAAATTTCGCTACAGATTTCAGACTTGGCAGAAAACTGGACATGGCAACAACAGCATCATGAAGGCATCTTCGCGAGCTTGATGCACTCACTACGAGGCATTTCATGACAAAACAATCATACGCCCAGCAACTAGACATGGCATGGAAGCTAGACATGGCAAGAACAACAACATAGCATGCATGGATCAACAACAACAAGCTAGGCAAAATTGCTAAACATGTTAGCAATCTGCCAGAAACATTTTATAGCAAAAGTAGAGCAAGATTAAGACATGCTAGAGCACTCCATAAATGCAAACAGAGGCATGGATCGATAGAGCATAACCATATTAACAAAACAACGTTACTGAACATACTCAAAAGAGGCATGGATCTCACTGTAGCAACATGAATACATGGCATAAAACTAACAGCAGACAAAGACTGAAATTCCAAGTCCTGAAATCAGCAACATCATGGAGGCTACTTTGCAAGCTTGAAACAAACAATACATGGCATATCATGAAGAATGATTGCACCACAGCAAAGATGGCATGTTGTAGCTCATAATACATGAATACATCATGCTCAAAAGAAAATCACACAAAAAGATGCAAAAATGACAAATAATAGAACATGCTCAAAAGAACATGCTCAAAAGAACATGGCAGAATTCACAGGACATGGCAGAAATAACACCAGGTTGCAATATTTAGAGCTAACAAACGACATGCTACAGGAAAATATCATGGAAACAAAAGGCACGGAATGAATATACTAATTGCATATAACAAAAGTCCCTTACTGTCCATGAGCCAAAAAGGATCAGAAGATATGATGGCACCCATGTAAACATAGCAAATTTCGCTTCAGATTTCAGACTTGGCAGAAAACTGGACATGGCAACAACAGCATCATGAAGGCATCTTCGCGAGCTTGATGCGCTCACTACGAGGCATTTCATGAATAAAAAAATCAAACACCCAGCAATTAGACATGGCATAGAAGCTAGACATGGCAAGAACAACAACATAGCATGCACGGATCAACAGCAACAAGCTAGGCAAAATTGCTAAACATGTTAGCAATCTGCCAGAAACATTTTAGCAAAAGTAGAGCAAGATTAAGACATGCTAGAGCACTCCATAAATGCAAACAGAGGCATGGATCGATAGAGCATAACTATATTAACAAAACAACGTTACTGAACATACTCAAAAGAGGCATGGATCTCACTGTAGCAACATGAATACATGGCATAAAACTAACAGCAGACAAAGACTGAAATTCCAAGTCCTGAAATCAGCAACATCATGGAGGCTACTTTGCAAGCTTGAAACAAACAATACATGGCATATCATGAAGAATGATTGCACCACGGCAAAGATGGCATGTTGTAGCTCATAATACATGAATACATCATGCTCAAAAGAAAATCACACAAAAAGATGCAAAAAATGACAAATAATAGAACATGCTCAAAAGAAAATGCTCAAAAAAACATGGCAGAATTCACAGGACATGGCAGAAATAACACCAGGTTGCAAAATTTAGAGCTAACAAACGACATGCTACAGGAAAATATCATGGAAACAAAAGGCACGGAATGAATATACTAATTGCATATAACAGAAGTCCCTTACTGTCCATGAGCCAAAAAGGATCAGAAGATATGATGGCACCCATGTAAACATAGCAAATTTCGCTACAGATTTCAGACTTGGCAGAAAACTGGACATGGCAACAACAGCATCATGAAGGCATCTTCGCGAGCTTGATGCACTCACTACGAGGCATTTCATGACAAAACAATCATACGCCCAGCAACTAGACATGGCATGGAAGCTAGACATGGCAAGAACAACAACATAGCATGCATGGATCAACAACAACAAGCTAGGCAAAATTGCTAAACATGTTAGCAATCTGCCAGAAACATTTTATAGCAAAAGTAGAGCAAGATTAAGACATGCTAGAGCACTCCATAAATGCAAACAGAGGCATGGATCGATAGAGCATAACCATATTAACAAAACAACGTTACTGAACATACTCAAAAGAGGCATGGATCTCACTGTAGCAACATGAATACATGGCATAAAACTAACAGCAGACAAAGACTGAAATTCCAAGTCCTGAAATCAGCAACATCATGGAGGCTACTTTGCAAGCTTGAAACAAACAATACATGGCATATCATGAAGAATGATTGCACCACAGCAAAGATGGCATGTTGTAGCTCATAATACATGAATACATCATGCTCAAAAGAAAATCACACAAAAAGATGCAAAAATGACAAATAATAGAACATGCTCAAAAGAACATGCTCAAAAGAACATGGCAGAATTCACAGGACATGGCAGAAATAACACCAGGTTGCAATATTTAGAGCTAACAAACGACATGCTACAGGAAAATATCATGGAAACAAAAGGCACGGAATGAATATACTAATTGCATATAACAAAAGTCCCTTACTGTCCATGAGCCAAAAAGGATCAGAAGATATGATGGCACCCATGTAAACATAGCAAATTTCGCTTCAGATTTCAGACTTGGCAGAAAACTGGACATGGCAACAACAGCATCATGAAGGCATCTTCGCGAGCTTGATGCGCTCACTACGAGGCATTTCATGAATAAAAAAATCAAACACCCAGCAATTAGACATGGCATAGAAGCTAGACATGGCAAGAACAACAACATAGCATGCACGGATCAACAGCAACAAGCTAGGCAAAATTGCTAAACATGTTAGCAATCTGCCAGAAACATTTTAGCAAAAGTAGAGCAAGATTAAGACATGCTAGAGCACTCCATAAATGCAAACAGAGGCATGGATCGATAGAGCATAACTATATTAACAAAACAACGTTACTGAACATACTCAAAAGAGGCATGGATCTCACTGTAGCAACATGAATACATGGCATAAAACTAACAGCAGACAAAGACTGAAATTCCAAGTCCTGAAATCAGCAACATCATGGAGGCTACTTTGCAAGCTTGAAACAAACAATACATGGCATATCATGAAGAATGATTGCACCACGGCAAAGATGGCATGTTGTAGCTCATAATACATGAATACATCATGCTCAAAAGAAAATCACACAAAAAGATGCAAAAAATGACAAATAATAGAACATGCTCAAAAGAAAATGCTCAAAAAAACATGGCAGAATTCACAGGACATGGCAGAAATAACACCAGGTTGCAAAATTTAGAGCTAACAAACGACATGCTACAGGAAAATATCATGGAAACAAAAGGCACGGAATGAATATACTAATTGCATATAACAGAAGTCCCTTACTGTCCATGAGCCAAAAAGGATCAGAAGATATGATGGCACCCATGTAAACATAGCAAATTTCGCTACAGATTTCAGACTTGGCAGAAAACTGCACATGGCAACAACAGCATCATGAAGGCATCTTCGCGAGCTTGATGCACTCACTACGAGGCATTTCATGACAAAAAAATCATACACCCAGCAACTAGACATGGCATAGAAGCTAGACATGGCAAGAACAACAACATAGCATGCGCGGATCAACAACAACAAGCTAGGCAAAATTGCTAAACATGTTAGCAATCTGCCAAAAACATTTTATAGCAAAAGTAGAGCAAGATTAAGACATGCTAGATCACTCCATAAATGCAAACAGAGGCATGGATCGATAGAGCATAACCATATTAACAAAACATCGTTACTGAACATACTCAAAAGAGGCATGGATCTCACTGTAGCAACACGAATACATGGCATAAAACTAACAGCAGTCAAAGACTGAAATTCCAAGTCCTGAAATCAGCAACCTCATGGAGGCTACTTTGCAAGCTTGAAACAAACAATACATGGCATATCATGAAGAATGATTGCACCACATCAAAGATGGCATGTTGTAGCTCATAATACATGAATACATCATGCTCAAAAGAAAATCACACAAAAGATGCAAAAATGACCAATAATAGAACATGCTCAAAAGAACATGCTCAAAAGAACATGGCAGAATTCACAGGACATGGCAGAAATAACACCAGGTTGCAATATATAGAGCTAACAAACGACATGCTACAGGAAAATATCATGGAAACAAAAGGCACAGAATGAATATACAAATTGCATATAACAAAAGTTCCTTACTGTCCATGAGCCAAAAAGGATCAGAAGATATGATGGCACCCATGTAAACATAGCAAATTTTGCTACAGATTTCAGACTTGGCAGAAAACTGGACATGACAACAACAGCATCATGAAGGCATCTTCGCGAGCTTGATGCACTCACTACGAGGCATTTCATGACAAAACAATCATACGCCCAGCAACTAGACATGGCATGGAAGCTAGACATGGCAAGAACAACAACATAGCATGCATGGATCAACAACAACAAGCTAGGCAAAATTGCTAAACATGTTAGCAATCTGCCAGAAACATTTTATAGCAAAAGTAGAGCAAGATTAAGACATGCTAGAGCACTCCATAAATGCAAACAGAGGCATGGATCGATAGAGCATAACCATATTAACAAAACATCGTTACTGAACATACTCAAAAGAGGCATGGATCTCACTGTAGCAACATGAATACATGGCATAAAACTAACAACAGACAAAGACTGAAATTCCAAGTCCTGAAATCAGCAACATCATGGAGGCTACTTTGCAAACTTGAAACAAATAATACATGGCATATCATGAAGAATGATTGCACCACAGCAAAGATGGCATGTTGTAGCTCATAATACATGAATACATCATGCTCAAAAGAAAATCACACAAAAAGATGCAAAAATGACAAATAATAGAACATGCTCAAAAGAACATGCTCAAAAGAACATGGCAGAAATAAAACCAGGTTGCAATATTTAGAGCTAACAAACGACATGCTATAGGGAAAGATCATGGAAACAAAAGGCACGGAATGAATATACTAATTGCATATAACAAAAGTCCCTTACTGTCCATGAGCCAAAAATGATCAGAAGATATGATGGCACCCATGTAAACATAGCAAATTTCGCTACAGATTTCAGACTTGGCAGAAGACTGGACATGGCAACAACAACATCATGAAGGCATCTTCGCGAGCTTGATGCACTCACTACGAGGCATTTCATGACAAAACAATCATACACCCAGCAACTAGACATCGCATAGAAGCTAGGCATGGCAAGAACAACAACATAGCATGCACGGATCAACAACAACAAGCTAGGCAAAATTGCTAAACATGTTAGCAATCTGCCAGAAACATTTTATAGCAAAAGTAGAGCAAGATTAAGACATGCTAGAGCACTCCATAAATGCAAATAGAGGCATGGATCGATAGAGCATAACCATATTAACAAAACATCGTTACTGAACATACTCAAAAGAGGCATGGATCTCACTGTAGCAACATGAATACATGGCATAAAACTAACACGAGACAAAGACTGAAATTCCAAGTTCTGAAATCAGCAACATCATGGAGGCTACTTTGCAAGCTGGAAACAAACAATACATGGCATATCATGAAGAATGATTGCACCACAGCAAAGATGGCATGTTGTAGCTCATAATACATGAATACATCATGCTCAAAAGAAAATCACACAAAAAGATGCAAAAATGACAAATAATAGAACATGCTCAAAAGAACATGCTCAAAAGAACATGGCAGAAATAAAACCAGGTTGCAATATTTAGAGCTAACAAACGACATGCTATAGGGAAAGATCATGGAAACAAAAGGCACGGAATGAATATACTAATTGCATATAACAAAAGTCCCTTACTGTCCATGAGCCAAAAATGATCAGAAGATATGATGGCACCCATGTAAACATAGCAAATTTCGCTACAGATTTCAGACTTGGCAGAAGACTGGACATGGCAACAACAACATCATGAAGGCATCTTCGCGAGCTTGATGCACTCACTACGAGGCATTTCATGACAAAACAATCATACACCCAGCAACTAGACATCGCATAGAAGCTAGGCATGGCAAGAACAACAACATAGCATGCACGGATCAACAACAACAAGCTAGGCAAAATTGCTAAACATGTTAGCAATCTGCCAGAAACATTTTATAGCAAAAGTAGAGCAAGATTAAGACATGCTAGAGCACTCCATAAATGCAAATAGAGGCATGGATCGATAGAGCATAACCATATTAACAAAACATCGTTACTGAACATACTCAAAAGAGGCATGGATCTCACTGTAGCAACATGAATACATGGCATAAAACTAACACCAGACAAAGACTGAAATTCCAAGTTCTGAAATCAGCAACATCATGGAGGCTACTTTGCAAGCTGGAAACAAACAATACATGGCATATCATGAAGAATGATTGCACCACAGCAAAGATGGCATGTTGTAGCTCATAATACATGAATACATCATGCTCAAAAGAAAATCACACAAGAAGATGCAAAAATGACAAATAATAGAACATGCTCAAAAGAACATGGCAGAATTCACAGGACATGGCAGAAATAACACCAGGTTGCAATATTTAGAGCTAACAAACGACATGCTACAGGAAAATATCATGGAAACAAAAGGCACGGAATGAATATACTAATTGCATATAACAAAAGTCCCTTACTGTCCATGAGCCAAAAATGATCAGAAGATATGATGGCACCCATGTAAACATAGCAAATTTCGCTACAGATTTCAGACTTGGCAGAAGACTGGACATGGCAACAACAACATGATGAAGGCATCTTCACGAGCTTGATGCACTCACTACGAGGCATTTCATGACAAAACAATCATACACCCAGCAACTAGACATGGCATAGAAACTAGACATGGCAAGAACAACAACATAGCATGCACGGATCAACAGCAACAAGCTAGGCAAAATTGCTAAACATGTTAGCAATCTGCCAGAAACATTTTATAGCAAAAGTAGAGCAAGATTAAGACATGCTAGAGCACTCCATAAATGCAAACAGAGGCATGGATCGATAGAGCATAACCATATTAACAAAACATCATTACTGAACATACTCAAAAGAGGCATGGATCTCACTGTAGCGACATGAATACATGGCATAAAACTAACAGCAGACAAAGACTGAAATTCCAAGTCCTGAAATCAGCAGCATCATGGAGGCTACTTTGCTAGCTTGAAACAAACAATACATGGCATATCATGAAGAATGATTGCACCACAGCAAAGATGGCATGTTGTAGCTCATAATACATGAATACATCATGCTCAAAAGAATATCACACAAAAAGATGCAAAAATGATAATTAATAGAATATGCTCAAAAGAACATGCTCAAAATAACATGGCAGAATTCACAGGACATGGCAGAAATATAACCAGGTTGCAATATTTAGAGCTAACAAACGACATGCTACAGGAAAATATCATGGAAACAAAATGCACGGAATGAATATACTAATTGCATATAACAAAAGTCCCTTACTGTCCATGAGCCAAAAAGGATCAGAAGATATGATGGCACCCATGTAAACATAGCAAATTTCGCTACAGATTTCAGACTTGGTAGAAGACTGGACATGGCAACAACAGCATCATGAAGGCATCTTCGCGAGCTTGATGCACTCACTACGAGGCATTTCATGACAAAACAATCATACACCCAGCAACTAGACATGGCATAGAAGCTAGACATGGCAAGAACAACAACATAGCATGCACGGATCAACAACAACAAGCTAGGCAAAATTGCTAAACAAATTAGCAATATGCCAGAAACATTTTATAGCAAAAGTAGAGCAAGATTAAGACATGCTAGAGCACTCCATAAATGCAAACAGAGGCATGGATCGATAGAGCATAACCATATTAACAAAACATCGTTACTGAACATACTCAAAAGAGGCATGGATCTCACTGTAGCAACATGAATACATGGCATAAAACTAACAGCAGACAGACTGAAATTCCAAGTCCTGAAATCAGCAACATCATGGAGGCTACTTTGCAAGCTTGAAACAAACAATACATGGCATATCATGAATAATGATTGCACCACAGCAAAGATGGCATGTTGTAGCTCATAATACATGAATACATCATGCTCAAAAGAAAATCACATAAAAACATGCAAAAATGACAAATAATAGAACATGCTCAAAAGAACATGCTCAAAAGAACATGGCAGACTTCACAGGACATGGCAGAAATAACACCAGGTTGCAATATTTAGAGCTAACAAACGACATGCTACATGAAAATATCATGGAAACAAAAGGCACGGAATGAATATACTAATTGCATATAACAAAAGTCCCTTACTGTCCATGAGCCAAAAATGATTAGAAGATATGATGGCACCCATGTAAACATAGCAAATTTCGCTACAGATTTCAGACTTGGCAGAAAACTGGACATGGCAACAACAGCATCATAAAGGCATCTTCGCGAGCTTGATGCACTCACTACAAGGCATTTCATGACAAAACAATCATACACCCAGCAACTAGACATGGCATAGAAGCTAGACATGGCAAGAACAACAACATAGCATGCATGGATCAACAACAACAAGCTAGGCAAAATTGCTAAACATGTTAGCAATCTGGCAGAAACATTTTATAGCAAAAGTAGAGCAAGATTAAGACATGCTAGAGCACTCCATAAATGCAAACAGAGGCATGGATCGATAGAGCATAACCATATTAACAAAACATCGTTACTGAACATACTCAAAAGAGGCATGGATCTCACTGTAGCAACACGAATACATGGCATAAAACTAACAGCAGACAAAGACTGAAATTCCAAGACCTGAAATCAGCAACATCATGGAGGCTACTTTGCAAGCTTGAAACAAACAATACATGGCATATCATGAAGAATGATTGCACCACAGCAAAGATGGCATGTTGTAGCTCATAATACATGAATACATCATGCTCAAAAGAAAATCACATAAAAAGATGCAAAAATGACAAATAATAGAACATGCTCAAAAGAACATGCTCAAAAGAACATGGCAGAATTCACAGGACATGGCAGAAATAACACCAGGTTGCAATATTTAGAGCTAACAAACGACATGCTACATGAAAATATCATGGAAACAAAAGGCACGGAATGAATATACTAATTGCATATAACAAAAGTCCCTTACTGTCCATGAGCCAAAAATGATCAGAAGATATGATGGCACCCATGTAAACATAGCAAATTTCGCTACAGATTTCAGACTTGGCAGAAAACTGGACATGGCAACAACAGCATCATAAAGGCATCTTCGCGAGCTTAATGCACTCACTACAAGGCATTTCATGACAAAACAATCATACACCCAGCAACTAGACATGGCATAGAAGCTAGACATGGCAAGAACAACAACATAGCATGCACGGACCAACAACAAGCTAGGCAAAATTGCTAAACATGTTAGCAATCTGGCAGAAACATTTTATAGCAAAAGTAGAGCAAGATTAAGACATGCTAGAGCACTCCATAAATGCAAACAGAGGCATGGATCGATAGAGCATAACCATATTAACAAAACATCGTTACTGAACATACTCAAAAGAGGCATGGATCTCACTGTAGCAACACGAATACATGGCATAAAACTAACAGCAGACAAAGCCTGAAATTCCAAGACCTGAAATCAGCAACATCATGGAGGCTACTTTGCAAGCTTGAAACAAACAATACATGGCATATCATGAAGAATGATTGCACCACAGCAAAGATGGCATGTTGTAGCTCATAATACATGAATACATCATGCTCAAAAGAAAATCACACAAAAAGATGCAAAAATGACAAATAATAGAACATGCTCAAAAGAACATGGCAGAATTCACAGGACATGGCAGAAATATAACCAGGTTGCAATATTTAGAGCTAACAAACGACATGCTACAGGAAAATATCATGGAAACAAAATGCACGGAATGAATATACTAATTGCATATAACAAAAGTCCCTTACTGTCCATGAGCCAAAAAGGATCAGAAGATATGATGGCACCCATGTAAACATAGCAAATTTCGCTACAGATTTCAGACTTGGCAGAAGACTGGACATGGCAACAACAGCATCATGAAGGCATCTTCGCGAGCTTGATGCACTCACTACGAGGCATTTCATGACAAAACAATCATACACCCAGCAACTAGACATGGCATAGAAGCTAGACATGGCAAGAACAACAACATAGCATGCACGGATCAACAACAACAAGCTAGGCAAAATTGCTAAACATGTTAGCAATATGCCAGAAACATTTTATAGCAAAAGTAGAGAAAGATTAAGACATGCTAGAGCACTCCATAAATGCAAACAGAGGCATGGATCGATAGAGCATAACCATATTAGCAAAACATCGTTACTGAACATACTCAAAAGAGGCATGGATCTCACTGTAGCAACATGAATACATGGCATAAAGCTAACAACAGATAAAGACTGAAATTCCAAGTCCTGAAATCAGCAACATCATGGAGGCTACTTTGCAAGCTTGAAACAAACAATACATGGCATATCATGAAGAATGATTGCACCACAGCAAAGATGGCATGTTGTAGCTCATAATACATGAATACATCATGCTCAAAAGAAAATCACATAAAAAGATGCAAAAATGACAAATAATAGAACATGCTCAAAAGAACATGCTCAAAAGAACATGGCAGAATTCACAGGACATGGCAGAAATAACACCAGGTTGCAATATTTAGAGCTAACAAACGACATGCTACATGAAAATATCATGGAAACAAAAGGCACGGAATGAATATACTAATTGCATATAACAAAAGTCCCTTACTGTCCATGAGCCAAAAATGATCAGAAGATATGATGGCACCCATGTAAACTTAGCAAATTTCGCTACAGATTTCAGACTTGGCAGAAAACTGGACATGGCAACAACAGCATCATAAAGGCATCTTCGCGAGCTTAATGCACTCACTACAAGGCATTTCATGACAAAACAATCATACACCCAGCAACTAGACATGGCATAGAAGCTAGACATGGCAAGAACAACAACATAGCATGCACGGATCAACAACAACAAGCTAGGCAAAATTGCTAAACATGTTAGCAATCTGGCAGAAACATTTTATAGCAAAAGTAGAGCAAGATTAAGACATGCTAGAGCACTCCATAAATGCAAACAGAGGCATGGATCGATAGAGCATAACCATATTAACAAAACATCGTTACTGAACATACTCAAAAGAGGCATGGATCTCACTGTAGCAACACGAATACATGGCATAAAACTAACAGCAGACAAAGACTGAAATTCCAAGACCTGAAATCAGCAACATCATGGAGGCTACTTTGCAAGCTTGAAACAAACAATACATGGCATATCATGAAGAATGATTGCACCACAGCAAAGATGGCATGTTGTAGCTCATAATACATGAATACATCATGCTCAAAAGAAAATCACACAAAAAGATGCAAAAATGACAAATAATAGAACATGCTCAAAAGAACATGCTCAAAAGAACATGGCAGAATTCACAGGACATGGCAGAAATATAACCAGGTTGCAATATTTAGAGCTAACAAACGACATGCTACTGGAAAATATCATGGAACCAAAATGCACGGAATGAATATACTAATTGCATATAACAAAAGTCCCTTACTGTCCATGAGCCAAAAAGGATCAGAAGATATGATGGCACCCATGTAAACATAGCAAATTTCGCTACAGATTTCAGACTTGGTAGAAGACTGGACATGGCAACAACAGCATCATGAAGGCATCTTCGCGAGCTTGATGCACTCACTACGAGGCATTTCATGACAAAACAATCATACACCCAGCAACTAGACATGGCATAGAAGCTAGACATGGCAAGAACAACAACATAGCATGCACGGATCAACAACAACAAGCTAGGCAAAATTGCTAAACATGTTAGCAATCTGGCAGAAACATTTTATAGCAAAAGTAGAGCAAGATTAAGACATGCTAGAGCACTCCATAAATGCAAACAGAGGCATGGATCGATAGAGCATAACCATATTAACAAAACATCGTTACTGAACATACTCAAAAGAGGCATGGATCTCACTGTAGCAACACGAATACATGGCATAAAACTAACAGCAGACAAAGACTGAAATTCCAAGACCTGAAATCAGCAACATCATGGAGGCTACTTTGCAAGCTTGAAACAAACAATACATGGCATATCATGAAGAATGATTGCACCACAGCAAAGATGGCATGTTGTAGCTCATAATACATGAATACATCATGCTCAAAAAAAAATCACACAAAAAGATGCAAAAATGACAAATAATAGAACATGCTCAAAAGAACATGCTCAAAAGAACATGGCAGAATTCACAGGACATGGCAGAAATATAACCAGGTTGCAATATTTAGAGCTAACAAACGACATGCTACAGGAAAATATCATGGAAACAAAATGCACGGAATGAATATACTAATTGCATATAACAAAAGTCCCTTACTGTCCATGAGCCAAAAAGGATCAGAAGATATGATGGCACCCATGTAAACATAGCAAATTTCGCTACAGATTTCAGACTTGGTAGAAGACTGGACATGGCAACAACAGCATCATGAAGGCATCTTCGCGAGCTTGATGCACTCACTACGAGGCATGTCATGACAAAATAATCATACACCCAGCAACTAGACATGGCATAGAAGCTAGACATGGCAAGAACAACAACATAGCATGCACGGTTCAACAACAACAAGCTAGGCAAAATTGCTAAACATGTTAGCAATCTGCGAGAAACATTTTATAGCAAAAGTAGAGCAAGATTAAGACATGCTAGAGCACTCCATAAATGCAAACAGAGGCATGGATCGATAGAGCATAACCATATTAACAAAACATCGTTACTGAACATACTCAAAAGAGGCATGGATCTCACTGTAGCAACATGAATACATGGCATAAAACTAACAGCAGACAAATACTGAAATTCCAAGTCCTGAAATCAGCAACATCATGGAGGCTACTTTGCAAGCTTGAAACAAACAATACATGGCATATCATGAAGAATGATTGCACCACAGCAAAGATGGCATGTTGTAGCTCATAATACATGAATACATCATGCTCAAAAGAAAATCACATAAAAAGATGCAAAAATGACAAATAATAGAACATGCTCAAAAGAACATGCTCAAAAGAACATGGCAGAATTCACAGGACATGGCAGAAATAACACCAGGTTGCAATATTTAGAGCTAACAAACGACATGCTACATGAAAATATCATGGAAACAAAAGGCACGGAATGAATATACTAATTGCATATAACAAAAGTCCCTTACTGTCCATGAGCCAAAAATGATCAGAAGATATGATGGCACCCATGTAAACATAGCAAATTTCGCTACAGATTTCAGACTTGGCAGAAAACTGGACATGGCAACAACAGCATCATGAAGGCATCTTCGCGAGCTTGATGCACTCACTACAAGGCATTTCATGACAAAACAATCATACACCCAGCAACTAGACATGGCATAGAAGCTAGACATGGCAAGAACAACAACATAGCATGCACGGATCAACAACAACAAGCTAGGCAAATTGCTAAACATGTTAGCAATCTGGCAGAAACATTTTATAGCAAAAGTAGAGCAAGATTAAGACATGCTAGAGCACTCCATAAATGCAAACAGAGGCATGGATCGATAGAGCATAACCATATTAACAAAACATCGTTACTGAACATAATCAAAAGAGGCATGGATCTCACTGTAGCAACACGAATACATGGCATAAAACTAACAGCAGACAAAGACTGAAATTCCAAGTCGTGAAATCAGCAACATCATGGAGGCTACTTCGCAAGCTTGAAACAAACAATACATGGCATATCATGAAGAATGATTGCACCACAGCAAAGATGGCATGTTGTAGCTCATAATACATGAATACATCATGCTCAATAGAAAATCACACAAAAAGATGCAAAAATGACAAATAATAGAACATGCTCAAAAGAACATGCTCAAAAGAACATGCTCAAAAGAACATGGCAGAATTTACAGGACATGGCAGAAATAACACCAGGTTGCAATATTTAGAGCTAACAAACGACATGCTACAGGAAAATATCATGGAAACAAAAGTCACAGAATGAATATACTAATTGCATATAACAAAAGTCCCTTACTGTCCATGAGCCAAAAACGATCAGAAGATATGATGGCACCCATGTAAACATAGCAAATTTCGCTACAGATTTCAGACGGCAGAAAACTGGACATGGCAACAATAGCATCATGAAGGCATCTTCGTGAGCTTGATGCACTCACTACGAGGCATTTCATGACAAAACAATCATACGCCCAGCAACTAGACATGGCATGGACGCTAGACATGGCAAGAACAACAACATAGCATGCATGGATCAACAACAACAAGCTAGGCAAAATTGCTAAACATGTTAGCAATCTGGCAGAAACATTTTATAGCAAAAGTAGCGCAAGATTAAGACATGCGAGAGCACTCCATAAATGCAAACAGAGGCATGGATCGATAGAGCATAACCATATTAACAAAACAACGTTACTGAACATACTCAAAAGAGGCATGGATCTCACTGTAGCAACACGAATACATGGCATAAAACTAACAGCAGACAAAGACTGAAATTCCAAGTCCTGAAATCAGCAACATTATGGAGGCTACTTCGCAAGCTTGAAACAAACAATACATGGCATATCATGAAGAATGATTGCACCACAGCAAAGATGGCATGTTGTAGCTCATAATACATGAATACATCATGCTCAATAGAAAATCACACAAAAAGATGCAAAAATGACAAATAATAGAACATGCTCAAAAGAACATGCTCAAAAGAACATGGCAGAATTCACAGGACATGGCAGAAATAACACCAGGTTGCAATATTTAGAGCTAACAAACGACATGCTACAGGAAAATATCATGGAAACAAAAGTCACAGAATGAATATACTAATTGCATATAACAAAAGTCCCTTACTGTCCATGAGCCAAAAAGGATCAGAAGATATGATGGCACCCATGTAAACATAGCAAATTTCGCTATAGATTTCAGACGGCAGAAAACTGGACATGGCAACAATAGCATCATGAAGGCATCTTCGTGAGCTTGATGCACCCACTACGAGGCATTTCATGACAAAACAATCATACGCCCAGCAACTAGACATGGCATGGAAGCTAGACATGGCAAGAACAACAACATAGCATGCACGGATCAACAACAACAAGCTGGGCAAAATTGCTAAACATGTTAGCAAAATGCCAGAAACATTTTATAGAAAAAGTAGAGCAAGATTAAGACATGCTAGAGCACTCCATAAATGCAAACAGAGGCATGGATCGATAGAGCATAACCATATTAACAAAACATCGTTACTGAACATACTCAAAAGAGGCATGGATCTCACTGTAGCAACATGAATACATGACATAAAACTAACAGCAGACAAAGACTGAAATTCCAAGTCCTGAAATCAGCAACATCATGGAGGCTACTTTGCAAGCTTGAAACAAACAATACATGGCATATCATGAAGAATGATTGCACCACAGCAAAGATGGCATGTTGTAGCTCATAATACATGAATACATCATGCTCAATAGAAAATCACACAAAAAGATGCAAAAATGACAAATAATAGAACATGCTCAAAAGAACATGGCAGAATTCACAGGACATGGCAGAAATAACACCAGGTTGCAATATTTAGAGCTAACAAACGACATGCTACAGGAAAATATCATGGAAACAAAAGGCACAGAATGAATATACTAATTGCATATAACAAAAGTCCCTTACTGTCCATGAGCCAAAAAGGATCAGAAGATATGATGGCACCCATGTAAACATAGCAAATTTCGCTACAGATTTCAGACGGCAGAAAACTGGACATGGCAACAACAGCATCATGAAGGCATCTTCGCGAGCTTGATGCACTCACTACGAGGCATTTCATGACAAAACAATCATACGCCCAGCAACTAGACATGGCATGGAAGCTAGACATGGCAAGAACAACAACATAGCATGCACGGAACAACAACAACAAGCTAGGCAAAATTGCTAAACATGTTAGCAATCTGCCAGAAACATTTTATAGCAAAAGTAGAGCAAAATTAAGACATGCGAGAGCACTCCATAAATGCAAACAGAGGCATGGATCGATAGAGCATAACCATATTAACAAAACATCGTTACTGAACATACTCAAAAGAGGCATGGATCTCACTGTAGCAACATGAATACATGGCATAAAACTAACAGCAGACAAAGACTGAAATTCCAAGTCCTGAAATCAGCAACATCATGGAGGCTACTTTGCAAGCTTGAAACAAACAATACATGGCATATCATGAAGAATGATTGCACCACAACAAAGATGGCATGTTGTAGCTCATAATACATGAATACATCATGCTCAAAAGAAAATCACACAAAAAGATGCAAAAATGACAAATAATAGAACATGCTCAAAAGAACATGCTCAAAAGAACATGACAGAATTCACAGGACATGGCAGAAATAAAACCAGGTTGCAATATTTAGAGCTAACAAACGACATGCTACAGGAAAATATCATGGAAACAAAAGGCACGGAATGAATATACTAATTGCATATAACAAAAGTCACTTACTGTCCATGAGCCAAAAATGATCAGAAGATATGATGGCACCCATGTAAACATAGCAAATTTCGCTACAGATTTCAGACTTGGCAGAAAACTGGACATGGCAACAACAGCATCATGAAGGCATCTTCGCGAGCTTGATGCACTCACTACGAGGCATTTCATGACAAAACAATCATACGCCCAGCAACTAGACATGGCATGGAAGCTAGGCATGGCAAGAACAACAACATAACATGCATGGATCAACAACAACAAGCTAGCCAAAATTGCTAAACATGTTAGCAATCTGCCAGAAACATTTTATAGCAAAAGTAGAGCAATATTAAGACATGCTAGAGCACTCCATAAATGCAAACAGAGGCATGGATCGATAGAGCATAACCATATTAACAAAACATCGTTACTGAACATACTCAAAAGAGGCATGGATCTCAGTGTAGCAACATGAATACATGGCATAAAACTAACAGCAGACAAAGACTGAAATCCAAGTCCTGAAATCAGCAACATGATGGAGGCTACTTTGGAAACTTGAAACAAACAATACATCGCATATCATGAAGAATGATTGCACCACAACAAAGATGGCATGTTGTCGCTCATAATACATGAATACATCATGCTCAAAAGAAAATCACACAAAAAGATGCAAAAGTGACAAATAATAGAACATGCTCAAAAGAACATGGCAGAATTCACAGGACATGGCAGAAATAAAACCAGGTTGCAATATTTAGAGCTAACAAACGACATGCTACAGGAAAATATCGTGGAAACAAAAGGCACGTAATGAATATACTAATTGCATATAACAAAAGTCCCTTACTGTCCATGAGCCAAAAATGATCAGAAGATATGATGGCACCCATGTAAACATAGCAAATTTCGCTACAGATTTCAGACTTGGCAGAAGACTGGACATGGCAACAACAACATCATGAAGGCATCTTTGCGAGCTTGATGCACTCACTACGAGGCATTTCATGACAAAACAATCATACACGCAGCAACTAGACATGGCATAGAAGCTAGGCATGGCAAGAACAACAACATAGCATGCACGGATCAACAACAACAAGCTAGGCAAAATTGCTAAACATGTTAGCAATCTGCCAAAAACATTTTATAGCAAAAGTAGAGCAAGATTAAGACATGCTAGAGCACTCCATAAATGCAAACAGAGGCATGGATCGATAGAGCTTAACCATATTAACAAAACATCGTTACTGAACATACTCCAAAGAGGCATGGATCTCACTGTAGCAACACGAATACATGGCATAAAACTAACAGCAGTCAAAGACTGAAATTCCAAGTCCTGAAATCAGCAACCTCATGCAGGCTACTTTGCAAGCTTGAAACAATCAATACATGGCATATCATGAAGAATGATTGCACCACATCAAAGATGGCATGTTGTAGCTCATAATACATGAATACATAATGCTCAAAATAAAATCATACAAAAGATGCAAAAATGACCAATAATAGAACATGCTCAAAAGAACATGCTCAAAAGAACATGGCAGAATTCACAGGACATGGCAGAAATAACACCAGGTTGCAATATATAGAGCTAACAAACGACATGCTACAGGAAAATATCATGGAAACAAAAGGCACAGAATGAATATACAAATTGCATATAACAAAAGTCCCTTACTGTCCATGAGCCAAAAAGGATCAGAAGATATGATGGCACCCATGTAAACATAGCAAATTTCGCTACAGATTTCAGACTTGGCAGAAAACTGGACATGGCAACAACATAATCATGAAGGCATCTTCGCGAGCTTGATGCACTCACTACAAGGCATTTCATGACAAAACAATCATACGCCCAGCAACTAGACATGGCATGGAAGCTAGACATGGCAAGAACAACAACATAGCATGCATGGATCAACAACAACAAGCTAGGCAAAATTGCTAAACATGTTAGCAATCTGCCAGAAACATTCTATAGCAAAAGTAGAGCAAGATTAAGACATGCTAGAGCACTCCATAAATGCAAACAGAGGCATGGATCGATAGAGCATAACCATATTAACAAAACATCGTTACTGAACATACTCAAAAGAGGCATGGATCTCACTGTAGCAACACGAATACATGGCATAAAACTAACAGCAGACAAAGACTGAAATTCCAAGTCCTGAAATCAGCAACATCATGGAGGCTACTTTGCAAACTTGAAACAAACAATACATGGCATATCATGAAGAATGATTGCACCACAGCAAAGATGGCATGTTGTAGCTCATAATACATGAATACATCATGCTCAAAAGAAACTCACACAAAAAGATACAAAAATGACAAATAATAGAACATGCTCAAAAGAACATGGCAGAATTCACAGGACATGGCAGAAATAACACCAGGTTGCAATATTTAGAGCTAACAAACGACATGCTACAGGAAAATATCGTGGAAACAAAAGGCACGGAATGAATATACTAATTGCATATAACAAAAGTCCCTTACTGTCCATGAGCCAAAAAGGATCAGAAGATATGATGGCACCCATGTCAACATAGCAAATTTCGCTACAGATTTCAGACTTGGCAGAAAACTGGACATGGCAACAACAGCATCATGAAGGCATCTTTGCGAGCTTGATGCACTCACTACGAGGCATTTCATGACAAAACAATCATACACCCAGCAACTAGACATGGCATAGAAGCTAGACATGGCAAGAACAACAACATAGCATGCACGGATCAACAACAACAAGCTAGGAAAAATTGCTAAACATGTTAGCAATCTGCCAGAAACATTTTATAGCAAAAGTAGAGCAAGATTAAGACATGCTAGAGCACTCCATAAATGCGAACAGAGGCATGGATCGATAGAGCATAACCATATTAACAACACATCATTACTGAACATACTCAAAAGAGGCATGGATCTCACTGTAGCAACATGAATACATGGCATAAAACTAACAGCAGACAAAGACTGAAATTCCAAGTCCTGAAATTAGCAACATCATGGAGGCTACTTTGCAAGTTTGAAACAAACAATACATGGCATATCATGAAGAATGATTGCACCACAACAAAGATGGCATGTTGTAGCTCATAATACATGAATACATCATGCACAAAAGAAAATCACACAAGAAGATGCAAAAATGACAAATAATAGAACATGCTCAAAAGAACATGCTCAAAAGAACATGGCAGAATTCACAGGACATGGCAGAAATAACACCAGGTTGCAATATTTAGAGCTAACAAACGACATGCTACAGGAAAATATCATGGAAACAAAAGGCACGGAATGAATATACTAATTGAATATAACAAAAGTCCCTTACTGTCCATGAGCCAAAAATGATCAGAAGATATGATGGCACCCATGTAAACATAGCAAATTTCGCTACAGATTTCAGACTTGGCAGAAGACTGGACATGGCAACAACAACATGACGAAGGCATCTTCACGAGCTTGATGCACTCACTACGAGGCATCTCATGACAAAACAATCATACACCCAGCAACTAGACATGGCATAGAAGCTAGGCATGGCAAGAACAACACCATAGCATGCACGGATCAACAACAACAAGCTAGGCAAAATTGCTAAACATGTTAGCAATCTGCCAGAAACATTTTATAGCAAAAGTAGAGCAAGATTAAGACATGCTAGAGCACTCCATAAATGCAAACAGAGGCATGGATCGATAGAGCATAACCATATTAACAAAACATCATTACTGAACATACTCAAAAGAGGCATGGATCTCACTGTAGCAACATGAATACATGGCATAAAACTAACAGCAGACAAAGACTGAAATTCCAAGTCCTGAAATCAGCAACATCACGGAGGCTACTTTGCAAGCTTGAAACAAACAATACATGGCATATCATGAAGAATGATTGCACCACAACAAAGATGGCATGTTGTAGCTCATAATACATGAATACATCATGCTCAAAAGAATATCACACAAAAAGATGCAAAAATGATAAATAATAGAATATGCTCAAAAGAACATGCTCAAAAGAACATGGCAGAATTCACAGGACATGGCAGAAATATAACCAGGTTGCAATATTTAAAGATAACAAACGACATGCTACAGGAAAATATCATGGAAACAAAATGAACGGAATGAATATACTAATTGCATATAACAAAAGTCCCTTACTGTCCATGAGCCAAAAAGGATCAGAAGATATGATGGCACCCATGTAAACATAGCAAATTTCGCTACAGATTTCAGACTTGGCAGAAGACTAGACATGGCAACAACAGCATCATGAAGGCATCTTCGCGAGCTTGATGCACTCACTACGAGGCATTTCATGACAAAACAATCATACACCCAGCAACTAGACATGGCATAGAAGCTAGGCATGGCAAGAACAACACCATAGCATGCACGGATCAACAACAACAAGCTAGGCAAAATTGCTAAACATGCTAGCAATCTGCCAGAAACATTTTATAGCAAAAGTAGAGCAAGATTAAGACATGCTAGAGCACTCCATAAATGCAAACAGAGGCATGGATCGATAGAGCATAACCATATTAACAAAACATCATTACTGAACATACTCAAAAGAGGCATGGATCTCACTGTAGCAACATGAATACATGGCATAAAACTAACAGCAGACAAAGACTGAAATTCCAAGTCCTGAAATCAGCAACATCACGGAGGCTACTTTGCAAGCTTGAAACAAACAATACATGGCATATCATGAAGAATGATTGCACCACAACAAAGATGGCATTTTGTAGCTCATAATACATGAATACATCATGCTCAAAAGAATATCACACAAAAAGATGCAAAAATGATAAATAATAGAATATGCTCAAAAGAACATGCTCAAAAGAACATGGCAGAATTCACAGGACATGGCAGAAATATAACCAGGTTGCAATATTTAAAGATAACAAACGACATGCTACAGGAAAATATCATGGAAACGAAATGAACGGAATGAATATACTAATTGCATATAACAAAAGTCCCTTACTGTCCATGAGCCAAAAAGGATCAGAAGATATGATGGCACCCATGTAAACATAGCAAATTTCGCTACAGATTTCAGACTTGGCAGAAGACTAGACATGGCAACAACAGCATCATGAAGGCATCTTCGCGAGCTTGATGCACTCACTACGAGGCATTTCATGACAAAACAATCATACACCCAGCAACTAGACATGGCATAGAAGCTAGGCATGGCAAGAACAACAACATAGCATGCACGGATCAACAACAACAAGCTAGGAAAAATTGCTAAACATGTTAGCAATCTGCCAGAAACATTTTATAGCAAAAGTAGAGCAAGATTAAGACATGCTAGAGCACTCCATAAATGCGAACAGAGGCATGGATCGATAGAGCATAACCATATTAACAACACATCATTACTGAACATACTCAAAAGAGGCATGGATCTCACTGTAGCAACATGAATACATGGCATAAAACTAACAGCAGACAAAGACTGAAATTCCAAGTCCTGAAATTAGCAACATCATGGAGGCTACTTTGCAAGTTTGAAACAAACAATACATGGCATATCATGAAGAATGATTGCACCACAACAAAGATGGCATGTTGTAGCTCATAATACATGAATACATCATGCACAAAAGAAAATCACACAAGAAGATGCAAAAATGACAAATAATAGAACATGCTCAAAAGAACATGCTCAAAAGAACATGGCAGAATTCACAGGACATGGCAGAAATAACACCAGGTTGCAATATTTAGAGCTAACAAACGACATGCTACAGGAAAATATCATGGAAACAAAAGGCACGGAATGAATATACTAATTGAATATAACAAAAGTCCCTTACTGTCCATGAGCCAAAAATGATCAGAAGATATGATGGCACCCATGTAAACATAGCAAATTTCGCTACAGATTTCAGACTTGGCAGAAGACTGGACATGGCAACAACAACATGACGAAGGCATCTTCACGAGCTTGATGCACTCACTACGAGGCATCTCATGACAAAACAATCATACACCCAGCAACTAGACATGGCATAGAAGCTAGGCATGGCAAGAACAACACCATAGCATGCACGGATCAACAACAACAAGCTAGGCAAAATTGCTAAACATGTTAGCAATCTGCCAGAAACATTTTATAGCAAAAGTAGAGCAAGATTAAGACATGCTAGAGCACTCCATAAATGCAAACAGAGGCATGGATCGATAGAGCATAACCATATTAACAAAACATCATTACTGAACATACTCAAAAGAGGCATGGATCTCACTGTAGCAACATGAATACATGGCATAAAACTAACAGCAGACAAAGACTGAAATTCCAAGTCCTGAAATCAGCAACATCACGGAGGCTACTTTGCAAGCTTGAAACAAACAATACATGGCATATCATGAAGAATGATTGCACCACAACAAAGATGGCATGTTGTAGCTCATAATACATGAATACATCATGCTCAAAAGAATATCACACAAAAAGATGCAAAAATGATAAATAATAGAATATGCTCAAAAGAACATGCTCAAAAGAACATGGCAGAATTCACAGGACATGGCAGAAATATAACCAGGTTGCAATATTTAAAGATAACAAACGACATGCTACAGGAAAATATCATGGAAACAAAATGAACGGAATGAATATACTAATTGCATATAACAAAAGTCCCTTACTGTCCATGAGCCAAAAAGGATCAGAAGATATGATGGCACCCATGTAAACATAGCAAATTTCGCTACAGATTTCAGACTTGGCAGAAGACTAGACATGGCAACAACAGCATCATGAAGGCATCTTCGCGAGCTTGATGCACTCACTACGAGGCATTTCATGACAAAACAATCATACACCCAGCAACTAGACATGGCATAGAAGCTAGGCATGGCAAGAACAACACCATAGCATGCACGGATCAACAACAACAAGCTAGGCAAAATTGCTAAACATGCTAGCAATCTGCCAGAAACATTTTATAGCAAAAGTAGAGCAAGATTAAGACATGCTAGAGCACTCCATAAATGCAAACAGAGGCATGGATCGATAGAGCATAACCATATTAACAAAACATCATTACTGAACATACTCAAAAGAGGCATGGATCTCACTGTAGCAACATGAATACATGGCATAAAACTAACAGCAGACAAAGACTGAAATTCCAAGTCCTGAAATCAGCAACATCACGGAGGCTACTTTGCAAGCTTGAAACAAACAATACATGGCATATCATGAAGAATGATTGCACCACAACAAAGATGGCATGTTGTAGCTCATAATACATGAATACATCATGCTCAAAAGAATATCACACAAAAAGATGCAAAAATGATAAATAATAGAATATGCTCAAAAGAACATGCTCAAAAGAACATGGCAGAATTCACAGGACATGGCAGAAATATAACCAGGTTGCAATATTTAAAGATAACAAACGACATGCTACAGGAAAATATCATGGAAACGAAATGAACGGAATGAATATACTAATTGCATATAACAAAAGTCCCTTACTGTCCATGAGCCAAAAAGGATCAGAAGATATGATGGCACCCATGTAAACATAGCAAATTTCGCTACAGATTTCAGACTTGGCAGAAGACTAGACATGGCAACAACAGCATCATGAAGGCATCTTCGCGAGCTTGATGCACTCACTACGAGGCATTTCATGACAAAACAATCATACACCCAGCAACTAGACATGGCATAGAAGCTAGGCATGGCAAGAACAACAACATAGCATGCACGGATCAACAACAACAAGCTAGGTAAAATTGCTAAACATGTTAGCAATCTGCCAGAAACATTTTATAGCAAAAGTAGAGCAAGATTAAGACATGCTAGAGCACTCCATAAATGCAAACAGAGGCATGGATCGATAGAGGATAACCATATTAACAAAACAACGTTACTGAACATACTCAAAAGAGGCATGGATCTCACTGTAGCAACATGAATACATGGCATAAAACTAACAGCAGACAAAGACTGAAATTCCAAGTCCTGAAATCAGCAACATCATGGAGGCTACTTTGCAAGCTTAAAACAAACAATACATGGCATATCATGAAGAATGATTGCACCACAGCAAAGATGGCATGTTGTAGCTCATAATACATGAATACATCATGCTCAAAATAAAATCACACAAAAAGATGCAAAAATGACAAATAATAGAACATGCTCAAAAGAACATGCTCAGAAGAACATGGCAGAATTCACAGGACATGGCAGAAATAACACCAGGTTGTAATATTTAGAGCTAACAAACGACATGCTACAGGAAAATATCATGGAAACAAAAGGCACGGAATGAATATACTAATTGCATATAACAAAAAGTCCCTTACTGTCCATGAGCCAAAAAGGATCAGAAGATATGATGGCACCCATGTAAACATAGCAAATTTCGCTACAGATTTCAGACTTGGCAGAAAACTGGACATGGCAACAACAGCATCATGAAGGCATCTTCGTGAGCTTGATGCACTCACTATGAGGCATTTCATGACAAAGCAATCATACACCCAGCAACTAGACATGGCATAGAAGCTAGACATGGCAAGAACAACAACATAGCATGCACGGATCAACAACAACAAGCTAGGCAAAATTGCTAAACATGTTAGCAATCTGCTAGAAACATTTTATAGCAAAAGTAGAGCAAGATTAAGACATGCTAGAGCACTCCATAAATGCAAACAGAGGCATGGATCGATAGAGCATAATCATATTAGCAAAACATCGTTACTGAACATACTCAAAAGAGGCATGGATCTCACTGTAGCAACACGAATACATGGCATAAAACTAACAGCAGACAAAGACTGAAATTCCAAGTCCTGAAATCAGCAACATCATGGAGGCTACTTTGCAAGCTTGAAACAAACAATACATGGCATATCATGAAGAATGATTGCACCACAGCAAAGATGGCATGTTGTAGCTCATAATATATGAATACATCATGCTCAAAAGAAAATCACACAAAAAGATGCAAAAATGACAAATAATAGAACATGCTGAAAAGAACATGGCAGAAGTCACAGGACATGGCAGAAATAACACCAGGTTGCAATATTTAGAGCTAACAAACGACATGCTACAGGAAAATACCATGGAAACAAAAGGCACGGAATGAATATACTAATTGCATATAACAAAAGTCACTTACTGTCCATGAGCCAAAAAGGATCAGAAGATATGATGGCACCCATGTAAACATAGCAAATTTCGCTACAGATTTCAGACTTGGCAGAAGACTGGACATGGCAACAACATCATCATGAAGGCATCTTCGCGAGCTTGATGCACTCACTACGAGGCATTTCATGACAAAACAATCATACACCCAGCAACTAGACATGGCATAGAAGCTAGACATGGCAAGAAGAACAACATAGCATGCACGGATCAACAACAACAAGCTAGGCAAAATGGCTAAACATGTTAGCAATCTGCCCGAAACATTTTATAGCAAAAGTAGAGCAAGATTAAGACATGCTAGAGCACTCCATAAATGCAAATAGAGACATGCTGGATCGATAGAGCATAACCATATTAACAAAACATCGTTACTGAACATACTCAAAAGAGGCATGGATCTCACTGTAGCAACATGAATACATGGCATAAAACTAACAGCAGACAGATTGAAATTCCAAGTCCTGAAATCAGCAACATCATGGAGGCTACTTTGCAAGCTTGAAACAAACAATACATGGCATATCATGAAGAATGATTGCACCACAGCAAAGATGGCATGTTGTAGCTCATAATACATGAATACATCATGCTCAAAAGAAAATCACATAAAAAGATGCAAAAATGACAAATAATAGAACATGCTCAAAAGAACATGCTCAAAAGAACATGGCAGAATTCATAGGACATGGCAGAAATAACACCAGGTTGCAATATTTAGAGCTAACAAACGACATGCTACAGGAAAATATCATGGAAACAAAAGGCACGGAATGAATATACTAATTGCATATAACAAAAGTCCCTTACTATCCGTGAGCCAAAAAGGATCAGAAGATATGATGGCACCCATGTAAACATAGCAAATTTCGCTACAGATTTCAGACTTGGCAGAAGACTGGACATGGCAACAACAGCATCATGAAGGCATCTTCGCGAGCTTGATGCACTCACTACGAGGCATTTCATGACAAAACAATCATACACCCAGCAACTAGACATGGCATAGAAGCTAGACATGGCAAGAACAACAACATAGCCTGCACGGATCAACAACAACAAGCTAGGCAAAATTGCTAAACATGTTAGCAATCTGCCAGAAACATTTTATAGCAAAAGTAGAGCAAGATTAAGACATGCTAGAGCACTCCATAAATGCAAACAGAGGCATGGATCGATAGAGCATAACCATATTAACAAAACATCGTTACTGAGCATACTCAAAAGAGGCATGGATCTCACTGTAGCAACATGAATACATGGCATAAAACTAACAGCAGACAAAGACTGAAATTCCAAGTCCTGAAATCAGCAACATCATGGAGGCTACTTTGCAAGCTTGAAACAAACAATACATGGCATATCATGAAGAATGATTGCACCACAGCAAAGATGGCATGTTGTAGCTCATAATACATGAATACATCATGCTCAAAAGAAAATCACATAAAAAAATGCAAAAATGACAAATAATAGAACACGCTCAAAAGAACATGCTCAAAAGAACATGGCAGAATTCACAGGACATGGCAGAAATAACACCAGGTTGCAATATTTAGAGCTAACAAACGACATGCTACAGGAAAATATCATGGAAACAAAAGGCACGGAATGAATAAACTAATTGCATATAACAAAAGTCCCTTACTATCCGTGAGCCAAAAAGGATCAGAAGATATGATGGCACCCATGTAAACATAGCACATTTCGCTACAGATTTCAGACTTGGCAGAAGACTGGACATGGCAACAACAGCATCATGAAGGCATCTTTGCGAGCTTGATGCACTCACTACGAGGCATTTCATGACAAAATAATCATACACCCAGCAACTAGACATGGCATAGAAGCTAGACATGGCAAGAACAACAACATAGCATGCACGGATCAACAACAACAAGCTAGGCAAAATTGCTAAACATGCTAGCAATCTGCCAGAAACATTTTATAGCAAAAGTAGAGCAAGATTAAGACATGCTAGAGCACTCCATAAATGCAAACAGAGGCATGGATCGATAGAGCATAACCATATTAACAAAACATCATTACTGAACATACTCAAAAGAGGCATGGATCTCACTGTAGCAACATGAATACATGGCATAAAACTAACAGCAGACAAAGACTGAAATTCCAAGTCCTGAAATCAGCAACATCACGGAGGCTACTTTGCAAGCTTGAAACAAACAATACATGGCATATCATGAAGAATGATTGCACCACAACAAAGATGGCATGTTGTAGCTCATAATACATGAATACATCATGCTCAAAAGAATATCACACAAAAAGATGCAAAAATGATAAATAATAGAATATGCTCAAAAGAACATGCTCAAAAGAACATGGCAGAATTCATAGGACATGGCAGAAATATAACCAGGTTGCAATATTTAAAGATAACAAACGACATGCTACAGGAAAATATCATGGAAACGAAATGAACGGAATGAATATACTAATTGCATATAACAAAAGTCCCTTACTGTCCATGAGCCAAAAAGGATCAGAAGATATGATGGCACCCATGTAAACATAGCAAATTTCGCTACAGATTTCAGACTTGGCAGAAGACTAGACATGGCAACAACAGCATCATGAAGGCATCTTCGCGAGCTTGATGCACTCACTACGAGGCATTTCATGACAAAACAATCATACACCCAGCAACTAGACATGGCATAGAAGCTAGGCATGGCAAGAACAACAACATAGCATGCACGGATCAACAACAACAAGCTAGGCAAAATTGCTAAACATGCTAGCAATCTGCCAGAAACATTTTATAGCAAAAGTAGAGCAAGATTAAGACATGCTAGAGCACTCCATAAATGCAAATAGAGGCATGGATCGATAGAGCATAACCATATTAACAAAACATCATTACTGAACATACTCAAAAGAGGCATGGATCTCACTGTAGCAACATGAATACATGGCATAAAACTAACAGCAGACAAAGACTGAAATTCCAAGTCCTGAAATCAGCAACATCATGGAGGCTACTTTGCAAGCTTGAAACAAATAATACATGGCATATCATGAAGAATGATTGCACCACAGCAAAGATGGCATGTTGTAGCTCATAATACATGAATACATCATGCTCAAAAGAAAATCACACAAAAAGATACAAAAATGACAAATAATAGAACATGCTCAAAAGAACATGCTCAAAAGAACATGGCAGAATTCACAGGACATGGCAGAAATAACACCAGGTTGCAATATTTAGAGCTAACAAACGACATGCTACAGGAAAATATCATGGAAACAAAAGGCACGGAATGAATATACTAATTGCATATAACAAAAGTCCCTTACTGTCCATGAGCCAAAAAGGATCAGAAGATATGATGGCACCCATGTAAACATAGCAAATTTCGCTACAGATTTCAGACTTGGCAGAAAACTGGACATGGCAACAATAGCATCATGAAGGCATCTTCGCGAGCTTGATGCACTCACTACGAGGCATTTCATGACAAAACAATCATACACCCAGCAACTAGACATGGCATAGAAGCTAGACATGGGAAGAACAACAACATAGCACGCACGGATCAACAACAACAAGTTAGGCAAAATTGCTAAACATGTTAACAATCTGCCAGAAACATTTTATAGCAAATGTAGAGCAAGATTAAGACATGCTAGAGCACTCCATAAATGCAAACAGAGGCATGGATCGATAGAGCATAACCATATTAGCAAAACATCGTTACTGAACATACTCAAAAGAGGCATGGATCTCACTGTAGCAACACGAATACATGGCATAAAACTAACAGCAGACAAAGACTGAAATTCCAAGTCCTGAAATCAGCAACATCATGGAGGCTACTTTGCAAGCTTGAAACAAACAATACATGGCATATCATGAAGAATGATTGCACCACAGCAAAGATGGCATGTTGTAGCTCATAATATATGAATACATCATGCTCAAAAGAAAATCACACAAAAAGATGCAAAAATGACAAATAATAGAACATGCTGAAAAGAACATGGCAGAAGTCACAGGACATGGCAGAAATAACACCAGGTTGCAATATTTAGAGCTAACAAACGACATGCTACAGGAAAATACCATGGAAACAAAAGGCACGGAATGAATATACTAATTGCATATAACAAAAGTCACTTACTGTCCATGAGCCAAAAAGGATCAGAAGATATGATGGCACCCATGTAAACATAGCAAATTTCGCTACAGATTTCAGACTTGGCAGAAGACTGGACATGGCAACAACATCATCATGAAGGCATCTTCGCGAGCTTGATGCACTCACTACGAGGCATTTCATGACAAAACAATCATACACCCAGCAACTAGACATGGCATAGAAGCTAGACATGGCAAGAAGAACAACATAGCATGCACGGATCAACAACAACAAGCTAGGCAAAATGGCTAAACATGTTAGCAATCTGCCCGAAACATTTTATAGCAAAAGTAGAGCAAGATTAAGACATGCTAGAGCACTCCATAAATGCAAATAGAGACATGCTGGATCGATAGAGCATAACCATATTAACAAAACATCGTTACTGAACATACTCAAAAGAGGCATGGATCTCACTGTAGCAACATGAATACATGGCATAAAACTAACAGCAGACAGATTGAAATTCCAAGTCCTGAAATCAGCAACATCATGGAGGCTACTTTGCAAGCTTGAAACAAACAATACATGGCATATCATGAAGAATGATTGCACCACAGCAAAGATGGCATGTTGTAGCTCATAATACATGAATACATCATGCTCAAAAGAAAATCACATAAAAAGATGCAAAAATGACAAATAATAGAACATGCTCAAAAGAACATGCTCAAAAGAACATGGCAGAATTCATAGGACATGGCAGAAATAACACCAGGTTGCAATATTTAGAGCTAACAAACGACATGCTACAGGAAAATATCATGGAAACAAAAGGCACGGAATGAATATACTAATTGCATATAACAAAAGTCCCTTACTATCCGTGAGCCAAAAAGGATCAGAAGATATGATGGCACCCATGTAAACATAGCAAATTTCGCTACAGATTTCAGACTTGGCAGAAGACTGGACATGGCAACAACAGCATCATGAAGGCATCTTCGCGAGCTTGATGCACTCACTACGAGGCATTTCATGACAAAACAATCATACACCCAGCAACTAGACATGGCATAGAAGCTAGACATGGCAAGAACAACAACATAGCCTGCACGGATCAACAACAACAAGCTAGGCAAAATTGCTAAACATGTTAGCAATCTGCCAGAAACATTTTATAGCAAAAGTAGAGCAAAATTAAGACATGCTAGAGCACTCCATAAATGCAAACAGAGGCATGGATCGATAGAGCATAACCATATTAACAAAACATCGTTACTGAGCATACTCAAAAGAGGCATGGATCTCACTGTAGCAACATGAATACATGGCATAAAACTAACAGCAGACAAAGACTGAAATTCCAAGTCCTGAAATCAGCAACATCATGGAGGCTACTTTGCAAGCTTGAAACAAACAATACATGGCATATCATGAAGAATGATTGCACCACAGCAAAGATGGCATGTTGTAGCTCATAATACATGAATACATCATGCTCAAAAGAAAATCACACAAAAAGATGCAAAAATGACAAATAAAAGAACATGCTCAAAAGAACATGGCAGAATTCACAGGACATGGCAGAAATAACACCAGGTTGCAATATTTAGAGCTAACAAACGACATGCTACAGGAAAATACCATGGAAACAAAAGGCACGGAATGAATATACTAATTGCATATAACAAAAGTCACTTACTGTCCATGAGCCAAAAAGGATCAGAAGATATGATGGCACCCATGTAAACATAGCAAATTTCGCTACAGATTTCAGACTTGGCAGAAGACTGGACATGGCAACAACATCATCATGAAGGCATCTTCGCGAGCTTGATGCACTCACTACGAGGCATTTCATGACAAAACAATCATACACCCAGCAACTAGACATGGCATAGAAGCTAGACATGGCAAGAAGAACAACATAGCATGCACGGATCAACAACAACAAGCTAGGCAAAATGGCTAAACATGTTAGCAATCTGCCAGAAACATTTTATAGCAAAAGTAGAGCAAGATTAAGACATGCTAGAGCACTCCATAAATGCAAACAGAGGCATGCTGGATCGATAGAGCATAACCATATTAACAAAACATCGTTACTGAACATACTCAAAAGAGGCATGGATCTCACTGTAGCAACATGAATACATGGCATAAAACTAACAGCAGACTGATTGAAATTCCAAGTCCTGAAATCAGCAACATCATGGAGGCTACTTTGCAAGCTTGAAACAAACAATACATGGCATATCATGAAGAATGATTGCACCACAGCAAAGATGGCATGTTGTAGCTCATAATACATGAATACATCATGCTCAAAAGAAAATCACATAAAAAAATGCAAAAATGACAAATAATAGAACACGCTCAAAAGAACATGCTCAAAAGAACATGGCAGAATTCACAGGACATGGCAGAAATAACACCAGGTTGCAATATTTAGAGCTAACAAACGACATGCTACAGGAAAATATCATGGAAACAAAAGGCACGGAATGAATAAACTAATTGCATATAACAAAAGTCCCTTACTATCCGTGAGCCAAAAAGGATCAGAAGATATGATGGCACCCATGTAAACATAGCACATTTCGCTACAGATTTCAGACTTGGCAGAAGACTGGACATGGCAACAACAGCATCATGAAGGCATCTTTGCGAGCTTGATGCACTCACTACGAGGCATTTCATGACAAAATAATCATACACCCAGCAACTAGACATGGCATAGAAGCTAGACATGGCAAGAACAACAACATAGCATGCACGGATCAACAACAACAAGCTAGGCAAAATTGCTAAACATGTTAGCAATCTGCCAGAAACATTTTATAGCAAAAGTAGAGCAAGATTAAGACATGCTAGAGCACTCCATAAATCCGAACATAGGCATGGATCGATAGAGCATAACCATGTTAACAAAACATCGTTACTGAACATACTCAAAAGAGGCATGGATCTCACTGTAGCAACATGAATACATGGCATAAAACTAACAACAGACAAAGACTGAAATTCCAAGTCCTGAAATCAGCAACATCATGGAGGTTACTTTGCAAGCTTGAAACAAACAATACATGGCATATCATGAAGAATGATTGCACCACAGCAAAGATGGCATGTTGTAGCTCATAATACATGAATACATCATGCTCAAAAGAAAATCACACAAAAAGATGCAAAAATGACAAATAATAGAACATGGCAGAATTCACAGGACATGGCAGAAATAACACCAGGTTGCAATATTTAGAGCTAACAAACGACATGCTACAGGAAAATATCATGGAAACAAAAGGCACGGAATGAATATACTAATTGCATATAACCAAAGTCCCTTGCTGTCCGTGAGCTAAAAAGGATCAGAAGATATGATGGCACCCATGTAAACATAGAAAATTTCGCTACAGATTTCAGACTTGGCAGAAAACTGGACATGGCAACAACAGCATCATGAAGGCATCTTTGCGAGCTTGATGCACTCACTACGAGGCATTTCATGACAAAACAATCATACACCCAGCAACTAGACATGGCATAGAAGCTAGACATCACAAGAACAACAACAAGCTAGGCAAAATTGCTAAACATGTTAGCAATCTGCGAGAAACATTTTATAGCAAAAGTAGAGCAAGATTAAGACATGCTAGAGCACTCCATAAATGTGAACAGAGGCATGGATCGATAGAGCATAACCATATTAACAAAACATCATTACTGAACATACTCAAAAGAGGCATGGTTCTCACTGTAGCAACATGAATAAATGGCATAAAACTAACAGCAGACAAAGACTGAAATTCCAAGTCCTGAAATCAGCAACATCATGGAGGCTACTTTGCAAGCTTGAAACAAACAATACATGGCATATCATGAAGAATGATTGCACGACAGCAAAGATGGCATGTTGTAGCTCATAATACATGAATACATCATGCTCAAAAGAAAATCACACAAAAAGATGCAAAAATGACAAATAATAGAACATGCTCAAAAGAACATGCTCAAAAGAACATGGCAGAATTCACAGGACATGGCAGAAATAACAACAGGTTGCAATATTTAGAGCTAACAAACGACATGCTACAGGAAAATATCATGGAAACAAAAGGCACGGAATGAATATACTAAATGCATATAACAAAAGGCCCTTACTGTCCATGAGCCAAAAATGATCAGAAGATATGATGGCACCCATGTAAACATAGCAAATTTCGGTACTGATTTCAGACTTGGCAGAAGACTAGACATGGCAACATAAACATCATGAAGGCATCTTCGCGAGCTTGATGCACTGACTACGAGGCATTTCATGACAAAACAATCATACACCCAACAACTAGACATGGCATAGAAGCTAGACATGGCAAGAACAACAACATAGCATGCACGGATCGACAACAACAAGCTAGGCAAAATTGCTAAACATGTTAGCAATCTGCCAGAAACATTTTATAGCAAAAGTAGAGCAAGATTAAGACATGCTAGAGCACTCCATAAATGCAAACAGAGGCATGGATCGATAGAGCATAACCATATTAACAAAACATCGTTACTGAACATACTCAAAAGAGGCATGGATCTCACTGTAGCAACATGAATACATGGCATAAAACTAACAACAGACAAAGACTGAAATTCCAAGTCCTAAAATCAGCAACATCATAGAGGTTACTTTGCAAGCTTGAAACAAACAATACATGGCATATCATGAAGAATGATTGCACCACAGCAAAGATGGCATGTTGTAGCTCATAATACATGAATACATCATGCTCAAAAGAAAATCACACAAAAAGATGCAAAAATGACAAATAATAGAACATGCTCAAAAGAACATGCTCAAAAGAACATGGCAGAATTCACAGGACATGGCAGAAATAACACCAGGTTGCAATATTTAGAGCTAACAAACGACATGCTACAGGAAAATATCATGGAAACAAAAGGCACGGAGTGAATATACTAATTGCATATAACAAAAGTCCCTTACTGTCCGTGAGCTAAAAAGGATCAGAAGATATGATGGCACCCATGTAAACATAGCGAATTTCGCTACAGATTTCAGACTTGGCAGAAAACTGGACATGGCAACAACAGCATCATGAAGGCATCTTTGCGAGCTTGATGCACTCACTACGAGGCATTTCATGACAAAACAATCATACACCCAGGAACTAGACATGGCATAGAAGCTAGACATGGCAAGAACAACAACAAGCTAGGCAAAATTGCTAAACATGTCAGCAATCTGCCAGAAACATTTTATAGCAAAAGTAGAGCAAGATTAAGACATGCTAGAGCACTCCATAAATGCGAACAGAGGCATGGATCGATAGAGCATAACCATATTAACAAAACATCATTACTGAACATACTCAAAAGAGGCATGGATCTCACTGTAGCAACATGAATAAATGGCATAAAACTAACAGCAGACAAAGACTGAAATTCCAAGTCCTGAAATCAGCAACATCATGGAGGCTACTTTGCAAGCTTGAAACAAACAATACATGGCATATCATGAAGAATGATTGCACCACAGCAAAGATGGCATGTTGTAGCTCATAATACATGAATACATGATGCTCAAAAGAAAATCACACAAAAAGATGCAAAAATGACAAATAATAGAACATGCTCAAAAGAACATGCTCAAAAGAACATGGCAGAATTCACATGACATGGCAGAAATAACACCAGGTTGCAATATTTAGAGCTAACAAATGACATGCTACAGGAAAATATCATGGAAACAAAAGGCACGGAATGAATATACTAATTGCATATAACAAAAGTCCCTTACTGTCCATGAGCCAAAATTGATCAGAAGATATGATGGCACCCATGTAAACATAGCAAATTTCGGTACTGATTTCAGACTTGGCAGAAGACTGGACATGGCAACATAAACATCATGAAGGCATCTTCGCGAGCTTGATGCACTCACTACGAGGCATTTCATGACAAAACAATCATACACCCAGCAACTAGACATGGCATAGAAGCTAGACATGGCAAGAACAACAACATAGCATGCACGGATCAACAACAACAAGCTAGGCAAAATTGCTAAACATGTTAGCAATCTGCCAGAAACATTTTATAGCAAAAGTAGAGCAAGATTAAGACATGCTAGAGCACTCCATAAATGCAAACAGAGGCATGGATCGATAGAGCATAACCATATTAACAAAACATCGTTACTGAACATACTCAAAAGAGGCATGGATCTCACTGTAGCAACATGAATACATGGCATAAAACTAACAGCAGACAAAGACTGAAATTCCAAGTCCTGAAATCAGCAACATCATGGAGGCTACTTTGCAAGCTTGAAACAAACAATACATGGCATATCATGAAGAATTCTTGCACCACAGCAAAGATGGCATGTTGTAGCTCATAATACATGAATACATCATGCTCAAAAGAAAATCACACAAAAAGATGCAAAAATGACAAATAATAGAACATGCTCAAAAGAACATGCTCAAAAGAACATGGCAGAATTCACAGGACATGGCAGAAATAACACCAGGTTGCAATATTTAGAGCTAACAAACGACATGCTACAGGAAAATATCATGGAAACAAAAGGCACGGAATGAATATACTAATTGCATATAACAAAAAGTCCCTTACTGTCCATGAGCCAAAAAGGATCAGAAGATATGATGGCACCCATGTAAACATAGCAAATTTCGCTACAGATTTCAGACTTGGCAGGAAACTGGACATGGCAACAGCAGCATCATGAAGGCATCTTCGCGAGCTTGATGCACTCACTACGAGGCATTTCATGACAAAGCAATCATACACCCAGCAACTAGACATGGCATAGAAGCTAGACATGGCAAGAACAACAACATAGCATGCACGGATCAACAACAACAAGCTAGGCAAAATTGCTAAACATGTTAGCAATCTGCCAGAAACATTTTATAGCAAAAGTAGAGCAAGATTAAGACATGCTAGAGCACTCCATAAATGCAAACAGAGGCATGGATCGATACAGCATAACCATATTAACAAAACGTCGTTACTGAACATACTCAAAAGAGGCATGGATCTCACTGTAGCAACATGAATACATGGCATAAAACTAACAGCAGACAAAGATTGAAATTCCAAGTCCTGAAATCAGCAACATCATGGAGGCTACTTTGCAAGCTTGAAACAAACAATACATGGCATATCATGAAGAATGATTGCACCACAGCAAAGATGGCATGTTGTAGCTCATAATACATGAATACATCATGCTCAAAAGAAAATCACACAAAAATATGCAAAAATGACAAATAATAGAACATGCTCAAAAGAACATGGCAGAATTCACAGGACATGGCAGAAATAACACCAGGTTGCAATATTTAGTGCTAACAAACGACATGCTACAGGAAAATATCATGGAAACAAAAGGCACGGAATGAATATACTAATTTCATATAACAAAAAGTCCCTTACTGTCCATGAGCCAAAAAGGATCAGAAGATATGATGGCACCCATGTAAACATAGCAAATTTCGCTACAGATTTCAGACTTGGCAGGAAACTGGACATGGCAACAACAGCATCATGAAGGCATCTTCGCGAGCTTGATGCACTCACTACGAGGCATTTCATGACAAAAAAATCATACACCCAGCAACTAGACATGGCATAGAAGCTAGACATGGCAAGAACAACAACATAGCATGCACGGATCAACAACAACAAGCTAGGCAAAATTGCTAAACATGTTAGCAATCTGCCAGAAACATTTTATAGCAAAAGTAGAGCAAGATTAAGACATGCTAGAGCACTCCATAAATGCAAACAGAGGCATGGATCGATAGAGCATAGCCATATTAACAAAACATCGTTACTGAACATACTCAAAAGAGGCATGGATCTCACTGTAGCAACATGAATACATGGCATAAAACTAACCGCAGACAAAGACTGAAATTCCAAGTCCTGAAATCAGCAACATCGTTGAGGCTACTTTGCAAGCTTGAAACAAACAATACATGGCATATCATGAAGAATGATTGCACCACAGCAAAGATGGCATGTCGTAGCTCATAATACGTGAATACATCAGGCTCAAAAGAAAATCACACAAAAAGATGCAAAAATGACAAATAATAGAACATGCTCAAAAGAACATGCTCAAAAGAACATGGCAGAATTCACAGGACATAGCAGAAATAACACCAGGTTGCAATATTTAGAGCTAACAAACGACATGCTACAGGAAAATATCATGGAAGCAAAAGGCACGGAATGAATATACTAATTGCATATAACAAAAAGTCCCTTACTGTCCATGAGCCAAAAAGGATCAGAAGATATGATGGCACCCATGTAAACATAGCAAATTTCGCTACAGATTTCAGACTTGGCAGAAAACTGGACATGGCAACAACAGCATCATGAAGGCATCTTCGCGAGCTTGATGCACTCACTACGAGGCATTTCATGACAAAACAATCATACACCCAGCAACTAGACATGGCATAGAAGCTAGACATGGCAAGAACAACAACATAGCATGCACGGATCAACAACAACAAGCTAGGCAAAATTGCTAAACATGTTAGCAATCTACCAGAAACATTTTATAGCAAAAGTAGAGCAAGATTAAGACATGCCAGAGCACTCCATAAATGCAAACAGAGGCATGGATCGATAGAGCATAACCATATTAACAAAACAACGTTACTGAACATACTCAAAAGAGGCATGGATCTCACTGTAGCAACATGAATACATGGCATAAAACTAACAGCAGACAAAGATTGAAATTCCAAGTCCTGAAATCAGCAACATCATGGAGGCTACTTTGCAAGCTTGAAACAAACAATACATGGCATATCATGAAGAATGATTGCACCACAGCAAAGATGGCATGTTGTAGCTCATAATACATGAATACATCATGCTCAAAAGAAAATCACACAAAAATATGCAAAAATGACAAATAATAGAACATGCTCAAAAGAACATGGCAGAATTCACAGGACATGGCAGAAATAACACCAGGTTGCAATATTTAGTGCTAACAAACGACATGCTACAGGAAAATATCATGGAAACAAAAGGCACGGAATGAATATACTAATTTCATATAACAAAAAGTCCCTTACTGTCCATGAGCCAAAAAGGATCAGAAGATATGATGGCACCCATGTAAACATAGCAAATTTCGCTACAGATTTCAGACTTGGCAGGAAACTGGACATGGCAACAACAGCATCATGAAGGCATCTTCGCGAGCTTGATGCACTCACTACGAGGCATTTCATGACAAAAAAATCATACACCCAGCAACTAGACATGGCATAGAAGCTAGACATGGCAAGAACAACAACATAGCATGCACGGATCAACAACAACAAGCTAGGCAAAATTGCTAAACATGTTAGCAATCTGCCAGAAACATTTTATAGCAAAAGTAGAGCAAGATTAAGACATGCTAGAGCACTCCATAAATGCAAACAGAGGCATGGATCGATAGAGCATAGCCATATTAACAAAACATCGTTACTGAACATACTCAAAAGAGGCATGGATCTCACTGTAGAAACATGAATACATGGCATAAAACTAACCGCAGACAAAGACTGAAATTCCAAGTCCTGAAATCAGCAACATCGTTGAGGCTACTTTGCAAGCTTGAAACAAACAATACATGGCATATCATGAAGAATGATTGCACCACAGCAAAGATGGCATGTCGTAGCTCATAATACGTGAATACATCATGCTCAAAAGAAAATCACACAAAAAGATGCAAAAATGACAAATAATAGAACATGCTCAAAAGAACATGCTCAAAAGAACATGGCAGAATTCACAGGACATAGCAGAAATAACACCAGGTTGCAATATTTAGAGCTAACAAACGACATGCTACAGGAAAATATCATGGAAGCAAAAGGCACGGAATGAATATACTAATTGCATATAACAAAAAGTCCCTTACTGTCCATGAGCCAAAAAGGATCAGAAGATATGATGGCACCCATGTAAACATAGCAAATTTCGCTACAGATTTCAGACTTGGCAGAAAACTGGACATGGCAACAACAGCATCATGAAGGCATCTTCGCGAGCTTGATGCACTCACTACGAGGCATTTCATGACAAAACAATCATACACCCAGCAACTAGACATGGCATAGAAGCTAGACATGGCAAGAACAACAACATAGCATGCACGGATCAACAACAACAAGCTAGGCAAAATTGCTAAACATGTTAGCAATCTACCAGAAACATTTTATAGCAAAAGTAGAGCAAGATTAAGACATGCCAGAGCACTCCATAAATGCAAACAGAGGCATGGATCGATAGAGCATAACCATATTAACAAAACAACGTTACTGAACATACTCAAAAGAGGCATGGATCTCACTGTAGCAACATGAATACATGGCATAAAACTAACAGCAGACAAAGACTGAAATTCCAAGTCCTGAAATCAGCAACATCATGGAGGCTACTTTGCAAGCTTGAAACAAACAATACATGGCATATCATGAAGAATGATTGCACCACAGCAAAGATGGCATGTTGTAGCTCATAATACATGAATACATCATGCTCAAAAGAAAATCACACAAAAAGATGCAAAAATGACAAATAATAGAACATGCTCAAAAGAACATGGCAGAATTCACAGGACATGGCAGAAATAACACCAGGTTGCAATATTTAGAGCTAACAAACGACATGCTACAGGAAAATATCATGGAAACAAAAGGCACGGAATGAATATACTAATTGCATATAACAAAAAGTCCCTTACTGTCCATGAGCCAAAAAGGATCAGAAGATATGATGGCACCCATGTAAACATAGCAAATTTCGCTACAGATTTCAGACTTGGCAGGAAACTGGACATGGCAACAACAGCATCATGAAGGCATCTTCGCGAGCTTGATGCACTCACTACGAGGCATTTCATGACAAAACAATCATACACCCAGCAACTAGACATGGCATAGAAGCTAGACATGGCAAGAACAACAACATAGCATGCACGGATTAACAACAACAAGCTAGGCAAAATTGCTAAACATGTTAGCAATCTGCCAGAAACATTTTATAGCAAAAGTAGAGCAAGATTAAGACATGCTAGAGCACTCCATAAATGCAAACAGAGGCATGGATCGATAGAGCATAGCCATATTAACAAAACATCGTTACTGAACATACTCAAAAGAGGCATGGATCTCACTGTAGCAACATGAATACATGGCATAAAACTAACAGCAGACAAAGACTGAAATTCCAAGTCCTGAAATCAGCAACATCGTGGAGGCTACTTTGCAAGCTTGAAACAAACAATACATGGCATATCATGAAGAATGATTGCACCACAGCAAAGATGGCATGTTGTAGCTCATAATACGTGAATACATCATGCTCAAAAGAAAATCGCACAAAAAGATGCAAAAATGACAAATAATAGAACATGCTCAAAAGAACATGCTCAAAAGGACATGGCAGAATTCACAGGACATAGCAGAAATAACACCAGGTTGCAATATTTAGAGCTAACAAACGACATGCTACAGGAAAATATCATGGAAACAAAAGGCACGGAATGAATATACTAATTGCATATAACAAAAAGTCCCTGATTGTCCATGAGCCAAAAAGGATCAGAAGATATGATGGCACCCATGTAAACATAGCAAATTTCGCTACAGATTTTAGACTTGGCAGAAAACTGGACATGGCAACAACAGCATCATGAAGGCATCTTCGCGAGCTTGATGCACTCACTACGAGGCATTTCTTGACAAAACAATCATACACCCAGCAACTAGACATGGCATAGAAGCTAGACATGGCAAGAACAACAACATAGCATGCACGGATCAACAACAACAAGCTAGGCAAAATTGCCAAACATGTTAGCAATCTGCCAGAAACATTTTATAGCAAAAGTAGAGCAAGATTAAGACATGCCAGAGCACTCCATAAATGCAAACAGTGGCATGGATCGATAGAGCATAACCATATTAACAAAACAACGTTACTGAACATACTCAAAAGAGGCATGGATCTCACTGTAGCAACATGAATACATGGCATAAAACTAACAGCAGACAAAGACTGAAATTCCAAGTCCTGAAATCAGCAACATCATGGAGGCTACTTTGCAAGCTTGAAACAAACAATACATGGCATATCATGAAGAATGATTGCACCACAGCAAAGATGGCATGTTGTAGCTCATAATACATGAATACATCATGCTCAAAAGAAAATCACACAAAAAGATGCAAAAATGACAAATAATAGAACATGCTCAAAAGAACATGGCAAAATTCACAGGACATGGTAGAAATAACACCAGGTTGCAATATTTAGAGCTAACAAACGACATGCTACAGGAAAATATCATGGCAACAAAAGGCAAGGAATGAATATACTAATTTCATATAACAAAAAGTCCCTTACTGTCCATGAGCCAAAAAGGATCAGAAGATATGATGGCACCCATGTAAACATTGCAAATTTCGCTACAGATTTCAGACTTGGCAGAAAACTGGACATGGCAACAACAGCATCATGAAGGCATCTTCACGAGCTTGATGCACTCACTACGAGGCATTTCTTGACAAAACAATCATACACCCAGCAACTAGACATGGCATAGAAGCTAGACATGGCAAGAACAACAACATAGCATGCACGGATCAACAACAACAAGCTAGGCAAAATTGCTAAACATGTTAGCAATCTGCCAGAAACATTTTATAGCAAAAGTAGAGCAAGATTAAGACATGCCAGAGCACTCCATAAATGCAAACAGTGGCATGGATCGATAGAGCATAACCATATTAAAAAAACAACGTTACTGAACATACTCAAAAGAGGCATGGATCTCACTGTAGCAACATGAATACATGGCATAAAACTAACAGCAGACAAAGACTGAAATTCCAAGTCCTGAAATCAGCAACATCATGGAGGCTACTTTGCAAGCTTGAAACAAACAATACATGGCATATCATGAAGAATGATTGCACCACAGCAAAGATGGCATGTTGTAGCTCATAATACATGAATACATCATGCTCAAAAGAAAATCACACAAAAAGATGCAAAAATGACAAATAATAGAACATGCTCAAAAGAACATGCTCAGAAGAACATGGGAGAATTCACAGGACATGGCAGAAATAACACCAGGTTGCAATATTTAGAGCTAACAAACGACATGCTACAGGAAAATATCATGGAAACAAAAGGCACGGAATGAATATACTAATTGCATATAACAAAAAGTCCCTTACTGTCCATGAGCCAAAAAGGATCAGAAGATATGATGGCACCCATGTAAACATAGCAAATTTCGCTACAGATTTCAGACTTGGCAGAAAACTGGACATGGCAACAACAGCATCATGAAGGCATCTTCGCGAGCTTGATGCACTCACTACGAGGCATTTCATGACAAAGCAATCATACACCCAGCAACTAGACATGGCATAGAAGCTAGACATGGCAAGAACAACAACATAGCATGCACGGATCAACAACAACAAGCTAGGCAAAATTGCTAAACATGTTAGCAATCTGCTAGAAACATTTTATAGCAAAAGTAGAGCAAGATTAAAACATGCTAGAGCACTCCATAAATGCAAACAGAGGCATGGATCGATAGAGCATAACCATATTAACAAAACATCGTTACTGAACATACTCAAAAGAGGCATGGATCTCACTGTAGCAACATGAATACATGGCATAAAACTAACAGCAGACAAAGACTGAAATTCCAAGTCCTGAAATCAGCAACATCATGGAGGCTACTTTGCAAGCTTGAAACAAACAATACATGGCATATCATGAAGAATGATTGCACCACAGCAAAGATGGCATGTTGTAGCTCATAATACATGAATACATCATGCTCAAAAGAAAATCACACAAAAAGATGCAAAAATGACAAATAATAGAACATGCTCAAAAGAACATGGCAGAATTCACAGGACATGGCAGAAATAACACCAGGTTGCAATATTTAGAGCTAACAAACTACATGCTACAGGAAAATATCATGGAAACAAAAGGCACGGAATGAATATACTAATTTCATATAACAAAAAGTCCCTTACTGTCCATGAGCCAAAAAGGATCAGAAGATATGATGGCACCCATGTAAACATAGCAAATTTCGCTACAGATTTCAGACTTGGCAGGAAACTGGACATGGCAACAACAGCATCATGAAGGCATCTTCGCGAGCTTGATGCACTCACTACGAGGCATTTCATGACAAAACAATCATACACCCAGCAACTAGACATGGCATAGAAGCTAGACATGGCAAGAACAACAACATAGCATGCACGGATCAACAACAAGAAGCTAGGCAAAATTGCTAAACATGTTAGCAATCTGCCAGAAACATTTTATAGCAAAAGTAGAGCAAGATTAAGACATGCTAGAGCACTCCATAAATGCAAACAGAGGCATGTATCGATAGAGCATAGCCATATTAACAAAACATCGTTACTGAACATACTCAAAAGAGGCATGGATCTCACTGTAGCAACATGAATACATGGCATAAAACTAACAGCAGACAAATACTGAAATTCCAAGTCCTGAAATCAGCAACATCATGGAGGCTACTTTGCAAGCTTAAAACAAACAATACATGGCATATCATGAAGAATGATTGCACCACAGCAAAGATGGCATGTTGTATCTCACAATACATGAATACATCATGCTCAAAAGAAAATCACACAAAAAGATGCAAAAATGACAAATAATAGAACATGCTCAAAAGAACATGCTCAGAAGAACATGGGAGAATTCACAGGACATGGCAGAAATAACACCAGGTTGCAATATTTTGAGCTAACAAACGACATGCTACAGGAAAATATCATGGAAACAAAAGGCACGGAATGAATATACTAATTGCATATAACAAAAAGTCCCTTACTGTCCATGAGCCAAAAAGGATCAGAAGATATGATGGCACCCATGTAAACATAGCAAATTTCGCTACAGATTTCAGACTTGGCAGAAAACTGGACATGGCAACAACAGCATCATGAAGGCATCTTCGCGAGCTTGATGCACTCACTACGAGGCATTTCATGACAAAGCAATCATACACCCAGCAACTAGACATGGCATAGAAGCTAGACATGGCAAGAACAACAACATAGCATGCACGGATCAACAACAACAAGCTAGGCAAAAATGCTAAACATGTTAGCAATCTGCTAGAAACATTTTATAGCAAAAGTAGAGCAAGATTAAAACATGCTAGAGCACTCCATAAATGCAAACAGAGGCATGGATCGATAGAGCATAACCATATTAACAAAACATCGTTACTGAACATACTCAAAAGAGGCATGGATCTCACTGTAGCAACATGAATACATGGCATAAAACTAACAGCAGACAAAGACTGAAATTCCAAGTCCTGAAATCAGCAACATCATGGAGGCTACTTTGCAAGCTTGAAACAAACAATACATGGCATATCATGAAGAATGATTGCACCACAGCAAAGATGGCATGTTGTAGCTCATAATACATGAATACATCATGCTCAAAAGAAAATCACACAAAAAGATGCAAAAATGACAAATAATAGAACATGCTCAAAAGAACATGGCAGAATTCACAGGACATGGCAGAAATAACACCAGGTTGCAATATTTAGAGCTAACAAACGACATGCTACAGGAAAATATCATGGAAACAAAAGGCACGGAATGAATATACTAATTTCATATAACAAAAAGTCCCTTACTGTCCATGAGCCAAAAAGGATCAGAAGATATGATGGCACCCATGTAAACATAGCAAATTTCGCTACAGATTTCAGACTTGGCAGGAAACTGGACATGGCAACAACAGCATCATGAAGGCATCTTCGCGAGCTTGATGCACTCACTACGAGGCATTTCATGACAAAACAATCATACACCCAGCAACTAGACATGGCATAGAAGCTAGACATGGCAAGAACAACAACATAGCATGCACGGATCAACAACAAGAAGCTAGGAAAAATTGCTAAACATGTTAGCAATCTGCCAGAAACATTTTATAGCAAAAGTAGAGCAAGATTAAGACATGCTAGAGCACTCCATAAATGCAAACAGAGGCATGGATCGATAGAGCATAGCCATATTAACAAAACATCGTTACTGAACATACTCAAAAGAGGCATGGATCTCACTGTAGCAACATGAATACATGGCATAAAACTAACAGCAGACAAATACTGAAATTCTAAGTCCTGAAATCAGCAACATCATGGAGGCTACTTTGCAAGCTTAAAACAAACAATACATGGCATATCATGAAGAATGATTGCACCACAGCAAAGATGGCATGTTGTATCTCACAATACATGAATACATCATGCTCAAAAGAAAATCACACAAAAAGATGCAAAAATGACAAATAATAGAACATGCTCAAAAGAACATGCTCAGAAGAACATGGGAGAATTCACAGGACATGGCAGAAATAACACCAGGTTGCAATATTTAGGGCTAACAAACGACATGCTACAGGAAAATATCATGGAAACAAAAGGCACGGAATGAATATACTAATTGCATATAACAAAAAGTCCCTTACTGTCCATGAGCCAAAAAGGATCAGAAGATATGATGGCACCCATGTAAACATAGCAAATTTCGCTACAGATTTCAGACTTGGCAGAAAACTGGACATGGCAACAACAGCATCATGAAGGCATCTTCGCGAGCTTGATGCACTCACTACGAGGCATTTCATGACAAAGCAATCATACACCCAGCAACTAGACATGGCATAGAAGCTAGACATGGCAAGAACAACAACATAGCATGCACGGATCAACAACAACAAGCTAGGCAAAAATGCTAAACATGTTAGCAATCTGCTAGAAACATTTTATAGCAAAAGTAGAGCAAGATTAAAACATGCTAGAGCACTCCATAAATGCAAACAGAGGCATGGATCGATAGAGCATAACCATATTAACAAAACATCGTTACTGAACATACTCAAAAGAGGCATGGATCTCACTGTAGCAACATGAATACATGGCATAAAACTAACAGCAGACAAAGACTGAAATTCCAAGTCCTGAAATCAGCAACATCATGGAGGCTACTTTGCAAGCTTGAAACAAACAATACATGGCATATCATGAAGAATGATTGCACCACAGCAAAGATGGCATGTTGTAGCTCATAATACATGAATACATCATGCTCAAAAGAAAATCACACAAAAAGATGCAAAAATGACAAATAATAGAACATGCTCAAAAGAACATGGCAGAATTCACAGGACATGGCAGAAATAACACCAGGTTGCAATATTTAGAGCTAACAAACGACATGCTACAGGAAAATATCATGGAAACAAAAGGCACGGAATGAATATACTAATTTCATATAACAAAAATTCCCTTACTGTCCATGAGCCAAAAAGGATCAGAAGATAAGATGGCACCCATGTAAACATAGCAAATTTCGCTACAGATTTCAGACTTGGCAGGAAACTGGACATGGCAACAACAGCATCATGAAGGCATCTTCGCGAGCTTGATGCACTCACTACGAGGCATTTCATGACAAAACAATCATACACCCAGCAACTAGACATGGCATAGAAGCTAGACATGGCAAGAACAACAACATAGCATGCACGGATCAACAACAAGAAGCTAGGCAAAATTGCTAAACATGTTAGCAATCTGCCAGAAACATTTTATAGCAAAAGTAGAGCAAGATTAAGACATGCTAGAGCACTCCATAAATGCAAACAGAGGCATGGATCGATAGAGCATAGCCATATTAACAAAACATCGTTACTGAACATACTCAAAAGAGGCATGGATCTCACTGTAGCAACATGAATACATGGCATAAAACTAACAGCAGACAAAGACTGAAATTCCAAGTTCTGAAATCAGCAACATCGTGGAGGGAACTTTGCAAGCTTGAAACAAACAATACATGGCATATCATGAAGAATGATTGCACCACAGCAAAGATGGCATGTTGTAGCTCATAATACGTGAATACATCATGCTCAAAAGAAAATCACACAAAAAGATGCAAAAATGACAAATAATAGAACATGCTCAAAAGAACATGCTCAAAAGAACATGGCAGAATTCACAGGACATAGCAGAAATAACACCAGGTTGCAATATTTAGAGCTAACAAACGACACGCTACAGGAAAATATCATGGAAACAAAAGGCACGGAATGAATATACTAATTGCATATAACAAAAAGTCCCTTAATGTCCATGAGCCAAAAAGGATCAGAAGATATGATGGCACCCATGTAAACATAGCAAATTTCGCTACAGATTTTAGACTTGGCAGAAAACTAGACATGGCAACAACAGCATCATGAAGGCATCTTCGCGAGCTTGATGCACTCACTACGAGGCATTTCATGACAAAGCAATCATACACCCAGCAACTAGACATGGCATAGAAGCTAGACATGGCAAGAACAACAACATAGCATGCACGGATCAACAACAACAAGCTAGGCAAAATTGCTAAACATGTTAGCAATCTGCTAGAAACATTTTATAGCAAAAGTAGAGCAAGATTAAAACATGCTAGAGCACTCCATAAATGCAAACAGTGGCATGGATCGATAGAGCATAACCATATTAACAAAACATCATTACTGAACATACTCAAAAGAGGCATGGATCTCACTGTAGCAACATGAATACATGGCATAAAACTAACAGCAGACAAAGACTGAAATTCCAAGTCCTGAAATTAGCAACATCATGGAGGCTACTTTGCAAGCTTGAAACAAACAATACATGGCATATCATGAAGAATGATTGCACCACAGCAAAGATGGCATGTTGTAGCTCATAATACATGAATACATCATGCTCAAAAGAAAATCACACAAAAAGATGCAAAAATGACAAATAATAGAACATGCTCAAAAGAACATGGCAGAATTCACCGGACATGGCAGAAATAACACCAGGTTGCAATATTTAGAGCTAACAAACGACATGCTGCAGGAAAATATCATGGAAACAAAAGGCACGGAATGAATATACTAATTTCATATAACAAAAAGTCCCTTACTGTCCATGAGCCAAAAAGGATCAGAAGATATGATGGCACCCATGTAAACATAGCAAATTTCGCTACAGATTTCAGACTTGGCAGGAAACTGGACATGGCAACAACAGCATCATGAAGGCATCTTCGCGAGCTTGATGCACTCACTACGAGGCATTTCATGACAAAACAATCATACACCCAGCAACTAGACATGGCATAGAAGCTAGACATGGCAAGAACAACAACATAGCATGCACGGATCAACAACAAGAAGCTAGGCAAAATTGCTAAACATGTTAGCAATCTGCCAGAAACATTTTATAGCAAAAGTAGAGCAAGATTAAGACATGCTAGAGCACTCCATAAATGCAAACAGAGGCATGGATCGATAGAGCATAGCCATATTAACAAAACATCGTTACTGAACATACTCAAAAGAGGCATGGATCTCACTGTAGCAACATGAATACATGGCATAAAACTAACAGCAGACAAAGACTGAAATTCCAAGTTCTGAAATCAGCAACATCGTGGAGGCTACTTTGCAAGCTTGAAACAAACAATACATGGCATATCATGAAGAATGATTGCACCACAGCAAAGATGGCATGTTGTAGCTCATAATACGTGAATACATCATGCTCAAAAGAAAATCACACAAAAAGATGCAAAAATGACAAATAATAGAACATGCTCCAAAGAACATGCTCAAAAGAACATGGCAGAATTCACAGGACATAGCAGAAATAACACCAGGTTGCAATATTTAGAGCTAACAAACGACACGCTACAGGAAAATATCATGGAAACAAAAGGCACGGAATGAATATACTAATTGCATATAACAAAAAGTCCCTTACTGTCCATGAGCCAAAAAGGATCAGAAGATATGATGGCACCCATGTAAACATAGCAAATTTCGCTACAGATTTTAGACTTGGCAGAAAACTAGACATGGCAACAACAGCATCATGAAGGCATCTTCGCGAGCTTGATGCACTCACTACGAGGCATTTCATGACAAAACAATCATACACCCAGCAACTAGACATGGCATAGAAGCTAGACATGGCAAGAACAACAACATAGCATGCACGGATCAACAACAACAAGCTAGGTAAAATTGCTAAACATGTTAGCAATCTGCCAGAAACATTTTATAGCAAAAGTAGAGCAAGATTAAGACATGCTAGAGCACTCCATAAATGCAAACAGAGGCATGGATCGATAGAGGATAACCATATTAACAAAACAACGTTACTGAACATACTCAAAAGAGGCATGGATCTCACTGTAGCAACATGAATACATGGCATAAAACTAACAGCAGACAAAGACTGAAATTCCAAGTCCTGAAATCAGCAACATCATGGAGGCTACTTTGCAAGCTTAAAACAAACAATACATGGCATATCATGAAGAATGATTGCACCACAGCAAAGATGGCATGTTGTAGCTCATAATACATGAATACATCATGCTCAAAATAAAATCACACAAAAAGATGCAAAAATGACAAATAATAGAACATGCTCAAAAGAACATGCTCAGAAGAACATGGCAGAATTCACAGGACATGGCAGAAATAACACCAGGTTGTAATATTTAGAGCTAACAAACGACATGCTACAGGAAAATATCATGGAAACAAAAGGCACGGAATGAATATACTAATTGCATATAACAAAAAGTCCCTTACTGTCCATGAGCCAAAAAGGATCAGAAGATATGATGGCACCCATGTAAACATAGCAAATTTCGCTACAGATTTCAGACTTGGCAGAAAACTGGACATGGCAACAACAGCATCATGAAGGCATCTTCGTGAGCTTGATGCACTCACTATGAGGCATTTCATGACAAAGCAATCATACACCCAGCAACTAGACATGGCATAGAAGCTAGACATGGCAAGAACAACAACATAGCATGCACGGATCAACAACAACAAGCTAGGCAAAATTGCTAAACATGTTAGCAATCTGCTAGAAACATTTTATAGCAAAAGTAGAGCAAGATTAAGACATGCTAGAGCACTCCATAAATGCAAACAGAGGCATGGATCGATAGAGCATAGCCATATTAACAAAACATCGTTACTGAACATACTCAAAAGAGGCATGGATCTCACTGTAGCAACATGAATACATGGCATAAAACTAACAGCAGACAAAGACTGAAATTCCAAGTCCTGAAATCAGCAACATCATGGAGGCTACTTTGCAAGCTTGAAACAAACAATACATGGCATATCATGAAGAATGATTGCACCACAACAAAGATGGCATGTTGTAGCTCATAATACATGAATACATCATGCTCAAAAGAAAATCACACAAAAAGATGCAAAAATGACAAATAATAGAACATGCTCAAAAGAACATGGCAGAATTCACAGGACATGGCAGAAATAACACCAGGTTGCAATATTTAGAGCTAACAAACGACATGCTACATGAAAATATCATGGAAACAAAAGGCACGGAATGAATATACTAATTTCATATAACAAAAAGTCCCTTACTGTCCATGAGCCAAAAAGGATCAGAAGATATGATGGCACCCATGTAAGCATAGCAAATTTCGCTACAGATTTCAGACTTGGCAGGAAACTGGACATGGCAACAAAAGCATCATGAAGGCATCTTCGCGAGCTTGATGCACTCACTACGAGGCATTTCATGACAAAGCAATCATACACCCAGCAACTAGACATGGCATAGAAGCTAGACATGGCAAGAACAACAACATAGCATGCACGGATCAACAACAAGAAGCTAGGCAAAATTGCTAAACATGTTAGCAATCTGCCAGAAACATTTTATAGCAAAAGTAGAGCAAGATTAAGACATGCTAGAGCACTCCATAAATGCAAACAGAGGCATGGATCGATAGAGCATAGCCATATTAACAAAACATCATTACTGAACATACTCAAAAGAGGCATGGATCTCACTGTAGCAACATGAATACATGGCATAAAACTAACAGCAGACAAAGACTGAAATTCCAAGTTCTGAAATCAGCAACATCGTGGAGGCTACTTTGCAAGCTTGAAACAAACAATACATGGCATATCATGAAGAATGATTGCACCACAGCAAAGATGGCATGTTGTAGCTCATAATACGTGAATACATCATGCTCAAAAGAAAATCACACAAAAAGATGCAAAAATGACAAATAATAGAACATGCTCAAAAGAACATGCTCAAAAGAACATGGCAGAATTCACCGGACATAGCAGAAATAACACCAGGTTGCAATATTTAGAGCTAACAAACGACACGCTACAGGAAAATATCATGGAAACAAAAGGCACGGAATGAATATACTAATTGCATATAACAAAAAGTCCCTTACTGTCCATGAGCCAAAAAGGATCAGAAGATATGATGGCACCCATGTAAACATAGCAAATTTCGCTACAGATTTCAGACTTGGCAGAAAACTGGACATGGCAACAACAGCATCATGAAGGCATCTTCGCGAGCTTGATGCACTCACTACGAGGCATTTCATGACAAAGCAATCATACACCCAGCAACTAGACATGGCATAGAAGCTAGACATGGCAAGAACAACAACATAGCATGCACGGATCAACAACAACAAGCTAGGCAAAATTGCTAAACATGTTAGCAATCTGCCAGAAACTTTTTATAGCAAAAGTAGAGCAAGATTAAGACACGCCAGAGCACTCCATAAATGCAAACAGAGGCATGGATCGATAGAGCATAACCATATTAACAAAACAACGTTACTGAACATACTCAAAAGAGGCATGGATCTCACTGTAGCAACATGAATACATGGCATAAAACTAACAGCAGACAAAGACTGAAATTCCAAGTCCTGAAATCAGCAACATCATGGAGGCTACTTTGCAAGCTTGAAACAAACAATACATGGCATATCATGAAGAATGATTGCACCACAGCAAAGATGGCATGTTGTAGCTCATAATACATGAATACATCATGCTCAAAAGAAAATCACACAAAAAGATGCAAAAATGACAAATAATAGAACATGCTCAAAAGAACATGCTCAGAAGAACATGGCAGAATTCACAGGACATGGCAGAAATAACACCAGGTTGTAATATTTAGAGCTAACAAACGACATGCTACAGGAAAATATCATGGAAACAAAAGGCACGGAATGAATATACTAATTGCATATAACAAAAAGTCCCTTACTGTCCATGAGCCAAAAAGGATCAGAAGATATGATGGCACCCATGTAAACATAGCAAATTACTCTACAGATTTCAGACTTGGCAGGAAACTGGACATGGCAACAACAGCATCATGAAGGCATCTTCGCGAGCTTGATGCACTCACTACGAGGCATTTCATGACAAAGCAATCATACACCCAGCAACTAGACATGGCATAGAAGCTAGACATGGCAAGAACAACAACATAGCATGCACGGATCAACAACAACAAGCTAGGCAAAATTGCTAAACACGTTAGCAATCTGCTAGAAACATTTTATAGCAAAAGTAGAGCAAGATTAAGACATGCTAGAGCACTCCATAAATGCAAACAGAGGCATGGATCGATAGAGCATAACCATATTAACAAAACATCGTTACTGAACATACTCAAAAGAGGCATGGATCTCACTGTAGCAACATGAATACATGGCATAAAACTAACAGCAGACAAAGACTGAAATTCCAAGTCCTGAAATCAGCAACATCATGGAGGCTACTTTGCAAGCTTGAAACAAACAATACATGGCATATCATGAAGAATGATTGCACCACAGCAAAGATGGCATGTTGTAGCTCATAATACATGAATACATCATGCTCAAAAGAAAATCACACAAAAAGATGCAAAAATGACAAATAATAGAACATGCTCAAAAGAACATGTTCAAAAGAACATGGCAGAATTCACAGGACATGGCAGAAATAACACCAGGTTGCAATATTTAGAGCTAACAAACGACATGCTACATGAAAATATCATGGAAACAAAAGGCACGGAATGAATATACTAATTTCATATAACAAAAAGTCCCTTACTGTCCATGAGCCAAAAAGGATCAGAAGATATGATGGCACCCATGTAAGCATAGCAAATTTCGCTACAGATTTCAGACTTGGCAGGAAACTGGACATAGCAACAACACCATCATGAAGGCATCTTCGCGAGCTTGATGCACTCACTACGAGGCATTTCATGACAAAACAATCATACACCCAGCAACTAGACATGGCATAGAAGCTAGACATGGCAAGAACAACAACATAGCATGCACGGATCAACAACAACAAGCTAGGCAAAATTGCTAAACATGTTAGCAATCTGCCAGAAACATTTTATAGCAAAAGTAGAGCAAGATTAAGACATGCTAGAGCACTCCATAAATGCAAATAGAGGCATGGATCGATAAAGCATAGCCATATTAACAAAACATAGTTACTGAACATACTCAAAAGAGGCATGGATCTCACTGTAGCAACATGAATACATGGCATAAAACTAACAGCAGACAAAGACTGAAATTCCAAGTCCTGAAATCAGCAACATCGTGGAGGCTACTTTGCAAGCTTGAAACAAACAATACATGGCATATCATGAAGAATGATTGCACCACAGCAAAGATGGCATGTTGTAGCTCATAATACATGAATACATCATGCTCAAAAGAAAATCACACAAAAAGATGCAAAAATGACAAATAATAGAACATGCTCAAAAGAACATGCTCAGAAGAACATGGCAGAATTCACAGGACATGGCAGAAATAACACCAGGTTGTAATATTTAGAGCTAACAAACGACATGCTACAGGAAAATATCATGGAAACAAAAGGCACGGAATGAATATACTAATTGCATATAACAAAAAGTCCCTTACTGTCCATGAGCCAAAAAGGATCAGAAGATATGATGGCACCCATGTAAACATAGCAAATTACTCTACAGATTTCAGACTTGGCAGAAAACTGGACATGGCAACAACAGCATCATGAAGGCATCTTCGCGAGCTTGATGCACTCACTACGAGGCATTTCATGACAAAGCAATCATACACCCAGCAACTAGACATGGCATAGAAGCTAGACATGGCAAGAACAATAACATAGCATGCACGGATCAACAACAACAAGCTAGGCAAAATTGCTAAACATGTTAGCAATCTGCTAGAAACATTTTATAGCAAAAGTAGAGCAAGATTAAGACATGCTAGAGCACTCCATAAATGCAAACAGAGGCATGGATCGATAGAGCATAACCATATTAACAAAACATCGTTACTGAACATACTCAAAAGAGGCATGGATCTCACTGTAGCAACATGAATACATGGCATAAAACTAACAGCAGACAAAGACTGAAATTCCAAGTCCTGAAATCAGCAACATCATGGAGGCTACTTTGCAAGCTTGAAACAAACAATACATGGCATATCATGAAGAATGATTGCACCACAGCAAAGATGGCATGTTGTAGCTCATAATACATGAATACATCATGCTCAAAAGAAAATCACACAAAAAGATGCAAAAATGACAAATAATAGAACATGCTCAAAAGAACATGTTCAAAAGAACATGGCAGAATTCACAGGACATGGCAGAAATAACACCAGGTTGCAATATTTAGAGCTAACAAACGACATGCTACATGAAAATATCATGGAAACAAAAGGCACGGAATGAATATACTGATTTCATATAACAAAAAGTCCCTTACTGTCCATGAGCCAAAAAGGATCAGAAGATATGATGGCACCCATGTAAACATAGCAAATTTCGCTACAGATTTCAGACTTGGCAGGAAACTGGACATGGCAACAACAGCATCATGAAGGCATCTTCGCGAGCTTGATGCACTCACTACGAGGCATTTCATGACAAAACAATCATACACCCAGCAACTAGACATGGCATAGAAGCTAGACATGGCAAGAACAACAACATAGCATGCACGGATCAACAACAACAAGCTAGGCAAAATTGCTAAACATGTTAGCAATCTGCCAGAAACATTTTATAGCAAAAGTAGAGCAAGATTAAGACATGCTAGAGCACTCCATAAATGCAAACAGAGGCATGGATCGATAAAGCATAGCCATATTAACAAAACATAGTTACTGAACATACTCAAAAGAGGCATGGATCTCACTGTAGCAACATGAATACATGGCATAAAACTAACAGCAGACAAGGACTGAAATTCCAAGTCCTGAAATCAGCAACATCGTGGAGGCTACTTTGCAAGCTTGAAACAAACAATACATGGCATATCATGAAGAATGATTGCACCACAGCAAAGATGGCATGTTGTAGCTCATAATACGTGAATACATCATGCTCAAAAGAAAATCACACAAAAAGATGAAAAAATGACAAATAATAGAACATGCTCAAAAGAACATCCTCAAAAGAACATGGCAGAATTCACAGGACATAGCAGAAATAACACCAGGTTGCAATATTTAGAGCTAACAAACGACATGCTACAGGAAAATATCATGGAAACAAAAGGCACGGAATGAATATACTAATTGCATATAACAAAAAGTCCCTTACTGTCCATGAGCCAAAAAGGATCAGAAGATATGATGGCGCCCATGTAAACATAGCAAATTTCGCTACAGATTTCAGACTTGGCAGAAAACTGGACATGGCAACAACAGCATCATGAAGGCATCTTCGCGAGCTTGATGCACTCACTATGAGGCATTTCATGACAAAGCAATCATACACCCAGCAACTAGACATGGCATAGAAGCTAGACATGGCAAGAACAACAACATAGCATGCACGGATCAACAACAACAAGCTAGGCAAAATTGCTAAACATGTTAGCAATCTGCTAGAAACATTTTATAGCAAAAGTAGAGCAAGATTAAGACATGCTAGAGCACTCCATAAATGCAAACAGAGGCATGGATCGATAGAGCATAACCATATTAACAAAACATCGTTACTGAACATACTCAAAAGAGGCATGGATCTCACTGTAGCAACATGAATACATGGCATAAAACTAACAGCAGACAAAGACTGAAATTCCAAGTCCTGAAATCAGCAACATCATGGAGGCTACTTTGCAAGCTTGAAACAAACAATACATGGCATATCATGAAGAATGATTGCACCACAGCAAAGATGGCATGTTGTAGCTCATAATACATGAATACATCATGCTCAAAAGAAAATCACACAAAAAGATGCAAAAATGACAAATAATAGAACATGCTCAAAAGAACATGTTCAAAAGAACATGGCAGAATTCACAGGACATGGCAGAAATAACACCAGGTTGCAATATTTAGAGCTAACAAACGACATGCTACATGAAAATATCATGGAAACAAAAGGCACGGAATGAATATACTGATTTCATATAACAAAAAGTCCCTTACTGTCCATGAGCCAAAAAGGATCAGAAGATATGATGGCACCCATGTAAACATAGCAAATTTCGCTACAGATTTCAGACTTGGCAGGAAACTGGACATGGCAACAACAGCATCATGAAGGCATCTTCGCGAGCTTGATGCACTCACTACGAGGCATTTCATGACAAAACAATCATACACCCAGCAACTAGACATGGCATAGAAGCTAGACATGGCAAGAACAACAACATAGCATGCACGGATCAACAACAACAAGCTAGGCAAAATTGCTAAACATGTTAGCAATCTGCCAGAAACATTTTATAGCAAAAGTAGAGCAAGATTAAGACATGCTAGAGCACTCCATAAATGCAAACAGAGGCATGGATCGATAAAGCATAGCCATATTAACAAAACATAGTTACTGAACATACTCAAAAGAGGCATGGATCTCACTGTAGCAACATGAATACATGGCATAAAACTAACAGCAGACAAAGACTGAAATTCCAAGTCCTGAAATCAGCAACATCGTGGAGGCTACTTTGCAAGCTTGAAACAAACAATACATGGCATATCATGAAGAATGATTGCACCACAGCAAAGATGGCATGTTGTAGCTCATAATACGTGAATACATCATGCTCAAAAGAAAATCACACAAAAAGATGAAAAAATGACAAATAATAGAACATGCTCAAAAGAACATCCTCAAAAGAACATGGCAGAATTCACAGGACATAGCAGAAATAACACCAGGTTGCAATATTTAGAGCTAACAAACGACATGCTACAGGAAAATATCATGGAAACAAAAGGCACGGAATGAATATACTAATTGCATATAACAAAAAGTCCCTTACTGTCCATGAGCCAAAAAGGATCAGAAGATATGATGGCGCCCATGTAAACATAGCAAATTTCGCTACAGATTTCAGACTTGGCAGAAAACTGGACATGGCAACAACAGCATCATGAAGGCATCTTCGCGAGCTTGATGCACTCACTACAAGGCATTTCATGACAAAACAATCATACACCCAGCAACTAGACATGGCATAGAAGCTAGACAGTGCAAGAACAACAACATAGCATGCACGGATCAACAACAACAAGCTAGGCAAAATTGCTAAACATGTTAGCAATCTGCCAGAAACATTTTATAGCAAAAGTAGAGCAAGATTAAGACATGCTAGAGCACTCCATAAATGCAAACAGAGGCATGGATCGATAGAGCATAACCATATTAACAAAACATCGTTACTGAACATACTCAAAAGAGGCATGGATCTCACTGTAGCAACATGAATACATGGCATAAAACTAACAGCAGACAAATACTGAAATTCCAAGTCCTGAAATCAGCAACATCATGGAGGCTACTCTGCAAGCTTGAAACAAACAATACATGGCATATCATGAAGAATGATTGCACCACAGCAAAGATGGCATGTTGTAGCTCATAATACATGAATACATCATGCTCAAAAGAAAATCACACAAAAAGATGTAAAAATGACAAATAATAGAACATGCTCAAAAGAACATGGCAGAATTCACAGGACATGGCAGAAATAACACCAGGTTGCAATATTTAGAGCTAACAAACGACATGCTACAGGAAAATATCATGAAAACAAAAGGCACGGAATGAATATACTAAATGCATATAACAAAAAGTCCCTTACTGTCCATGAGCCAAAAAGGGTCAAAAGATATGATGGCACCCATGTAAACATAGCAAATTTCGCTACAGATTTCAGACTTGGCAGAAAACTGGACATGGCAACAAGAGCATCATGAAGGCATCTTCACGAGCTTGATGCACTCACTACGAGGCATTTCATGACAAAACAATCATACACCCAGCAACTAGACATGGCATGGAAGATAGACATGGCAAGAACAACAACATAGCATGCACGGATCAACAACAACAAGCTAGGCAAAATTGCTAAACATGTTAGCAATCTGCCAAAAACATTTTATAGCAAAAGTAGAGCAAAATTAAGACATGCTAGAGCACTCCATAAATGCTAACAGAGGCATGGATCGATAGAGCATAACCATATTAACAAAACATCGTTACTGAACATACTCAAAAGAGGCATGGATCTCACTGTAGCAACATGAATAGATGGCATAAAACTAACAACAGACAAATACTGAAATTCCAAGTCCTGTAATCAGCAACATCATGGAGGCTACTTTGCAAGCTTAAAACAAACAATACATGGCATATCATGAAGAATGATTGCACCACAGCAAAGATGGCATGTTGTAGCTCACAATACATGAATACATCATGCTCAAAAGAAAATCACACAAAAAGATGCAAAAATGACAAATAATAGAACATGCTCAAAAGAACATGCTCAGAAGAACATGGCAGAATTCACAGGACATGGCAGAAATAACACCAGGTTGCAATATTTAGAGCTAACAAACGACATGCTACAGGAAAATATCATGGAAACAAAAGGCACGGAATGAATATACTAATTGCATATAACAAAAAGTCCCTTACTGTCCATGAGCCAAAAAGGATGAGAAGATATGATGGCACCCATGTAAACATAGCAAATTTCGCTACAGATTTCAGACTTGGCAGAAAACTGGACATGGCAACAACAGCATCATGAAGGCATCTTCGCGAGCTTGATGCACTCACTACGAGGCATTTCATGACAAAGCAATCATACACCCAGCAACTAGACATGGCATAGAAGCTAGACATGGCAAGAACAACAACATAGCATGCACGGATCAACAACAACAAGCTAGGCAAAATTGCTAAACATGTTAGCAATCTGCTAGAAACATTTTATAGCAAAAGTAGAGCAAGATTAAGACATGCTAGAGCACTCCATAAATGCAAACAGAGGCATGGATCGATAGAGCATAACCATATTAACAAAACATCGTTACTGAACATACTCAAAAGAGGCATGGATCTCACTGTAGCAACATGAATACATGGCATAAAACTAACAGCAGACAAAGACTGAAATTCCAAGTCCTGAAATCAGCAACATCATGGAGGCTACTCTTCAAGCTTGAAACAAACAATACATGGCATCTCATGAAGAATGATTGCACCACAGCAAAGATGGCATGTTGTAGCTCATAATACATGAATACATCATGCTCAAAAGAAAATCACACAAAAAGATGCAAAAATGACAAATAATAGAACATGCTTAAAAGAACATGGCAGAATTCACAGGACATGGCAGAAATAACACCAGGTTGCAATATTTAGAGCTAACAAACGACATGCTACAGGAAAATATCATGAAAACAAAAGGCACGGAATGAATATACTAATTGCATATAACAAAAAGTCCCTTACTGTCCATGAGCCAAAAAGGATCAGAAGATATGATGGCACCCATGTAAACATAGCAAATTTCGCTACAGATTTCAGACTTGGCAGAAAACTGGACATGGCAACAAGAGCATCATGAAGGCATGTTCGCGAGCTTGATGCACTCACTACGAGGCATTTCATGACAAAACAATCATACACCCAGCAACTAGACATGGCATAGAAGATAGACATGGCAAGAACAACAACATAGCATGCACGGATCAACAACAACAAGCTAGGCAAAATTGCTAAACATGTTAGCAATCTGCCAAAAACATTTTATAGCAAAAGTAGAGCAAGATTAAGACATGCTAGAGCACTCCATAAATGCTAACAGAGGCATGGATCGATAGAGCATAACCATATTAACAAAACATCGTTACTGAACATACTCAAAAGAGGCATGGATCTCACTGTAGCAACATGAATACATGGCATAAAACTAACAACAGACAAATACTGAAATTCCAAGTCCTGAAATCAGCAACATCATGGAGGCTACTTTGCAAGCTTAAAACAAACAATACATGGCATATCATGAAGAATGATTGCACCACAGCAAAGATGGCATGTTGTAGCTCACAATACATGAATACATCATGCTCAAAAGAAAATCACACAAAAAGATGCAAAAATGACAAATAATAGAACATGCTCAGAAGAACATGGCAGAATTCACAGGACATGGCAGAAATAACACCAGGTTGCAATATTTAGAGCTAACAAACGACATGCTACAGGAAAATATCATGGAAACAAAAGGCACGGAATGAATATACTAATTGCATATAACAAAAAGTCCCTTACTGTCCATGAGCCAAAAAGGATGAGAAGATATGATGGCACCCATGTAAACATAGCAAATTTCGCTACAGATTTCAGACTTGGCAGAAAACTGGACATGGCAACAACAGCATCCTGAAGGCATCTTCGCGAGCTTGATGCACTCACTACGAGGCATTTCATGACAAAGCAATCATACACCCAGCAACTAGACATGGCATAGAAGCTAGACATGGCAAGAACAACAACATAGCATGCACGGATCAACAACAACAAGCTAGGCAAAATTGCTAAACATGTTAGCAATCTGCTAGAAACATTTTATAGCAAAAGTAGAGCAAGATTAAGACATGCTAGAGCACTCCATAAATGCAAACAGAGGCATGGATCGATAGAGCATAACCATATTAACAAAACATCGTTACTGAACATACTCAAAAGAGGCATGGATCTCACTGTATCAACATGAATACATGGCATAAAACTAACAGCAGACAAAGACTGAAATTCCAAGTCCTGAAATCAGCAACATCATGGAGGCTACTCTTCAAGCTTGAAACAAACAATATTTGGCATCTCATGAAGAATGATTGCACCACAGCAAAGATGGCATGTTGTAGCTCATAATAAATGAATACATCATGCTCAAAAGAAAATCACACAAAAAGATGCAAAAATGACAAATAATAGAACATGCTTAAAAGAACATGGCAGAATTCACAGGACATGGCAGAAATAACACCAGGTTGCAATATTTAGAGCTAACAAACGACATGCTACAGGAAAATATCATGAAAACAAAAGGCACGGAATGAATATACTAATTGCATATAACAAAAAGTCCCTTACTGTCCATGAGCCAAAAAGGATCAGAAGATATGATGGCACCCATGTAAACATAGCAAATTTCGCTACAGATTTCAGACTTGGCAGAAAACTGGACATGGCAACAAGAGCATCATGAAGGCATCTTCGCGAGCTTGATGCACTCACTACGAGGCATTTCATGACAAAACAATCATACACCCAGCAACTAGACATGGCATAGAAGATAGACATGGTAAGAACAACAACATAGCATGCACGGATCAACAACAACAAGCTAGGCAAAATTGCTAAACATGTTAGCAATCTGCCACAAACATTTTATAGCAAAAGTAGAGCAAGATTAAGACATGCTAGAGCACTCCATAAATGCTAACAGAGGCATGGATCGATAGAGCATAACCATATTAACAAAACATCGTTACTGAACATACTCAAAAGAGGCATGGATCTCACTGTAGCAACATGAATACATGGCATAAAACTAACAACAGACAAATACTGAAATTCCAAGTCCTGAAATCAGCAACATCATGGAGGCTACTTTGCAAGCTTAAAACAAACAATACATGGCATATCATGAAGAATGATTGCACCACAGCAAAGATGGCATGTTGTAGCTCACAATACATGAATACATCATGCTTAAAAGAAAATCACACAAAAAGATGCAAAAATGACAAATAATAGAACATGCTCAAAAGAACATGCTCAGAAGAACATGGCAGAATTCACAGGACATGGCAGAAATAACACCAGGTTGCAATATTTAGAGCTAACAAACGACATGCTACAGGAAAATATCATGGAAACAAAAGGCACGGAATGAATATACTAATTGCATATAACAAAAAGTCCCTTACTGTCCATGAGCCAAAAAGGATCAGAAGATATGATGGCACCCATGTAAACATAGCAAATTTCGCTACAGATTTCAGACTTGGCAGAAAACTGGACATGGCAACAACAGCATCATGAAGGCATCTTCGCGAGCTTGATGCACTCACTACGAGGCATTTCATGACAAAGCAATCATACACCCAGCAACTAGACATGGCATAGAAGCTAGACATGGCAAGAACAACAACATAGCATGCACGGATCAACAACAACAAGCTAGGCAAAATTGCTAAACATGTTAGCAATCTGCTAGAAACATTTTATAGCAAAAGTAGAGCAAGATTAAGACATGCTAGAGCACTCCATAAATGCAAACAGAGGCATGGATCGATAGAGCATAACCATATTAACAAAACATCGTTACTGAACATACTCAAAAGAGGCATGGATCTCACTGTAGCAACATGAATACATGGCATAAAACTAACAGCAGACAAAGACTGAAATTCCAAGTCCTGAAATCAGCAACATCATGGAGGCTACTTTGCAAGCTTGAAACAAACAATACATGGCATATCATGAAGAATGATTGCACCACAGCAAAGATGGCATGTTGTAGCTCATAATACATGAATACATCATGCTCAAAAGAAAATCACACAAAAATATGCAAAAATGACAAATAAAAGAACATGCTCAAAAGAACATGTTCAAAAGAACATGGCAGAATTCACAGGACATGGCAGAAATAACACCAGGTTGCAATATTTAGAGCTAACAAACGACATGCTACATGAAAATATCATGGAAACAAAAGGCACGGAATGAATATACTAATTTCATATAACAAAAAGTCCCTTACTGTCCATGAGCCAAAAAGGATCAGAAGATATGATGGCACCCATGTAAACATAGCAAATTTCGCTACAGATTTCAGACTTGGCAGGAAACTGGACATGGCAACAACAGCATCATGAAGGCATCTTCGCGAGCTTGATGCACTCACTACGAGGCATTTCATGACAAAACAATCATACACCCAGCAACTAGACATGGCATAGAAGCTAGACATGGCAAGAACAACAACATAGCATGCACGGATCAACAACAACAAGCTAGGCAAAATTGCTAAACATGTTAGCAATCTGCCAGAAACATTTTATAGCAAAAGTAGAGCAAGATTAAGACATGCTAGAGCACTCCATAAATTCAAACAGAGGCATGGATCGATAGAGCATAACCATATTAACAAAACATCGTTACTGAACATACTCAAAAGAGGCATGGATCTCACTGTAGCAACATGAATACATGGCATAAAACTAACAGCAAACAAATACTGAAATTCCAAGTCCTGAAATCAGCAACATCATGGAGGCTACTCTACAAGCTTGAAACAAACAATACATGGCATATCATGAAGAATGATTGCACCACAGCAAAGATGGCATGTTGTAGCTCATAATACATGAATACATCATGCTCAAAAGAAAATCACACAAAAAGATGCAAAAATGACAAATAATAGAACATGCTCAAAGGAACATGGCAGAATTCACAGGACATGGCAGAAATAACAACAGGTTGCAATATTTAGAGCTAACAAATGACATGCTACAGGAAAATATCATGAAAACAAAAGGCACGGAATGAATATACTAATTGCATATAACAAAAAGTCCCTTACTGTCCATGAGCCAAAAAGGATCAAAAGATATGATGGCACCCATGTAAACATAGCAAATTTCGCTACAGATTTCAGACTTGGCAGAAAACTGGACATGGCAACAACAGCATCATGAAGGCATCTTCGCGAGCTTGATGCACTCACTACGAGGCATTTCATGACAAAACAATCATACACCCAGCAACTAGACATGGCATAGAAGCTAGACATGGCAATAACAACAACAAAGCATGCACGGATCAACAACAACAAGCTAGGCAAAATTGCTAAACATGTTAGCAATCTGCCAGAAACATTTTATAGCAAAAGTAGAGCAAGATTAAGACATGCTAGAGCACTCCATAAATGCAAACAGAGGCATGGATCGATAGAGCATAACCATATTAACAAAACGTCGTTACTGAACATACTCAAAAGAGGCCTGGATCTCACTGTAGCAACATGAATACATGGCATAAAACTAACAGCAGACAAAGACTAAAATTCCATGTCCTGAAATCAGCAACATCATGGAGGCTACTTTGCAAGCTTGAAACAAACAATACATGGCATATCATGAAGAATGATTGCACCACAGCAAAGATGGCATGTTGTAGCTCATAATACATGAATACATCATGCTCAAAAGAAAATCACACAAAAAGATGCAAAAATGACAAATAATAGAACATGCTCAAAAGAACATGCTCAAAAGAACATTGCAGTATTCACAGGACATGGCAGAAATAACACCAGGTTGCAATATTTAGAGCTAACAAATGACATGCTACAGGAAAATATCATGGAAACAAAAGGCACGGAATGAATATACTAATTGTATATAACAAAAGTCCCTTACTGTCCATGAGCCAAAAAGGATCAGAAGATATGATGGCACCCATCTAAACATAGCAAATTTCGCTATAGATTTCAGACGGCAGAAAACTGGACATGGCAACAACAGCATCATGAAGGCATCTTCGCGAGCTTGATGCACTCACTACGAGGCATTTCATGACAAAACAATCATACACCCAGCAACTAGACATGGCATAGAAGCTAGACATGGCAAGAGCAACAACATAGCATGCACGGATCAACAACAACAAGCTAGGCAAAATTGCTAAACATGTTAGCAATCTGCCAGAAACATTTTATAGCAAAAGTAGAGCAAGATTAAGACATGCTAGAGCACTCCACGAATCCAAACAGAGGCATAGATCGATAGAGCATAACCATATTAACAAAACATCGTTATTGAACATACTCAAAAGAGGCATGGATCTCACTGTAGCAACATGAATACATGGCATAAGACTAACAGCAGACAGACTAAAATTCCAAGTCCTGAAATCAACAACATCATGGAGGCTACTTTGCAAGCTTGAAACAAACAATACATGGCATATCATGAAGAATGATTGCACCACAGCAAAGATGGCATGTTGTAGCTCATAATACATGAATACATCATGCTCAAAAGAAAATCACACAAAAAGATGCAAAAATGACAAATAATAGAACATGCTCAAAAGAACATGCTCAAAAGAACATGGCAGAATTCACAGGACTTGGCAGAAATAACACCAGGTTGCAATATTTAGAGCCAACAAACGACATGCTACAGGAAAATATCATGGAAACAAAAGGCACGGAATGAATATACTAATTGCATATAACAAAAGTCCCTTACTGTCCATGAGCCAAAAATGATAAGAAGATATGATGGCACCCATGTAAACATAGCAAATTTCGCTACAGATTTCAGACTTGGCAGAAGACTGGACATGGCAACAACAGCATCATGAAGGCATCTTCGCGAGCTTGATGCACTCACTACGAGGCATTTCATGACAAAACAATCATACACCAAGCAACTAGACATGGCATAGAAGCTAGACATAACAAGAACAACAACATAGCATGCACGGATCAACAACAACAAGCTAGGCAAAATTGCTAAACATGTTAGCAATCTGCCAGAAACATTTTATAGCAAAACTAGAGCAAGATTAAGACATGCTAGAGCACTCCACAAATGCAAACAGAGGCATGGATCGATAGAGCATAACCATATTAACAAAACATCGTTATTGAACATACTCAAAATAGGCATGGATCTCACTATAGCAACATGAATACATGGCATAAAACTAACAATAGACAAAGACTGAAAGTCCAAGTCCTGAAATTAGCAACATCATGGAGGCCACTTTGCAAGCTTGAAACAAACAATACATGGCATATCATGAAGAATGATTGCACCACAGCAAAGATGGCATGTTGTAGCTCATAATACATTAATACATCATGCTCAAAAGAAAATCACACAAAAAGATGCAAAAATGACAAATAATAGAACATGCTCAAAAGAACATGGCAGAATTCCCAGGACATGGCAGAAATAACACCAGCTTGCAATATTCAGAGCTAACAAACGACATGCTACAGGAAAATATCACTGAAACAAAAGGCACGAAATGAATATACTAATTGTATATAACAAAAGTCCCTTACTGTCCATGAGCCGAAAAGGATCAGAAGATATGATGGCACCCATCTAAACATAGCAAATTTCGCTACAGATTTCAGACTTGGTAGAAAACTGGACATGGCAACAACAGCATCATGAAGGCATCTTCGCGAGCTTGATGCACTCACTACGAGGCATTTCATGTCAAAACAATCATACACCCAGCAACTAGACATGCCATAGAAGCTAGACATGGCAAGAACAACAACATAGCATGCACGGATCAACAACAACAAGCTAGGCAAAATTGCTAAGCATGTTAGCAATCTGCCAGAAACATTTTATAGCAAAAGTAGAGCAAGATTAAGACATGCTAGAGCACTCCATGAATCCAAACAGAGGCATGGATCGATAGAGCATAACCATATTAACAAAACATCGTTACTGAACATACTCAAAAGAGGCATGGATCTCACTGTCGCAACATGAATACATGGCATAAAACTAACAACAGACAAAGACTGAAATTCCAAGTCCAGAAATCAGCAACATCATGGAGGCTACTTTGCAAGCTTGAAACAAACAATACATGGCATATCATGAAGAATGATTGCACCACAGCAAAGATGGCATCTTGTAGCTCATAATACATGAAGACATCATGCTCAAAAGAAAATCACACAAAAAGATGCAAAAATGACAAATAATAGAACATGCTCAAAAGAACATGCTCAAAAGAACATGGCAGAATTCACAGGACATGGCAGAAATAACACCATGTTGCAATATTTAGAGCTAACAAACGACATGCTACAGGAATATATCATGGAAACAAAAGGCACGGAATGAATATACTAATTGTATATAACAAAAGTCCCTTACTGTCCATGAGCCAAAAAGGATCAGAAGATATGATGGCACCCATCTAAACATAGCAAATTTCGCTACAGATTTCAGACTTGGCAGAAAACTGGACATGGCAACAACAGCATCATGAAGGCATCTTCGCGAGCTTGATGCACTCACTACGAGGCATTTCATGACAAAACAATCATACACCCAGCAACTAGACATGGCATAGAAGCTAGACATGGCAAGAACAACAACATAGAATGCACGGATCAACAACAACAAGCTAGGCAAAATTGCTAAACATGTTAGCAATCTGCAAGAAACATTTTATAGCAAAAGTAGAGCAAGATTAAGACATGCTAGAGCACTCCATGAATCCAAACAGAGGCATGGATCGATAGAGCATAACCATATTAACAAAACATCGTTACTGAACATACTCAAAAGAAGCATGGATCTCACTGTAGCAACATGAATACATGGCATAAGAATAACAGCAGGCAAAGACTGAAATTCCATGTCCTGAAATCAGCAACATCATGGAGGCTACTTTGCAAGCTTGAAACAAACAATACATGGCATATCATGAAGAATGATTGCACCACAGCAAAGATGGCATGTTGTAGCTCATAATACATGAATACATCATGCTCAAAAGAAAATCACACAAAAAGATGCAAAAATGACAAATAATAGAACATGCTCAAAAGAACATGCTCAAAAGAACATGGCAGAATTCATAGGACATGGCAGAAATAACACCAGGTTGCAATATTTAGAGCCAACAAACGACATGCTACAGGAAAATATCATGGAAACAAAAGGCACGGAATGAATATACTAATTGCATATAACAAAAGTCCCTTACTGTCCATGAGCCAAAAATGATAAGAAGATATGATGGCACCCATGTAAACATAGCAAATTTCGCTACAGATTTCAGACTTGGCAGAAGACTGGACATGGCAACAACAACATCATGAAGGCATCTTCGCGAGCTTGATGCAGTCACTACGAGGCATTTCATGACAAAACAATCATACACCCAGCAACTAGAGATGGCATAGAAGCTAGACATGGCCAGAACAACAACATAGCATGCACGGATCAACAACAACAAGCTAGGCAAAATTGCTAAACATGTTAGCAATCTGCCAGACAGATTTTATAGCAAAAGTAGAGCAAGATTAAGACATGCTAGAGCACTCCACAAATGCAAACAGAGGCATGGATCGATAGAGCATAACCATATTAACAAAACATCGTTACTGAACATACTCAAAAGAGGCATGGATCTCACTGTAGCAACATGAATACATGGCATAAGAATAACAGCAGACAAAGACTGAAATTCCATGTCCTGAAATCAGCAACATCATGGAGGCTACTTTGCAAGCTTGAAACAAACAATACATGGCATATCATGAAGAATGATTGCACCACAGCAAAGATGGCATGTTGTAGCTCATAATACATGAATACATCATGCTCAAAAGAAAATCACACAAAAAGATGCAAAAATGACAAATAATAGAACATGCTCAAAAGAACATGCTCAAAAGAACATGGCAGAATTCACAGGACATGGCAGAAATAACACCAGGTTGCAATATTTAGAGCTAACAAACGACATGCTACAGGAAAATATCATGGAAACAAAAGGCATGGAATGAATATACTAATTGCGTATAACAAAAGTCCCTTACCGTCCATGAGCCAAAAAGGATCAGAAGATATGATGGCACCCATGTAAACATAGCAAATTTCGCTACAGATTTCAGACTTGGCAGAAAACTGGACATGGCAACAACAGCATCATAAAGGCATCTTCGCGAGCTTGATGCACTCACTACGAGGCATTTCATGACAAAACAATCGTACACCCAGCAACTAGAGATGGCATAGAAGATAGACATGGCCAGAACAACAACATAGCATGCACGGATCAACAACAACAAGCTAGGAAAAATTGCTAAACATGTTAGCAATCTGCCAAAAAGATTTTATAGCAAAAGTAGAGCAAGATTAAGACATGCTAGAGCACTCCACAAATGCAAACAGAGGCATGGATCGATAGAGCATAACCATATTAACAAAACATCATTACTGAACTTACTCAAAAGAGGCATGGATCTCACTGTAGCAACATGAATACATGGCATAAAACTAACATCAGACAAAGACTGAAATTCCAAGTCCTGAAATCAGCAACATCATGGAGGCTACTTTGCAAGCTTGAAACAAACAATACATGGCATATCATGAAAAATGATTGCAGCACAGCAAAGATGGCATGTTGTAGCTCATAATACATGAATACATCATGCTCAAAAGAAAATCACACAAAAAGATGCAAAAATGACAAATAATAGAACATGCTCAAAAGAACATGGCAGAATTCACAGGACATGGCAGAAATAACACCAGGTTGCAATATTTAGAGCTAACAAACGACATACTACAGGAAAATATCATGGAAACAAAAGGCACGGAATGAATATAATAATTGTATATAACAAAATTCCCTTACTGTCCATGAGCCAAAAAGGATCAGAAGATATGATGGCACCCATCTAAACATAGCAAATTTCTCTACAGATTTCAGACTTGACAGAAAACTGGACATGGCAACAACAGCATCATGAAGGCATCTTCGCGAGCTTGATGCACTCACTACGAGGCATTTCATGACAAAACAATCATACACCCAGCAACTAGACATGGCATAGAAGCTAGACATGGCAAGAACAACAACATAGCATGCACGGATCAACAACAACAAGCTAGGCAAAATTGCTAAACATGTTAGCAATCTGCCAGAAACATTTTATAGCAAAAGTAGAGCAAGATTAAGACATGCTAGAGCACTCCATGAATCCAAACAGAGGCATGGATCGATAGAGCATAACCATATTAACAAAACATCGTTACTGAACATACTCAAAAGAGGCATGGATCTCACTGTAGCAACATGAATACATGGCATAAGAATAACAGCAGACAAAGACTGAAATTCCATGTCCTGAAATCAGCAACATCATGGAGGCTACTTTGCAAGCTTGAAACAAACAATACATGGCATATCATGAAGAATGATTGCACCACAGCAAAGATGGCATGTTGTAGCTCATAATACATGAATACATCATGCTCAAAAGAAAATCACACAAAAAGATGCAAAAATGACAAATAATAGAACATGCTCAAAAGAACATGCTCAAAAGAACATGGCAGAATTCACAGGACATGGCAGAAATAACACCAGGTTGCAATATTTAGAGCTAACAAACGACATGCTACAGGAAAATATCATGGAAACAAAAGGCATGGAATGAATATACTAATTGCGTATAACAAAAGTCCCTTACCGTCCATGAGCCAAAAAGGATCAGAAGATATGATGGCACCCATGTAAACATAGCAAATTTCGCTACAGATTTCAGACTTGGCAGAAAACTGGACATGGCAACAACAGCATCATAAAGGCATCTTCGCGAGCTTGATGCACTCACTACGAGGCATTTCATGACAAAACAATCGTACACCCAGCAACTAGAGATGGCATAGAAGATAGACATGGCCAGAACAACAACATAGCATGCACGGATCAACAACAACAAGCTAGGCAAAATTGCTAAACATGTTAGCAATCTGCCAAAAAGATTTTATAGCAAAAGTAGAGCAAGATTAAGACATGCTAGAGCACTCCACAAATGCAAACAGAGGCATGGATCGATAGAGCATAACCATATTAACAAAACATCATTACTGAACATACTCAAAAGAGGCATGGATCTCACTGTAGCAACATGAATACATGGCATAAAACTAACATCAGACAAAGACTGAAATTCCAAGTCCTGAAATCAGCAACATCATGGAGGCTACTTTGCAAGCTTGAAACAAACAATACATGGCATATCATGAAGAATGATTGCACCACAGCAAAGATGGCATGTTGTAGCTCATAATACATGAATGCATCATGCTCAAAAGAAAATCACACAAAAAGATGCAAAAATGACAAATAATAGAACATGCTCAAAAGAACATGGCAGAAATAACACCAGGTTGCAATATTTAGAGCTAACAAACGACATGCTACAGGAAAATATCTTGGAAACAAAAGGCACGGAATGAATATACTAATTGCATATAACAAAAGTCCCTTACTGTCCATGAGCCAAAAAGGATCAGAAGATATGATGGCACCCATGTAAACATAGCAAATTTCGGTACAGATTTCAGACTTGGCAGAAAACTGGACATGGCAACAACAGCATCATGAAGGCATCTTCGCGAGCTTGATGCACTCACTACGAGGCATTTCATGACAAAACAATCATACACCCAGCAACTAGAGATGGCATAGAAGCTAGACATGGCCAGAACAACAACATAGCATGCACGGATCAACAACAACAAGCTAGGCAAAATTGCTAAACATGTTAGCAATCTGCCAGAAAGATTTTATAGCAAAAGTAGAGCAAGATTAAGACATGCTAGAGCACTCCACAAATGCAAACAGAGGCATGGATCGATAGAGCATAACCATATTAACAAAACATCGTTACTGAACATACTCAAAAGAAGCATGGATTTCACTGTAGCAACATGAATACATGGCATAAAACTAACAACAGACAAAGACTGAAATTCCAAGTCCTGAAATCAGCAACATCATGGAGGCTACTTTGCAATCTTGAAACAAACAATGCATGGCATATCATGAAGAATGATTGCACCACAGCAAAGATGGCATGTTGTAGCTCATAATACATGAATGCATCATGATCAAAAGAAAATCACACAAAAAGATGCAAAAATGACAAATAATAGAACATGCTCAAAAGAACATGGCAGAATTCACAGGACATGGCAGAAATAACACCAAGTTGCAAGATTTAGAGCTAACAAACGACATGCTACAGGAAAATATCTTGGAAACAAAAGGCATGGAATGAATATACTAATTGCATATAACAAAAGTCCCTTACTGTCCATGAGCCAAAAAGGATCAGAAGATATGATGGCACCCATGTAAACATAGCAAATTTCGGTACAGATTTCAGACTTGGCAGAAGACTGGACATGGTAACAACAGCATCATGAAGGCATCTTCGCGAGCTTGATGCACTCACTACGAGGCATTTCTTGACAACACAATCATACAACCAGCAACTGGACATGGCATAGAAGCTAGACATGGCAAGAACAACAACATAGCATGCACGGATCAACAACAACAAGCTAGGCAAAATTGCTAAACATGTTAGCAATCTGCCAGAAACATTTTATAGCAAAAGTAGAGCAAGATTAAGACATGCTAGAGCACTCCATAAATGCAACCAGAGGCATGGATCGATAGAGCATAACCATATTAACAAAACATCGTTACTGAACATACTCAAAAGAGGCATGGATCTCACTGTAGCAACATGAATACATGGCATAAAACTAACAGCAGACAAAGACTGAATATCCAAGTCCTGAAATCAGCAACATCATGGAGGCTACTTTGCAAGCTTGAAACAAACAATACATGGCATATCATGAAGAATGATTGCACCATAGCAAAGATGGCATGTTGTAGCTCATAATACATGAATACATGATGCTCTAAAGAAAATCACACAAAAAGATGCAAAAATGACAAATAATAGAACATGCTCAAAAGAACATGCTCAAAAGAACATGGCAGAATTCACAGGAAATGGCAGAAATAACACCAGGTTGCAATATTTAGAGCTAACAAACGACATGCTACAGGAAAATATCATGGAAACAAAAGGCATGGAATGAATATACTAATTGCGTATAACAAAAGTCCCTTACCGTCCATGAGCCAAAAAGGATCAGAAGATATGATGGCACCCATGTAAACATAGCAAATTTCGCTACAGATTTCAGACTTGGCAGAAAACTGGACATGGCAACAACAGCATCATGAAGGCATCTTCGCGAGCTTGATGCACTCACTACGAGGCATTTCATGACAAAACAATCGTACACCCAGCAACTAGAGATGGCATAGAAGCTAGACATGGCCAGAACAACAACATAGCATGCACGGATCAACAACAACAAGCTAGGCAAAATTGCTAAACATGTTAGCAATCTGCCAGAAAGATTTTATAGCGAAAGTAGAGCAAGATTAAGACATGCTAGAGCACTCCATGAATCCAAACAGAGGCATGGATCGATAGAGCATAACCATATTAACAAAACATCGTTGCTGAACATACTCAAAAGAGGCATGGATCTCAGTATAGCAACATGAATACATGGCATAAAACTAACATCAGACAAAGACTGAAATTCCAAGTCCTGAAATCAGCAACATAATGGAGGCTACTTTGCAAGCTTGAAACAAACAATACATGGCATATCATGAAGAATGATTGCACCACAGCAAAGATGGCATGTTGTAGCTCATAATACATGAATGCATCATGCTCAAAAGAAAATCACACAAAAAGATGCAAAAATGACAAATAATAGAACATGTTCAAAAGAACATGGCAGAATTCACAGGACATGGCAGAAATAACACCAGGTTGCAATATTTAGAGCTAACAAACGACATGCTACAGGAAAATATCTTGGAAACAAAAGGCACGGAATGAATATACTAATTGCATATAACAAAAGTCCCTTACTGTCCATGAGCCAAAAAGGATCAGAAGATATGATGGCACCCATGTAAACATAGCAAATTTCGGTACAGATTTCAGACTTGGCAGAAAACTGGACATGGCAACAACAGCATCATGAAGGCATCTTCGCGAGCTTGATGCACTCACTACGAGGCATTTCATGACAAAACAATCATACACCCAGCAACTAGAGATGGCATAGAAGCTAGACATGGCCAGAACAACAACATAGCATGCACGGATCAACAACAACAAGCTAGGCAAAATTGCTAAACATGTTAGCAATCTGCCAGAAAGATTTTATAGCAAAAGTAGAGCAAGATTAAGACATGCTAGAGCACTCCACAAATGCAAACAGAGGCATGGATCGATAGAGCATAACCATATTAACAAAACATCGTTACTGAACATACTCAAAAGAGGCATGGATTTCACTGTAGCAACATGAATACATGGCATAAAACTAACAGCAGACAAAGACTGAAATTCCAAGTCCTGAAATCAGCAACATCATGGAGGCTACTTTGCAATCTTGAAACAAACAATGCATGGCATATCATGAAGAATGATTGCACCACAGCAAAGATGGCATGTTGTAGCTCATAATACATGAATGCATCATGATCAAAAGAAAATCACACAAAAAGATGCAAAAATGACAAATAATAGAACATGCTCAAAAGAACATGGCAGAATTCACAGGACATGGCAGAAATAACACCAGGTTGCAATATTTAGAGCTAACAAACGACATGCTACAGGAAAATATCTTGGAAACAAAAGGCATGGAATGAATATACTAATTGCATATAACAAAAGTCCCTTACTGTCCATGAGCCAAAAAGGATCAGAAGATATGATGGCACCCATGTAAACATAGCAAATTTCGGTACAGATTTCAGACTTGGCAGAAGACTGGACATGGTAACAACAGCATCATGAAGGCATCTTCGCGAGCTTGATGCACTCACTACGAGGCATTTCTTGACAACACAATCATACAACCAGCAACTGGACATGGCATAGAAGCTAGACATGGCAAGAACAACAACATAGCATGCACGGATCAACAACAACAAGCTAGGCAAAATTGCTAAACATGTTAGCAATCTGCCAGAAACATTTTATAGCAAAAGTAGAGCAAGATTAAGACATGCTAGAGCACTCCATAAATGCAACCAGAGGCATGGATCGATAGAGCATAACCATATTAACAAAACATCGTTACTGAACATACTCAAAAGAGGCATGGATCTCACTGTAGCAACATGAATACATGGCATAAAACTAACAGCAGACAAAGACTGAATATCCAAGTCCTGAAATCAGCAACATCATGGAGGCTACTTTGCAAGCTTGAAACAAACAATACATGGCATATCATGAAGAATGATTGCACCATAGCAAAGATGGCATGTTGTAGCTCATAATACATGAATACATGATGCTCTAAAGAAAATCACACAAAAAGATGCAAAAATGACAAATAATAGAACATGCTCAAAAGAACATGCTCAAAAGAACATGGCAGAATTCACAGGAAATGGCAGAAATAACACCAGGTTGCAATATTTAGAGCTAACAAACGACATGCTACAGGAAAATATCATGGAAACAAAAGGCATGGAATGAATATACTAATTGCGTATAACAAAAGTCCCTTACCGTCCATGAGCCAAAAAGGATCAGAAGATATGATGGCACCCATGTAAACATAGCAAATTTCGCTACAGATTTCAGACTTGGCAGAAAACTGGACATGGCAACAACAGCATCATGAAGGCATCTTCGCGAGCTTGATGCACTCACTACGAGGCATTTCATGACAAAACAATCGTACACCCAGCAACTAGAGATGGCATAGAAGCTAGACATGGCCAGAACAACAACATAGCATGCACGGATCAACAACAACAAGCTAGGCAAAATTGCTAAACATGTTAGCAATCTGCCAGAAAGATTTTATAGCGAAAGTAGAGCAAGATTAAGACATGCTAGAGCACTCCATGAATCCAAACAGAGGCATGGATCGATAGAGCATAACCATATTAACAAAACATCGTTGCTGAACATACTCAAAAGAGGCATGGATCTCAGTATAGCAACATGAATACATGGCATAAAACTAACATCAGACAAAGACTGAAATTCCAAGTCCTGAAATCAGCAACATAATGGAGGCTACTTTGCAAGCTTGAAACAAACAATACATGGCATATCATGAAGAATGATTGCACCACAGCAAAGATGGCATGTTGTAGCTCATAATACATGAATGCATCATGCTCAAAAGAAAATCACACAAAAAGATGCAAAAATGACAAATAATAGAACATGTTCAAAAGAACATGGCAGAATTCACAGGACATGGCAGAAATAACACCAGGTTGCAATATTTAGAGCTAACAAACGACATGCTACAGGAAAATATCTTGGAAACAAAAGGCACGGAATGAATATAATAATTGCATATAACAAAAGTCCCTTACTGTCCATGAGCCAAAAAGGATCAGAAGATATGATGGCACCCATGTAAACATAGCAAATTTCGGTACAGATTTCAGACTTGGCAGAAAACTGGACATGGCAACAACAGCATCATGAAGGCATCTTCGCGAGCTTGATGCACTCACTACGAGGCATTTCATGACAAAACAATCATACACCCAGCAACTAGAGATGGCATAGAAGCTAGACATGGCCAGAACAACAACATAGCATGCACGGATCAACAACAACAAGCTAGGCAAAATTGCTAAACATGTTAGCAATCTGCCAGAAAGATTTTATAGCAAAAGTAGAGCAAGATTAAGACATGCTAGAGCACTCCACAAATGCAAACAGAGGCATGGATCGATAGAGCATAACCATATTAACAAAACATCGTTACTGAACATACTCAAAAGAGGCATGGATTTCACTGTAGCAACATGAATACATGGCATAAAACTAACAGCAGACAAAGACTGAAATTCCAAGTCCTGAAATCAGCAACATCATGGAGGCTACTTTGCAATCTTGAAACAAACAATGCATGGCATATCATGAAGAATGATTGCACCACAGCAAAGATGGCATGTTGTAGCTCATAATACATGAATGCATCATGATCAAAATAAAATCACACAAAAAGATGCAAAAATGACAAATAATAGAACATGCTCAAAAGAACATGGCAGAATTCACAGGACATGGCAGAAATAACACCAGGTTGCAATATTTAGAGCTAACAAACGACATGCTACAGGAAAATATCTTGGAAACAAAAGGCATGGAATGAATATACTAATTGCATATAACAAAAGTCCCTTACTGTCCATGAGCCAAAAAGGATCAGAAGATATGATGGCACCCATGTAAACATAGCAAATTTCGGTACAGATTTCAGACTTGGCAGAAGACTGGACATGGTAACAACAGCATCATGAAGGCATCTTCGCGAGCTTGATGCACTCACTACGAGGTATTTCTTGACAACACAATCATACAACCAGCAACTAGACATGGCATAGAAGCTAGACATGGCAAGAACAACAACATAGCATGCACGGATCAACAACAACAAGCTAGGCAAAATTGCTAAACATGTTAGCAATCTGCCAGAAACATTTTATAGCAAAAGTAGAGCAAGATTAAGACATGCTAGAGCACTCCATAAATGCAACCAGAGGCATGGATCGATAGAGCATAACCATATTAACAAAACGTCGTTACTGAACATACTCAAAAGAGGCATGGATCTCACTGTAGCAACATGAATACATGGCATAAAACTAACAGCAGACAAAGACTGAATATCCAAGTCCTGAAATCAGCAACATCATGGAGGCTACTTTGCAAGCTTGAAACAAACAATACATGGCATATCATGAAGAATGATTGCACCATAGCAAAGATGGCATGTTGTAGCTCATAATACATGAATACATGATGCTCTAAAGAAAATCACACAAAAAGATGCAAAAATGACAAATAATAGAACATGCTCAAAAGAACATGCTCAAAAGAACATGGCAGAATTCACAGGACATGGCAGAAATAACACCAGGTTGCAATATTTAGAGCTAACAAACGACATGCTACAGGAAAATATCATGGAAACAAAAGGCATGGAATGAATATACTAATTGCGTATAACAAAAGTCCCTTACCGTCCATGAGCCAAAAAGGATCAGAAGATATGATGGCACCCATGTAAACATAGCAAATTTCGCTACAGATTTCAGACTTGGCAGAAAACTGGACATGGCAACAACAGCATCATGAAGGCATCTTCGCGAGCTTGATGCACTCACTACGAGGCATTTCATGACAAAACAATCGTACACCCAGCAACTAGAGATGGCATAGAAGCTAGACATGGCCAGAACAACAACATAGCATGCACGGATCAACAACAACAAGCTAGGCAAAATTGCTAAACATGTTAGCAATCTGCCAGAAAGATTTTATAGCGAAAGTAGAGCAAGATTAAGACATGCTAGAGCACTCCATGAATCCAAACAGAGGCATGGATCGATAGAGCATAACCATATTAACAAAACATCGTTGCTGAACATACTCAAAAGAGGCATGGATCTCAGTATAGCAACATGAATACATGGCATAAAACTAACATCAGACAAAGACTGAAATTCCAAGTCCTGAAATCAGCAACATAATGGAGGCTACTTTGCAAGCTTGAAACAAACAATACATGGCATATCATGAAGAATGATTGCACCACAGCAAAGATGGCATGTTGTAGCTCATAATACATGAATGCATCATGCTCAAAAGAAAATCACACAAAAAGATGCAAAAATGACAAATAATAGAACATGTTCAAAAGAACATGGCAGAATTCACAGGACGTGGCAGAAATAACACCAGGTTGCAATATTTAGAGCTAACAAACGACATGCTACAGGAAAATATCTTGGAAACAAAAGGCACGGAATGAATATACTAATTGCATATAACAAAAGTCCCTTACTGTCCATGAGCCAAAAAGGATCAGAAGATATGATGGCACCCATGTAAACATAGCAAATTTCGGTACAGATTTCAGACTTGGCAGAAAACTGGACATGGCAACAACAGCATCATGAAGGCATCTTCGCGAGCTTGATGCACTCACTACGAGGCATTTCATGACAAAACAATCATACACCCAGCAACTAGAGATGGCATAGAAGCTAGACATGGCCAGAACAACAACATAGCATGCACGGATCAACAACAACAAGCTAGGCAAAATTGCTAAACATGTTAGCAATCTGCCAGAAAGATTTTATAGCAAAAGTAGAGCAAGATTAAGACATGCTAGAGCACTCCACAAATGCAAACAGAGGCATGGATCGATAGAGCATAACCATATTAACAAAACATCGTTACTGAACATACTCAAAAGAGGCATGGATTTCACTGTAGCAACATGAATACATGGCATAAAACTAACAGCAGACAAAGACTGAAATTCCAAGTCCTGAAATCAGCAACATCATGGAGGCTACTTTGCAATCTTGAAACAAACAATGCATGGCATATCATGAAGAATGATTGCACCACAGCAAAGATGGCATGTTGTAGCTCATAATACATGAATGCATCATGATCAAAAGAAAATCACACAAAAAGATGCAAAAATGACAAATAATAGAACATGCTCAAAAGAACATGGCAGAATTCACAGGACATGGCAGAAATAACACCAGGTTGCAATATTTAGAGCTAACAAACGACATGCTACAGGAAAATATCTTGGAAACAAAAGGCATGGAATGAATATACTAATTGCATATAACAAAAGTCCCTTACTGTCCATGAGCCAAAAAGGATCAGAAGATATGATGGCACCCATGTAAACATAGCAAATTTCGGTACAGATTTCAGACTTGGCAGAAGACTGGACATGGTAACAACAGCATCATGAAGGCATCTTCGCGAGCTTGATGCACTCACTACGAGGTATTTCTTGACAACACAATCATACAACCAGCAACTAGACATGGCATAGAAGCTAGACATGGCAAGAACAACAACATAGCATGCACGGATCAACAACAACAAGCTAGGCAAAATTGCTAAACATGTTAGCAATCTGCCAGAAACATTTTATAGCAAAAGTAGAGCAAGATTAAGACATGCTAGAGCACTCCATAAATGCAACCAGAGGCATGGATCGATAGAGCATAACCATATTAACAAAACGTCGTTACTGAACATACTCAAAAGAGGCATGGATCTCACTGTAGCAACATGAATACATGGCATAAAACTAACAGCAGACAAAGACTGAATATCCAAGTCCCGAAATCAGCAACATCATGGAGGCTACTTTGCAAGCTTGAAACAAACAATACATGGCATATCATGAAGAATGATTGCACCATAGCAAAGATGGCATGTTGTAGCTCATAATACATGAATACATGATGCTCTAAAGAAAATCACACAAAAAGATGCAAAAATGACAAATAATAGAACATGCTCAAAAGAACATGCTCAAAACAACATGGCAGAATTCACAGGACATGGCAGAAATAACACCAGGTTGCAATATTTAGAGCTAACAAACGACATGCTACAGGAAAATATCATGGAAACAAAAGGCATGGAATGAATATACTAATTGCGTATAACAAAAGTCCCTTACCGTCCATGAGCCAAAAAGGATCAGAAGATATGATGGCACCCATGTAAACATAGCAAATTTCGCTACAGATTTCAGACTTGGCAGAAAACTGGACATGGCAACAACAGCATCATGAAGGCATCTTCGCGAGCTTGATGCACTCACTACGAGGCATTTCATGACAAAACAATCGTACACCCAGCAACTAGAGATGGCATAGAAGCTAGACATGGCCAGAACAACAACATAGCATGCACGGATCAACAACAACAAGCTAGGAAAAATTGCTAAACATGTTAGCAATCTGCCAGAAAGATTTTATAGCAAAAGTAGAGCAAGATTAAGACATGCTAGAGCACTCCACAAATGCAAACAGAGGCATGGATCGATAGAGCATAACCATATTAACAAAACATCGTTACTGAACATACTCAAAGGAGGCATGGATCTCACTGTAGCAACATGAATACATGGCATAAAACTAACATCAGACAAAGACTGAAATTCCAAGTCCTGAAATCAGCAACATCATGGAGGCTACTTTGCAAGCTTGAAACAAACAATACATGGCATATCATGAAGAATGATTGCACCACAGCAAAGATGGCATGTTGTAGCTCATAATACATGAATGCATCATGCTCAAAAGAAAATCACACAAAAAGATGCAAAAATGACAAATAATAGAACATGCTCAAAAGAACATGGCAGAATTCACAGGACATGGCAGAAATAACACCAGGTTGCAATATTTAGAGCTAACAAACGACATGCTACAGGAAAATATCTTGGAAACAAAAGGCACGGAATGAATATACTAATTGCATATAACAAAAGTCCCTTACTGTCCATGAGCCAAAAAGGATCAGAAGATATGATGGCACCCATGTAAACATAGCAAATTTCGCAACAGATTTCAGACTTGGCAGAAGACTGGACATGGTAACAACAGCATCATGAAGGCATCTTCGCGAGCTTGATGCACTCACTACGAGGCATTTCATGACAAAACAATCATACACCCAGCAACTAGACATGGCATAGAAGCTAGACATGGCAAGAACAACAACATAGCATGCACGGATCAACAACAACAAGCTAGGCAAAATTGCTAAACATGTTAGCAATCTGCCAGAAACATTTTATAGCAAAAGTAGAGCAAGATTAAGACATGCTAGAGCACTCTTTAAATGCAAACAGAGGCATGGATCGATATAGCATAACCACATTAACAAAACATCGTTACTGAACATACTAAAAAGAGGCATGGATCTCACTGTAGCAACATGAATACATGGCATAAAACTAACAGCAGACAGACTGAAATTCCAAGTCCTGAAATCAGCAACATCATGGAGGCTACTTTGCAATCTTGAAACAAACAATACATGGCATATCATGAAGAATGATTGCACCACAGCAAAGATGGCATGTAGTAGCTCATAATACATGAATACATCATGCTCAAAAGAAAATCACACAAAAAGATGCAAAAATGACAAATAATAGAACATGCTCAAAAGAACATGGCAGAATTCACAGGACATGGCAGAAATAACACCAGGTTGCAATATTTAGAGCTAACAAAAGACATGCTACAGGAAAATATCATGGAAAGAAAAGGCATGGAATGAATACACTAATTGCGTATAACAAAAGTCCCTTACCGTCCATGAGCCAAAAAGGATCAGAAGATATGATGGCACCCATGTAAACATAGCAAATTTCGGTACAGATTTCAGACTTGGCAGAAAACTGGACATGGCAACAACAACATCATGAAGGCATCTTCGCGAGCTTGATGCACTCACTACGAGGCATTTCATGACAAAACAATCATACACCCAGCAACTAGAGATGGCATAGAAGCTAGACATGGCCAGAACAACAACATAGCATGCACGGATCAACAACAACAAGCTAGGCATAATTGCTAAACATGTTAGCAATCTGCCAGAAAGATTTTATAGCAAAAGTAGAGCAAGATTAAGACATGCTAGAGCACGGCACAAATGCAAACAGAGGCATGGATCGATAGAGCATAACCATATTAACAAAACATCGTTACTGAAAATACTCAAAAGAGGCATGGATCTCACTGTAGCAACATGAATACATGGCATAAAACTAACAGTAGACAGACTGAAATTCCAAGTCCTGAAATCAGCAACATCATGGAGGCTACTTTGCAAGCTTGAAACAAACAATACATGGCATATCATGATGAATGATTGCACCACAGCAAAGATGGCATGTTGTAGCTCATAATACATGAATGCATCATGCTCAAAAGAAAATCACACAAAAAGATGCAAAAATGACAAATAATAGAACATGCTCAAAAGAACATGGCAGAATTCACAGGACATGGCAGAAATAACACCAGGTTGCAATATTTAGAGCTAACAAACGACATGCTACAGGAAAATATCTTGGAAACAAAAGGCACGGAATGAATATACTAATTGCATATAACAAAAGTCCCTTACTGTCCATGAGCCAAAAAGGATCAGAAGATATGATGGCACCCATGTAAACATAGCAAATTTCGCAACAGATTTCAGACTTGGCAGAAGACTGGACATGGTAACAACAGCATCATGAAGGCATCTTCGCGAGCTTGATGCACTCACTACGAGGCATTTCATGACAAAACAATCATACACCCAGCAACTAGACATGGCATAGAAGCTAGACATGGCAAGAACAACAACATAGCATGCACGGATCAACAACAACAAGCTAGGCAAAATTGCTAAACATGTTAGCAATCTGCCAGAAACATTTTATAGCAAAAGTAGAGCAAGATTAAGACATGCTAGAGCACTCTTTAAATGCAAACAGAGGCATGGATCGATATAGCATAACCACATTAACAAAACATCGTTACTGAACATACTCAAAAGAGGCATGGATCTCACTGTAGCAACATGAATACATGGCATAAAACTAACAGCAGACAGACTGAAATTCCAAGTCCTGAAATCAGCAACATCATGGAGGCTACTTTGCAATCTTGAAACAAACAATACATGGCATATCATGAAGAATGATTGCACCACAGCAAAGATGGCATGTAGTAGCTCATAATACATGAATACATCATGCTCAAAAGAAAATCACACAAAAAGATGCAAAAATGACAAATAATAGAACATGCTCAAAAGAACATGGCAGAATTCACAGGACATGGCAGAAATAACACCAGGTTGCAATATTTAGAGCTATCAAAAGACATGCTACAGGAAAATATCATGGAAAGAAAAGGCATGGAATGAATATACTAATTGCGTATAACAAAAGTCCCTTACCGTCCATGAGCCAAAAAGGATCAGAAGATATGATGGCACCCATGTAAACATAGCAAATTTCGGTACAGATTTCAGACTTGGCAGAAAACTGGACATGGCAACAACAGCATCATGAAGGCATCTTCGCGAGCTTGATGCACTCACTACGAGGCATTTCATGACAAAACAATCATACACCCAGCAACTAGAGATGGCATAGAAGCTAGACATGGCCAGAACAACAACATAGCATGCACGGATCAACAACAACAAGCTAGGCATAATTGCTAAACATGTTAGCAATCTGCCAGAAAGATTTTATAGCAAAAGTAGAGCAAGATTAAGACATGCTAGAGCACTCCACAAATGCAAACAGAGGCATGGATCGATAGAGCATAACCATATTAACAAAACATCGTTACTGAAAATACTCAAAAGAGGCATGGATCTCACTGTAGCAACATGAATACATGGCATAAAACTAACAGTAGACAGACTGAAATTCCAAGTCCTGAAATCAGCAACATCATGGAGGCTACTTTGCAAGCTTGAAACAAACAATACATGGCATATCATGATGAATGATTGCACCACAGCAAAGATGGCATGTTGTAGCTCATAATACATGAATGCATCATGCTCAAAAGAAAATCACACAAAAAGATGCAAAAATGACAAATAATAGAACATGCTCAAAAGAACATGGCAGAATTCACAGGACATGGCAGAAATAACACCAGGTTGCAATATTTAGAGCTAACAAACGACATGCTACAGGAAAATATCTTGGAAACAAAAGGCACGGAATGAATATACTAATTGCATATAACAAAAGTCCCTTACTGTCCATGAGCCAAAAAGGATTAGAAGGTATGATGGCACCCATGTAAACATAGCAAATTTCGCTACAGATTTCAGACTTGGCAGAAGACTGGACATGGCAACAACAGCATCATGAAGGCATCTTCGCGAGCTTGATGCACTCACTACGAGGCATTTCATGACAAAACAATCATACACCCAGCAACTAGAGATGGCATAGAAGCTAGACATGGCCAGAACAACAACATAGCATGCACGGATCAACAACAACAAGCTAGGCAAAATTGCTAAACATGTTAGCAATCTGCCAAAAACATTTTATAGCAAAAGTAGAGCAAGATTAAGACATGCTAGAGCACTCCACAAATGCAAACAGAGGCATGGATCGATAGAGCATAACCATATTAACAAAACATCGTTACTGAACATACTCAAAAGAGGCATGGATCTCACTGTAGCAACATGAATACATGGCATAAAACTAACATCAGACAAAGACTGAAATTCCAAGTCCTGAAATCAGCAACATCATGGAGGCTACTTTGCAAGCTTGAAACAAACAATACATGGCATATCATGAAGAATGATTGCACCACAGCAAAGATGGCATGTTGTAGCTCATAATATATGAATGCATCATGCTCAAAAGAAAATCACACAAAAAGATGCAAAAATGACAAATAATAAAACATGCTCAAAAGAACATGGCAGAATTCACAGGACATGGCAGAAATAACACCAGGTTGCAATATTTAGAGCTAACAAACGACATGCTACAGGAAAATATCTTGGAAACAAAAGGCACGGAATGAATATACTAATTGCATATAACAAAAGTCCCTTACTGTCCATGAGCCAAAAAGGATCAGAAGATATGATGGCACCCATGTAAACATAGCAAATTTCGCAACAGATTTCGGTCTTGGCAGAAGACTGGACATGGTAACAACAGCATCATGAAGGCATCTTCGCGAGCTTGATGCACTCACTACGAGGCATTTCATGACAAAACAATCATACACCCAGCAACTAGACATGGCATAGAAGCTAGACATAACAAGAATAACAACATAGCATGCACGGATCAACAACAACAAGCTAGGCAAAATTGCTAAACATGTTAGCAATCTGCCAGAAACATTTTATAGCAAAAGTAGAGCAAGATTAAGACATGCTAGAGCACTCTTTAAATGCAAACAGAGGCATGGATCGATATAGCATAACCACATTAACAAAACATCGTTACTGAACATACTCAAAAGAGGCATGGATCTCACTGTAGCAACATGAATACATGGCATAAAACTAACAGCAGACAGACTGAAATTCCATGTCCTGAAATCAGCAACATCATGGAGGCTACTTTGCAATCTTGAAACAAACAATACATGGCATATCATGAAGAATGATTGCACCACAGCAAAGATGGCATGTAGTAGCTCATAATACATGAATACATCATGCTCAAAAGAAAATCACACAAAAAGATGCAAAAATGACAAATAATAGAACATGCTCAAAAGAACATGGCAGAATTCATAGGACATGGCAGAAATAACACCAGGTTGCAATATTTAGAGCTAACAAAAGACATGCTACAGGAAAATATCATGGAAAGAAAAGGCATGGAATGAATATACTAATTGCGTATAACAAAAGTCCCTTACCGTCCATGAGCCAAAAAGGATCAGAAGATATGATGGCACCCATGTAAACATAGCAAATTTCGGTACAGATTTCAGACTTGGCAGAAAACTGGACATGGCAACAACAGCATCATGAAGGCATCTTCGCGAGCTTGATGCACTCACTACGAGGCATTTCATGACAAAACAATCATACACCCAGCAACTAGAGATGGCATAGAAGCTAGACATGGCCAGAACAACAACATAGCATGCACGGATCAACAACAACAAGCTAGGCAAAATTGCTAAACATGTTAGCAATCTGCCAGAAAGATTTTATAGCAAAAGTAGAGCAAGATTAAGACATGCTAGAGCACTCCACAAATGCAAACAGAGGCATGGATCGATAGAGCATAACCATATTAACAAAACATCGTTACTGAAAATACTCAAAAGAGGCATGGATCTCACTGTAGCAACATGAATACATGGCATAAAACTAACAGTAGACAGACTGAAATTCCAAGTCCTGAAATCAGCAACATCATGGAGGCTACTTTGCAAGCTTGAAACAAACAATACATGGCATATCATGATGAATGATTGCACCACAGCAAAGATGGCATGTTGTAGCTCATAATACATGAATGCATCATGCTCAAAAGAAAATCACACAAAAAGATGCAAAAATGACAAATAATAGAACATGCTCAAAAGAACATGGCAGAATTCACAGGACATGGCAGAAATAACACCAGGTTGCAATATTTAGAGCTAACAAACGACATGCTACAGGAAAATATCTTGGAAACAAAAGGCACGGAATGAATATACTAATTGCATATAACAAAAGTCCCTTACTGTCCATGAGCCAAAAAGGATCAGAAGGTATGATGGCACCCATGTAAACATAGCAAATTTCGCTACAGATTTCAGACTTGGCAGAAGACTGGACATGGTAACAACAGCATCATGAAGGCATCTTCGCGAGCTTGATGCACTCACTACGAGGCATATCATGACAAAACAATCATACACCCAGCAACTAGACATGGCATAGAAGCTAGACATGGCAAGAACAACAACATAGCATGCACGGATCAATAACAACAAGCTAGGCAAAATTGCTAAACATGTTAGCAATCTGCCAGAAACATTTTATAGCAAAAGTAGAGCAAGATTAAGACATGCTAGAGCACTCCATAAATGCAAACAGAGGCATGGATCGATAGAGCATAACCACATTAACAAAACATCGTTACTGAACATACTCAAAAGAGGCATGGATCTCACTGTAGCAACATGAATACATGGCATAAAACTAACATCAGACAGACTGAAATTTCAAGTCCTGAAATCAGCAACATCATGGAGGCTACTTTGCAATCTTGAAACAAACAATACATGGCATATCATGAAGAATGATTGCACCACAGCAAAGATGGCATGTTGTAGCTCATAATACATGAATACATCATGCTCAAAAGAAAATCACACAAAAAGATGCAAAAATGACAAATAATAGAACATGCTCAAAAGAACATGGCAGAATTCACATGACATGGCAGAAATAACACCAGGTTGCAATATTTAGAGCTAACAAACGACATGCTACACGAAAATATCATGGAAACAAAAGGCACGGAATGAATATACTAATTGCATATAGCAAAAGTCCCTTACTGTCCATGAGCCAAAAATGATCAGAAGATATGATGGCACCCATGTAAACATAGCAAATTTCGCTACAGATTTCAGACTTGGCAGAAAACTGGAGATGGCAACAATAGCATCATGAAGGCATCTTGGCGAGCTTGATGCACTCACTACGAGGCATTTCATGACAAAACAATCAGACACCCAGCAACTAGACATGGCATAGCACCTAGACATGGCAAGAACAACAACATAGCATGCACGGATCAACAACGACAAGCTAGGAAAAATTGCTAAACATCTTAGCAATCTGCCAGAAACATTTTATAGCAAAAGTAGAGCAAGATTAAGACATGCTAGAGCAGTCCACAAATGCAAACAGAGGCATGGATCGATAGAGCATAACTATATTAACAAAACATCGTTACTGAACATACTCAAAAGAGGCATGGATCTCACTGTAGCAACATGAATACATGGCATAAAACTAACAGCAGACGAAGACTGAAATTCCAAGTCCTGAAATCAGCAATATCATGGAGGCTACTTTGCAAGCTTGAAACAAACAATACATGGCATATCATGAAGAATGATTGCACCACAACAAAGATGGCATGTTGTAGCTCATAATACATGAATACATCATGCTCAAAAGAAAATCACACAAAAAGATGCAAAAATGACAAATAATAGAACATGCTCAAAAGAACATGGCAGAATTCACAGGACATGGCAGAAATAACACCAGGTTGCAATATTTAGAGCTAACAAACGACATGCTACAGGAAAATATCATGGAAACAAAAGGCACGGAATGAATATACTAATTGCATATAACAAAAGTCCCTTACTGTCCATTAGCCAAAAAGGATCAGAAGATATGATGGCACCCATGTAAACATAGCAAATTTCGCTACAGATTTCAGACTTGGCAGAAAACTGGACATGGCAACAATAGCATCATGAAGGCATCTTCGCGAGCTTGATGCACTCACTACGAGGCATTTCATGACAAAACAATCATACACCCAGCAACTAGACATGGCATATAAGCTAGACATGGCAAGAACAACAACGTAACTTGCACGGATCAACAACAACAAGCTAGGCAAAATTGCTAAACATGTTAGCAATCTGCCAGAAACATTTTATAGCAAAAGTAGAGCAAGATTAAGACATGCTAGAGCACTCCATAAATGCAAACAGAGGCATGGATCGATAGAGCATAACCATATTAACAAAACATCGTTACTGAACATACTCAAAAGAGGCATGGATCTCACTGTAGCAACATGAATACATGGCATAAAACCAACAGCAGACAAAGACTGAAATTCCAAGTCCTGAAATCAGCAACATCATGGAGGCTACTTTGCAAGCTTGAAACAAACAATACATGGCATATCATGAAGAATGATTGCACCACAGCAAAGATGGCATGTTGTAGCTCATAATACATGAATACATCATCCTCAAAAGAAAATCACACAAAAAGATGCAAAAAAGACAAATAATAGAACATGCTCAAAAGAACATGGCAGAATTCACAGGACATGGCAGAAATTACACCAGGTTGCAATATTTAGAGCTAACAAACGACAAGCTACAGGAAAATATCATGGAAACAAAAGGCACGGAATGAATATACTAATTGCATATAACAAAAGTCCCTTACTTTCCATTAGCCAAAAAGGATCAGAAGATATGATGGCACCCATGTGAACATAGCAAATTTCGCTACAGATTTCAGACTTAGCAGAAAACTAGACATGGCAACAACAGCATCATGAAGGCATCTTCGCGAGCTTGATGCACTCACTACGAGGCATTTCATGACAAAACAATCATACACCCAGCAACTAGACATGGCATAGAAGCTAGACATGGCAAGAACAACAACATAGCATGCACGGATCAACAACAACAAGCTAGGCAAAATTGCTAAACATGTTAGCAATCTGCCAGAAACATTTTATAGCAAAAGTAGAGCAAGATTAAGACATGCTAGAGCACTCCATAAATGCAAACAGAGGCATGGATCGATAGAGCATAACCATATTAACAAAACATCGTTACTGAACATACTCAAAATAGGCATGGATCTCACTGTAGCAACATGAATACATGGCATAAAACTAACAGCAGACGAAGACTGAAATTCCAAGTCCTGAAATCAGCAACATCATGGAGGCTACTTTGCAAGCTTGAAACAAACAATACATGGCATATCATGAAGAATGATTGCACCACAGCAAAGATGGCATGTTGTAGCTCATAATACATGAATGCATCATGCTCAAAAGAAAATCACACAAAAAGATGCAAAAATGACAAATAATAGAACATGCTCAAAAGAACATGCTCAAAAGAACATGGCAGAATTCACAGGACATGGCAGAAATAACACCAGGTTGCAATATTTAGAGCTAACAAACGACATGCTACAGGAAAATATCATGGAAACAAAAGGCACGGAATGAATATACTAATTGCATATAACAAAAGTCCCTTACTGTCCATGAGCCAAAAAGGATCAGAAGATATGATGGCACCCATGTAAACATAGCAAATTTCGCTACAGATTTCAGACTTGGCAGAAAACTGGACATGGCAACAATAGCATCATGAAGGCATCTTCGCGAGCTTGATGCACTCACTACGAGGCATTTCATGACAAAACAATCATACACCCAGCAACTAGACATGGCATATAAGCTAGACATGGCAAGAACAACAACATAGCTTCCACGGATCAACAACAACAAGCTAGGCAAAATTGCTAAACATGTTAGCAATCTGCCAGAAACATTTAATAGCAAAAGTAGAGCAAGATTAAGACATGCTAGAGCACTCCATAAATGCAAACAGAGGCATGGATCGATAGAGCATAACCATATTAACAAAACATCGTTACTGAACATACTCAAAAGAGGCATGGATCTCACTGTAGCAACATGAATACATGGCATAAAACCAACAGCAGACAAAGACTGAAATTGCAAGTCCTGAAATCAGCAACATCATGGAGGCTACTTTGCAAGCTTGAAACAAACAATACAAGGCATATCATGAAGAATGATTGCACCACAGCAAAGATGGCATGTTGTAGCTCATAATACATGAATACATCATGCTCAAAAGAAAATCACACAAAAAGATGCAAAAAAGACAAATAATAGAACATGCTCAAAAGAACATGGCAGAATTCACAGGACATGGCAGAAATTACACCAGGTTGCTATATTTAGAGCTAACAAACGACATGCTACAGGAAAATATCATGGAACAAAAGGCACGGAATGAATATACTAATTGCATATAACAGAAGTCCCTTACTTTCCATGAGCCAAAAAGGATCAGAAGATATGATGGCACCCATGTAAACATAGCAAATTTCGCTACAGATTTCAGACTTAGCAGAAAACTGGACATGGCAACAACAGCATCATGAAGGCATCTTCGTGAGCTTGATGCACTCACTACGAGGCATTTCATGACAAAACAATCATACACCCAGCAACTAGACATGGCATAGAAGCTAGACATGGCAAGAACAAAAACATAGCATGCACGGATCAACAACAACAAGCTAGGCAAAATTGCGAAACATGTTAGCAATCTGCCAGAAACATTTTATAGCAAAAGTAGAGCAAGATTAAGACATGCTAGAGCACTCCATAAATGCAAACAGAGGCATGGATCGATAGAGCATAACCATATTAACAAAACATCGTTACTCAACATACTCAAAATAGGCATGGATCTCACTTTAGCAACATGAATACATGGCATAAAACTAACAGCAGACGAAGACTGAAATTCCAAGTCCTGAAATCAGCAACATCATGGAGGCTACTTTGCAAGCTTGAAACAAACGATACATGGCATATCATGAAGAATGATTGCACCACAGCAAAGATAGCATGTTGTAGCTCATAATACATGAATACATCATGCTCAAAAGAAAATCACACAAAAAGATGCAAAAATGACAAATAATAGAACATGCTCAAAAGAACATGCTCAAAAGAACATGGCAGAAGTCACAGGACATGGCAGAAATAACACCAGGATGCAATATTTAGAGCTAACAAACGACATGCTACAGGAAAATATCATGGAAACAAAAGGCATGGAATGAATATACTAATTGCATATAACAAAAGTCCCTTACTGTCCATGAGCCAAAAAGGATCAGAAGATATGATGGCACCCATGTAAACATAGCAAATTTCACTACAGATTTCAGACTTGGCAGAAAACTGGACATGGCAACAATAGCATCATGAAGGCATCTTCGCGAGCTTGATGCACTCACTACGAGGCATTTCATGACAAAACAATCATACACCCAGCAACTAGACATGGCATATAAGCTAGACATGGCAAGAACAACAACATAGCTTCCACGGATCAACAACAACAAGCTAGGCAAAATTGCTAAACATGTTAGCAATCTGCCAGAAACATTTAATAGCAAAAGTAGAGCAAGATTAAAACATGCTAGAGCACTCCATAAATACAAACAGAGGCATGGATCGATAGAGCATAACCATATTAACAAAACATCGTTACTGAACATACTCAAAATAGGCATGGATCTCACTGTAGCAACATGAATACATGGCATAAAACCAACAGCAGACAAAGACTGAAATTCCAAGTCCTGAAATCAGCAACATCATGGAGGCTACTTTGCAAGCTTGAAACAAACAATACATGGCATATCATGAAGAATGATTGCACCACAACAAAGATGGCATGTTGTAGCTCATAATACATGAATACATCATGCTCAAAAGAAAATCACACAAAAAGATGCAAAAAAGACAAATAATAGAACATGCTCAAAAGAACATGGCAGAATTCACAGGACATGGCAGAAATTACACCAGGTTGCAATATTTAGAGCTAACAAACGACATGCTACAGGAAAATATCATGGAACAAAAGGCACGGAATGAATATACTAATTGCATATAACAAAAGTCCCTTACTTTCCATGAGCCAAAAAGGATCAGAAGATATGATGGCACCCATGTAAACATAGCAAATTTCGCTACAGATTTCAGACTTAGCAGAAAACTAGACATGGCAACAACAGCATCATGAAGGCATCTTCGCGAGCTTGATGCACTCACTACGAGGCATTTCATGACAAAACAATCATACACCCAGCAACTAGACATGGCATAGAAGCTAGACATGGCAAGAACAAGAACATAGCATGCACGGATCAACAACAACAAGCTAGGCAAAATTGCTAAACATGTTAGCAATCTGCCAGAAACATTTTATAGCAAAAGTAGAGCAAGATTAAGACATGCTAGAGCACTCCATAAATGCAAACAGAGGCATGGATCGATAGAGCATAACCATATTAACAAAACATCGTTACTGAACATACTCAAAAGAGGCATGGATCTCACTGTAGCAACATGAATACATGGCATAAAACTAACAGCAGACGAAGACTGAAATTCCAAGTCCTGAAATCAGCAACATCATGGAGGCTACTTTGCAAGCTTGAAACAAACAATACATGGCATATCATGAAGAATGATTGCACCACAGCAAAGATGGCATGTTGTAGCTCATAATACATGAATACATCATGCTCAAAACAAAATCACACAAAAAGATGCAAAAATGACAAATAATAGAACATGCTCAAAAGAACATGCTCAAAAGAACATGGCAGAATTCACAGGACATTGCAGAAATAACACCAGGTTGCAATATTTAGAGCTAACAAACGACATGCTACAGGAAAATATCATGGAAACAAAAGGCACGGAATGAATATACTAATTGCATATAACAAAAGTCCCTTACTGTCCATGAGCCAAAAAGGATCAGAAGATATGATGGCACCCATGTAAACATAGCAAATTTCGCTACAGATTTCAGACTTGGCAGAAAACTGGACATGGCAACAATAGCATCATGAAGGCATCTTCGCGAGCTTGATGCACTCACTACGAGGCATTTCATGACAAAACAATCATACACCCAGCAACTAGGCATGGCATATAAGCTAGACATGGCAAGAACAACAACATAGCTTCCACGGATCAACAACAACAAGCTAGGCAAAATTGCTAAACATGTTAGCAATCTGCCAGAAACATTTAATAGCAAAAGTAGAGCAAGATTAAAACATGCTAGAGCACTCCATAAATACAAACAGAGGCATGGATCGATAGAGCATAACCATATTAACAAAACATCGTTACTAAACATACTCAAAATAGGCATGGATCTCACTGTAGCAACATGAATACATGGCATAAAACCAACAGCAGACAAAGACTGAAATTCCAAGTCCTGAAATCAGCAACATCATGGAGGCTACTTTGCAAGCTTGAAACAAACAATACATGGCATATCATGAAGAATGATTGCACCACAGCAAAGATGGCATGTTGTAGCTCATAATACATGAATACATCATGCTCAAAACAAAATCACACAAAAAGATGCAAAAATGACAAATAATAGAACATGCTCAAAAGAACATGCTCAAAAGAACATGGCAGAATTCACAGGACATTGCAGAAATAACACCAAGTTGCAATATTTAGAGCTAACAAACGACATGCTACAGGAAAATATCATGGAAACAAAAGGCACGGAATGAATATACTAATTGCATATAACAAAAGTCCCTTACTGTCCATGAGCCAAAAAGGATCAGAAGATATGATGGCACCCATGTAAACATAGCAAATTTCGCTACAGATTTCAGACTTGGCAGAAAACTGGACATGGCAACAATAGCATCATGAAGGCATCTTCGCGAGCTTGATGCACTCACTACGAGGCATTTCATGACAAAACAATCATACACCCAGCAACTAGGCATGGCATATAAGCTAGACATGGCAAGAACAACAACATAGCTTCCACGGATCAACAACAACAAGCTAGGCAAAATTGCTAAACATGTTAGCAATCTGCCAGAAACATTTAATAGCAAAAGTAGAGCAAGATTAAAACATGCTAGAGCACTCCATAAATACAAACAGAGGCATGGATCGATAGAGCATAACCATATTAACAAAACATCGTTACTAAACATACTCAAAATAGGCATGGATCTCACTGTAGCAACATGAATACATGGCATAAAACCAACAGCAGACAAAGACTGAAATTCCAAGTCCTGAAATCAGCAACATCATGGAGGCTACTTTGCAAGCTTGAAACAAACAATACATGGCATATCATGAAGAATGATTGCACCACAACAAAGATGGCATGTTGTAGCTCATAATACATGAATACATCATGCTCAAAAGAAAATCACACAAAAAGATGCAAAAAAGACAAATAATAGAACATGCTCAAAAGAACATGGCAGAATTCACAGGACATGGCAGAAATTACACCAGGTTGCAATATTTAGAGCTAACAAACGACATGCTACAGGAAAATATCATGGAACAAAAGGCACGGAATGAATATACTAATTGCATATAACAAAAGTCCCTTACTTTCCATGAGCCAAAAAGGATCAGAAGATATGATGGCACCCATGTAAACATAGCAAATTTCGCTACAGATTTCAGACTTAGCAGAAAACTAGACATGGCAACAACAGCATCATGAAGGCATCTTCGCGAGCTTGATGCACTCACTACGAGGCATTTCATGACAAAACAATCATACACCCAGCAACTAGACATGGCATAGAAGCTAGACATGGCAAGAACAAGAACATAGCATGCACGGATCAACAACAACAAGCTAGGCAAAATTGCTAAACATGTTAGCAATCTGCCAGAAACATTTTATAGGAAAAGTAGAGCAAGATTAAGACATGCTAGAGCACTCCATAAATGCAAACAGAGGCATGGATCGATAGAGCATAACCATATTAACAAAACATCGTTACTGAACATACTCAAAAGAGGCATGGATCTCACTGTAGCAACATGAATACATGGCATAAAACTAACAGCAGACGAAGACTGAAATTCCAAGTCCTGAAATCAGCAACATCATGGAGGCTACTTTGCAAGCTTGAAACAAACAATACATGGCATATCATGAAGAATGATTGCACCACAGCAAAGATGGCATGTTGTAGCTCATAATACATGAATACATCATGCTCAAAAGAAAATCACACAAAAAGATGCAAAAATGACAAATAATAGAACATGCTCAAAAGAACATGCTCAAAAGAACATGGCAGAATTCACAGGACATTGCAGAAATAACACCAGGTTGCAATATTTAGAGCTAACAAACGACATGCTACAGGAAAATATCATGGAAACAAAAGGCACGGAATGAATATACTAATTGCATATAACAAAAGTCCCTTACTGTCCATGAGCCAAAAAGGATCAGAAGATATGATGGCACCCATGTAAACATAGCAAATTTCGCTACAGATTTCAGACTTGGCAGAAAACTGGACATGGCAACAATTGCATCATGAAGGCATCTTCGCGAGCTTGATGCACTCACTACGAGGCATTTCATGACAAAACAATCATACACCCAGCAACTAGACATGGCATATAAGCTAGACATGGCAAGAACAACAACATAGCTTGCACGGATCAACAACAACAAGCTAGGCAAAATTGCTAAACATGTTAGCAATCTGCCAGAAACATTTTATAGCAAAAGTAGAGCAAGATTAAGACATGCTAGAGCACTCCATAAATGCAAACAGAGGCATGGATCGATAGAGCATAACCATATTAACAAAACATCGTTACTGAACATACTCAAAAGAGGCATGGATCTCACTGTAGCAACATGAATACATGGCATAAAACCAACAGCAGACAGACTGAAATTCCAAGTCCTGAAATCAGCAACATCATGGAGGCTACTTTGCAAGCTTGAAACAAACAATACATGGCATATCATGAAGAATGATTGCACCACAGCAAAGATGGCATGTTGTAGCTCATAATACATGAATACATCATGCTCAAAAGAAAATCACACAAAAAGATGCAAAAATGACAAATAATAGAACATGCTCAAAAGAACATGGCAGAAGTCACAGGACATGGCAGAAATTACACCAGGTTGCAATATTTAGAGCTAACAAACGACATGCTACAAGAAAATATCATGGAAACAAAAGGCACGGAATGAATATACTAATTTTATATAACAAAAGTCCCTTAGTTTCCATGAGCCAAAAAGGATCAGAAGATATGATGGCACCCATGTAAACATAGCAAATTTCGCTACAGATTTCAGACTTAGCAGAAAACTAGACATGGCAACAACAGCATCATGAAGGCATCTTCGCGAGCTTGATGCACTCACTACGAGGCATTTCATGACAAAACAATCATACACCCAGCAACTAGACATGGCATAGAAGCTAGACATGGCAAGAACAACAACATAGCATGCACGGATCAACAACAACAAGCTAGGCAAAATTGCTAAACATGTTAGCAATCTGCCAGAAACATTTTATAGCAAAAGTAGAGCAAGATTAAGACATGCTAGAGCACTCCATAAATGCAAACAGAGGCATGGATCGATAGAGCATAACCATATTAACAAAACATCGTTACTGAACATACTCAAAAGAGGCATGGATCTCACTGTAGCAACATGAATACATGGCATAAAACTAACAGCAGACGAAGACTGAAATTCCAAGTCCTGAAATCAGCAACATCATGGAGGCTGCTTTGCAAGTTTGAAACAAACAATACATGGCATATCATGAAGAATGATTGCACCACAGCAAAGATGGCATGTTGTAGCTCATAATACATGAATACATCATGCTCAAAAGAAAATCACACAAAAAGATGCAAAAATGACAAATAATAGAACATGCTCAAAAGAACATGGCAGAATTCACAGGACATGCCAGAAATAACACCAGGTTGCAATATTTGGAGCTAACAAACGACATGCTACAGGAAAATATCATGGAAACAAAAGTCACGGAATGAATATACTAATTGCATATAACAAAAGTCCCTTACTGTCCATGAGCCAAAAAGGATCAGAAGATATGATGGCACCCATGTAAACATAGCAAATTTCGCTACAGATTTCAGACTTGGCAGAAAACTGGACATGGCAACAATAGCATCATGAAGGCATCTTCGCGAGCTTGATGCACTCACTACGAGGCATTTCATGACAAAACAATCATACACCCAGCAACTAGACATGGCATATAAGCTAGACATGGCAAGAACAACAACATAGCATGCACGGATCAACAACAACAAGCTAGGCAAAATTGCTAAACATGTTAGCAATCTGCCAGAAACATTTTATAGCAAAAGTAAAGCAAGATTAAGACATGCTACAGCACTCCATAAATGCAAACAGAGGCATGGATCGATAGAGCATAACCATATTAACAAAACATCGTTACTGAACATACTCAAAAGAGGCATGGATCTCACTGTAGCAACATGAATACATGGCATAAAACCAACAGCAGACAAAGACTGAAATTCCAAGTCTTGAAATCAGCAACATCATGGAGGCTACTTTGCAAGCTTAAAACAAACAATACATGGCATATCATGAAGAATGATTGCACCAAAGCAAAGATGGCATGTTGTAGCTCATAATACATGAATACATCATGCTCAAAAGAAAATCACACAAAAAGATGCAAAAAAGACAAATAATAGAACATGCTCAAAAGAACATGGCAGAATTCACAGGACAAGGCAGAAATAACACCAGGTTGCAATATTTAGAGCTAACAAACGACATGCTACAGGAAAATATCATGGAAACAAAAGGCACGGAATGAATACACTAATTGCATATAACAAAAGTCCCTTACTGTCCATGAGCCAAAAAGGATCAGAAGATATGATGGCACCCATTTAAACATAGCAAATTTCGCTACAGATTTCAGACTTGGTAGAAAACTGGACATGGCAACAACAGCATCATGAAGGCATCTTCGCGACCTTGATGCACTCACTACGAGGCATTTCATGACAAAACAATCATACACCCAGCAACTAGACATGGCACAGAAGCTAGACATGGCAAGAACAACAACATAGCATGCACGGATCAACAACAACAAGCTAGGCAAAATTGCTAAACATGTTAGCAATCTGCCAGAAACATTTTATAGCAAAAGTAGAGCAAGATTAAGACATGCTAGAGCACTCCATAAATGCAAACAGAGGCATGGATCGATAGAGCATAACCATATTAACAAAACATCATTACTGAACATACTCAAAAGAGGCATGGATCTCACTGTAGCAACATGAATACATGGCATAAAACCAACAGCAGACAGACTGAAATTCCAAGTCCTGAAATCAGCAACATCATGGAGGCTACTTTGCAAGCTTGAAACAAACAATACATGGCATATCATGAACAATGATTGCACCACAGCAAAGATGGCATGTTGTAGCTCAGAATACATGAATACATCATGCTCAAAAGAAAATCACACAAAAAGATGCAAAAATGACAAATAATAGAACATGCTCAAAAGAACATGGCATAATTCACAGGACATGGTAGAAATAACACCAGGTTGTAATATTTAGAGCTAACAAACGACATGCTACAGGAAAATATCATGGAAACAAAAGGCACGGAATGAATATACTAATTGCATATAACAAAAGTCCCTTACTGTCCATGAGCCAAAAAGGATCAGAAGATATGATGGCACCCATTTAAACATAGCAAATTTCGCTACAGATTTCAGACTTGGTAGAAAACTGGACATGGCAACAACAGCATCATGAAGGCATCTTCGCGACCTTGATGCACTCACTACGAGGCATTTCATGACAAAACAATCATACACCCAGCAACTAGACCTGGCACAGAAGCTAGACATGGCAAGAACAACAACATAGTATGCATGAATCAACAACAACAAGCTAGGAAAAATTGCTAAACATGTTAGCAATCTGCCAGAAACATTTTATAGCAAAAGTAGAGCAAGATTAAGACATGCTAGAGCACTCCATAAATGCAAACAGAGGCATGGATGGATAGAGCATAACCATATTAACAAAACATCATTACTGAACATACTCAAAAGAGGCATGGATCTCACTGTAGCAACATGAATACATGGCATAAAACCAACAGCAGACAGACTGAAATTCCAAGTCCTGAAATCAGCAACATCATGAAGGCTACTTTGCAAGCTTGAAACAAACGATACATGGCATATCATGAACAATGATTGCACCACAGCAAAGATGGCATGTTGTAGCTCAGAATACATGAATACATCATGCTCAAAAGAAAATCACACAAAAAGATGCAAAAATGACAAATAATAGAACATGCTCAAAAGAACATGGCAGAATTCACAGGACATGGTAGAAATAACACCAGGTTGTAATATTTAGAGCTAACAAACGACATGCTACAGGAAAATATCATGGAAACAAAAGGCACGGAATGAATATACTAATTGCATATAACAAAAGTCCCTTACTGTCCATGAGCCAAAAAGGATCAGAAGATATGATGGCACCCATTTAAACATAGCAAATTTCGCTACAGATTTCAGACTTGGTAGAAAACTGGACATGGCAACAACAGCATCATGAAGGCATCTTCGCGAGCTTGATGCACTCACTACGAGGCATTTCATGACAAAACAATCATACACCCAGCAACTAGACATGGCATAGAAGCTAGACATGGCAAGAACAACAACATAGCATGCACGGATCAACAACAACAAGCTAGGCAAAATTTCTAAACATGTTAGCAATCTGCCAGAAACATTTTATAGCAAAAGTAGAGCAAGATTAAGACATGCTAGAGCACTCCATAAATGCAAACAGAGGCATGGATCGATAGAGCATAACCATATTAACAAAACATCGTTACTGAACATACTCAAAAGAGGCATGGATCTCACTGTAGAACCATGAATACATGGCATAAAACCAACAGCAGACAAAGACTGAAATTCCAATTCCTGAAATCAGCAACATCATGGAGGCTACTTTGCAAGCTTGAAACAAACAATACATGGCATATCATGAAGAATGATTGCACCACAGCAAAGATGGCATGTTGTAGCTCAGAATACATGAATACATCATGCTCAAAAGAAAATCACACAAAAAGATGCAAAAATGACAAATAATAGAACATGCTCAAAAGAACATGGCAGAATTCACAGGACATGGTAGAAATAACACCAGGTTGTAATATTTAGAGCTAACAAACGACATGCTACAGGAAAATATCATGGAAACAAAAGGCACGGAATGAATATACTAATTGCATATAACAAAAGTCCCTTACTGTCCATGAGCCAAAAAGGATCAGAAGATATGATGGCACCCATTTAAACATAGCAAATTTCGCTACAGATTTCAGACTTGGTAGAAAACTGGACATGGCAACAACAGCATCATGAAGGCATCTTCGCGACCTTGATGCACTCACTACGAGGCATTTCATGACAAAACAATCATACACCCAGCAACTAGACATGGCACAGAAGCTAGACATGGCAAGAACAACAACATAGCATGCACGGATCAACAACAACAAGCTAGGCAAAATTGCTAAACATGTTAGCAATCTGCCAGAAACATTTTATAGCAAAAGTAGAGCAAGATTAAGACATGCTAGAGCACTCCATAAATGCAAACAGAGGCATGGATGGATAGAGCATAACCATATTAACAAAACATCATTACTGAACATACTCAAAAGAGGCATGGATCTCACTGTAGCAACATGAATACATGGCATAAAACCAACAGCAGACAGACTGAAATTCCAAGTCCTGAAATCAGCAACATCATGAAGGCTACTTTGCAAGCTTGAAACAAACAATACATGGCATATCATGAACAATGATTGCACCACAGCAAAGATGGCATGTTGTAGCTCAGAATACATGAATACATCATGCTCAAAAGAAAATCACACAAAAAGATGCAAAAATGACAAATAATAGAACATGCTCAAAAGAACATGGCAGAATTCACAGGACATGGTAGAAATAACACCAGGTTGTAATATTTAGAGCTAGCAAACGACATGCTACAGGAAAATATCATGGAAACAAAAGGCACGGAATGAATATACTAATTGCATATAACAAAAGTCCCTTACTGTCCATGAGCCAAAAAGGATCAGAAGATATGATGGCACCCATGTAAACATAGCAAATTTCGCTACAGATTTCAGACTTGGTAGAAAACTGGACATGGCAACAACAGCATCATGAAGGCATCTTCGCGAGCTTGATGCACTCACTACGAGGCATTTCATGACAAAACAATCATACACCCAGCAACTAGACATGGCATAGAAGCTAGACATGGCAAGAACAACAACATAGCATGCACGGATCAACAACAACAAGCTAGGCAAAATTTCTAAACATGTTAGCAATCTGCCAGAAACATTTTATAGCAAAAGTAGAGCAAGATTAAGACATGCTAGAGCACTCCATAAATGCAAACAGAGGCATGGATCGATAGAGCATAACCATATTAACAAAACATCGTTACTGAACATACTCAAAAGAGGCATGGATCTCACTATAGAACCATGAATACATGGCATAAAACCAACAGCAGACAAAGACTGAAATTCCAATTCCTGAAATCAGCAACATCATGGAGGCTACTTTGCAAGCTTGAAACAAACAATACATGGCATATCATGAAGAATGATTGCACCACAGCAAAGATGGCATGTTGTAGCTCAGAATACATGAATACATCATGCTCAAAAGAAAATCACACAAAAAGATGCAAAAATGACAAATAATAGAACATGCTCAAAAGAACATGGCAGAATTCACAGGACATGGTAGAAATAACACCAGGTTGTAATATTTAGAGCTAACAAACGACATGCTACAGGAAAATATCATGGAAACAAAAGGCACGGAATGAATATACTTATTGCATATAACAAAAGTCCCTTACTGTCCATGAGCCAAAAAGGATCAGAAGATATGATGGCACCCATTTAAACATAGCAAATTTCGCTACAGATTTCAGACTTGGTAGAAAACTGGACATGGCAACAACAGCATCATGAAGGCATCTTCGCGACCTTGATGCACTCACTACGAGGCATTTCATGACAAAACAATCATACACCCAGCAACTAGACATGGCACAGAAGCTAGACATGGCAAGAACAACAACATAGCATGCACGGATCAACAACAACAAGCTAGGCAAAATTGCTAAACATGTTAGCAATCTGCCAGAAACATTTTATAGCAAAAGTAGAGCAAGATTAAGACATGCTAGAGCACTCCATAAATGCAAACAGAGGCATGGATGGATAGAGCATAACCATATTAACAAAACATCATTACTGAACATACTCAAAAGAGGCATGGATCTCACTGTAGCAACATGAATACATGGCATAAAACCAACAGCAGACAGACTGAAATTCCAAGTCCTGAAATCAGCAACATCATGAAGGCTACTTTGCAAGCTTGAAACAAACAATACATGGCATATCATGAACAATGATTGCACCACAGCAAAGATGGCATGTTGTAGCTCAGAATACATGAATACATCATGCTCAAAAGAAAATCACACAAAAAGATGCAAAAATGACAAATAATAGAACATGCTCAAAAGAACATGGCAGAATTCACAGGACATGGTAGAAATAACACCAGGTTGTAATATTTAGAGCTAACAAACGACATGCTACAGGAAAATATCATGGAAACAAAAGGCACGGAATGAATATACTAATTGCATATAACAAAAGTCCCTTACTGTCCATGAGCCAAAAAGGATCAGAAGATATGATGGCACCCATTTAAACATAGCAAATTTCGCTACAGATTTCAGACTTGGTAGAAAACTGGACATGGCAACAACAACATCATGAAGGCATCTTCGCGAGCTTGATGCACTCACTACGAGGCATTTCATGACAAAACAATCATACACCCAGCAACTAGACATGGCATAGAAGCTAGACATGGCAAGAACAACAACATAGCATGCACGGATCAACAACAACAAGCTAGGCAAAATTTCTAAACATGTTAGCAATCTGCCAGAAACATTTTATAGCAAAAGTAGAGCAAGATTAAGACATGCTAGAGCACTCCATAAATGCAAACAGAGGCATGGATCGATAGAGCATAACCATATTAACAAAACATCGTTACTGAACATACTCAAAAAAGGCATGGATCTCACTGTAGAACCATGAATACATGGCATAAAACTAACAGCAGACAAAGACTGAAATTCCAATTCCTGAAATCAGCAACATCATGGAGGCTACTTTGCAAGCTTGAAACAAACAATACATGGCATATCATGAAGAATGATTGCACCACAGCAAAGATGTCATGTTGTAGCTCATAATACATGAATACATCATGCTCAAAAGAAAATCACACAAAAATATGCAAAAATGACAAATAATAGAACATGCTCAAAAGAACATGCTCAAAAGAACATGGCAGAATTCACAGGACATGGCAGAAATAACACCAGGTTGCAATATTTAGAGCTAACAAACGACATGCTACAGGAAAATATCATGGAAACAAAAGGCACGGAATGAGTATACTAATTGCATATAACAAAAGTCCCTTACTGTCCATGAGCCAAAAAGGATCAGAAGATATGATGGCACCCATGTAAACATAGCAAATTTCGCTACAGATTTCAGACTTGGCAGAAAACTGGACATGGCAACAACAGCATCATGAAGGCATCTTCGCGACCTTGATGCACTCACTACGAGGCATTTCATGAACAAACAATCATACACCCAGCAACTAGACATGGCATAGAAGCTAGACATGGCAAGTACAACAACATAGCATGCACGGATCAACAACAACAAGCTAGGCAAAATTGCTAAACATGTTAGCAATCTGCCAGAAACATTTTACAGCAAAAGTAGAGCAAGATTAAGACATGCTAGAGCACTCCATAAATGCAAACAGAGGCGTGGATCGATAGAGCATAACCATATTAACAAAACATCGTTACTGAACATACTCAAAAGAGGCATGGGTCTCACTGTAGCAACATGAATACATGGCATAAAACTAACAGCAGACAAAGACTGAAATTCCAAGTCCTGAAATCAGCAACATCATGGAGGCTACTTTGCAAGCTTGAAACAAACAATACATGGCATATCATGAAGAATGATTGCACCACAGCAAAGATGTCATGTTGTAGCTCGTAATACATGAATACATCATGCTCAAAAGAAAATCACACAAAAAGATGCAAAAATGACAAATAATAGAACATGCTCAAAAGAACATGGCAGAATTCACAGGACATGGCAGAAATAACACCAGGTTGCAATATTTAGAGCTAACAAACGACATGCTACAGGAAAATATCATGGAAACAAAAGGCACGGAATGAATATACTAATTGCATATAACAAAAGTCCCTTACTGTCCATGAGCCAAAAAGGATCAGAAGATATGATGGCACCCATGTAAACATAGCAAATTTCGCTACAGATTTCAGACTTGGCAGAAAACTGGACATGGCAACAACAGCATCATGAAGGCATCTTCGCGACCTTGATGCACTCACTACGAGGCATTTCATGACAGAACAATCATACACCCAGCAACTAGACATGGCATAGAAGCTAGACATGGCAAGAACAACAACATAGCATGCACGGATCAACAACAACAAGCTAGGCAAAATTGCTAAACATGTTAGCAATCTGCCAAAAACATTTTATAGCAAAAGTAGAGCAAGATTAAGACATGCTAGAGCACTCCATAAATGCAAACAGAGGCATGGATCGATAGATCATAACCATATTAACAAAACATCGTTACTGAACATACTCAAAAGAGGCATGGATCTCACTGTAGCAACATGAATACATGGCATAAAACTAACAGCAGACAAAGACTGAAATTCCAAGTCCTGAAATCAGCAACATCATGGAGGCTACTTTGCAAGCTTGAAACAAACAATACATGGCATATCATGAAGAATGATTGCACCACAGCAAAGATGGCATGTTGTAGCTCATAATACGTGGATACATCATGCTCAAAAGAAAATCACACGAAAAGATGCAAAAAAGACAAATAATAGAACATGCTCAAAAGAACATGGCAGAATTCACAGGACATGGCAGAAATAACACCAGGTTGCAATATTTAGAGCTAACAAACGACATGCTATAGGAAAATATCATGGAAACAAAAGGCACGGAATGAATATACTAATTGCATATAACAAAAGTCCCTTACTGTCCATGAGCCAAAAAGGATCAGAAGATATGATGGCACCCATGTAAACATAGCAAATTTCACTACAGATTTCAGACTTGGCAGAAAACTGGACATGGCAACAACAGCATCATGAAGGCATCTTCGCGACCTTGATGCACTCACTACGAGGCATTTCATGACAAAACAATCATACACCCAGCAACTAGACATGGCATAGAAGCTAGACATGGCAAGAACAACAACATAGCATGCACGGATCAACAACAACAAGCTAGGCAAAATTGCTAAACATGTTAGCAATCTGCCAGAAACATTTTATAGCAAAAGTAGAGCAAGATTAAGACATGCTAGAGCACTCCATAAATGCAAACAGAGGCATGGATCGATTGAGCATAACCATATTAACAAAACATCGTTACTGAACATACTCAAAAGAGGCATGGGTCTCACTGTAGCAACATGAATACATGGCATAAAACTAACAGCAGACAAAGACTGAAATTCCAAGTCCTGAAATCAGCAACATCATGGAGGCTACTTTGCAAGCTTGAAACAAACAATACATGGCATATCATGAAGAATGATTGCACCACAGCAAAGATGGCATGTTGTAGCTCATAATACATGGATACATCATGCTCAAAAGAAAATCACACAAAAAGATGCAAAAAAGACAAATAATAGAACATGCTCAAAAGAACATGGCAGAATTCACAGGACATGGCAGAAATAACACCAGGTTGCAATATTTAGAGCTAACAAACGACATGCTACAGGAAAATATCATGGAAACAAAAGGCACGGAATGAATATACTAATTGCATATAACAAAAGTCCCTTACTGTCCATGAGCCAAAAAGGATCAGAAGATATGATGGCACCCATGTAAACATAGCAAATTTCGCTACAGATTTCAGACTTGGAAGAAAACTGGACATGGCAACAACAGCATTATGAAGGCATCTTCGCGAGCTTGATGCACTCACTACGAGGCATTTCATGAAAAAACAATCATACACCCAGCAACTAGACATGGCATAGAAGCTAGACATGGCAAGAACAACAACATAGCATGCACGGATCAACAACAACAAGCTAGGCAAAATTGCTAAACATGTTAGCAATCTGCCAGAAACATTTTATAGCAAAAGTAGAGCAAGATTAAGACATGCTAGAGCACTCCATAAATGCAAAAAGAGGCATGGATCGATAGAGCATAACCATATTAACAAAACATCGTTACTGAACATACTCAAAAGAGGCATGGATCTCACTGTAGCAACATGAATACATGGCATAAAACTAACAGCAGACAAAGACTGAAATTCCAAGTCCTGAAATCAGCAACATCATGGAGGCTACTTTGCAAGCTTGAAACAAACAATACATGGCATATCATGAAGAATGATTGCACCACAGCAAAGATGTCATGTTGTAGCTCATAATACATGAATACATCATGCTCAAAAGAAAATCACACAAAAAGATGCAAAAATGACAAATAATAGAACATGCTCAAAAGAACATGCTCAAAAGAACATGGCAGAATTCACAGGACATGGCAGAAATAACACCATGTTGCAATATTTAGAGCTAACAAAGGACATGCTACAGGAAAATATCATGGAAACAAAAGGCACGGAATGAATATACTAATTGCATATAACAAAAGTCTCTTACTGTCCATGAGCCAAAAAGGATCAGAAGATATGATGGCACCCATGTAAACATAGCAAATTTCGCTACAGATTTCAGACTTGGCAGAAAACTGGACATGGCAACAACAGCATCATGAAGGCATCTTCGCGAGCTTGATGCACTCACTACGAGGCATTTCATGACAAAACAATCATACTCCCAGCAACTAGACATGGCATAGAAGCTAGACATGGCAAGAACAACAACATAGCATGCACGGATCAACAACAACAAGCTAGGCAAAATTGCTAAACATGTTAGCAATCTGCCAGAAACATTTTATAGCAAAAGTAGAGCGAGATTAAGACATGCTAGAGCACTCCATAAATGCAAACAGAGGCATGGATCGACAGAGCATAACCATATTAACAAAACATCGTTACTGAACATACTCAAAAGAGGCATGGATCTCACTGTAGCAACATGAATACATGGCATAAAACTAACAGCAGAGAAAGACTGAAATTCCAAGTCCTGAAATGAGCAACATCATGGAGGCTACTTTGCGAGCTTGAAGCAAAAAATACATGGCATATCATGAAGAATGATTGCACCACAGCAAAGATGGCATGCTGTAGCTCATAATACATGAATACATCATGCTCAAAAGAAAATCACACAAAAAGATGCAAAAAGATAAATAATAGAACATGCTCAAAAGAACATGGCAGAATTCACAGGACATGGCAGAAATAACACCAGGTTGCAATATTTAGAGCTAACAAACGACATGCTACAGGAAAATATCATGGAAACAAAAGGCACGGAATGAATATACTAATTGCATATAACAAAAGTCCCTTACAGTCCATGAGCCAAAAAGGATCAGAAGATATGATGGCACCCATGTAAACATAGCAAATTTCGCTACAGATTTCAGACTTGGCAGAAAACTGGGCGTGGCAACAACAGCATCATGAAGGCATCTTCGCGAGCTTGATGCACTCACTACGAGGCATTTCATAACAAAACAATCATACACCCAGCAACTAGACATGGCATAGAAGCTAGACATGGCAAGAACAACAACATAGCATGCACGGATCAACAACAACAAGCTAGGCAAAATTGCTAAACATGTTAGCAATCTGCCAGAAACATTTTATAGCAAAAGTAGAGCAATATTAAGACATGCTAGAGCACTCCATAAATGCAAACAGAGGCATGCATCGATAGAGCATAACCATATTAACAAAACATCGTTACTGAACATACTCAAAAGAGGCATGGATCTCACTGTAGCAACATGAATACGTGGCATAAAACTAACAGCAGACAGACTGAAATTCCAAGTCCTGAAATCAGCAACATCATGGAGGCTACTTTGCAAGCTTGAAACAAACAATAAATGGCATATCATGAAGAATGATTGCACCACAGCAAAGACGGCATGCTGTAGCTCATAATACATGAATACATCATGCTCAAAAGAAAATCACACAAAAAGATGCAAAAAAGACAAATAATAGAACATGCTCAAAAGAACATGGCAGAATTCACAGGACATGGCAGAAATAACACCAGGTTGCAATATTTAGAGCTAACAAACGACATGCTACAGGAAAATATCATGGAAACAAAAGGCACGGAATGAATATACTAATTGCATATAACAAAAGTCCCTTACTGTCCATGAGCCAAAAAGGATCAGAAGATATGATGGCACCCATGTAAACATAGCAAATTTCGCTACAGATTTCAGACTTGGCAGAAAACTGGGCATGGCAACAACAGCATCATGAAGGCATCTTCGCGAGCTTGATGCACTCACTACGAGGCATTTCATGACAAAACAATCATACACCCAGCAACTAGACATGGCATAGAAGCTAGACATGGCAAGAACAACAACATAGCATGCACGGATTAACAACAACAAGCTAGGCAAAATTGCTAAACATGTTAGCAATCTGCCAGAAACATTTTATAGCAAAAGTAGAGCAATATTAAGTCATGCTAGAGCACTCCATAAATGCAAACAGAGGCATGCATCGATAGAGCATAACCATATTAACAAAACATCGTTACTGAACATACTCAAAAGAGGCATGGATCTCACTGTAGCAACATGAATACATGGCATAAAACTAACAGCAGACAGACTGAAATTCCAAGTCCTGAAATCAGCAACATCATGGAGGCTACTTCGCAAGCTTGAAACAAACAATACATGGCATATCATGAAGAATGATTGCACCACAGCAAAGATGGCATGTTGTAGCTCAGAATACATGAATACATCATGCTCAAAAGAAAATCACACAAAAAGATGCAAAAAAGAAAAATAATAGAACATGCTCAAAAGAACATGGCAGAATTCATAGGACATGGCAGAAATAACACCAGGTTGCAATATTTAGAGCTAACAAAGGACATGCTACAGGAAAATATCATGGAAACAAAAGGCACGGAATGAATATACTAATTGCATATAACAAAAGTCCCTTACTGTCCATGAGCCAAAAAGGATCAGAAGATATGATGGCACCCATGTAAACATAGCAAATTTCGCTACAGATTTCAGACTTGGCACAAAACTGGACATGGCAACAACAGCATCATGAAGGCATCTTCGCGAGCTTGATGCACTCACTACGAGGCATTTCATGACAAAACAATCATACTCCCAGCAACTAGACATGGCATAGAAGCTAGACATGGCAAGAACAACAACATAGCATGCACGGATCAACAACAACAAGCTAGGCAAAATTGCTAAACATGTTAGCAATCTGCCAGAAACATTTTATAGCAAAAGTAGAGCAAGATTAAGACATGCTAGAGCACTCCATAAATGCAAACAAAGGCATGGATCGACAGAGCATAACCATATTAACAAAACATCGTTACTGAACATACTCAAAAGAGGCATGGATCTCACTGTAGCAACATGAATACATGGCATAAAACTAACAGCCGACAAAGACTGAAATTTCAAGTCCTGAAATCAGCAACATCATGGAGGCTACTTTGCAAGCTTGAAGCAAAAAATACATGGCATATCATGAAGAATGATTGCACCACAGCAAAGATGGCATGTTGTAGCTCATAATACATGAATACATCATGCTCAAAAGAAAATCACACAAAAAGATGCAAAAAAGATAAATAATAGAACATGCTCAAAAGAACATGGCAGAATTCACAGGACATGGCAGAAATAACACCAGGTTGCAATATTTAGAGCTAACAAACGACATGCTACAGGAAAATATCATGGAAACAAAAGGCACGGAATGAATATACTAATTGCATATAACAAAAGTCCCTTACTGTCCATGAGCCAAAAAGGATCAGAAGATATGATGGCACCCATGTAAACATAGCAAATTTCGCTACAGATTTCAGACTTGGCAGAAAACTGGGCATGGAAACAACAGCATCATGAAGGCATCTTCGCGAGCTTGATGCACTCACTACGAGGCATTTCATGACAAAACAATCATACACCCAGCAACTAGACATGGCATAGAAGCTAGACATGGCAAGAACAACAACATAGCATGCATGGATCGACAACAACAAGCTAGGCAAAATTGCTAAACATGTTAGCAATCTGCCAGAAACATTTTATAGCAAAAGTAGAGCAAGATTAAGACATGCTAGAGCACTCCATAAATGCAAACAGAGGCATGGATCGATAGAGCATAACCATATTAACAAAACATCGTTACTGAACATACTCAAAAGAGGCACGGATCTCACTGTAGCAACATGAATACATGGCATAAAACTAACAGCAGACAGACTGAAATTCCAAGTCCTGAAATCAGCAACATCATGGAGGCTACTTTGCAAGCTTGAAACAAACAATACATGGCATATCATGAAGAATGATTGCACCACAGCAAAGATGGCATGTTGTAGCTCAGAATACATGAATACATCATGCTCAAAAGAAAATCACACAAAAAGATGCAAAAAAGACAAATAATAGAACATGCTCAAAAGAACATGGCAGAATTCACAGGACATGGCAGAAATAACACCAGGTTGCAATATTTAGAGCTAACAAACGACATGCTACAGGAAAATATCATGGAAACAAAAGGCATGGAATGAATATACTAATTGCATATAACAAAAGTCCCTTACTGTCCATGAGCCAAAAAGGATCAGAAGATATGATGGCACCCATGTAAACATAGCAAATTTCGCTACAGATTTCAGACTTGGCAGAAAACTGGACATGGCAACAACAGCATCATGAAGGCATCTTCGCGAGCTTGATGCACTCACTACAAGGCATTTCATGACAAAACAATCATACACCCAGCAACTAGACATGGCATAGAAGCTAGGCATGGCAAGAACAACAACATAGCATGCACGGATCAACAACAACAAGCTAGGCAAAAATGCTAAACATGTTAGCAATCTGCCAGAAACATTTTATAGCAAAAGTAGAGCAAGATTAAGACATGCTAGAGCAATCCATAAATGCAAACATAGGCATGGATGGATAGAGCATAACCATATTAACAAAATATCGTTACTGAACATACTCAAAAGAGGCATGGATCTCACTGTAGCAACATGAATACATGGCATAAAACTAACAGCAGACAAAGACTGAAATTCCAAGTCCTGAAATCAGCAACATCATGGAGGCTACTTTGCAAGCTTGAAGCAAACAATACATGGCATATCATGAAGAATGATTGCACCACAGCAAAGATGGCATGTTGTAGCTCATAATACGTGAATACATCATGCTCAAAAGAAAATCACACAAAAAGATGCAAAAAAGACAAATAATAGAACATGCTCAAAAGAACATGGCAGAATTCATAGGACATGGCAGAAATAACACCAGGTTGCAATATTTAGAGCTAACAAAGGACATGCTACAGGAAAATATCATGGAAACAAAAGGCTCGGAATGAATATACTAATTGCATATAACAAAAGTCCCTTCCTGTCCATGAACCAAAAAGGATCAGAAGATATGATGGCACCCATGTAAACATAGCAAATTTCGCTACAGATTTCAGACTTGGCAGAAAACTGGACATGGCAACAACAGCATCATGAAGGCATCTTCGCGAGCTTGATGCACTCACTACGAGGCATTTCATGACAAAACAATCATACTCCCAGCAACTATACATGGCATAGAAGCTAGACATGGCAAGAACAACAACATAGCATGCACGGATCAACAACAACAAGCTAGGCAAAATTGCTAAACATGTTAGCAATCTGCCAGAAACATTTTATAGCAAAAGTAGAGCAAGATTAAGACATGCTAGAGCACTCCATAAATGCAAACAAAGGCATGGATCGACAGAGCATAACCATATTAACAAAACATCGTTACTGAACATACTCAAAAGAGGCATGGATCTCACTGTAGCAACATGAATACATGGCATAAAACTAACAGCAGACAAAGACTGAAATTCCAAGTCCTGAAATCAGCAACATCATGGAGGCTACTTTGCAAGCTTGAAGAAAAAAATACATGGCATATCATGAAGAATGATTGCACCACAGCAAAGATGGCATGTTGTAGCTCATAATACATGAATACATCATGCTCAAAAGAAAATCACACAAAAAGATGCAAAAAAGATAAATAATAGAACATGCTCAAAAGAACATGGCAGAATTCACAGGACATGGCAGAAATAACACCAGGTTGCAATATTTAGAGCTAACAAACGACATGCTACAGGAAAATATCATGGAAACAAAAGGCACGGAATGAATATACTAATTGCATATAACAAAAGTCCCTTACTGTCCATGAGCCAAAAAGGATCAGAAGATATGATGGCACCCATGTAAACATAGCAAATTTCGCTACAGATTTCAGACTTGGCAGAAAACTGGGCATGGCAACAACAACATCATGAAGGCATCTTCGCGAGCTTGATGCACTCACTACGAGGCATTTCATGACAAAACAATCATACACCCAGCAACTAGACATGGCATAGAAGCTAGACATGGCAAGAACAACAACATAGCATGCACGGATCAACAACAACAAGCTAGGCAAAATTGCTAAACATGTTAGCAATCTGCCAGAAACATTTTATAGCAAAAGTAGAGCAAGATTAAGACATGCTAGAGCACTCCATAAATGCAAACATAGGCATGGATGGATTGAGCATCACCATATTAACAAAATATCGTTACTGAACATACTCAAAAGAGGCATGGATCTCACTGTAGCAACATGAATACATGGCATAAAACTAACAGCAGACAAAGACTGAAATTCGAAGTCCTGAAATCAGCAACATCATGGAGGCTACTTTGCAAGCTTGAAGCAAACAATACATGGCATATCATGAAGAATGATTGCACCACAGCAAAGATGGCATGTTGTAGCTCATAATACATGAATACATCATGCTCAAAAGAAAATCACACAAAAAGATGCAAAAAAGACAAATAATAGAACATGCTCAAAAGAACATGGCAGAATTCATAGGACATGGCAGAAATAACACCAGGTTGCAATATTTAGAGCTAACAAAGGACATGCTACAGGAAAATATCATGGAAACAAAAGGCTCGGAATGAATATACTAATTGCATATAACAAAAGTCCCTTACTGTCCATGAACCAAAAAGGATCAGAAGATATGATGGCACCCATGTAAACATAGCAAATTTCGCTACAGATTTCAGACTTGGCAGAAAACTGGACATGGCAACAACAGCATCATGAAGGCATCTTCGCGAGCTTGATGCACTCACTACGAGGCATTTCATGACAAAACAATCATACTCCCAGCAACTATACATGGCATAGAAGCTAGACATGGCAAGAACAACAACATAGCATGCACGGATCAACAACAACAAGCTAGGCAAAATTGCTAAACATGTTAGCAATCTGCCAGAAACATTTTATAGCAAAAGTAGAGCAAGATTAAGACATGCTAGAGCACTCCATAAATGCAAACAAAGGCATGGATCGACAGAGCATAACCATATTAACAAAACATCGTTACTGAACATACTCAAAAGAGGCATGGATCTCACTGTAGCAACATGAATACATGGCATAAAACTAACAGCAGACAAAGACTGAAATTCCAAGTCCTGAAATCAGCAACATCATGGAGGCTACTTTGCAAGCTTGAAGCAAAAAATACATGGCATATCATGAAGAATGATTGCACCACAGCAAAGATGGCATGTTGTAGCTCATAATACATGAATACATCATGCTCAAAATAAAATCACACAAAAAGATGCAAAAAAGATAAATAATAGAACATGCTCAAAAGAACATGGCAGAATTCACAGGACATGGCAGAAATAACACCAGGTTGCAATATTTAGAGCTAACAAACGACATGCTACAGGAAAATATCATGGAAACAAAAGGCACGGAATGAATATACTAATTGCATATAACAAAAGTCCCTTACTGTCCATGAGCCAAAAAGGATCAGAAGATATGATGGCACCCATGTAAACATAGCAAATTTCGCTACAGATTTCAGACTTGGCAGAAAACTGAGCATGGCAACAACAGCATCATGAAGGCATCTTCGCGAGCTTGATGCACTCACTACGAGGCATTTCATGACAAAACAATCATACACCCAGCAACTAGACATGGCATAGAAGCTAGACATGGCAAGAACAACAACATAGCATGCATGGATCGACAACAACCTAGGCAAAATTGCTAAACATGTTAGCAATCTGCCTGCAACATTTTATAGCAAAAGTAGAGCAAGATTAAGACATGCTAGAGCACTCCATAAATGCAAACAGAGGCATGGATCGATAGAGCATAACCATATTAACAAAACATCGTTACTGAACATACTCAAAAGAGGCATGGATCTCACTGTAGCAACATGAATACATGGCATAAAACTAACAGCAGACAGACTGAAATTCCAAGTCCTGAAATCAGCAACATCATGGAGGCTACTTTGCAAGCTTGAAACAAACAATACATGGCATATCATGAACAATGATTGCACCACAGCAAAGATGGCATGTTGTAGCTCAGAATACATGAATACATCTTGCTCAAAAGAAAATCACACAAAAAGATGCAAAAAAGACAAATAATAGAACATGCTCAAAAGAACATGGCAGAATTCACAGGACATGGCAGAAATAACACCAGGTTGCAATATTTAGAGCTAACAAACGACATGCTACAGGAAAATATCATGGAAACAAAAGGCATGGAATGAATATACTAATTGCATATAACAAAAGTCCCTTACTGTCCATGAGCCAAAAAGGATCAGAAGATATGATGGCACCCATGTAAACATAGCAAATTTCGCTACAGATTTCAGACTTGGCAGAAAACTGGACATGGCAACAACAGCATCATGAAGGCATCTTCGCGAGCTTGATGCACTCACTACAAGGCATTTCATGACAAAACAATCATACACCCAGCAACTAGACATGGCATAGAAGCTAGACATGGCAAGAACAACAACATAGCATGCACGGATCAACAACAACAAGCTAGGCAAAATTGCTAAACATGTTAGCAATCTGCCAGAAAGATTTTATAACAAAAGTAGAGCAAGATTAAGACATGCTAGAGCACTCCATAAATGCAAACAGAGGCATGGATCGATAGAGCATAACCATATTAACAAAACATCGTTACTGAACATACTCAAAAGAGGCATGGATCTCACTGTAGCAACATGAATACATGGCATAAAACTAACAGCAGACAAAGACTGAAATTCCAAGTCCTGAAATCAGCATCATGGAGGCTACTTTGCAAGCTTGAAACAAACAATACATGGCATATCATGAAGAATGATTGCACCACAGCAAAGATGGCATGTTGTAGCTCATAATACATGAATACATCATGCTCAAAAGAAAATCACACAAAAAGAGGCAAAAATGACAAATAATAGAACATGCTCAAAAGAACATGGCAGAATTCACAGGACATGGCAGAAATAACACCAGGTTGCAATATTTAGAGCTAACAAACGACATGCTACAGGAAAATATCATGGAAACAAAAGGCACGGAATGAATATACTAATTGCATATAACAAAAGTCCCTTACTGTCCATGAGCCAAAAAGGATCAGAAGATATGATGGCACCCATGTAAACATAGCAAATTTCGCTACAGATTTCAGACTTGGAAGAAAACTGGACATGGCAACAACAGCATTATGAAGGCATCTTCGCGAGCTTGATGCACTCACTACGAGGCATTTCATGAAAAAACAATCATACACCCAGCAACTAGACATGGCATAGAAGCTAGACATGGCAAGAACAACAACATAGCATGCACGGATTAACAACAACAAGCTAGGCAAAATTGCTAAACATGTTAGCAATCTGCCAGAAACATTTTATAGCAAAAGTATATCAAGATTAAGACATGCTAGAGCACTCCATAAATGCAAACAGAGGCATGGATCGATAGAGCATAACCATATTAACAAAACATCGTTACTGAACATACTCAAAAGAGGCATGGATCTCACTGTAGCAACATGAATACATGGCATAAAACCAACAGCAGACAAAGACTGAAATTCCAAGTACTGAAATCAGCAACATCATGGAGGCTACTTTGCAAGCTTGAAACAAACAATACATGGCATATCATGAAGAATGATAGCACCACAGCAAAGATGTCATGTTGTAGCTCATAATACATGAATACATCATGCTCAAAAGAAAATCACACAAAAAGATGCAAAAATGACAAATAATAGAACATGCTCAAAAGAACATGCTCAAAAGAACATGGCAGAATTCACAGGACATGGCAGAAATAACACCAGGTTGCAATATTTAGAGCTAACAAACGACATGCTACAGGAAAATATCATGGAAACAAAAGGCATGGAATGAATATACTAATTGCATATAACAAAAGTCCCTTACTGTCCATGAGCCAAAAAGGATCAGAAGATATGATGGCACCCATGTAAACATAGCAAATTTCGCTACAGATTTCAGACTTGGCAGAAAACTGGACATGGCAACAACAGCATCATGAAGGCATCTTCGCGAGCTTGATGCACTCACTACAAGGCATTTCATGACAAAACAATCATACACCCAGCAACTAGACATGGCATAGAAGCTAGACATGGCAAGAACAACAACATAGCATGCACGGATCAACAACAACAAGCTAGGCAAAATTGCTAAACATGTTAGCAATCTGCCAGAAAGATTTTATAACAAAAGTAGAGCAAGATTAAGACATGCTAGAGCACTCCATAAATGCAAACAGAGGCATGGATCGATAGAGCATAACCATATTAACAAAACATCGTTACTGAACATACTCAAAAGAGGCATGGATCTCACTGTAGCAACATGAATACATGGCATAAAACTAACAGCAGACAAAGACTGAAATTCCAAGTCCTGAAATCAGCATCATGGAGGCTACTTTGCAAGCTTGAAACAAACAATACATGGCATATCATGAAGAATGATAGCACCACAGCAAAGATGTCATGTTGTAGCTCATAATACATGAATGCATCATGCTCAAAAGAAAATCACACAAAAAGATGCAAAAATGACAAATAATAGAACATGCTCAAAAGAACATGGCAGAATTCACAGGACATGGCAGAAATAACACCAGGTTGCAATATTTAGAGCTAACAAAGGACATGCTACAGGAAAATATCATGGAAACAAAAGGCTCGGAATGAATATACTAATTGCATATAACAAAAGTCCCTTACTGTCCATGAACCAAAAAGGATCAGAAGATATGATGGCACCCATGTAAACATAGCAAATTTTGCTACAGATTTCAGACTTGGCAGAAAACTGGACATGGCAACAACAGCATCATGAAGGCATCTTCGCGAGCTTGATGCACTCACTACGAGGCATTTCATGACAAAACAATCATACTCCCAGCAACTATACATGGCATAGAAGCTAGACATGGCAAGAACAACAACATAGCATGCACGGATCAACAACAACAAGCTAGGCAAAATTGCTAAACATGTTAGCAATCTGCCAGAAACATTTTATAGCAAAAGTAGAGCAAGATTAAGACATGCTAGAGCACTCCATAAATGCAAACAAAGGCATGGATCGACAGAGCATAACCATATTAACAAAACATCGTTACTGAACATACTCAAAAGAGGCATGGATCTCACTGTAGCAACATGAATACATGGCATAAAACTAACAGCAGACAAAGACTGAAATTCCAAGTCCTGAAATCAGCAACATCATGGAGGCTACTTTGCAAGCTTGAAGCAAAAAATACATGGCATATCATGAAGAATGATTGCACCACAGCAAAGATGGCATGTTGTAGCTCATAATACATGAATACATCATGCTCAAAAGAAAATCACACAAAAAGATGCAAAAAAGATAAATAATAGAACATGCTCAAAAGAACATGGCAGAATTCACAGGACATGGCAGAAATAACACCAGGTTGCAATATTTAGAGCTAACAAACGACATGCTACAGGAAAATATCATGGAAACAAAAGGCACGGAATGAATATACTAATTGCATATAACAAAAGTCCCTTACTGTCCATGAGCCAAAAAGGATCAGAAGATATGATGGCACCCATGTAAACATAGCAAATTTCGCTACAGATTTCAGACTTGGCAGAAAACTGAGCATGGCAACAACAGCATCATGAAGGCATCTTCGCGAGCTTGATGCACTCACTACGAGGCATTTCATGACAAAACAATCATACACCCAGCAACTAGACATGGCATAGAAGCTAGACATGGCAAGAACAACAACATAGCATGCATGGATCGACAACAACCTAGGCAAAATTGCTAAACATGTTAGCAATCTGCCTGCAACATTTTATAGCAAAAGTAGAGCAAGATTAAGACATGCTAGAGCACTCCATAAATGCAAACAGAGGCATGGATCGATAGAGCATAACCATATTAACAAAACATCGTTACTGAACATACTCAAAAGAGGCATGGATCTCACTGTAGCAACATGAATACATGGCATAAAACTAACAGCAGACAGACTGAAATTCCAAGTCCTGAAATCAGCAACATCATGGAGGCTACTTTGCAAGCTTGAAACAAACAATACATGGCATATCATGAACAATGATTGCACCACAGCAAAGATGGCATGTTGTAGCTCAGAATACATGAATACATCTTGCTCAAAAGAAAATCACACAAAAAGATGCAAAAAAGACAAATAATAGAACATGCTCAAAAGAACATGGCAGAATTCACAGGACATGGCAGAAATAACACCAGGTTGCAATATTTAGAGCTAACAAACGACATGCTACAGGAAAATATCATGGAAACAAAAGGCATGGAATGAATATACTAATTGCATATAACAAAAGTCCCTTACTGTCCATGAGCCAAAAAGGATCAGAAGATATGATGGCACCCATGTAAACATAGCAAATTTCGCTACAGATTTCAGACTTGGCAGAAAACTGGACATGGCAACAACAGCATCATGAAGGCATCTTCGCGAGCTTGATGCACTCACTACAAGGCATTTCATGACAAAACAATCATACACCCAGCAACTAGACATGGCATAGAAGCTAGACATGGCAAGAACAACAACATAGCATGCACGGATCAACAACAACAAGCTAGGCAAAATTGCTAAACATGTTAGCAATCTGCCAGAAAGATTTTATAACAAAAGTAGAGCAAGATTAAGACATGCTAGAGCACTCCATAAATGCAAACAGAGGCATGGATCGATAGAGCATAACCATATTAACAAAACATCGTTACTGAACATACTCAAAAGAGGCATGGATCTCACTGTAGCAACATGAATACATGGCATAAAACTAACAGCAGACAAAGACTGAAATTCCAAGTCCTGAAATCAGCATCATGGAGGCTACTTTGCAAGCTTGAAACAAACAATACATGGCATATCATGAAGAATGATTGCACCACAGCAAAGATGGCATGTTGTAGCTCATAATACATGAATACATCATGCTCAAAAGAAAATCACACAAAAAGATGCAAAAATGACAAATAATAGAACATGCTCAAAAGAACATGGCAGAATTCACAGGACATGGCAGAAATAACACCAGGTTGCAATATTTAGAGCTAACAAACGACATGCTACAGGAAAATATCATGGAAACAAAAGGCACGGAATGAATATACTAATTGCATATAACAAAAGTCCCTTACTGTCCATGAGCCAAAAAGGATCAGAAGATATGATGGCACCCATGTAAACATAGCAAATTTCGCTACAGATTTCAGACTTGGAAGAAAACTGGACATGGCAACAACAGCATTATGAAGGCATCTTCGCGAGCTTGATGCACTCACTACGAGGCATTTCATGAAAAAACAATCATACACCCAGCAACTAGACATGGCATAGAAGCTAGACATGGCAAGAACAACAACATAGCATGCACGGATTAACAACAACAAGCTAGGCAAAATTGCTAAACATGTTAGCAATCTGCCAGAAACATTTTATAGCAAAAGTATATCAAGATTAAGACATGCTAGAGCACTCCATAAATGCAAACAGAGGCATGGATCGATAGAGCATAACCATATTAACAAAACATCGTTACTGAACATACTCAAAAGAGGCATGGATCTCACTGTAGCAACATGAATACATGGCATAAAACCAACAGCAGACAAAGACTGAAATTCCAAGTACTGAAATCAGCAACATCATGGAGGCTACTTTGCAAGCTTGAAACAAACAATACATGGCATATCATGAAGAATGATAGCACCACAGCAAAGATGTCATGTTGTAGCTCATAATACATGAATACATCATGCTCAAAAGAAAATCACACAAAAAGATGCAAAAATGACAAATAATAGAACATGCTCAAAAGAACATGCTCAAAAGAACATGGCAGAATTCACAGGACATGGCAGAAATAACACCAGGTTGCAATATTTAGAGCTAACAAACGACATGCTACAGGAAAATATCATGGAAACAAAAGGCATGGAATGAATATACTAATTGCATATAACAAAAGTCCCTTACTGTCCATGAGCCAAAAAGGATCAGAAGATATGATGGCACCCATGTAAACATAGCAAATTTCGCTACAGATTTCAGACTTGGCAGAAAACTGGACATGGCAACAACAGCATCATGAAGGCATCTTCGCGAGCTTGATGCACTCACTACAAGGCATTTCATGACAAAACAATCATACACCCAGCAACTAGACATGGCATAGAAGCTAGACATGGCAAGAACAACAACATAGCAGGCACGGATCAACAACAACAAGCTAGGCAAAATTGCTAAACATGTTAGCAATCTGCCAGAAAGATTTTATAACAAAAGTAGAGCAAGATTAAGACATGCTAGAGCACTCCATAAATGCAAACAGAGGCATGGATCGATAGAGCATAACCATATTAACAAAACATCGTTACTGAACATACTCAAAAGAGGCATGGATCTCACTGTAGCAACATGAATACATGGCATAAAACTAACAGCAGACAAAGACTGAAATTCCAAGTCCTGAAATCAGCATCATGGAGGCTACTTTGCAAGCTTGAAACAAACAATACATGGCATATCATGAAGAATGATAGCACCACAGCAAAGATGTCATGTTGTAGCTCATAATACATGAATGCATCATGCTCAAAAGAAAATCACACAAAAAGATGCAAAAATGACAAATAATAGAACATGCTCAAAAGAACATGGCAGAATTCACAGGACATGGCAGAAATAACACCAGGTTGCAATATTTAGAGCTAACAAAGGACATGCTACAGGAAAATATCATGGAAACAAAAGGCTCGGAATGAATATACTAATTGCATATAACAAAAGTCCCTTACTGTCCATGAACCAAAAAGGATCAGAAGATATGATGGCACCCATGTAAACATAGCAAATTTTGCTACAGATTTCAGACTTGGCAGAAAACTGGACATGGCAACAACAGCATCATGAAGGCATCTTCGCGAGCTTGATGCACTCACTACGAGGCATTTCATGACAAAACAATCATACTCCCAGCAACTATACATGGCATAGAAGCTAGACATGGCAAGAACAACAACATAGCATGCACGGATCAACAACAACAAGCTAGGCAAAATTGCTAAACATGTTAGCAATCTGCCAGAAAGATTTTATAACAAAAGTAGAGCAAGATTAAGACATGCTAGAGCACTCCATAAATGCAAACAGAGGCATGGATCGATAGAGCATAACCATATTAACAAAACATCGTTACTGAACATACTCAAAAGAGGCATGGATCTCACTGTAGCAACATGAATACATGGCATAAAACTAACAGCAGACAAAGACTGAAATTCCAAGTCCTGAAATCAGCATCATGGAGGCTACTTTGCAAGCTTGAAACAAACAATACATGGCATATCATGAAGAATGATAGCACCACAGCAAAGATGTCATGTTGTAGCTCATAATACATGAATGCATCATGCTCAAAAGAAAATCACACAAAAAGATGCAAAAATGACAAATAATAGAACATGCTCAAAAGAACATGGCAGAATTCACAGGACATGGCAGAAATAACACCAGGTTGCAATATTTAGAGCTAACAAAGGACATGCTACAGGAAAATATCATGGAAACAAAAGGCTCGGAATGAATATACTAATTGCATATAACAAAAGTCCCTTACTGTCCATGAACCAAAAAGGATCAGAAGATATGATGGCACCCATGTAAACATAGCAAATTTTGCTACAGATTTCAGACTTGGCAGAAAACTGGACATGGCAACAACAGCATCATGAAGGCATCTTCGCGAGCTTGATGCACTCACTACGAGGCATTTCATGACAAAACAATCATACTCCCAGCAACTATACATGGCATAGAAGCTAGACATGGCAAGAACAACAACATAGCATGCACGGATCAACAACAACAAGCTAGGCAAAATTGCTAAACATGTTAGCAATCTGCCAGAAACATTTTATAGCAAAAGTAGAGCAAGATTAAGACATGCTAGAGCACTCCATAAATGCAAACAAAGGCATGGATCGACAGAGCATAACCATATTAACAAAACATCGTTACTGAACATACTCAAAAGAGGCATGGATCTCACTGTAGCAACATGAATACATGGCATAAAACTAACAGCAGACAAAGACTGAAATTCCAAGTCCTGAAATCAGCAACATCATGGAGGCTACTTTGCAAGCTTGAAGCAAAAAATACATGGCATATCATGAAGAATGATTGCACCACAGCAAAGATGGCATGTTGTAGCTCATAATACATGAATACATCATGCTCAAAAGAAAATCACACAAAAAGATGCAAAAAAGATAAATAATAGAACATGCTCAAAAGAACATGGCAGAATTCACAGGACATGGCAGAAATAACACCAGGTTGCAATATTTAGAGCTAACAAACGACATGCTACAGGAAAATATCATGGAAACAAAAGGCACGGAATGAATATACTAATTGCATATAACAAAAGTCCCTTACTGTCCATGAGCCAAAAAGGATCAGAAGATATGATGGCACCCATGTAAACATAGCAAATTTCGCTACAGATTTCAGACTTGGCAGAAAACTGAGCATGGCAACAACAGCATCATGAAGGCATCTTCGCGAGCTTGATGCACTCACTACGAGGCATTTCATGACAAAACAATCATACACCCAGCAACTAGACATGGCATAGAAGCTAGACATGGCAAGAACAACAACATAGCATGCATGGATCGACAACAACCTAGGCAAAATTGCTAAACATGTTAGCAATCTGCCTGCAACATTTTATAGCAAAAGTAGAGCAAGATTAAGACATGCTAGAGCACTCCATAAATGCAAACAGAGGCATGGATCGATAGAGCATAACCATATTAACAAAACATCGTTACTGAACATACTCAAAAGAGGCATGGATCTCACTGTAGCAACATGAATACATGGCATAAAACTAACAGCAGACAGACTGAAATTCCAAGTCCTGAAATCAGCAACATCATGGAGGCTACTTTGCAAGCTTGAAACAAACAATACATGGCATATCATGAACAATGATTGCACCACAGCAAAGATGGCATGTTGTAGCTCAGAATACATGAATACATCTTGCTCAAAAGAAAATCACACAAAAAGATGCAAAAAAGACAAATAATAGAACATGCTCAAAAGAACATGGCAGAATTCACAGGACATGGCAGAAATAACACCAGGTTGCAATATTTAGAGCTAACAAACGACATGCTACAGGAAAATATCATGGAAACAAAAGGCATGGAATGAATATACTAATTGCATATAACAAAAGTCCCTTACTGTCCATGAGCCAAAAAGGATCAGAAGATATGATGGCACCCATGTAAACATAGCAAATTTCGCTACAGATTTCAGACTTGGCAGAAAACTGGACATGGCAACAACAGCATCATGAAGGCATCTTCGCGAGCTTGATGCACTCACTACAAGGCATTTCATGACAAAACAATCATACACCCAGCAACTAGACATGGCATAGAAGCTAGACATGGCAAGAACAACAACATAGCATGCACGGATCAACAACAACAAGCTAGGCAAAATTGCTAAACATGTTAGCAATCTGCCAGAAAGATTTTATAACAAAAGTAGAGCAAGATTAAGACATGCTAGAGCACTCCATAAATGCAAACAGAGGCATGGATCGATAGAGCATAACCATATTAACAAAACATCGTTACTGAACATACTCAAAAGAGGCATGGATCTCACTGTAGCAACATGAATACATGGCATAAAACTAACAGCAGACAAAGACTGAAATTCCAAGTCCTGAAATCAGCATCATGGAGGCTACTTTGCAAGCTTGAAACAAACAATACATGGCATATCATGAAGAATGATTGCACCACAGCAAAGATGGCATGTTGTAGCTCATAATACATGAATACATCATGCTCAAAAGAAAATCACACAAAAAGATGCAAAAATGACAAATAATAGAACATGCTCAAAAGAACATGGCAGAATTCACAGGACATGGCAGAAATAACACCAGGTTGCAATATTTAGAGCTAACAAACGACATGCTACAGGAAAATATCATGGAAACAAAAGGCACGGAATGAATATACTAATTGCATATAACAAAAGTCCCTTACTGTCCATGAGCCAAAAAGGATCAGAAGATATGATGGCACCCATGTAAACATAGCAAATTTCGCTACAGATTTCAGACTTGGAAGAAAACTGGACATGGCAACAACAGCATTATGAAGGCATCTTCGCGAGCTTGATGCACTCACTACGAGGCATTTCATGAAAAAACAATCATACACCCAGCAACTAGACATGGCATAGAAGCTAGACATGGCAAGAACAACAACATAGCATGCACGGATTAACAACAACAAGCTAGGCAAAATTGCTAAACATGTTAGCAATCTGCCAGAAACATTTTATAGCAAAAGTATATCAAGATTAAGACATGCTAGAGCACTCCATAAATGCAAACAGAGGCATGGATCGATAGAGCATAACCATATTAACAAAACATCGTTACTGAACATACTCAAAAGAGGCATGGATCTCACTGTAGCAACATGAATACATGGCATAAAACCAACAGCAGACAAAGACTGAAATTCCAAGTACTGAAATCAGCAACATCATGGAGGCTACTTTGCAAGCTTGAAACAAACAATACATGGCATATCATGAAGAATGATAGCACCACAGCAAAGATGTCATGTTGTAGCTCATAATACATGAATACATCATGCTCAAAAGAAAATCACACAAAAAGATGCAAAAATGACAAATAATAGAACATGCTCAAAAGAACATGCTCAAAAGAACATGGCAGAATTCACAGGACATGGCAGAAATAACACCAGGTTGCAATATTTAGAGCTAACAAACGACATGCTACAGGAAAATATCATGGAAACAAAAGGCATGGAATGAATATACTAATTGCATATAACAAAAGTCCCTTACTGTCCATGAGCCAAAAAGGATCAGAAGATATGATGGCACCCATGTAAACATAGCAAATTTCGCTACAGATTTCAGACTTGGCAGAAAACTGGACATGGCAACAACAGCATCATGAAGGCATCTTCGCGAGCTTGATGCACTCACTACAAGGCATTTCATGACAAAACAATCATACACCCAGCAACTAGACATGGCATAGAAGCTAGACATGGCAAGAACAACAACATAGCAGGCACGGATCAACAACAACAAGCTAGGCAAAATTGCTAAACATGTTAGCAATCTGCCAGAAAGATTTTATAACAAAAGTAGAGCAAGATTAAGACATGCTAGAGCACTCCATAAATGCAAACAGAGGCATGGATCGATAGAGCATAACCATATTAACAAAACATCGTTACTGAACATACTCAAAAGAGGCATGGATCTCACTGTAGCAACATGAATACATGGCATAAAACTAACAGCAGACAAAGACTGAAATTCCAAGTCCTGAAATCAGCATCATGGAGGCTACTTTGCAAGCTTGAAACAAACAATACATGGCATATCATGAAGAATGATAGCACCACAGCAAAGATGTCATGTTGTAGCTCATAATACATGAATGCATCATGCTCAAAAGAAAATCACACAAAAAGATGCAAAAATGACAAATAATAGAACATGCTCAAAAGAACATGGCAGAATTCACAGGACATGGCAGAAATAACACCAGGTTGCAATATTTAGAGCTAACAAAGGACATGCTACAGGAAAATATCATGGAAACAAAAGGCTCGGAATGAATATACTAATTGCATATAACAAAAGTCCCTTACTGTCCATGAACCAAAAAGGATCAGAAGATATGATGGCACCCATGTAAACATAGCAAATTTTGCTACAGATTTCAGACTTGGCAGAAAACTGGACATGGCAACAACAGCATCATGAAGGCATCTTCGCGAGCTTGATGCACTCACTACGAGGCATTTCATGACAAAACAATCATACTCCCAGCAACTATACATGGCATAGAAGCTAGACATGGCAAGAACAACAACATAGCATGCACGGATCAACAACAACAAGCTAGGCAAAATTGCTAAACATGTTAGCAATCTGCCAGAAACATTTTATAGCAAAAGTAGAGCAAGATTAAGACATGCTAGAGCACTCCATAAATGCAAACAAAGGCATGGATCGACAGAGCATAACCATATTAACAAAACATCGTTACTGAACATACTCAAAAGAGGCATGGATCTCACTGTAGCAACATGAATACATGGCATAAAACTAACAGCAGACAAAGACTGAAATTCCAAGTCCTGAAATCAGCAACATCATGGAGGCTACTTTGCAAGCTTGAAGCAAAAAATACATGGCATATCATGAAGAATGATTGCACCACAGCAAAGATGGCATGTTGTAGCTCATAATACATGAATACATCATGCTCAAAAGAAAATCACACAAAAAGATGCAAAAAAGATAAATAATAGAACATGCTCAAAAGAACATGGCAGAATTCACAGGACATGGCAGAAATAACACCAGGTTGCAATATTTAGAACTAACAAACGACATGCTACAGGAAAATATCATGGAAACAAAAGGCACGGAATGAATATACTAATTGCATATAACAAAAGTCCCTTACTGTCCATGAGCCAAAAAGGATCAGAAGATATGATGGCACCCATGTAAACATAGCAAATTTCGCTACAGATTTCAGACTTGGCAGAAAACTGGGCATGGCAACAACAACATCATGAAGGCATCTTCGCGAGCTTGATGCACTCACTACGAGGCATTTCATGACAAAACAATCATACACCCAGTAACTAGACATGGCATAGAAGCTAGACATGGCAAGAACAACAACATAGCATGCATGGATCGACAACAACAACCTAGGCAAAATTGCTAAACATGTTAGCAATCTGCCTGAAACATTTTATAGCAAAAGTAGAGCAAGATTAAGACATGCTAGAGCACTCCATAAATGCAAACAGAGGCATGGATCGATAGAGCATAACCATATTAACAAAACATCGTTACTGAACATACTCAAAAGAGGCATGGATCTCACCGTAGCAACATGAATACATGGCATAAAACTAACAGCAGACAGACTGAAATTCCAAGTCCTGAAATCAGCAACATCATGGAGGCTACTTTGCAAGCTTGAAACAAACAATACATGGCATATCATGAACAATGATTGCACCACAGCAAAGATGGCATGTTGTAGCTCAGAATACATGAATACATCTTGCTCAAAAGAAAATCACACAAAAAGATGCAAAAAAGACAAATAATAGAACATGCTCAAAAGAACATGGCAGAATTCACAGGACATGGCAGAAATAACACCAGGTTGCAATATTTAGAGCTAACAAACGACATGCTACAGGAAAATATCATGGAAACAAAAGGCATGGAATGAATATACTAATTGCATATAACAAAAGTCCCTTACTGTCCATGAGCCAAAAAGGATCAGAAGATATGATGGCACCCATGTAAACATAGCAAATTTCGCTACAGATTTCAGACTTGGCAGAAAACTGGACATGGCAACAACAGCATCATGAAGGCATCTTCGCGAGCTTGATGCACTCACTACAAGGCATTTCATGACAAAACAATCATACACCCAGCAACTAGACATGGCATAGAAGCTAGACATGGCAAGAACAACAACATAGCATGCACGGATCAACAACAACAAGCTAGGCAAAATTGCTAAACATGTTAGCAATCTGCCAGAAAGATTTTATAACAAAAGTAGAGCAAGATTAAGACATGCTAGAGCACTCCATAAATGCAAACAGAGGCATGGATCGATAGAGCATAACCATATTAACAAAACATCGTTACTGAACATACTCAAAAGAGGTATGGATCTCACTGTAGCAACATGAATACATGGCATAAAACTAACAGCAGACAGACTGAAATTCCAAGTCCTGAAATCAGCAACATCATGGAGGCTACTTTGCAAGCTTGAAACAAACAATACATGGCATATCATGAACAATGATTGCACCACAGCAAAGATGGCATGTTGTAGCTCAGAATACATGAATACATCTTGCTCAAAAGAAAATCACACAAAAAGATGCAAAAAAGACAAATAATAGAACATGCTCAAAAGAACATGCTCAAAAGAACATGGCAGAATTCACAGGACATGGCAGAAATAACACCAGGTTGCAATATTTAGAGCTAACAAACGACATGCTACAGGAAAATATCATGGAAACAAAAGGCATGGAATGAATATACTAATTGCATATAACAAAAGTCCCTTACTGTCCATGAGCCAAAAAGGATCAGAAGATATGATGGCACCCATGTAAACATAGCAAATTTCGCTACAGATTTCAGACTTGGCAGAAAACTGGACATGGCAACAACAGCATCATGAAGGCATCTTCGCGAGCTTGATGCACTCACTACAAGGCATTTCATGACAAAACAATCATACACCCAGCAACTAGACATGGCATAGAAGCTAGACATGGCAAGAACAACAACATAGCATGCACGGATCAACAACAACAAGCTAGGCAAAATTGCTAAACATGTTAGCAATCTGCCAGAAAGATTTTATAACAAAAGTAGAGCAAGATTAAGACATGCTAGAGCACTCCATAAATGCAAACAGAGGCATGGATCGATAGAGCATAACCATATTAACAAAACATCGTTACTGAACATACTCAAAAGAGGCATGGATCTCACTGTAGCAACATGAATACATGGCATAAAACTAACAGCAGACAAAGACTGAAATTCCAAGTCCTGAAATCAGCATCATGGAGGCTACTTTGCAAGCTTGAAACAAACAATACATGGCATATCATGAAGAATGATTGCACCACAGCAAAGATGGCATGTTGTAGCTCATAATACATGAATACATCATGCTCAAAAGAAAATCACACAAAAAGATGCAAAAATGACAAATAATAGAACATGCTCAAAAGAACATGGCAGAATTCACAGGACATGGCAGAAATAACACCAGGTTGCAATATTTAGAGCTAACAAACGACATGCTACAGGAAAATATCATGGAAACAAAAGGCACGGAATGAATATACTAATTGCATATAACAAAAGTCCCTTACTGTCCATGAGCCAAAAAGGATCAGAAGATATGATGGCACCCATGTAAACATAGCAAATTTCGCTACAGATTTCAGACTTGGAAGAAAACTGGACATGGCAACAACAGCATTATGAAGGCATCTTCGCGAGCTTGATGCACTCACTACGAGGCATTTCATGAAAAAACAATCATACACCCAGCAACTAGACATGGCATAGAAGCTAGACATGGCAAGAACAACAACATAGCATGCACGGATTAACAACAACAAGCTAGGCAAAATTGCTAAACATGTTAGCAATCTGCCAGAAACATTTTATAGCAAAAGTATATCAAGATTAAGACATGCTAGAGCACTCCATAAATGCAAACAGAGGCATGGATCGATAGAGCATAACCATATTAACAAAACATCGTTACTGAACATACTCAAAAGAGGCATGGATCTCACTGTAGCAACATGAATACATGGCATAAAACCAACAGCAGACAAAGACTGAAATTCCAAGTACTGAAATCAGCAACATCATGGAGGCTACTTTGCAAGCTTGAAACAAACAATACATGGCATATCATGAAGAATGATAGCACCACAGCAAAGATGTCATGTTGTAGCTCATAATACATGAATACATCATGCTCAAAAGAAAATCACACAAAAAGATGCAAAAAGGACAAATAATAGAACATGCTCAAAAGAACATGCTCAAAAGAACATGGCAGAATTCACAGGACATGGCAGAAATAACACCAGGTTGCAATATTTAGAGCTAACAAACGACATGCTACAGGAAAATATCATGGAAACAAAAGGCATGGAATGAATATACTAATTGCATATAACAAAAGTCCCTTACTGTCCATGAGCCAAAAAGGATCAGAAGATATGATGGCACCCATGTAAACATAGCAAATTTCGCTACAGATTTCAGACTTGGCAGAAAACTGGACATGGCAACAACAGCATCATGAAGGCATCTTCGCGAGCTTGATGCACTCACTACAAGGCATTTCATGACAAAACAATCATACACCCAGCAACTAGACATGGCATAGAAGCTAGACATGGCAAGAACAACAACATAGCATGCACGGATCAACAACAACAAGCTAGGCAAAATTGCTAAACATGTGAGCAATCTGCCAGAAAGATTTTATAACAAAAGTAGAGCAAGATTAAGACATGCTAGAGCACTCCATAAATGCAAACAGAGGCATGGATCGATAGAGCATAACCATATTAACAAAACATCGTTACTAAACATACTCAAAAGAGGCATGGATCTCACTGTAGCAACATGAATACATGGCATAAAACTAACAACAGACAAAGACTGAAATTCCAAGTCCTGAAATCAGCATCATGGAGGCTACTTTGCAAGCTTGAAACAAACAATACATGGCATATCATGAAGAATGATTGCACCACAGCAAAGATGGCATGTTGTAGCTCATAATACATGAATACATCATGCTCAAAAGAAAATCACACAAAAAGATGCAAAAATGACAAATAATAGAACATGCTCAAAAGAACATGGCAGAATTCACAGGACATGGCAGAAATAACACCAGGTTGCAATATTTAGAGCTAACAAACGACATGCTACAGGAAAATATCATGGAAACAAAAGGCACGGAATGAATATACTAATTGCATATAACAAAAGTCCCTTACTGTCCATGAGCCAAAAAGGATCAGAAGATATGATGGCACCCATGTAAACATAGCAAATTTCGCTACAGATTTCAGACTTGGAAGAAAACTGGACATGGCAACAACAGCATTATGAAGGCATCTTCGCGAGCTTGATGCACTCACTACGAGGCATTTCATGAAAAAACAATCATACACCCAGCAACTAGACATGGCATAGAAGCTAGACATGGCAAGAACAACAACATAGCATGCACGGATTAACAACAACAAGCTAGGCAAAATTGCTAAACATGTTAGCAATCTGCCAGAAACATTTTATAGCAAAAGTATATCAAGATTAAGACATGCTAGAGCACTCCATAAATGCAAACAGAGGCATGGATCGATAGAGCATAACCATATTAACAAAACATCGTTACTGAACATACTCAAAAGAGGCATGGATCTCACTGTAGCAACATGAATACATGGCATAAAACCAACAGCAGACAAAGACTGAAATTCCAAGTACTGAAATCAGCAACATCATGGAGGCTACTTTGCAAGCTTGAAACAAACAATACATGGCATATCATGAAGAATGATAGCACCACAGCAAAGATGTCATGTTGTAGCTCATAATACATGAATACATCATGCTCAAAAGAAAATCACACAAAAAGATGCAAAAATGACAAATAATAGAACATGCTCAAAAGAACATGCTCAAAAGAACATGGCAGAATTCACAGGACATGGCAGAAATAACACCAGGTTGCAATATTTAGAGCTAACAAACGACATGCTACAGGAAAATATCATGGAAACAAAAGGCATGGAATGAATATACTAATTGCATATAACAAAAGTCCCTTACTGTCCATGAGCCAAAAAGGATCAGAAGATATGATGGCACCCATGTAAACATAGCAAATTTCGCTACAGATTTCAGACTTGGCAGAAAACTGGACATGGCAACAACAGCATCATGAAGGCATCTTCGCGAGCTTGATGCACTCACTACAAGGCATTTCATGACAAAACAATCATACACCCAGCAACTAGACATGGCATAGAAGCTAGACATGGCAAGAACAACAACATAGCATGCACGGATCAACAACAACAAGCTAGGCAAAATTGCTAAACATGTGAGCAATCTGCCAGAAAGATTTTATAACAAAAGTAGAGCAAGATTAAGACATGCTAGAGCACTCCATAAATGCAAACAGAGGCATGGATCGATAGAGCATAACCATATTAACAAAACATCGTTACTAAACATACTCAAAAGAGGCATGGATCTCACTGTAGCAACATGAATACATGGCATAAAACTAACAGCAGACAAAGACTGAAATTCCAAGTCCTGAAATCAGCATCATGGAGGCTACTTTGCAAGCTTGAAACAAACAATACATGGCATATCATGAAGAATGATTGCACCACAGCAAAGATGGCATGTTGTAGCTCATAATACATGAATACATCATGCTCAAAAGAAAATCACACAAAAAGATGCAAAAATGACAAATAATAGAACATGCTCAAAAGAACATGGCAGAATTCACAGGACATGGCAGAAATAACACCAGGTTGCAATATTTAGAGCTAACAAACGACATGCTACAGGAAAATATCATGGAAACAAAAGGCACGGAATGAATATACTAATTGCATATAACAAAAGTCCCTTACTGTCCATGAGCCAAAAAGGATCAGAAGATATGATGGCACCCATGTAAACATAGCAAATTTCGCTACAGATTTCAGACTTGGAAGAAAACTGGACATGGCAACAACAGCATTATGAAGGCATCTTCGCGAGCTTGATGCACTCACTACGAGGCATTTCATGAAAAAACAATCATACACCCAGCAACTAGACATGGCATAGAAGCTAGACATGGCAAGAACAACAACATAGCATGCACGGATTAACAACAACAAGCTAGGCAAAATTGCTAAACATGTTAGCAATCTGCCAGAAACATTTTATAGCAAAAGTATATCAAGATTAAGACATGCTAGAGCACTCCATAAATGCAAACAGAGGCATGGATCGATAGAGCATAACCATATTAACAAAACATCGTTACTGAACATACTCAAAAGAGGCATGGATCTCACTGTAGCAACATGAATACATGGCATAAAACCAACAGCAGACAAAGACTGAAATTCCAAGTACTGAAATCAGCAACATCATGGAGGCTACTTTGCAAGCTTGAAACAAACAATACATGGCATATCATGAAGAATGATAGCACCACAGCAAAGATGTCATGTTGTAGCTCATAATACATGAATACATCATGCTCAAAAGAAAATCACACAAAAAGATGCAAAAATGACAAATAATAGAACATGCTCAAAAGAACATGCTCAAAAGAACATGGCAGAATTCACAGGACATGGCAGAAATAACACCAGGTTGCAATATTTAGAGCTAACAAACGACATGCTACAGGAAAATATCATGGAAACAAAAGGCATGGAATGAATATACTAATTGCATATAACAAAAGTCCCTTACTGTCCATGAGCCAAAAAGGATCAGAAGATATGATGGCACCCATGTAAACATAGCAAATTTCGCTACAGATTTCAGACATGGCAGAAAACTGGACATGGCAACAATAGCATCATGAAGGCATCTTCGCGAGCTTGATGCACTCACTACAAGGCATTTCATGACAAAACAATCATACACCCAGCAACTAGACATGGCATAGAAGCTAGACATGGCAAGAACAACAACATAGCATGCACGGATCAACAACAACAAGCTAGGCAAAATTGCTAAACATGTTAGCAATCTGCCAGAAAGATTTTATAACAAAAGTAGAGCAAGATTAAGACATGCTAGAGCACTCCATAAATGCAAACAGAGGCATGGATCGATAGAGCATAACCATATTAACAAAACATCGTTACTGAACATACTCAAAAGAGGCATGGATCTCACTGTAGCAACATGAATACATGGCATAAAACTAACAGCAGACAAAGACTGAAATTCCAAGTCCTGAAATCAGCATCATGGAGGCTACTTTGCAAGCTTGAAACAAACAATACATGGCATATCATGAAGAATGATTGCACCACAGCAAAGATGGCATGTTGTAGCTCATAATACATGAATACATCATGCTCAAAAGAAAATCACACAAAAAGATGCAAAAATGACAAATAATAGAACATGCTCAAAAGAACATGGCAGAATTCACAGGACATGGCAGAAATAACACCAGGTTGCAATATTTAGAGCTAACAAACGACATGCTACACGAAAATATCATGGAAACAAAAGGCACGGAATGAATATACTAATTGCATATAACAAAAGTCCCTTACTGTCCATGAGCCAAAAAGGATCAGAAGATATGATGGCACCCATGTAAACATAGCAAATTTCGCTACAGATTTCAGACTTGGAAGAAAACTGGACATGGCAACAACAGCATTATGAAGGCATCTTCGCGAGCTTGATGCACTCACTACGAGGCATTTCATGAAAAAACAATCATACACCCAGCAACTAGACATGGCATAGAAGCTAGACATGGCAAGAACAACAACATAGCATGCACGGATTAACAACAACAAGCTAGGCAAAATTGCTAAACATGTTAGCAATCTGCCAGAAACATTTTATAGCAAAAGTATATCAAGATTAAGACATGCTAGAGCACTCCATAAATGCAAACAGAGGCATGGATCGATAGAGCATAACCATATTAACAAAACATCGTTACTGAACATACTCAAAAGAGGCATGGATCTCACTGTAGCAACATGAATACATGGCATAAAACCAACAGCAGACAAAGACTGAAATTCCAAGTACTGAAATCAGCAACATCATGGAGGCTGCTTTGGAAGCTTGAAACAAACAATACATGGCATATCATGAAGAATGATAGCACCACAGCAAAGATGTCATGTTGTAGCTCATAATACATGAATACATCATGCTCAAAAGAAAATCACACAAAAAGATGCAAAAATGACAAATAATAGAACATGCTCAAAAGAACATGCTCAAAAGAACATGGCAGAATTCACAGGACATGGCAGAAATAACACCAGGTTGCAATATTTAGAGCTAACAAACGACATGCTACAGGAAAATATCATGGAAACAAAAGGCACGGAATGAATATACTAATTGCATATAACAAAAGTCCCTTACTGTCCATGAGCCAAAAAGGATCAGAAGATATGATGGCACCCATGTAAACATAGCAAATTTCGCTACAGATTTCAGACTTGGAAGAAAACTGGACATGGCAACAACAGCATCATGAAGGCATCTTCGCGAGCTTGATGCACTCACTACGAGGCATTTCACGACAAAACAATCATACTCCCAGCAACTAGACATGGCATAGAAGCTAGACATGGCAAGAACAACAACATAGCATGCACGGATCAACAACAACAAGCTAGGCAAAATTGCTAAACATGTTAGCAATCTGCCAGAAACATTTTATAGCAAAAGTAGAGCAAGATTAAGACACGCTAGAGCACTCCATAAATGCAAACAGAGGCATGGATCGATAGAGCATAACCATATTAACAAAACATCGTTACTGAACATACTCAAAAGAGGCATGGATCTCACTGTAGCAACATGAATACATGGCATAAAACTAACAGCAGACAAAGACTGAAATTCCAAGTCCTGAAATCAGCAACATCATGGAGGCTACTTTGCAAGCTTGAAACAAACAATACATGGCATATCATGAAGAATGATTGCACCACAGCAAAGATGGCATGTTGTAGCTCATACATGAATACATCATGCTCAAAAGAAAATCACACAAAAAGATGCAAAAAAGACAAATAATAGAACATGCTCAAAAGAACATGGCAGAATTCACAGGACATGGCAGAAATAACACCAGGTTGCAATATTTAGAGCTAACAAAGGACATGCTACAGGAAAATATCATGGAAACAAAAGGCACGGAATCAATATACTAATTGCATATAACAAAAGTCCCTTACTGTCCATGAGCCAAAAAGGATCAGAAGATATGATGGCACCCGTGTAAACATAGCAAATTTCGCTAAAGATTTCAGACATGGCAGAAAACTGGACATGGCAACAATAGCATCATGAAGGCATCTTCGCGAGCTTGATGCACTCACTACAAGGCATTTCATGACAAAACAATCATACACCCAGCAACTAGACATGGCATAGAAGCTAGACATGGCAAGAACAACAACATAGCATGCACGGATCAACAACAACAAGCTAGGCAAAATTGCTAAACATGTTAGCAATCTGCCAGAAAGATTTTATAACAAAAGTAGAGCAAGATTAAGACATGCTAGAGCACTCCATAAATGCAAACAGAGGCATGGATCGATAGAGCATAACCATATTAACAAAACATCGTTACTGAACATACTCAAAAGAGGCATGGATCTCACTGTAGCAACATGAATACATGGCATAAAACTAACAGCAGACAAAGACTGAAATTCCAAGTCCTGAAATCAGCATCATGGAGGCTACTTTGCAAGCTTGAAACAAACAATACATGGCATATCATGAAGAATGATTGCACCACAGCAAAGATGGCATGTTGTAGCTCATAATACATGAATACATCATGCTCAAAAGAAAATCACACAAAAAGATGCAAAAATGACAAATAATAGAACATGCTCAAAAGAACATGGCAGAATTCACAGGACATGGCAGAAATAACACCAGGTTGCAATATTTAGAGCTAACAAACGACATGCTACAGGAAAATATCATGGAAACAAAAGGCACGGAATGAATATACTAATTGCATATAACAAAAGTCCCTTACTGTCCATGAGCCAAAAAGGATCAGAAGATATGATGGCACCCATGTAAACATAGCAAATTTCGCTACAGATTTCAGACTTGGAAGAAAACTGGACATGGCAACAACAGCATTATGAAGGCATCTTCGCGAGCTTGATGCACTCACTACGAGGCATTTCATGAAAAAACAATCATACACCCAGCAACTAGACATGGCATAGAAGCTAGACATGGCAAGAACAACAACATAGCATGCACGGATTAACAACAACAAGCTAGGCAAAATTGCTAAACATGTTAGCAATCTGCCAGAAACATTTTATAGCAAAAGTATATCAAGATTAAGACATGCTAGAGCACTCCATAAATGCAAACAGAGGCATGGATCGATAGAGCATAACCATATTAACAAAACATCGTTACTGAACATACTCAAAAGAGGCATGGATCTCACTGTAGCAACATGAATACATGGCATAAAACCAACAGCAGACAAAGACTGAAATTCCAAGTACTGAAATCAGCAACATCATGGAGGCTGCTTTGGAAGCTTGAAACAAACAATACATGGCATATCATGAAGAATGATAGCACCACAGCAAAGATGTCATGTTGTAGCTCATAATACATGAATACATCATGCTCAAAAGAAAATCACACAAAAAGATGCAAAAATGACAAATAATAGAACATGCTCAAAAGAACATGCTCAAAAGAACATGGCAGAATTCACAGGACATGGCAGAAATAACACCAGGTTGCAATATTTAGAGCTAACAAACGACATGCTACAGGAAAATATCATGGAAACAAAAGGCACGGAATGAATATACTAATTGCATATAACAAAAGTCCCTTACTGTCCATGAGCCAAAAAGGATCAGAAGATATGATGGCACCCATGTAAACATAGCAAATTTCGCTACAGATTTCAGACTTGGAAGAAAACTGGACATGGCAACAACAGCATCATGAAGGCATCTTCGCGAGCTTGATGCACTCACTACGAGGCATTTCACGACAAAACAATCATACTCCCAGCAACTAGACATGGCATAGAAGCTAGACATGGCAAGAACAACAACATAGCATGCACGGATCAACAACAACAAGCTAGGCAAAATTGCTAAACATGTTAGCAATCTGCCAGAAACATTTTATAGCAAAAGTAGAGCAAGATTAAGACACGCTAGAGCACTCCATAAATGCAAACAGAGGCATGGATCGATAGAGCATAACCATATTAACAAAACATCGTTACTGAACATACTCAAAAGAGGCATGGATCTCACTGTAGCAACATGAATACATGGCATAAAACTAACAGCAGACAAAGACTGAAATTCCAAGTCCTGAAATCAGCAACATCATGGAGGCTACTTTGCAAGCTTGAAACAAACAATACATGGCATATCATGAAGAATGATTGCACCACAGCAAAGATGGCATGTTGTAGCTCATACATGAATACATCATGCTCAAAAGAAAATCACACAAAAAGATGCAAAAAAGACAAATAATAGAACATGCTCAAAAGAACATGGCAGAATTCACAGGACATGGCAGAAATAACACCAGGTTGCAATATTTAGAGCTAACAAAGGACATGCTAAAGGAAAATATCATGGAAACAAAAGGCACGGAATCAATATACTAATTGCATATAACAAAAGTCCCTTACTGTCCATGAGCCAAAAAGGATCAGAAGATATGATGGCACCCATGTAAACATAGCAAATTTCGCTAAAGATTTCAGACTTGGCAGAAAACTGGGCATGGCAACAACAGCATCATGAAGGCATCTTCGCGAGCTTGATGCACTCACTACGAGGCATTTCATGACAAAACAATCATACACCCAGCAACTAGACATGGCATAGAAGCTAGACATGGCAAGAACAACAACATAGCATGCATGGATCAACAACAACAAGCTAGGCAAAATTGCTAAACATGTTAGCAATCTTCCAGAAACATTTTATAGCAAAAGTAGAGCAAGATTAAGACATGCTAGAGCACTCCATAAATGCAAACAGAGGCATGGATCGATAGAGCATAACCATATTAACAAAACATCGTTACTGAACATACTCAAAAGAGGCATGGATCTCACTGTAGCAACATGAATACATGGCATAAAACTAACAGCAGACAGACTGAAATTCCAAGTCCTGAAATCAGCAACATCATGGAGGCTACTTTGCAAGCTTGAAACAAACAATACATGGCATATCATGAAGAATGATTGCACCACAACAAAGATGGCTTGTTGTAGCTCAGAATACATGAATACATCATGCTCAAAAGAAAATCACACAAAAAGATGCAAAAAAGACAAATAATAGAACATGCTCAAAAGAACATGGCAGAATTCACAGGACATGGCAGAAATAACACCAGGTTGCAATATTTAGAGCTAACAAACGACATGCTACAGGAAAATATCATGGAAACAAAAGGCATGGAATGAATATACTAATTGCATATAACAAAAGTCCCTTACTGTCCATGAGCCAAAAAGGATCAGAAGATATGACGGCACCCATGTAAACATAGCAAATTTCGCTACAGATTTCAGACTTGGCAGAAAACTGGACATGGCAACAACAGCATCATGAAGGCATCTTCGCGAGCTTGATGCACTCACTACAAGGCATTTCATGACAAAACAATCATACACCCAGCAACTAGACATGGCATAGAAGCTAGACATGGCAAGAACAACAACATAGCATGCACGGATCAACAACAACAAGCTAGGCAAAATTGCTAAACATGTTAGCAATCTGCCAGAAAGATTTTATAGCAAAAGTAGAGCAAGATTAAGACATGCTAGAGCACTCCATAAATGCAAACAGAGGCATGGATCGATAGAGCATAACCATATTAACAAAACATCGTTACTGAACATACTCAAAAGAGGCATGGATCTCACTGTAGCAACATGAATACATGGCATAAAACTAACAGCAGACAAAGACTGAAATTCCAAGTACTGAAATCAGCAACATCATGGAGGCTACTTTGCAAGCTTGAAACAAACAATACATGGCATATCATGAAGAATGATTGCACCACAGCAAAGATGTCATGTTGTAGCTCATAATACATGAATACATCATGCTCAAAAGAAAATCACACAAAAAGATGCAAAAATGACAAATAATAGAACATGCTCAAAAGAACATGCTCAAAAGAACATGGCAGAATTCACAGGACATGGCAGAAATAACACCAGGTTGCAATATTTAGAGCTAACAAACGACATGCTACAGGAAAATATCATGGAAACAAAAGGCACGGAATGAATATACTAATTGCATATAACAAAAGTCCCTTACTGTCCATGAGCCAAAAAGGATCAGAAGATATGATGGCACCCATGTAAACATAGCAAATTTCGCTACAGATTTCAGACTTGGAAGAAAACTGGACATGGCAACAACAGCATCATGAAGGCATCTTCGCGAGCTTGATGCACTCACTACGAGGCATTTCACGACAAAACAATCATACTCCCAGCAACTAGACATGGCATAGAAGCTAGACATGGCAAGAACAACAACATAGCATGCACGGATCAACAACAACAAGCTAGGCAAAATTGCTAAACATGTTAGCAATCTGCCAGAAACATTTTATAGCAAAAGTAGAGCAAGATTAAGACATGCTAGAGCACTCCATAAATGCAAACAAAGGCATGGATCGATAGAGCATAACCATATTAACGAAACATCATTACTGAACATACTCAAAAGAGGCATGGATCTCACTGTAGCAACATGAATACATGGCATAAAACTAACAGCAGACAAAGACTGAAATTCCAAGTCCTGAAATCAGCAACATCATGGAGGCTACTTTGCAAGCTTGAAACAAACAATACATGGCATATCATGAAGAATGATTGCACCACAGCAAAGATGGCATGTTGTAGCTCATACATGAATACATCATGCTCAAAAGAAAATCACACAAAAAGATGCAAAAAAGACAAATAATAGAACATGCTCAAAAGAACATGGCAGAATTCACAGGACATGGCAGAAATAACAACAGGTTGCAATATTTAGAGCTAACAAATGACATGCTACAGGAAAATATCATGGAAACAAAAGGCACGGAATGAATATACTAATTGCATATAACAAAAGTCCCTTACTGTCCATGAGCCAAAAAGGATCAGAAGATATGATGGCACCCATGTAAACATAGCAAATTTCGCTAAAGATTTCAGACTTGGCGGAAAACTGGACATGGCAACAACAGCATCATGAAGGCATCTTCGCGAGCTTGATGCACTCACTACGAGGCATTTCAAAAAAACAATCATACACCCAGCAACTAGACATGGCATAGAAGCTAGACATGGCAAGAACAACAACATAGCATGCACGGATCAACAACAACAAGCTAGGCAAAATTTCTAAACATGTTAGCAATCTGCCAGAAACATTTTATAGCAAAAGTAGAGCAAGATTAAGACATGCTAGAGCACTCCATAAATGCAAACAGAGGCATGGATCGATAGAGCATAACCATATTAACAAAACATCGTTACTGAACATACTCAAAAGAGGCATGGATCTCACTGTAGCAACATGAATACATGGCATAAAACTAACAGCAGACAAAGACTGAAATTCCAAGTCCTGAAATCAGCAACATCATGGAGGCTACTTTGCAAGCTTGAAACAAACAATAAATGGCATATCATGAAGAATGATTGCACCACAGCAAAGATGTCATGTTGTAGCTCATAATACATGAATACATCATGCTCAAAAGAAAATCACACAAAAAGATGCAAAAATGACAAATAATAGAACATGCTCAAAAGAACATGCTCAAAAGAACATGGCAGAATTCACAGGACATGGCAGAAATAACACCAGGTTGCAATATTTAGAGCTAACAAACGACATGCTATAGGAAAATATCATGGAAACAAAAGGCACGGAATGAATATACTAATTGCATATAACAAAAGTCCCTTACTGTCCATGAGCCAAAAAGGATCAGAAGATATGATGGCACCCATGTAAACATAGCAAATTTCGCTACAGATTTCAGACTTGGCAGAAAACTGGACATAGCAACAACAGCATCATGAAGGCATCTTCGCGATCTTGATGCACTCACTACGAGGCATTTCATGACAAAACAATCATACACCCAGCAACTAGACATGGCATTGAAGCTAGACATGGCAAGAACAACAACATAGCATGCACGGATCAACAACAACAAGCTAGGCAAAATTGCTAAACATGTTAGCAATCTGCCAGAAACATTTTATAGCATAAGTAGAGCAAGATTAAGACATGCTAGAGCACTCCATAAATGCAAACAGAGGCATGGATCGATAGAGCATAACCATATTAACAAAACATCATTACTGAACATACTCAAAAGAGGCATGGATCTCACTGTAGCAACATGAATACATGGCATAAAACTAACAGCAGACAAAGACTGAAATTCCATGTCCTGAAATCAGCAACATCATGGAGGCTACTTTGCAAGCTTGAAACAAACAATACATGGCATATCATGAAGAAATATTGCACCGCAGCAAAGATGGCATGTTGTAGCTCATAATACATGAATACATCATGCTCAAAAGAAAATCACACAAAAAGATGCAAAAAAGACAAATAATAGAACATGCTCAAAGGAACATGGCAGAATTCACAGGACATGGCAGAAATAACACCAGGTTGCAATATTTAGAGCTAACAAACGACATGCTACAGGAAAATATCATTTAAACAAAAGGCACGGAATGAATATACTAATTGCATATAACAAAAGTCCCTTACTGTCCATGAGCCAAAAAGGATCAGAAGATATGATGGCACCCATGTAAACATAGCAAATTTCGCCACAGATTTCAGACTTGGCAGAAGACTGGACATGGTAACAACAGCATCATGAAGGCATCTTCGCGAGCTTGATGCACTCACTACGAGGCATTTCATGACAAAACAATCATACAACCAGCAACTAGACATGGCATAGAAGCTAGACATGGCAAGAACAACAACATAGCATGCACGGATCAACAACAACAAGCTAGGCAAAATTGCTAAACATGTTAGCAATCTGCCAGAAACATTTTATAGCAAAATTAGAGCAAGATTAAGACATGCTAGAGCACTCCATAAATACAAACAGAGGCATGGATCGATAGAGCATAACCATATTAACAAAACATCGTTATTGAACATACTCAAAAGAGGCATGGATCTCACTGTAGCAACATGAATACATGGCATAAAACTAACAGCAGACAAAGACTGAATATCCAAGTCCTGAAATCAACAACATCATGGAGGCTACTTTGCAAGCTTGAAACAAACAATACATGGCATATCATGAAGAATGATTGCACCACAGCAAAGATGGCATGTTGTAGCTCATAATACATGAATACATGATGCTCTAAAGGAAATCACACAAAAAGATGCAAAAATGACAAATAATAGAACATGCTCAAAAGAACATGCTCAAAAGAACATGGCAGAATTCACAGGACATGGCAGAAATAACACCAGGTTGCAATATTTAGAGCTAACAAACGACATGCTACAGGAAAATATCATGGAAACAAAAGGCATGGAATGAATATACTAATTGCGTATAACAAAAGTCCCTTACCGTCCATGAGCCAAAAAGGATCAGAAGATATGATGGCACCCATGTAAACATAGCAAATTTCGCTACAGATTTCAGACTTGGCAGAAAACTGGACATGGCAACAACAGCATCATGAAGGCATCTTCGCGAGCTTGACGCACTCACTACGAGGCATTTCATGACAAAACAATCATACACCCAGCAACTAGAGATGGCATAGAAGCTAGACATGGCCAGAACAACAACATAGCATGCACGGATCAGCAACAACAAGCTAGGCAAAATTGCTAAACATGTTAGCAATCTGCCAGAAAGATTTTATAGCAAAAGTAGAGCAAGATTAAGACATGCTAGAGCACTCCACAAATGCAAACAGAGGCATGGATCGATAGAGCATAACCATATTAACAAAACATCGTTACTGAACATACTCAAAAGAGGCATGGATCTCACTGTAGCAACATGAATACATGGCATAAAACTAAGAGCAGACAAAGACTGAAATTCCAAGTCCTGAAATCAGCAACATCATGGAGGCTACTTTGCAAGCTTGAAACAAACAATACATGGCATATCATGAAGAATGATTGCACCACAGCAAAGATGGCATGTTGTAGCTCATAATACATGAATGCATCATGCTCAAAAGAAAATCACACAAAAAGATGCAAAAATGACAAATAATAGAACATGCTCAAAAGAACATGGCAGAATTCACAGGACATGGCAGAAATAACACCAGGTTGCAACATTTAGAGCTAACAAACGACATGCTACAGGAAAATATCATGGAAACAAAAGGCACGGAATGAATATACTAATTGCATATAACAAAAGTCCCTTACTGTCCATGAGCCAAAAAGGATCAGAAGATATGATGTCACCCATGTAAACATAGCAAATTTCGCTACAGATTTCAGACTTGGCAGAAAACTGGGCATGGCAACAACAGCATCATGAAGGCATCTTCGCGAGCTTGATGCACTCACTACGAGGCATTTCATGACAAAACAATCATACACCCAGCAACTAGACATGGCATAGAAGCTAGACATGGGAAGAACAATAACATAGCATGCACGGATCAACAACAACAAGCTAGGCAAAATTGCTAAACATGTTAGCAATCTGCCAGAAACATTTTATAGCAAAAGTAGAGCAAAATTAAGACATGCTAGAGCACTCCATAAATGCAAACAGAGGCATGGATCGATAGAGCATACCCATATTAACAAAACATCGTTACTGAATATACTCAAAAGAGGCATGGATCTCACTGTAGCAACATGAATACATGGCATAAAACTAACAGCAGACAAAGACTGAAATTCCAAGTCCTGAAATCAGCAACATCATGGAGGCTACTTTGCAAGCTTAAAACAAACAATACATGGCATATCATGAAGAATGATTGCACCACAGCAAAGATGGCATGTTGTAGCTCATAATACATGAATACATCATGCTCAAAAGAAAATCACACAAAAAGATGCAAAAAAGACAAATAATAGAACATGCTCAAAAGAACATGGCAGAATTCACAGGACAAGGCAGAAATAACACCAGGTTGCAATATTTGGAGCTAACAAACGACATGCTACAGGAAAATATCATGGAAACAAAAGGCACGGAATGAATACACTAATTGCATATAACAAAAGTCCCTTACTGTCCATGAGCCAAAAAGGATCAGAAGATATGATGGCACCCATGTAAACATAGCAAATTTCGCTACAGATTTCAGAATTGGCAGAAAACTGGACATGGCAACAACAGCATCATGAAGGCATCTTCGCGAGCTTGATGCACTCACTACGAGGCATTTCATGACAAAACAATCATACACCCAGCAACTAGACATGGCATAGAAGCTAGACATGGCAAGAACAACAACATAGCATGCACGGATTAACAACAACAAGCTAGGCAAAATTGCTAAACATGTTAGCAATTTGCCAGAAATATTTTATAGCAAAAGTAGAGCAAGATTAAGACATGCCAGCGCACTCCATAAATGCAAACAGAGGCATGGATCGATAGAGCATAACCATATTAACAAAACATCGTTACTGAACATTCTCAAAAGAGGCATGGATCTCACTGTAGCAACATGAATACATGGCATAAAACTAACAGCAGACAAAGACTGAAATTCCAAGTCCTGAAATCAGCAACATCATGGAGGCTACTTTGCAAGCTTGAAACAAACAATACATGGCATATCATGAAGAATGATTGCACCACAGCAAAGATGGCATGTTGTAGCTCATAATACATGAATACATCATGCTCAAAAGAAAATCACACAAAAAGATGCAAAAAAGACAAATAATAGAACATGCTCAAAAGAACATGGCAGAATTCACAGGACATGGCAGAAATAACACCAGGTTGCAATATTTAGAGCTAACAAACGACATGCTACAGGAGAATATCATGGAAACAAAAGGCACGGAATGAATATACTAATTGCATATAACAAAAGTCCCTTACTGTCCATGAGCCAAAAAGGATCAGAAGATATGATGGCACCCATGTAAACATAGCAAATTTCGCTACAGATTTCAGAATTGGCAGAAAACTGGACATGGCAACAACAGCATCATGAAGGCATCTTCGCGAGCTTGATGCACTCACTACGAGGCATTTCATGACAAAACAATCATACACCCAGCAACTAGACATGGCATAGAAGCTAGACATGGCAAGAACAACAACATAGCATGCACGGATTAACAACAACAAGCTAGGCAAAATTGCTAAACATGTTAGCAATCTGCCAGAAACATTTTATAGCAAAAGTAGATCAAGATTAAGACATGCTAGAGCACTCCATAAATGCAAACAGAGGCATGGATCGATAGAGCATAACCATATTAACAAAACATCGTTACTGAACATACTCAAAAGAGGCATGGATCTCACTGTAGCAACATGAATACATGGCATAAAACTAACAGCAGACAAAGACTGAAATTCCAAGTCCTGAAATCAGCAACATCATGGAGGCTACTTTGCAAGCTTGAAACAAACAATACATGGCATATCATGAAGAATGATTGCACCACAGCAAACATGGCATGTTGTAGCTCATAATACATGAATACATCATGCTCAAAAGAAAATCACACAAAAAGATGCAAAAATGACAAATAATAGAACATGCTCAAAAGAACATGGCAGAATTCACAGGACATGGCAGAAATAACACCAGGTTGCAATATTTAGAGCTAACAAAAGACATGCTACTGGAAAATATCATGGAAACAAAAGGCACGGAATGAATATACTAATTGCATATAACAAAAGTCCCTTACTGTCCATGAGCCAAAAAGGATCAGAAGATATGATGGCACCCATGTAAACATAGCAAATTTCGCTACAGATTTCAGAATTGGCAGAAAACTGGGCATGGCAACAACAGCATCATGAAGGCATCTTCGCGAGCTTGATGCACTCACTATGAGGCATTTCATGACAAAACAATCATACACCCAGCAACTAGACATGGCATAGAAGCTAGACATGGCAAGAACAACAACATAGCATGCACGGATCAACAACGACAAGCTAGGCAAAATTGCTAAACATGTTAGCAATCTGCCAGAAACATTTTATAGTAAAAGTAGAGCAAGATTAAGACATGCTAGAGCACTCCATAAATGCAAACAGAGGCATGGATCGATAGAGCATAACCATATTATCAAAACATCGTTACTGAACATACTCAAAAGAGGCATGGATCTCACTGTTGCAACATGAATACATGGCATAAAACTAACAGCAGACAAAGACTGAAATTCCAAGTCCTGAAATCAGCAACATCATGGAGGCTACTTTGCAAGCTTGAAACAAACAATACATGGCATATCATGAAGAATGATTGCACCACAGCAAAGATGGCATGTTGTAGCTCATAATACATGAATACATCATGCTCAAAAGAAAATCACACAAAAAGATGCAAAAAAGACAAATAATAGAACATGCTCAAAAGAACATGGCAGAATTCACAGGACATGGCAGAAATAACACCAGGTTGCAATATTTGGAGCTAACAAACGACATGCTACAGGAAAATATCATGGAAACAAAAGGCACGGAATGAATATACTAATTGCATATAACAAAAGTCCCTTACTGTCCATGAGCCAAAAAGGATCAGAAGATATGATGGCACCCATAGCAAATTTCGCTACAGATTTCAGACTTAGCAGAAAACTGTACATGGCAACAACAGCATCATGAAGGCATCTTCGCGAGCTTGATGCACTCACTACGAGGCATTTCATGACAAAACAAGCATACACCCAGCAACTAGACATGGCATAGAAGCTAGACATGGCAAGAACAACAACATAGCATTCACGGATCAACAACAACAAGCTAGGCAAAATTGCTAAAGATGTTAGCAATCTGCCAGGAACATTTTATAGCAAAAGTTGTTAGGACCGAGACGGAAGGGAAAAGCGATGAGGTGAAACAAGAACGCCAGAGGAAAAAAAACAAAGTCAAGAGCACTCAGGTAGAAAAGAGGAAGGGCGAATATGACAAGAATCAAAAGCTCAAGGAACAAGATAAGGAAGGAATAAGACTAAAAGAATTTAGGCATCACTCCGGTTGAACATGGAAAGGAATAGCGTGAATTTGACAAGATGGAAAGAACTTGAACTTAACAAGGTGGCATGATACTTGACGAGAGGAACAACACAATGCCTCCGGAAGAATTGAAATAGTGGGATGAAAAGAATAGTGAAGAAAAATGACAACTTCTTCGACGAATGAATTTGAAAAGCATCCTTGCGAAGAAATGATTGAGCGAAGTTGTTGGGAAAATCAACAACGAAAAGAATTGCATGTTGTGGACTTATAGATAACATCTCAAAATTATGAGGTGATCTCAGACCACAAACCAAAAAGATTGAATAGCTGAGGAGAACAAAGAAATGCAAAACTCCGCTTCAAAAGAATAAGGAGAAATTACTTGCACCTCGCGAAGCAAGAAGAAGAATAAGAAGATACTTGAGCTCCTCCAACAAGAATCTTGATGAACACTTGAAGAATGAATTAAATACTGGCGAACCACCATAAGAACTCCGGTAACAAAAGAATGACGAGATAAAGTTGAGGGATGAAAAGAATAAGATAAAAGTCTTGCTATGATTTAGGTGGAGCTTCGCGATGAAACAAGTAAGAAGCTTGGAACTCCAGAAAAGAAAAGATGAACAACTTAGAACCGAGAAATTATTCAACATGAACAATCTCCAAAGGAAGGAATTAATCAGCTTGATGAAAGCGGAATAAGAATTACGTTATGCTTATCCTCCACCAATTAAATTGATGAGAAGCAATGGATTGCATACAACTTATTCACATTAGGAAAAGATTAAGGGGGGGATATAACACCAAATTTGGGAAGGTCTTCATGAACCACCAGTAGAATTGAAAAGAACGAATGAATTGATATGATGAGAACGGAAAAGGAATCTTCAACGAACCACCGTAAGAAATAAAAACGAACAAAGAAAAGAGAATGAATCACCGGGGAGAATTAGAAAAGCACGAAGATACTTGAGGGAATTTAGAGAGAAGAGAGCGTAGAGATCGCAAACTGATTGAAGAATACTTGAACGAAGCACCGGAAGAATATGAAGACGAACGAGAAGGCATGAATATAGAATAATTGAGAGAACGAAGCTAAAAACTTCGAACAAAGAAATATCCTGAAAAGATGACCTCGGGATGATCGAGAGAGACAACAACTCCTGAAATGCTCCAGATGGATGAAAAGAATTTGCACGACTGGAAACAATTTGAGAGGATAACATCGAGCTAGCACCACGAATCTTCGGGAGAACGGACAAGATTTAAGAGAAACTCTTCTTCAGTCTTCAAATGTTGAGAATGACGATGAAAAACACCATCAAAATTGTTGAGATACTCCGGGAGAATGAAAAACAAAGAGGTTGAGCCAACCAGGAAAATGATTTGAAATCGATCTTGGAAAAGCATCTGACTTATGAAATTCATACTTACGTCAAATTTCAAAAGAACTAGAGAATACCTCCGGGAAAATCAAAAGAGTCAGGTAAGATCCTAGGAAAAGACCTGTGGGTTAGGGCCCACTGAAAAGAAACACCATTGGAAAGGATTGTCGAATGAGAAATGATGCATCGGAACGCTTGAAAGATTTTTGAATGAGGTGACAACCTCGAATTAAATGGAGGCAAACACGAATCTTCTGAGATGTCTTCAACACTTACGGGATAAAAACGGGCGAGAGGCGAACGAGTATGGGGAAAAAACACTTGGGCCGAGGGAAAGAATATGATCAACACCGAAACTTGAATAGAATCCACCAGAAAAGAAAATGCGACGAACCATGATGAACTAGACGAGATTTCAACGGTTGAGACAATTGAGGAAAGACTAAAGATACTCCGAATGAATGAAATTGATGCTTGGATAGCGGCTCAGACTTCGAGAATAAAAAGGGTGGGTGGGCGGGGAAAAACACAGGCAACTTGGAACGACGAATCGACGAATATCTTGAAGAGAAAAGCACCGGTTGAAATAATTTAGGGAAGAATGCAAAGACTTTGCACGAGTAGAATGGATACTCGATTATAGACTACGGTTCCGAGAAGAAGAAGGGTGGGCGGGTGGGAAAAAACAAGGACAACTTCGGACAGGGAAACAACATCGGTTGAGAAAGAACTGAGGACCGATCTTGCAAAAGACAACGAGGATCGAATCCACTCGAAAAGAAGTGCGCCGGATTGAAAAGAGGATGGACAACGAACGAAAACTAACCGCGTGATCCTAAAGAAAAATTTGAAGGGGAAGAGAAGTAATTCAAAACACCTACGTCAAGATTTCTCACCAGAGTGACGAAGGGGCAGAGGAGTAAAAAGAAATCCTACTCTCCGATATAACTAGATTCCGAAAAAGATTTTCTTCTAGACTCAACATCGGCCGAACTACACGATCAATCAAGGGGGCTCCTAGGGTCGGTCGAGGCTCTGATACCAACTTGTCACGCCCAAGATGCGACCCTATCCAAAAGGAACTCAAAGGTCCCACCAAGGATAGAAGCGAAATTTGACAGACGGTCTACCGGTGGTGTACCAAGGCCGCTTGGGAAACCTTGGACCATTCCGAGAAAGTTTAACACCCGCACACGAAAAGAGGCAAAAGGGGGCCCCGGGGAACATAGGAGTTCCGGATTGGAAAACGGACAACGGGAAAAATGCTCGGATGGATGAGACGAACACGTATGCAAAATGAGATGCACATGATGACATGATATGAAATGTAGATGATGACATGGCAAAGTGCAACACGCAAGCACATGACATGGCAACGACGACGAATAACTGTCGGACACCTGGCGCATCGAATCTGGGGCGTTACACTTCTTGGTGGTGGTGGAGGTGTTTGGTCGTGGAAGAAGGAGAAGAAGGGGTCCGGCTCGCCAGAATTTAAGTGGACAGAGGCAGCGGCCATTGCGGCCAACCGCGGAGAGGAGGAGCTCTGGGCTCAAGCAAATATCCAGGGAGGGGTAGGGGAGCGAGGTGGAGCTGCTGGTGCGGTCGGGAAGCCTCGGAGATGCTTATATAGGCGAGGGGGCGAGGTGTTGCGCTGGCACCTGCCCTAGAGGTGTGGCCGGAGCTGTGGACGCGTGGGCACACAAGCAAGCTCGACGGTAAGCGATGGGAGCATAACATGGGAGGTTCACAGGGAAGAGGGCGACGCCAAGGGCACGGGGAGGAAGAGGCGAGCACGAACATAGCCATGTCAACCACTATGAGCTCGTGGGCACACGGCGGCGAGCGCAGACGAGAAAGCTGCCGAAGGGGGAACAAGGCCAGAGAGCATCGTGAGGTCGTAGGGAGTCAGGTCGGCAACCACGGACGCACGGACGCGGCCAGAGCAACGCTACTCGACGTGGTTAGTGGCATAGAGCGCGGTCGCAATAGCCAGAGCGTGTGACCAGCCGTGCCGTAGCCACCACGAGATAAGGCAAAGAGAGGTCACGAGAGGCAGCGAAACTATGCATAGCATCATGTCCTTCCATCCTGGAGACTGTGGGAAGTGAAGACGCGGGAGAAGAGGCTCTGTTGCAAAGTGAGGCATCGATGAAAGTTTGTTGTAGCAAATTTGGCTGCAATGATGTGCTCAACAGAGAGGGTCTAGAGGCCAAATATGATGCCTGGGGTGTTTATGTTAATAAGGACTATGATCCTGGGGGTTTTGGAAGGAAATGGACGAAAATTAAGCATAGTTGCTTTGCAGCTGCCATTATGGTCTAGAATAAAGATGTGGATGATGCACTCACATGGATTATCAACTTCAGCTAAAACTTATCATGGGATGATGATTTGGACATATAAACATGCTGTAAAAATCTCATACCATTCGGACATGCCAAAATGGTACTTCCTTCACAGCTATCCTCTCTGTCTAGAATATTGGGATAATTTTGGAGAGAAAATGGAATGCTGAAATTATGCCAAATTTGGTGTATATGGGAGTTATATATGTACGGGCATGATCTGCTAATTTATCAGAATTAATGAAGCAATATAAATTATACTTGCTTCACAACTTGGAAATATTGCTAGAAACAAATATTTGAGGGTGTGCTCACATGTTTGATTGGATGAGGCTGAAAATTGGTGTAGAGTGATGATATGAGCAGATGAAGAGGCATGCAACATTTCAACTCATTTGGGTGCTCCTAGCTCGTACTTCCTTCAACAAGGCTTCTGTCTGACAGAAACTTTGAAAAATCACCGAGGAAGTGTCACCACTACTGGAAACTGGGAATTTGCCATCATCCAGCTCTTTGCCATCTGCGAGCTGATGGCAAAGAACGTCTTTGCCATCTGCTTATAAAAAACAGATGGCAAAGAACTAACAGATGGCAAAGAACATGGTTGCCATCAGCCAATTCTTTGCCATCTGCTAGTGGATGGCAAATAATCTTTGCCATCTGCCAGCAGATGGCAAAGAGGTGGGTAGGGTCCAGTGCTGTAACGGCCTGTCAACCCACCTCTTTGCCATCTGCCAGCAGATGGCAAAGAGTCTTTTCCGTCTGTTGGCAGATGGCAAAGAAGTGGGTTGGCCCAATGGATAACGGCGTTGTGACGGCTCAGTAGCCCCACCTCTTTGCCATCTGCCAGCGGATGGCAAAGGCCCATATCTTTGCCATCAGCCAGCGTCTGGCAGATGGCAAAGAGGTCGAACTACTCGGCCCCTCCCCTCTCTCTCTCTTCCAGCCCGGCCCCACCCCTCTCTCTCCCTCCCCACCTCACCCACCCCCACCACTTGTCTAAAAAAAACGTCTGCCCCCAAACCACACCCGCGCGCCCCAGCCGGACGACCCCAGCGCGCCGCCGGCCTGCCACCGCCCAGCACCGCCGCCGGCCCGCCCCTCCCCGCCACCGCAGCCCTCCCCCGCCCCTCCGCCGCCCCTCCCCGCCACCGCAGCTCCCCCCTGTGCCCATCCCTCCACCGCAGCCCGTCCCAGCACCGCCGCTCGTCCTCCACCGAGCCGGCCCTCCCCCGCCCCTCCCCGCCACCGCGGCCCTCCCGGCCACCGCGGCGTGCCCCGCGGCCCGCCCCTCCACTGAGCCAGGCCACGGCGCCGCCCCCTTCCCGCGGCCCTCCCTGCCATCGAGATTCAGGTATCTGCTTCGTGGGCAGGGAGTCATGACATGGCAGTTCTTATTTCTGTAAATCTGATAGGTGTGATGGAGAACACGAATCCATTGTATGTGAACTCATCGATGGCAGCAACACCATCATACAAATAGACGAACAAGAGCATGCACAACCAAATCAGCTGGCTTGGCATGGGTGCTTTGCTGGATTTCGGAGTGGAGTTTCTTCTTTGTTGCTTCAGTTTTGTGTGCGTGAGTGCTGGGAGTAACTGGCATGTCTTAATACTAGTAATCACTGGCCATGAACTGCCAACTGGACTCATTGGTCCACTACTTTCAGTACACGTCGATTTCAGCTTGAACGAGTCCTGCGGTCCAGCGAGGAATTGAGGATCCTCTTAATGGAGCTGTAGACGTGCTCCGGTCTAGTGACCTGTCAAAACACAGCAAGACACAGTCATTGCATTGCACAACGATTTCCCATTTTAACATTTTTCTACAAAGCGAACAAATTGACGGTTTTATTTAGGGGGATATATAAAATTACCACGTTCTTTGTACAAGCATTGATATTTTGGACCGTGAGACTACCATCAACACGCAGAGTAGAATAAGCAGAGTCGACATATATAGCACGCCAGTCTAGTCGTACGAGATCCATGTGGCATAATAGTCCAATCAAGGCGTCCACACCTCGAGCCGCTCCCAGCCTTCCACGCAGCTACCGCTGATTGCCAGCCAAGTTCTTCTTCCAAAGTTATCTCGGTTCTACAGGTCTAGATCAAGACCTATATACAAGTTGTTGCCTCTACAAGTGCTCCAGAACAGATGGGTGGATTATGACATGGTTCTTGACATGGCAGTTCTTAGTTCTGTAAATCTGTTTCAATATCTGCAGTTACAGGTAGTTTTTGTGATCGAATCCTGTGGGTGCATCCTAGTTATGTACAACTTTTGCCCCCTTTTCTACAAACTAAGCAAGTCAAATGCGGGCGATAAGCTACCAACAATCTTTGGTTCAGTAGCAAAATTACAGGATTTTCGTCACCCTCATGTGAATTATATTTTTCTGATGTTTCAAGTAACTAAGGAAGTGGCATGACTATTCCTTTAAGATACAAACCGGGGTGGGGTTTTTTGGACATACAAGTGTCCTCCGTTTATTTGTCAGGAAATGTGAATGTTACCAAATTGAAAAGCAATCAAGTACTAAATAGACACTCCCTAATTTTAAGATGATTTTTAACCTAGCTTTTTCTGTTTAGTGCAGCAACAACATTAAGGGAGGTAAAGGAGGAGATTGGGCTTGATCCAGCCTTGGTCACTCTCGTTTCCTCGCTTGAGCACTTCTTGCCCAAGGTAAGATGTCTATGAGTTCTCACCTATACCCCTACTGAAAAAAATCAAATTGTACAGTGGACAGACTATTTAAGTGCACACTGAAAGGCATGTATATTTGTGTTGATCGGGTGGATTTAAATGTGCAGTTGTTTTGTCGCTGCGAGGGTCTGGTGTTCGACGAGCTCTGCCCCGACGTTCGTGGGTGAGCACAAATGACATCTCCTCCTCCCCCAATCATTTTCTATGTTCCGGTCTTCGTGCCGATGAAACATGCTAGCTATAGGTAGATTGAATCATCAGTATGCGTGACCACTATGCGTCTCCCGTTGGAAAGGGTTACATCTATAAATATGCATGCATTTGCATATTTATAATCGTGATTTTTTCGAATTGTCCAACGTTAACCATGGACAGCCCGAGTATGTGTAGATTGGGTTCGTTTTCCCATATGCTCTGCTCCGGATCCGATGCAGAATTTCGTCAGTGCCTCCCTATTGTTGTCCGGGTACACATCCACTCTGCTTATTGCCGAGACGTGTATCAGGAGAACAACGGGGAGGTGCTGCCGAAATTTTGTGTCGGATCCGGAGCAGAGCATGGGAAAACGAACCCAATCTACACATACTCGGGTGGGATTAGGACCTATCTTTACCTATTAGCATCTAGGTTGCATGGACGTAATAAAATTGAGAAACTCTATTAACTGATGAATATATGGTTTGCTGAATTATGTATGTATTTCTTGTGTGTCCAGTAGCTAGGCAAGATGAGTGATCGTGCGTGGATGTACACCGGTCACCCTAGTCAGAAACACATGACCCCTGAATGGATGACAAAAACCAAGGGGTTTATCAGAGCCGCATTTGCAAATGGACAGGAAACAACCTGGTGCCCCTGTGTCAAGTGCGACAACTATCATAAGATGTCAGAGTTTGAAATGATCAAACACCTGCAGAAGTGGGGTTTTACGCCCGGTTATACGATGTGGACATTTCATGGTGAGTCTGCCCAACGTTCCAGAGCTGAGGAGGGCCGTCGTCGCACTGACGAGCATGGTACTGGGATGGAAGACATGGTGCAAAACTTTGATGATGCTCGGGATTCGGACGATGAGATGGAGGAATCTGCAAAGGCCTTCAATGATATGTTGGAGTCTTCGAAGCGTCCTCCCCACGAGCACACCGAGCTTTGTCAGCTGGATGCCATTGCACAAGTAATGGCTCTGAAGGCTCAATTCAACTTGGGTAGATAATGCTATGATGCGATGGTGACACTATTTGGACGCTTTCTACCCAAAGGCCATATAATGCCTGCCAACCTGTACCAGTCGGACAAAATCCTCCGTGTACTTAAGATGCCCTATGAGAAGATAGATGCCTGTGAGAATGGATGTGCCTTATTTAGGCTCCAGTATGCAGACTTGAACTATTGTCCCATTTGCAAGTCTTCCAAGTATGTTGAGGTAGACAACGGTATGGGTGAGAAGAGTCAGACCAAAATCCCCATTAACGTTCTTCGATATATGCCAATCATACCAAGACTTCAACGTCTATTCATGGTCGAAGAGCCGGCCAGACAGATGCTATGGCACAAATTGGGCAAAAGAACCGAACGGGATGCAGATGGGAATCTGATGATGGTACACACATCGGATGGTGCTGCATGGAAACACTTCGATGCATTGCATGATGAAAAAGCGGAAGATCCAAGGCATCCTCGAGTAGCCATCAGCACGGATGGGTTCAATGTGTTTGGTATGATGGCAGCCCAATACAGTTGTTGGCCTGTATTTGTCATTCCACTCAATCTCCCCCCCGGACAGATTATGCAAAGAAAGAACATTTTCCTGACGTTGATAATTCCGGGGCCTAACTATCCGGGGAAGAATATGAATGTGTACAGGCAGCCGCTTAAGGATGAACTACAAGAAGCTTGGGATAATGGGATCAAGACATACGACGCTGCTACAAAAAAACTTCCTAATGCGTGTGTGGTACATGTACTCGATGCATGACTTGCCGGCGTATGCGCTATTCGTTGGCTGGTGTGTGCATGGAAGGTTCCCGTGCCCCACATGCAAGGCAGCTCTTGAGTTTCGTCGGCTGCAGGCGGGTCGCAAGTTTTCTTGCTTCGACATGCATAGACAGTTCCTGGATCCTCACCATAAGTTCAGAAAAGACAAGAAGAACTTCATCAAAGGTAGAGATGTCAAAAACTCTGCACCACCTACGTTGACAGGCCAACAGACCCTAGATCAGTTAAACGCTCTCGAGCCGGATCCAGAGCGTCCAGGGTTTTTCAAGGGGTATAATACGGAACACGCCTGGACCCACAAGATATGCTTGTGGGATCTGCCGTACTTCAAAGACCTCCTTTGCCCACACAACATCGACGTGATGCACACTGAAAAGAATGTCGGCGAGGCCATCTTTGGTACATTGTTCGGCATAGAGGGGAAAACAAAGGATAATCCTAAGGCCAGAGTCGATCAGGAGGCTCTATGTGATAGACCGCTACAAAACATGAAACAACCAAAAGGAAAGAAGAACTGGGCGAAGCCAAAGGCATGGTTCAATCTTGGAAGGCCGGTTATGAGGGAAATACTCCTGTGGGTGAAAAAGGAGTTGATGTTCCCCGATGGGTATGCATCGAATCTAAAGAGGGGAGCGAATCTTGATAAACTGAAAATATTTGGTCTCAAGAGTCATGATTGGCACATATGGCTTGAGCGGGTAATGCCGGTGATGTTGCGTGGCTTTATCCCTGAGGATGAATGGCTAGTACTGGCAGAGCTGAGCTATTTCTTCCGTGTTCTATGTGCGAAAGAATTATCGCCTGGCTTGATAGAAGAAATGGAAGAGTTGGCGCCGGAGTTGATTTGCAAGTTGGAGATGATCTTTCCACCTGGCTTCTTTAATCCAATGCAGCATTTGATTTTGCATCTCCCGACCGAGGCACGATTGGGGGGGCCCGTGCAGAATCGTTGGTGCTACGCAACTGAGAGGATGCAGAAGACGCTTCGAGCAAAATGTAAAAATAAACGTCGAATTGAAGCATCGATGGCCGAGGCATTCATTACTGAGGAGGCGGCAAACTTCGTGACAGCACACTATGAAGCCAAAAATCATCATTTGCATAATCCGAAGCCTCGGTACAATGTTGGCTAACCGGGCCATGTACGAGCTCTTCGTGGTAACTTTCTTCTGCATATTAGCTAAATCATTCACGCAATGTTCCTTTCATTAGTAACTAATATGATTGACTCGTCAAAACCAAATGTGCAGTCCATGTGCGAGAAGAACGGCTAGACCCCTCCGCCGATGCCAGTCATTGCTTCGGCGGGCACGGTGAGTTTCATTTGAACGGTCATTAGTTAATAGTCTTCACATTTGAGTTGCATCATGCTAAGGATACATTGGAAATAATCTTTGGTGCAGGGTATCTCCCGACAAGCATCGACCGATCCTTCTCCGTCTGCCACTAGCGCGACCGGTCCTACACCTGCACCTACACCTACATCTCCGTGATGACGGTAAGTTTCCCAAGTGTTTTGCTTAATAGGGTTTTGTTGTGATGCCATGTTGTATCTACACATATCGTGCATAATGTGTGTATGTTTGAAATGCATTGTATGTGTGGGATTCGACACCTAGTCGTGTGCCTTTGGTAGCCTTCCATACGGGGAAATGCCTCCTAGTGCTTCCACCGAGCCATGGTAGTTCGCTACTGCTCTGGAACACATGGATTGACCGGCATGTGTTCTTCTTTGCTCCTGTGTCTGTCCCTACGGGGAAATGTCACGCGGTGTATCACCGAAGTCCTTGTAGCTTGCTACGACTTGGTTGCACTTGCTGATGACCGACACGTGCATTGCTGGGTCATGTATGCCTGTCCCTGTATGTTTTTGCCACCTTTGTTCTATGACTAGTCATGTCGGCCTGGGTTCTCTGCCATATGGATACTAGCGACATATTTAACCTAGGATAGCTCTAAAATGACCTATACTTGGCATTTTTGTCACCCAAAAGTTCAAATCCACACACCTATCTCGAACTGTCTAGAATCCACTCATGTCATGTAGCCGAATATGGGACTCACGCTTTCCCTCAATCTACATCCCCAAGAAGCCACATAATTTTTAGCTCGAACGGAGTGTGAGGAGGCGTGAGTCACTGTCATTCTCCATCTAATCTTTTTTTTTGTTGCGAAGACCATCTAATCTACATTTTCAAGGACCATGGTTTGGGTGTGGAAGAATAGTAGAATCTTCTCTACTTCTCATGAACCCCTTGCTTCACCTCTGTTATACAATCTTTGTCTGGCAGAAATCTGGTTGATGTAAGAAAGTGACAAGCGGTACAGTACAATTTTTATGTGTGTGTATGTACATTCTGTTTCTTTGCTTGGTACAAAATATATTGCAAGGGGTGTTCTCTTTTGCTTCGTTTAAATATATTACATACCCTCTACAGACTCAGCTTATTTTCCTTTGTCTGAATATAACACAGACGATTTGTATGCAGTAGTTGTTGAAATTCAGTAATGTTCAGGCTTGTTCCAGTGTTAGTTTTCTTCAGACTTTCAGTGTTCCTTTTTCTGAAGAAAGTTACAAAGGAACTTCTGTAAATTTTGGCTGTTATCTGTTGAGATTGTATCCTCTATTTTCATTTGGCTAGCTGGATATACTATCTTCTTCTAACTTACTTTTTTCCCATTTTACAGATTTGCTTAAGATCACGGAAGCTTGGGTTGATGGAGTGCTTGTATTCAGTTTTTGTTTTGACCTTGTGAAACTTGTTACCTATGGATGAAACTGTGTAATATTCATGAAACTATGTATATGTACGGATGAAACTTGCTACTATTGGTAACATGTATTGGATATATGTGTTCATGACTATTGGTAATATGTGTTGAAATGCTATATTGGTCATATAAATATATTTGTGTTTGATATTCTGTGAAAATGAATTGATATAAGAAAAAACAAAATTAAATGGGGCAATATAGTCACTTTGCCATCTGCTGGCAGATGGCAAAGAGCTTTGCCATCAGCTCGCAGATGGCAAAGAGGCCACTTGTCTGGCCTATTTGGGCTCTTTGCCATCTGCCAGCAGATGGCAAACCTCTTTGCCATGTGCTGGCAGACGGCAAAACATGCAGCCTTTGCCATCTGCTGGCTCATGGCAAAGAGCCTGCATACTTTGCCATCTGCTGGCGGATGGCAAAGCATGCAGCCTTTGCCATCTGCTGGCACATGGCAAAGAGCCTGCATACTTTGCCATCTGCTGGCAGATGGCAAAGAGCCTGCAGCCTTTGCCATCTGCTGGCTGACGGCAAAGTATGCCATTAGCCTTCTAACGGGGCTAACCCCGTTAAGAGGCTTTGCCATCTGCCAGCTGATGGCAAAGCCACAGGCTCTTTGCCATCTGCCAGCTGATGGCAAAGCCACAGGCTCTTTGCCATCAGCCAGCAGATGGCAAAGAAGCCTTTGCCGATAAGAAGTCAGACAAACTGTTTGCCATCTGCTGGCTGATGGCAAAGCCTTTGCCATCCGCCGACCATGCCTTTGCCATCTGCCATGGCAGATGGCAAATTGCCAGATTCCAGTAGTGCACTAGGCAAATGGAGCTGAATTTTGGCATGAGAAAAATATTTGGATGTAAAATCATACCCCAAAATTTTGGGAGCAAACAAGAAAGGATAGGTGGCACTTCCTTCACAGAAGACCACTCTGGGCAGAAAAGAAGAAATAATATAGGGGAATTATTTTGGGGCTAGGACGGGAAAGTTTGGACATATTTGGGCTTATATGATCCGAACAATTTATAAGAATTTTTTGGGAATTTTGGGAGTGATAGAAATATAGGTTGCTTCACAACCTTGGTCAAACATGGTTATTCCTTTAATAGAACAAGGAATATTCCTTAGAAAAGAATTTTAGGGTCGGGCTAGGATGGAAGTGACATGATCTTGGGAAGAATTCGAGAAATATGAGTCACTTTGGAGGAGAAGAATTGAAGTTCTCCCAGGTTGCAAGTCCATTGAACCACTCCAAAAAGAAAATCAGAGCAAAAACCAAATAAATTTAAAAGAACAAAGGAAGGGCCAAAAACCAGGGTGTTACCAAACTCCCCCCCCCCTTAAAGGAATCTCGTCCTTGAGATTTGGTTGCTCAGGGAACAAGTATGAATATACCTTAAGGAAATCGTTTCCAACTTGGGTATCCTTTTCCTTTGTTTATTGTTCCCTCAAGAATTTCATATGATCTACTTACCTTGCTCTGGGGTGGTTTGCTTCACCTTTCCCAAATCCTGACAGGTCGTCCCTCATATACCAAATCCTTCTGCTGACATTGATTCTTTCATATCTGCGGTGATATCCAAGGGACCTGAGCATAAATTCCCTTTTGTCGTGAAAACCCTTTACTTCAGCCATGGGATCGCTCAAACCAATGCATGTCTTCCGGGTTCAATCAGTTGTTGAGGATTATGGCCATTCTCCTAACGAGATCTGACTGCTCGTAGGTGGTACTGACTTAACCTGATCTGTTTCTTTGGCTCGAGCAGGAGATATGTACCAAAGATTCGACTGCCTTCTTCCATCAACAATATAAGGGGGTATGGACTTACATATGTATCATACCTCAAACATTAACATCTTGAGGCTCGCCTGAAAGAGGTGCTGGCAAAAAGATACCTTTTATGACAGGCTGTCTGTGTACTTGGTTCCGCCAGTCAATATACCTGGTCTAAGCGGATTGTTCGGCTTTTGATTACTCATGCAGTCAGTATACCTGAAGGAAATATGCCCTAGAGGCAATAATAAAGATGTGATTTATATTTCCTTATATCATGATAAATGTCTATTATTCATGCTAGAATTGTATTAACCGGAAACTTGATACATGTGTGAATACATAGACAAAAGAAAGTGTCCCTAGTATGCCTCGACTTGACTAGCTCTTTAATCAAAGATGGTTAAGTTTCCTACCCATAGACATGTGTTGTCATTTGATGAACGGGATCACATCATTAGGTGAATGATGTGATGGACAGGACCCATCCGTTAGCTTAGCTTAATGATCGTTATGTTTTATTGCTATTGCTTTCTTCATCACTCATACATGTTCCTCAAACTATGAGATTATGCAACTCCCGAATACCGGAGGAACACTTTGTGTGCTATCAAATGTCACAATGTAAATGGGTGATTATAAAGATGCTCTACAGGTGTCTCCGAAGGTATTTGTTGGGTTGGCATAGATCGAGATTAGGATTTGTCACTCCGTGTTTCAGAGAGGTATCTCTGGGCCCTCTCGGTAATGCACATCACTATAAGCCTTGCAAGCAGTGTGACTAATGAGTTAGTTACGGGATGATCCATTACGGAACGAGTAAAGAGACTTGACGGTAACGAGATTGAACTAGGTATGATGATACCGATGATCGAATCTCGGGCAAGTGACATCCCGATGACAAAGGGAACAACGTATGTTGTTATGCAGTTGACCGATAAAGATCTTCGTAGAATATGTAGGAGCCAATATGAGCATCCAGGTTACGCTATTGTTCATTGATTGGAGATGTGTCTCGGTCATGTCTACATAGTTCTTGAACACATAGGGTCCACACACTTAACGTTCGATGACGATTTGTATTATGAGTTATGTGATTTAATGAACCAAAGTTTGTTCGGAGTCCCATATGATATCACGGACATGACGAGGAGTCTCAAAATGCTCGAAACTTCAAGATGGATATATTGGAAGGCTATATTCGGACATCAGAATGGTTCCGGAGAAGTTCGGGTATTTTCCGGAGTACCGGGAGGTTACGGGAACCCCCCGGGAGAATTTAAGGGCCTTATGGGCCATAAGAGGGAAGCACACCATCCCACAAGGGGCTGGTGCGCCCCACCTTGGAAAGGAGGCTGATTAGGACTAGGAGAAGGGGGCCAGCCCTCCTTTCCTTCCCCTTCTCTCTTCCCCCTTTGCTACTCCATGTGGGAGGTGGAATCCAACTAGGACTAGGGAGTCCTAGTAGGACTCCACACCTTGGCGTGCCCCCTAGGGCCGACTTCCTCTCCCTCTCCCTCCTTTATATACGGGGGCAGGGGGCATCAGAACACACAAGTTGATCTTTTAGCCATGTGCGGTGCCCCCCTCCACAGTTACACACCTCGGTCATATCGTCGTAGTGCTTAGGCGAAGCCCTGCACCGGTAACTCCATCATCATGAGTCACCACGCCATCATGCTGACAGAACTCTCCCTCGGACTCTACTGGATCAAGAGTTTGAGGGACGTCATTGAGCTGAACGTGTGCTGAACACGGAGGTGTCGTACGTTCGGTGCTTGGATTGGTTGGATCGCGAAGATGTTCGACTACATCAACCGCATTACTAAACGCTTCCGCTTTCGGTCTACGAGGGTACGTGGACACACTCTCCCCTCTTGTTGCTATTCATCTCCTAGATAGATCTTGCGTGATCATAGGATTTTTTTTGAAATTACTGCTTTCCCCAACAGTGGCATCTGAGCCAGGTCTATGCGTAGATGTTATATGCATGAGTAGAACACAAAGAGTTGTCGGCGATAATAGTCATACTACTTACCAACAACGTCTTACTTTGATTCGGCGGTATTGTTCAATAAAGTGGCCCAGACTGACATTACATGACCATGTTCATGAGACTAGTTCTGCCGACGTGCTTAGCACATAGGTGGCTAGTGGGTGTACGTTTCTCCAACTTTAGTTGAATCGAGTTTGAGTACGCCCGGTACTTGTTGAAGGTTAAAACAACACACTTGATGAAAAATCGTTGTGGTTTTGATGTGTAGGTAAGAACGGTTCTTGCTAGAAGCCCATAGCAGCCACGTAAAACTTGCGACAACAAAGTATAGGACGTCTAACTTGTTGTTGCAGGGCTTGCTGTGATGTGATATGGTCAAGACATGATGTGGTATAAATTGTTGTATGAGATGATCATGTTTTGTAACAGAGTTATCTGCAACTGGCAGGAGCCATATGGTTGTATGCAATGCAATCGACATGTAACTATTTTACTTTACCACTAAGCGGTAGCTATAGTCATAGAAGCAATAGTTGGTGAGACGACAACGATGCTACGATGGAGATCAAGGTGTCGCGCAAGTGACGATGGAGATCACGACGATGCTTCGGTGATGAAGATCATGAGCACAAGATGATGATGGCCATATCATGTCAAATATTTTGTTGCATGTGATGTTTATCTTTTATGCATCTTATTTTGTTTAGTACGGTGGTAGCATTATAAGATGATCCCTCACTAAAATGTCAAGGTATAAGTGTTCTCCCTGAGTATGCACTGTTGCTACAGTTCGTCGTGTCGAGACACCACGTGATGATCGGGTGTGATAAGCTCTACGTTCACATACAACGGATGCAAGACAGTTTTGCACGCGTAGAATACTTGGGTTAAACTTGATGAGCCTAGCATATGCAGATATGGCCTCGGAACACTGAGACCGAAAGGTCTAGCATGAATCATATAGTAGATATGATCAACATAGTGATGTTCACCATTGAAAACTACTCCATCTCACGTGATAACCGGACATGGTTTAGTTGATTTGGATCACATGATCATTTCGATAACTAGAGGGATGTCTATCTAAGTGGGAGTTCTTAAGTAATATGATTAATTGAACTTTAATTTATCATGAACTTAGTCCTGATAGTATTTGCATATCTATGTTGTAGATCAATAGCTCGCGTATAGCTCCCCTGTTTTATTTTTTGATATGTTCCTAGAGAAAACTAAGTTGAAAGATGATAGTAGCAATAATGCGGACTTGGTCCATGATCTGAGGATTATCCTCATTGTTGCACAAAAGAATTATGTCCCTGATGTACCACTAGGTGACAAACCTATTGCAGGAGCAGATGCAGACGTTATGAACATTTGACAAAGCTCGGTATGATGACTACTTGATAGTCTAGTGCACCATGCTTTACGGCTTAGAACCGGGACTTCAAAAACGTTTTGAATGCCACGGAGCATATGCGATGTTCCAAGAGTTGAAATTGGTATTTCAGACTCATGCCTGTGTTAAGAGGTATGAAACCTCTGACAAAGTACTTTGCCTACAAGATGGAGGAGAATAGCTCAACCAATGAGCATGTGCTCAGAATGTCTGAGTACTACAATCACTTGAATCAAGTGGGAGTTAATCTTCCAGACAAGATAGTGATATACATAGTTCTCTAGTCACTATCACCAAGTTACTAGAACTTTGTGATGAACTATAATATGCAAGGGATAACGGAAAGGATTCCCAAGCTCTTCGCGATGCCGAATTCGGCGAAGGTAGAATTCACGAAAAAGCATGAAGTGTTGATGGTTGACAAGACCACTAGTTTCAAGTAAAAGGGCAAGGGAAAGAAAGGGAACTTCATGAAGAATGGCAAGCAAGTTGCCACTCCCGTGCAGAAAGCCAAAGCTAGACCTAAGCCTGAAACTGAGTGCTTCTGCTCCAAAGGGAACGGTCACTGGAAGTGGAACTGCCCTAGATACTTGGCGGATAAGAAGGATGGCAAAGTGAACAAAGGTATACTTGATATACATGTTATTGATGTGTACTTTACTAGTGTTTATAGAAACCCCTCGGTATTTGATACTGGTTCAGTTACTAAGAGTAGTAACTCGAAACAGGAGTTGCAAAATGAACAGAGACTAGTTAAGGATAAGGTGACGATGTGTGTTGGAAATAATTCCAAGATTGATAAGATCACCATCGCACACTCTTTTTACCTTCGAGATTAGTGTTGAACCTAAAATAAATGTTATTTGGTGCTTGCGTTGAGCATGGCTATGATTGGATCATGTTTATTGCAATAGGGTTATTCATTTAAGTCAAAGAATAATTGTTGTTCTGTTTACATGAATAAAACCTTCTATGGTCATAGACTCAATATAAATGGTTTATTGAATCTCGATCATAGTGATACACATAATATTAATGCCAAAAGATGCAAAGTTGATAATGGTAATGCAACATACTTGTGGCACTGCCGTTTAGGTCATATTGGTGTAAAGCGCATGAAGAAACTCCATGCAGATGGACTTTTAGAATCACTTGATTATGAATCATTTGATGCTTGCGAACCAAGCCTAATGGGCAATATGACTAAGACTCCGTTCTCCGAAACAATGGAGCGAGCCACTAACTTATTGTTAATAATACATACCGATGTATGCAGTCCGATGAGTGTTGAGGCTCATGGGGGGTAGCATTGTTTTCTGACCTTCATGGATGATTTGAGAAGATATGGGTATGTCTAGATGAAACACAAGTCTGAAACATTTGAAAAATTCAAAGAATTTCATAATGAAGTGGAGAATCATCATCATAAGAAAATAAAGTTTATCGCAGAAGCGAATATTTGAGTTACGAGTTTGGCCTTCAATTAAAACAATGTGGAATAGTTTCACAAACTCATGCCACTTGGAACACCACAACATAATTGTGTGTCCGAACGTCGTAACCATACTTTATTAGATATGGTGCGATCTATGATGTCTCTTATCGATTTACCACTATCGTTTTGGGGGTATGCGTTAGAGACAGCTGCATTCACATTAAATAGGGCACCGTCTAAATCTGTTGAGACGACAGCGTATGAACTGTGGTTTGGCAAGAAACCTAAGATGTCGTTTCTCAAAGTTTGGAGCTGCGATGCTTATGTGAAAAAGCTTCAACATGATAAGCTCAACCCAAATCGGAGAAATGTGTCTTCATGGGATACTCAAAGGAGACTGTTGGGTACAACTTCTGTCACGTATCCGAAGGCAAGATATTCGTTGCTAAGAATGGATCCTTTCTAGAGAAGGAGTTTGTCTTGAAAGAAGTGAGTGGGAGGATAGTAGAACTTGATTAGGTAATTGTACCTTCTCCCGAATTGGAAAGTAATTCATCACATAAATCAGTTCATGTGATTCCTCCAAAGAAATCAGTTCCTGTAATTCATCACAGAAGGAAGCTAACGATGATGATCATGAAAGTTTAGATCAAGTTACTACCGAACCTCGTAGGTCAACCAGAGTAAGGTACCGCACCATAGTGGTATGGTAATCCTGTTCTGGAGGTCATGTTACTTGACCATGACAAACCTACGAACTATGAGGAAGCGATGATGAGCCCAGATTCCGCGAAATGGCTTGAGACCATGAAATCTGAGATGGGATCCATGTATGAGATCAAAGTGTGGACTTTGGTTGACTTGCCCGATGATCGGCAAGCTATAGAGAATAAATGGATCTTCAAGAGGAAGACGGACGCTGATAGTAGTGTTAATATCTACAAAGCTAGACTTGTCAGAAAAGGTTTTTGACAAGTTCAAGGTGTTGACTATGATGAGATTTTCTCACTCGTAGTGATGCTTAAGTCTGTCTGAATCATGTTAGCAATTGCCACATTTTATGAAATCTGGCAAATGGATGTCAAAACTGTATTCATTAATGGATTTCTTGAAGAAGAGTTGTATATGATGCAACAAGAAGGTTTTGTCAATCCTAAAGGTGCTAACAAAATGCACAAGCTCCAACGATCCATCTATGGACTGGTGCAAGCATTTCGGAGTTGGAATATACGCTTTGATGAGTTGATCAAAGCATATAGTTTTATACAGACTTGCGGAGAAGCCTGTATTTACAAGAAAGTGAGTGGGAGCACTACAGCCTTTCTGGTAAGAGTATGTGAGTGACATATTGTTGATCAGAAATGATGTAGAATTTTCTGGAAAGCATAAAGGAGTGTTTAAAAGGAATTTTCTAAGTAAGACCACGGTGAAGCTGCTTACATCTTGAGCATCAAGATCTATAGAGATAGATCAAGACGCTTGATAACTTATTTCAATGAGTACATACCTTGACAAGTTTTTGAAGTACTTCAAAATGGAACAGTTAAAGAAGGAGTTCTTGCCTATGTTGCAAGGTGTGAAGTTGAGTAAGACTCAAAGCCCGACCACTTCAGAAGATAGAGAGAGAATGAAAGACATTCCCTATGCCTCAGCCATAGGTTCTATAAAGTATGCCATGCTGTGTAGCAGACCTATTGTATACCCAGCCCTGAGTTTGGCAAGGGAGTACAATAGTGATCTAGGAGCAGATCATTGGACATTGGTCAAAAATTATCCTTAGAGGACTAAGGAAATATTTCTCGGTTATGGAGGTGATAAAGAGTTTGTCGTAAAGTGTTACATCGATGCAAGCTTTAACACTGATCTGGATGACTCTGAGTCTCGATCTGGATACATATTGTAAGTGGGAGCATTTAGCTAGATTAGCTCCGTGCAAAGCAGTGTAGACACAGAAATTTGCAAAATACATACTGATCTAAATGTGGAAGACCCATTGACTATATCTCTCACAAGCAAAACATGATCACACCTTAGTAATCTTTGGGTGTTAATCACATGGCAATGTGAACTAGATTACTGACTCTAGTAAACCCATCAGGTGTTGGTCACATAGCGATGTGAACTATGGGTGTTAATCACATGGTGATGTGAACTATTGGTGTTAAATCGCATGGCGATGTGAACAAGATTATTGACTCTAGTTCAAGTGGGAGACTGAAGGAAATATGCCCTAGAGGCAATAATAAAGATGTTATTTATATTTCCTTATATCATGACAAACGTTTATTATTCATGCTAGAATTGTATTAACCGGAAACTTGATACATGTGTGAATACATAGACAAAACAAAGCATCCCTAGTATGCCTCTACTTGACTAGCTCGTTAATCAAAGATGGTTAAGTTTCCTAACTATAGACATGTGTTGTCATTTGATGAACGGGATCACATCATTAGGAGAATGATGTGATGGAAAAGACCCATCCGTTATATTAGCATAATGATTGTTAAGTTTTATTGTTATTGCTTTCTTCATGACTTATACATGTTCCTCAGACTATGAGATTATGCAACTCCCGAATACCGGAGGAACACTTTGTGTGCTATCAAACGTCACAACGTAAATGGGTGATTATAAATATGCTCTATAGGTGTCTCCGAAGGTATTTGTTGCGTTGGCATAGATCAAGATTAGGATTTGTCACTTCGTGTTTCGGAGAGGTATCTCTGGGCCCTCTCGGTAATGCACATCACTAGCAATGTGACTGATGAGTTAGTTATGGGATGATGCATTACAGAACGAGTAAAGATACTTGCCGGTAACGATATTGAACTAGGTATGATGATACCGACAATATAATCTCGGGCAAGTAACATATCGATGACAAAGGGAAAACGTATGTTGTTATGTAGTTTGACTAATAAAGATCTTCATAGAATATGTAGGCGACAATATGAGCATCCAGGTTCCGCTATTGGTTATTGACTGGAGATGTTTCTCGGTCATGTCTACATAGTTCTCAAACCCGTAGTGTCCGCACGCTTAAGGTTTGATGACAATTTGTATTATGAGTTATGTGATTTGATGAACCGAAGTTTGTTCTGAGTCCCGGATGAGATCACGGACATGACGAGGAGTCTCGAAATGGTCGATACATAAAGACTGATATATTGGAAGGCTATATTCGTACATCGGAATAGTTCCGGTGAAGTTCAGGTATTTTCTGGAGTACCGAGAGGTTACCGGAACCCCCCGGGAGAAGTTATGGGCCTTATGGGCCATAAGAGGGAAGCACACCAACCCACAAGGGGCTGGTGTGCTCCCCTTGGGGAGGAGGACGATTAGGACTAGGAGAAGGTGGTCGTCCCCCCCCCCTTTGTTTCTCCATCTCCCTTCCCCCTTTCCTACTCCATGTGGGAGGTGGAATCCTACTAGTACTAGGGAGTCCTAGTAGGACTCCACACCTTGGCGCGCCCCCTAGGGACGGCAGCCTCTCCCTCTCCCTCCTTTATATATGGGGGCAGGGGGCACCCTAGAACACATAAGTTGATCTTTTAGCCGTGTGCGGTGCCCCCTCCACAATTACACACCTCGGTCATATCGTCGTAGTGCTTAGGCAAAGCCCTGCGCCGGTAACTTCATCATCACTGTCACCACACTGTCGTGCTGACGGAACTCTCCCTCAGCCTCTAATGGATCAAGAGTTCGAGGGACGTCATCGAGTTGAACGTGTGCTGAACGGGGAGGTGTCATACGTTTAGTGCTTGGATCGGTTGGATGGCGAGGATGTTCGACTACATCAACTGCATTGCTAAACGCTTTTAGTCTACGAGGGTATGTGGACACACTCTCCCCTCTCGTTGCTATGCATATCCTAGATAGATCTTGCATGATCGTAGGAATTTTTTTGAAATTACTAAGTTCCCTGACAATGACCATCTGTGGTAATAGGCTGTGAGATGGATTAACACTGCCGCTGAAGTCAAACTGCTAAGGTTGCAAAGGAATTTGGGATCTGACAGAATAGACTTGGATATTCCGCACTAACCATTCTAAGCGGGTCAACGGAATATGAAGTCCTTGTTTCATAGAATAGGCCGCTGAGAGTATGTATTTGTGGATCCATATGCAATCATGGCCTCAAACTGACTTGGGTATCCGGACCCTTTCTGAAATATCTTGGCCACACATGTCCTTGATTCTTCGTGCAACCATGAATGTGGTTAGTGCAATATTTTTGGCATTATTCCTTGTGCTTAGTTTCTAACCTGGGTCTGTACATATATGACATATACTCATGGCTTGTAGCTGTACAGATCTTGCTGTTGATACCAATCGTACAAGATGATGACAAGAGTTTGGGATATTACCTTGTCGGGTGTAGGAATATTGGCCTTGGTGACCATTGTCAAGACTATTGATTCTCCGTTGTCATCTCTAGAGCTTGTCGGTCCTTGCATTACATGAGATGTATCTCTTCTTTTCTTCATTGGCATGCCTCATGAGGTTGTGGGATCCTTACATTTCTTAGGTATATCTGCTTGATCATTGTCGTATCTCGTATGAGTGACTGGTATGACCGGGGATACATGTTCACCATATGTAAGAAGAATATGCAACCAAACACTCACTCTTTTTGGCAGGCATATGTCTTGACTGAATTGTACTTCTCACAGAAATGTTGCGGATCCGATTCTTGAGCTGCACTGTCACATACTGCCAACTCATAGTGGAATATCAGAGAAGCTTCTCCTCCGGTTGCTTGTATAGGAAGATTCAACTCCTTATGTTAGAAGCCTTTATCGAGGTATGAAAGACTGGGTATCTTGGACCATAGTCTGTCCATATATTGTACTGAGGAACAATTGAGGAGCCTTGCATCATAAGCTTCTTCATATAGCGTGCAAGGGAAGACCGAGTTTCTCATGTCGAAAGCTTAATATTGTGATATGCAGACTGAAAGCCTTATACATACCCATAATATTTTGTGGATGGTCACTTGCATGAGAAAAATTGCTTTACTATCCTCCTTGATCATATCACATTCTGGCTTTCTTTCGGATTATAACATATTTAAAGTATCATGCATTGATGAGCCAAAACTATGTATGTGATCCATACCTTTGACTGAAAATATAACGTTGTTCTTGCACCTGAATTATCTTCCTACTAGCTGGATCATTACTTTTGTGAGGGTTAAGTACTGATGTAGACTTGATGTGTTTAGCTGAGCTTCTTCCAAATATTTGAAATCCTTATTGCTTCTTCGAGTCCGGTGTAGGTTGATGAGAAGCTTCTATAAGGGGAAATAAGGTAAAACCGAGGGCCAAAAAGAAAGAACCAAAAGAAACAACTCAACTAAACAAAAGCACACAAAGAGAATCAACACACACACAAACAAGGTCACATATTACTGCTAGTCATAGAATATGCATGCCTACTTAAGCACACAAATCTCATGGCATCTCTGGTACAACGATCTAGCATGCTGTGACAGTGTGCACCAAGACGAATCAATGTGTGGAAGAGTTGGTGTAAACATAGCTACACCAAGTGCTATCTCAGCAAGGTACCATTATTATCAAGCGAACGGAAGGATTCCGTACTCGTCCAAGGAATAGGATAGCTGTCGGATTTCGGGTTCTGGCAGAACCTTGAGGTTCGAACTCTGGGGTGCGCGCGGAGATTACGCCTCCTACCGACCTGTACCCCTTCGCCTCGCAAAGATCTAAACTACGGGGAAGAACAGCACAAGAGACACAGGGTTTATACTGGTTCGGGCCACCGATGTGGTGTAATACCCTACTCCAGTGTGGTGGTGTGGTGGATTGCCTCTTGGGCTGATGATGATGAAAAATACAAGGAAGAACAACCTCGCGAGGGTCTGTTCTTGGCCGAGGCGATGAATTGGAAGGAGGAGTTCAGTCGCCCTTTTCTCTCTCTCTCTCTCTCTCTCTCTCTCTCTCTCTCTCTCTTCGATCTAATTGCCGATCGATCTCTGGATCCTAGCTCATTCCAATTCTAATTCTGATTGCCTCTACCCTGGGGGTGGCTAGTCCTATTTATAGGAAAAGGCCCTGGGCCTCTTCCCAAATATTGAGCGGGAAGGGCGCCAACAATTGGCCATTTTGAAGGGGAACATCCGGTACACTTATCCTAACTAAAGTTGGTCCTCGCATGCCAAAGGCTCTGGTGATGACGCTGGCTTGGGCTCCACAATGACTTCCTTCCTTCCCTTGGACTGGTCTTGGTCTCGTTGCACCGAAACGGGTGCCTTTGCTTGATCCTCCCGCCTGCGCTTGCTCCCTTTGCACCAAAGAGGAAAGGGAGGACACTGCGCGGGCTGGCGCCCGCCTGGCGCCCTTGGTCGTCATGGCTTGCGTCATGGACACCTCGTGAGGTACCCCGCCTTGATATCTCTGCCTCCTCGCGAGCCAGCCTGATGAGGCCGCGCCTGAGGAAGCTCCGTGTCATCCGCCCCGCGAGGCTTGGCTCCTCGTGAGGGTCTTGGGTCTGTGTTGATGAAGATGGGCCGTGTTGGGCCCCCTTTGAGCCACGCCACAGGCCGCAGGCAGGCAAGTCTGGGGACCCCCGTTCCCAGAACGCCGACAGTAGCCCCCGGGCCCAAGGCGCGCCCGGACTTGGCCGTGCAGGGAGGCGAAAGGGCAATGGCGAAGCGCCGCGGGCCCTAACAGCCTGCGGCCTTGGGCGCCGCGTGGCGGTTGATTGGACGTGGGCATCTCCACTTTCCCACGACGCCTCTGCATCAGCGTGGATTGGACAAGTCCCTGCATGCAAAACAGGTCATGATTACCTGAGATCGTGGAGGCCGACGGTTGGCCTTCGCCGGCTATAAGTACGGAACGGCACGCGCCCTTCCGGTCCATCTCTTCTTGCTCCTCCTCCTTCCCGGTCCTTTCTCCCTCTTGCTGCGATGGCTCCGATCCACCGGTTCTTGGCGGCAGACAAAGGAAAGGCCCCCCGAGAGGAACCAGACCCGCTCCTGCCGAAGAAACGGCTCGCCCTCCGCCGTCGGGACGAGGGGACCCTTCAGGTGGTGTCCAGGCCCTGGGGCGAGCGGGCACCGCCGGGGTTCCCACTCCCCTTGTACGCCCACGTCGAGGGCTCTAAAGGAGTCGATGCTGATCGCCACGGGCATTGCCGCCGCCGACGCCGACGGGTCATGAAGGTGTGGGTCGTCCCCCCGGGGTCCATACCGAGGGCTCCTTCGGAGAGTTCGTGCTCCACGCCGCCATGCCTCCTCAGTCTTGGATTCGCCTTCCTCCCTTCTTCGCCTCCATCATCCCGCAGGGAGAACTCCTGGAACTGTGGCTGCAGCATGCCGGCTGCAGCACCCTTGCGACCGAGGCGGAGGTCGCAGTCGTTGCCCCGGGTGAGGTCTTCATGACTCGTGGCTGGGGCGAAATCGCCCGGGTTTGGAGGACGAGAGGCGCCCTCGTGATCCACTTGGAGTATTACGGTGCCTCAGTGATATTCTTCAAGGTTTTTGATGCGAACGGGCGCCGGCTGGAGTGCTGCCCCAGGAGAGGTGGTCGAGACCCTGCCACGGCGAGGACCGGGCCCGCTGACCGCTCCCTAGGCGGCTCCTCGGGCGGCGGAGGCGTCGGAGGATCCAGCGACTCCGGCGAACTCTTTGTGACTCCGGAGACGAGCGACGACAGCTACGAGCCCCCGAGCTGGCGCCGCTCCTGGAGCAGGGCGGGCTCGTCTGGCTGTTGTCGACTCGGATCTGGATGGGGTTGGCACCGGTGCTTGACGGCCCACTGTTGATGGTGCCGTCTTCTGCAGGGGTGCGTGTAGTTAGCGTCCCTCTAGGATCTGTTCCCTGCGAGGAATCAAAGTCGCGCCCCGCGGAGGCTTGTATGGTGTCTGTGATCCTGTTTGTTAATACAACCCTCGTCGTAGAATTGTGCGAGTTGCTCATTCCGTCTTAGCCCAGTTCTTCCTTTCGAACCTCACGAGGGCTCGGTACTCTGCGCCGACAGGTCCCAGTCCCAAGGCGGCTTCAGCCGTCGCTGGTATGCCAGGTCGCGATGCCGTGGTCAAGGCCAGGAGGTGAGCGACCCTAGGTCCGGTAAGAGCCCCTGAGTCGCGATGCTCAGGAGGTCCCCTTTGGCGCTCAAGCAGCCGTCGTTCGGTGAGAAAGGAGAGCGGCGTCGCTAACACGGGATTGCATTAGGTGCGGGGACAGTGCCACGGTAACTGGTACTTCTGGGTAGTGACTTATCTCGAGAATCAGGGACCACTCCCTGGTGTGTCGCCGGGTCCATGCATCGGCAGGCGTGAGGTTGCTCGGCGAGGACCTCGCGTATCTTTCCCCTTTGCTCCCCTTTCTGCTCTACGTCCTCGGGTCCCGGCCCTCGAGCGACTCTCAGCCGTCGCTGGTATGCCAGGTCGCGATGCCATGGACAAGGCCAGAGGGTGAGGGTTGGAGAGCCAGTAAGAGCCCTGAGTCGCGATGCTCAGGCGCCCCCCCTTTAACGTGCAAGTGGTTCGCGCGGTTGAGAGTGAAGGAGACTCCGCAAGGGCCTTGCCTGACGCGGCTCCTTTAGGGGATCTTGTAGATCATCATAGAAAGAACGAGGGGTTGCCATTGCAATTGACAGTCAGCCGTTGGTTGCTTCCGGGGAGTGGTGAGGCACTGAAGGCTTGACAAGGTGGCGCAGTGCGGGGCTGCCGCGGCTAGAGCTCAGCCACTCAGGTTTGTCGGCATTGCAGGGACGGACCCATGCGCAAGCGTCGTGCCGTTTTGAGAGCAGCTCCGTCAGTTGGCGTCAGTTGAGTGGGCAACTAGGTCAAACACATTAGCCGCGAAGGAGTGGATTCATTCAAATAGATGCTGGGAAGGCAGGCGTCATTGGGTCAGGCCCGAGTGACCTGGGGATGATGCAGCCCGAGGGGCGCCCCCAACAAAGTAAGCTAACGACATGAAATAAAAGGGATACATGCTGCAGGGACGGACCCACGCGGCCTCGGAATGATGCAGCCCTGGGGGCGCTCCCAGCCAGAAATGAAACTTGAAAGCTGTCACCTGATGATGTTGAGGACGAACGAGTGTTGGTGCAGCAGACTCGGTGGGCTGCGGAAGCCGATCCTCACGAGCCCCCAGGCCCTGGGGCCTCGGGAGGCTACGGAGGCGCTGGTGGCTCTTCGCGGACCATCTCCATCTCCGCCAGGGCTGCGGAACGCCTGGCCTCTTGAGCTTCCACGATGCCCCTCATGAGGCGCTGGTATGTGGCAGCCGCGTTCGGCAAGCCGTAAGGCATGCGAACATAGCTGTGGGGTGGACCATCGCAGCGCCCCACTCGCGAGGGCTAGAGGCGCTCCAGAGTGGCGATTCGATTGAGCCCTGGTATGTCGATGCAGACACGCATCCCACCATCCTCGCCTAGATGGGGAGCCACAGCTGGTAGGCGGCGGCCGCCTCCCATGACTCTTGAATCCTGTAGCTCTTGAATGACCTCGCTGACGAACTCCTGAGGGTCTTGCCTTACTCCTTCTTGAGGGACACGTGCTTCGAAACACGCCTCCACGTGGTGCCCAAGCGCCTCCCTCATGACCTTAGCCAGGTCGGTGGCCCTCCAGGGGAGAGCCCCCGAGCCCTGCCTGAGGAGGGTGCTGGGCGCGCTTTCCTATGCGATGGAAGGGGGTTCCCCCTGGGCAGGCACGGGCCCGGAGGGGCCTGCCTCCCGAGGGGCCGAGCTGGACGATGTCTTCTTCTTCTTGGGGGTGGTCTCGGGAAGCCTCATGCTTTCGTGATCCGGGTCTTCCAGTGATGCGGCCTGAAAGGCTCGTTCCAGGGAACACACCGCGTCCTTCTCTTCACAGGGCACTGTGATGACTCCGCCACTCCCTGGCATCTTGAGGATGTTATAGCCGTGGTGAGTCACGGCCATGAACTTGGCCAGCGCCAGGTACCCAAGGATGGCGTTGTATGGCAGGCGAATGTGAGCGACGTCGAAGTCGATGAGCTCGGTGCGGTAGTTGTCGCGTGCTCCAAAGGTCACAGGGAGGCGGACCTGCCCGATCGAGACCGTGGAGCTTGGTTGGCTGAAGCTGGTTGTAGGGCACTTGAATATTGTTGAATGTTTCCACGGACAGGACGTTGAGCCCTGCCCCGCCATCGATGAGGGTCCTTGTGACCACCACGTTGCTGATGATTGGGGAACAAAGCATCGGGAGGACTCCGGCCGTGGCTGCACACTTGAGTTGATCCGCTGAGCTGAACGTGATGGGGCACGATGACCACCTGAGAGGACGTGTGGCTTCGAACTTGGGGAGGACTGCATTCACTTCGCGGGCAAACTGCTTGAAGATGCGCTGAGAGGCTGGGGCTTGAGCTCCGCCCAGGATGCAGGCGATTGCGCGTGGCTCCTGGAAGCCCCCAGCCCCCTCGTCCTGGTGGCGGTCCTCGTTTCTCCTTAGCTGCGGCGGCAGCGGAGTGAGGCCTGCGTTGCCTTGCGGGCGATCCTCGCGAGGCTGATCCCTCCAGTCTCCCTCGCGAGGCGGGTCTTGCCAGCGGTCCTCGCGAGGTCGATCGCGCCACCCTTGGCATGGGCCGCGGTCTTCCCAGCGTCCTGCGTTCCTTCCTCCTCCTCGACTGTAACCCCAGTCGGCACGATCGGGGCGACGGCCGATCCTTCCTTCTCGCACGGCTCGGAGCTCTTGACGTTCATTGGTGTTGTGGGTGTGGAGGTCGTGGTACACACAGTACCGACTGCCCTTGGAAGATTCGGGCTGATCTCTGCCCCGCTTGGTGTCTGGTTCTGCCGCGAGCACGGCAGCCCCCTTGCGCTTCACGTCCTTGGCCTTGGACTTCTTCTCTTCTGGGTCTGCGGCAGGCAGCTCGAGGAGGGAGAGACGCCCTTCCTCTGCCCTGGCGCACTTGGTCGCCAAGTTGAACAGCTCCAAGGAGGTGCACAGGTCTTCATGCATCGCCAGCTCCTCCTTCATCTTGACGTCGCACACGCCGTCGGAGAAGGCTAAGATGATGGCCTCCTCGGACACCTTGGGAATCCTGAGGCGTGCGTTGTTGAAGCGCTGGATGTACTTTTGCAGGGTCTCTCCGGGCTGTTGCAATGCGGCGCATGTCGCTCACGGCGGGTGGCCGGTCGCGAGTACCTTGGAAGATGGCGATGAAGCGGGTGCGCATCTCGTCCGAGGACGAGATCATGCCCGGAGCCAGGTGCGGGCCCTGTCCTTGAGCGCCATGGGAAACCAGTTCGCCATGACCTTCTCGTCGCCGTTGGCAGCTTCGATGCCCAGCTCATACAGCTGGAGGAACTCCGCAGGGTCGGCCGTGCCGTCGTAGCGAGGAGGCAAGTCTGGCTTGAACTTGCCGGGCCACGCGACGCTGCGCACCTCGGTGGTGAAGGCATGGCAGCCCGCCGTGGCCACGGGAGGCCTTGGGTGACGGAGAGCTTGGTCTTGCAGGTCCCCGCGCACTGCAGCTGGGAGCAGCGCGGGGTCTTGATGTGTGGGAGCAGGAGCATGGCCGTGGCGTGCTGGAGCAGGGAGCGCCCAGGAGGCTTCTTGCGGGCGAGGGACTTCTCGGCAGCTCTGCTCTTGCCGCGCTAGCACCTGGCGGAGCGGGTTCCTCCCAGGGGCCACGCGCCTTGCAGCCAGGGCATCTTCTTGGTGAGGAGGCGGCTGGGGCGCCACCGGAGCTTCGTCGCCCGCGCGGGGCGGGGTGCGGTTCTGCGGAACAAACGGTGCAGGAGAGCTCCCCGCGGCACGGATAAGCTCGGCGACACGGTCGAGCCATTCTTTGTAGAGGTCGTCGATGGGACGGTAGAGCAGGAGCTCGTTTGCCGCGATGAGCACAGCTCGAGCCTCCATGGGTGCGTGAAGTGCGCGGGACGAAGAACCAGCTGGGGTGAGTGAGGGAGTGGCGGTGCGGCCTTCTTGCCCCACGGACGGATGCTGAGACGACGCTTGCTGCTCATTCCCCGCCGGGCCGGTGGCGGCGTTGATGGCAGGTGACGGGGAATGGCGGGGACGCCCGCCGACGGGAGCCATCTGGGCGACGCAGGAAGCGAGAGTAGCTCGGCGCTCGGTGCGGGCCCGATGAGCATCAGGCATGGACGCGATGGTCGGAGGAGAAACGGGCGGTGGAAGACGAATTCCGGCGCACCCCTACCTAGCACGCCAAATGTCGGATTTCAGGTTCCGGCAGACCCTTGAGGTTCGAACTCTAGGGTGCGCGCGGAGATTACGCCTCCTACCGACTTGTACCCCTTCACTTTGCAAAGATCTAAACTACGGAGAAGAACATCACAAGAGACACAGGGTTTATACTGGTTCGGTCCACCGATGTGGTGTAATACCCAACTCCAGTGTGGTGGTGTGGTGGATTGCCTATTGGGCTGATGATGATGAATAATACAAGGAAGAACAACCTCGCGAGGGTCTGTTCTTGGCCGAGGCGATGAACTGCAAGGAGGAGTTCAGTTGCCCTTTTCTCTCTCTCTCTCTCTCTCTCTCTCTCCTATCTGATTGTCGATCGATCTCTGGATCCTAGCTCATTCCAATTCTAATTCTGATTGCCTCTACCCTGGGGGTGACTAGTCCTATTTATATGCAAAGGCCCTGGGCCTCTTCCCAAATATTGAGCGGGAAGGGAGCCAACAATTTGCCATTTTGAAGGGGAACATATGGTACACTTATCCTGACTAAAGTTGGTCCTCGCCGGCCAAAGGCTCTGGTGATGACGCTGACTTGGGCTCCACAATGACTTCCTTCCTTCCGTTGGACTGGTCATTGTCTTGTTGCACCGAAACGGGTGCCTTTGCTTGATCCTCCCGCCTGCGCTTGCTCCCTTTGCACCAAAGAGGAAAGGGAGGACACTGCGCGGGCTGGCGCTCGCCTGGCGCCCTTGGTCGTCATGGCTTGCGTCATGGACACCTCGTGAGGTACCCCGCCTTGATCTCTCCGCCTCCTCGCGAGCCAGCCTGATGAGGCCGCGCCTGAGGAAGCTCTGTGTCGTCTGCCCCGCGAGGCTTGGCCCCTCGCGAGGGTCTTGGGTCTGTGTTGATGAAGATGGGCCGTGCTGGGCCCCCTTTGAGCCACGCCGCAGGCCGCAGGCAGGCAAGTCCGGGGACCCCCGTTCCTAGAACGCCGACAATAGCGGGGAACAATGAGTCTGCTGACATTGCCCTTTCGTGTTGACTAAGATCATTAAGGGTTGCCAACATGAAAAGATAAAAGGCATGATCAGGGGTAGCAACATGTCTACCATCGAAACGATAGGTGGGGATGAAGAAAAAGAAACTGGTGCGATACCTCGAAAACATCCTACAAACGGTGTCCGGAACACTTGGGATCACTCCGCTTGGATAGAAATGACGCCAAACACCGAAGAACAGGATCAAAGGAAAACTGGAGGGATGCAGGGGCTGAGATGTAGTGGATCCAAACCGATGCCAGCTACACTCACAAGATAAATCTTTAGCAATAAAATAATAAGGCTATATGCATGCTATGCAACAAACAAATGTAGCGACCAATGCAAAAAAACAAGCCAGCCTCTATACTACTGATTTCTACCGCTCGCGCTGACTAGGGTGTCCTGCAACCAGACCTGCTCTGGTACCAAGCTCTGTGGCACCTCGGCTCAGAGAGACCAGAACGCCCCATATTCCAGCCTAGAGATCGAGGTATGTCTTCTGGAATACGTCACTTCTCGACATAGAACAAATCAGCTCTTTATTACAAAGGATAAGGTACAAGGGTGGGCAGATACCTTTTATGACAGGTTGTCCGTGTACTCTAGCCACCACCTGGTGCAGTCATCTCCAATGTCCAGATCCGGCTTGTGCAGCATGATGCAGGCAAACAAGTCTTGCCAATCAGTGTTCTCCGCCAGGCCGAACTGTCTTCGGAACGCCAGTTGCCCTAAATCAATAAGGGCCACCTCAACAGAGATTCTCGGTTCTACCGCAATGGCGAATAGGTCAGTATAGCATGCCGTGAAGGGGGCGTTACCAGCCCATCGATCGAACCAAAACAGCGTGGATGTGCCAGATCCAACCGCAATCAAAGTCTCGATGTGAAGGACTGGGAGGAGATGTATGATGGATTGCCAGAACTGGGAGCCACTGGATTGTTGACAGAAGGCGAGCGGCTGGCCAGGGAGGTATTTCTGCTGAATGATGCGGAGCCACAAGCCACCCTCTCCGTTCGCAATCCGCCAAAGCCACCTAGTCAGGAGGCAATGTTCATGTGTTTGGAGGACATGATCCCAAGGCCACCCTGATCGCGAGGCTTATAGATCTCAGACCACCGAACCATGTGGTACTTCTGCTTATCGCCCTCGCTAGCCCAGAAGAAGCGCCCTGGACTCTGGAAATCTCATGATGCAGCGTCTCTAGCAGGTTGTAGAAGCTCATAATGAATAGGAGAAGGCTAGACAGGGACCATTTAATGAGCACCGTCCGGGCTGCTTTGGAAAGCCAATGCCCCTGCCAAGGCTCAATGTGATGCTGGAGCTTGCTCACTGTGGGGAGCATCTCGGCCATCGTGAGCCTCGAGTCACTAATGGGGATCCCTAAATACATCGTGGGGAAGCTCCCGAGATGATAGTTCAGATGGTCCTCGATGCACTAGCGTTCGTGTTGGGAGTAGCCCAACACCATCAGAACACTCTTATCGAAGTTAATCCTGAGACCGGACATCTGCTAAAAGCAAAGTAGGAGGAACTTCAAGTTTGTGATGTCGTTATCAGAGCCTTCCACCATGATAATGGTGTCATACGCATATTGGAGGATGGAGATCCCATTCCCTCCTACCAGATGCGGGACTATGCCCTTGATATGCCCCGCCGCCTTGTCCTTATCTAAGATGGCTCCAAGGGCGTCAACAACCATGTTGAAGAGGAACATGGAGAAGGGATCACCCTGCCGCACCCCACAGAAGGTGGGGAAGTATGGGCCAATCTCGCCGTTGATGGTGACCATGGTCCGGCCCGAGGAGACCTTTTGCATCATGCGGGTCACCCATCGGTCGTCGAAGCCCTTCCGAAGCAAGAATTCCTGAAGGAAGACCCAGCTAACCGTGTCATATGCCTTGTGGAAGTCAAGTTCCAGGAAGACCGCCTTGAGGTGTTTGGTGTGAACCTCGTGGAGGGCTTCGTGAAACACTAGAACTCTGTCAAGGATATATCGTCCCTGAATAAATGCCAACTTATCAGGGTGCATGATCCGGTCAGCAATAGGGGTCACCCTATTGGCCCACCCCTTCGCAAGGGTGTGGAAAATGACATTGATCACCATGATCGGGCGGAATTGGCGGATATCCGAGGAGCCAGGTACTTTGGGGATGAGGGTGATTATCCCAAAGTTAAGCCTGGTGAGGTCAATGGATCCTACATAGAACTCCTCGAATAGGGCCATCACCTCTGGTTTAATGACCTCCCAGAAGGTCTAGAAGAACTTCATTAGAAGTCTATCCAGTTCTAGGGCAGAAGTGGGGTTCATGCCCTTAATGGCCGCCCACACTTCCGCCTCGGAGAACGGCGCCGTCAACGCCACATTATCCTCAGCCGAGACACATCAGTGAGCTGGCCAGATATCATGTGCCAGCGCAAGCCCTCCCCAAGGGGAGGCAGAGAATAGGTCTCTGTAAAAGCCATCTACATGGGCTCGGATGGCCTCCGGATGTTGCAGAAGGGTCGCTCCGTCCCAAAGAAGCAGGATGGAGCTACGGCGCCACCGGCCATCAGCGATAGCCTGGAAGTAGGTTGTATTGGCATCCTCCTTGAGGACCCAATTCTGTGTACCCGGCAGGCGTCAGTATGCCTCCTCGTCCGTGTAAATAACCGTGAGCTGGTCCTCCTGATCGTGCCTAAGCAGCCATTCCTCGACCGAGAGGCCCGTGGTGTCCGCTCGGAGATCAAGGGATTGTATGGACTCAATAAGAGCTTTCCTCCGCTCCCGAATGTCCTGCTCCAGCTTGGCACCACACCCTTTCATGAATTGTCGCAACAACTTAGCACAGAAATGCCAGGAGTCGACGGCCGAGAGGGAGCGATGAGGGGCCACGCGAGCCTCGCGCCATCGTGCGACCACCGTAGCGGCAAACCTGGGCTAGTTTAGCTAGAAGGTTTCGAAGCAGAAGCGGGGTGGCTAGGGGGGCGATGATAACCCACAAGTATAGGGGATCAATTGTAGCCTCTTTTAATAAGTAAGAGTGTCGAACCCAACAAGGAGCTAAAGGTAGAAGAAATATTCCCTCAAGTTCTATCGACCAGTGATACAACTCTACGCACGCTTAACGTTCTCTTTACCTAGAACAAGTATGAAGCTAGAAGTACTTTGTAGGTGAAACGGGATAGGTTTGCAAGAATATAAAGAGCACGTAAATAAAAACTAGGGGCTGTTTAGATAAAGAAGCAATAAAGTTAGTATGGTGAGTGTGGAAAATTGGTGGTAGGAGTTGCAAAATTGTCCCTAAGCAATTGACTACTTTACTAGACCGAGAGCAAGTTTTATGTGGGAGAGGCCACAGCTAGCATGTCATACCTGACTTGGAATTCTATGCACTTATGATTGGAACGATTAGAAAGCATCCGCAACTACTAACTTTCATTAAGGTAAAACCCAACCATAACATTAAGATATATTGGTCCCCCTTCAATCCCGTATGCATCAATTTCTATGCTAGGTTGAAGCTCCTATTACTGTTGCCATCCAATACATAGTCCTATCAACATACAAGTAACCCTATGGTGTGATCCACGCACGCTCTCATATGATGGGCACCAAAGAACATCAACATAACCACTAGCAAATTAAACCAATCATAGCAATTCACCAATTACCGATAGGACAACGAAAATCTACTCACACATCATAGGATGGCAACACATCATTGGATAATAATATGAAGAATAAAGCACCATGCTCAAGTAGAGGGTACAGCGGGTTGCCGGAGAGTGGACCGATGTAGATAGATGGGGGAAGGTGATTGAGCGAGTCCTGGATTAGGGGGTGTCCGAATAGCCGGATTATACCTTCAGCCCGACTCCTGGACTATGAAGGTACAATATTGAAGACTTCGTCCCGTGTCTGGAAGGGACTTTCCTTGGCGTGGAAGGCAAGCTTGGCGATACGGATATGTAGATCTCCTACCATTGTAACCGACTCTATGTAACCCTAACCCTCTCCGATGTCTATATAAACCGGAGGGTTTTAGTCCGTAGGACAGAAGAACAATCATACCATAGGCTAGCTTCTAGGGTCTAGCCTCCTTGATCTCGAGGTAGATGTACTCTTGTACTACCCATATCATAAATATTAATCAAGTAGGACGTAGGGTTTTACCTCCATCAAGAAGGGCCGAACCTGGGTAAAACATCGTGTCCCCTGCCTCCTGTTACCATCCGCCTAGACGCACAGTTCGTGACCCCCTACCCGAGATCCGCCGGTTTTGACACCGACATTGGTGCTTTCATTGAGACTTCCTCTGTGTCATCACTTTTAGGGCCGATGGCTACTCCGATCATCAATAGTGACGCAGTCCAGGGTGAGAATTTTCTCCCCGGATAGATCTTCGTCTTCGGCGGCTTCGCACTGTGGGCCAATTCGTTTGGCCATCTGTAGCAGATCGAAAGCTATGCCCCTGGCCATCAGGTCAGATTTGGAAGCTTAAACTATACGGCTGACATCTGCGGGGACTTGATCTTCGACGGATTCGACCCACTGCCAAGCGCGCCGCACTGTCACGATGGGCATGATCTAGTTCTACTGCCGAACAGTGCCATGGAGGCCGCACCCGCATCGGCGTCGACCCTTAATTTGAAGCCAACAGCACCGATCGAGGATGGGTGGTTGGACGCCGCCTCGGGGGCTGCGATCTCAACGGTGATCGAGCCGAACACCAGCCCCGCGCTCCGTGAGGCTCGTGACTCCAAGGATCCGTACTTTTTCCGGACTCCGAGCCCTCCGCACGCCTGCCGATCGAATCCGATTGGGCGCCGATCATGGAGTTTACCGCCGCGGACATCTTTCAGCACTCGCCCTTCGGCGATATCCTGAAATCACTAAAGTCTCTCTCTTTATCAGGAGAGCCCTGGCCGGACTACGGTCAGCAAGGTTGGGATACGGACGATGAAGAAATTCAAAGCCCACCCACCACCCACTTTGTAGCCACTGTCAACGATCTAACTGACATGCTCGACTTCGACTCCGAAGACATCGACGGTATGGACGCTGATGCAGGAGACGATCAAGAACCAGCGCCTATGGGGCACTGGAAAGCCACCTCGTCATATGACATATATATGGTGGACACCCCAAAGGAAGGAGATGGCAATGGAACAGCGGAGGATGACCCCTCCAAGAAACAGCCCAAGCGTCGGCGTCAGCGGCGCCGCTCAAAATCCCGCCAAAGCAAAAACGGTGATTCCGGCACGGGAGATAATAATACTCCGGAGAGTGCCGAAGAAAACCCCATCCAGCAAGATTTAGCACAGGAGGATGGAGAAGCCAGTCCTCATGAGAGAGCGGCAGACAGAGAGGTCGAGGACGATAATTATATGCCTCCCTCCGAAGACGAGGCAAGCCTCGACGACGACGAATTCGTCATGCCAGAGGATCCCGTCGAGCAAGAGCGTTTTCAACGCAGGCTTATGGCCACGGCAAGCAGCCTCAAGAAAAATAGCAACATCTTAGAGCTGATCAAGATTTTCTAGCCGACAGATGGACTGAACTCCTTGCGGCCGAAGAGTATGAACTCGAACGCCCCTCCAAGAGCTACCCCAAGCGCAGGTTGCTACCCCGATCAGGGGAGGAAGCACCTAAACCTGCCTCACCAGCACATGATACGGCCGACCGGCCAGCTCGTGGCCGCGACAGAGAGGCCTCTCGGCCCTCTAGCCAAGCCGCACCCCGGCGCCGCTCAAAACATACCAAGGCATGGGAAAATGCGCTAGACCTGCGCGATATATTGGAGGACAACGCAAGGCAAACAAGATCGATCTATGGATCGCGTGGGCGCCCCACGACTCGAGACGATAACCGTCACGCCGGATACAGCAAATCCGATGGGGCCGAACACAACATACAAAGCTCATTTGAGCTACGTCGTGATATAGCCCAGTACAGAGGCGCCGCACACCCACTATGCTTCACACATGAAGTAATGGATCATCAAATCCCCGAGGGTTTCAAACCCGTAAACATCGAATCATATGATGGTACAACAGATCATGTGGTATGGATCAAGGACTATCTCCTTCATATCCACATGGCCCGTGGCGACGATCTACACACCATCAAATACCTCCCACTCAAGCTTAAAGGACCAGCTCAACATTGGCTTAACAGCTTGCCAGCAGAATCAATCAGTTGTTGGGGGGACCTGGAAGCCGCATTCCTCGACAATTTCCAGGGACTTATGTGCGACCACCAGACGCCGATGACCTAAGCCACATAATTCAGCAGCCAGAGGAATCGGCCAGGAAATTCTGGACACGGTTCCTAACAAAGAAAAATCAAATAGTCGACTGTCCGGACGCAGAGGCCCTAGCAGCCTTCAAGCACAATATCCGTGACGAGTGGCTTGCCCGGCACCTTGGACAGGAAAAGCCGAAATCTATGGCAGCACTCATGACACTCATGACCCGCTTTTGCGCGAGAGAGGACAGCTGGCTTGCCCATAGCAACAATATGACCAAGAACCCTGGTAATTCGGATACCAGAGACAATAGTGGCAGGTCGCGTCGCAACAAGCAGAAGCGCCGCATTAACATCGACAATGCTAAGGATACGACAGTTAATGCCGAATTCAAAGGCTATAAATCCGGTTAGCAGAAAAAGCCATTCAAAAGAAATACTCAGGGCCCATCCAGTCTGGACCGAATACTCGACCGCTTGTGCCACATACATGGCACCCCCGAAAGGCCAGCCAATCACACCAACAGGGATTGTTGGGTGTTCAAGAAGGCAGGCAAGTTAAATGCCGAAAATAAAGTCAAGGGGCTGCATAGCGATGACGATGAAGAGCCCCGGCCGCCGAACAACAGTGGACAGAAGGGTTTCCCCCCACAAGTGCGGACGGTGAACATGATATACGCAACCCACATCCCCAAGAGGGAGCGGAAGCACGCGTTAAGGGACGTATACGCGATGGAGCCAGTCGCCCCAAAGTTCAACCCATGGTCCTCCTGCCCGATCACCTTTGACCGAAGGGACCACCCCACTAGCATCCGTCATGGCGGATTCGCCGCATTGGTTCTAGACCCAATCATTGACGGATTTCATCTCACTAGAGTCCTTATGGACGGCTGTAGTAGCCTGAACCTGCTTTACCAGGATATAGTGCGGAAAATGGGCATAGATCCCTCGAGGATTGAGCCCACCAAAACGACTTTAAAGGCGTCATACCAGGTGTAGAGGCCAACTGTACAGGCTCAGTTACACTTGAAGTAGTCTTCGGATCTCCGGACAATTTACGAAGCGAGGAGGTGATCTTCGACATAGTCCCGTTCCGTAGTGGCTATCACGCACTGCTCGGGCGAACCGCATTCGCCAAGTTAAATGCGGTACCGCACTACGCATACCTTAAGCTCAAGATGCCAGGCCCTCGAGGACTAATTACAATCAATGGAAACACCGAACGCTCCCTTCGAATGGAGGAGCACACGACGGCCCTTGCAGCGGAAGTACAAAGCAGCCTCTCGAGGCAGTTCTCCAGTCCGTCCATCAAACGTCCGGACACCGTCAAGCGCGCCCGGAGTAACCTACAACAAGACCGCCTGGCACGTTCCGAGCAGGCGTAGCAATGCGGCCCCAACCCCAGCCCTCGCGAAAACGCGACACCAATGCTTCGCGTACATAACTACGCTCTAGAAATACCATGGGCACAGTGGGAGGGGCACCATCACGGCACGTCTGAAACACGGCTTAAACCACACTAGGGGATGCCAATTTTTTAATTTTCTCTTACTTTCAGGACTCCATTCTTCGGAAGGCCTGTCCGGCAGTACAATTTCCGCACAAACGATGCAAGAACCAGGGAAGCAGACAAGCCACGCCGCATTAACGGAACTCCCAGGTGGTCTCTATCACGAGCAGTATACCTGTTTCGCATACCATTCCGCAGCCTGCCCCTGGAACGGACATGTTAAATTGTCCAACCTTTTGCTTATCGCGTTATTTGTATCGTTCTACCTTGATCGCAACCCTTTTTAATAAACAATGCATAGCTTTTGTCTATTTTTGCATTACTCTTTTTTACAAATATATGTTCATTAACGACATGTTGCACCCGTACGCTTTGGTACGGCCAAATAAGCCAGAGGCTTTAGTACCCCTCAATATGGTGTGAGAAGCCCGAACACTTTAACAAGTGCGGCACCCCGAACTTATAGCAGTATATGCATCGGCTCCGAATCATGTCTTGGGTCAATAGTTGGGTTTGCCCGACTCCTATGTTTTGGTGCCTTACGTTCCGCTATATCGGCTAAGGTAGCACTAGGAGAACTACTACGATTGTGCCCTAGTTGAGTTGGGCTAAGCACCTCAGTAGAGAAAGCTAAAACTGACTGTCATGATGAAGCGAGAGCTGGTCGCTGTTCGAGAGGTTTTTCGAGTCCCTAAAGACATATGCCGCTTAGAGCGAGGAGTCGGCTCTGTCCGGCCAAGGCGTGGATAGCGCCCCGAACTCGGTCTTCCGAATACCAGGGGCTTCGCCTAAATTTAAAATTATAGAATTCTATGGCTAAGTGAGAGTGTTCAAGCATTATAGTCCGATTGCCTTGTTCGTTGTGCTGAGCGCCTCCCTCGAAGGACCAAAACATGGGAAAAAGAGCGCTCAAGTTTATCCCAAACACCCCAGCACTAGTGGCACGGGGGCAGAAGCCGACGACGCGCCATCTCTCAAATTTGATAAACGGCCACACAGAAGGTAATATTTTAAATTCAAAAAGCATTGCTTAGCTCATATGAACAAGTTTTCAGCGCACAGAACAAAACGAGCGAGTTTTACTCAAAAATTACATCCCTGGAACATTCATCCGCCATAAGGCGGGCACCCTTCAGAACGTCCTTATAATAATTCTCGGGCTTGCGATGTTATTTCCCCGACGGTGGCCCGTCCTTCACAAGCTTCTCAGCATCCAGCTTGCCCAGTGCACCTTAGCGCTGGCAAGGGCCCTATGGGCACTTTCGATGCAGACGGAGCGCTTGATGACTTCGAGCCTTGGACAGGCTTCCACCAGCCGCCGCACCAGCCCGAAGTAGTTCCCAGGCAGGGCCTCTCCAGGCCACAGCCGAACTATGAGGCCCTTCATGGCCTGTTCGGCCGCCTTGTGGAGCTCGACCAGTTGCTTCAGCTGGTCGCTCAGGGGCATAGGGTGTCCGGCCTCAGCATACTGAGACCAGAACACCTTCTCCGTCGAGCTGCCCTCCTCAGCTCGATAGAATGCGGCGGCATCGGACACGCTACGGGGAAGATCTGCGAATGCTCCTAGAGAGCTCCGGATTCGGGTAAGTAACAAATAACTCACTCTTATATGTTTGCTTTGCATAAAGAACTCCTTACCCGCTGCTATCTTTTTCACCGCATCCAACTCCTGGAGGGCCTTCTGGGATTCGGCCTTGGCAGACTTGGCAGTTTCAATTGACGTCGCAAGCTCGGACGCTCGCGTCTTTGAGTCAAGCTCCAAACTCTCATGTTTTTTCATGAGAGCGTGGAGCTCTTGCCGCACCTTGCCAATCTGGGCCTCACACTTCTCCCGCTCGGTGCGCTCCGTGGCCGCCCTTTCCTCAGCCTCGGACAGCGCTTGCTTAAGGGTCGCCACCTCAGACGTGGCCCCTACAATAGCCATGTTAATCGTGTCATTTTTTGCAATTGCACTTTTTTATATATTTAAACAAGGTATTTCTTACCTTCCTGGTCCTCGAGCTTCTTCTTGGCAAGCCCGAGCTCTTGCTCGAACTGCTCGAGGTTCTGCTTTAGCGCGTCCACTTCCGCAGTCAGTGCGGCGGACGCCAGCAGAGAAGCCTGCATACGCAAATTGACTCCTTTCTGTTAGACTTCTGCGAATTTTATTTGATCCTCTATTCGGCTTTTCTTCCCGAACGCCAAATAGAGCATTAGGGGCTACTGTCTGTGCGGTAATATTTTTACACATTCTTTACTTACCTCAAAGCCTGTTAAAAGGCTGGCACAAGCTTCAGTCAGTCCGCTCTTGGCAGACTGAACCTTCTGGACCACCGCACTCATAATGTTGCGGTGCCCCTCGTCGATGGAGGTGCCCTTAAGCACCTCCAACAGATTGTCCGGCACCTCCGGTTGGACGGGGGTCACCGGCTTGGTGGGCTTGCTCCTCTTGGAAGTAGGTCGCCCGCCGGACTCGGGAACCTTTGAAGGTTCTAGAGCGGTGTCCGACCTAGGGCCGGACATGGAGCCCTGGGGGGATCTATCACCTCTACTCCGAGTCTGGGAGGTCGCCTTGCGGCTCCTCCAGGACCACCCTCTCCTGGCTTGGAACCTATTGGGACGCCACCTCGGCATCGTCCGCAGGGTGGGGGGAGGTAGCGGGCGGAAGTGAATTCACGTCCGACGAATCCATGGAGCTGCTCGACGACTCATCGAGCCCGGCCTTGGGCGGATTGCATAGATATATTCGACATAAGGGAAAGCTGTGCAATAAAGAAACACTACGAGTTACTCTGGTGTCCGAACACTTACGATCCTGCCGGGCGCCTGGCCCTGTGCGGCCACTCCTCTTCGCCGTTGTCGGTGTCGGTGGAGTAGTCCGAAGGAAGGGTCTTCCCTTTCTTGGACCCTTTGGCTTGACCTGTCGCGGCGGCTTTCCTCTTCTTTCCCCCCTCCGCTTGGGGGGGGAGAGGTTTCTTCTTCCTCCTCCTCGTTTTCACGGGAGGAGTGCGTCTCGGAGTCGTCGGGTGATGAATCCGATACCTCCATGCGCCGGGCACTCTTTCGAGTCCCTGTGGCCTTCTTCTTGGCCTTCTTCTACGGCACCACATAGGGTGTCGGAACCAGCAGCTTCGCTAAGCGAGCATCGGCTGGGTCTTCGGGCAAATGGGTCAGACAGTCGATCTGTCCGGACTTCGCCTGCCAATCCTGTCAAAGGTAAGGGAGCTTAGATCCCGCATAGAGTGAAACTATGAAAAACTAATACCCTGTAAAAGGTACAAAAGGCTTACCGCCCTAGCATGACGCTGCGTGCTGAATCCGCGATCCTCGGAAGCGGATGCGGGAGCCTCGGCGCCCGTGAAAAGCACCTTCCAGGCATCTTCGTACGTCATGTCGAAGAGCCTGTTCAGAGTTCGGTGCTGCGCCGAGTCGAACTCCCACAGATTGAAGGCCCGTTGTTGACACTGGAGGATCCGGTGGATGAGCATAACCTGGACTACGTTGACAAGCTTGAGCTGCTTGTTCACCAGGGTTTGGATGCATTTCTGCAGTCCAGTCACCTCTTCTTTGCTGCCCCACGACAGGCCCGTCTCTTTCCAGGACGTGACCCGCATAGGGGGTCCGGACCGGAACTCCGGGGCAACGACCCACTCAGGGTCGCGTGGCTCGGTGATGTAAAACCACCCCGATTGCCACCCCTTCAGGGTCTCCGCGAAGGAGCTCTCGAGGCATAGAACATTGGGCATCTTGCCGGCCAAGGCGCCTCCGCACTCCGCCTGGTTGCCGCGCACCACCTTCGTCTTGACATTGAAAGTCTTGAGCCATAGGCCAAAATGGGGGCGGATGCAGAGGAAGGCCTCGCACACGACGATAAACGCCGAGATGTTGAGGATGAAGTTCGGGGCCAGATCGTGGAAATCCAGGCCGTAGTAGAACATGAGTCCCTGGATGAATAGGTGGAGAGGAAAGCCCAGTCCGCGGAGGAAGTGGGGAAGGAACACTACCCTCTCATGGGGCCTTGGGGTGGGGAGGAGCTGCCCGTCTTTGGGAAGCCGGTGCGTGATGTCGTTAGACAAGTATCCAGCCTTCCTCAGTTTTTGATGTGCCCCTCCATGACGGAGGAGACCATCCACTTGCCTCCCGCTCCGGACATGACTGGAGAAGGTCAAGGTGGGGAATGCGGGCTTGGGCGCTAGAGCTCGAGTGCGCGGAAGATGGATAGGCAAAGGAGGAAGAAGGCGTAGGTAAAAAGGTGGATCCTTATCCCCTTATATGGGTGGATGCGGCTATGCGTCCCCACCGGCCTGATAAAACTCACTTATCTCCCAAGCGCCATAATCAATGGCGAGGTTGGGTTACCCACGTCCGTATTGATGAGAATCCAGTAAAGGGGAAACGATTTCTGCTTTAACAGGACGTGCCAAGGGAACCACCTCGCGAAACACGCTGATGTGGGGGGAGTAAAAACGATTCGAATAAAGGCTTGGCCATAGTGTGATGTCACGCTACGGAATACGTCAGTAGATTAGATTTGTGTAAATATTATTCTCTCTATGGCAATATGTGGAAACTTATTTTGCAGAGCCGGACACCATCTTTTGTGTTCAAAATCTTCTATGAAGTACTTGGAGGAGGAACCCGCCTTGCAATGCCGAAGACAATCTGCGCGCCGGACTCGTCGTCATTGAAGCCTGGTTCAGGGGCTACTGAGGGAGTCCTGGATTAGGGGGTGTCCGGATAGCCGGACTATACCTTCAGCCGGACTCCTGGACTACGAAGGTACAAGATTGAAGACTTCGTGTCCGGAATGGACTCTCCTTGCCGTGGAAGCAAGCTTGGCGATACGGATATGTAGATCTCCTACCATTGTAACCGACTTTATGTAACCCTAACCCTCTCCAGTGTCTATATAAACCGGAGGGTTTCAGTCCGTAGGACAGAAGAACAATCATACCATAGGCTAGCTTCTAGGGTTTAGCCTCCTTGATCTCGTGGTAGATCTACTCTTGTACTACCCATATCATCAATATTAATCCAGCAGGATGTAGGGTTTTACCTCCATCAAGAGGGCCCAAACCTGGGTAAAACATCGTGTCCCCTGCTTCCTGTTACCATCCGCCTAGACGCACAGTTCGGGAGCCCCTACCCGAGATCCGCCGGTTTTGACACCGACAGTGATGAAGATGTTGGTGAAGATGACAGAGGTGTTGGTGAAGATAGCTGTCACGCGATGATGGCCCCGGCGCCATTCCGGCGCCACCGAGAGAGAGGGGGAGAGGGCCCCCTCCTTCTTCTTCTTTCTTGACCTTCCCCCTAGATGGGAGAAGGGTTTCCCCTCTGGTCCATGGCCTCCATGGCGGCGGAGGGGTGAGAGCCCCTCCGAGATTGGATCTGTCTCTCTATCTCTCTCTGTTTCTGCGTTCCCTGATTCTGCCCTTTCACCGCTTCTTATATTCCCGAAGATCCGTAATTCCAATTGGGCTGAAATTTGGACACGATTGTTATCCGAATATTGGCTTTCTTGTGGAGAAAGAAGGGCACCAACCACCTTACGGGGTGGCCACGAGGGCCTAGGGTGCGCCCCTCACCCTCGTGGGTCCCTTGGGCATCGTCTCGCGTTGATTCCACTTCCCAAAATTTACATATATTCCAAAAGAAATCTCCGTGAGTTTTTATCCCGTTTGGACTCCATTTGATATGGATTTTCTGCGAAACAAAAAACATGCAACAAATAGGAACTGGCACTGGGCACTGGAGCAATATGTTAGTCCCAAAAATAGTATAAAAAGTTGCTAAAATTATGTAAAAGTTGTAGAATATTGGCACGGAACAATCAAAAATTATAGATACGACGGAGCCGTATCAGGCAACCATTCTTAGAAGAGAGGAGGAGGGGGACGTGATCGGAGCCAATCCGAGTTATTGCCCGGAGCGACGCTAGGGGCAACAGATGTCCAACTCAGGTGATACAAAGACCCGGTCGAGGACCGAGCGGGTCGGGTCCGTTTGACGATTGGTCCAAGTAAACCTGGCACCAACTCTATGTAGCTCGCGAAGCCCCATGTCCGCGATGTAGTCATTGAACATCTGCATCTGGGGGAAGTTGACCAAATTATTGCTCTTATCTTGCTCCGACCGGATGAGCTTAAAGTCGCTTCCCACCACCACCGGCAGCTGGGCACCCGCGACCTTCCTACGAATCTCAGCAAGGAAGGCCTCTAAGCGGCAGTGATCCGCCGGTCCATAGACCGCTATGACCTCCCATTTGAAGTTCAGAGCACGCTCGAAAATCTTCATGCTAACAAAGAACTCACCCCGGTCCATCTTCCTACCTTAAAGGTGGCATCCTTAATACCTGGAAGGATGCCACCCGAGTGGCCCGTGCTCCCACTAGAAGGGAGCCAATGCCAAGCAAATAGGTCGGAGCTCAGATGTTCGAGCTCCGAGAGGGAGAATTTCGTACGCATAGTTTCTTGGATGGCCACAATGTCGATTCGCTCATTACACATGTACTCGACCAATTGGCGGCGCCGACCATCTTGACCGAAGCCGCAACTGTTCTAGAAGAGGGTTCATCACGAGATCATCGAGGGGCTACTTGACCCCAAGACTCGGGATGCGCTCTGGGCGCGGAAGGCTGTGGTGCGAGAGTATGTGCGTCCCCGGATCTTAGCATCATCGTCCCTCGCACGCGGTTGTGCGCCCGTGGTGGCATCGGTAGTGGTACCGGGTGTTAGTGTCAAAATCGGCGGATCTCGGGTAGGGTGTCCCGAACTATGCGTCTAAGGTCGATGGAAACAAGAGACAGGGGACACAATGTTTACCCAGGTTCGGGCCCTCTGTATGGAGGTAATACGCTACTTCCTGGTTGATTGATCTTGATGAATATGAGTATTACAAGAGTTGATCTACCACGAGATCGTAATGGCTAAAACCCTAGAAGTCTAGCATGTATGACTACGATTATAATTGTTGGTCTCTACAGATCTAGCCCTCCGGTTTATATAGACACCGGAGGGATCTAGGGTTACATAAGATCGGTTACAGAGAAAGGAATCTTCATATTTGGGCGCCAAGCTTGCCTTCCACGCCAAGGAGAGTCCCATCCAGACACGGAAGAGAATCTTCGGTCTTGTATCTTCATAGCCCACTAGTCCGGCCCATGTCCAATAGGTCGGACGCCCGAGGACCCCTTAGTCCAGGACTCCCTCAGTAGCCCCTGAACCAGGCTTCAATGACGAGGTGTCCGGCGCGCAGATTGTCTTCGGCATCGCAAGGCGGGTTCCCCTTTCCGAATACTCCAAGATAGTATTCGGACGCAACGAACGTGTTCGGATCTGCAACACAAATACCACACACACAACCGCAAAGAGTATAATATTTCACGAGTCCAATCCGCGGACAACTTTTTGTAATGTGACACCACGTCTGCCCGGTCATTATTTCGAGCCGTTTTCGTCTCCTGTTCCATGTTTCGAGACGCGGTTTTCATTGGCACGTCTTGTCGAAGCAGAGATCGTGTGCCCTTATTGCGGGATTCTCATCAATACGGGCGTGGGTAATCTGATCATGTCGTTTTCACAGCCCTTGGGAACAGGCGAGTTTTAAGGCGAGTGGGGTGGCACTTGATATTCACTGCCTTTATAAGGGAATACGGATTCCTTTCTTTCACCCACACCTTCTCTCTTTCTCTCCCCTTCCATTCTTGAGCTCCAGCGCCCAAGTCCTCATCTTTTCCGCCTCAAGAAAACACTCAACCATGTCCGGATCTGGAGAAGGACATCACCGAGCTTCGGGAGGCCGGGTATCTGGCGAAAGAAATCGCCAACCGGCTTCTGGCCAAGGGGCAAGTCGTTCCCACCCCGAAGCCCAATGAGAGGGTGGTGTTCATCCCCCATTTCGTCTGCGGTTAGGGTTTCCTCTCCACCCTTTCGTCCATGGACTTATGTTATATTACGGGCTAGATTTCCATGATCTAGCCCCAAACTCCTTCCTCCACATCTCGGCATTTATTTTCGTGTGTGAGGCCTTCCTTCGCATTCCTCCCCACTTTGGACTATGGTTCAAGATCTTCCATGTGAAGCTGAAGTTGGTAGATGGCCAACACGCGGAGTGCGGAGGTGCCATGGTGAGCAAGATGCCCAATGTCACATGGCCCAAAGGTATGTTTGTGGAGACCGTGAAGGAGTGGCAGAAATTGTGGTTCTATATCACAGAGCCTCGCGGCAACACTTGAGCCGCGGCTCCCGAATTTAAGTCCGGAGCTCCAATGCGGCTCACCTCCTGGATAGAGAAGGGCCCAAATTGGTCTTCGTTGGGTGAACTGATAGCGCTGCAAACGTGCATCCAAAGCTTGGTGGGTAAAAACATCAAGCTCGTCAATGTGATCCAGGTGATGCTAGTTCGCCGGATCCTTGCATGCCAGAGCCGAACCTTCCCTTGAGGGGAATTCGATACGGAGAAGCACCAGACCTTTGAAAGACTCTTCGGAACCACTCAAGAAGATGTCTGGAAGTTGCTCTTTAAGGGCAATCAGACGCTGCCGGACATAGACTCGGACCGCGGGCACGATCTTGCCCATCCTGCCAGTGCGGTAAGTCTTTCATGTCTCAAGGTGCGTCCTCTACTTGCTTTTCAAGGGAGATATCCAAAATTTCACTATTTATTTTTTCAGGTATGGACAGAGAAAGCGGAGCGGATTCAGTGTGCGGCTCCGCTGCCCGAGGAACCAGTCATCCCGCTCCTGACGAAGATGCTGGTTCAGGCGCCCTACAAGGCGCCGGAGAAGAAGGCCAAGAAGAAGGCCAAGGGGTCCAAAAATGGCCCTCGCCGCAAAGGAGCTTCGGACGTGTCGTGTGAAAACAAGACTCAGTCCTCTGCCGCCGAAGATGACGAGGAGGAGGAGGAGGAAGAAAGCAACTCTCCCCCTGATGGGGGAAGGAAGAAGAGGGCGGCGTCCACAAATCTGGAGGCGGAGGCGCCCAAGAGGGGGAAGGGCCCTCTCACGGATAACTCCGCATGGGACATCGACAGCAGCCCAGACCGACGCCCCCGAAGCAAGCCCCTGGCAACATCGTAAGTACAAAAAACCCATATAAGTCTACGTATCCGGCCTCTCCTCTTCATGGTATTAACATGTTTAATTATGCGATTGCAGTCCGGCCCACGACAGCTCCCTGTGATCCTCATCAGGAGGCTCGTTGGATTCAAAGGCGATGGCCAGCGAGTCACCGCCAACCCCTCACTCTCCCACGGCCAAGGGCAACGACAAGGTGTCGTCCCAAAGGACCTTCTCAGGCCAGAGAGAGGATCAGGAGGCCGTCAGGGTGGCGCCAGAGGGTGACCCTTCGACCGCTGCTACCTCTTGAGCATGCGTTGGTTTTCCCTTGAAGAGGAAATGGTGATGCAGCAAAGTAGCGTAAGTATTTCCCTCAGTTTTTGAGAACCAAGGTATCAATTCAGTAGGAGGCCACATGCAAGTCCCTCGTACCTACACGAACAAATAAGAACCTTGCAACCAACACGATAAAGGGGTTGTCAATCCTTTCACGGCCACTTGCAAAAATGAGATCTGATAGAGATGATAAGATAATATTTTTGGTATTTTTATGATAAAGATTAAAAGTAAAGATTGCAAAATAAATGGCGACAGAAATAGCTAGTTGACGGAAGATTAATTTGATGGAAAATAGACCCGGGGGCCATAGGTTTCACTAGTGGCTTCTCTCAAGATAGCATAAGTATTACGGTGGGTGAACAAATTACTGTCGAGCAATTGATAGAAAAGTGCATAACTATGAGAATATCTAGGCATGATCATGTATATAGGCATCATGTCCGCGACTAGTAGACCGAAACGATTCTGCATCTACTACTATTACTCCACACATCGACCGCTATCCAGCATGCAACTAGAGTATTAAGTCCATAAGAACAGAGTAATGCATTAGGCAAGATGACATGATGTAGAGGGATAAACTCAAGCAATATGATATAAACCCCATCTTTTTATCCTCGATGGCAACAATACAATATGTGTCGTTTCCCCTACTGTCACTGGGATCGAGCAACGCAAGATTGAACCCAAAGCAAAGCACTTATCCCATTGCAAGAAAGATCAATCTAGTAGGCCAAACCAAACTGATAATTCGAAGAGACTTGCAAAGATAACCAATCATACATAAAAGAATTCACAGGAGATTCAAATATTGTTCATAGATAATCTTGATCATAAACCCACAATTCATCGGATCTCGACAAACACACCGCAAAAAGAGTTACATCGAATAGATCTCCAAGAAGATCGAGGAGAACTATGTATTGAGATCCAAATAGAGAGAAGAAGCCATCTGGCTAATAACTATGGACCTGAAGGTCTGAGGTAAACTACTCATACATCATCGGAGAGGCTATCGGGTTGATGTAGAAGCCCTCCGTGATCAATTCCCCCTCCGGCGGAGCGCTGGAAAAGGCCCCAAGATGGGATCTCACGGGTACAGATGGTTGGGGCGGTGGAAATAGGGTTTCGTGGTGGTCCTAGATGGTTTTGGGGTATATGGGTATATATAGGAGGAAGAAGTAGGTCGGTGGAGCTGCGAGGGGCCCACGAGGGTGGGGGCGCGCCCAGGGGGCAGGCACGCCTCCCTGCCTTGTGGCCTCCTCGATTGTTTCTTGATGTCCACACCAAGTCCTTTGGATCACGCTTGTTCCAAAAATCACTCTCCCGAAGGTTTCATTCTGTTTGGATTCCGTTTGATATTCCTTTTCTGTGAAACACTGAAATAGGCAAAAAAACAGCAATTTGCACTGGGCCTGGGGTTAGCAGGTTAGTCCCAAAATTAATATATAAGTGTATAATAAAGCCCATTAAACATCCAAAATAGATAATATAATAGCATGGAACAATAAAATTTATAGATACGTTGGAGACGTATCAAGCATCCCCAAGCTTAATTCCTGCTCGTCCTCGAGTAGGTAAATGATAAAAACAGAATTTTTTATGTGGAATGCTACCTAACATAATTTTCTAAGTAATTCTCTTTATTGTGGCATGAATGTTCAGATCCGATAGATTCAAGATAAAAGTTTAATATTGACATAAAAATAATAATACTTCAAGCATACTAACTAAGCAATCATGTCTTCTCAAAATAATATGCCCAAAGAAAGTTCATACCCACAAAATCATATAGTTTGGTCATGCTCCATTTTCGTCACACAAGAATGCTGTCATCATGCACAACCCCGATGAGAAGCCAAGCAATTGTTTCATACTTTAGTAATCTCAAACTTTTTTCAACTTTCACGCAATACATGAGCATGAGCCATGTATATAGCACTATGGGTGGAATAGAATATAATGATGGGGATTATATGGAGAAGACAAAAAGGAGAAAGTCTCACATTGACACGGCTAATGTCGGTGTTCTGGGAACGGGGGTCCCCAGACTTGCCTTCCTACGGCCCACGGCGTGGCTGGGCAGCAGGACGTACTACCCATCTTCATCGACAAGGCATCCAAGACCTTCGCGAGGGTCCAAGCCTCACGATGCGGACGACGCAAGACCTCCTCTAGAGTTGCCTAGCCAGGCAGGCTCACGAGGAGCGGAGATATCAAGGCGGGGCGAACCACACGAGGCTCTTATGATGTGAGCCATGATGAATGGTGCCAGGCGGGCGCCACTGCGCACAGCGTCCCCATTTCCACTTTGGTACTAAGGAGGCAAGCGCAGATGAAGAGTACCGAGGCATCAGACAAAGGTTGCCATATTGGTGCAACAAGACCAAGACCAGGAGGACGGCAAGGCGAAGGTCACCGTGGAGCCCAAGACGGCGTCACCACAGGGCTTTTCGCAGGCGAAGACCGCTTTTGTCAGGATAGCTTGTACTAGTTGTCTCCCTTCAAATTTGCCCGCCGTTGTTGGCTCCATTCCCGCTCGATATTTGGGAAGAGGACCAGGGCCTATATAAGTAGAGCTAGCCACCATAGCTGTAGGAGAACTTAGCTTGATCAGATCTTATCTTGATCCAATCGATCGAGAGCCTAGCCACAAGAACACCTCAACCTCAGGAGTCTGTTCTTCACTTGTACTGTTCATAATCAGCCCAAGAGGCAATCCACCACCACCCCACTGGAGTAAGGTATTACACCACAACGGTGGCCCGAACCAGTATAAACCCTGTGTCTCTTTGTGTTGTGAGTTCGACGAATTCGTCTGCAAGATCTTAGAGAGCTAGAGCATAGATCGATAGGAGGGATAGACTTCACGCGCACCCCAGTGTTCGAACCATAAGGGTTTGCCGGAACCCCACATCCAACATTTCGCGCGCCAGGTAGGGGTGCGCCGGAGCTTCTTCTCCGCCAACCTGCTCTTTGACGTTTAGCGACTGCGATGTCTGGCGACCCAAGGTCCACATGGGGCGAGAATGGCGCTGGAGCGGAGCGACCCGACGTCTGACGAATTCCTTCACCACCATCGGTGCAGTTACACCGCGATCCTTCGGCAAATTCAAACTGAGCCAGACACGGGCAAGGCCGGGGCTCGCGAGCCGTTGATGGCCCCAGCCGGGGTTAGGAACAGCGGGCCTTGACGGAGCCTGAAGCAGAGGACTAAGCACACCCGCGTCAACGAACACCCATCGTATCCGGAAGTCCCTCGTGGATGGAGGAAGCTCGAAATCGATCCCCTCGCCTGCCGTCGACGCCATAGCCTAGATGTTCACGCACCCCGAGCACTGCTAAGGGTCGGCTAGATGCAACGAGAAGAGGTGGCGGAAGAGAGCCACCGAAGGAGCAATGCCCGCCATGGCTTCGCACACGAAGGCGAGGACAGCAAGAAGTGTCACGGACTGAGGGTCGAGATGCAGCATGTGGATCTGATAGTGCTCAAGCATAGCGTTGAAGAAGGCGGAGAAGGGAGGAATCAGGCCTGCCCAGAGGGCGTCTATGAAGATTGGGATCTCAGTGGCCGTCTGGGCCGAGCGAGTGCGAGACGCGGGCCAAGCCACCGTCTCCCCCACTCATTGAAGCTGGAGACAAGCATCGAGCGCACCTTGTCCATGGCCTCATCGTTGAGCACGTGAGACCGGCCAAGCGTCAGCGCAAAGGGTGGAGGCGCAGCCGAAAGAGGCAAAGGGCTCTTCCCCTTCTCAGCTTGCTTAGGCGCCATGGCTGTGGAGCAGGCGGAGCACAAGTCAGATTGTGGATGAGAAGCAGAGCCGCAAGGAAGCAGATGAATTGGGGAAGCAAGGCGCAAGAGGCGGAGGAATAACTGTGTAGGCCGCGGGGGCCGCATAGCCGGGCGGATTCAAAGGCGGCGTGGGGAAGCGGACACGCCCAAGTCCAATCAACCGCCACGCGTCGACCAAGGCCGCAGGCTTTTGGGGCCCACGGCGCTCCGAACTTGACCCTTGGCTTCGCCGCGAAGCCAAGCCCGAGTGCACCTTGGGCCCGGGGGCTCCTGTCGGTGTTCTGGGAACGAGGATCCCCAGACTTGCCTACCTGCGGCCCACGGCATGGCTAGGAAGCAGGCCATATGGCCCATCTTCATCGACAAGGCATCCAAGACCTTCGCGAGGGTCCAAGCCTCGCGAGGCGCACGACGCAAGACCTCCTCTGGAGTGGCCTAGCCAGGCAGGCTCACGAGGAGCGGAGATATCAAGGCGGGGCGAACCTCATGAGGCTCTCGTGACGTGAGCCATGACGAACTGTGCCAGGCGGGTGCCAGGCGGGCGCCAGTGTGCACAACGTCCCCATTTCCACTTTGGTGCTAATGAGGCAAGCGCAGACGAAGAGTACCGAGGCATCAGTCAAAGGTTGCCATATTGGTGCAACAAGACCAAGACCGGGAGGACGGCAAGGCGGAGGTCACCGTGGAGCCCAAGACAGCGTCACCCCAGGGCTTTTCGCAGGCGAAGACCGCTTTTGTCAGGATAGCTTGTACTAGTTGTCTCCCTTCAAATTTGCCTGCCGTTGTTGGCTCCCTTCCCGCTTTATGCAATATGACAATGATGAAGCGCATCATAATAAATGGAACGGTGGAAAGTTGCATGGCAATATCTCTCGGAATGGCTATGGAAATGACATAATAGGTAGGTATGGTGGCTGTTTTGAGGAAGATATAAGGAGGTTTATGTGTGATAGAGCGTGTCGTATCACGGGGTTTGGATGCACCGGCGAAGTTTGCACCAACTCTCAAGCTGAGAAAGGGCAATGCACGGTACCTAAGAGGCTAGCAATGATGGAAAGGTGATAGTGCGTATAATCCATGGACTCAACATTAGTCATAAAGAACTCACATACTTATTGCAAAAATCTACAAGTCATCAAAAACCAAGCACTATGTGCATGCTCCTAGGGGGATAGATTGGTAGGAAAAGACAATCGCTCGTCCCCGACTGCCACTCATAAGGATGTCAATCAAAGAACACCTCATGTTTCAAATTTGTTACACAACGTTTACCATATGTGCATGCTACGGGACTTGCAAACTTCAACACAAGTATTTCTCAAATTCACAACTACTCAACTAGCACAACTTTAATATCACTATCTCCATATCTCAAAACAATCATGAAGTGTCAAACTTCTCTTACTATTTAATGCACTTATATGACAGTTTTTATTATATCCATCTTGGATGCCTATCATATTAGGACTAGTTTTATAGCCAAAGAAAATTACCATGCTATTCTAAAAGAATCTCAAAATAATATAAGTGAAGCATGAGAGATTAATAATTTCTATAAAATAAAACCACCACCGTGCTCTAAAAGATATAAGTGAAGCACTAGAGCAAAATTATTTAGCTCAAAAGATATAAGTGAAGCACATATAGTATTCTAATATATTCCGATTAGTGTGTGTCTCTCCCAAAAGGTGTGTACAACAAGGATGATTGTGGTTAACTAAAAAGCAAAGACTCAAATCATACAAGACGCTCGAAGCAAAACACATATGATGTGGTGAATGAAAATATAGCTCCAAGTAAAGTTACCGATGGACGAAGACAAAAGAGGGGATGCCTTCCGGGGCATCCCCAAGCTTAGGCTTTTGGTTGTCCTTGGATTTCACCTTGGGGTGCCTTGTGAATCCCCAATCTTAGGCTCTTTCCACTCCTTGTTCCATAATCCATCAAATCTTTACCCAAAACTTGAAAACTTCACAACAGAAAACTTAACAGAAAATCTCATGAGCTCCGTTAGCGAAAGAAAACAAACCACCACTTCAAGGTACTGTAATGAACTCATTATTTATTTATATTGGTGTTAAACCTACTGTATTCCAACTTATCTATGGTTCATAACCTCCGATACTAGCCATAGATTCATCAAAATAGGCAAACAACACACAAAAGACATAATCTGTCAAAAACAGAACAATCTGTAGTAATATGTATCAAACGCATACTTCTGTAACTCCAAAAATTCTAAAATAAATTTCTGTACGTGCAGAATTTATCTATTAATCATCTGCAAAAAGAATCAACTAAATATCACTCTCCGGTAAAAATTGTAGCTAATCTCGTGAGCGCTGAAGTTTCTGTTTTTTACAGCAACATCAAAAAGACTTCACCAAACTCTTCTCAAAGGTTCTACTTGGCACAAACACTAATTAAAACATGAAAACACATCTAACCAGAGGCTAGATCAAATATTTATTACTAAACAGAATGAAAAAGCAAGAAACAAAAATAAAATTGGGTTTCCTCCCAACAATCGCTATCGTTTAACGCCCCTAGCTAGGCATAAAGGCGAGGATAGATCTAGGTATTGTCATCTTTGGCATGCAATCCATAAGTGGCTCTCATAATAGATTCATCAGGTAATTTTATTTCTTTCTAGGAAAGTGTTCCATGCCTTTCCTTAACAGAAATTGGAATCTAATATTCCCTTCTTTCATATCAATAATTGCACCAATCGTTCTAAGGAAAGGTCTACCAAGAATAATAGGACATGAAGGATTGCAATCTATATCAAGGACAATGAAATCTACGGGCACCTAATTCCTATTTGCAACAATAAGAACATCATTAATTCTTCCCATAGGTTTCTTAATGGTGGAATCTACAAGGTGCAAGTTTAAACAACAATCTCCAAATTCACGGAAACCTAACATATCACACAAAGTTTTTGGAATCATGGAAACACTAGCACCCAAATCAAACAAAGCATATCATTCATGATATTTAATTTTAATTTTAATAGTTGGTTCCCACTCATCATAAAGTTTTCTAGGGATAGAAACTTCCAATTCAAGCTTTTCTTCATAAGATTGCATTAAAGCATCAACGATATGTTTGGTAAAAGCCTTTTGTTGACTATAAGAATGCGGAGAATTTAGCACGGATTGCAACAAGGAAATACAATCTATTAAAGAACAATTATCATAATTAAACTCCTTGAAATCCAAAATAGTGGGTTCATTGCTATGTAAAGTTTTGACATCTTCAATCCCACTTTTACCAATTTTTTGCATCAATATCTAAAAACTCTGAATCATTGGGACACCTTTTAACTAAAGTTGATGTTGGGGAACGTTGCAGAAAATTAAAATTTTTCCTACGGTTTCACCAAGATCCATCTATGAGTTCATCTAGCAACGAGTATTCAGATTAGATAGCATCTACATACCACTTTGTAGATCGCAACGGAAGCGTTCGAGTGAACGTGGATGAGGTAGTCGTACTTGCCGTGATCCAATTCACCGATGATCTAGTACCGAACGGACGGCACCTCCGCGTTCAACACACGTACGGGACGGGAGACGTCTCCTCCTTCTTGATCCAGAAAGGGGGGAGGAGAGGTTGAGGAAGATCCAGCACGACGGTGTGTTGGTGGATACAGCAGAACTCTGGCAGGGCTTCGCTAAGCAACTACGGGAGGAGGAGGAGGTGTTGCAGGGAGGAGGGGCGCCAGGGCAATAGGGTGCGGCCACCCCTCCCTCCCCTCCCTTTATATAGGTGCATTAGAGGGGGGAGGGCGCATCCTTTCCCCTTCCTCCAAGGAAGGGGTGCGGCCAAGAGGGGGGAGGAGTCCATCCTCCCCAAGGCACCTCGGAGGTGCCTTCCCCCCTTTGGACTCTCCCCTCTCCAAGTTTCCTTGGCGCATGGGCCCTTGGGGCTGGTTCCCCTCGGCCCAAGCAGGCCAAGGCGCACCCCCTAAGGCCCATGTGGCCCACCAAGGCAGGTGGCCCCACCTGGTGGACCCCGGGACCCCTCCGGTGGTCCCGGTACAATACCGATAACACCGAAACTTGTCCCGATGGCCAAAATAGCACATCCTATATATAATTCTTTACCTCCGGACCATTCCGGAACTCCTCGTGACGTCCGGGATCTCATCCGGGACTCCGAACAACATTTGGGTTACTGCACATACATATCCCTACAACCCTAGCGTCACCGAACCTTAAGTGTGTAGACCCTACGGGTTCGGGAGACATGCAGTCATGACCGAGACGGCTCTCGGGCAATAACCAACAGCTGGATATGGATACCCATGTTGGCTCCCACATGCTCCACGATGATCTCATCGGATGAACCACGATGTCAAGGATTCAATTAATCCCGTATATGATTCCCTTTGTCATTCGGTATTTTACTTGCCCGAGATTCGATCGTCGGTATCCCAGTACCTCGTTCAATCTCGTTACCGGCAAGTCACTTTTCTCATACCGTAATGCATGATCCCGTGATCAAACACTTTAATCACCTTGAGCTCATATGATGATGCATTACCGAGAGGGCCCGGTGATACCTCTCCGTCAAGCGGAGTGACAAATCCCAGTCTCGATCCATGTAACCCAACAGACACTTTCAGAGATACCCGTAGTATACCTTTATAGTCACCCAGTTACGTTGTGACGTTTGGCACACCCAAAGCACTCCTACGGTATCCGGGAGTTACACGATCTCATGGTCTAAGGAAAGGATACTTGACATTGGAAAACTCTAGCAAACGAACTATGCGATCTTATGCTATGTTTAGGATTGGGTCTTGTCCATCACATCATTCTCATAATGATGTGATCCCGTTATCGATGACATCCAATGTCCATAGTCAGGAAACCATGACTATCTGTCGATCAACGAGCTAGTCAACTAGAGGCTCACTAGGGACATGTTGTTGTCTGTTATTCACACATGTATTACGATTTCCGGTTAACACAATTATAGCACGAATAAAGACAATTATCATGAATAAGGAAATATAATAATAATGCTTTTATTATTGCCTCTAGGGCATATTTCCAACAGTCTCCCACTTGCACTAGAGTCAATAATCTAGTTACATTGTGATGAATCGAACACCCATAGAGTTCTGGTGCTGATCATGTTTTGCCTTAGGGAGAGGTTTAGTCAACGGATCTGCGACATTCAGATCCATGTGCACTTTACAAATCTCTATGTCTCCATCTTGAACATTTTCACGAATGGAGTTGAAGCGACGCTTGATGTGCCTGGTCTTCTTGTGAAACCTGGGCTCCTTTGCAAGTGCAATAGCTCCAGTGTTGTCACAGAAGAGCTTGATTGGCCCCGACGCATTGGGTATGACTCCGAGGTCGGTGATGAACTCCTTCACCCAAATTGCTTCATGTGCTGCCTCCGAGGCTGCCATGTACCCCGCTTCACATGTAGATCCCGCCACGACGCTCTGCTTGCAACTGCACCAGCTTACTGCCCCACCATTCAAAATATACACGTATCCGGTTTGTGACTTAGAGTCATCCAGATCTGTGTCGAAGCTAGCGTCGACGTAACCATTTACGACGAGCTCTTCGTCACCTCCATAAACGAGAAACATTTCCTTGGTCCTTTTCAGGTACTTCAGGATATTCTTGACCGCTGTCCAGTGTTCCTTGCCGGGATTACTTTGGTATCTTCCTACCAAACTTACGGCAAGGTTTACATCAGGTCTGGTACACAGCATGGCATACATAATAGAACCTATGGCTGAGGCATAGGGGATGACACTCATCTCTTCTATTTCTTCTGCCGTGGTCGGACATTGAGCTGAGCTCAATTTCACACCTTGTAACACAGGTAAGAACCCTTTCTTAGATTGATCCATATTGAACTTCTTCAATATTTTATCAAGGTATGTGCTCTGTGAAAGACCTATGAGGCGTCTCGATCTATCTCTATAGATCTTGATGCCTAATATATAAGCAGCTTCTCCAAGGTCCTTCATTGAAAAACTTTTATTCAAGTAGGCCTTAATGCTGTCCAAGAGTTCTATATCATTTCCCATCAAAAGTATGTCGTCTACATATAATATGAGAAATGCTACAGAGCTCCCACTCACTTTCTTGTAAACACAGGCTTCTCCATAAGTCTGTGTAAACCCAAACGCTTTGATCATCTCATCAAAGCGAATGTTCCAACTCCGAGATGCTTGCACCAGCCCATAAATCGAGCGTTGGAGCTTGCACACCTTGTCAGCATTCTTAGGATCGACAAAACCTTCCGGCTGCATCATATACAATTCTTCCTTAAGGAAACCATTAAGGAATGCCGTTTTGACGTCCATTTGCCATATCTCATAATCATAGTATGCGGCAATTGCTAACATGATTCGGACGGACTTCAGCTTCGCTACCGGTGAGAAAGTATCATCGTAGTCAACCCCTTGAACTTGTCGATAACCCTTAGCGACAAGCCGAGCTTTATAGATGGTCACATTACCATCCGCGTCTGTCTTCTTCTTAAAGATCCATTTATTTTCTATGGCTCGCCGTTCAACGGGCAAGTCAGTCAAAGTCCATCTATGAGTTCATCTAGCAACGAGTATTCAGATTAGATAGCATCTACATACCACTTTGTAGATCGCAACGGAAGCGTTCGAGTGAACGTGGATGAGGTAGTCGTACTTGCCGTGATCCAATTCACCGATGATCTAGTACCGAACGGACGGCACCTCCGCGTTCAACACACGTACGGGACGGGAGACGTCTCCTCCTTCTTGATCCAGAAAGGGGGGAGGAGAGGTTGAGGAAGATCCAGCACGACGGTGTGTTGGTGGATACAGCAGAACTCTGGCAGGGCTTCGCTAAGCAACTACGGGAGGAGGAGGAGGTGTTGCAGGGAGGAGGGGCGCCAGGGCAATAGGGTGCGGCCACCCCTCCCTCCCCTCCCTTTATATAGGTGCATTAGAGGGGGGAGGGCGCATCCTTTCCCCTTCCTCCAAGGAAGGGGTGCGGCCAAGAGGGGGGAGGAGTCCATCCTCCCCAAGGCACCTCGGAGGTGCCTTCCCCCCTTTGGACTCTCCCCTCTCCAAGTTTCCTTGGCGCATGGGCCCTTGGGGCTGGTTCCCCTCGGCCCAAGCAGGCCAAGGCGCACCCCCTAAGGCCCATGTGGCCCACCAAGGCAGGTGGCCCCACCTGGTGGACCCCGGGACCCCTCCGGTGGTCCCGGTACAATACCGATAACACCGAAACTTGTCCCGATGGCCAAAATAGCACATCCTATATATAATTCTTTACCTCCGGACCATTCCGGAACTCCTCGTGACGTCCGGGATCTCATTCGGGACTCCGAACAACATTTGGGTTACTGCACATACATATCCCTACAACCCTAGCGTCACCGAACCTTAAGTGTGTAGACCCTACGGGTTCGGGAGACATGCAGTCATGACCGAGACGGCTCTCGGGCAATAACCAACAGCGGGATATGGATACCCATGTTGGCTCCCACATGCTCCACGATGATCTCATCGGATGAACCACGATGTCAAGGATTCAATTAATCCCGTATATGATTCCCTTTGTCATTCGGTATTTTACTTGCCCGAGATTCGATCGTCGGTATCCCAGTACCTCGTTCAATCTCGTTACCGGCAAGTCACTTTTCTCATACCGTAATGCATGATCCCGTGATCAAACACTTTAATCACCTTGAGCTCATATGATGATGCATTACCGAGAGGGCCCGGTGATACCTCTCCGTCAAGCGGAGTGACAAATCCCAGTCTCGATCCATGTAACCCAACAGACACTTTCAGAGATACCCGTAGTATACCTTTATAGTCACCCAGTTACGTTGTGACGTTTGGCACACCCAAAGCACTCCTACGGTATCCGGGAGTTACACGATCTCATGGTCTAAGGAAAGGATACTTGACATTGGAAAACTCTAGCAAACGAACTATGCGATCTTATGCTATGTTTAGGATTGGGTCTTGTCCATCACATCATTCTCATAATGATGTGATCCCGTTATCGATGACATCCAATGTCCATAGTCAGGAAACCATGACTATCTGTCGATCAACGAGCTAGTCAACTAGAGGCTCACTAGGGACATGTTGTTGTCTGTTATTCACACATGTATTACGATTTCCGGTTAACACAATTATAGCACGAATAAAGACAATTATCATGAATAAGGAAATATAATAATAATGCTTTTATTATTGCCTCTAGGGCATATTTCCAACAGTCTCCCACTTGCACTAGAGTCAATAATCTAGTTACATTGTGATGAATCGAACACCCATAGAGTTCTGGTGCTGATCATGTTTTGCCTTAGGGAGAGGTTTAGTCAACGGATCTGCGACATTCAGATCCATGTGCACTTTACAAATCTCTATGTCTCCATCTTGAACATTTTCACGAATGGAGTTGAAGCGACGCTTGATGTGCCTGGTCTTCTTGTGAAACCTGGGCTCCTTTGCAAGTGCAATAGCTCCAGTGTTGTCACAGAAGAGCTTGATTGGCCCCGACGCATTGGGTATGACTCCGAGGTCGGTGATGAACTCCTTCACCCAAATTGCTTCATGTGCTGCCTCCGAGGCTGCCATGTACCCCGCTTCACATGTAGATCCCGCCACGACGCTCTGCTTGCAACTGCACCAGCTTACTGCCCCACCATTCAAAATATACACGTATCCGGTTTGTGACTTAGAGTCATCCAGATCTGTGTCGAAGCTAGCGTCGACGTAACCATTTACGACGAGCTCTTCGTCACCTCCATAAACGAGAAACATTTCCTTGGTCCTTTTCAGGTACTTCAGGATATTCTTGACCGCTGTCCAGTGTTCCTTGCCGGGATTACTTTGGTATCTTCCTACCAAACTTACGGCAAGGTTTACATCAGGTCTGGTACACAGCATGGCATACATAATAGAACCTATGGCTGAGGCATAGGGGATGACACTCATCTCTTCTATTTCTTCTGCCGTGGTCGGACATTGAGCTGAGCTCAATTTCACACCTTGTAACACAGGTAAGAACCCTTTCTTAGATTGATCCATATTGAACTTCTTCAATATTTTATCAAGGTATGTGCTCTGTGAAAGACCTATGAGGCGTCTCGATCTATCTCTATAGATCTTGATGCCTAATATATAAGCAGCTTCTCCAAGGTCCTTCATTGAAAAACTTTTATTCAAGTAGGCCTTAATGCTGTCCAAGAGTTCTATATCATTTCCCATCAAAAGTATGTCGTCTACATATAATATGAGAAATGCTACAGAGCTCCCACTCACTTTCTTGTAAACACAGGCTTCTCCATAAGTCTGTGTAAACCCAAACGCTTTGATCATCTCATCAAAGCGAATGTTCCAACTCCGAGATGCTTGCACCAGCCCATAAATCGAGCGTTGGAGCTTGCACACCTTGTCAGCATTCTTAGGATCGACAAAACCTTCCGGCTGCATCATATACAATTCTTCCTTAAGGAAACCATTAAGGAATGCCGTTTTGACGTCCATTTGCCATATCTCATAATCATAGTATGCGGCAATTGCTAACATGATTCGGACGGACTTCAGCTTCGCTACCGGTGAGAAAGTATCATCGTAGTCAACCCCTTGAACTTGTCGATAACCCTTAGCGACAAGCCGAGCTTTATAGATGGTCACATTACCATCCGCGTCTGTCTTCTTCTTAAAGATCCATTTATTTTCTATGGCTCGCCGTTCAACGGGCAAGTCAGTCAAAGTCCATACTTCGTTTTCATACATGGATCCTATCTCGGATTTCATGGCTTCCAGCCATTTGTCAGAATCCGGGCCCGCCATTGCTTCCTCATAGTTCGAAGGTTCACCGTTGTCTAACAACATGATCTCCAAGACAGGGTTGCCGTACCACTCTGGTGCGGAACGTGTCCTTGTGGACCTTCGAATTTCAGTAGGAACTTGATTAGAAGCATCTTGATCATCATCATTAATTTCCTCTCTAGTCGGTGCAGGCACCTCAGAAACGTTTTCTTGAGTTTCGCCATTTTCCGGTTCAAGAGGCAACACTTCATCAAGTTCTACTTTCCTCCCACTTACTTCTTTCGAGAGAAACTCTTTCTCCAGAAAGGATCCATTCTTGGCAAGAAAGATCTTGCCTTTGGATCTGAGGTAGAAGGTACACCCAACAGTTTCTTTAGGGTATCCTATGAAGACGCATTTTTCCGACTTGGGTTCGAGCTTTTCAGGTTGAAGTTTCTTCACATAAGCATCGCATCACCAAACTTTTAGAAACGACAGCTTAGGTTTCTTCCCAAACCATAATTCATACGGTGTCGTCTCAACGGATTTCGACGGAGCCCTATTTAAAGTGAATGCGGCAGTCTCTAAAGCATAGCCCCAAAAAGATAGCGGTAAGTCGGTAAGAGACATCATAGATCGCACCATATCTAATAGAGTGCGATTACGACATTCGGACACACCATTACGCTGAGGTGTTCCAGGCGGCGTGAGTTGTGAAACTATTCCACATTTTCTTAAGTGTGTGCCAAATTCGTGACTCAAGTATTCTCCTCCATGATCTGATCGTAGAAACTTGATCTTTCTATCACGTTGATTTTCAACCTCACTCTGAAATTCCTTGAACTTTTCAAAGGTCTCAGACTTGTGTTTCATTAAGTATATATACCCATATCTACTCAAGTCATCAGTGAGGGTGAGAACATAACGATAGCCACCGCGAGCCTCAACACTCATTGGACCACACACATCGGTATGTATGATTTCCAATAAGTTGGTTGCTCGCTCCATTGTTCCTGAGAACGGAGTCTTGGTCATTTTACCCACGAGGCATGGTTCGCACGTGTCAAATGATTCATAATCAAGAGACTCTAAAAGTCCATCTGCATGGAGCTTCTTCATGCATTTGACACCTATGTGACCAAGGCGGCAGTGCCACAAATATGTGGGACTATTGTTATCAACTTTAACTCTTTTGGTATTCACACTATGAATATGTGTATCATCACGTACGAGATTCATTAAGAATAAACCATTAACCATCGGAGCATGACCATAAAACATATCTCTCATATAAATAGAACAACCATTATTCTCGGATTTAAATGAGTAGCCATCTCGAATTAAGCGAGACCCAGATACAATGTTCATGCTCAAACTTGGCACTAAATAACAATTATTGAGGTTTAAAACTAATCCCGTAGGTAAATGTAGAGGCAGCGTGCCGACGGCGATCACATCGACCTTGGAACCATTCCCGACGCGCATCGTCACCTTGTCCTTCGCCAGTCTCCGTTTATTCCGCAGCTCCTGCTTTGAGTTACAAATGTGAGCAACTGCACCGGTATCAAATACCCAAGAGCTACTACGAGTACTGGTAAGGTACACATCAATTACATGTATATCACATATACCTTTGGTTTTGCCGGCCTTCTTGTCCGCTAAGTATTTGGGGCAGTTCCGCTTCCAGTGACCACTTCCCTTGCAATAAAAACACTCAGTCTCGGGCTTGGGTCCATTCTTTGGCTTCTTCCCGGCAACTTGCTTAACGGGCGCGGCAACTTCCTTGTCGTCCTTCTTGAAGTTCTTTTTACCCTTGCCCTTCTTGAACTTAGTGGTTTTATTCACCATCAACACTTGATGCTCCTTCTTGATTTCTACCTCTGCTGATTTCAGCATAGCATATACTTCAGGAATGGTCTTTACCATCCCCTGCATATTGTAGTTCATCACAAAGCTCTTGTAGCTAGGTGGAAGTGACTGGAGGATTCTGTCAATGACCGCTTCTTCCGGGAGATTAACTTCCAGTTGAGTCATGCGGTTGTGCAACCCAGACATTTTGGGTATGTGTTCACTGACAGAACTATTTTCCTCCATCTTACAGCTAAAGAATTTGTCGGAGACTTCATATCTCTCGACCCGGGCATGAGCTTGGAAAACCATTTTCAGCTCTTCGAACATCTCATATGCTCCATGTCTCTCAAAACGCTTTTGGAGCCCCGGCTCTAAGCTGTAAAGCATGCCGCACTAAACGAGGGAGTAATCATCGCAGCGTGACTGCCAAGCGTTCATAACGTCTTGTTCTGCAGGGAGAATAGGTGCGTCACCCAGCGGTGCTCTTAGGACATAATCTTTCTTGGAAGCTATGAGGATAATCCTCAGGTTCCGGACCCAGTCCGTATAGTTGCTACCATCGTCTTTCAGCTTGGTTTTCTCTAGGAACGTGTTGAAGTTGAGGACTACGTTGGCGATTTGATCTACAAGACATATTGTAAATATTTAGACTAAGTTCATGATAATAAAGTTCATTTAATAAAATTATTTAATGAACTCCCACTTAGATAGACATCCCTCTTCTAGTCATCTAAGTATTACATGATCCGAGTCAACTAGGCCGTGTCCGATCATCACGTGAGACGGACTAGCCAACATCGGTGAACATCTTCATGTTGATCGTATCTTCTATACGACTCATGCTCGACCTTTCGGTCTTCTGTGTTCCGAGGCCATGTCTGTACATGCTAGGCTCGTCAAGTCAACCTAAGTGTTTTCCGTGTGTAAATCTGTCTTACACCCGTTGTATGCGAACGTAAGGACCTATCACACCCGATCATCACGTGGTGCTTCAGAACGACGAACCTTAGCAACGGTGCACAGTTAGGGTGAACACTTTCTTGAAATTATTATGAGGGATCATCTTATTTACTACTGTCGTTCTAAGTAAACAAGATGCAAAAACAGGATAAACATCACATGCAATCAAATAATAAACGTGACATGATATGGCCAATATCACATAGCTCCTTCGATCTCCATCTTGGGGCTCCATGATCATCTTGTCACCGGCTTGACACCATGATCTTCATCATCATGATCTTCATCATCGTGTCTCCATGAAGTTGCTCGCCAACTATTACTTCTACTACTATGGCTAACACGTTTAGCAATAAAGTAAAGTAATTTACATGGCGATTCTCAATGACACGCAGGTCATACAAAAATAAAGACAACTCCTATGGCTCCTGCCGGTTGTCATACTCATCGACATGCAAGTCGTGATTCCTATTACAATAGCATGAACATCTCATACATCACATATAGATCATTCATCATACATCACAACTTTGGCCATATCATATCACAAAGCACTTGCTGCAAAAACAAGTTAGACGTCCTCTAATTGTTGTTGCAAGTTTTACGTGGCTGAATTAGGGTTCTAGCAAGAACGTTTTCTTACCTAGGTTAAAACCACAACGTGATTTGTCAACTTCTATTTACCCTTCATAAGGACCCTTTTCATCGAATCCGTTCCAACTAAAGTAGGAGAGACAGACACCCGCCAGCCACCTTATGCAACTAGTGCATGTTAGTCGGTGGAACCGGTCTCACGTAAGCGTACGTGTAAGGTTGGTCCGGGCCGCTTCATCCCACAATACCGCTGAAGCAAGATAAGACTAGTAGCGGCAAGAAGAGTTGACAACATCTACGCCCACAACAAATTGTGTTCTACTCGCTCAAGAAGAACTACGCATAGACCTAGCTCATGATGCCACTGTTGGGGAACGTTGCAGAAAATTAAAATTTTTCCTACGGTTTCATCAAGATCCATCTATGAGTTCATCTAGCAACGAGTATTCAGATTAGATAGCATCTACATACCACTTCGTAGATCGCAACGGAAGCGTTCGAGTGAACGTGGATGAGGTAGTCGTACTTGTCGTGATCCAATTCACCGATTATCTAGTACCGAACGGACGGCACCTCCGCGTTCAACACACGTACGGGACGGGAGACGTCTCCTCCTTCTTGATCCAGCAAGGGGGGAGGAGAGGTTGAGGAAGATCCAGCACGACGGTGTGGTGGTGGATACAGCAGAACTCTGGCAGGGCTTCGCTAAGCAACTACGGGAGGAGCAGGAGGTGTTGCAGGGAGGAGGGGCGCCAGGGCAATAGGGTGCGGCCACCCCTCCCTCCACTCCCTTTATATAGGTGCATTAGAGGGGGGGAGGGTGCAGCCTTGCCCCTTCCTCCAAGGAAGGGGTGCGGCCAAGAGGGGGGGAGGAGTCCATCCTCCCCAAGGCACCTCGGAGGTGCCTTCCCCCCTTTGGACTCTCCCCTCTCCAAGTTTCCTTGGCGCATGGGCCCTTGGGGATGGTTCCCCTTGTCCCAAGCAGGCCAAGGCACACCCCCTAAGGCCCATGTGGCCCACCAAGGCAGGTGGCCCCACCTGGTGGACCCCGGGACCCCTCCGGTGGTCCCGGTACAATACCGATAACACCGAAACTTGTCCCGATGGCCAAAATAGCACTTCCTATATATAATTATTTACCTCCGGACCATTCCGGAACTCCTCGTGACGTCCGGGATCTCATCCGGGACTCCGAACAACATTCGGGTTACTGCACATACATATCCCTACAACCCTAGCGTCACCGAACCTTAAGTGTGTAGACCCTACGGGTTCGGGAGAATGCAGTCATGACCGAGACGGCTCTCGGGCAATAACCAACAGCGGGATATGGATACCCATGTTGGCTCCCACATGCTCCACGACGATCTCATCGGATGAACCACGATGTCAAGGATTCAATTAATCCCGTATACGATTCCCTTTGTCATTCGGTATTTTACTTGCCCGAGATTCGATCGTCGGTATCCCAGTACCTCGTTCAATCTCGTTACCGGCAAGTCACTTTTCTCGTTCCGTAATGCATGATCCCGTGATCAAACACTTTGATCACCTTGATCTCATATGATGATGCATTACCGAGAGGGCCCGGTGATACCTCTCCGTCAAGCGGAGTGACAAATCCCAGTCTCGATCCATGTAACCCAACAGACACTTTCAGAGATACCCGTAGTATACCTTTATAGTCACCCAGTTACGTTGTGACGTTTGGCACACCCAAAGCACTCCTACGGTATCCGGGAGTTACACGATCTCATGGTCTAAGGAAAGGATACTTGACATTGGAAAACTCTAGCAAACGAACTATGCGATCTTATGCTATGTTTAGGATTGGGTCTTGTCCATTACATCATTCTCCTAATGATGTGATCCCGTTATCGATGACATCCAATGTCCATAGTCAGGAAACCATGACTATCTGTCGATCAACGAGCTAGTCAACTAGAGGCTCACTAGGGACATGTTGTTGTCTGTTATTCACACATGTATTACGATTTCCGGTTAACACAATTATAGCACGAATAAAGACAATTATCATGAATAAGGAAATATAATAATAATGCTTTTATTATTGCCTCTAGGGCATATTTCCAACAGTTGACTCGTCTCTACTCCCATCATTATCAAGATTCATATTTCAAAACAAAAATTTAATGGGAGACATATCAATCACTTTTAGATCTTCATCCTTATTATCATGGAGACTAGAAGAACACGCTTTCATAAAGCAATCTTTTTTAGCATGCATCCTAGCGGTTCTTTCTTTGCATTCATCAACGGAATTTCTCATAGCTTTGAGAGACTCATTGATATCATGCTTAGGTGGAATAGATCTAAGTTTGAAAGAATAAACATCAAGAGAAATTCTATCCACGTTCCTAGCCAACTCACCAATATTAGGCAATTTTTCTTCAAGCAAAGCATTGAAATTCTTTTGAGAAATCATAAATTCTTTAACACTAGTCTCAAAATCAGAGGGCATCTTACTAAAATTTCCATAAGAGTTGTTGTAGCAATTACCATAATTATTAGAGGAATTACTAGGATACGACCTAGGATTAAGGTTTCCTCTATAAACGTTGTTACCAAAATCGTACCTACCAACAAAATTCACATCCATAGATTCATTATTATTCTCAGTGAAAGTAGACAATTTCATAAGTTCATCCATCTTTGTCGGTGTTTCGGAACGACACCTATGGGATCACAAGAATCCCTACTACGGTTGCGGGGCGCGGGGTCGTGAGAAGAGTGGATCAAACAGATAGCACACGGTTCGTTTATCCAGGTTCGGGCCGCGAGGATGCGTAAAACCCTACTGCTGCTTTGGTGGATTGTATATCTGTGTTCTTGAGCTAGCTATGGGGCGTGAGGAGCTCCAAAAAGCCGAATCCTTCCCCTGGTCGCCTCGGGCCTCCTTTTATAGAAAAAGGGGTTGCCACAGTGGCACACAGGAGGTGGAAAGGGTACAGTGATGCGAGGTTATCCCTCGCATTACATGATAAAGCGCATTTAATGTGTCTTGCTTAGGTGTCCTTGCTTTATCGGGGACGGGGGAGCGACCTGTCTTGTCCGTCGCAGGTCCTTCTTGTGTCGACACGCGCCCTGGCCAGCGATGCCTGCGATGCCATGTAGGTAGGCAGGCAGCTGAGGTGGTGCAGTGGTGGGTCTTCACGAAGACCTGCATGCCGCCACGCAGGTGCCTGCCCAGCTGGTTGGGTCGCCAGATGCATGCGCACGGCGGTGGAAGTTTAGTTGGCGTGGGCCTGATGGTGGCCCTACTGGTGTCCTCGGCAAGGGTCTTGACGGGGTCCCAGCAAGGGTCTTGCCGAGGCGCCTGTTGTCATCCCTGGCAAGGCGCTTGCCGGGGGCCTTGTGGTGCTTCTTGGCAGGGATCCCGCCAAGGGTTGTCATCTTCCATAGTGCGTGCCTGATCTTGAATGTCTTCACAAAGATCTTCATGCGACCACGGGGATGTCTCCCGAATCCTTGCCCCATGGGGACAGTGGACTCAAGGGTGACTCGCTCCGTAGGTGTGGGGCAAATTGCCGCGGCAGGGGTCTTGCCGGGTTTGCTAAAACTGCCTCCCGGCAAGGATATTGCCGGGGGAGTCCGCTTCGTCCCCTTTGCTCTTCGTGTTCTTGGCCTTGGCGTTGCTCCAAATCTCTTGGGTTTTGGCCTTACCTTGGCTTACATCCCTTGCCTTGCTCAGTGTGGTGGTGCCCATGGCTCAGACTGCCCGTGCACAGTTATAGGGGTACAAAAAGTGTACCCCTCTTTTTGTACACCGACAGGAGCCCCCGGGCCTGGGCCACACACAAGCGCAATGCGTTGTTGGGCCAGGCCCAAAAACGGTGCGCGGGCAGGTGGGGCGGTTTTTACCGCGGTAAGTTTTCTTCGCGCGCTGCGCTTCCCACGACTCCCACACATGGCGCGGCGTGGGGAGGTGCGTGTGACGTGGACGGCATGCGTGGGGTTGGGCTCTGCACGCATGCGTCACGTCGTAGTAAAGGGACGGTTCGCGCCTTCTCCATAAACGGAGGGAGGCGCGGAGGCGCGGCCAATTTACTGAATGGGGCCGAGGCGCGGTCTTCAAGGCGTCCACTCCCCACGATCATGGGGTGGGGAGAGGTCGTCTCACCCGTCCCCTCGGCTCTTAACGTCCGCCATGTCTATCCCATGCGCTTGGGGCGGCGAACGGTGGAGGCGGGAAACCGGCCGCCGCTGGTTGGGGCAGCGGGTCGGCCCCTGTTCCCTGCGCCTTCTGCGTCTTGATTGGTCGAGCGGGGCGGCCGAGCTCCAACCCCGCTCCTTTATAAAGAGTGGGAGGGGGGATGGCGTCCCCATTCTCTCATATTCTTCTTCCTTCAGCCTTCGCTCCTCCCTTCCATTTGTCATGGAGAGAGGGAATTCCGGTCCTTAGACGGTGGCAGCGAGGGTCGCCGCTTGACAACGCGTCCCTCCTTCTCCTGGGCCCGCGGTGGCAGAGCCAGCCATGAGGGGAAGGGGGTGGGGGCGAGGCCGTGGGCGTGGACGGGGCGCTCGGAGGAGAGGAGGACGGGGCGGCGCGCCGGCCTCGCCTCCGCCAGCAGCTCCTCCTCCAGTGGAGGGCCACGTTGGGGATGACCCTTGTGAGTTCTTCGTCAGGATGCGCCGGCCGCCACACCGTCGCCTTCGTCTCCCGATTCCATTTGCGCGGGAGATGGAGCTGGATCCACCGGAGTCGTTGCGGCTGCACATGAGGGGCTGCGAGATCAGTGGCACGCGGGTCCGCGTCGACTTCCCCGCCCCTCACGTGATGTATCTTCGTCGGGGATGGAAGACGTTTTCTCATATCCACCGCTTGACGGAGGGGCTCACTCTCCATTTTAAGCTGATGGAGGGTGGCCTTCTCTCCGTCAAGGTCTTCGGGCTCTTTAGGACCCATGCAAGGTGCTGCGTGGAGACCTCTTCTGATAGTGAAGACTCCTCCTCGGGCAGGAGTGACGAGGAGGACAACGGCAGCGACGACGAGGGTGGTAGGCGGCAGGATGACGGGTCTGACTAGGTGAAGGATGCCGCTCTGTGCAGCTCCGGCGACCCCATCATCCATGTCGCTGGCTCCGTGAACTTCTCGGGGTCGTCTCCTTGGGCGTCTGGCGTTGGGAGGCTGCAGAAGAGGAAGAGGGCGGGCGGCAAGGCCGTCAGATCGGAGTACGCGGGCACCGACGCCTTCGACACGTGCTGACGTCCTGTCGCCTCGTCTTCGAGCTCTGCTTCCATCGCCGCCATCACCATCCATCCTTCGGACGGCCACCGAGATGTTCTCTTGGTGTCTTCTGCCACCCGTAGCTCGCCTAGGCGCTGCTTTTGTCCTTTTCACCTCCTTGACCTACCTCCTGAGGAGAGGGACAAGAAAAGGATTACGGGCACCTTATCTCTTTTTAGTTTGTAAGCCTTCGGGCCTTTGTTGAATTTAAAACTTGTAATCCCATTATTCATGTTTTTCATTCCCTATGGACCGTACCTGAGTGGAATGTTTTTAACGAAAAAGGGATGCTTGCCGGGTCATTTGTTTGCGGGCGGAACCCACGTCAAGGAGTAAATCCTTGCTATCTTCAAGAAAAACATTTCCTCGCCCGACAGCAGGCCTTGCCGTCTTCCCACTTCGCTCGACCTTTCTCACGCTCTTGGCGGAGGCAGGGATGAGGCGGGTTCAGGCTCCTCATTTCGTCCTTTTGCTGCCGTGACTACGACCAAACTTGGCCCCAGGAACGAGCCCTAGGACCTAGAGTTAGGGGAGCACGATAGCTTTAGGGGAAAACAAGGTTTCACATACCTTAGTCCATAAAGGAATGCATGATAAGGGATGAAGAACTTATCTGAAGCTGTAGTCCCCGGCAACCCTGGTTTGCCGTGGGTGAATCTTTGCTATTGCAGCCCCCGGCAATACTGGCTTGCCGGGGCCTAGATGCTGGTCCGTTCCCTTGAGCTTTTCAAGTGGTTTGGCAAGGATATCTATGTGCCCTGCGAACCAAAGAAGACAAAGAGAAAGACAAAGAGACGCGCACTCGACCTCTAAGCTAGGGGTTAGTCGCTGCTAAGCACTATCAACCCTAACCAAGGACGAGACTCGACCTAGCATGCATGCTATAACTTAGGGCGCCAGCGCTTCGTTTATTTATGCTCAGGGTCTGCGCCTGGCTTTGTACAAAGGGTTACATGCATCATCGGCAAGGCTTGTACAAAAGGTGGCTTGCCAGCGGGCCCGGCAAGCCGCGCCTCATGGGTAAAACTTGCGAAGATGCTCAATGTTCCAGGAGTTACTCACCGGAACGGCATCTTCGGTCTCGAGGCGAACTGCGCCGGGCCTGGTGACTCGTATTACCCGATAAGGGCCTTCCCACTTCGGCGTCAACTTGTTGGAATTCTTGGTCGATTGAACGCGCCGAAGGACAAGGTCGCCTTCCTCAAGGCTTCGGGCATGAACCTTGCGGCTTTGATAGCGGCGCAAGGCTTGCTGGTAGCGCGCTGCTCTCACAGCCGCCCGAAGATGATCTTCCTCAAGGAGTGTTGCGTCATCTTGCCGCAGTTGCTCTTGCTCAAGCTCATCATAAGCGAGCACTCGAGGTGACCCGTATATGAGTTCAGTGGGGAGAACTGCTTCTTCCCCGTATACTAGGGCAAAGGGTGTCTGGCCGGTGGCTCGATTTGGCGTTGTTTTGATCGACCAAAGAACCGTCGGCAACTCATCACTGTAGTGCCTTCCACTCTTGTGCAGCCTGTCAAAGGTCTTTGTCCTTAGGCCCCGCAGTACTTCAGCATTTCCCCTCTCAGCTTGACCATTGCTCCGTGGGTGAGCAACGAAAGCGAAACAGACTTTGCTGCCGAGGTCTTGGGTATATTGCATGAAGGTGTAGCTTGTGAACTGTGTGCCTTTGTCGGTGATGACCCTGTTGGGTACACCAAAACGGCACACTAGTCCCTTGAAGAACTTGACGGCTGACTGAGCTGTGACCTTCCTTACTGCCTCCACCTCTGGCCACTTTGTGAACTTGTCGATTGCAACGTACAAGTACTCAAAGCCCTCGATAGCGCGGGGGAAAGGGCCCAGTATGTCGAGCCCCCAGACCAAGAAAGGCCAGGAGAGAGGAATGGTTTGAAGGGCTTGAGCTGGCTGATGAAGCTTCTTTGAATGGAACTGACACGCTTCACACCTGATGACTAGTGTCATCACATCCTGGAGGGCGGTGGGCCAGAAGAAGCCTTGCCGAAATGCCTTGCCGCCAAGGGCTCTCGACCCTATGTGGGATCCACATATGCCTCCATGTATCTCTGCCAACAGCCCCAGTCCTTGGTCTCGAGGGATACACTTCAATTTCACGCCGTTCGGTCTCTTTCTGTACAGGACGTCATCGACGAACTGGTACATAGCAGATCGACGGGCTACTTTTTCCGCTTCTTCCTGCTCCTCAGGAAGTTCCCTAGTTTGGAGGAATCGGACGGTATGTTGTGCCCACGCTGGAGCCTGGGGCTCGACGGCGAGGAATAAAGGCATTTCCTCCGATATAGGAGCGGCTGTGTCGACAGCAAGAGCTTGACGCTCCGCCGGAGCTAGCCGTACCGTGGCGGGCTCAGTGTCCCCGGCAACAACCTTGCCGGCGGCTCCGGGGAGCTCGGCGGGGAAGTACTTGTCGGGCCCTGATTTCCTCCTCTTGTTTTGCTCTGTTGACGGACCAACGGATGGCTGAGTTAGCTGAAGCACAAAGGTACCTGGTTCCACAGGCAGCTTGAGGGCAGCGCTCTTTGACAGGTAATAGGCGATGTCGTTCTCTGCTCAGGGAACGTATTCTGCCTGTATACCGTCAAAACGCTCTTCCAGCTTTCTCACTTCATCGACGTAGGCCTTCATCAGTGGTCTCTGGTAATCCTTGTTGACTTGCTTGACGACAAGCTGCGAGTCGCCCCTGACGACGAGTTTCTTGATTCCGACGTCCGCCGCGATCCTAAGACCGGCAAGCAGTCCTTCGTACTCAGCCGTATTGTTTGTTGACACCTCCCTGGGGAAGTGCATCTGGATCACGTACTTGAGGTGCTCTCCGGTGGGCGCGACAAGCAGTACGCCAACCCCGGCGCCCTGTAAGGAGAAAGCTCCATCAAAGTACATGATCTAGTCGCAAGTTGCCTCCTTGCCGGGGAGAGCAGTCTCTTGGGCTCCTTCGTCAGGCGTCGCGGTCCATTCCGCAACGAACTCCGCCAGGACTCGGCTTTGAATCGTTGAGGTACTCTCAAACCTGAGGCCAAAGCTGGGCAGTTCTAGTGCCCACTCTACGATCCTTCCCATTGCGTCTGGATTGTGCAATATCCGTTGCAGAGGGAGGCGAGTGACAACAATGATTTCGTGCGCCTGGAAGTAGTGACGTAGCTTCCTCGAGGCCATAAGAAGGCCGAAGAGTAGTTTCTGCACACCGGAGTACCTTGATCTAGCCCCCTGTAGGAGGAAACTAACAAAGTAGACCGGGTGCTGCATCATTTTCTTCTTCGGCGGCACTCCAACTGGCCGTGTCGTCTCTGCATCGACGGCATCGGGCTCCATCACTGCTATTACCTCATCATCAATCTCTCTGCGCCACTAGTGCGGCGCTGACCACCTGGTTCGTTGCCTCCAAGTATAGCAGCAACGGTTCCTGTGGCCTAGGCGCGACTAGCGTTGGTGCGGAAGAGAGGTACCTCTTCAGATCTTGCAATGTTGCTTCGACTTCTGGCGTCCACTCCATCGGGCCCGCCTTTTTCAAAATCTTGAAAAAGGGAAGGGCGCGCTCGACGGACTTGGAAATGAACCTCCTCATGGCGGCAATGCAACCAGCAAGCCGACGCACATCCTTGACCCACTTGGGTGATTCAATCTGCTCTATAGCTTTGATCTTGTCCGGATTGGCCTCTATCCCACGCTGTGACACAAAGAACCCGAGAAGCTTGCCAGACAGGACGCCGAAGACGCACTTCTCAGGGTTTAGCTTGAGATTAATCTTGCGTAGGTTTGCAAATGTTTCTTGTAAATCCGATACGAGGGTTGCCCTGTCCTTGGTTCTGACCACTATATCATCCATATAAGCTTCCATATTTCTATGGAGCTGGGGTTCAAAACCAATCTGGACCGCCCTTGCAAACGTTGAACCAGCACTCTTCAACCCGAAAGGCATCTGTATAAAACAATACGTACCACATGGGGTGATGAATGCCGTTTTCTCTTCGTCTTCCCTTGTCATGAAGATCTGGTGGTAGCCGGAGTAGGCATCGAGGAATGACAACAGATCACACCCAGCTGTGGAGTCAACAATCTGGTCGATGCGCGGCAACGGGAAGGGGTCTTTGGGACAAGCCTTATTGATATCTGTGTAATACACAGCCTCCACTTCCCATTTGCCTTGCGCACTACCACCGGATTGGCCAACCACGTTGGATGGAGCACTCCTCTTACCAAACCCGCTACTTCCAGTTTTCGGATCTCCTCTGTGATGCTCTCTTGTTGTTCCAAAGCTTGCTTCCTGACCTTCTGCTTGACGGGCCGCGCATGAGGACAAACAACAAGGTGGTGCTCAATCACCTCCCTGGGAACGCCGGGGATGTTGGATGCTTGCCATGCAAACACATCGACATTCGCCCGCAGAAGGTGACCAGCGCGTCTTCCTATTTGTCGTCAAGGGTGGAGCTTATAGTAAAGGATCCTCCCGTGTCGTCCTCCTTGACAGAAACCTTCTCGGTTCCCGGCGGTGTGGCCCTAGACTTCTTGTTTCTGTCGGTGGATCTCTCTGGCACGTCCTCGACGGGAGCGCTACACTCTGAAGAGGTGCACTTGCCGGAGTGGGTGCCTGAGGTCTCACCGGTCTTCTTCTTTTGTCTTCCCGGGGCTCCAGCGGCAGGAGCAAGCGCCTTAGCAGTGGCGGCTGCTGCAACTGCTTGTTGGTAGAGTTGGTCAGCGCAAATTAGCGCATCCTTCTTGTCGGAGGGGATGGTGATGATCGCCACAGGTCCTGGCATCTTCAAGGTATTGTAGGCGTAATGCGACGCCGCCATGAACTTGGCTGGCGCTGGGCGGCCAAGGATCCCGTTGTAAGGCAAGGGGATCTTGGCAACGTCGAACACAACCCTTTCTATCCTGTAGTTCAGATCACTCCCAAAAGTCACGGGCAGCGTGACCTTCCCCTTTGATTGACTTCTTCCCGGGTTGACCCCCTGAAACGTGCCCGTTTCTTCGAGGTCTCCATCAGGAATCTGCAATTTCTCGATCACTCCAGGCAAGATTAAGTTCAGACCGACCCCGCCATCGACTAGCATCTTTGTCACCTTGAGGTTGCGTATTTTTGGTGAAACCAACAATGGCAAGCACCCAACCGCAGTAGTGCGATCAGGGTGATCCTTAGTGTCAAAAATGATAGGTGTGCTGGACCACTTCAGCGGCCTTTGGGCATCAAACGACGGCTCTGCCGCTGTAATCTCACATGCCCACTGTTTAAGTTGGCCGTGAGAAGTATGCAGCGAGGCGCCGCCATCGACGCACATGGCCTCTGTAGCTTTCTGAAACTCTTGGCCCCGGACCCGTCGTCCTCTTCGTGATCATCGTCTTCTGGCTTTCTGTCGGGGGCCCGGGTGGGCCTCTTCTACTGTTTATCCTTGCCGCGACGGCCAGCCTGGCCATCATGCTTCTTGCCGGACCCCTCAGCACCATCCTGGCCCTTCTATTTGTCCCGCCTCTCATATTCGGCCCTCTGCTTCTCAGCAAGGAGCTCAACCTGTCGGTAGTTCTGGAGATCATGGCCTTTGGTGCGACGGATCTTGCAGTATTGCTTGTCGGAGTTTCCTGGCTTCCCGGCAGCCGCCAAGGCAAGGCAAGCGACACATCTGGCAATTTCCTTGCCGGGGTCATCTGCCTTGGTTTTCTTGGCGGAGCCGGTGTCATCAGATCCCTCGACGGCAAGCACGGCTTTACCTTTGCGCTTCCTGTTGCGGCGCCGGCCTTTCTTCGTCGGGGCGGCAGTATTGTCATCTGAGGAGTCGGTTTCCACGCCGGCATCTTCGCCGGGGTACTTCCTTCCCTCTTCAGCTCGGGCACATCTGTCAGCAAGAACATAGAGTTCTGCCACATCTTTCACCTTGTTCATTGCCAGCTCTTCGCGCATCTTGGGGTTACGCACGTTCTTTTGGAACACGCTGATGATGGCGGCAGGGTGAACATCAGGGATATTGTACTGTATCCGGCTGAACCTCTGTATGTACTTGCGCAGACTCTCGCCTCCCTTCTGGGGAATGACCTGCAGGTCGCTTGCCTGGCCATGGGCTTGGTGGCCTCCAGTAAAGGCGCCCACAAACTCATGGCACAAATCCGACCAGGAGGAAATAGAGTCTACCGGCAAGTGCATCAACCATGACATGCGTTGGGTATAGGAGCCAACGGAATGTAATTCGGAAGCATCTTATCATCGCGGGCTCCGGCAGCCTGCATCGCGATGGTGTAGATGCTGAGGAACTCGGACGGGTGGGTCTTGCGGCTGTACTTTTCGCCAATGTGAATTTTGAAGGTGCGGTGAGTGGGCCACTGGAACTGCCGTAGCTCACGGGTAAAAGCCGGACAGCCTACCTCGTAAGGTAGGCCTCCAGGGCTCTCCGGTGCCGGGTGGTTCGCAGCAGGCCCTGCTCGCCTGTCTGACTGGTGGCGCGCCCCGCGCCGGCGCTCAATAGTGGTTCGAGCGTCTTCATGGGCTCGTTCCCGAAGAACTTGGCGCTGGTCACAGTGGGTCCGCGGGTCAGACGACGCTATGGAGATTTCGTCCCCCGTAACGTCGCGACGGGATGGCGTCCGTGGTATCGGGCGAGGAGGAGGCGAATGCACCGTGGTCGCGGCACCGCCAGCTTTCCTGCCACTGGTGCGTGGGACTTCATCGGAGCGTCAACCCGGGGGCTCCACTGGACCCGGTTCGTCTTTGTTGGCCACCGCAACAAGGCTTCGGATAGTGGCTCTCCATTCGTCGAGTTTCCCCATGGGGACATTGGACTCAAGGGTGACTCGCTCCGTAGGTGTGGGGTGAATTGCCATGGCAGGGGTCTTGCCGGGGTTGCTAAAACTACCTCCCTGCAAGGATCTTGCCGGGGGAGTCCGCTTCGTCCCCTTTGCTCTTCGTGGTCTTGGCCTTGGCGTTGCTCCAGTTCTCTTGGGTTTTGGCCTTACCTTGGCTTACCTCCCTTGCCTTGCTCGGTATGGTGGTGCCCGTGGCTCAGACTGCCCGTGCACAGTTATAGGGGTACAAAAAGTGTACCCCTCTTTTTGTACACCGACAATCTTTCCACTCAAAACATTAATCTCTTCAATTGCATGCACCTTTTTACTTGTTGATCTTTCAGTGTGCCATTAAGAATAATTAACCATAATATTATCTAGGACTTTAGTAGCTTCTCCTAAAGTGATTTCCATAAAAGTGCCTCCCAAGGCCGAATCTAAAAGATTTCTAGAAGAAAAATTCAATCCGGCATAAATTTTTTGTATAATAATCCATAGTTTCAAACCATGTGTAGGGCAATTACATATCATTAATTTCATCCTCTCCCAAGCTTGTGCAACATGTTCATGATCAAGTTGCTTAAAATTCATCCTCTCCTAAGAGAGATGATCTTAGCGGGAGGAAAATACTTAGAGATAAAAGCATCTTTCCACTTATTCCATGAATCAATACTATTTTTAGGCAAAGACGAAAACCAAGTTTTAGCACGATCTCTAAGCGAAAAAGGAAATAGCTTCAATTTAACAATATCATTATCCACATCTTTCTTCTTTTGCATATCACACAATTCAACAAAGCTGTTTAGATGGGTAGCGGCATATTCACTAGGAAGGCCGGCGAATTGATATTTCATGACATGATTCAGCAAGGCAGCATTGATTTCACAAGATTCAGCATCGGAAATAGGAGCAATCGGGGTGCTAAGAAAATCATTGTTGTTGGTATTGGAAAAATCACACAATATAGTATTATCATGAGCCATCATGACAAGCAAGCAATCCAACACACAAGCAAACAAAAAGCAAGCGAAAAAGAGGCGAACGGAAAGAGAGGGCGAATAAAACGGCAAGGGTGAAGTCGGGGAGAGGAAAATGAGAGGCAAATGGAAAATAATGTAATGCGAGGGATAAGAGTTTGTGATGTGAACTTGGTATGTCTTTACTTGTGTGTAGACTCCCGGGCAATGGCGCCAGAAATCCTTCTTGCTACCTCTTGAGCATGCGTTGGTTTTCCCTTGAAGAGGAAAGGGTGATGCAGCAAAGTAGTGTAAGTATTTCCCTCAGTTTTTGAGAACCAAGGTATCAATCCAGTAGGAGGCCACACACAAGTCCCTCGTACCTACACAAACAAATAAGAACCTTGCAACCAACGCGATAAAGGGGTTGTCAATCCCTTCACGGCCACTTGCAAAAGTGAGATCTTATAGAGATGATAAGATAATATTTTTGGTATTTTATGATAAAGATTAAAAGTGAAGATTACAAAATAAACGGCGACATAAGTAGCTAGTTGTCGGAAGATTAATATGATGGAAAATGGACCCGGGGGCCATAGGTTTCACTAGTGGTTTCTCTCAAGATAGCACAAGTATTACGGTGGGTGAACAAATTACTGTCGTGCAATTAATAGAAAAGTGCATAATTATGAGAATATCTAGGCATGATTATGTATATAGGCATCACGTCCGCGACAAGTAGACCGACATGATTCTGCAACTACTACTATTACTCCACACATCGACCACTATCCAACATGCATCTAGAGTATTAAGTTCATAATAACAGAGTAACACATTAGGCAAGATGACATGATGTAGAGGGATAAACTCAAGCAATATGATATAAACCCTATCTTTTTATCCTCGATGCCAACAATACAATACGTGTGGTTTCCCCTACTATCTCTGGGATTGAGCAACGCAAGATCGAACCCAAAGCTAAGCACTTCTCCCATTGCACGAAAGATCAATCTAGTAGGCCAAACAAAACTGATAATCCGAAGAGACTTGTAAAGATAATCAATCATACATAAAAGAATTCAAAGGAGATTCAGATATTGTTCATAGATAATCTTGATCATAAACCCACAATTCATCGGATCTCGACAAACACACCGCAAAAAGAGTTACATCAAATAGATCTTCAATAAGATCGAGGAGAACTTTGTATTGAGATCCAAAGAGAGAGAAGAAGCCATCTAGCTAATAACTATGGAACCGAAGGTCTAAGGTAAATTAGTCACACATCATCGGAGAGGCTATGGTGTTGATGTAGAAGCCCTCTGTGATTGATTCCCCCTCCGGTGGAGCGCCGGAAAAGGCCCCAAGATGGGATCTCACGGGTATAGAAGGTTGCGGCGGCGGAAATAGGGTTTCGTGGTGCTCCCGGATGGTTTCGGGGTATATGGGTATATATAGGAGGAAGAAATAGGTCGGTGGAGCTGCGAGGGGCCCACGAGGGTGGGGGCGCGCCCAGGGGGGCAGGCGTGCTTCCCTACCTCGTGGCCTCCTTGATTGTTTCTTGACGTCCACTCCAAGTCCTCTGGATCACGTTTGTTCCAAAAATCACTCTCCTGAAGGTTTCATTCCGTTTGATATTCCTTTTCTGTGAAACACTGAAATAGGAAAAAAACGATTTGCATTGGGCCTTGGGTTAGTAGGTTAGTCCCAAAAATAATAAAAAGGGTATAATAAAGCCCATTAAACATCCAAAACAGATAATATAATAGCATGGAACAATCAAAAATTATAGATACGTTGGAGACGTATTAGCCGCCGGACACTCCAGAGAGAAGACCCACATGGAGACGGGCGATGGGGGCAATTTCCAGTTCGGACCCCAGCCGAATACGGTTCCAGAGACCTATACGGCTCCGGAATCCGGCGAGCAATCTCCTTTGAGAGAAGGAGGTGTGCCTGTCCCGCCGGTGACCTCTGTCCAACTAGAGGCACCAGATAATCTGCAGGAAGTGCTACGAGGTGCTTCCATTGTGGAGGAACACCGTATCCTTATGAGTACGGTGATTGCGAGGGTTTAGTACGCCAAGAGCATACTGACCAAAGCCTATGGCAGCCTGCTGACAGGCTTTGAGGTAAGCGACACAAAAGAAAAAGTCCTAGTATAGACAGTAGCCCCTGAGACATTGTCCGGTGTTCGGAAAGAAAAGCTGGACAATGGATCAATTTATTTTCGCAGGAAACTAACTAAAGATGTCTTATATGAATAAGCAGGCGTCGTTGCTGGCTGCAACCTCTCATGCTGCAGAGATCTCCGGACTAAAACAGAGTCTGCAGCAGGACAAAGAAGAGCTCGGCCTTGTAAAAAGGCAGCTGGAGGACAAGCAAGGTATGTTGCGACTTGCTGTATATTCGGCCTTGTAATATATGTAGGAGCGGCAAGCGAGGTCAAGGTCCTTAAAAAGGCCCTGGACGAGGCCGGGGAGAGAGCTGCCAAGGAACAAGCCGCTTGTAAGAAGCACGAGGCCAAGCTTGATGTGGTCTAGCAAGAGCTCCAGGATGCCGCTAAGAAATGCGAGACCTTGGAGCGTGATGTTTCGGCTCAAGAGACCGAACTTGCCAAGGCTCGCCAAAGCGCAGAAGCGGCCCGGGTTGAAGCCCAGGGCACCCCCCGGGAGATTGCTACCTCTTGAGGTTGCGTTGGTTTTCCCCGAAGAGGAGAGGATGATGCAGCAGAGTAGCGTAAGTATTTCCCTCGGTTTTTGAGAACCAAGGTATGAATCCAGTAGGAGGCCACGCTCAAGTCCCTCGTACCTGCACAAATCGATAGCAACTCGCAACCAACGCGATTAGGGGTTGTAAATCCCTTCACGGTCACTTACGAGAGTGAGATCTGATAGAGATAATATTTTTGGTATTTTTGGTATAAATATGCAAAGTGAAAAGTAAAAGGCAAAGTAAAAAAGCAAAACAAGATTAAAGTGATGGAGATTGATATGATGAGAATAGACCCGGGGGCCATAGGTTTCACTTGTAGCTTCTGTCAGGAGCATAAGTTTTCTACGGTTTGTGAACAAATTACTGTTGAGCAATTGACAGAATTGAGCATAGTTATGAGAATATCTAGGAACGATCATGTATATAGGCATCACGTCCGTGACAAGTAGATCGAAACGATTCTGCATCTACTACTATTACTCCACTCATCGACCGCTATCCAGCCTGCATCTAGAGTATTAAGTTAAAAGCAGAGTAATGCTTTAAGCAAGATTACATGATGTAGAGAGATAAATTCATGCAATATGAAATAAACCCCATCTTGTTATCCTCCATGGCAACGATTCAATGCGTGCCTTGTTGCCCCTTCTGTCACTTGGAAAGGACACTGCAAGATCGAACCCAAAGCTAAGCACTTCTCCCATGGCAAGAACTACCAATCTAGTTGGTCAAACCAAACGGATAATTCGAAGAGACTTGCAAAGATAACCAATCATACATAAAAGAATTCAGAGAAGATTCAAATATTATTCATAGATAGACTTGATCATAAACCCACAATTAATCGGTCTCAACAAACACACCGCAAAAATAAGAAGATTACATCAAATAGATCTCCACAGGAGAGGGGGAGAACATTGTATTGAGATCCAAAAAGAGAGAAGAAGCCATCTAGCTAATAACTATGGACCCGAAGGTCTGAGGTAAACTACTCACACTTCATCTGAGAGGCTATTATGATGTAGAAGTCCTCCGTGATGACGGCCCTCTCCGGCAGAGCTCTAGAACAGGCCCCAAGATGGGATCTTGTGGATACAGAAAGTTGCGGTGGTGGAATTAGTTTTTTGGCTCCTGTTCTGATCGTTTGGGGGTACGTGGATATATATAGGAGGAAGAAGTACGTCGGTGGAGCCTCGGTGGGCCCATGAGGGTGGGGACGCGCCTGGGGGTGTAGGGCGCGCCCCCTACCTCGTGCCCACCTCGAAGCTTCCTTGGCGTAGGGTCCAAGTCTCCTGGGTCATATCCGGGAAGAAAATCACGTTCCAGAAAGGATTATTCTGTTTGGACTCTGTTTGATATTCCGTTTCTTCGAAACACTGAAATAGGCAAAAAAAACAATAATTCTGGGCTGGGCCTCCGGTTAATAGGTTAGTCCCAAAATAATATAAAAGTGGAAAATAAGGCCCCATATAGTCCAAAACAGTAGATAATATAGCATGGAGCAATCAAAAATTATAGATACGTTGGAGACGTATCAAGCATCCCCAAGCTTAATTCCTGCTCGTCCTCGAGTAGGTAAATGATAAAAAGAGAATTTTTGATGCAGAGTGCTACTTGGCATAATTTCAATGTAAAACTTCTTAATTGTGGTATGAATATTCAGATTCGAAAGATTCAAGACAAAAGTTCATATTGACATAAAAATAATAATACTTCAAGCATACTAATAAAGCAATTATGTCTTCTCAAAATAACATGGCCAAAGAAAGTTAACCCTACAAATTCATATAGTCTGGCTATGCTCCATCTTGACCACACAAAGTATTTAAGTCATGCACAACCCTGATGACAAGCCAAGCAATTGTTTCATACTTTAACATTTTCAAAACTTTTTCAACCTTCCCGCAATACATGAGCGTGAGCCATGGATATAGCACTATATGTGGAATAGAACGGTGGTTGTGGAGAAGACAAAAAGAGGGGAAGATAGTCTCAAATCAACTAGGCGTATCAACGGGCTCTGGAGATGCCCATTAATAGATATCAATGTGAGTGAGTAGGGATTGCCATGCAACGGATGCACTAGAGCTATAAGTATATGAAAGCTCAACAAAAGAAACTAAGTGGGTGTGCATCCAACTCCCTTGCTCACGAAGACCTAGGGCATTTTGAGGAAGCCCATCATTGGAATATACATGCCAAGGTCTATAAAGAAAAAATCCCACTAGTATTGAAAGTGATAACATAGGAGACTCTCTATCATGAAGATCTTGGTGCTACTTTGAAGCACAAGTGTGGTAAAAGGATAGTAACATTGTCCCTTCTCTCTTTTTCTCTCATTTTTTTATTTTTTTATTTGGGCCATTTTTTTATGGCCTCTTTTTTTTCGTCCCGAGTCTCATCCCGACTTGTGGGGGAATCCTAGTCTCCATCATTCTTTCCTCACTTGGGACAATGCTCTAAAAAATGATGATCATCAGACTTATATTTTTCTTACAACTCAACAATTACAACTCGATACTTAGAACAACATATGACTCTATATGAATCAAGAGTGACATGTATGAAAGAATTATGAATGGTGGCTTTGCCACAAATACGATGTCAACTACATGATCATGCTAGCAATATGACTAATGATGGAGCGTGTCATAATAAATGGAACGGTGTGTCGGCGTTCTGGGAACGGGGGTCCCCAGACTTGCCTGCCCGCGGCCTGCAGCGTGGCTCAAAGGGGGCCCAGCACGGCCCATCTTCGTCAACACAGACCCAAGACCCTCGCGAGGGGCCAAGCCTCGCGGGGCGGACGACATGGAGCTACCTCAAGCGCGGCCTCATCAGGCTGGCTCACGAGGAGGCGGAGAGATCAAGGCGGGGTACCTCACGAGGTGCCCATGACGCAAGCCATGACGACCAAGGGCGCCAGGCGGGCGCCAGCCCGCGCAGTGTCCTCCCTTTCCTCTTTGATACTAAGGGAGCAAGCGCAGGCGGAAGGATCAAGCAAAGGCACCCATTTCGATGCAACGAGACCAAGACCAGCTCCGCGACAAGGAGGAAGTCACTGTGGAGCCCAAGCCAGCGTCATCACCAGAGCCTTTGGCAGGCGAGGACCAACTTTAGTCAGGATAAGTGTACCGGATGTTCCCCTTCAAAATGGCCAATTGTTGGCGCCCTTCCCGCTCAATATTTGGGAAGAGGCCCAGGGCCTTTGCCTATAAATTGGACTAGCAACCCCCAGGGTAGAGGCATCGAGAAATCCAATCAACTAGGATCCAGAGAGAAGGGCGACTGAACCCCTCCTAGCAGTTCATCACCCTAGCCAAGAACAGGCCCTCGCGAGGCTGTTCTTCCTTGTATTGTTCATCATCAACCCAAGAGGCAATCCACCACACCCACCTCACTGGAGTAGGGTATTACACCACATCGGTGGCCCGAACCAGTATAAACTCTGTGTCTCTTGTGTTGTTCTTCTGGTAGCTTAGATCCTTGTGAGGTGAAGGGGTATAGGTAGGTTGGAAGCATAATCTCCGCGCGCACCCTAGAGTTTGAACCTCAATTGTCTGCCGGAACCCGAAATCCGACATTTGGCGCGCCAGGTAGGGGTGCGCCGGAGTTTTCCCTTCCGCCGCCGCCACGACCTGCTTCGCGATGAGTGGCGCGCCACCCGCTCCGGCCGCCGGTGCCAGCACGGGGGCCAGGGGGCTTCGAGCCTTGGCCCCAGCCCTGCAACGGGTGCGGTGGCCCGACAAGTTCAAGCCAACGACGCCCCCGCGCTACAGCGGCGCGACTGATCCGCTGGCTTTCTTGCTGGCGTACGAGGAAGCCATCCACGGAGCCGGAGGTGATGATAGGGTCATGGCCAATTGGCTTCCCATGGCCCTCACCGGCGCTCCGCGCGCATGACTGCTCCACCTACCGGCAGCCTCCGTGGCCTCCTGGGAAGAACTCCGCAGCCTCTTCCTCGCCCGACACACTACGCCAACACCCCCCGTCGTCGCAGCCCTCCTGGGCGGCTCGCAGGCGCCGCCTACAAGTCACCACGTCAAGCCGTTCATTCACCGGGTCAGCGCCGCTGCCGCGCGGCAGGGGGTGCTCCTGGAACAGTCGGCGCCAAAAGCCGGCCTGACCTTCGGCTCGGAGGACCACCCCACCAACTCGGCCAGCTCGGGCACGCTCCCCATGCTGTGCACCCCCACCATCTGCCAGGTGGCCGTCACCAGGACTCTCGTCGACGGTGGCGTGGGCCTCAGCGTGCTCTCGGTTGAGGCCTTCAAGCTCCTTTGCGTACCCCTGGAATGGCTGTAACCCAGCCGGTCCTTCTGGAGCGTTGGGGGCGGGTCGTCCAGCTCCTTGGGACAGATCCGGCTCCCAGTAACCTTCGGCACCTACGACAACTTTCGCACGGAGCTGTTCAGCTTCGACATCGCCCCCATCGGCCTCCCCTACAACGCCATCCTTGGCTATCCAGTGCTGGCCCAGTTAATGGCCGCGACACACCCGGCGTACAACCTCATGAAGATGCCCGGGAGCAGCGGTGTCCTCACCATGCACGGGGACACCGGAGACGCGCTGTGGGTGCTCAAGCTCGCCTTCAAGAAGGTGGCGTCGGCACAGCCTGCCGACTCGGAGACCCCCGAGCCCAAGGGGGATGCACCCGCCAAGAAGAAACAGTTGTTCACCCAAGACAAGGAAGAAACCAAGCAGATACCCGTTGAAGAAGACGGGTCCACCGACGCCACTTTCACCATAGGTGCCAACCTTGAGCCAGAGCAGGAGGAGGCCCTGGTCAAGTTCCTGCGCGCAAACAAGAAGGTATTCGCTTGGGAGCCTGACAAGTTGGCGGGGATCCCTAGGAGCGTAATCGAGCATCACCTCAACGTGTGCCCCAACATGCGCCCCGTGAAGTAGAAGGCAAGGCGGCAGTCCACAGAGAAGCAAGCCTTCATCGTCCAAGAGACCCGCAAACTAGAGGCCACTGGGGTCATTCGCGATGTCGGATACCCGGACTGGTTGGCCAACCCCGTCGTGGTGCCAAAGAAGGGAGGGAAGGAGCGGATGTGTGTCAACTTCACCAACCTCAACAAGGCATGCCCGCAGGATCCGTTCCCTCTCCCCCGCATCGACTAGATCGTCGATTCCACCGCAGAGTGCGACCTGCTATGCTTCCTGGATGCCTTCTCTGGGTATCACCAGATCAAGATGGTGGTGGAGGACGTCGAAAAGACAGCCTTCCTCACCCCGTGTGGGGTGTACTGCTACACATGCATGCCATTTGGTCTGCGTAATGTGGGGGCGACCTTTCAGCGGCTGATGCACATCACCTTGGGCCCGCAGCTCGGGAAGAATGTCGAGGCTTACATGGACGACATTGTGGTAAAGTCTCGGGAGGCCAGGACCCTAATACAAGACCTGGAGGAAACCTTCGCGAGCCTTGACGCAGGGAACCTGCGGCTCAACCCGGAGAAGTGTGTGTTCGGAGTCCCCTCGGGCAAGCTCTTGGGATTCCTTGTGTCCCACCATGGCATCGAGGCTAACCCGGAGAAGGTCAAGGCGGTTGAGGACATGAGCCCGCCAAAGACCCTCAGAGAAATGCAGAAGCTCACTGGGCGCGTGACCGCGCTAGGGCATTTCATCTCCAAGTTAGGGGAGTGAGCGTTGCCTTTCTTCCAGCTAATGAAGAGAAAGGGAACCTTTGAATGGACTGAAGAGGCCGACAAGGCGTTCTAAGATCTCAAGAGATACCTGACCAACCCTCCGGTCATGGTGGCCCCGCGTCCTCAGGAGCCCCTGGTGCTCTACCTCGCCGCCACTCCTTACTTCGCCAGTGCAGCCCTAATGGCGGTTAGGGAGGAGCGTCGATTCAAAACCGCAGCTGCCGCCCAGGACAAGGCAAAACAGGAACAAGGAAGGCCTACAGAAAGCGCCGCGGTAGTTGAGGAGAATCAGCCGCCGCAGAGGAGCGCACCGGAGGTGGAAGGATCCCCTCACCCAGATGGTCAGCCTCCGGAGGCCTCATCGCCTCCGGAGGCGCAATTATCTCCGGAGGGCGCCAGGAGCATTGACGCACCCAACCTTGTTGAGCACCTAGTGTACTTCGTCAGCACGGTGTTGCGGGACGCGACGGCACGGTACCCCATGCCTCAGAAGCTCCTCCTCACGCTACTGGTGGCCTCGTGCAAGTTGCGGCATTATTTTCAGGGTCACCCCATCAAGGTCGTCTCGTCATACCCCTTGGAAAGAGTGCTCAGGAGCCCTAACTCAGCCGGAAGGGCCGCCGAGTGGAACATAGAACTGCAAGTGTTCCAGCTCGAATTCAGCACGACCAGAGTCATCAAGGGAGCAGCGTTAGCGGATTTTGTGGCAGAATGGACGGAGGCACCAGGCCTCAAGGCCGACGAGGATCGGTCCCTCTCCCCGGGGAGCGAGGCGCCGGAAGGCTGGGTCATGTACTTTGATGGGGCGTTCTCCAGGCATAGTGCTGGGGCTGGGGCGGTACTTATATCGCCCACTCAGGACAAGCTCTACTACGCAGTACAACTCTGTTTCCTGCAAGGCGAAAAGGTCTCCAACAACATAGCGGAGTATGAAGGTATAATAGCGGGCTTAAAGGCCGCAGTTGCCCTGGGGGTGAAACGCCTCACCATCAAGGGCGATTCGCAGCTCCTTGTCAATTTCTCCAATAAGGTGTATGAGCCGAAGGATGAGAACATGGAGACCTACCTCACAGAGGTCCGCAAGATGGAGAAGCAGTTCTGGGGGCTGGAGTTGAAGCATGTCCCCCGTAGCACCAATCAGGAGGCCGACAACATCGCCAGACGGGCGTCCAGGCGGCTACCTCAGGAGCCTGGCGTCTTTCAGGAGCGGCTCTTCAAGCCCTCAGCCCTGCCGTCATTGTCAAACACGGCCCAGCCTCGAGGAGAGCTCCCCCAGCCACCTGCCTCAGGAGCCCCGGTCTGTGGCCCGGCCTCAGGAGCGCGCCTGCTCCTGACGGTGGAACCATAGGAGGGGTGCTGGATCACGGATCTCTGGAGTTACTTAGCACAGGGGATCCTGCCGGAGAAGGAGGAGGAAGCGGAGCGTGTGGCACGGCAGGCCACGGCATACTGCATCAAGGATGGAGAGCTCTACCAGAAGCGACCAAACGATGTATCCCTGCGCTGCATCTCCAGGGAGCAAGGAAAGGAACTGCTGAAAGACATACACGGCGGAGACTGTGGACATCATTCATCATCACGGACCCTCGTCGGCAAGGCATTTCATAGTGGGTTTTATTGGCCCACCGCACTCAATGACGCCGTCGAACTCGTGAAGTCTTGTGAGGCCTGCCAATTCCACGCCAAGCAGATCCATTAGCCGGCGGGAAGCCTGCAGACTATACCCCTTTCGTGGCCATTCGCATTCTGGGGGCTGGACATCCTGGGCGCGTTTCCTCGGGCGCCAGGGGGCTACCACTACCTCTACGTCGCCGTGGACAAGTTAACCAAGCGGGCTGAAGTGGAGGCCGTCCGCACCATCCCCGCGGATTCCGCGGTCAACTTCATCAGGGGCATCGTGAGCCGGTTTGGGGTGCCAAACCGCATCATCATAGACAACGGTTCGCAGTTCACCAGTAACCTCTTTAAAACATACTGTGCTAACCTTGGGACGCAGATATGCTACGCTTCGGTGGCACACCCCCGAAGCAACGGTCAGGCGGAGTGAGCCAACGCAGAGGTCCTAAGGGGCCTCAAAACCAGGACGTTCAAGAAGAAGCTGGAGGCCTGCGGAAGAGGTTGGTACGACGAGCTTCTGTCCATATTGTGGTCCATCCGCACAACCGCGACCAAGCCGACGAGAGAAACCCCTTTCTTCCTGGTCTACGGAGCCGAGGCGGCCCTCCCTCACGAGGTCAGACGTCGCTCCGCGTGGGCCCTGGCGTTCGACGAGGCACGACAGGACGCATTGCGGGGGCTGGACCTCGTGCTGGGGGAGGAACGCCGCCGAGAAGCCGCACTGCGGGCGGCGAGGTACCAACAAGCACTGCGACGATATCATTGCCGCCACATCCGCCCCAGAACTCTCGAGGTAGGAGACCTCGTGCCCAGGCGGGTCCTCTCCAGGGAGGGACTGCACAAGATCTCTCCCATGTGGGAGGGCCCGTTCAAGGTTGTTCATGTTTCCAGGCCTGGCTCCGCGCGCTTGGAGATTCGGGAGGGGTTGCCGGTCCAGAACGCATGGAACATCCAGCACCTCCGGAGGTTCTACCCCTAAAAAGGCCCAGAGCTTGTGAAGAGCGAACGCCTGTGAAGACCATCCTTTTTGGAAAAGGCCCAGAGCCTGTGAAGAAGGCGAACGCCTGTGAAGACCATCCTTTCTGGAAAAGGCCCAGAGCCTGTGAAGAAGGCGAACGCCTGTGAAGATTATCCTTTTTGGAAAAGTCCCAGAGCCTGTGAAGAAGGCGAACGCCTGTGAAGATCATCCTTTTTGGACAAGGCCCAGTGCCTGTGAAGAAGGCGAACGCCTGTGAAGGACATCCTTTTTGGAAAAGGCCCAGAGCCTGTGAAGAAGGCGAACGCCTGTGAAGATTATCCTTTTTGGAAAAGGCCCAGAGCCTGTGAAGAAGGAGAACGCCTGTGAAGATCATCCTTTTTGGAAAAGGCCCAGTGCCTGTGAAGAAGGCGAATGCCTGTGAAACTGTCGCGTTTTGGAAAAGGCCCGGAGCCTGTGAAGAGGGCAAATGCCCGTGAAGCTCGTTCCCCCTAAGAAAGGCCCGGAGCCTGTGAAGAAGGCCAACGCCTATGAAGCTCACCGCTCGTGACACTCTCACGTAATAATGAGTGGGGCTGTACACGCCCCGGAGTCTCAGGAGCGCCGGCCTCAGGCCCTGGGGCTCCCTCCCATGCCCAGTGGCAGCACTTAGCTCTGCGCTGGTGAGAAGACGTCGAAGACTAGACTAGGTGCCGGACGCGGCTTTTTCATTTGCTTTCCGCGGTTGGCTTGTTCATTCTCATTCGAAGTTTTATTGGAGCTATTGCTGCCTTTGACTTATGGTTCTTCGAATTTTTCACTCTCCTACCTCGATTTCTCTTATGCAAGGCCTCGCGAGGGGAAGGGGCAGCCAAGCGCCCTAGCTAGTATTTCTGTCCTAGCCATTCAAAGGTTTCACGACCTGGGTCCATTACAGGAGCACCCCTCCAGTCCGTGCCCCACGGGCACCGCGACATGAACACATGGCCTGGGTCGGTCGCCCCCCCTCACGGCTGGGGTTGGAAACTATCTACACATCGGCACGAAGCCAGAAGGCGCGATAGCAAAAGCGAAGCGATGATTAACAGCAATAACCCAAACACGCCCCCGTGTGGCCCCCACGCTACTGTCTTTTTATGCAGGACAAAGGAAAGGAAAGAACAACTCGGGCGCAGCTCGCCTTACACCGGCCTGCAGGGAAGACTCGAGCCGCCTCCAGGACTCGGGCAGACTCCCTCTCGCGCTTCACCGAAGCGTGACGGCGGGCAGGCGCGCCACCACCTCCTAGGTAGGTACAGTGGCGTGGAGGCTGGCCGCGAGCATCGCTAGAAGAGTCGCCGCCTGAGGAAGAACCGGTGAAGCTTGGGGAACCCTGAGCACCGCCGATCACGCGAGCGCTGTCCTCTCCATCGTCGCCGGGGCTGGGTTCCCGGCCGCGGTCGTCGCCCTCAGGGCAGCACCCTGCGCGGCGACCATCTTCCCCGAACACCCTCACGAAGAGGGTGGCATCGCCGTCAAACTTGAAGTGCAGGGTGCACCGGCGGCTCAGGCCCCGCGCGCGGGCAAACGTCTGCCAACCGCGGGCCAAGGCCAGGCTCCCAGCTGCGGAGACCTCCAGTGAAGCCCATGAGGCCCGGCTGCAACAGCCATCTGCTTGAAGCCAGAGGCCGCCCGGGGTACCGGCCGGGAGCTCGCCGAGGAGGAAGCGAGGAAGATGAAGCCGGGTGTTAGTCGGCTCCGCCGACCACACAACAAACTCCGGCAGCACGTCTGCCGCGCGAGAAAGCAGCCTAGGGGGGCGCGCGACCGAGGCGTGCCCCCCGGTCGCCGCTGCCCGCCCGTCGCCGTGCTGGAAATCACCTCCACGGCCGTGGAGGGCTGTCGTAGTGGCCACGGGATGTTTGCGAGGGCGCCCTCAGCCGCGCTTGGGCGGGGGAGAGGCAGGCTCAACCTGGCGAGCCTTCCCTTTCTCCGCGGCTGAGAACCTCATCGACGGCGCCATGAAGAAGAAGGAGAGGCAGGGGGGATGGACTGGAAGGGCGCGTGCCGTTCCGTACTTATAGCCGGCGAAGGCCAACCGTCGGCCTCCACGATCTCAGGTAATCATGACCCGTTTTGCATGCAGGGACTTGTCAAATCCATGCAGATGCCAAGGCGTCGTGGGAAAGTGGAGACGCCCACGTTTTATCAACTGCCACGCGGCGCCCAAGGCCGCAGGCTGTTAGGGCCCGCGGCGCTTCGCCCTTGCCCTTTCGCCTCCCTACACGGCCAAGCCCGGGCGCGCCTTGGGCCCGGGGGCTACTGCCGGCGTTCTGGGAGCGGGGGTCCCCAGACTTTCCTGCCTGCGGCCTGCGGCGTGGCTCAAAGGGGGCCCAACACGGCCCATCTTCATCAACACAGACCCAAGACCCTCGCGAGGGGCCAAGCCTCGCGGGGCGGACGACATGGAGCTTCCTCAGGCGCGGCCTCATCAGGCTGGCTCACGAGGAGGCGGAGAGATCAAGGCGGGGTACCTCACGAGGTGCCCATGACGCAAGCCACGACGACCAAGGGCACCAGGCGGGCGCCAGCCCGCGCAGTGTCCTCCCTTTGCTCTTTGATAAAAAGAGAGCAAGCGCAGGCCGAAGGATCAAGCAAAGGCACCCATTTCGGTGCAACGAGACCAAGACCAGCTCCGCGACAAGGAGGAACTCACTTTGGAGCCCAAGCTAACGTTATCAGCAGAGCCTTTGGCAGGTGAGGACCAACTTTAGTCAGGGTAAGTGTACCAGATGTACCCCTTCAAAATGGCCAATTGTTGGCGCCCTTCCCGCTCAATATTTGGGAAGAGGCCCAGGGCCTTTGCCTATAAATAGGACTAGCCACCCCCAGGGTAGAGGCATTGAGAAATCCAATCAGCTAGGATCGAGAGAGAAGGGCGGCTGAACCCCTCCTAGTAGTTCATCGCCCCAGCCAAGAACAGGCCCTCGCGAGGCTGTTCTTCCTTGTATTGTTCATCATCAGCCCAAAAGGCAATCCACCACACCACCACACTAGAGTAGGGTATTACACCACATCGGTGGCCCGAACCCGTATAAACTCTATGTCTCTTGTGTTGTTCTTCTAGTAGCTTAGATCCTTGCAAGGCGAAGGGGCACGGGTAGGTAGGAAGCGTAATCTCGGCGTGCACACCAGAGTTCGAACCTCAAGGGTCTACCGGAACCCGAAATCCGACACGGTGGAAAAGTTGCATGGCAATATATCTCGGAATGGCTATGGAAATGCCATGATAGATAGGTATGGTGGCTGTTTTGAGGAAGATATATGGTGGGTGTATGATACGGCGAATAGTGTGCGGTATTAGAGAGGCTAGCAATGGTGGAAGGATGGGAAAAAGTGCGTATAATCCATGGACTCAAATTAGTCATAAAGAACTCATATACTTATTGCAAAAATCTAGAAGGTATCAAAGCAAAGTATTACGCGCATGCTCCTAGGGGCATGGATTGGTAGGAAAATACCATCGCTCGGCCCCGACCGCCACTCATAAGGAGGACAATCAATAAACATTTCATGCTCCGACTTCGTTACATAACGGTTCACCATACGTGCATGCTACGGGAATCACAAACCTCAACGCAAGTATTCTTTAAATTCACAACTACTTCCACTTGCATGACTCTAATATTATCACCTCCATATCTCAAAACAATTATCATGCTTCAATCTTTTCTTAGTATTCAACGCACTCAAAAGAAAATTCCACAAATCATGAATACCAAGCATATTAATATAAAGCAATTTACCATGCTATTACGACTCTCAAAATAATTTAAGTGAAGTATGAGAGATCAATAGTTTCTCTAAAACAAACCACCGCCGTGCTCTAAAATATCTAAGTGAAGCACATAGAGCAAAATTATAATGCTCAAAAGTTATAAGTGAAACACATAGAGCAAAACTACATAGCTCAAAAGATATAATTGAAGCACATAGAGTATTCTATCAAATTCCAATTTATGTATGGCTCTCTCAAAAGGTGTGTACAGCAAGGATGATTGTGGCACACTAACAAACAAAGACACAAATAATACAAGACGCTCCAAGCAAAACACATATCATGTTGATGAATAAAAATATAGCTCCAAGTAGATTACTGATGGAAGTGGACAAAAGAGGGGATGCCTTCCGGGGCATCCCCAAGCTTTGACTTTTTGGTGTCCTTGGATTATCTTGGGGGTTCCATGGGAATCCCCAAGCTTAGGCTCTTGCCACTCCCTGTTCCATAATCCATCAAAAGAATTCACCCAAAACTTGAAAACTTCACAACACAAAACTCAATAGAAATCTCGTGAGCTCTGTTAGAGAAAGAAAACAAAAGACTACTACAAGGTACTGTAATGAACTCATTCTTTATTTATATTGGTGTTAAACCTACTGTATTCCAACTTCTCTATGGATTATAAACTATTTTACTAACCATAGATTCATCAAAATAAGCAAATAACACACGAAAAACAGAATCTGTCAAAAATAGAACAGTCTGTAGTAATCTATAACTAACGCAAACTTATGAAACTCCAAAAAATCTACCAAAACTAGAAGACCTAGACAATTTGTTTATTGATCAGCAGCAATTGGAATCAGTATTTTATCATGTTCTGACGATATTTAATAATTCGGGAACTGAATGCAAAGTTTCTGGAAATTATAGCAAGATCAAATAACTATAATCGAAGAAGATCCAATAGGTCTAGCTTGGCACAAACAGTAATTAAAATACAAAACCACATCCAAACAGAAGGTAGATGGGTTATTTATTCCCCAACAGAAGAAAAACACAAAAAAAACTAAAAATAAAATTGGGTTGCCTCCCAATAAGCGCTATCGTTTAACGCCCCTAGCTAGGCATAAAAGCGAGGATAGATCTAAGTATTGCCATCTTTGGAAGGCAATCCATAAGTGGCTCTCATGATGGTTTCATATGGAAATTTTATTTTCTTTGTTGGAAAGTGTTCCATGCCCTTTTTTAATGGAAATTGGAATCTAATATTCCCTTCCTTCATATCAATAATCACACCAACCGTTCTAAGGAAAGGTCTACCAAGAATAATAGGGCAAGAAGGATTGCAATCTATATCAAGAATAATGAAATCTACAGACACATAATTCCTATTTGCAACAATAAGAACATCATTAATCCTTCCCATAGGTTTCTTAATAGTATAATCCGCGAGATGTAAGTTTAAAGATCAATCATCAAGATCGCGGAAATCTAGCAAATCACACAAAGTTTTGGGGATAGTGGAGACACTAGCACCCAAATCACACATAGCATAAAACTCATGATCTTTAATTTTAATTTTAATAGTTGGTTCCCACTCATCATAGAGTTTTCTAGGGATAGAGACTTTCAACTCAAGTTTTTCTTCATAAGATTGCATCAAGGCATCAACAATATGTTCGGTGAAGGCTTTCTTTTGACTATAGGCATGCGGAGAATTTAGCAAGGATTGCAACAAGGAAATACAATCAATCAAAGAGAAACTTTCATAATTAAATTCCTTGAAATCCAATATAGTGGGTTTAGCAACATCTAAATTTTTATTTCTTCAAATCCCACTTTCATCAATTTCATCATAAAGATCTAAATACTCCGAATTTTTGGAACGCCTTCTAGGTAAAGCAAGATCATATTCAGTTTCATCAAGATTCACATTGCAAAACAAAGAATTGATAGGGGACACATCAATAACTTTTAGATCTTTGTCGGTGTCAAAACCGGCGGATCTCGGGTAGGGGGTCCCGAACTGTGCGTCAAGGTCGGATGGTAACAGGAGACAAGGGACACTTTATTTTACCCAGGTTCGGGCCCTCTCGATGGAGGTAAAACCCTACTCCTGCTAGATTAATATTGATGACATGGGTAGTACAAGAGTAGATCTACCACAACATCAAGGAGGCTAAACCCTAGAAGCTAGCCTATGGTATGATTGTGTATGATGATGGTTGTCCTACGGACTACAACCCTCCGGTTTATATAGACACCGGATAGGGTTAGGGTTACATAGAGTCGGTTACAATGGTAGGAGATCTTGAATATCCGCACACCTAGCTTGCCTTCCACGCCAAGAAAAGATCCTTCCGGACACGGGACGAAGTCTTCAATCTTGTATCTTCATAGTCCTGGAGTCCGGCTGAAGGTATAGTCCGGCTATCCGAACACCCCCTAATAAAGGACTCTCTCAGTAGCCCCTGAACCAGGTTTCAATGACGACGAGTCCGGCACGCAGATTGTCTTCGGCATTGCAAGGCGGGTTCCTCCTCCAAGTTCTTCAAGAAGATTACAAACACCAAAAATAGTGTCCGGCTCTGCAAAATAAGTTTCCACATATTGCCATATAGAGAATAATATTAACACAAATCAAATCTGCTGAAGTATTCCGCAGTGCGTCATAACACTGCGGCCAAGCTCTTTATATAAATTGTTTTCATTGTTCCACCTCAGCGTGTTCAGCGAGGCGGTTTCCTTGGCATGTCTTGTCAAAGCAGAGATCATGTGCCCCTTTTAACGGGATTCTCATTAATATGGACGTGGGTAACCCAGTCGTGCCCGTTAGCACGTTTTGCCTTAATTAAAGGCTAGTCCAAGACGGTTACGGGGAGGGCTCCTGGTATTCTGCCTCTTATAAAGAGACCAAGACCCTATTCCCCTCTTCTATTCTCAAAACGAGCTCGCCCATCGCCTCGAGTTCCAACAACCTAGGCTTCCAGATTCCAGGCGCACCGGACCTTCGACAATGTCCGGCTCCGACCTCCAAGGCCGATGGATGCCCTCCTCTGTTACGGAGGAGGACGTATTAATGTTGAGGGAAGCTAAATTCCTGACTGGCGAGATTTCACACAGGTTGCCTGTTCAAGGACAGGTGATCCCTAGCCCTCAGCCCGGTGAGAGTGTGGTATTCATATCCCACTTCCTTCGGGGATTAGGCTTCCCAATGGATCCCTTTGTAAGGGGGCTAATGTTTTATTATGGGCTGGAATTCCACGACTTAGCTCCGAAGTCCATCCTCCATATCTCCTCGTTTGTTGTTGTGTGCGAAGCGTTACTCCGTGTTACCCCTCACTTCGGATTATGGCTCAAGACCTTCAAAGTAGAACCGAAGATGATCGAGGGGCGCCACGCGGAGTGCGGAGGCGCTGCTATAAAAAGAAATGCCGATGCTCCATGGCCCGAGGGCGCTTTTAAAGAGGAGCTTAGCTTATGGCAACAGGAGTGGTTCTACATCACCGCTCCTCGGGGCACCGCATGGGTGGCGCCTCCTACCTTCGCTCGGGTCCCCCACCGTGGTTAGCGTCGTGGATCAACACAGGGTTAAATCGGGGCTTGCCCAAAGATGTACCTCTGCTGCAGGGCCGTATTAAGGATCTCTTAGAAGGAGACCTCAACCTGGTCAAGGTGACACAAGTCATGCTGATTCGCCGGACACTGCCCGACCAACGTCGCCCCCTTCGCCTATGGGAGTTCAATCCAGAGGGACCGCGAGTGAGTCCGGATTTTTTGGGCGTGACGCCCGCGAAGATGTATAAACTGTTCTTTGGATCACAACAAGTGAGTCCGGATTTGACCGAGGATGTGGGTTTAAGCCGCAATCGCCCGGATACTCAAGTAAGTGACCTTGTGCCCGGACCTTCTATCCGCATAATTGACTTGCTCTTAACAGCGCTTCTCCTTTTAAGCAGGAGTGGATAGCGAAGGCGAAGTTGATCAGGTGTCCGGCTCCCCTTCCCAAAACCAGGCTGGATCCCGTGCTAGTCAGGATGCTGGAGGTAGTGCCTTTGGAGGGAAATAAGGGGAAGGACAAGGAAACCATGGCCTCCTCGAAAGAGGCCATTCCGAAGGGGGGAATCGATAATTCCTCTCCTAAGGGAAAGAAAAAGGCCGCCTCTGACGACCCGGAGACCGTAGCCTCGAAGCGGGGGAAATAATCCTTGTCAGAGGGCCCGACGCCGGGGAGCCCCTCGGCCGAACTAAACCCTCAAAGGGACCATCTCTCCAGCGAGCCGTAAGTAGAAGAAGAGTTTTTCTTTTAAGAGAAATCCTTGATTTATATCTGAGAAGTTTTAACCAAAACCTTACTTTGTAGTTCGGACCTCATCCCTTCTCAGCAGAACTCGTCCTCGGGGGATCTTCTTCGGGATATGATGGAGAGCGGAACGCCTCCTCCTTCTGTATCGCCTAGCAAGGCGGGCAACGCTGAAGTGTCGTCGCGGAGGATTTCTTCGGATCCAACAGGGGCGGAAGGTGGCCATCTGGCCCCCCGAGGTTCTCCGCGTCCGGCCTTTGAGGGAGGCCATGGGACGAGTCCGACACCATCTCGTGTTCGGCCGGAGGAGCTAAAGATTCTGCTGGGGTGAGCCTCTATCTCAGAGGAGCATCGTGCATTGATGAACACGGTGATTGAAAAGATTTCATCCGCAGAAAGCGGATTGCACGAGGCCTTCAAAAGTTTACTGGCAGGCCTTGAGGTACGTTTTAAATAATGTACACTTGTGTTAGTTGCGCATAAATAAAGTGCGCCCTGTGTAGATAATAGCCCCTGAGACTCTGTGCGTCGTTAAAATTGACGGCGCGCAGAGGATCTTAATCCCAGGTCCTTTAAGTGGCACCTTTATATGTAGTGTCCGGAGTCAAGCAGGACTCGTGAATTTGCCGAACTGAAGCGACAACTTGATGAGGCAGAAGCCGACATCGCGCTTGTTAACAAGAGGCTTGATGATGCTCAAGGTATTGAAATCATCGGGCGATGGTTAGTAAGAGGAGCTTTATGTCAATATCTTACCGTGTGTATGCTTGACGTAGATGGTGCGGCCGTCGTGGAGGGTCTCGGGGCCGAACTCGCCCGAGCGAAGGAACAAGCCAGGAAAAGCGATGCGGCTGCCGTGAAAGCCCTTGAAGAGCTGAAAGCCGAACAGGCTGCCCATTGCCGAAGCAAGGAGGAGATGGCTGATATGGCCGTAAAGTTAAAGAGTGCTACTGACCGTTGCAAGCTTCTTGAAGAAGAGGGTCAGGCAAGGCAAACGAGCTTAGAGAAGGTTGTTGCTGACGCCAAGGACGCCCACTCTATAATGAGAGCGGCAAGGGAAGAGTTGCGTCAAGCCGGACAAATTGCGGATGGAAAGCCCTTCTCGGTGCGGAGAAAATTTTGTGATCCGACGTTTGCCCCGTTAGACCGGATGTGGAGTGTAGAGGACACCTATCTGGATTTGGCGGCTAGTGCTGCTGATGCGACCGAACACTTTCGAGATAAAAAGGATCATGAAGTGGAGAAGCTCTTTTGGTCGCAATTCATCAATCCAGAGCGTCCACTGGCAGTGGACGATCGCCTGGCCCAATGGGCCGAGATGAATAGGTTGTCCGGACTCGCCATGAAGTACATCATGGATCATCTGTGTCCTGGGAGATCGAAGCCAAAGAGTTATTTTAGCTTGGTGCAACAATTTCTAGACGTGGTGCCACGTGTCGATGCTATGAAGAGGTTAGCATGCATAGAGGGCGCTCGGCTGGCTCTTTCCCGTGTCAAGACATACTGGGCAGATATGGAGCCCACCATTGTTGCGTCCCGAAATTCGGATAAAAGCCGAATACCTTCCGAGCACTATTTTAAGGAAGTCCTCGAAGGCGCTCGCGTAATAGAGACGCAGTGCTCAAAGGATGCTATATTATGATAGCATATGTAATCATAAAACAGTATTTTGATAAATTGTAGTGGCATTTTTTAGACTTGTGCCTTCAAGTATTAAGAACACCTCCTGTGCGGCCGTTTTAATATATAAATCCTGAAAGATTGCAGTCGTTGGCTTCAGCCCCCACGCATATAGTGCGGGGGTGCGCGCAGAAGACGCATTTTCACACTTAACCCAACGTCTTAGTCCTACAAAGGAGGTGATAGCGCAGCGGGCTAGGCAACCGGACTATAATGCTTTAACACTTTCACTTAGCCATAGGAGCTTGACAGTGGGACTCTTTAGGTAGCCCCTTAGTGGCGATTACGCTTGCCCGAATTCAGGGCGCATACGTGCCTGACCGGGAAACGGCCCTTCGTCAAAGCGGAGGAATCCGATAAATTCCTATAAGTCATCGAGTGGCGACCAGTCTCGCGCTACATCATGACAGTCGGTTTTCGGCTTTCTCTACTGAGGTGCTCACCCGGCCGAACCGGGGCACAATCGCAGTAGTTCTCCTGGTGCTACCTTAGCCGATAGAGCGGAACGTAAGGTAGCCGAACTCAGGAGCCGGGCAACCCAACATTTGACCAAAGACATGATTCGGAGCTGATGCATATAGTGCCAAAACTCGCGACGCCGAACACTCCCTAAGGTGTTCGGTCTTGATGAGTGCGGGTGAAACAACACCCTTAAAAAAAAGAGCCCCTAGTGTCCAGGTACGAGAAAAAATTCTGGCGTGGCAACATGCCAAAACGCCAGCCTCCTCCTTGGTTATAGTAGAAAAAACCAGGGGATGTATAGCAGCAAGAGACAGTAGAAAAGGTTTATGCAGGGTCTTAATCTAAAAAGAATCCTTAGGACAGGTCCCTACTGCACGTCTGCGGCTGTGTCTCCGCTGTGCCGTGTCCTGGACGGGCGCCGCACGACGTTCATCTGTAAAAGAGAGGAACTGAATTGAAAATGGGTCGTGCGGAACAAAAAGATAATAAACAAAATATAAAGTAAAAAATATATAAAGTTGAGCTTTATTGTCTCTGTGTATAGCCCCTGGTACGGGGGTATATGGCGTTTTAAGCCTGCGTTGATGATGGACTTGTGCCGAACTCATTTAGTTCGGGTCCATGGCCTTTAATGACTTATATCGAAAAAGTCTTTTGGCTGGCGAGACCACTTTATTGTGCGGCTGTTTAAGCGGCCGCGGAATCCTCCGTTTGGAGGAGGCGTATTTTAGTGCGCTCCATTTAAAGAGATGATGCCTCATGGACTGGGCATCTTAAGCGTGAGAGATGCATAGTGCGGTATTGCGTTAAAGCGAGCGAAAGCTCCGCGTCCCATTAGTGCTTGATAGCGACTTGAAAACGGGACGACATGGAAGGTCAACTTTTCGCGACGGAAGTTATTGGCAGAGCCAAATATGACTGCAAGCCCGAGAAAACCCATTCAATGGGTGTCCGGGCCCGGTGCTACCCCTTGAAAGGAGGTTTTGCTGTGGCAGATTCTTGCTGGGTTTATGCCCATGCGGTGGATTGTATCCTGATATATCAGGTTTAGTCCACTGCCGCCGTCCATAAGGACATTGGTAAACTGGAATCCGTCAATTATTGGATCGAGTATCAGGGCAGTCCGGCCTGCGTTTTTCATATTTCTAGAATAATCTAGCTGATAAAAAATGATTGGTTTTAATAACCAGTGGCGGGACCCCTGAGGGATAGGTTTTATTGTGCGTACCTTTATGGGTGCCACACGTTTTGTTACGTGAAGTGAGTTCACTGTTTTAACTTCTTGTGGGAAGCTCTTTTGTTTCCTGGTGTTCTGCTTCTGGGGTTCGTCCTCGTCTTCGCTTGGTGTATCGAGCCCCTTGTGTTCGGCGTTAAGCCTTCCGGATCGTTTAAAATCCCAACAGTCTCTATGGGTGTGATTGGCAGGCTTCCCAGGAGTACCGTGTATCTGACATATTCTGTCCAGGATTCTGTTTAAGCTGGACGGATCGTCCCTATTATCCTGAAGGGGTGGTTTTGTCTGATTTTGCCGTGAGCTTTTGAATCTGGCATTGACTGCCGTGCTCTTTGGACTTTTTTCTTTGGTTCGGTGACGGTCCTTATTTAATCGCGGTTTTCCGTTTCCATCCCTGATTTCGGATGTACTTGGGTCACTGGGGCTGCATCGTGCCAACCAGCTGTCCTCTCCTGCGCAAAAGCGGGTCGTGAGGCTTGTGAGTGCGGCCATTGTTCTTGGCTTTTCCTGGCCGAGGTGTCTGGCGAGCCATTCGTCTCGGACATTATGCCTGAAAGCTGCTAAGGCTTCGGTGTCCGGACAATCCACTATCTGATTCTTTTTAGTAAGGAATCTGTTCTAGAACTGCCGAGCTGATTCTCCGGGCTGTTGAGTTATGTGACTGAGTTCGTCTGCGTCCGGGGGGCGGACATAGGTCCCTTGAAAATTTGCTCGGAAAGCATCCTCGAGATCTTCCCAACTTCCAATTGTGTTTTCGGGAAGGCTTTTAAGCCAGTGCCGAGCTGGCCCTTTAAGCTTAAGGGGTAAATATTTGATGGCGTGGAGATCATCTCCTCTAGCCATATGTACGTGGAGGATATAATCCTCGATCCAGACTCCAGGGTCTGTTGTTCCATCGTACGCCTCTATGTTGACGGGTTTGAATCCCTATGTAAATTCATATTCCAGGACCTCATCGGTGAAACATAGGGGGTGTGTGGCGCCCCTATATTTGGGTGTGCCGGATTCTGATGATGGCTTTTTTGCATTGCTTGTGAGAGCTTGCTTTCTTGGCCCGTAAATGGACCTGGCTGGGCCATGATGCGAGTCTTCAATTTGGTCGCATGCCGCATTGAGTGCGGCGCCGCTTGCCGTTTTATGGTGGCCGTGGGGTCGTCTACCCGACCGTGTGGCTTTTTTATTTTTTGAATGCGAGGGCTCTAGGGCCTCTTGGTCGAATTCGGGCAGTAGTTTTCTCTTCGGCTAGCTTTTAGTGCGGCGGCTGCCGCCGTATTTGTCTACGGTCTTGATTACCTTGCTCCATCTTATTCTGAGTGCATCTTCCGCCGTCTTTAGCTTCCGCTTCTGCTTTTTCAGGCTGCGTGCTGTGGCAACGAGCCTTTCGTGGAGATTCTTCTGCTCTGTGGTTTTATCCGGCGTGAGATCGTCCGGAGTTCTGTTATGGCCGGGGGAGGGCTGTTTGTCCTCTCTATCCGCGTTGCCCTGTTCGGACGGTTGCTCTGAGGCATGCTCGTCGTCTACCGGCTCATCCTGCTCTATGGCTGGGTCTTGATCGAGGCGGGGCTTGGCTCGGCGTTATTGTCGCCGCTTTGATTGCTTTTTGGAGGGTTTGTCCCTTTTTTCGTCCCCTTTTTCCTCGTTGTTGTTTCCTTTAGGGGTATCCACCATGAATACATCGTTAGGTGGGGTGGCGGTCCAGCGCCCTATAGGTGCCGGTTCCTGTTCGTCTCCATCTTCGTCGTCCATACCGTCGAAGTCTTCAGATCCGAAGTCAAGTATGTCGGTTAAATCATCGACAGTGGCTAGTAAGTGGGTGGTGGGTGGGCTTTGAATTTCTTCGTCGTCGGAATCCCAACCTCGCAGACCATAGTCCGTCCTGGGCTCTCCTGATAGAGAGAGAGAGAGACTTGAGAGAATTCAGCATATCACCGAAAGGTGAGTACTGAAAGATGTCCACGGCGGTGACCTCCATTATAGGCGCCCAATCGGATTCGATCGGCAGGGCACGGGAGGCCTAGAGTTTGAAGAAGAATCCGACTCCTTGGAGTCATGGGCCGTGCGGAGTGCGGGGCTGGCGTTCGGCTCGATCGCCTTCAAGATCGCAGCCCCCGAGGTGATGTCCAATCGTTCATCCTCAAAGAATGCAGCGGGCTCCGAGTCGAGGATCGGGGCCGGTGCGTGTGCGGCCTCCAGGGTACTATTCGGAGGCAGAGCTATACCCCGCCCCTCGAGGTAGTGCGGCGCGCTTGGCTGTGGCTCGAACCCGTCGAAGATCAAGTCTCCGCGGATATCTGCCGTGTAGTTTAAGCTTCCTAACCTGACTTGATGGCCAGGGGCGTAGCCTTCGATTTGCTCCAGACGACCAAGAGAATTGGCCCGCAGAGCAAAGCCGCCGAAGACGAAGATTTGTCCGGGAAGGAAATTCTCACCCTGGACCTCATCATTGTTGATGATCAAAGGAGCCATCGGGCCTAAAAGCGACGACATAGAGGAACACTCAATGAAAGCACCAATGTCGGTGTCAAAACCGGCGGATCTCGGGTAGGGGGTCCCGAACTGTGCGTCAAGGTCGGATGGTAACAGGAGACAAGGGACACTTTATTTTACCCAGGTTTGGGCCCTCTCAATGGAGGTAAAACCCCACTCCTGCTAGATTAATATTGATGATATGGGTAGTACAAGAGTAGTTCTACCACGAGATCAAGGAGGCTAAACCCTAGAAGCTAGCCTATGGTATGATTGTGTTTGCTGATGGTTGTCCTATGGACTACAACCCTCTGGTTTATATAGACACCGGATAGGGTTAGGGTTACACAGAGTCGGTTACAATGGTAGGAGATCTTGAATATCCGCACGCCTAGCTTGCCTTCCACGCCAAGAAAAGATCCTTCCGGACACGGGACGAAGTCTTCAATCTTGTGTCTTCATAGTCCTAGAGTCCGGCTGAAGCTATAGTCCGGCTATCTGAACACCCCCTAATCCAGGACTCCCTCAATCTTCATCTTGATTTTCATAGGAATTGGAAGAACACGCTTTAATAAAGGCATCTTTGGAAGCACGCATCCTAGTGGTTCTTTCCTTGCACTCATAAATGGAATTTCTCATAGCTTTGAGAGACTCATTGATATCATGCTTAGGAGGAATAGATCTAAGCTTTAAAGAATCAACCTCAAGAGAAATTCTGTCAACGTTCCTAGCCAAATCATCAACTTTAAGCAATTTATCTTCAAGCAAAGCATTACAATTCTTTCGTGAATTCATAAACTCTTTAACACTATTCTAAAATTCAGAGGGCATCTTATTATAATTTCCATAAGAGTTGTTGTAGGATTTTCCATAATTATTAGAAAGATTACTAGGATATGGCCTAGGATTAAAATTCCCTCTATACGCGTTGTTACCAAATTTATTCCTACCAACAAAATTCACATCCATAGATTCATTGTTATTCTCAATCAAAGTAGACAAAGGCATATCATTAGGATCAGAAGAAACACTCTTAGTAGCAAATAATTTCATAAGTTCATCTATCTTTCCACTCAAAACATTGATTTCTTCTATCGCATGCACTTTTTTATTAGAAGATCTTTCAGTATGCCATTGAGAATAATTAACCATAATATTATCTAGGAGTTTAGTAGCATCTCCTAAAGTGATTTCCATAAAAGTGCCTCCCGCGGCAGAATCTAAAAGATTTCTAGAAGTAAAATTCAATCCGCCATAAAATTTTTGTATAATCATCCAAAAATTTAAACCATGAGTAGGGCAATTATGTATCATTAATTTCATTCTCTCCCAAGCTTGTGCAACATGTTCGTGATCAAGTTGCTTAAAATTCATAATATCATTTCTAAGAGAGATGATCTTAGCGGGAGGAAAATACTTAGAGATAAAAGCATCTTTGCACTTGTTCCAAGAATCAATACTATTTTTAGGCGAAGACAAAAACCAAGCTTTAGCACGATCTCTAAGCGAAAAAGAAATAGCTTCAATTTAACGACATCATTATCGACATCTTTTTTCTTTTGCATATCACATAAATCAACGAAGCTATTCAGATGAGTAGCGGCATCTTCACTAGGAAGGCCGGCGAATTGATCTTTCATAACAAGATTCAACAAAGCAGTATTGATTTCACAAGATTAAGTATTGGCAAGAGGAGCAATCGGATTGCTAAGGAAATCATTATTGTTGGTATTGGTGAAGTCACACAATTTGGTAGTATCTTGAGCCATCGCGACAAACAAGCAATCCAACACACGAGCAAACAAAAGGCAAGCGAGAAAAAGGCAAACGGAGAAGGAAAAGGGGAAGGAGAAAGAGAAAGAGAGGGCGAATAAAACGGCAAGGGTGAAGTGGGGGAGAGGAAAACGAGAGGCAAATGGCAACTAATGTAATGCAAGAGATACGGATTGTGATGGGTACTTGGTATGTTGACTTTTTGCGTAGACTCCCCGGAACGGCGCCAGAAATGGCTCGTTGTCGGGAGTCCAAATCTTGACTTGACTTTTGCATAAGCCTCCCCGGCAACGGCGCCAGAAATTCTTCTTGCTACCACTTGAGCTTGTGTTGGTTTTCCCCGAAGAGGAGAGGATGATGCAGCAGAGTAGCGTAAGTATTTCCCTCAGTTTTTGAGAACCAAGGTATCAATCCAGTAGGAGGCCACGCTCAAGTCCCTCGTACCTGCACAAATCGATAGCAACTCGTAACCAACGCGATTAGGGGTTGTCAATCCCTTCACGGTCACTTACGAGAGTGAGATCTGATAGAGATAATATTTTTGGTATTTTTGGTATAAAGATGCAAAGTGAAAAGTAAAAGGCAAAGTAAAAAGCAAAACAAGATTAAAGCGATGGAGATTGATATGATGAGAATAGACCCGGGGGCCATAGGTTTCACTAGTGGTTTCTCTCAAGAGCATAAGTTTTCTACGGTGGGTGAACAAATTACTGTTGAGCAATTGACAGAATTAAGCATAGTTATGAGAATATCTAGGCATGATCATGTATATAGGCATCACGTCCGTGACAAGTAGATCGAAATGATTCTGCATCTACTACTATTACTCCACTCATCGACCGCTATCTAGCATGCATATAGAGTATTAAGTTAAAACAGAGTAACGCATTAAGCAACATGACATGATGTAGAGAGATAAATTCATGCAATATGAAATAAACCCCATCTTGTAATCCTCGATGGCAACGATACAATACGTGCCTTGCTGCCCCTTCTGTCACTGGGAAAGGACACCGCAAGATCGAACCCAAAGATAAGCACTTCTCCCATGGCAAGAACTACCAATCTAGTTGGCCAAACCAAACGGATAATTCAAAGAGTGCAAAGATAACAAATCATACATAAAAGAATTCAGAGAAGATTCAAATATTACTCATAGATAGACTTGATCATAAACCCACAATTCATCGGTCTCAACAAACACACCGCAAAAAGAAGAAGATTACATCAAATAGATCTCCACAAGAGAGGGGGAGAACATTGTATTGAGATCCAAAAAGAGAGAAGAAGCCATCTAGCTAATAACTATGGACCTGAAGGTCTGAGCTAAACTACTCACACTTCATCGAAGAGGCTATGATGATGTAGAAGCCCTCTGTGATGACGGCCCTCTCCGGCAGAGCTCCAGAACAGGACCCAAGATGGGATCTCATGGATACAGAAAGTTGCGGCGGTGGAATTAGGTTTTTGCCTCCTGTTCTGATCATTTGGGGGCACGTGGATATATATAGGAGGAAGAAGTACGTCGGTGCAGCCTCGGTCAGCCCACGAGGGTGGGGGCGTGCTTGGGGGTGTAGGGCGCGCCCCCCTACCTCGTGCCCACCTCGAAGCTTCCTTGGCGTAGGGTCCCAGTCTCCTGGGTCATATTTGGGAAGAAAATCACGTTCCAGAAAGGATTATTCTATTTGGACTCCGTTTGATATTTCGTTTCTTCAAAACACTGAAATAGGCAAAAAATAACAATTCTGGGTTGGGCCTCCGGTTAATAGGTTAGTCCCAAAAATAATATAAAAGTGGAAAATAAAGCCCAATATAGTCCAAAACTGTAGATAACATAGCATGGAGCAATCAAAAATAATAGATACGTTGGAGACGTATCAGAGATCTAGGAGGCCAAGAAGATCGCGGCGGGTAAGGCGTTTAGTATGCAAAGCAAGTATGTGAAGAAGAAGTATCTCTTACTAACCCGGATTTGGACTTCTCCAAGGGCGTTTGCGGATCGGCCCCGCAGTGTTTCTGATGCTGCGGAATTCTTCTGAGCCGAAGAAGGGAGCTCAACGGAGAAACTATTCTGGTCGCAATACCTTGCGCCAGAACATCCGATGCCCTTTAGCGATTAGCTAAAACAGCTGGTTGAGCTGCATAGGGTGGCTGAACTGGCCATGAAGTATTTAATAATCTGGCTGTGGCCAGCCAAAGCTATACCCAACAGCTACTTCGGGCTCGTGATGCGGCTGGTGAATGCCTGCCCTCGGCTGGATGTCGTCAAGTGGTCGGTCTGCATCGAGGGCGCTGACGTCTACTACACAAACTTCTTCTTGTAGACGTTGTTGGGCCTCCAAGTGCAGAGGTTTGTAGGACAGTAGCAAATTTCTCTCAAGTGGATGACCTAAGTTTTATCAATCCGTGGGAGGCGTAGGATGAAGATGGTCTCTCTCAAACAACCCTGCAACCAAATAACAAAGAGTCTCTTGTGTCCCCAACACACCCAATACAATGGTAAATTGCATAGGTGCACTAGTTCAGCGAAGAGATGGTGATACAAGTGCAATATGGATAGTAGATATGGGTATTTTTAATCTGAAAATACAAAAACAGCAAGGCAACTAATGATAAAAGTGAGCGTAAATGGTATTGCAATGCTAGGAAACAAGGCCTAGGGTTCATACTTTCACTAGTGCAAGTTCTGTCAACAATAATAACATATTTGGATCATATAACTATCCCTCAACATGCAACAAAGAGTCACTCCAAAGTCACTAATAGCAGAGAACAAACGAAGAGATTATTGTAGGGTTCGAAACCACCTCAAAGTTATCATTTCTGATCGATCTATTCAAGAGTCCGTAGTAAAATAACATGAAGCTATTATTTCCGTTCGATCTATCATAGAGTTCATACTAGAATAACACCTTAAGACACAAATCAACCAAAAACCTAATGTCACCTAGATACTCCAATGTCACCTCAAGTATCTATGGGTATGATTATACGATATGCATCACACAATCTCAGATTCATCTATTCAAACCAACACAAAGTAATTCAAAGAATGCCCCAAAGTTTCTACCGAATAGTCAAGACGAAAACGTGTGCCAACCCCTATGCATAGGTTCATGGGCGGAACACGCAAGTTGATCACCAAAACATACATCAAGTGGATCACGTGAATATCCCATTGTCACCACAGCTAAGCACGGCAGGACATACATCAAGTGTTCTCAAATCCTTAAAGACTCAATCCGATAAGATAACTTCAAAGGGAAAACTCAAACCATTACAAGAGAGTTGAGGGGGAGAAACATCATAAGATCCAACTATAATAGGAAAGCTCGTGATACATCAAGATCGTACCACCTCAAGAACACGAGAGAGAGAGAGAGAGAGAGAGAGAGAGAGAGAGAGAGAGATCAAACACATAGCTACTGGTACATACCCTCAGCCCCGAGGGTGAACTACTCCTTCCTCATCATGGAGAGCGTCGGGATGATGAAGATGGCCACCAGCGAGGGATCCCCCCCTCCGGCAGGGTGCCGTAACAGGGTCCCAATTGGTTTTTGGTGGCTACAGAGGCTTGCGGCGGCGGAACTCCCGATCTATCCTGTTCCCCGATGGTTTTAGGGTATATGGAGATATATAGGCGAAAGAAGTCGGCCCGGGGAGCCACGAGGGGCCCATGAGGATGGAGGGCGCGCCTGGGGGGGTAGGCACGCCCCCTGCCTCGTGCTCTCCTCGTTGATTCCCTGACGTGCACTCCAAGTCCGCTGGATTGCTTCCGTTCAAAAAATAACTCTCCTGAAGGTTTCATTCCGTTTGGATTCCGTTTGACATTCCTTTTCTGCGAAACACTGAAATAAGGGAGAAAATAGGAACTGGCACTGGGCTAATAAGTTAGTCCCAAAAATAATATAAAAGAGTAAAATAAAGCCCATAAACATCCAAAACTGATAATATAATAGCATGGAACAATAAAAAATTATAGATACGTTGGAGACGTATCAGGCGCGTGCATGGCCTTCGCTCACTTCAAGGTGTGGTGGGCAAAGATGGACGCCGTCAAGCTTGTGACCGAGGGACCACCTGAGGCAAGGAGCACCGCACGCCCGAGCGGTATATTGAAGACGTCCTAGAGGGGTCTCGTATTGTGGCGAGGCAATGTGCACAAGAATTATTTTCGAATGAATACATTCATGTTGTCTCTGCCTTGTATGATGAAACAAAGTCGTTATGTAATATAATGTTTGCTTCAAAAAATTTACCTCCTGTGCGGCCGTGTTGTGTGAATTCTGAGAGTTGGCCAGTCGTCGGCTTCTGCCCCCATGTAGGTAGTACGGGGGTGTTCGGGATGGAATCTAGACACTCTCGATCCAATTGTTTGGTCCTTGAAGGAGGTGTTTAGTGCAACGAACCAGGAAATCAGACTATGTGCCTTGAACACCCTCACTTAGCCATAGGAGTTTGACAATAAAAATTTAGGCGCAATCCCTAGTATTCGAACTAGGATGCTGTAAACACCTGATCGGGCAAGTGCCAATCCCTCGCGTAATGCGGAAAAAATCTCTAAAGATTTGAGACCATCGAAGAGCTGACCGATTCTCGCCGCATCATGACAGTCAGTTTTCGCCTTTCTCTACTGAGGTGCTCATCCGGGTAAACCAGGGCACAATTGCAGTAGTTCTCCCTTTACTACCCTAGCCGATATAACAGAACGTAAGGTAGCAAGCACAGGAGCCGGGCAACCCAACTATTAACCAAAGACATGATTCGGAGCCAATGCATATAGTGCTAAATTCGGGGTAACGAACTATACTGTGAAAAGTGTTCGGACTTTGTTGCCGTGTTGCGGGGCGCTATGAAGCCCCTGGCAAATTGAAATGTACCAAAGTGTATGGGTGCTATTTGATAAAGTTATCAAAAAAGAAAAGAAGAAAGGGTAGTAAGCTAGAGCCGTAAAATTTGGGCCGTAAATTGTTTCCATTATAATTTGGTTAATACGTCAAAGCGCATTCGTACAAGTAGTGCAATAAGCAACAGGCTATTTAATATGCCACAACCAAGGGAGAGTTGCGTGTGGGTCCCGAAAATAGGTAGAGTGGTCGTTTAAAGAGACCACCTGGAAATTCCCCTATACGTCCATTCTTACTGCCGTCTTGGTGTATTTATCCTTCGAAAGGACCCATGATCAGGCCATCAAGGAAGGCCTGTGGAAAAGAAACCTGAAAAGGACAAAAAGGAAACAATTAAAGTATGTGTGTCCGGGGGCGGCCGAGCCGTATTATGGATCAAAAGCTAATTATGCCTCCGTCTATGCCCATGGTATTTTGAGTGCGTAGTTATGTATGTGCAGTACGAATGCCGCCACTTGATCGGGACTGGGATAGAGGCCGAATTGCTAGTCGAGCTCTTGACAAGCCGAGTTGTCCTACTGCCGAATAGTCCGGACTCTCTTGACAGTGTCCGGGAGCTCGGCCGCCGAATTAAGGTTCTACTTGAAAAGTCTGATCTGTACTTCTGCTGCTAAGGCAGTGGTGTGCTCCTCGGTGCGGAGGGAGCGTTCCATGTTTCCATTAACTATTATGACGCCGCGTGGTCTGGGAATTTTGAGCTTGAGATAAGCATAGTGTGGCACCACGTTGAATCGAGCAAATGCAGTTCGTGCAAGCAGTGCGTGATAGCCGTTGCGAAAGGGGATGATATCGAAGATTAACTCTTCACTTTGGAAGTTGTCCGGAGATCCGAAGACAACCTCTAGTGTGATTGAGCCCGTACAGCGGGCCTCTACACCTGGTATGACTCCTCTAAAGGTAGTCTTTGTGGGCTTTATTCGTGATGGATTAATGCCCATTTTGCGCACTATATCCTGATAGAGCAGGTTGAGGCTCCTGCCACCGTCCATGAGGACTCGCTTCAGGTGGAATCCATCAATTATTGGGTCAAAGACCAGTGCGGCTAAACTGCCGTGACGGATACTAGTCCGATGATCCCGATGATCGAAGGTGATCGGGCATGACGACCATGGATTAAATTTTGGGGCGACTGGCTCTATCGCATAGACGTCCTTAAGGGTGCGCTTGCGCTCCCTCTTGGGGATGCTGGTAGCATATATTTTGTTCATCGTTTTGACCTAAGGGGGAAACTTCTTCTGTCCCCCTATGTTCGGTGGCCGGGGCTCCTCGTCATCGTCCTTGCTTTGCGATCCCTTCTCCTTGTTCTCGGCATTTAACTTGCTGGCCTATTTAAAAACCCAACAATCTTTGTTTGTATGATTGGCTGGTTTGTCTGAGGTGCCATGGATCTGGCACAGATGGTCGAGTATGCGGTCCAAGCTGGATGGTCCCAGGTTGTTTCTTTTATATGGCTTCTTCCGTTGACCGAACTTGGAGCCACTGAATCCGGTGTTGACTGTAGTGTCATCGGTGTTATCACCATTGCTTCGATGTTTGTGCCGGTTGCGTCGGAGCTTGCCGTTGTTGTTTCTCACCTCGGAGGTGCTCGCTTCGCTTGCCGTGTTTTTGCTACGGGCCATCCAACTATCCTCACCCGCACAAAAGCGGGTCATGAGTGCCGTGAGGGCTGCCATGGACTTCGGCTTTTCTTGGCCGAGGTGGCGGGCGAGCCATTTGTCGCGGATGCTGTGTTTAAAGGCCGCTAGGGCTTCGGCATCCGAACAATCGACGATCTGGTTCTTTTTAGTTAGGAATCTAGTCCAAAATTTCCTGGCTGACTCTCCGGGCTGTTGAACTATGTGGCTTAAGTCATCGACATCTGGTGGCCGGACATATGTACCTTGGATGTTGTCGCGGAAGGCATCTTCCAAATCCTCCCAGCTGCCAATAGAGTTTCTAGGTAGACTATTTATCCAGTGTCGAGCTGGCCCTTTGAGTTTTAACAGGAGGTATTTGATGGTGGGGAGGTCATCTCCGGGCCATATGGATATGGAGAAGAAAATCCTTGATCCACACCGCGGGATCAGTTGTTCCATCGTATCATTCAATATTCACGGGTTTAAAAGCTTCTGGGGATTCGTGCTCCATTACTTCATTAGTGAAGCAAAGAGGGTGTGCGGCGCCTCTATATCGGGACACATCGCGACGTAGCTCTGATGGAGTCCGTCTGCCGTTTTCGGCCCGGGCATGACTAGGCTTGTCACGTCCGAATAGATAGACGTCATCGCGTGTCGGGGCGCGTCCTCGCGATCCGTAGGTCGATCTGGTATGTCCTGCTCTACTGTCCAGGTCCTGCCGAAGGTCATCTGTATAAGCCCGAGCTGTTTTATCTCTACTTTTACGGTGAGGTGGGGCGGGCTGGTGTTCGGCTTGAGTTGCCACTTTATCCCGACCACATGGTGGTCAGTCAGCCGCATTGCGAGATGATGGTACGGGTTCCGGCACCTCATCATCGAACTGAGGTAGCAATTTGGGCTTCAGGTAACATTTGGCTGGGCGCTTGAGGCCGTATTCTTCGGCTGCTAGGACATTAGTCCATCTATCGTTGAGCAGATCTTGTTAAGCTTGGAGCTGCTGCTGCTTCTTTTTCTGGCTCCTTTGAAGTGGCTATTAGCCCGCGCTTAAAGCGCTCCTACTCGAGAGGTTCCTCAGGCACGATAAAATCCTCGTTGCCGAGGCTCACCTCATCCTCAGAGAGTGGACGATAATTATTGTCCTCCGGGTCGTCATGTATGGCATGTTCATCAGGGCTAACTTGCCCGTTTTCCCGTTCCTCCTGTTCGGAAGTTATCTCAACAGGGTCTTCATTATCTTCGGCATCATTCGGAGTATTGTTTTCTCCCGTGCCAGTATTGCTGTCTTTTCCATGATGTGACTTAGAGCGGCGCCACTGACGCCGGTGTTTTGGTTGTATCACAGGAGGTTCATCCTCAACTGGATCTTCTTTGTCATCGTCGTTAGTTCTTTTAGGTGTATCCACCTTGTAAACGTCACAAGAAGAGGTGGTCGTCCAGCGTCTGGTAAACGGCGGGTTTTGGCCCTGCTCCTCATCGGCATCGTCGTCCATATCGTCGACGTCTTCAGAGCCGTAATCGAGCATGTCGGTTAAATCTTCGACAGTGGCTATGAAGTGGGCGGTGGGTGGGAAGCGAAATTCCCTGTCATCATCCTCCAGTTTGAACCAGATATATTTTGGCTGCGAGCCCCCCACTAAGGATAGTGCTTTTAATGAGTTTAACACGTCGCCCAAAGGCGAGTGCCGAAAAATGTCCGCGGAGCTGAATTCGACGGTCGAAGACTTATCGAGCTTGACGCATGTGGATGCACATGGTTCGGAACCTATAGCCGGAAACGAGTCCGAGGCTCCGGTGACACAGATTCCACTCGACGTTGGGTCTGTGTGCGGCTCTGGCGCCGCTGGGACTGCGGCATCCGTGGCGGGGTTGAGCTTCCCGTCTTTGGATGGCGCGATCTGCTCCGGATCTAAGACCAGAGCAGTTACAGGTGCTATCTCCTGGGTATCGTCCGATGACAGATTTAAGTCATGTTCATCATGGTGACGGGGAGCGGCTGCCGTGGTCTTGAATCCGTCGAAGATAAAGTCTCCGCGGATATCCGCGACGTAGTTCAAGCTCCAGAATCTAACCTGCCGGCCAGGGGCGTAGCTATCGATCTGCTCCAGATGGCCAAGCGAGTTGGCCCGTAGTGCAAAGCCGCCGAACACAAAGATTTGTCCGGGGAGGAAGACTTCTCCTTGGACAGCATTGTTGTAGATGACTGAAGGGGCCATCAAACCTTTTGAGGACGGCACAGTGGAACTCTCAATGAAAGCACCAAGGTCGGTGTCAAAACCGGCGGATCTCGGGTAGGGGGTCCCGAACTGTGCGTCTAAGGTCGATGGTAACAGGAGACAGGGGACACAATGTTTACCCAGGTTCGGGCCCTCTCTATGGAGGTAATATCCTACTTCTTGCTTGATTGATCTTGATGAATATGAGTATTACAAGAGTTGATCTACCACGAGATCGTAATGTCTAAAACCCTAGAAGTCTAGCCTGTATGACTATGATTATGATTGTTGGCCTCTACGGACCTAACCCTCCGATTTATATAGACACCGGAGGGATCTAGGGTTACATAATATCAGATACAGAGAAAGGAATGTTCATATTTGGACGCCAAGGAGAGTCCCATCCGGACATGAGAGAGAATCTTCGGTCTTGTATCTTCACGGCCCACTAGTCCGGCCCATGTCCAACAGGACGGACGCCCGAGGACCCCTTAGTCCAGGACTCCCTCACCGGGAGAGGCCTGAAGGCGTGCACAAGTCTTGGCTAGGCGCCCATTGAGGATCTCCCGTGCGCGGATTGCCTCAATCTGTATTAATAGGGATCTGATTTCTCCCCTGAACACGATGGCCGAGTCCGCTACCATCTTTGCGAGGTGGCCTAGCGGTGCTGCCTCTAGAGCAGAGAACGAGCAAGTAGCGGGAGTAGCTGGGATGGACGGAGTACCTGGCTCAAGATTCCGGGCAGCGGCCTGAAGCTCTGCCCGCTCAGGGATAAGCAGAGTTGGGATGCCCTCTAGTCTGGCCACCTTGATCCGAGCACTGCGGCGAGAGGACGTCACCGGAGTTGAGGTCGATCTGCCCCGCCTGGAGTAGGCCGTAGTCCGAGGGGAGGTGGGGGCGGCCACATGAGTGGTCACCACCGCTGCCGACCCTCCGGAGGTGATGCACGTGGTGGACTAGGGCAAGACCGGTGGAGAAGCGATCCGGACTACGACAGAGGCCAGCGGAGTCGGGGTCATGTCGGTGCCTGGGGGGTCGGTCATCCCCAGGTCCGGCAAGACCAGCTCATCTAGTGGAGCCGAGAGGAGCAGGTCCGAGTCAACCCCGCCACCCCAGAGGTCGCAACCGCTGCGGGACGGAGCTAGGGGGGCTGGGGTCAAGTCGTCCTCGACGGAGAGAGCAGCATGGATGCCGGAGGGGAAACCGTCCGAGAAGCAGGGGGACGACGCCGGGAAGACCTGGAGGCTTGCGTCAGACACGTCACTGCCGTCGGCGGGCGACGGAGGGGCCGAGGAGTGGGTGCGGCCAGCCCCTGCGCCTCCCCTGGCTGACGAGGCGGCAGGCGGGTCATGGGGAGGTCTGTCCTTGCAGTCATCGTTGTCTTCGTCCTAGCCGGAGTTGCGGCCGTGGCGAGGGTCCCGGTCGCTGTGACGGCCCCCATGCCGCCACCGCCGGGACCACCCCCCAAGATGCTGTCGTTGGGGATGCGAGGGCGGCCAATGTGGTTGGGCGGCTCGGGGGAGATCCTGAGGTCGAAGCCCTAGTCATTGAAGAACACCTGGACCATGGCACGGAGCTTGGACGAGTCAAGGGATTTGACCATGACTCACATCTCCTCCTCCTTGCAGAGAGAGAGCTCGTCCACCACGACCACCTTGCTAAGGATGCGGGACATGTTTCGAATGACCCGCTCCGACCACGCTATGTCGGGGAGGCCGCGGATGAGGATCCATGCCATGTCCAGCACAACCACCGCCAAGGGGGCACATATAGGCACAAAGATGTCCACCACTAGCTTGTTGAGAGCCAGGGTGATCTCGCCGCTGCGGGTGCCGTAGCCGTGACTAACCGCGTCAGGGAACACCACCGAGAACTGGTTGCTGGCCAGCAGGGTGACCTGACAATCCCAGCTGCAGTGGTAGAGGTTGTTGAGCTCCACCTCGATCATCTCCGGAGAGGCCAATCCATCACCCAACATGGTGACAATTGCTAGGACCGAGAGGGAAGGTGGAAGTATGTCAGGCACCTCGATGTGGTAGTAGCCCAGGGGCGGTCCGGGCATAGGAACGCAGGATGCCCTGGATCCGAGCATAGGTAGCAACACTATGGGCGAGTACAGGCGACCTCAGATTGGCCGGCAAGGCCGTAGTTGAAGCACTTCATGAGGTCGTTGGACCGGTCCTCGGGACGCACCGCACCTAAGGTGGAGAGCGGCGGGCCGCGGGACAGTCCCGTGGCCGGCGCCAGGCCATTACCGCGGCCAAGGACCCGCTTCTTCTTCTTCTTTGCCCCATGCCCGCCCCGACCAGCCCCATTGGCATTGGGAGGGAAGTTCGGTTCGCCTCGGCGATGGGGGGCAGGGGGAGCGGGCTATTGTTGTTGTTGAAAACACGGAGGGGATCGGGAGCGGCCACTTTGGGTCGGGGAATGGCGGCGCTAGCTCCGCCAGTCCACGGAAGGGGCCGGAGAGTGGGACCACGAGCGTCCCCGGTGGTCAGAGCGGCCTGGAGAGCGGCGCGATGGGGAGCAGCGGTCGGAGTGCGGCGGGGACCCGAGGCCATCCCACACCGATAGTTGCTGGAGGAGGTCGTCCTCGTGGTGCACCACATCAAGAGAGGGGAACGCGGAGTCCCGGCGGTCGTCGGTGCGGTGCTTGGGGCAAGACCCTTCGTCGTCTCATTCGCATGGCATGGACCCAAGGGGAGGTGGCGCAGGGAGGGAACAAGGCACGGTAGCGGCGGGGTGGGAGGAGGGAATGAGGACTAGGGTCTCAGTCTCGCGTCCACGATTTGGGGCAGGAGGCCAAGGGAAGTGAGCCGGGGGCCAGATCGAACGATCTTAAGGGTGGGCCCGCCCACCAGCGGGCTCCCACAGAATGTGCTGGCCCGTGCGAGACATGGCCCACGGTCGTCCATCAGGCCCAAGCATCACACGACCCAACTAGGAGCGGCCCAGCCAGCAGGGCGGGGAGGCGATAGCGATGGTTTCCCCATCCACTGCCACCTCCGCCGTGGCCGGCGTCGGCGCCTGAGATGAAGCTGCAGCGAGCCAGGGGCGACACGATGAGAGGCTGGGTGAGAAGCGGAGGCCAGAGGAGCCAAACGCCATGATGAAAGGCCTAAAGGGGGAGTGGAGCAGGGGAACCGGGGGGCATGCCGGCGCGGCGGCCAGACAGCGAGGCAAGCCACCGGGCGTGCAGAGAACGGTGGAAGGAGTGGCGCGGCGCCACGAGACTTAGGCACATCCTTGGTTGGACCGCCCCGCGACACCCCACGCCGGAGTGCGGTGACGGCGAGCAGTCCGAGAGTCCAAGGAGGCCGTTTGGCTCGGCGTCGACGGGGGAGCTGTCGCGGCGCGCCGGCACGACCGCGAGAGAGTGCCTGGGATACCACGCCGAGGCGGCAGCCCGCTCTCCGTGTTGGTCACAGACAGATGAGCCGGGGGCTCCCGGCGCACGACCGTCCGACCGGCAACCACGTCGTCAGCCTCCGCGACGTCAGCCCATCGCAGCTCCGAGGCCGGCGCAGGGGTCGGAGGGAGAGGAGGGGCGGCAGGCCGACCTTTCAAGGGGGGGCGCGGGGGGGGGGGGGGCTCCGTCGCCAAGGATGCCGGCGATAGGGGTGCAGGTGGCGCATCACCCTCCGGGGCGCAGGAGCTGCAAGTGGAGTCCATCCCTCCTTGCTGTTTTTTCCGAAATGACTATTTCTGCTCGTTCATCATGTCATCTTGTTGAAGGCGTTACTCCATTCTTTATGGACTTAATACTCTAGATGCATACTGGATAGTGGTCGATGTGTGGAATAATAGTAGTAGATGTAGGAAGGAGTTGGCCGAAATATCTCGGACATGATGCCTATATACATGATCATTACCTTGGATATCGTCATAACTATGCGCTTTTCTATCAATTTCCCAACAGTTATTTGTTTACCCACCGTATGCTTTTTGTTCGAGAGAGAAGCCTCTAGTGAAAACTATGGCCCCGGGTCTATCTTTATCTTAAATTAAAATCCAAAAATGCATTGCTGCAATTTATTTACCATTTTTTTGTGTTTTTGTTTATCTATCTATCACTACGAGATTTGATCCTTGCAATTAACCGCCAAGGGATTGACAAACCCCTTGTTTGTGTTGGGTACAAATATTTTTTATTTTGCATGTAGGTGTGCTATTCACGAGGTCTTGTGTGGTTCTCCTACTATATTGATAACCTTGGTTCTTAATTGAGGAAAATACTTATCTCCACTATCCTGCATCGTTCTCTCCTCTTCGGGGAAATCCCAACGCATCTCACAAGTAGCAGGAAGAATTTCTAGTGCCCTTGCCGGGGAGACATCACCAAAATCTATAAAGTACCATCATATAAACTTTCATCTCCTTGCATTTACTTTCACTTGCCATTTGCCTTTAGTTTTCATCTCCTCACTTTTAAAATGTTTTTACAAAAACACACAAATATTTCCTTTTGCTTGTTTGCTCGTTTGCGTACTTGAAGTTGCTATCATGTCTGAATTTGAAAAATTATTATTGAAAGTACTAGTGAAGATAGCACTAGTGAAACTCTTGAAAAATTTGAATATTGTGTTCTCGATCATGATCCTCCGAAAACTAAAGCTCCCACCAATCTTAGAACTAAAATCTATCATGTGCGTAGCGGTAATATTATTGGGAATAATATTATTCAGGAATTATTTGATTGCACGGGAGTCATACCATAATTAGAGGACCAATTCTTGATAAAACTAATAGCTATGTGGATGCTATTGCTATGCTTGTGGTTAAGTTAGAGAGATTTTTTTTGCATATTCATCCGACACTACAAAAGATATTTTACGAACTTCCCAACATCCATGATCCTAAAATTAAAAATAATTCTACTATTATCCTTATGGGAGAATTTGACTATATAATCGGATAAGCTAGAGAAATCTTTGCTTACTATTGGGAAAAAGAATTAGCATCCCCCAATAGAAGAAATTCTACATGATAAAGACAATATACGTGGTTTGGAATCCAGAGATTATTTTGCATAGAGTGAAAATCTTAGGAGGAGGGTTCCATATGCTGAAGTTATTAAAACTTCGTACCACGATACTTGTGATAAATTGGAGTGAATTACTAAGGGAATTGATGAAGGATTTAGTAGTGAGTTGTTTGAGTACATGGTGAGTGAACCTATTGATGATTTAATACATGTTTTATATGAAGATGTTTATGGTGATGATTCGAAATTTGAAGTAATGAATGTTAAAATTATCGAACAAAGTTCTTTCAATAGTTTAACCTCTCCTACTAGGAAAGAAGAGTATGAGAATAGAGGTTTATTAAGTTCTTTTAGAAGATTTGATTAAAAAGGACTTGGGAATGAAGGATGGCAATACTTGAAACTATGCATTAGGCCTAGCTATTGGCGTAAAACAATGACGCTTGTTGGGAGGCAACCCAATAGTTATCTTAGTTTTTCTTGTTTCATTTCTGTTTTTTTTTGTGTCCACAGAAATATGCTACTATTATGGTTGTGTTAGTGTTGGTGCCAAGTAAAGGCTTTGGGATGATTTGGTTGATAGTTGCTTTGATTATGTGAGAAAACATAAACTTTTACATGCAGTAGCAGAATTGTTTAGATTCACTCGAACGTGACAAATTTCTAAATTTTGTACGCATGATTTATATAAAATTTTCCCACGTTGTCCTAATTATTCAGAATTATTAGAGTTACAAAAGTATGGACATTGTTTAGATCATTATAGTCTGTTCTGTTTTTGACAGATTCTGTTTTTGTTACATTGGTTGCTTGTTTTAATGAATCTATGGATTGTATCGTGGGGTGGGGGTATAAGTCATCGTGCAATTAGAATAAAGTAGGTATTATCCAATAATAAAATATGAATGGTTTACAATAGTACCTAAACTGATGATTTGCTGAGTATTGTGTGCCAAAGTTTTCAAGTTTTGAGTGAGAGCGCGACGGATGAAGGAATTGAGAGTGGCAAGAGCCTAAGCTTGGGGATGCCCGAGGCACCCCAAGGTAATATTCAAGATCACCCAAGATTCTAAGCTTGGGTATGCCCGGATGGCATCCCATCCTTCTTCTACCAACCATCGGAAAATTACTTGGAGTTATATTTTATTCATCACATGATACGAGTTCTTCTTGGAGCATCGTGTATTATATGAGTCTTTGCTTTATTTTCTTTTTAGTTTGCCAGAATCATCTTTGTTGGAGACATCTTTTGAGAGGGACACACATTATTCTTGATTTGTTAGAATATTCTTTGTGCTTCACTTATATCTTTTGAGCTAGGCAGTTGCTCTAGTACTTTACTTATATCTTTTAGAGCATGGCGATGGTTATATTTTAAAGAAATAGTTAGTAATGGCAATATGCACAAGTTATGAATTTGGTCCTAATATAATAGGCATTTAAGAGGGATATAATAAACACTTTCATGCAGATCACTGAATATGATAATTTTGATTCCTTGCAATAGTTTTGCGATATAAAGATGGTAATATGTGAGAGGTACTAGTGAATGATTGTGGTTTAGTAAGAATATTGGTGTTAAGGTTTGTGATTCCTGAAGCCTGCATGTATAGTCTCTCTTTATGCTAAGAAGTTGAAGCACGATTTATTATTAAGTGTCTTCCTTTGCATGAAGGTCAAGGGCGCGCAATGGTTAACTCCTACCAATCTCCCCCTAGAAGCATGCATAGTAGTACTTTGCTTCAAGGGCTAATAAACTTTTGCAATAAGTACGAGTTCTTTATGACTAATGTGAGTCCATGCATTATACGCACTCTCACCTTTCTGCCATTTGTTGGCCTCTCCGGTACCGTGCATTGCCCTTTCTCACCTCGAGATGTGATGCAAATTTCGCTGGTGCATCCAAACCCCATGATATGATATGCTCTAGCACACATAAGCCTCCTTATATCTTCCTCAAAACAGCCACCATACCTACCTATTATGTCATTTCCATAGCCATTCCGAGATATATTGCCATGCAACTTCCATAGTTCCGTTATTATGGCACACATCGTCATTGTGATATTGCTTTGCATGATCATATAGTTGTCATAGTATTTGTGGCTCAGCCACCGTTCATCATTTCTTATACATGTTATGCTAGATCATTGCACATCCTAGTATAGAGAATCTCCTATGTAGGCACTTTCATATAACTAGTGGGGATTTTTCATTATAGAACTAGGCTTGTATATTCCAATGATGGGCTTCCTCAAATGCCCGAGGTCTTCATGAGCAAGCAAGTTGGATGCAAACTAATAGCTCTTAGTGCATCCGTTGCAAGGCAATCCCTAATCCTTTCATTACCATCAATTTATGGGCATCTCCATAACCCGTTTATTAGCCTTGTCAATTTGACACTTTCTCCTTTTTGTCTTCTCCATATCAATCTCTACCACCGTACTCTATTCCACCCACAGTGCTATATCCATGGTTTGCGCTCATGTATTGCGCGAGGGTTGAAAAAGTTGGAGCGTGTTAAAAAATATGAACCAATTCCTTGGCTAACACTGGGGTAGTGCATGATTTATACTTTGTGTTGAGAAGATGGAGAATGAAAAGGCTATATGATTTTGTAGGGATAACATTCTTTATCACTGATATTTTGAAATACATGATTCTTTGTTGGTATACCTGAGTATTGATGTTTTTATATCAAAGTTCAGACTATTGCTTTGAATCACTCGGATCTAAATATTCATGCCATAATAGAAAGATTACATGGTGAACATGTTAGGTACATTCCACATCAAAAATTATGTTTTTATCATTTACCTACTCGTGGCGAGCAGGAATTAAGCTTGGGATTGCCTGATACGTCTCCAACATATCTATAATTTTTGAAAGTTCCATGTGTTAGGACCAAGAGTATATCGACCAGAGTGGGGGGTGAATGGGAAATTCAAAATTTCTTTCGAAAGCTTTGAAACTTAATCCAAACACAACAGCGGAATAGAATATTGAGAGAAATGCACTGAATCAGTTTTCTTCGTCAGAGGCATATTCATCGATGAAGGCATTTACAACAGAACGAGTATGATGGATAATAGGTTTAACTATAATGAGGGTTATGCAACAAGCAAATAGGTGTAACAAAATGAGGCATAACATAGCTGAATCTAAGAGAAATGCAGCTGAAAGGTTACACAAGTAATACAAAGATACCGATAGGCAACAAAGGAATATAGACATGGGTAATGATAGAAATAAACTCAGTATACAGAATGAGGGACACAAAACAAGATAAAAGATCAGATCATCTATCAACATGGAGCATGAATGATAATACTCAATGAAATGCAGTAGAAAAGATATAACCAGTGGTGCTTAATGGCGAAAAGAAGTTTGGTAGACCAGTTCACCCTTCTGCCAAAGGGCTACGTCTGGTTACTGGGGCTGTGACTTAACATGGAAGACAAACTCTCTTCACCCTATTCTCCTTCAATGCAGAGCTGATCAGAATCTGGTTGATTTCACTCATGGTAGATCCTTGTCGGCGATCTCCAAACCTTCGGTCGACCTTCGCGAACCACAATCACTCTTGGTTGCTGAAGATCAGGCTTGGTGAGGACAACAACTTTTCAACACTCGAAGCCAAACCTATATGTCTAGAGAGTGCGCAGCTCTCAAGAGTAACAGGTACAAGAAATCTCACTCAGAACTATGTGATGCTAAACCACTGTCTCAGTTTGGACTCTCTGTTTTCTCTCGGTGGATCTTAAAATCAAATCACTCGGAGAGGGGTTGCTCAAATCAATCTTTTCAGAAATCTCAAGCAGAGTAGCCAATGGATAACATTGGAGTGTGGTGGCTATTTATAGCCGCAACCTTCCCAGATGGGAAATGACCAAGTTGGACATCGGCCTTAGCCAATGGCCAAACTACATGATTCCAACGGTCGAATTTGAGCACAATGGTAACATTCCTTGCAGAGCAAGAAATGCTAACTCCTCGATCCGAGTCAAATCTCTTGCGGCGAAGAAGATCTCAGTCTCTTGCTGACAAGTATTTGCTCGAAGCACAAAGAGATTTCTCTCACAGCTCTCATACGTTGTGGCTAAGCATCACAACTGACCTAAGCATCGAGAACCTATACCCCTCTTAATAGTACGGAGGTCCTATGACTCGAAGGACTGAAACAAGAAAAATGAAATGAATGTTAAGTCCTCATTTAGTCTTCAACTTCAATCGCTATAGTCAATTTCTTCGGACGACAGTATGGAAACAAAAGCTTCGCTTCAGCAGTAAACTTCGAGGGGTCGATTTATTCACATTACTTTTCTTGACTCTATCACTTCAACATATATAGCTCGTTCTTCTCTGCAGCGCAAATATGCTTCGGTGAAGTTCCTCGAACTTAGCACTGGAGACAACATTCTCTTCGGTTGTGTATGGACTTTTCTCTCTGTGTGCACTAGTAAACAAAGTAGTCCATACCTGTTTCAATCAACAATCTACAAAACATAAGGTAGGCAGATATTGCACCAACAACATGCTATTATAGTATCAATCTTGGATGCTATATATGCAATTATATGCAATATTATGTCATTTTTTGGGACTAACCTATTAACTTAGTGCCAAATGCCAGTTGTTGTGTTTTTGCCTGTTCCCGGTTTTCCAGCAAATCTGTACCAAACGAAGTCCAAATGCCATGATACTTTTTGAAGATTTTTTTGGACGTAAGAGGCACTAGAAGCTTTGTGGGTGGTAGAAGGCGAAGGAGTAGGCCACAAGGCATGTGGGCATGCCCTGGGGGTAGACAAACCCATGTACCTTGTGGGCCCCTCGTTCCTCTGTTTGACCTAATTCCAACTCTATAAATTCTCTAAAATTGGGAAACCAACAGAGAGGCACCCAAAACACGTTTTTCGCTGCTGCAAGCTTCTGTTCTCGCGAGATCCCATCTGGAGGCCTTTTTCGGTACTCTGCGGGAGGGGGAATCGATCACGGAGGGCCTCTACATCAATGTTGCTGCCCTTCTGATGATGTGTGATCAGTTCATAGACCTACGGGTCCATAGCTAGTAGCTAGATGGCTTCTACTCTCTCTTTGATCTTCAATACAATGTTCTCCTCGATGTTCTTGGAGATCTATTCTATGTGTTCTTCTTTAGCGGTGTGTTTGTTGGGATCTGTTAAATTGTGGGTTTATGAGATTGTCTATGAATATTATTTGAGTCTTCCCTGAACTCTTTTATGCATGATTTTTATAGCTTTGTATTTCTCTTTGATCTATGTGTTTGGTTTGGCCAACTAGATTGATTTATCTTACAGTGGGAGATGTTCTTTGTAATGTGTTCAATCTTGTGGTGCTCTATATCCCAGTGATAGAAATGGACAAGAAACGTATTTGTATTGTTGCCATTAAGGATAAAATGATGGGGTTTATTCATATTGATAGGATTTTCTTTGTCTACATCATGTAATCTTGCTCAAGGCGTTACTCCGTTCTTTATGAACTTAATACTCTAGATGCAGGCTGGATGGCAGTCGATGTGTGGTGTAATAGTAGTAGCCGTAGGCAGGAGTCGGTATACTTGCCTGGGACATGATGTCTATATAAATGATCATTGCCTTGGATATCGTCATAACTATGCGCTTTTCTGTCAATTGGCCAACAGTAATTTGTATACCCACCGTATGCTTTTAGTTCGAGAGAGAAGCCACTTGGAAAACTATGTCCCACATGTCGGTGTTCTGGGAACGGGGGTACCCAGACTTGCCTGCCTACGGCCCAGGGCGTGGCTACGTTGACGGCCTGGTATGGACCAGCTTCAGCATCGACAACTCAAGACCCTTGCGAGGGGCCAAGCCTCACGAGGCGGACGACACCAAGACCACCACAAGGAGCGGCCTCCTCATGCTGGCCCCCGAGGAGCAGAGATCTCTATGCAAGGCTCACCTCGCGAGATCCAGATGATGTGAGCCATGACGACCAAGGCCAGACGAGCGCTAGTGGGTGCAGTGTACCCGTTTCTTCTTTCGTGCTAAGGAGGCAAACGCAGGCGCAGAGTCCCGATGAATCAGGCAAAGGTTTCCTTTCCGGTGCAAGAAGACCAAGACCGCTAGGACGGCAGGACGGAGGTCATCGCCAAGCCCACCACGCCATCACGACCAGAGGCTTTTGCAGGTGAATACTACTTTTGTCAGGATAGCATGTACTAGCTGTCCCCCTTTGAATTTTGACCATTGTGGGATCCCTTCCCGCCTACATTTGGGAAGAGGACTAAGGCCTCTATAAATAGGACTTAGCCACCACCATACGGGGGGGGGGATGATTCAGATCATCCTCACATCCACCAGCTCATCGAGCACAAGAACACCTCTCCTCCTGAGGTATTTCTCCCACTGTACTAGTTCATCCTCAGCCCCTCGAGGCCAATCCACCACAAAGCAAGAGTAGGGTATTACACCGCAAGGTGGCCCGAACCTGGGTAAACTGTTGTGTCTCTTTTCCATTCAGTTCGTCGAGCTAGGTCGTGAGATTAGCGAGTAGGCAGACTGGGGAGGACAAGTTATTCGCACGCACCCCAGAGTTCGAACCTCTCAAGGGTCTGCGAAACCAGAAATCCGACATTTGGTACACCAGGTAGGGGTGCGTTAGAGCTTCTCTTCCGCCAGTCGACTCGCCACCGCTCCATCGTTCTCCATGGCTGACGCCCATAAAGCCCGTGCTGAGCACCAAGCCGCCCTCACTGCTCGCGTCGCCTAGACGACGTCTGCTGGCGGGCCTCCCCGTCGTTCTCCATCGCCAGCCGCCAACGCCGTCACCGGCCCAACGGGACATGAGCAGCAAGCTTCATCGTTGCACCCCTCTATGCGGTGTGATGGGCGCACCGACTCTGGCTGGTTCATCGTCTCATGCTCGTCGCGAGCCAGCGAACACGCAGGCTACGTTGCTCATGGCGCGCGAGGTCCTCTGCTATCGCCCCGTCGACGACATCAATGAAGATTGGCTAGACCGCATTGTCGAGCTTGTCAGCGCCGCTGGGGGCTCTCCAGCACCGTCTCCCTCGCTGCCTCGCCCATAGCCTGCTGTGGGTGACGTAGCCCATGGAGTACCTCCTCCACCTGCTAGTCAACACGTCGCCCTCGGTCAAAGGCGCGAGGCCCCGCGGCGCGACCCGCCCCGCAGGACACCCGCGTGTGACGAAGGAAGCTGCCATGAGGTCCAGCGGTCGCAAGAAGATGCTCGTGCACTCCCAGCACCGCCATGTCAAGACCGCTCGCCGCCTGCGGCGGTGGTGCGCAAGGGCCAAGATCAGGCTCCACCTCCATGATGGGCTCCCGTGGCCACAGCTGGTTGCCGTGCCTTCACTCCGGAGCTCGGCAGCATCGTCTGGCTAGGGAAGTTCAAGCCCGAACTGCCTCCACGCTACGACGGCACACCGACCCTGCTGAGTTCCTACAGCTCTACGAGCTGAGTATTGAGGCGGCCAACGGCGACGAGAAGGTCATGGCGAACTGGTTTCCCATGGCCCTCAAGGATGGTGCGCGCTCGTGGATCCTAAACCTGCCCGTGGGATCGATCTCCTCCTGGGACGAGATGCGAGAGCGTTTCGTCGCCAACTTCCAGGGCACGCGCGACCGGTCGCCAGCTGCGGGTAACCTGCGGCACATCAAGCAGCAGCCATGGGAGACCTTGCAGAAGTACATCCAGCGCTTCAACAACATTCGCCTCAAGATCCCCAAGGTTTCGGATGAAGGCATCATCTCAGCCTTCTCTGACGGCGTCCGCGACGTCAAGATGAAGGAGGAGCTCGCCATACCCGAAGACCTGTGCATGGCTCTGGAGAGGTTCAACATGGCAACCAAGTGTGCAAGAGCTGAGGAGGGCCGTCTCTCCCTCCTGGAGCTCCCGGGGACTGGCCCAGAAGATAAGAAGGCCAAGGCCAAGGACGTGAAGCGCAAGGGATCGGCCGTGCTCGCGGCTGAACCAAAGATGAAGCACGGCTGCGACCACCCGGAGTCATCCAAGGGCAGCTGCCCGTTCTGCATCTTCCACAACGTGCACAGCCACAACACTAGTGACTGTCAAGAGCTCAAGGCCATCCACGACGGCGCCTTGGTCATCACCCCGAGCGCAACGATCGAGGCTACGACCATGGAGGAGGCCAAAGTGGAGGACGCTCGGACGACCGCGGCCCTACCAGGAATGGCGCGATCAGCCTCGTGAGGATTGCTGGCAGGGCCAGACTCGCAAGGGCACCTGGAGGGACCAGCCTCGTGAGGACCGTCCTCGGGCAAACACTGGCCACCCTCCGCTGCCACCACCACCAAGAAGGAACGACGACCATCACGAGGACGAGGGGGCTGGGGCCTTCCAGGAGCCTCGTGCCATCGCCTACATCCTGGGCAACGCCCAGGCCCCGACCTCTCATCGCATCTTTAAGAAGTTCGCCCATGAGGTGAACGCAGCCCTCCCCAGGCTCAAGGTCACGCGTTCGCTCAGGTGGTCCAAGTGCACCATCACCTTCAGCTCGTGTGACCAGCTCAAGTGTGCGGTTGTTGGCATCCTGGGAATGGGAGTCCCCAGACTTGCCTGCCTGCGGCCCACGACGTGGCTATGCGAGCAGGCCAGTACGGCCCATCTTCATCGACAAGGCATTCAAGACCCTCGCGAGGGGCCAAGCCTCGCGGGGTGGACGATGCAAGACCTCCTCAGGAGCGGCCTCACCAGGCAGGCTCACGAGGAGCAGAGATATCAAGGCGGGGTAAACCTCGCGAGTCTCTCGTGACATGAGCCATGACGATCGACACCAGGCGGGCGCCAGCGCGTGCAGCGTCCTTGTTTCCTCTTTGGTGCAAAGGAGGCAGGCGCAGGCGCGGAGTACCGAGGCATCAAGCAAAGGTTTCCATATTGTTGCAACGAGACCAAGACCAGCAGGACGGCAAGATGGGGGTCACCATGGAGCCCAAGACGACGTCACTGCCAGAGTCTTTTGCAGGCGAAGAGCACTTTTGTCAGGATAGCTTGTACTAGCTGTCCCCTTTCAAATTTCCCGCCGTTGTTGGCTCCCTTCCCGCTCAATATTTGGGGAGAGGACCAGGGCCTATATAAGTAGAGCTAGCCATCACTGTAGGGAACAACTCATTCACTGGCACCTCACTCACACAAGTTCGTTGAGCACAAGAACACCTCAACCTCAAGAGGCTGTTCTTCCCCTTGTACTATTCATCATCAGCCCAAGAGACAATCCACCACCACCACACTGGAGTAGGGTATTACACCACAACGGTGGCCTAAACCAGTATAAACCTCGTGTCTTTCTGTGTTTTGAGTTCGTAGAGTTCGTCCGCGAGATCTTAGTGAGCTAGGGTGTAGATCGGTAGGAGGGAAAGAACTTCGTGCGCACCCGAGAGTTAGAACCTTAAGGGTTTTGCCGGAACCCCAGATCCAACATTTTGCGCGCCAGATAGGGGTGCGTCGAAGCTTCCCTTCCGTCGATCGGTGCTCCGTTGCTCCGTCGTCTCCATGGTAGACGCTCGCCATGCTCGTGCTAAGCGCCGGGCTGCACTCACCGCCCGTGTTGCTCAGACGGCTCCTGTCGGCGGGCCACCTCGTCGTTCTCCGTCTCCCGCCGCCAACGCCGCCACCGTCCCGGCAGGGAACGAGAAGCAAGCGTCCTTGCTGCACCCATCGGTGCAGCAGGACGGCCGCATCGCCACTCCATCGCTGACCCCAGCCGGTTCCTCGTCTGTGGGGACCCTGATTCATAAGTCGTGATCATCGAATGCACGTGTACAGTGATCCCAGAGATCAATGCTCACTCAACACACATAAGCTGGATAACAAGAGTCTTACATCCATACATACCGTATTACACAGGTAGGACCATTATGGTCAAGTCTTGAGTATATCATTGCAGCGGAAATCCTCGTCGACAATTTGGACCCATGCCATCTGCCTTAACCCTACAGGCACTCTGACTGGGAAGCGTCCTAGCTCGCATATTCATCACCGAAGTGTTCTTCATCACATCATGTTCTTTCATGCCTGGCCAATAAAATAACCAGTGGCAAGCCAATGAGTACTTTGAATGTACTCGCAAGCAACCCAAGAGTGATAACAGAATAATTATGCAAGGCTCTACTGCTAATTTGGCATTTTTGCAGAAAGCTAGTTTTTCTCATACAAGTATGATCATCATTTGTCAAGGACATGAATGCGTCTGCAACAAGTATCAATAGGTTACAAACATCAACATCGAGAAAGAGTTATGAACAACTCATTATCAATCTCATTGTGACTTCCTCACGAATCATATCAACAAGATTACCAAACCGTGTTGTTTGTCAGAAACATATGGACATAGTCTAAGCAGTACCACCCAACTGTCCTTGACCATAGACACGGCTATTCGAATAGTTTTACACTCTGCAAAGATTGCACACTTTACCCACAAGATCTGGGGAACTTCCATGTCATCCACGACCCGCGGTACCTCAAGTACCCGGGGTAAGCACCTGATCACTATCTTTCCCTAGATAACACTAACATAGAGTACACTCGATTGGTAGTAACCCCCGTGCCCAACATTTCACATCTTAAAATTGTGGAGCCTCGCTCCCATATTCATCACATACCACAAGCACGGGGTACCAATGGTGTGTCCGGTGCCCTGTGAAAACAGTCATGTCCGCCTTACCTAGCACGACCACGTCCCGAGAGAGCGCAACAACGACTCTCTCGTCACTAGTAATGCGGGCTCCAAGCTAGTATCGGCCTAGGTAATCAATAATGCCCTTTCCCATATAAGGTTAGAGTGGTTGCGCATGTAAGGTTGGGACATTCGACAAATCTTAAATCTAATCTGTCTCTCTAAACAACACTTTTATGAAGCCTCGGTACACTACTTCTCCACCAAGTAGTGACCTAGTTCATCATCAGCTCTGGGGCTGTTTGGAAGTATGTCAAACCACACTTGTTTCTTTCCATGCATAACCCTGACCCACTTTGCGTAGCCATCTACTATAGCATATTTCTACAACCCACCAACAAAACTCTAAGAAAGGGTAGAGTCATGAACAATGCAAGTATCAATGGAGTATGCAACGGAGGCAAGCCTAGCAAGGTTGCCACTCAAGGTATATCATGCACTCAGTGAAGCAACGAAAATGCTATTATGATGTAAAATGGTTCATCATGGTCAAAGGGTTGCTTGCCTGGTTCATCAGAGTCTTCAAGTCTTCTGGTGCTTCTCCAAGTACTCCGTCTACTTCGGCAACTAACGTAGGAAACAATCACAATAAGCAACTCAACAAGGCAAAAATAAAAGTGCTTTAAAAAGTGAGTTGGACTTTTCTAGGATACCTTTGGTCATATGAGGAATGACCAAGGTGGTTTCACTGGGATTTGGTCAATGGATATCTCTGAACATTTCAATATGATGGAATCAAGGGAGTAATGGATTTGCAAGAAGTGTACAGGAAAATTATTTTGAAAAATGATCAAAGGCACCCATTTAACAAGGAATGATTTTAGAAGCATTTAGGAGTTGGTTTTACTGGATTTGGAGTTCAAATCATTTTCCTATGAATTTGCAAAGTTGGCAATATATCGAGAAATGGACCAATACTACAGGTCGCATGTAAACTATTGGGAAAATGTTCAGAAACTAAGCTTTGAACTTATAAGTATCTAGGAATTAGAATCATTGCATTCGGATAAAGAATGGGCCCACTGTGATTTTCTGAAGTTCAGCATAGAAATAAGAAAATAGGATTTATTAAATATGTGTGAAGGAACGTGTTCTGGAAAAATGTGCAAATAGCACCATGTGATAGGGCATGATTGTAGTAACTACTAGAAATTTGAATCATCAAGTTTGGAGTTAACTTGAATTTTTTATGGATTCTGGAAATTTACTGAAAAAGAAAAAGGGAGAGAAAAAGATTTAGGTTATACCTAAAGCGCGTGCTGAGCGCAATATAGCACCGGTGCACACTGGGCCGGCCCAGTGGCTCGGGCGCGCTGGCTGCCTACGCCGAAGGCGTATTAAGCGTAGGCGTCTTCGCTGCGGGGAGGCCGGAATCCGCTTGTGCGTTTCCACTTGAACGCCGGGGCCCACTGGCTGGCTCGCTGACATGTGGGGGCCCCCGCAGGTTCCTCCTCCCGCTCCCGCGACAGACGAGAGGGGACGCTTTGGCCGCGCGAGGCCGACGCTCGCCCCTGGCAGCACAGTCCACCTCCGGCAAAGCTACGGCCACCAGAGGGGCCACTGAAGGGCGGAGCATAGGGGGAGCTCATCAGGGTCGGCCGGAGATGGCTGGGGCGCGCCCGTCACTGGCCTCGGTGGACGGCTACTCGGGCGGTGATGGGCAGGGGGGCACGGTGCCTCGGCGGACTGGGAGATGGGGGGAATGGGTCGCCGGGATTTGGCGGTTCTTTTGGAGGGGAGAGGAGGTGGGGAGGACCTCGTCCTTGCCCGAATCGGAGCGGAGGCCAGCGGCGGCATTTCGGCCATGGGGGGTGCTGCAGGGCACGAGAGGGAGGGGGAGGTTGTCCAGGAGGTGCACGGGTAAGAGAGGGGTCCAACCGAGGCGAGAGAGAGCTCGGGGGATGGATTATATGGAGGAGGCGCCAGTGTTCCGAGGGCAGCGTCCACGGACGGGCTCGGTGAGCTCTGCGGAGGGGGGGAGAGAGGTCCAGGAGGGGCCCGACATCTTGCCGTGTCTCGGACGCCGAGGCGACCTCGGGGGACGCCATCCCGCCGCATAAGGCTGTCTTATGCCCTTGGCATGGGTGAGCTACATTGTGGAAGAGCACTATAGCGTGCTCGAGCACGAGCTCTGCACGCCATGGCATAAAATATATGCCATAGGCGTGTCCACTTTTGTCTAGGAGCACTAGGGGAGTGTAAACAAAGGGGAGGTGGCCTTGGATGCCCTGGTGAACCACTAAGAGAGGAGTGGTGTTGAGAGAGAGATGGAGATGGGCTGTCCAGAGGGGTAAATGAGGTGGTTTCATGCCTCAATCTTGACCTGAGATGCAGCCATAGTTACTGGAGGTAGAAGAGGGTCAGGAGCAGCTGTGGTACAAAGTTGAGCCCATGGAGATTAGTGGAAGAGGTCAAAAATGGAATTTTGGTAAAGTGACAGAAGGTGTTTGATGTTTGTTTGGGTAAGCAAACGAACTCCATTTGGCATGAGACTCCACAGGGTGAAATGGAACATATAATTAAGGTGTTCCACCAAATTTGAGCTCATTTGGTCAAATTGGCCAGTGTAACTTTGGTAAACCCTAGAAATCAACAGAAATGGCTTTTCCAAGATTTAGTCATGCAAATCTATTCTCCTTGATGCACCACTTGGTGTAGTGTCATCATTTGAGGATTTGAACATGTCCAGAAAAATTCAGATCAAAAGGACACACTTGGCAATGTAGAGTTGTTCAAATCTGAATCTAGACAGAGATGGTTTTGGGGCACTTTGGTGAACCAAAATAGTTTGTATTGAGTTGAAACTTTGCAATCTCATCATATTATGCATATGTGACTTGCTAGAATTTTCCTGGATTTATTGGAAAATATTTCTTGTAGAAATGTTTCAAATACTTGAAATGGACAGAAATGGTTTAGGAGGGTTTTGTCCAATATTTTGAACATGACCATGTGTTGAGACTCTTATATATGGAAAATATATGTCCACTGAGTTTCCCTATTTTTTTCAAATATTTTTGAAACAATAAATAGTTTTTCCCTATTAAAGACCATTTCTGACCTTAAGAAAAAGCTTTTAAATAAAATAGGAAAATAACTTTAAAAATTATATTTTTGTGGTTTAAGGGAGTGCTATATCAAATAGGATCCATATATACCTTTTGAAATATTTTTAACACCCAAAATCAAGTACTTGCAGTGCAAACCTCAATTCAGGAGTTTTTGGAAAACTAATTTTAGAAAATACTTTTTGGCCAAATTATTTTTGTAAGAAAATACTATATTTCCCTATACACATGGCATGATCATTGGGCATAAGCTTGGGGAAAGGAGATGAGGTATAGAAGGTGGAGTTGTGTTGACTTTAAAGAGCACTTGAAAAACACACAGAGAAAACCAACTCCAAATAAAAGCCAAATAATGCAAAAGTTTTTTTGTCAAACCACACTTTATCATGATTTATTAGCTTAAGTGTTGTGGCATGAAAAATCAGGTGGATGCACATCGTCCCATGCACATCGCGCTCCCATGGACGCGCGGGCCGCGCTCCTCATGGCGAACAAGCTCCTACGCTACCGCCCGGTCGACGACCTCTACGAGGACTGGCTCGACCGCGTCGCTAAGCTCGTCCGCGCCGCAGGGGGCGCCCCGGCGCCGTCCCTTTCTATTCCTCACCCTCCACCGGCCATGGGCGACGTGGCTCATGGAGCGCCTCCACCACTGATACGTCTCCAATGTATCTATAATGTTTGATTGTTCCATGCTATTATATTATCTGTTTTGGATGTTTATGGGCTTTATTAAACAACTTTATATTATTTTTGGGACTAACCTATTGACCCAGAGCCCAGTGCCAGTTTCTGTTTTTTCCCTTGTTTCAATGTTTCGTAGAAAAGGAATATCAAACGGAGTCCAAACGGAATGAAACCTTTGGTAGAGTTATTTTTGGAACGGAAGCAATCCAGAAGACTTGGGGTGTATGTAAGGGAAGCAACGAGGAAGGCACGAGGCAGGAGGGCGCGCCCACCCCCCTGGGCGCGCCGTCCACCCTCGTGGCCCCTCCTGGCTCCCCTGATGTATTTCTTCCTCCTATATATACCAATATACCCTAAAACCATCGGGGGATAGAATAGATCTGGAGTTCCGCCGCCGCAAGCCTCTGTAGCCACCAAAACCCAATCGGGACCCTGTTCTGGCACCCTGCAGGAGGGGGAAACCCTCACCGGTGGCCATCTTCATAATCTCGGCGCTCTCCATGACGAGGAGGGAGTAGTTCACCCTTGGGGCTGAGGGTATGTACCAGTAGTTGATCTCTCTCTCTCTCTCTCTCTCTCTCTCTCTCTCTCTCGTGTTCTTGAGGTGATACGATCTTGATGTATCGCGAGCTTTGCTATTATAGTTGGATCTTATGATGCTTCTCCCCCTCTACTCTCTTGTATTGGATTGAGTTTTCTCTTTGAAGTTATCTTATCGAATTGAGTCTTTAATGATTTGAGAACACTTGATGTATGTCTTGCGTGGGATACCCGTGGTGACAATGGGGTATTCTATTGATCCACTTGATGTATGTTTTCATGGTCAACTTGCGGGTTCCGCCCATGAACCTATGCATAGGTTTTGGCACACGTTTTCGTCTTGACTCTCCGGTAGAAACTTTGGGGCACTCTTTGATGTACTTTGTGTTGGTTTGAATAGATGAATCTGAGATCGTGTGATGCATATCGTATAATCATACCCACGGATACTTGAGGTGACAATGGAGTATCTAGGTGACATTAGGGTTTTGGTTGATTTGTGTCTTAAGGTGTTATTCTAGTAGAAACTCTTGAATAGATCGATCCGAAAGAATAACTTTGAGGTGGTTTCGTACCCTACCATAATATCTTCGTTTGTTCTCCGCTATTAGTGTCTTTGGAGTGACTCTTTGTTGCATGTTGAAGGATAGTTATATCATCCAATTATGTTATTATTGTTGAGAGAACTTGCACTAGTGAAATTATGAACCCTAGGCCTTGCTTTCTATCATTGCAATACCGTTTACGTTCACTTTTATCATTAGTTACCTTGCTGTTTTTATATTTTCAGATTATAAATACCTATATCTACCATCCATATTGCACTAGTGCACCTATAGATTTTACCATTGTATTGGGTGTGTTGGGGATACAAGAGACTCTTTGTTATTTGGTTGCAGGGTTGCTTGAGAGAGACCATCTTCATCCTACGCCTCCCACGGATTGATAAACCTTAGGTCATCCACTTGAGGGAATTTGCTACTATCCTACAAACCTCTGCACTTGGAGGCCCAACAACGTCTACAAGAAGAAGGTTGTCTAGTAGACATCAAGCTCTTTTATGGCGCCGTTGCCGAGGAGGGTAGGTAAGTGGCACTCACACCCCGTCAACTAAGCTCTTTTCTGGCGCCGTTGCCGGGGAGGTGAGTGCTTGAAGGTATATCTTTAGATCTTGCAATCGAATCTTTTAGTTTCTTGTTTTATCACTAGTTTAGTCTATAAAAGAAAACTACAAAAAGATGGAATTGAGGGTGCCTCATATGCTACATCTTTTTAATATCTTTCATGAGAATAAGGATTCCAATAAATGTGCTCAATTGTTAGAAGAAGAATGCATAAAAATGTTTGGCACTAAATATTTGAATGATTAGCATGATTCCAATGTTGTTAGTATGAATTCTTTGAATATCCATGATGCTAATGATATGCAAAGCCACAAGCTTGGGGAAGCTATGTTTGATGAAGATGATATTTTCTGTACCCCAAGCTTTGATGAGAAAATTTACTATGATGAAAGCATGCCTCCAATCTATGATGATTATTGTGATGACACGTATGCTTTAAAGAATAATGATAACCATGAAACTTGCCATCTTGATCTTAATTCTCAATCATATGATAGTTATTTTGTTGGGTTTACTCCCACTACTATTCATGAGAATAAATTTGCTTATGTGGAGAGTAATAAAAATTCTATGCTTATGCATCATGAAAAGAATGCTTTAGGTGCTGGTTATATTGTTGAATTCATTCATGATGCTACTGAAAATTATTATGAGGGAGGAATATATGCCTGTAGGAATTGCAATAATATCAAGTTTCCTCTCTATGTGCTTAGAGTTTTAAAGGTATGCTTGTTTTGCCTTCCTATGCTAGTGGATTATTGTTCCCATAAGTTGTTTGCTCACAAAATCCCTATGCATAGGAAGTGGGTTAGACTTAAATATGCTAGTCATATTCTTCATGATGCTCTCTTTATGTTTCAATTCTTATCTTTTATGTGAGCATCATTGAAATCATCATGCCTAGCTAGGGGCGTTAAACATTAGCGCTTGTTGGGAGGCAACCCAATTTATTTTAGTTTCTTGCTTTTTAGTTCTTCTTAGCAATAAATAATCCATATAGCTTATGTTTAGATGTGGTTTTATGTGTTGATTAGTGTTTGTGCCAAGTAAGACCTATAGGATCTTCTTGGATGATAGTTATTTGATCTTGCTGAAAATTCCAAAAACTTTCTGTTCACGAAAATAATTGTTAAAAATCACCATAAGGTGATAAAATATTGATTCCAGTTGCAGAAGATCAATAAACAAATTATCTAGGTCGTCCTAGTTTGGTAGAATTTTTTGAGTTCCAGAAGTTTGCGTTAGTTACAGATTACTACAGATTGTTCCATTTTTGACAGATTCTGTTTTTTCGTGTGTTGTTTGCTTATTTTTATGAATCTATGGCTAGTAAAAGAGTTTATAAAACATAGAGAAGTTGGAATACAGTAGATTTAACACTAATACAAATAAAGAATGAGTTCATGCATCGAACATATCGCCTGTGAAGTCGTTTTCCCCTACGTCGCGGCTAGGGTTTCCTTCCTCCTGGCGATCGGATCGCCGGCGAGTCCCTCACCAACTCCTCCTCCCTAGCGGGCAAACACTAGCGAGTCCTCTGCAGCTACATACTCACCCCCTCTCGCAGGGTTCGTGCCCATCTTTTCCGTCGATCCGATCGCGATGGCGTCGGCGGCCGACGCCCAATCAGGAACAAGCGAAGGTGGTAGCGCTGCTGTGAAGTCGGATCTGGGAGACTTTCTGGAACCGTTGAACTTGGAAGAAGAAGAATTCGATGACCTGGTTATCGATGAGGATGATCCTGAAATCAACAAAAGTGTAAGATGGCTCGCCCTAGCTAGGGTTCATACTGGCAAGTCCTTCAGCCAGACAGCTTTTTACAGGGAGATGCGCACGGCGTGGAATACAGCCCAACCGGTTAGGTTTCGGCCGGTTGGACCGAATCTATTCGTCGTGCAAGCCTCCTGTCTGGGAGACTGGGAGCGCATGCTTGATCAAGGGCCATGGCTATTCAGGAATATGCTTGTGTTAATGTGTCCATATGATGGATTCACTAAGGCCGAGGAAGTTCCAATGGTCTTCATGCCAATCTGGCTAGAAATCCACAAACTTCCTGAAGGGTTTTGTAAGGAAAAGATTGTGCAACATCTGCTACGGAATTCGGGTGATATTTTGGAGATGAGGCTTAATGGAGATACTAGAGGAGATTATGTCAGAATTCGCATCCGCCATGATGTTAGCCAGCCTCTAACAAAATTTGTCAGCATTGTACGAGGCGCGGAGAGGCAGGTGTTTTTGGTTCGTTAAGAGAAGTTGGCCCGATTTTGTAGCGTCTGCGGCTTAATTGGACATGAGTACAAAGAATGTGGTAATTGCATTCATGAGGAAAAGGACAATAAATACGGGGCGTGGCTATATGCTGATGGCCCCAACAGACAGCGTCAGGAGGAAATGCCTGCGAGAGGAGGCACACGGCAATATGAGGACACACCCCAGCAGGTGACTAAGACAGGGAAGGGGACGGTTGATCCTGAAACTCTAGATACAGCTACAAGTCCATCAAAAACTGGCCGCACCTCCATGCAGGTGGATCCGTCGGCCAGAAAGAGATTAGCCTTGGATGTGGTGAGTGCTGATGCGGTGCATGGTGCCTAGAAACCAAGGGATGATGTTCTTGCGTTGACACTGGGGAAGGGAGACGATGATGGGACCAACTCTCCTAGTAGCAGCAATGGAAGTAAGAGAGCTAAAACTAATTCAGATAGTATATCTAGCGAGAGATCGGCGGCCTCCTTGGCGGAGGACCGCCGGGCACAATGAGTATGTTATGTTGGAACTGCCGGGGGGGTGGAACCGCTAGACAGTTCGCGAGGTTTTGGCCCTCTCTAAAGCCAATTCCCTGGGGCTTATATTCTTATCTGAAACTAGACAAGCCTCAAGTAAAATGGAGCGTATTAAGTGGAGACTATAGATGAAGGGTTTTGCGGGGGTATCGAGCCAGGGTATGAGTGGTGGCCTAACTCTGTACTGGGATGAGAGTCTACAAGTAACAGTCTTAGATGCTTGTGCACGGTACATTGACGTGCCGATAGTGGATGCAACTAATGATAAGTCATGGAGGACAACTTTTGTGTATGGCGAGCCGATAGTGGAGAATCGGCATCGCATGTGGATCACACTATCTAACCTGAGGGCAATTTCTCTGGAACTGTGGTTAGTGTGTGGCGATTTTAACGAAGCTATGTGGCAACATGAGCACTTTTCTCAATCTCAACGTTCTGAAAATCAAATGCAAGTGTTTCGTGATTGTCTGTTAGCATGTCAATTGGTGGATCTTGGGTTCAGTGGCGTTCCCTTCACATACGATAATGGCCAGTATGGTGTGAGGAATGTACGGGTTCGTCTGGATAGGGCTTGTGCGGACGAGGCATGGAAGGATTTGTTCCCTCTATCACAGGTGGTGCACCTTGCGACTTCTTGTTCGGATCATTGCCCGGTCCTGGTCCGTTTAATTTCAACACCACCGAGAACTCGACTGGCGTCACACTATGAAATCATGTGGGAGAGACACTTTAACACCAATGATGCGGCTATATCTCCCACGTGTTGGAGCATGACTTAGAGGCATAACCGCATGGTGGTTTTGTCACAGGAAGGGTCATCTTCACACAATCCCACTTCACACAATGGGATAAAGAATGGGATAAAGAGTTGGCTTACAATCGCCACTTCACACAATACATAACTTAAACAATCTTCATACAGAGTACAATCAAGGTCCGACTACAAAACCAAAATAAAGAAGACAACCCCAAATGCTAGATCCCCGATCGTCCCAACTGGGCTCCACTACTGATCATCAGGAAAGGAAACATAGTAACGGCCACGTTCCTCGTCGAACTCACACTTGAGCTCGGTTGCCTCATCTGCACTGGCATCATCGGCACCTGCAACTGTTTTGGTAGAATCTGTGAGTCACGGGGACTCAGCAATCTCACACCCACGAGATGAAGAGTATTTAAGCTTATAGGAAGTATGGGGTAATGAGGTGGAGCTGCAGCAAGCGCTAAGCATTTATGGTGGCTAACATACGCAAATGAGAACGAGAAGAGAGACATAGCACGGTCGTGAAGCTACAAGTGATCAAGAAGTGATCCTGAAACTACGCCGGACTCAGCCGTAAAGAGACCATCACGGTTACACACGCGGTTGATGTATTTTAACAAATTCCCATCTGCCTCATAACCGCGGGCACGGCTTTCGAAAGATAATACCCTGCAGGGGTGTCCCAAGTTAGCCCATTATAAGCTATCACGGTCAATGAAGGATATTCGTTCTACCGAGAAGACCCGATCAGTCTCGGAATCCCGACTACAAGACATTTCGACAATGGTAAAACAAGACCAGCAAAGCCGCCCGATGTGCCGACAAATCCCGACAGGAGTCGCACGTATCTCGTTCTCAGGGCACACCAGATGAGCCAGACGTCGGGTTGTCATAGACCCTGATTGCCCAGGGGCGCCGGACATCGCTCGGTTTGGACCAACACTTGAAGGAGCACTATACCGGGGGTTAAAATAAAGATGACCCTCGGGCTCGCGAAAACCCAAGGGAAAAAGGCTTAGGTGGAAAATGGTAAAACCAAGGTTGGGCATTGCTGGAGGAGTCTTATTCAAAGCGAACTGTCAAGGGGGTCCCATAAATCACCCAACCGTGCAAGGAACGCAAAATCAAGGAACATAACACCGGTATGACGGAAACTAGGGCGGCAAGAGTGGAACAAAACACCAGGCATAAGGCCGAGCCTTCCACCCTTTACCAAGTATATAGATGCATTAATTAAACAAGAGATATTGTGAAATCCCAACATATCCATGTTCCAACATGGAACAGACTTCAACTTCACCTGCAACTAGCAACGCTATAAGAGGGGCTGAGCAAAGCGGTAACATAGCTAAACAACGGTTTGCTAGGAAGGATGGTTAGAGGCTAGACATGGCAACATAGGAAGCATGATATAGCAAGTGGTAGGTATTGCGGCATAGCAAAAGAGCGAGCAACTAGCAAGCAAAGATAGAAGTGATTTCGAGGGTATGGTCATCCTGCCTGCAAGGTTCTCAGAGTTGTCGAAAGCTTGATCCTCGTAAGCGTTCTCAACAGGTTCCTCGGTCACGTACTCGTCTCCTGGCTCTACCCAAAGCAAGAAGACAAGCAAAGGAACAATTATCAACCACGATGCAATGCACAAACAACATGATGCAAAACATGGCATGATATGCGAGATGTGATATGCAATGTATATGCGTGCTCCGGAAGGGAAAAGATGAACAAGGAATCAAATTGGCTAACCAAGTATGCCGCTGGAAAGATGAGATGATTTCGGATGAAATCGATATAAAGATCACCGGAATCGGGTGCACGGTTTGCAAATGACAAGCAAAACAAGGATGGCATAATCTGCGATTAACAGCATGATGCCAATTAGAATGCAACAAGAAACTAAGCTACTCCACCCAAAAATAACAACAAAGCGTATGTAAGTGATCTACTAAAGATTCTTGACAAAAGATGAACACTGAGCTACGACTAGAACACACCAGAGCAGGTCCAAACAAGCATGGCAAAAGTGCAAAAGATAACAGGTTTCAGACTTGGTGAAATAACATGTCAGAAATTAACATCAGGAAGCCATGTTTAGAGCAAGCTAACAAAATGCTAAAGGAACATAACATAGAGAAAAAAGGCATGGAATGAATCTAATAAAAGCATAGAACAAAAGTCCCTTATTGACCATGGGCCAAAAGGGATCAGAAGGTATGATGACACCCATGTAAACATAGGAAGTTTCGTTACACAGTTCAGACTTGGCAGAAATCTGGACATGGCAAAATCAGCATCATGAAGGCATCTTCGCGAGCTCGATTCACTCATCAAAAATCATGGAATGAAAAACTAAGCATACTACCAGCAAGAAGACATGTTCATAAAACTCAACCTGGCAAGAACAACCTCATATCATGCATGGATCAACAACAACAAGCTTGGCAAAATTGAATAACACATAAACAATCTGCCAGGAACATTTTATAGCAAAAGTAGAGCAATATCGATTCATGCTATGGCACATCATAATTGCCAAAAGGACAATGGATGGATAGAGCATAACCATATAAACAAAACATCCTTACAGGTCATGCTCAAAAGAGGCATGGATCTCTCTGTAGCAACATGAATACATGGCATAAAAATAATAGCAGGGAAAAACTTTGTGAAATTCCAAGTCCCTGAAATCAGCAACATCACGATGCCTAGTTTGCATGCTTGTGCTAGTAACCACATAGATCACACAAATACATGGCATACACCCCTGTGAATATGGCATGGCATGGTTTGAAACACATGTAGACCTCAAGATCATAGGATGCACACATCAATCATGGCAAGAATGACAAATGAGCATGTTCTGATAAGAAACTCAAATTAACTAAAACTAGCACTCTTCCAACAGCATTTAGGGCATGAATATGAGCTCAAATGAAAATTACGCAATCATACAAAATGATCTACTCGTCGAGGCGAACATTTTGATATGCTACACGCACGAATCGGAACCACGAATGCAGAGATATGGCATGATGAATTGTGCAATAAAATTAACACAGCAAAGGACTTAGAAGAAATAGACCTCTCCGAGATCTAGGGTTGAATCGGGCACGCAGATCGAGGCAGCGGCGGATCTCGCCAGAGAGAGATGGGGGAAGTTGCCGGATAGGAGGGAGCGTCGGATCCGGTCCGGCCCGACCAGATCCGCGGCGGCGGCGGCGACCGGGCGGCGGGGAGCGCGCGCGGTCGATGCGCGGAGGCGGCGATCACGGCGGGGTGGCACGCAGCGGAGGACGGCGGCGGCGGCGAGGTGGCGAGGCGGCGGTCGACGAAGGCAGAGCGCGGTGGCGCGGCAGAGGGGCGGCGCCGGGTGGAGAGGAGAAACGGGCGCGGGCGGCGGAGCAGCTTCGGGCCGCGGGGGCCGGATCTGGGCCTCGCGGGCCTCGGTGGCGGCGGGCGGCGGCGCGCCACGTGGCGGCTTCCTACTGGAGCGGGGCGGCGGCGCGGGCTGTCCGGCGAGAAGCAGACATGTCCGGCGGCGGAGGAGCGGATTTTTAGGGTTAGGGTAGGAAGGGATCCGGGAATTTCGGGGGAGGTCTAGATTTATAGGTAGGAGGGGCTAGGAGGCTCCAAATTGAGCACAATTTTCGGCCACGCGATCGTGATCGAATGGCCTAGACGATAGAAGGGGTTTAGGTGGGTTTTGGGCCACTTTGGAGAGGTGTTGGGCTGCAACACACATGAGGCCTTTTCGGTCCCTCGGTTAACCGTTGGAGTATCAAACGAAGTCCAAATGGTACGAAACTTGACAGGCGGTCTACCGGTAGTAAACCAAGGCCACATGTCAAACCTCGGTCCATTCCGAGATTGTTTAACACCCGCACATGAAAATAGGTAAAAGCGGGCGCCGGAGGGCGTAGGAGTGCCGGATTGCAAAACGGACAACGAGGAAAATGCTCGGATGCATGAGACGAACACGTATGCAAATGCGATGCGCATGATGACATGATATGAAATGCATGACATGGGCAAGATGCAAAACAAAGAAGAACCCAACCACGAGGGAATATCATAGCTTAGTGCCGAAAATGGCAAGAGTTGGAGTACAAATAAGGCAAGTTACATCCGGGGTGTTACAACACTCCACCACTACGAGAGGATCTCGTCCCGAGATCTAGGACTGAAAGAACTCTGAATATTCGGAACGGAGGTGGTCCTCTCGCTCCCAGGTGGCTTCTCGGTCTGAATGGTGTGACCACTTCACTTTCAGGAATTTGATGGACTTGTTGCGAGTCTTGCGCTCAGTTTCTTCAAGAATAGCAACAGGATGCTCATGATAAGTCAAATCTTCTTGGAGATCAATCTCTTCGAAGTTGATGGTGCGCTCCGGCATCTTGAAGCACTTGCGAAGCTGTGACACGTGAAACACATGGTGCATGTTTGCGAAGTTGAAGGGAAGCTCAAGTTGATAGGCGAGATCGCCTCTTTTGCCAATAATCTTGAAAGGCCCCATGTATCTAGGGGAAAGCTTCCCTTTGATATCGAAGCGACGAGTGCCTTTCATTGGAGAGACGCGGAGGTAGACATGGTCTCCGATCTCGAAAGCCAAATCACGGTGCTTGCTATCATTGTAGCTCTTCTGGCGTGATTGCGCGGCTTTGAGATTCTCACGAATGACTTTACACATATCTTCAGCCTATGTGATCAAGTCACTGCCAAGAAGTTGGCGTTCACCGGTCTCTGACCAATTTAGAGGAGTACGACACTTTCTGCCATAGAGGATCTCGAATGTGGCCTTGCCCGAACTCACTTGAAAGCTGTTGTTGTAAGAGAACTCGGCATATGGAAGACAATCCTCCCACTTCATGCCGAAAGAGATGACACAAGCCCTGAGCATATCTTCAAGAATTTGATTAACTCGCTCGACTTGGCCACTAGTTTGCGGATGGAAAGTTGTGCTGAAACAAATGTTGGTGCCCATGGCCTTCTGGAAGGAGTCCCAGAATTTAGAGGTGAAGATGCTTCCACGATCTGAAGAAATCAATTGTGGAATGACGTGCAAAGAGACAATCCTGGAGGTGTATAGCTCTGCCAGCTGAGCTGCTGTGATGGATTCTTTGATAGGCAGAAAATGAGCCACTTTAGTGAGCTTGTCGATGACAACGAAGATAGCATCATTTCCACGCTTGGACTTTGGAAATCCAGTCACGAAGTCCATTTCGATATGATCAAACTTCCATTCTGGAATGGCAAGAGGTTAGAGGAGACCAGCTGGTCGTTGGTGTTCTGCTTTCACCCTTTTGCAGACATCACATTCATTCACAAATTTAGCAACTTCTTGCTTCATTCGAGTCCACCAATACGACTGCTTGAGGTCATGGTACATCTTCGTACTTCCAGGATGAATGGATAGGAGTGAATTGTGAGCCTCGTTCATAATGACTTTACGAAGATCACTGAGGGAGTCCTGGATTAGGGGGTGTCTGGGTAGCCGGACTATACCTTCAGTCAGACTCCTGGACTATGAAGATACAAGATTGAAGACTTCGTCCCGTGTCCGGATGGGACTTTCCTTGGCTTGGAAGGCAAGCTTGGCGATGCGGATATTCAGATCTCCTACCATTGTAACCAACTTTGTGTAACCCTAACCCTCTCCGGTGTCTATATAAACCGGAGGGTTTTAGTCCGTAGGACAACAACTCCAACATGCAACAATCATACCATAGGCTAGCTTCTAGGGTTTAGCCTCCTTGATCTCGTGGTAGATCTACTCTTGTACTACCCATATCATCAATATTAATCAAGCATGACGTAGGGTTTTACCTCCATCGAGAGGGCCCGAACCTGGGTAAAACATTGTGTCCCTCGTCTCCTGTTAGCATCCGCCTAGACGCTCAGTTCGGGACCCCCTACCTGAGATCCGCCGGTTTTGACACCGACATTGGTACTTTCATTGAGAGTTCCTCTATGTCGTCGCTTTTAGGCCTGATGGATCCTTTGATCATCAACAACGATGTGGTCCAGGGTGAGACTTTTCTCCCCAGACAGATCTTCGTCTTCGTCAGCTTCACACTGCGGACCAATTCGCTTGGCCACCTGGAGCAGATCGAAAGCTACGCCCCTGGCCATCAGGTCAGATTTGGAAGTTTAAACTACACGGCTGATATCCGCGGGGACTTGATCTTCGACGGATTCGAGCCACAGCCGAGCACGCCGCACTGTCTCGATGGGCATGATCTAGCTCTGCCGTCGAACAGTGCCGTGGAGGCCGCACACGCTTCGGTTCTGACCCTTAATTCGGAGCCTACTGCGCCTATCGAGGATGAGTGGTTGGACGCCGCCTCGGGGGCTGCGATCTCAAAGGCGATCGAGCCGAACACCAGCCCCGCACTCCGCAAGGCCTGTGACTCCGAGGGGCCGGATTCCTCTCCGGACTCTGAGCCCTCCGCGCGCCTGCCGATCGAATCTGATTGGGCGCCGATCATCGAGTTCACCGCCGCGGACATCTTTCAGCACTCACCCTTCGGCGACATTCTGAAATCGCTAAAGTCTCTCTCTTTATCAGGAGAGCCCTGGCCGGACTACGGTCAGCAAGGTTGGGATACGGATGATGAAGAAATTCAAAGCCCACCCACCACCCACCTCGTAGCCACTGTCGACGACTTAACCGACATGCTCGACTTCGACTCCAAAGACATCGACGGTATGGACGACGATGCAGGAGACGACAAAGAACCAGCACCTGTAGGGCACTGGAAGGCCACCTCGTCATACGACATATATATGGTGGACACTCCAAAAGATGGAGATGGCGATGGAACAGCGGGGGATGACACATCCAAGAAACAGCCCAAGCGCCGGCGTCAGCGGCGCCGCTCTAAATCCCGCCAAAACAAAAACGGTGATTCCAGCACGGGAGATAATAATACTCCGGATAGCGCCGAAGAACACCACCTCCAGCAAGAGGATGGAGAAGCCAGCCCTCATGAGAGAGCGGCAGACAGAGAGGTTGAGGATGATAATTACATGCCTCCCTCTGAAGATGAGGCAAGCCTCGACGACGACGAATTCGTCATGCCAGAGGATCCCTCCGAACAAGAGCGTTTTAAACGTAGGCTTATAGCCACGTAGGCTTAGAGCTGATCAAGATTTGCTAGCTGACAGATGGACTGAAGTCCTTGTGGCCGAAGAGTATGAACTCGAACGCCCCTCCAAGAGTTACCCAAAGCGCAGGCTGCTACCCCGATTAGAGGAGGAAGCACCTACATCACCAGCGCATGACATGGCCGACTGGCCACCTCGTGGCCGTGACAGAGAGGCCTCTTGGCCCTCCACACAAGCCATGCCCCAGCGCCGCCCAAAACATGCTAAGCACGGGAAAACGCACCAGACCTGCGAGAGATACTGGAGGACAAGGCAAGACAAACAAGATCGATCTACGGATCGCGTGGGCGCCCTACGGCATGTGACGAGGATCGTCACTCCGGAAATAATAAATCCGGCCGGGCCAAACACAATAGACAAAGCTCATTCGAATTGTGTCGTGATATAGCCCAATACAGAGGCGCCGCACACCCACTATGCTTCATACATGAAGTAATGGATCATAAAATCCCCGAGGGTTTCAAACCCGTGAACATCGAATCATATGATGGCACAACAGATCCTGCGGTATGGATCGAGGATTATCTCCTTCATATCCACATGGCCCGCGGCGATGATATACACGCCATCAAATACCTCCCACTCAAACTTAAGGGACCAGCCCGGCATTGGCTTAACAACTTGCTAGCAGATTCGGTCGGTTCTTGGGAGGACTTGGAAACCGCATTCCTCGACAATTTCCAGGGTACCTATGTGCGACCACCAGACGCTGATGACCTAAGCCACATAATTTAGTAGCCATAGGAATCGGCCAGGCAATTCTGGACACGGTTCCTAACAAAGAAAAACCAAATAGTCAACTGTCCGGACGCAGAGTCCCTAGCAGCCTCATGCATAATATCCGCGACGAGTGGCTTGCCCGGCACCTGGGACGGGAAAATCCGAAATCTATGGCAGCCCTCACGACACTCATGACCCGCTTTTGCGCAGGAGAAGACAGCTGGCTAGCTCGCAGCAACAACTTAACCAAAAACCTTGGTATTCGGATACCAAGGACAAAAGCTGCAGGTCGCGCCGGAACAAGCAAAAACACTGCGTTAACAGCGACAGCAACGAGGATACGGTAGTCAATGCCGGATTCCGAGGCTACAAATCCGGTCAGCGGAAAAAGCCATTCCAAAGAAATACTTAGGGCCCGTCCAGTTTGAACCGAATACTCGACCGCTTGTGCAAGATACATGGCACCCCCGAAAAGCCAACCAATCACACCAACAGGGATTGTTGGGTGTTCAAGTAGGCAGGCAAGTTAAATGCCGATAATAGAGACAAGGGGCTGCGTAGCAACGACAAGGAGGAGCCTAGGCCGCCGAACAACAGTGGACAGAAGGGTTTTCCCCCACAAGTGCGGACGGTGAACATGATATACGCAACCCACATCCCCAAGAGGGAGCGGAAGCGTGTATTACGAGACGTATATGCACTGGAGCCAGTCGCCCCAAAGTTCAACCCATGGTCCTCCTGCCCGATCACTTTTGATCGAAGGGACCACCCCACTAGCATCCGTCATGGCGGGTTCGCCGCATTGGTTCTAGACCCAATTATTGACGGATATCATCTCACAAGAGTCCTTATGGACGGCGGCAGCAACCTGAACCTGCTTTACCAGGATATAGTGCGGAAAATGGGCATAGATCCCTCGAGGATTAAGCCCACCAAAATGACCTTTAAAGGCATCATACCAGGTGTAGAGGCCAACTGTACAGGTTCGGTCACACTTGAAGTGGTCTTCGTATCTTCGGATAACTTCCGAAGCGACGAGTTAATCTTCGACATAGTCCCGTTCCGAAGTGGCTATCACGCACTGCTCGAACGAACCGCATTCGCAAAGTTCAATGTGGTACCGCATTATGCATACCTAAAGCTCCAGATGCCATGCCCTTGAGGAGTAATCACGGTCAACGGAAACACCGAACGCTCTCTCCGAACGGAGGAGCATACGGCAACGCTCGCAGCAGAAGCAGCCTCTCCAGGCAATTCTCCAGTCCGGCCTTGAAAAAGCCGGACACTGTCAAGCGCGCTCGGAGTAACCTACAAAAAGATCGCCTGGCACGTTCCGAGCAGGCGTAGCAATGCGGCCCCAACCCCAGCCCCCGTGAAATAGCAAAATCAGTGCTTTGCGTACATAACTACGCTCTCAAAGTACCATGGGCGCAGGGGAAGGGGCACCATCACGGCACGCCCAGAACATGTCTTAAACCATACTAGGGGCTGCCGAATTATTTCTTTATCTTCTCTTACTTTCAGGACTCCATACTTCGGACGACCTGTTCGGCAATTCAACTGCCGCACAAATGATGCAAGAACCAGGGAAGCAGACAAGCCATGCCACATTATGGAACTCCCACGTGGTCTCTATCACGAGCAGTATACCTGTTTTTTAATACAATTCCGCGGCCTGACCCTAGACAGGACATGTTAAATAGTCCAATTTCTTCTGCTTATCGCACTATTTGTATCGTTCTGCTTGGATAGCAGCCTTCTTATAAACAATGCATAGCTTTTTGTCTATTTTTTGCATTACTCTCTTTTTATATATGTTCATTAATGACATGTTGCACCCGTACACTATGGTATGGCAAATACGCCAGGGGCTCCAGTACCCCTTAATATGGTGTGAGAAGTCCGAACACTTTCACAAGTGCGGCACCCCGAACTTATAGCATTATATGCATCGGCTCCGAATCATGATTTGGGTCAATAGTTGGGTTTGCCCGGCTCCTATGTTTTGGTGCCTTACGTTCTGCTATATTGGCTAAGGTAGCACTAGGAGAACTACTGCGGTTGTGCCCCAGTTGAGCTGGGCTGAGCACCTCAGTAGAGAAAGCTAAAACTGACTGTCATGATAAGGCGAGAGACCGGTCGCTGTTCGAGAGGTTTTTCGGGTCCTTAAAGACTTATGCCGCTTAGAGCAAGGAACCGGATTTTGTCTGGCCAAGGCGTGGATAGCGCCCCGAACTCGGTCTTCCGAATACTAGGGGCTTCGCCAAAATTTAAAATTATAGAGTTCTATGGCTAAGTGAGAGTGTTCAAGCATTATAGTCCAATTGCCTTGGTCGTTGTGCTGAGCGCCTCCCTCGAAGGACCCAAACATGGGAAAAAGAGCGCTCAGGTTTATCCCGAACACCCCAACACTAGTGGTATGGGGGCAGAAGCCGACGACTGGCCATCTCTCAATTTTTGATAAACGGCCGCACAGAAAATAATATTTCAAATTCAACAAGCATTGCTGAGCGCAAATGAACATGTTTTCAGCGCACAGGACAACATGAGCGAGTTCATTCAAAAATTACATCCTTGGTACATTCATCCGCCACAAGGCGGGTACCCTTCAGAACATCCTTATAATAGTTCTCGGGTTTGCGATGCTCTTTCCCCGGCGGAGGCCCGTCCTTTACAAGCTTCTCGCCGTCCAGCTTGCCCCAGTGCACCTTAGCGCGGGCAAGGGCCCTCCGGGCTCCTTCGATGCAGACGGAGCGCTTGATGACCTCGAGCCTCAGACAGGCCTCCACCAGCCGCTGCACCAGTCCGAAGTAGCTCCCAGGCAGGGCCTCTCCAGGCCACAGCCGAACTATGAAGCCCTTCATGGCCTGTTCGGCTACCTTGTGGAGCTCGACCAGCTGCTTCAGCTGGTCGCTCAAGGGCACAGGGTGTCCGGCCTCAGCATACTAAGACCAGAACACCTTCTCCATCGAGCTTCCTTCTTCGGCTCGATAGAATGCGGCGGCATCGGATATGCTATGGGGAAGATCTGTGAACGCCCCTGGAGAGCTCCGGATTCGGGTAAGTAACAAGTAGCTTACTTTTATATGTCTTCTTTGCATAAGGAATGCCTTACCCGCCGCAATCTTTTTCACCGCATCCAATTCCTGGAGGGCCTTCTGGGCTTCGGCCTTGGCAGTCTCGATCGCCGCCGCGAGCTCGGATGCTTGCGTCTTCGAGTCAAGATCCAAACTCTCATGTTCTTTCATGAGAGCCTGAAGCTCTTGCCGTGCCTCGCCGACCTGCGCCTCAAATTTCTCTCACTTGATGCACTCTGAGGACGCTCTCTTCTCGGCCTCAGATAGCGCCTGCTTGAGGGTCGCCACCTCAGTTATGGCCCTTGCAATAAGTAGCACAATCCTGTCATTTTTTGCAATTGCATCTTTTTATATATTTCTATTAGGTATCTCTTACCTTATTTCTCCTTGAGCTGCCGCTTGGCAAGGTCGAGCTCTTGCTCGGACCGCTCGAGACCCTGTTTCAGGTTGCCTACCTCCGTAGTCAGTGCGGCGGTTGCAAGCAGCGAAGCCTGCATACGCATATTGACTCATTTTTTGTTAGACTCCTGCGAAATTTATTTGATCCTCTATTCCGCTTTTCTTTCCGAACGCCAAATAGAGCATCAGGGGCTACTGTCTATGCGGTAATATTTTTACATATTTTTACTTACCTTGAAGCTTGTTAGAAGGCTGGCACAAGCTTCAGTCAGTCCGCTCTTGGCGGACTGAACCTTCTGGATCACTGTACTCATAATAGTACGATGCTCCTCGTCGATGGAGGCGTCGTTAAGCACCTCCAGCAGATTATCCGGCACCTCCGGTTGGACGGAGGCCGCGGGCTTAGAAGGCTTGCTCCTCTTAGAAGGAGGTTGCCTACCGCAGTCCGGAACCGTGGAAGATTCCGGCGCGGTGTCCGGCTCAAAGCCAGACTTGGAGCCCTGAGGGGGGTCTTGTCCCCTTTACTCCTGGAGTCCGGGAGGTCGTCTCGTGGCTCCTCCAGGACAACCTCCTCTTGGCCCGGAGCTTGTCGCGACGCCACTTCGGCATCGTCCGCAGTGCGGGGGGACGCAGCGGGCGGAACTGAGTTCACGTCCGATGAATCCAGGGAGCCGCTCCACGACTCGCTGAGTCCGGCCTTGGGCGGACTGCATAATTATATTCGACATAAGGAAAAGCTGTGCAACAAATAATGCTATGAGTTACTCTGGTATCCAAATACTTACGATCCCACCGGGCGCCTGGACCTTTGCGGCCACCCCTCTTCGCCCTCGTCGGCGTTGGAGGAGTAGTCCGGAGCAAGGGTCTTCGCCTTCTTGGACCCTTCGGCCTCCCCTGTTGGGGCGGCCTTCCTCTTCTTTCCTCCCCCCACTGGAGGGGGAGAGGTTTCTTCTTCCTCCTCCTTGTTTTCACAGGAGGAGCGCGTCTTGGATTCGTCGGATGCAGAATCCGACACCTCCTGGCGCCGGGAACTCTTTCGAGTCCCCGTGACCTTCTTCTTGGCCTTCTTCTCCGGCACCACGTAAGGTGCCGGAGCCAGCAGCTTCGATAAACGAGCATATGCTGGGTCGTCGGGCAAAGGGGCGGGACAGTTGACCTATCCGGACTTCGCCTGCCACTCCTGTCAAAGGTAAGGGAGTTTAGATCCCGCATAGAGTCAAACTATGAGAAACAAATTTCCTGTAAAAGGTAAAGATAACTCACTGCACTAGTTGGACGCTGCGTGCTGAATCCGCGGTCCTCGTATGAGGATGCGGGAGCTTCGGCGCCCTTTAATAGCACCTTCCAGGAATCTTCGTACGTCGCGTCGAAGAGCCTGCTCAAGGTTTGGTGCTGCGTCGGATCGAACTCCCACAGAGTGAAAGCTCGTTGTTGACACGGGAGGATCCGACGGACGAGCATGACCTGGACTATATTGACAAGCTTAAGTCGCTTGTTCACCAGGGATTGGATGCATGTTTGCAGTCCGGTCACCTCTTCCTCGTTGCCCCACGACAGGCCCGTCTCTTTCCAGGACGTGAGGCGCGTAGGGGGTCCGGATCGGAACTCAGCGGCTGCGATCCATTCTGGATTGCGCGGCTCGGTGATGTAAAACCACCCTGACTGCCACCCCTTCAGGGTCTCCACAAAGGAGCCCTCGAGCCATAGGACGTCGGCCATCTTGCCCGCCATGGTGCCTCCGCACTCCACCTGGTTGCCGCGCACCACCTTCGGCTTGACGTTGAAGGTCTTGAGCCAAAGGCCGAAATGGGGGCGGATACGGAGGAAAGCCTCACACACGACGATAAATGCTGAGATATTGAGGACGAAGTTCGGGGCCAGATCATGGAAATCTAGGCCATAGTAGAACATGAGCCCCCGGACAAATGTGTGTAGAGGAAAACCCAGTCCGCGGAGGAAATGGGGAAGGAATACAACCCTCTCATGGGGCCTTGGGGTGGGGAGAAGCTGCCCCTTTTCGGGAAGCCGGTGCACGATGTCGTTAGACAAGTATCCGGCCTTCCTTAGATTTTTGACATGGCCCTCCATAACGGAGGAGACCATCCACTTGCCTCCTGCTCCGGACATGGCTAGAGAAGGTTGAGGTGGGAAGTGCGGACTTGGGCGCTGGAGCTCGGGTGCGCAGGAGATGGATAGGCAGAGGAGGAAGAAGGTGTAGGTAAAAAGGTGGATCCTTATCCCCTTATATGGGCGGATGCGGCTATGCGTCCCCACCAGCCTGGTAGAACTCGCTTATCTCCCAAGCGCCGTGATAAATGGCGTGGTTGGGTTACCCACGTCCGTATTGATGAGAATCCCGTAAATAGGGGACACGATCTCTGCTTTGACAAGACGTGCCAAGGAAACCGCCTCGCAAAATGCACTGAGGCGGGGAAGTAAAAACGATTTGAATAAAGGCTTGGCCGTAGTGTGATGTCACGCTACGGAATACGTCAGCAGATTAGATTTGTGTTAATATTATTCTCTCTATGGCAATATGTGGAAACTTATTTTGCAGAGCCAGACACTACCCTTGGTGTTTACAAACTTTTATGAAGAACTTGGTGGAGGAACCCGCCTTGCAATGCCGAAGACAATCTGCGCGCCGGACTCGTCGTCATTGAAGCCTGGTTCAGGGGCTACTGAGGGAGTCCTGGATTAGGGGGTGTCCGGGTAGCCAGACTATACCTTCAGCCGGACTCCTTGACTATGAAGATACAAGATTGAAGACTTCGTCCCGTGTCCGGATGGGACTTTCCTTGGCGTGGAAGGCAAGCTTGGCGATGGGGATATTCAAATCTCCTACCATTGTAACCGACTTTGTGTAACCCTAACCCTCTCCGGTGTCTATATAAACCGGAGGGTTTTAGTCCGTAGGACAACAACTCCAACATACAACAATCATACCATAGGGTAGCTTCTAGGGTTTAGCCTCCTTGATCTCGTGGTAGATCTACTCTTGTACTACCCATATCATCAATATTAATCAAGTAGGACGTAGGGCTTTACCTCCATCAAGAGGGCCCGAACCTGGGTAAAACATTGTGTCCCTCGTCCCCTGTTACCATCCTCCTAGACGCACAGTTCGTGACCCCCTACCCGAGATCCGCCGGTTTTGACACCGCCAATCACCCTTAGGAACCACAATTCGATCCTCGAAGAAAAGAGTATCTTTGTCATCAAGGCGATAGCACTTGTATTTGGAGATGCCCTTGTCAATACCACGTTTCACCTTCTTCACCATGGTATCCAGGAGTTGTGCCTCATGAATTTAATCTTCCAAAGTAGGTGAGACTATGAGGTTGGCTAGAAAGCCTTGAGGAACAACTTGGAGATTTAGTTTGCGGAAAGCTTCACAAAGATCCGGTTGAAGGGGCTTGAGGATTAAGCTGTTGCAATAAGCCTTCCTGCTCAAAGCATCTGCAATCACATTGGCCTTGCCTGGAGTATATTCAATACTCGGATTATACTCTTGAATCATTTTGACCCATCGAGTCTACCTGAGGTTGAGGTTGGGCTAAGTGAAGATGTACTTGAGACTCTTGTGATCGGTGAAAATGTCCACTTTCCTTCCCAACAGGAGATGTCTCCATGTTATCAGTGCATGGACAACTGCAGCCAACTCAAGGTCGTGAGTCGGGTAGTTCTTTTCGTTGGGCTTCAACTGACGAGAGGTATAGGCCACAACTTTCTTCTCTTGCATCAACACAGCACCGAGACCTTGAAGAGAAGCATCGCAGAACACTTCAAATGGCTTGGATTCATCAGGAGGAGTCAAGACAGGAGCGGTGACGAGTTTCTCTTTGACAGTGTTGACAGTGACGTCACACTCAGGAGACCAGACGTACTTCACATGCTTCTGGAGCAGGTTGGAAAGAGGCTTTGCAATCTTTGAGAAGTTCTCAACGAACCTTCGGCAATAGCTTGCAAGTCCAAGAAAACTGCGAAGCTGCTTGACATCCTGAGGAGGTTCCCAATTTAGAACTGCAGACACCTTCTCAGGATTAACAACAATGTCCTTGGCTGAGATGATATGCCGAAGGTAAAGAACTTCATCAAGCCAAAATTCGCATTTGGAGAACTTCGCATAGAATTGATACTCTCTGAGCTTGTCGAGCACCAATCGCAAATGTTTGGCATGATCCTTCTTATTCTTGGAGAAGACCAATATATCCTCGAGATAGACCAAGACGAATTCATTGGTGTAGGGGATGAAAATGAAGTTCATCATTCGAGAGAATGTTGGAGGAGCGTTGACAAGGCCGAAAGACCTGACAGTGTATTCATAAGAACCAAAGCTTGTTCTGAATGCTGTCTTGGGAATATCTTCTTCACGAATTCGAATATGATGATAACCCATACGAAGGTCAAGCTTGGAGAACACTTTAGCACCTTTGAGTTGCTTGAATAGCTCATTGATGTTGGGAAGTGGGTACTTGTTCTTGATAGTCTTCTTGTTCAATGGACGGTAATCGACGCAAAGTCAGTCCATGCCATCCTTCTTCTGGAAAAAAAGAACACCACAACCCCAAGGAGATGAACTCGGTCTGATCAAACCCAGACGCTCTTGTTCATCGAGTTGTTTCTTCAATTCCTTCAACTCTTTTGGTCCAAGCTTGTATGGACGCTTGCAAACGGGTTCCATGCCAGGCTCATGATCGATAACGAATTCAACTGGCCGGTGAGGAGGCATACCTGGAAGCTCTTCTGGAAAGACATATTGGTACTCACAAACGACTAGAATCTGAGAGATTGCGTCCAGCTTGCCCTTCTCATTGAGAGAAAATAACCTTATGCTTTCATCATGAGCGGCATAAATGATCACATCCTCAGAAGAATGTGTCAATTGAATTTCCCTGGCAGAACAATCAAGTTGAGCCTTGTGCTTAGAAAGCCAGTCCATCCCGAGAATTAGATCAATATCAGAGTCGCCAAGAAAAATTGGAGAAGACAGAAATTTATAGTTTCCCATCTTGATGGAAACATCCGGAACCAAGGAGCTTGCGTTCATGAATTTACCCGGAGATACAACTGATAACGGTCTAGGCAAATCTTGGAAAGACAACTCATGCTTCGATGCAAAAGGTCTTGAAATGAAAGAATGCGATGCCCCAGTATCAAATAAGACTTTTGCAGGAATATCATTAACAGGAAGGTTTCCCATGATCACTTCTGAAGAATCCTCTGCTTGAGCTGCATTCATCATGTTCACCTTTGCAGACTAGGGATTATGCTTGACACTGCATTGCTGGAAGATCTCACAGGAGGAGGAGGCGGAAGGCGCCTTTGGTTGAAGCACTTGTCCGCATAGTGACCCTTCTGCTGACACTTGTTGCAAGTCACCTCTGAGAGAGGACGATGATAAGGAGCATTTGACCTTGGAGCTTGATTCTGAGACTTGTTCTGATGTCCAGGGTTGGGTGGTTGGGAAGATCCGTGACCACCTTTGTTCTTCTGGTGGTAAGGCTGACGGAACGGAGGAGGAGGAGGCAACCAAAACTTCTGTTGCTTGGCTGCCACTAGTGAGGAAGAAGAGGACTGAACTGCGTCCCTATCTCTCTTCTTAGAAGCCTCACACTTGAGCTGGGCAGCTTCTTGTTTCAGTGCCATGTTGTAGAATTGATCAAACTTAGTCAGCTCAACAAGAACGAGAGCTAACTGCAGATCTTCTCTCAGTCCACCTCTGAATTGATAGATCATACTCACTTCATTAGGAACGTCTTGTTTAGCAAAGTGAGCAAGTTTATGAAACTGGATGTTGTATTGATACACAGACATGCTGCCTTGTTTGAGATTGCGGAATTCCTCACGCTTGCTCTCAACAACACTTCGTGGAATGTGGTGAGCTTTGAAGTCTCGGCAGAAATCATCCCAGGTAATCACACGACCTCCTCTGGAATCTTTGTATTGTTGATACCAATCAGCAGCTTGGTCCTTGAGTTGAAAAGAGGCAAATTTGACATAGTCCTCAGGTCTGACATTGCTACATTCAAAATGCTTGTTGATGTCGATGAGCCAATCATCGGCATCAGTGGCCTCGGCACAGTAGCTGAAAGACTTCGACTGATTTGCCAGAAATTGATTGAGAGTAGCGAAGTGAGGTTGATTATTGCCCTGGCCTTGATTTCCTTGATTGCCTTGCCCTTGGTTGTGTTCTTGCATGAACTGAATCAGAATCTGAGCGTTGGCGTTTGTGGCAGTCATCAAGGCTTGCCAAGCCTCTGGAGGCGGAGGTGGTGGCGGAGGGTTCGCCTGACTCCCATCATTGCGTTCCGGATTCTGACGCGTTGGCGGAGCCATCCTGAAGAGGGTGACATCCATTAGCATCTTGAAAGACATATATTCAAGCCGAATCAAAGGATCGAAATTCCAACATATAGCCTTAACATTCGAACCAGAATGACCGAATGAATTACAAAATAATTCATCACACTTCCATAAGTTGAGAAGCCACTTAGAAAAAGGTATGGAATCAACATCTGACTTTGAAACAACTCGAATATCACAACTGAAAACAAAACAAAGGATTGGCTTGCAGAATAAGCCGGAACAAACACATGATAGAGATTTCGCCCAAAGTGTTCGTGATGAGGCCCCGCGGGCACGACGTATAGCGGACGTCACGAATGACAAACAAGACGTCCCCGAATTGGCATAGCCAAGGATTCTTTAAGACGCCTCGCGACCACTGTAAATCGACCGTGACAAGCGAACCACTAGCACATTAGACCCCAATCTCAAATCATACATCTGTCAGAAAGATATCATATAAGCTATTAGAATTCCCACTTATAAACTACCGAAACTTTCTGGTTATGCCATCAGGTGTTGGCGATACAGGGGACACAAAATATATCACCCAAACTAACAATACTTAGATCCAACTGTATCTATCCTTCAACACATAACCAAGAAACCTTCGGAAATCGTTTGCCTCAACCTTCGAATAGCATCCGTTATACGAGTTATGGCAATACTCCCGAACTCCAGCCCCAGTACTGGGTGGCGTCGAGGTGATCTCACCAACAACTGCATAAAAGAGATTTTCGATGTCGGCGAAACTCAGGTATTCCGGAACTGCAACGATAAAATTGTGACGACAACACCTCGGAGCTCAACTCCCCGGGACACTGCCACAACCCCTAAATGTCAGGAGGCACCAAGCACAATGTTCTCGTCACAAAACCATCGGAACGATTCCAAGATACCCGCGTGATCCTAAATTTTCTTTGCTGAAATTTGAGGAGAGTAGAGTCAAAACTTCTACGTCAGGAGGCCTCACCAGAGCAACCAAGGGGCTGGGGAGTAAAAAGAATCCTACTCTCCGATATATATAATCCTAAGACTCAAAACAATTTTTTTCCTAGACTCAACAACGCCAGCGATTCGATCAATTAGGGGGCTCCTAAGTCGGGGATGGCTCTGATTACCAACTTGTAACACCCACGATGCGGCTATATCTCCCACGTGTCGGAGCATGACTTAGAGGCATAACCGCATGGTGGTTTTGTCGCAAGAAGGGTCATCTTCACACAATCCCATGTAATGAACAAGAATGGGATAAAGAGTTGGCTTACAATCGCCACTTCACACAATACATAACTTAAACAATCTTCATACAGAGTACAATCAAGGTCTGACTACAGAACCAAAATAAAGAAGACAACCCCAAATGCTAGATCCCCGATCGTCCCAACTGGGCTCCACTACTGATCATTAGGAAAGGAAACATTGTAACGGCCATGTTCCTCATCGAACTCCCACTTGTGCTCGGCTGCGTCATATGCACTGGCATCATCGGCACCTGCAACTGTTTTGGTAGAATCTGTGAGTCACGGGGACTCAGAAATCTCACACCCGCGAGATCAAGACTATTTAAGCTTATAGGAAGTATGGGGTAATGAGGTGGAGCTGTAGCAAGCGCTAAGCATTTATGGTGGCTAACATACGCAAATGAGAGCGAGAAGAGAGACATAGCACGGTCGTGAAGCTAGAAGTGATCAAGAAGTGATTCTGAAACTACTTACATTCATGCATAACTCAAACCGTGTTCACTTCCCGGACTCGGTTGATGTGTTTTAATTAAGTCAAGTGTCAAGTTCTCTACAACCGGACATTAACAAATTCCCATCTGTCTCATAACCACGGGAACGTCTTTCAAAAGATAATACCCTGCAGGGGTGTCCCAACTTAGCCCATTATAAGCTCTCACGGTCAACGAAGGATATTCCTTCTATCGGGAAGACCCGATCAGTCTCCGAATCCCGGCTATAAGACATTTCGACAATGGTAAAACAAGACCAGCAAAGCCGCCCGATGTGCCGAAAAATCCCGATAGGAGTCGCACGTATCTCGTTCTTAGAGCACACCGGATGAGCCAGACGTCGGGTTGGCATAGACCCTGATTGCCCAAGGGGCGCCAGACATCGCTCGGTTTGGACCAGCACTCGAAGGAGCACTGGACCGAGGGTTAAAATAAAGATGACCCTCGGGCTCGCGAAAACCCAAGGGAAAAAGGCTTAGGTGGCAAATGGTAAAACCAAGGTTGGTCATTGCTGGAGGAATCTTATTCAAAGCGAACTGTCAAGGGGGTCCCATAAATCACCAAACCGTGTAAGGAACGCAAAATCAAGGAACATAACACCGGTATGAGGGAAACTAGGGCGGCAAGAGTGGAACAAAACAGCAGGCATAAGGCCGAGCCTTCCACCCTTTACCAAGTATATAGATGCATTAATTAAACAAGAGATATTGTGATATCCCAACATATCCATGTTCCAACATGGAACAGACTTCAACTTCACCTACAACTAGCAACGCTATAAGAGGGGCTGAGCAAAGCGGTAACATAGCCAAACAACGGTTTGCTAGGAAAGGATGGTTAGAGGCTAGACATGGCAACATAGGAAGCATGATATAGCAAGTGGTAGGTATCGCAGCATAGCAAAAGAGCGAGCAACTAGCAAGCAAAGATAGAAGTGATTTCGAGGGTATGGTCATCTTGCCTACAAGGTTCTCAGAGTTGTCGAAAGCTTGATCCTCGTAAGCATTCTCAACAGGTTCCTCGGTCACGTACTCGTCTCCCGGCTCTACCCAAAGCAAGAAGACAAGCAAAGGAACAACTATCAACCACGATGCAATGCACAAACAACATGATGCAAAACATGGCATGATATGCGAGATGTGATATGCAATGTATATGCGTGCTCCGGAAGGGAAAAGATGAACAAGGCATCAACTTGGCTAACCAAGTATGCCGCTGGAAAGATGATATGATTTCGGATGAAATCGATATAAAGATCACCGGAATCGGGTGCACGGTTTGCAAATGACAAGCAAAACAAGGATGGCATAATCTGCGATTAACAGGATGATGCCACTTAGAATGCAACAAGAAACTAAGCTACTCGACCCAAACATAACAACAAAGCATATGCCAGTGATCTACTAAAGATGCTTGACAAAAGATGAACACTGAGCTACGGCTAAAACACACCAGAGCAGGTTCAAACAAGCATGGCAAAAGTGCAAAAGCTAACAGGTTTCAGACTTGGTTAGAGCAAGCTAACAAAATGCTAAAGGAACATAACATAGCGAAACAAGGCATGGAATGAATCTAATCAAAGAATGGAACAAAATTCCCTTACTGACCATGGGCCAAAAGGGATCAGACTTAGCAGAAAACTGGACATGGCAAAATCAGCATCATGAAGGCATCTTCGCGAGCTCGATTCACTCATCACAAAGCATGGAATAAAAAACTAAGCATACTACTAGCAAGAAGACATGTTCATGAAACTCAAACTAGCAAGAACAACCTCATAGCTTGCATGGATCAACTACAACAAGCTTGGCAAAATTGAATAACACGTAAACAATCTGCCAGGAACATTTTATAGCAAAAGTAGAGCAATATCGATTCATGCTATGGCACATCATAATTGCCAAAAGGACAATGGATGGATAGAGCATAACCATATAAACAAAACATCCTTACAGGTCATGCTCAAAAGAGGCATGGATCTCTCCGTAGCAACATGAATACATGGCATAAAAATAACAGCAGGGAAGAACTTTGTGAAATTCCAAGTCCCTGAAATCAGCAACATCACGATGCCTAGTTTGCATGCTTGTGCTAGTAACCACATAGATCACACAAATACATGGCATACACCCCTGTAAAGATGGCATGGCATAGTTTGAAGTATATGTAGAGCTCAAGATCATAGGATGCACGCATCAATCATGGCAAAAATGACAAATGAGCATGTTCTGATAAGAAACTGAAACTAACAGACACTAGCACTCTTTCAACAGCATTTAGGGCATCAATATGAGCTCAAATGAAAATGAGGCAATCAGATGAAATGATGTACTCGTCGAGGCGACGTTTTGATATCCTACACGCATGAATCGGAACCATGAAAGCAGAGATATGGCATGATAAATAGTGCAATAAAATTGACACAGCGAAGGACTTAGAAGAAATAGACCTCTCCGAGATCTAGGGTTGACTCGGGCACGCATATCGAGGCGGCGGCGGATCTTGCCAGAGAGAGACGGGGGAAGTCGCCGGAGAGGAGGGAGCGCCGGATCCGGTCCGGCCCGACCGGATCCGCGGCGGCGGCGGCGACCGGGCGGCGGGGAGCGCGCGCGGGCGACGCGCGGAGGCGGCGATGGCGGCGGGGCGGCACGCGGCGGAGGACGGCGGCGTCGGCGAGGTGGCGAGGCGGCGGTCGGCGAAGGCAGAGCGCGGCGGCGCGGCGGAGGGGCGGCGCCGGGCAGAGAGGAGAAGCGGGCGGGGGCGGCGGAGCAGCTTCGGGCCGCGGGGGCCGGATCTGGGCCCCGCGGGCCTCGGCGGCGGCGGGCGGCGGCGCGCCATGTGGCGGCTTCCTACTAGAGCGGGGCGGCGGCGCGGGCTGTCCGGCGAGAAGCGGACATGTTCGGCGGTGGAGGAGCGGATTTTTAGGGTTAGGGTAGGAAGGGATCCGGAAATTTCGGGGGAGGTCTAGATTTATAGGTAGGAGGGGCTAGGAGGTTCCAAATTGAGCACGGTTTTCGGCCACACTATCATGATCGAACGGCCTAGACGATAGAAGGGGTTTAGGTGGGTTTTGGGCCACTTTGGAGAGGTGTTGGGCTGCAACACACACGAGGCCTTTTCGGTCCCTCGGTTAACCGTTGGAGTGTCAAACGAAGTCCAAATGGTACGAAACTTGACAGGCGGTCTACCGGTAGTAAACCAAGGCCACATGTCAAACCTCCGTCCATTCCAAGATCGTTTAACACCCGCACACGAAAATAGGTAAAAGGGGCGCCGGAGGGTGTAGGAGTGCCAAATTGCAAAACGGACAATGGGGAAAATGCTCGGATGCATGAGACGAACACGTATGCAAATGCGATGCGCATGATGACATGATATGAAATGCATGACATGGACAAGATGCAAAACGAAGAAGAACCCAACCATGAGGGAATATCATAGCTTAGTGCCGAAAATGGCAAGAGTTGGAGTACAAATAAGGCAAGTTACATCCAGGGTGTTACAGACACCCTGGTCTATCTTCAGTGGTGGCACATATTTGGGAGCGCAGTCGCCCAGCTGGGAACTTAGGTGTGGTCCAGGACGCACTGAAAGATCTGATGAACAAGATGCGATCTGGGAGTAAAGAAAACTTCGGTCATGTCATATCAGATCTAGAGAAGCTGCGAGCGGAGTTGGCAGACCTGCAACTTCATGATGCGGACAGGAACTTGATCAAACATAAAATGCATCTGTTAGATGAACTCCTCTATAGGGAGGAAATGCTTTGGCTGCAGAGATCGCGGATCACATGGCTCAAAGAACGAGAATGGAATACGGCATACCTCCACCGGCATGTTGTGTGCCGGGCTCGGAGGAATAATATTCAGCGTATCCGACGACATGATGGAACATGGTGCTCGGTCGCGACGGATATGGAGCGTATGGCCACATCCTATTTTAAGGAGGTGTATACCAAGGACCCAACTTTGACGCCGGATAGTGTCTTGGAGGTTATTGCACTAAAGGTTACTCAAGGTATGAACGTTTTACTTTGTGCACCCTTCTTGGAGGAGGAGGTGTCTGATGCTCTTTTTCAAATCGGCCCGCTTAAAGCGCGAGGAACAGACGGTCTCCCGGCTAGATTTTTCCAAAGAAATTGGGTCGTGATGAAAGCTGAAATTATAGCTGCGGTTTTGGAGTTCTTTAAGATAGAAATTATGCCTGAGGGGGTGAATGACACGGCTATCGTTCTTATTCTGAAAGTTCCTTTCCCAAAGGAACTCAAGGATTTTAGACTGATAAGCCTATGTAATGTTATCTATAAGATCGTTTCAAAGTGCTTGGTGAACAGCCTAAGGCCGATGCTTGCGGAATTAATATCAGAGAATCAGAGTGCCTTTGTCCCAGGGAGGCTTATCTCTGACAATTCTATAATTGCTTTTGAATGCCTTCATCTATAATTGCTTTTGTTACAAGCTTGATCTGTCGAAGGCATACAATCGTATCGATTGGGACTTTTTGGAGAAAGCTCTTGGCAAATGGGTCTTTGCCCAATAGTGGATTTCGTGGATTATGGTTTGTGTGAAGTTAGTCAAATATTCTGTCAAATTCAATGGACAACTGCTTGAGAGTTTCATCCCTTCTAGAGGACAGAGGCAAGGTGACCCTTTATCACCGTTGTTATTTCTTTTTGTTGCTGATGCCCTATCTGCTTTATTCTCAAAATCAGTGGAGGAAGGGTCCCTAAAGGGAGTGTCTATCTGTCGTGGTGCACCAGTTATTTCCCACCTGCTCTTTGCGGATGATACTATGTTGATGTTTGAGGCGTCTGGCCAGCAAGTGAGCATTGTCAAGGGGTTGTTGAACACTTATACTTCAGCAACAGGTCAGCTCATTAACCCAAAGAAGTGTTCCATCCTTTTTTCAGACAATTGTTCGATTGTGGAGGTAGATGAAATCAAGAGCACACTTGAGGTTACGCAACAGGTGTTCGAGCCAAAGTATCTCGGTCTTCCGGTTCCAGAAGGAAGAGTGCATAAGGGGCAATTTGAATCACTACAGGAAAGACTGAGGAAGAGATTAGTTGATTGGAGTGAGCAATATGTCTCATCGGGGAATAAAGAAATCTTGATCGAGGCGGTGGCACAAGCAATCCCCACGTATGTTATGAGTGTTTTCCGGCTACCGGCTTCTGTGTGTGATGATCTAACATGTATGATGAGACAGTACTAGTGGGGAGTTCAAGAAGGCAAGAGTAAAATGGCTTGGCTTAGTTGGGAGAAAATGATTCTGCCCAAGGACATGGGAGGCATGGGATTCAGAGATATGAGGGCGTTTAACCAGGCATTACTTTCAAAGCAAGCCTGGAGATTGCTTGATAGCCTGGACAGCTTATTTGCGCGCTTACTCCTGGCTAAATATTACCCCAATGGAAATCTGCTCGATACAGTCTTCCCCTCTAGCTCGTGTGCTGTGTGGAAGGGAATCATGTATGGACTTGAGCTGCTGAAGAAGGGTCTTATATGGCGGGTGGGTGATGGATCGCTAATGAAGATTTGGAGGGATCCCTGGATTCCGAGGAGGCATGACTTCAAACCGATCACGCCAAAGAGGAACTGCTGATACAATTGGGTTGCCGACTTCCTTGATGAGGAAGGCACATGGAATATGCAGATGTTACGGCAATACTTCTGGGATATGGACATCCGCGAAATCATCAAGATCCGGATGTCACCAAGACAAGGCCAGCATTTTCTGGCTTGGTTTCCAGAGGAGAGCGGGTTTTTTACTGTTAAGAGCGCCTATCATCTAGCAGCAGAAAACCAGGTGGCACAAGCGGGGGGGGGGGGGGGGTCTTCTAGAACTAGCCCTAATGGACACAGGACCATATGGAGGCGAGTGTGGGATGCTCGGGTGCCGCTCAAGATGAGAATCATGGCGTGGAAGGTTATGTCAGGTGTGTTAGCAACTAACCAATGCAAGAAATATAGGCACATATCCACGCGAGACACATGCCCTCTCTGTGGTACGGAAACAGAGACCAACTTCCATGCGCTGGTTACTTGTGATCATGCTCGAGCAGTGTGGACGCAGATGCGCTCACTATGGAACCTCCTCGATCTTATATTGCTACGAGATACAGGTAAAGAATGGCTTCTGAATATCCTTATGCACTGTGATGATGCTATGCGGGATTGCACTATCATGTTAATTTGGAGGATATGGACGTTGCGGTCGGATCTGGCGCATGGCAAAGAGGTACCGGCTCCGGCAGTGACGGCTGACTACCTCCAAAGCTATATGCACTCGTTACAGCTGGCTAGGAGGTACTCTACTGAGGAGATCATCAAGGGGAAGATGCCAATGAAGTGCGAAGACCCGATCAGCCCACGCGGTGGAGGGCCAAGCCGCGCTTTCGGTCGATGGGTCGTTCTTAGCTTCGGATGAATCAGCGGCAGCAGGCATGATACTAAGAAGATATGATGGTTCGGTTATATTTGCATCCTACCGGTATATCTTCAGTTGCAATGATGCGCTTGAGGCGGAACTACATGCAATAATGCAAGGAATGGCACTGGCAATTCAGCATTGCAATCTTCCTATCATCGTTCAATCGGATTCCTATCAGGCTCTTTCAGCTTTGTTAGGAGAGAGCCTATCATGTTCGTCATATGGTCACTTAGTTGCGGAGATTCGTCATTTGTTGGGTGAAAGAGAGTTTATTCCTTTGAAAATTAGACGAGAACAAAATAGGGTAGCAGACCGTTTGGCTATGTATAGTCGTACAGAGAGAACTACAGCTGTATGGCTTGGGCAAGGCCCTCCTTGTGTGGAGGAGCTATGGCCATCTGATTGTAAACCTATGAATGAGGAATAAAACTCTTTTACCATCGCAAAAAAAAAGAATGAGTTCATCACAGTACCTTTAAGTGGTGTTTTCTTTTCTTTCGCTAACGGAGCATACGAGTTTTCTGTTAAGTTTTGTGTTGTGAAGTTTTCAGGTTTTGGATAAGATTCGATGGACTATGGAATAAGGAGTGGCAATATCCTAAGATTGGGGAAGCCCAAGGCAACCCAAGGTAATATTCAAGGATAACCAAGAGCCTAAGCTTGGGGATGCCCCGGAAGGCATCCCCTCTTTCGTCTTCGTTCATCGGTAACTTTACTTGGAGCTATATTTTTATTCACCACAGGATATGTGTTTTGCTTGGAGCGTCATTTTATTTTATTTAGCTTTGCTTCCTATTTGAATAAAATACCAAGATCTGAAATTCTTAAATGTTAGAGAGTCTTCACATAGTTACATAATTATTCGACTGCTCATTGATCTTCACTTATATCTTTTGGAGTAGTTTGTCATTTGCTCTAGTGCTTCACTTATATCCTTTTAGAGAACGGCGGTGGTTTTATTTTGAAGAAATAGATGAACTATCATGCTTCACTTATATTATTTTGAGAGTCTTTAGAACAGCATGGTAATTTGCTTGGGTTATGAATTTAGTCCTAATATGATGGGCATCCAAGAGGGATATAATAAAAACTATCATATAAAGTTCATTGAATACTATGAGAAGTTTGATTGCTTATGATTGTTTTGAGATATGAAGATGGTGATATTAGAGTCATGCTAGTTGAGTAGTTGTGAATTTGAGAAATACTTGTGTTAAAGTTTGTGATTCCCGTAGCATGCATGTATGGTGAACCGTTATGTGATGAAGTCGGAGCATGATTTATTTATTGATTGTCCTCCTTATGAGTGGCGGTCGGGGACGAGCGATGGTCTTTTCCTACCAATTTATCCCCCTAGGAGCATGTGCGTAGTACTTCCTTTCGATAACTAATAGATTTTTGCAATAAGTATGTGAGTTCTTTATGACTAATGTTGAGTCCATGGATTATACGCACTCTCATCCTTCCACCATTGCTATCCTCTCAAATACTGCGCACCTTTCGCCAGTATCATACACCCACCATATACCTTCCTAAAAAGAGCCACCATACCTACCTATTATGGCATTTCCATAGCCATTCCGAGATATATTGCCATGCAACTTTCCACCGTTCCGTTTATTATGACACGCTCCATCATTTTCATATTGCTTTGCATGATCATGTAGTTGACATCGTATTTGTGGCAAAGCCACCTTTCATAATTCTTTCATACATGTCACTCATGAGTCATTGCACATCCCGGTACACCGCCGGAGGCATTTATATAGAGTCATATCTTGTTCTAAGTATTGAGTTGTAATTTTTGAGTTGTAAGTAAATAAAAGTGTGATGATCATCATTATTAGAGCATTGTCCCAGTGAGGAAAGGATGATGGAGACTATGATTCCCCCACAAGTCGGGATGAGACTCCGGACAAATAAATAAATAAATAAAAGAGGCCAAAGAAGCCCAAATAAAAAAAGAGAAAAGGAGGTCATAAAAAACGAGAGAAGGCCCAAATAAAAAAATAAAAAAATGAGAGAAAAAGACAGAAGAGGCAATGCTACTATCCTTTTACCACACTTGTGCTTCAAAGTAGCACCATGATCTTCATGATAGAGAGTCTCCTATGTTGTCACTTTCATATACTAGTGGGAATCTTTCATTATAGAACTTGGCATGTATATTCCAATGACGGGCTTCTTCAAAATGCCCTAGGTCTTCGTGAGCAAGCGAGTTGGATGCACACCCACTTAGTTTCTTTTGTTGAGCTTTCATACACTTGTAGCTCTAGTGCATCCATTGCATGGAAATCCCTACTCACTCACATTGATATCTATTAATGGGCATCTCCATAGCCCGTTGATACGCCTAGTTGATGTGAGACTATCTTCTCCTTTTTGTCTTCTCCACAACCACCATTCTATTCCACATATAGTGCTATGTCCATGGCTCACACTCATGTATTGCGTGAAGATTGAAAAAGTTTGAGAACATCAAAAGTATGAAACAATTGCTTGGCTTGTCATCGGGGTTGTGCATGATTTATATACTTTGTGTGATGAAGATAGAGCATAGCCAACCTATATGATCTTTTAGGGATAGCTTGGTTTGGCCATGTTATTTTGAGAAGACATGATTGCTTTGTTAGCATGCTTGAAGTATTATTGTTTTCATGTCAATATTAAACTTTTGTTTGTAATCTTATGGATCTGAATATTCTTGCCACAATAAAGAACATTACATTGATAAATATGTTAGGTAGCATTCCACATCAAAAATTCTGTTTTTATCATTTACCTACTCGAGGACGAGCAGGAATTAAGCTTGGGGATGCTGATACGTCTCCAACGTATCTATAATTTTTGATTGTTCCATGCTATTATATTATCTGTTTTGGATGTTTATGGGCTTTATTAAACACTTTTATATTATTTTTTGGACTAACCTATTGACCCAGAGCCCAGTGCCAGTTTCTGTTTTTTCCCTTGTTTCAGTGTTGCGCCGAAAAGAAATATCAAACGGAGTCCAAACAGAATGAAACCTTCGGGAGAGTTAATTTTGGAACGGAAGCAGCCCAGAAGACTTGGGGTGTACGTAAGGGAAGCAACAAGGAAGGCACGAGGCAGGGGGGCGCCCACCCCCCCTAGGCGCGCCCTCCACCCTCGTGGGCCCCTCGTTGCTCCCCTGACGTATTTCTTCTCTATATACCAGTATACCCTAAAACCATCGGGGGACAGAATAGATCGGGAGTTCCGCCACCGCAAGCCTCTGTAGCCACCAAAACCCAATCGGGACCCTGTTCCGGCACCCTGCCGGAGGGGGAAACCCTCACCGGTGGCCATCTTCATCATCCTGATGCTCTCCATGATGAGGAGGGAGTAGTTCACCCTCGGGGCTGAGGGTATGTACCAGTAGCTATGTGTTTCATCTCTCTCTCTCTCTCTCTCTCTCTCTCTCTCTCTCTCTCGTGTTCTTGAGGTGATATGATCTTGATGTATCGTGCGCTTTGTTATTATAGTTGGATCTTATGATGCTTCTCCCCGTCTACTCTCTTGTATTGGATTGAGTTTTCCCTTTGAAGTTATCTTATCGGATTGAGTCTTTAATGATTTGAGAACACTTGATGTATGTCTTGCGTGGGATACCCGTGGTGACAATGGGGTATTCTATTGATCCACCTGATGTATGTTTTGGTGATCAACTTGCGGGTTCCACCCATGAACCTATGCATAGGGGTTGGCACACGTTTTCGTCTTGACTCTCCGGTAGAATCTTTGGGGCACTCTTTGAAGTACTTTGTGTTGGTTTGAATAGATGAATCTGAGATTGTGTGATGCATATCGTATAATCATACCCACAGATACTTGAGGTGACAATGGAGTATCTAGGTGAATTAGGGTTTTGGTTGATTTGTGTCTTAAGGTGTTATTCTAGTCCGAACTCTTGAATAGAGCGATCCAAAAGAATAACTTTGAGGTGGTTTCGTACCCTACCATAATCTCTTCGTTTGTTCTTCGCTATTAGTGTCTTTGGAGTGACTCTTTGTTGCATGTTGAGGGATAGTTATATGATCCAATTATGTTATTATTGTTAAGAGAACTTGCACTAGTGAAAATATGAACCCTAGGCCTTGTTTTCTATCATTGCAATACCATTTACGCTCACTTTTATCATTAGTTACCTTGCTGTTTTTATATTTTCAGATTACAAATACCTATATCTACCATCCATATTCACTTGTATCACCATCTCTTCGCCGAACTAGTGCACCTATACAATTTACCATTGTATTGGGTGTGTTGGGGACACAAGAGACTCTTTGTTATTTGGTTGTAGGGTTGCTTGAGAGAGACCATATTCATCCTACGCCTCCCACGGATTGATAAACCTTAGGTCATCCACTTAAGGGAAATTTGCTACTGTCCTATAAACCTCTGCACTTGGAGGCCCAACAACGTCTACAAGAAGAAGGTTGTGTAGTAGACATCAACCACCTCTTCCCCAAGACAGTGCCTTGGCGCCAAGGCGCGCGGCCCCATGGTGCGACCCACTGCGCCCGGTGCTCGCACGCGAAGAGAGAAGTTGCCAAGAAATTCCTCGGTCGCGAGAAGCTGCACCTGCGCTCCCCGCGCCGCCTCGCCAAGATCGCGCGCTACCTGAAGTGGCGGCGCGTGGAACTCGTCAATACAAAGCTCCACCTCCGAGACGGGCCCCGGCGACCATGACCAGCTGCCGCGCCTTCACCCCGGAGCCGCGTAGCGTCGCCTGGCCGAGCAAGTTCAAGCCAGATCTGCCCCCTCGCTACGACGGCACCCCCGACCCAGCGGAGTTCCTGCACCTCTACGAGCTGAGCATCGAAGCAGCCAACGGCGACGAGAAGGTCATGGCAAACTGGTTTCCGATGGCTCTCAAGGATGGTGCCCGCTCCTGGCTCCTGAACCTGCCACCGGGCTCGATCTCCTCCTGGGACGAGATACGCGACCGCTTCGTCGCCAACTTCCAGGGCACCTGCGACTGCCCGCCGGCCGCGGGCGACCTGCGCCGCATCAAGCAACAACCAGGAGAGACCCTCAAGAAGTACACCCAACACTTCAACAACACTCGACTCAAGATCCCCAAGGTCATGGACGAGGCCATCATCTCCGCGTTCTCCGACGGCATCCGCAACATCAAGATGAAGGAGGAGCTAGCTATCCACAATGAGCTGTGCACATCTCAGGAGTTGTTCAACCTGACGACCAAGTGCGCAAGAGCTGAGGAGGGCCGCCTCTCCCTCCTCGAGCTGCCAGCTGCGGGCGCAGAGGAGAAGAAGGCCATGCCCAAGGACGTGAAGCGCAAGGAAGCAGCTGTGCTCGCAGCGGAGCCCGACACCAAGCGAGGCAGAGATCAGCCCGAGTCATCCAAGAACAGCCGGCCGTTCTGCGCCTTCCACAACCTGAATACCCACAACACCAGTGACTGTCAAGAGCTCAGAGCCATTCGCGAAGGACGCTTCGGTCGATGCCCCGAGCGCAGCGACCGGGGCTACGGCCGAGGAGGAGGACGTGGTGTCGGACGCTGGGACGATCGTGGCCCGCGCCTGGAGTGGCGTGACCGTCCTAGTGAGGACCGCTGGCTGGATCATCCTCGCGAGGGCGCCTAGAGAGACCAGCCTCATGAGGATCGCCCTCAGGGCAACGCCAATCTTCCCCCGCTACCGCCACCGGCAAGGAGGAACGACGACCACCACAAAGACGAGGGGGCTGGGGGATTCCAAGAGCCGCATGCTATCGCTTGCATCTTAGGCGGAGCCCAGGCCCCAGCCTCGCAGCGTATCTTCAAGCAGTTTACTCGTGAAGTGAATGCAGTCCTCCCCAAGCTTGAGGCCACACGCCCACTCAGATGGTCCCAGTGCCCCATCACGTTCAACTCGGCAGTCAGCTCAAGTGCGCGGCTACCGCCGGCGCCCTCCCGATGCTGTGCTCCCCAGTCATCAGCAATGTGCAAGTTACCAAGACCCTCATCGACGGCGGCGCAGGGCTCAACGTCTTGTCCGTCAGTACGTTCAACAACCTCCAAGTCCCATACGACTAGCTTCAGCCTACCAAGCCTTTCTCAGGAATGACCAACGGTTCTACCACGCCGATAGGGTAGGTCCGCCTCCCTGTCACCTTCGGAGAACGCAAGAATTACCGCACCAAGCTCATCGACTTCGACATCGTGCACATTCGTCTGCCGTACAAAGCCATCCTAGGGTATCCAGCCCTGGCCCATTTGATGGCCGTCACCCACCAAAGCTACAACGTCCTCAAGATGTTGGGAAGCGGCGGAATCATCACGGTCCCATGTGAAGAGAGAGATGCGGTGTGATCCCTTAGCGTGCCTTCCAAGCTGCAGCAATCAACTACCCCGACAACAAAAGTGAGGGCCCTCCAGAGGCCATCCCCAAGAAGAAGCAGTTGCACCGTGCTGGACCTTAGGAGGGGGGCATCGCGGCTGGAACCTCGTCAAGATCAGCGCCAGCTCCAGGGGCGCCTCCCTCCGTCACATAGGAAGGCGCGCCTAGCGCCCTCCTCGGGCAGGGCTCAGGGGCTTTCTTCTGGAAGGACTCAGATGTTGCCCACATCACAAGGGAGGTGCTCGGGCACCACTTGGAGGCGTGCTTCGCGGCACATTTCCCTCAGGAGGGCGCACGACAAGGATCACCCACTGTTTGGGAGTTCATCACCAAGACCACCTAGGAATTACAAGACGCAAGGGCCATGTGCGGAGCCCACCGCTCACAAAACGTAGCTCCCCATCCAGGCGAGGATGCCGGGCTGCGCGTGTGTATCGACGTTCCAGGGCTTAACAGGGACGCTTCTCAGGATCTCTTCTGGCCTTCGCACGTGGGATGCTGCGAGGGTCCGCTGCACAGCTATGTCCGCATGCCCTTTGGCCTGCCGAGCGTGTCGTCAGCCTATCAGTGCAACATGCGGCGTATCCTGGCGGCTCAGGAGGCCAGGCACCACGCCGTCTTGGGGGAGATGGAGACGGTCCTCCAGGAGCCGGCTGAGCCCCCAGAGCCTCCCGAGGCTCAGGGCCCCGATGGATCGTGAGGAGCTACCCCTTCCTTGCATGTCTTCAGCTGCCCCAACTCTCCTTCATTGACAGAACCAGGTGACATTTTTCGAGTTCATTTAGCTGGGAGCGCCCCTCGGGCTGCATTATTCCCAGGCTGCGTGGGTCCGACATTGTGGCGTGTATCCTTTTCTTATGTCTTTAGCTTACCTTGCTGGGGGCGCCCCTTGGACTGCATTATCCCCAAGCTACTTGGGCCTGACCCGGTGGCACGTACCTCCCATGCATTCGCTTAAGCCTGCTGCTCTCGTGTTTCATCTATCTATGATTATCGCATGCTCGATCATCGCCTCCCACGGGGCCTCCTCACACCGGAACGGCGCTGGTGCATGGATCCGTCCCTGCCACGCCGACAAACCTGAGTGGTCGAGCTATGGCTCGCGGCACGCCCCACGCACGTCACCTCAACAGGCCCTCAGTGCCTTCACTTCCTCGCGGAGCAGCCAGGGAGAGGCTGGCAACCATAACGGCAAAACCGTGTTTCTCCTTGTGATGGATCGCAAGAATCTCATGAAGAGGATAGCAGGCGGCACCACTTGCTTCCTTTCCTCTCATACAATCCGCTTGTGCGTTAAAAGGGGGGCTCCTGAGCATCGCGACTCAGGAGCTCTCACCGGCTCTCCAGCCCTCATCCCCTGGCCTTGACCATGGCATCGCGACCTGGCATCCCAGCGACGTCTGAGCTTTCTCGAGGGCCGGGACCTGAGGACGTAGAGCACTAAGGAGAGCACGGGAAGAGGAAGACTCGTATGGGCCAAACCCAGCTACGCTACGGATGTTTGCGCATAGGCCTGGCGCATCGCGAAGAATCGACCCCGAACCACTGAGGTAAGTCTCGCGCTCAGATCGGCCAATCGTTGGAACATAAGGGTCGCGCTCGTCGCAGCCCTGTCGTGGCCACGTCGCCTCCCTTTCTTATCTCGCCATAGTTGCTTGAGCGCTAAAGGGGACCTCCTGAGCATCGCGCCTCAGGGGCTATTATTGGACCTCGGGCCGCTCACCTCCTGGCCTTGGCCACGGCACGCGACCTAGCATACCAGCGACGGCTGCAGCCTGCCTGGGGACCGGAACCTGTCAGCATAGAGCAATAAGCTGTCGCGAGGTTGGAATGGGGAGACCGAGCCTTAACAGGACATGCATTTCGCGGATTTTCATAATAAGGAAGATATACACCAAAAGGCATTACAGATCCTTACACGCCCCCGCAGGGCATTTCTTAATTCCTCGCAAGGATTAAAAGACGAGAACCTAGTAGAATCCTATCTACACCCTCCCACGGCTCACGCCATCATCAACAGTGGGCCACGGGAGGCCGGTGCCAACCTCATCCAGATCAGCGACGGCGGCGGCCAGACGTTGCAGCCCTGCCCCAAGCACGGTGGGAGCTCGAGGGCACGTAGCTATCGTCGCTCATCTTCGGAGTCTTGTAGAGCTCAAGAGAGCCATTGGACTCCCAAGAGTCACTGCTGCTGGAGCAGCCGTGAGCGGGGCGCGCCTCACCTTGGCGCTCCCCATCTGGGCAGCACTCCAAGCGGCGACCCTCACCATCGAAGACCTTGAAGAATAGCGTGGAGGCGTCGTCGTACTCGAAGTGGATTGCGAGGGCGCCCTCCGTGCGGCAAACCCGCGCGACCTCGCCCCAGCCGCGGGTCTTGAAGATCTTGCCACTGGAGACTGCTTCAACCTCCGCTCTGGTCGCCGGAGCATCGCAGTCGGCATGCTGCAACCAGAGCTCGAGAGGCCCCCTCGGCGGCATCACATCGGAGAAGAAGCGCGGGAAACAGAACCAGGAACTTGGGGGCATCGCCGCCCAAACCACGAGCTCACATGAGGAATCCGCGACATGGACTCCAAGGGCAACGGCGCTCGTCGCCGCCGCGCATCGACCTTGGCCGCGTGCGCACGCTGACGCTCGTTGCCCCTTCCTCCCGAGCCCCCGGCTTGGGCGTACAAGGGCAACGGGTACCCAGGAGGGGGCCGCTCGTACCAAGGCCTCGTCACCACCTGCAACGCCGCGACATCACGGCGGTGAACTGACCTGTTCTTCGGTGGAAGCAGCGCCGGCGCATTGAGGGGAACTTTTCCCTTCTCGTCGGTTGAGAATCTCCAGATCGGCGCCATTGAAGCTATGTTAGCGGTGAAGCAGAGGAGGAGGAAGCAAGCGAGCAAGGAAGAGATGGGCGACGGGGGCTCCGCCCCCTCCCCATTTATAGCGAGAGAAGGCCACCCAGCGCCCCCACGATCATAGGTAATGATGATTTTCCTTGCATGTCGCAGGGACTAGGCAAGTCGAGCAGTTGTCGAGGCAGCGTGGGGAAGCGGAGACGCCCACGTCCAATCAACCGCCACGCGTCAACTGAGGCCGCAGGCTTTTGGGCCCCATGGCACTCCGCGCTTGACCTTTGGCTTTGCCTCGAAGCCAAGCCCGAGCGCGCCTTGAGCCCGGGGGCTACTGTCGGCGTCCTGGGAACGGGGGTCCCCAGACTTGCCTGCCTGCAGACCGCGGCCTGTCTATGTGAGCAGGCCTGTACGGCCCATCTTCATCGGCAAGGCATTCAAGACCGTCACGAGGGGCCAAGCCTCGTGGGGGGGACGATGCAAGACCTCCTCAGGAGCGGCCTCGCCAGGCAGGCTCACGAGGAGCGGAGATATCAAGGCGGGGCAAACCTGGTGAGGCTCTCATGATGTGAGCCGTGACGATTGACACCAGGCGGGCGCTAGGCGGGCTCCAGCTCGCGCAGTGTCCTTGTTTCCTCTTTGGTGCAAAGGAGGCAGGCGCAGGCGCGGAGTACCGAGGCATCAAGCAAAGGTTTCCATATCGGGGCAACGAGACCAAGACCAGCACGACGGCAAAACGGAGGTCACCATGGAGCCCAAGATGGCGTCACCGCCAGAGCCTTATGCAGGCGAAGACCACTTTCGTGAGGATAGCTTGTACTAGATGTCCCCTTTCAAATTGCCCGCCGTTCTTGGCACCTGTCCCGCTTAATATTTGGGGAGAGGACCAGGGCCTATATAACTAGAGCTAGCCACCACCATAGGGGACAACTCATTCACAGGCACGTCACTCACACAAGTTCGTTGAGCACAAGAACACCTCAACCTCAGGAGGCTGTTCTTTCCCTTGTACTGTTCACCATCAGCCCAAGAGGCAATCCACCACCACCACACTCGAGTAGGGTATTACACCACAACGTTGGCCCGAACCAGTATAAACCTCGTGTCTTTCTGAGTTGTGAGTTCTTCGAATTCGTCCGCGAGATCTTAGTGAGCTAGGGCGTAAATCGGTAGGAGGGAAAGAACTTCGCGCCCACCCCGGAGTTCGAACCTTAAGGGTTTTGCCGGAACCCAAGATCTGACAGCGGCAACTGCCAGTGCCCTCCGATGCTCTGCTCGCCCATCATCAGCAACGTCCTCGTCACCAAGACCCTCATTGACGGCGGTGCGGGACTCAATGTTCTGTCCATCGAGACGTTCGACTGCCTCCAAGTGCCCTACGACCAGCTGCAGCCTACCAAGGGGCGACCGATGGCTCCACCACCCCGATAGGGCAGATCCGCCTCCCCGTCACCTTCGGCAAGCGCGACAACTACCGCACTGAGCTCATCGACTTTGATGCCGCCCACATTCGCCTTCCATACAATTCCATCCTCGGGTATCCGGCCCTGGCCAAGTTCAGGGCAGTGACTCATCATGGTTACCCTCAAGATGCCAGGGAACCGCGACATCATCACGATCGCCTGCGAGGAGAAGGACTCGGTGTGCTCTCTCGAGCGCGCCTACCAGGATGCGAAAATCAAGAACCTAGACAACGAAGGCACCATCTACCCTCCTGAGGCTGTCCCCAAGAAGAAGAAGCTGCTGCTCCACCAGGAGCCTCGGGAGAGCGGTGTGTCTAGCGGCACCACCTCAGGACCTGCACCCACGGATGGGGCGCCTCACTCTCTCGCATAGGAAGGCGGGCCCAGTGCCCCTCTCATGATGGACTCGGGAGATCTCCTCTAGAGGGCCACTGACCTAGCCAACGTCACAAGGGAGGCGCTCGGGCACCACATGGAGGTGTGCTTCAGCACGCGCTTCCGCCAGGAGGGCACAAGGCACGGGATGCCAGGTGCTCAGGAGTTCATCACCAAGGCAACCGAGGAGCTTCAAGAGGCAAGAGCTATGCACGGTGACCGCCGCCCACCACCCGGCGTGGCTCCTTGTCCTGGCGAGCATAACGAGTTGCGCATCTGCATCAACATTCCAGGGCTCAATAGGGCCGCATCTCAGGAGCGCTTCTGGCCATCGCACGTTGGTCGGTGTGAGCGACCCCCTCACAGCTACGCTCGCATGCCTTTTGGCCTGCCGAACGTGGCTGGCACCTTTTAGTGCCGCATGTGGAGTGTTCTGGCGGCTGAGGAGGCCAGGCACCAGGCGGTCCTGGCGGAAATGACGATGATTCTCCGCGAGCCTCCCGGGCCCCAAGAGCCTCCCGAAGTTCAAGGCCCGGGTGGCTCATAAGGAGTGACTTCTTTAGCATGCGCCTTCAGCTACTCCAACACCTCTTGAGCAACGGTGCGAGGTGACATTTTCTGGTTTATTCAATTGGGGTCGCCCCTCGGGATGCATCATCCCCATGCCACATGGGTCCATCCCTGTGGCATGTATCGTTTTGCATCTATCAGAACAAGCTCTACCCTACCCATGATATGATTTATGTTATCACCCACTTGCCTGTTGTTTATTGCCCTTCGCGGCCTCCCGCGCTGCTGACCGGCCTCCTGCTCATCCCGCAACAGGGGCTACACATGCTGGCATGGCGCTTGTGCTCGGGTTCGTCCCTGCAACGCTGACAAATCTGAGAGATCGAGCTCTGTCTCGTGGCTTGCCTCGCGCACGTCACCTCACCAGGTCCTTAGTGCTTTCATCTTCTTGCGGAAAGATCAGCTCCAGGACAACAAGCGCACTTATGAATTATGCTCTCCTCTCGGACTAACCAGCAGGAATCCCTAGAGTTTGGCTACAGGCAGCCACACCGGCCGTCCCTTTTTGACGCAATTCGCTTGCATGTTAAAGAGGGGGCTCCTGAGCACCACGCCTCAGGAGCTCCTACTGACTATCCATCCCTCACCCCCTGGCATTGACCACGGCATCGTGACCTGGCATACCAGCGGTGGCTGAGCATCGCTCGAGGGTGGGGATCCGAGGACGTAGAGCATTTAGATGAGCGAGGAAAGGGGAGGCTGGCATGATCCCTACCTGGTAGCATCACTGCTGAAGCATAATCATGCGCCATGTAAGGGAATCACCGCTGGCTCATTAAGATAAGTCACCTATACGTATCAATGCGAACCCTCTGTTCGGAATTTTCAACTCTCGCAATCTCCGTCCAGCAATGCCGCTTTCCTTTTTGGCCTTCAGGGGGCTGCTTGCATGCCAAAAGGTACCACTCAAGCATCACGCCTCAGGAGCTCCTACCAGACCTTGGGCCACTCACCTCCTAGCCTTGACCACGGCATTGCGACCTGGCATACGAGCTGTCGGTGTCAAAACCGGCGGATCTCGGGTAGGGGGTCCCGAACTGTGCGTCTAGGTGGATGGTAACAGGAGACAAGGGACACGATGTTTTTACCCAGGTTTGGGCCCTCTCGATGGAGGTAAAACCCTACTCCTGCTTGATTAATATTGATGATATGGGTAGTACAAGAGTAGATCTACCACGAGATTAGAGAGGCTAAACCCTAGAAGCTAGCCTATGGTATGATTGTTCTTCTGTCCTACGGACTAAAACCCTTTGGTTTATATAGACACTGAAGAGGGCTAGGGTTACACAGAGTCGATTACAATGGTATGAGATCTACATATCGTATCGCCAAGCTTTCCTTCCACGCCAACGAAAGTCCCTTCCGGACATGGGACGAAGTCTTCAATCTTGTATCTTCATAGTCCAGGAGTCCGGCCGAAGATATAGTCCGGCTATCCGGACACCCCCTAATCCAGGACTCCCTCAGTAGCCCCTGAACCAGGCTTCAATGATGACGAGTCCGGCGCGCAGATTGTCTTCGGCATTGCAAGGCGGGTTCCCCCTCCAAGTACTTCGTAGAAGATTTTGAACACAAGGATAGTGTCCGGCTTTGCAAAATAAGTTCCACATATTGCCATAGAGAGAATAATATTTACACAAATCTAATCTGCTGACATATTCTACAGCGTGACATCACACCACAACCAAGCCTTTATTCGAATCCTTTTACTATCCCACCTCAGCGCGTTTAGCGAGGCGGTTTCCTTGGCACGTCTTATCAAAGCAGAGATCGTGTCCCCTTATTCTGGGATTCTCATCAATACGGGCGTGGGTAACCCAACCGTGCCATTGATTACGGCGCTTGGGAGATAAGCGAGTTTTACTAGGCGGGTGGGGACGCGCAGTTTGCGTCCGCCCATATAAGGGGATAAGGATCCACCTTTTTACCTATGCCTTCTTCCTCCTTTTCCTATCTAGCGCCCAAGTTCGCACTCCCCACCTCAACCTTATCCAGCCATGTCCGGAGCAGGAGGCAAGTGGATGGTCTCCTCCGTCACGGAGGGACACATCAAAAAGCTGAGGAAGGCCGGATACTTGTCTGACGACATCGTGCACCGGCTTCCCAAAGAGGGGCAGCTCATCCCCACCCCAAGGCCCCATGAGAGGGTGGTGTTCCTCACCCATTTCCTCCGCGGACTAGGTTTTCCTCTTCACCCATTTGTCCGGGGTCTCATGTTCTACTATGGCCTTGATTTCCACGATCTGGCCCCGAATTTCATCCTCAACATCTCGGCGTTTATCGTCGTGTGCGAGGCCTTCCTCCGCATCCCGCCCCACTTCGGTTTATGGCTGAAGACCTTTAACGTCAAGCCGAAGGTAGTGCGCGGCTACCATGCGAAGTGCAGAGGGGCCATGGTGGGCAAGATGCCCAACGTCCTATGGCTCGAGGGCTCTTTCGTGGAGACCCTAAAGGGGTGGCAGTCGGAGTGGTTCTACATCACCGAGCCCGTGACCCTGAATGGGTCGCAGCCCCCGAGTTCCGATCTGGAGCCCCTGCGCGGATCACCTCCTGGAAGGAGACGAGCCTGTCGTGGGGCAAGAAAGGAGAGCTGACCAGACTCCAGACATGCGTCCAAAACCTGGTGAGCAAGAAGCTCAAACTCGTCAACGTAGTCTAGGTCATGCTCATCCGCCGGATCCTCCCGTGCCAACAACGGGCTTTCAGCTTATGGGAGTTCAATCCGGCACAGTACCGAACACGGAGCAGGCTTTTCGACACTGCTTACGAAGATGCCTGGAAGGTGCTGTTTAAGGGCGCCGAGGCTCCCGCATCCGCCTCCAAGGATCGCGGATTCAGCGCGCGGCGTCAAGCTGGCGCGATAAGCTGCTTTTACCTTTTACAGGTTTCTTTTCTTTCATAGTTTGACTCTATGCGGGATCTAAATTCCCTTTCCTTTGACAGGATTGGCAGGAGACGTCTGGACATATCACCTGTCCGGATCCTTTGCCCGAAAACCCAGCAGACGCCCGTTTGACAGGGCTGCTGGTTCCGGCACCCTATGTGGTGCCGGAGAAGAAGACCAAGAAGATGGCCACGGGGACTCGAAAGGGTGCCCGGTGCCTGGTGGTGTCGGATTCATCATCCGACGACTCCGAGACGCACTACTCCCGTGAAGACAAGGAGGAGGAAGAAGAGACCTCTCCCCCTCCAGCGGCGGGAGGGAAGAAAAGGAAGGCCGCCCCAACTGGGGAGGCCGAAGGGTCCAAGAAGGGGAGGACCCTTCCCTCAGACTACTCCACCAACGCCGAGGACGGCGAAGAGAAGTGGCCGCACAGGGCCAAGCCCCTGGCAAAATCGTAAGTGTTCGGATACCAGAATGACTCATGGCGTTCCTTTATTGAATAGCTTTTCCTGACGCCGCATATAATTATGCAGTTCGCCCAAAGACCAGCTCGACGTGTCGTCGAGTGGGTCCCTGGACTCGTCGGATGTGAATTCACTTCCGGCCACTACCTCCCCTCGCCCTATAGACGACGCCGGAGTGTTGTCCCAGGAGGTTCCAAACCAGGAAGAGGTGGTCCTGGAGGCGCCGCAAGGTGACCTCCCGGACTCCTGGCACCAAGGGGACAAAACCCCCGAGGGCTCCAAGTCCGTCCCTAGTCCGGACACCGCACCGGAACCTTCAAAGGTTCTGGAGTCCGGCAGGCGGCCCTCCAAGAAGAAGGGCAAGCCTACGATGCCGGTGACCTCCGCCCAACCGGAGGCACCGAATAACTTGCTGGAGGTGCTTAACAGTGCCTCCATCGACGAGGAGCACTTTACTATAACGAGTACGGTGATCCAGAAGGTTCAGTCCGCTAAGAGCGGGCTGACCGAAGCCTGTGCCAGCCTTCTAATAGGCTTTGAGGTAAGCAAAGAATATGTAAAAATATTACCGCATAGACAGTAGCCCCTGATGCTCTGTTTGGCATTCGGAAAGAAAAGCCGAATAGAGGATCTAATAACATTGGCAGGAGTCTAACAAAAGTAAGTCAATATGCGTATGTAGGCTTCACTGCTGGCGTCCGCCGCACTGACTGCGGAGGTGGACACGCTGAAGCAGAACCTCGAGCAGTCCGAGCAAGAGCCCGGCCTTGCCAAGAAGTAGCTCAAGGACAAAGAAGGTAAGAGATACCTTTTTTCAATATACATATAAGGTGCAACTGCATGAAAATGACAGGATTAATGTGGCCATTGTAGGGGCCACAACTGAGGTGGCAACCCTTAAGCAGGCGCTCTCCGAGGCCGAAAAGAAGGCGGCCACAGAGCGCACCGAGCGGGAGAAGCATGAGGCGCAGGTTGGCGAGGTGCGGCGAGAGCTCCAGGCTCTCATGAAAAAACATGAGAGTTTGGAGCTTGACTTGAAGACGCGAGAGTCTGAGCTCGCGGAGGCCATTGAAAATGCCAAGTCCGCCAAGGCCGAAGCCCAGAAGGCCCTCCAGGAGGTGGAGGCGATGAAGAAGATAGCGGCAAGTAAGGCATTCTTTATGCAAAGCAAGCACGTGAAAGTGAGTTACTTGTTACTTACCCAAATCCGGAGATCTCCAGGAGAATTCGCAGATTTGCCCCGCAGCGTGTCAGATGCCGCCGCCTTCTACCGAGCCGAGGAGGGAAGCTCGGCGAAGAATGTGTCCTGGTCTCAGTATGCTGAGGCCGGACACCCTGTACTCTTGAGCGACCAGCTGAAGCAACTGGTCGAGCTCCACAAGGTGGCCGAACGGGCCATGAAGGGCCTCATAGTTCGGCTGTGGCCTGGAGAGGCTCTGCCTTGGAGCTACTTCGGGCTGGTGAGGCGGCTGGTGGAGGCCTGTCCAAGGCTCGAAGTCATCAAGCACTCCATCTGCATCGAAGGTGCCCGTAGGGCACTTGCCCGTGCTAAGGTGCACTGGGGCAAGCTGGATGCGGAGAAGCTTGTGAAGGACGGGCCACCGCCGGGCAAGGAGCATCGCCACCCCGAGATGTACTATGAGGGCGTCTTGAAGGGCGCCCGCCTTATGGCGGACGAATGTTCAAAAGATGTAATTTTTGAGTGAAACTTGCTCGTTTTGTCCTGTCGCTGAAAACTTGTTCATATGCGCTATGCAATGCTTGTTTAATTTAAAATATTACCTTCTGTGCGGCCGTTTATCAAAAGATGGCGAGTCGTCGGCTTCTGCCCCCATGCCACGAGTGCTGGGGTGTTCGGGATAAACTTGAGCGCTCTTTTTCCCATTCTTGGGTTCTTCGATGGAGGCGCTCAACACAACGAACAAGGCAATCGGACTATAATGCTTGAACACTCTCACTTGGCCATAGAATTCTATAATTTTAAATTTTGGCGAAGCCCCTAATGTTCGGAAGACCGAGTTCGGGGTGCTATCCACGCCTAGGCCGGACAAAGACGACTCCTCGCTCTAAGCGGCATAAGTCTTTAGGGACTCGAAAACCTCTCAAACAGCGACCAACTCTCGCCTCATCATGACGGTTAGTTTTAGCTTTCTCTACTGAGGTGCTTAGCCCTGTCGGTGTTCTGGGAACGGGGGTCCCCAGACTTGCCTGCCTGCGGCCTACGGCGTGGCTAAAAGGGGGACCAGCACGGCCCATCTTCATCAACACAGACCCAAGACCCTCGCGGGGGGCCAAGCCTCGCGGGGCGGACGACGCGGAGCTTCCTCAGGCACGGCCTCATCAGGCTGGCTCACGAGGAGGTGGAGAGATCAAGGCGGGGTACCTCCTTAGGTGCCCATGACGCAAGCCATGACGACCAAGGGCGCCAGGCGGGCGCCAGGCGGGCGCCAGCCCGCGTAGTGTACTCCTTTCCTCTTTGGTGCAAAGGGAGCAAGCGCAGGCGAGAGCATCAAGCAAAGGCACCCGTTTCGGTGCAGTGAGACCAAGACCAGTCCAACGGCGGAGAGGAAGTCATTGTGGAGCCCATGCCAGCGTCACCACCAGAGCCTTTGGCAGGCGAGGACCAACTTTAGTGAGGATAAGTGTACCAGATGTTCCCCTTCAAAATGGCCAATTGTTGGCGCCCTTCCCGCTCAATATTTGGGAAGAGGCCCAGGGCCTTTGCCTATAAATAGGACTAGCCTCCCCCAGGGTAGAGGCAGGGAAGGAGCTAGGATCCAGAGAATCAATCAGAGAGAGAGAGAGAGAGAGAGAGAAGGGAGACTGAACTCCTCCTAGCAGTTCATCCCCCCAGCCAAGAACAGACCCTCGCGAGGCTGTTCTTCCTTGTATTGTTCATCATCATCGGCCCAAGAGGCAATCCACCACACCACACTGGAGTAGGGTATTACACCACAACGGTGGCCCGAACCAGTATAAACCCTGTGTCTCTTGTGCTGTTCTTTCCATAGCTTAGATCTTTGCGAGGCGGAGGGGTGCAGGCAGGAAGAGGGCGTAATCTCCGCGCGCACCCCAGAGTTCGAACCTCAAGGGTCTGCCGGAACCCGAAATTCGACATTTGGCGCGCCAGGTAAGGGTGCACCGGAGTTTTCCCTTCCGCCACCGCCACGACCTGCCTCGCGATGAGTAGCGCGTCGCCCGCTCCGGCCGCCGGTGCTAGCACGGGGGCCAGGGGGCTCCGACCCCTGGTCCCAGCCCTGCAACGGGTATGGTGGCCCGACAAGTTCAAGCCAATGACGCCGCCGCGCTACCGCGGCGCGACTGATCCGCTGGCCTTCTTGCTGGCATACGAGGAGGCCATCCTCGAAGCCGGAGGTGATGATAGGGTCATGGCCAACTGGCTTCCCATGGCCCTCAGCGGCGCTCCGCGCGCATGGCTGCTCCACCTGTCGGCAGCCTCCGTGGCCTCTTGGGAAGAGCTCCGCAACCTCTTCCTCGCCCACCACGCTATGCCAACACCCCCGATCGTCGCGGCCCTCCTGGGCGGCTCGCAGGCGCCGCCTACAAGTCACCACGTCAAGTCGTTCATCCGCCGGGTCAGCGCCGCTGCCACGCAACAGGGGGCTCTCCTGGACCGGGCGGCTCGGAGGACCACCCCGGCCTGCTCGGGCGCGCTCCCCATGCTGTGCACCCCCACCATCTGTCAGGTGGCCGTCACCAGGACTCTCGTCGATGGTGGTGCGGGCCTCAGCGTGCTCTCGATTGAGGCCTTCAACCTCCTCTGCATACCCCTGGAATGGCTGCGACCCAGCCGGCCCTTCTCAGGCGTTGGGGGCGGGTCATCCTGCTCCTAAGGGCAGATCCGGCTCCCGGTAACCTTCGGCACCTACAACAACTTCCGCACGGAGCTGGTCAACTTCGACATCGCCCCCATCGGCCTCCCCTACAACGCCATCCTCGGCTATCCAGCGCTGGCTCAGTTCATGGCCGCAACACACCCGGCGTACAACCTCATGAAGATGCCCAGGAGCAGCAGTGTCCTCACCGTGCACGGGGACACCGGAGACGTGCTGCGAGTGCTCAAGCTCGCCTTCAAGACGGTGGCGTCGGTACAGCCCGCCGACTCGGAGACCCCCGAGCCCAAGGGGGCTGCACCCGCCAAGAAGAAACAATTGTTCACTCAAGACATGGCAGAAACCAAGCAGATACCCGTCGATGAGTACGGGTCCACCGACGCCACTTTCACCATAGGCGCCAACCTCGAGCCTAAGCAGGAGGAGGCCCTGGTCAACTTCCTACGCGTGAACAAGAAGGTATTCGCTTGGGAGCCTGACCAGTTGGCGGGGATCCCTAGGAGCGTAATCGAGCATCACCTCAATGTGTGCCCCAACGTGCGCCCTCTGAAGCAGAAGGCAAGGCGGCAGTCCACAGAAAAGCAGGGCTTCATCGTCCAAGCGACCCGCAAACTAGAGGCCGCTGGGGTCATTCACGAGGTCCGATACCCGGATTGGTTGGCCAACCCCATCGTGGTGCCAAAGAAAGTAGGGAAGGAGCGCATGTGTGTCGACTTCACCAACCTCAACAAGGCATGCCCGCAAGATCTGTTCCCCCTCCCCTGCATCGACCAGATCGTCGATTCCACCGCAGAATGCAACCTGCTATGCTTCTTGGATGCCTTCTCTGGGTATCACCAGATCAAGATGGCGGTAGAAGACGTCGAAAAGACAGCCTTCCTAACCCCATGTGGGGTGTACTGCTACACATGCATGCCATTTGGGCTGCGTAACGCGTGGGCGACCTTTCAGCGGCTGATGCACATAACCTTTCATTGTCAAACACGGCTCAGCCTCGGGAGGAGCTCCCCCAGCCACCTGCCTCAGGAGCCGCGGTCTGTGGCCCGGCCTCAGGAACACGCCTACTCCTGACGATGGAACCTCGGGAGGGGTGCTAGATCACGGAGCTCCGGAGTTACTTAACGCAAGGGATTCTGCCAGAGAAGGAGGAGGAGGCGGAGCGTGTGGCACGGCAGGCCACGACATACTGCATCAAGGATGGAGAGCTCTACGGGAAGCGACCAAACGATGTATCCCTGCGCTGCATCTCCAGGGAGCAAGGAAAGGAACTGCTGGAAGATATACACGGCGGAGACTGTGGACACCATTCATCATCACGGACCCTCGTCGGCAAAGCGTTTCGCAGCGGGTTTTATTGGCCCACCGCACTCAACGACGCCGTCGAACTGGTGAAGGCTTGTGAGGCCTTCCAGTTCCACGCCAAGCAGATCCATCAGCCGGCGGGAGGCCTGGAGACTATCCCCCTTTCGTGGCCATTCGCAGTCTGGGGGCTGGACATCCTGGGCCCGTTTCCTCGGGCGCCAGGGGCTACCGCTACCTCTACGTCGCCGTGGACAAGTTCACCAAGTGGGATGAAGTATAGGCCGTCCGCACCATCCCCGCGGGTTCCGCGGTCAAGTTCATTAGGGGCATCGTGAGCCGGTTCGGGGTGCCGAACCGCATCATCACAGACAACGGTTCGCAGTTCACCAGTAACCTCTTCAAAACATACTGTGCTAACCTTGGAATACAGATATGCTACGCTTCGGTGGCACACCCCCGAAGCAACGGCCAGGCTGAGCGAGCCAACGCAGAGGTCCTGAGGGGCCTCAAGACCAGGACGTTCAAGAAGAAGCTGGAGGCCTGCGGCAGAGGTTGGTACGACGAGCTTCTGTCCGTGTTGTGGTCCATCCGCACAACCGCGACCAAGACGATTGGAGAGACCCCTTTCTTCCTGGTCTACGGAGCCGAAGCGGTCCTCCCTCACGAGGTCAGACCTCGCTCCGTGCGGGTCCTGGCGTTAGACGAGGCGCAGCAGGACGCCATGCGGGGGATGGACCTCGTGCTGGGGGAGGAACGTCGCCGAGAAGCCGCGCTGCGAGCGGCGAGGTACCAACAAGCACTGTGACGATATCACTGCCGCGACATCCGCCCCAGAACTCTCGAGGTAGGAGACCTCGTTCTCAGGTGGGTCCTCTCCAGGGAGGGACTGCACAAGCTCTCTCCCATGTGGGAGGGCCCGTTCAAGGTTGTTCATGTTTCCAGGCCTGGCTCCGCACGCTTGGAGACTCAGGAGGGGGTGCCGGTCCAGAACGCATGGAACATCCAGCACCTCCGGAGGTTCTACCCCTAAAAGGGCCCAAAGCCAGTGAAGAAGGCGAACGCCTGTGAAGATTATCCTTTTTGGAAAAGGCCCAGAGCCTGTGAAGAAGGCGAACGCCTGTGAAGATTATCCTTTTTGGAAAAGGCCCAGAGCTTGTGAAAAAGGCGAATGCGTGTGAAGATTATCCTTTTTGGAAAAGGCCCAGAGCCTATGAAGAGGGCGAACGCCTGTGAAGATTATCCTTTTTGGAAAAGACCCAGAGCTTCTGAAGAAGGCGAACGCCTGTGAAGATTATCCTTTTCGGAAAAGGCCCAGAGCCTGTGAAGAGGGCGAACGCCTGTGAATATTATCCTTTTTAGAAAAGGCCCGGAGCCTGTGAAGAAGGCGAATGCCTGTGAAGCTATCGCGTTTTGGAAAAGGCCCAGAGCCTGTGAAGAGGGCAAATGCCCATAAAGCTCATTTCCCCTAAGAAAGGCCCGGAGCCTGTGAAGAAGGCCAACGCCTGTGAAGCTCGCCGCCCGTGACACTCTCACGTAATAATGAGTTGGGGCTGTACATGCCCCGGAGTCTCAGGAGCGCCGGCCTCAGGCCCTGGGGCTCCCTCCCACGCCCAGTGGCAGCACTTAGCTCTGCGCGGGTGAGAAGACGTCGAAGACTAGATTAGGTGCCGGACGCGGCTTTTTCATTTTCTTTCCGCAGTTGGCTTGTTCGTTCTCATTCGTAGTTTTATTGAAGCTATTGCCGCCTTTGACTTATGGTTCTTCGACTATTCACTCTCCTACCTCGATTTCTCTTATGCAAGACCTCGCGAGGGGAGGGGCAGCCGAGCGCCCTCGTGAGTGTTTCTGTCCTAGCCTTTCAAAGGTTTCGCGACCTGGGTCCATTAAAGGAGCACCCCTCCAGTCCGTGCCCCACGGGCACCGCGACACGAACACGGGGCCTGGGTCGGTCGCGCCTCACCCACAGCTGGGGCCGGAAACTATCCACACATGGGCACGCGGCCGGAGGGCACGATAATGGAAGCAAAGAGATAATTAACAGCAATAACCCAAACGCTACTGTCTTTTTACGCAGGACAAAGGATAAGAAAGAGCAAATCGGGCGCAGCTTGCCCCACATCGGCCTGCAGGGAAGACTCGAGCTGCCTCCGGGACTCAGGCAGACTCCCTATCACGCTTCACCGAAGCGCGACGACGGGCAGAGTCGCTACCACCTCCCAAGCAGGTACGACGGCGAGGAGGCTGACTGCGGCCACCACTAGAAGAGTCGCCGCCTGAAGAAGAACCGATGAAGCTTGGGAAACCCTGAGCACCGCCAATCACGCGAGCGCTGTCCTCTCCTTCATCGCCGGGGTTGGGTCCCCGGCCGCGGTCGTCGTCCTCAGGGCAGCACCCTGCGCGGAGACCATCTTCCCCGAACACCCTCATGTAGAGGGTGGCATCGCCGTCAAACTTGAAGTGCAGGGTGCACCGACGGCTCAGGCCCCGCGCGCGGGCAAACGTCTGCCAACCGCGGGTCAAGGACAGGCTCGCGGCTGCAAAGACCTCCAGCGAAGCCCATGAGGCCCGGCTGCAGCAGCCGTCTGCCTGAAGCCAGAGGCCGCCCGAGGCGCCGGCCGGGAGCTCGCGGAGGAAGAAGCGAGGAAGATGAAGCCGGGTGCTAGTCGGCTCCGCCGACCACACGACGAACTCTGGCAGTACCTCTGCAGCGCGAAAGCGCGGCCTAGGGGGACGGGCGACCGAAGCGCGCCCCCCCGATCGCCGCTGTCCGCCCGTCACCGCGCTGGAAATCATCTCCACGGCCGCGGGGAGTTATCGTGGTGGCCACGGGATGTTTGCGAGGGCACCCTCGGCCGCGCTTGGACGGGGAAGAGGCAGGATCGACCTGGCGAGCCTTCCCCTTCTCTGCGGCCGAGAACCTCCTCGACGGAGCCATGAAGAAGAGGGAGAAGCAAAGGGAGATGGACTGGAAGGGCACATGTCGTTCCGTACTTATGGCCGGCGAAGGCCAACCGCCGACCGCCACGATCGTAGGTAATCATTACCCGTTTTGCATGCAGGGACTTGTCCAATCCGTGCAGATGCCGAGGCGTCGTGGGAAAGTGGAGACGCCCACGTCCAATCAACCGTCACGCGGAGCCCAAGGCCGTAGGATGTTAGGGCCCGCGGCGCTTCTCCCTTGCCCTTTCGCCTCCTTGCACGGCCAAGTCCGGGCGCGCCTTGGTCCCGGGGGCTACTGTCGGCGTTCTGGGAATGAGGGTCCCCAGACTTGCCTACCTGCGGCCTGCGGCGTGGCTCAAAGGGGGCCTAGCACGGCCCATCTTCATCAACACAGACCCAAGACCCTAGCGAGGGGCCAAGCCTCGCGGGGCGGACGACGCGGAGCTTCCTCAGGCACGGCCTCAACAGGCTGGCTCGCGAGGAGACATAGAGATCAAGGCGGGGTACCTCATGAGGTTCCCATGACGCAAGCCATGACGACCAAGGGCTCCAGGCGGGTGCCAGCCCGCGCAGTGTCCTCCTTTCCACTTTGGTGCAAAGGGAGCAAGCGCAGGCGAGAGCATCAAGCAAAGGCACCCGTTTCGGTGCAACGAGACCAAGACCAGTCCAACGGCGGAGAGGAAGTTATTGTGGAGCCCAAGCCAGCGTCACCACGAGAGCCTTTGGCAGGCGAGGACCAACTTTAGTCAGGATAAGTGTACCAGATGTTCCCCTTCAAAATGACCAATTGTTGGCGCCCTTCCCGCTCAATATTTGGGAAGAGGCCCAGGGCCTTTGCCTATAAATAGGACTAGCCACCCCTAGGGTAGAGGCAGAGAAGGAGCTAGGATCCAGAGAATCAATCAATCAGAGAGAGAGAGAAGGGAGACTGAACTCCTCCTAGCAGTTCATCCCCCCAGCCAAGAACAGACCCTCATGAGGTTGTTCTTCCTTGTATTGTTCATCATCATCGGCCCAAGAGGCAATCCACCACACCACACTGGAGTAGGGTATTACACCACAACGGTGGCCCGAACTAGTATAAACCCTGTGTCTCGTGTGCTGTTCTTTCCATAGCTTAGATCTTTGCGAGGCGGAGGGGTGCAGATAGGAAGAAGGCATAATCTCCGCGCGCACCCCAGAGTTCGAAACTCAAGGGTCTGCCGGAACCCGAAATCCGACAAGCCCAGCTCAACTGGGGCACAATCGCAGTAGTTCTCCTAGTGCTACCTTAGCCGATATAACGGAACGTAAGATACCAAAACATAGGAGCCGGGCAAACCCAACTATTGACCTAAGACATGATTCGGAGCTGATGCATATAATGCTATAAGATTGGAGGGTCGCACTTGTCAAAGTGTTCGGACTTTTCACGCCGTGTTATGGGGTACTTGAGCCCTGGAGTATTGGTCGTACCAAAGTGTACAGGTGCTAAATGTCATAACTGAACATATATATTAAAAAGGAAATGAATAGAGAATGCAGTAATAAGCTGAAGCTAAGCATTGTTTATTTTAAAGTGCTGCTGTAAAGCAGAACGATACAAATAGTGCGATAAGCAAGGGATGGGACTATTTGACATGTCCCCCTCCAGAGGCGAGCTGCGAGATGATATGTAAGACAGGTATGTTGCTCGTTATAGAGACCACCTGAGACTTTGGTGTAGCTTTCTGCTTCCCTGGTTGTTGTATCTTTTGTGCGGCAATTGTACTGCCGGACAGACCTTCCGAAGAATGGAGTCCTGAAAGTAAGAGAAAATAAAAAAGTCGGCAGCCCCTAGTGCGGTTTAAGCCGTGTTTCGGGCGTGCCGTGATGGTGCCCTCCCCCTTTTCCCATGGTATTTCCAGAGCGTAGTTATGTACGCGCGACACAGGTTTCGCAAGTTCCTGAGGGCTGGGGTTGGGGCCGTATTGCTACGCTTGCTTGAAACGTGCCAGGCGGTCTTATTGTAGGTCACTCCGGGCGCACTTGACGGTGTCCGGACATTTAACGGCAGGACTGGAGAATTGCCTTGATAGGCTGCTTTGTACTTCCGCTGCGAGAGCCGCCATATGCTCCTCCATTCGGAGAGAGCGTTCGGTGTTTCCATTGACCGTAATGACTCCTCAAGGGCCTGGCATCTTGAGCTTGAGGTGTGCGTAGTGCGGCACCACATTGAACTTTGCGAATGCGGTTCGCCCGAGCAGTGCGTCATAGCCACTGCGGAACGGGACTATATCGAAGGTTAACTCCTCGCTTCGGAAATTATCCGGAGATCCGAAGACCACTTCAAGTGTAACTGAGCCTGTACAGTTGGCCTCTACACCTGGTATGACGCCTTTAAAGGTCGTTTTAGTGGGTTTAATCGTTGAGGGATCGATGCCCATTTTTCGCACTGTATCCTGGTAAAGCAGGTTCAGGCTGCTGCCGCCGTCCATAAGGACTCTAGTGAGGTGAAATCCGTCAATAATTGGGTCTAAAACCAATGCGGCGTATCCACCATTACGGATGCTAGTGGGGTGGTACCTTCGATCAAAAGTGATAGGGCAGGAGGACCATGGGTTGAACTTTGGGGCGACTGGCTCCATCGCGTATACGTCCCTTTGCGCACGCTTCCGCTCCCTCTTGCGGATGTGGGTTGCGTATGTCATGTTCACCGTCCGCACTTGTGGGGGAAGCCCTTCTGTTCACTATTGTTTGGTGGCCGGGGCTCTTCCTCGTCGTCGCTATGCAGCCCCTTGTCTCTGCTTTCGGCATTTAACTTGTCTGCCTACTAGAACACCCAACAATCCCTGTTGGTGTGATTGGCTGGTTTTTCGGGGGTGCCCTGTATCTGGCATAAGCGGTCGAGTATTCGGTCCAAACTGGACGGGACCAGAGTATTTCTTTTGAATGGCTTTTTCCCTGACCGGGTTTAGAGCCTATGAATCCGGCATTAACTGTCGTATCCTCAGCATTGTCGCCGTTAATGCGGCGCTTTTGCTTGTTGCGACGTGACCTACCACTGCTGTTCTTGGTATCCGAATTACCTGGGCTCTTGGTCATGTTATTGCTACGAGCTAGCCAGCTGTCTTCTCCCGCACAAAAGCGGGTCATAAGTTTCGTGAGGGCTGCCATAGATTTCGGCTTTTCCTATCCTAGGTGCCGTGCAAACTACTCGTCGCGGATGTTATGCTTGAAGGCTGCTAGGGCCTCTGTGTCCAGACAGTCGATGATTTGATTTTTCTTTGTTAGGAACCATGTCCAGAATTGTCTGGCCGATTCCTCTGGCTGCTGAATTATGTGGCTTAGGTCATCGGCGTCTGGTGGTCGCACATAAGTGCCCTGGAAATTGTCGAGGAATGCGGCTTCCAGGTCTTCCCAAAAACCAATTGATTCTGCTGGCAAGCTGTTAAGCCAATGCCGAGCTGGTCCTTTAAGCTTGAGTGGGAGGTATTTGATGGCGTGTAGGTCACCACCATCGGCCATGTGGATATGAAGGAGATAGTCCTCGATCCATACCGCAGGATCTGTTGTGCCATCGTATGATTCGATGTTCACGGGTTTGAAACCCTCGGGAATTTGATGATCCATTACTTCATCTGTGAAGCATAGTGGGTGTGCGGCGCCTCTGTATTGGGCTATATCATGACACAGCTCGAACAAGCTTTGTCTACTGTGTTCAGCCCGGCCGGATTTACTGTATCCGGCATGACAATTACCGCCTCGTGCCGTGGGGCGCCCACGCGATCCGTAGATCGATCTTGTTTGCCTTGCCTTGTCCTCCAATATATCTCGCAGGTCTGGCGCATTTCCCCATGCCTTGGTATTTTTTGAGCATCGTCGGGGTGCAGTTTGAACGGAGGGCCGTGAGGCCTCTCTGTCACGGCCGCGAGGTGGCCGATCGGCCGCGTCATGCGCTGGTGATGTAGGTTTAGGTGCCTCCTCCTCTAATCGTGGTAGCAGCCTGCGCTTTGGGTAGCTCTTGGAGGGGCGTTCGAGTTCATACTCTTTGGCCGCCAGGACTTCAGTCCATCTGTCGGCTAGCAAGTCTTGATCAACTCTAAGCTGTTGTTGTTTTTTCTTGAGGCTGCTCGCCGTGGCCATAAGCCTGCGTTTGAAAAGCTCTTGTTCGACGGGATCCTCTGGCACGACAAATTCGTCATCGTCGAGGCTTGCCTCGTCTTCGGAGGGAGGCATGTAATTATCGTCCTCCAACTCTCTGTCTGCCGCTCTCTCATGAGGGCTGGTTTCTCCGTCCTCCTGTGCAGAATCCTGCTGGAGGGGGTTGTCTTCGGCACTGTCCGGGGTATTATTATCTCCCGTGCCGGAATCATCGTTTTTGCTTTGGCGGGATTTAGAGCGGCGCCGCTGACGCCGGCGTTTAGGCTGCTTCTTGGAGGGGCCATCCTCCGCTGTTCCATCGCCATTGCTTTCTTTTGGGATGTCCACCATGTATATGTCATATGACGAGGTGGCTTTCCAGTGCCCTATAGGTGCTGGTTCCTTCTCGTCTCCTACATCGTCGTCCATACCGTCGATGTCTTCGGAGTCGAAGTCGAGCATGTCGGTTAAATCATCGACAGTGGCTACTAAGTGGGTGGTGGGTGGGCTTTGAATTTCTTCGTCATCCGCATCCTAACCTTGCTGACCATAGTCCGGCCAGGACTCTCCTGATAGAGAGAGAGATTTTAGTGAGTTCAGAATATCGCCGAAGGGCGAGTGCTGAAAGATATCCGCGGCGGTGAATTCCATGACCGGCGCCCAATCGGATTCGATTGGCAAGGACGCGGGGGGCTCGGAGTCCGGAGAGGAGTCCGGCACCTTGGAGCCACGGGCCTCGCAGAGAATAGGGATGGTGTTCGGCTCGATCGTCGTAGAGATTGCAGCCCCCGAGGCGGTGTCCAACCACCCGTCCCCGATTGGCGCAGTCAGCTCCGAGCTAAGGGTCGGACTGGACATGGGTGCGGCCTCCAAGGCACTGTCCGGCGGCAGAGCTAGATCATGCCCTTCGCGACAGTGCAGCGCGCCTGGTTGTGGCTCGAATCCGTCGAAGATCAAGTTTCCGCGGATATGAGCCGTGTAGTTCAAGCTTCCAAATCTGACCTGATGGCCAAGGGCATAGCTTTCGATCTGCTCCAGATGGCCAAGCGAATTGGCCCGATGTGCAAAGCCGTCGAATACAAAGATCTGTCTGGGGAGAAAATTCTCACCCTGGAATGCATCACTGTTGATGATCGGAGAAGCCATCGGGCCTAAAAGTGACGACACAGAGGAACTCTCAATGAAAGCACCAATGTCGGTGTCAAAACCGGCGGATCTTGGGTAGGGGGTCCCGAACTATGCGTCTAGGCGATGGTAACAGGAGACAAGGGACCTGATGTTTTTACCCAGGTTCGGGCCCTCTCAATGGAGGTAAAACCCTACTCCAGCTTGATTAATATTGATGATATGGGTAGTACAAGAGTCGATCTACCACGAGATCAGAGAGGCTAAACCCAAGAAGCTAGTCTATGGTATGATTGTTCTTCTGTCCTATGGACTAAAACCCTCCGGTTTATATAGACACCGAAGAGGGCTAGGGTTACATAGAGTCGGTTACAATGGTAGGAGATCTACATACCGTATCGCCAAGCTTGCCTTCCACGCCAAGGAAAGTCCCTTCCGGACACGGGACGAAGTCTTCAATCTTGTATCTTCATAGTCCAGGAGTCCGGCCGAAGGTATAGTCCGGCTATCCGGACACCCCCTAATCCAGGACTCCCTCACCAGCGATGGCCGAAGCCTGCCTGGGGATGAGACCTGCCGGCGTAGAGCGCTAAGCTACCGCGAGAACAAAAAGGGGGAACAATGCCGAAGCGAGACACGCAGCTGCAACCTTATATTAGGAGTAGCAAACACCGGAGCAAAAGTAGTACAATTTTTTTTACATACCCTCACGGGGTTTGTCTCGATTCCTCATAGGGAAACAAAAGAAGGAAGCTTCAAGGAGCCCCGACTACTGGGCATCACCAACGATGTCGGTGTTCTGGGAACGGGGGTCCCCAGACTTGCCTGCTTGCGGCCTACGACGTGGCTCAAAGGGGGCCCAGCACGGCCCATCTTCATCAACACAAGACCCAAGACCCTCGCGAAGGGCCAAGCCTCGCGGGGCGGGCGACACGGTGCTTCCTCAGGCGTGGCCTCATCAGGCTGGCTCATGAGGAGGCGGAGTGTTCAAGGCAGGGTACCTCGCGAGGTGCCCATGATGCAAGCCATGACGACCAAGGGCGCCAGGCGGGCGCCATCCCGCGTAGTGTCCTCCCTTTCCTCTTTGGTGCAAAGGAGACAAGCGCAGGCGAGAGGATCAAGCAAAGGCATCCATTTCGTTGCAACAAGACAATGACCAGTCCAACGGTAGGAAGGAGGTCATCGTGGAGCCCAGAACGGCGTCATCACAGGGCCTTTGGCAGGCGAGGACCAACTTTAGTCAGGATAAGTGTACTGGATGTTCCCCTTCAAATTGGCCAATTGTTGGCGCCCTTCCTGCTCAATATTTGGGAAGAGGCCCACGGCCCTTGCCTATAAATAGGACTATCCATCCCTAGGGCAGAGAAGAGGGACCTAGAGTAGAAGGGAGGAGAGATCAAGAATCCGAGTAAGCGGAGACGATCAGAGAGAGTGTGAGAGAGAGAAGGGCGGCTGAGCTCCCCCAGCAGTTCATCGTCCCAGCTAGAACACACCCTCGCAAGGCTGTTCTCCCTTGTACTGTTCATCATCATCAGCCCAAGAAGCAAACCACCCACCACACTGGAGTTGGGTATTACACCACATTGGTGGCCCGAACCAGTATAAACCCTGTGTCTCTTGTGTTGTACTTTGAGTAGTTAGATCTTTGCGAGACGGAGAGATAGAGGGCCGAATCTCCGCGCGCACCCCAGAGTTCGATCCTTAAGGGTCTGCCGGAACCCGAAATCCGACATTTGGCGCGCCAGGTAGGGGTGCGCCGGAATTTGTCTTCCACTGCCTCCTTCTCCTCCGACCGTCGCGTCCATGTCTGACGCTCGTCGGGCCCGCGCCGAGCGTCGAGCAGCCATCGCCTCCCGCATTGCCCAGACGGCCCACGTTGCTGGGCGTCCTCGTCGTTCCCCGTCGCCTGCCGTCAACGCCGCCACCGGCCCGGCAGGGAATGAGCAGCAAGCGTCGTCTCAGCACCCGTCCGTGCGGCGAGACGGCCGCACCGCTACTCCGTCGCTCACGCCAGCTGGCTCTTCGTCCCACGCGCTCCGCGCGCCCTTGGAGGCTCGAGCTGCACTCATCGCGGCGAACGAGCTCCTCCGCTACCGTCCCGTCGACGACGTCTACGAAGAGTGGCTCGACCGCGTCGCTGAGCTCGTCCGTGCCGCAGGGGGCTCTCCTGCACCGTCCACTCCGCTGCGCCGCACCCCGCCCCGCGTAGGCCACAAACCTCCGGGGGCGTACTAGCCACCTCCACTCCAAGAAGATGCCATGGCTCCAAGGCGCGTGGCCCCTGGGCGGAACCCACTTCGTTAGGCGCCAGCCCAGCAAGAACGGAGCTGCCAAGAAGTCCCCCGACCGCAAGAGGCTGCCCGAGCGCTTCCTGCTCCGGCTCGCCGCGACCCTGCTCCAGCTCCGGCACGTCAAGACCCCGCGCCGCTTCCAGCTGCAGCGGATGGGGACCCTCAAGGCCAAGATCTCCCTCGACCGAAGCCTCCCATGGCCACGGCCGGCTGCCGCGCCTACACCACCGAGCTGCGCAGCGTCGCGTGGCCCGGCAAGTTCAAGCCAGACCTGCCTCCTCGCTACGACGACACGACTGAACCCGCCGAGTTCCTCCAGCTCTACGAGCTGGGCATCGAGGCCGCCAGCGGGGACGAAAAGGTCATGGTGAACTGGTTCCCCATGGCGCTCATGGAAGGAGCTCGTACCTGGCTCCTGAACCTGGCCCCAGGCACGATCTCTTCCTGGGACCAGATGCGCACCCGCTTCATCGCCAACTTCCAAGGTACTCGCGACCGGCCGCCCGCCGTGAGCGACATGCACCGCATCAAGCAACAACCCGGAGAGACCCTGCAAAAGTACATCTAGCGCTTCAACAGCGCGTCTCAAGATCCCCAAGGTGTCCGAGGAAGCCATCATCTCAGCCTTCTCCGATGGTGTGCGCGACGTCAAGATGAAGGAGGAGCTGGCGATGCATGAAGACATGTGCACCTCCTTGGAGCTGTTCAACATGGCGACCAAGTGCGCCAGGGCTGAGGAGGGGCGTCTCTCCCTCCTCGAGCTGCCTGCCGCGGACCCAGAAGAGAAGAAACCCAAGGCCAAGGACGTGAAGCGCAAGGGGGCTATCGTGCTCGCGGCAGAGCCTGATACCAAGCGGGGCAAGGATCTGCCTGAATCCTCCAGGGGCAGCCTGTCGGCGTTCTAGGAACGGGGGTCCCCAGACTTGCCTGCCTGCGGCCTGCGACGTGGCTCGAATGGAGGCCCAGTGTGGCCCATCTGCATCGACACAAGGCTCAAGACCCTCGCGAGGCGGACGACACGGCGCTTCCTCAAGCACGGCCTCCTTAGGCTGGCTCGCGAGGAGGTGGAGAGATCAAGGCAGGGTACCTTGCGAGGTGCCCATGACGCAGGCCATGACGATCGAGGGTGCCAGGCGGGAGCCAGCCCGCGCAGCGTCCCCCCTTTCCTCTTTGGTGCAAAGGGAGCAAACACAGGCAAGAGGATCAAGCAAAGGCACCCATTTCGGTGCAACGAGACCAAGACCAGTGCAACGGTGGAAAGCAGGTCACCATGGAGCCCAGGACGGCGTCACCACAGGGCCTTTGGCAGGCGAAGACCAACTTTAGTCAGGATAAGTGTACCAGATGTTCCCCTTCAAATTGGCCAATTGTTGGCGCCCTTCCCGCTCAATATTTGGGAAAAGGCCCAGGGCCTTTGACTAGCCACCCACATGATAGAGGGGATCAAATCCAGCATCTAGAGAGAGAAGGGCGATAGAACTCCCCCTAGCAGTTCATCTCCTAGCCAAGAACAGGCCCTCGCGGGGCCGTTCCCCCTTGTATTGTTCTTCCTCATCAGCCCAAGAGGCAATCCACCCACCACACTGCAGTAGGGTATTACACCACAATGGTGACCCGAACCAGTATAAACCCTGTGTCTCTTGTGTTGTTCTTGCAGTAGCTAGATCCTTACGAGACGGAGAGGTAGAGGGCACGATCTCCGCGCGCACCCCAGAGTTCGAACCTTAAGGGTCTGCCGGAACCCAGAATCCGACATTTGGCGCGCCAGGTAGGGGTGCGCCGGAATTAGCCCTTCCATCGCTCCGTCTCCCGTTGCATCGTCGTCACCATGTCCGGCGACTAGGCGGGCAACCAAGGCCAGTGGGCGGCATGCCCCATCTGCGCGGAGCCTCCCGCTCCGGGCGATCCCACGCCGCAGGCAGCTCGCGGTCCGCAGGGCGCTGCGGGCCGCGGGCGACGCGGGCAAGCTTCTGCGACCCTCACACCGCGACAGGCGCGGTCGGCAGCAAGGGCATCCAATCACGCCGCAACTACGACGCCGCACACCCGCCGAGAACAGGCGAACTCGAGGGCCACGCTCACAGTAGCACGGGAGCTGCTGTAGTGCAGGCTGTTGGAGGGCGGCCGTGATGTGCTGCTGGAGCGGGTCGCCGAGCTCCTTCGCTTCGCCGCTTAGGGGGCTCACCCCTTCTGCGTCCAGCTTCCGCCTCAAGTTAAGGGCGGCGCACGAGGGGGCCCCGCGCACCCGCGCGGGCCTCAAGTCTACCCCAACACCGGCAAATCCGCCAGCACCAGACTGGCAGCGGCGCTACCCCCGCCCCCGGCGCGCGAAGGAGAGGGGCTCGGTGCGGCACGCGACGCCAGCGGCCAACCGCGCTACCACCCCGCGGTGGGCACGACAAGCAACGCCGAATGGCGCATGGAGCACTACAGCACAGCATTCGGGGTGGCGGCGCCAGAGGAATACGTGCCCCACATGATGGACCAAGGGCACGCTCTGAAGGAAATATGCCCTAGAGGGAATAATAAAGTTATTATTTATTTCCTTATTTCATGATAAATGTTTATTATTCATGCTAGAATTGTATTAACCGGAAACATAATACATGTGTGAATACATAGACAAACAGAGTGTCACTAGTATGCCTCTACTTGACTAGCTCGTTAATCAAAGATGGTTATGTTTCCTAACCATGAACAAAGAGTTGTTAGGTCACATCATTAGTTGAATGATCTGATTGACATGACCCATTCCATTAGCTTAGCACCCGATCGTTTAGTATGTTGCTGTTGCTTTCTTCATGACTTATACATGTTCCTGTGACTATGAGATTATGCAACTCCCGTTTACTGGAGGAACACTTTGTGTACTACCAAACGTCACAACGCAACTGGGTGATTATAACGGTGCTCTACAGGTGTCTCCAAAGGTACTTGTTGGGTTGGCGCATTTCGAGATTAGGATTTGTCACTCCGAATGTCGGAGAGGTATCTCTGGGCCCTCTCGGTAATGCACATCACATAAGCCTTGCAAGCATTACAACTAATATGTTAGTTGTGAGATGATGTATTACGGAACGAGTAAAGAGACTTGCCGGTAACGAGATTGAACTAGGTATTGGATACCGACGATCGAATCTCGGGCAATTAACATACCGATGACAAAGGGAACAACGTATGTTGTTATGCGGTCTGACCGATAAAGATCTTCGTAGAATATGTAGGAGCCAATATGGGCATCCAGGTCCCGCTATTGGTTATTGGCTGGAGACGTGTCTCAGTCATGTCTACATTGTTCTCGAACCGTAGGGTCCGCACGCTTAAGGTTACGATGACAGTTATTATGAGTTTATGCATTTTGATGTACCGAAGATAGTTCGGAGTCCCGGATGAGATCACGGACATGACGAGGAGTCTCGAAATGGTCGAGACGTAAAGATTGATATATTGGACGACTATATTCGGACATCGGAATGGTTCCGAGTGGTTTCGGAGAAAACCGGAGTGCCAGAGGGTTACCGGAACCCCCCCCCGGGAGAAGTATTGGGCCACATGGGCCTTAGTGGAGAGAGAGGGGGCCGGCCAGGGTGGGCCGCGCGCCCCCTTCCCCTCTGGTCCGAATTGGACTAGGAGAGGGGGGGCGGCACCCCCTTTCCCTCTCCCTCTCCCCCGTCCTTTCCCCCTCCTAGTAGGAGTAGGAAATAGGGGAGTCCTACTCCTACTAGGAGGAGGACTCCTCCTCCTGGCGCGCGCCACAAGGGTCGCCCGGCCTCCCCCCTTGCTCCTTTATATACGGGGGCAGGGGGCACCCTAGGACACACAAGTTGATCTTCGTGATCGTTCCTTAGCCGTGTGCGGTGCCCCCCTCCACCATATTCCACCTCGGTCATATTGTTGCGGTGCTTAGGCCAAGCCCTGCGTCGGTAGAATGTCATCATCATCATCACGCCGTCGTGCTGACGAAACTCATCCCCGAAGCTTTGCTGGATCGGAGCCCGGGGAGCGTCATCGAGCTGAACGTGTGCTAAGAACTCGGAGGTGCCGGAGTAACGGTGCTTGGATCGGCTGGACAAGGGAAGACGTACGACTACTTCCTCTATGTTGCGTCAACGCTTCCGCTTCGGTCTATGAGGGTACGTAGACAGCACTCTCCCCTCTCGTTGCTATGCATCACCATGATCTTGCGTGTGCGTAGGAATTTTTTTGAAATTACTACGTTCCCCAACAGTGGCATCAGAGCCTAGGTTTTTATGGTTTGATATTATATGCACGAGTAGAACACAAGTGAGTTGTGGACGATATAAGTCATACTGCCTACCAGCATGTCATACTTTGGTTCGGCGGTATTGTTGGATGAAGCGGCCCGGACCGACATTACGCGTACGCTTACGCGAGACTGGTTCTACCGACGTGCTTTGCACACAGGTGGCTAGCGGGTGTCAGTTTCTCCAACTTTTGTTGAACCGAGTATGGCTACGCCCCATCCTTGCGAAGGTTAAAACGGAGTCTATTTGACAAACTATCGTTGTGGTTTTGATGCGTAGGTGAGATTGGTTCTTGCTTAAGCCCGTAGCAGCCACGTAAAACTTGCAATAAACAAAGTAGAGGACTTCTAACTTGTTTTTGCAGGGCATGTTGTGATGTGATATGGTCAATACATGATGCTAAATTTTATTATATGAGATGATCATGTTTTGTAACCGAGTTATCGGCAACCGGCAGGAGCCGTTTGGTTGTCGCTTTATTGTATGCAATGCAATCGCCCTGTAATGCTTTACTTTATCACTAAGCGGTAGCAATAGTCGTAGAAGCATAAGATTGGCGAGACGACAACGATGCTACGATGGAGATCAAGGTGTCGCGCCGGTGACGATGGTGATCATGACGGTGCTTCGAAGATGGAGATCACAAGCACAAGATGATGATGGCCATATCATATCACTTATATTGATTGCATGTGATGTTTATCCTTTTATGCATCTTATCGTGCTTTGATTGACGGTAGCATTATAAGATGATCTCTCACTAAATTATCAAGAAGTGTTCTCCCTGAGTATGCACCGTTGCCAAAGTTCGTCGTGCCCAGACACCACGTGATGATCGGGTGTGATAAGCTCTACGTCCATCTACAACGGGTGCAAGCCAGTTTTGCACACGCAGAATACTCGGGTTATACTTGACGAGCCTAGCATATGCAGATATGGCCTCGGAACACGGAGACCGAAAGGTCGAGCGTGAATCATATAGAAGATATGACCAACATAATGATGTTCACCATTGAAGACTAATCCATTTCACGTGATGATCGGTTATGGTTTAGTTGATATGGATCACGTGATCACTTAGAGGGTTAGAGGGATGTCTATCTAAGTGGGAGTTCTTAAGTAATATGATTAATTGAACTTTAATTTATCATGAACTTAGTCCTGGTAGTATTAGCATATCTATGTTGTAGATCAATAGCTCGCGTTGTTGCTTTCATATGTTAATTTTGATATGTTCCTAGAGAAAATTGTGTTGAAAAATGTTAGTAGCAATGATGCGGATTGGATCCGTGATCTGAGGTTTATCCTCATCGCTGCACAGAAGAATTATGTCCTTGATGCACCGCTAGGTGACGGACCTATTGCAGGAGCAGATGCAGACGTTATGAACGTTTTGCTAGCTCAATATGATGACAACTTAATAGTTTAGTGCACCATGCTTAACGGCTTAGAATCGGGACTTCAAAGACGTTTTGAACGTCATGGAACATACGAGATGTTCCAGGAGTTGAAGTTAATATTTCAAGCAAATACCCGAGTTGAGAGATATGAAGTCTCCAACAAGTTCTATAGATAAAAGATGGAGGAGAATCGCTCAACTAGTGAGCATGTGCTCAGATTGTCTGGGTACTACAATCGCTTGAATCAAGTGGGAGTTAATCTTTCGGATAAGATAGTGATTGACAGAATTCTCTAGTCACCATCACCAAGTTAGTAGAACTTCGTGATGAACTATAGTATGCAAGGGATGACGAAAAAGCCTCCTGAGCTTTTCATGATGATGAAATCGATGAAGGTAGAAATCAAGAAAGAGCATCAAGTGTTGATGGTTGACAAGATCACTAGTTTCAAGAAAAGGGCAAAGGGAAAAAGGGGAACTTTAAGAAGAACAGCAAGCAAGTTGCTGCTCGAGTGAAGAAGCCCAAGTCTGGACCTAAGCCTGAGACTGAGTGCTTCTACTGCAAAGGGACTGGTCACTGGAAGCGGAACTACCCCAAGTGATTGGCGGATAAGCAGGATGGCAAAGTGAACATAAGTATATTTGATATACATGTTATTGATGTGTACTTTACTAGTGTTTATAGCAACCCCTCAGTATTTGATACTAGTTCCGTTACTAAGAGTACTAACTCGAAACAGGAGCTGCAGAATAAACAGAGACTAGTTAAGGGTGTAGTGACGATGTGTGTTGGAAGTAGTTCCAAGATTGATATGATCATCATCGCACACTTCCCTATACTTTCGAGATTAGTGTTGAACCTAAATAAGTGTTATTTGGTGTTTGCGTTGAGCATAAATATGATTTGATCATGTTTATTGCAATACGGTTATTCATTTAAGTTAGAGAACAATTGTTGTTCTGTTTACATGAATAAAACCTTCTATGGTCATACACCCAACGAAAGTGGTTTGTTGGATCTCGATCATAGTGATACACATATTCATAATATTGAAGCCAAAAAGATGCAAAGTTAATAATGATAGTGCAACTTATCTGTGGCACTGCCGTTTAGGTCATATTGGTGTAAAGCGCATGAAGAAACTCCATGCTGATGGAATTTTGGAATCACTTGATTATGAATCACTTGATGCTTGCAAACCATGCCTCATGGGCAAGATGACTAAAATTCCGTTCTCCGGAACGATGGAGCGAGCAACAGATTTGTTGGGAATCATACATAACTGATGTATGTGGTCCAATGAATATTAAGGCTCACGACAAGTATCATTATTTTCTGACCTTCACAGATGATTTGAGCAGATATGGGTATATCTACTTGATGAAACATAAGTCTGAAACATTTGAAAAGTTCAAAGAATTTCAGTGTGAAGTGGAGAATCATCGTAACAAGAAAATAAAAGTTTCTACGATATGATCGTGGAGGAGAATATTTGAGTTACGAGTTTGGTCTTCAATTAAAACAATGTGGAATAGTTTCACAAACTCATGCCACCTAGAACACCACAGCATAATGGTGTGTCCGAACGTCACAATCGTACTTTATTGGATATAGTGCAATCTATGATGTTTCTTACCGATTTACCACTATAGTTTTGGGGTTATGCATTAAAGACAGCTGCATTCACGTTAAAAAAGGGCACCATCTAAATCCGTTGAGACGACACAATCTGAACTGTGGTTTGGCAAGAAACCAAAGTTGTCATTTCTTAAAGTTTGGGATTGTGATGCTTATATGAGAAAGTTTCATCCTGATAAGCTCAAACCCAAATCGGAGAAATATGTCTTCATAGGATACCCAAAGGAGACTGTTGGGTACACCTTCTATCACAGATCTTAAGGCAAGACATTCGTTGCTTATAATGGATCCTTTCTAGAGAAGGAGTTTCTCTCGAAAGAAGTGAGTGGGTGGAAAGTAGAACTTGATGTGGTAACTGTACCTGCTCCCTTATTGGAAAGTAGTTCATCACAGAAATCTGTTCCTGTGACTACTACACCAATTAGTGAGGAAGTTAATGATGATGATCATGTAACATCAGATCAAGTTACTACCGAATCTCTTAGGTAAACCAGAGTGAGATCCTCACCAGAGTGGTACGGTAATCCTGTTCTGGAAGTCATGTTACTAGAACATGACGAACTTGCGAACTATGAGGAAGCGATGATGAGGCTAGATTCCGCGAAATGGTTTGAGGCCATGAAATCTGAGATATGATCCATGTATAAAAACAAAGTATGGACTTTGATGGATTTGCCCGATGATCGGCAAGCCATAGAAAATAAATGGATCTTCAAGAGGAAGACGGACGCTGATAGTAGTGTTACTATCTACAAAGCTAGAATTGTCGCAAAAGGTTTTCGACAAGTTCAAGGTGTTGACTACGATGAGAGTTTCTCACTCGTATCTATGCTTAAGTCTGTCCGAATCATGTTAGCAATTACCGCATTTTATGAAATCCGGCAAATGGATAAACAAAATTGCATTCCTTAATGGATCTATTAAAGAAGAGTTGTATACGATGCAACTAGAAGGTTTTGTCGATCCTAAAGGTGTTAACAAAATATGCAAGCTCCAGCGATCCGTCTATGGACTGGTGCAAGCATCTCGGAGTTGGAATACACGCTTTGATAAATTGATCAAAGCATATAGTTTTATACAGACTTGCGGTGAAGCCTGTATTTACAAGAAAGTGAGTGAGAGCACTACAGCATTTCTGATAAATATATGTGAATGACATATTGTTGATTGGAAATAATGTAGAATTATTCTACAAAGCATAAAGGAGTGTTTGAAAGGATTTTTTCAAAGAAAGACCTCGGTGAAGCTGCTTAAATATTGAGTATCAAGATCTATAGAGATAGATCAAGACGCTTGATAAGTTTTTCCAATGAGTACATACCTTGACAAGATTTTGAAGTAGTTCAAAATGTAACAGTCAAAGAAAGAGTTCTTGCCTGTGTTACAAGGTGTGAAATTGAGTAAGACTCAAAACCCGACCACAGCAGAAGATAGAAAGAGAATGAAAGTCATTCCCTATGCCTTGGCCATAGGTTCTATAAAGCATGCCATGCTGTGTACCAGATCTATTGTATACCCTACACTGATTTTGGCAAGGGAGTACAATAGTGATCTAGGAGTAGATCACTGGACAGCGGTCAAAATTATCCTTAGTGAAATAAGGATATGTTTCTCGATTATGGAGGTGACAAAAAGGTTCGTCGTAAAGGGTTATGTCGATGCAAGTTTTGACACCAATCTAGATGACTCTAAGTCTCAATATAGATACATATTGAAAGTGGGACAATTAGCTAGAGTAGCTCCGAGCAGAGTATTATTGACATAGAAATTTGCAAAATATATACGAATCTGAATTTTGGCAGACTCGTTGACTAAGCTTCTCTCACAAGAAAAACATGATCACACCTTAGTACTCTTTGGGTGTTAATCACATAGCGATGTGAACTAGATTACTGACTCTAGTAAACCCTTTGGGTGTTGATCACATATCGATGTGAACTGTGGGTGTTAATCACATGGTGATGTGAACTATTGCTGGTAAATCACATGGCGATGTGAACTAGATTATTGACTCTAGTGCAAGTGGGAGACTGAAGGAAATATGCCCTAGAGGCAATAATAAAGTTATTATTTATTTCCTTATTTCATGATAAATGTTTATTATTCATGCTAGAATTGTATTAACCGGAAACATAATACATGTGTGAATACATAGACAAACAAAGTGTCACTAGTATGCCTCTACTTGACTAGCTCGTTAATCAAAGATGGTTATGTTTCCTAACCATGAACAAAGAGTTGTTATTTGACTAACGAGGTCACATCATTAGTTGAATGATCTGATTGACATGACCCATTCCATTAGCTTAGCACCCGATCGTTTAGTATGTTGCTATTGCTTTCTTCATGACTTATACATGTTCCTATGACTATGAGATTATGCAACTCCCGTTTACCAGAGGAACACTTTTTGTACTACCAAACGTCACAACGTAATTGGGTGATTATAAAGGTGATCTACAGGTGTCTCCAAAGGTACTTGTTGGGTTGGCGTATTTCGAGATTAGGATTTGCCACTCCGAATGTCGGAGAGGTATCTCTGGGCCCTCTCGGTAATGCACATCACATAAGCCTTGCAAACATTACAACTAATATGTTAGTTGTGAGATGATGTATTACGGAACGAGTAAAGAGACTTGCCGGTAACGAGATTGAACTAGGTATTGGATACCGACGATCGAATCTCGGGCAAGTAACATACCGATGACAAAGGGAACAACGTATGTTGTTATGCAGTCTGACCGATAAAGATCTTCGTAGAATATGTAGGAGCCAATATGGGCATCCAGGTCCCGCTATTGGTTATTGACCGGAGACGTGTCTCGGTCATGTCTTCATTGTACTCGAACTGTAGGGTCCGCACGCTTAAGGTTACGATGACAGTTATTATGACTTTATGCATTTTGATGTACCGAAGTTAGTTCGGAGTCCCGGATGAGATCACGGACATGACGAGGAGTCTCGAAATGGTCGAGACGTAAAGATTGATATATTGGACGACTATATTCGAACATCGGAATGGTTCCGAGTGGTTTCGGAGAAAACCGGAGTGCCGGAGGGTTACGGGAACCCCCCCGGGAGAAGTATTGGGCCACATGGGCCTTAGTGGAGAGAGAGAGGGGCGGCCAGGGTGGGCCGCGCGCCCCCTCCCCCTCTGGTCCGAATTGGACTAGGAGAGGGGGGGCGGCGCCCCCCTTTCCCTCTCCCTCTCCCCCTTCCTTTCCCCCTCCTAGTAGGAGTAGGAAAGAGGGGAATCCTACTCCTACTAGGAGGAGGACTCCTCCTCCTGGCGCGCGCCACAAGGGCCGACCGGCCTCCCCCTTGCTCCTTTATATACAGGGGCAGGGGGCACCCTAGGACACACAAGTTGATCTTCGTGATCGTTCCTTAGCCGTGTGCGGTGCCCCCCTTCAACATATTCCACCTCGGTCATATTGTTGCGGTGCTTAGGCGAAGCCCTGCGTCGGTAGAACATCATCATCGTCATCACGCCGTCGTGCTGACGAAACTCATCCCCGAAGCTTTGCTGGATCAGAGCCCGGGGAGCGTCATCGAGCTGAACGTGTGCTAAGAACTCGGAGGTGCCGGAGTAACGGTGCTTGGATCGGTTGGACCGGGAAGACGTACGACTACTTCCTCTACGTTGCGTCAACGCTTCCGCTTCGGTTTACGAGGGTACGTAGACAACACTCTCCCCTCTCGTTGCTATGCATCACCATGATCTTGCGTGTGCGTAGGAATTTTTTTGAAATTACTACATTCCCCAACACGCTCACGGGGGCGAACAGGGCTCACTCTTCAGCTCAAGCTGGGAGGACGAGACGCCAGAGGCCGAGTCCTTCCAGGAACCCCAGGACGGCTCCGTCGGTCACACTGGAGGCAACGACTATCGGGTACCGTTAATTCCTCAAGAGCAGGCATACACTAATCATGGATCACAGGAGATGCAGGTCGCCGCAACAAGCAGCTGCCCCGCTCCTGCGGCCTCCTACCCCTCGGGAGGAGGACGCAGGGGTTGCAGGAAAGGGGCAGAGATCCTACATCACCACCACGGCGTTCGGAGCAAGGCGTTCTTAGAAGATAGGCCCTCCGCTGGGGAGGCGCCTGAGGGCCTGCCCCTGGCGGAGGACCCGTGGTCATCGGGGGAACTGCTGGCGACCGCTCTACCCCACCGGTGGTGTCCTGGTTTCCGGTCGTCGTTGGTGGCACTAGATTGTGGCGCAAGGCGGGGCCCTCGTCTGGCAATATGAAGCAAGGCCGGTTCCTGTGAAGAAGGCCCAGTGCCTGTGAAGCTCACCGCCCCGTGACACTCTCACGTAATAATGAGTGGGGCTGTACACGCCCCGGAGTCTCAGGGGTGCCGGCCTCAGGCCCTGGGGCTCCCTCCCATGCCAAGTGGACAGCACTTAGCTCCGCGCTGGTGAGAAGACGTCGAAGACTAGATTAGGTGCCGGACGCGGCCTTTTTGTTTGCTTTCATTGCCTTCTTCCCTTGGTTGTAACCTTTTTCCCCCGCTGGATTTAAGTTGAATTCGAATTTGAGCTTTGCGTGCGTTCGGGGAAGGGGTGCTTGGTCTTGTTTGAATCGTTTCCTGCGTTCTGGTCACCATCTGACCACAGCTGCCTCCCCTCGCGAGCCCCTCGCGAGCCGGGCCAGGCCTAGCTCGAGCACAACCCAGACTGCCGCTGTCGCTCCCTCGCGAGGTGACCTTTGGTGCTTGCGGAGATCGTTTTCTCATGAAAGGCCCGGAGCCTATGAAGAAGGCGAATGCCTATGAAGCCGTCCCGCTCGGGAGAAGGCCCGGAGCCTGTGAAGAAGGCGAATGCCTGTGAAGCCGTCCCGCTCGGGAGAAGGCCCGGAGCCTGTGAAGAAGGCGAATGCATGTGAAGCCGTCCCGCTCGGGAGAAGGCCCGGAGCCTGTGAAGAAGGCGAATGCCTTTGAAGCCGTCCCGCTCAGGAGAAGGCCCGGAGCCTGTGAAGAAGGCAAATTCCTGTGAAGACGTCTCGCTCGAGGAAAAGGCCCTGAGCCTGTGAAGAAGGCAAATGCCTGTGAAGACGTCTCGCTCGAGAAAGGGCTCGGAGCCTGCGAAGACGGCCCACGCCTGTGGGGTTTCCTGTCAGCAACGACCCCGCCTCCCGAGGTTTCAACTACCCAGCACCCGGGACGTGACGCCCTCCAGAAGGCAGCTCCGGAGCCAGCAAGGAACAAGGGCGAACCAGCCTACCGTTGGACACGCGTACGATTTAATCACTGGAGATACATTAGATACGAGTTCATACATGAGGGGCTCCCCCTCCCAAAATGCTCTCACAACCATCGGGCCAAACGCCTGAGTTCTATCTATGCAGGGTAAAAAGACGAGGATAGTACATGGTCAATCTGACAAATCCCCCAATGCATCCTCGGAGGCGCCTCCCGAGCTGTCGCTGGCGTCGCTGAACTCACCTTCGTTGTCTGCGCCCCCATCAGCGGCATTGGGGTCTTCCACCACGCCACCTTCGTCGGCGCCCACGATCACGTCGTCATCATCCGAAGTGAAGGCCCAGACGAGAGCATCTACGTTGCTCTCCACCCATTCAGCCAGGTCACCTCGAACAGCTTGGGGAACTGGGGCGATGGCGACGTCGAAGTCGAAGTGGGGATCCATGTTTCGAAGATGGCTGAAGACGCGGGAAAAGGCGCGCCCGAGCAGGGCGCAGCTCCTCTCCTCCACCAACCTATCGACTTTGGCCGACCGTGCCTCCAGCTGTGTCACCATGGTGGTGAAGAACTGCAGGTTGCCGGCGTAGTTAATCGTGTGCGGCTCGCCCACGGCAGCCTCACAGATGTTACCTAGGGCAATGTTATCCCTCTCCCTGAGCTTGGTGAGCATGGGGCCGTGCTCGTGCTCCAGGACTTGCCGCCGGCGTATCTCGTCGGCATTGTGACGCTCGTCGGCCACGGCCTCTTCCACACGTTGGCGCAGGCGGAGCACCTCGGCCTGGGAGGTGGCCAGCTCCTTCTGCGCTGCCCCAAGAGCGCCCCGGGAGGCGTCCGCTCGTCGCGTCGCCTCATCCCGTTGGGCCCTCAAGGCGGCAGTTCTACCCTCAGCTTCGACTCGGATCATCCCCAGCTTCCCCTCGAACTCACGCTCGAGGCCTTGGCGCACTGTCGCCACCCGACGGCAAACCTCCTCCAGGACGCGCATTTCTCGCGCGGCGATATCGTCTTCCGCCTGCGTCACTAGGCGCTCCCTCGTCTCCAGCTGCTCGTGTTCGCGAGCGCGTTCGGCGGCCTCCAGCACCAACGCTTCCTCGCGCTTCCGAAGCTTAGCCGGGTCGCCAGAAGCCACCTCCATTGATGCAAGGGCTGCCTCGCGCAGCTCCGCTTGCTCCTCCAACAAGCGACACCAGGCCAAGAGCTCCCGAGCCTGTTCTTCTGCTGCTCCTCACCGTCGGTCTACTCCTCGGGCCTCCTCAACGGCCTGAGACCGAGCCGCCAGGGAAGCCTCCAGCGACACCTTCGCTTCTTCGTCATCAAGGACGCGCTGACGACGCGCGAGGGCAGTGGCTGCCTCCAGCTCACGCCGCTCTACGGCCAGGCGCAGGCCCTCGGCTTCCAGGCGCGCGTCTTCCTCAGCGAGCTCCTGCCCAAGCAGGTCTACGGCGCCACTCGCCCTCCGAAGGAATTCGTGGCGATGGGCATGGCGCTCCCGAGCATGCTCAAGCACGTCTGCCACGCCATCATCCGCCCCAAGCGGGCGTCGAGGACCTCGGATCATCGCTCCGGCCCTGGCCAGGGGGCTGGTGGCTGGCGCCTTCACGACGGTCGGCCGCGCCGCATCAGAAGCCCGACCTGAGTCCAACCTGACCTCAGGAGAAGGGCCCCGGAGGTGCCTCAGCCGGTTGCAGCCCGCGACCAGACGGGAAGTCCACGACAGGCTGCCTATGTCGAGGGAAGGGCCGCGGAAGGAGATCGCGGGAACGGGAGTGTCGCCGCGCGCTATGCAGCGGTCCGCGCCGTCGCCTGCCCAAACCACAAGGGCAGTGCTGCTCGAGGCACCCAGGGGTGGCGGAGGAGACGGAGTCAAGGAAGGCGTCGACCCGACGGCTTCATCGAGCTCAGTAGGCAGAGGCCTGCAGAACAAGGATCAGCGAATGAGGCAAGCAAGATAAGGAACAGAAAAGGAGAAGGCTTACTCATCGACAGCAAAGTACTTCCGGCGCTTCAGCAAGCGGCAAGGGAAGTCGTTGCCCAGGGCCTCCCTTTTTCTCCGGAGGGCCTCAAAGTCCACACGGAAACGGCCCAGGAGAGATGCACAGGAATCAGCCTGCGAAGAGGATGGAGCGCCAAGGCCACTTGCGTCGAGGGCGCATGCCTGATACGCATGGGCAGTCGCCTCGTCAGAGACCACGGCCGGGGGCTCGGGAGCCTCGGCCTCAAGCATTGGAGGCGGCAGCGCCTCACCCGTGGCCTCGGCAGTGCGGACCTCGCGAGCTGCTCCATCAAGAGCATCGCCAGGTGCGGTCACATCGTCCGTGGCTCCCTCAACCCCCGCTGTCTCCTGCCTCCCTGCGCCACCACTCGAGGAGGATTCACCCAGTCCGACCGGAAGGGAAATCACCACCACAGGGTTCTCGCGAGGCCCCTGGAGGCCGACAGGGCGTAGCCCCCACTCGTCGAAAGGGGGCATCTGCCTCACGAAGTCATCCCTGTTGTGGCAGAGGTACAGCAAGGCTCCACCCTGCCGGACACCCCCGAGGTTGGGATCGCCTGTCAGGACCAAGAGCACCTTCCTCAGCACCTCGGGCGTCAGGTCATCTCCCTGAAGCCTCATGCGGTCACCATGCCCGCTGAAGGCCCACATTCGACGAGAATGGCATTGGAGAGGGGCAATGCGGCGCAATAGGAACTCCTTCACCACTTTGGGCGCCGTTACGCCAAGCTTCTTCAGGGACATGAAGCGGTGCCAGACGAAGGCGAGCCGGGGACTTACGAGCGTCTCCTGGCCCCAGCCCGAATTAGGCACAGCAGGCGATGTCGGCTTCACGAGCCGGGGGCTGGGTACCCCGACATCAATGTACAACCACCGCTCGCGGAACCCGGCTGAAGGCAGAGAGAGGTTGAAGTCGATACAAGAGGCTGCGGTCTCGGGCGAAGCTACGAAGCTCACGCATGCCGAGCATTGCATGGGGTCGGAAAGATGCAAGGAGAAGAAGTGGCACAGTAGGGCAACAGAAGGAGGGATGCCCACCATCGCCTCACAAACAAAAGCGAAGACTGAAAGAAGAGCAATGGACTCAGGACCCATATGCATCATGTGGATCTGATAATGATCAAGAACGGCGTTGAAGAAATCGGAGAAGGGAGGCACCAAACCCGCCCACAAGGCGTCGGCAAAGTAACGGACCTCGGTGATTATCCTATCAGTGGGGAGGTGACACGTAGGCCACGCCGTCGTCCTCCCGCACTCGTTGAAGGCGGTGGCCAGAGCCGGATTGAGCTTGCCCAGGCACTCCAGGTTGAGTATGATTGAGCGGCCGACAGCAGGCGCCACCAGCGGCAGCAGGCGAGATGGAGCCGCAGGCTTCTTCCCCTTCCCTTTCTTTGGAGACATGGCGGCGGGCGGAAGTGTCGGTGTACTAAAGTAGGGGTACCCTAGTATCCCGAACTTGTGCACGGGCAGTCGCAGCACCCCGCGGCAAGGCCCGCCAGGTGATCGCCAAGGCTCTCTATGGTTACTTTGGAGCCATTCGAGAACAAAGTATTTAAGCCAAGGAGACAAGTCCCCGGCAAGAGGAGCTTGCCGGGAAGGCCGCTCGAGGCACAAGACCCCGGCAAGAGGAGCTTGCCGGGAAGGCCAACCAGAGCATCTCAAAGAACCTGCCGCGACGCGCCACGCGTCCCGGCAGGACTCGGCGAGCGACAAGTTCCCGGACACGGCAAGACAACGGCTGCGGCAAGGCACTTGTCGTGGCGGGCAACCACCCTGTACCTACGCTCCAGCTCACCCACCTACGTGTCGCTCCGGGACCCTTCCTGGCGTACGTGGCGGGAGGTTGTGCAGCCAGGGGTACACTATGGCATGCGGCACTGACAAGATCGCCATCGTGGCGAGCGGTGGCGCCCCTGACGGTCCCTTTTCTGCACCATCAGGGCGACGTAGATAGGCATTTAATGCCTTTGTCCCCTGCCGTCAGGGTTAGGTATGATACACTGTGTAGGTAGCTGTACCTACCACAGCATATTTCCATTTTGCCCTTACCTACGTTGCCACCTGTTGGAGACCCCTTGAACATATAAAAGGAGGCCCATGCACAACGTAGGGGAGGATGGGCCTCCGGAGAGCGATCTCTGAGAGGAAAACAGAAGAACGCTCGGTCTCGTTAGCTGCTTGAGTGTACTATAGCACTCAGCGCTCCCGAGCAAGAACTCAATACAATCCACAAAGCAGCAGTAGGAGTATTATCTCTCCGGAGAGCTCCGAAGCTGGGTAAAAAAAACACGTGTGCTTCGCCTCGATCCGCTCTTCACGCGACCTCCGCCCGCCGCCGAATCGAGAAGGGGCTCCGTCCCCATAGGTGCTCGAGGAGCCAGAAAACCCCGGCATCTTTGGCGCGCCAGCTAGGGGGCGTCGAGGTTGTGTGAACCTGATCCGGCGTTCACGCGAGCTAAATCTTCATCGACTTCATCGACATGCCGCCGAAGAAGAAGGCTTCGGAGGCGGCTGCGCCGTCCGCATCGAATCCACCGCCACCGCAGCAAACGGCCGGTGGGGAGGACGCCGGCGGAAGAACGGGCGTCGACGAGGGAGCCCACGGTGCCACCAAGTCCAAGGACAAGAACGCGCTGCCCGTTGGCGGCGTAGTCGGCTCCCAGGACGACCGGGCGTCCGTAGACGCACCGCGCCCATCTCAAGAGGCGCTGGACCGGCAGCGTCGTGGTACTCATGATACCATACGCTCGCTGGACCCAAATTGAGCTGGCGGATCCCGGGATGCTCAAGGCCAACATGCACGCCAACGTGCTGGCGCGAGGGAGGCACGGTCGCCTGGACGGAATACTGCTCCTTGTAACATCGTTGGAAGTCCGAGCATATCCCGCTCCTGGCACGGTTCGGCACCGCTACCCGCCACTCCAGCAGAAGCTTTGGCACGAGCTCAACTACTCCTAGACTTCCCTCCAATGCCAGACAAGATCGACGACTGGAGGGCCACCATTCAGAGTCTCATCGGCTTTGCCAACGGCGACACTCCACGGCCGGCGACCACATCGCAGCCGCGGCAGGCCAGCCAAGTGCGAGCCGATGACGACAAAACTGGTGGGGGTGCAACCACCGTGCACTCTCTGCCCCAAACGCCAAGATCGCCGACTCACCGGGTCCGCCACGACAGCGACTCCACTGCTTCATCAGACCCGCGAACTCGTCGCGATCAGCGCCACATTCTTCACGGACAGCAGCAAGAAGACGCTCGTACCCGCATCGAGCACTGAAGAGAAACGCGGCGTCAATCAGACCGACGCGCTGGCCCCGCTGTCGACATGCAAGCAACAGGGGAACCAGGCGACCTGCCGTACGCGGGAGGTTGCCCTGCGTTTACTCGTGAGCTACGGCAAGTCCAGTGGCCCAGCACGAAGAATTTCAAGACAGACGTACCAGAGAAGTACGACGGCAGGCTGCATCCGTCGGAGTTCCTCAGCATCTACACCATCGCGGTGCAGGCTGCCGGGGGGCGAGACGACAAGATCCTCGCCAATTACTTCCCTCTGGTGCTCAAGCCCAACGTCAGGTCCTGGCTCATGCACTTGCCGGAAAACTCCATATCTTCCTGGGCAGACCTATGCCATTAGTTCGTCGGCACCTTTACAAGCGGCCACAAACCTCATGGCCAGGAGAGTGATCTTCACCTGCTTGCCCAGAAGGAAGGGGAGCCTCTACGCAAGTACATCCAGAGATTCAGCCAAGTGCAACGCAACATCCCAGACGTCCACCCTGTCGTGGTCATCAGTGCGTTCCACCAGAACGTGCGTAACCGCAGGATGCGGGAGGAGATGGCGATGTGCAAGATCAGAGACGTCAGTGAGCTGTATGCCCTGGCCGACAGATGCGCACGTGCTGAGGAAGGGAGGAAACTCCCCGGAGAGAACGTAGGAACAGGAGGATCTGACAGCGATGATGCCGGTCCGGCAAGCAAAAACCGGCGGCGGAACAACAGGAAGAGGAAAGGCAAAGATGTGCTAGTTATCGAGCAGTCCGGCAACGAAGGTGGCGCCAAGAAAGCAAAGACTGGTAGCTCCAGCAAGGAGGTTGCCGCATGCGCCAACTGCCAGGCTGTGGCGGCCGCCGACAAGCAGGACGGCACCAACAAGTAGTACTGCAAGATTCACCGCACCAAAGGCCATGACCTCCAGAGTTGCAAGAAGGTCGAGCAGCTCGTTGAGCTGCAAAAGGCCGAATACGAGCGACGCGACAAGGAGAAGGCCCAAGGAGGTGCTGGAGGATCCGGTACGAAGCGCACCGGCCGGGGGGGACGCCGCGACAACGCCAAGCAGCGGCAAGGCGACAGACCTCCCCGCGGCCGCGACAAGGATGAAGATGACGACGATGACGAAGACATGGATGACGCCGAGAACAGCGAGCATGAGTTACAGAAAGCCACAGAAGTTTTGTGCGTTGACGGCGGTGCTTCTCTGCATACCTCACACCGCCAACTCAAGCAGTGGGTGCGGGAAGTCAATGCAGCAGAACCACCCGTTCAGTCACGCAAGCTTCTGAAATGGTCCAGCACGCCTATCATCTTTGATATTGAGGACCACCCCCATCGCACAACTGCTGTCGGGTGTTTGCCGATGTTGGTCTCACCAACTATCCGCAACCTCAAGGTCACTAAGATGCTAGTTGACAGCGGGGCCGGCTTGAACCTGATCTCCTCCGCTGTGCTCCGGAGACTCCAGGTCCCTAGCAGCGAGCTCGAAGAGACCGGCACGTTCCAAGGAATCAACCCGGGAAGGAGCAAGCCGAAGGGGAAGATCACGCTGCCGGTGACATTTGGCAGCGAGCTGAACTTCAGGACTGAGAGGATCAGTTTCGACGTTGCCGATTTTCCATTGCCTTACAATGGAATTCTCGGCCGTCCAGCGCTCGCCAAGTTCATGGCGGCCTCTCACTACGCGTACAACATGCTGAAGATGCCAGGCCCGATAAGTGTCATCTCTATACATGGCGACAAGAAATACGCTCTTATCTGTGCCGACAAGATCTACTGGGAAGTAGCAGCCGCCGCAGATCGCGAGACACTTGCCGCTGAAGCTCCCGGGGGGAAGAAGAAGACCAAGTTCGGCAAGAGCTCTGATGCCCACTCCGGCAAGCGCACCTCTTCGGAGTGCTGCGCTACCGTCGAGGACGCACCATCGAGCTCCACCGGCAAGTGTAAGAAGACGATGGAATCTCCGCCAGCGACCAAGAAGGTGTCCGCCAAGGAGGACGGCACTGGTGGTGCCTTCACCATCAGTGCCACTCTCGACCCTAAATAGGAAAGCGCGCTCATTGCTTTCCTGCGGGCGAATGTCGATGTGTTTGCATGGCAACCGTCTGACATCCCCGGCGTTCCCAGGAAAGTAATCGAGCACCACCTTGCCGTCTGTCCTCATGCGCGACCCGTCAAGCAGAGAGTCAGGAAACAAGCAGTGGAGCGCCAAGAGTTCATCGCCGAAGAAATCAAGAAGTTGGAAGCAGCAGGCCTCGTCAGAGGAGTGCTCCATCCTATGTGGTTGGCCAATCCTGTAGTCGTGCGCAAGGCAAACGGGAAATGGAGACTTTGCATCGACTTCACCGATGTCAACAAAGCTTGTCCCAAAGACCCATTTCCCTTGCCGCGCATTGACCAGATTGTCGACTCCACAGCCGGATGCGACTTGCTTTCATTTCTTGACGCATACTCAGGATACCATAAGATCTTCATGGCAGAAGAGGATGAGGAGAAAACCGCGTTCATCACTCCATGTGGCACGTACTGTTTCGTACGAATGCCTTTCGGTTTGAAGAATGCTGGTTCAACATTCGCAAGGGTAGTCCATACTGCTTTTGAGCCGCAAATACACCGAAATGTGGAAGCCTACATGGATGACATAGTGGTCAAGAGCCGGGACAAAGCAACTCTGATTCAAGATCTAGAAGAGACTTTTGCTAATCTGCGCAAGATTAGCCTCAAGCTCAACCCCGAGAAGTGCGTGTTTGGAGTCCCATCCGGCAAGGTTCTCGGATTCTTCGTGTCTCAGAGGGGAATTGAAGCAAATCCCGACAAGATCAAGACCATTGAGCAGATTGAAGCACCGAAGCGCGTCAAGGATGTACGAAAACTTGTCGCCTGCATGGCGGCTCTCAGCAGGTTTATCTCTAAGTCTGCTAAGCGCGCCCTGCCGTTTTTCAAAATCTTGAAAAAGGCAGGTCCAATGAAATGGACTCCGGAAGCGGAGGCTGCGCTGCAGGACTTGAAGAGATACCTGTCCTCCACTCCAATACTTGTCGCACCTAAACCACAAGAGAAGTTGCTGCTATATCTGGCGGCAACCAATCAAGTGGTTAGTGCTGCGTTAGTAGCGGAGAGAGAGGCAGATGATGAGCCAGCGACCGCGGAAAGCACATCCAGCGACAAGAAGGGGGCTTCCCCGACAAGCTCTGGTCCCGACGAAGATGGATCTGCGCAGATGTGCGAAGGGATACAGAAGAAGAAAATGGTGCAGCGCCCAGTCTACTTTGTCAGTTCCCTTCTGCAGGGGGCTAGGTCAAGGTACTCTGGTGTGCAGAAGTTGCTTTTCGGCCTTCTTATGGCATCGAGAAAGCTGCGCCATTACTTCCAAGCACATAAGATCACAGTTGTCACTCGCTTTCCGCTGAAGAGGATACTGCAGAATCCAGAAGCAACAGGCAGGATTGTTGAGTGGGCACTGGAACTGTCAAGCTTTGGCCTGAAGTTTGAGAGCACTTCAACTATTCAAAGCAGAGCATTGGCAGAATTCATAGCAGAGTGGACGCCAACACCAGACAAAGAAATTCTAGAGACGAGCATCCTCGTCAAGGAAGCAAACAAAGAGTGGTTGATGTACTTTGATGGTGCGTTCTCGCTGCAAGGCGCCGGTGCTGGCGTGCTGCTTGTCGCACCCACTGGAGAGCACCTCAAGTACGTGGTCCAGATGCACTTTCCCAAGGAGCAAGCAACAAACAATACTGCAGAGTATGAAGGATTGCTCGCCGGTCTCAGGATCGCGGCAGACCATGGGATCAAGCAACTCATTGTCAGGGGTGACTCACAGCCTGTCGTCCGCCAAGTGAACAAGGATTATCAGAGTCCGTTGATGGAAGCTTACGTTGATGAAGTGAGGAAGCTGGAAGAGCGCTTTGTTGGCCTACAGATGGAACATGTTCCAAGAGCTCAGAACGACATCGCTGACGGCCTGTCAAAGTGTGCGGCACTTAAGTTACCTGTGGAACCAGGGATCTTTGTGCTCAAGCTGACTCAACCATCCGTGACGCCATCAACTGGACAGAGCAAGAAGAGGAAGTTGATTTCTGGTGACTATCTTCCGGCAAAGCTTCCCGAAGCCACCGCCAAGAAGGTCCCCAAGATCGACGCCAAGAGTGCTGAGGAGTAGTCTGCTCCGACAGGCCCCAGGGTTTGTTTCGTTGAAGTAGACGCTCCCGACAAGTTTCGCTTCTGCAAGCTTGTCGAGGACCATCAAGCTCCGGCTGAACCGCAGGTTCTCGCCATAGAAGCGGATGTTCCCGCAGCAGCAGATATGCCTTTAGTCCTTGTTGTCGAGCCACGGGCTCCAGCATGGGCACAGCAGGTTGTCCGTTTCCTCTAGTCAGGAGAACTTCCCGAAGAGCCAGAAGAAGCGGAAAGAGTAGCCTGGTAGTCTAGTATGTACCAGTGCGTTGACAACGCACTATACAGAAGAAGACTCAACGGAGTGAAATTGAAGTGTATCCCCCGGGAAGATGGACAGAAGCTATTGGCAGAGATACATGGAGGCATTTGTGGTCACCACATTGGCGCAAGAGCGCTTGCCGGCAAAGCATTCCGGCAGGGCTTCTTTTGGCCGAGAGCCCTCCAGGATGCAGCTGCACAAGTAACCAAGTGTGAAGCGTGCCAGTTCCATCCCAAGCGGATACACCAGCCAGCTCAAGCTCTCCAGACGATCCCTTTATCCTGGCCATTTTCGGTCTGGGGGCTCGACATCCTCGACCCCTTCCCCCGAGCAGTCGGTGGCTTTGAGTACTTGTACGTCGCAATCGACAAGTTCACAAAGTGGCCGGAAGTGGAACCAGTGAGGAAGGTGACAGCACAGTAAGCAGTCAAGTTCTTCAGGTCGATTGTTTGCCGCTTCGGAATCCCTAACAGGATCATCACCGACAACGGTACACAATTCAAGAGTCGCACCTTCATGCAGTACGTCCAAGACCTTGGTGCCAAGGTCTACTTCGCTTCTGTTGCTCACCCCAGGACCAACGGTCAAGCAGAGAGGGCAAATACTGAAGTGCTGCGTGGACTCAAGACCCGGACTTTCGACAGGCTGCACAAGTGCGGAAGAAACTGGATCGAGGAGCTGCCGGCGGTTCTTTGGTCGATCAGGATGACGCCAAATCGAGCCACTGGCCAGACACCTTTCGCTCTAGTCTATGGAGCAGAGGCAGGTATCCCCAGGGAACTCGTATACGGTTCACCTCGAGTGCTCGCTTATGATGAGCTTGAGCAAGAGTAGCTGCGACAAGATGACGCGCTGCTCCTTGAGGAAGACCGTCTTCAGGCTGCTGTACGAGCTGCTCGATACCAGCAAGCTTTGCGCCGCTACCATAGCCGCTAAGTTAAAGCCCGAAGTCTCGAGGAAGGCGACCTTGTTCTTCGGCGCGTTCATTCCTCCAAGAATTCCAACAAGTTGATGCCAAAGTGGGAAGGCCCTTACTGGGTGAAACGAGTCACTAGGCCTGGCGCTGTCCGCCTTGAGACCGAGGATGGCTTTCCGGTGAGCAACTCCTGGAACATCGAGCATCTTCGTAAGTTTTACCCGTAAGGCGCGGTTGTCGGACCCTGTCCGGCAACCACCATTTTGTACAAGTCTTGCCGCTGTTGCATGTAATCCTTTGTACAAAACCAGGCGCAGACCCTGAGCGAAGATAAAGCGCTGGCGCCCTGAGTTTTAGCATGCATGCTGAGTCGAGTCTCGTCCTTGGTTAGGGTTGACAGTGCTTAGTAGCGGCTAACCCCTAACTTAGAGGTCGAGTATGCGTCCTTTTGTCGTTCTTTCGTTTCCCTTAGCTCGCAGGACTCGCGCACCCTGACCGGACCACTTAAGGACGAAAAGAAGAAGACGGACGGACCAACACCCGGACCCCGGCAAGCCAATGTTGCCAGGGGCTGCAACACCCCGACAAGCCAGCGTTGCCGGGGGCTGCAAGTGCAAAGATTAGCCCACGGCGAACCGAAGTTGCCGGGGGCTGCGATCTCAGATAAGTTTTTCATCCCTTATCATGCATTCTCTTCTGGGTTGGGGTATGCGAAACCTCGTTTCTTCCTAAAAGCTACTGTGCTCCCTTAACTCTAGGCCCTCGGGCTCGTTCCCAGGGCCAGATTTGTTCGTAGTCGCGGCAGCAAAGGGATGAAGCGAGGAGCCTGAACCCGCCTCCTCCCTGCCTCCGCCAAAAGCGTGAGAAAGGGCGAGCGACGTGGGAAGAAGGCAGGGCCTACTGCCGGGAAAGGAAGTGTCTATCTTAAAGATATAAAGGATTCGCTCCTTGACGTGGGTTCCACCCGCGAGACAAGTGACCCGGCAAGCATCCCCTTTTCATTAAAGAGCATTCCACTCAGGTACAGTTCATAAGAGGATGAAAAACATGAATAATGGGATTACAAGCTTTAAATGCAACTAAGGCCCGAGGGCTTACAAATTAAAAAGAGATAAGGTGCCCGTAATCCCTCTCTTGTCCCTCTCTTCAGGAATCAGGTCAAGGAGGCGAAAAGGGCAAAAGGGGCGCCTAGACGAGCTACGGGTGGCAGAAGACACCAAGAGAACGTCTCAGCGGAATGGTAATGGCGCGCTGGAGGCAGAGCTCGAAGACGAGGCGGCAGGACGTCAGCACGCTGTCGAGGGCGTCGTGCCCTCGTACTCCGAGTTGACGGCCTTGCCGCCTGAGCTCCTCCTCTTTCGCAGCCTCCCTACGCCAGCCGCCCAAGGAGACGACCCCGAGAAGCTCCAGGAGCCAGCGACACGGATGATGGGGTCGCTGGTGCCACGCGGAGCGGCACCCGACACCTAGTCGGACCCGTCATCCCACCGCCCGCCACCCTCGTCGCCGCTGTCGCTGTCCTCCTCATCACTCCTGCCCGAGGAGGAGCCTTCGCTATCGGAGGATCTCTCCACGCAGCACCGTGCCCGAGTCCCAAAGCACCCGAAGACCTTGACGGAGAGGAGACCGCCCTCCATCAGCTTAAAATGGAGGGTGAGCCCCGCCGTCAAGCTGTGGATGCGGGTGAACGTCTTCCACCCTCGACCAAGATACATCACATTAGGGGCCGGGAAATCAATGCGGACTCGCGTACCGCTGATTCCACAACCCCTCATGTGCAACCTCAGTGTCTCGGGCGGATCCAACTCCATCTCGCTCGCAAACGGAGTCGGGATACGAAGGCGACGACGAGGCGGCCGACGCAGCCTGACGAAGAACTCGCAAGGGTCGTCCCCGATATGGTTTGCCACAGGGATAGGATCTGCTGGCGGAGGCGAGGCCGACGGACTGCCTCGCCCACCTCTTCCCCGACCGCCTCGGCCTCGCCCGCGGCCTCGACCCCTCCCTCTTCCCCTTGCAGCTAGCTCTGCCACCACGGGTGCGGGGGGAGGAGGGACGCGTTGCCTAGCGGCAACCCTCGTCGCCACGTCGAAAGAGTAGGGTTCCCTTTCTCCATGGCGAATGAGAGAGAGGGGAGCAGAAGCTGAAGAAAGGAGGAGATGAGAGAATGCGGGTTTCCGCCCCCTATCCCGCTCCTTATAAAGGAGCGGGGTGGGGGCTCGGCCGCCCCGCTCAGCCAATCGAGACGCAGAAGGCGCAGGGAACTGGGCCCGACCCGCTGCCTCGACCCGTGACGACTCGGTTTCCCTCCTCCACCGTTCGCCACTCCAAGCGCATGGAGGCCGCGTGGCAGGAGTGCAGAGTTGAGGCGACGGATGAGGCGACCTCTCCCCACCCCGTGATCGTGGGGGGTGGACGCCTCGAAGACCACGCCTCCACGCCTCCACGCCTCCCTCCGTTTATGAGGAAGATACGAACCGCCAGGAGGCGGGCGTTTCGTCTTTCCGAATAAAGGCACCACCCACGACCTCTCCGACGACGCGGCAATCGACGCGTGCCGTTCGGGGAGGACGCGGTGAATACGGAGCAAGGTGCGACGTGACCCAGGCCATGCGTGCCCCTGCCCTGTTTTGGGCCTGGCCCAACAGCGCTCGGCACCGTGTGTGGCCCAGGCCCGGGGGCTCCTGTCGGTGTACTAAAGTAGGGGTACCCTAGTATCCCGAACTTGTGCACGGGCAGTCGCAGCGCCCCGCGGCAAGGCCCGCCAGGTGATCGCTAAGGCTCTCTATGGTTCCATTGGAGCCATTCGATAACAAAGTATTTAAGCCAAGGAGACAAGTCCCCGGCAAGAGGAGCTTGCCGGGAAGGCCGCTCGAGGCACAAGACCCCGGCAAGAGGAGCTTGCCGGGAAGGGCAACCAGAGCATCTCAAAGAACCTGCCGCGACGCGCCACGCGTCCCGGCAGGACTCGGCGAGCGACAAGTTCCCGGACGCGGCAAGGCACTTGCCGTGGCGGGCAACCACCCTGTACCTACGCTCCAGCTCACCCACCTACGTGTCACTCCGGGACCCTTCCTGGCGTACGTGGCGGGAGGCTGTGCAGCCAGGGGTACACTGTGGCATGCGGCGCTGACAAGATCGCCATCGTGGCGAGCGGTGGCGCCCCTGACGGTCCCTTTTCTGCACCGTCAGGGCGACGTAGATAGGCATTTAATGCCTTTGTCCCCTGCCGTCAGGGTTAGGTATGATACACTATGTAGGTAGCTGTACCTACCACAGCATATTTCCATTTTTTCCCTTACCTACGTTGCCACCTGTTGGAGACCCCTTGAACATATAAAAGGAGGCCCATGCACAACGTAGGGGAGGATGGGCCCCCGGAGAGCGATCTCTGAGAGGAAAACAGAAGAACGCTCGGTCTCGTTAGCTGCTTGAGTGTACTGTAGCACTCAGCGCTCCCGAGCAAGAACTCAATACAATCCACAAAGTAGCAGTAGGAGTATTATCTCTCCGGAGAGCTCCAAAGCTGGGTAAAAAAAACCCGTGTGCTTCGCCTCGATCCGCTCTTCGCGCGACCTCCGCCCCCCGCCGAACCGAGAAGGGGCTCCGTCCCCATAGGTGCTCGAGGAGCTAGAAAACCCCGGCAGGAAGAGAGGAGATGCGAGATGGGATTGGAAGCAAGGGTCAGAGTTCGGAGGGAGGAAGAGCAGGAGACGGTCAAGCAACAGGGAAAAGGGCGGCTGTGTACAACTGTGGGGCAACCTAGCGCGGCGCGGGAATAATGGAGCATGGGTAAACAGTGCCGCCCACGTCCAATCAACCGCCACGCGGCGCCCGAGGCCGCAGGCTGTTAGGGCCCGCGCCGCTTTGCCCTTGCCCTTTCACCTCTCGACACGACCAAGTCCATACGCGCCTCGGTCCCGGGGGCTACTGTCGGCGTTCTGGGAACGGGGGTCCCCAGACTTGCCTCCCTGCAGCCTGCGGCATGGCTCGAATGGAGGCCCAACGTGGCCCATCTGCATCGACACGACGCTTCCTCAAGCACGGCCTCCTTAGGCTGGCTCGCGAGGAGGCGGAGAGATCAAGGCAGGGTACCTCGCGAGGTGCCCATGACGCAAGCCATGACGATCGAGGGTGTCAGGCAGGCGCCAGCCTGCGCAGCGTCCCCCCTTTCCTCTTTGGTGCAAAGGGAGAAAGCGCAGGCAAGAGGATCAAGCAACGACACCCATTTCGGTGCAACGAGACCAAGACCAGTCCAACGGTGGGAAGGAGGTCACCATGGAGCCCAGGACGGCGTCACCACAGGGCCTTTGGCAGGCGAAGACCAACTTTAGTCAGGATAAGTGTACCAGATGTTCCCCTTCAAATTGTCCAATTGTTGGCGCCCTTCCCGCTCAATATTTGGGTAGAGGCCCAGGGCCTTTGCCTATAAATAAGACTAGCCACCCACAGGATAGAGGGGATCGAATCCTGCATCTAGAGAGAGAGAAGAGCGATAGAACTCCCCCTAGCAGTTCATCCCCTAGCCAAGAACAGGCCCTCGCGGGGCCGTTCCCCCTTGTATTGTTCTTCCTCATCAGCCCAAGAGGCAATCCACCCACCACATTGGAGTAGGGTATTAAACCACAATGGTGGCCCGAACCAGTATAAAACATGTGTCTCTTGTGTTGTTCTTGCAGTAGCTAGATCCTTACGAGACGGAGAGGTAGAGGGCACGATCTCCGCGCGCGCCCCAGAGTTCGAACCTTAAGGGTCTGCCGGAACCCAGAATCCGACACAGCCGATACTGCGTGTACCACGACCTCCACACCCACAACACCAATGAATGCCAAGAGCTCCGCGCCGTGCGAGAAGGAAGGATCGGCCGACGCCCTGACCGCGCTGACCGGGGCTACGGCCGAGGAGGAGGAAGAAACCCAGGACGCTGGGAAGACCGTGGCCCACGCCAAGGGTGGCGTGATCAACCTCGTGAGGACCGCTGGGAGACTTTCCTCGCGAGGGGGATTGGTGGGATCAGTCTCGTGAGGATTGCCTGCAGGGCAACGCAGGCCTTCCCCCACTGCCGCCTCAGCCGAGGAACAAGGACCGCCACCAAGACGAGGGAGCCGGGGGCTTCTAGGAGCCGCGCGCAATCGCCTACATCCTAGGCGGAGCTCAAGCCCCAGCCTCCCAACGCATCTTCAAGAAGTTTGCCCGCGAAGTGAATGCAGTCCTCCCCAGGCTCGAAGCAACGCGCCCTCTCAGGTGGTCGGCGTGCACCATCACGTTCAGCTCAGCGGATCAGCTCAAGTGCGCGGCCACAGCCGGGGTCCTCCTGATGCTCTGCTCCCCAGTCATCAGCAACGTACTGGTCACCTGGACCCTCATCGACGGTGCTCTAGGGCTCAACGTCCTGTCCGTGGAAACATTCAACAATCTCCAAGTGCCCTACGACCAGCTTCAGCCAACCAAGCCTTTCTCCGGAGTCACCGACGGTTCCACGATCCCGATCGGGCAAGTCCGCCTCCCTGTCACCTTCGGGGCCTACAGCAACTACCGCACCGAGCTCATCGACTTCGACGTCGCTCACATCCGCCTGCCATACAACGCCATCCTCGGGTATCCGGCGCTGGCCAAGTTCATGGTCGTAACTCATCATGGCTACAACATCCTCAAGATGCCAGGAAGTGGCGAAGTCATCACGATGCCGTGTGAAGAGAGGGATGCAGTGTGTTCCCTGGAGCGAGCCTTTCAAGCCGCGTCATTAGAAGACCCGGATCACGGAGGCAGGAGGCTTCCCAAAACTACCCCCAAGAAGAAGAAGGCGTCATCCGAACCGGCCCCTCAGGAGGCAAGCCCCTCAGGGCCCGTGTCTGCCCAGGGGGACCCTCCTTCCATCGCATAGGAAAGCGCGCCCGGCGCCCTCCTCAGGCAGGGCTCGGGAGCTCTCACTTGGAGGGCCACCGACCTGGCCAGGGTCACGAGGGAGGTGCTTGGGCACCACGTGGAGGCGTGCTTCGAAGCACGTTTCCCTCAAGAAGGAGCGAGGCAAGCAGTGTCAGACTAGCAGGAGTTCGTTAACCAGGCCATTCAAGAACTACAGGAGTCGAGAATCATGAGAGGTTGCCGCCGCTTACCGGTTGTGGCTCCCCATCTAGGCGAGGATGGTGGGCTGCGTGTCTGCATCGACGTACCAGGGCTCAATCAAGTCGCCACGATGGAGCGCCTCTGGCCCTCACAAATGGGGCGTTGTGGAGGTCCACCCCACAGCTATGTTCGCATGCCTTACGGCTTGCCGAGCGTGGCTGCTGCGTACCAGCGCCTCATGAGGGGCATCATGGAGACTCAGGAAGACAGGCGTTCCGCAGTCCTGGCGAGGATGGAGATGATTCGCGATGAGCCACCAGCACCCCCGGAGCCTCCTTAGGCCGCTGGGCCTGGGGCCTCGTGAGGATCGGCTCCCGCAGCCCACCGAGTCTGCTACACCAACACCACTTGGTCCGCAACAACTCCAGGTGACATCTTTCAAGCTTCATTTCCGGCTGGGAACGCCCTCCCAGGGCTGCTTCATTCCCAGGCCGCGTGGGTCCATCCCTGCGGCATGTATCCCTTTTTATTTTTCGATCATTAGCTTGCTTTGTTGGGGGCGCCCCTCGGGCTGCATCATCCCCAAGCCGCTCGGGCCAGGCCCAGTGGCGTGTATCTTTCTTGCGTTTATTTCCAACTATGCATTCACCTATCATGCTTGATTACTTGATGCCTGTTCACGGCACCTCTTCTTCTCAATGTGGACCACTTGCATGTTAAAGGGGGGGTACCTGAGCATCGCGACTCAGGGCTCTTACTGGCTCTCCAGCCCTCACCCTCTGGCCTTGTCCACGGCATCGCGACCTAGCATACCAGCGACGGCTGAGACAAGCTCGAGGGCCGGGACCCGAGGACGTAGAGTGCCGTCATCTAACCAAATCTGCAGGGACATATCTCAAGACACGGCCCAGTGCCAGGCGCAACCCGCCTAGAGGTAGGGCTTCGTAGTCCCGCGCTGGCTCACGGGCGCCCAAGTACACCTCACCTGCGCCAACTAGAGCAACTAACGACCGACTGATAGCCATCGTGGCAGCCTTTTTCCTCCTTCTGTGGTGAGCTTGCAGGATCCCCTGATGGAATTGCGCTAGCCGAGGCCCTCGTGGAGCTCTCTTCATCCTCGTCCGCGCGAACCGCTTGCACGTTAAAGGGGGTTGCCGGAGCATCACGACTCAGGGCTCTTACTGGCTCTCCAGTCCTCACCCTCTGGCCTTATCCACGGCTTCGCGACCTGGCATACCAGCGACCGCTGAGACCAGCTCGAGGGCCGGGACCCGAGGACGTAGAGCACAAAGGGGAGCAAAGGCGAGGAGGAAGGGGCACGCGGGGACCTCGTCAAGCAACTCCGCTCCAGCTGCCGTGTAGACCCGGCGATACACCAAGAGTAACCCCTGATTAACAAGATAAGTCACCGCTCGAAAACACCGGCTACCGTAGCATCACCCCCGCACCTCACAGAATTCCGTACTAGCGGCGTCACCCCCCTTTCTCACCGCGCGACGGCTGCTTGGGCGCCAAAGGGGACGTCCTTAGCATCGCGACTCAGGGGCTCTTACCGGACCCCGGGTCGCTCACCTCCTGGCCTTGACCATGGCATCGTGACCTGGCATACCAGCGACGGCTGACGCCGCCTTGGGACTGGGACCTGTCGACGCAGAGCACCAAGCCCTCGCGAGGTTCGAAAGGGAGGACTAAGCTACGAAGGAATCAATGACTCGCACAGTTCCATAGCAAAAGTCACATATTAACCGGAAGGATCACAAACACCTTACAAGCCCCCATTGGGCGCAGTATGATCCCTTGCAGGAAACAGATCCTAAGGGATGCTATCTAGACGTGCCCCTGCAAACGATGCCATCATCAACAGTGGGCTGCCAGGCACCGGCGCCAACCCCATCCAGATCAGAGTCGGCGGTGGCCGAGCGAGCCCGCCCTGCTCCGGGAGCGGCGCTGGCTCGCGGGCTCGTAGCTGTCGTCGCTCGTCTCCGGGGTCGCGAAGATCTCGCTAGGATCGCTGGATCCTTCGGCGCTTCCTTCGCTTGTGGAGCTGTCCAGGGAGCGGCCGGCGGGCCCAGCCCTCGCCGCGGCAGGATCTTGGCCACCCCTCCTGGGGCAGCACTCCAGCCGGCGCCCGTTCGCGTCGAAGACCTTGAAGAACATCACCGAAGCGGCATCGTACTCCAGGTGGTTCGTGAGGGCGCCCCTTGCTCTGCAACCCCGAGCGATCTCGCCCCAGCCGCGAGTCATGAAGACCTCGCCCGAGGCAAGGATCGCGACCTCTGCCTCGGTCGCGGGGGTGCTGCAGTCGGCGTGCTGCAGTCGGCGTGCTGCAGCCATAACTCCATGAGTCTTCCCTCCAGGAAGAAGGAGGCGAAGAAGGGAGGAAAACGAATCCAGGTTCGCGGAGGCATGGCGGCGTGGAGCACTAGCTCGCGGGAGGAGCCCTCGGCGTGGACTCCAGGAGGAACGACCCACACCTTCGTGACCCGTCGGCGCCGGCGACGGCGCCGGCCGCGGGGATCGGCATCGCCCCCTCCGAGGCCCTCGACGTGGGCAAACAAGGGAAGCGGAAACCCCGGCGGAGGCCGCTCATACCAAGGCCTCGACACCACCTGACGGTCTCATTCATCTCGGCTGCTAAGGGCAAGTCGCTTCTTCGGCGGGAGCGGGTCTGGTCCTTCTTGAAGAGCCTTTCCCTTCTCCGCTGCAGAAAACCGGCGTATCGGAGCCATCACGTCAGGGAGGAGCAAGAATCAAGGCGAAGGAGAAAGCAAGGAGGGATGGATTGGAAGGGCACGCGCGGTGCCGTACTTATAGCCGGCGAAGGCCAACCGTCGGCCTCCATGATCACAGGTAATCATGACACGATTTGCATGCAGGGACTTGTCCAATCCGCGCGATCATCGAGGCGTCGTGGGGAAGCAGAGGCGCTCACGTCCAATCAACCGCCACGATGCGCCCAAGGCCACAGGCTGTTAGGGCCCGCGGCGCTTCGCCCTTGTCCCTTCGCCTCTCAGCACGGCCAAGTCCGGGCGCGCCTTGGACCCGGGGGCTACTGTCGGCGTTCTGGGAACGGGGGTCCCCAGACTTGCCTGCCTACGGCCTGCGGCGTGGCTCAAAGGGGGCCCAGCACGGCCCATCTTTATCAACACAAGACCCAAGACCCTCGCGAGGGGCCAAGCCTCGCGGGGCGGACAACACGGTGCTTCCTCAGGCGCGGCCTCATCAGGCTGGCTCATCAGGAGGCGGAGAGATCAAGGCAGGGTACCTCGCGAGGTGCCCATGACGCAAGCCATGACGACCAAGGACGCAGGGCGGGCGCCAGCCCGCGCAGTGTCCTCCCTTTCCTCTTTGGTGCAAAGGGGGCAAGCGCAGGCGAGAGGATCAAGCAAAGGCATCCATTTTGGTGCAACAAGACCAAGACCAGTCCAACGGTGGGAAGGAGGTCATCGTGGAGCCCAGAACGGCGTCACCACAGGGCCTTTGGCAGGCGAGGACCAACTTTAGTCAGGATAAGTGTACTGGATGTTCCCCTTCAAATTGGCCAATTGTTGGCGCCCTTCCCGCTCAATATTTGGGAAGAGGCCCAGGGCCCTTGCCTATAAATAGGACTAGCCACCCCTAGGGCAGAGAAGAGGGACCCAGAGTAGAAGGGAGGAGGGATCGAGAGTCCGAGTAAGCGGAGACGATCAGAGAGAGTGTGAGAGAGAGAAGGGCGGCTGAACTCCCCCAGCAGTTCATCGTCCCAGCTAGAACATGCCCTCGCGAGGCTGTTCTCCCTTGTACTGTTCATCATCATCAGCTCAAGAGGCAATCCACCCACCACACTGGAGTAGGGTATTACACCACATCGGTGGCCCAAACCAGTATAAACCCTGTGTCTCTTGTGTTGTTCTTTGAGTGGTTAGATCTTTGCGAGACGGAGAGGTAGAGGGCCGAATATCCGCGCGCACCCCAGAGTTCGAACCTTAAGGGTCTGCCGGAACCCGAAATTCGACAGACGACGCTGAGCGGACGCCGCTGTCGTGCTCTGAGTACGACGAGAGCTCGGTGGCACGTAGCTGTCATCACTCGACTAATCACTAGGCTCAGGAGAGTCGCTGGACTCCCAGGACTAGAGGGGGGCTCAAGGCCCACAGCCGTGCCATGTAGGCTGCGCCCCCCAGGCGATGGTCTTCAACGTCAAAGACCTTGAAGAACAACAGTGTTGAAGTGGAAGGGGAGGGACCCCTCCACGCGGCAGGTGCCGGTGACCTCGCCCCATCCTCGGGTCATGAAGATTTTGCCCAGGGGGACGACCTTGACCTCCGCCCCCGTGGCCAGATTACAGCACCCGGCATGCTGCAGCCACAGTTCAAGCGGCCCTCTCGGCGGCATATCCTCGGCGAAAAACCACGGGAACTGGATCCACGTGCGTGGTGGCATCGCCGCCCACACCACGAACTCACGCGGGGAGCCTTCTGTGTGGGTTCGCGTGCCGGTTGCCAGCGTAGCCTCAGCCTGGCCACCATGGCCATGGCCAGCGCGACGCTAGGCGCTGCAGCCCCTCCAAAGCCATGTGCGTGGGCATACAGAGGGAGCGGGAAGCTAGGCGGAGGCCGATCGTACCAGGGTCGTGTCACCTCTGGCCCCACCAGCATCACGAGGGCGGTTGAGCCTCTTTTTCGACGGGAGCGGCCCCGGCTCCTTCCGGGGGGTTTTTCCCTTCTCCGCTGCGGAGAATCTCTTGATCGACGCCATGGATACTGCAGCAAGGCGGCAAGAGGAAGAGGAAGAAGAAGGAGTGGGCAGCGAGAAGATGGTGATGAGCGAGGAGGGCTCTGCCCCTTCCCTCATTTATAACCGGAGGGAGGCCAACCGCCGACCTCCACGATCCCACGCATTGATGTTTTGCTCTACATGCAGTAGAGTCTCGTCAAGTCGAACGGTTGTCGGGGTAGTGTAGGGAAGCGGAGGCGCCCACGTCCCATCAATTGCCAGCGTCGACCAAGGCCCCAGGCAGTTAGGGCCCGCGGCACTCCGCACTTGCCCTTTGGCTTCGCCTAGAAGCCAAGTTCGAGTGCGCCTTGGGCCCGGGGGCTACTGCCGGCGTTCTGGGAATGGGGGTACCTAGACTTGCCTGCCTATGGCCCAGGGCGTGGCTACGTCGACGGCCTGGTACGGACCAGCTTCAGCATCAACAACTCAAGACCCTCGCGAGGGGCCAAGCCTCATGAGGTGGATGACACCAAGACCTCCACAAGGGGCGGCTCCTCAGGCTGGCTCCCAGGGAGTAGAGATCTCTATGCAAGGCTCACCTCGCGAGATCCATATGACGTGAGCCATGACGACCAAGGCCAGGCGAGCGCCAGTGGGCGCAGTGTACCAGTTTCTTCTTTGGTGCTAAGGAGGCAAGCGCAGGCGCGAAGTCCCGATGAATCAGGCAAAGGTTTCCATTCTGGTGCAACAAGACCAAGACCGCTAGAACGGTAGGACGGAGGTCATTGCCAAGCCCACCACGGCGTCACGACTAGAGGCTTTTGCAGGCGAAGACTACTTTTGTCAGGATAGCATGTACTAGTTGTCCCCCTTTGAATTTGACCATTGTGGGATCCCTTCCCGCCTACATTTTGGAACAGGGCCAAGGCCTCTATAAATAGGGGACGGATGATTCAGATCATCCTCACATCCACCAGCTCATCGAGCACAAGAACACCTCTCCTCCTGAGGTTTTTCTCCCACTATACTGGTTCATCCTCAGCCCCTCGAGGCCAATTCACCACAAAGCAAGAGTAGGGTATTACACCGCAAGGTGGCCCGAACCTGGGTAAACTACCGTGTCTCTTTTCCATTCAGTTCGTCGAGCTAGGCCGTGAGATTCACAAGTAGGCAGACTGGGGACGGCCTTTGTTCTTAGTTGAGGAAAATACTTATCTGAGGCCGTGAGATCTTGTGTGGTTCTCCTACTGGATTGATAACCTTGGTTCTTAGTTGAGGAAAATACTTATATCTATTGTACTGAATCATCCTCTCCTCTTTAGGGAAATCTCTCCTCGTGATGCATCTCTAGCTCCTTTTGACATAAGTGTCGCAACCCCAAACTTTAATATACAACAACTTAGGTTTGTTACCAAACCATAGTTCATACGGTGTCGTCTCAACGAATTTAGATGGTGCCCTATTTAACGTGAATGTGGTTGTCTCTAATGCATAACCCCAAAATGATAGTGGTAAATCGGTAAGAGACATCATAGAACGCACCATATCCAATGAAGTACGGTTACGACATTCGGATACACCATTACGTTGTGTTGTTCCAGGTGGCGTGAGTTGTGAAAGTATTCCACATTTGTTTTAAATGAAGGCCAAACTCGTAACTCAAATATTCGCCTTCGTGATCAGATTGTAGAAACCTTATTTTCTTATTACAATGATTCTCCACTTCACTCTAAAATTCTTTGAACTTTTCAAATGTTTCAGACTTGTGTTTCATCTAGTAGATATACCCATACCTACTCAAATCATCTGTGAAGGTCAGAAAATGATGATACCCGCCGCGTGCTTCAACACTCATCGGACGACATACATCAGTACGTATTATTTCCAGTAAGTCATTAGCTCGCTCCATTGTTTCGGAGAACGTATTTTTAGTCATCTTGCCCATGAGGCATGGTTCACAAGTATCAAATGATTCATAATCAAGTGGTTCCAAACGTCCATCTGCGTTGAGTTTCTTCATGCGCTTTACACCAACATGACCTAAACGGCAGTGCCACACATATGTTGCACTATCATTATCAACTTTGCATCTTTTGGCATCAATATCACGAATATGTGTATCACTACGATCGAGATTCAATAAACCATTCACGTTGGGTGTATGACCATAGAAGGTTTTATTCATGTAAACAGAGCAACAATTATTCTCTAACTTAAATGAATAAACATATTGCAATAAACATGATCTAATCATATTCATGCTCTACGCAAACACCAAATAACATTTAGTTAGGTTCAACACTAATCCCGAAGGTAGAGGTAGTGTGCGATGGTGATCATATCAACCTTGGAATCATTTCCAACACACATCGTCACCTCGCTTTTAACTAGCCTCTGCAACTATTTCGAGTTACTAATGTTAGCAACTGAATTGGTATCAAATTCCCAGGGGTTACTCGGAACACTAGTAAAATACACATCAATAACATTTATATCAAATATACCTTTGGTCACTTTTCCATCCTTCTTATCCACCAAGTATTTGGGGCAGTTCCACTTCTAGTGATCACGTCCTTCGTAGTAGAAGCCCTCAGTTTCAGGCTTGGGTCTAGCTTTGGGCTTCTTCATGGGAGTGGAAACTTGCTTGCCATTCTTGTTGAAGTTCCTTTTTTTCTCACCCTTTTTCTTGAAACTATTGGTCTTGTTAACCATCAACACTTGATGCTATTTCTTGATTCCTACCTTCGCCGATTTCAGCATCACGAACAGCCTGGGAATCGTTTTTGTCATCCCTGGCATATTATAGTTCATCACGAAGTTCTAGTAGCTTGGTGATAGTGACTAGAGAACTCTGTCAATCACTATGTTATCTGGAAGATTAACTTCCACTTGATTCAAGCGATTGTACTACCCAGACATTCTGAGTACATGCTTACTGGGTGAGCTATTCTCCTCCATCTTGTAGCCAAAGTACTTGGAGGTCTCATACCTCTTGACACGGGCATGAATCTGGAATAGCAATTTTCAGCTCTTTTGACATCTCATATGCTCTATGGCGATCAAAACGTTTTTGAAGTCCCAGTTCTAAGCCGTAAAGCATGGCACACTAAACTATGAAGTAATCATCATATCGAGCTTGCAAAACGTTCATAAGGACTGCATCTGGTCCTGCAACAGGTTTTTCACCTAGCGGTGCATCGAGGACATAATTCTTCTATGCAGCAATGAGGATAATCCTCAGATCACGGACCCAGTCTGCACCATAAACTTAGTTTTCTCTAGGAACATATCAAAAATATATACGAGCTATATCGCGAGCTATTGATCTACAACATAGATATGCAAAACTATCAAGATTGAGTTCATGATAAATTAAGTTCAATTAATAAAATTACTAATGAATTCCCACTTAAATTAACACCCCTCAAGTTATTTAAGTGATACATGATCCAAATCAATTAATCCATGTATGATCATCACGTGAGATGGGGTAGTCATCAATGGTCAACATCTCTATGTTGATCATATCTACTATATGACTCATGTTCGACCTTTAGGTCTCCAGTGTTCCGAGACCATGTCTGTACATGCTAGGCTCATCAAGTTTAACCCATGTATTCTGCATGTGTAAAACTGTCTTACACCCATTGTATGTGAACATAGAGTCTATCACACCCGATCGTCACGTGGTGTCTCAAAACGACGAACTGTAGCAATGGTGCCTACTCCGGGAGAACACTTTTATCTTGAAATGAAGTGAAGGGATCATCTTATAATGGTACCGATGTTCTAAGCAAAATAAGATGCATTAAGGATAAACATCACGTGCAAGCAAAATATGTGACATGATATGGCCATCATCATCTTGTTCTTTTGATCTCCATCCTCAAAACATAGTCATGACCTCCATTGTCACCATCTCGACACTTTGATCTTCATCGTAGCGTCGTTGCTTCGAGATCTTCACACGAACTATTGCTTCTACAACTATCGCTTACGCATAGTGATAAAGTAAAGCAATTATGTGGCGCTTGCACTTCATACAATAAAGAGACAACCCTAAGGCTCCTGCAGATTGTCGATATTACAAAACATGATAATCTCATGAATAAACATATACCACATCATATCTTGACCATATCACATCACAACATGCCCTGCAAAAACAAGTTAGACATCCTCTACTTTGTTGTTGCATGTTTTACGTGGTTGCTACGGGCTTCTAGCAAGAACCATTCTTACCTACACATAAAACCACAACGGTGATTCATCAAGTTTTTTTAACCTTCTTCAAGGACCAGATGCAGTCGAAATCGATTCAACGAAAGTAGGAGAAACAGACACACACCAGCCACCTTTATGCAAAACTAGTTGCATGTCAGTCGGTGGAGCCGATCTCATGTGCGTGGACATGCAAGGTTGGTCCGGGCCGCTTCATCCCACAATACCGCCGAATCAAAATAAGACGTTGGGTAAGCAATATGACTATCACCACCCACAACCCTTTGTGATCTACTCGTGCATATCATCTACGCATAGAATGGGCTCAAATGCCACTGATGGGAAACGTTGCATGGAAAACAAATTTTTTCTATGCACACGCAATGATCTATCCATGGAGATGCATAGAAATGAGGCAGAGAGTATGTCTACATACCCTCGTAGACCGTAAGCAGAAGCGTTTAACAATGCGGTTGATGTAGTCGAACTTCTTCGCACTCCAACTGATCATGTACCGAACGAACGACACCTCCGTGCACGTTCATCTCGGTAACGTCCTCCGCCTTCTTGATCCAGCAAGATGGCGAGACAGTAGTGTTCCGGCAGCACGACGACATGGATACAGTGATGGTGAAGTGATCTCCACAGGGCTTCGCCTAAGCACTATGAAAATATGACCGCGGGTGTAAACGGTGGAGGGGGCGCCGCACACGGCTAGGAAATTGTATGTTGTGTGCTAGGCGCCCCCTCCCACATATATATAGGTGGGAGGGAGGGAGGAGCAGCCAAAGGAGGCGCCCAAGTAGGAGGAATCCTACTTGGGGTCCCTGCACCCCCCGCTTTCCTTATTTGGAGTGCGGGGAAAAGGAGGGGAGGGTGCCCCCCCTTTCCTTTCTCCCATCAAGGGGAAAGGCATGAGGGGCTAGCCCTCCTCCTTTTCCTTCCCTAGGGCTGGCCAAACAAGGGACAGGGTGAACCAGCCCCTTGTGGGCTGGTCTGTCCCCTCCTTTGGTCCATAAGGCCCGTAACTTGCCGGGGGGGTGCCCGGAACCCCTTCCGGTGACCTGATTCCTTCCCGGTACATCCTGAAACACTTCCGTGTCCAAATACCGTCATCATATATATAAATCTATACCTCTCGACCATTTAGAGACTCCTCGTCATGTCCATGATCTCATCCGGGACTCCGAACAACATTCGGTCACCAAAACATATAACTCATATAACACTATATCGTCAACGAACGATAAGCGTGCGGACCCTACGGGTTCGAGAACTATATAGACATGACCGCGACACCTGTAAGTGCATCTAGTGCCCCTTAGTGATTTTGGTGAATTGATGACTTATAGGTTACGGGACTAATGAGTTTATGAGTGTAAACAGGTCTATAAGTCTATCAGGAGTTTGATATTTACAGAGAAAGTCGACCCCTAAAAATGAAGTTCTCCGACTCAAGACTTTGGTATTTTGAAGACTTTCTGAAGACTTTGAAAGTTAAGAAATTGGTGTGACCTTGAAGACTTGGTATTCATTTGAGGAACATGAAGCGTGAAGACTTTTGTTTTCATAGTTTTGTTTTTTCTTTCTTGAGTCATAGGAAACACCGTACTATTAAAGGGGGTCGAGGAAATACTAAGGAAAATTTTCCATGTGATGCTCAACTCAAAATCCTACACCTACCAATCCCTTCAAGTGAAGCCATTAGAAATCTCATACAGTTCAGTCATATTCTTCAGTGACAGAGACGAAGTTCTTATAGTCTCTGAGGAATTTGTTCTAACTGAGGAGTTAGGAATTCGCCAGTGCGGATTGCCTACACAGTGAGGAACATGATAGCCCTAAGGAATTTGAACCTCAAATTTCCGACCGTTGCTGTGCTACGCGCCAGCTGTCCCAAAATATCTTATCCACCTAGCGGTCATGTCATTGAAGGGCATTTATGTCTTATCATGTCGGGCTGCTCCCTAGGCTATAAATAGCCACCCCCTACAACCACTAGCTGGTTGGCTGCTCCGCGAGAAACTGACACTTGTCATTTGAGAGCATCCCATCCTCCGAGGACTTTGAGCGAAAATCATCAAGTGAGGAAAATCCAAAACCCAAACCCAAACACCTACAAACCCAAAGTGATTGAGCATCACTTAAGAGACTGATCCTGCATGGATCCGACGCTTGTGACCTTTGAAGACTGTGCTTCTTCCAGACGGTTAGGCGTCATGGTATACAACATCCAAGAGGAATTGCGGATCACCGAGTGACCGAGTTTGTGAAGGTTCGAAAGTCACCTGAAGACTTACCACGAGTGATTGGACGAGGTCTGTGTGACCTTAGTTCAAGGAGAATACAGTGAGGACTGTGTGTCCGGAACTGTGTGTCCTCAGGTTTAAATACCTAGCCGCTCCAACCAGATGTACAACTGAGACAGCAGTTGGAACTGGTCTACCAAATCATTGTCTTCACCAAGCCAACTAGTTCTATTTGCTCAACTCTTTCATTTCCTCAGTATTGTGTTGTTTGCTTGTCATATCTGTGTTTGAAGACTTTGACTCAATACTTTCTCAATTTCCTCAGTTCAATTTCTTCAGTTTGTTTGTCTTCATCTTGTGTTATCCTATGGTTACGCTTTCTGTACTCTGTGCTTGTCTTCATTTCATCATGATGACTATGCTTGCCTTCTGTTATGTTTACTTCTGAGTACTTACTCCCTTGCAAGTAGTTCTTCGCTAAGGAATTTCCTCACCTGCAAATTCCTCAGTGAAGAATTTCATAAAAATCGCCTATTCACCCCCCTCTAGTCGATATAACGCACTTTCAATTGCTATCAGAGCGAGGTACTCCCTTGTTCTGTATGATTTTGGTTTAACCGCCTGGAGTTTTATTTATGTCGACCGCAGGTATGATCAAGGTCTCTGCTGGGTGTCCTACCTTCGATGGGACGGACTACCCCTACTAGAAGAATAAGATGCGAATGCATCTTGAGGCAATTGATAACGATCTCTGGTATGTTGTGGAAAATGGTGTTCCCTCAGTCACACCTTCTCTGAATGTTGCTGATGTGAAGAGATTCAAGTAACTCGATTCTCAAGCGAAGAATATCATATGTGGCCATTTGAGCAAAGGAAAGTATGGAAGAGTGAGTGCTTTGGAAACTGCTAAGCTTATCTGGGATAGGCTGTCCAAAGTGCATGAAGGAGTTGCAACTCAGCGTGACTCTCGAGTTGATGTTCTTTGCAATCTCTTCAACCGCTTCAAAAGACTCGACAATGAAAATTTTCAGCAAACCTTCGATCGCCTCACTGACATCTCAAATGAGCTTCAAGCACTTGGTGCCACTGACATCACCGACCATGAGGTAGTGAAGAAATTGCTGAGATCACTTGATTCCTCATTTGATACTCTGGCATTGATGATACAAGAGCGTGCTAATTACAAGTCACTTGACCCCGCTGATATCCTCGAGAGGCTAAATACGCATGAGTTGCAGCTTGCTGAAAAGAGAGATCTCTATGGTTCGAGCTATGGCAGATCACGTGCACTGAAGGCCAAGGCAGTATCTGAGTCCGAAGATGAAGACTCTGGTAGCAGCCTTGGTGACCCTGAAGAACTGAGTCATGATCTAGCACTGCTCGTGAAGAAATTCCAGAAGTTCTCAAGACGTGGTCACTTTGGAAGACCCTCAAGGAGCAATGATTCCTTATCCAGTGACTACAAGAAGAGGCTTTGTCACAAGTGCAAGAAACCTGGACACTACATTCAAGATTGTCCTCAGTGGGAAAAGGAATCGAAGAAGAAGAAATATAAGGACTACAGTTCTGATGATGCGAAGAAAAAGAAGAAATCCTCAAAATCTTCATCATCAAAATCCTCAAAGTATTCATATCATAAGAAGAGCAGCTCCAAGAAGGCTCGGGCATTCATTGGCAAGGAAATGGACTCTCAAGCTGAATCGGAGGAACAAGAGGAAGAGGAGGCATCTGAAGACTCTGAGTCTGGTGTGGCGAGCCTAGCCCTCGCTACTGCATTCGTCAGCAAGTCCATCTTCAACTCTGAAGAAAATGACCTCACTAACAATGCTGATGAAGGCAATGATGACTACGCTCCCACCTATTGCTTTATGGCTAAGGGTGCCAAGGTACTTAAATATACCTCCTCTCAATCTAGTGTAGATGAATCTGATGAAAATCTTAAGCCCAGGTACTCTAAACTTGCTAAGATTGCTGTAAAACAACAAAGGGCTTTTGAAAAGATTCAAATAATGCTAGACAAAAGTGATGATATGTTGGGTGAAGAAATGGGTCGCACTAAAATCTTTACTGAAAATCTTCAGAGACTTCAGACCAGGTTTGACAACCTTCAAGGTCATCATAACACCCTCTTGCCTGATCATGAGAATCTTTCTTATGAATTCCTTCAAAGAAAGCAAGATCTTGAGAATCCAAGAGTGAGTTATGAAGATCTTCAGAAGGAGCGCGATTCATTACTTGCTCAACAAATCAGCGCTGCTCAGGAAGAATTTGTTCTTCCATGTTTGAAATGCATTGAACGTGAATCTGCTAATTCTTCACCTGAATGTTCAAATGCTTCTAATGTTACAAATTCTTTACCTGCCTCTTCTATCACTAATTCCTCATCTAAGGACATTGCTAGTATCACTGACGATGCAGGGCTGAAGAAATTGTACATGACAGGCATGTACAAAAGCCTCAAAGGGCATCAGACTCTTTGTGATGTGCTTAAAAGGCAGATCCTCAACAGGAACCCTAGGAAAGAGGGTATTGCTTTTGAGAGGAAACTCAATGTTGATGGTACATATTGGAAGTCTGAGCAGTACCCCAAAAGCTCATGGATTGCTGCAAAGGGACCTCCAGTTGATCCATCTAATTTATCTGGATATACATGTGAATCTCCTCATTCTCCTGATGAGTCATTTGACTCCAACTATAAAATGTTCAAAAAATCAGAATGGTGAAGTATTTGCTAGATATGTTGGCACTAACTGCAGGAACGGTTCCCCTATGAAGAAAATATGGGTTCCCAAAAGGTGCCTTGAAAGTCTTCAGGTGAATGTCCTCATGACACCACCTGTGAAGAATAGGAACCCCAGATTAAATTCTTCATATGGACCAAATTATTCAACAAGATCAAAGTCCTCACATGAACATCATCGTGCTAACAACTCTGTTTCGCAGGGAAGAGCCAAGGGCTATGAATATGAGCATTATTCTTCTAATCATTATGTTCATAAGTCCTTGAAGATTTTCTCTACTTATTCATATGCTTACCCTAACCCCTCTTATGTGAAACGAAATGGGTTGGCCTCTATGCCTCCATTCTCATATGGAGCTCGCAGAGTGATGAACTCTTTGCCACCCCTTCACATGTGGGTGGTGAAGAAAAAGAACTAATTTCTTATGCAGGGTCAGGTCTCCAGACATGCTCAAACGTCTGAAGAATTTGCTGGAGACCTGAAATATGCCTGAAAGGACGCAGGCTAATCATGAAGAAATGAACTTTCATTTCAGACGTCCTCCAACTACTTTATTTGTCTTACTGCTTCATGAAATTGATTTGATGAATTGTGATGTCATATTCTTCACTGATGAAGTATATGAAGTTCGTAAGCTACACTAATTCATCTGCAGGATGATCAACCAAAAGCCACTGAGTGGGTCCTCGATAGTGGATGTACAAATCACATGACTGGTGACAAGAATCTATTGGTGGATGCTCCCTTATCACCATCGCATCTGAAGCATATCATCTTTGCGGATAAAGGCAAAAGTCAGGTATTGGGTCTAGGTAAGGTTGCGATCACAAAGGATCGACACATGGACAAAGTCATGCTTGTTGAGTCCTTAAGATACAACCTTATGTCTGTCTCAATGCTTTGTGATCTTGATATGGTTGTTGCCTTTGGAAAGTATCGTTGTGTTGTGATTATGGAAGCTGACAATTCCAAAGTCTTCGAAGGCTTTAGGAGAGGAGACTTGTATATTGTTGATTTCTCTATAGGTTCACAACCAGCCGTGTGCCTACTTGCAAAAGCTTCAGAAGGATGGCTATGGCATCGACGACTTAGTCATGCAGGCATGAGGAATTTGCACACGCTTGCAAAGAAGAAGCATGTCATTGGCATTGAGAATGTCAAATTCCTCAAGGATCACTTATGCGGTGCCTGTGAAGCTGGAAAGATGACGAAGGCCAAGCATCCAACGAAGACTATCATAACCACTACTCGTCCATTTGAATTGCTTCACACAGATCTCTTCGGTCCTAATCATTATTCTGCTGTTTCAAATGAAGAATCTCAATATGGCTTTGTTATGGTTGATGATTATTCTCGTTACACATGGGTACATCTTGTTACTTACAAACATGAAGTGCAGGAAGTCTTCAAACGATTTTCCTCGAGGGCTTCAACCAACTTTGGTGTGAAGATCAAGCACATCAGAAGTGACAATGGCGATGAATTCAAAAATTCGGGCCTCGATGACTATCTTGATGAACTTGGTATTACTCATGAGGTATCTGCTCCTTATACTCCTCAAGGCGTTGTGGAGCGCAAGAACAGGACTCTTGCTGAGATGGCTCGCACTATGCTTGATGAGTATAAAACGCCTCGTCGTTTCTGGGTTGATGCAATTGATACTGCGTGCCACATCATCAACAGAGTATATCTTCACGAATTCTTCAAGAAGACTGCCTATGAACTCCTCACTGACAAGAAACCCAATGTGAGTTATTTCAAAGTCTTCGGTGCCAAATGCTGGATTAGAGATCCTCATCACAACTCAAAATTTGCACCGAAAGCACATGAAGGTTTTATGCTTGGTTATGGAAAGGACTCGCACACCTACAGAGTCTTCAACAACGTTCTTCACAAGGTTGTTGAAGTTGTAGATGTGCGGTTTGATGAAACTAATGGCTCGCAAAGAGAGCACCTACCTTCTGTGATAGATGAACCCGCTCCTAAAGATTCTATCAAGTTCAAGGCTACTGAAGATGTCATTCCTACTGAAGAATCTGCTGAAGAATTCATTCCAGAACGTGAAGAACATCGAGCTGATGCACCTGAGCAAAAAGCTGAAGAAATTGGTGCTGAAGAAAATGCTTATCAAATTCCTCAACGACAACCAGCTCATCCTCGCGTTGCAAAAGAAGTGCAAGTGGAGAAGATCATCGATGACATTAGAGCACCAGGTCCTCTCACCCGCTCAAAAGCTTCACATCTATCTAACTTTTGTGGGCACTATGCTTTTGTCTTTATCATAGAGCCCGCTAAGGTAGATGAAGCATTTCTGGAGCCTGAGTGGATTCAGGCCATGCAAGAAGAATTACATCAATTCAAGCTCAACAACGTCTAGGAACTGGTCAAACGTCCAGATCCTCGCAAGCATAATATCATTGGCACAAAGTGGGTATACCGCAACAAACAAGATGAAAATGGCCTTGTGGTGAGGAATAAGGCACGACTTGTAGCTCAAGGCTACACTCAGGTTGAAGGAATTGATTTCGATGAAACTTCTGCACCTGTTGCTAGACTTGAGGCTATTCGCATATTACTTACTTATGCTAACCATCATGATATCATCTTATATCAAATGGATGTGAAAAGTGCATTCATCAATGGTAAGCTTGAGGAAGAAGTATATGTTGCTCAACCCCCAGGTTTTGAAGATCCAAATAATCCAAAGTCTCCAGACTCAATAAGGCCCTCTATGGCCTCAAGCAGGCCCCTCGGCGCGTGGTATGATACTTTGAAGGAATTCCTTATGAAGAATGACTTCACACCCGGTTCACTCGATCCTACTCTCTTTACTAAATCTTATGATGGTGAATTGTTTGTGTGTCAAATATATGTTGACGATATTATCTTTGGTTGTACTGACCAACGTTATAGTGACGAATTTGGTTATATGATGAGAGAGGAATATGAAATGTCTATGATGGGACAGTTGAAATTCTTCTTAGGTCTTCAAATTCGTCAACAGTGCAATGGCATATTCATATCTCAGGAGAAATACCTCAAGGATGTACTGAGGAAATTCGGCATGCAAGATTGCAAAGGCGTCAAAATTCCTATGCCCACAAATGGCCATCTGTGCACTTATGAAAATGGTATTGACTTCGACCACAAGGTATACCGCTCCAATGATTGGTTCTTTATTGTACTTATCTGCATCTAGGCCAGATATAATGCTTAGTGTTTGCATGTGTGCCCGATTTCAAGCTGCACCAAAGGAGTCACACCATAAGGCTTTGAAGCATATTCTTCGATATCTAGCTCACACACCAACCCTAGGATTAAAGTATCCCAAGGGCTCAGATTTTGATCTCATTGGATATTCTGACTCTGACTATGCTGGTGATCGTACATGTCATTTCCTCGGACGATCTTTGGTCTGTTGGTCCTCGAAGAAACAGAACTGCGTATCACTGTCTACTTCTGAAGTTGAGTACATTGCTGCTGGTTCTTGCTGTGCTCAACTGCTATGGATGAAGCAAACTCTCAAGGACTATGGCGTCAACGCGAAGAATGTGCCTCTCCTCTGTGATAATGAGAGTGCCATCAAGATTGCTCACAACCAAGTTCAGCACACGAAGACAAAGCACATTCAGATTCGTCATTATTTTCTTCGTGATCATGTACTGAAGGGCGACATTTCTATTGAGCATGTCAAGACTGAAGAACAGCTAGCCGATATCTTCACAAAACCCTTGGATGAGAAGAGATTTAGCAAGTTGCGGTGTGAGCTAAATATCTTAGAATCTTTGAATGTACTTTGAAAAAGGCACTCATCCTAACACTTATGCAAAATTAATGACTTAGATGTGCAACACATGAAGAAACGTTTTTCTTCAAACAATGAAGAATAACACACATGGAAGATGGAGTCCATTGTAGGCTCTGCCCCTTGCTGGCTAGAGAAACTAGGGATCACTTATTCTTCAACTGCAATTTCAGTATTAGGGTCTGGAATTATCTGCAGATTGATTGGTCTGCTGGCACCTCCATGTTTGAGCTGGTTACTCAGGCAAGGAGAAGTTTTGATAAGCCTTTCTTCTCTGAATTGGTATTCATTGCTTGCTGGAATATCTGGATCATCAGAAATGCCAAAGTGTTCAGAAATGAGAGGGCTAGTTTCAATAAATGGAGGTTTTCTTTTAGGCATGATATTAGCCTAATGCAGCACAGAATCAAATCTGCATACAAGGATGACTTGCTCAAATGGATCTCTTTCCTCCCCCCTTAAGCTAGTTTTGTAAGATTCCCTTTTATCCTTTGTACTCTGGTTACTCCTTGTAATCAACTTGTTGTATTTGTTCTTTATTTCAATAAAGTTTTTATATGCTGTGGGGGTTTTGCCCCACAGTTCACAGTAAAAAAAATGAAGAATAACACTATAGTGTGAAGAAATTAATGAAGAATTTGATTCTCAGAACCCTACGACAATTGTACGCGATGTCTGAAATCATCATTCTTATACGGTGGGTTACGCCACCACAAAAGTTGAAAATCTTCAATTTGAGTTTTTCCTGCGTTTTGTGAAATTCCTCAGTTGTTCAAATTCTTGAACTTTGCAAAATCTTCACTTGTTCCGTTGTTTTTCTTCTTTGGCTATATATGTGAGTTTGTCCTCTACATCATTCACTTATGGCTATTTCTTCAAGTTGGTTTTTCTGCTAAGTGAATGTGATCGGACCCTTCCCCCTCTATGTTATACTCAACCCAATCTATTCACAAATTCTTCATGTGCGTTCTATTTGAAACTCGTTCAAAATCTTCACTGTGTCCTTGTCAGCTGAAGAAATTATGAACGGAACGTTAAAACTAATCTTATCCAAATTTTTGGTTTTGCTGCTCAAACCGTTCCTCATCCCACGATACATTCTTCTATTCATCCACGATCTTACACGATCTCCACTTCACTGTACGTGGGTGACACATGTCGTGCAAAGGAGAAGGGTCAGGGGCATGTTCATCCCAAATCTTCGGGCGAACAGTTTTTCACCATGGCTATAAATACCCCCGTCCCCTTCCTCACTTCCTTTACTCCGCTCGAACTCTCTCTCACGCTCGAGTTTCTCAAACCCTAGTGCTGTCGCTACTCCATCGCTGCCGGTGAGGAAGAGCTTCACTGCCTCGACCTCGTCGTCGTCATACTCGCGCCGGCCGCGGAAATCTTCACTCCGCCGCTGCCATAGTCGTCTTCCTCCGCCAAGTTAAGGCGTGGAAGATCTACACCGACGAACTTCACTTCTCCACCTCTGTGTTCGTCGTGTTCCTCATTCAGGGTAACTAAAAGTTACTTTTACTGCCTGATGTCTACTACACAACCTTCTTCTTGTAGACGTTGTTGGGCCTGCAAGTGCACAGGTATGTAGGACAGTAGCAAATTTCCCTCAAGTGGATGAACTAAGGTTTATCAATCCGTAGGAGGCGTGAGGATGAAGATGGTCTCTCTCAAGCAACCCTGCAACCAAATAACAAAGAGTCTCTTGTGTCCCCAACACACCCAATACAATGGTAAATTGTATAGGTGCACTAGTTCGGCGAAGAGATGGTGATACAAGTGCAATATGGATAGAAGATATATGTTTTTGTAAACTGAAAATATAAAAACAGCAAGGTAACAAGTGGTAAAAGTGAGCGTAAACGGTATTGCAATGATAGGAAACAAGGCCTAGGGTTCATACTTTCGCTAGTGCAAGTTCTCTCAACAATGATAACATAGATAGAACATATGACAAGCCCTCAACATGCAACAAAGAGTCACTCCAAAGCCACTAATAGCGGAGAACAAACGTAGAGATTATGGTCGGGTACGAAACCACCACAAAGTTATTCTTTCAAATCAATCCGTTGGGCTATTCCTATAAGTGTCACAAACAACCCTGGAGTTTTTACTAGAATAACACCTTAAGATAAAAATCAACCAAAACCCTAATGTCACCTAGATACTCCATTGTCACCTCAAGTATCTGTGGGCATGATTATACGATATGCATCACACAATCTCATATTTATCCAACCAACATAAAAGTACTTCAAAGAGCGCCCCAAAGTTTCTACCGGAGAATCAAGAACGTGTGCCAACCCCTATGCATAGGTTCCCAATGTCACGAAACCCGCAAGTTGATCACCAAGACATACATCAAGTGTTCTCATGAAGACTCAATCCGATAAGATTACTTCAAAAGGGGAAACTCAATTCATCACAAAGGAGTAGAGGGGGAGAAACATCATAAGATCCAACTACAATAGCAAAGCTCGGGATACATCAAGATCATGCCATAGAGGAATACGAGAGAGAACACGCGAGAGAGAGAGAGAGAGAGAGAGAGAGAGAGAGAGAGAGAGATCAAACACATAGCTACTGGTACATACCCTCAGCCCCGAGGGTGAACTACTCCCTCCTCGTCATGGAGAGCACCGGGATGATGAAGATGGCCACCGGAGATGGATCCCCCCTCCGGCAGGGTACCGGAAAGGGGTCCCGATTGGTTTTTGTTGGTTCTAGAGGCTTGCGGCAGCGGAACTCCTGATCTAATCTCTATTCTAGAAGTTTTAGGGTACGACGGTATATATGGGTGAAGGGGGAACGTCGGTGGAGCTACGGGGGCCCCACGAGGCAGGGGGCGCGCCTAGGGGGGAGGGCGCGCCCTCCACCCTCGTGACCGCCTCGTGGCTCTTCTGACGTGGGGTCCAAGTCCATCAGGTGGGTTTCCTTCCAAAAATAACTTCTCTAGTTGATTTCGTTCCGTTTTGACTCCATCTGATATTCCTTTTCCTCGAAATACTGAAATAGGCATAAAACAGCAAATCTAGGCTGGGCCTCCGGTTAATAGGTTAGTCCCAAAAATAATATAAAAGTGGATAATAAAGCCCAATATTGCCTAAAACAGTAGATAAAGTAGCATGGAGCAATCAAAAATTATAGATATGTTGGAGACGTATCACTGCCCTCTTTGATTTGAAAGTTTTCTACAAAATCTTCAAAGGTGTTTTATTCTTCAAATCCTCACACACAAAACACCTCACAAATCATCTATTCATGATTCGTTTCTCTAAGCATCATTTTTCTTCAAGATACTACAATTGTGTGGATTTTCGGTCTATACAACTCTGGGACCTAAGACAAAACGCTTAGTGAAATTCTTCAAGACTCATCTGGTCAAATTCCTCAAACTTGTCTGTTTTTGAAAACCCTTCTAAGAACGCATATGACCTCTCCAAATTCCTTGCAACAATGCTCTATTCACAGGTACTCATGTCCGCTGCTGAATCACTAGGTTCTCATCAACTTAACTCATTTGCAACGTTCCTTGAAGAAAAGCTGCATACTTCTTCAGAGAATTCGAATGTTCAAATTCCTCAACTGAAGAATATGGCAGACGAAAATAAGCCGCAGAAAGGAGGAAAGAGGCCTGAGGTCATGACTGCTTTTGAAATCCCTGAGGACATTTGCAAAGAATACTGGACACCTGATGAGGCCAAGTTTGGCAAAGAAAACAAAAATCAGCGCAAGGTGCGCATACAGAGGATTGAAAGGAGATGGGCACGAGAATGTAGGGAATACAGATATGTAACTCCAATGTATATGAAGAAATTCGCACTCAATGCTCCATGCCCAAGAGCCCCATTGGCACCTGGCCAAGTGGCAGATCCCACTAGCATCAAACGAGGTGAGGACTTTCCTGAAGAATGGGCCAAGCGCCATGCCAAGTTGGCCAAGCAAGCAAAAGAAGCAGTGAGGAAATTCAACGAAGACTCTGCTGCTGCTGCTGCTGCCACTGAGGTCTCTGTCAAGCCAAAGAGATCTATGGCAAAGAAGCCTGCGTGCAAGCCAAGTGCTTCACCAACGGTGCCCTCACGGCCAAGTTCCTCAGCTGTGCCCTCACGGCCAGAATCTTCAAAGTCCTCAAGACCAATTCCTCATGCTGCTGCTGCTCCTCCCAAATCCTCAGCCCCTTCAAGAGCCTCAGTTGTTCCGACAAAGTCCTCAGCACCTGCACATCTGGCCTCGTGCCAAAGGACTGGATGCATCTCCATTGCCTCTGGTGTCTCAGCAAGTTCCTCAGCTACACCAAATTCTTCATCAGGCCCCACTCTGCTGAAGACCAAGGCAACTGCTGGACGAGGTCCTCGGCCAAGTCCTAAGAAGAAACAGGTCGCCTTCCAAGTGCCATCTGACGATCAAGCTGATGATGATGAACTTGCTGAAATAATCAGAGAGAGACAACAAAGGGTCGCTAGAGCCAAAGGCACACCTGTGCCACTGCTTTTGGATCCAAGGGCGATCCTAGATTACATTGATCTCTGGCACAAGGACCCAAACACTCCTATGCCTGACTTCAAGTTGACCTCTGGTCAAAGTCACATGCTGACCAATTTCATCCAAGAGGAGAAATGGAAATATGAGCAGGCCAGGAAGATTAAGAAGGCCCAGTACAAGAAGGAGAAATACCTGAAGACAAACGTTGTCAAGGTGACAATTGACGAACTCATCAAAATTCAGTTTGAAATCAAAACCCTCAGCGACAACTTCAACGCATACTATGCTGATTGGCAAGGAGCCAAAGTCAGGTTTGTAAAACTAACTGAGTTCACCAATGTTGCAGCCCCATCGCCACAAGAAGTTCCTCAAGCTGAAGCTTCTGCTCAGCCAACTGAAGAACATGCCAGCACCGCTGATGACTTTCAGGCTACTGAAGAAAATGCTAGTTCTAGGGCTGATGACTCCATTCCAGCCGCTAAAGAAATTGCCAGGGCATCCACTAGTGGTGCGCCTGAAGAAACTGAAGAAGTCAGGGCAACTGCATCAGCTGCGCCTGAAGATATTCAAACAGATTCCTCAGCTCCTCCCGCGCCTACACCAACTCCAATTCTTCCATATGCATCAGATGTGAAGAAGACCAAGGCTACAGAGCATGCTGCAGTGAACAAAAGGAAAGCATCAAGTGCTTCAGAATCTTCAGCTCCAAAGAAGATGAAGCCTATGACCAGCTCGTTTGAAAATCCGATTGATGTTGTTCCGATTTCTACCATGCCATCAAAGGACCTTGTTCCTTTTGGTGAAGAATATGATATCCCCAGCGGATCTGATGAAGAAACTCAATCTTCTGCTTCGTCAGAGCAGATTGATGAAGAAATTGAAGTGGATGCGATCCCTTCTACACCCGTTGTATCCTCACCAATGCCTCAGTTCACAGCTGAAGAGGCTGGTGTTGAAGAATTGGAAGATGAAGACGTGGATATTGGAAATACAACACCAGTAATGAATGATGACTTTTGGGAAAGTCAGCACCCCAATTCTCCACTCTTCACCCCGCTACAACAAATTCCTCAGTCCCGTGCAGCAACAGTTCAAATGGAATCTGAAGAAACTCATCCCACCTCGTCTGTGCGTGAAGCAATTCCAGCCACTAGTACTGAAGAAACTGCTGCTGCTGATCATATGACAACACAGACTGCAACTGAAGAGGAACCAGAAATTCCTCAGTCTGAAGAACCTGAGATTGTGATTCCTGAGGTCGTGATGCAACTCACTGACACTCCTCTGCCCAAACCAAAGGATCCCTTCTCACGCAAGCAAAAGTTCAAGGCTGAAGACTTCTTTGGAGAGCATGTATTCTTCACTGACTACAACCCATATGATTCTGCTCGCATAAGGAAGAGGCATTTCTAGACTGCTAGTCAAGCCAATTTCTATTCCTCAGTGCTGTTCAACAAAGACAAAGTCTTCGATCATGCACATATTCCTCACGTGGACATGGAGTCTCTGCCGTGCTTCGAGCCAGTTCTCCGTGTTCTTCATGATGCTGGGCTGCTGAACTTCTACACTGACATCTGTGATTGGAATGAAGAACTCATTCTTCAGTTCTATGCAACGCTGCACATCACAGGAGATGCTGAAGATGTGAACTCATGGGTGCTGGAGTGGATGACAGAAAATACTCATTACAAGGCACCAACTTCTGAATTGCTTCGTGACCTACCACCCTGTCCTCCCCTTGAAGGTGCACATTGTGTCTACAGTGAACCTGAGCTCACAAATCACTACATGCAAGTTTTGATGAAGCCTTTGAAGCCAGGCAGGCCCCTCGAACCAAATTCCTCGTCAAGGAATTACTGTATGTGCCTTGGACTGTCTATCACATTTTGTCGAAGACAATGAGTCCTATCAAAGGCCATGATTCAAATGATGAAGAAGTCATTGGCATCATGAAGAATCTGCTTTTCAATATCATTCATGGTGTTCCCGTCAACTTCCATGATTTCTTCATGAGGACTCTGGCCAATATTGCTATGTCACCATTTGAGTTGAAGCCTTATGCGCCATGGATTATGAGACTCATCAGGACAAGGTCTTCACTCAACTACAAAGCTGACACTCTGAACCACTGCAGCTACTTGCCTCCAATTATAGTCCTCAGACGGACATTTTCCTAAGCTGATGACAAAGGAAAGGTAGCTGCTGTGATAGATGAAGGCATTCGTCCATTGGATGGTCAATTTTGCAAGGCTGCATCCTACTCCACCAATGATGACTCTGCCACACATGACTCTGCCGCCAACAACTCCGCCAAGCAAAATCCTCAAGCCACGGCACCCAGGGTGATGACTGATCATGATTTACTCCTCAGTCTTGATCAGAAAGTTGATCGCAACCATAAATGGGTTAAGCGTCAGTTTGGTTCAATTCTTCACAACATGACCTCAACACACAATGCAGTGAAGAAAAACCAATACTACCTCCATGAAACCTTCAACAGTACCTGGGCTGTTCTGTCTCATGTCTACAGCGCTGAAGATCTGACGAAAATGGGTCTCAAGGAAGAATTTGACTGGTATGCACCTCCTCCGAAGAAATACAAGAAGGTCAAGGTTCCTTCTTTGGTGGCCAGCTCCTATTCTTCATCGTGTGGCACTGATGAACATGAAGACTTGGACGACACAGCGGCAGGCCCTACTACAACAACCGACCCCGACAACGCTGGCACTCCTTCATCAACTTGATTATCTTCATGGGCGTTAGTCCTCAGTTTCGATCCTTTTGGTCATTCGATGACAAAGGGGGAGAAATTTGAGTTAGTCTTCAAGCGGGTCTATTATATGGGCATTTATTTTTCTAAGTTACAACTCTCGTTCTTCTGAAACTTTTATTGGATCGAGTTGTAAACTTAAACCAGATGGTGGTCTGATACTTCTACTATGCTATTCTGCATGCTTATTCCTCGTTAATATTATTGCATGCAAGCTGAAATTCGTCAGTCACCATATTTCATCATGCATTTCAAATTCTTCATATTATATGTCAAATGCGTGTATGAATTACAAGATATAGGGGGAGATCTCCATGATTCAACTCTTCAAGTGTGCATTGCTTCAAAAGCAAATTCCTCACTATGCACATCTTCAGGGGGAGTTCTTCTATATCTTGCAATCAAATTCCTCAATATCAGCATTTACACTTCATATGTTTATCCCCGTCGAAAACTTAACCTATATTGTCATCAATCACCAAAAAGGGGGAGATTGTAAGTGCATCTAGTGCCCCTTAGTGATTTTGGTGTATTGAAGACTTATAGGTTAAGGGACTAATGAGTTTATGAGTGTACACAGGTCTATAAGTTTGTGAGGAGTTTGATATTTATAAAGAAAGTCGACCCCAAAAAATGAAGTTCTTCGACTGAAGACTTTAGTATTCTGAAGACTTTCTGAAGACTTTGAAAGTGAAGAAATTGGTGTGACCTTGAAGACTTGGTATTCATTTGAGGAACATGAAGCGTGAAGACTTTTGTTTTCGTAGTTTCATTTTCTCTTTCTTGAGTCATAGGAAACACCGTACTCTTAAAGGGGGTCGAGGAAATACTAAGTAAAAATTTCCATGTGATGCTCAACTCAAAATCCTACACCTATCAATCCCTTCGAGTGAAACCATTGGAGATCTCATACAGTTCAGTCATATTCTTCAGTGACAGATACGAAGTTCTTCTAGTCTCTGAGGAATTTGTTCTGACTGAGGAGTTAGGAATTCGCAAGTGCGGATTGCCTACACAGTGAGGAACATGATAGCCCTAAGAAATTTGAACTTCAAATTTCCAACCGTTGCTGTGCTACACGCCAGCTGTCCCAAAATATCTTATCCACCTAACGGTCATATCATTGACGGGCATTTATGTCTTATCATGTCGGGCTGCTCCCTAGGCTATAAATAGCCGCCCCCTACAACCACTAGCTGGTTGGCTGCTCCGCGAGAAACTGACACTTGTCATTTGAGAGCATCCCATCCTCCGAGGACTTTGAGCGAAAATCATCAAGTGAGGAAAATCCAAAACCCGAACCCAAACACCTACAAACCCAAAGTGATTGAGCATCACTGAAGAGATTGATCCTACGTGGATCCGATGCTTGTTACCTTTGAAGAGTGTGCTTCTTCCAGACGGTTAGGCGTCATGGTCTAGAGCATCCAAGAGGAATTGTGGATCGCCCAGTAACCGAGGTTGTGAAGGTTCGGAAGTCACCTGAAGACTTACCACGAGTTATTGGACGAGGTATGTGTGACCTTAGTTCAAGGAGAATACGGTGAGGACTGTGTGTCCTCAGGTTTAAATACCTAGCCGCTCCAACCAGAAGTACAACTGAGATAGCAGTTGGAACTGGTCTACCAAATCATTGTCTTCACCAAGCCAATCGGTTTTATTTCCTCAACTCTTTCATTACCTCAGTATTGTGTTGTTTGCTTGTCATATCTGTGTTTGAAGACTTTGACTGAAGACTTTCTCAGTTTCCTCAGTTCAATTTCTTCAGTCTGTTTGTCTTCATCTTGTGTTATCCTGTGGTTATGCTATCTGTACTCTGTGCTTGTCTTCATTTCATCATGATGACTATGCTTGTCTTCGGTTATGTTTACTTCTGAGTACTTATTCCGCTGCAAGTTGTTCTTCGCTAAGGAATTTCCTCACCTGCAAATTCCTCAGTGAAGAATTTCATAAAAATTGCCTATTCACGCCCTCTAGTCGATATAACGCACTTTCAACACATCTTCGGTCAACAAACAATAGCGGAACCTGGATGCCCATATTGGATCCTACATATTCTACGAAGATCTTTATCATTTGAACCATTATCACAACATACGTAATTGCCTTTGTCCATCGGTATGTTACTTGCCCGAGATTCGATCGTCGGTATCTTCATACCTAGTTCAATCTCGTTACTGGCAAGTCTCTTTACACATTCCGTAATACATTACCTTGTGACTAACTCCCTAGTAATTTGCTTGCAAGCTTATGATGTGTATTACCGAGAGGGCCCAGAGACACCTCTCCGATACTCGGAGTGACAAATCATAATCTCGATCTATGCCAACTCAATAGAAACCTTCGGAGATACCTCCAGAGCATCTTTATGATCACCCAGTTACGTTTGGACGTTTGATAGCACACAAGGTATTCCTCCAGTATCCGGGACTTACATGATCTCATAGTCGAAGGAATAAGTATTTGACATGAAAAAGCAATAGCAATAAACTGAATGACCATTATGTTAAGCTAACAGACGGGTCTTGTCCATCACATCATTCTCCTAATGATGTGATCCCGTTATGAAATGACAACACATGTCTATGGTTAGGAAACCTTAACCATCTTTGATCAACGAGCTAGTCTAGTAGAGGCTTACTAGGGACACGGTATTTGTTTATGTATTCACACATGTATTTAAGTTTCTGATAAATACAATTCTAGCATGAATAATAAACCTTTATCATAAATAAGCAAATATAATATAAAATAACAACTTTATTATTGCCTCTAGGGAGTATTTCCTTCAGCTAGAACTTCTTCAAACTTCTTTACCTTGGCATCCAACTCACCCTTGGCGGCCCCAGCAGCTTCTGCAGCCTTGGCGGCATCCGCGAGTTTGCTGGCCTGATCCAGTGCTTGAGCTTCCATGGCTTCTTTGTGCTTTTGCTCTAGCTCCTGGGTCTGCCGCGCAAGTAGAGTTTGCATCTCCTCGTCCTTGCCGCATCACTGGGCGTCAAGTGTTTCCTCTCTAGCATCAAGGTCTTTCTCCGTTGCGTTAATCTACGCTTCTCGCACAGATAATTTGCTGCCAAAGCTTCCGCTTCTTGCTTGGTGGCAGCGAGCCTTTCCTCTTCACCCTTGATGGTTTGGAGCTTCTCTTCATACCATTTGCTGGTTTATGAGACCCTCTCATCCAGTTTCTGTTCGGCCAACTCTAGGCTTCCCACTCTGCTTGCATCTTGTCCCAACGTTTTCTATATTGCTTCCGCACATCCTGGAAATCGACAGCCACGATTTTCAGGAAGAGAAGATTGGCAGCGCTGTGGTCGTAGGTGCCTGTTTCATTGGAGCCTTGGGACAAGGGGATGATGATCCTCAAGGGTATTCTTCCCGGCTTCAGATGAGCCGGGGGCTTAAGAATGCTATAGTTGAAGAGAAGGCACCGATGGATTGTGATAAGTCCATTTTGCATCATGTTTTCCTACTGTTATTTACAATGTTTTTATGCATAATAATGCTTCATGGAGTAATTCTAATGCCTTTTCTAATAATATGCACGGCTTACACAAAGATGGAGAATGCCGGTAACAGAAATTTTGGACCTGAAAAAGCTATGTCAGAGTTACCTGTTCTCCACGTCTCCAAATGAGCTGGAAATTTACGGAGAATTGTTTTGGAATATATAAAAATGCGGGAGCAAATAACTACCGGAGGGGGGCCTCCTGGTGAGCACAAGACACCAGGGCGCGCCAAGGCCCCCAGGCGCACCCTGATGGGTTGTGCTCAGCCCAGCCCACCTCCGGTGCCCATCTTCAAGTATATAGGCCATTTTGACCTAGAAATAAACAAGGAGAGGACTTTCGGGACGGAGCACCACTATCTCGAGGTGGAACTTGCGCAGGAGCACTTTTGCCCATCGACGGAGCGATACCATCGGGGGAACCTCCATCCCGGAGGGGGAAATCGAAGCCATCATCATCACCAACAACCCTCTCATCTTTGGGAGGCCAATCTCCATCAACATCTTCAACAACACCATCTCATCTGAAAACCTAGTTCATCTCTTGTGTTCAATCTTTGTACTGTAATCTCACATTGGTACATGTGGGTGACTAGTAGTGTTGATTACATCTTGTAGTTGACCGCTATATGGTTTGTTTAGTGGAAGATTATATGTTCAGATCCATTATGCTATTTAATACCCCTCTGATCTTGAGCATGATTATCATTTGTGAGTATTTACTTTTGTTCTTGAGGTCACGAGAGAATTCTTGTTGCAAGTAATCATGTGAACTTGATATGTGTTCGATATTTTGATGATATGTATGTTGTGATTCCCTTAGTGGTGTCGTGTGAATGTCGACTACATGGCACTTCACCATATTTGGGCCTAAGGGAATGCATTGTGGAGTAGTTATTAGATGATGGGTTGGTAGAGTGACAGAAGCTTAAACCGTAGTTTATGCGCTACTTTGTAAGGGAACGATTTGGATCCAAAAGTTTAATGTTATGGTTAGATTTTATATTTATAATTTTCTCATAGTTGTGGATGCTTGCGAGGGGGTTAATTATAAGTGGGAGGTTTGTTCAATAAGAATAGCACCCAAGCATCGGTCCACCTACATATCAAATTATCAAAGTAGCAAACATGAATGAAACCAATATGATGGAAGTGACTAGATGAAATTGTACCCTCAAGAACGCTTTGCTTATTATAAGAGACCGTTTTGGCCTATCCTTTGCCACAAACAGATTGGGCTACCTTGCTGCACTTTATTTACTGTTACCGTTACTTGCTTGTTACAAATTATCTTGCTGTCAAACTACCTATTACCGACAATCTCAGTGCTTGCAGAAAATACCTTGCTAAAAACCACTTGTCATTTCCTTCTGCTCCATGTTGGGTTCGACACCCTTACTTATTGAAAGGACTACGATTGATCCCCTAAACTTCTGGGTCATCAAGACTCTTTTGTGGCGCCATTGCGGGGGAGTGAAGCGCTCTTGGTAAGTGGAAATTGGTAAGCAAAATTTATTACTACGTGCTGAAATTTATTATCACTTGCTACGATGGAGAACCATCCTTTGAGGGGTTTGTTCGGTGTATCTCCACCTCGATCAGAACCAAAATTATTTACCCCTCAACCTATTGCACCTACTGAAAATATTGGTTATGAAATTACTTCGGGTATGATAGAACAATTGCTAGCTAATCCTTATGCAGGAGATCGAACTAAACATCCTTAAATGCACTTGATATATGTGGATGAAACTTCTGGATTATTTAAGCTTGCAGGTTTATCCGGAGATGAACCTAAGAAGAAGGTTTTACCTTTATATTCGAAGGGAAATGCATTAACATGGTATAGGCTATGCGATGATATTGGATCTTGGAACTAGAATCGATTGAAATTGGAATTTCACCAAAAAAATTATCCTATGCATCTAGTTCATCGTGATCGGAATTATATATATTATTTTTGGCCTCATGAAGGAGAAAGTATCGCTCTAGCTTTGGGTAGGCTTAAGTCAATGTTATATTCATGCCCCAATCATGAGCTCTCGAGAGAAATTATTATTCAGAACTTTATGCTCAGCTTTCTCGTGATGATCAATCCATGCTCGATACTTCTTGTACTGGTTCTTTTATGAAGAAGACTACTGAATTTAGGTGGGATCTTTTAGAAAGAATTAAATCCAACTCTGGAGACTGGGAACTCGATGATGGTAAAGTGTCGGGTATTAATCTTGAATTTGATTGTGTAAAATCTTGAGTTTAGCACTAAATATGGACATGACTCTAAGATAGTAGCCTCTTTCTGTGAATCATTTGCTACTCATGTTCATCTCCCTAAGATGAAGTGGTTTAAATATAATCCACCTTTTAAAGAGAAATTAAAGAACCAGTTAAAGCTAAATATGAAACTATTATTTACAATGTTGATCCAGTTGTGCCTACTGCTTATATTGAAAAATCACTTCCCCAGGGAGGATGCTACCAACAACATGGCAGAGTACGAGCGGCTACTTGCTGGCCTTAGGATTGCAATGGAATTGGGAATAAAGAAGTTAGTCATCCATGGTGATTCTCATCTTGTTGTGAAATAGGTGAATAAGGATTACAAGAGCCCTCTAATGGAAGCATATGTGAAAGAAGTAAGAAAGTTGGAAGGGCACTTTGACGGGCTGCAAACAGAGCACGTGCCCCATGCAGAGAACACCATTGCTGACCATCTGTCAAAGTGCGCTGCTCAGAAGCTTCCTTTGGAACCAAGAACTTTGGTACTCCACCTAAGTCAACCATCAGTATCCCCATCAGCATATGCCAGAAAGAGCAGAAAACTGAACACCGGCAAACATTTCCCGGCAGAGCTCCCAAGAGCCACTGGTGAGAAGGTTGTCGGGAGGACTCCTATGTTGGTTGGTGAGATGCACCCTCTAGCAGAACCCCAAGTTCTCACCGCTGAGGCTAGTGCTCCGACAACAGAGGAGCTGCCTTTAGTCCTTGTCATCGAGCCACAAGCTCCAGCACGGGCGCAGCATATAGTCCAATTGCCGCAAACAAGAGAACTTCCTGATGACCCAGAGGAATCTGAGAAGGTGGCCTACCAATTAAGTATGTATAACACTTTGTATCGAAAGAGGCCGAATGGTGTGAGGCTAAAATGTATCATCCGGGAAGATGGACTAGTGTTGTTGGCAGAGATACATGGAGGTGTGTGTGGCTCACATATAGGATCAAGAGCACTCGTCAAGAAAGCTTTTCGGCAAGGATTCTACTGGCCCACCGCCCTCCGAGATGCAGTTGAGCTCGTCACTAAGTGTGAGGCATGTCAGTTCCATTCCAAGAAAATTCATCAACCTGCTTAGGCCCTTCAAACAATCCCTTTAGCCTGGCCTTTCGCGGTCTGGGGGCTCGACATCTTGCGCCCCTTTCCCCGTGCTATCGGGGGCTTTGAATTCTTGTACGTGGCAATTGGCAAGTTTACAAAGTGGCCCGAAGTAGAGCCGGTGAAGTAGGTGACTGCGCAACCAGCTATCAAGTTATTCGAAGGATTGTTGTGTCGTTTTTGAGTGCCCAACATGGTGATCACCGACAATGGCACTCAATTCACGAGCCGCGCCTTCATGCAGTATATCCAGAGCCTTGGAAGCAAGGTCTCATTCGCCTCTGTCGCCCACGGAGGAGCAACAAACGGGATGAAGGGATGAACACTAAAGTGTTGCATGGGCTCAAGACAAGAACTTCTAATAAATTTTGAAAATGCAGCAGACCCTGGCTTGATGAGTTGTCGGTGGTTCTTTGGTCAATCAGAACGACACCAAATCGAGCTACTGGCCAGACTCCCTTCTCACTAGTATATGGTGCAGAAGCAATGCTCCCCACGAAACTCACATACGGGTCACCTTGAGTACTTGCTGATGATGCCACGCTCCTCGAGGAGGATCGTCTCCGAGCAGCTGTGCATGCTGCACGCTACCAAGAAGCTCTGTGTCGCTATCACAGCCGAAGGGTTCATGCCCGGAGCCTTGAGGAAGGCGACCTTGTCCTTAGGCATGTTCAGTCTGCCAATGGTTCAAAAAAGTTGATGTTGAAATGGGAAGGCCCATATCGAGTACTATGTGTCAACAGACCTGGCATAGTCCGTATGTAGACTGAGGATGGCATCCCAATGCAAAACTCATGGAATATTGAGCATCTTTGCAAGTCCTACCCGTAAGCAGCGGTTGTCTGGCCCTGTCCCGGCAACCTGTTTTGAACAAGCATAGTCTCCGAGACTTTTAACCCTTTGTACAAAGCCAAGCACAGGACATGTGCATATTTGAATAAAAGAAAGTGTTTTCACAAAACTTGCATGCATGATTTCTTGTTTGCTCGAGTATGAATTGTTGTGATTACACTAGTTTTAATATAAGATGACGAACATGTCGTGAAAGGCCTTATGATATTGTTTTTCTTCTATCTTTTGATGAATACATAAGAGTTCCTCATGAGCAATTTTCCTGGGAGGAGGGTAAAAGCAAGCTCGAGCGTTTTGATCCCCAACGATTTTTTGTTGTCTGAAATGATAAGAAGAACGACAAAGGGAGGTAAGTTTACTTTGTTACGTCCCATCATTCCATGTTATACTTATGTATGAGAAACTTGCACGTGAGGAAAATTTTCCATGTCCATCACTCGCGCTCCTGTCCTTGACTCGAATCCACTCAATAAGGTTGGTTGTAGCTGCGTTTGGAGAGATGGGTGAGGGACCAGCCTTTATTCGCACTCCTCACCCGTTTTTGAGCTCATTATATGAGGTTTGATAGCAGATGCATTAAAGGCCGGAAAGAGGCTTTGCCGGAAACATTACTCACAAAAGAACATTGAAGACTCATCCTTCAATATGTCCAAGTGCATGTACATGTATCCGGCAAGCCCTTTTTTCAAACATTGCATGGACAAGCAAGTACAAATCATACTAGTATTTACATGGATGAAGGATTACATAAGTTTAATTCAAATTTGGCAAAGTGCCTACATTTTTTTTGACTTAAAAAGATAAGTTCTCTATAATGCCTTTCTCGTCCCTCTCCTTGTAGGGATTGCATTGAGAAGGAAAGGGGGCAAAAGGAGCGCATGGGCAGAAGCCCAGCCTGACCCTGTCAGGACCAGCGGGACGTTGCCTAACAAGATCGGAAGGGCGCCTCCCGTGCAAGAAATAAGAGGCCAAAGAAAGAGAGCGGCTAGGCGATGCCCTGGTCACCCCCGCCAGGAATAGAGGGATGCGGCTTGGTAGGGACATGGACAGGGAAGACGAAGCCGGAGTCCACGAGCCTGCCGGGGTCCTACTGGAGGTCGCGGTGACATCCAGGCAAAGCACCCCCGGCTAATCGCTCTATTAGGGTCTAGCTGCAGATGATGGTGATGCCGACAGCTAGCAAACGGTGATGGTGCGCCCGACGTTCAGCTGGAGTCTGAGTCATCATCTTCGTGCTTGATGATCGGGAGCTCACCGTCATAGTCTTCACCGTAAGTGTCCTCCTCACCGCTGTCGCTCGAGGAGGAACTTTCATCATCGCTCGAGCTTTCCACGCAACACCCAAGGCAAGCGCCCAAGCATCCAAAGATCTTGATGGAAAGCATATCAAACACGACCAACTTGAAGCGGAAAACTTGCCCTTCCACAAGCCTATGGGCACGGGCAGAAGTCTTCCAGCCATGTCGAATAAGCGTGAGGCATGGGGAACTCGACATGGCTTATTCAACATGGCTGGAAGACTTCTGCCCGTGCCCATAGCCTTGTGGAACTCGAATAAGCGTGAGGCATGGGGAACTCGACGTTCACACACATGCTGCTATTGCAGCAGCCACTCATGCGCAGCCTCAACCCGAGCGGGTGGTCGACCTCCATAACCCTAGTGAAGGGAAGAGAGAGGCACAGGCGGCTGCGCGGAGGTTCGCACAGCCTAACGCTAAACTCCAACGCCGTGTCTTCCATGTGACCCTCTATCAGAGTTGGAGCAGTTGGGGGAGGCATAGCGAGTGCGCCGCTCCGTCCACCTCAACCATGAGCGCAACGTCGGCCCCGTCCGCGTCCCGCAACTCGACCTTGGGCACTGGTTCCAGCCTCTTTAGTTGTAGCAAAGTCCAGGACAGAGTGTCGAGAAGAAGCTATTGTTACCACGGTCGAGGTACATGGGCGGCCCCTTCCTCTCCCCATGGTGGGAATAGAAATGAAGAAGGAGAAGGAAGAGATGGTGGATGAGCTTCACGACCCTCACTTACCTCCTTTTTGTAGTGTGAGTGTAGGGGTAGGGCTGGCTATCCACTACTCTGGGGCAGCCGCCCCGCTCCCCCAATCCATCCCTCTGCATCCCTGATGGCGTCCTGATTCATCGGCCGCCCCATGACGCAAATCCGGGGCATTGCATTTTCTACCAAGGCACATGTTCCCGCATCCTGCCCATCCACCACCAACCCCTCACAATTCATGCGGCACGCGTGGCGGAAACTGTAGGTGTAGTGGGTGAGATAAAGATAAAATGACAGTTACCCCAACTCATGCGCAGGCGCCCTAATGGATTCTCGTGGACGTGAGTGCTCCTCTATTTTCTAACATAAACGAAGCACGCCGTTTTGGTTTTGAGGACGCCATGAAGGACTTGGGGGCTGGACCAAGCACAGGTTAATGAAGAAGCAAAGAAGTCTCAAGGAAACAAGCGTCGGTCCTAGCGAGGTCAGTATGTATGCCTGTGCATTGATTGGGCCTACCCTAACGATGCCCGGCAACACGTGTGGACTAGGCCCGGGGGTCCTGTCGATGTGGCAAACATGTGTGTCTGCCGCTCTGACCTATGCACAGGCGTGCCACGGATCATACATCAAGTATCAATGCTCGATACGAGTTAAACTAGAGAAACTGCTCTTCGTGAGATCAAGGAGCGCAACAAGAAGATCAAAGTGACTCAGGAATACCCCGGGAAGGTCTCCCTTGCCAGGCAGGCGTGTCCGACAAGGTCGAGACCACGCTTGGGGAACAAGGCCAACCCGCCCCGGCAGGGTCTCCGGGGTCGCCAAGGTCAAAACAAGACCCCCGTGGTAGAGCCTGACAAGTTGCATGCCAACAGGCCTTCGCCAGGACACCACCGCTCCACCTCATCACACACTAGTCACCAATGAGTGTGGTGTCAAGCTCTCAAATGGCTAGGTGGATCCTGTCGAGCACGTAACAACCTGTAGGAGAAGACATTACCTTTAGTGACACCCATCCTAGAGGTGTGTCATGCAAATAAGAGGTGGTTAGGCAAGTGGTGGAGAAGCCTTGCCGGGACTGCCTCTCCATGCGACACCTCACAATGCATTTAATGCACTTTATCCTAACTGTCGGAGTTAGGTATGATAGCACTATTAGCTATCTAATCATGCTATATTGACTATTTTGCCATAGTGGTTGCCCCTTTAGCTATAAAAGGACGCCCGAGGCAACCTAGCAAAGGGTTCAAACTTTTGATCCCTCAACACTTGTACACACGTAGCTGCTCTCCCCAAGGCCCACTTGTCGAGCTCGGTCGCTCCATGTCTTCCTGTTCCTCTAGATCAATCCACCAATGCAGGAGTAGGATTTTACGCTGCAAAGTAGCCCGAACCTGGGTAAAAGAGAGTTGTCCCTCGCCGCGATGCCCTATTGTTTCTGCTCTTTGTGCAGTGTGATCATCTCCTCGCCGAACAAAAAAGAGGCAACCCTGCCCCATAGGTGATCGTGCTTCCACCACGACATCTTCCAGTGCTAGCTTATGTAAATTTGTTCAGTAAAACCAATCTACTGTACCTCGTAATAAAAAAACTACTCTATTGTTGCACTAGCCACTAGATTAGTGTAGATTTGTAATGTTCGAATGGTGTCGCTTTAGTGTATGGACATATATAAGGTGTGGCGAGCTTTCCCAGATATGTGCCCAAGAAAAATACACTACCACAGGATGCTGCTAACGCGACACTACGATCAGAGACCATTTGACGAAACTGTGTGTGATGCATTAATCGCAAACGGGGATGTAAAAAACCATAAAAAATATGCAAAATGTTTGCGTTGGCGGAGACATCAAACACGGTTCAGATTTTAGTTACATGTGCGATGCGGGGCATACGGTTGATCCATATGAACTGCTTGTGATTAGACAACACAACAGAAACGGGCAGCCATATCAATGTGTGTGCGATATACGACATACAGTTTGCTCCGATGAACTATTTCTATTAGGGAATGCAACACAAACGGTCAGCCAGATCAAGGTCTGTGTGATATACGGCATATGGTTCAGTCAGACAAACTATTTTCGATTAGGGAACACAATAGAAACGGTTCAACTTAACAAGATGTGTGTGATATGCGGCGGACAGTTCACATAGATGAACTGCTTGCGATGAGCCAAAGAAACACAAGCATCGTGTAAACAAGATGTGTGTGATACGTGGCAAACAACCCACTCGGATGAACTGTTTGCGATGAGAAAATATAACACAGACGATAACTAGAGTTAATTCATGTGTGATTCTGTGTGTACCAAAAACTTTGAAAATGCATACTAGTTGGTTGCAATGGCTAGGAGTATCGCACACGATGTGTGTGCAAGTACTCGTGTGCGATGATTAGTAAGTTACAAATATGTTTCCTTATGTTAACACGTGTCCGGTAACACGTGACGCCGCATATGGTTGTCGAGTTGTGTGCTCAAGTCTTCCCGTGCTCTAGTGAAGGCTTCCCGCTCTCCAGCGAAGGCTTCCTGCGCTACACAGGGGTGAATTGTAAAATCCCCAATCCCCTAGCTAGCTGCTAGCTACAAATAACCACAACAATGGCCGCTGTCGGCGACTCGCTACTGATCCACTTGCTAGCTAGTTACCCACACATACCGGCATACCCCCAACGACCGACGACAGGATGGAGTTGCGCGACGGGAACGGGCGCCGGAGATCATAGAGCTGGAATCATCTGGCTCTGGAGGTATAATTAATTAACATAATCCAAGATCAAACCACTAAAGCTTCCCCAACGTGATCGTGCGTCGGCCCCAACCGTTAGCAGAGCGCGCGCGGAGGGATGACGCGACCCGAGTGAGACTTGGCGCCTAAACGGCAACAAGAGCGTGCGGAGGGACGCGATCGAGGGCGCCTAAACGGCGAGTAGAGCGCGTGTAGGCACGCGAGTAGAGCGTGCCGCGGTCGCCTAAACGGCGAGCAAGCATGTGCATAATTATAGCATATAACAGATGGACATAGCCGGGAATAGCCGTCCAACAATATTATTTTTGATGACATGCATTAATATATTCTTAGTTAAATCTAAGGTCAAAGTTTGGTACTTCAAAATACGAAAGGGCCCAATAAAGAATAAACCACCACAGAGGTACTACCTATACGAACACAAACGCCCACTATGAAAGAAAATGTGGGTCAAACCCTAGTTGAAAAGGGCAATAATGTCTAACTCGATCTTACAGAAGGTACAAAAGCACGAGGATTAATTATTCATTAGGTTTACACATAACCTGGATTGAACAGGGCAATAACATCTAACCCAACGTAAGTTTTTGGCAGTCAAAATCAAATGGATCTGTCTGATCCATAAAATAAGATCCTAGTACAAAAGATCAACTAGTCCATGATGATGACAAGTTGTTGTAAATAAAATCCGAGCACGGTCAGAAGCCCTTAGGTCCACCTGAAACTTCTTTTTATGTTGTTCCACATACAGTTCCGTGAGAAATTTCTTGTTTAAAAACTTAATCCTCACGGACAATAGCGCCGTCGCATTCAACATGAAGAATGTGACAAAGCTAGTGTTTGCACTGTTGGATGCATATCCTTCCAGTGTTGCTGTCTTCAAACGAATGTCATGAGATATGAGAAAATCCTGGTGCTTCTTGAACGATCGATTGGTTATACCTTTTTCTCCATGTGTTAGTGCCTAAGTAGAGATGAAGATTGAAAACAGTTAATGTATAAAAAATATTATGTTGAAAGAGTGATAGCTGAACGATTAATTATAGTGCATTATATATGGGCTTTCAATGTGCGTGAAATCGCACCTTTATATACAAATTCTCCAGACATGGAAAGCATTGTAGCAAGGCAATAATGATGTTGAGATCAAAACACCACATACTGATATATATGGTCTTGGCTGAATCCACCACCACTGATAGGATGGACAATCCCTTCATTGAGCATAGAACATAGTATTAGCACTGAAAGTGTACTCCAAGATGATACTTAACTTATGCGCACAAACAAACAAAATGCAAATTACAAAAGTGTACATGAATAATATATAGTGCCTCAATAGGTGTGGAGGCAAACCCCATATCAAACCATTTAAATGGATCACGAATTGTGCCCAAGGTCTCCAGTTTAGGCACAAAGACCACAATTATTTGTGAAGGTTTATAACAACAACCAAGGAGGAACCTTTGAAGTGAAGGGGCATCTTCGATGACGAGCTCCTATCCTTCAAAATGAATTCCAATGCTTAAAAGGTGAGTGATGTCTACTACACAACCTTCTTATTGTAGACATTGTTGGGCCTCCAAGTGCAGAGGTTTGTAGGACAGTAGCAAATTTCCCTGAAGTGGATGACCTAAGGTTTATCAATCCGTGGGAGGCGTAGGATGAAGATTGTCTCTCTCAAACAACCCTGCAACCAAATAACAAAGAGCCTCTTGTGTCCCCAACACACCCAATACAATGGTAAATTGTATAGGTGCACTAGTTCAGTGAAGAGATGGTGATACAAGTGCAATATGGATGATAGATATAAGTTTTTGTAATATGAAAATATAAAAACAGAAAGGTAACTAATGATAAAAGTGAGCGTAAAAGGTATTGCAATGATAGGAAACAAGGCCTAGGGTTCATACTTTCACTAGTGCAAGTTCTCTCAACAATAATAAAATAATTGGATTATATAACTATCCCTCAACATGCAACAAAGATTCACTCCAAAGTCACCTATAGCGGAGAACAAACCAAGAGATTATGGTAGGGTACGAAACCACCTCAAAATCATCCTTTCTGATTGATCTATTCAAGAGTCCGTAGTAAAGTAACATGAAGATATTCTTTTCATTCGATCTATCCTAGAGTTCGTACTAGAATAACACCTTAAGGCACAAATCAACCAAAACCCTAATGTCACCTAGATACTCCAATGTCACCTCAAGTATCTATGGGTATGATTATATGATATGGATCAGACGATCTCAGCTTCATCTATTCAACCAACACAAAGTACTTCAAAGAGTGCCCCAAAGTTTCTACCGGAGAGTCAAGACGAAAAGGTGTGCCAACCCCTATGCATAAGTTCACAAGGTCACTGAACCCGCAAGTTGATCACCAAAACATACATCAATTGAATCAATAGAATACCCCATTGTCACCATGGGTATCCCACGCAAGACTTACATCAAGTGTTCTCAAATCCTTAAAGTCTCAATCTGATAAGATAACTTCAAAGGGAAAACTCAATCCATTACAAGAGAGTAGAGGGGGAGAAACATCATAAGATCCAACTATAATAGCAAAGCTCGCGGTACATCAAGATCGTGCCAAATCGAGAACACGAGAGAGAGAGGGAGAGATCAAACACATAGCTCCTGGTACATACCCTCATCCCCAAGGATGAACTACTCCCTCCTCATTATGCAGAGCGTCGGGATGATGAATATGGCCACCGGTGAGGGATCCCCCCTCCGGCAAGGTGCCTACAGAGGCTTGCGGTGGTGGAACTCCTGATCTTGATTATGTTCTGGAAGTTTCAGTATATATAAGAGGTTTTGGCGTCAGGAATAAGTCAGGGGGTCTCCGAGGCGGCCACGAGGCCTCGTGTGTGCCTCCGGACTCTTCTGGCCCATCTCCGGTGCTCCGTGGGCTTCTTCTGGTCCAAAAAACGATCTCCGTGAAATTTTAGGTTAATTGGACTCTGTTTGGTTTTCCTTTTCCGCGATACTCAAAAACAAGGAAAAAACCAAAACTGGCACTGGGCTCTAGATTAATAGGTTAGTCCCAAAAATCATATAAAATAGCATATAAATGCATATAATACATCTAGATGGATAACATAATAGCATGCAACAATCAAAAATTATAGATACGTTGGAGACGTATCAGTGAGGCAACTTTAATTTGAGACAAGGGATATGGATTCCAGTTCCAAAAAACAAGCACCAAATGCTCCAGGGCAGGGCAACTGGAGTGGATGATGTTGTGAAGTGAGGCCTCCGACAGATGAACCAACACAAGCACAAGTTTTTTAAGCAGTGGGAGTCGAAGCATTTGCACCAGATTGTTTGCTAAATGTTACCTGGTCAAGGTGGTGGTGTGTAGAGAGGAGGAGTACCACGAGATGGGCATCGGTGGTGAGGGCACAGGTGCAACTCTTGGTGGTAACCTATCGCTATAGTAATGGTAGAGCTCAAGCTACTGGAGTTTATCGAATTTACTGAATGTCAGCCAGGTAGCATGCTGGGATGCAGATGCGTTGAATGGAGCACTGGTGGGAGGAGATGATGGCTCCGAGGAGTTCAAAATCATCGTCACAGATAGTTGACGATAGTCGAGATTAAGAGGCGCGGCCCACCATCGAGTGCGCCACCGAGATGCGAGGACTGGTGTGCTGCAGCCATCCTTGGTGGGGAGAAGGGAGATGATCTCCCCAAGGATGGCATCCAGGAGATCGCTGATGCGGTCCGCCAAAGATTCTATTGGTTCCTCAGGTCCAGGGGGCGTGGCCGCTTCTGGCTGCGCTGCCGGGTCCAAGTTCTACATCCGGTGGCGGCGCTGGCCGAAGCCTCATCTGTGTACATACAAATCTGAAAGAAAAAAATGGCAGAAACATACATGTAGGACATTCAAAATCAATTTTCAAGATCTGGAAGAAAAAAGGCACAAACATATATATAGGACATTCAAAATCAATTCTCAAGAGCTGGCCACGAATTATTAGCATGCAGGCTAATCCTAATCAGGTTATTAGCATAAATCATTTGTAGAGAACAAACAATTAATCACTAACCCTATATGGATACCATTCAAACAGTAAATACACTACATGCATCTAACGGATCTTAATTACTCCGATTTCATGGACTGAGAGCAGCATAACCATACGATTTGTATTCCAAAAAAATAGGGAGGGGGAGTAACCAGGGAAAACACATGATATGTTTGCCGCACAAATGGGTATATAGATGACTAACCGGTTTTCTGTCGGAGTCGTAGTCGTTGCCGGATCTGCTGTTGACCTCCGGCTCCTGCTAGGGGGGGGGGGGGGGCACGACGGCTTCGACGAATTCAAGGTCGTGCTTCTGCCTGCGCAAGACCTCGTCGACGGCGATGGCAACTCTGTGCCCAGCATCACACGTCGCGTGGGTGCTTCACTAGCCCCGGCGTCGCCACTCCCTCCGATGGTGCACTTCGGCGGCATCCTCATGCACTCCAGAGTCTAGACGTTGGTGACCACTGTGGACCGACGGTGCGGCCGCCTATGATGGCCGGCGGCTCGGGCTCGTCATTAAGACGGACCAGTGAGAGCGAGGCAGGTGCTGGTCAAAGGCTGTCCCGCCTCCCGGTGAGCCTGCGCGACGGACTTCTGGCATTCATATACCATCATTTCGCACAGCTACTCGCATGCCTCCCGGTGACACTGCGCAGCCAATAATCTGAATAAATAAAAACAGCAAGGTAGCAAATAATAAACGGGCACAAAAACGATATTGCAATGCTTGAAAATGAGGCCTAGGGTCCGTACTTTTGCTCGTGCAATCTCTCAACAGTGCTAATATAATTGGATCATATAACCATTCCTCAAAGTGCAATGAAGAATCACTCCAAAGTTCCTATCTAGCGGAGAACATAAGAATAAATTGTTTGTAGGGTACGAAACCACCTCAAAGCTATAATTTCCATTTGATCTATTCAAGAGTTCGTACTAAAATAACATAAAGCTATTCTTTCTGTTCGATCTATCCTAGAGTTCATACAAAAATAACACCAAAGCAAGTTCATATTTGTAATACTCGATCCAACATAAGGAACTTCAAAGAGTGCCCCAAGATTTCTACCGGACAAACAAAGATAAGAACGTGCATCAACCCCTATCACTACTGGAATCACGATCTTTGCCGTTAGCCAGCTGACGGCAAAGAATGTCTTTGTCATCAGCTTAAAGAAAACAGACGGCAAAGAACGAGCTGACAGCGAAGGTCATGTTTGTCGTCGGCCAGCTCTTTGTCGTCCGCTAGCAGACGACATAGAAGCTTTGCCGTCAGCTAGCATATGGAAAAGAATGTGGGTGGCCCACTAGCGAGAACCACCTAACGGACACTGTCTTTGTTGTCCACTAGCTGACAACAAAGCTTCGTTGCCGTCCGCTAGCAGACGGCAAAGAAAGTGACCAAACTAACGTCCGTTATCTAGGCTCTTTGTCGTCTGCTAGCAAATGGCAAAGAACCGTGCCCTAACTAAACTGCCAACGACGCCCGCCCGCGCCCCATCTCTCTGTCCACTCTCTCTCTCTGCCCGCGCCCGAGCCGCCGTCGCCCCTCGCCACCCCGCCCTCGTGCCGCCGCCGCACCGCGCCACCCCGCCCCCATGCTGCCACCGCCCCGTGCCACCCCTGTCGCCGCGTCGGCCCCGCCGCCCCGGCAACCCCCTCCTCCTCCCCGTTCCATCCCCATCGCCGCACCGCGCCACCCCTCCCCGCCCCCGTGCCCGAGCCGCCGCCATCCCACGCCACCCCCGTCGCCGTGGCGCCACCTCCTCCACCACCGCCGCCCTAGCACCCCTCTCCTCCACCACCGCGGCTGCCCTGCCGCTATGGCGCCCCCTACTCCACCCGACGGCCCCGGTGCCCCTCTCCTCCACTATCGTGGCTGCCCCACCGCTCCGGCGCCCCCTCCTCCACCCGGCTGCCCCAGCGCCCCTCACCTCCAACCCCGCAGCCGCTCCGGCGCCCCCAGCTCCGGTGAGACCTCTTGTATTTTTTTGTTTCTGTTTTCTAAGTTTAGTTTAGGTTTAATTTAGGTTTGGTTTAGTTTAGGTTTACTTTAGTTTACTTTAGGTTTAGTTGAAGTGATTGGTAGGCCTAGTGATTGTGCCAGTACCACTCCGGAAGTAAATTTTCGTGTCCGCCCGGATCCAGTCAGCATGATTGTGGCAACAGCCAATAGGCGGGTTCAGGCAGGGCCAGCATGGAAGCAGTGCCAAAAGAGCCATCACTTTGCACTTGTAACCAGCAAATGATAGCCCCCAGCATTTAAAAAACTTTGCTATTAACAAAGTGACATGATGCATTTCTCTTTGAAAATGAACTGTTCTTGTGTCTTCCTCCTTACAGTGTTGGTAAACGAAAAGAGATTGTTTGGCGCTGCTTAAAGAACATCGCATCATTTTTGGGAGTACATTATGTTATTACTTGATTAGGTTAATGAAGTGCTACTAATACTAACATATGATGCATAGATCACTAGGGCCTTTGTTTTCTGGTCCAACAATGTGCTTTGACCTACATTATGTAGTACTGATGTTGTCTGTCCTCCAGGACAACGATCTTCTTCCTCCGAGGAGGTCAAACAAGGTTAACAGTGTCAGTTTACGGAATCTATCATGTGGGCATTTATGGCCCGGCAACTAGTTTTACCTCTTAAAAATGTCATCTGCTGGGCATCAATTGTTTCTCAAACCATGATAGGTGCATGCTGTAGTGTTATTGGTCCTAGAGCCACCTAAATCCACATACCAAGGACAAATCTTGTGCTCAGCTCTGGTATGTCAACCTAGAGCCACCTAAAATATGTTCCAACTATGATTGTTGCCACAAGTATTCCAATGTGATCACACCACAAGGAACTTTAGGTTTAGTTTGGGTTAAGAAGAAAGATGAAATAAATTAGAAGAAGAAGATACAGAGGAGGAAGAAGAAGTGTATTTTTTTTCCCTATTTTAAGATTAGTATGCTATGTTTTTCAACATTTTTAGTTTTATTTCATGTCTAAAGAAATCCCTAGTTTTGAAGGGTGCCAATTGCCATTGCCAACTAACCTACCAAATTAATTAAGTGTTGATGATGTTGTTGAGCACAAGTGCATTGCTTTTTTTTCTTAGTTTTCTTTCACATCTAAAAACTTGGCTCTGTTCCAACTTTGTCCATTTATCAAATTAATATGATACAGTTGATAGATATGGTTCTTGCTAGCTGTGTTTATAGATACGGTTCTAGATACAAATTGGTCTCTTTTGCTGCTTATCAGAGATGGGGGGAGGCCACCACCGCAGGCTGCGCTGTGCCACACCAGAGTACGACTTGGAAGGTTTCAAGTTCTTCACAATCATACTCAAGAATTCCTCCATAACACTATTGTTTGCTACATCACTTCTTGACCCACGCTACAGAGGCTGCCTGACACTTTTATGACGATGTTGGATGGCCATCGGCCAAAGAATGTGAAGCTGCGACAGGCCGGCAGCGGGCTTCGCAGGCTGTGGGACGTGGAGGTGGTGTTCAGGTACGATCACATGTACATGTGTCGAGGCTGGGAGCAGCTCGTCCGTGCCTACGACCTGCGGCACGGGTACGTCCTTGTCCTCAGGTACGATGGCAATACCACGCTCACCGTGAAGGTGTTCGACACGACTATGTTCCGCATGCGCTACCAGGACGACAATGATGCTAGTACGCTCTGCCTCTTCTCCCTCTCCATTTGGCTTTGTCTCACACTAATTGTTAAAAAAACTTTGTGGCATTTGGTCAGGCAATGGGAGCAGCAGCAACGACTCTAGCTATAGCAAAAGCAACAACGAGTCTGGCTACAGCGAAAGCAGCAGCGAGGATGATCCGGAATGGAGTGGGGAAGAAGAGGAGCAGAGTGGGGATGAGGAGGTGCATCCTATTCTGTCTGACGATGACCTCGCGATGGTGGTGGATGACGATGGGCAAGCGATGGTGGTGGCCGACGATGGGCAAGCGATGGTGGTGGCTGTGGCACGCCGGCTCAGAGAAACCGGAACGTCCCGAATTCCAGCACAGAGATCAAGGAGAAGTCTTCTAGAATACGGCACTGCTTAACATAGAACAAATCAACACTTCATTACAAGTTATATGGGTACAAGGGATTACATCAGCACGGCGACACTACGCCTGCCACGGTTGCTCCATGCAAGCAGCAGAACAACACAAAGTAGCGGAATAACTACTGGCAGTGGAACAGTGACGAAGGTGATGAACTCCACTCCGCAGGGACTCTGGCTGGAACGCTTATCCTAGCTCGCAAACAAGGACTCCACAGCAAACAAGCAATCAAATCTGGCATGACCTATAAACTGGCATGACACGCCAGGTCAGTACATTGAATGTACTTGCAAGCTCCCAACAAGCAAGGCAATCAAGACAAACAATAGTATGGCAATTACAGATTATTAAGCAATGATGAACACGATACTATCAGAACAACATGGAATATACAACATGATACAACTAGAGCAATACGAGCATGGCATGAACATATGAACATGACAATACTAGCATGCAACATGATGACAATATCATGCACCAACTTACTCTGCTCGGGTTACCTCGTAACCATCATGGACATCACACGGTCATCTCACGATCAAATCAAGCTTCGTATTAACAATACCATAGTAATCATTACATGACCACAAGGAGCTTGATCGTTACCCTTGACTCTCGTATAACACCACAAATATCCAACAACTCGGTATCCTTGATACCACCGTGATCCTATCGTGATCACAACCAATCCCTTTCTCATCATCGAACGAGGGTTGTTATTAAGCACATTATTATTATTGTTACTGTTGACCCATAGTGTGACCAACTATGAACCGGGCTCTTATCCGCGGGCGTGGCTATCGATAGATTGAATACACACTCTACAGAGGTAGCGCACTGTACCCACACTACGGAACCCATGGCCTCGCACTCCAATTCGGGTGGACCAACGACGTTCCTACAAAACCTTCCTACTGCCATGACACTCTCCCGGCCACTCCGACCAACAGCCCTTTTGGGTTCAGTCCTGGGTGTCCCCGTGCCTACCAAAGGCATCAATGGCCACTGTCGTGGAAAAACATAACCAGTCCCAAACAGGAACAAAAGAGCGCAAAACAACTCGGGCACACAAGGCTTATGCCGTCCTACCCGGCCAAGGTAGCGCCCGCACATAACCTTCCCTCATGGGAGGCACCGGCGAGAGGCATGATAATAGACCCAGTTAGGACCTCCCCACAAAGGCAAGCGTGGTTGCACTGGTCAGCTCGATATGGTGGCACCATGACTTAGGCAACAGTTGTTCAAGTTCAATTTAATCCGGTTAAACTTGAATGCAATATGCTGAGCCTTGATAAAATAACATGATGCAATTTATCAAGCATGATATCAACATGAGCATAGATGTACAACATAATCATCAAGCATATGAACAACAATAAATCATATCCAACTGGGCATGCCATACTGATGAGTATGAATAACACAAGCATAGCACAACCACTAGCATCAGAAATAAATACTATACCAAAATATAATGATAACACTACCAAGTAATCATGTAACCAGTAGATGCAAAGGAACAAGCATATTCACTATACTCGGTAGCAAACGATAGTCATGCACCGGAGAACATGACCAACACCAACATGTACTACTACCAAACATGCCATACGATTATAATACTAGCAAGAATACATGTTAACTAGGTGCATAAAAACATAGCATGAAGCTCAACATAAACCATAAGCAGTACGAAAACAACGATAACAGCTACAGACAAACAAGCACATATTTTAAATGTTCAAGTGGAAAACCATGGCTACTACACGTATATCATGCAAGTGGTTGTCGTTCTTGCCTGGGAATTAAGAATGCACCGGGGTGGAGTGCGGAACGATCGCGAAAAGATTCGCCCGAAACAGTTCTCTCTCGGAGGCGGCTGTTTACAACCAAGGGCAAAATGGTCATTTCCTTTCTATCAAACCATTGTAAAAATGACACCAAAAGTTTGGGCTCAAAGAGACGAAGATGTGGGCGTTGGATTCACCTCAATCAGAGTCTCGAGCAAAAAGATACGAGGGCTTGAAGACCAGGGACTATTCTGTAAATGTTATATTCACGGACAGGCCCCTGACTGGTTAGACAAAAAGCGACTTCCGCGGGAACACGCCTTCTGCATAGAGGAAACGTGTTTTCAGCCGAAGCAAGACCAAAGTACGCTTTCAGAAGAGGAAAACGCATTTTCGGGCTGAACAGAGAGAAACTACGCCTTCCGAGAAATGGAAGCGTATTATGGTGGATTACATCTCCACTTACTGACGTGGCGGGGCCAACGCGCTACGGCTTCCAGGTGGGGTCGCACGGGCAGTGGGTCCTGCCAGGCCGAGTCGCCTTCAAGCTCGCACGCTAACCCGCGGGCAGGGATCGGCGCCGTCCTCCGGCGATTCTTGGCAGCTCCGGCCACCATTCTTGCTGGCCAACCTACCCACGTGCTTAGCGCAACGAGCCGCACCCGTCCTGGGGTAGCACAGACCTCAGGGAGGGCATGCTCTAGCGCAGCTTCGACTGGCTTCGGTCGATGACGGAGTCGGGGCTACGGTGGAGGACAAGGAGAGGCACGGTTCGGGAGGGGTGCGCCGGAGTTGAGGGGAGCTACTGGAGGTGGAGAGGAGGGAGGGGCGCCGGTTGCTGCGAATTTAGCCAGGCTCCGGCGAGAGGCACTTCAGCCACGGGGGTGGAGGAGAGCTCCAGAAGCTCAAGCAAGTGGTTGGGGAGGCGTACAGGAGATCAGTGAGGAGGGTGGTGAGGTCGAATGGCTTAGGGGAGGCCTTAAATAGGCGCGGGGTTGAGGCCGTGGTTGTGGACGCGTGGCCGCGACTCGGGCACGTCCGCGTACGCGTGTGCACGCCAGCGAGCTCGGCGGGCGGTGATGAGGAGCAACAGAGGAGGGCTCACAGGGTAGAGAGGGCCAACGGGCACGGGGAGGAAGCGGCCGGGGCGCCATTAATGCCCTTTCGGCAGTGTGCACCCGTGGGCGCGCGGCAATGAGCGCCGACAAGGAAGCGGACGGAGGGGGAGTGAGGTTAGGGAGACACGGTCGATCACGAGGAGGCTACTGGGCATGACTTTGAGTCGAGACAAGGAGAGAACGACGAGCACATCGCCGCGGTTTCCAGAACACGTCAGTTTGGCATGTCTGCCCCGTGGTCACCGCGTGAGCTGGCATGCCCGACGTGTTTTGGCCAGTCCGACAATGTCCAGTAGATAGGTCATCCAAGAAAGAGTGCCAAAATGCATATAGACAAGCACAGGGGCTTAATTGGTGAACAGGGCTTGCAGTGTTTCAATCGCACAGCAAGGTGTTTGTAGTTTGCTGTGACTCACACGTTTGTCTATCGCGGTTGAGCTTTGACTGGGGTTGATCACTCACTAACGTGATTAAGATGCCAAGGTTTAGGCTCAAGAAGAGGAGTTTAGATGGAACTTGTTGTACAAATGCACAAACTAATCCAGAATGCAAATATTGAAGTTGCACTCACATAGAGTGTCCACTTGAGTTGAGATCTGGCAAGGCTAGATGATTTGGGCATATGAGAGCGCCACAAATTTTTTATACCATTTGGTCAAGCCATGGTACTTCATAATGGTCCTCTCTGAACAGAAACTTAGGAAAAATCCCGAGGAAAACTAGCTAGATGAAATGAGCCCAAATTTTGTGGAGCTAGGTTATATGGATAGAAGAAGGTTCAGGAAAATTTTCAGCCATAATGGAGCAAGATAAAATATACTTGCTTCACTAACTAAAAATTTGGACAGAAAACAAGAATTGATGCTGAGCTCACATGGATGCATTGCATGAGCTCAAATGTTGAGGAGTGCCATGATTTGATGATATGGAGGTCATACAAAAAATTTCAACTCATTTTGATATTCCTAACTTGTACCTCCTTCACAAATGTTCTTTCTGGGTAGAAACTTTGGAAATTAGCTGAAAAATAATTACTAGGCATATAAGCATGAAAATATGCATGAGACATTTGTATGGACATGAAAATGTGTCCAAAAAGTTTGGAGACAATTGGGCAAAGATAAATATCACTTTCTTCACAAAAGTGCCATTTAGGGCAGAATAGGAAAATAATTATTTGAGGATTATTTTTGAACATGGCAATGAAATATTTTGTCATATTTGAGCAATATAGAACCCAAACAATATATGAGAATTATTTGGGAATTTTAGGAGTGATGGAAATATAGGTTGCTTCACAACCTATAGCAAATTGAGTTATTCTTTAATAGAAAAGGAATATTCCCAATAAAAAGAATATTGGGGTTTGGCTAGGATGAAAATGGCAAGGTCTTGGGATGGATATGAGGATGAGAAGACAATTTGGAAAGAAAGAAGAGGGCATCTTCTTCAGTTTCCAGACCACAAAGCCACGGAAAAAAGAAAACTCAAGCAAAAACCTCGGAAAATCAAAAGGAAAAGAAAGGGCCAAAAAATTAGGTTGTGACAACTCTTCCTCCCTAAAATAAATCTCGTCCTCGAGATTTGGTTGCTCAGGGAACAAGTATGAATATACTGCCTTAAGGAAACCGTTTCCCACTCCGGTATCCTTTTTTTCCTTTATTGATTGTTCCCCACCGAATTTCATATAACAAGACTACCTGGCTCTGGGAGGTTGGCTTCACTATATCCATATCCGTACAGATCTTACCTCACATGTTCATGATTATATTGGCTCAACTTATATTCATACATGCTGACTTAGCTGAGTGTGATAGGCTATGATTGAGATATGGGTCCGCCTCACAAGTCTAAGAGTGATTTCCGATGGACGTGTCATCTAGCACTGACAACCTTTCATGAAATTGTGAATAGATTTTTTCGGGGAACTCCCAACCTTTTATTCCTTGCATTGGGTTTCTCAACTAACTGTAGGTCCTCCAGGGTCAAAGCAGTAAGGTGTTTCATAACCGTTCTCCTGACTGATTCAGACTTCTCGTTGGAGTTTCTGAATCATCTTGATTGGCTCCACTATCTTGAGTATCAGATTCATACCAAATATTTGATTGTCGCCTGTCATAGCCACCATAAGGGGTATGACCTTATATGATAATATCCTCATCCTTGACTGGCGGTGGCTCTAGCGGATTTTTTTACTCATGACTGGCTATGATTCACATAAGTGAGGACACATGCCTCAAGACTGTTATTCGTCATCCTGAATATTTATTCTGTCGGCATACCCATGTGGATAGTAGGCTGTGCGGTGCTTTACCATAGTTGCTGGAGTCAAATTGTTTAATTTTCCTTTCACTGGTGCGCGTCGGTCCTAAACAAACGGTTTTTTACCACTTTCCGGGACGACATTTGGAACCGTCGCCAAGTGAGTGTGTGCGATAGGGTGTCCTTCCTAGACGACCCAGAAATCATCGGGGATAGGCCCTCCTGGGACCAAGGCTGGGGCCGTGTGCAATTGGGCGAGGCATTGAAACCTAATCATTTCCGTAGGTATGTACATCCAACACGGTTATCCAAGAAAATCATTTCCGTAGGCATGTACATCCCACACGGTAATCCAAGAAAATCATTTCCGTAGGTATGTAAATCCCACACAGTAATCCGAGAAAATCATTTTCGTAGGTATGTACATCCTGAAGGAAATATACCGTAGAGGCAATAATAAAGTTATTATTTATTTCCTTATATCATGATAAATGTTTATTATTCATGCTAGAATTGTATTAACCGGAAACTTGGTACATGTGTGAATACATAGACAAACATAGTGTCACTAGTATGCCACTACTTGACTATCTCGTTGATCAAGCATGGTTATGTTTCCTAGCCATAGACATGAGTTGTCATTTGATTAACGGAATCACATCATTAGGAGAATGATGTGATTGACTTGACCCATTCCGTTAGCTTAGCCCTTGATCATTTAGTACGTTGCTATTGCTTTATTCATGACTTATACATATTCCTATGACCATGAGATTATGCAACTCCCGTTTACCGGAGGAACACTTAGTGTGCCACCAAACATCACAACGTAGCTGGGTGATTATAAAGGTGCTCTACAGGTGTCTCCGAAGGTACTTGTTGGGTTGGCGTATTTCTAGATTAGGATTTGTCACTCCGTTTGTTGGAGAGGTATCTCTGGGCCCTCTTGGTAATGCACATCACTATAAGCCTTGCAAGCATTGTGACTAATGAGTTAGTTGCGATATGATGTATTACGGAATGAGTAAAGAGACTTGCCGGTAACGAGATTGAACTAGGTATTCAGATACCGATGATTGAATCTCGGGCAAGTAACATACCGTTGACAAAGGGAACAGCGTATGTCGTTATGCGGTTTGAGTGATAAAGATCTTCGTAGAATATGCGGGAGACAATATGAGCATCCATGTTCTGCTATTGGTTATCGGCTGGAGACGTGTCTCAGTCATGTCTACATAGTTCTCGAACTCGTAGGGTTCGCATGCTTAAAGTTTCGGTGACGATTGTATTACGAGTTTTTGTGTTTTGATGTACCTGGATGAGATCGAGGAGATGACGAGGAGTCTCAAAATGGTTGAGACATAAAGATCGATATATTGGACGACTATATTCGGACATCGGAAAGGTTCCGAGTGATTCGGGTATTTATCGGAGTACCGGAGAGTTACGAGAATTCGTCAGGCAGTATATGGGCCTTATTGGGCTTTAGGGGAAAGAGAGAGGGGAGGCTGTGCGCCCCCCAAGGCCTAGTCCGAATTGGACTAGGGGGGGGGCTGCGCCCCCTCCTTCCTTCTCTTCTCTTTTCCCTTTCCTTCTCTCCTACTCCTACTACTTGGAAGGGCTCCTAGTTCTACTATGAAAGGGGGAATCCTACTCCCGGTGGGAGTGGGACTCCCCTAGGGAGCGCCATAGAGAGGGCCAGCCCTCCCCCTCCTCCACTCCTTTATATACGGGGAGGGGGCACCCCTTGGAGACACAACAATTGATCTCTTGATCTCTTAGCCGTGTGCGGTGCCCCCCTCCACCATATTCCACCTCGATCATATCATAGCGGTGCTTAGGCGAACCCCTGCGTCGGTAGCATCATCATCACCATCACCACACAATCATGCAGACGGAACTCTCCCGTGAAGCTCTGCTGGATCGGAGTTCGTGAGACGTCATCGAGCTGAACATGTGCTGAACTCGGAGGTGTCGTACATTTGGTGCTTGGATCGGTCGGATCGTGAAGACGTACGACTACATCAACCGCGTTGTGCTAACGCTTCCGCTTTCGGTCTACGAGGGTACGTGGACACACTCTCCCCTCTCATTGCCATGCATCACCATGATCCTGTGTGTGCGTAGGATTTTTTTTGAAATTACTACATTCCCCAACAGTGGCATCCGAGCCAGGTTTATGCGTAGATGTTATATGCATGAGTAGAACACAAGTGAGTTGTGGGCGATACAAGTCATACTGCTTACCAGCATGTCACGCTTTGGTTCGGCGGTATTGTTGGATGAAGCGGCCTGGACCGACATTGCGCGTACACTTACGCGAGACTGGTTTTACCGCCGTGCTTTGCACACAGGTGACTAGCGGGTGTCAGTTTCTCCAACTTTAGTTGAACCGAGTGTGGCTACGCCCGATCCTTGAGAAGGTAAAAACAACACTAACTTGACGAACTATCGTTGTGTTTTTGATGCGTAGGTAAGAACGGTTCTTGCTCAGCCCATAGCAGCCACGTAAAAATTGCAACAACAAAGTAGAGGACGTCTAACTTGTTTTTGCAGGGCATGTTGTGATGTGATATGGTGAAGACATGATGCTATATTTTATTGTACGAGATGATCATGTTTTGTAACCGAGTTATCGGCAACTGGCAGGAGCCATATGGTTGTCGCTTTATTGTATGCAATGCAATTACCTTGTAATTGCTTTACTTTATCACTAAGCGGTAGAGATAGTCATAGAAGCAATAGTTGGTGAGATGACAACGATACTACGATGGAGATCAAGGTATCGCGTCGGTGACGACGGTGATCATGACGGTGCTTCGGAGATGGAGATCACAAGCACAAGATGATGATGGCCATATCATATCACTTATATTGATTGCATGTGTTGTTTATCTTTTATGCATCTTATTTTGCTTTGATTGACGGTAGCATTATAAGATGATCTCTCACTAAATTTCAAGATAAAAGTGTTCCCCCTGAGTATGCGCCGTTGCCAAAGTTCGTCGTGCCCAGACACCACGTGATGATAGGGTGTGATAAGCTCTACGTCCATCTACAACGGGTGCAAGCTAGTTTTGCACACGCAGAATACTCAGGTTAAACTTGATGAGCCTAGCATATGCAGATATGGCCTCGAAACACTGAGAGCGAAAGGTCGAGCGTGAATCATATAGAAGATATGATCAACATAGTGATGTTCACCATCGAAAACTACTCCATCTCACGTGATGATCAGACATGGTTTAGTTGATATGGATCACGTGATCAATTAGATGATTAGAGGGATGTCTATCTAAGTGGGAGTTCTTAAATATTATTATTAATTTAACTTTAATTTATCATGAACTTAGTCCTGGTAGTATTAGCATATCTATGTTGTAGATCAATGGTTCGCGTTTAGCTCCCCTGTTTTATTTTTGATATGTTCCTAGAGAAAAACTATGCTGAAATATGTTAGTAGAAATGATGCGGACTTGGTCCGTGATCTGAGGTTTATCCTCATTGCTGCACAGAAGAATTATGTCCTTGATGCACCGCTAGGTGACAGACCTATTGCAGGAGCAGATACAGATGTTATGAACGTTTGGCTAGCTCAATATGATGACTACTTGATAGTTTAGTGCACCATGCTTAACGGCTTAGAATCAGGACTTCAAAGACATTTTGAACGTCATGGACCATATGATATGTTCCAGGAATTGAAGATAATATCTCAAGCAAATACCCGAGTTGAGAGATATGAAGTCTCCAACAAGTTCTATAGCTGAAAGATGGAGGAGAATAGCTCAAGCAGTGAGCATGTGCTCAGATTGTCTCGGTACTACAATCGCTTGAATCAAGTGGGAGTTGATCTTCTAGATAAGATAGTGATTGATAGAATTCTCTACTCACCATCACCAAGTTAGTTGAACTTCGTGATGAACTATAATATGCAAGGGATAACGGACACAATTCCCAAGCTCTTCGTGATGCTGAAATCGAGGAAGGTAGAAATCAAGAAAAACATCAAGTGTTGATGGTTGACAAGACCACTAGTTTCAAGGAAAGGGCAAAGGGAAGAAGGGGAACTTCAAGAAGAACATCAAGCAAGTTTCTGCTCAAGTGAAGAAGCCCAAGTTTGGTCCTAAGCCTGAGACTAAGTTGCTGCTCAAGTGAAGAAGCCCAAGTTGCTGCAAATGGACTGGTCACTGGAAGCGGAACTGCCCCAAGTATTTGGTGGATAATAAGGATGGCAAAGTGAACAAAGGTATATTGGATATACATGTTTTTGATGTGTACTTTACTAGTTTTTATAGCAACCCCTTGGCATTTGATACTGGTTCAGTTGCTAAGATTAGTAACTCGAAATGGGAGTTGCAGAATAAACAGAAACTAGTAAAGGGCGAGGTGACGATGTGTGTTGGAAGTAGTTCCAAGATTGATATGATCATCATCGCACACTCCCTATACTTTAGGGATTAGTGTTGAACCTAAATAAGTGTTATTTGGTGTTTGCGTTGAGCATGAATATGATTTGATCGTGTTTATTGCAATACAGTTATTCATTTAAGTTAGAATAATTGTTGTTCTGTTTACACGAATAAAACCTTCTATGGTCATACACCCAATGAAAATGGTTTGTTGGATGTCGATCATAGTGATACACATATTCATAATATTGAAGCCAAAAGATGCAAAGTTAATAATGATAGTGCAACTTATTTGTGGCACTAGGGTTTAGGTCATATTGGTGTAAAGCGCATGAAGAAACTCCATGCTGATGGGATTTTGGAATCACTTGATGCTTGCGAACCATGCCTTATGGGCAAGATGACCAAGACTCCATTCTCCGGAACAATGGTGAGAGCAACTGACTTATTGAAAATAATACATACTAATGTATGTGATCCGATGAGTGTTGAGGCTCGCGGCGAGTATCGTTATTTTCTCACCTTCACAGATGATTTGAGAAGATATGCGTATATCTACTTGATGAAATATAAATATGAAACATTTGAAAAGTTCAAATAATTTCAGAGTGAAGTGGAAAATCATCGTAACAAGAAAATAAAGTTTCTACGATCTGATCATGGAAGAGAATATTTGAGTTACGAGTTTGGTCTTCATTTGAAACAATACGGAATAGTTTCGCAACTCACGCCACCTGGAACACCACAGTGTAATGGTGTGTCCAAACGTCGTAATCGCACTTTACTAGATATGGCGCAATCTATGATGTCTCTTACTAATTTACCGCTATCATTTCGGGGTTATGCATCAAAGACAGCTGCATTCACGTTAAAAAGGGTACCATACAAATCTGTTGAGATGACACCGTATGAACTGTGGTTTAGCAAGAAACCTAAGCTATCGTTTCTTAAAGTTTGGGGTGGCGATGCTTATGTGAAAAAGCTTCAAACTGATAAGCTCGAACCCAAATCGGAAAAGTGCATCTTCATAGGATACCCAAACGAAATTGTTGGGTACACCTTCTATCACAGATTCGAAGGCAAATTCGTTGCTGAGAATGGATCCTTTCTAGAGAAGGAGTTCCTCTCGAAAGAAGTGATTGGGAGGAAAGTAGAACTTGATGAGGTAACTGTACCTTCTCTCAAATTGAAAAGTAGCTCATCACTGAAATCAGTTCCAGTGATGCCTACACGAATTAGTGAGGAAGTTAATGATGATGATCATGAAACTTCAGATAAAGTTACTACCCAACCTCGTAGGTCAACCAGAGTAAGATCCGCACCAGAGTGGTACGGTAATCATGTTCTAGAGGTCATGTTACTAGACCATGACGAACCTACGAACTATGAGGAAGAGATGATGAGCCTAGATTCCGCGAAATAGTTTGAGGCCATGAAATCTGAGATAGGATCCATGTATGAGAACAAAGTATGGACTTTTGGTTGACTTGTGAAAGCACAAGTGCTCCCTGGGTGGTTTTGGTAATTAATGTCAACATATCTCTTGTTGGACTAACACTTTTACCTAGTATGTTTCAGATAAGTTCAAGAATGGAGTGGCATGGACTAGAGGATGTGGAACCCCTTCAAGATGCTAACGACAAAGGATTGGCTCAAGCTTCAAGATCAAGACTCTACATTTTCTATTTTAGTGATCGAAGATCACATTGAGTCTATAGGAAAAGCCAATACTATCAAGAGGGGATGAGGCGTTGCTTAATGGCTTGCTTGCTCAAAGTGCTTAGTAATATGCTCCAAAACCCTCAACTACCTTCCCACATCCACATATGACCTAAACCAAAAGTCAAACTCAGCCCCACCGATTCTATCTATCCGGCGCCGCCGAGTTTCAGATGTCATAGCCACTGCCACAAACCCTAGCAAATCGGTTTCACCGATAGGGATCTCGGTCTCACCAAGATGGGATTGTAATCTCTCTGTGTATGTCCATTACCAAAATCGGTCTCACCGAGTTTGAGCAATCGGTACTACCGAGATTACAATGCAAACCCTCTGGTTAGCTTATTACCAAAATCGATCCGACCGAGTTTGTGTAATCGGTCTCACCGAGTTTTCCTGACCAACTCTCTGGTTAGCTTATTACCAAAATCGGTCCCACCGAGTTTGTGTAATCGGTCACACCGAGATTATGTTATGCCCTAACCCTAACCATATCGGTTCTATCGAGTTGCATCTCAGTCCCACCGAAAATCCTAACGGTCACTAGGTTTGCTGAATCGGTCCGACCGAGTTTAACTATTCGGTCCCAACAAGTTTGGCTAATCGTGTGTAACGATTAGATTTTGTGTGGAGGCTATATATACCCCTCCACCCACTCTTCATCCGAGGAGAGAGCCATCAGAACATACCTACACTTCCAATACACATTTTCTGAGAGAGAACCACCTACACTTGTGTTGAGGTCAAGATATTCCATTCCTACCATATGAATCTTGATCTCTAGCCTTCCCCAAGTTGCTTTCCACTCAAATCTTCTTTCCACCAAATCGAAATCCTGTGAGAGAGAGTTGAGTGTTGGGGAGACTATCATTTGAAGCACAAGAGCAAGGAGGTCATCATCAACACACCATTTGTTACTTCTTAGAGAGTGGTGTCTCCTAGATTGGCTAGGTGTCACTTGGGAGCCTCCAACAAGATTGTGGAGTTGAACCAAGGAGTTTGTAAGGGCAAGGAGATCGCCTACTTCATGAAGTTCTACCGCTAGTGAGGCAAGTCCTTCATGGGCGACGGCCATGATGGGATAGACAAGGTTGCTTCTTCGTGGACCCTTTGTGGGTGGAGCCCTCCGTGGACTCACGCAACCGTTACCCTCCATGGGTTGAAGTATCCATCAATGTGGATGTATGATAGCACCACCTATCGGAACCACGACAAAAACATCCGTGTCTCCAATTGCGTTTGAATACTCCAAACCCTCCCCTTTACATTCTTGCAAGTTGCATGCTTTACTTTCCGCTGCTCATATACTCATTGCATGCTTGCTTGATATGTATTGTGTTTGTTAAACTTGTGCTTAAACTCAACTTAAACTTAAGAATATTAAAAACTGCAACTTTTGGCACTTAGTGTCTAATCACCCCCCTCTAGACACCTCTTCTCGATCCTTTCAATTGGTATCAGAGCTTTGGTCTCCATTGCCTTGGTTTAAACACCATTGGAGAAAGATGGATGTGTCTACTTTGGGGAGTCTTAGACATAGAGTGCCTATTCTTGATGGAGAGTGTTTTCATGAGTGGAAAAATGAAATGCTTGAGATTTTCAATGAATATCATTTGAACAAGTACATTACTAGCCCTTGTGCACCTCATGTTGATCCTTTCCACCCTACCCTAGATGAAGATATTGACATGATTCGCAATCTTAGAACTGCTGAGCTCATCATTAGAGGCTTGCCTAGAAACTTGATTAGATGTTTGCCTACTCTCAAGTGTGCCTAAACCATATGGAGATTTCTTAAGGAACGATTTACAGATTATTCCTTGAAAATTTTAGACGAAATTCTCCATAAGTCTATTGCCTTGAGTAAGATGAACTCTAGTGATCCTAGCTTTGGTGATTGTCTATTTGAGCTTACCAATCTCATGCGTGCTAAAGGAAATGTTGGAATCATTAGCGATATCATATCCGAAGCTATTAGAATTCATAAAGGTAACCATTGTGATGATCATTTATCTAATGAATTGCCCTCTCTAGGAATTGATCAATCACAAGATGATGTTGAACAGGGATACTATGATGAAGATGATGATAGTGACTATGATCTTGATGATGCAATGAGGCATTTTGTTCTTATGGGAAATCTTCGCGGCTACATGGCTGGAGGAAAGGAATGGGTCCTTGATAGTGGATGTACTGATCATATGACCGGAGATGAAGATATGTTCCGTGAGCTTGCTGAAAACGACGGCCCTCGAAAATATGTCACTTTTGGTGATAATTCAAAGGGTAAGGTGGTTGGCCTTGGTAAGGTGGCCATCTCACATGATAGCTCCATACAAAATGTCATGCTCGTTGAATCCCTTGGATACAATTTACTTTCAGTTTCTAGACTTGCGGATTTCGGTTTCAATGTCTTATTCACTGAAGTAGATTGCCAAGTATTTCGTAGAGACAATCATAAAATGGTCTTTACCGGTATACTTAGAGGAGATCTTTACATTGTTGATTTCACTAAAAAGGCTCAACCTAAAATTTGCTTAATTGCTAAATCTTCTAAAGGCTGGTTGTGGCATAGAAGACTAGGTCATGTTGGTATGCGAAATCTTGATAGGCTTATAAAAGGTGATCATATCCTTGGAATAAAAGATGTCATATTTGACAAGGATAGACTTTGTAGTGCTTGTCAAGCAGGAAAACAAGTTGGAGGAAGTCACCGCGCGAAGAACATCATGACCACAAGAAGACCACTCGAGCTACTTCACATGGATCTCTTTGGTCCAAATGCCTATAAGAGTCTCGATGGTAACTCATTTGGTCTATCATAGTTGATGATTTTTCAAGATTTACATGGGTGTTCTTTCTTGATGACAAATCGCAGGGCCAAAAGATCTTCAAAAACTTCGCTAGGAAGGCCCAAAATCAGTTTGACGTGAAGATCAATGTAGCGACACGACCTTAGATGGTCAAGTCTCCGTGCTCCGGTGTCATCCCTGGATCAGTAATGCTGACACCACACAGTACTTCGAAGGATTTATAGCAGAGTAGCAATCACACACTTATTACATCGATGTCTCAAAGAGAACTTATTACAATAAATATGGCTTAAGGCCATCTAATATCGATAACAGCGAAAGACTTGGAAGATAAGTGAGTCCATCAACTCCAACGGCATCACTGAGTATAGAACCACGACCTAAAAGCACCTTACTCGTCGTCTGAAAAGTCTGCAACATGAAAGTTGCAGCCCGAAAACGGGTCAGCACATGGAATATGCTGGCAATGTAACACATAGAGAGTAATGAATGATAAGCCTATACTACATGCATATATGGCTGGTGGAAAAGCTCTATGTTTACAGTTTTGCATAAAGCCAATTTTTTGCCTACTGCAAAGGAATAAATTTTTATTTAACTATCATGGTGGTTGAAACATCGAGAATGGTTGACAGCATTCCGATCCCAATTAAGTGAACAATTATAAACCCAACAATATTAATTAAAAGTAACATGATGAGATTCACATGATATTCAGGTACTAGATACTCAAGATGTCCATAACCGGGGACACGGCTAATCATGATCAGATTGTACACTCTGCAGAGGTTTGCGCACTTTTCCCCACAAGACTCGATCGCCTCCGTTGGTTTCTCGCACTACATGGTGTTTGAGAGACGGATGACCGAGACATAGTCTTTCAGAAGCACTCACACCTTACGTTGTGATAGACCGTACCAACCTACATCCCCTACATCTGCTAGTCTACCACTGTAAGAGTTCGCACGACTTAGTCAGCTATGCCAGAGCCCATAATGGCTTGTGGCTGCACACGGAAGTTACTAGTATGAATGATCTTATGATCCCTTTGAGCCTGGGTGGCGGTCTGAAGAAAAACAGGCAAGTCCTGATAGAAACCAGGTGCCTCAATCCACCCAGATGTGTATTTAAGTTGCCACCTTAGATAAAACCATTAATTAATAATACTCACATCTGTCATGGATATCACTCACCCAATCCACGTCTACTAGCATAGCATGGCATAATAAGCAAACGTAGAAGTAACTCCCAAACGTTTCATTAGTAAAACAGGTGATAGGTACTACCTCAATTACTTCCCATCCCACAATTTGATCAGATCCTAATCATGCAATGTTTGAGGATTGATCGAATGCAATAAAACTAGGTAGTAGAAGTGTATGATCAACGTGTTACTTGCCTTGCTGAGGATCCGTGAAACCTAGAGCTTCGAAATAACAGGCGGCGCACTCCGGGTGATCTATCACAGACAAACAACAAGCATACAATAAGTACTCATCTAATGCACAGGTAAAACTCGAATAAAAGATCTAACCAGAAAGTTCAACTTAAGAACTCCGGTTGCAAAAAGAATTGAATCGAACAAAGCAACGGAAAACAAACGGCGAAAGAAACAACTCGGTTCTAGCAATTTGAATCTAGGTCAAATTTTACCATAGCAAAACTTTGTTTAAGTTGATTAGACGGAATGGCGGTTTCGAAATGAAACTCCAGGCGCTTGAATCACTCTTGATGTGGAATCTATCGTTGAGCACCCATGAATGCATGTAGAAGGTGTTTTTTCTCAACTCTTTCCAGGCCTCAGCTTGATTGGACTTCGTCAGCTCTTGTCGTTCAGCTTCCTCTCTCCTCTCTCATCTTGTCTCTCCATAGACGGTGTTAAAAAGTAAACAGACTTAAAGCAAAGTAGGTTCAACCCTTGTGTTCTATTATATGAAGTAGAAGAAGAAAGAGCTCGCCCCTGTTCTATGGCGGATAGGCTGAGATGGAATTAGAGGGAGGAATGAACTTCAACTTTTCACCTTCCCTCGATCCCCCTTTACCCCCTTCCTCCTTCGTTGCACACCTAATGGAAAGCACTGGCTAGATTTCCGATGAAGGAAGCCGTCTAGTAACCGGAATACTACAGCAGAGGACAAAACTAGGGACTTCCAAAACGAGGATAGTTTGCCAGGTAGGGATACCGTTGTTCGAATTGAAAAAAGATAGCGAAGTGTAGGCGGAAAAATTGAATATGGAGTGAGGATAAAGAGACCCATATATCTACAAATTCTATTTGTTCAAAAGACCTTTGTCAATGGAAATACAATGGTAAGAAAACAAATGAGATAGAAAAAGAACTAGAACAAAGATCGGATCTGAGATCGCGATCGCGGAATAAATCCGACGAGAAGAAAAAGAAGAACGGTTGAACGAACGGACGTTCGTTAACCTAGAAGAATCAGGTGATCACGTTCGTTAGAACGAACGGTCTGGCGAATGGTCTCGAGGCAACTAAATCAGAAAAGAAAACGAATCCGATCTAGGGTTTTGGAAAAGAAAACCGAACGAAAAACCGATCTAGAAAACCGGAACGGTTTAGAAAAGAACCGGAAAAAAAACGAAGCGTAAGAGAAGAAAAGAATCAGAACGATTAGAAGAAAACGATCCGATGAAAGAGAAAGAGACGCGGGGCGGCTACCTCGGCGAGGTTCCGGCGAATGGCGGTTTGGGGCGGCGGCGGCGGCAGTGTAGGGCGGCGGCGGCGCTGGCGGCGGCGGCGCGGGTGAGGTGCGCGGGGTGGGGTGCGGTGGAGGCTTGGGGCTTTGGGTTTAATGATTTAGAGGGGGGTGTGGGGGTATTTATATTGGGGAGGGGGGTTTAATTGGAGGAGGGATCAAGGAATAAGAATAGGAGTAGGAAAGATCTTAGAAACAAAAAACGGAATAAACGGAAGTAGGACAAAAGTCCTACTAGGACTTCCCAAAAGAGGGCGGCGGCACGGCGGCCTCCTGGCGCGCGCGGCGCGCGCGGCGCGGGCGACAGCCCGGCCGGCCGGCTGGGCCTTTGGCCCAGGCGCGCGGGATTTTTCTTTTAAATCGGTTTCGCGCGCGGAAAAACACAGAAAAGAAAATCTACCGGACTCCAAAACTAATAAAGTAAATTTTCCCCGACTCCTAAAAATGAGTCGAACAAAATGAACTTTTCTTCGGGTCTAAAATGCAATTTTTTGAAAACGCGCATTTTTCCCTATCCAAATAAAAGGCAAACAAACTCCGACAAAACCAATGATCCCTTTCTTTCAAAATTTGAGAACACTCAAAAATGAAAATAACGAAATCTCCAACTCTCTCCGAGGGTCCTTGAGTTGCGTGAAATTTCTAGGATCGACCAAAATGCAAGAAAATATGATATGCATGATGATCTAATGTATAACATTCCAAATCGAAAATTTGGGATGTTACAAACCTACCCCCCTTAAGATGAATCTCGTCCTCGAGATTCGGGTTGGCTAGCAAATAGGTGAGGGTGGTCCTTGAGCAAATCTTCTTCTCGCTCCCAGGTGGCTTCATCCTCTGAGTGGTGGTTCCACTGAACTTTGCAAAACTTGATAACCTTGTTGCGGGTAACTCTGCTGGCATACTCAAGAATCTTGACTGGCTTCTCTTCATACGTTAAGTCATCCTTCAACTGAATCGCTTCAAGCGGCACTGTATCTCTTAGCGGTACCTCCGCCATTTCGGTGTGACATTTCTTCAGCTGAGAAACATGGAATACATCATGAACTCCTGACAGTCCTTCTGGTAATTCCAACTTATAAGCGACTTCTCCCATGCGTTGCAAAATCTTATACGGTCCAAAGAAACGCGGTGCTAACTTTCCCTTAACTACAAAGAGCTTAACTCCTCGAAGTGGGGATACTCGAAGATAAACTCTGTCTCCAGTTTCATAAACTGTCTCCTTGCGCTTAGAATCTGCGTAGCTCTTCTGCCTGGATTGGGCTACCTTGAGCCTATCGCGAATCAACTTAACTTTCCGTTCAGACTCCTTGATCAGATCGGGACCAAAGAACTGACGGTCTCCAACTTTGTCCCATGACAACGGTGTCCTGCACCTCCTTCCATATAAAGGTTCGAAAGGTGCCATCTTCAGACTGGTTTGGTAACTGTTGTTATAAGAAAACTCCGCATACGACAAGTTATCGTCCCAACTAGAACCATAATCTAGTGCACAAGCTCTCAGCATATCTTCCAAAACCTGATTGATTCTCTCAGTCTGTCCATCCGTCTGTGGGTGAAAAGCTGTGCTGAATTCTAGTCTGGCTCCCAAAGTTTCATGCAACTGATTCCAAAACTTTGAGGTAAATTGGGTTCCTCTATCTTATACGATACTCCTTGGAACTCCGTGCAAACAAATGATCCTAGTCATGTATATCTTTGCCAACTTAGCACTGGTGTAAGTGGTCTTAACTGGGATGAAATGTGCTACCTTCGTCAAACGATCAACTACTACCCATATCGAGTCATAGCCTGCTTTTGTCCTGGGTAGTCCTGTGATAAAATCCATGCCTATCTTATCCCACTTCCATTCGGGTATCGGCAATGGTTATAATAATCCGGCTGGCTTCCGGTGTTCTGCCTTCACTCTTTGACACACATCACAAACTGCTACATATGCTGCAGTATCCTTCTTCATTCCGGTCCACCAGAATGTTTCCTTCAAATCCCAATACATCTTGGTATTTCCTGGGTGAATCGAATAGGGTGAATCATGTGCCTCTTGCAGAATCAACTTCCTGATCTCCGGGTCATTGGGCACATAAACACGGTCCTCAAACCATAGGGTATCGTGCTCATCCTCACGAAATCCCTTTGCTTTTCCTTCGGTCATTTTCTTCTTTATATCTGCAATCTCCTTGTCAGATTTCTGAGCCTCTCTGATTTTATCCATCAGTGTTGACTGAATCTCCAATGCTGCTACATAGACTCTCGGAACTATTTCCAAACATAGCTCACGAAGATCCTCGGTTAACTCATTTGGTATTTCTCCCGTCATCAATGTATTGACATGGCTCTTACGGCTCAATGCGTCAGCTACAACATTAGCCTTCCCTGGATGGTAATGCAGTCTCAAATCGTAATCCTTGATGAGCTCCTACCATCTCCTTTGTCTGAGGTTCAACTCCTTCTGCGTGAATGTCACGACCGGTTTTCCCAATAAAAATATTTATTGAGGAACCAATCTTTAGAACCCAGTTTGAGATAAAACCCTCTTCACTGGCAGACAAACTTTTGATACAATAAGCCAGTAGCATAAAAATATGACAGGGTTGAGCTGACGATGCTCAACAATTTATTACAAGCGTGCCAATAATTATACATAAAGGCGAATAATGACACAAGGGAGTGGTGGCATACTACTGACTCGCAAATAAGGTAGAGGTGGAGTAACACAGTGGGAGTGGTTATGGGATTCTCAAACTAACATCCCATCGAGCGTCGAGGTGAAGCTCGAAGAATTTATTAGGGTAGCGGAAGCGGATATGAAACAGTGACCAACTCCAGGGTTGCACGAGACAGACTGGGACTCCTCTAGGCGTCGGATTCGCTATCGAACTCTTCATCCATGAGATCACCTTCGTCAGCATCTGGCCAAATCAACAAGCCAGTGAGTACTTTGAAAGTACTCGCAAGACAGTACGGACGAAAGATATAACAAATGCCAACATGAAATACATGGATAAATAACCAGTACGATCAGACATAGAAGTGATAATGCTGGGTGCCAAACGAGTGTCTGAAAGACTCCTCGAGCGGAAAATGCGAAATAATAATACTGGTGCCAAACGAGTGTCTGAAAGACTCCTCGAGCGGAAAAATGCGGAATAATAATACTGGTGCCAAACGAGTGTCTGAAAGACTCCTCGAGCGGAAAAATGCGGAATAATAATACTGGTGCCAAACGAGTGTCTGAAAGACTCCTCGAGCGGAAAATGCGGAACAAAAATGCCACAATCGGGCGTCTGAGCGACACCACTTAAAGGGCTATAAAAGAAATGCCACAGTCGGGCGTCTGAGCGACACCACATAAAGGGCTTTAAAAGAAATGCCACAGTCGGGCGTCTGAGCGACACCACATAAAGGGCTTTAAAAGAAATGCCACAGTCGGGCGTCTGAGCGACACCACATAAAGGGCTTTAAAAGAAATGCCACAGTCGGGCGTCTGAGCGACACCACATAAAGGGCTTTAAAAGAAATGCCACAGTCGGGCGTCTGAGCGACACCACATAAAGGGCTTTAAAAGAAATGCCACAGTCGGGCGTCTGAGCGACACCACATAAAGGGCTTTTGACTGATAAGGAAATAATATACTCATCATAAATATAATCAACTCATGGAATTAAACGGGTTAGTCCATCCACAAGAATAAACATTTAACCGGTCTTAGAGCTCATGCGTCCCACCGGGAAATCTGTCACCAAACTGGCACATGACTGTTAGCAGGGAACTTGGAAATAGATAAGATGATTTAAGGATATGGAGCTCTGCAGAGTTTGTACAAAAATTTCCCACAGTCGACGGATTTCCGTAGTCACTAGGACTAGTTCCGTTACGGTATTTCAGAAGAAAACACAGCAATCTAGTACACACCCATCCAACTCTTCGATGCCAGGAATCACCCTCAACATCGTCCAAGAAAAACTATTGAGACGGGGAGATCACAATCTCGAAAAGCATGGATCAAATTTATATACGCGCGCTCTAAGGGGTGCCCCCCTCTCGGTCCCAACCGGAAACACCCATGCCCCCTGACCGGATGCCTGGCTTTAATCCAGGGCCATGGAACCAGCATCCCGGCCTCTCCTTTTGGTGTGTACCAAGAAAGCAGTTTGCGACTTACTAAACCATATCCCTTTCGGGAAACATGTGGTAGTACAGGAAAAGGGAATGGATATGAACCAACCGATACGGGTTGGTACTGAAGATAACTTGCATGGCCTAAGACTGGCATGCTACAACACTGCCATCTTACCCATCTTCATGCCAACACATGGCCTTACATACTCACGTCCATCGACGTGTGAAATCATCGGGCTTACTTGCTCCAACAATGCATAATGAACGGTTCATCGGTATGCTCCACGCATGCCATGAAACTATCTACATGCAACCATGCCAATACACTCATCATATCAAAAGTTCGAACATGCTTGCCTGGTTCAGAGTAGTCGGAGCCTAGCTCGGTGAAGTTTGCGGCCCCGTCACCTCCGTCGGTATCTACGGCATAGAGAAAACATACGCGCTAACGTGAATACCGAGAGCTGCAGAAAAAGTATTGCAAATATTTCTCAAATAAATCTGATAAAAAACTAGACAAAATTTTGAAGAGAACAGAAAAAGAATCACTCAAAAATATGCTTCTGATAAAAAGTTATAAGGGTTTTTGCCCAGGGACTCATCTGTAATGAAACAGAAACTTTCCAGGGTTCTAACTGAGAAAACAGAAAACGGTTCGATAGGAAATGCGCAAGCGCAATGGAGAAAGCGTATTTTGCCCGAAGGCGTTTTCAGAAAACGATTCGAATAGAAAAGACAGAGAAGCTGACAGGCGGGTCCCATCTGTTAGGTTTAAAATTTAAAAGAGGCGGGTCGGGCTCGCTGGCGCCCGAGAGCCGCGGTGGTCGCCGGCGGCGATCCACGGCGAGGCAGAGAGATCGGAGGTTACCTCCGTGCTCAGGGTGCCATTCCGCGTTGGATGGTGGTCGAGGTGGTTGCCGGGAAGCACCACGTCGGCGGTGGCCCCCTGCTCCGGCGGACGGCGGTTCGGGCGTGGTTGGAGGTCGCCGGAGAGAGCTGCACTGATCAAATTGAGGAGGGGGTTAAGAATCTGGTAGCTAGAGAGGGAGATGGACGGAGTTTGGGCGTCAGAGACGGCCTCACCGGAGCGAATCAAGCTGGAGGCCGAGGCGGAGCGGGGTGGCCGAAGTCGGGGGAGGAGACCTCCTCGAGGTCCTCCCAGTGACCTGGCACGACGTTGGTGGAGTGCAGGGGTGGTGCGTGCTCGCGGGAGGGCTCGGGGTCTCCTTTTATAGGCGATCCGAGGCGGTGGCCGAGAACGGCGTTCTCCGACGAGTGATTACGGTGGTGCAGTGCTTGGTCGGGGGAATTTAGGAGTTGAGCACCGTCGTGGAGGTTCGCGGAGTCCATTTTGGAGCCAACGGCGTTGGTTTAAGCTTGCTGAGGTGGAGCTCGACGGAACGGGACGGCGCGGGTCCATCGGCGGCAGAGAGCATGCTCTGTGCGTGCCGCGCCACGACGGCTGTGCTGCATGCGTGCGCTGGCGTGGAGGTGGACACGCGGAGCCACCAGCGAGGCTGTGCGGCGCGGAACGGCGTTGAGCCGCCGTTCTGCTCCCTGTTGGCTGCCACGGTGGTTCAGCCGCCGCAGGACACGCCGGCGCGGTCGGGTCAGAGCACCACTGACGCCAGGAAGAAGCCAAGCGCGCGTGCGGGGCTCTGGACACGCCGACCAGGCGGCGAGCAACGTGCCAAGGGCACTGTGTGCGCGTGACTGAAGATGATCTGAAGAAATCAACACTGAAGACTGAATTTGCTGAATGTGTTTGAACAGTGCATGCAAGGTGTTCGACAGAATGATCCAGGCATGTAGGGATTTTTCCTTGGGCTGATTTTTGGTGGAGTGACTTCTCATTGCTCTAGTAGGCTGCCTGATTTTTGGTGGAATTTTTGGAGAAGTGTAGATATGAATTTCACCAAATTTGACAAATCTGGTCCAAACTTGCAGGGAGTGTAAGTTGAAAAATTTGAAAAGAAGATGAGTGGATCAAGATGGTTCTGGGTTGTGGGTGCAAAGGACTAGCCAGTAGAGTTGGTTTGAAGTCAAATCTCAAATGGAAAAGGGTACTTGCTTTGAAAATCCATCAGGCCCAAAATAATTGACAGAAAATATTTGAGAGATAAAATAAAATCCAAAACTTGTTTGGATGAGTTGGGATAGGGAATTTGAGTTGTTGACAAGGAGGGTTGAAGATGTTGGAGTGGTTTTCAATAGAATGAAAATCCCAAATCTTTTTCATAGAGTTTTTCTTAAAAAGAAAACTCCAATAATAAAAAAAATCTGAGAAGGGAAACAATAGAGAGAAGGAGTTTTTAAGAAGGTCAAACCCAGGGCTTGAAGGAGAAAACAGAAAAACCCTAGTCAAGGAAAAGGAAATTTTAAGAAGCTTGTTTTACTGAAAGCCTCAAATTTCAAGGAAAATCCAGCAAGGATTTTGCAAAAACCCAAATGAAATTTTGGAGTGTCACAACACCTACCCCCTTAGGAAAAATCTCGTCCCCGAGATTTCAGTTGATCCTTAAATAAGTGAGGATGCTCTGTTCGGAGAAAGTCCTCTCTTTCCCATGTTGCTTCACTTTCGGTGTGATTACTCCACTGAACTTTGAAAAATTTGATGGTTTTCTGTCGGGTCCTCCTTTCAGACTCCTCTAATATCTTTACTGGGTGTTCCCGATAAGTGAGGTCTGGCTGCACGTCTATGTTCTCATGGGATACTTGTTTCTCTGGGTTGCTCACACATTTCCTCAATTGCGATACGTGGAACACGTTGTGAATATCTGACAGTTCCTCAGGTAGGTCTAGTTGGTATGCTACTGCGCCTTTCCGTGCCAATATACCGAATGGCCCGATGAATCTTGGCGCTAGCTTTCCCTTAATTTTGAATCGCTGCAACCCCCTCATAGGTGACACCCGTAGGTACACGAATTCACCGGGTTCGAAGTTGACCCCACGATGTTTCTGATCGTAATAACTCTTTTGCCGGCTTTGGGCGGTCTTGAGCCGATCTCTGATTAGTTGGACCTTTTCCTCGGCTTCCTTGAGCACGTCTGGGCCGAAGATACGGCTATCTCCGGTCTCTGACCAGTTTAACAGGGTACGACATCTTCGTCCATACAAGGCTTCAAATGGTGCCATTTGCAGGCTGGCCTGATAACTGTTGTTGTACGCGAACTCGGCGTATGGCAGGCTGTCTTCCCAACTGGCTCCGTAGGTGAGGACACATGCTCTCAGCATGTCCTCTAAAATCTGGTTTACCCGTTCTGTTTGTCCATCTGTCTGAGGGTGGTATGCCGTGCTGAAGGCTAGTTGAGTTCCTAGAGCCTGTTGTAACTGCTCGCAGAATCTTGAGACGAACTGTGTTCCTCTGTCGGATATTATAGTCTTCGGGACACCGTGCAGACAAACTATGCGAGAGAGAGATATTTTGGCAAGCTTCTGAGTGGTGTGGGTCATCTTTACTGGAATGAAATGTGCCACCTTAGTCAATCTGTCGGTGATAACCCATATGGCATCATTCCCGTGTCGTGATCGAGGTAGTCCGACAATGAAATCCATCCCTATTTCATCCCATTTCCACTCAGGTATTTTATTTGGTTGCAGTAGTCCAGCTGGTCTCTGATGTTCGGCCTTTATACGTTGACAAGAGTCGCAGCATGCAATGAAGGTGGCTATGTCTCTTTTCATACCATGCCACCAAAATCCTTCTTGGATATCCTTATACATCTTGGTTCCTCCAGGGTGGATCGAATATGGAGCGGTGTGGGCTTCAGCTAGAATTTGCCGTTTGAGGTCTTCTACGTCCGGTACACAGAGTCTGTTTCCGTACCATAGTGTCCCTTCTTCGTCTATGATGAATTCCGAGGCCTTGCCCATACTCACCTTTCTTTTGATACCTTCAATGCTGGGGTGACCGGGCTGGGCTTCTTTGATTCTTGTCGCAAGGTTGGGCTGTATCTCCAGGTTTGTTATGGTGCCTTCTGCTATCTTCAACAAGTTGAGTCTGGCAAATTCCTGTTGGAATTCGGGTCTTAAGTTGGGCAGATTGTTGTGGTTGGCGCTGGGGTTCCGACTAAGAGCATCGGCTACTACATTTGCTTTTCCAGGATGATAGTGGATTCTGACATCATAATCCTTTACTAGCTCCAACCAGCGTCGTTGCCTTAAATTCAGCTCTGGCTGTGTGAAAATATATTTGAGACTTTTATGGTCCGTATATATTTCACATCGATTTCCAAGTAGGAAGTGCCTCCATTCCTTGAGTGCATGAATAACCGCTGCCATTTCTAAGTCATGAGTGGGATAGTTTTCCTCATGCTTGCGAAGTTGCCTTGAAGCGTATGCGACAACCTTGCCTTCTTGCATTAATACGCATCCGAGTCCCTTCCTGGACGCGTCACAAAATACTTCAAAATTCTTGCGTATGTCTGGCACAATCAATACTGGTGCTGTTGTCAATTTCCGTTTTAGCTCTTGGAAACTTTTCTCACAGGCTTCTGTCCATTCAAATTTCTTATCTTTCTTGAGCAATTGCGTCATTGGCTTGGCTATGGTGGAGAATCCTTCAATAAATCTGCGGTAATATCCTGCCATTCCCAGGAAACTCCGTATGTCCGTTACACTGGCTGGTGACTTCCAACCAAGTACGGCCTTGACTTTCTCTGGGTCCATGGCGATCCCGTCTTGGGTTAGCACGTGGCCTAGAAAGCCTACTTGCCTTAACCAAAATTCACACTTGCTGAACTTGGCGTACAATTGGTGTTTCCTGAGTTCTCCTAGTACCATTCTGAGATGTTCAGCGTGTTCTTCTGGTGTTTTAGAGTATACTAAAATATCGTCGATGAATACCACAACGAACTTGTCCATAAACTTCATAAACACTTTGTTCATGAGGTGAACAAAATATGCAGGGGCATTTGTTAATCCAAAAGGCATTACTGTGAACTCATACAGTCCATATATGGAGGTGAAGGCTGTCTTGGGGATATCTTCTGTTCGTACTTTTAATTGACGGTATCCTGACCTTAGGTCGATTTTTGAGAATACCTTGGCCTTAGCGAGTTGATCGAATAAATCATTTATTCTTGGCATCGGGTATTTGTTCTTGATTGTGACCATGTTGAGTGCTCGGTAGTCAATACACAATCGCAGTGTTCCATCTTTCTTTTTGGCAAACAAAATTGGTGATCCCCATGGTGAGGAACTGGCTCGAATGTATCCCTTGTCAAGCAATTCCTTTATTTGTTTCTTCAGTTCAACCAACTCGGATGGTGCCATTCTGTATGGTTTCTTGTATATGGGGGTGGTTCCTGGTGCTAGCTCAATGCTGAACTCTATCTCTCGGTCGGGTGGCATGCCTGGTAGCTCTTCGGGAAATACGTCTGGAAATTCATGTACTACTGGAACCTTGTTTAATTCAGAAATGTCCACCTTGTTCAGTCTTGGTTGTCTGGGCATTTCCCTTTCTTTGGCGGATACTCTTATTGTCTTACCATGGTGGTGTGTGAGAATCACGGTCCGATTGAAACAATCAATGAAACCTTTGTTGGTGGTTAACCAGTCCATCCCTAGGATGATATCTAGTCCTTTATTTTCCAACACAATGAGATTGGCGTGAAACTTCAATCCTTTGAACTCAATAATCACATCCTGACAGTAATTCTGAGTAACTTGCTGAATTCCAGGGGACTTGATGATCATGGATTTCTCCAAAGGAAGCATCGAAAAATTATTTTGCGAAGCAAAATTTTTCGAAATAAAAGAGTGAGAAGCTCCAGAATCAAACAAAACCATTGCAGGTATTGTGTTGACAGGGAACGTATCGAGTACAATATCTGGAGCATTTTGTGCCTCCTCTTTGGTCACGTGGTTCAAATGACCTTTCCTGTGGTTATTGTTGGGATTGAAGTTGTTTCGCTTGGGCGCTGAATTATTGTTGCCGTTGTTCGGCTTTGGTGCTGAGCTTCTTGGCTTGGGACACTGCTTGGCATAGTGTTCTTCTTCTCCACAGGCGTAACAAGTAACACCTGGGCGATAGGTGAACTCCTTGTCCCTAGCATGAAAATTCCTTGTTGGGCGTGAGACGTTGGATGATGATTTGTGCGTCCCACCCTTCTGAAAATCGGTCTTACTCCGGTGATTGCGAGCATGGTTAGTCTGGTCCCTCTTTTGCTTGCGGATATCATCCAAACTGCGTCTTTCATTTTCCAGAGTAATGGCTTTATCCACCAGCGTCTTAAAATCTGGGAAAGTGTGTATGACCAGTTGGCATTTAAGCGCGGGTGCTAGCCCGTCAAGGAACTTCTCCATTTTCTTGCTTTCAGTCATACGCTCTTCGTTGGCGTAGCGGGATAATAGAGTAAATTGGCTGTTGTAATCTGACACTGTCATGTTCCTTTGCTTGAGGTCATCGAACTCTCTTTTCTTGATCTTCATAATACTCTTAGGAATATGTGCGCCACGGAAACCTTCCTTGAAATCATCCCATGTTATATCATTTTCGTTGGGATGCATGTGTAGAAAATTTTCCCACCAGGATGCGGCTGCTCCCGTGAGATAATGCGGTGCGTACAGTACCTTTTCTGGGTCTAAGCATTTTGCAATAATTAACTTTCTCTCCATATCGCGAAGCCAGTCTTCGGCTTCAAGTGGCTTGTCAGTATGAGAAAACGTTGAGGGACGTGTCTTCTGTAGTTCAGATAACTTGGAATGCTGCGGATACTGCCCATGGTGATTTCCCATGTTAATAACTTGGTTCATTATTTCCCGATGTTGTTGCTGACTTTGTTCATAGAGGCGGCACATTTGGGAAAGTGCCGTTTCACTGTCCGGTTGACTTGGCTGACCTCGAGTAAAATTGTTGCCTGATTGAGTATTATAGTGTCGACTCGACTGCCCTTGTGCAAAGTTGTTGCCCGGTTGGTTGCCATAATCTTCCTCTGGTGGAGTGGGCATGGAGCGAGTCCAAGGACGAGACATTTTCACTCTGGGGATGAATTTATAAAACCATAAGAAAAAATGGAAGGGTTGCAAAGATAAAACCCATAATGCACAAGGTTGACAGATATTTTTTTTTAAAACCAAGATACTCGAGGGAAAACAAATCGATTTGCGCATAGAGAAGGACTGCATCATTACGTATCTCACACGCGGCGATAATTATACAATACATCACTCAGGATATGCGTACATAATCCTGACATGTTATTTAGGCTAGTGCACTTCTCCAGATCCTACATGATGCGCAAACAAGCTACTTCTCACAACCTCTTACATGGCGATGCAACGCATGGCGGCTATGCGTACTCAGTCGGAGATGTTGACGACGTCCTTGGCCCTGCCAAGGGTGAGGCGTAGCAAAGCCGGGGACTCGACCTCCTCGCTGATAGGCTCCATGCGAGTAGTACTACGCTGAGTAGATGGAGCGGGTGCCAGGGGCGGAACGACACGGATTGGAGTTGGTGCGAGTGGCGGAGCAGTGCGCGCTGGAGTGGGCGCAATGACCTGATTGAACTCCTCCGTGGTAGGCAGGCGACGAGCAGGAGCATGGGATGCAGAGGACGAGACGAAAGTCAGTGGCGGTGCGGTGGGCAGGAGCTCCCTCCTGTTGGCGGCACAACCGTGGACTGAGTCCATGCGGGCGGCCACAAAGTCATCCACCAAGTTGTCGAAGGCTGCCTCCAAGGCCCGGAGATACTCAATAAGCATCTCGAAAGCCTCGTCCCATTCTCCTCTGTGGCAAGAGAATGCGTAGTGACAGGTGTAGGGCACATGGCAAGGTAGATAGCGGTAGCGACGAGTCTTCATCGCGGGAAGGACATCCCTGAGACGAGCTATCGCCTCGCGGGCTGCCATCTGGATGGCATGCTTCTCTGAAGGCATGGCTCTCCCCAAGAATCGGAAGCGGCGTAGATCACCACGCCCTCCCTTGAACTGCACCGCGGCCTGGTGCATAGTCAGACTGTCGTTGACTCTGTGCTGACAGAGAGTGACGACTGGGCGCACAGACGGCCCCATCGCGACCTGAACGACGAAGGAGAGAAGTTTGACGAACCCATCGGGTACGTTGGCGAAGGTCTGAGACTCGCAGCTGCGGTCGGCCATCTACAAAAGTAGGCAAAAATCCTGAATGGTCAGATCATAAATATATGCTGACTGTCAGAAAGAAATGACTACTATTGTAAAAACATGAATAAGCTCTATCATGCTCATAACCGATTAGCGATCGCACCTAGTGGCTTCCTACAGTCAGCCTGGCTCTGGTACCAAGCTTGTCACGACCGGTTTTCCCAATAAAAATATTTATTGAGGAACCAATCTTTAGAACCCAGTTTGAGATAAAACCCTCTTCACTGGCAGACAAACTTTTGATACAATAAGCCAGTAGCATAAAAATATGACAGGGTTGAGCTGACGATGCTCAACAATTTATTACAAGCGTGCCAATAATTATACATAAAGGCGAATAATGACACAAGGGAGTGGTGGCATACTACTGACTTGCAAATAAGGTAGAGGTGGAGTAACACAGTGGGAGTGGTTATGGGATTCTCAAACTAACATCCCATCGAGCGTCGAGGTGAAGCTCGAAGAATTTATTAGGGTAGCGGAAGCGGATATGAAACAGTGACCAACTCCAGGGTTGCACGAGACAGACTGGGACTCCTCTAGGCGTCGGATTCGCTATCGAACTCTTCATCCATGAGATCACCTTCGTCAGCATCTGGCCAAATCAACAAGCCAGTGAGTACTTTGAAAGTACTCGCAAGACAGTACGGACGAAAGATATAACAAATGCCAACATGAAATACATGGATAAATAACCAGTACGATCAGACATAGAAGTGATAATGCTGGGTGCCAAACGAGTGTCTGAAAGACTCCTCGAGCGGAAAATGCGAAATAATAATACTGGTGCCAAACGAGTGTCTGAAAGACTCCTCGAGCGGAAAAATGCGGAATAATAATACTGGTGCCAAACGAGTGTCTGAAAGACTCCTCGAGCGGAAAAATGCGGAATAATAATACTGGTGCCAAACGAGTGTCTGAAAGACTCCTCGAGCGGAAAATGCGGAACAAAAATGCCACAATCGGGCGTCTGAGCGACACCACTTAAAGGGCTATAAAAGAAATGCCACAGTCGGGCGTCTGAGCGACACCACATAAAGGGCTTTAAAAGAAATGCCACAGTCGGGCGTCTGAGCGACACCACATAAAGGGCTTTAAAAGAAATGCCACAGTCGGGCGTCTGAGCGACACCACATAAAGGGCTTTAAAAGAAATGCCACAGTCGGGCGTCTGAGCGACACCACATAAAGGGCTTTAAAAGAAATGCCACAGTCGGGCGTCTGAGCGACACCACATAAAGGGCTTTAAAAGAAATGCCACAGTCGGGCGTCTGAGCGACACCACATAAAGGGCTTTTGACTGATAAGGAAATAATATACTCATCATAAATATAATCAACTCATGGAATTAAACGGGTTAGTCCATCCACAAGAATAAACATTTAACCGGTCTTAGAGCTCATGCGTCCCACCGGGAAATCTGTCACCAAACTGGCACATGACTGTTAGCAGGGAACTTGGAAATAGATAAGATGATTTAAGGATATGGAGCTCTGCAGAGTTTGTACAAAAATTTCCCACAGTCGACGGATTTCCGTAGTCACTAGGACTAGTTCCGTTACGGTATTTCAGAAGAAAACACAGCAATCTAGTACACACCCATCCAACTCTTCGATGCCAGGAATCACCCTCAACATCGTCCAAGAAAAACTATTGAGACGGGGAGATCACAATCTCGAAAAGCATGGATCAAATTTATATACGCGCGCTCTAAGGGGTGCCCCCCTCTCGGTCCCAACCGGAAACACCCATGCCCCCTGACCGGATGCCTGGCTTTAATCCAGGGCCATGGAACCAGCATCCCGGCCTCTCCTTTTGGTGTGTACCAAGAAAGCAGTTTGCGACTTACTAAACCATATCCCTTTCGGGAAACATGTGGTAGTACAGGAAAAGGGAATGGATATGAACCAACCGATACGGGTTGGTACTGAAGATAACTTGCATGGCCTAAGACTGGCATGCTACAACACTGCCATCTTACCCATCTTCATGCCAACACATGGCCTTACATACTCACGTCCATCGACGTGTGAAATCATCGGGCTTACTTGCTCCAACAATGCATAATGAACGGTTCATCGGTATGCTCCACGCATGCCATGAAACTATCTACATGCAACCATGCCAATACACTCATCATATCAAAAGTTCGAACATGCTTGCCTGGTTCAGAGTAGTCGGAGCCTAGCTCGGTGAAGTTTGCGGCCCCGTCACCTCCGTCGGTATCTACGGCACAGAGAAAACATACGCGCTAACGTGAATACCGAGAGGTGCAGAAAAAGTATTGCAAATATTTTTCAAATAAATCTGATAAAAAACTAGACAAAATTTTGAAGAGAACAGAAAAAGAATCACTCAAAAATATGCTTCTGATAAAAAGTTATAAGGGTTTTTGCCCAGGGACTCATCTGTAATGAAACAGAAACTTTCCAGGGTTCTAACTGAGAAAACAGAAAACGGTTCGATAGGACATGCGCAAGCGCAACGGAGAAAGCGTATTTTGCCCGAAGGCATTTTCAGAAAACGATTCGAATAGAAAAGACAGAGAAGCTGACAGGCGGGTCCCATCTGTCAGGTTTAAAATTTAAAAGAGGCGGGTCGGGCTCGCTGGCGCCCGAGAGCCGCGGTGGTCGCCAGCGGCGATCCACGGCGAGGCAGAGAGATCAGAGGTTACCTTCGTGCTCAGGGTGCCATTCCGCGTTGGATGGTGGTCGAGGTGGTTGCCGGGAAGCACCACGTCGGCGGTGGCCCCCTGCTCCGGCGGACGGCGGTTCGGGCGTGGTTGGAGGTCACCGGAGAGAGCTGCACTGATCAAATTGAGGAGGGGGTTAAGAATCTGGTAGCTAGAGAGGGAGATGGACGGAGTTTGGGCGTCAGAGACGGCCTCACCGGAGCGAATCGAGCTGGAGGCCGAGGCGGAGCGGGGTGGCCGGAGTCGGGGGAGGAGACCTCCTCGAGGTCCTCCCAGTGACCTGGCACGGTGTTGGTGGAGTGCAGGGGTGGTGCGTGCTCGCGGGAGGGCTCGGGGTCTCCTTTTATAGGCGATCCGAGGCGGTGGCCGAGAACGGCGTTCTCCGGCGAGTGATTACGGTGGTGCAGTGCTTGGTCGGGGGAGTTTAGGAGTTGAGCACCGTCGTGGAGGTTCGCGGAGTCCATTTTGGAGCAAACGGCGTTGGTTTAAGCTTGCTGAGGTGGAGCTCGATGGAACGGGACGGCGCGGGTCCATCGGCGGCAGAGAGCACGCTCTGTGCGTGCCGCGCTACGACGGTTGTGCTGCATGCGTGCGCTGGCGTGGTGGTGGACACGCGGAGCCACCAGCGGGGCTGTGCGGCGCGGAACGGCGTTGAGCCGCCGTTCTGCTCCCTGTTGGCTGCCACGTTGGTTCAGCCGCCGCGGGACACGCCGGCGCGGTCGGGTCAGAGCGCCACCGACGCCAGGAAGAAGCCAAGCGCGCGTGCGGGGCTCTGGACACGCCGACCAGGCGGCGAGCAACGTGCCAAGGGCACTGTGTGCGCGTGACTGAAGATGATCTGAAGAAATCAACATTGAAGACTGAATTTGCTGAATGTGTTTGAACAGTGCATGCAAGGTGTTCGACAGAATGATCCAGGCATGTAGGGATTTTTCCTTGGGCTGATTTTTGGTGGAGTGACTTCTCATTGCTCTAGTAGGCTTCCTGATTTTTGGTGGAATTTTTGGAGAAGTGTAGATATGAATTTCACCAAATTTGACAAATCTGGTCCAAACTTGCAGGGAGTGTAAGTTGAAAAATTTGAAAAGAAGATGAGTGGATCAAGATGGTTCTGGGTTGTGGGTGCAAAGGACTAGCCAGTAGAGTTGGTTTGAAGTCAAATCTCAAATGGAAAAGGGTACTTGCTTTGAAAATCCATCAGGCTCAAAATAATTGACAGAAAATATTTGAGAGATAAAATAAAATCCAAAACTTGTTTGGATGAGTTGGGATAGGGAATTTGAGTTGTTGACAAGGAGGGTTGAAGATGTTGGAGTGGTTTTCAATATAATGAAAATCCCAAATCTTTTTCATAGAGTTTTTCTTAAAAAGAAAACTCCAATAATAAAAAAAATCTGAGAAGGGAAACAATAGAGAGAAGGAGTTTTTAAGAAGGTCAAACCCAGGGCTTGAAGGAGAAAACAGAAAAACCCTAGTCAAGGAAAAGGAAATTTTAAGAAGGTTGTTTTACTGAAAGCCTCAAATTTCAAGGAAAATCCAGCAAGGATTTTGCAAAAACCCAAATGAAATTTTGGAGTGTCACAGTGAAAATGTACTTCAAACTCTTGTGATCCGTGTACACTTCACAATGACTTCAATGAGGAAATGTCTCCATGTCTTCAACGCATGCACTACGGCTGCTAACTCCAAATCATGCGTAGCATAATTTAGTTCATGAGGTTTCAGTTGTCGTGAGGCATACGAAAAAACTCTTCCTTCCTGCATAAGCACTGCTCCAAGTCCTCGACGTGAAGCGTCGCAATACACCTCATAATCCTTGGTCTGATCTGGCAGAATCAACACTGGTGAGGAAACCAATCGTTTCTTCAACTCCTGAAAACTGGCCTCACATTCCTCAGTCCAATTGAACTTAGTATCCTTCTTCAACAATTCAGTCATAGGCTTTGCGATCTTTGAGAAATTCTCAATGAATCTCCGATAGTATCCTGCGAGTCCAAGGAAACTCCTGATCTCCCCAACTGTCGTGGGTGCTTCCCATTCGGTTACGGTCTCAACCTTGGTGGGGTCAACTGCTATACCTTCTCCGGATATAACATGTCCAAGAAATCCAACTTCCTTCAACCAAAACTCACATTTGCTGAATTTGGCATATAACTGATGTTCCCTTAGTTGCTCCAAAACCAAACGCAAATGTTCCTTATGCTCTTCTTCATTCTTCGAGAAAATCAGAATGTAGTCAATGAACACTACGACGAACTTATCCAAAAAATCCATAAATACTTTGTTCATCAGGTTCATGAAATAGGCAGGTGCATTGGTCAGTCCAAATGACATAACGGTATACTCATACAATCCGTATCTCATGGTAAAAGCTGTCTTGGGTATGTCCTGTTCTCGAATCTTCAACTGATGGTACCCTGATCACAAATCGATCTTGGAATACACCTTAGCTCCTTGCAAACGATCAAACAGATCATTTATCATTGGCAGTGGGTACTTGTTCTTGATGGTTACTGCATTCAATCCACAGTAATCAACAACCATCCTTAATGATCCATCCTTCTTCTCTACTAGAAGTACGGGTGATCCCCAAGGCGAAGAACTTGGGCGAATGTAACCTTTATCCAGTAACTCCTTGATCTGCTTCTTAATTTCCACCAAATCTTATGTTGGCATCCTGTATGGTCTCTTTGATATTGGCCCAGTGCCTGGCAAGAGCTCAATCAAAAACTCAATGTCTCTATCCGGTGGCATGCCTGGCAATTCCTCAGGAAATACATCAGGACAATCCTTCACCACTGGTACTTCCTCCTGTACGACTCCTGATAAGGAATTTAATTGTGTCCTGTTGGGCGCATGTCGAGATACATACTTGATCCTTCTTCCTTCGGGCGTCGTGAGTAAAATTGTCTTACTGTCACATTCAATGTTCCCTTCATACTTTGACAACCAATCCATGCCTAATATCACACCCAATCCTTGAGATTCCAATACTATTAGGTCTGAGGGAAACACATAGTTACCAATCCTTAATGGTAACCGATCACACCATCGATTAGCCATATATTCTACTCCAGGTGAGGTTACTAACATGGGTGACCTAAGGGCTTGGGTTGGCTGGTTGTACTTATCCACAAATCCCCTTGATATGTACGAATGTGATGCGCCAGTATCAAAAAGAACGAGTGCAGTAAATGACTTAACCAAAAACTTACCGACTACTGCATCAGGCTGAGCTTCAACCTCCTCCACGCTAACGTGGTTCACCTGTCCCCTGTTGAAAGGGTTCGGCTTCTTCCCAGAGCTTCCATTGCCATTCTGGCCTTCAGGACATTCATTGGCGTAATGTCCGGTCTTGGAACACTTGAAACAGGTGACTTGACTCAGATCTCTCTTGGCTGGGGTTGATGGGGTGGTACGGTTCTGGCCGTTGCTTCCTCCATTCCCATTACCATTCTTGTGGCCATTATGATTGTGCGATCCACTTCCTCCATGGGTATGCTGAAACTGAACTCCCGGTTTAGGGGTAAAACGGGGCTTCTGCTGGGCTCCAGATTTATACTTCCCTTGTCCATACTTCCTCTTGCGGTTCTCAATCTGATGTTGCTTCCCTTCAATCATGATGGCACGGTCTACCAACTCCTGGTTGTTGTTGAAACTTGCTACCATCAACTGCATGCTTAGCTTATAATTTAGTCCTTCTAAAAACTTCTCCTGCTTAGCTGCATCCATAGCAACGTCATCTTGGGCATAACGTGCTAACTTGCTGAAGTCGTCAACGTACTGGCCAACTGTCCTTCCTCCTTGGCGTAAGTTGCGAAACTCACGCTTCTTCATGGCCATAGCTCCTGTTGAAACATGGGCAGTGCAGAAAGCTTGCTGAAACTGATCCCATGTGACAGTGTCAACTGGGTAAGTGGCTGTGAAATTCTCCTACCATGCTGCCGCGGGTCCGTCAAGCTGATGTGCGGCAAACTTCACCTTCTCAACATCTGTGCATCCTGCAGTGGTCAACTCCCTTCCTATCTTGCGGAGCCAATCATCTGCTACTATCGGCTCGGTGCTACTGGAAAACACCGGCGTATTTAGCCTAAGGAAACGGGCTAGGTGATCAACAGGTGGCGGCGGCGGAGGGTTGTTGTTGTTGTTGTTGTTCTGCTGATTCTAGACTAATAACTGCATCAATTGGTTCTATTGCTGGATCAACTGAGTGAGCTCCGGTGGAAATCCATTGTCACGTCTCGGAGGCATCTGAGGGTTTAGAAAAGATGAGAATTAAGAATAGATCGAGGTCTAAGAGAAAACACTACCCAAATGCACATGAGACAAATTCACACAAAATCACTTCATTCAATCAAACAAGGGCTTACAAACGGTCTAGAACTATCGCAAAAGTGTGTGGACTAAAAATGTTTACATGGAGGAAATAATGCTACTAATATATGGTGGTCATCTACTAATTTGAATCGGTGGAAGACTCCATGATGTCTGCTCCAGCTTCGTCTTCAAAATCGAGTTCACTTGGATCCGAATCGGTGTCGTCGATGATGATGTAGTTGCTCGGGCATGCGACGTACTTGTCTTCATTCTTGAATGCTAATCTCCCCTTGAGTTCTTCAATCTCCTACTTAAGATCACGATTGTGCCTTGCTAGAGCTACGATCTCGTCCTTGTAGTCCTTGCGTGTGCCCTTCAGTTCTCCTTCTAGCTCGATGATCCTTGCCTTTGCATTCTTCAACTCTATCATATCATTGCACATCTGGTTCTCTTGGCGTCGAATGTGCTGGTTTAACTCCTGGATGAAAGCTGCAATGGATCTATCCTTCTTGATGCTGACTATCTCCCATTCTTCATCTCGGCGTCCGCAAATCTGGTAGATCGTGTCCTTGAGGTCTTCTTGATAAACTTCTCCAATGCATCCCATGGTGATGTGAGCTGCCATGCTCTTTCCCCGACTCCAGGTTGGTGCACTGAAAACACTATCTATGGGCTTCGTGATTGGCGCAAATGTCCTTCCCGGAACGTGAGCTTGAATCTTCTAGCGCTCCTCTAAAGGCAGAGTGGCGTTGAAGGTCCCGGTGAAGCTTCGTGGTCCAATGTTCAGGTACTTGGTGACTTCCTTCAAGTGAAATCCAAAAGGTGTGCCTTCATCCGGTTGCGCGTACTTGATCTTCGCGTCCGTCATCCTAAAAGAGTAGAAAAGATGAGGAGTTAGAAAATGAGAGGAGAATAGTGATCTATGGCTTTAACTTAGTGGTCGTGTCCTACAGTCAGCGTGTGCTCTGATACCATTTTTGTAGCGACCCGACCTCAGATGGTCAAGTCTCTGTGCTCCGGTGTCATCCCTGGATCAGTAATGCTGACACCACACAGTACTTCGAAGGATTTATAGCAGAGTAGCAATCACACACTTATTACATCGATGTCTCAAAGAGAACTTATTACAATAAATATGGCTTAAGGCCATCTAATATCGATAACAGCGGAAGACTTGGAAGATAAGTGAGTCCATCAACTCCAACGGCATCACTAAGTATAGAACCACGACCTAAAAGCACCTTACTCATCGTCTGAAAAGTCTGCAACATGAAAGTTGCAGCCCGAAAACGGGTCAGCACATGGAATATGCTGGCAATTTAACACATAGAGAGTAATGAATGATAAGCTTATACTACATGCATATATGGCTGGTGGAAAAGCTCTATGTTTACAGTTTTGCATAAAGCCAATTTTTCCCTACTGCAAAGGAATAAATTTTTATTTAACTATCATGGTGGTTGAAACATCGAGAATGGTTGACAGCATTCCGATCCCAATTAAGTGAACAATTATAAACCCAACAATATTAATTAAAAGTAACATGATGAGATTCACATGATATTTAGGTACTAGATACTCAAGATGTCCATAACCGGGGACACGGCTAATCATGATCAGATTGTACACACTGCAGAGGTTTGCGCACTTTTCCCCACAAGACTCGATCGCCTCCGTTGGTTTCTCGCACTACATGGTGTTTGAGAGACGGATGACCGAGACATAGTCTTTCAGAAGCACTCACACCTTACGTTGTGATAGACCGTACCAACCTACATCCCCTATATCTGCTAGTCTACCACTGTAAGAGTTCGCACGACTTAGTCAGCTATGCCAGAGCCCATAATGGCTTGTGGCTGCACACGGAAGTTACTAGTATGAATGATCTTATGATCCCTTTGAGCCTGGGTGGCGGTCCGAAGAAAAACAGGCAAGTCCTGATAGAAACCAGGTGCCTCAATCCACCCAGATGTGTATTTTAAGTTGCCACCTTAGATAAAACCATTAATTAACAATACTCACATCTGTCATGGATATCACTCACCCAGTCCACGTCTACTAGCATAGCATGGCATAATAAGCAAACGTAGAAGTAACTCCCAAAGGTTTCATAAGTAAAACAGGTGATAGGTACTACCTCATCTACTTCCCATCCTACAATTTGATTAGATCCTAATCATGCAGTGTTTGAGGATTGATCTAATGCAATAAAACTGGGTAGTAGAAGGGTATGATCAACGTGTTACTTGCCTTGCTGAGGATCCGCGAAACCTAGATCTTCGAAATAACAGGCGGCGCACTCCGGGTGATCTATCACAGACAAACAACAAGCATACAATAAGTACTCATATAATGCACAGGTAAACCTCGAATAAAAGATCTAACCAGAAAGTTCAACTTAAGAACTCCGGTTGCAGAAAGAATCGAATCGAACAAAGCAACGGAAAACAAACGGCGAAAGAAACAACTCGGTTCTAGCAATTTGAATCTAGGTCAAATTTTACCATAGCAAAACTCCAGGCGAGAACTCCAGGCGCTTGAATCACCTGATTAGACAGAACGGCGGTTTCGAAACGAAACTCCAGGAGCTTGAATCACCTGATTCCGATAAACGAGCGAGAAGATAAACTAGAACGAAGATCGGATCTGAGATCGCGATCGCGGAATAAATCCGACGAGAAGAAAAGGAAGAACGGTTGAACGAACGGACGTTCATTAACCTAGAAGAATCCGGTGATCACGTTCGTTAGAACGAACGGTCCGGCGAACGGTCTCGAGGCAACTAAATCGGAAAAGAAAACGAATCCGATCTAGGGTTTCGGAAAAGAAAACCGAACGAAAAACCGATCTAGAAAACTGGAACGGTTTAGAAAAGAACTGGAAAAAAACGAATCGTAAGAGAAGAAAAGAATCGGAATGATTAGAATAAAACGATCCGATGAAAGAGAAAGAGACGCGGCGCGGCTACCTCGGCGAGGTTCCGGCAAACGGCGGCGTGGGGCGGCGGCGGCGGCGGTGTGCGGCGGCGGCGCTGGCGGCGGCGGGGCGGGTGAGGGGCGCGGGGTGGGGTGCGGTCGAGGCTTGGGTCTTTGGGTTTGATGATTTAGAGGGGGGGTGGGGGGGTATTTATATTGGGGAGGGGGGTTTACTTGGAGGAGGGATCAAGGAATAAGAATAGGAGTAGGAAAGATCTTAGAAACAAAAAACGGAATAAACGGAAGTAGGACAAAAGTCCTACTAGGACTTCCCAAAAGAGGGCAGCGGCGCGGCGCCTCCTGGCGCGCGCGGCGCGCGCGGCATGGGCGACGGCCTGGCCGGCCGGCTGGGCCTTTGGCCCAGGCGCGCGGGAATTTTTTTTAAATCGTTTTCCCGCGCGGAAAAACACAGAAAAGAAAATCTACCGAACTCCAAAACTAATAAAGTAAATTTTCCCCAACTCCTAAAAATGAGTCGAACAAAATGAACTTTTCTTCGGGTCTAAAATGCAATTTTTTAAAACGCGCATTTTTCCCTATCCAAATAAAAGGCAAACAAACTCCGACAAAACTAATGATCCCTTTCTTTCAAAATTTGAGAAAACTCAAAAATGAAAATAACGTAATCTCCAACTCTCTCCGAGGGTCCTTGAGTTGCGTGAAATTTCTAGGATCGACCTAAATGCAAGAAAATATGATATGCATGATGATCTAATATATAACATTCCAAATTGAAAATTTGGGATCTTACAATCAAGAAGGTTCGGAGAGACAACGGAACAGAGTTCAAGAACACAAATGTGGACACCTTTCTTGACGAAGAAGGGATTTCACACGAGTTCTCGGCTACGTACACACCTCAAAAAAATGGAGTTGTTGAAAGGAAGAACCGGACTCTTATCGAGATGGCAAGAACGATGCTTGATGAGTACAAAACGCCAAAGCACTTTTGGGCGGAAGCGGTTGAGACAGCTTGTCATGCAACAAATCGCTTGTATCTTCACAAGCTACTCGGCAAGACGGCATACGAGCTCCTCACCGGTAACAAACCCCAAGTTGGATACTTTTGAGTATTTGGCTCAAAGTGCTACATTCCTTATAAGCATCGTCGTTCTAAATTTGCTCCTAAATCTCATGAAGGTTTCCTACTTGGTTATGTCTCAAACTCTCACACTTACCGTGTCTACAACAATCTCATGAAAGTTTGATGAATCTAACGGCTCGCAAGTAGAGCAATTGCCAATTGATGTAGGAGACAAAGACCCTTCGGAAGCAATTCAAGACTTGTCCATTGGCAACATTCGTCCAATGAAAGTGAAGGAGAGTACCTTGTCCGTCCAAGTGGAAGCTTCTACCTCACGACAAGATGAACCAAGAGTTGATACGGAAGCATCCACAAGTGGGACACGCCAAGATGAAGAAAACGAGGAAGTACACCAAGATGAACATCAACAACCTCCTTCTCCATCACGATAAGAGAACAACTACGTCAACAATGAAGAAGGCCAAGAATAAGCACAAGATGAAGAGGATGTTCCACCCCGACCCAAGCAAAAGCTTTCACGAGTTCGAGCAAGAATTGCCAAAGATCATCCCGTCGAGAAAATCTACAATGATATCCAAACCGGGAGAATCACTCGCTCTAAAACTCGTTTAGCTAACTTTTGTGAACATTACTCATTCATATCTAGCATTGAACCTATGAAGGTTGAAGAAGCATTGGAGGATCCAGACTGGATAAATGCTATGCATGAAGAGCTACACAACTCTGAGAGAAATCAAGTGTGGACATTGGTCGAGAAGCCCGACAACAACCACAACATCATTGGTACCAAATGGGTGTTTCGCAACAAGCAAGATGAAGATGGACAAGTGGTTCGCAAAAAAGCACGTCTCGTCGCCGAAGGCTACACACAAGTTGAAGGTATGGACTATGGTGAGACATATGCTCCCGTTGCTAGACTTGAGTCCATTCGCGTCTTACTTGCTTATGCTAATCACCATGATATCACCTTGTACCAAATGAACATTAAAAGTGCTTTTCTAAATGGCGAAATTGAGGAGGAAGTTTATGTTAAGCAACCTCTCAGATTCGTCAATCCTAAGAAACCTAATCATGTTTACAAACTTCACAAAGCCCTTTATGGTCTTAAACAAGCTCCTAGAGCATGGTATAAATGCTTGACCAAGTTCCTTATTGAAAAAGGCTTTGAAATTGGTAAAATTGATTTTACTCTTTTCACTAAAAGGGTTAATGGAGAACTATTTGTGTGCCAAATTTATGTTGATGATATCATATTTGGTTCAACTAACCCTCATTTTAGTGAGAAGTTTGGAAAGCTAATGTCGCAGAAGTTTGAGATGTCTATGATGAGTGAACTCAAATTCTTTCTCGGTTTGCAAATCAAGCAAACTAAGGAAGGTACCTTTGTCTCTCAAACGAAGTACACTAAGGACTTATTCAAGAAGTTCAATATGAAAGAATGCAAAGGTATGACTACGCCCATGCCTACTAGTGAACATCTTGATTTGACCAAAGATGGTGAACCGGTTGATCAAAAGGTTTATCGCTCTATGATTGGTTCATTGTTATATCTATGTGACTCATGTCCCGATATTATGCTAAGTGTGTGCATGTGTGCACGATATCAAGCTGCTCCTAAAGAATGTCATCTTAAGGCTGTGAAAAGGATAGTGAGATACCTAATCCATACACCAAATTTTGGCATTTGGTATCCTAAGAGGTCCTCATTTGATCTTGTTGGCTACTCCGATTCAGATTATGCCGGAGACAAGGTTGATAGAAAGTCCACTTCGGGTACTTGTCAATTCCTTGGTAGATCTCTTGTGTCTTGGTCTTCCAAGAAACAAAACTCGGTATCCTTATCCACCGCCGAAGCGGAATACATTGCCGCTGGTTCATGTTGTGCTCAATTACTTTGGATGACCCAAACTCTTAAAGATTACGGGATATATGTGAAACATGTTCCATTTCTATGTGACAATGAAAGTGCTATTAAGATTGCTCACAATCCCATGCAACATTCTCGAACTAAGCATATTGAAGTTCGTCATCATTTCATTCGAGATCATGTTGCCAAAGGGGACATTAACCTTAAGCATGTTCGCACCGATAAGTAATTGGCGGATATATTCACTAAACCACTTGATGAGAAAGTGTTTTGCAGGTTGAGAGGTGAAATGAACATCATTGATGCTTCAAACTTGGAGTAGGAACTCCATTTGATACATGCGGGGCATGAGCCTATGACTAATCCTCGTTATTTCTCTTATGATGCTATTCGTATGTCTTCGATATATTTGTACCTTGCATGTTATCTAACCTGTGTAGGTACTTGGTTGAATCTAAATCTATGAGATTGCAACTCACTCACATCTTGAGCAATCTCTACATCACCAAGTCTCTACACAATGGTGGTTGAAGACAGGGAAGCACCAAACCATTCAAACATATCCTTTGGCAAATTCTATGTTGAGTCTCATGATTGTCATTATGGATACACAAGTGATCTTCCTTGCAAAGCTAACCCATGTAGGTAGATGAACTCAAACTCCAAGTGGTGCTCCGAACTCTTGATGAACTACATCAACCTTGAGCAACCTACACAAGTTCAACTGCATGGTCAAGATCAACACCACCACCCAAGGTATGTTATTCCATCTTAGAGAAGCTTTACTCCAAGTCATGAGCCAAAGCAACTCGACAAGATGTGAATACATCAAGATGCTTAAATGAAAAATGGTAACCCCATTTTGAGCTTAAACGATGAGTATGACCTATGATCAAGTGCTCTCACTTGACTCCTAAGTCAATATACTCTAACATAGGTGACTTTGTCGCCGACCATCTCTAGATGAAGTTCTCTTGTGTTCTTTTCTATGTTATTGCATTTATCTCTTGCATATTTTTTTCCCCTTTCAAACAAAAAAAAACTTCATCTAGATCTTTTCTTTTCTTTGCTTTTTGTTCTGCATTTTCTGCATCCAATTCATTGCAAATCTTTCAGTTAATTCCTTGCAAATCCTTGTGAGATCTTACTTGTCTAGTGAGCTGAGGTGACAAGTGGTTTCACTCTGATGAACTCGGTCACACCGGTTTGTTTTCTTTGGCCCGACCGAAATCTTTCGGTTTAACCGAAGCACGCAACTCGGAGTCACCGATTCCACCACAGGAAAACCAACTTGCCACTTATTCCTGATTTCTGTTTGCTCCAGCTCCACTCAATGATTTTGTCCTCTAGCAGCATCATATTAGACATGCTGCTTTGCTCTGTGACTCGAGGACCAACCCATTCGTATCACATGTCCAGAAGAGCCCTTGTTGGAAATTGATGTCAAAGGGGGAGAGAGAGATCACATCAAAGCTTAATCATTCCTATAGGGGGAGAAAGAGAGAATACTCAGGGGGAGAGAGTTTCTCAACTAGGAGGAAGTAATATTATCAAAGACCCCAGATGCTTGGTGTTCAAGAGGAGAGATGTCACATGTCTTTACGAGGGGAAAGACATGTTTGGTTGCTTGATTTAGCTCAAGCTCTGTTGTTTCTTTTTTGTTGCTCTGATTTTCTGTTCCCTATCTTCTCCCAATATCCCATGAAGATTCAGGGGGAGCAAGACATCTAAGGGAAGGAAATCTCTGATTTTATTGCATATCTTTACCTTTGGGGACATGTCTATATCCAATGTGGTACTTAGTACTCACTCTACATGTCATCCCAGTCTTGGTTCTCTTGTGGTTTCTCGTGTTTGCTCTGGTCAGTAGGTGTACCTGTGTTATTTAACCTTGTTTGCGCGGGTTCATCCCATCCTAAGCCAACTCAAGACCACAAGGTAAGTATATGCATCACAGTCATGTGAATGAGAAGTTCTTGCTGATGTACATATTGTATGCAAGAAGGACTCATGAGCATGAAGGTACATTTCTCACATTCACATCATTTGCTCTGATGCATATAGCCAAGATACATGTAACATATTGCTTATTCTGTCATGTTCACGCATTCACATGCTCCTATATTCAATATTCACATGATTGCATACATGTAGGGGGAGCCTATGCATGTTACATGTCTTTACAAAGCTTTTCTTGCTATTCTCTATATCTTTACCTAAAGCTTTGATGTATGTTGTCATCAATTACCAAAAGGGGGAGATTGAAAGCACAAGTGCTCCCTAGGTGGTTTTGGTAATTAATGTCAACATATCTCTTGTTGGACTAACACTTTTACCTAGTATGTTTCAGATAAGTTCAACAATGGAGTGCCATGGACTAGAGGATGTGGAACCCCTTCAAGATGCTAAGGAAAAAGGATTGGCCCAAGCTTCAAGATCAAGACTCTACATTTTCTATTTTAGTGATCCAAGATCACATTGATTCTATAGGAAAAGCCAATACTATCAAGAGGGGATGAGGTGTTGCTTAATGGCTTGCTTGCTCAAAGTGCTTAGTGATATGCTCCAAAACCCTCAACTACCTTCCCACATCCACCCTCTCTTGACCAAAGGACTTCGTGATTTGAGCAAGTCTTGAGCATTTCCCCTTTGTTCTTTTTACTCCTGGAGGTTGGAGACTCCTAGGCGGTAGGAGTGCTCCGGTGAGGAATCAACTTGTCTACCAAATCATTGTCTTCACCAAGCCAACTGGTTTTATTTCCTCAACTCTTTCATTTCCTCAGTATTGTGTTGTTTGCTTGTCATATCTGTGTTTTAAGACTTTGACTGAAGACTTTCTCAGTTTCCTCAGTTCAATTTCTTCAGTCTGTTTGTCTTCATCTTGTGTTATCCTGTGGTTATGCTATCTGTACTCTGTGCTTGTCTTCATTTCATCATGATGACTATGCTTGTCTTCGGTTATGTTTACTTCTGAGTACTTATTCCGCTGCAAGTAGTTCTTCGCTAAGGAATTTCCTCACCTGCAAATTCCTCAGTGAAGAATTTCATAAAAATTGCCTATTCACGCCCTCTAGTCGATATAACGCACTTTCAACACATCTTCGGTCAACAAACAATAGCGGAACCTGGATGCCCGTATTGGATCCTACATATTCTACGAAGATCTTTATCATTTGAACCATTATCACAACATACGTAATTGCCTTTGTCCATCGGTATGTTACTTGCCCGAGATTCGATCGTCGGTATCTTCATACCTAGTTCAATCTCGTTACTGGCAAGTCTCTTTACACATTCCGTAATACATTACCTTGTGACTAACTCCCTAGTAATTTGCTTGCAAGCTTATGATGTGTATTACCGAGAGGGCCCAGAGACACCTCTCCGATACTCGGAGTGACAAATCATAATCTCGATCTATGCCAACTCAATAGACACCTTCGGAGATACCTCTAGAGCATCTTTATGATCACCCAGTTACGTTTGGACGTTTGATAGCACACAAGGTATTCCTCCGGTATCTGGGACTTACATGATCTCATAGTCGAAGGAATAAGTATTTGACATGAAAAAGCAATAGCAATAAACTGAATGACCATTATGTTAAGCTAACAGACGGGTCTTGTCCATCACATCATTCTCCTGATGATGTGATCCCATTATGAAATGACAACACATGTCTATGGTTAGGAAACCTTAACCATCTTTGATCAACGAGCTAGTCTAGTAGAGGCTTACTAGGGACACGGTATTTGTTTATGTATTCACACATGTATTTAAGTTTCTAATAAATACAACTCTAGCATGAATAATAAACCTTTATCATAAATAAGCAAATATAATATAAAATAACAACTTTATTATTGCCTCTAGGGAGTATTTCCTTCAGCTAGAACTTCTTCAAACTTCTTTACCTTGGCATCCAACTCACCCTTGGCGGCCCCAGCAGCTTCTGCAGCCTTGGCGGCATCCGCGAGTTTGCTGGCCTGATCCAGTGCTTGAGCTTCCATGGCTTCTTTGTGCTTTTGCTCTAGCTCCTGGGTCTGCCGCGCAAGTAGAGTTTGCATCTCCTCGTCCTTGCCGCATCACTGGGCGTCAAGTGTTTCCTCTCTAGCATCAAGGTCTTTCTCCGTTGCGTTAATCTACGCTTCTCGCTCAGATAATTTGCTGCCAAAGCTTCCGCTTCTTGCTTGGTGGCAGCGAGCCTTTCCTCTTCACCCTTGATGGTTTGGAGCTTCTCTTCATACCATTTTCTGGTTTCTGAGACCCTCTCATCCAGTTTCTGTTCGGCCAACTCTAGGCTTCCCACTCTGCTTGCATCTTGTCCCAACATTTGCTATATTGCTTCCGCACATCCTGGAAATCGACAGCCACGGTTTTCAGGAAGAGAAGATTGGCAGCGCTGTGGTCGTAGGTGCCTGTTTCATTGGAGACTTGGGACAAGGGGATGATGATCCTCAAGGGTATTCTTCCCGGCTTCAGATGAGCCGGGGGCTTAAGAATGCTATAGTTGAAGAGAAGGCACCGATGGATTGTGATAAGTCCATTTTGCATCATGTTTTCCTACTGTTATTTACAATGTTTTTATGCATAATAATGCTTCATGGAGTAATTCTAATGCCTTTTCTAATAATATGCACGGCTTACACAAAGATGGAGAATGCCGGTAACAGAAATTTTGGACCTGAAAAAGCTATGTCAGAGTTACCTGTTCTCCACATCTCCAAATGAGCTGGAAATTTACGGAGAATTATTTTGGAATATATAAAAATGCGGGAGCAAATAACTACCGGAGGGGGGCCTCCTGGTGAGCACAAGACACCAGGGCGCGCCAAGGCCCCCAGGCGCACCCTGATGGGTTGTGCTCAGCCCAGCCCACCTCCGGTGCCCATCTTCAAGTATATAGGCCATTTTGACCTAGAAATAAACAAGGAGAGGACTTTCGGGACGGAGCACCACAATCTCGAGGTGGAACTTGCGCAGGAGCACTTTTGCCCATCGACGGAGCGATACCATCGGGGGAACCTCCATCCCGGAGGGGGAAATCGAAGCCATCATCATCACCAACAACCCTCTCATCTTTGGGAGGCCAATCTCCATCAACATCTTCAACAACACCATCTCATCTCAAAACCTAGTTCATCTCTTGTGTTCAATCTTTGTACTGTAATCTCACATTGGTACATGTGGGTGACTAGTAGTGTTGATTACATCTTGTAGTTGACTGCTATATGGTTTATTTAGTGGAAGATTATATGTTCAGATCCATTATGCTATTTAAGACCCCTCTGATCTTGAGCATGATTATCATTTGTGAGTATTTACTTTTGTTCTTGAGGTCACGAGAGAATTCTTGTTGCAAGTAATCATGTGAACTTGATATGTGTTCGATATTTCGATGATATGTATGTTGTGATTCCCTTAGTGGTGTCGTGTGAATGTCGACTACATGGAACTTCACCATATTTGGGCCTAAGGGAATGCATTGTGGAGTAGTTATTAGATGATGGGTTGGTAGAGTGACAGAAGCTTAAACCCTAGTTTATGCACTACTTTGTAAGGGAACGATTTGGATCCAAAAGTTTAATGTTATGGTTAGATTTTATATTTATAATTTTCTCGTAGTTGTGGATGCTTGCGAGGGGGTTAATTATAAGTGGGAGGTTTGTTCAGTAAGAATAGCACCCAAGCATCGGTCCACCTACATATCAAATTATCAAAGTAGCAAACACGAATGAAACCAATATGATGGAAGTGACTAGATGAAATTGTACCCTCAAGAACGCTTTGCTTATTATAAGAGACCGTTTTGGCCTATCCTTTGCCACAAACAGATTGGGCTACCTTGCTACACTTTATTTACTGTTACCTTTACTTGCTTGTTACAAACTATCTTGCTGTCAAACTACCTGTTAACGACAATTTCAGTGCTTGCAGAAAATACCTTGCTAAAAACCACTTGTCATTTCCTTCTGCTCCATGTTGGGTTCGACACCCTTACTTATTGAAAGGACTACGATTGATCCCCTAAACTTCTGGGTCATCAAGACTCTTTTGTGGCGCCATTGCGGGGGAGTGAAGAGCTCTTGGTAAGTGGAAATTGGTAAGCAAAATTTATTACTACGTGCTGAAATTTATTATCACTTGCTACGATGGAGAACCATCCTTTGAGGGGTTTGTTCGGGGTATCTCCACCTCGGTCAGAACCAAAATTATTTACCCCTGAACCTACTGCACCTACTGAAAATATTGGTTATGAAATTACTTCGGGTATGATAGAACAATTGCTAGCTAATCCTTATGCAGGAGATGGAACTAAACATCCTTAAATGCACTTGATATATGTGGATGAAACTTCTGGATTATTTAAGCTTGCAGGTTTATCCGGAGATGAACCTAAGAAGAAGGTTTTACCTTTATATTCGAAGGGAAATGCATTAACATGGTATAGGCTATGCGATGATATTGGATCTTGGAACTAGAATCGATTGAAATTGGAATTTCACCAAAAAAATTATCCTATGCATCTAGTTCATCGTGATCGGAATTATATATATAATTTTTGGTTTCATGAAGGAGAAAGTATCGCTCTAGCTTTGGGTAGGCTTAAGTCAATGTTATATTCATGCCCCAATCATGAGCTCTCGAGAGAAACTATTATTCAGAACTTTATGCTCAGCTTTCTCGTGATGATCAATCCATGCTCGATACTTCTTGTAATGGTTCTTTTATGAAGAAGACTACTGAATTTAGGTGGGATCTTTTAGAAAGAATTAAATCCAACTCTGAAGACTGGGAACTCGATGATGGTAAAGTGTCGGGTATTAATCTTGAATTTGATTGTGTAAAATCTTGAGTTTAGCACTAAATATGGACATGACTCTAAGATAGTAGCCTCTTTCTGTGAATCATTTGCTACTCATGTTCATCTCCCTAAGATGAAGTGGTTTAAATATCATCCACCTTTTAAAGAGAAATTAAAGAACCAGTTAAAGCTAAAGATGAAACTATTATTTACAATGTTGATCCAGTTGTGCCTACTGCTTATATTGAAAAATCACTTCCCAGGGAGGATGCTACCAACAACATGGCAGAGTACGAGCGGCTACTTGCTGGCCTTAGGATTGAAATGGAATTGGGAATAAAGAAGTTAGTCAATCATGGTGATTCTCATCTTGTTGTGAAACAGGTGAATAAGGATTACAAGAGCCCGCTAATGGAAGCATATGTGGAAGAAGTAAGAAAGTTGGAAGGGCACTTTGACGGGCTGCAAACAGAGCACGTGCCCCATGCAGAGAACACCATTGCTGACCATCTGTCAAAGTGCACTGCTCAGAAGCTTCCTTTGGAACCAAGAACTTTGGTACTCCACCTAAGTCAACCATCAGTATCCCCATCAGCATATGCCAGAAAGAGCAGAAAACTGAACACCGGCAAACATTTCCCGGCAGAGCTCCCTAGAGCCACTAGTGAGAAGGTTGTCGGGAGGACTCCTATGTTGGTTGGTGAGATGCACCCTCTAGCAGAACCCCAAGTTCTCACCGCTGAGGCTAGCGCTCCGACAACAGAGGAGCTGCCTTTAGTCCTTGTCATCGAGCCACAAGCTCCAGCACGGGCGCAGCATATAGTCCAATTGCCGCAAACAAGAGAAGTTCCTGATGACCCAGAGGAATCTGAGAAGGTGGCCTACCAATCAAGTATGTATAACACTTTGTATCGAAAGAGGCCGAATGGTGTGAGGCTAAAATGTATCATCCGGGAAGATGGACTAGTGTTGTTGGCAGAGATACATGGAGGTGTGTGTGGCTCACGTATAGGATCAAGAGCACTCGTCAAGAAAGCTTTTCAGCAAGGATTCTACTGGCCCACCGCCCTCCGAGATGCAGTTGAGCTCGTCAGTAAGTGTGAGGCATGTCAGTTCCATTCCAAGAAAATTCATCAACCTGCTTGGGCCCTTCAAACAATCCCTTTAGCCTGGCCTTTCGCGGTCTGGGGGCTCGACATCTTGCGCCCCTTTCCCCGTGCTATCGGGGGCTTTGAATTCTTGTACGTGGCAATTGGCAAGTTTACAAATTGGCCCGAAGTAGAGACGGTGAAGTAGGTGACTGCGCAACCAGCTATCAAGTTATTCGAAGGATTGTTGTGTCGTTTTGGAGTGCCCAACATGGTGATCACCGACAATGGCACTCAATTCACGAGCCGCGCCTTCATGCAGTATATCCAGAGCCTTGGAAGCAAGGTCTCATTCGCCTCTGTCGCCCACACAGGAGCAACAGACAGGATGAAGGGATGAACACTAAAGTGTTGCATGGGCTCAAGACAAGAAATTCTAATAAATTTCGAAAATGCAGCAGACCCTGGCTTGATGAGTTGTCGGTGGTTCTTTGGTCAATCAGAACGACACCAAATCGAGCTACTGGCCAGACTCCCTTCTCACTAGTATATGGTGCAGAAGCAATGCTCCCCACGAAACTCACATACGGGTCACCTCGAGTACTTGCTCACAGAGCCACGCTCCTCGAGGAGGATCGTATCCGAGCAGCTGTGCATGCTGCACGCTACCAAGAAGCTCTGTGTCGCTATCACAGCCGAAGGGTTCATGCCCGGAGCCTTGAGGAAGGCGACCTTGTCCTTAGGCATGTTCAGTCTGCCAATGGTTCAAAAAAGTTGATGTTGAAATGGGAAGGCCCTTATCGAGTACTATGTGTCAACAGACCTGGCGTAGTCCGTATGTAGACTGAGGATCGCATCCCAATGCAAAACTCATGGAATATTGAGCATCTTTGCAAGTTCTACCCGTAAGCAGCGGTTGCCTGGCCCTGTCCCGGCAACCTGTTTTGAACAAGCATAGTCTCCGAGACTTTTAACCCTTTGTACAAAGCCAAGCACAGGCCATGTGCATATTTGAATAAAACAAAGTGTTTTCACAAAACTTGCATGCATGATTTCTTGTTTGCTCGAGTATGAATTGTTGTGATTACACTAGTTTTAATATAAGATGACGAACATGTCGTGAAAGGCCTTATGATATTGTTTTTCTTCTATCTTTTGATGAATACATAAGAGTTCCTCATGAGCAATTTTCCTCGGAGGAGGGTAAAAGCAAGCTCGAGCGTTTTGATCCCCAACAATTTTTTCTTGTCTGAAATGATAAGAAGAACGACAAAGGGAGGTAAGTTTACTTTGTTACGTCCCATCATTCCATGTTATACTTATGTATGAGAAACTTGCACGTGAGGAAAATTTTCCATGTCCATCACTCGCGCTCCTGTCCTTGACTCGAATCCACTCGATAAGGTTGGTTGTAGCTGTGTTTGGAGAGATGGGTGAGGGATCAGCCTTTATTCGCGCTCCTCACCCGTTTTTGAGCTCATTATATGAGGTTTGATAGCAGATGCATTAAAGGACAGAAAGAGGCTTTGCCGGAAACATTACTCACAAAAGAACATTGAAGACTCATCCTTCAATATGTCCAAGTGCATGTACATGTATCCGGCAAGCCCTTTTTTCAAACATTGCATGGACAAACAAGTACAAATCATACTAGTATTTACATGGATGAAGGATTACATAAGTTTAATTCAAATTTGGCAAAGTGCCTACATTTTTTTTTGACTTAAAAAGATAAGTTCTCTATAATGCCTTTCTCGTCCCTCTCCTTGTAGGGATTGCATTGAGAAGGAAAGGGGGCAAAAGGAGCGCATGGGCAGAAGCCCAGCCTGACCCTGTCAGGACCAGCGGGACGTAGCCTAACAAGATCGGAAGGGCGACTCCCGTGCAAGCAATAAGAGGCCAAAGACAGAGAGCGGCTAGGCGATGCCCTGGTCACCCCCGCCAGGACTAGAGGGATGCGGCTTGGTAGGGACACGGACAGGGAAGACGAAGCCGGAGTCCACGAGCCTGCCGGGGTCCTACTGGAGGTCGCGGTGACATCCAGGCAAAGCATCCCCGGCTAATCGCTCTATTAGGGTCCAGCTGCAGATGATGGTGATGCCGACAGCTAGCAAATGGTGATGGTGCGCCCGACGTTCAGCTGGAGTCTGAGTCATCATCTTCGTGCTTGATGATCGGGAGGTCACCGTCACCGTCTTCACCGTAAGTGTCCTCCTCACCGCTGTCGCTCGAGGAGGAACTTTCCTCATCGCTCGAGCTTTCCACGCAACACCCAAGGCGAGCGCTCAAGCATCCAAAGATCTTGATGGAAAGCATATCAAACATGACCAACTTGAAGCGGAGAACTTGCCCTTCGACAAGGCTATGGGCACATGCAGAAGTCTTCCAGCCATGTCGAATAAGCGTGAGGCATGGGGAACTCGACATGGCTTATTCGACATGGCTGGAAGACTTCTGCCCGTGCCCATAGCCTTGTGGAACTCGAATAAGCGTGAGGCATGGGGAACTCGACGTTCACACACATGCTGCTATTGCAGCAGCCACTCATGCGCAGCCTCAACCCGAGCGGGTGGTTGACCTCCATAACCCTAGTGAAGGGAAGAGAGAGGCACAGGCGGCTGCGCGGAGGTTCGCACAGCCTAACGCTAAACTCCAACGCCGTGTCTTCCATGTGACCCTCTATCAGAGTTGGAGCAGTTGGGGGAGGCATAGCGAGTGCGCCGCTCCGTCCACCTCAACCATGAGCGATGCGTCGGCCCCGTCCGCGTCCTGCAACTCGAACTTGGGCACTGGTTCCAGCCTTTTTAGTTGTAGCAAAGTCCAGGACAGAGTGTCGAGAAGAAGCTATTGTTACCACGGTCGAGGTACATGGGCGGCCCCTTCCTCTCCCCATGGTGGGAATAGAAATGAAGAAGGAGAAGGAATAGATGGTGGATGATCTTCACGACCCTCACTTACCTCCTTTTTGTAGTGTGAGTGTAGGGGTAGGGCTGGCTATCCACTACTCTGGGGCACCCGCCCCGCTCCCCCAATCCATCCCTCAGCATCCCTGATGGCGTCCTGATTCATCGGCCGCCCCATGACGCAAATCCGGGGCATTGCATTTTCTACCAAGGCACATGTTCCCGCGTCCTGCCCATCCACCACCAACCCCTCACAATTCATGCGGCACGTGTGGCGGAAACTGTAGGTGTAGTGGGTGAGATAAAGATAAAATGACAGTTACCCCAACTCATGCGCGGGCACCCTAATGGATTCTCGTGGACGTGAGTGCTCCTATATTTTCTAACATAAACGAAGCACGCCGTTTTGGTGTTGAGGACGCCATGAAGGACTTGGGGGCTGGACCAAGCACAGGTTAATGAAGAAGCAAAGAAGTCTCAAGGAAACAAGCATCGGTCCTAGCAAGGTCTGTATGTATGCCTATGCATTGATTGGGCCTACCCTAACGATGCCCGGCAACACGTGTGGACTAGGCCCGGGGGTCCTGTCGATATGGCAAACATGTGTGTCTGCCGCTCTGACTTATGCACAGGCGTGCCACGGATCATACATCAAGTATCAATGCTTGATACGAGTTAAAGTAGAGAAACTGCTCTTCGTGAGATCAAGGAGCGCAACAAGAAGATCAAAGTGACTCAGGAATACCCCGGGAAGGTCTCCCTTGCCAGGCAAGCGTGTCCGACAAGGTCGAGACCACGCTTGGGGAACAAGGCCAACCCGCCCCGGCAGGGTCTCCGGGGTCGCCAAGGTCAAAACAAGACCCCCGAGGTAGAGCCTGACAAGTTCCATGCCAACAGGCCTTCGCCAGGACGCCACCGCTCCACCTCATCACACACTAGTCACCAATGAGTGTGGTGTCAAGCTCTCAAATGGCTAGGTGGATCCTGTCGAGCACGTAACAACCTGCAGGAGAAGACATTACCTTTAGTGACACCCATCCTAGAGGTGTGTCATGCAAATAAGAGGTGGTTAGGCAAGTGGTGGAGAAGCCTTGCCGGGACTGCCTCTCCATGCGACACCTCACAATGCATTTAATGCACTTTATCCTAACTGTCAGAGTTAGGTATGATAGCACTATTAGCTATCTAATCATGCTATAATGACTATTTTGCCATAGTGGTTGCCCCTTTAGCTATAAAAGGAGGTCCGAGGCAACCTAGCAAAGGGTTCAAACTTTTGATCCCTCAACACTTGTACACACGTAGCTGCTCTCCCCAAGGCCCACTTGTCGAGCTCGGTCGCTCCATGTCTTCCTGTTCCTCTAGATCAATCCACCAATGCAGGAGTAGGATTTTACGCTGCAAAGTAGCCCGAACCTGGGTAAAAGAGAGTTGTCCCTCGCCGCGATGCCCTATTGTTTCTGCTCTTTGTGCAATGTGATCATCTCCTCGCCGAACCAAAAAGAGGCAACCCTGCCCCATAGGTGATCGTGCTTCCACCACGACATCTTCCAGTGCTAGCTTATGTAAATTTGTTCAGTAAAACCAATCTACTGTACCTCGTAATAAAAAAACTACTCTATTGTTGCACTAGCCACTAGATTAGTGTAGATTTGTAATGTTCGAATGGTGTCGCTTTAGTGTATGGACATATATAAGGTGTGGCGAGCTTTCCCAGATATGTGCCCAAGAAAAATACACTACTACAGGATGCTGCTAACGCGACACTATGATCAGAGACCATTTGACGAAACTGTGTGCGATGCATTAATCGCAAACGGGGATGTAAAAAACCATAAAAAAAGATGCAAAACGTTTGCGTTGGCGGAGACATCAAACACGGTTTAGATTTTAGTTACATGTGTGATGCGGGGCGTACGGTTGATCCATATGAACTGCTTGTGATTAGACAACACAACAGAAACGGGCAGCCATATCAATGTGTGTGCGATATACGGCATACAGTTTGCTCCGATGAACTATTTCTATTAGGGAATGCAACACAAACGGTCAGCCAGGTCAAGGTCTGTGTGATATACGGCATATGGTTCAGTCAGACAAACTATTTTCGATTAGGGAACACAACAGAAACGGTTCAACTTAACAAGATGTGTGTGATATGCGGCGGACAGTTCACATAGATGAACTGCTTGCGATGAGCCAAAGAAACACAAGCATCGTGTAAACAAGATGTGTGTGATACGTGGCAAACAACCCACTCGGATGAACTGTTTGCGATGAGAAAATATAACACAGACGATAACTAGAGTTAATTCATGTGTGATTCTGTGTGTACCAAAAACTTTGAAAATGCATACTAGTTGGTTGCAATGGCTAGGAGTATCGCACACGATGCGTGTGCAAGTACTCGTGTGCGATGATTAGTAAGTTACAAATATGTTTCCTTATGTTAACACGTGTCCGGTAACACGTGACGCCGCATATGGTTGTCGAGTTGTGTGCTCAAGTCTTCCCGTGCTCTAGTGAAGGCTTCCCGCTCTCCAGCGAAGGCTTCCTGCGCTACACAGGGGTGAATTGTAAAATCCCCAATCCCCTAGCTAGCTGCTAGCTATAAATAACCACAACAATGGCCGCTGTCAGCGACTCGCTACTGATCCACTTGCTAGCTAGTTACCCACACATACCGGCATACCCCCAATGACCGACGACAGGATGGAGTTGCGCGACGGGAATGGGCGCCGGAGATCATAGAGATAGAATCATCTGGCTCTGGAGGTATAATTAATTAACATAATCCAAGATCAAACCACTAAAGCTTCCCCAACGTGATCGTGCGCCGGCCCCAACCGTTAGCAGAGCGCGCGCGGAGGGATGACGCGACCCGAGTGAGACTTGGCGCCTAAACGGCAAGAAGAGCGTGCGGAGGGACGCGATCGAGGGCGCCTAAACGGCGAGTAGAGCGCGCGTAGGCACGCGAGTAGAGCGTGCCGCGGTCGCCTAAATGGCGAGCAAGCATGTGCATAATTATAGCATATAACAGATGGACATAGCCGGGAATAGCCGTCCAACAATATTATTTTTGATGACATGCATTAATATATTCTTAGTTAAATCTAAGGTCAAAGTTTGGTACTTCAAAATACGAAAGGGCCCAATAAAGAATAAACCACCACAGAGGTACTACCTATACGAACACAGACGCCCACTATGAAAGAAAATGTGGGTCAAACCCTAGTTGAAAAGGGCAATAATGTCTAATTCGATCTTACAGAAGGTACAAAAGCACGAGGATTAATTATTCATTAGGTTTACACATATCCTGGATTGAACAGGGCAATAACATCTAACCCAACGTAAGTTTTTGGCAGTCAAAATCAAATGGATCTGTCTGATCCGTAAAATAAGATCCCAGTACAAAAGATCAGCTGGTCCATGATGATGACAAGTTGTTGTAAATAAAATCCGAGCACGGTCAGAAGCCCTTAGGTCCACCTGAAACTTCTTTTTATGTTGTTCCACATACAGTTCCGTGAGAAATTTCTTGTTTAAAAACTTAATCCTCACGGACAATAGCGCCGTCGCATTCAACATGAAGAATGTGACAAAGCTAGTGTTTGCACTGTTGGATGCATATCCTTCCAGCGTTGTTGTCTTCAAACGAATGTCATGAGATATGAGAAAATCCCGGTGCTTCTTGAACGATCGATTGGTTATACCTGTTTCTCCATGTGTTAGTGCCTAAGTAGAGATGAAGATTGAAAACAGTTAATGTATAAAAAATATTATGTTGAAAGAGTGATAGCTGAACGATTAATTATAGTGCATTATATATGGGATTTCAATGTGCGTGAAATCGCACCTTTATATACAAATTCTCCAGACATGGAAAGCATTGCAGCAAGGCAATAATGATGTTGAGATCAAAACACCACATACTGATATATATGGTCTTGGCAGAATCCACCACCACTGATAGGATGGACAAGCCCTTCATTGAGCATAGAACATAATATTAGCACTGAAAGTGTACTCCAATATGATACTTAACTTATGCGCACAAACAAACAAAATGCAAATTACAAAAGTGTACATGAATAATATATAGTGCCTCAATAGGTGTGGAGGCAAACCCCATCTCAAACCATTTAAATGGATCACGAATTGTGCCCAAGGTCTCTAGTTTAGGCACAAAGACCACAATTATTTGTGAAGGTTTATAACAACAACCAAGGAGGAACCTTTGAAGTGAAGGGGCATCTTCGATGACGAGCTCCTATCCTTCAAGATGAATTCCAATGCTTAAAAGGTGAGTGATGTCTACTACACAACCTTCTTATTGTAGACATTGTTGGGCCTCCAAGTGCAGAGGTTTGTAGGACAGTAGCAAATTTCCCTCAAGTGGATGACCTAAGGTTTATCAATCCATGGGAGGCGTAGGATGAAGATTGTCTCTCTCAAACAACCCTGCAACCAAATAACAAAGAGTCTCTTGTGTCCCCAACACACCCAATAAAATGGTAAATTGTATAGGTGCACTAGTTCAGTGAAGAGATGGTGATACAAGTGCAATATGGATGGTAGATATAAGTTTTTGTAATATGAAAATATAAAAACAGAAAGGTAACTAATGATAAAAGTGAGCGTAAAAGGTATTGCAATGATAGGAAACAAGGCCTAGGGTTCATACTTTCACTAGTGCAAGTTCTCTCAACAATAATAAAATAATTGCATTATATAACTATCCCTCAACATGCAACAAAGAGTCACTCCAAAGTCACCTATAGCGGAGAACAAACGAAGAGATTATGGTAGGGTACGAAACCACCTCAAAATTATCCTTTCTGATTGATCTATTCAAGAGTCCGTAGTAAAGTAACATGAAGATATTCTTTTCATTCGATCTATCCTAGAGTTCGTACTAGAATAATACCTTAAGGCACAAATCAACCAAAACCCTAATGTCACCTAGATACTCCAATGTCACCTCAAGTATCTATGGGTATGATTATATGATATGGATCAGACGATCTCAGCTTCATCTATTCAACCAACACAAAGTACTTCAAAGAGTGCCCCAAAGTTTCTACCGGAGAGTCAAGACGAAAAGGTGTGCCAACCCCTATGCATAAGTTCACGAGGTCACTGAACCCGCAAGTTGATCACCAAAACATACATCAATTGAATCAATAGAATACCCCATTGTCACCATGGGTATCCCACGCAAGACTTACATCAAGTGTTCTCAAATCCTTAAAGTCTCAATCTGATAAGATAACTTCAAAGGGAAAACTCAATCCATTACAAGAGAGTAGAGGGGGAGAAACATCATAAGATCCAACTATAATAGCAAAGCTCGCGGTACATCAAGATCGTGCCAAATCGAGAACACGAGAGAGAGGGAGAGATCAAACACATAGCTACTGGTACATACCCTCATCCCCAAGGATGAACTACTCCCTCCTCGTTATGCAGAGCGTCGGGACGATGAATATGGCCACCGGTGAGGGATCCCCCCTCCGGCAAGGTGCCTACAGAGGCTTGCGGTGGTGGAACTCCTGATCTTGATTATGTTCTGGAAGTTTCAGTATATATAAGAGGTTTTGGCGTCAGGAACAAGTCAGGGGGTCTCCGAGGCGGCCACGAGGCCTCGTGTGTGCCTCGGGACTCTTCTAGCCCATCTCCGGTGCTCCGTGGGCTTCTTCTGGTCCAAAAACGATCTCCGTGAAATTTCAGGTTAATTGGACTCTGTTTGGTTTTCCTTTTCCGCGATACTCAAAAACAAGGAAAAAACCAAAACTGGCACTGGGCTCTAGATTAATAGGTTAGTCCCAAAAATCATATAAAATAGCATATAAATGCATATAATACATCTAGATGGATAACATAATAGCATGCAACAATTAAAAATTATAGATACGTTGGAGACGTATCAGTGAGGCAACTTTAATTTGAGACAAGGGATATGGATTCCAGTTCCAAAAAACAAGCACCAAATGCTCCAGGGCAGGGCAACTGGAGTGGATGATGTTGTGAAGTGAGGCCTCTGACAGATGAACCAACACAAGCACAAGTTTTTTAAGCAGTGGGAGTCGAAGCATTTGCACCAGATTGTTTGCTAAATGTTACCTGGTCAAGGTGGTGGTGTGTAGAGAGGAGGAGTACCACGAGATGGGCATCGGTGGTGAGGGCACAGGTGCAACTCTTGGTGGTAACCTATCGCTATAGTAATGGTAGAGCTCAAGCTACTGGAGTTTATCGAATTTACTGAATGTCAGCCAGGCGGCCGCCGTGCAGGGTATGTCCAGCAGGTAGCATGCTGGGATGCAGATGCGTTGAACGGAGCACTGGTGGGAGGAGATGATGGCTCCGAGGAGTTCAAAATCATCGTCACAGATAGTTGACGATAGTCGAGATTAAGAGGCGCGGCCCACCATCGAGTGCGCCACCGAGATGCGAGGACTGGTGTGCTGCAGCCATCCTTGGTGGGGAGAAGGGAGATGATCTCCCCAAGGATGGCATCCAGGAGATCGCTGATGCGGTCCGCCAAAGATTCTATTGGTTCCTCAGGTCCAGGGGGCGTGGCCGCTTCTGGCTGCGCTGCCGGGTCCAAGTTCTACATCCGGTGGCGGCGCTGGCCGAAGCCTCATCTGTGTACATACGAATCTAAAAGAAAAAAAATGGCAGAAACATACATGTAGGACATTCAAAATCAATTTTCAAGATCTGGAAGAAAAAAGGCACAAACATATATATAGGACATTCAAAATCAATTCTCAAGAGCTGGCCACGAATTATTAGCATGCAGGCTAATCCTAATCAGGTTATTAGCATAAATCATTTGTAGAGAACAAACAATTAATCACTAACCCTATATGGATACCATTCAAACAGTAAATACACTACATGCATCTAACGGATCTTAATTACTCCGATTTCATGGACTGAGAGCAGCATAACCATACGATTTGTATTCCAAAAAAATAGGGAGGGGGAGTAACCAGGGAAAACACATGATATGTTTGCCGCACAAATGGGTATATAGATGACTAACCGATTTTCTGTCGGAGTCGTAGTCGTTGCCGGATCTGCTGTTGACCTCCGGCTCCTGCTAGGGGGGGCACGACGGCTCCAACGAATTCAAGGTCGTGCTTCTGCCTGCGCAAGACCTCGTCGGCGGCAATGGCAACTCTGTGCCCAGCATCACACGTCGCGCGGGTGATTCACTAGCCCCGGCGTCGCCACTCTCTCCGATGGTGCACTTCGGCGACATCCTCATGCACTCCAGAGTCTAGACGTTGGTGACCACTGTGGACCGACGGTGCGGCCGCCTATGATGGCCGGCGGCTCGGGCTCGTCATTAAGACGGACCAGTGAGAGCGAGGCAGGTGCTGGTCAAAGGCTGTCCCGCCTCCCGGTGAGCCTGCGCGACGGACTTCTGGCATTCATATACCATCATTTCGCACAGCTACTCGCATGCCTCCCTGTGACACTGCGCAGCCAATAATCTGAATAAATAAAAACAGCAAGGTAGCAAATAATAAACGGGCACAAAAACGATATTGCAATGCTTGAAAATGAGGCCTAGGGTCCGTACTTTCGCTCGTGCAATCTCTCAACAGTGCTAATATAATTGGATCATATAACCATTCCTCAAAGTGCAATGAAGAATCACTCCAAAGTTCCTATCTAGCGGAGAACATAAGAATAAATTGTTTGTAGGGTACGAAACCACCTCAAAGCTATAATTTCCATTTGATCTATTCAAGAGTTCGTACTAAAATAACATAAAGCTATTCTTTCCGTTCGATCTATCCTAGAGTTCATACAAAAATAACACCAAAGCAAGTTCATATTCATAATACTCAATCCAACATAAGGAACTTCAAAGAGTGCCCCAAGATTTCTACCGGACAAACAAAGATAAGAACGTGCATCAACCCCTATCACTACTGGAATCAGGATCTTTGCCGTTAGCCAGCTGACGGCAAAGAATGTCTTTGTCATCAGCTTAAAGAAAACAGACGGCAAAGAACGAGCTGACAACGAAGGTCATGTTTGTCGTCTGCCAGCTCTTTGCCGTCCGCTAGCAGACGACATAGAAGCTTTGCCGTCAGCTAGCATATGGAAAAGAATGTGGGTGGCCCACTAGCGAGAACCACCTAACGGACACTTTCTTTGTTGTCCGCTAGCTGACAGCAAAGCTTTGTTGCCGTCCGCTAGCAGACGGCAAAGAAAGTGACCAAACTAACGTCCGTTATCTAGGCTCTTTGTCGTCTGCTAGAAAATGGCAAAGAACCGTGCCCTAACTAAAATGCCAACGATGCCCGCCTGCGCCCCATCTCTCTGTCCACTCTCTCTCTCCGCCCGCGCCCGAGCCGCCGTCGCCCTGCGCCACCCCGCCCTCGTGCCGCCGCCGCCCCGTGCCACCCCGCCCCCATGCTGCCACCGCCCCGTGCCACCCCTGTCGCCGCGTCGGCCCCGCCGCCCCGGCAACCCCCTCCTGTGCCCCGTTCCATCCCCATCACCGCACCGCGCCACCCCTCCCCGCCCCCGTGCCCGAACCGCCGCCATCCCACGCCACCCCCATCGCCGTGGCGCCCCCTCCTCCACCATCGTGGCCCTAGAACCCCTCTCCTCCACCACCGCGGCTGCCCTGCCGCTATGGCGCCCCCTACTCCACCCGACGGCCCCGGTGCCCCTCTCCTCCACTATCGTGGCTGCCCCGCTGCTCCGGCGCCCCCTCCTCCACCCGGCTGCCCCAGCGCCCCTCACCTCCAACCCCGCAGCCGCTCCGGCGCCCCCGGCTCCGGTGAGACCTCTTGTATTTTTTTGTTTCTGTTTTCTAAGTTTAGTTTAGGTTTACTTTAGGTTTGGTTTAGTTTAGGTTCACTTTAGTTTACTTTAGGTTTAGTTGAAGTGATTGGTAGGCCTAGTGATTGTGCCAGTACCACTCCGTAAGTAAATTTTCGTGTCCGCCCGGATCCAGTCAGCATGATTGTGGCAACAGCCAATAGGCAGGTTCAGGCAGGGCCACCATGGAAGCAGTGCCAAAAGAGCCATCACTTTGCACTTGTAACCAGCAAATGATAGCCCCCAGCATTTAAAAAACTTTGCTATTAACAAAGTGACATGATGCATTTTTCTTTGAAAATGAACTGTTCTTGTGTCTTCCTCCTTACAGTGTTGGTAAACGAAAAGAGATTGTTTGGCGCTGCTTAAAGAACATCGCATCATTTTTGGAAGTACATTATGTTATTACTTGATTAGGTTAATGAAGTGCTACTAATACTAACATATGATGCATAGATCACTAGGGCCTTTGTTTCTGGTCCAACAATGTGCTTTGACCTACATTATGTAGTACTGATGTTGTCTGTCCTCCAGGACAACGATCTTCTTCCTCCGAGGAGGTCAAACAAGGTTAACAGTGTCAATTTACGGAATCTATCATGTGGGCATTTATGGCCCGGCAACTAGTTTTACCTCTTAAAAATGTCATCTGCTGGGCATCAGTTGTTTCTCAAACCATGATAGGTGCATGCTGCAGTGTTATTGGTCCTAGAGCCACCTAAATCCACATACCAAGGACAAATCTTGTGCTCAGCTCTAGTATGTCAACCTAGAGCCACCTAAAATATGTTCCAACTATGATTGTTGCCACAAGTATTCCAATGTGATCACACCACAAGGAACTTTAGGTTTAGTTTTGGTTAAGAAGAAAGATGAAATAAATTAGAAGAAGAAGATACAAAGGAGGAAGAAGAAGTGTATTTTTTTCCCTATTTTCAGATTAGTATGCTATGTTTTTCAACATTTTCAGTTTTATTTCATGTCTAAAGAAATCCCTAGTTTTGAAGGGTGCCCATTGCCATTGCCAACTAACCTACCAAATTAATTAAGTGTTGTTGATGTTGTTGAGCAAAAGTGCATTGCTTTTTTTTCTTAGTTTTCTTTCATGTCTAAAAACTTGGCTCTGTTCCAACTTTGTCCATTTATCAAATTAATATGATACAGTTGATAGATATGGTTCTTGCTAGCTGTGTTTATAGATACGGTTCTAGATACAAATTGGTCTCTTTTGCTGCTTATCAGAGATGGGGGGAGGCCACCACCGCAGGCTGCGCTGTGCCACACCAGAGTACGACTTGGAAGGTTTCAAGTTCTTCACAATCATACTCAAGAATTCCTCCATAACACTATTGTTTGCTACATCACTTCTTGACCCACGCTGCAGAGGCTGCCTAACACTTTTATGACGATGTTGGATGGCCATCGGCCAAAGAATGTGAAGCTGCGACAGGACGGCAGCGGGCTTCGCAGGCTGTGGGACGTGGAGGTGGCGTTCAGGTACGATCACATGTACATGTGTCGTGGCTGGGAGCAGCTCGTCCGTGCCTACGACCTGCGGCACGGGTACGTCCTTGTCCTCAGGTACGACGGCAATACCACGCTCACCGTGAAGGTGTTCGACACGACTATGTTCCGCATGCGCTACCAGGACGACAATGATGCTAGTACGCTCTGCCTCTTCTCCCTCTCCATTTGGCTTTGTCTCACACTAATTGTTAAAAAAACTTTGTGGCATTTGGTCAGGCAATGGGAGCAGCAGCAACGACTCTGGCTATAGCAAAAGCAGCAATGAGTCTGGCTACAGCGAAAGCAGCAGCGAGGATGATCCGGAATAGAGTGGGGAAGAAGAGGAGCAGAGTGGGGATGAGGAGGTGCATCCTATTCTGTCTAACGATGACCTCGCGATGGTGGTGGATGACAATGGGCAAGCGATGGTGGTGGCTGACGATGGGCAAGCGATGGTGGTGGCTGTGGCACCCCGGCTCAGAGAAACCGGAACGTCCCGAATTCCAGCACAGAGATCGAGGAGAAGTCTTCTAGAATACGGCACTGCTTAACATAGAACAAACCAACACTTCATTACAAGTTATATGGGTACAAGGGATTACATCGGCACGGCGACACTACGCCTGCCACGGTTGCTCCATGCAAGCAGCAGAACAACACAAAGTAGCGGAATAACTACTGGCAGTGGAACAGTGACGACGGTGGTGAACTCCACTCCGCAGGGACTCTGGCTGGAACGCTTATCCTAGCTCGCAAACAAGGACTCCACAGCAAACAAGCAATCAAATCCAGCATGACCTATAAACTGGCATGACACGCCAGGTCATTACATTGAATGTACTTGCAAGCTCCCAACAAGCAAGGCAATCAAGACAAACAATAGTATGGCAATTACAGATTATTAAGCAATGATGAACACGATACTATCAGAACAACATGGAATATACAACATGATACAACTAGAGCAATACGAGCATGGCATGAACATATGAACATGACAATACTAGCATGCAACATGATGACAATATCATGCACCAACTTACTCTGCTTGGGTTACCTCGTAACCATCATGGACATCACACGGTCATCTCACGATTAAATCAAGCTTCGTATTAACAACACCATAGTAATCATTACATGACCACAAGGAGCTTGATCGTTACCCTTGACTCTCGTATAACACCACAAATATCCAACAACTCGGTATCCTTGATACCACCATGATCCTATCGTGATCACAACCAATCCCTTTCTCATCATCAAACGAGGGTTGTTATTAAGCACATTATTATTATTGTTACTGTTGACCCATAGTGTGACCAACTATGAACCGGGCTCTTATCCGCGGGCGTGGCTATCGATAGATTGAATACACACTCTGCAAAGGTAGCGCACTGTACCCACACTACGGAACCCATGGCCTCGCACTCCAATTCGGGTGGACCAACGACGTTCCTACAAAACCTTCCTACTGCCATGACACTCTCCCGGCCACTCCGACCAACAGCCCTTTTGGGTTCAGTCCTGGGTGTCCCCGTGCCTACCAAAGGCATCAATGGCCACTATCGTGGCAAAACATAACCAGTCCCAAACAGGAACAAAAGAGCGCAAAACAACTCGGGCACACAAGGCTTATGCCGTCCTACCCGGCCAAGGTAGCGCCCGCACATAACCTTCCCTCATGGGAGGCACCGGCGAGAGGCATGACAATAGACCCAGTTAGGACCTCCCCACAAAGGCAAGCGTGGTTGCACTGGTCAGCTCGATATGGTGGCACCATGACTCAGCCAACAATTGTTCAAGTTCAATTTAATCCGGTTAAACTTGAATGCAATATGCTGAGCCTTGATAAAATAACATGATGCAATTTATCAAGCATGATATCAACATGAGCATAGATGTACAACATAATCATCAAGCATATGAACAACAATAAATCATATCCAACTGGGCATGCCATACTGATGAGTATGAATAACACAAGCATAACACTACATATAAGCATAGCACAACCACTAGCATCAGAAATAAATACTATACTAGAATATAATGATAACACTACCAAGTAATCATGTAACCAGTAGATGCAAAGGAACAAGCATATTCACTATACTCGGTAGCAAACGATAGTCATGCACCGAAGAACATGACCAACACCAACATGTACTACTACCAAACATGCCATACGATTATAATACTAGCAAGAATACATGTTAACTAGGTGCATAAAAACATAGCATGAAGCTGAACATAAACCATAAGCAGTACGAAAACAACGATAACAGCTGCAGACAAACAAGCACATATTTTAAATGTTCAAGTGGAAAACCATGGCTACTACACGTATATCAGGCAAGTGGTTGTCGTTCTTGCCTGGGAATGAAGAATGCACCGGGGTGGAGTGCGGAACGATCACGAAAAGATTCGCCCGAAACAGTTCTCTCTCGGAGGCGGCTGTTTACAACCACGGGCAAAATGGTCATTTCCTTTCTGTCAAACCATTGTAAAAATGACACCAAAAGTTTGGGCTCAAAGAGACGAAGATGTGGGCGTTGGATTCACCTCAATCAGAGTCTCGAGCAAAAAGATACGAGGGCTTGAAGACCAGGGACTATTCTGTAAATGTTATATTCATGGACAGGCCCCTGACCGGTTAGACAAAAAGCGACTTCCGCGGGAACACGCCTTATGCATAGAGGAAACGTGTTTTCAGCCGAAGCAAGACCAAAGTATGCTTTCAGAAGAGGAAAACGCATTTCGGGCTGCACAGAGAGAAACTACGCCTTCCGAGAAATGGAAGCGTATTATGGTGGATTACATCTCCACTTACTGACGTGGCGGGGGCGGGGTCAACGCGCTACGGCTTCTAGGTGGGGTCGTACGGGCATTGGGGCCTGCCAGGCCGAGTCGCCTTCAAGCTCGCACGCTAACCCGCGGGCAGGGATCGGCGCCGTCCTCCGGCGATTCTTGGCGGCTCCGGCCACCATTCTTGCTGGCCGACCTACCCACGTGCTTAGCGCAACGAGCCGCACCCGTCATGGGGTAGCACAGACCTCAGGGAGGGCATGCTCTAGCGCAGCTTTGACTAGCTTCGGTCGATGATGGAGTCGGGGCTACGGTGGAGGACAAGGAGAGGCAGGGTTCGGGAGGGGTGCGCCGGAGTTGAGGGGAGCTACTGGAGGTGGAGAGGAGGGAGGGGCGCCGGTTGCTGCGAATCTAGCCAGGCTCCGATGAGAGGCACTGCAGCCACGGGGGTGGAGGAGAGCTCCAGAAGCTCAAGCAAGTGGTTGGGGAGGCGTACAGGAGATCAGTGAGGAGGCTGGTGAGGTCGAATGGCTTAGGGGAGGCCTTAAATAGTCGTGGGGTTGAGGCCGTGGTCGTGGACGCGTGGCCGCGACTCGGGCACGTCCGCGTACGCGTGTGCACGCCAGCGAGCTCGGCGGGCGGTGATGAGGAGCAACAGAGGGCTCACAGGGTAGAGAGGGCCAACGGGCACGGGGAGGAAGCGGCCAGAGTGCCATTAATGCCCTGTCGGCAGTGTGCGCCCGTGGGCGCGCGGCAATGAGCGCCGACAAGGAAGCGGACGGAGGAGGAGTGAGGTTAGGGCGACACGGTCGATCACGAGGAGGCTAGTGGGCATGACTTTGAGTCGAGACAAGGAGAGAACGACGAGCACATCGCCGCGGTTTCCAGAACACGTCGGTTTGGCATGTCTGCCCCGTGGTCACCGCGTGAGCTGGCATGCCCGACGTGTTTTGGCCAGTCCGACAATGTCCAGTAGATAGGTCATCCAAGAAAGAGTGCCAAAATGCATATAGACAAGCACAGGGGCTTAATTGGTGAACAGGGCTTGCAGTGTTTCAATCGCACAGCAAGGTGTTTGTAGTTTGCTGTGACTCACACGTTTGTCTATCGCGGTTGAGCTTTGACTGGGGTTGATCACTCACTAACGTGATTAAGATGCCAAGGTTTCGGCTCAAGAAGAGGAGTTTAGATGGAACTTGTTGTACAAATGCACAAACTAATCCAGAATGCAAATATTGAAGTTGCACTCACATAGAGTGTCCACTTGAGTTGAAATCTGGCAAGGCTAGATGATTTGGGCATATGAGAGCGCCACAAATTTTTTATACCATTTGGTCAAGCCATGGTACTTCATAATGGTCCTCTCTGAACATAAACTTAGGAAAAATCCCGAGGAAAACTAGCTAGATGAAATGAGCCCAAATTTTGTGGAGCTAGGTTATATGGATAGAAGAAGGTTCAGGAAAATTTTCAGCCATAATGGAGCAAGATAAAATATGCTTGCTTCACTAACTAATTTTTTTTACAGAAAACAAGAATTGATGCTGAGCTCACATGGATGCATTGCATGAGCTCAAATGTTGAGGAGTGCCATGATTTGATGATATGGAGGTCATACAAAAAATTTCAACTCATTTTGATATTCCTAACTTGTACCTCCTTCACAAATTTTCTTTCTAGGTAGAAACTTTGGAAATTAGCTGAAAAATAATTACTAGGCATATAAGCATGAAAATCTGCATGAGACATTTGTATGGACATGAAAATGTGTCCAAAAAGTTTGGAGACAATTGGGCAAAGATAAATATCACTTTCTTCACAAAGTGCCATTTAGCGCAGAATAGGAAAATAATTATTTGAGGATTATTTTTGAACATGGCAATGAAATATTTTGCCATATTTGAGCAATATAGAACCCAAACAATATATGAGAATTATTTGGGAATTTTAGGAGTGATGGAAATATAGGTTGCTTCACAACCTATAGCAAATTGAGTTATTCTTTAATAGAAAAGGAATATTCCCAATAAAAAGAATATTGGGGTTGGGCTAGGATGAAAATGGCAAGATCTTGGGATGGATATGAGGATGAGAAGCCAAATTGGAAAGAAAGAAGAGGGCATCTTCTTCAGTTTCCAGACCACAAAGCCATGGAAAAAAGAAAACTCGAGCAAAAACCTCGGAAAATCAAAAGGAAAAGAAAGGGACAAAAAATTAGGCTGTGACAACTCTTCCCCCCTAAAATAAATCTCGTCCTTGAGATTTGGTTGCTCAGGGAACAAGTATGAATATACTGCCTTAAGGAAACCGTTTCCCACTCCGGTATCCTTTTTTCCTTTATTGATTGTTCCCCACCGAATTTCATATAACGAGACTACCTGACTCTGGGAGGTATGGGTCCGCCTCACAACTAAACTTATATTCATACATGCTGACTTAGCTGAGTGTGATAGGCTATGATTGAGATATGGGTCCGCCTCACAAGTCCAAGAGTGATTTCCGATGGACGTGTCATCTAGCACTGACAACCTTTCATGAAATTGTGAATAGATTTTTTCGGGGAACTCCCAACCTTTTATTCCTTGCATTGGGTTTCTGAACTAACTGTAGGTCCTCCAGGGTCAAAGCAGTAAGGTGGTTCATAACCGTTCTCCTGACTGATTCAGACTTCAAGTTGGAGTTTCTGAATCATCTTGATTGGCTCCACTATCTTGAGTATCAGATTCATACCAAATATTTGATTGTCGCCTGTCATAGCCAGCATAAGGGGTATGACCTTATATGATAATATCCTCATCCTTGACTGGCGGTGGCTCTAGCGGATTTTTTTACTCATGACTGGCTATGATTCACATAAGTGAGGACACATGCCTCAAGACTGTTATTCGTCATCCTGAATATTTATTCTGTCGGCATACCCATGGGGATAGTAGGCTGTGTGGTGCTTTACCATAGTTGCTGGAGTCAAATTGTTTAATTTTCCTTTCACTGGTGCGCGTCGGTCCTAAACAAACGGTTTTTTACCACTTTCCGCGACGACATTTGGAACCGTCGCCAAGTGAGTGTGTGCGATAGGGTGTCCTTCCTAGACGACCCAGAAATCATCGGGGATAGGCCCTCCTGGGACCAAGGCTGGGGCTGTGTGCAATTGGGCGAGGCATCGAAACCTAATCATTTCCGTAGGTATGTACATCCCACACGGTTATCCAAGAAAATCATTTCCGTAGGCATGTACATCCCACACAGTAATCCAAGAAAATCATTTCCGTAGGTATGTAAATCCCACACAGTAATCCGAGAAAATCATTTTCGTTGGTATGTACATCCTGAAGGAAATATGCCCTAGAGGCAATAATAAAGTTATTATTTATTTCCTTATATCATGATAAATGTTTATTATTCATGCTAGAATTGTATTAACCGGAAACTTGGTACATGTGTGAATACATAGACAAACGTAGTGTCACTAGTATGCCACTACTTGACTATCTCGTTGATCAAGCATGGTTATGTTTCCTAGCCATAGACATGAGTTGTCATTTGATTAACGGGATCACATCATTAGGAGAATGATGTGATTGACTTGACCCATTCCGTTAGCTTAGCCCTTGATCATTTAGTATGTTGCTATTGCTTTCTTCATGACTTATACATATCCCTATGACTATGAGATTATGCAACTCCCGTTTACCGGAGGAACACTTAGTGTGCTACCAAACGTCACAACGTAGCTGGGTGATTATAAAGGTGCTCTATAGGTGTCTCCGAAGGTACTTGTTGGGTTGGCGTATTTCCAGATTAGGATTTGTCACTCCGTTTGTTGGAGAGGTATCTCTGGGCCCTCTCGGTAATGCACATCACTATAAGCCTTGCAAGCATTGTGACTAATGAGTTAGTTGCGAGATGATGTATTACGGAATGAGTAAAGAGACTTGCCGGTAACGAGATTGAACTAGGTATTGAGATACCGACGATTGAATCTCGGGCAAGTAACATACCGTTGACAAAGGGAACAACGTATGTCGTTATGCGGTTTGAGCGATAAAGATCTTCGTAGAATATGCGGGAGCCAATATGAGCATCCATGTTCTGCTATTGGTTATTGGCCGGAGACGTGTCTCAGTCATGTCTACATAGTTCTCGAACCCGTAGAGTTCGCATGCTTAAAGTTTCGGTGACGATTGTATTACGAGTTTTTGTGTTTTGATGTACCTGGATGAGATCGAGGAGATGACGAGGAGTCTCAAAATGGTTGAGACATAAAGATCGATATATTGGACGACTATATTCGGATATCGGAAAGGTTCCGAGTGATTCGGGTATTTATCGGAGTACCGGAGAGTTACGAGAATTCGTCGGGGAGTATATGGGCCTTATTGGGCTTTAGGGGAAAGAGAGAGGGGAGGCTGTGCGCCCCCCAAGGCCTAGTCTGAATTGGCTAGGGGGGGGGGGGCTGCGCCCCCTCCTTCCTTCTCTTCTCTTTTCCCTTTCCTTCTCTCCTACTCCTACTACTTGGAAGGGCTCCTAGTTCTACTATGAAAGGGGGAATCCTACTCCCGGTGGGAGTGGGACTCCCCTAGGGAGCGCCATAGAGAGGGCCAGCCCTCCCCCTCCTCCACTCCTTTATATACGGGGAGGGGGCACCCCTTGGAGACACAACAATTGATCTCTTGATCTCTTAGCCGTGTGCGGTGCCCCCCTCCACCATATTCCACCTCGATCATATCATAGCGGTGCTTAGGCGAAGCCCTGCGTCGGTAACATCATCATCACCATCACCACACAATCATGCAGACGGAACTCTCCCGTGAAGCTCTGCTGGATCGGAGTTCGTGAGACGTCATCGAGCTGAACGTGTGCTGAACTCGGAGGTGTCGTACGTTCGGTGCTTGGATCGGTCGGATCGTGAAGACGTATGACTACATCAACCGCGTTGTGCTAACGCTTCCGCTTTCGGTCTACGAGGGTACGTGGACACACTCTCCCCTCTCATTGCCATGCATCACCATGATCCTGTGTGTGCGTAAGATTTTTTTTTTGAAATTACTACATTCCCCAACAGTGGCATCCGAGCCAGGTTTATGCGTAGATGTTATATGCATGAGTAGAACACAAGTGAGTTGTGGGCGATACAAGTCATACTGCTTACCAGCACGTCACGCTTTGGTTCGGCGGTATTGTCGGATGAAGCGGCCCGGACCGACATTGCGCGTACGCTTACGCGAGACTGGTTTTACCGCCGTGCTTTGCACACAGGTGACTAGCGGGTGCCAGTTTCTCCAACTTTAGTTGAACCGAGTGTGTCTACGCCCGATCCTTGAGAAGGTAAAAACAACACTAACTTGACGAACTATCGTTGTGTTTTTGATGCGTAGGTAAGAACGGTTCTTGCTCAGCCCATAGCAGCCACGTAAAACTTGCAACAACAAAGTAGAGGACGTCTAACTTGTTTTTGCAGGGCATGTTGTGATGTGATATGGTCAAGACATGATGCTATATTTTATTGTATGAGATGATCATGTTTTGTAACCGAGTTATCGGCAACTGGCAGGAGCCATATGGTTGTCGCTTTATTGTATGCAATGCAATTACCCTGTAATTGCTTTACTTTATCACTAAGCAGTAGAGATAGTCATAGAAGCAATAGTTGGTGAGATGACAACGATACTACGATGGAGATCAAGGTATCGCGTCGGTGACGACGGTGATCATGACGGTGCTTCGGAGATGGAGATCACAAGCACAAGATGATGATGGCCATATCATATCACTTATATTGATTGCATGTGATGTTTATCTTTTATGCATCTTATTTTGCTTTGATTGACGGTAGCATTATAAGATGATCTCTCACTAAATTTCAAGATAAAAGTGTTCCCCCTGAGTATGCGTCGTTGCCAAAGTTCGTCGTGCCCAGACACCACGTGATGATAGGGTGTGATAAGCTCTATGTCCATCTACAACGGGTGCAAGCTAGTTTTGCACACGCAGAATACTCAGGTTAAACTTGATGAGCCTAGCATATGCAGATATGGCCTCGAAACACTGAGAGCGAAAGGTCGAGCGTGAATCATATAGAAGATATGATCAACATAGTGATGTTCACCATTGAAAAGTACTCCATCTCACGTGATGATCAGACATGGTTTAGTTGATATGGATCACGTGATCAATTAGATGATTAGAGGGATGTCTATCTAAGTGGGAGTTCTTAAATAATATGATTAATTGAACTTTAATTTATCATGAACTTAGTCCTGGTAGTATTAGCATATCTATGTTGTAGATCAATGGTTCACGTTTAGCTCCCCTGTTTTATTTTTGATATGTTCCTAGAGAAAAATTATGCTGAAATATGTTAGTAGAAATGATGCGGACTTGGTCCGTGATCTGAGGTTCATCCTCATTGCTGCACAGAAGAATTATGTCCTTGATGCACCGCTAGGTGACAGACCTATTGCAGGAGCAGATACAGATGTTATGAACGTTTGGCTAGCTAAATATGATGACTACTTGATAGTTTAGTGCACCATGCTTAACGGCATAGAATCGGGACTTCAAAGACATTTTGAACGTCATGGACCATATGATATGTTCCAGGAATTGAAGATAATATCTCAAGCGAATACCCGAGTTGAGAGATATGAAGTCTCCAACAAGTTCTATAGCTGAAAGATGGAGGAGAATAGCTCAAGTAGTGAGCATGTGCTCAGCTTCTCTCGGTACTACAATCGCTTGAATCAAGTGGGAGTTGATCTTCTAGATAAGATAGTGATTGATATAATTCTCTACTCACCATCACCAAGTTAGTTGAACTTCGTGATGAACTATAATATGCAAGGGATAACAGACACAATTCCCAAGCTCTTCGTGATGCTGAAATCGAGGAAGGTAGAAATCAAGAAAAACATCAAGTGTTGATGTTTGACAAGACCACTAGTTTCAAGGAAAGGGCAAAGGGAAGAAGGGGAACTTCAAGAAGAACAACAAGCAAGTTGCTGCTCAAGTGAAGAAGCCCAAGTTTGGTCCTAAGCCTGAGACTAAGTGCTTCTACTGCAAATGGACTGGTCACTGGAAGCGGAACTGCCCCTAGTATTTGGTGGATAATAAGGATGGCAAAGTGAACAAAGGTATATTGGATATACATGTTTTTGATGTGTAGTTTACTAGTGTTTATAGCAACCCCTTGGCATTTGATACTGGTTCAGTTGCTAAGATTAGTAACTCGAAACGGGAGTTGCAGAATAAACAGAAACTAGTAAAGGGCGAGGTGACGATGTGTGTTGGAAGTAGTTCCAAGATTGATATGATCATCATCGCACACTCCCTATACTTTAGGGATTAGTGTTGAACCAAAATAAGTGTTATTTGGTGTTTGCGTTGAGCATGAATATGATTTGATCGTGTTTATTGCAATACAGTTATTCATTTAAGTTAGAATAATTGTTGTTCTGTTTACACGAATAAAACCTTCTATGGTCATACACCCAATGAAAATGGTTTGTTGGATGTCGATCATAGTGATACACATATTCATAATATTGAAGCCAAAAGATGCAAAGTTAATAATGATAGTGCAACTTATTTGTGGCACTAGGGTTTAGGTCATATTGGTGTAAAGCGCATGAAGAAACTCCATGCTGATGGGATTTTGGAATCACTTGATGCTTGCGAACCATGCCTTATGGGCAAGATGACCAAGACTCCGTTCTCCAGAACAATGGTGAGAGCAACTGACTTATTGAAAATAATACATACTGATGTATGCGATCCGATGAGTGTTGAGGCTCGCGGCGGGTATCGTTATTTTCTCACCTTCACAGATGATTTGAGCAGATATGCGTATATCTACTTGATGAAATATAAATATGAAACATTTGAAAAGTTCAAATAATTTCAGAGTGAAGTGGAAAATCATCGTAACAAGAAAATAAAGTTTCTACGATCTGATCATGGAAGAGAATATTTGAGTTACGAGTTTGGTCTTCATTTGAAACAAAACGGAATAGTTTCACAACTCACGCCACCTGGAACACCACAGTGTAATGGTGTGTCCAAACATCGTAATCACACTTTACTAGATATGGCGCAATCTATGATGTCTCTTACTGATTTACCGCTATCATTTTGGGGTTATGCATCAAAGACAGCTGCATTCACGTTAAAAAGGGCACCATACAAATCTGTTGAGATGACACTGTATGAACTGTGGTTTAGCAAGAAACCTAAGCTATCGTTTCTTAAAGTTTGGGGTGGCGATGCTTATGTGAAAAAGCTTCAAACTGATAAGCTCGAACCCAAATCGGAGAAGTGCATCTTCATAGGATACCCAAACGAAATTGTTGGGTACACCTTCTATCACAGATTCGAAGGCAAATTCGTTGCTGAGAATGGATCCTTTCTAGAGAAGGAGTTTCTCTCGAAAGAAGTGATTGGGAGGAAAGTAGAACTTGATGAGGTAACTGTACCTTCTGTCGAATTGAAAAGTAGCTCATCACTGAAATCAGTTCCAGTGATGCCTACATGAATTAGTGAGGAAGTTAATGATGATGATCATGAAACTTCAGATAAAGTTACTACCCAACCTCGTAGGTCAACCAGAGTAAGATCCGCACCAGAGTGGTACGGTAATCATGTTCTGGAGGTCATGTTACTAGACCATGACGAACCTACGAACTATGAGGAAGAGATGATGAGCCCAGATTCCGCGAAATAGTTTGAGGCCATGAAATCTGAGATAGGATCCATGTATGAGAACAAAGTATGGACTTTTGGTTGACTTGTGAAAGCACAAGTGCTCCCTGGGTGGTTTTGGTAATTAATGTCAACATATCTCTTGTTGGACTAACACTTTTACCTAGTATGTTTCAGATAAGTTCAACAATGGAGTGGCATGGACTAGAGGATGTGGAACCCCTTCGAGATGCTAACGACAAAGGATTGGCTCAAGCTTCAAGATCAAGACTCTACATTTTCTATTTTAGTGATCGAAGATCACATTGAGTCTATAGGAAAAGCCAATACTATCAAGAGGGGATGAGGCGTTGCTTAATGGCTTGCTTGCTCAAAGTGCTTGGTAATATGCTCCAAAACCCTCAACTACCTTCCCACATCCACATATGACCTAAACCAAAAGTCAAACTCAGCCCCACCGATTCTATCTATCCGGCGCCGCCGAGTTTCAGATGTCATAGCCACTGCCACAAACCCTAGCAAATCGGTTTCACCGATAGGGATCTCGGTCTCACCAAGATGGGATTGTAATCTCTCTGTGTATGTCCATTACCAAAATTGGTCTCACCGAGTTTGAGCAATCGGTACTACCGAGATTACAATGCAAACCCTCTGGTTAGCTTATTACCAAAATCGATCCGACCGAGTTTGTGTAATCGGTCTCACCAAGTTTTCCTGACCAACTCTCTGGTTAGCTTATTACCAAAATCGGTCCCACCGAGTTTGTGTAATCGGTCACACCGAGATTATTTTATGCCCTAACCCTAACCATATCGGTCCTACCGAGTTGCATCTCAGTCCCACCGAAAATCCTAACGGTCACTAGGTTCGCTGAATCGGTCCGACCGAGTTTAACTATTCGGTCCCACCGAGTTTGGCTAATCGTGTGTAACGATTAGATTTTGTGTGGAGGCTATATATACCCCTCCACCCACTCTTCATCCGAGGAGAGAGCCATCAGAACATACCTACACTTCCAATACACATTTTCTAAGAGAGAACCACCTACACTTGTGTTGAGGTCAAGATATTCCATTCCTACCATATGAATCTTGATCTCTAGCCTTCCCCAAGTTGCTTTCCACTCAAATCTTCTTTCCACCAAATCGAAATCCTGTGAGAGAGAGTTGAGTGTTGGGGAGACTATCATTTGAAGCACAAGAGCAAGGAGGTCATCATCAACACACCATTTGTTACTTCTTAGAGAGTGGTGTCTCCTAGATTGGCTAGGTGTCACTTGGGAGCCTCCAACAAGATTGTGGAGTTGAACCAAGGAGTTTGTAAGGGCAAGGAGATCGCCTACTTCGTGAAGTTCTACCGCTAGTGAGGCAAGTCCTTCGTGGGCGACGGCCATGATGGAATAGAGAAGGTTGCTTCTTCGTGGACCCTTTGTGGGTGGAGCCCTCCGTGGACTCGCGCAACCGTTACCCTCCATGGGTTGAAGTCTCCATCAATGTGGATGTACCATAGCACCACCTATCGGAACCACGACAAAAACATCCGTGTCTCCAATTGTGTTTGAATACTCCAAACCCTTCCCTTTACATTCTTGCAAGTTGCATGCTTTACTTTCCGCTGCTCATATACTCATTGCATGCTTGCTTGATATGTATTGTGTTTGTTAAACTTGTGCTTAAACTCAACTTAAACTTAAGAATATTAAAAACTGCAACTTTTGGCACTTAGTGCCTAATCACCCCCCTCTAGACACCTCTTCTCGATCCTTTCAATTGGTATCAGAGCTTTGGTCTCCATTGCCTTGGTTTAAACACCATTGGAGAAAGATGGATGTGTCTACTTTGGGGAGTCTTAGACATAGAGTGCCTATTCTTGATGGAGAGTGTTTTCATGAGTGGAAAAATGAAATGCTTGAGATTTTCAATGAATATCATTTGAACAAGTACATTACTAGCCCTTGTGCACCTCATGTTGATCCTTTCCACCCTACCCTAGATGAAGATATTGACATGATTCGCAATCCTAGAACTGCTGAGCTCATCATTAGAGGCTTGCCTAGAAACTTGATTAGATGTTTGCCTCCTCTCAAGTGTGCCTAAACCATATGGAGATTTCTTGAGGAACGATTTACAGATTATTCCTTGAAAATTTTAGACGAAATTCTCCATAAGTCTATTGCCTTGAGTAAGATGAACTCTAGTGATCCTAGCTTTGGTGATTGTCTATTTGAGCTTACCAATCTCATGCGTGCTAAAGGAAATGTTGGAATCATTAGCGATATCATATACGAAGCTATTAGAATTCATAAAGGTAACCATTGTGATGATCATTTATCTAATGAATTGCCCTCTCTAGGAATTGATCAATCACAAGATGATGTTGAACAGGGATACTATGATGAAGATGATGATAGTGACTATGATCTTGATGATGCAATGAGGCATTTTGTTCTTATGGGAAATCTTCGCGGCTACATGGCTGGAGGAAAGGAATGGGTCCTTGATAGTGGATGTACTGATCATATGACCGGAGATGAAGATATGTTCCGTGAGCTTGCTGAAAACGACGGCCCTCGAAAATATGTCACTTTTGGTGATAATTCAAAGGGTAAGGTGGTTGGCCTTGGTAAGGTGGCCATCTCACATGATACCTCCATACAAAATGTCATGCTCGTTGAATCCCTTGGATACAATTTACTTTCAGTTTCTAGACTTGCGGATTTCGGTTTCAATGTCTTATTCACTGAAGTAGATTGCCAAGTATTTCGTAGAGACAATCATAAAATGGTCTTTACCGGTATACTTAGAGGAGATCTTTACATTGTTGATTTCACTAAAAAGGCTCAACCTAAAATTTGCTTAATTGCTAAATCTTCTAAAGGCTGGTTGTGGCATAGAAGACTAGGTCATGTTGGTATGCGAAATCTTGATAGGCTTATTAAAGGTGATCATATCCTTGGAATAAAAGATGTCATATTTGACAAGGATAGACTTTGTAGTGCTTGTCAAGCAGGAAAACAAGTTGGAGGAAGTCACCGCGCGAAGAACATCATGACCACAAGAAGACCACTCGAGCTACTTCACATGGATCTCTTTGGTCCAAATGCCTACAAGAGTCTCGATGGTAACTCATTTGGTCTATCATAGTTGATGATTTTTCAAGATTTACATGGGTGTTCTTTCTTGATGACAAATCGCAGGGCCAAAAGATCTTCAAAAACTTCGCTAGGAAGGCCCAAAATCAGTTTGACGTGAAGATCAATGTAGCGACCCGACCTCAGATGGTCAAGTCTCTGTGCTCCGGTGTCATCCTTGGATCAGAAATGCTGACACCACACAGTACTTCGAAGGATTTATAGCAGAGTAGCAATCACACACTTATTACATCGATGTCTCAAAGAGAACTTATTACAATAAATATGGCTTAAGGCCATCTAATATCGATAACAACGAAAGACTTGGAAGATAAGTGAGTCCATCAACTCCAACGGCATCACTGAGTATAGAACCACGACCTAAAAGCACCTTACTCGTCGTCTGAAAAGTCTGCAACATGAAAGTTGCAGCCCGAAAACGGGTCAGCACATGGAATATGCTGGCAATGTAACACATAGAGAGTAATGATTGATAAGCCTATACTACATGCATATATGGCTGGTGGAAAAGCTCTATGTTTATAGTTTTGCATAAAGCCAATTTTTCCCTACTACAAAGGAATAAATTTTTATTTAACTATCATGGTGGTTGAAACATCGAGAATGGTTGACAGCATTCCGATCCCAATTAAGTGAACAATTATAAACCCAACAATATTAATTAAAAGTAACATGATGAGATTCACATGATATTTAGGTACTAGATACTCAAGATGTCCATAACCGGGGACATGGCTAATCATGATCAGATTGTACACTCTGCAGAGGTTTGCGCACTTTTCCCCACAAGACTCGATCGCCTCCGTTGGTTTCTCGCACTACACGGTGTTTGAGAGATGGATGACCGAGACATAGTCTTTCGGAAGCACTCACACCTTACGTTGTGATAGACCGTACCAACCTACATCCCCTACATCTGCTAGTCTACCACTGTAAGAGTTCGCACGACTTAGTCAGCTATGCCAGAGCCCATAATGGCTTGTGGCTGCACACGGAAGTTACTAGTATGAATGATCTTATGATCCCTTTGAGCCTGGGTGGCGGTCTGAAGAAAAACAGGCAAGTCCTGATAGAAACCAGGTGCCTCAATCCACCCAGATGTGTATTTAAGTTGCCACCTTAGATAAAACCATTAATTAGTAATTCTCAAATCTGTCATGGATATCACTCACCCAATCCACGTCTACTAGCATAGCATGGCATAATAAGCAATGGTAGAAGTAACTCCCAAAGGTTTCATAAGTAAAACAGGTGATAGGTACTACCTCATCTACTTACCATCCCACAATTTGATTAGATCCTAATCATGCAATGTTTGAGGATTGATCTAATGCAATAAAACTGGGTAGTAGAAGTGTATGATCAACGTGTTACTTGTCTTGCTGAGGATCCGCGAAACCTAGAGCTTCGAAATAACAGGAGGCGCACTCCGGGTGATCTATCACAGACAAACAACAAGCATACAATAAGTACTCATCTAATGCACAGGTAAAACTCGAATAAAAGATCTAACCAGAAAGTTCAACTTAAGAACTCCGGTTGCAAAAAGAATCGAATCGAACAAAGCAACAGAAAACAAACGGCGAAAGAAACAACTCGGTTCTAGCAATTTGAATCTAGGTCAAATTTTACCATAGCAAAACTTTGTTTAAGTTGATTAGACGGAATGGCGGTTTCGAAATGAAACTCCAGGCGCTTGAATCACTCTTGATGTGGAATCTATCGTTGAGCACCCACGAATGCAGGTAGAAGGTGTTTTTTCTTAACTCTTTCCAGGCCTCAGCTTGATTGGACTTCGTTAGCTCTTGTCGTTCAGCTTCCTCTCTCCTCTCTCATCTTGTCTCTCTGTAGACGGTGTTAAAAAGTAAACAGACTTAAAGCAAAGTAGGTTCGACCCTTGTGTTCTATTATATGAAGTAGAAGAGGAAAGAGCCCGCCCCTGTTCTGTGGCGGATAGGCTGAGATGGAATTAGAGGGAGGAATGAACTTCAACTTTTCACCTTCCCCCGATCCCCCTTTACCCCCTTCCTCCTTCGTTGCACACCTAATGGAAAGCACTGGCTAGATTTCCGATGAAGGAAGCCGTCTACTAACCGGAATACTACAGCAGAGGACAAAACTAGGGACTTCAAAAACGAGGATAGTTTGCCAGGTAGGGATACCGTTGTTCGAATTGAAAAAAGATAGCGAAGTGTAGGCGGAAAAATTGAATATGGAGTGAGGATAAAGAGACCCATCTATCTACAAATTCTATTTGTTCAATAGACCTTTGTCAATGGAAATACAATGGTAAGAAAACAAATTAGATAGAAAAAGAACTAGAACGTAGATCGGATCTGAGATCGCGATCGCGGAATAAATCCGACGAGAAGAAAAAGAATAATGGTTGAACGAATGGACGTTCGTTAACCTAGAAGAATCAGGTGATCACGTTCGTTAGAACGAACGGTCCGGCGAATAGTCTCGAGGCAACTAAATCGGAAAAGAAAACGAATCCGATCTAGGGTTTTGGAAAAGAAAACCGAACGAAAAACCGATCTAGAAAACCGGAACGGTTTAGAAAAGAACCCGAAAAAAACGAAGCGTAAGAGAAGAAAAGAATCAGAATGATTAGAAGAAAATGATCCGATGAAAGAGAAAGAGACGCGGGGCGGCTACCTCGGCGAGGTTCCGGCGAACGGCGGTGTGGGGCGGCGGCGGCGGCGGTGTAGGGCGGCGGCGGCGGCGGTGTGCGGCGGCGGCGCTGGCGGCGGCGGCGCGGGTGAGGGGCGCGGGGTGGGGAGCGGTGGAGGCTTGGGGCTTTGGTTTTAATGATTTAGAGGGGGGATGTGGGGGTATTTATATTGGGGAGGGGGGTTTAATTGGAGGAGGGATCAAGGAATAAGAATAGGAGTAGGAAAGATCTTAGAAACAAAAAACGGAATAAACGGAAGTAGGACAAAAGTCCTACTAGGACTTCCCAAAAGAGGGCGACGGCGCGGCGGCCTCCTGGCGCGCGCGACAGCCTGGCCGGCTGGCTGGGCCTTTGGCCCAGGCACGCGGGATTTTTTTTAAATCGGTTTCGCGCGCGGAAAAACACAGAAAAGAAAATCTACCGGACTCCAAAACTAATAAAGTAAATTTTCCCCGACTCCTAAAAATGAGTCGAACAAAATGAACTTTTCTTCGGGTCTAAAATGCAATTTTTTGAAAACGCGCATTTTTCCCTATCCAAATAAAAGGCAAACAAACTCCGACAAAACCAATGATCCCTTTCTTTCAAAATTTGAGAAAACTCAAAAATGAAAATAATGAAATCTCCAACTCTCTCCGAGGGTCCTTGAGTTGCGTGAAATTTCTAGGATCGACCAAAATGCAAGAAAATATGATATGCATGATGATCTAATGTATAACATTCCAAATCGAAAATTTGGGATGTTACAAACCTACCCCCCTTAAGATGAATCTCGTCCTCGAGATTCAGGTTGGCTAGCAAATAGGTGAGGGTGGTCCTTGAGCAAATCTTCTTCTCGCTCCCAGGTGGCTTCATCCTCTGAGTGGTGGTTCCACTGAACTTTGCAAAACTTGATAACCTTGTTGCGGGTAACTCTGCTGGCATACTTAAGAATCTTGACTGGCTTCTCTTCATACATTAAGTCATCCTTCAACTGAATCGATTCAAGCGGCACTGTATCTCTTAGCGGTACCTCCGCCATTTTGGTGTGACATTTCTTCAGCTGAGAAACATGGAATACATCATGAACTCCTGACAGTCCTTCTGGTAATTCCAACTTATAAGCGACTTCTCCCATGCGTTGCAAAATCTTATACGGTCCAAAGAAACGCGGTGCTAACTTTCCCTTAACTACGAAGCGCTTAACTCCTCGAAGTGGGGATACTCGAAGATAAACTCTGTCTCCAGTTTCGTAAACTGTCTCCTTGCGCTTAGAATCTGCGTAGCTCTTCTGCCTGGATTGGGCTACCTTGAGCCTATCGCGGATCAACTTAACTTTCCGTTCAGACTCCTTGATCAGATCGGGTCCAAAGAACTGACGGTCTCCAACTTCGTCCCATGACAACGGTGTCCTGCACCTCCTTCCGTATAAAGCTTCAAAAGGTGCCATCTTCAGACTGGTTTGGTAACTGTTGTTATAAGAAAACTCCGCATACGGCAAGTTATCGTCCCAACTAGAACCATAATCTAGTGCACAAGCTCTCAACATATCTTCCAAAATCTGATTGACTCTCTCAGTCTGTCCATCCGTCTGTGGGTGAAAAGCTGTGCTGAATTCTAGTATGGTTCCCAAAGTTTCATGCAACTGATTCCAAAACTTTGAGGTAAATTGGGTTCCTCTATCTGATACGATACTCCTCGGAACTCCGTGAAAACAAATGATCCTAGTCATGTATATCTTTGCCAACTTAGCACTGGTGTAAGTGGTCTTAACTGGGATGAAATGTGCTACCTTCGTCAAACGATCAACTACTACCCATATCGAGTCATAGCCTGCTTTTGTCCTGGGTAGTCTTGTGATAAAATCCATGCCTATCTTATCCCACTTCCATTTGGGTATCGGCAATGGTTATAATAATCCGGCTGGCTTCCGGTGTTCTGCCTTCACTCTTTGACACACATCACAAACTGCTACATATGCTGCAATATCCTTCTTCATTCCGGTCCACCAGAATGTTTCCTTCAAATCCAAATACATCTTGGTATTTCCTGGGTGAATCGAATAGGGTGAATCATGTGCCTCTTGCAGAATCAACTTCCTGATCTCCGGGTCATTGGGCACATAAACACGGTCCTCAAACCATAGGGTATCGTGCTCATCCTCACGAAATCCCTTTGCTTTTCCTTCGGTCATTTTCTTCTTTATATCTGCAATCTCCTTGTCAGATTTCTGAGCCTCTCTGATTTTATCCATCAGTGTTGACTGAATCTCCAATGCTGCTACATAGCCTCTCGGAACTATTTCCAAACATAGCTCACGAAGATCCTCGGCTAACTCATTTGGTATTTCTCCCGTCATCAATGTATTGACATGGCTCTTACGGCTCAATGCGTCAGCTACAACATTAGCCTTCCCTGGATGGTAATGCAGTCTCATATCGTAATCCTTGATGAGCTCCAACCATCTCCTTTGTCTGAGGTTCAACTCCTTCTGCGTGAAAATGTACTTCAAACTCTTGTGATCCGTGTACACTTCACAATGATTTCCAATGAGAAAATGTCTCCATGTCTTCAACGCATGCACTACGGCTGCTAACTCCAAATCATGCGTAGCATAATTTAGTTCATGAGGTTTCAGTTGTCATGAGGCATACGAAACAACTCTTCCTTCCTGCATAAGCACTGCTCCAAGTCCTCGACGTGAAGCGTCGCAATACACCTCATAATCCTTGGTCTGATCTGGCAGAATCAACACTGGTGAGGAAACCAATCATTTCTTCAACTCCTGAAAACTGGCCTCACATTCCTCAGTCCAATTGAACTTAGTATCCTTCTTCAACAATTCAGTCATAGGCTTGGCGATCTTTGAGAAATTCTCAATGAATCTCCGATAGTATCCTGCGAGTCCAAGCAAACTCCGGATCTCTCCAACTGTCGTGGGTGCTTCCCATTCGATTACGGTCTCAACCTTGGTGGGGTCAACTGCTATACCTTCTTCGGATATAACATGTCCAAGAAATCCAACTTCCTTCAACCAAAACTCACATTTGCTGAATTTGGCATATAACTGATGTTCCCTTAGTTGCTCCAAAACCAAACGCAAATGTTCCTTATGCTCTTCTTCATTCTTCGAGAAAATCAGAATGTCATCAATGAACACTACAACGAACTTATCCAAAAATTCCATAAATACTTTGTTCATCAGGTTCATGAAATAGGCAGGTGCGTTGGTCAGTCCAAATGACATAATGGTATACTCACACAATCCGTATCTCGTGGTAAAAGCTGTCTTGGGTATGTCCTGCTCTCGAATCTTCAACTGATGGTACCCTGATCGCAAATCGATCTTGGAGATCACCTTAGCTCCTTGCAAATGATCAAACAGATCATTTATCATTGGTAGTGGGTACTTGTTCTTGATGGTTACTGCATTCAATCCACGGTAATCAACAACCACCCTTAATGATCCATCCTTCTTCTCTACTAGAAGTACGGGTGATCCCCAAGGCGAAGAACTTGGGCGAATGTAACCTTTATCCAGTAACTCCTTGATTTGCTTCTTAATTTCCACCAAATCTTGTGTTTGCATCCTGTATGGTCTCTTTGATATTGGCCCAGTGCTTGGCAAGAGCTCAATGAAAAACTCAATGTCTCTATCCAGTGGCATGCCTGGCAATTCCTCAGGAAATACATCAGGACAATCCTTCACCACTGGTACTTCCTCCTGTACGACTCTTGATAAGGAATTTAATTGTGTCCTGTTGGGCGCATGTCGAGATACATACTTGATCCTTCTTCCTTCGGGCATCGTGAGTAAAATTGTCTTACTGGCACATTCAATGTTCTCTTCATACTTTGACAACCAATCCATGCCTAATATCACATCCAATCCTTGAGATTCCAATACTATTAGGTCTGAGGGAAACACATAGTTACCAATCCTTAATGGTAACCGATCACACCATCGATTAGCCATATATTCTACTCCAGGTGAGGTTACTAACATGGGTGACCTAAGGGCTTGGGTTGGCAGGTTGTACTTATCCACAAATCCCCTTGATATGTATGAATGTGATGCACCAGTATCAAAAAGAACGAGTGCAGTAAATGACTTAACCAAAAACTTACCGATTACTGCATCAGGCTGAGCTTCAACCTCCTCCACGCTAACGTGGTTCACCTGTCCCCTGTTGAAAGGGTTCGGCTTCTTCCCAGAGCTTCCATTGCCATTCTGGCCTTCGGGACATTCATTGGCGTAATGTCCGGTCTTGGAACACTTGAAACAGGTGACTTGACTCAGATCTCTCTTGGCTGGGGTTGATGCGGTGGTACGGTTCTGGCCGTTGCTTCCTCCATTCCCATTACCATTCTTGTGGCCATTATGATTGTGCGATCCACTTCCTCCATGGGTATGCTGAAACTAAATTCCCGGTTTAGGGGTAAAACGGGGCTTCTGCTGGGCTCCAGAGTTATACTTCCCTTGTCCATACTTCCTCTTGCGGTTCTCAATTTGATGTTGCTTCCCTTCAATCATGATGGCACGGTCTACCAACTCCTGGTTGTTGTTGAAACTTGCTACCATCAACTGCATGCTTAGCTTATCATTTAGTCCTTCTAAAAACTTCTCCTGCTTAGCTGCATCCATAGCAACGTCATCTTGGGCATAACATGCTAACTTGCTGAAGTCGTCAACATACTGGCCAACTGTCCTTCCTCCTTGGTGTAAGTTGCGAAACTCACGCTTCTTCATGGCCATAGCTCCTGTTGAAACATGGGCAGTGCAGAAAGCTTGCTGAAACTGATCCCATGTGACAGTGTCAACTGGGTAAGTGGCTGTGAAATTCTCCCACCATGCTGTCGCGGGCCCGTCAAGCTGATGTGCGGCAATCTTCACCTTCTCAACATCTGTGCATCCTGCAGTGGTCAACTCCCTTCCTATCTTGCGGAGCCAATCGTCTGCTACTATCGGCTCGGTGCTACTGGAAAACACCGGCGGATTTAGCCTAAGGAAACGGGCTAGGTGATCAACAGGTGGCGACGGCGGAGGGTTGTTGTTGTTCTTGTTGTTGTTGTTCTGCTGATTCTGGACTAATAACTGCATCAATTGGTTCTGCTGCTGGATCAACTGAGTGAGCTCCGGTGGAAATCCATTGTCACGTCTCGGAGGCATCTGAGGGTTTAGAAAAGATGAGAATTAAGAATAGATCGAGGTCTAAGAGAAAACACTACCCAAATGCACATGAGACAAATTCACACAAAATCACTTCATTCAATCAAACAAGGGCTTACAAACGGTCTAGAACTATCGCAAAAGTGTGTGGACTAAAAATGTTTACATGGAGGAAATAATTCTACTAATATATGGTGGTCATCTACTAATTTGAATCGGTGGAAGACTCCATGATGTCTGCTCCAGCTTCGTCTTCAAAATCGGGTTCACTTGGATCCGAATCGGTGTCGTCGATGATGATGTAGTTGCTCAGGCATGCGACGTACTTGTCTTCATTCTTGAATGCTAATCTCCTTTTGAGTTCTTCAATCTCCTGCTTAAGATCGCGATTGTGCCTTGCTAGAGCTACGATCTCGTCCATGTAGTCCTTGCGTGTGCCCTTCAGTTCTCCTTCTAGCTCGATGATCCTTGCCTTTGCATTCTTCAACTCTATCATATCATTGCACATCTGGTTCTCTTGGCGTCGAATGTGCTGGTTTAACTCCTGGATCAAAGCTGCAATGGATCTATCCTTCTTGATGCTGACTATCTCCCATTCTTCATCTCTGCGTCCGCAAATCTGGTAGATCGTGTCCTTGAGGTCTTCTTGATAAACTTCTCCAATGCGTCCCATGGTGATGTGAGCTGCCATGCTCTTTCCCAGACTCCAGGTTGGTGCACTGAAAACACTATCTATGGGCTTCGTGATTGGCGCAAATGTCCTTCCCAGAACGTGAGCTTGAATCTTCCAGCGCTCCTCTTCAGGCAGAGTGGCGTTGAAGGTCCCGGTGAAGCTTCGTAGTCCAATGTTCAGGTACTTGGTGACTTCCTTCAAGTGAAATCCAAAAGGTGTGCCTTCATCCGGTTGCGCGTACTTGATCTTCGCGTCCGTCATCCTAAAAGAGTAGAAAAGATGAGTATTTAGAAAATGAGAGGAGAATAGTGATCTATGGCTTTAACTTAGTGGTCGTGTTGTGCTCTGATACCATCTCTGTAGCGACCCGACCTCAGATGGTCAAGTCTCTGTGCTCCGGTGTCATCCCTGGATCAGTAATGTTGACACCACACAGTACTTCGAAGGATTTATAGCAGAGTAGCAATCACACACTTATTACATCGATGTCTCAAAGAGAACTTATTACAATAAATATGGCTTAAGGCCATCTAATATCGATAACAGCGGAAGACTTGGAAGATAAGTGAGTCCATCAACTCCAACGGCATCACTGAGTATAGAACCACGACCTAAAAGCACCTTACTCATCGTCTGGAAAGTTTGCAACATGAAAGTTGCAGCCCGAAAACGGGTCAGCACATGGAATATGCTGGCAATGTAACACATAGAGAGTAATGAATGATAAGCTTATACTACATGCATATATGGCTGGTGCAAAAGCTCTATGTTTACAGTTTTGCATAAAGCCAATTTTTCCGTACTGCAAAGGAATAAATTTTTATTTAACTATCATGGTGGTTGAAACATCGAGAATGGTTGACAGCATTCCGATCCCAATTAAGTGAACAATTATAAACCCAACAATATTAATTAAAAGTAACATGATGAGATTCACATGATATTCAGGTACTGGATACTCAAGATGTCCATAACCGGGGACACGGCTAATCATGATCAGATTGTACACTCTGCAGAGGTTTGCGCACTTTTCCCCACAAGACTCGATCGTCTCCGTTGGTTTCTCGCACTACATGGTGTTTGAGAGACGGATGACCGAGGCATAGTCTTTCAGAAGCACTCACACCTTACGTTGTGATAGACCGTACCAACCTACATCCCCTATATCTGCTAGTCTACCACTGTAAGAGTTCGCACGACTTAGTCAGCTATGCCAGAGCCCATAATGGCTTGTGGCTGCACACGGAAGTTACTAGTATGAACGATCTTATGATCCCTTTGAGCCTGGGTGGCGGTCCGAAGAAAAACAGGCTAGTCCTGATAGAAACCAGGTGCCTCAATCCACCCAGATGTGTATTTAAGTTGCCACCTTAGATAAAACCATTAATTAACAATACTCACATCTGTCATGGATATCACTCACCCAATCCACGTCTACTAGCATAGCATGGCATAATAAGGAAACGTAGAAGTAACTCCCAAAGGTTTCATAAGTAAAACAGGTGATAGGTACTACCTCATCTACTTCCCATCCCACAATTTGATTAGATCCTAATCATGCAATGTTTGAGGATTGATCTAATGCAATAAAACTGGGTAGTAGAAGGGTATGATCAAAGTGTTACTTGCCTTGCTGAGGATCCGCGAAACCTAGAGCTTCGAAATAACAGGCGGCGCACTCCGGGTGGTCTATCACAGACAAACAACAAGCATACAATAAGTACTCATCTAATGCACAGGTAAAACTCGAATAAAAGATCTAACCAGAAAGTTCAACTTAAGAACTCCAGGTGCAAAAAGAATCGAATCGAACAAAGCAACGGAAAACAAACGGCGAAAGAAACAACTCGGTTCTAGCAATTTGAATCTAGGTCAAATTTTACCATAGCAAAACTTTGTCTAAGTTGATTAGACAGAACGGCGGTTTCGAAACGAAACTCTAGGCGCTTGAATCACCTGATTCCGATAAACAAGCGAGAAGATAAACTAGAACGAAGATCGGATCTGAGATCGCGATCGCGGAATAAATCCGACGAGAAGAAAAGGAAGAATGGTTGAACGAACGGACGTTCGTTAACATAGAAGAATCTGGTGATCACGTTCGTTAGAACAAACGGTCCGGCGAACGGTCTCGAGGCAACTAAATCGGAAAAGAAAACGAATCTGATCTAGGGTTTCGGAAAAGAAAACCGAACGAAAAACCGATCTAGAAAACCGGAACGGTTTAGAAAAGAACCGGAAAAAAACGAATCGTAAGAGAAGAAAAGAATCGGAACGATTAGAAGAAAACGATCCGATGAAAGAGAAAGAGACGCGGCGCGGCTACCTCGGCGAGGTTCTGGCGAACGGCGGCGTGGGGCGGCGGCGGCGGCGGTGTGCGGCGGCGGCGCTGGCGGCGGCGACGCGGGTGAGGGGCGCGGGGTGGGGTGCGGTCGAGGCTTGGGGCTTTGGGTTTGATGAGGGATCAAGGAGGAGGGGGGTTTACTTGGAGGAGGGATCAAGGAATAAGAATAGGAGTAGGAAAGATCTTAGAAACAAAAAACGGAATAAACGGAAGTAGGACAAAAGTCCTACTAGGACTTCCCAAAAGAGGGCGGCGGCGCGGCGCCCCCTGGCGCGCGCGGCGCAGGTGACGGCCTGGCCGGCCGACTGGGCCTTTGGCCCAGGAGCACGGGAATTTTTTTAAATCGTTTTCCCGCGCGGAAAAACACAGAAAAGAAAATCTACGGGACTCCAAAACTAATAAAGTAAATTTTCCCCGACTCCTAAAAATGAGTCGAAAAAAATGAACTTTTCTTCGGGTCTAAAATGCAATTTTTGAAAACACGCATTTTTCCCTATCCAAATAAAAGGCAAACAAACTCCGACAAAACTAATGATCCCTTTCTTTCAAAATTTGAGAAAACTCAAAAATGAAAATAACGAAATCTCCAACTCTCTCCGAGGGTCCTTGAGTTGCGTAAAATTTCTAGGATCGACCAAAATGCAAGAAAATATGATATGCATGATGATCTAATGTATAACATTCCAAATTGAAAATTTGGGATGTTACAATCAAGAAGGTTCGGAGAGACAACGGAACAGAGTTCAAGAACACAAATGTGGACACCTTTCTTGACGAAGAAGGGATTTCACACGAGTTCTCGGCTACGTACACACCTCAAAAAAATGGAGTTGTTGAAAGGAAGAACCGGACTCTTATCGAGATGGCAAGAACGATGCTTGATGAGTACAAAACGCCAAAGCACTTTTGGGCGGAAGCGGTTGAGACAGCTTGTCATGCAACAAATCGCTTGTATCTTCACAAGCTACTCGGCAAGACGGCATACGAGCTCCTCACCGGTAACAAACCCCAAGTTGGATACTTTTGAGTATTTGACTCAAAGTGCTACATTCTTGATAAGCATCGTCGTTCTAAATTTGCTCCTAAATCTCATGAAGGTTTCCTACTTGGTTATGTCTCAAACTCTCACACTTACCGTGTCTACAACAATTTCACCCGAAAGGTTGAAGAAATGGTAGATGTGAAGTTTGATGAATCTAACGGCTCGCAAGTAGAGCAATTGCCAATTGATGTAGGAGACAAAGACCCTTCGGAAGCAATTCAAGACTTGTCCATTGGCAACATTTGTCCAACGGAAGTGAAGGAGAGTACCTTGTCCGTCCAAGTGGAAGCTTCTACCTCACGACAAGATGAACCAAGAGTTGATACGGAAGCATCCACAAGTGGGACACGCCAAGATGAAGAAAACAAGGAAGTACACCAAGATGAACATCAACAACCTCCTTCTTCATCACGATAAGAGAACGACAACGTCAACAATGAAGAAGGCCAAGAAGAAGCACAAGATGAAGAGGATGTTCCACCCCGACCCAAGCAAAAGCTTTCACGAGTTCGAGCAAGAATTGCCAAAGATCATCCCGTCGAGAAAATCTACAATGATATCCAAACCGGGAGAATCACTCGCTCTAAAACTCGTTTAGCTAACTTTTGTGAACATTACTCATTCATATCTAGCATTGAACCTATGAAGGTTGAAGAAGCATTGGAGGATCTAGACTGGATAAATGCTATGCATGAAGAGCTACACAACTTTGAGAGAAATCAAGTGTGGACATTGGTCGAGAAGCCCGACAACAACCACAACATCATTGGTACCAAATGGGTGTTTCGCAACAAGCAAGATGAAGGTGGACAAGTGGTTCGCAAAAAAGCACGTCTCGTCGCCGAAGGCTACACACAAGTTGAAGGTATGGACTATGGTGAGACATATGCTCCCGTTGCTAGACTTGAGTCCATTCGCATCTGACTTGCTTATGCTAATCACCATGATATCACCTTGTACCAAATGAACATTAAAAGTGCTTTTCTAAATGGCAAAATTGAGGAGGAAGTTTATGTTAAGCAACCTCTCGGATTCGTCAATCCTAAGAAACCTAATCATGTTTACAAACTTCACAAAGCCCTTTATGGTCTTAAACAAGCTCCTAGAGCATGGTATAAATGCTTGACCAAGTTCCTTATTGAAAAAGGCTTTGAAATTGGTAGAATTGATTTTACTCTTTTCACTAAAAGGGTTAATGGATAACTATTTGTGTGCCAAATTTATGTTGATGATATCATATTTGGTTCAACTAACCCTCATTTTAGTGAGAAGTTTGGAAAGCTAATGTCGCAGAAGTTTGAGATGTCTATGATGAGTGAACTCAAATTCTTTCTCGGTTTGCAAATCAAGCAAACTAAGGAAGGTACCTTTGTCTCTCAAACGAAGTACACTAAGGACTTATTCAAGAAGTTCAATATGCAAGAATGCAAAGGTATGACTACACCCATGCCTACTAGTGAACATCTTGATTTGACCAAAGATGGTGAACCGGTTGATCAAAAGGTTTATCGCTCTATGATTGGTTCATTGTTATATCTATGTGACTCATGTCCCGATATTATGCTAAGTGTGTGCATGTGTGCACGATATCAAGCTGCTCCTAAAGAATGTCATCTTAAGGCTGTGAAAAGGATAGTGAGATACCTAATCCATACACCAAATTTTGGCATTTGGTATCCTAAGAGGTCCTCATTTGATCTTGTTGGCTACTCCGATTCGGATTATGCCGGAGACAAGGTTGATAGAAAGTCCACTTCGGGTACTTGTCAATTCCTTGGTAGATCTCTTGTGTCTTGGTCTTCCAAGAAACAAAACTCGGTATCCTTATCCACCGCCGAAGCGGAATACATTGCCGCTGGTTCATGTTGTGCTCAATTACTTTGGATGACCCAAACTCTTAAAGATTACGGGATATATGTGAAACATGTTCCATTTCTTTGTGACAATGAAAGTGCTATTAAGATTGCTCACAATCCCGTGCAACATTCTCGAACTAAGCATATTGAAGTTCGTCATCATTTCATTCGAGATCATGTTGCCAAAGGGGACATTAACCTTAAGCATGTTCGCACCGATAAGTAATTGGCGGATATATTCACTAAACCACTTGATGAGAAAGTGTTTTGCAGGTTGAGAGGTGAAATGAACATCATTGATGCTTCAAACTTGGAGTAGGAACTCCATTTGATACATGCGGGGCATGAGCCTATGACTAATCCTCGTTATTTCTCTTATGATGCTATTCGTATGTCTTCGATATATTTGTACCTTGCATGTTATCTAACCCATGTAGGTACTTGGTTGAATCTAAATCTATGAGATTGCAACTCACTCACATCTTGAGCAATCTCTACATCACCAAGTCTCTACACAATGGTGGTTGAAGACAGGGAAGCACGAAACCATTCAAACATATCCTTTGGCAAATTCTATGGTGAGTCTCATGATTGTCATTATGGATACACAAGTGCTCTTCCTCGCAAAGCTAACCCATGTAGGTAGATGAACTCAAACTCCAAGTGGTGCTCCGAACTCTTGATGAACTACATCAACCTTGAGCAACCTACACAAGTTCAACTGCATGATCAAGATCAACACCACCACCCAAGGTATGTTATTCCATCTTAGAGAAGCTTTACTCCAAGTCATGAGCCAAAGCAACTCGACAAGATGTGAATACATCAAGATGCTTAAATGAAAAATGGTAACCCCATTTTGAGCTTAAACGATGAGTATGACCTATGATCAAGTGCTCTCACTTGACTCCTAAGTCAATATACTCTAACATAGGTGACTTTGTCGCCGACCATCTCTAGATGAAGTTCTCTTGTGTTCTTTTCTATGTTATTGCATTTATCTCTTGCATATTTGTTTCCCCTTTCAAACAAAAAAAACTTCATCTAGATCTTTTCTTTTCTTTGCTTTTTGTTCTGCATTTTCTGCATCCAATTCATTGCAAATCTTTCAGTTAATTCCTTGCAAATCCTTGTGAGATCTTACTTGTCTAGTGAGCTGAGGTGACAAGTGGTTTCACTCTGATAAACTTGGTCACACCGGTTTGTTTTCTTTGGCCCGACCGAAATCTTTCGGTTTAACCTAAGCACACAACTTGGAGTCACCGATTCCACCACAGGAAAACCAACTTGCCACTTATTCCTGATTTCTGTTTGCTCCAGCTCCACTCAATGATTTTGTCCTCTAGCAGCATCATATTAGACATGCTGCTTTGCTCTGTGACTCGAGGACCAACCCATTCGTATCACATGTCCAGAAGAGCCCTTGTTGGAAATTGATGTCAAAGGGGGAGAGAGAGATCACATCAAAGCTTAATCATTCCTATAGGGGGAGAAAGAGAGAATACTTAGGGGGAGAGAGTTTCTCAACTAGGAGGAAGTAATATCATCAAAGACCCCAGATGCTTGGTGTTCAAGAGGAGAGATGTCACATGTCTTTAAGAGGGGAAAGACATGTTTGGTTGCTTGCTTTAGCTCAAGCTCTGTTGTTTATTTTTTGTTGCTCTGATTTTCTGTTCCCTATCTTCTCCCAATATCCCATGCAGATTCAGGGGGAGCAAGACATCTAAGGGAAGGAAATCTCTGATTTTATTGCATATATTTACCTTTGGGGACATGTCTATATCCAATGTGGTACTTAGTACTCACTCTACATGTCATCCCAGTCTTGGTTCTCTTGTGGTTTCTCGTGTTTGCTCTGGTCAGTAGGTGTATCTGTGTTATTTAACCTTGTTTGCGCAGGTTCATCCCATCCTAAGCTAACTCAAGACCACAAGGTAAGTATATGCATCACAGTCATGTGAATGAGAAGTTCTTGCTGATGTACATATTGTATGCAAGAAGGACTCATGAGCATGAAGGTACATTTCTCACATTCACATCATTTGCTCTGATTCATATAGCCAAGATACATGTAACATATTGCTTATTCTGTCATGTTCACGCATTCACATGCTCCTATATTCAATATTCACATGATTGCATACATGTAGGGGGAGCCTATGCATGTTACATGTCTTTACAAAGCTTTTCTTGCTATTCTCTATATCTTTATCTAAAGCTTTGATGTATGTTGTCATCAATTACCAAAAGGGGGAGATTGAAAGCACAAGTGCTCCCTAGGTGGTTTTGGTAATTAATGTCAACATATCTTGTTGGACTAACACTTTTACCTAGTATGTTTCAGATAAGTTCAACAATGGAGTGGCATGGACTAGAGGATGTGGAACCCCTTCAAGATGCTAAGGACAAAGGATTCGCCCAAGCTTCAAGATCAAGACTCTACCCCAAGACCGACGCTCCAGACGGCTTCCATGTTTTTCGTTATCGTCATGTGTATTTATTTGTTTGTTGCATTCATCATCGCATCATCCGCATTGCATCGGCACCTCGTTGCCGTCATTGTTTCTAAAACTTGCATCCGCTCATAGTTGTCGTTTCTTTCTTGTCTCTGTTGACCTCCTCTTAGATCAATCGGACCGCTCTCTTCTCTCTCTTCTCTGAGCCCAACAAACCCCCTTGTCTTCACGGCCTTTCGTCAAGCCCCTCGCGTGCGCATCCGAAACTTGCCCGAACCCGAACCGCTCAGTCATCACCGATGGGTCCGGATCATCCCCTAACATCTATAAAACATCTCCGTTTTCTTAATTGGTTTTCCTAGCCTATTTTTCTCGGACCGTCTGATTTCGATCAGAGGGACTAGATCGCGCCTAATCTAACCCACTCACTATATAACTAGTCTAACCCTAAATCCTAGGAGGGTTGTCCCATCCAATCCTTCTCCCCGCCGCCACTCCTCTCCCACCTTGGGATCCTCCCGATGCATCCATCCACCGACCAGCCAGATCCATCCAACCACCAAGCGCCCAGCCTGCTTCCTCCTTGGATCCCGCAGCGCACCCACCAGCCAGAGCATCGTCCGATCCTCTCTGTCCCATCCACCCCATCGATCCACTTGGCCCTCTCCCGCAAGCCTCAATCCCGCCGCCTCTCCCTCAATCGGACGTCGTCGCCGGCGACCAGCACCCCAGGCCGGCCTCGTCTCCCTTCTCCTCGGTCGTCTCCTTCTGTTTTCTCCTTCCCTATGCTCACCTCGCTCACCCGTCGTTGTCTGCCTTCAGGAACAAGGAGCACATCGCCCCACTCCATGGACGGCCTCGAGCTCGTCCCCAACGCCGGCCTCCGCTGCTGGAATCTCCAGCCTCACCCCGCGCCTGGGTTCGGCCGATCTGGGCCTCCCCATGCCCTTGCCGAAGCCACCCGCTGGAGTCGAGGCCGCAGCTTCCCCTTCCACTGGATCTCGCCATCGCGCTGTTGTTTCCGGCTCCGTCGCCGCCCAAGTCCACCGGGGCTTCAGCCGTGCTTGTGCCCTCCTCCACGAGATGTCCCGCCGGACTTCTCTTGCAGCTGAGCCCCCTCCCTCGCGTACCCGTCTCCTCTCGCGGATCTGCCTCATCCCGGAGCAAGCTCACCGGCGTTCCTCGTCGTCCTCGCGCTGATGGCCACCAGCCACCCAAGCTGATGTAGCTCCCGCCACCGCGCTGCTCTGTTCGTGGCCATCTTCGACAGATCCAACGCGGCCCCGTGTCCTCGGCCTCGTCCCCTCCTCCAGGGCGCCGCGCCTCCCCACAGGAGACCACCTGCACCGCGTCGCCAAGCCCCGCCTTCGCGCCCTGCTTCCTCTCGTTTGAGCAGACAGGCAAGATGCGGGCTCGTCCCCACGAGCGCCCCTCTCGTTGACTAAGTGGCGCGAGAGGGCTGGATTGCCTGCGCGCATGGGCCAGCTAGGCTGCCTTCCCTGCCGGCCCAGCCGCTTCCTCACTGATCTGGCCTTTGGCCCATGGTGAGCAGCATGCCAGCCCAATACACTCCAAATTCGGCCCAATTGTTTTTTTCCTGGTCGGGACGATTTTGTCTATTAATCCTAAGACAGCAGTTTTGCAGAAAAACCCTCTATCTTCATGCATATATTTACTCATGAACCATGCATCGGATTAAAATGTTCAATATATGTAAAATGCTTAGAATTTCATCTAACCACTTTCATCCATGTTTAAAATGTTTAAACTTGCTGTTTATTTATTTTGCACAAATACCATGTTAAAATGATTTATTTCATAACTAAATAACCGTTGCTCGGTTTTAAATAAACTTTATATGTAAATGGGGTGGAAAAATGCCTAGTTTAACATGGTGCACTTTAATTTGTTGTTTAACAACATTAAATGATGTTTATGGCAGAACAGTACCAAATTCAAATACGCACATGAGGATTTTCCGGAATTGTTGTTTCTTATTTCCGGCCTCATTTAAACTTGCCTAAATATTTAGTTTACTTTTGTTTCGCATCTTGCCATGTTAATCAACATTTAACATTGTTGGGTACATAAACAAGAGAGAACCTAATAATCGAATGTGGTGTTTCGTCAATATGCAACTCGTTGCATATTGAGCTCCACTTAACTTGTAGTTTTGTTTGTTGCATTTGCCATGCCATGCATCATTAAACCGGACATGCATCATACTTGATTGTGCATCAAGACATGTTTATGTGATGATTGTTTACTATGTTGTTTGTTTCTTTCCGGGTTGTTTCTCTCGTTAGCTTCGGTTTCGTTCCGGAGTTGTGAGGATTCGTTCGACTACGTCCGTTTGTCTTCTTCATGGACTCGTTCTTCTTCCTTGCGGGATTTCAGGCAAGATGACCATACCCTCGAAATCACTTCTATCTTTGCTTGCTAAATGCTTGCTCTTTTGCTATGCCTATGCTACGATGCCTACCACTTGCTTATCATGCCTCCCATGTTGCCATGTCAAGCCTCTAACCATCCTTTCCTAGCAAACCGTTGTTTGGCTAAGTTACCGCTTTGCTCAGCCCCTCTTATAGCGTTGTTAGTTGCAGGTGAAGATTGGAGTTTGTTCCTTGTTGGAACATGGATATTTTGTTGGGATATCACAATATCTCTTATTTAATTAATGCATCTATATACTTGGTAAATGGTGGAAGGCTCGGCCTTATGCCTGGTGTTTTGTTCCACTCTTGCCGCCCTAGTTTCCGTCATATCGGTATTATGTTCTCGGATTTTGCGTCCCTAACGCGGTTGGGTGATTTATGGGACCCCCTTGACACTTCGCTTTGAATAAGACTCCTCCAGCAAGGCCCAACCTTGGTTTTACCATTTGCCTCACCAGCACCTACTTTTCCCCTGGGAGTCGCTCTCTCGAGGGTCATCTTTATTTAGCCCCCCCGGGCCAATGCTTGTCTAAGTGTTGGTCCAAACTAGAGCCCCTTGCAGCGCCACCTCGGGGAAACTTGTGGTCTGGTTTTAGTTGTACGGACTGCTCATCCGGTGTTGCCCTGAGAACGAGATATGTGCAGCTCCTATCAGGATGTCGGCGCATCGGGCGGTCTTGCTGGTCTTGTTTTATTACTGTCGAAATGTCTTGTAGCCGGGATTCCGAGACTGATCGGGTCTTCCCGGGGAGAAGGAATATCCTTCGTTGATCGCGAGAGCTTATAATGGGTTAAGTTGGGACACCCCTGCAGGGTTTTGAACTTTCGAAAGCCATGCCCACGGTTATGTGGCAGATGGGAATTTGTTAATGTCCGGTTGTAGAAAACCCGAAGTTGATCTTAATTAAAATACACCAACCGCGTGTGTAACCGTGATGGTCTCTTCTCGGTGGAGTCCGGGAAGTGAACACGGTGTTGGAGTTATGCTTGACGTAGGTTGTTCTAGGATCACTTCTTGATCACTTCTAGCTTCATGACCGTGCCTTGCTTCTCTTCTCGCTCTCTTTTGCGTTGTTAGCCACCATATTTGCTAGTCGCTTGCTGCAGCTCCACCTCACTACCCTGCCCTACCTTTAAGCTTAAATAGTCTTGATCTCGCGGGTGTGAGATTGTTGAGTCCCCGTGACTCACAGATACTTCCAAAACCAGTTTGCAGGTGCCGATGAAACCGTGCAGGTGACGCACCCGAGCTCAAGGAGGAGCTCGATGAAGATCTTGTTCATTGTGTTGTTTCGTTTCAGTTGATCAGTAGTGGAGCCTAGTTGGGACAATCGGGGATCTGTGTAGCATTTGGGGTAGTCTTCTTTTATTTTGGTTCCGTAGTCGGACCTTCATTGTATCTGTTTGATGTAATGCTTTACTCATGTATTGCATGAAGTGGCGATTGTTAGCCAACTATGTATCTCTTTCCCTTATGTATTACATGGGTTGTGTGAAGATTACCTCACTTGCGACATTGCTTTCAATGCGGTTATGCCTCTAAGTCGTGCTTCGACACGTGGGAGATATAGCCGCATCGAGGGCGTTACAAATTGGTAATCAGAGCCTTCCCCGACCTTAGGAGCCCCCACTGATTGATCGTTTTTAGCGGCCGAGTTGTGTCTAGAAAAATGTTTTGAGTCATTTAGGAATTATATATCGGAGAGTTTAGGAATTCTTTTTACTTCCCAGTCTCCTCATCGCTCTGGTAAGGCATCCTGACGTAGAGATTTGACTCTTCTCTTCTCAAATTTCACTAAAAAAAATTTAGGATCACGCGGGTATCTTAGAATCTTTCCGATGGTTTTGTGATGACAACATTGTCTTGGTGCCTCCTGTCAGCAGGGGTTTAGTGGAAGTGTCCCGGGGAGTTGAGCTCTGAGGTGTTGTCGTCATAATTTTATCGTTGCAGTTCTGGAATACCTGAGTTTAGTACGCCGACATCGAAAATCTCTTTTGTACAGTTGTTGGTGAGATAACCCTGATAGCCCAGTACTGAGGCGAGTTCGGGAGTATTGCCATAACTCGTATAACGGATGCTTTTCGAAGGTTGAGGTAAATGATTTCCGGAGTTTTCTTGGTTATGTGTTGAAGGATGGATACAGCTGGATCTAGGTATTGTTAGTTTGGGTGATATATTTTGTGTCCCCTGTATCCCCAACACCTGATTGCATAACCAGAAAGTTTCGGGAGTTTATAAGTGGGAATTCAAGTATCTCGTAGGATATCTTTCCAACAGACACATGATACGATATGGGATCTACCATATGTTTGTTTCTGGCTTATTCTGCAAGCCAAATCCTTTGTTTTTGTTTTGGTTTGTGGTATTCGAGTTGCTTCAATGCCAAGTGTTGATTCCATACCTTTTTCCAAGTGGTGTTCTCATGTTTCTATGTGGATGGTAATCCTTCTTGTTCATCAAGGTTGTCTTTTCAATCCTTTCCAACCGGTGTGCTTCTCTCCAAGTAAATCCGATCATTCCAACATTCGCAAGGTCAATTCTAATCTTTTTCTTAACGGTGTTCGTTTCATCCGACCCAAGTTGCCTTTGTTTTCCCACCCTCCCACCCTTTTTCTTCAAGGACTCGGATTTCTTAATCAAGAATCCATCTTATAGATGGGAAGTCTCTCCATTCTTTTCCGTCAATGTTCTAATCCGGTGATTCTCAGGAAGATACTAACGGAGCCTTAACTTCATCATTATTCGTTCTCTTTCTTCTCCGGTGGATTCAATTCAAGCTTTGTCGATCATATCTTTTCCTCGTTTCAAATGCTTTCTCGTACTGGTGCACCTCTTAATCATCCACTTCTCGCTATTCATTTATTCCGAAGTGCTGAAGATATCTCTGAAGATTCGTGTTTTTCACTCCACATCAATTCTTACTATTTCGAGATTGTTATCTTATTCAAGTCATTTAAATCAACCGGTGCAACCTCCCTGTCAAGTAATCTTTTCCAATGGTATTTTCTTTTCAGTGGGCCCTAACCCATAGGTCTTTTCCCAGGATCTTACCTGACTCTTCTAATTTTCCCGGAGTTATTCTGAAATTCTTTTCCAATTTTGACGTAAGAATGAATTATCATCAGTCATATGTCTTTCTCCAAGATCTTTCAAATTCTTTCATCGTTAATTCAACCTTTCTATTCTTCATTGTTCCGGAGTGCCTCAATAATTCATGGTGGTGTTTCTCATCGTTATTCTCAACATTTGAAGACCGAAGAAGAGTTTCTCTTAAATCTTGCTCCATTCTCTTCAAGATTCATGGTTCTAGCTTCATGGCATCCTCTCATAATTGTTTTTGATTGTGAGAATTCTTTTCACCCATCCAGAGCATTTCAGGAGTGTTTTCAGTTTGATTCTCCGAAGGCCATCATTTCAGAAGAATTATTCATTCAAGCTTTTAGTTCTCGTTCTCCAAATCTTACCGGTGCATCGTTCAAGTAGCCTCTAATCAGTTCATGATCTCTTCGTTCTCATGTATCTAAATTTTGTCAAGTATCTTTATTCGTTTTCTAATTCTTCCCGGTGAATTGTGCCTTTGCGACTTTCATTATCAATTCTTATGGTGGTTCATTCAAGAGTTCTCTTACTTCATTATCATATAAATTCATTCATTCTTTCCAATCCTACCGGTGGTTCGTTGAAGACCTTCTCAAGTTCATGCTATATCTCTCTTAATCCTTTCTACGAGAATAAGTAGTATGCCAAATCCATTGCTTATCATCAATTTAATTGGTGAAGCATGAGCATAATGTAATTCTTATTCTTTTTTCATCGAGTAAATTCAATTCCTTATTCCGGAGGTTCATCAAAATTCTTGATTTCATTTGTTCATCTTTCTTTCCGGAGTTCCAAGTTTTCTCGGTTTTATCATTTCAAAGCTTCATCTTATCACTGCAAGGCTTCAACCTTATTCTTTTCATCCTTCATTTCATTTGATCATCCTTTTATTACCGGAGTTCTTCATGGAGGCTCTACTTGGTGGTTCGTCAAGGATTCTTTTCATTCTTCATTTGTTCTTCAAGATTTCTCTCGGAGCTAAGATCCGCCAAGCTATACTCTAAAATAAACATGGTGTTCAACACATGTTTTGTTTTGAAGAGCTCAAATATTCTTCTTCCTGCATTCCAAAGTGCAATTCGTTCTACCTTATCATTTGAGGTGGTGTTATGTCATTCTTGACAATTTCCCTTTGTGTTTCATGATTCACATGTTGTCAAGAATGAGGTATATTAAATCCATCAATTTCTTCCTTGGAGTTATCTTGGTTTAGATTTCACTTAAGGCCTTCCCTAAGGATTGTTGGTATTTGTGGTGCTTATCAATGACCCATGTTTTCTCCTATCATCTTGGTGAAAGAAGTTTTTCATCTCTTTGGTGTTCTCAATCAAAGTAATTGTTTCCGTTAGTGGTCGGTTGTCACCTCATAATTTTGAGAGGTTTTCCATAAGCCCACAACAAGCTTGCGCTTTTCGTTGTTGATTTCCCAACAACTCCGTTCAATCCTTCCTTGCAAGGATGCTCTTGAAATTCAATTGTGGTGGAAGTTTTCATTTTTTCTTCTCTGTCCCTTTATCCCAACAATCTATGTACTATTCTTTTGTTCCGGAAGCATTGTGATGTTGCTCTGTTCACTCTTCATCTCGAATTGTGAGGATCATGTTCTTTCCTTTTGCTTATCCATTTAACCGGAGTGTTGTTGTCATATCTTCAAGTTCCCTCACCTTATCAAGTTTTGCCCCCCTTCTCAACTGGAGTGTGGTCTGAAATGTTTCTTACCCCTTGTGCCATTCTTTCAATTCCGAAGGCAGTGTGTTGTTGATCTCTTCAAGTATCCTCTCATCTTGTCAAGTTCATGTTAATTCCTTCCATTTTCAGTCGGAGTGCTGTCCAAATTATATCATTCTTATTCCTTCTCTATCTTGTTTTAACCTTAGTAGTTTCAATATCTATCTTATCACTAAACCTCTGGTTTCTCGTCGTATCCCATGTTCCTCTTTTCCAACGGAGTGTTTTCAACTTTGTTCATCTTCGTTGTTTTCGTTCTTTCATTTTGTTCAACCTCTCAAGGTTCTTTGGTTTCACTCGTTTGTCAAAGAAGCAACTTTGTTTTACCTCTTCCTCTTCCGTTTCCATCCGGTGCCTTCCTAGATCTCGGGACGAGATCCTCTTGTAGTGGTGGAGTGTTGTAATGCCCCAAGACCGACGCTCCAGACAGCTTCCATGTTTTTCGTTATCGTCGTGCGTATTTATTTGTTTGTTGCATTCATCATCGCATCATCCACATTGCATCGGCACCTCGTTGCCGTCATTGTTTTTAAAACTTGCATCCGCTCATAGTTGCCATTTCTTTCTTGTCTCTGTTGACCTCCTCTTAGATCAATCGGACCGCTCTCTTCTCTCTCTTCTCTGAGCCCAACAAACCCCCTTGTCTTCATGGCCTTTCGTCAAGCCCCTCGCGTGCGCATCCGAAACTTGCCCGAACCCAGATCGCTCAGTCATCACCGATGGGTCCGGATCATCCCCTAACATCTATAAAACATCTCCGTTTTCTTAATTGGTTTTCCTAGCCTATTTTTCTTGGACCGTCTGATTTCGATCAGAAGGACTAGATCGCGCCTAATCTAACCCACTCACTATATAACTAGTCTAACCCTAAATCCTAGGAGGGTTGTCCCATCCCATGCTTCTCCCCGCCGCCACTCCTCTCCCACCTTGGGATCCTCCCGATGCATCCATCCACCGACCAGCCAGATCCATCCAACCACCAAGCGCCCAGCCTGCTTCCTCCTTGGATCCCGCAGCGCACCCACCAACCAGAGCGTCGTCCGACCCTCTCTGTCCCATCCACCCCATCGATCCACTTGGCCCTCTCCCGCAAGCCTCAATCCTGCCGCCTCTCCCTCAACCGGACATCGTCGCCGGCGACCAGCACCCCAGGCCGGCCTCGTCTCCCTTCTCCTCGGTCGTCTCCTTCTGTTTTCTCCTTCCCTGTGCTCACCTCGCTCTCCCGTCGTCGTCTGCCTGCAGGAACAAGGAGCACATCGCCCCACTCCATGGACGGCCTCGAGCTCGTCCCCAACGTCGGCCTCCGCTGCTGGAATCTCCAGGCTCACCCCGCGCCTGGGTTCGGCCGATCTGGGCCTCCCCATGCCCTCGCCGAAGCCACCCGCTGGAGTCGAGGCCGCAGCTTCCCCTTCCACTGGATCTCGCCGTCGCGCTGTCGTTTCCGGCTCCGTCGCTGCTCAAGTCCACCGGGCCTTCAGCCGTGCTTGTGCCCTCCTCCACGAGATGTCCCGCCGGACTTCTCCTGCAGTTGAGCCCCCTCCCTCGCGTACCCGTCTCCTCTCGCCGATCTGCCTCGTCCCGGAGCAAGCTCACCGGCGTTCCTCGTCGTCCTCGCGCTGATGGCCACCAGCCACCCAAGCTGATGTAGCTCCCGCCGCCGCGCTGCTCTGTTCGTGGCCGTCTTCGACAGATCCAACGTGGCCCCGTGTCCTCGGCCTCGTCCCCTCCTCCAGGGCGCCGCGCCGCCCCATAGGGGACCACCTGCACCGCGTCGCCAAGCCCCGCCTTCGCGCCCTGCTTCCTCTCGTTCGAGCAGACAGGCAAGGTGCGGGCTCGTCCCCACGAGCGCCCCTCTCGTCGACTAAGTGGCGCGAGAGGGCTGGATCGCCTGCGCGCGTGGGCCAGTTGGGCTGCCTTCCCTACCGGCCCAGCCGCTTCCTCACTGATCTGTCCTTTGGCCCATGGTGAGCAGCACACCAGCCCAATACACTCCAGATTCGGCCCGATTGTTTTTTTCCTGGTCAGGACGATTTTGTCTATTAATCCTAAGACAACATTTTTGCAGAAAAACCCTCTATCTTCATGCATATATTTACTCATGAACCATGCATCGGATTAAAATGTTCAATATATGTAAAATGCTTAGAATTTCATCTAGCCACTTTCATCCATGTTTAAAATGTTTAAACTTGCTGTTTATTTATTTTGCACAAATGCCATGTTAAAATGATTTATTTCATAACTAAATAACCGTTGCTCGGTTTTAAATAAACTTTATATGTAAATGGGGTGGAAAAATGCCTAGTTTAACATGGTGCACTTTAATTTGCTGTTTAACAACATTAAATGATGTTTATGGCAGAACAGTACCAAATTCAAATAGGCATATGAGGATTTTCCGGAATTGTTGTTTCTTATTTCCGGCCTCATTTAAACTTGCCTAAATATTTAGTTTACTTTTGTTTCGCATCTTGCCATGTTAATCAACATTTAACATTGTTGGGTACATAAACAAGAGAGAACCTAATAATCGAATGTGGTGTTTCGTCAATATGCAACTCGTTGCATATTGAGCTCCACTTAACTTGTAGTTTTGTTTGTTGCATTTGCCATGCCATGCATCATTAAACCGGACATGCATCATACTTGATTGTGCATCATGCCATGTTTATGTGATGATTGTTTACTATGTTGTTTGTTTCTTTCCGGGTTGTTTCTCTCGTTAGCTTCGGTTTCGTTCCGGAGTTGTGAGGATTCGTTCGACTACGTCCGTTTGTCTTCTTCATGGACTCGTTCTTCTTCCTTGCGGGATTTCAGGCAAGATGACCATACCCTCGAAATCACTTCTATCTTTGCTTGCTAAATGCTTGCTCTTTTGCTATGCCTATGCTACGATGCCTACCACTTGCTTATCATGCCTCCCATGTTGCCATGTCAAGCCTCTAACCATCCTTTCCTAGCAAACCGTTGTTTGGCTAAGTTACCGCTTTGCTCAGCCCCTCTTATAGCGTTGTTAGTTGCAGGTGAAGATTGGAGTTTGTTCCTTGTTGGAACATGGATATTTTGTTGGGATATCACAATATCTCTTATTTAATTAATGCATCTATATACTTGGTAAATGGTGGAAGGCTCGGCCTTATGCCTGGTGTTTTGTTCCACTCTTGCCGCCCTAGTTTCCGTCATATCGGTATTATGTTCTCGGATTTTGCGTCCCTAACGCGGTTGGGTGATTTATGGGACCCCCTTGACAGTTCGCTTTGAATAAGACTCCTCCAGCAAGGCCCAACCTTGGTTTTACCATTTGCCTCACCAGCACCTACTTTTCCCCTGGGAGTCGCTCTCTCGAGGGTCATCTTTATTTAGCCCCCCCGGGCCAATGCTTGTCTAAGTGTTGGTCCAAACTAGAGCCCCTTGCAGCGCCACCTCGGGGAAACTTGTGGTCTGGTTTTAGTTGTACGGACTGCTCATCCGGTGTTGCCCTGAGAACGAGATATGTGCAGCTCCTATCAGGATGTCGGCGCATCGGGCGGTCTTGCTGGTCTTGTTTTATTACTGTCGAAATGTCTTGTAACCCGGATTCCGAGACTGATCGGGTCTTCCCGGGGAGAAGGAATATCATTCGTTGATCGCGAGAGCTTATAATGGGCTAAGTTGGGACACCCCTGCAGGGTTTTGAACTTTCGAAAGCCATGCCCGCGGTTATGTGGCAGATGGGAATTTGTTAATGTCCGGTTGTAGAAAACTCGAAGTTGATCTTAATTAAAATACACCAACCGCGTGTGTAACCGTGATGGTCTCTTCTCGGCGGAGTCCGGGAAGTGAACACGGTGTTGGAGTTATGCTTGACATAGGTTGTTCTAGGATCACTTCTTGATCACTTCTAGCTTCACGACCGTGCCTTGCTTCTCTTCTCGCTCTCTTTTGCGTTGTTAGCCACCATATTTGCTAGTCGCTTGCTGCAGCTCCACCTCACTACCTGCCCTACCTTTAAGCTTAAATAGTCTTGATCTCGCGGGTGTGAGATTGCTGAGTCCTCGTGACTCACAGATACTTCCAAAACCAGTTTCCAGGTGCCGATGAAACCGTGCAGGTGACGCACCCGAGCTCAAGTTGATCAGTAGTGGAGCCCAGTTGGGACGATCGGGGATCTGTGTAGCATTTGGGGTAGTCTTCTTTTATTTTGGTTCCGTAGTCGGACCTTGATTGTATCTGTTTGATGTAATGCTTTACTCATGTATTGCGTGAAGTGGCGATTGTTAGCCAACTATGTATCTCTTTCCCTTATGTATTACATGGGTTGTGTGAAGATTACCTCACTTGCGACATTGCTTTCAATGCGGTTATGCCTCTAAGTCGTGCTTCGACACGTGGGAGATATAGCCGCATCGAGGGCGTTATAGAGCAAGACATCTAAGGGAAGGAAATCTCTGATTTTATTGCATATCTTTACCTTTGGGGACATGTCTATATCCAATGTGGTACTTAGTACTCACTCTACATGTCATCCCAGTCTTGGTTCTCTTGTGGTTTCTCGTGTTTGCTCTGGTCAGTAGGTGTATCTGTGTTATTTAACCTTGTTTGCGCGGGTTCATCCCATCCTAAGCCAACTCAAGACCACAAGGTAAGTATATGCATCACAGTCATGTGAATGAGAAGTTCTTGCTGATGTACATATTGTATGCAAGAAGGACTCATGAGCATGAAGGTACATTTCTCACATTCACATCATTTGCTCTGATGCATATAGCCAAGATACATGTAACATATTGCTTATTCTGTCATGTTCACGCATTCACATGCTCCTATATTCAATATTCACATGATTGCATACATGTAGGGGGAGCCTATGCATGTTACATGTCTTTACAAAGCTTTTCTTGCTATTCTCTATATCTTTATCTAAAGCTTTGATGTATGTTGTCATCAATTACCTAAAGGGGGAGATTGAAAGCACAATTGCTCCCTAGGTGGTTTTGGTAATTAATGTCAACATATCTCTTGTTGGACTAACACTTTTACCTAGTATGTTTCAGATAAGTTCAACAATGGAGTGCCATGGACTAGAGGATGTGGAACCCCTTCAAGATGCTAAGGACAAAGGATTGGCCCAAGCTTCAAGATCAAGACTCTACATTTTCTATTTTAGTGATCCAAGATCACATTGAGTCTATAGGAAAAGCCAATACTATGAAGAGGGGATGAGGTGTTGCTTAATGTCTTGCTTGCTCAAAGTGCTTAGTGATATGCTCCAAAACCCTCAACTACCTTCCCACATCCACCCTCTCTTGACCAAAGGAATTCGTGATTTGAGCAAGTCTTGAGCATTTCCCCTTTGTTCTTTTTACTCCTGGAGGTTGGAGACTCCTAGGCGGTAGGAGTGCTCCGGTGAGGAATCAACTTGTGATTTGTCCCCCGGAAAGTTTGTGAAGGGTTGGAGGCCGCCTCAAGGTCTACCACTAGTGGTTGAGAATCGCCTTCGTGGTGATATCTCAAGGAGAATAGGGTGAGCCTTCGTGGCGTTGGTGTGCCTTCGTGGTAACATCCACCTATCTAACGGTGACTAGCTTCCCTCCAAGGAAGTGAACATCAGGATACATCCTCATCTTCGTGACTTTGGTTATCCTTCCTCATCCTCTACTATTGTTCTAAGCATAAGATTATTTAGGCTTACACTTTATATTCGTAATTCATACTTTCTACTATTGTTCTATCTTATGCTTATTGTGAATTGCTAGCCTGTAACATTCATTTCCATATCTTGTGACATAACTTGTGTAAGCTTGTAGTGCTCACTTGAGTTTGCTTGTATCATTCAATTCCATATATTGTGATACAATTTGTGTAGGCTTGTATTGCTTACTTGTGGCTGTGTGTATTATTCATTTCCATATCTCGTGATATACGAATAAGTTTGTGTGACTTACTTGTGCTTACTCATATCCTCGTTGTTCTCATCTTGTTTATCCTAAGTTGTTGGTGCACTTAGTGAGCCTAGTATATTTAGGATTTAAGCTTGGAAAGTATCCACTTAGTTTATTTCCGCATTAGGATATAGCCCAATCCGTAAAAGATTTTAAAGCGCCTATTCACCCCGCCTCTAGGAGACATCGTGGTCCTTTCATGCCCACACAGTTGTCTTCTCTTTATAATTGTACCACTAACTTTCTATCATGCATGCATGCACACACACTACCACTCGGCATTATCCATCGCACACATGCAATCTTTTTCTTCAGGTCGGTGTCCCATGCATGCACACACACACAGACACCTCCCCCTCTTGATCACTTCGGGCATTCTTTATCCCTGACATGCATGCGCAATGATCGATGTTCCTCTATGTGTGTGTATATATAGCTAGGTCTTTCCCAGTTTTCCACGCAAACCAATCGATCTATACCTCTCTATATAGGATTACATAGCTAATACACCCACATTATATATCCCACGTCCCCCTCTCATCATCCATGCCTTCCGCTTCATCTCTCAGACGCGCGCATAGTGGCGAAGACAGGGGGTAGCAAGGGCCCTGGCCCCACCTAACATCACTATATATTGAGGCTAATATGAATGTGATTAGTAGATCAACTGCTGGTAAAATGGTTTAAGTTGATGAATTGGTCCTCCTCGTAAAGGATTAGCAATGCTTGGCCCCTAGCCCGTTTATTTTTCATGGCTCCGCCACTGCGCGCACATTCTCGCCCCCTCTCTTTAAATATCGATCTCGCACTTGTGCACTCCTTCATAGTCTCCCTCCACTTGGCCCCTAGCACCATCTTCCAGCCCCCACTAGATTCTGCCACATGTACAATCTAGAAGACTCCATGGTTCAACTTAAGCATAATGCACAAACCTCAAAACACAAGTACTTCTCCTTTGTTCTAGAATCTTCCGTATCACTGGTACGCGTCGGTGCTATTCAAATGGTTTTTAACCCCTTTTTGTGATAGTGTTCGGAACCGTCGCAAAGTGAGTGACGGCGATAGGGGGTCCTTCCACACGACCTAGAAACCGTCGGGGATAGGGAGCCAAGATGCATATACAGTACTCCTACTCGTTTGTGCTCGTATTGCCATCGCAGTCGGTATTCTGTGGTGCTACATTTATGATGCGTGATCCATCACAAACGGTTCACTATTATTGAACGTGTATGATAAGCATACAATCACACACATTCGATTGTCCCAAACCATATGTGATAACTAATTAAGAAGATTAGCTAATCGTCGTATGAGTGTCGGATAGGATTACGAAACGTCGGACCATCGTAACATCGTCGTACATGAAAACTATCGCACACGCTATTCTGTGGTCCAACATTTATGATGCATACTTCATCAGAAACAATTCATGGTTGTGAATCGTGTATGATAAGGAAACTATCACAAATGTTTAGTTTGCCCGCATCGTTTGTGATATTGTCTGACATCGCACATGCTTTGCAAACGGCAACTGTGTGCATGCTTGCACACGTTTCCTCTCTGTGAACCGTCTCAGATTATGGTCTATATCGCAAACGTTTGTGTTTTACCAACCATGTGTGCCGCAATGACTTGGAGAGTGTAATTTCACCATAATTTAATTGCTGCTATTTCAAATTGTACCAGATTTGATTTTGAATTTGAATGTACACTATAGCTTTATTCATATCCATTAGGTTCAAACAACCAATGCAATATTTGATTCATGGGTACATATGTTCAAGAATTACATAAGAATCAAATAAAGAATGATGAACCACAGTTGCATACTTGTACTATTAAAGACGGTAATCAAAGAAGCGAAATACATTCTGGTTGCTGAACAAGGTGAAGCGGAATGCCCATATTGTGCCCTCCTCCATGTAGAAGGTACACACGACTCTAGTCAAACCCCTTGTGATGGCCGACCGCCCATCCTTCACGGTCTTCATGAAAACATCTAGATAATCATCGTGTTCTGGTAGAAATACTTTAACCTTTGCATGCCCACTAATCATGTAGTTTGAGAGGTAATCTTGAGTAAAATGCTTTGGCAACCACTGCAAAGGAAAAAGATTCAGACGTTGTCATCTAACACAACTCATTATGGGCAGTAAAAAGAAGGTTGCAGAGTTCTTACTTACCATCCTGCAGTTCGATGTTGTCTTGGATAAACTGTAAACAAATAGTTTAATTGCCATCTTTGGACCCATTTTACTAACAATCTTTATCAACTTCCTCACTTGATGCTTGTTCATCGATATCTCATTGCCCCATACGCAGAAATGGTCGAAGCACGGATATTTACCAATGACATATGCACCTAAAAGCAGCAAGTTCATATTAGAAGCTAAACAACAATTGCATAATGATGTAGTACAACACTCTTTTATAATATCTTATAACATCCAATATACTCACATATTAGATGAATTAACATCTTATATTATGGGCCGGAAGGAGTTTACTGCATTCTTACAAATTATCGGCTGATTAACTGTTGCTGTATCCATGGGTTACAGTTAGTTTGAGCTAGTTCGGGCTCAAATAGCCCTAAAGTATATCCAAACATGAAGGCTAGTTTGATCTCGTTGCATCTATAACCCACCAAAAAAACTATCCAACCCAAGAGGTGCTAATTGGAGCTAGTTCTCCTAGTGCATTTATTGTCAATCTAACCCTGCCATCCAAACAACTCTTTGGATGGAGTTAGTTCAGGGTTAGTCATGAGATAGAAACTAACTCTAACCTCTAGCTAAGTTGAGTATCCAAACATGGCTGTGTTCTTGCTGTTGCTGCTCTTCTACGTATATCTAGACATCATTAGAACATTAATGTAACACTCTTCCTTGTTGCTATGTAGCCTAGGATTGCATATTTAGACATTAAGTATAGTGCATGTTGCTATGTAACCTCAGATATATTACATATGACCCTAGTTAACCTAACGATAAATGGGTTGCAGATATATTTAATTAAAAGTCCGATTCACCGATCAGTCCCTCATCAGCCCCCGGCCTATATGGTACCAGCTACCGATATCCTGAGCAGTGAGCATATATAAGCCATGGGATGAAACTAACCTCGATGGAAAACATCAGTCATTCCCAAAATTGTCTTGTGTAGGTACATCGAGAAGCATGTTAAGCACAACAGGCTAAACATCAACCAAAGTTATCCATGGCACACAAAATAATCTCCAAAAGATAGCTTCAGTGTGCAGGTTTAACCATGCTAGTAAAGCAAAACAAGTGGAAAGGTGTGTTAACTGCAACAGGGCTAACATTTAACAACAAGCAAACATAGTCATTCAAACTGGTATTGTGCCGGTCTAAGTACACTAGTTATTGTTTAATAAAAATGGAAATGCGTGTTAACTACAAGATGCAGCAACCAAATGTAGTCATTCATAGTGGTATTGTTGAAACTAGTACTGATGAAACTGAACTACACAGTTCATACTTGCACATATAGAACATCACGTTGTGAATGACTGGAATAAACAAGGCATACTACAAACAACCAAAGATAGCATTTGAAACTGGACATATGCGAACTACAAACAACCGAACAATCAAAAAAATTTAAAAGAGGCATATGCTAGCTGTAACAGGCTTAACAACAAGCAAATATATGCATTCCTATCGGTATATTTAAAACTGGATTGATGAAATGTACTGCACAGTAAATAATTGCACATATAGAGCATCACATTGTAAACAATTGAAATAAACAAGGCATACTGCAAACAACCAGATATAACAATTAAAACTAGACATATTCTCACTACACTACAAAAGGGCTCGTCAAAACAAATCATGTGTTTTCCCCTATGAAAAGGCACGTCAAAACAAATCATGGGTTTCCTCACCTCTCACAGATGGGCTCGTTCCCGTGGGAAGAGCACGAACCCTGGATGCGCTCCATGTTGTCGCAGATGGGCTCCTCCCCCTTGGAAGAGCATGTATGTAGGGTGCCCTCCCTGATGTCGCAGATGGGCGCTTTCCCCTTGGAAGAGGAGATGGGATATTTCCCCTTGGAAGAGCCAGAGAGGGTGCCCTCCTCGTGATCGCCGTCGATGAGGTCTGCCTTTGAAGCTGTGGATCCCAAGCCAGCATTGTAGAACGTGTCCTTCAGAAATGACAAAAGGGGCTCGATGGCGATGTAGGATGGCAAATTGTTGACAGTGAGCCAGAGGAGATGAGCGGCGGGACCATGGATGAGATCGACGGTGGTTGAACCCGAGGGGTTGGGGGTGGGCCACTTAACTTGTGACATAGCCCGCCTCAGGCTGTCGCTGTCGATGACCTCGATGTCGTAGCCGGCGGCCGAGACATGCCCGCATACTCTAGCCCGCTACTTGATTGCCTGCCGCCAGTAATAGTCGTCAGCTTCCTCGGTGACGTCGGGCTAAGAGACCACGATACACCTCTTTTGGGCCAGTCGCTCCTCGAGCTCCATGGGAAGCATAGCCGGGCTTAGTATGCGAAGCTCTGGAGTGGGGGATGGGGATCCGTGGGAAAGGGGGCATTTGACAGGCATCATCTAAGAAACTCAGAGTGGCCTGGGTATGGAGATCGGTGGGTAAGCTGCACGGGCAAACCGGTAGATGTTGACAATGGAGGCCTTGCGACGGCGGTGGCGGGGACCTTGCTAGGGTTTTGAGTGAGGGAGGGTGTGTGTGTGCGCACGCCCAATGAGGTTTTGGTGAGTGTGTGTGTGTGGAGGGGGGCGGCGGTGTGTTTGAGGAAATGACGCGGGTACTGAAAATTTTACGACGCGGGAGTCAAACGCAGGAGTGAAATGACGAGGCTATTGAAAATTATGATGATGGTACATCGCACACGGTCCGGAGATAACAACCATGTGTTATGAAATAGAAAAACCCTCAAGGCGGGCAGATATCTTCGTGGGATGCAGGCAGGAATGGGAACAAGAAACATGACACACGGTCGAAACACAATAACCATGTGTTATCAAATAGAAAAAAGCTGCAGGCGGGTAGATATTTTTGAGAGGGGAAGCTTTGTGGAGCCCAATGCACATGGTTAGTTTGAGTGAACCGTGTCTGTTGCATCATTTGACTTGTCTAATGTTCATAAATTTGGCGAAAAATGACGCGAGAGAGGGTCAGAACACGAACACACTTGCATGTGGACCAAATTTATGTATGAAAACGGTGGTTTGATTTTCAAATACCAAATGCAACTTCGATGTGGCACCTATCTCGCAAAGCGCACGGTATTGCTTGCCCCCACCCCCCTCGTGTCGGCACGAAGGGAATCCTAATCTATGAATGCATGGCCCCTCCCCCCAACCGAGGTTCACCTAGAAAAGTGCGAAGTAGCTAGCCGCCCCCTCCCTCGTGTCGACACGAAGGGAATCCTAAGCTATGAATGCATGCCCCCAACCGAGGTTCACCTACCAAAGTGCGAAGTAGAAGCCCCCCCCACACACTTTCAGTCGGCGGGCCAGAGAGGCATATCTCTCCAAGATGGATCATAAAATGGACCAAGAATAATCCACCTTGGTCGTACAACCTCTCTCTTGTTGTTGGTAAAAGTGATGGCCGTCCATGCGACCCGGGAGATGGGCTAGCTCGCCAATAATCATGCAAGTAGCTAATCCCCGAAGACAACCACTGCATGCGTGTGGCCAAAACATATGCATGGAGAGGTGTGTTTTTTAGTATACAATGGAACAACTTTGATGTGGCAGTGTGATTTCGAACTAGAAATCCCCACACGGAGTGAGGGTTAGGTTGACGATGCATATGTATGTTACACCACACTTCAAGCCAACGACTCGGATTCATGCATGCATGCGTGCATAGTATATGCGCTCAAACTTAATTAGGTCCGAATCTCACCATGACCTATACTATGATAACACGAACCAAATGAAGACTCCGCCATGGTAACCTATCTTGTTGTCGGACAAGGTGATCATGCATGGATGTCCACGCGGGCCCACGAATATATAGGCTTGTTGCCGATAACCACGCGAGGGTGTGTGCCGTTCGAAGGCAACCACTACATGCATATGTATGGAGGTGATGCGTGCATGCATGTTTGAATACCATTTCACAACATTGATGTGGCGCGTGCATTGAAAATCGTACACTCCCCACACAGAGCGAGATCGGTTCATGACGTGTCGTTGTACTACCCACTTCGACTTGATGGGAGGGATTCATGCATACACATGCATGTGTGTGTGCTCAAACTGTATCATGCATGTCATCCCAGAGCATGACCTATATATATACTATATTACAAGCAAAAATAATAATCTCCTCCTAAGTCAAATTAACCTCTCTCGTTGTGAGTGTGACGCCCTCGATTCAATCGTACACTAATCATACACGCAAACGTGTACGATCAAGATCAGGGACTCACAGGAAGACATCACAACACAACTCTAAAAATAAAATAAGTGATAAAAGCATCATAATACAAGCCAGGGGCCTCGAGGGCTTGAATACAAGTGCTCGATCATAGATGAGTCAGCGGAAGCAACAATATCTTAGTACAGATATAAGTTAAACAAGATTGCCTTAAGAAGGCTAGCACAAACTGGGATATAGATCGAAAGAGGCGCAGACCTCCTGCCTAGGATCCTCCTAAACTACTCTTGGTCGTCGTCAGCGGCCTGCACGTAGTAGTAGGCACCTCCGGTGTAGTAGGAGTCGTCGTCGACGGTGGCGTCTGTCTCCTGGGCTCCAGCATCTGGTTGTGGCAACCAGGAAGAAAGGAAAAGGGGGGAAAGGGGGAGAAAAGCAACCGTGAGTACTCATCCAAAGTACTCGCAAGCTAGGATCTACAGTACTTATGCATGGGTATCTGTGTAAAGGGGCAATATCGATGGACTGAACTGCAGAATGCCAGAATAATTGGGGGATAGCTTGTCCCGTCAAAGACTACGCTTCTGGCAGCCTCCATCTTGCAGCATGTAGAAGAGAGTAGATGGTAAGTTCACCAAGTATCATCGTATAGCATAATCCTACCCGATGATCCTCCCCTCGTCGCCCTGTGTGAGACTGATCACTGGGTTATATCTGGCACTTGGAAGGGTGTGTTTTATTAAGTATCCGGTTCTAGTCGTCATAAGGTCAAGGTACAACTCTGGGTCGTCCTGTTACCAAAGATCACGGCTATTCAAATAGATTAACTTCCCTGCAGGGGTGCACCACATTAGCCAACACGCTCGATCCCCTTCAGCCGGACACACTTTCCTGGGTCATGCCCGGCCTCGGAAGATCAACACGTCGTAGCCCCACCTAGGCACAACAGAGAGGTCAGCACGCCGATCTAAATCCTATGCACGCAGGGGTTTGGGCCCATCGCCCATTGCACACCTGCACGTTGCATGGGCGGCCGGAGAGCTGACCTAGCAACCTCCATTACAAAGGAAGTTGCGTTACGCGGTCCAACCCGACGCGCGCTGCCCAGTCGCTGACGTCACGAAGGCTTCGGCTGATACAACGACGTCGAGTGCCCATAACTGTTCCCGCGTAGTTGGTTACTGTGTATAGGCCAGTGGCCAGACTCACATCAAATACCAAGATCCTGTTGTGCGTGTTATTTTAAAGTAACCGCGGACGCCGACCAGGGCCAGTCCCACCTCTCTCCTAGGTGGTCTCAACCTACCCTGTCGCTCCACCACAATGTAACAGTTGGGGGCCATCGGGAACCCAGGCCCACCTCTACCGGGATGGAGCCACCTGCCCCTTCAGCCCCCATCTCTGAACAGTATCATAAGTAATGTAATAGTATAAAGTATATAGCATATGCCCGTGATCACCTCCCGAGTGATCACGGCCGAGTAGTATAACATGGCAGACGAACAAGAATGTAGGGCCATTGATGGAATACTAGCATCCTATACTAAGCATTTAGGATTGCAGGTAAGGATAACAACTTTAGCAACAATGACAGGCTATGCAGTAGAATAGGATTAATCGAAAGCAGTAACATGCTACACTACTCTAATGCAAGCAGTATAGAGAAGGAATAGGCGATATCTGGTGATCAAGGGGGGGCTTGCCTGGTTGCTCTGGCAAGAAGAAGGGGTCGTCGTTGATGTAGTCGATCACAGGGGTATCGGCAACGGTCTTGGAGCCTATCGGAAAGAAGTAACGGAGGGGGAACACAATAAATAACAGAGCAATCATATGTAACACAAAGCAAGACGCGGCAATACATTACGCTAGGGGTGACCTAACACGGTAGTAGGTGATACCGACGAAGGGGGGAAAACATCCGTGAATGTATTGATGAGAAAATCAATACCATTGTTACCCCCACAACCCCTGCTGCTACATACTGGACCAATTACTAGAGCTCGCGCACGCCAATTGAATTATCACGTACTTTCGTTTCTTGGTAACGATTCCAATGTTCATGCGAATATGATGCTAACTAAATTGGATACATTTGTTTTTCTTACAAATGAAGGGCCTACCATGGACAAGAATGTTGAACCTTGGAGCAAGTTCAAGCATGGAGATGTTGGCATGCGCAAGGGGAATAAGAACAGAGTTACAAGTGATGATTCTAGGACTTTGAAGCCACCATAATGAGTGCATGAAGCCTTGGACGAAATATACAAGATGCCACTTCATAATATTCGTCCATAGGCTATTCTAGGTGCTGCGTCACCTTATTATTGGGCCAGGCCCATGTAATTTCGAAATACTTAAGTATAGGTTGTTTTTAGAGTCCGTATGTGTGGGGAAACAAGAGTTAGGGTTGGTCTCGGACCCCTCCCTCAAGGGCCACGAAATTCCCTCCTCTTCCTCCATATATACAGCCCTTAGGGCGTCGTTTAGACTTTGGGTTTTGTTTAGATTAAAAGTTCGCCATAGATGCAACTTCGCGTACTTCGTTTGTGTTCAACAAGCAGACCAAGGCGTCACAGAACCCCACCTTAATCAATAAAGCTTTCCTCTTATATTCGCAATATCTCGATTGCAATCTTAGTTTCTTGCTTGTTCTTCGTTTGCCTGCAGGAAACACACCTTCGTGGTCAGGTTGATCGTGCTCCAGCATTGTCAATAACCTCTCAGAGTTGGTTTAGCGATTGCTAAGGCGCGACGTCCTCACACGTTCGTAGTCGGGTCGTCAAAGTCGACTTCGTCCGAAACGATAACCACCATCTCATCGAAAGACGGGACACCTTTGCCTCTATCAAGTGGTATTAGATTTCCAGGTTGCTCGGTAAGATTTTAAAGTTTTTCGTAGTTTAGATCGAGTCTGTTCTTCATACCTACAGTCCATGAAAAAGCCAAAAAAAATTAGGGTTAGTTCATCATATCCGAACCAATCTGAGCCTTTGCATAATCTTTCTTAGGGTTTTTGCTTTGTTGAATTTGCGGTTGCATCATCGTGTCAAGTTGCTGGTCTTAGAGTCTACTCTTTTAGAGTTTTGACTTCTAGTCATAAGTTGTCACGCCGCCGCCGCACCATCATCATCGCCTTGCCATCTACCACCACTGCGTATCCGCCACCGCTCTGAATCCTTATCCATATACCACCACCGATCCGTATCCATATACCACTATCGATCTGTATCCATATACCACCACCGCTACCATATACCACCACCGCTGCCATATCGTACCACCATATATCCACCACCAATCCGAGTTCTTTTCATATTAGGTTTGTTTTCGAGATCCATCTATTTTCTGTTTCGTGTTTCCTTGCCTGAGTAGGTCTCAGAAAAAAAAGAGTCTGGAGACCCCCGAGCAGTTTTTAGGCCAAAATTTCGGCGACCGAAAATATTTTTTTCCCTATCCTATTTTTAGGCTGTTCTGAGTCTTTTGAGACACTCGCCATCAGAGTGATTTTTTTGTCGCACTTTTTCGTCGTCGCTACCCTGATTTCTGAAAAAAAAGTCAAAAAACATTTCGTGCCCATCCTGTCAGTTTGACCTGGGAAGAGTTTTGAGACACTCTCCGTTATAGTGGATTTTCGCAAAAAAAAGAAAAAAAGAAAAAGAGGAGCGCAAAAAAAAAGAGCGCAAAAAAAACAGAGCAAAAAAAAGTTCCCAGAGTGTGCTTTTACCTTGTTTACGTGCAGCGCCGTGATTTTGTTAGTGTTCTAGGCTCGCGTCTCTAGCACGGTCTAGCCTAGGACCAGCACAGTACCGTCGTTGAACGTTTATTCAACTTTGCATCTCTGAGTTGATTATTGCTGACCCTTTTTGCTACCATATTATAAGCCTTCCCAGCTCCACATACATCTACATCGTGCGTTTGACTCTCCCTGGTAATCGCTCTATCCAAGCTTTGAGAGTTTTGACTACATCGGTTGCCGATCACCGCCTGCTGCTAGGTAAGAACTGGTAAGAATTTGAGATTTGCTTGATGGATTTGTGACACCCGCCACCACCACCATTTGTTAGTAGTTTGTAGGATCATATTCTTGTGTGTTTCTATTGTTGCTAACCATGCCAGGATCACAAGCCGACCAGACTGACTGGGAGAACTTGACGAACAAGGAGCTTCATGATAAGTTTCAGCAAATGATGAGTGGACAGGTGCAAGATGTGCTAAACAGATTTGAAGAGGCCATTTAGAAGTTATATGGCATGGAGAAGACGGTCGAAACAAAGCTCGATGACAAGTTTAATGAATTGCTCGCGCGTCTTCCACCACCACCACCGGCTGCACCTAACGCCCCTCTACAACAACAACAACAACAACAACAACAACAACAACAACAACAACAACAACAACAACAACAACAACAACAACAACGACTACCTCTACGTCGCGAAACAGCCCTCCGCCGAGCGAGCCGTGTCCCTCTTCAACCTGGCCAAGCTGCTGGTGCTGCTGTTGATACTTCTGTGGCTCCTGCTGCTGATGTGGAGGAGGAGGATTATGTGGGAGATTACGAGGATGAGGTTGATCAACATCAGAACTACGTGCAACCACCAGCACCACAACCACCAGGTCATCCACATGCAAATAATGGCAATGTTAGGGCTCCCCCTCAGGTACAAGATCATGACCATCTCCCTAAACTGAAATCGAATATTCCACCATTTGAGGGTAGATATGTTCCTGATATATATCTTACTTGGGAGTTAGAAACTGAACAACGATTTACATGTTTACAATATCCTGAGGAGAGACGTGTTCCTGCTGCTGTTTGTGCTTTCACTAGCTTTGCATGTGTTTGGTGGTGTGAACATTGTCGATTATATCCTGTTCCAGCTACTTGGGCTGCTTTGAAAACTGCTATGCGTACTCGTTAGGTTCCACCATATTATCAACGTGAATTACTTCAAAAATTGCAGCGCTTAAGATAAGGAAAAAATTTGGTAGAAGAATATTATTAGGAATTACAAACTGGCTTGATTAGATGTGGTATTGTTGAGGAGAATAAAGCTATGCTTGCACGTTTTCTGGGCGGATTAAATAGAGAGATTCAGACCATTCTAGACTATAAGGATTATAATAATATCACTCGTTTATTCCATCTTGCTTGTAAAGCTGAACGTGAAGTGCGGGATCGACAGGCATTGGCGCGAACTAACTTTTCTGCAGGTCGACCTTCATCATGGACACCATGTGCATCATCTACTTCCACTGCACCATCACCTCCTTCAGGTGCCACCTCCAACCGTGATGCAAGAAAGCAGGCACAACCACCACTATCTGCCAAGAGCACACCTGCCGGGCCTGCACAGAGCTCTTCTTCTTCCATGGCGTCTACAGGGCACACAAGTGATATTATTTGTCGTCGTTGTAAGGGAAGAGGACATTTTGCGAGAGAATGCACATCTCAGCGTGTGATGATTGCTACTGAGGATGGTGGGTATGAGTCCGCTAGTGACTATGATGAGGAGACTTTGGCTCTTCTTACACATGAAGAACACGGTGGAGATGACCCTGATCATGAGACGCAATACATGGCTGCTGAAGATGCTGACAGGTATGAATGTTTAGTTGCTCAATGTGTTTTGAGTGTGCAGGTTACACAAGTTGAGCAAAATCAGAGGCATAATTTGTTCCATACAAAGGGAGTTGTGAAGGAACGTTCTATTCGCGTCATCATAGATGGAGGGAGCTGCAACAACTTGGCTAGCATGGAGATGGTGGAGAAGCTATCTCTCACCATAAGACCACATCCACATCCTTACTACATCCAATGGTTCAACAACAGCGGCAAGGTTAAGGTAACACATACTGTTCGTGTGCATTTTAGTATCTCTACATATGCTGATTATGTTGATTGTGATGTGGTACCTATGCAAGCATGTTCCTTATTACTTGGTAGACCATGGCAATTTGATAAAAATTCTGTACACCATGGTAGAAACAATCGGTATACTCTTGTTCATAAGGATAAAAAGATTACTTTGCTTCCTATGACTCCTGATTCCATTTTGAAAGATGATATTAATATAGCTAATAAAGCAAAACAGGAGAAAAATAAGAGTGAAAATCAGATTGTGGCAAATGAATTTGAGCAACAAATGAAGCCTAATAATAAACCATCTACTGTTGCTTCTGAAATTAAATGGAAAAGTGCATGTTTACTTGCCACCAAATCTGATATTGATGAGCTAGATTTTAGCAAATCTGTTTGCTATGCTTTTGTGTGCAAAGAGGCATTATTTTCATTCGAGAACGTGCCTTCCTCTTTGCCCCCTGCTGTCACTGACATTTTGCAGGAGTTCGCTGACGTCCTTCCACAAGACGTGCCACCGGGATTACCACCTATTCGAGGGATTGAGCATCAAATTGACTTAATTCCTGGTGCATCGCTACCCAACCGTGCACCATACCGTACCAATCCAGAGGAGACGAAGGAGATTATGCGTCAAGTACAGGAGCTGCTCGACAAAGGTTATATACGCGAATCTCTTAGTCCTTGTGTTGTTCCTATTATACTAGTGCCTAAAAAGGATGGTACGTCGCGTATGTGTGTTGATTGTAGAGGCATTAATAATATTACTATTCGTTATCGTCATCCTATTCCTAGGCTAGATGATATGCTTGATGAATTGAGTGGCTCTACAATATTCTCCAAAGTTGATTTCCGTAGTGGATACCATTAAATTCGTATGAAATTGGGAGATGAATGGAAAACAACATTTAAAACTAAGTTTGGTTTATATGAGTGGTTAGTCATGCCTTTTGGGTTAACTAATGTGCCTAGTACTTTCATGAGACTAATGAACGAAGTTTTACGTGCTTTCATTGGACGATTTGTGGTGGTCTATTTTGATGATATACTGATTTATAGCAAATCTTTGGAAGAACATTTGGAACATGTACGTGATGTTTTTATTGCTCTACGTGATGCACGTTTGTTTGGTAACCTTGGGAAGTGCACCTTTTGCACCGACCGAGTATCTTTTCTTGGCTATATTGTTACTCCACAAGGTATTGAAGTTGATAAAGCCAAGATTAAAGCTATTGAGAGTTGGCCGCAGCCCAAAACGGTCACACAAGTGAGGAGTTTCCTTGGCCTCGCTGGTTTCTATAGGCATTTTGTGAGAGATTTCAGCACCATTGCTGCACCTCTCAACAAGCTTACAAAGAAGGATGTGCCTTTTGTTTTGGGTACCGCACAGGAAGAAGCCTTCACGGTATTGAAAGATAAGTTAACACATGCTCCTTTACTCCAACTTCCTGATTTTAATAAGACTTTTGAGCTTGAATGTGATGCTAGTGGAATTGGATTAGGAGGTGTGTTATTACAAGATGGCAAGCCTGTTGCATACTTTTCTGAAAAATTGAGTGGGCCTAGTCTGAACTATTCTACTTATGATAAAGAATTATATGCTCTTGTTCGGACCTTAGAAACATGGCAACATTATTTATGGCCCAAAGAATTAGTTATACATTCTGATCATGAATCTTTGAAACACATTAAAAGTCAAGCTAAACTGAACCGTAGACATGCTAAATGGGTTGAATTCATTGAGACTTTCCCTTATGTCATTAAACACAAGAAGGGTAAAGAAAATGTTATTGTTGATGCATTGTCTCGTCATTATACTATGCTTTCACAACTTGACTTTAAAATATTTGGTTTGGAGACCATCAAAGATCAATATGTGCATGATGCTGAATTTAAAGGTGTATTGCAGAATTGTAAAGAACATAGAACATGGAACCAGTTCGTCGTTAATGATGGATTTGTGTTTCGTGCTAACAAGCTATGCATTCCAGCTAGCTCCGTTCGTCTTTTGTTGTTGCAGGAGGCGCATGGAGGAGGACTAATGGGACACTTTGGCGTGAAGAAGATGGAGGATATACTTGCTACACATTTCTTTTGGCCAAAGATGAGACGGCATGTTGAGTGTTTTGTTGCTCGTTGCACTACATGTCAAAAAGCTAAGTCACGACTCAATCCTCATGGTTTATATATGCCTTTACCTGTACCTAGTGTTCCTTGGGAGGATATATCTATGGACTTTGTTTTAGGTTTACCTCGAACAAAGAAGGGGAGGGATAGCATATTTGTTGTCATGGATAGGTTCTCGAGAATGGCACACTTTATACCATGTCATAAAGGTGATGATGTTGTTAATGTTGCTGATTTGTTCTTTCGTGAAATTATTCGCTTGCATGGTGTGCCAAATACTATTGTTTCAGATCGTGATACTAAATTTCTTAACCACTTTTGGAGATGTTTATGGGCTAAGTTGGGTACTAAACTGCTTTTTAGTACTACTTGTCACCCCCAAACTGATGGACAAACTGAAGTAGTCAATAGAACATTGTCTACTATGCTTAGGGCTGTTTTGAAGAATAATAAGAAAATGTGCGAAGAATGCTTGCCTCATATTGAATTTGCTTATAATCGTTCATTGCATTCTACTACTAAGATGTGCTCTTTTGAAATTGTGTATGGTTTCCTACCTCGTGCACCCATTGATTTGTTGCCTCTTCCATCTTCGGAGAAGGTTAATTGTGATGCTAAAGAACGTGTTGAATTGATTTTAAAAATGCATGAGTTAACTAAGGAAAACATTGAGCGTATGAATGCTAAATATAAACTTGCTGGAGATAAGGGTAGAAAACATGTTGTCTTTGCACCTGTATATCTTGTTTGGTTACATTTGCATAAGGATAGGTTTCCTAATTTGCGCAAATCAAAGCTAATGCCACGTGCTGATGGTCCATTTAAGGTGTTATAGAAAATAAATGATAATGCATATAAACTTGAGCTGCCTGCAGATTTTGGGGTTAGTCCCACTTTTAACATTGCAGATTTGAAGCCTTATTTGGGTGAGGAAGATGAGCTTCCGTCGAGGACGACTTCATTTCAAGAAGGGGAGGATGATGAGGACATCAATACCATTGTTACACCCACAACCCCTGCTGCTATACCTACTGGACCAATTACTAGAGCTCGCGCACGCCAATTGAATTATCAGGTACTTTCATTTCTTGGTAATGATTCCAATGTTCATGAGAATATGATGCTGCCTAAATTGGATGCATTTGTTTCGCTTACAAATGAAGGGCCTACCATGGACAAGAAAGATGAACCTTGCAGCAAGTTCAAGCATGGAGATGTTGGCATGCGCAAGGGGAACAAGAATGGAGTTACAAGTGATGATTCCAGGACTTTGAAGCCACCATAATGAGTGCATGAAGCCTTGGACAAAATATACAAGATGCGACTTCATAATTTCGTCCATAGGCTATTCTAGGTGCTGCATCACCTTATTATTGGGCTAGGCCCATGTAATTTCGAAATACTTAAGTATAGGCTGTTTTTAGAGTACGTATGTGTGGGGAAACAAGAGTTAGGGTTGGTATCGGACCCCCCTGTCGGTGGGAAACGACACCTCTGGGATCACGAGAATCCCTTTCTGTGGTTGTAGGGCGCGGGGGTCGTGAGAAGATTGGATCGAGCAGGCAGTACACGATTCCTTTACCCAGGTTCGGGCCGCGAAGGTGCATAAAACCCTACTCCTGCTTTGGTGGATTATATGTTGGTGTTCTTGAGCTAGCTATGGGGCGTGAGGAGCTCCAAAAAGCCGAATCCTCTTCCTGGTCGCCTGGGGCCTCCTTTTATAGGGAATGGGGCTGCCACAGTGGCACACAGGGAGGTGGAAAGGGTACAGTGATGCGAGGTTATCCCTCCATTACATGACAAGGCGCATTTAATGCGCCTTGCTTAGGTGTCCCCGCTTTATCGGGGGCGGGGGAGAGCCTCGTCTCGTCCATCGCCGCTCTCTCCTGCGTCGACACGCGCCCTGGCCAGCGGTGCCTGCGATGCCATGTAGGCGGGCAGGCAGCTGACGTGGCGCAGTGGTAGGTCTCCACGAGGATCTGCATGCCACCACGCAGGTGCCTGCCCAGCTGGTTGGGTCGGCAACTACATGCGAACGGTGGTGGAGGCGTGACTGGTGTGGTCCAATGGTGGCCCCATGGGTGTCCTCGGCAAGGGCCTTGCCGCGGTCCCGTCAAGTGTCTTGCCGGGGTCCCGACAAGGGTCTTGCCGTGGCGCTTGCTGCCATCCCCGGCAAGGCTCTTGCCGGGGGCCTTATGGTTTTCCTTGGCTGGGATCCCTCCAAGGACCATCATCTTCTTAGAGTGTGCATCTGATCTTGAATGTCTTCAAAAAGATCTGCATACCACCACGGGGATGCCTCCCTAATCGTTGCCCCATGGGGGTAGTGGACTCAAGGGTGACCCGCTCCGTAGGTGTGGGGCGAGGCTGCCATGACAAGGGTCTTGCCGGGTTTGCTAAAACCGCCTCTCGGCAAGGATCTTGCCGGGGGGACCTGCTTCGTCCCCTTTTCTCTTTGTGGTCTTGATCTTGGCGTCGTTATGCTCCTCTTTGGCTTCGGCCTTACCTTGGTTCTACCTCCCTTGCCGGGATCGGTGCGGCGGCGCCCGTGGCTCTGACTGCACGTGCACAGTCATAGGGGTACAAAAGTGTACCCCCCTTTTTGTACACCGACAGGAGCCCCCGGGCCTGGGCCACACATAACCACTACGCGTTGTTGGGCTAGGCCCAAGAACGGTGCGCGGGCAGGCAGGGCGGTTTTTACCGTGGTAAGTTTCTTCGCGCGCTGCGCCTCCCACGCTTCCCGCGCGTGGCGCGGCGTGGGGAGGCGTGCGTGACGTGGGTGGCATGCATGGGGTCGCTCCCCGCGGGCATGCGTCACATCACAGTTAATGTGAAAGGAGGCGGCCCGCGTTCTCCCCCATAAGAAGGAATAACCATGGGCGCGCTGCTCACTTTCCCTCTTCCTTCGTACCTTTTCCAATCTTAGAGCCATCGCTCCTTTCCTCCCTTCTCTTGCAAGCTTTTCGCCGCCTCCCGTCGTCGCCGTCTCGTCCCCGCCCTCCTCCCCTTCCTTGACCCTCTAAGCTCTTTGGCCACCATGGCGCCCAAATCCGCCAAGGGCAAGGGGGTGGCTAAGGGCCTCGTGACCGTGGAGCCGCCGGAGAGCACGTTGCTGGGGGACAAGACGAAGTCCGCCTTCTTCTACCCCTCGTCGGTCGACGTCCACGAGCTCCGGGCTTCTTTCAGGCCCTTGTGGGGAGTGAAGACGAGGGGAGAGAACTCGGGGCACCCGGCAACGCACGTCATTCCTGCCGCCTGCGCCGACCCTGCTCCAAATCGGTACCCCTTCTTCGCCGACTACTTTTATTGTGGGTTATGCCCCCCTTTCTCCGAGTTCTTCTGCGACATCATGCATACCTTTGGCTTCCGCCTTCTGGATTTTACTCCGAAGGCGGTGGCGTGTATGTCTTTCTTTGCGCATCTTTGCGAGGGCTTTGTCGGAGTGCGGCCCAACACGGCGCTCTTCCATCATTATTTTTACCCCCGAATCCAAACTGGAGGCGCCATTGCTGGTTGTGTCGCCTGGATTCCAAGGTCCAAGGGGGCGTACCCGGATGGCGCCATGAGGGAGAGGTGGGATGAATGCCGTAACCGGTGGTGCTGGATCGAAGATGAAGACCCACCGGAATTTTGCAAGGTCCGCCTAACGCCACCTGCCCGTCGCAACGATTGGGGCGAGGTCGATGCCGCCGACAAGAGGCTCTCCATCGCCACCACCAGAATCCTCCGACTGACCCGGGCGGGGCTCACCCTGGAGATGATTGGGGCAGATTTCATCCGCCGTCGGATTGCCCCGTTGCACAATAAGGGGAGGCCAGCTTGGCTCTTCATGAACCCGGCTGACATCATGCGGCTCCGCCCCGGCCTCGATCACAACTTCACGGTGATGGGGCATGCCCACTTCTGCCAGCGGCTCTTCCAGCTGGACGTGGATAGTGACGGCGAGGTCGAGCTGACCGGCAAGGCCGCAAGGGTTTCCGTGAAGACTGGCAAGGCTGTCAAGAGGCCGCTCTTCAGGTTGCCCGCGGGAATCGTCCCATTGTGCAACAATTCGCGCCGGTCCGAGATCATCGCCATGATGCCGGACTACAACGCGCACGGCACTGTCCCGAGCTGGAGGGAGCCGGCGGCCGCAGACGTGTGGCAGTTCTTCGACACCTTGGCTGAGGTGTACGTCAACGCCAACGCTGAGCGGTGGCTCGTTATGGACACCACCCAGGCGGAGGTGGACTACATCGCCACCAGGGCGAAGGAGGCACAACTCGCCCTGGAGGACGGCAGAGCCGGGGGTGTGGAGGACGAGGAGGCCGCGACCGTGGAAGAGGAGCAATTCTCCCTATGGGCGGCGGCCACCATGGGGTCCAGCGGCGCCGACACCGGGGCTCCGCTCGTCGAGGACGCGGTCGATGAATCGTCGTCGTCAGAGGAGGGCGTGGCGGCGGGCTCGACGCCAACCAGGGGAAGAGGGCGAGTCCTGCGGCGGGCTTGCTCCGGCGAGCCAGTCCGGCCTGGCAGGGGCCTGCGGCCTCAATTGACCCTGTAAGGGTCCGGGCGCCACACGAGGGCCTCGGCAACAAAGAAGCCAACGACGGCCACTGGGAAGAAGAAGGCGGAAGCCTCCTCCTCTTCTGGGCGCACGCAGACCCCGTTGCCTTCCCCGCCCCCTCCGGCAGGCGTCGACTCGGATGACGACGTGGTGCTCCCCTATGACTTCGGGCCCCTCAGCCCGGAGAGGAAGAGGAAGCCGGCGGAGGAGGAGGAGGCGGATGACGAGTAAGCGCTCCGTTTCTTATTGTTGTTTCCATTTTCCTGAAGGGGGCCGCTTGTCCTGATCCATTTTGCTTTTGCAGGGATGCAGAGACGCTGGCCCACAGGGCGAAGAGGGCGAGGACCTTGGGGAGCGGCCAGCCCCCGGCCGGGGCTTCAACGACACCATTGGTGGTGTTGAGCAGCCCGGACAGCATCCCTCGGCGTAGCCCCCAGCGTAAGTTCAACACCCCCTTCTTACTCGACTTGGGGTAGGCGCCCGATGCCACGATGCTGACCTTGATGGGTTTGTAGGAGGGGAGCGGCAGTAGAAGGAGCCGCAGAGGGCTACCCCCAACACGCCACCACCATCGACTACGCCGCCGCAGGGGGCGTCCCCGGCAAGGGCATCAGGCGCGGGGCCCACACCCATGGAGGAAGAGGGGAACTTGGGCGCTGGTGGCTCTGCCTCGACGCCAAAGACCAGCGGAGAGGGGACCTCTGCTTCACGACCCGGCACTGGTGAGTCGCCTGTCCTTCGCCCTTTGTTCTCTCTTTTTTTTTTCTTGTGCTTCTCTTGGCTTCATTGCTCCTATCGCCACCCAAGCCCTCCCCCAACGGACACGGAGGACGTGGACTCCGTTGTCAGGGATATTGCTGAAGAGGCCGTGGCCGAGGCCGACAAGGTGGCCGCCGAGGAGGCCGCCAAGAGCGCCGATGAAGCCGCCACTGGTAAGGCCGCCAAGGATGCCGCCGAGGGTGCCGGCATGGGGTCCGCCAAGGCTGCCGGCGAGGCCTCCGCCGAGGGCGCCAGCGGTGGTCCTGCCGGGGGGACCGTCAAGGCCCCTGCCGAGGAAGAGGTGACGGGTGACCAGCCTTCCTCCTCCTCAGCCTCGGGCCCCGGCAGGTACCTGAAGGTGGGTGATGATCTCTTCGTCCACCTCCTAGGGGCGCCAAGCCGAGCGCCCGCCGAAGGAGAAGTTTTTGATGACGAAGTGCTTGCCGCCACCGGGTTCGAGATCATCGACGCGCCGGGCGCCGGCAGCGACGGTTCTCCAGAGGAGCAGCTCTTTCGCGCCATGGGGGCCAACTTCTGAAAGCTCCAAGCGCTCTACCGCGGCCGCCTGGACAAAGTTGAGTCCAGGGCGGCAGTGGTGGACAACGCGGAGGCGGACTTCAAGGCACGCGTCGCTGAAACGCAGGCTTGGTTCCACCAGTCTTGCGAGGAGCAGAGGGCCTTCTAGGAAAAGCTGGCCCAGCGCGAGGTGGAGCTCGCCCTGAAGATGGCCGACATCGAGAAGGCCCAGGAGAAGGCGGCGAACTTGGCCACCGCGGCCGAAGCCATCCGGAACCAACATCAAGCCACCCTGAACTCCCAAGAGGAGGACCTGTCCGCACGCAAGGCGAAGCTTGCCGCTACGCTCCACGACAAGGACGAGGAGCTCGAGGCCCTTGTCGCACGACGGACCCAGGAGCTGGAGCAGAGGCACATAGAGTCGCTTGATGCCCAAACCCTGGCCCATGCCGGCAAGATGAAGGAGCTGGAGGCAGAGCGGGACCAGCTGAAGGGGCAGGCCCTCCAGCTGTCCGGCAAGGCGGACATGCTCAACCGCGCCTTGGTGGAGGCGCAGGGAACGGTCGTCAGCAGGACTGGCGAGCTCTCCGAGGCGCGAGACTCCATCAGAGACCTCAAGCTAAAGCTGGAGAATCTCGAGAAGCTGTTGCCGGAGAGCAGAGCTCGGGAGGAGGCCTTGACCAAAAGCTTGGAGGAGGAGAGGCAGCAGCAGGCAGCCGAGGTCGCCTCCCACCAAGAGTATGTGGCGGACGAGAACAGGTGGATCAGCCATCTGGAGGTCGTCGCTGGCAGGGTTACCTTGCAATTGGCCACCATGGGGTTGCCAAATGTGAAGTACGCTCCTGAGCGCAGCGGGACCGTCAACGCCAAGCTGACCCAGTTCTTCGAGGGCGTCCTCGGGGTCCTGGACTATCTCCACTCCAACAGGACGGCCACGTCGCCGAGGAGGCCCGGCGTCTTTGCCGGAGGGTCGTGACCAAGGTCCTCACCAAGGTGGCATACTGGAATCCCGATCTTGACTTCGCGGCTGCGATGAAGACCTTGCCGGAGGATGCTGATCCCACGATGCTCAAGGAGTGCATCAAGCCCATCACCGACTGCATCAGCGAAATCAAGAGGGTGGAAGGCCAGTGCCGGGACTAGGCGTCCCTTTCTTCTTCGCCGCTGCGGGCCCTTGACCAAGATAAATTTTATCTTTAGTTAGAACCACATCAATTATGTGATGTAATGTAACTCTGAAGTACTTTTTAATTTCATGCACGTTTTTCCCCCGTTCAACTCCTCTTTGTATATGTGCCCTACGCAAATCGGGAAGGCTTGCCGGCGCGAAAGCTCCAAGCGGCATCTTGGGGACGGATCCCCATGGCCTGCCGGGTACGCGTGCAACTGGGTTAGCCACCTTACCGTTCCGAACGCGGTCGCTTGAACTGTAGAGCTTGACTCGAGTCAGAATCGAGGACGTTGCCGATTACGGGAGGCTACCCTGCCACTCTCGACGCAGCCGCTTGAGCTACTGAGCGTACTCGAAACAGGGCAAGGGCGTTGTCAATCATGGTAGAGCCCCCTGGCGTGCAGGTTCTTTTCATACAAAGCGAACATCTCCGGGGGGGAAATAACCTCAAAATAAAGAGGGGATTATAAGTAGGAGTTCAGCGCAACTTAGCCTTTTGTCTACGATCGCTCGAGCGTCAATCTCCTGGCCCCTTTTCTTCTTCAAAGATCGCGAAGACGAAGGAGCACCGAACTGACTGCTAAAGCCGATTCTCCCAACTGTGCAGCCCCTGCCTGGCGCGCCAAATATGTCGGTGGGAAACGACACCTATGGGATCACGGGAATCCCTTTATGTGGTTGCATGGCACGGGGGTCGTGAGAAGAGCGGATCGAGCAGGCAGTACACAATTCCTTTACCCAAGTTAGGGCCGCGAAGGTGCGTAAAACCCTACTCCTGCTTTGGTGGATTATATGTTGGTGTTCTTGAGCTAGCTATGGGGCGTGAGGAGCTCCAAAAAGCCGAATCCTCTTCCTAGTCGCCTGGGGCCTCCTTTTATAGGGAAAGGGGCTGCGACAGTGGCACACAGGAGGTGGAAAGGGTACAGTGATGCGAGGGTATCCCTTGCATTACATGACAAGGCGCATTTAATGCGCCTTGCTTAGGTGTCCCCGCTTTATCGGGGGCAGGGGAGAGCCTCGTCTCGTCCGTCGCCGCTCTCTCCTGCGTCGACACGCGCCCTGGCCAGTGGTGCCTGCGATGCCATGTAGGCGGGCAGGCAGCTGAGGTGGCGCAGTGGTAGGTCTCCACGAGGATTTGCATGCCGCCACGCAGGTGCCTGCCCAGTTGGTTGGGTCGGCAGCTGCATGCGAATGGTCGTGGAGGCGTGACTGGTGCGGGTCCGATGTTGGCCCCGCGGGTGTCCTCGGCAAGGGCCTTGCCGCGGCCCCGGCAAGGGTCTTGCCGGGGTCCCGACAAGGGTCTTGTCGTGGCGCTTGCTGCCATCCCCGACAAGGCTCTTGCCGGGGGCCTTGTGGTTTTCCTTGGCTGGGATCCCGCCAAGGACCATCATCTTCTAAGAGTGTGCATCTGATCTTGAATGTCTTCACAAAGATCTGCATACCACCACGGGGATGCCTCCCGAATCCTTGCCCCATGGGGGCAGTAGACTCAAGGGTGACCCGCTCCGTAGGTGTGGGGCGAGGCTGCCACGACAAGGGTCTTGCCGGGTTTGCTAAAACCGGATCCTTGCCGGGGGGGCCTGCTTCGTCCCCTTTGCTCTTTGTGGTCTTGATCTTGGCGTCGTTCTGCTCCTCTTTGGCTTTAACCTTACCTTGGTTCTACCTCCCTTGCCGGGCTCGGTGCGGCGGCGCCCGTGGCTCTGACTGCCCGTGCACAGTCATAGGGGTACAAAAAGTGTACCCCCCCTTTTTGTACACCGACACCCCCCTCAAGGGCCACGACATTCCCTCATCTTCCTCCATATATACAACCCTTAGGGCATCGTGTAGACTTTGGGTTTTGTTTAGATTAAAAGTTCGCCATAGTTGCAACTTCGCGTACTTCGTTTGTGTTCAACGACCAGACCAAGGTGTCACAGAACCCCACCTTGATCAATAAAGTTTTCCTCTTATATTCGCAATATCCAGATTGCAATCTTAGTTTCTTGCTTGTTCTTCGTTTGCCTGCAGGAAACAGACCTTCGTGGTAAGGTTGATCGTGCTCCGGCGTGGTCAATAACCTCTCAGAGTTGGTTTAGCGATTGCTAAGGCACGACGTCCTCGCACGTTCGTAGTCGGATCGTTAAAGTCAACTTCGTCCGAAATGATAACCACCATATCATCGAAAGACGGGACACCTTTGCCTCTATCATGTATCCTTAGTGATTTGCATTTTTGGACAGATGGACCGAAGGGGGAAAGTTGCATGTCCTCTATGCTAGGGACGTGTGGCAGACGAACGGGCTGCGTATCCGGATTCGTCTTGTCGTTCTAAGCAACTTTCATGTACAAAGGTTTTTCATCTGAGTTATAGATTATTTTATATTAATTTTTAAAGATTTAATCAATTTTCCCAAATTATTTGTATTTCAAAATTAATAGACAAAATGCTATGGGTACCCAGCCCTGTGTACACAGAATGTACACAAAGGCTAACATGTGGGCCAGTGTACCCAACTGACCAGTCCAACTTTGACTGGTCAACAGGAGGGTGGGGCCTCCTTGTCATTGATTAATTAAACTAGTGAGGTAGTTAATTAGTTAACTAAGCAATATTAATTAAGTTAATTAAATATTAAATTAATTAATTAATTATTAATTATATTTAGTTATTTTGAGATTCTCTTTTTGTTTTAACAGGGGGTGGGCCCCACTAGTCATACTCACAAGGGGGGTTAGCACTTAATCTAATCTGGGGGGTTATCCCCACTATCCAATAGGGGACCAGCTGGGCAGTTGCAGAGCGCGGCTGGATCGCGTGGGTCGCGCGTGCGGGGGCGCCCAGGAGCTCGTTGGCGTGCGCTGGAGTGAGCATGGAGACGCGCGTGGTCAGGGCCACGGGCGAGCACGCGCGGAGCAAGCTTCGGCCATGGCGGCACAGCGCGGAGACGGTCTCAACGACCACAAATCGAAGCAGGGAGAGAGGGGATACGAGAGAGGATCTCACAGCAAGGCGGAAGGCGTTCTCGGGGAGGCCGGCGACGGGTCGAAGAGGCGGTGGTGACGGCGAGATGCGGCGGTCGGAGGAAGAAGACGAAGACCGCGTCGGCCACGCGGCTCCCCGAGCTGATGAGGCGCCCAGAACGGATGAAGACGAGGGAAGTGGACCTCCAGGACGTACTCCCGCATGCTGGAGGGGCCGGTAGATGCCTCAACGATGGATATGCAGCGATGACCGTGAGTGATTTCGAGATCTGATTCGCGAAGAAGAGGAGGGGCCCAATGGTGGAATGAGGGGAGAATGGATGAGTGCGAGCTAGGGTTTCAGAGGGGGGCACCCATATAGGGCTAGAGGGGCGACATGGAGGGCATCCATGGCCATGGGGCCCTGGATATGTGCAACACACATGCTCCTTAGGTGAGGTTGAAGGAGAGATAGATGGGCTAGGCCTGGGTAAATTGCTAGATGGGCCAAAGTGCACAGTAGATTTATGTCCTCCTGTTTTCTCTTTTTCTTGCTAGACCTTTTTCTGTTTATTTAATCTTTCAAAATGTTTTAGTTTTGTAAAACACATAGTTAGCACCTAAATTGGTAATAGTAGTTATACCACCGCCACAATTAATTTTGTATATAAAAAGTGGTTTGCAAGAATCTAATCATTTAAGAGACGTTTAAATAATTGTTACAAATCCTGTTTTACTTGTTTAAAGGCACTTAAATATTTTATAAAAATATGATTTCTCCATAATAATTATCTATGAATTATTTGCCACATTTTTTACATTTTAGTTTTGTCATTTGAAATCTTTAATTATTTGACATTATTTTAAATTTGAATTTGATTCGGTTTCGAATCAATATGGGTTAGCAATAGTAACCGAGGTGACATGGCGACATTAATGTGGAATTACTGTAGCCTAATTATCGGGGCGTTAAAATTCTCCTCCACTACAAGAAATCTCGTCTCGAGATTTAACAGGTGGAGTAAGGGGAAAGGTTTGGTCACGAAATTCTAGCGCGTCTTCTCGGTCTTGGTTGCTCTTCTCAAAGAAGTCGATCGATTATATTGACGTCTTATTTGTCTGCTTCAGTTCAACATGATGAAGTCGGCATCCTTTCCTCAAGAAGTCCATCATACGTACGAAGGTCAAGGGGTAACTTCGGAAGAACGGGCCGCTACAATGTTGCTTATCTGGTAGATAACATCAGGAGAGGTAGCGGAACGTAACTCTCGAATTGATACTTAAGGAATTATTGAGAGCAAAGTAAGAAGGTGCAAAATGGAAGTTTCAAGCGCATAGGCAATCGTTTGTTGCCTGAAACGAAGTGTGAAAGGGGTTTAGATCAATGGGAATACGCATTGTGTCTGATACCAGAATAGATCACCACGCAGGTGGCCCGTGAATTACATAAGAAGTCAAGCGCGAGGTATAACTTGGACACTAGGGTGTACAGGAGAGTCAGGCTTCGATCCTGTGGAACTGTGGGTTATGGGCCCACAATGTGGGTTAAAAGTAGGAAGTGTGGTGATGTCTTGCACGATCATGTAAGTAAGGCATGCCAGAGGATAGCCTGTCAGTTATGTCGGCAACAACATCGGTACCAAGGGTGAGGGACGAAGAGAACCATTTTCCTGCTCGTTGAAACAAGGCGGACCAATAGGCAAATTCTCGTCCATCGGTGGCTACCGGGATGTCATCAACAATAGTAACAGGGTCTAACTGACATAGTGGTACAACGAGGTGTTTACATAAGCAGGGAAACATTACTGCTTATATTATATAGATCACAAGAAGGTTTAAACAAACCAATGGAAAGGAATATGTGTGTACACACATATTTTAGGGGTATATCCTTCCCAAGGACAAGAGGAACATGATATCTATGACAAGATATAACATAGAAAACCCTTTAGGAAAGGGGAGAGAAATATCATGTCATTACCCATACAATGGTGTTTGGGGTAACTAATAAAGAAAATTTTGCATTATGCTTCAAATGTTATTATTGATGATCAGAGTACCACAGACTTGCTTCGAGATAGCATTGACATGGTCTTCGAGCAAGTTCGGACTTTGGATACTCAAAGGATCCACCAGGAACAACTTGTAGAATAAGCCTTACAATTTCCTCATGGAAGAATCACTAAGCTTGCTAAAAAGTAAACTATAACAATAGGTCCTCCGGCCATGTGTGTTAGGCATGACATCATCTTAACGGGTCATATAAAGACCAATGTTATAACTCTTGGAAATATGTCCCAATCATCATATCTGACTGAGATCCAGATCTGATTGGTGCCAGGATGCCTCAGACTCAGGATGCCTGAGAAGAAAAGGTGCAACACAAATTGATGAGATGTCATTGTAAGATTCTCGGGAATGAACTATGGAAGCGAGTTCCAAATCATGAGTTCATCATTAAACCAAGGAGAGAATGAGGAGGTGGCTGATGAACTCAGCGACAATTCAACAAGATTTCCAAAAGATGGATTTCCACAATTATGTGAACAAGGAGATAACATTAGTCAGATCAAATGATATAATGATGTATGTTCGATGAAAACATACACGCTTGAACAATGATAGAAAGGTGCACCCGAGAATTTGGACTAGGTACCAGGATCAATGTTCGAATGATGATTCAATAAGGAATAGACTTAGAGTGAAGCTATCGACCATTAACGTCAAACCAATAGGGTTGCTAGAAGTTTTGAATTTACACATCACAGACCATTTGTCTATATTCCAGTTAGAAACATAACAGAGACCAAGAAATGAATGGATATGGCGATAAGTATTACTATATAAAGAAATTCTTAAGAGGTGGCGAAATTCTATCAACGTTCTTGCCATGAAAGATGGTAACACTCCAAGGTGGAACATAATACAAGCTGGATAGCAAGTTGCATCTATAACATGAGCAAGTTTGTGATGAAAGGAAGGTAAGCATGTTGTCAATGGTAACTCAAATTACCAAGGGGCGAGGATGGCACTTATAATCAAGAATTAGATTAATAACCCGGAAGGAGTCAAAATGTTGATGATGATCACGACAAATGAAGCAATCAAACAGCGGCTGCATCAAGCAAAAGGATTGATGCAGCGAAAGATTATTGGAACCACATATGCGACACAAGCTCGAAATCAAGCTTGTTGTCCAAGGAGAAATGATATGATGAGGAAAATCAACGTAAGCTTAGCTCATCATCAAAAATTGTGCTCCGGGAAGAAGGACCAGGTAGCATAGTTAAAAGTTTGCATGATAATGACATAGCCGATAAGGCTAGGAATGACTTGAAGGATTATTATATTCGTAAGCAATGAAAATTACTTAGAGTTATTGAACCGGAGTGCGGAATTGATTCACTTATCGGTGTTCTCGAGTGACTAATAACTTAGAACCTGGGGGAATCTGAAATCGTGAGAAGCAATACTAGATGAAGACTCGTAGGAAGCAACACAGTTCTCGAGATACCAGAGGGTAATACTCGAGGAAGATCAAAATAGAGGTTGCGGAGATGTATCGATCAACAGAAGACAAGTGCTTTAACTTGTCTCAGAAATGGAATCAAGGAGAACATGTGGTCGGAACCACGATTGCAAAGGATCAATACACAGATACCAGACAATATCATATCGAGGAAATAGTTATTATTACAATAAGCTTCTATGATAGGATCTACATCATGTCCATGTGCATGAACACAAAGTTCAAGGTCGACTCCCACTACTCCAATGTATAACCTTTCAATCACTTCTCGCCTTCGATGAAGTTGTAGTGTAGAAATTTATCTGGCATACCACTAGTAGAGTATGACCCGTAGTAGTTTTCGGGTTCACACAGATTAGAAAAAGCATAGGTTCAACCCATCGGGGCATCTTAGAACATATACCATTAACTTTAGGATCAATTACCACATGCTCGAAGCAGAGGATATGGTTGACACATGCTCAAAGCGTAGGATATGGTTAACACATGCTGAAAGCATAGGATATAACTTGCCAAAGGCAGAAGACACAATTTACCAAAGGCATTATGTATCAGGGGAGAAACTCTCAAGGTTATTGGATATGTAGGACACTGTCGGATAATAACCAAGCAATTGGTCTCGCGGACCACCAGGAATCTGATGTGAGTATCGGTACTCAATCAGAAGGAAAAAGAATGCATAGGCATCAGTTTATAGAACATCTGAATAATTCAACTTTTAAATAACAAAGGAATTATGATTTCCAAATCAAGGGATCGGGAGGAAACGCTCTTATCAAGGATGGATAAGTTGAATAGAATTACGGGCACAATCGATGTCAATCTGATTGGCTAAGAACCAGCTCATGTTTGAAAGACGTCTGAGCCGGATAGATAATTTATAAGGATTAAATGATGATTGTGTGCATTCGAACACATATAGAATCAACAGACTCAAAATGATAGTGACAAAGGATGCCAATATGATTAGTAGACTTATGGGATTAACCATAAGGAAAGCAAGCAAGAATTTCAAGAGCAATAGGCTGCCGAAGATTTTTGAAAGATCGAATGGTATTTTCAAGACTATTGTGAAATACATGAATCAACTGGGGATGGGCAGATACTCGATAAGTGCAAGGAATTATCCGTAGGGGCATTCATGCAGCAAGATCTGTAAGGCAGTGGCTCAAGAGATTCTTAAAAGTCAAAGAATAACTCGATGCATCTTGTAATAGCAAGAGCAAATGGGAATGAAAGTAAGAAGGACAGGTGTAAGTATTTATCCATAGGGATGTATCGGTGGTAGGGGATTGTAAAAGCGATGGGCACAGAGTATCGAGAGAACATCAGAGGGTATCTTCGGAATCTTCTTGTGCAGCAGGCGATCATCTGCGATAAGGGGCTCTCTGGGAGGAGTAGTTACGAGAACCTAGAGTCAGAGTTAGTAAGTTCATTTTAACCCGAATAGAAGAGAGATCAGAGTCCCTGAGTATAAGATGAGGAATAAAAGATCCTAATACCACCCAATGGCGACATGGGCCCATGGGCTGCACAACCATGTTAGTAAAACAGTTTTGATCGACTAGAGTCAACTTCGGCCAAGGAGTGTGGAAGGGGATTCCTACAGGCAGTCGGCTCCGATACCAACTTGTGACGCCCCCGATTCAATCGTACACTAATCATACACGCAAATGTGTATGATCAAGATCAGGGACTCACGGGAAGATATCACAACACAACTCTAAAAATAAAATAAGTCATACAAGCATCATAATACAAGCCAGGGGCCTCGAGGGCTCGAGTACAAGTGCTCGATCATAGACAAGTCGGCGGAAGCAACAATATCTGAGTACAGATATAAGTTAAAAAAGATTGCCTTAAGCAGGCTAGCACAAACAGGGATACAGATCGAAAGAGGTGCATACCTCCTACCTGGGATCCTACTAAACTACTCTTGGTCGTCGTCAGCGGCCTGCATGTAGTAGTAGGCACCTCCGGTGTAGTAGGAGTCGTCGTCGATGGTGGCCTCTGGCTCCTGGGCTCCAGCATCTGGTTGCGACAACCAGGAAGAAAGGAAAAGGGGGGAAAGGGGGAGAAAAGCAACCGTGAGTACTCATCCAAAGTACTCGCAAGCTAGGATCTATAGTACATATGCATGTGTATCTGTGTAAAGGGGCAATATTGGTGGACTGAACTATAAAATGCCAGAATAAGAGGGGGATAGCTAGTCCTGTCGAAGACTACGCTTCTGGCAGCCTCCATCTTGCAGCATGTAGAAGAGAGTAGATGGTAAGTTCACCAAGTATCATCGTATAGCATAATGCTACCCGGCGATCCTCCCCTCATCGCCCTGTGTGAGCGCGATCACTGGGTTATATCTGGCACTTGGAAGGGTGTGTTTTATTAAGTATCCAGTTCTGGTTGTCATAAGGCCAAGGTACAACTCCGGGTCGTCCTGTTACCGAAGATCACGGCTATTCGAATTGATTAACTTCCCTACAGGGGTGCACCACATTAGCCAACACGCTCGATCCACTTTGGCCGGACACACTTTCCTGGGTCATGCCCGACCTCGGAAGATCAACACGTCGCAGTCGCAGCCCCACCTAGGCACAACAGAGAGGTCAGCACGTCGATCTAAATATTATGTGCGCAGGGGTCTGGGCCCATCGCCCATTGCACACTTGCACGTTGCGTGGGCGGCCGGAGAGCAGACCTAGCAACCTCCATTACAAAATAAGTTGCGTTACGCGGTCCAACCCGGCGCGCACTGCTCAGTCCCTGACGTCACGAAGTCTTTGGCTGATACCACGACGTCGAGTGCCCATAACTATTCCCGCATAGTTAGTTAGTGCGTATAGGCTAGTGGCCAGACTCAAATCAAATACCAATATCTCGTTAAGCGTGTTATTTTAAAGTAACTGCGGACGCTGACCAGGGCCAGGCCCACCTCTCTCCTAGGTGGTCTCAACCTGCCCTGTCGTTCCGCCACAATGTAACAGTTGGGGGCCGTCTGGAACCCAGCCCCACCTCTATCGGGATGGAGCCACCTGCCCCTTCAGCCCCCATCTCCGAACAGTATCATAAGTAATGTAACAATATAAACTATATAGCATGTGCCCGTGATCACCTCCCGATTGATCACGACCCCGTAGTATAGCATGGCAGACGGACAAGAATGTAGGGCCACTCATGGAATACTAGCATCCTATACTAAGCATTTAGGATTGCAGGTAAGGGTAACAACTGTAGCAACAATGAGAGGCTATGCAGCAGAATAGGATTAACCGAAAGCAGTAACATGCTACACTACTCTAACGCAAGCAGTATGGAGAAGGAATAGGCGGTATCTGGTGATCAAGGGGGGGGGCTTGCCTGGTTTCTCTGGCAAGAAGAAGGGGTCGTCGTCGATATAGTCGATCACAGGGGTATCGGCAACTGTCTCGGAGCCTACCGGAAAGAAGTAACGGAGGGGGAACACAATAGATAACAGATCAATCAAATGTAACACAAAGCAAGACGTGGCAATACGTTGTGCTAGGGGTGACCTAACGTGGTAGTAGGTGATACCGGCGAAGGGGGGAAACATCCGGGAATGTATCGTCAGTGTTTTGCGTTTTCGGACAGATGGACTGGAGGGGGAAAGTTGTGTGTTCGCTATGCTAGGGACGTGTGGCGGACGAAAGGTCTGCTTATCTGGATTCATCTCGTCGTTTTGAGAAACTTCCATGTACAAAGTTTTTTCATCCGAGTTACGGATTATTTTATATTAATTTTTAAATATTTAATACATTTTCCCAAATTATTTGTATTTCAAAATTAATAGACAAAATGCTATGGGTACCCAGCCCTGTGTACACAAAGGCTGACATGTGTGCCAGTGTACCCAGTTGACCAGTCAAACTTTGACTGGTCAACAGGAGGGTGGGGCCACCTTGTCATTGACTGATTAAACTAGTGAGGTAGTTAATTAGTTAACTAAGCAATATTAATTAAGTTAATTAACTATTAAATTTATTAATTAATTACTAATTATATTTAGTTATTTTGAAATTCTTTTTTTGATCTAATATGGGGTGGGCCCCACTAGTCATACTCACAAGGGAGGTTAGCACTTAATCTAATCTGGGGGTTATCCCCACTAATCCAACAGGGGACCGGCTGGGCTCGTGCGGGCACGCAGCGCCGGCGGCCTCACTTGGCCGCGACAAGGGCCGGGGAGCAGGGTGTGACCCCGGTCGGCGGTGACCCTGGTGCGCGGGGATGGCGGCGCTAGGATGCGGCGGCTGGGGGGCTAAGCAGCGGCGCGGCCAGCACGGTGAGAAGCGGAGGCGGGGCGTGGCAGAAGCAGTAGCGAGCAGCAGGAGGCGAGGCGGGCGCGCGGCGGCTGCAGCTGGGAAGTTGCAGAGCGCGGCTGGATGGCATCGGTCGCGCGTGCGGGGGCGCCCAGGGGCTCGTGGGCGTGCGCTGGGGTAAGCACGGACACGGGCGTGGTCAGGGCCGCGGGCGAGCACGTGTGGAGTGAGCTTCGGCCATGGCGGCGCAGCGTGGGGACGGCCTCAACGGCGACAAATCAAAGCAGGGAGAGAGGGGATCCGGGAGAGGAGCTCACAGCGAGGCAGAAGGCATTCTCGGGGAGGCCGGCAGCGGGTCAGAGAGGTGGTGGTGACAGCGAGATGCAGCGGTCAGAGGAAGAAGACGAAGACCGCGTCGGCCACGCGGCTCCCCGGGCTGATGAGGCGCCTAGAATGGATGAAGACGAGGGAAGTGGACCTCCAAGATGTACTCCCGCACGCCGGATGGGCCGGTGGACGCCTCAACAACGGATATGCAATGATGACCGTGAGTGATTTCGAGATGTAATTCGCGAAGAAGAGGAGGGGCCCGATGGGGGAAAGAGGGGAGAATGGATGAGCGCGAGCTAGAGTTTTGGGGGGGCACCCATATAGGGCCAGAGGGGTGACGTGGAGGGCATCCATGGCCATGGTGCCCTGGATGTGTGCCACGCACATGCTCCTGTAGGTGAGGTTGAAGGAGAGGTAGATGGGCTAGGCCTGGGTAAATTGCTAGATGGGCCAAAGTGCACAGTAGATTTAGGTCCTCCTGTTTTCTCTTTTTCTTTAGATAGACCTTTTTCTGTTTATTTAATCTTTCAAATTTTTTAGTTTTGTAAAACATATAGTTGGCACCTAAATTGGTAATAGTAGTTATACCACAACCACAATTAATTCTGTATATAAAATGGTTTGCAAGAATGTAATCATTTAAGAGGCGTTTAAATAATTGTTTCAGCTCCTGTTTTACTTGTTTAAAGGCACTTAAATATTTTATAAAAATATGATTTCTCCACAATAATTATCTATGAATTATTTGCCACATTATGTACATTTTAGTTTTGCCATTTGAAATCTGTAATTATTTGACTTTATTATAAATTTGAATTGGAATCGGTTTCGAATCAACGCGGGTTAGGAATAGTAACCGAGGTGACGTGGCGACATTAACATGGGATTACTGTGGCCTAATTATCGGGGCGTTACAGTGAGGTAGGAAGTAGTGATGGACCAAGCGGGCACACATATGGAAAGCATCGATATCGCAGATAACCGCTTAAGTGGGTGCGAGAGGACAACCAGTATCGCTTTGCATGTGGGCCATAAATATATATATGTTGAATACCCAAAATGCACAACTTTGATGTGCCACATGCCCCAAAAATCGTAAACCATGCACCCACACAGAGCGAGGTTCATGAAGCGTGCTACATATGATGGTCCCCTTCCCCCTCTTCGACGCATACGATATGCTCCTACCGTAATACGTACAACCCAAAAAAGAATCCTCATCGGTGGTGAAATTAATTAACCTCTCCTGATGTAGCTAGGTCAAACTGATGCATGCATGCATCGACAATGACCTCGTGGGCCCATAGATGGAAGCGTCACACATGAGTGTCCTAGCTAGGATAACCACCGTGTGCGTGCATGTGGCCCAAAGAGGTGTTGTGTGATGTTTGAATAACCAATTTAACAATTCTGATGTGGCACGTGCCTTAGAAACCGAAAAGTCCCGACATTGAGTGAGGTATACTTATTCACGGACGCGTACGTATAGTATATATGCTAGTCGCCTCCCACCTCTTCGACGCGTACTATATACCACCATAACACAAACAAAAAAGATTCTACCTTGCTGGTCAAATTAACCTCACTGCCGGCTGTTCGTCAAAGTGATGGATGGTGACCTCGCCGGCCCACAGAAAGCGTCACCCGCGAGTACCGAGTGTCGCGTAGGACAACCATCGACTGGATGTGGCCAAAACATGTATGTATGAAAGGGTTGTGTAATGTTTTAAATAACGAATTCATGACTCTCATGTGGCACCAGCCTGCCTAACAAAATGGCCAACCCACACGGTGGCTCACAACTCGTAGTGTACTGCGAGCCACCCGCCACCCCCAGACGCACACACCCACACACACATGGCGAATCCACCGCAACAACGATGCATGTTAACTGCTACAGTGAACATATGTTACCAAAGGAGGGACATTTTAATTTTGAAAAAAAAAACAGAGATCATTAAGACGTTTAGTAAATTAATTGATTGATTTTCTATGGGTATAATGTGCAAAAATCAAATGAGCTACATGCACACGTGACAGTGCACCTAAATGGATTGCAAAAGCACATGTTTCTCACTAGGTGCATGTTTACTCCCCGTGCAACAAATTTCAAACATTGAGAATCTTGATTTTTAAATTCTAGTACATCCAAAACTTATTTGAAGTTTATAAAACTTATCGTGTTGTCATATGGACACCAATACAAAGTGGCATTGTACTTTTTTTTGTCAAATTTGAGACCAGCTTTGATGTATAATTTTATCTAATTACAAACGGGAGATTATTAATAATTGGGAACCAATATCCCAAACGGATTATTTATTTGAACCGTGAGTGTTAGACCAACAATGGATACGTGCCATGCTTCGGTTAAGCAATAAAGCGGGAACATTAATCATCCAAATAGAAAAACAATATACGTGCCGCTGCGTGACCCGTGTGGCGTGCGAGCAGGCGTGAGTTGACGGGATGCATGCGAGCATTCCGCCGCGCAGGAAGACTGGGCGGCATGCGTGCAGGTATGTGGATTGACGGAGGCGTGCTCGCTGCATAGTGTCATTGGGAGGCGTGCGAGTAGCTGTGTGAAACTTTGGTAGGCATGCCAGCAGTCCGATGCGCAGGCTCACCGGGAGGCGAGCCATCGGTTTGACCGCCGCCTGCCTCTCTCCCACAACTCTCACTACTCCATATTAATGATGCGCTGGAGCGGCCGCACCCCCCATCCTCACTACACACACAATCCTCTCTCTCCACTTGCATCCTCGACGCCACTCTCTGTCCTCAAAGCCGTCAGTGTATGAGGATGCCGCTGAAGAGCCCCATCAGAGGGACTGGCGACGCCGGGGCTGCTAAAGCACCGGAGCACGGCGTGGAGATAGAGACAGAGGTTGCCGTCACCGCCGGCGAGTTATCGTTGCACCCTGACGTCGTCGACGGCGTCGAGCTTCCACAACCGGAGGCGGAGTTCCACACCGACTCTGGTGACGACCCCGAAGACCACTCCGGCGATGACTCCGACGATGACTCCGACGATGACGGACAACTGGTTAGTCATCTATACCCATTTATGTGTCAAATAGATCATATGGTTTCTCTGGTTACTCCTGCCTCCCACTTTTTGGAATAGAAACGCTATGGTTATGTTCTCCCAATCCATGAAATATGAGTAAGTTTTGTTAGATCCGTGTAGTGTATTAATTGTTTGAATGGTACAAGTGATAAGTGATTAGTTGTTTCATCTATGCAAATGATTTCTGCTAGTAATCCGACTAGGGTTAGTGTTCATGCTAATAATTCCTAGCCAGGACTTGACAATTGATTTCGAATGACCTACATATGTTTGTGCCATTATTTTCTTCAAGATTTGTCTGTACATGGACGACTGTGCTTAAAAATCAAACCATAATCTCTGGATATGTATAAATAAATAGCCATAAATTCCTAATCCTACTTCACGGCATGTAAACATTGATTTGATGCCAAATTTGTTTTACTATTTGTATAGGTGTTGTCTGATGATGTGGACATCGAGGATAAAGATGGCCAGAGGAGGTACAAGAGGCAAATCCTGAGGGAGCTTTATGCGGGAAAGCATAACAGGCGTATTAGGACCTGGAACGGCGGCTATCGATGCCCATTTTGCAACCACAAGCTTCATGACGCGTATTTAAGTGTTCTAGCGCATGCAAGAGGACGGGCCGTTGGCTCCTTCAAGTAGAAGTATTCTCGCAGGGTGGCGCACGGCGCGTACACCGAGTACCTGCAGAAGCTTCAGGATCATGCCGGCATGCGATATGAGATGTGGGATCGAACTATGTACGCTTGAGTATGCTTAATGACGATTGAACTATGTACTTATGGTTGAACTATGCTTGTGTACGTGTACGCTTATTATCTATGTCTGAGTATGTTTAATCTATGTTTGCTTATGTCTAACCGTGGGATATGGATGCAATCAGTTCGGTTGATGGAATCTACCTCCATCTTGGTTTATTGGTCCCCTTTGTAATTTGTGTTAAATTTTGACTAAAGGTTTAACTGACAAAATGTTAGTGCAGGTCAGCAAAAATTATATCATTGGATGGGTATTTGAGATAGTGTTCAATGATATAATCTTTGGTGACATGCATAAACATTTCTTAGTTCAATATTTGGTCAAAATTTGGTAAAAGTTACAAAGGGGACCCATAAAACAGGACGGAGGTAGTACGTCAATCACAGACGGTTCCCAAAATTGGAACCTGTGCAATGACTTCCATTTTGCCTGTTGCGTCAATCACAAACAGTTGGCTCTAGTAAAGGATCGCCTCCAAATTTCTTTGTGAGACAGAAAACCCTCACCACCTAGTTCAAAAAAGAAAAATGAAAACCCTCACCATCCCCACGTCACAAAAACCCTCACCCCGCCCGCCACCCCCTCCGGTCCCATTCACACCTGCACAAGCTGCTCTGCGTCTATGCATGGCATCGCCTATCGTGGCGGTAACCACTTAGTTCGACGCCTGCCGTCATTGCCAGGCTGCCGGCAAAGGACACCGCATTTCGCCACTTCCTCTTGCCGCCGCCTATTGCCATCGACTTTCTCCATGCTGCTCGCGGTCGACCGAGCTCCCCCCGGTTGGGGAATCTGCCGTACTGAGGGTTCTTTCTCATGGACAACAAGGTAACTAATTTAACGAGATCTCTTAACCCAGTTCATCTGCCTCCTTTTATCACCCGACCGAAATCGCCGTGAATTCATTTTTATTCGAGCTGATTTGAGGGTTTTCTTCCGTTCATAGAGTGTACACACTACAAAAAATACACTTCCGTGATGATACGTGTTTGTCACAGTAGGTCGCGTTTTTTGTCATGCATGTACATCCATGACAATTTTCTGACAGAATCAAGATAGTCATACATGTGTTGTCATAGAAGTGTTCCATGACATTCCCAAAATTATCGTCACGGAAGTGTCCACTTCCATGACGATAAATCGCGCCTCAAAGAAGTGCTTTCATCAAGGGTGACCGACACGTGACATCCACCGTAACGGAACGCCTTTAAGCTATCGGGTCCGGTTTTGGATCCGATAACCAGCTAACAGCCCCGACCAATAGGGATTTTCCACGTGTAAAATCATCATTGGCTGGAGGAAACACGTGTCGGCTCACCATTGAAACAGATGTCATCCACTCATTGGACCGAAGGCGCCTATGATATGTCAACACGTGGTACGGCCGAACAGAGGCCCATTCCTGTGAAAAGGCCGGCCCGTTTGACTTGGCCAAAAGGTGGCGGGTCGGCCCATGGAAAGCCTGTTAATGACCTGTTCGCATATAGCCTATTTACAGCCCGCTAACCCAGGGCACGTTACGACCTATCCGAATTAGGCCCAGTAGCGTCATCTGGGACGTCCAATATGATTCGAGCCAATTCTAAGTTCCGTACCATGTATGGCCCATGACGTCTTTCGGCCCATATGAGGCCCTTTGTAACTCTTGGCCCATTAACGGCCCGTGGTGAAACTGGCCTGTAATGAACAGTGTATCACTTCATACCCATTAACGACCCATTAATCCGTTGGGCCGTTTGCAGCCCATGTTATGTTTTGGCCTTCTCAGGGCCCATTTATTCTTGGGCTCATTTCCAGCATTCGGTTACTTACGGCCCATTATTGCCATTTTCTGTTTGTGGGCCAAATTCAGCTCATGGTTACAGTCGGCCCGTTTGTGGCCCATTAATACGTTGGGCCATTTTCATAGCTTCATCAAATACAACCTATTAACGACGGCCCGTTATGGTCGGCCCATGAACGGACGACTCCAACTCTAGCCCGTTTACATCCACAGTGCAGTCTGTTTTGGCCCATGTTTGGCCAATCGATCATACAGCCCGTCTAAGGCCCATTGATGATACGGCCCGTAGAAGGCCCATTGTTTCTACGGCCCGTAGAAGGCCCATTGTTTCTATGGACCATAGAAGGCCCATTGTTTCTATGGCCCGTAGGAAGCCCAGTGTCACTATAGTAAATATGTAGCCCATGGCCTGTTAAAGGTGGGAAACTACTACAGGTTTAGACCTGCTAATGGCCCAAGATGATTATAGGCCCACGTTTTGGCCCATATGAGTAACGGGCCGGCCTGAAGACCGACAACACTGAGATCCACTGAACCTTACGGACTAAATTACAGCATACTGGCCAAAGAATAAACCTAGACTATACAATAAACAAATTACGGCATATTACATCCACTTGGAATCAAAATTCGCTACCGGGGATAATAAAGCGCAACATGACCGCGGGCTACATACACTGGGCATCAAAGGTTGCCACCAGTGCATATAAACGCGCCGACAAAAGAATATACAAAACCAAGAGCACTTCAGAAGGCACTAGACCTGGCAAGCTCGGGCCCCGCAAGCAGCCGAACAAGCTGATGAGACCTCCGTTGTGTCAATGATAGATGCTTCATCCCTAGCTGTATGGCACCATAGTGCGCAAGGCAGTCCCCTGGCATCTTCATTACATCTTTGACTTCAAGTCGGAGCTGAGCTAAAGCAAGCTTTCTGCTTTAAGTTGAGACTGAAGAAGTCGAATTGATTGAGGCATCAACTGCACAGAGGTTGTTTCACAGCTGCTGGTGTGTAGCTTCAACTCACTGTCTTCATCAAGACAGGACCTTGGGGTCATCTCGCTGTCCTCAAGATGGTTTGGCTCACTATCTTTCCTAAAGTTTTGCCTGTCATAAGAGATACGACTCTGAAAGAGAAACAAGGAGACACATAACGGGTTTCACAATTATATATGCAAATAAATGGATCTGTTCTGCATAAGGAACATGTTTTTACAACTACAATTTAAAACTGGTAGTGGTTGCTAACATCCAATCAGATGTAAACAGCAGTGGAGGAAATGATGCCTATCCAAATCTATACTAGAACAAAGTTTGAAGGCTTGAGAAGGATGAACTTACATTACATGTTAACACGGGCTGGACAAAGCCCTTCTCCATGTTGATGGTAAGATAGTTCAACAAATTCCCCAAAGAAAATTCTTTATAAGCGTTGCCATTATTCTACATTTTGAAAAGAGTAAATATAGATCAAATAATATTGGAACAAATAGAGGATAATGAAGCTCAGGTGTAGACTGATGATACATAATCAAATAGCAATTAATTAAGTACATCGTTATAAGGCAAAAGGTACTGACAAGAGGAATGCAGACATCAACCTATGTAGTGGCATTGTCTTTATTCAACATTTTGGTAAGAGTAAATGTAGATATGATAATTTGGAGAAAGTGGAGGGCAGGGCAGATAAGATGCAGAGTAATGCTAGACAATCAACTATCTCGCGATGCATGTACAGTAATTCCACCACCGTCCATTATTAGTTGTCGCTCAAATGGAGGTATCTAGCACTATTAAGTTCTAAATACATCCAGTTGATCAACAATTAATTTGATATAGAGGGAGTACATGACAACAGGTACTTACATGAGCAATCCAAAATTTCATAACCATTGTGTTAATTCTACATTTATCTAAGAGTAAATATAGATCTTATAATTTCAAGCAAAGGGAGGACAAAGAAGCGAACATTTACAGTGATGCTACATAATCAAACAACAATGAGTGTAAATATGCTGACAAAGGGCAAGAGGTACTGACAAGAGCAGTGCAGAGCCTAGTATTGTCGTGAGATCCTATGATCCTTTGAGCAAGGAGATTCATCTGAAATTAGTTTTCATACAAGAGAGAAGGTAAGTCACACGCAGAAATTTAGGAGTTCAAATTTTGAAGTGATATCATAGACAGTACCTGACGCTGGGCTGTAAGCAGTTCTAATAGGGATTTGGCCACTGGAGTAGGGGTAAAGTCTGTTACAGTTGGGCCTATGTTTTCTGTGGCTGCTGATCTATCTGATTTAACAGGTATCACTACCATGTCCAAATACCTAGTTTGTACTCCTTGAGGATCTACACTCACCCTCTTCCTTTTGGACATCTATTACGAAAGAACAACATTTGACTGAAAAAACATAGTATGACGACACATGGAATAGGTACAGAAAATGGATAGGTATGGCATATACTCATATATGATGCTTAAACTAAGCAGATGGTGTAACAAAGTAGAAGTAATGCAAGAGGTCTGATGCAAAATATGTGCGACCAATACAACCTTGCTAAGTTAGAGCATGCACCTTGATGGGTGAATAAGATAGGCCATCCTCCACCATGCCAAGTTTGTTAGCCAGTGGATTGTTCCGTAATATTCATCTCGTGTGCCCATTCTCATATTCATTTTGATAATGTTCAATACTTGACATGCATGAAAACATAAAAACAAGTGATATTATCTTTGTAATGCAGAAGTGATTCTAATCCAATACTTCCTCCCTGTAAACCCATTTGTGCTATCTCTGCAATTCTTCTAAGAGGTGCCATGCATGTTGTAATTTGGTGTGTGCATTAATATAATGTGGCCTACTACTCAAAATATGAGAGATCCAGAAGTGATGCTACTTCGCAGATGACAGCTTCAACATATAGTAAAGAAGAACAAGTCGACCTGACCTGACAGATTAAAAATATACTAAGGGAGAATAACTCGACCTGACCAGTCGATCGCAAGAGAAGAGGATCATCTTAAAGAAGAGCAGAAGAGCAAGTAGATTGAATATATTTCAAGTCTTTCTATACAACGTCGGTTGGCCACCCATGATGAACTAGAGGGCATAGAGAAATACTATTCCTTTCGGTCTCTCCATATGTGGCTCATATGCATTTTGAAACTAAAGTAGGAACATTTAGCTGACCAATTAAACATCTCTCAGTTTTACTAATATCAACATAATATCATATTTGAATTTGTACAACTAAGCTTGTTTAGCTCGATGGGTGGAGCAGTGCTATTACGACACGAACCACGTAGGCTGATCGTGGTCATCATAAAATGGGGAAACCATAAGCATGATGAGTATAGTGTTGACCGTGGCAGTGGGATGGCAGATCTGAAGCTGCAAACCATGCAAAGGGTAGTTAGCAACTGATATTTGCTTTGGAATAACAACTAAGATTTGGTATGGACAAGAAAGTATAGTCAACAAGTGACAAAGAAATGCAATTATGCTGTCTCTCTATATGTCGCGACATGCATTTTGAAACTCAAGTGGGACCTTTAGCTAACAAATTAAATGTGTCTGTTAACTAATATAAGTATCATATCACAATCATATTTGAACAACTAAGCTTTGGAATTTTGAGTGTTGTGTTGTTTAGCTTGAAGGGTGGAGTAATGCCAGTATGACAGAAAGCACCTACGCAGATCATAGTAGAGTAGATAAAAGGGGAAAACCCTAAGCATCAAGAGTAAAATCAGGAAAGTGGAACTAGCTGGACCAGTGGGTGGCACACATGCTTTTCGAAACGAATATAGGAACATTAGGTGACCAATTAAACGTTCTCTGTTTTAGTAATATTAGCATCATATCAGATTCGCATTTCAACACGTAAGATTTGGAATTATGAGTGGCATGTTGTTTCACTTGATAGGTTGAGGTCTTGAGGAGCAGTGCTAGCACGACACGAAGCAGTGAAGCACCTACGATGATGGTAGTGAATATAAAGGGGGGAAACCATAAGATTTACGAGTATAGTGACCGTGACATGACGGATCTGAAGGTGCAAACCGGACAAAGCTACTTCGCAACCAATGTTTGCATTCAACTAGCCACTATAATTTGGTACAGACAAGAAAAGTACAGTAAACAATTTAAGATCTATTTTCCGGGTGAGATCAATAACTTAAGCACATATGGAAGAGTACCACCTCTCTTGCGACGTCGTGTAGGCCCCTGCTGATACGTTGAGGGTGCTGCGGGTGCGATGGCTGTCGGCGGCGGGGAAGAATACTTTAGATGGCACAAGGCCGGGTCGGGGGATAAATCATGTTGCCGTGGACGAGACGGTCGTTGGAGCGGCAACGACAAAGTGGACGACGACACCGATGAAGCGAGACAGCGCGATGAATGGATCCTGGTCCAGCGCCGTGGATGAGAGACGTCCATCTCTTGCAGTGGACGATGGGGTAGGGGTAGCGGCTCCGGCAAGGTGGAGGATGGGGTGGCGGACGGAGGAGGCTGGCCGAAGTGGGGAGGTTGTCGTGGCGCCGACGGTGTATGAATGGGGAAATGGAGGGGAGGGGGATCTCAAACTTTGGGACGCGTTTTTCTGAAATGTGGGAAAGTTACAAACTTATCCCCCGTTTAAAATTTCAGACATCACGTCGGTTGGGGATATGACGGTAATCTCGCATCTACCAAATATTTGTCGGTAATGATTTCGGGCGAGGAGAGGGTGTTTTGCCGCCCACGGTTGGCGCCCATGGTGTATGAACAAGGCTGACAGGTAGGGCGGTTGTGTCATGTCTGAGGGAAGTTACACATCTGCCCCTATTTAATATATTAGCCTACATCTATTTCAGACGAGGAGAGTTTGTTTTGCCACCCGCCGTGGATGAATGGGGAAATGGAGGGAGAGACACATGTCTTTCGGACAAGCTTGAATCAAATGTGTTTTGCCGCCCATGTTTGGCACCCACCGTGTCTGAATGGGCTCAGAGGCCGTCGTGTCACGTCTGATTAAAGTTACTAGTCTACCCCTATCGACAGCAGTGTAAATCCGGTCGATAAGGATGTCAAGTGTCAGGGGTAGACAGTAATTTCCATCTCGCAAACACTTGCTTTGGGCAGCCCACAAATTACAGTGGGTGTTTAGCCGCTTCGTTCATAACTTGGGAGAATTAGCATTCACGTTTTCCCTGGGCCCTGGCAACTAAATCCAAATCCAATTTTTATTCAATTATGAATATCCACAAATAATTCTACGTTTTGTTGTTTATTTCATCAAAACCACAACTAAGATTTATTCCACCTTTATATATGATTATGATTTAGAAATGTCGTGATCTTCGAATTCAGTAGGTTGGATACACTTTGAGTCAAACAATTATTTCATCCAATACAATATTCTCACACGAAAAACAGTTCACCTTATGTCTATCATACAAGTACTAAGGATTACTCGCCTAAAAATTCGGATCATTACAACACATGGACAATATGGGCGTCTTACAACATAATCCATTCAGATACATGACACAACATGCAAGTACAATAATCTAATGACAATTTCAACTGCTATCTAAAGAAGAACTGGGATTACCCTGGGCTTCAGATAGCAGAAGCAGCATGACCTCCTCCGTGTTCAAATGCGACATTCTTAATTCCTCCAATTCTTGGGTTGCTTGCATAATGCGTGCAGCTAATTGCATAATTTCCAGCTTCAAGATCGAGATAACCTCATTCATGCCAGCCACACCATCTCTTTATGCCTCTAGTAGAGCCTCAAGAACTATAATATCTGTGCTCAGACTGCTCTCCGATGGTGTTGCGTCTGAACGGCTACCATCTAGTAACATGGATGGCGCACGGCTTCCACAAATAGATTCTAGGGTTGTACATTGTGTCCTAGTGTGAACGACATCCTAAAAGGTTTCCGCTGGACATAAGTAAGAGATAGTTATCGCATGATCTAGGCAGTAAGCTTACATGGTAAACGACATACGAATTATTTAAATGGTTCGAAGCAGCATCAGCCGAAAAGAAATTAAAATGGTAAGATGAAGCTAGGGATGTAAGTGGCAAATAAATGACATCCGCCAATCCCATCTAGTTAGTTTTTGCTAGCTCCCTGGTTCATTTTCCTCAAAAAACAAAAACTCTTTTGAACTATCATACCACTAGTGGACTTTAATCGAGATTAAACGGGACCCAGTTGACATCCCTAGGTTAAAGGGAGTGTACCACCGCTATATTTAAGTTGCCAAGGCATCTAAGCAGTTGAAATAATCTGAGAAAGCACTTAACAGTGTGGCCTCATATAAACTACGAAGACAGTCTTGTGATGAAGTTCAGAAGAAAAGTTAAGGACTCAAATGAACTAGGCATGCATTTCCTGACGATAGTACAACAGGCACTACTGACATATTGGCCAACTCAGGTATAGCGTAACAAGTAACAAACAAGCATTCGAATCAAGCAATATAGCAAAGCAGACAATTGAACTATTTTTTATTCTGTAGGATTACAGGTTGAGGGCACAAGACAAGAAAGCAGCCCACACACATTACATTTCACATGTACTAAAACACACTTGCTTACCATATGTTGCTGTGAAGCCTTGCTGCTGTTGCAATGTTCTTTGAAGATATCGTCAGCATCCCGTGGTTGCAAATCTACTTATTGTAGTTTATTCTGCACCCTTTATTTAGGTAAAATTAATTTTAATCGCATGCACTGGTTCGAATTTCATCAATGGTTCATCTAAACTAATGAAAGAAGGGTGTGTGCATACACGACAATATATCTGCTTCCCTCTATTTTTATGCTTGTTCGAGGTGCCAGCCCCAAAAGAACAAATATTTTGCTTCATGGGGTTGGCAGCTTCATAATTAATAGAAGCATCAAATTAGTCATGCAACTTGGGAAGATCAAGAACACACAAAAAAGTAATGAACAGAGGCTTGTAGCAGTGATGTAATAGCTAGCATCAGAGAATGTAGGGTAAAACGAACAAAAACCAACGGAACCACATGCTAGTTTGCTGATGTGTAATTAAGCATAGAGAACATGAAGCAGTCTAATGGAACAAACAAGTGGCATCAGAACAACACCATTATCATAAATATAACATGCAAGAAGTAAAATAGTAGGAAGTGACAAAACTAAAGCATATTAACTATATGTGTACTGGTATGTAATTTAGCACATGTAACATGTTCGCTGCCAAAAGTATGGCCCAATAGGTGCAAGCAGAATAACGCGTCTCATGAAAAACTGAATGATGCCCTGAAGAAATTCAAAGGTGTAGTGCTTATGCTAAGAAAGTGAACATAGGCGCCGGCCGTTGGATAATAGTACATGATTCTCGGCGGCGTATGGGTATCATTGGCATACTTGATAGCTAAGGATCGTCGATGGTGCTCGTGTTGCGGTTGAGTTTGGCCCGGATGTCGCCGTCGCTGAAGCGGCTCCGGTACTACGGTTGCGGCGCCTGTCGACATACAAGAAAGCTCATTTGTGGTAAGTGAACAGTTGCACAATAAAGAGAAAAACCGAAGGAGTACGGATCAAAATAACCTGATGAGGCTGCGACATCAGTAAAGCAGGGCCGGTGGAGTTGAATATGGCGTCCGTGGAGCTGGTCCGGTGTAGTGGACGAAGGCTTTGGCGGGCGCGTTGTACAGTGCTTTCGGTGAGGCGGATCTGTTGCGGCAGACGAGGGCTTGTATGAAGGGCCAGCGAAGGGACGAACAAGGGAGTCAGTGAAGGGCATACACTGTGGTGGACAAGGGCGCCGGTTAAGCAGATCCGGTGCGGTGGACCATGATGGCAGTCAAGGAGATCTGGAGCGGTGGACAAGCCAGTCGCTGAAGCGGTTCTGGTGAAGTGGTGAGTTGGAAGTTGGGGGTTCCAAGGTGCGAAAGGTAGATCCGTCGGGGTGTGAGGTCCACCGCTACGGTGGAGGCCTAGATGCGGCGACTTGGCATGGTTGGGGGGAGGAGGCGGGGAGGGGCTCTAGGGAAGAATGTTGGGGCAAAGAGGGGAAAACAATGGAGTTACCAAAGCAGCCCTTTTCCGTTCACGTGGGAGGGGTAAAACAGGAATATCGCAGGGATAAACTTCCGGGCGTGAGATATTTTGATGTGAGCGGGAAGTTTGAAAGCTTTTGGCGCCTGAAATTATTCTACTCTTGTACGACCGACTATGATATCATGGCCGAGAAGTTTTTTGTTTTACACGCAAAAAGTAGTGCAAGTTTTGAAAATCAATGTCTCCAACTTGAAACCTAGATTGTCCATTCAATTCAAATATGGATCATTGAGATACTACAAGCAAATACCATCATACGGTCCAATTCAAATGAAATTGCAAATGTGTCTATCCTAAATATGATGACAAAAGCAAGAATGTGTATGTGTATGAATAAAGTGGATGATTATAAAGTTTGAACATGCCCGTATGTGTATATATCTAGGTTTGATATATGAATTTGAAATCACGAAATCCCGGCTTAAAAAATGCACCTCCATTTAAATGAATTACAAAAGCTAATGATGGAGTCGAATTCCAAAATTCCAATCTTAGGTTTGTAATTCTGGTACATCAAAGTATATCACACATGTTCAAAAGTATCGTTATATCATAGGCCAAACTGTGAAACAAATTGATGAACCTTGAGTGCACACACTATTGACCATGTATATCTCAATTACGCTAAATTCCCTCAAATATAGACACCTCACTCTTTATATGAAGCCAACCCCATCTCGTCGCCCACCCCCCCACCCCTCGTCGCCCCCACACACAGAGAAGTCGTTCTCTCCCCCAAACACCAACACACGAGGACATTAACACCCCTCTCTCTTCTAAAGTCTGGACCCCAATATAGGTCTCTATCACTTTGTCTCTTGGGCATGCACACATCTCTTCCCCCACTCTCTAGCTAGGTCTCCCGGCATCTCTCTTTCCCAAGCACACACACTATGTAGAGTGTATTTTTCCCATACACACAAAATGTCGCCCAAACGTCTATCTCCCTAGTTATGTGGTTCTCGCACACTCACCTCACACACCACCCCACTGCAAAAACAAGCACACTTTGTCTCCTTGTGCACCACTCTCCTCTTTCTATCTCTCCCACACATGTGGACCCGCCCCAGCTCCTCCATGTATACATATATGTCGTGACTCTTTCCATAGCTCCCTAATGTATCATCATTCTCGATCTCGCACATTGTTCTCTACACCATATATTCTAGATCTCTCATGTAGTCCCTATCACACACACGATGACTCGCTTCCCATGCGTCTCCGTACATAGGCCAATTTCAAACAACATCAACATTGTCTCCCTATCTATACGCCATTTATGGACACAAACGCCCCCTCTCTTCCTCTGTCTCTCTCTCCATCGCTAGCTCTCTCTCTCTCTCTCTCTCTCTCTCTCGCTCTCACACCCTTCTCCCACACACACTCGATCTCTCTTCCAAATAGTCTGCTCCCCCCGCCCGCACCCATGCTATCCCGCTACTACACATGTCACACCATTCCCCCTTCCCTTATACTAGGTTTACATCATTAGTGGTCTCTCTACTCCACATACACACACTCCCTCTCACACACAAACGCGCGCACAAACACACACAAACACGCACAAACACCCATTAATCTGGATCCTCGTCTCTCCCCATGTCCGCATGTGTATCTCGCACACTCACTCTCTAATTATGTATATGTGTCTCCATGTTACACAACACAAAGCCCCATGTACATGTATCTCTCTATCCTCCACACACACAGACACAAAGAATCTGTTATCATTGCCTCAGTCTCTAGACATATCACACATGCACTCGCTCTCTCTCTCTCTCTCTCAAACACGCTCAACACGGGTTTCCCCATGAATAACTCTATTCATCAACAGTCATGGCAGTACGGCAAACACGAGACGTGAAAAAGAATAAATCTACATGTGCTTAGAACACCTAGGATGACTACTAGGACTAGAGAAAGCGAAAAAGCGCGCCGCCGTTACCCCCTCCTTATCAGCGACGGGAAAACCTTTCTTTTACACAGTCGAGAAGTCATTGTGCTAAGGCCTCACATGCTGAGGCGTTGAATGGAATGTAGATGCTAGTTTACGGAAACAAGTATCGATAATATGTTTGTATCTCCGTACTTATATTTCTTCTCTTATAAAAAACCGAGTCGGTGACGATGGTACGCGTGCCATCTTGCAATATAGACCGTCCGATCTATATTTGACTGACGTAAATTAAACTAAAAGATACCCGCACCCCTCTCCACATTTGCAGACAAGGCCTTCCCTCGTTCATTCGTGTCTCCAACAACCTCATTGTTGAGGAATTAAGAAAGGAAGCCTCTGGAACAAACTGGCCTGGTGGCCGCTGCCGGCGTCGTCAATCCCCATGCCTCCACTCAGTCCGACCACCAATCACCACCACACCCCACTCCTCTTCAACTTATCTCCTATTTCTCGAGATATCATTAGTTTTTACACATGGGATAATCCCGCATGGGTCAATCACGACGAGTGTTTTTATAAAAAAATGCATCTTGATGTTCCATGCAATGCACGGATCTTGCTAGCACTCCTACAGAAGACTAAGTTGGTGATGATGGTGTGTCTGCATCCATCGTTTGTGACCATTAGATCTACATCTAACGACTGTGAGGTAAGTTGTTGCCTTTTCTCACAAACATCCTACTTGTCTACCAGTTTGCAGAAAAACCCATAATTAGTGTCTTAAAACCAACCACATCCCTCCCTAACCTCACCAAAACAGCCTAAGGAATATATTCTAATTGAAACATAATATATCTCTAGTGATATATGTATATCAAAATTAGAGTGTTTGGTATCAAGTTTGTGAATAAGTATTATTCTAATTATGATTCTGTCGGGGAAACTGCCTCCGCGAGCACCTATGGGGACGGAGCCCCTTTTCGGTTCGGCGGGGGGCGGAGGTCGCACGAAGAGCAGATCAAGGCGAGGCACACGAGCGGTTTACCCAGCTTCGGAGGTCTCCGGAGAGATAATACTCCTACTGCTGCTTTGTGGTTTGTATTGAGTTCTTGCTCGGGAGCGCTGAGTGCTACATTACACACCAGCAGCTAACGAGACCGAGCGTGAGTGTTCTAGTGTCCTCTTCTACGTTGTGCATGGGCCTCCTTTTATATGCTCAAGGGGTCACCGACAGGTGGCAACGTAGGCAAGGGCAAAAATGGAAAAGGTGTTGTGGTAGGTACAGCTACCTACACAGTGTATCATACCTAACCCTGACAGCAGGGGACAAGGGCATTAAATGCCTATCTACGTCGCCCAAACAGTGCAGAAAAGGGACCGTCAGGGACGCCATCGCTCGCCACGATGGCGATCTTGTCAGCGCCGCTTGCCACAGTGCACCCCTGGCTGCACAGCCTCCCGCCACGTGCGCCTGGAAGGGTCTCAGAGCGACATGTTGGTGGGTGAGCTGGAGCGCGGGTACAGAGTGGTTGCTAGCTGCGGCAAACGCCTTCCCGCGGTCGTTGTCTTGCCGTGTTCGGGAGCTTGTCGCTCGCCGGGTCTTGCCGGGACGCGTGGCGCGTCGCGGCAAGTTCCTTGAGATGCCTTGGTTGGCCTTCCAGGCAAGCTCCTCATTCCGGGGTCTTGTGTTTTGAGTGGCCTTCCCGGCAAGCTCCTCTTACCGGGGCCTTGTCTCCTTGGCTTAAATACTTTGTTCTTGAATGGCTCCAAAGGAACCACGGAGGATATTGGCGGTCACCCAGCAAGCCTTGCCGCGGGACGCTGCGACTGCCCGTGCACAAGTTCGGGATACTAGGGTACCCCTACTCTAGTACACCGACAGGAGCCCCCGGGCCTGGGCCATACACGGTGCCGAGCGCTGTTGGGCCAGGCCCAAAACTGGGCACGGGCACGCGCGGCCTGGATCACGTCGTATCTTACTCCGTATCCACCGCGCCCTCCCCGAACGGCACGCGTCGATTGCGGCGTCGTGGGAGAGATCATGAGTGGTTTCTTTATTTGGAAAGGCGGAACGTCCGCCCTCTCCCTCCTTATAAGCAGGGGAAACAGGGGCAGTTCGCCCATCTGCCCGTTGCTATTCCAGACTCGAAAATCTCCGCCGCTCCCCTTCTTCTCAAAGCCGAAAGAGAGCAGCGCTCCGCCCCCATCGCCACCAGCACCACCAACGCCGTCGTCCTCCGTCACCACTCCCGCCATGGCTCCGAAAGCCGAGAAGGTGAAGTCGGCCGAGGTGCAGCGGCTCGCGGCGCTGCGAAAGGAGCGGGCAATCTTCCCTCCTAGGCTTGCCGCGGAGGAGCTGAAGGAGTTCTACTACCTCTTCTGGTCGACGGGGACGCGAGCACATCCGCGCACGAAGGTATTCCCAGCCACTGCTTGGAAAAAGGCTCCCACTGGGTACCCTTTCTTCGCCTTGTTCTTCTACTTCAGGCTCTGCCCGCCCTTTTCTGAATTCTTCTGTGACGTTATGAACACCTACGGGCTCCACCTCCTTGACTTCACCCCCAATGCTGTCCTGACCATGGCAGTTTTCGCACATCTCTGCGAAAACTTTGTCGGAATCCATCCAAACGTAGCCCCTTTCCGCCACTTCTTTTCGCCTCGAGTTGAGAAAGGAGAGCCTTTGTCCGGCGGAATCGCCTGGATCTCAAAAGCCGGCAAGAAGGATGCTTATCTGGATGGAGAGTTCCGCAGCAAGTGGGAGGAGTGGAGGGCGGACTGGTGCCTGATTGTCGAGGAGAACCCGCAGCCGTTTACCGCCCTGCGCCAAACTCCAGTAGTGCGGGGCAGTGATTGGAGTAGCCTGGCCCCGGAAGATGACAGACTGAAGATTGTCGTCGCCCGGATCCTACGCCTCAGGCTTGCTGGGCTTACTGTAGGAGCGGTTGGCGTAGATTTCCTTCGCCGCCGCATCGCCCCCCTGCAGGAGAGGAGGAGCCCCGCCTGGGAGTTCCAGAACGCGGCGGATATCATGAGGCTGCGGCCAGGCCTCAACTTCAACTTCACTGTCATGGAGCTCAATGCGATGTTCCAGGAGCTGTTCAAGTACGACCCTCAGCATCCCGAAGTCTTCAGGTTGCCGAGGGGCGTCGTTCCGCTGTGCAACAACTCCTCGCTCGACCGCATCCGTGCAATGATGCTGCTGTCCGACTCGCATGGAATTGACCCAGCCTGGATAGAGCCTGCAGATGATGTCGTCCAGGCGTTCTTTGATGGCTTGGTAGAAGTGCCGATCAACGCCGATGAGCAGAGGGGCCTCACACGGGACACCACCGACGCGGAACTCAAGCGCATCGCCACCAGGCTGGAAGAGGCGGCGGCAGCCGCAGCTGCGGGCGAGTTTGGGTTCACCATGGAGGAGGCAGAGGCAGCAGAGGCGGCAAGCCTTGCCAAGCGAGAAGAACTTGCTGGCGAGGAGAAGTCTGTCGGGCGTGATGTCGGGACGAGCGGGCCCGCCGAGGATACGAGCGGCTCGTTGGAGATCTGCTCCTCTTCCTCTTCGTCTTCGGGCAGCTTGCCGCAAGCAGAGCCCCCGGCTCCACAAGCAGAGCCCCCGACCCCACCAAGAAGGCATCTTCGCAAGGCCGGGGACGTAGCAGAGCGGCGGACGAGTCAACCCCCTCCGCGCCGCACGACATGCTCCACCGCGGCAAGTTCTGTTGCCGCGTAAGCACCTCACGCTGCAGCGGCAACTGGAGCGGGGTCCTCCCGGTCCGCCGCTCCAGCTCCCGCCAAGCGGCCAAGGGATCCTAATCCTCCGCCTCCTCGCGCCGGAGGTGGGCCAGGCTTTGACTTCTTCGCGCTCAGCTCCGACGAGGAAGAAGAAGAGTAAGATTCTTGTTGTACTTGTATGTCTTCAATACTTGTTGTCTCGTCTTGTATCTCATTTGCTTTACTCTGAACTTATTCCTTTTTAGGACTCTGGCCCAGAGAGCGGCTAAGAGAGCCAAGGTCCAGGTGATTGTCAACAGGGGGTGACAGCAGGGGGTGCGCCTGAGACAAACTTGCCGGACCCGACAGCTGTTCTTTAGAGCAGCCCCCAGCGCAGCCCCCAGCGTAAGTATATGGTTTGCTTCCCGCTGTTAGGTGCGCATGGATATTCTTTGTTTGCTAATATCTGACTGTTGGCTTGTGTAGGAGCAGAGCAGCCTCGCCAGGAGCTCCCAGAGGACGCCCCTGACATGACATATGCTTCGACTACGCCGCCAAGGGACAGTTCTCCAGCAAGGGCGGATCCTCCGACAAGGGAGAGCTCTCTGGTAAGGGGGAGCTCTCCGGCAAGGGAGGAGTCTCCGGCAAGGGACAGCACCAGCGGTCCTCCGGTGGTGGAGACCACAACTGCCGAGCCTAGTGCAGGTAAACCTCTTGCTTCGAAACTTCCCTTGGATTCTTCTTCTTTTGATCTTATTTTTGGATATTTGCTTGACTTTTCTCCCTTTTTCGGCCATCAGATCCACCCACTGCAGAGCCGATGGAGACCGAGGTTGCTGTTGATGATGCCGCCGCCACCGAAGAAGCGGCCGGCGCTGATGATCCCGCCGGCGAAGAGGCCGCCAAGGCTGCCGCCGCAGCAGCTGACGAGGGGTCTGGCGATCGTACTGACGACCCTGAGGCCGCAGGAGCGACAGGCGCTACACCGACCGCCGATCCTCCTGCCGCTGCCGCAGCGTCAGGCTCTGAAGAGCCCCAGCCAGGCGTCTACTTGAAGGCCGGCGATGGCGTCTTCATCAACCTCCCCTGGGCGTCAACGTCCAGGGCGCCGGTCGAAGGAGAAAACTTTGACGTGGAGGTGCTCGCCTCCGCTGGGCTGACGCTGGTCGATGCGCCAAGTAGCAGCAGCGACGAGCCTGAGGAGGAGCGACTGCTGCGGAAGCTGGTGTCGCTCTACCACGCTCGACAAGCCAAACTGGAGTCCCGCGAAGAGCTTGTCGCGAAGGCGGGGGTGGACATGGAGAAGCGCGCGGAGGAGCTCCGAGCTCTTAATCAGGCAGCTCTCCGGTCACTGGCGGCGGAGCATGTGCAGCCCGATGAGGCGCAGAAGGCCTTCATCCTCGAGAAGGCAGAAGTTGCAGAGCAACAGCGGCTTGCCGCCGAGGAGCTATCTGCGCGGGAGGGCGAGTTGGCGCAGCTGAAGGTCAGCCTGGACAGCCATGAAGAGGAGCTTGCTGCGCGCGAGCAAACACTCAGCGGAGCTATCAAGGAAGCAAAGGACACTGCCGCAGCTGCCGAGGCCGCCAAGAAGGAGCTGGAGACGAAGGTGGCGCAGTTGGAGACTGATCTCAAGGCGAGCGGTGAAGAGCTTGCCGCGCTCAAGCATGAGCGCGAGAAGGACGCCTACACCTTTGGCGAGCTGCAGGGTCGTCTCGCCGAGAAGATCAAGGAGCTTGCCGCCGCCAAGGACTCCAACGCCGATCTTGAGTTGAAGCTGGCTGCTTTGACCAAGACGCTGGACGGTGCCAGGCAGCAGGAGGCGGCCCTGAAGAAGGAGATCAAGGCCGACAAGGCGCTGCTGGAGAGCATTGCCGCCGCCCAGAATGATTTTAGAGAAACTGTGGAGCAGTGGACGGAGGGTCTTGTGAATGCTGTCGCAGACATCGACAAGGAGCTGGCGCTGCTGGGGATGGAGGATCTCGGGTATCCCTCTGATGAGACACTCCCATCCAGCGCCAAGCTCACCCTGTTCTTCAAACGCGTGGCGACGGCCCTCCAGCGACTCCAGGAGAGGATCCCAAAGAAGCTGGCCGACGAGTCGCGCAAGATCTGTGCAGGAGCTCTTTACATGGTGTTGGTGAAGGTAGCCTTCCGCAACCCGGGCCTCAACCTCACCAACGTCCTCAGATCCTTGCCAGCGGACGCTGATCTGGAGGCGCTCAAGGACCTTGTCGCACCCATTGTGGACAAGGTGAGCGGGATCAAGAGGGTTGAGGGTGACAGCGTGGACTAGGCCGCCCGTTTTCTTCTTTTCTTGTCACTGCTGATCGTGTTATGAAAACAGTCTATTAGAGCCGCGACAAGCTATCTTGTAATATATAACTTTATTTTGGGTAGTAATTGCAATGTTATTTCCTTTACTTGATTCCTTCCTTTGTATGTTTTTGCCCTACGCTTTTAGGGAACTTGCCGGCGTGGGCACCCTCGCCACGAGCGCTGAGTGCGGGACGTCAGCAGCCTGCAGGCGGTGCCGTTGCCGACAAGAAACCTTGTCGTAACTAGCCGTAGCTCGCTTAAGTTGTTGAGCGAACTCGAAACAGAGTAAGGGCGCGACTCTAGTCGCAGCACACTTAAACTGTTGAGCGAACTCGAAACAAAGTAAGGGCGCAACTAGCCACGAGCGGGTTCCTTCGCGCACAGGTTTTCCATACAAAGCACGGTCGTTCAAGGAAGATAACTTAAAAAAAATTAAAAACATCTGATTGCTCAAACTTTGGCAACTTAGCTTTTCTGTCGTTTGCTTCCCGGCAAGGCGAAACTTTCTTGAACGATGCCTGGTCCACACCATTATCTTCTCCTTCCCCCCGGCAAACTTGTGGGCGAGACGAACCTTCCTTTCCTTGAGAAAAGAGAGAAGAGAAAATAATGATATGGAGCCTTATGGCTCGTTATTGCTTACCGGGGGTGTTAGCTGCACAAAGTGTCAGATAACTCATGCAAAAAAATAAAAAGCATGAAATTGACGAGATGTGCGGAGCACATGGGCTTTATTTATGCACAGGGTCTGCGCCTGGCTTTGTACCAAGGATTACATGCAACAGCGGCAAGACTTGTACAAAAGGTGGTTGCCGGAGCAGTGTCCGGCAACCGTGCCTTACGGGTAAAACTTACGAAGATGCTCGATGTTCTAGGAGTTGCTCACCGGAACGCCATCTTCGGTCTCAAGGCGGACAGCGCCAGGCCTAGTGACTCGTTTCACCCGATAAGGGCCTTCCCACTTCGGCGTCAACTTGTTGGAATTCTTGGCGGAATGAATGCGCCGAAGAACAAGGTCGCCTTCCTCGAGACTTCTGGCGTTAACTTTGCGGCTATGGTAGCGGTGCAAAGCTTGCTGGTAGCGAGCAGCTCGTACCGCAGCCTGAAGACGGTCCTCCTCAAGGAGCAGTGCGTCATCTTGTCGCAGCTGCTCTTGCTCAAGCTCATCATAAGCGAGCACTCGAGGCGTCCCATATACGAGTTCCGTGGGGAGAACTGCCTCTGCTCCATAGACTAGAGCGATAGGTGTCTGGCCAATGGCTCGATTTGGCATCGTCCTGATCGACCAAAGAACCACCGGCAGCTCCAAAATCCAGTTTCTTCCGCACCCGTGCAGCCTGTCGAAAGTCCTGGTCTTGAGTCCACGCAGCACTTCAGCATTTGCCCTCTCCGCTTGACCGTTGCTCCTGGGGTGAGCAACAGTAGCGAAGCAGACCTTGGCGCCAAGATCTTGGACGTACTGCATGAAGGTGCGGCTCGTGAATTGTGTACCGTTGTCGGTGATGATCCAGTTAGGGATCCCGAAGCGGCAAACAATCGACCTGAAGAACTTGACTGTTGACTGTGCTGTCACCTTCCTCACTGCTTCCACTTCCGGCCACTTTGTGAACTTGTCGATTGCGACGTACAAGTACTCAAATCCCCCGACTGCTCGGGGGAAGGGGCCGAGGATGTCGAGCCCCCAGACCGAAAATGGCCAGGATAAAGGGATCGTCTGGAGAGCTTGAGCTGGCTAGTGTATCTGCTTGGAATGGAACTGGCACGCTTCACACTTGGTTACTTGTGCCGTTGCATCCTGGAGGGCTGTCGGCCAAAAGAAACCTTGCCGGAACGCTTTGCCGGCAAGTGCTCTGGCGCCAATGTGGTGACCACAGATGCCTCCATGTATCTCTGCCAACAACTTCTGTCCATCTTCCCGGTGAATACACTTCAATTTCACACCGTTGAGTCTTCTTCTGTACAGTGCGTTGTCGACAAACTGGTACATACTTGACTGTCGGGATACTCTTTCCTCTTCTTCTTGCTCTTCGGGAAGTTCTCCTGTCTGGAGGAAACGGACGATCTGCTGCGCCCATGCTAGAGCTTGTGGCTTGACAACAAGGACTAAAGGCACATCTGCTGCTGTGGGAACATCCGCTTCTACGGCGACAAACTGCGGCTCAGCCGGAGCTTGACGTTCCCCGGCAAGCTTGCTGGAGCAAAACTTGTCGGGAGCGTCTGCTTCAATGGAACAAACCCTGGGGTTTACCGGAGCAGACTGCTCCCCAGCACTCCTGGTGTTGATCTTGTCCGCCGTTGGGGGGAAGTCTAGGAGCAGTTGAGCTCGTGCCAAAGCTTCTGCTGGAGTGGCGGGTAGCGGTGGCGAACGGTGCGAGGGGCGGGATATGCTCGGACTTCTAACTGCGTTAGAAGGAGCAATATCCCATCCAGGCGACCGTGCTTCGCTCGCGCCAGCACGTTGGCGCGCATGCTGGCCTGGAGCATCCCGAGATCCGCCAGCTCGATTTGGGTCCAGCGAGCGTATGGTACCGTGAGTACCACGACGCTGCCGGTCCTGCGCCTCCTGAGATGGGCGCGGTGCATCTACGGACGCTCGGTCGTCGTGGGAGCCGGCTACACTGCCGATGGGCAGCGCAGCCTTGTCCTTGGACCTGGCGGCACCGTGAGCTCCCTCGTCGACGCCCGTTCTTCCACCGGCGACTTCCCCACCAACCGTTTGCTCCGGTGGCGGTGGGTTCGACGCAGACGGAGCAGCCGCCTCAGAAGCCTTCTTCTTCGGCGGCATGCCGATGAAGTCGATGAAGATCTAGCTCGTGTGAACGCCGGATCAGGTTCACACAACCTCGACGCCCCCTACCTGGCGCGCCAAAGATGTCGGGGAAACTGCCTCCGCGAGCACCTATGGGGACGGAGCCCCTTTTCGGTTCGGCGGGGGGCGGAGGTCGCACGAAGAGTAGATCGAGGCAAGGCACACGAGCGGTTTACCCAGCTTCGGAGCTCTCCGGAGAGATAATACTCCTACTGCTGCTTTGTGGTTTGTATTGAGTTCTTGCTCGGGAGCACTGAGTGCTAAAGTACACACCAGCAGCTAACGAGACCGAGCGTGAGTGTTCTACTGTCCTCTTCTACGTTGTGCATGGGCCTCCTTTTATATGCTCAAGGGGTCACCGACAGGTGGCAACGTAGGCAAGGGCAAAAATGGAAAAGGTGTTGTGGTAGGTACAGCTACCTACACAGTGTATCATACCTAACCCTGACGGCAGGGGACAAGGGCATTAAATGCCTATCTACGTCGCCCAAACAGTGCAGAAAAGGGACCGTCAGGGACGCCACCGCTCGCCATGATGGCGATCTTGTCAGCGCCGCTTGCCATAGTGCACCCCTGGCTGCACAGCCTCCCTCCACGTGCGCCTGGAAGAGTCTCACAGCGACACGTTGGTGGGTGAGCTGGAGCGCGGGTACAGAGTGGTTGCTAGCCGCGGCAAACGCCTTGCCGCGACCGTTGTCTTGCCGCATCCGGGAGCTTGTCGCTCGCCGGGTCTTGCCGGGACGCGTGGCGCGTCGCGGCAAGTTCCTTGAGATGCCTTGGTTGGCCTTCCCGGCAAGCTCCTCTTGCCGGGGTCTTGTGTTTTGAGTGGCCTTCCCGGCAAGCTCCTCTTGCCGGGGCCTTGTCTCCTTGGCTTAATTACTTTGTTCTTGAATGGCTCCAAAGGAACCACGGAGGATATTGGCGGTCACCCGGCAAGCCTTGCCGCGGGACGCTGCGACTGCCCGTGCACAAGTTCGGGATACTAGGGTACCCCTACTCTAGTACACCGACAGATTCGTTGCAACGCATATGAACATTGCTAGTATTTTCAACCATGCAATTTTTTCCCTAGTATTCCATATTTTTGAGTTTTCCATCAAGATATTAGTAACGCATGGTTGATATTTACTTTCAATCATGTACACATATGCACTATGTAACTAGCCTTGCTTATTGGGTTCCAAAGCTTAACTTTCACTCCTACTTACAATATGTAGTGTATTTAACAAAAAACTACCACTTTCAACCAGCGCTAGGAAGAATCTATTGTACAAAAAATAGCAAAAACATACCCAAAATTTCTTAATCCATGCCAAAAACTACCACCTACCGATTAGGTTAGTTTAAACCCATTTATGACAGGGTTGGCCCACACGTCCGTGCTGACGATGCAGGTTAAGACAACACATTTTGTTTGACCGTTGACACGAGAGACCCACATCTGACCTTCTATCCTGTTATTCCCCCTCATATCATTATTTTTCCTGAACATTACTTCAAACAATACTGATGCGTGTTCGTCGGTGGCGCCGGTGATGTGCGAGTTGGCCGCCGCTCCGCCGGATGGGCCGGACGCCGCGCTGGCCTCCGCACGGGTTGGCAGGCTGGCCCAAGCGTGACTCACGAGCGAGCAAGCCGCCGCGCTGGCCTTTGCTCGAGCCAGATGGTTGGCCTTAGTGCGGCACGTGCGAGAAAGTCATCGCGTCGCCGTGCCAATCTAGCTAGCAAACCTTGCAGACAAGCAGCTGGACGGAGCTATCTTGGCTAGCTAGCGGCTGCGAGCGCCGGACGGAGCTGGCATCCAGGCTGCCGCAATATGTGCTCCGCACCGCCGGCGGTTTTGACCTCGCCTTCTGCCGGCGATGGTAGCTATGTCCCATGGCTGAGGATGACTAGGTGGACGGGCCAGAGGTAGGAGGTCACTCGGGGATTTTTGTGTAGACTGACATGTAGGTCCCACAAGTCATAACGCCCGGTCGAATAGAAGGCGTTGACTTAATGGGAGACATGGGCCCTGTTTTGATACTCTAAGTCAGAGGTTAGATTCTAACCCTAAACTAACTCTAACCAAAGTGGTGTTTGGATGGCAGGGTTAGATTGACAATAAATGTATCCAACCAGGGCCATGGGTTGAAACGTGTCTATAAGGGCACTTTGTAGAGTAGTCGTTTCTTGGTAGGGTAGGTTGGTAAGCGCATGTACAATGGTTGATAAGGTAGTCTTATCTTAAGTCTGCCACGTATGCAAGTGGTAGTAGTTTCTTGGCATTATTAGTGGTTTCTTGCATTATTAGGGGTTTCTTGTAAGGAATAATGTACTACTAGCGACAAAAGGCGATTCTAGGTTGCGTTGTACTCCAACGAGTACTACTAGTGGTCGCGGGAGTGTATACCTCGTTTTGTGGGTTCGATCCCGGCCGAACGCATGGCGGCCTTTTTTTTAAATAGTAACTTCGCTGCGAGCCAATATTTTACACGGGTAGTTTGAGTTTTGAAGTCAAACGGACGTGCGGCACCACAATCTAGGTGCACTGGATAGCCTAGCCACGTGAACAGGTTTTCCTTCCCAGCATCTCGTGGCTCGCGTGCTCGCCCTAGCCGCACCTCGCTTGCAGCTTCCTCATCAGCTAGTAGCATATTTAAAGTAGCGCCTCCCAATTAAGCCTGAGGAGCCGGAAAAGCCTGGCAGGACATTGGGAACTATGCAATATGGCTCTGTACGTAAAGTTCTCTACTACTACTCTATAGCTTGTGGCGTTGCATGCATGTACTTCACTCCATTATCGGCTCTACTATAAAAGAAATTCCTCTTAACGTGTTTTTTTGAAACGGAGGCAAAAGTTTTGCTTCATCTCATTCATAAAGAAGGAACTACTAACAAAGTTTGACGAGATCCATTACACCTCCAAAAATGGAAGCGAAAAGCCTAGTCTCGCTGTATCGAATAACTCAAATGTTCTGCCCACGCAGTAACCATCGCTGATAAACAGGCTGCTAGTGTGTGCGTGAGAGGAGCGACTGAGTAGGCTAGCTACGTGATAGTACATCGATGGTTCTAGAGAACAGTAGTACCCTCCACTTCCAACTGTAGCTCCTTGGCCCTGAGATTCAAGAGTTCAAAACTGGTGCACTATACTAGAAGTACAGTACATCGCACTACTAGTTGAGAAAGTAGTACTAGTACTGCTATAGTACGAGTACGTACTCCTCTGTCACATAATGTAAGACGTTTTTTGACACTAGTTGGCGTGTACAAAGAATAGCAAAACCATACCCAAAATTTCTTCATCCACGCCAAAAACTACTAGCTAGTGCCAAAAATTTCTTACTACTGCTATTATTTACAGTATAATGTAATCCCATAACGTCCCATAATGCTATTACTAGTAGTAAATGATAGCTTCACCCCTTCGCTAAGGAACGATCTACAGTTGGAAGGGACGAGGCCTTGCAGTTACTACGCTCTTATCTCCTCCTCGCCAGTTCCCCTCCCCCCGAAGAGAAGGCAGTTCGTCGCTGCTCCAATGGATTCGCCAGGCGATTCTCCTCCTCGTCGGGGCTGGGAGACCTTGGACGACAATCCTCTAGGAGAAATCGCACGCCGCTCCGACGTCCTCACCGCCACAAGACTTGGTGCTTCCTGCACCAACGTTTACAAGACGGTGCTGAAAATGGCTTGGGAAAAGGCCATGCTTGTTGGTCTTCCATGCGTCCTTGAGGAAAAGGTTCTTCTATGGGACAATCCTTCGAACTGTCCACCACTCCCTGGCCATGGTTGCACGTTGACTCCGCTAGAGTTGCCGACGTTGAGAGGTAGTCGGATTTTGTCTGATGACCAGGTCAGTAATTGAGTTCGATCATGTAGTACTTAGTTATTCCATTTCCATACCGTAATTTCTCCGCTGCCCACCGTCTTATATATAGGTCTGAGTCGGTGCCATCAAAGATTGGCTTGCATACCTCCGGCCGGATACCACCATCATTTTGCACAACATCCACAGCAGTGCGGCCGTTCCGGTGGACTGGCTGGGCTTGAATACGTATGATGATGCCTACATGAGATTGAAGAAGATAGCAATTGCGGACCCGCCGACAAAGTGACGTGGCTACGACGATTACTATCTCATCACGGTGTTCGACATAAGGATTGCCATAAATGCAAGAAGTAGTAACGGCAGAGGCTGGCGCATGTTGGCCGCGACAGATTTGTACCCCTACATGTTCGAAGACGCCGTGCGCCATCTAGGCCGCATTTTCGCGGTGACAGGCGATGGGACTTATTTCATCTGGTTGCCATCCTACAGTACGGGAGATTACAAACGGAACGCACAAACAATCATTTCCATCCCTAACGGTACTCCATTATTTTGCAGGGACCAGTCATCCCGCGATCAAAATAAGATCGCCGATCCTGGATGTGCATTTGCATCCGCTATTCGGTCTAACCTGGAACCTTGTAGCTGACTTTGGCATATTGGGATCAACTATCTTAGCAGTCGTTGCCCATGGTACTAGTGATGTGCAACATGGTCACACAATCTACCACGATCGGACCGTCACCATCTACCCAGGTATTCCATTTTTAACCCTCTCGCCTTCTCTTTCATTGTTGTACTAGTACTCTACTTACGTACTAGTAGGAGTAATTTTTACCTTGGAGGACGCATATAGCTAGCTAGGCCCTTGAAGACTTGAACCCACTAGCTGCCACCATTTTTGTTTTTCCATGTCTTACTATCTCATCCATGTAGCCAAAAGTGGCTATATATAATAAGCCAGTTATTTTACTTCCTCTATACCGTAGTAGTACTATTTTCTGCACAGTATTACAGACCGCCATATTTGAGCACAACATTATTATCCATGGACCTTGACTATGTACGTCACCATGTGTCCAGATCTAAGATGCCGCGTGTACCAGATGAACGGCGCCGAGTTCGACCCCCGTGATGCTATGTGGGTGCCGAGGAAAACTCTTGGAGAGTACTCGCTTTTCATTGGGGATAGCTACCCCATTGTGAAGCGGATGCCACCTTCTGTGCACGACACGGAAGGCCTACCGTTCACGAAGCATGGTTGTGTCTTTAGTGCGCACCGCCGGATGAACGACATGCTGGGACACGCTATCTCTGATTTATGCCGCTTCGGCTTGGATGAGTCTCCATCGTGTGGAACCGGACTAGAAAGCTGCTACAATGATTCCCGTTGCCCACCGCTATGGATCGTGCCATCCATGAAAAACACCTGAGACTGGAACCTGGAGGAGGACATGTAGCCCATCTATAACGTGTAAGTGGAGTACGGTAAATTGTGAACGGTAGCGTTGTGAATATATGTAGACTAGTCGTGCACAAATTTATCACATGAATTGGAGATGAACTTGTGTGGCATACTGGCATTTGTCCTTTAGAATTTATTACTAGTAAATGTGTTATGTTTACGTGCAACTTGTGTGGTTGTTGCACGGGCTCCAACACGCTCTTTGAGAAAAAAGGTGGCACAACTTTGGATATACGTGACGTGGCGGCATCATACAGTATCATCATTCGCTATAGTTATAGTACACTCCTACTAGGACGACAACTCCTATAAAACCTTGCGCTTGGCTCTTTGCCTCTTCGGGAGGTTCAACAGTTCGTACTCGTGTGAACCTTGCACTTGGATCTTCACCTCTTAGGAAGGTCCAACAATGATGATACTATAGTACACATTATGCTTCTTGCAATCTGGCACCGATTGAACTGCTGCATGTCCACCGCGAGGGCGAGGGCGAGGGAGAGGGAGAGGGAGAGGGCGCTGTAGTCAAAACCCTCTCCTCGTCCTGTGAACCACCGCGCGCGTGGGCGAGGGAGAGGCGTAGTAAGCAAGCTTCTCCTCGTTCGGCGAGTTGACGGGACACATCAAAGCAGTACTAGTACTAGTCCATACTGCGTCCTTTCTGGTTAATATGGCTTAATTTGAAACGAGAAAAATACACTGGCGGTCAACGTATGTAACAATACGCTCTTTACGGTCACTATATATAGTTTTGCGGTGATTATACTATCACTAGCTCATCGTAGAGCACTGTATTGCACCCTACTGACCGACCACATAGTCGACGTGGCACTTTGTTGACTGGTTAAATTGTCACCTGGTTTCTAGGTCCCACCTGTCAGTTGGTAGAGCAAAGAAATCAGCTAAAAAACAAAGAGTGTAGTACATCTACACTTCCAATGCATTTAGCCTTTAATCTAAATCGATATTGATTGACTAATGCACCAACTTGTGCTCTAGGTATAGGCTCCATGTCTATCCTTAATTACAGCATGCAACAACCTTCATTTAATCTTCTTCTCTCAATGGACGCATGCAGACATAAGTCTGCTACTTTTGGGCGTTAATTATGCCCTCGTCAATGTGTAAATCTCTAAATGTACAGTCTTTCACGGACGTAGGGAGTAGGTTGAGCACTTGAGTGTGAGCGTGTGTGTTGCGTCGTGTATTGTGTGCCGCATGGGTGCGTGAGTGTTGCGTGCGTCCATGTGTACGTGTGAGTGTTGCATGTTGCATGCATGCATGCATGCATGGGGCTTACTCCCTCCCATTGACATGTTCATATTTCAAGATTCCTCTATTCCCTCCATATGGTGATACTCCCTCTGTTCCCAAACAGGGAGTAAAATCCTCCCAGTGTTCCCAAATACGGAGTAAAATCCTCCCTCTATTCCCAAATATGGAGTATTTGTCTTTCTAGAGATTTCAACAAGTGACTACGAACGGAGCAAAATGAGTGAAGTGAGCGTAGAGGCATAGGGATATGTAGAAAGGAAGTCTTCGCGATCCATTATTCCCCATCTCGGTCAGAGAGAACTATTCAATTAGTCTTCACAGTGAAGTGACAATACACATAGCAGTAGATGGGACACTTAATTAATAAGTTGAACCAGTGTGTTGGTGTTACTAAATCAGCCTTACCCAGTACTGCCATCATGTTTGCCAGTAGAGCACGCTTCTGTCCTCCATTAACTGACATATGGGCCCTCTTGTGGTAGACCCACATGTCATCGGTGTAACTATTTACAATCCGAAGGACGGTATATCCTGGTAGTAGTAGTAGTAGAATTGAGATTTAATGCACTTTCTTCCCCGTCTTCCACTCTTCTTCCTCCTCTCTTCGTCTTCCTCCTCTCTTCCCCATCGTCGGCCACACACCATTTCCCCCCGCTCACTGCTCGCCCGCCCGCACTATCTTCCTTGGTAGCTCGCGTGTACCATATCCCCCCGCTCACTGCTCAGCCACACGAGGAGAAGCTTCTTCGCTCGCCAGCCCAAATCCACTTCCCCGCTAGCTCGCAGGCACCGAAAACCCCAATGGCATAACCGACTGACACGCAGAGCCACGATTGGAATTCCCTCCCTGATGTTCTCTTGGAGCAGATCTGTAATCGTATGGACCTACTCAGGACCGTCCGTCTGGCCGCATGCTCGGTGTCTTTGTACCATCTACTCATCTGCAACCGGCCGACTCTTTTCAAGACACCCTGCTTGCTGATGCCCGATCCTCGCAGGTGGCCCAGACACCGATTTGACGATCCTACAGAGGTTGTCGTGGTGCCCCTCGATATGCTACCACTACCCGTCCACCTGTCCTTCATGCGCGACCACTACTGGGCGTGCATGAAGGCCAACTGGATTGTCCTCATCCACCACTCCGGTAGTCCGTGGCGTCTCATGGATATCTACACCCAGCGAGAGATCATCCAACCAATCATTGATCATATCACCGGCGATGATTACCGTGCTATGCAAATTCCATTCGCCAGGGGGGACTGTGTTTACACAATATACCATGGGTTTCATGAATCACTATATCCAGTGATTCGTCAACACAGCTTGTTGCCAGATAATCTTCAGTATGTGAAATGCATCAAGCTTCCATGCGAAGGGTGGCTTTTGCAAACCCGACATGCAGCGATGTGGTTCATGCCAATAGCAAATATGCACAACTTGATTCGTACTGATATGTAGACCGAGCCATGTATTCTGCTGCTGTAGCATGACCCTCTTTTGTTGGATATTATGTACTATTGTTAGTTTGAAGCACTCCTCTGGTTTGAAGGATAGATACCTTTCTGGGATCAAGTGCATCCTAACTCACCAGCGCAGGATGTACTGATAATGATGATGGAGATGTTGTGCAGTATATATATATATATATCACTTAGGCTTCAAGTGCATACTTGTTAGTTAAACCTATGGTTAAAATGTGACACTAAATATGACTAGTAAGTAGTACAGTAGCAGTACTAGTATACGTCGGTCAAATTATTCATCATGTCCACACATTGAATTGACGTGACAACACGCTGCACGTGAGGTGACACAAGAATCCCGATGGCGTGTTCGGGTATTCTGGACTTCAGATTTGGAGTACCACTTATCTGTCGAAATCTTTCATCATTCACTTAAAACAGTCGATTGATCATAAATTGAGTACCATATAACTGGAATTAACCCATGCAAGTCGAAGAAGGATTGGTCGGTGCTGCCGGCTGGCGTCAAGTTCGATCCCACGGATCAGGAGATGATCGAGCACCTTGAGGCCAAAGTGAGTGCTGACAGCGCGAGATCTCACCCTCTCATCGATTTGTTCATACCAACCATCGACAGCGAGCACGGCATATGCTACACCCATCTTGAGAAACTTCCAGGTAAGACACCGATCGGCCGTCTACTTGCACAAACATATTCCTTTGTTTATAGATCTATTTTTCTTTTTAGGTGCAGGCCTGGTGAAGCAATTACAATTTGATAGTTAATAAAAAGTGAAACAAGTGACTGGAACATGCCAAAGATGTTATGAAAATGCCAACTACGTACACTAAAACCTGTATTCGACAATACTGCAGGTATCACACTGAGTGGCCTAAGCAAGCATTTCTGCCTGCGCAATTCCAGGGCGTTCAAAAGGGGCACGTGGACATGTCGCAAGATACGGTCGGAGTGCGGCATGCACACGATGTGGCACCACACCGGCAATAACTTGCCGGTTATGGTCAATGGCTGGCAGACGGGCAGCAAAAAGGTTCTGGTGCTGCACACCAACAAGAACTTCGACCAGCAGAGGACCAACTGGGTGATGCACTAGTACAACCTCGGGGACCTGGAGCAAGAGAAGGAGCGGGAGCTGGTCCTCTGCAAGATTTTCTACCAGACGAACACTAGGGCCAGGAGTAAAAAGATTATAAGTTAGTTCGGTATTGGTACTTGTACTACCTTGTCGTCCGCAAGTCGGTATTGTTGTTAACGATCTTTTGGTATGAACTTGGCATTTGCTTCGAACCATCATGTCGAGGGTCGACGTGGATATAAAGCTGAATCATTTGTTCCGAAATGAATTTTCAGGCACCTGATTTTTATTTGATGGGTAGCATAAGCACCTGCCGTTTGAATTCCCAGTTCTCCAATTTTTCAAAACAAGTGCATGCTCTTATTATCACGATGAAAAAACAATATCCCTGATGCATCCCAGTTATGAGTCGGTACTTACAGAATTCTCTCGTTTATTGAGAAGGTATATTGTTTTTTCAAGTCGAGCAAGTTTCAACTAGGTTGTAGACTGCCCAGGCTTGGTTTTGGTTTTAACAGGCCCAGTCCATGACAACAACGGGGCACAAAGATCCAGCAGGTATCTACTAGCCTCTGGCCCACCAGCGTTAGTTATATTTTGTCTTACAACATCCGCACGCAGTTTTTTTACTGAATCAAACACATAGCCCAGTTCTATTTTCCTCTTGAAACGCAAGTCCTACATCCATTTTGTAATCTCTACCTATAGTTTTACTAGTTCATATACATGTATCATTATATTGAAAATACATAAAATTCCGTTTTCATATTTACATCCTTATTTTTGTTGTTGTTTTCCCTCCCAGTGCTAATTTTTTTTACCACTGGTTTTCCCTTAAACCAACTCAATTGTCCCACGTCTTATTTGCTTACAAAAACAAAACGATTTTTTTGGAAAATCAATAAGTTCTTAAAAATGTTTATCATTTCAGGACTACAAAAGTTCGGACTCCACCGAAATATGAAAAATAAGGTTGAACTTTTTGACTGTGGTCCTGGGCAGAAAATGGGTTGTAATAAATTACTTAAGAATTAGCAAATGGGCTGCAAATTATTAAAAAATAGCAAATGGGCTCTATGTTGTCTGCCACAGATTTGGAGGCTGAGTTGTGGGCCTACTAAGTTCATGCGTACACAAGGTTTCTCAGAAAAGAAACTTAGTCAATAATCGACTCTACGAGCGTCAGACAGTTAGATGTCAATCTAATGGCAATCGTGCTTCTTCAGTCTCTGATCTTCCTGCCCCGGTCGCCCAAACCAGCACCATCAGAATAGCCTGCTCCCGCCTCTTGTGGCCGGCTGTGCTGCCGGGCAGGCCTCAAGGCCCCATCATATACTCGCATCCCTGGCCTGTCTATCCCACTACTCACCCACACCTCCTGTTATTTTCCAGCGACGGCAGCCGAACCAGTCAACCCTCATACTCTCCACCGCGTGGGGAGCCACTGCCATGTCTTCCCCGGCTTCGTGTCGTTCCCTTCGTAGGCCTCACCGTCGTCCACCGTCCTGGTGCTCTTAGTGCGGCGTGGTCGACGTGGTGAACGAACGACATCCATCAGAAGTAGACTGTACATTGAGAGGCTGACAGTTGGGTCCACGGCCGCACACAAGGAAATGCCTCCTTATTACACGCAAAATAATGATTCCTCCACCTGACATCTGGGACCCGCCGGAAGGGCCTTTGTATTTCACGAAAAAAACGTTCCCTCCGCCAACAGGTCGGACCCACCAACTATATCTTCGCACGCAAGGAAGTGCCTCCTTATTGCGCACAAAAAATGAATACACCCTACCAGCTGGGATCCACCTTAGTGGGTGGCTGATTTGTGGGCCTACTAAGTTGACAGGGACGGAGGGCTTTGATATGAACGATTCTAGCTCCAGTGACCGTACGATGTCCATCCAACGGCCTTAGTGCTTATTTAACCTCTAGTCTTGTTACTCTAGCCACCTAAAGCAGCGCCGGTCGTGCCGCCCGCTCCTGCCTCCCATGGCCGGCTGTGCTGCCGCAGAGGCCTCACCACCCCCATACTACTCCCACTGCTGGCCAGGCCATCCCTCCACTCACCCAAACCCACTGTTATTTTGCGGCGACGGCAGCCTCACACCGCAGCCGAACCAGTGAACCCTCGTACTCCTCTCCGCGTGGGCATCCACTGCCGCGTCTTCCCCGGCTCCGCATCGTCCCCTTCCTGGGCCTCACCATCGTCCACTGCCTTGGTGCTCTCGGCACGGTGTGGTCAATGTGGTCAACGAACGACTTCCATCGGAAGAGTACTGTACGTGGAGAGGCTTACAGCTGGGTCCACGGCCGCAGCTGGGTCCACGGCCATAGCCCAATTTTTTGTGATTTGCCAAGTAAGTCGCTTAGTCAGGCCTGTTGGGCTGCAAATCTTTCAAGACGAGGAGAGCTTCATTGGGATGTCCGAGAAAATGGCCTATCAGTAATGAGTGGGCTGTACATTTTTAAAACACATCAAACCGACAATTAGTTTCAAATTTCTTTTTTTCATTTCGAGATTTTAAATTGCATTGATTTTTATGCGTTGATCAATTTGTTTGATTTTATATTGTTATACATTTATTTTTAAAATCAGTTTGAATGTGACTCAACATTTCGGGATTAAAAACAGTTCGGACCGCACCGAAATATGCAAAATTTCGTATAATTTTTTAGCCATGGCCACAATATGGGCTGTAATGCTAACAAAAAGAATATGGGCTCCAAAAAAACCTTAAGAATTAGCAAATGTGCTATAAATTATTATAAATAATTGCAGATGGGTTGTCTGATGTTTTCCACAGATTTTAGGCTTTCCTAAAAAAGGTTGACGCACAAGCAGTGACTGTTGGATGTCCATCCAACAGCCATCGTGCTTCTTCAATCTTTGCTCTTCCCGCTCTAGCCGCTCAAACAAAGCGCCGGCGGGACTGCCTGCTCACTCCTCCCCGCGTCCGGCAGTGCTGCCGCGCAGGCCTCATAGCCCCACCGTACTCCCATCGCTAGCCTAGCCATCCCTCTACTCACCCACACCTGCTATTATTCTCCAGCGACGGCAAACGAACCAGTAAACCCTCTACATTCGTACTCCCCTCCACGTGGGAAACAATTGTCGAGTCTTCCATGCCTCCGTGTCGTTCCCTTCCTAGGCCTCGCCGTTGTCCACCGCCCTGGTGCTCTCGGCGTGGCCTGGTCAACATGGTAAACGACCGACATGCATCTGAAGTGGACTGTACGTGGAGAGGCTGACAGCTGGGTCCACGGCCGCACACAAGGAAATGCCTCCTTATTATACGCAAAATAATGGTTTCTCCACCTGACATCTGGGACCCACCGAAAGGGCCTCTTTATTTCGTGAAAAAAATGTTACCGCCGCTGACAGCTTGGACCCACCAGCTATATATCTTCGCACGCAAGGAAGTGCCTCCTTATTACGCACAAAAAAATGAATACTCCCCCTCCTAGATGGGACCCAGTATAGTGGCAGACTGACTTGTGGGCCTACTAAGTGGACGGGGATGGAGGGCTTTGTCAACTTAGTCAATATGCACGATTCTAGCTCCAGTGACCGTACGATGTCCATCCAACGGCTGTAGTGCTTCTTCAACCTCTGGTCTTCTTGCTCCAGCCGCCCAAACCAGCGCCGGTCGTGCCTTGTGCTCCTACCTCTCCTGGTCGGCTGCGATGCGGCGGAGGCCTCACTGCCCCCTACTACTCCCACCGCTGGCCAGACCATCCCTCTACTCACCCACACCCCCTGTTATTATGTGGCGACGACAGTCTCACACCGCAGCGAACCAGTGAACCCTCATACTCCTCTACGCATGGGCATCCACTGCCGCGTCTTCCCCGGCTCCACGTCGTCCCCTTCCTAGGCATCGCCGTCATCCACCGCCCTGGTGCTCTCGGCACGGCGTGGTCAATGTGGTCAAGGAATGGCTTCCATCGGACGTGGATTGTACGTGGAGAGGCTAACAACTGGGTCCACGGCCGCAGCAAGGAAGTGCCTCCTTATTACGCGCAAAATAATTATTCCTCCACCTGACAGCGGGGACCCACCGAACGGGCCACCGTATTTCGCGAAAAAACATTTCCCCCTAACTGCTGGGACCCACCAGCTACATCTTCGCATGCAAGGAAGTGCGTCCGGGCAAAAAAAATGATTCACCCCCCTAACTGCTGGGACTCACCAGCTACATCTCCACGCGCAAGGAAGTGCCTGACAATCGGGACCCACCTGGTCGAAGTGTACGTAGCGTTGTCATTCTGGTTGCGGACGTGTACATACATACTGGTCGATGTAGAGGCGCGCACGTAGTATGTACACGTATGTAGAGCGACCAGTGTGCAAGAAAGAAAATACGGCCACGTACGTACATACAGGCAGGGTCTCGAATACCTACTCGCGCATATGTACGACCAGGGCTCGTGTACATGGCTGGGTCGGAACAGAGAAACTGTGTCGTCGTTGTGTTCATGGGGAGCCACCCGGCTGGTTCGGAACATAATGCGTCGCCGTGTTCTTCGGGAGGGCTTGGACGGAATAGCCGATGGAAATGAGGCCTGGCATACCATAGAATGGAGGAAACGGTCTTGTGTTCGACCGGCCACGGTCGAAACAGGATCCTGTTCATCGGGAGGGGTCTGGCGTACCGCAAAACGGAGGAAACGGACCTCCTGCGGTCGAAACGGGGGTCCTGTTGATCGAGAGGGGTGTGGCGTACAGCAAAACAGAGGAAACAGACTTGTGTTGGAGCGCTACGGTCGAAACGAGGGTCCTGTTCATCGGGAGGGGTGTGGCGTACAGCAAAACGAGACTCCATGGGATATTGTTCATCTCCACCATCGACCCCCGCCAGCCTCCACGGGCTACTGTTCATCCACCGTCGACCTCCTCCAACCTCCACCTGCGACTGTTCATCCACGGGCTCCTGTTCATCTAGCCTCCATGCACTCTACTCCACCGGCTACTGTTCAACTAGCCCTCTCCATGGGCTCCTGTTCAACCACCCCTCCACGGGCTACTGTTCATCCAGCCCTCCACCATCTACTGTTCATCCAGCCCTCCACGGGGTGGCCCTGCTCATCCAGCCCTCCACGGGGTCCTGTTTGGGCTGCCGCGTTTCATGCTCCTCCGTCGTACTTGTACTGCAGTGGGAAACTTGAGTATACCACACGGTTCTTTGCTCCTCCTCAGGTCCCTGACAAGATTTATACGAGCAGTCAAATCACAAGGCCCCGCTTTCTAGCAGTAATGAGCCGTCAAATCACAAAGGCCCTCGCCTCTCGTGAAACTGACCAAGCGAGACTGCCCCACCCTCTAGCCTTTTAAACGTATACTTTTGTATAGTAGTAGTATTGATGGATTGCGCCATGGAGGAAAACTAACAAGATGAAATTAAAGAAAAAATTTGGTACATATAGAGAGCGCTCGTCGCCAAATTATGCATATAGTACTATTAAGAAAGCTAGTACGTGCTTAGATGGGGTGCTAAATTCTATTATAGAAATTAGCATACCTGTTTAATTCTTGGGTTTGTATTATTTATGCCACTAGTTGTGTCTCACTACTCATTTTTGCCATTATAAGTTACAACTACTAAAAAATGCCATCGATCTGTGAGATGCTTGCTCAAAAATGCCATTTGATATCTCAAAAATGTCGTTGTTCCATTAGATGTTTGCTCAAAAATGCCACTAGACATTGTTATTTTCATGTCAAACCCGTTGACCATGTTAGATAAAAAAATAAGCCTAGACCCACATGTCGATTCTCTCTATCTCACAATGATAAGTGTGGCCCCGCTTGTGAGGAGTAACCAAGCGAATAATTTTATAGGAAAATAAGAACGTTGTTGGGATCAAGTAGGCCCCACACTTTATTGTAGTGAGATAGAGGGAGAGCTAGCATGTTGGTCCATAGGTATTTATATCATTATAACATTGCAAAAGAGATTTGAGTCACAATAATGGTGTCCAATGGCATTTTTGAGCATGTGTCTAATGAAGTGATGGCATTTTTGAGCGGTTGAAATTCGTAGTGGCAATACTGAATAGTGGGACACAACCGGTGGCATAAATGATAAAAACCCTTAATTCTTTGACAACTAAACTGGTGGCTATATGATTTTGGTCATATATATTGTACGTATATAATATGAAGAAACGAGTGGTAGTACTACCAACAACAAGATGAATTATGAAATACTAGTATGTACATACTGAAGAGTTAAATTAACAAAAAGGAACATAACATAGTTCTGTCGGGGACTTAGTACAACACACCCCTCAAATAAAACTAAGCACCCTGAAATTAAACTAAGAAACTAATCCGGTAGACACTGCATTACAACCACCATGAGCAACGACACTGCCACCTTACTCGGACTCCTCGTCCACATGCTCGACTTCTTCCTTGTCCCTCTTCCTCTTAGCCGATACTTCTTTGCTTGAAGCACACACTTGGCTCTCGCTCTTCTTCCAACCCTTGTAGATATTGAAACAAAGATAGACATCCACTGCAGCGTAATGGATGTGGTCTCTATCTACTACATTCCACTGCCATGGAAGATGAAACTTGGGCGGAGGTTTCGTCAGTTTACCGTACGAAGGATCAACCATTGTTGCTGCCAGGGTCAGCATTGAAGGCTAACAAGAGGACACCAGCACATTCCTCTGGAGGTCGAAGGGCTGGCCTACAACGAGGCCTATCCGATCCAGGACTTCTTTGTCGTTCATAAAGTCTACAAAAAGGAATTTGACTCTATCGCCCCCGAGGAAGTTCTTAAAATCCTCGCACTCAACGTCGGCACGGCATATGTGGTAGACCAAGCACAAGTGATGCACGCAAACCTGGATCACGACGGGCTTCTTCTTCTCTTCCTCCTTTAGATTCTTCTCTTTTCCCAGGACTGTGGTGTACTCAACATCTAGCCCAGCGGCCCACTCATCACACTTTGACTTTTCGAACATGCGTCTCAAGAGAGCAAGGAATCCTTTCACCGTCGCGGAAGAATAGGTGTAGATGAAGTCGAACTCATCGTCGGTGATGGTTCTAACCTTGTACTCACCGCCGATCATGGAGATTTGGGACGCCACGGATTTGGGAGGAGGGTTAGGATTAGTGGAACTATTGTAATGTGGAAGGACGAGACGACTAGGAACAAACTGCCATAATGTTAAACGCCGGTCGGGGATGAGTTGGAGCGAACTGCTAGCGGTTTTCTGATTTGTAAAAATGCTAAGTGAGGAGTGCGAACGGTAGGGCAGTGGCTTGCCCAGTGGATCAATGGATTCATGCACGGTACTATTGGGGTCCAATTAGATGGCATGCCTTCTAGACGCCCAATTAAATGGCTTCATGCATTTGCGTGTTCGCACGTCAGTGTCGGGAAAATTACAGGTGATATGAAGCTTCCCATGCTCCCATGATACGAGCTTCCGAGAGCCCTTGGATCTGAGATCAAACGGTTGCATGGTGTGATTCTAGACCTATGGGTGAATATCCTATCCTCGAGGGTTATTCTGCAAAATTTCAGCAACTTAGCATGCGACCCTTTGATCTTAGATCCAAGGGCCATCAGCAGCCCATATCTTGGTCGCGCCTACCATGACTGTTGCCTCGCTCGCGCGGTCACGCCCTTGGAGATTTCAGATGGCTATAAATGAGCATTTTTTGCCTATTTCGCATGCATGAAACTACTTCCTCCGTCCAGGTACGTTAGGCTATCTGATGTTGGCATGTCATACATAGTCATCACTTAGTCACTCATACAACAAGGTTAGCTCTAAGGTTGGCTATAAGAGTATTTTTTTAGTTCTCTCTATATCTTTCTTCGTAGTATTTATTGCATTTGCCAAGGAGTAAGGAGTACATTACTTGGCACCTGTATACCATGGAGGTGGTCAGGAATCGAGAGACTCACGCTGGTCATAGCGCCATAGTTAAAATGATAATGGCAAGTCAAATCACAGGGCTCCACCTGTCTAGCAGTAACTCGCCATCAAATCACATAGCCCTATATTTGCAATAGCCTACTCCCTCATCTTCTCACCTCTCTGTCGAACCGACTAGGAGGAACTACCCCACCTACCGCGTGGGAAAAGCCCGCGCTTGACTTTTAAATATAATTTTGTATCCATGGATTGTGCCATGGATCAAAGCCTCAAGAAAACGGCGGTACACATGTATACATCACGCCCGTCGCGTCCACGTCGCACCCGAGACGGTCGGTCGGTCTGGCACGCCGCTCTCCGAATGGAACGTGTGTCATATTGTGTTTGCACACACATGTGGGACCGCAATTGAGAACCGACCATAGGCACACTCCCCGGTCCTGCAAGTCGGCTGAGTTAATAGAAGAGAGAGACGAGCGATAGTACTAGAGCAGTGTTGTACATACATCGGTGCCTGGACGATCCCTGCATGACACGCAAGATCAGCTCGTCCATGCATGTGACCAGACTCCAATAGACGGCACGATTGGCTATCGTCTACATATCGTGCATGCTATGTTGTACAGGGCTATAGTTCTGATGTGAAATCTAAAAAAAAAGGTTTCTTGTCATCTCGCAATATTAGGTGCCATGTGCTTCAGATCACTGCGAGGGGTTAAATAGCGGAAGTTACGTTCCTCCAAGGCGATGGTCATCGAGGGCACATGCACGAAGACTACTACTCGGTTGCCACCTAGGTCAAATCGGCTATGTTAATTAGGACATCTATCGATTGACCCCTTTTCTACGACTTTGTCTTTAATTGGAGCTTTGATCCACGTCTTGTTTGTCCGTCGGGATTCATGTTGTCTCCTTGGGGTAGTGAGGTTATGGTTTCTTGTCAGGTGGCATTTTTTCGTGTTATATGTTAATCCGGTGCTTCAGATCAAAATGACGACAACTGCGCCTCCGGGGCACATGCATGAAGACTTCTGGACAGTCATTAACGAGGTCAAGCCGGCTCCGGTAGATAAAAGAAAATTACTCCACTATATATGCAGGAGCCTTCGCGCTTGCTTGCTAGTGTTGATCTCTTCACACGCTCTTGTCGTCTCTAGATCTAAACATGACAACGGTGGCCACACACTCTCTCTGCTCACCACTGGTCACACATCCAGCCGGATCCCCTCCACTGGGGAAGGTGAGAAGGTGCAATGTTCACGTGGTCGTCCTTGGTGACAGCTCTTACCCACTGCCGCGCGTCCCGATCAGCGGGCCTTGCCATTCTCTCCCACGCAGCACCGACTAGGGAGGGCCTCTGACCTCTTCTTCCTCGCTGTCGTAGTGTGGGCAGATCCGGCCTCCCGCCGCCCACCTAGCTACATCCCGGCAACCGTCAAGTATAATTTCCTTCGAAACAGGCCTTGCTCTACTTCCCCAGCTCCTGACGTCGCTGCATTTGTATCTTTTACTATTTTCCAGGCCCCCTCGTAGATAGGATCGATCGGCTGTTCGAAAGCCACCTCAATTTTTACTGTTAAGAGGTGAAACTACTTCATGCAGTCGAATCTAGTACTACTTGGTTCAAACAAGGAAGAAAGGGAGTGGGGGTGGGGGAAGATTTGTTACCTAAATCTAGGACTTGGTCGAAAGAGCAAATAATGGGGGCGAAAAGTAGTAGAGGCTGGCTATCTAACTAGTCTCTTGGTCTAATAGGAAAATGAAGGGAAACACAGTACAAACTCAACATAAACCGATCTATTGGTTGAAAAAGGAAAGAAAGTGGGGACTAGGGGACAAGTCAACAGAGTATGTCCAGCACTAGATTTGCTAGCCTCACACAATATAAGGTGGCTATACCGAAAAAATGGGACCAACCCAGATATCCTATTCTGATGTTTGTTTCCCGGGCCCCTCCTATGTAATGCCACTGGTAAAATGTAGCAGTCCCACTGTTAAAAGTAAGGACACGTTAAACCAATGTTGTTTTTAATGTAATGCCTTCAGTAATATGAATCAATGACACTGGTTTTCATGTCCTACTAAATTTCTCATTAAGATAAGTTGCTTCTTTTCTTTAGAAATGCAACTCTTCTGGTCCACCTACTCTCCCGTGCCCAAATACCAACTCTTTAGCAGCTGTTAATGTAATGTTGCTGGTCAAATGAAGCAATGGCACAATTAAAGTAATGTCGTATTTAACGGTTGTCATAGTTAATCCTAATGCCCATATTAATATCTAGCAATGTTGTTGCTTTAGAAATTGCTACTGTCCTTGTAGGATCTCCATTCAGATAAGGAACATGCTTCTTTTCATTTGGTTTATGTTTCATCACTTGTTAGTCACCCTCCTTTCCACCTTTTTGTGCAAACAGAGATATACATTTCACGCTTTATCTTAGTTGAACTGCACAAATGATATCCAAATTCTAGTTGAACATTCCACGAGCTTCACGACCAACCTTGATGTTGCTCAACTTTATTGCAACTAATGAAGAAGAAGTTGCTAGCTCATGGGACATTGTTTCATTTCAGGTGAACTAAACAAAAAGGTCCCATGAATTGAATCATCCAAGTTGGTGACTGGTGTCATCCCTTCTATGATGGCGTTGACTGCAGATATGGTTCCCATCACGAGGTATGTTCCTTTTTGGTCTGACCGTTTGCTAAAAATCCTGCATGTTGAGTCTGCTCTTGTGCTACTGTTTTGGCACTGCCATGATAAAGCAGTAATGTTATTATTTTGCACCTTAATATAGTGGCACTATTAATTTGAGGCAATGTTTTGGCACCACTAGTGCCACTAATTTTTTTATATATCGAAAGAGGGGGTTTCCTCCAATTTCATTAAAGAAACCCAACCGTAGAGAACCATTATCCGACAACATCTCAGTGTAAACAGACATTTATGCAACTACTACTTGAACAGACTAAGTACTAGCAGGAGACAAGTTCGCCACATAAGCTAGGCAGGTAGGGGGACGTAACACCAGCTCGACCAAGTTTGGATTACAACCCAAATGCTACCACAGAAACATAAGGGGAGAAGATAGGGACTGAAAGAGCCAGCTTCAGCATCCCAGTCTAAGCACCCCCGGCGTCCATCCTTGCGACGCACGGTACACCTCGCTTGCCACCTGCTCAACCCTACTTCCACTGATAAAATGAAGTAATAATACAGTAAAATAGAGCGAGTGTCCTCTCTATCATTTCATTTCCAATGTAGATAAAGCAAGTGCTTCTCTTTGTTAGTATATGTTTCATCGACTAGTCCCATTGTTAATGTTTAAGTGTTTTTGCAAATTGGGGTGCTTAATTTTAGTTGATCTGCATTAAAATAGAGATTGGAATGTCTCAAGGCCCCTCCTTGTACTACCGTTGTACACTGATGTTCATCACTGGCAGAAGGTGTACCGGGGAGAATTGGGTCGATTTCTAGTATGATGCTTACCGTATGAGGCGTCGCAAGGCCCATCTCACCCTCGCAGCATGGCATACTATGATACTATCGCAATATTTTCTTTTATTTATTAGTGTGTGTTAAATCAACTAGTGCCACTATAATGTAATTACGCTTTTTCATTATCTGTGCAAACAGGGTTATTTAGCTGCCTTTTGGTGGAACTGCACAAATGTATGGATGGAGCCGACATATACGCAGAGTGCGAGGTGCCAAGTAAAAATTACCGACACCAACCATGCTCCATCAAAGCAATTGCATCCACGACCACCAGTGGGATGGGTGGCGCTCTCTGTGGACGGATCTTTCTCGGTAGCAAATCCTCTAATCAAATACTAGTAGCTTATATTTGCACTTTTCTAGGGAGCACTCTTTTCCGAAAGAAGCACCAACCTATTTTTCTTTATTTGTACAGTGTCACAACTTTGTTTTTGGTCCAAAGCTATTTTAGGGTGATTGGCTTAGTACTCGGAGACAGATTGTAAGCATTATTTTTAGTAGCTATGACACTGGTAGTAAGCATGAGGAGATGGAATATTAGGTTAGTGCAAAGCTTACCTTAAACCCTACCACACTGTTAAAACGAGGCGAGCGGCAAGGGAACCGTGGAGAATGGCAGAGAAGGGACTTCGCGCCATCTGGCCTCCTCTTGTGGTGGGAGAACGAATACACATGTGGCTCCGGCTGGCACTGCACCCTCACGAACGGCACAACGTACTCGATCGATTTGTTAACCTCTGGATGCTCGACCTTCAACCTGTACGCCCACCACCTCCACCTGACTTTCTCCTCGGGCGAATCTGTCTGCTCCATCACCCAGAGGAGATAATCGATGAACTCGAAGGACTGCGGCATGACTGCCGTCGAGGAGTAAATCGCCGCCCTCATCACCGTTGTCTCGCTCTTTGGCATACACTACCACATGGACCTCACCGTCCTTGAAATCTCCCACTTGTTGTCAAACCAAGTAAGGATCTCCTTCAACCTGGCTAACTTCACCTGATTGCCATCGGCAATCTGCCCGATTCACTACTGCATCCTCTCCATAGATGTCCTTCGAGAGGTCCGGTGCTAGCTTTGGAAGATGGGAGGAGAGACGGTGGTGTTGCAATGTAGAAGTGGGAGAGGCAAGACAGTAGTTTTGCAATGGAGAAGATGGAGATGAGAGGGGGGTGGTTTTGCAATGGAGAAGAGGGAGAGGCGAGACGGTGGTTTTGGAATGGAGATGATGGAGAGGAGAGGAGGTGGTTTTGCAATGGAGAAGAGGCATAGGAGCGTGTGACAATGATTTAGGATTGGACGAGAGGACCGACACACTTTGACTGGATAAAAATCAAAATCAATTTACCCTTCCATTAAGAAAGCGACCCCACATTAACTAGTCTCCCTTGTATTCTGGGTCATATTTAACCATGATTTTCACAAATAAAATATATGCTATATGTTGCAAAAATAATATAATTTGAAAGTACACTCAGATAAAAACCAAACGATACAATTTTTTATGACATGCATTCACATTTTGCTTGTCAAATACAGTACATGGTCAAACCTTGACCCAAAATACGCAAAACAAAAAAAAACACTTCCAAGACCAGCGCCGCTCCTCTCCTGTTCCAATCCAAATCCAGCACCGCTCCTCTCCTCTTCCATTTCAAAACCACTGCCCTTCCTCCCCTGTTCCAATCCAAAACCAGCGCCGCTCCTCTCCCGTTCTAATCCAAAACCAGCATCGCTCCTCCCTCTTCCATTCAAAAACCACCACTAGCGAGTGAAGGTGCTATGGAGAAGTAGATCGATGGAGGAGTACAACCGGTACGTGAGGATCACAGATGACGACCCTGTGAAGCTAGCTAGGATATTGGAGATGCAGTCTTGGTTTGACAACAAGGACCAATTAGCGGCGACGGCGACATCCATGGCCACATATCTGCGATAGAGCTAAAAGGTGGAGATACTCCCGAAGGGAGTCACACGGGAGTACATAGAGCTGCTCCTCTGGGCCATGGAGCAAATAGATTCACCGAATCCAATCGTGAAGCAGCGGTGGTGGGAGTATCGATCCAAGATGGAAAATCCACCAGAGACTGAAGGATCGAGCATCTACAGGGTGTCGTTTGTGAGGGTGTTGTGCCAGAGCGAGCCGATGGAATCTTCGTCGACCAAACCCAACTGCAAGAGGAGAAAAGCAGTTGGCCCTACGACGCTTCCCCGCCATCCTCTCCCTCGCTGTTCACCTTGTCTCACGGGGCGGCTATCTGCAGCTGAGGAACAGGAGGGGACTGCCCCCCAACCGAATAGTCGGGCAGGTTGTGAATTGTCAGGAGGAGCTTAGGGTTGTCAGTATTTGCAGGTTGTGAATTGTGTTTTATGTTGTGTATTTTGATAGTACTTTCAGATTTGAATGTCTTTTGAATTTCAGATTTGTAGTATTGAGCATATGAAGTATTTTATGAATTCTAGAGATCTATTTTTAGCACTTAAAAATGTAGTTTCATATAAAAGTGCAGACAATGTGATTCTCAGAGAAGAAACTGCAAGTTTCAGTTTCAGATAAGAAACTGCAAGTTTCAGAGGCAGAGCATTTATATCAACATGCACTATTCATATAGGGATAACATCATGTTGGAAGTTTTGTTCATGGTCGAAAATGGAACTACCAGCCAGTTAACATCATGCTGATCAGCATTCATGCATAGCACATCTTCATATGATGCACAGTCGAAAAGATATGCTATTCACAAAATGCCCACACAATGTCGAGTGTGCGAAAAACAGAGAAAGCGAGGGAAGAAGTTTCGGCAAGTGTTGGAGGTTGTGTGCGTAGATGACAATGGGGGCCCACATGTCAATAATGGCAGAGGCAAAAAAATTGGAGATATTTTCACTGGATTAGGTGGAATCGAACCCGGGCGGAACAACGGTCCGGTAGTGTCACTTGGCCACTGGGATAGTTTGGTAGTTTCACTAGAAATTAGTAACAACGTCTACAATTACTGTAGCATGCCTTCCCTAGCTCCGGTTTTTTCTCATACGGGGCCTGGACGCCATCATCCGCCTTTATGCGCTCGCTGCGGCGCTGCTGTCTGTCGTTGTGAACATGCTGAACAAACGAGAGGAATCCGGAGAGGACTGTACGTGGAGAGGCGGACAGTCGGGAACCACCAGGTCCATGTCCATACACAAGCAAGTGCCTCATTGAAACAATACTTCCTCCTAATGCTATACTGACATAGGGGCCCACGGGTTTGTCAACATAGTTACATTTTTAGGAGCTGGCGAGTATCATTTATTATCAGTGGGCCAGCAAGTATCAGCTGGGTTGTGGGCTGGCCCCTCTAGGCTTTCTTTTTTAACATGTGCAACCCACGACATGCCGGTTTGTATTTTCTTGAGGGCCGTCATGTATCGACCGGCCTATGGACCTCCCATCCTAGGTTTTACTTTTCCTGAAATATCCGCAGCCCAATTTATGTATTTTTTAAAGAAAACGCAAAGGTCTGTTCTATTTTTCTATATAAGAATAGGAACGCAAGGACAACTTATGTTTCCCTTCTAACTATATTATATATATTTATTTATTTATTTATTTATATTATTTTATATGTTATTTTATATTATTGTTATTGTCATCATATATTTAACAGATACTTATATATATAAGCAAAAATATACCACGTCTTATTTAATTAAAAAAATATTTTTTTAACAATAAACTCCTGGACTTTTACATTAAGGCAGCGAAAATCCTGGTGATTGTGTACATAAGCTTGGTAAGATTTAAGGACCAATGTGATAATAAAGCACTTATTATTTAAATATATTCATAACAATATGCTCAGCCCCTATTTATTTTTTGATAATATTGATGAGCCCAACCCAACATTATAATTAGAACCAGCCCAGCAAAATCGTGTATTTAGAGAAAGTGCAAATGGGCTGTATTTTTTAAGGAAAAAATAAATGGGCCGCATGGACGCTACATTATTTGTTCAGCCAGCCCAACAAATTCATGTATTTCGAGAAAGTGAAAATGGTCCCCAATATATGGACAGTGTGAGGCAGATGCATCAGGAGCAGTTCCGGGAGGCGCAGGCCGACACCGCCTACAACCACCATCTCCTCCAGGAGCACCTGCAGGCGGAGGAGCAGATCACCGCGGAGCGGGTGGAGCAGGAGGCACTGCTCGACTCGTACCGCTCCGCCCGGAAGGGCCGCCTCGAGCGCTGGCGGTACCGCATGCGGGTGGTGGAGGCTGTGGCCGCCTACAAAGAGGCTAGCAAAGAGGGCGATGAAGCGGGCGAGGCGCTGTTTGGCGAGACCGAGGACGAGGCAGAGGACAATGCCGGTTCCGACGAGTCCCTGCTCCGCTAGCATCGATGAGGCCCTGCTCCGCCGAGGCCCCGCGGCGCCAACAACAAGGTAGAGGACACCGCCGGCTCCGCCGAGGCCCCGCCCCGCCAACAACAAGGCACAGGACATCGCCGGCTCAGCCGAGGCCCCACCCTACCAGCAACGCGGGGGAGGATTTCCACCGCTCCGCTGAGGCGCCGCCCGCCGGCAACGAGATAGAGGACATCGCCAGCTTCGTTGAGGCCCCGCCCCGCTACCAACGAGGCCGCGCCACACAGAAAACAAGGAAGAGTAGAACACGGTAGGTCGCCGCCGCTTGGGTCCAAGTAAGGCCACCGCTGCTACCCTCCTGTTGAAGTCAAGTTAGGCGGGTTGACCATTGACGACCGGTTAGCTTCTTGGCGGTGACATGGAGTCGGGGAGTTCTGCTGGAGAATAATGCTGCTTCTACTTAACTGCTGGTGCAGTTGGCTGACTGACACGTGGGCCCAACAGGCCACATGTCAGTTACACAACTGCACCTGCAGTTTAGTCACTGAAGCTTCTGTTTGGCTCAGCGGGACACATGTGGGTAGGTTCGGTTAATTAATTATACCTCCTTTGTCACCAAGCATCCTCCTTCGTGGATCTCATTGGCACTCTTGATGTGGAAGAAAAGGCGAGAGCAAAGGACACACATGCTTGAGGAATTGAGGGAGGATCTAGTGTCAATATGGTACAGAAGAACTTCCAGCCCCACAAGTTCAAGAACAAGGGCAAGTTTGATGGTAAAGCAAAGTTTGATGGGAAGAACGAGGTTGTGCAACACACGAACTTCAAGAAGAAGAATGCCAAGAAGAAAGGTGTTTGTCATGTGGTGATCCTGATCATTGGGCTCCTAGTTGCCCTAATCGCTATGAAAAGCTAGGCCGGTTAATTAATTATACCTCCACCGCACCCCTTTTTAGTTGAAATGTAATGAAATCCGACATGTTTATATGAAATCCGACCGTGTATGAATGAATTTATTTCGATTAGTTCGAATTCCTGTATCACTGGCATTGGATGAACATGCAAAACAATACGTACTAGCATTATTCCCAGGGTGATCACCTCGTTTGCAGCACTTTCACATGTACTCCCTCCGGTCCTTTCTAGTCTGCATACAAGTTTTGTCTGCAGTCAAAGTATCTCTACTTTGACCAATCTTATACAAAAAAGTATGCACTTTCACAATGTGCGAAGTAAAAAGGAACAGAAGGAGTACAAAGAGTTTGAGCAGCTTTTTAGCGTTTCTGTACATTGCAATCAAACACACAGGCCTGGCAATCCATAGAGAACATTCAAAACAATCGATGATTATGCATCTCAGCGACTCACATGTCAGAGGCAATATTTACTTCACAACTAAAGAATAAAGAAAAAATTGATCGATGCTGCTGACAGTAAAGGGCGTCCCATTCGAAAATATCAAAGGCATGTCTTGTTAAAATCAATGAGCAAAATTTGACAAGGTTGTCCCATTCCAAAATATCAAATGCCTGCAATTGTGGAATGGGCAGGGTTTGCCATCAGTTCAGACATTGACATGGCACCTCGTGCTAAATAAACCAGCTGTTCTTTTTGTGCAGTTCCACCAAAATCAACCAAATTCGTGCGTAGCTAGTATGATTTCGCCCTTATATGTTGCAACGCCTTGAACTTATCGGCACCTCCTTTCTTGTGGTGGAAATGAATGATTCGATGTATTCATGAACATTTTTTGCAGTTCCCATTGAAATCAAGCTGAGCACCCCTGTTTGCACAAATACAAAAAAGTGATTAGTATAGAGCAAACTGTACTATTAATTGACAGTTTCAACAGGCACATACATGGTCCATGTAGAGCACACTTTTAGAAAAATGGAACTCACCAGAAAGAATCCTAGAACAACATTGTACTCGCGCATCACAGCAAAAAAATGGAGATTTTGTCAGTCTTTCTGAGCTGAAGTTAGTTTGGTCTTGTGTGGAGTAATGTAACCATCCTTCAACTGCTCCTTCTGATGATAAGATAGACAGGGCTTCTTCATCCTGGCATAATCGGAACTAGTCACTTCACGTACTCCATATTCTTCTATAGAGGAAGATGATCCTGTTGTGCAAAGACAAGAGGACTACTAAATGCTAGCATCACTGTTTGCTCGAAAAAAAGGAAAGGAAATCTTTAAAACAGCACAGATGAAGCACTTCTCAAGGACAATACCACTTTTTCATGACAGTGTCTAAACAGTAGCACAACACAAATAGAGATGACAAAGCTCAATCATATGGATGAAATCAGTGGGCGAGTGCCAACCTTTGTCAGGAGTCTTATTGTGTAGAGCATACAGATGAAGCATTTCTCCGGAACCATCTCTTGCTATCTACGGTGGTGGCCAAGCTTACTATATACTCCTCGATTTGTTTAATGTTTCCAACATCTTCTTGTGCAGTTCCACTAAAATATATGGTATCTTCAAAGAAGATCCCTGTTTGCACAAGTAGAGATAATTACATATTACATTAAGAGTGGCATCAAATCAGTGGCAAAACAATTGCTCGTTCCAGCCATAGCAATAAATTAAGATGCAAAATTATATCATTACTTGTGCCATCACAGTTCCAGTGCTTCATTACAGCACCGGGAGTTGATTTTTGTTTTTCTTCCCCTTGTTCTTGCCCTTCATCACTTGGTTCAATAACAAACAAGCTTCTCCTTCAATGTATGATTTGGCATGTCAATTAGGGAGCACAAGTATAGTACTAAACTTAATTTTCTGATGAAAGTGGCAAAATACATGCCAGCAGTTGTGAAATATCCTTATCTTACCTCAATGGGATATTACGGTGCACATATAGATTGGAAGTCTTGTCTCCATTTGTGCAGTTCACTAAAATCAAGCAACATTATCATACAAGTAGCACAACATATGAATGCACATTGCAGAATCATGTGAAAGAAGGCTAGTACTGACCTCTCATGATGCGGAATTCAAACAACTCACAAGAAGAAGATCTGAACCAAATTCGCCTTAACAGATAGGAAGTAAGATCTCCTCTTGTGCAGTTCCACTAAGATCAAGCAATCAAGCAACGTTGTCGGTGTGACATTTTGGTTGAACTGCACAAAACACTCTTAAAACAAAAGTGTTTTGTGCAGTGCAACAAAAGGTCACAATGGTAACGAGGTGAAGCAGATAACCCTATTTACACAGAGGTGCAAAGGAAACAATTAGTGGTCAATAACGGTGGATGACACAAAAGCCAACAAACAAAAAGAACCATCTACCTTATCTAAATGGGAAAGAAAGCAAGACAATAGCATTTCTCAAACGGTGGCATTGATTAATATTAACATAGAGATTATATTAACAATAAAATTCGTTAAACACGTAATTTGCTTTTAACTGTGGCATTGCATCAATTTTGCAACGGCATTATTAGAGGGTGTTTGTTTACAGGGACATTTTGGTGTAGGGACTAAAAAAACTCTGTGTCTGTCCGTGTTGGTCCCAGTTTTGTTATCAGAGGCCTTTCCCTATGTGAGCGCAGCAAATCTAGTCCTGCTCAAACTCTACAGCCTTGTCCCTTCCTTTCCTTTTTGAACTAGTACTTTCGCCCCTTCCTTTCCTTTTTGAACCACGTCCTAGATTTATGCGATACAACTTTCCCCACTACTTTCCCCATTCCTTTCCTCTTTGAACCACGTCCTAGATTAATGCTATACAACTTTCCCCCTTCATTTCCTCTTTGAACCACATCCTAGATTCATGCTATATACAACTTTTCCCACTCCTTTCCTCTTTGAACCACGTCCTAGATTCATGGTATACATGCAGCTAGAGCAATGCATGTGCAGTAAGTAAATTATACCTTAAGGTTCTTCGGGCGTGGTTCGGCGGGCGATGGGACGGTGGCGAAGAAGAAGGGGTCGGAGGCCCTCCCACGCCGCCGCTGGGTGGAAAGTGAACAGCTGCGCCAGTAGTCCCTCGCCGACGGCGACAGCGTTAAGCCTCCTTCCCTTCCCGGCGGACGAATCCTGCCGGCTCTTGGAGCAGCAGTCAGGGGAGAGAGAGGCCAACGAAGTCGTGTTTAGATCTCGAGAGGGCGAGAGAGTGTGAAGAGAGCAACTATAAGCACCGAGGCTCCAGCGGGAGAGGGCGAGAGAGTGTGAAGAGAGCAACTACAAGCGCTGAGGCTCCAGTGTGTATATATATACTGGAGAGAGAGTGTGAAGCGTGCAAACCCTAGAAAACATTTTGACCAGTCAAAGAATCATCCTGGCACTAATTATGCTCAAGTGTAGTTATCGAACCTGAGACCTCAAGTTTGATGAGCGAACAGGCTAACCAGCTACACAACCCTCCCGTTATGTTCAACATGAGGGAAATAAACTTTTATACAATCCTGAATCCTTATTATAACATGCACACAAATTTTGGGCACTTGTATTTGACTTAAGTCAGTGTGCCACCGTATCTCGTATACTTACTACTCCCTCTGTCTAGGTGTAATAAGTCACGTTAGAAGGTGCAACGGGACCAAGGTGCGTGCGTGTGTGTGCGTGCGCGCGCGCATTTGTGTGTGTGTGTGTGTGTGTGTGTTTAACAACATTTGTGTGTTAGAGAGAGCGACAGATCGACCTACTCCTACAGAGAGATGTTGTGTAGTGTACGATTTTAGCTGCGAGAGTCGGTGCATCCTCTCGTTTCCGGGCGTGTCCGGTAGGGACATGCGGACATCTGCCACGCCCGCTCCTGACCAGCCTGGCCCACCCAAAGCCCCTCCAACGCCCGCGCGCGCTTCCCGCCTGAAACGGTCAGCGCCGCTCCGAAGAATCGGTGCCACATTCATGCCCGGGCAGAGCGGACGCGACCTCTCACTGGCGCAAGAGTGATGGTTGCTTCGTCCGTCCAACTTACTGCTGGGTCTATGTGATTTGACGGCTCATTGTTCTTTATTACTGAGGTCGTAGGACTGCTGGATGTCCCACGCTTTCGGCGAAAGGAGGTATACTACTACTCCTAGATTACAATTTCTCCATTCTTACAGCGGAGGCGTGCAAGAGCAGTGAAAACACGCAGGCTCAGTGATTACATGGCCCACCTCACACTATCACCATGCGGCACCTAACTCTTTACATAGTACTCCCTCCGTTCCTAAATATTACTATTAGATGAGTCCCCGCGCGTTGGCGCGGAACATCGGTATATCTCTCTGTGCAAAAATATCGATTTCAGAGAACAAAAAAAACTCTATAACCGCATGACAAATGTGGTAGCCAAACTAAATAAACTCCCATCATCATTTAGATCATCCCACGTAAGGAAAAAGATCAGCCAACTCCTACTGCATAATGAGATTATATTTTTCTTTTTGACATGTTAATGGGACTTAAAAGCTCACTTACATGCATACTACCGGTGCATGCTTGCATGCAGACATGTTGATGTGATTTAAAACCCACTCACATGCATGTGGCACGGTATTTCTGCATGCTTGCATGTGGCTTAGTGCGGAGCCTCTCAACGTCTAGATCAGACGACTATTATGGACTGATTTACTTCATCTAACGGCTACATCAATTTTGATGACGTGGCTCAAGGAGAGGATAGAGAATTCCTAGTAGTGGGGCTAGCTATTACTAGTAGATAGTAAGTCTTTGTAGAGATTCCACTACATACGGAACAAAATGAATGAATCTACACTTAAAATGCATCTATATACATCCGCATGTGGTTCATGGTGAAATCTCTACAAACACTTATATTTAGGAACGGAGGAAGTACTAGTATAGTATGTACTATAATTTATCAGCGAGATAAATTTGTACAATGCTATGAAGCTTCCAGCTTCTGTTACATCTATCTTGCGTCCAATGTTGCCCGTTGCAACATTTAATCAAATACAAAGGAGACTAACATGCATGCTATTGCATCTCAATGATTGACAGATCGTAGCAAATATGTACTCCCTTCGTTCCAAAGTAAGTTTCTCAACTTTGTGCAAACTTTGGTACAAAGTTGTATTATTACTAAAGTTGACACTTATTTTGGAACAGAGGCAGCTAAAGAAAAAAAGATCCATGCAGTCCCTAGCCCTTGAACTATGAACCCTGACCAGGCTTCAATTTGCTGGCAACGTTCGAGCTTCCTAATAAATGAAGTTTGCAACCTTTTGACCATTGCATCATTTTGTGCAGTTTCACCAAAATCGAGATGAGCATCCCTGTGGCAAAGAAATTGAACAAGCGTGATTAGAATAAGATTACTGAGACTAGTTGATGAGACATAAACTCATCACAAATACAGTACGTAGAAGCCAGTAGAGGTATGTGCGGGGAAAAGAAGTAGAGAAATATCCACAGGGAGTGATGTGGGCAGCTGGAGTAGTGGTAAAAGCCGGCTGTAAAGGGAGTTGTACCTGAGGGACATAGCTCAACCTTGAGGAGGGCGGCGGGAGGCGGCAACTGCCCACGTCGCGGCAGTGAGCAAGGGACGAAGGCAACCTCACCAGCTTTGTGAGATAAAACGGCGGGGACCCCTAATCGGGACGTGCCAACAGTGGGTTTTCATCGTCGGTGACGGCCACCGCATCTACACTAAGCATCCACCCCTTCCCCAAGCGGACGTGATCCGCCGGGATGTTAGAGATGTGGCCACAGTCGTTTTGTGCGAGAGAGTGTGGAGCAGTTCCCTTTTCTCTCCATATGAACCTATCATATTGCGTATGTGCCACTTAAGAAAAAAAAACTTTATTTATAAATGACGCGGCACCTACTACTCGTTCTCCAATAACCTTGCGCTTGGCATCTCCAAAATATTAACCTTGCGATTGGCTCTTCGCCTCTTCGGGAAGTCGAGCAATAATGGTAGTGCAGTATATATCATTCTGGCAATATGAGACCGAATGATTTGCTGCACGTCCACCACGTGGGTGAGGGTCGAGGGGCGAGGGAGAGTGCTACATACAGAGCAAAATGAGTGAATCTACACTCTAAAATACGTCTATATACATCAGTGTTTGGAGTATGTACTAGTAGTTCATATTGAAATCTACTAAAGGACATATATATTCCAAACAATATGATAGTATAATCTCTATAACCAAGGTAGTAGGGACGAGGAGTAAACGGAGGGAGTAGTAAATTTTTCTCCTCGTCCTGCGAGCCACCGCGCATGGGCGAGGGAGCGGGCGTAAGGCGTAGTAAGCAAGCTTCACCTCATCCTGCGAGCCACCGCGCCCATGGGCGGGGGATACGGCATACTAAGCAAGCTTCTCCTCGTTCTGCGAGTTGATGGGACACATCAAAAGTACTCCAGTGTATAGAGCCTTGCCTCTAAGGTAGGCCCCACATGGTTTGCCTCTTTTTTTAACATAACACGTCAAGTCGCAATTTGTTTGTTCACCCGTGGTAGACGATCCTCCCTCCACCAAGTGGACAACCAGTACACGTGCCAAATTACCACGTGGGCTACCTTTTTCGTACACAAATGAGCTCCACCGTGTACCCGCGCGGGTGTGGTTGGGAAAGAGACAGGAGTATGTGCGCCGTGCATGCACCTCTTCTCTTCGTGCACGTCCGCCACCTACATGGGTGTGTGTGAGAGATACAAACCGCGTTCGTGAGTGTTTTTTGTTTTGGGGTGGGGGTGGGGTGGGGGTTGTTTTTGTGAATTATTTGTGGAAATATGTATCGATGACATCTCAAACAAAATTTTGCATGCAATGTGTGTGAAATGGAGGCCTATCCATATCATACATAGAGGGTCGGGCAATCCACGAGAAGAGAGGGAGGGGTCATAGCTATCAATAGAGTCGAAGAGAGGATCAAGTGGGTGGGTGAGAGATCGATGAAGAGAGCCATCGAAATTGTGTGTGTGTACAAGTCAAAGATATAGGGCGACTGGCCTACCGGAACGTTAGAGGGCACACGTCAAGTTTGTGTGTGGCAGGGAGACATGACTAGAGCGCTTGATGTATCGGTGTGTGTGGGGGGAGGGGGGTGGTGGGAGGGGTAGGCAAAGGCCTAACTATAGAGGTAGAACGACTCGTATATGTGTTGAGAAGGAGAGACCCAGCTATGTCTTGAGGGAGATCGGTCGACATCCATACATAACTGAAGGACGGGAAATATGATGGGAGAGAGAGAGGAGAGAGAGAGGGAGGGAGAGGGAGGGAGAGGGGTACAGTGCTGGATGGGTGATGGGGTTGCTTCTCGAAGATGGTGGGAGAGGCCTACTAGACAAACTGAGGGTGGAACTGCAATGTTATCAATAAGAGTGGGGATGTGTTTCTGTGTGTGCCTGTGCGTGACAGATCTGTCGGGACGCATCCATGGATGATGAAGGGGAACCATGTGTTTGGTAAGCAAACCTAACTAGATCGGTAGATCAATTGTTGTTTGTCAGAGGAAGGGAGAGACACAACTAATGAGGTAGACCGATTGACGTGTGGGTAAAACGAGTTATAAGGACCTAGCTAGCTATATGTATAGCGAGAGATCGGTCGGTGTACGTCCATTTGTGAGAGGCAAATAAGGCCAGCGAGACGGATAGACAGAGAGAGTGGAGCTAGGAGGTGGTGCGAGAGGCCCAACTACTAGCTAGATAGGGGGAGGAGTGTGCGGTTGTGAGAGCGATGAAAAGAGGGGCGAGAGTTTACACGTGTGTCTGACCGTATGAGAGAGATGAGGCAAGGACACATAAAGGAGGAGATTGAAGGTGTGTTTGTATGTTGTAGGCAGGCATCGCTGGAGAGGTTAATCGATCGGGGTGTGTCAGAAAGGAGTTGTGGAGACTTTGGGAGAACGAGCTAAACAAAAAAATGAATGTGCCCGGTGGATAGAATGCCGAGGGAGGGGGAGGGCGAGGAGGGCGTGTGCATGCACGAGAGAAAGTTAGTGGTAGCTACAAAGGTTAGAGGATTGTGTGGGCGTAAGAGACTAACAAAGATCATAATTTGATATGAAAGAGGATTCATATATTTTAATAGGAGATCATAGTGTTTTAAAGATTGCATGCATGAATATAGCGGTGATACACATGTTGTGCACATGTTATACCATAATGTGATAATGCATGGCGTTTGCAACTCACAGCTAAATGCCAAACAATCTAAGCCATACTATACATCAAAAAATCTCACATTTTATTTGAATTTGTGATAATGTGTGGCGTTTGCAGCTTACAACTAAATATCGAACAATCTAAACAATACTATATATCGAACATTCTCACATTTTATTTGAATTTGTGGTAATGTGTGGTGTTTGCAACTCACATCAAAATACTTGTAGGCGTAGGGGGCGGGGCACCATACATAATGTGATAAACACATTATACATATGAGACATGGTTTAGATTACGAAGATCTAGCTAGAGCTAGAAATGTAATGTGATTTGAAATCAAAATAAAGTGGATTCAGAAAATCTAGTTCGAGTTCATATAGTTCATATGTAACTCGAGACTAATCATGTGGTGTGCTGTGAAGATAATTCACAGACGATGGTTTAACTTGACAATAATGATGATTGTAGATCTTATTAAAATAGAGAAATGAATTCAAATGCTTTGACTTCACAACAATCATTACTGTAGATCTTATTCAAATAGAGAAATGAATTCAAATTTAGTTCATATTGAAGCGGTAGTATATACGTTCGGAATGCACTAAAACGTTCATTTGAGTAGTAGGTTGCATGCATTATACACGTAGCGAAATATTTAATTGAATATAACATGAATTATAAGTTTTGAATGACATTTGTAGGGCGCATTGATTTGGGACAGTACACGTTAGGCTTGTCCGGAAATTTCAACCCGCGCCTTGTTAGCCCGAAATATTTTAAGATATATCTGTCTCGTTGTGCTCCGACAACTCCATCTCAACCCGCGCCTTGCTATTCCGAAATTACAACGCGCGCGAAAACTCCCACCTCCTGTGAAATCCCGACACGCGAAATGCCCGTGGTACCCCTGAACCGATAGAACCGCCTCAAATCGGTGGGGGTACTTTTGTAACTTACCCCACATTTCGGACAAGCATGTCTCTAAGCCATGGTTCCCCACTGCCATCCCATCCTCCCACCCATTTGTACACCGAGGCCGCGAAAACCTGCCATGAAACCTCACACCCTGCTCCGTCTGCCACCCAGCCGGAGCCTCTTCCCCGACGACGTCGTCCATAGCAACACCTCGACGTCCCTTATCCACCGTACCGGATGATGATCCGTCATTGATCTCATCGTCCCGCCGGTTCAACCACCCCGTCCTCCACCTCCAAGGAGTTGCCCCGACGTTCCCCTCATCTTTCGCGCCACCTCCATTCCCGCACCGCCATCTTCACCTGCACCACTGGAAGAGCATCATCATCACCGTTTCCTCGGATGAAGTTGCGGCCTAATCGGCGCCACCAAAGAGGTTGTACACTAATCGCCACATTTTCTTCTTGATTCGATCTCATGATGCTGCCGGCGCTCGTTCCCGAGTCGACACGGCGTGGCTTCATCCACGGCGGCGTTGCTGGCCACTTCCTCCACGGCGTCGCTCCCTCGGCGGCGGCGCCCACATCAGTAGGACCTGCTGCTGCTTTAGCTCTCGCTCGCGCTGCTGCTCTGCTCTTGCTCTTGGTCCCCTGCCTGGTCTGCTCTTGCTATTCCTCTTGCTCGCACTGCTGCTCTCGCTCTTGCTCTTGCTTGCGATGCTACTCCGATTTAGCTATACTTCAGTCAACTGAATCGACTTCTGGGTCAGTCGATTTTTAGGTGGTGGGGGGCTCGCCGGGGTGAAGGATGAACCAGCTGCAGCGGGGAGGGGGGCTTGCCGGAGAGGTACCCCACTATCTATCTTAGGGTTCAGGATGGCGGCGGTGGTCGCCTGCGGTGGCGGGGCGTTGGCGGGGCGGTGGCGTGGGGATCGCCAGAGAAAAAGCTCGGCACGGGGGGGGGGGGGCTAGAGGGATGGCCGGGGCAGCGGCGGACCGGCGGTGGTGAGTGTTTTCAGGGCGGGCGGGGCAGCGCACCGCCTGCCGCGGGCGGCGGGGGGATGTTGTTTGGCCGACTCAGGGGGTGGAGGTTGAAGATGAACTGCAGGCCCTTGATTTCGTATCCAACGGCTGCAAAATCGACTGACCAGAGATGAAAAAGTTCGTCGACCGACGTGTAGCGTCACCTTGCTAGTGCGTTCCGTTTCGTCAGCAAAATTCAGTTTCGACAGTTAAGTTCAAAGATGAGCGGCTGATGTATTTTACATCTAGCACTTTGTGGTTATGTATTTTACGTCATGTATTGGAGATGCTATTAGAATTCCACTCAGGTTAACATTGTTCATTCTCTCTCTTGTCCTGCTTCAGCCTCGGCGTCGTACAACTCATCGGAGCTGCTCCAACGACGAAACCCTCCATCACAGTGGAGCAGTACCTCGGGCTCCATCCCCAGATGCCTAATATCTTCTTCCCCTCCTCCGATAGCCAAGTCAGCCGGAGCATCCTCACCGGCCAACCCAATCACGCTGAGATCGACATGGCTTCGCCAAAGAGGTTATACACTTGTTGCATCTTTTTTTTACTCTACATGTTATACATATTGTCCACTGAGCACACGGATTTGTTCCTTTAGTGTCTCCTTGAAAGAAATAACGTAGGAATTTCAATTTTCATTTGTCCTCCTTTTCAAATTCCTATTCATGAAGCACAAGACTAAGAGATAGTAGCATAATAGCATTATAATTCTACATTTTCTTGTGGTTTGACTTAATCTCACCGTGCTTCTTTGCATCCTGTGATCTTCCAATTGTTGTGAATCAAACACCCAGATTGGCAGAAATCCTGTGTTTTAAATTCTCTATTTTGCACGTGCATTCGTATCCTATTCCTGTCTATTTCCTATCCTTGCACTGTTGGAATCCTCCAATTCAAACGAGCCCTTACAGAATTACTCCTCTTACAGATAGTTGTCAAAGAAAACCTTGCGTGGTTTGTCCCGCTCCTGCTGCGCTGTCGTCCACCCCAGCTCATATGCTCCAACGACAGAAGGGTCCAGCACAGTAGGGATCCGGCCTCCAGACTATCTTTCGCCGCCTTAGATCTTCTTCCCCGCCGCTGGCAGCCATGAAAACTGCACTACCATCATCAACCGAGCATATGACCTCGAGGACTACACGGGTCCGCAAGAGAGGTCTCACTCTTTTCGTGTCTGCTTACGTTATGCATCGCTTAACATTACATGCTACTTTATCGTCCTGTTCACCGATTAGACTCTGAGTTAGCTCGAAACTAATGGTCAAACTTGAGTTTTTAAATGGTTGTGGGGTACATATCGGGGCCGCTATCAATAGTATCTATCTACTATCTGGTTAATCTCCGGTGTCTACTATGAGTTTCATGTTGGGTGGGAAACAAACAGTAAAGAAGCCATTATCTGTATTTTTTAACTAAAGCCATTATCTGCCTGCTATTATTGGTTTTTGGTCTATCCACAGGTTGCTACCATCACTCTGGATTTCTGCATGCACTCCATAATCACACTATGTTTTATTCCTATGCATGACAGTTATTGTAAACAATGGAACAGAACATGTAGAGAAAAAGAGACGAGCCTTGCGTGGCAATAAAATTTCATGCAGACGTCGCTCCATGGTAGGCGCAAAGGCAGCCCCCTCCACGCATTTCAGATTGTAACCGAGAGGAAGATATCTGTTCTGAGGAGGATTCAGAAGGAGAAGACAACTCCTATTTACTCCCTAAGGTCTTCGCTCTAACTTGGCATGCTGATGTTGGTTATATCATGCATATGGTGTCTTGCATTGCTTACTTTATACATCAAATATGTCATCTGCTTAGTTTAGACATCCTTTGTGCGAATGCCATCTGTTTAGTTTATTCAACATTTATGTGAATTATGCAACGCCATCTTGTTTAGCCAGGCATCATATATGTGAATTTTGCAATGCCATCCTGCTTAGCCAGTCATCTTATATGTAAATTATATCAGGCCATCCTTTTTTCGTTACATATTACATTTGTCAACAATGTTATTACATTCAACTGCTCTTCGTGTGCATCAGCCATTTGACACGGTGATGGCAAATTCCAGAGTGAAAACAAGGTCTTCAGAGCAGACTATGCTATCTGACGAAGCGCATATCTCGCTAGTTACGGATAGCTCCTCAGAGGAGGATTCAGAGACAGATGATCAGTCCTATTCCCCCCCCCCCCGAGGTGTATGCTCTAACTTGGCAGGGTTATGTTGCACATATCGTGTGTATGGTGTCTCGCATTGCTATGTCATTTGATTAGTTTAGACATGCTTTGTGTGAATGCCACCTGTTCAGTGTCTAATTACCATATATGTGAATTGTGCATTGACATCTTGTTGCAAGACACTATATATGTGAATTATACAATGTTATCTTGTTGCAAAGGCATTATATATGTGAATTATGCAATGCCATGCTGTTTAGCCAATCATCATGTATGTGAATTATATCATGCTATCATTTTTTTGTATTACGTGTTCCATTTGTCGACAACGTTTGTATATTCGACTACTCTTCCTGTGCATCAGCCATTTGAAGCGGTGATGGAAGTATCTGGGGTGAAAACAAGGTATTCAGAGCAGACAATGCTACCTGCTGAAGCAGACATCTTGCTGGTTACAGAGAGCTCCTCAGAGGAGGATTCAAAGACTGATGACTAGTCCTATTTTCCCCCTGAGGTCTATGCTCAAACTTGGCAGGGTTATATTACCCATGCCATGCATGTTGTCTTGCATTGCTTAGTTTTTACATCATATATGGATTGCCATCTGCTTACTTGCTTACTATATAAATCATATATTTGAATTATATCATGCCATCATGTTTACATAGTACATACACATCATCTATCTGAATTATGGCATGGCAACCCATTTAATAAAGACATCATATAGTTATATCATCTCATCCTGTTTAGTGTTTACAATCATTATATTTTGAATTAAGGCATTCTATCCGTGAATGTATGTGAATTATGGCATGCCAACCTATTTAATAAACACATTATATAGTTATGTCATGTCATCCTGTTTACATAGTCTCATATTTTGAACTGTGTCTTTCCATCTTTTTTAGTTAGCCATCATAATGTGAAATTGTGTCATGCTATCCTGTTTAGTTAGCCATCATATATGTGAAATTGTGTCATGCTATCCTGTTTGGTTAGACAACATAAATATGAATTATTTCATGCCCTCTTTTATTCCCCACTATCTATTGCACCTGTCCATCATACAATGTCTATACTTCCAATTACTTTTCTTCTTTATCAGCCATTTGAATTAAAGAGCGTGATGGCAGTATCTAAGGGAGTAACAACACGGTCTTCAGAAAAGACAGTGCTACCAGTTGATGCAGATAGAACCACGGTTCTACTTGCACAAGGACCAGATCCACCACACATAACCCAGACTCTCGCAGATTGTACCCCTACCCAGTTGGACAGAGAACCAGCTACACCCCTTCTAACCCCAACCCCAGCAGATAGTAACCCAGTTCAAGTTGACACATCACCGTCTCCACCACAGAGCACCCAAACACGAGCAGTTAGTAAGGGAACTGCAGTGCCCAAAGCACGAGGACCACCACTCCGAATCCCAACTCAACACTTAAAGGAGAAGAAGATTTGTTCTCAGGTCAGGTTCTGTAGCTATGGTTCTGTGACGCCCCAAGACCGACGCTCCGGACGCCTCCCATGTTTTTCGTTATCGTCGCGTGTATTTATTTGTTTGTTGCATTCATCATAGCATCATGCACATTGCATCTGAATGTTTTCATAAAGCATGCATCCGTTCATAGTTTCCGCGTTTCCCCCTTGCATTCGTTGATCGATCCGAGTCCAACCTTGTTCTTCGTTTTCCCTCTTGCCTAAACCGGAGTCTCTCTGTACGGTGCTCAAACCTCTCGCGCGCATCCGAAAGCTGTCCCGAACCAGACCCGGGCACTCGTCACCGTTAGATTCGGATCATCGCCAAACATCTATATAACATCCCCGTTTTATTATTCGGGCTACCTAACCTATTTATTTACGACCGCCCGATTATAATCGAACGGGCCGGATTAGCCCCTACCCAGTCCCCGACCTATATAATCAGACCGAACCCTAATTTCTAGGGAGCTGAACCATCCATCCTCGTGCCGCCGCCACCTACCTACTCCTTCTCGGGATCCATCCCCTCCTCGTTTTCACACACCAGCCAATTCCATCGATCCATCCATCCAACCGCACCACCGCCCGCTCCTCCCGTCGCTCGAACCCTCCAACTGAGCGCTTCGTCCTCACCTCGTCTCCCTCATGCCGGCCGCCAGCAGCTAGCAAGATGAGCACCACCGTGCCTCCCCCCATCTTCTCTTTCTGTCCCTCTCTCCCTCCGGTCTCTTATCTCTCTCTCTCTCTTATCTTCACCAGGAGCTCGCCGCCAACCGAAGATGCAGCATCGTCCCCGAGCTCCGTCCGTGCCACCGTGGTCCGGATCCGGCGCCGACGACCGGATACATCCGTTTTCACCATTCCCGGCGCTACCGGAGCCCCAAGGCCCTTGTACCAAGTCCACCGCCGCCTGCGTCCGCGCCAAGTGCTGCAGCTGTACGACCACCAGGGAGTCGTCACCCGGCCAAGTCCATGCGCCCCGGCCTCGTCCCTGCCTCCAGGTCGCCTCTCCGCCGCCCGTTGGCGTTAAGGAGCAACGCCGCCCTCGCCGGAGTACGTGCCAAGTTCGCCGTCGTCGCGACCGAGTCCGTTGCCAGCCGTCGTCCCCTACCTCGCCATCCCCTACCGCGGCTCCTGCTTCCCCTCCATCGAGCAGGAGCTCTGCTCGTCTCGTGTGCCTGGAGACAAGCGAAGACTCTTCTGCATCGCTCGCCAAGCCCCGCTGGAAGCTACGGGCGAGCCCGCATTGACTCCGTCTGTGTGGGTCCCATTTGCCAGCAGCCAAGGCCCAGCCCAGCGCCACTTCTTCCTCAGCCCAGCCGCGCCTCCACCGACCTGGGCCAAAGCCCATGGTGAGCAGTGCCCAGCCCCTCTCATGTGCATGTCGGGCCAGTCAGTTTCGGCCCAGTGTTGTTTTTTTCCTGCTATGGACGAATTTGCCTATTAATCCTGAGACTGCCAGTTTTGCAGTATAGCCCCTCTAGATCATGCATTTAATAACTCCAGAACTATGCATCATATGTAAATAATTTATATATGAAAAGTGCTTAGAATTTCATCTAGTTTCACAATATGCCACTTTCATTCCATGTTAAAATGCTTAAAATGCTGTTTGTTTAAATTTGCATAAATGCCATGTTAAATGATTGTTTTCATAACTAATTAACCGTAACTCGGAATTTAATAAACTTTATATGTAAATGGGGTGGGAAAATGCCTAGTTTAACATGGCGCACTTTATTTTACTGTTTAACAACATTAAAATTGTGTATAGGGCAGAACAGTACCAAATCTAAAATATGCGCATGAGGATTTTCCGGACATGTTGTTTGTTGTTCCGGCCTCATTTAAACTTGTCTAGATAGGTAGTTTTCATATGCTTCACCTCTTGTCATGTTAATCAACATTTAATATTGTTGGGTACATAAACAAGATCGAACTAAATATTTCTTGTGGTGTTTCGTCAATATGCAACTTGTTGCATATTGAGCTCCACTTAATTTGTAGTATTGTTTGTTGCACTTTGCCGTGTCATGCCTCATACTTGGTTGTGTATCATGCCATGTGTATGTGGTGATTTTTTACTATGTTGTTTGTTTCTTTCCGGGTTGCTTCTCTTTAGTTTCGGTTTCGTTCCGGAGTTGTGAGGATTCGTTCGACTACATCCGTTTGTCTTCTTCGTGGACTCGTTCTTCTTCCTTGCGGGATCTCAGGCAAGATGACCATACCCTCGAAATCACTTCTATCTTTGCTTGCTAGATTGCTCGCTCTATTGCTATGCCTAAGCTGCGATACCTACCACTTGCTCTTTCATGCCTCCCATATTGTTAAGCCAAGCCTCTAACCACCTTGTCCTAGCAAACCGTTGTTTGGCTTTGTTACCGCTTTGCTCAGCCCCTCTTATAGCGTTGTTAGTTGCAGGTGAAGATGAAGGTTGTTCCTTGTTGGAACATGGATATTTGTTGGGATATCACAATATCTCTTATTTGATTAATGCATCTATATACTTGGTAAAGGGTGGAAGGCTCGGCCTTATGCCTGGTGTTTTGTTCCACTCTTGCCGCCCTAGTTTCCGTCATACCAGTGTTATGTTCCTTGATTTTGCGTTCCTTACACGGTTGGGTGATTTATGGGACCCCCTTGACAGTTCGCCTTGAATAAAACTCCTCCAGCAAGGCCCAACCTTGGTTTTACCATTTGCCACCTAGCCTTTTTTCCCTTGGGTCGGCCAACCCAAGGGTCATCTTTTTTTTTACCCCCCGGGCCAGTGCTTCTCTAAGTGTTGGTCCAACCCAGAGCACCGTGTGGGACCGTCCCTTGGCAACTTGGGTTATGTTGGTACCTGTACGCTTAGCTTATCCGGTGTGCCCTGAGAACTGTGCAGCTCCTATCGGGATTTGTCGGCACAGCGGGTGGTCTTGCTGGTCTTGGTTTACCATTGTCGAAATGTCTTGTAGCCGGGATTCTGAGACTGATCGGGTCTTCCCGGTAGAAGGAATATCCTTCGTTGACCATGAGAGCTTGTGATGGGCTAAGTTGGGACACCCCTGCAGGGTATTATCTTTCGAAAGCCGTGCCCGCGGTTATGAGGCAGATGGGAATTTGTTAATGTCAGGTTGTAGAGAACTTGACACGTGACTTAACTAAAATACATCAACCGCGTGTGTAGCCGTGATGGACTCTTCTCGGCGGAGTCCGGGAGGTGAACACGGTTCTTGTGTTATGGTTGTGCGTAAGTAGTTTCAAGATCACTTCTAGCTTCACGACCGTGCTTTGCCTCTCTTCTCGCTCTCATTTGCGTATGTAGCCACCATATATGCTAGTGCTTGCTGTAGCTCCACCTCACTACCCTGTCCTACCTTTAAGCTTAAATAGTCTTGATCTCGCGGGTGTGAGATTGCTGAGTCCCTGTGGCTGACAGATACTTCCAAACAGTTGCAGGTGACGATGATATCAATGCAGGCGATGCTACCGAACTCAAGTGGGAGTTCGACGAGGACCTAGGTCATTTCTATGTTTTGTTTCCTAATGACCAGTAGTGGAGCCTAGTTGGGACGATCGGGGATCTAGCAGTTGGGTTATCTTCTTTTCTTTTGGCTTTGACCATAGTCGGTCTAGGTGTGTATTCTGAATGATGTATGTTTAATTTATGTATGGTGTGAAGTGGCGATTATAAGCCAACTCTCTTTATCCCATTCTTGTTCATTACATGGGATTGTGTGAAGATGACCCTTCTTGCGACAAAACCACCATGCGGTTATGCCTCCAAGTTGTGCCTCGACACGTGGGAGAAATAGCCGCATCGTGGGCATTACAGGTTCATAGTCCTTTGCTCTTGCATGACTGTATTTACTCATACCAACTATTTTCAAATTTGAAGGATGGAATTGAAACTCCAATGGCGCAACAAGTATGTTTTAAACCTGTTTCTTTAACTGGTTTGCTGTTGTAACCTACTCTTTGTTGATTTCAGTTTCAATTGAATAAACAGTTATGTTCTCATGTCATGCACATTACAAGTGTTGTTATTGCTCTATAGTTACCCACACTTATATTCTGTCTATTCTGCTTTGTCTTGAACAAATGTTATTTGAAATGTGTCTCTATCTTGATTGGCAACAAAAACTAGAATGATATAAACCATAAAGTGACCATTGTACATAGATATATGTTTGTTTCATGATGTTATCCTGTGCACTTTACTGCTGAACTCATTTACCAAAATGAGTTTCATATACAACATGGTAAACATGTGATGTGTCTGCTTGTTTCTCTTTTAGAATGCGGACAAAATATTGGAGAATAGTACCGTGTTATCCAATGGTAAAGGAAGTAATGAAGATAAGGTTCAAGATAGTGAGACATCCCTGTTGGTCTCCAAGAAAGCTGATAAAAAATATCTTGATGACAGTGAGGGAACCCAAAAGTCCTGTCTTGATGTAGTGTTCGAGTTACTCGCCACTACTGCTGGCACAAGCTCTTCGAACTTGCTGCCTGAATCAGTTCGTCTTCTTGAGTTTCAAATTCAAGTTGAAAGACATCGATCAGATGTGCTGCAACAGGAAGCTGAAGGACTGAGGAAGTCCCTGCAGAATTCAGATGCATATTTTCTGGTGCAACAACAAGTGCTGGAGGATTTAAGTGCCAAACAAGAGAAAGTTAATAAGCTTGCTAAGCATCTTGCCAGCATTATGGGTACCCAGGATATTGTTTCTTGAGCTCTTCAGAAGTGGTTTTAGTTCTGGATTTGTTTTGCTGCGGCGTTTATTTGCGCTGGTCGCCAATTTTGACAACCAGTGTATATGATATGCTGCTTTGTTCCCTATATTTGCACTGGTGGCGAACTTTGACGCCCAGTGGATGTAATATGTGTAATAGCCATGATAGCCTAGCATTAGTTGCTTGCTTATTTATTTCCTTGTTGTCTTGTTTATTTTTTTGCTTGTAGTAATTGCAGTTCTTTTTCCGCGGTTAGCTAGTGGCTGCAATAACCTATTTTTTAAAACTAGGCCACAATAACCATGGGCTAATATTTACTGTAGTGACACTGGGCCTCCTACTGGCCGTAGAAACAGTGGGCCTTCTACGGGCCGTAGAAACAATGGGCCTTCTGCGTGCCGTATTATCAATGGGCCTTATATGGGCCATATAATCGATTGGCCAAACATGGTCCAAAGAGACCGCATTATGGCCGTAAACGGGCTAGAGTTGGAATCGTCGGTTCATGGGCTGACCATAACGGGCCATCGTTCATAGGCCGTATTTGATGATGCTATGAAATCGGCCCAACGTATTAACGGACCACAAACGAGCTGACTGTAACCACGGGCTGAATTTGGCCCACAAGCAGAAAATGACAGTAACGGGCCGTAAGTAAAGGAATGCTGGAAATGAGCCCAAGAATAAATGGGCTCTGAGAAGGCCGAAAGATAACATGGGCTGGAAACGGCCCAATGGAATAACAGGCCGTTAATGGGTATAAAGTGATACACTATTCATTACGGGTCAGTTTCACCACGGGCCATAAATGGGTGTAAAGTGATACACTGTTCATTACAGGCCAGTTTCACCACGGGCCGTTAGTAGGCCAAGAGTTACATAGGGCCACATATGGGCCAAAAGACGTCATGGGCCATACATGGGCCAGAAGTGAAAGCGGGCTGGAATCATATTGGATGGCCTAGATGACGCTACATGGCCTAATTCGGATAGGGCGTAACGAGCCTTGGGTTAGCGGGATGTAAATGGGCTATACGCGAACATGTCGTTAACAGGCTTTCCATGGGCTGGCCCGCCACCTTTTGACCAAGTCAAACGGGCCGGCCTTTTCACAGGAATCGGCCTCTGTTGGGCCGTGCCACGTGTCGACGTATCATAGGCGCCTATCTGACCCACTGACGAGCTGACACGTGTTTCGTCGGGCCAATAAGAATTTTACACGTGGAAATTTCCCATTGGTCGGGGCTATTAACGGGTTATCGGATCCAAAACCCGACCCGATAGCTTAACCGTGTTCCGTTACGGTGGATGCCACGTGTCGGTCACCCTTGACGAAAGGACTTTTGTGACGCGTGATTTATCGTCATGGAAGTGGACACTTCCGTGATGATAATTTTGGTAATGTCATGGAACACTTCTACGACAGCACAGGTATGACTATCTTGATTATGTCATAAATTTGTCATGGATGTACATGCATGACAAAAAAAGCGACCTACTGTGACAAACACGTATCATCACGGAAGTGTATATTTTTTGTAGTGCTTGGCGCGCGCACAGCTGCTCCTCGACTTCCCTCCTGCTGCGGAGAAGCTCGATGAGTGGAGGGCCACCATCCGGAGCCTCGTCGCCATCGCGAACAAAGACGATCCACGACCGGCGGGGCCCTCGGGTCGGCGCTCCATCGAACCACCACATGCTTGCGCTGGGAGGACTGGGGGAGCTGCGGCCACGGTGCACTCTCCTCCTCCTCGCCAGCCGCCGCGGGCGTCGGCCCGTCGCGACGACGCTGGAGATAACATCTCCATAGCATCGTCCGATCCTCGGACCCTTCGCGACCAACGCCAGGTCCTTCGGGAGCGAGCTCACGAAGACGCTCGAACCACCGTCGAGCGCCGACGCGAAACGCGCTGCCAGTCGGACAAGCGGGCGGGACCCGCTACGGACCACCCGACACCGGGGGGCCCCGGCGGCCTACCTTACGAGGTGGGCAGCCCGGCTGTTACCCGTGAGCTGAGGCAGTTCCAGTGGTCGTCCCACCACACGTTCAAGCCCGACGTCGGCGAGAAGTACACCGGCAAGACCCATCCGTCCGAGTTCCTCAGCATTTACACCATCGTGATGCAGGCCGCTAGGACTCGCGACGACAAGGTGCTTGCCAACTACTTCCTGCTGGCGCTCAAGCCCAATGTAATGTCTTGGTTGATGCACTTGCCGGCGGACTCCATCTCTTCCTGGTCAGATCTGTGCCATGAGTTCGTTGGCGCCGTCACAGAAGGCCACCAAGCTCATGGCCAGGCCAGTGATCTGCATATCATTCCCAGAAGGAAGGGGAGACCCTGCGCAACTACATCCAGAGATTCAGCCAGGTGCAATACAACATCCCCGACATTCATCCCGCCGCTGTGATTAGCGCATTCCATCAGAACATGCGCAATCGCAAGATGCGCGAGGAGCTGGCGATGACCAAGATTAAGGATGTGGCCGAGCTCTACGTTCTGGCCAACAGGTGAGTCCGGGCTGAAGAGGGAAGGAAGTACCCCCGTGAAGACGCCGACGCGGAAACCGACTCTACCTAAAGGACGCCGCCGCCCCAACGAAGAAGGGTCAGCGTCGCAACAGGAAACGCAAAGGCAAGGCCGTGCTTTCCGTTGAGGGATCTGACGATACCGGTGCCGGCAAGAAGGTCAAGGCAGACACCCCCTGCAAGGAGATTGCCGGGTGCGCCGCCTGCCGAGCCTTGGCGGCTACCGAGAAGCCAGGAAGCTCCGGCAAGCAATACTGCAAAATCCACCGCACCAAGGGCCATGATCTCCAGAACTGCCGACAAGTTGAGCTGCTTGCTGAGAAGCAAAAGGCTGAGTACGAAAGGCGGGACAAGGAGAAGGACCAGGATGGTGCTGAGGGATCCGGCAAGAAGCATGGCGGCCAAGGAGGCCTCCCCGGCAAGGACAACTAGCAAGAAAGGCCCGCCCGGGGCCGCGACAAGAAACAAGAAGTCGACGATCACGACGAGGACGACGAGTCCGGTGAGCAAGGGTTCCAGAAGGCTACGGAGGCCATGTGCGTCGATGGCGGCGCCTCGCTGCATGCCTCTCACCGCCAGCTCAAGCAGTGGGCGCGAGAGGCTACAGCAACAGAGCCTTCATTTGACGCTCAGAAGCCACTAAAGTGGTCCAGCACGCCCCTCATCTTTAACGCCGAGGACCACCCTGATCGCACTACTGCGGTCGGGTGTTTTCTGTTGTTGGTTTTGCCAACAATACGCAACCTCTGGGTGAACAAGATGTTGGTTGATGGCGGGGCCGGCCTGAACCTGATCTGGCCTGTCGTGGTCAGAAGGTTGCAAATCCCTGACGGAGACCTCGAGGAAATGGGCACATTTCAGGGGGTCAATCTGGGAGAAGTCACCCAAAGGGAAAGGTCACACTTCCCGTGACATTTGGAGTAGAGTTGAACTACCGGACAGAGAGGATCGTCTTCGACGTGGCCGAGATCCCCTTGCCCTACAACGGAATCCTCGGTCGCCCGGCACTAGCCAAGTTCATGGCGGCATCACACTATGCCTACAACATGCTAAAGATGCCCGGGCCGTTGACCATCATCTCCGTCCCCACCGACAAGAAGGACACGCTGATCTGCACCGACCAACTCTACCAGGAAGCAGCTGCAGCAGCTGCCGTCAAGGCACCTGCTCTTGCCGCCGAAGGCCCGGGAGGAAAGAAGGAGCCCGGCAAGACCTCTCGCACCAACTCCGGCAAGCGCACCTCCTCGGGGTGTTGTGCTACCGTTGAGGACGTGCCAGAGAGCTCTGCCGACAAGAGCAAGAGGTCCAGAGCCAAGCCGCCGCAGACGAAGAAGGTCCCGTCGCGGAGGACAGCACGGGAGGGGCCTTCATCATAGGCTCTGCCCTCAACAGCAAATAGGAAGGCGAGCTCGTCACCTTCCTGCGGGCAAATGTCGACGTGTTTGCATGGGAAGCGTCCGACATCCCCAATGTTCCCAGGGAGGTGATTAAGCATCACCTAGCTGTTTGCCCCCACGCGCGGCCCTTCAAGTAGAAGGTCAGAAAGCAGGCTCTGGAGAGGCATGAGTTCATCACAGAGGAGATCAGGAAGTTAGCAGCGGCAGGTTTGGTGAGAGGGGTGCTCCATCCGACATGGTTGGCCAATCCGGTAGTGATGCGCAAGGCGAATGGGAAGTGGAGGCTATGTGTTGATTACACAGATATCAATAAGGCTTGTCCTAAGGACCCCTTCCCATTGTCGCGCATCAACCAGATTGTTGACTCCGTGGCCGGGTGTGATCTATTATCATTCCTTGATGCCTACTCAGGCTACCACCAAATCTTGACGACAAGAGAGGATGAAGAGAAGACAACATTCATCACCCCATGTGGTACGTATTGCTTTTTACGGATGCCTTTCGGGTTGAAGAGTGCTGGCTCAATGTTTGCAAGAGCGGTCCAAATTGGTTTTTGAACCTCAGCTCCATAGAAATATGGAAGCCTACATGGATGACATAGTGGTCAAAACCAAGTACGGGCCGACTCTTGTGCAAGATCTAGAAGAGACATTTGCCAACCTGCGCATCTAGAAGAGACATTTGCCAACCTGCGCAAGATCAACCTCAAGTTGAACCCTGAGAAGTGCGTCTTCGGCATCCCGTCTGGCAAGCTTCTTGGGTTCTTCGTGTCACAACGCGTGATCGAGGCAAACCCGGACAAGATCAAGGCTATTGAGTAGATCGAGGCACCCAAGCGGATCAAGGATGTGCGTCGGCTCATCGGCTGCCTTGCCACCATGAGTCGGTTCATCTCCAAGTCCGCCGAGCGCGCCCTTCCCTTTTTCAAGATCTTGAAAAAGGCGGGCCCAATAGAGTGGACCCGGAAGCCGAGGCCGCACTGCAGGACCTGAAGAAATACCTTTCCTCCATGCCAGCACCAGTTGCGCCTAAACCACATGAGCCGCTACTGCTGTATCTGGCGGCGACGAATCAAGTGGTCAGCGCCGCACTAGTGGCACAGAGGGAGGTCGACCAGGAGCCAGCAATGGCGGCAGGACCAGCGGATGGCAAGCCGAAGATTCCCTTGGTAGGGCCTGGTGCCGACAAGGCACGGCCCCTGACAGAGTCTGGAGCCACCAAGGCGATGCCCGCGCAGTCAAGTGAAGTGGTGCCCGTGAAAAAGTTGATGCAGCACCCAGTTTACTTTGTCAGCTCCCTCTTGCAGGGGGCTAGGTCAAGGTATTCCAGTGTGCAAAAATTGCTCTTCAGCCTCCTTATGGCCTCGAGGAAGCTGCGTCACTACTTCCAGGACCACGATATCACCGTCCTCACCCGCCTCCCGTTGCAACGGATACTGCGCAACCCGGCCACAACCGGAAGGATTGTGGAATGGGCCTTGGAGTTGTCAAGCTTCGGCTTAAAGTTTGAGAGCACCTCGACAATTCATAGCAGAGTCTTGGCGGAGTTCATCGCGGAATGGACCTCGATGCCCGACGAAGAAATCCAGGAGACTACTCTCCCCGGCAAGGAAGCAGACCGCAACTGGATCATGTACTTTGATGCAGCCTTCTCGCTGCAAGGCGCCGGTGCCGGTGTGCTGCTCGTCGCACCCACCGGAGAGCACCTCAAGTACGTGATCCAGATGCACTTCCCCAAGGAGATGTCCACCAATAACACCGCCGAGTACAAGGGATTGCTTGCCGGTCTCAGGATCGCGGCAGACCTCGGGGCTAAGAAGCTCATCGTGAGGGGTGACTCGCAGCTCGTTGTCAGGCAAGTCAACAAAGATTATCAGAGCCCGCTGATGGAAGCATACGTAGATGAGGTGAGGAAGCTGGAGGAACGCTTTGACGGTATCCAGGAGGAGCACGTCCCCCGAGCGGAGAACAACATCGCCGCTTACCTGTCAAAGCGTGCCGCATTCAAGCTACCTGTGGAACCAGGTAACTTTTTTGCTCCGGTTAACTCAACCATCCGTCGATCCATCAGCAGGGCAGTGCAAGCGGAGAAAATCAGTTCTCGGCAAGTACTTTCCTACCGAGCCCCCCGGGGCTGCCGGCAAGGGTACTGACGCGGACATTGAGCCTGCCCGAGAGCAACTGGCTCCGGCGGGGCGTCATGCCCTGGCCGTAGAGACAGCCGCTCCCATGGCGGAAGAGATGCCTTTGGTCCTTGCCATCGAGCCTCAGGCTCCGGCATGGGCGCAACATACCGTCCAATTCCTCTAAACAGGGGAGCTTCCTGAGGAGCAGGAAGAAGCGAAGAAAGTAGCCCGTCGGTCCGCCCTGTACCAGTTCGTCGGTGACGTCCTGTACCGGAGAAGGCCGAACGGTGTGAAACTCAAGTGCATCCCCCGGGAGGCAGGACTAGAGCTGTTGGCAGAGATACATGGAGGCATATGTGGCTCGCACATAGGGTCAAGGGCCCTTGCCAGGAAGGCATTCCGGCAAGGTTTCTTCTGGCCCACCGCCCTCCAGGATGCGACGGCACTAGTCACCAAGTGTGAAGCGTTCCAGTTCCATTCAAAGAAGCTTCATCCAACAGCTCAAGCCCTTCAAACAATCCCTCCCTCCTGGCCATTCTCGGTCTGGGGGCTCGATATACTAGGCCCTTTCCCCTGCGCCATCAGGGGCTTTGAGTACTTGCACACTGCAATCGACAAGTTCACAAAGTGGCCGGAGGTGGAAGCAGTGAGGAAGGTGACTGCTCAGTCAGCCGTCAAATTCTTCAAAGGAATGGTCTGCCGTTTTGGTGTGCCAAACAGAGTCATCACCGACAACAGCATGCAGTTCACAAGCCACACCTTCATGCAGTACATCCGAGACCTCGGCAGCAAGGTCTGTTTTGCTTCCGTGGCGCATCCACGGAGCAACGGCCAAGCGGAGAGGGCAAATGCTGAAGTGTTGCGAGGCTTGAGAACGAAGACCTTTGACAAGATGCACAAGAGTGGAAGGCGCTGGATTGATGAGTCGCCAGCGGTTCTTTGGTCGATCAGGACGACGCCAAATCGAGCCACCAACCAGACACCTTTTGCCCTGGTATACGGGGCGGAAGCAGTTCTCCCCACGAAACTCATACACGGGTCACCTCGAGTGCTCGCTTATGATGAGCTTGAGCAAGAGCCATTGCGCCAAGATGACGCGATGCTCCTTGAGGAAGATCGCCTTCGGGCGACTGTGAGAGTGGCACGCTACCAACAAGCCTTGCGCCGCTACCATAGTCGCAAGGTTCATGCCTGAAGCTTTGAGGAAGGCGACCTTTTCTTCGGCGCGTTCAGTCGGCCAAGAATTCCAACAAGTTGACGCCAAAGTGGGAAGGCCCTTATCGGGTAATACGAGTCACCAGGCCTGGCGCAGTCTGCCTGGAGACCGAGGATGTCGTACCAGTGAGAAACTCCTAGAACATCGAGCATCTCCGTAGGTTTTACCCATAAGGCGCGGCTTGCCGGGCCTCCCGGCAAGCCACCTTTTGTACGAGCTTTGCCGACAAGGCATGTGACCCTCTGTACAAAGCCAGGCGCAGACCCTGAGCATAAATAAATGAAGCGCTGGCGCCCTAAGTTATAGCATGCATGCTAGGTCGAGTCTCGTCCTTGGTTAGGGTTGATAGTGCTTAGTGGCGACTAAACCCTAGCCTAGAGGTCGAGTGCGTGTCTATCTGTTCCTTTCCTGTCCTCCTTTGGTTCGCAGGGCACATGAGCATTTCTGCTGAGCTACTCGAAAAGAAGGAAACAGACCGACGCCCCGGCCCCGGCAAACCAGAGTTGTCGGGGGGCTACAAGCACAAGGATCCAACCGCGGCAAGATAAGATTACCGGGGGCTGCAGATCCAGATAAGTCTTTTATCCCCTGTCATGCGTTTTAGACCCGGACTGGGGTATATGAAACCTCGTTCTTATCTCTAGGATGTCGTGCTCCCTTTTTTCCTATACCCAAGGGTTATTTCCTGGGTCCGGATTTGGTCGCAGCCGCAGCAGCAAGGAGATGGGACGGGGAGCCTAAAGCCCACTTTGTCCCCGCCTCCGCCAAGAGCGCGAGGACGGTTGAGTAGAGTGGGGGGCGGCAAGGCATGTTGCCGGGCGAAAGACGTTTATCTTAAACAATAACAAGGATTCGCTCCTTGTCATGGGATTTACCCACGAACGAAAAACCCGGCAAGCATCCCATTTTTATTAAAAAACACCCCATACAGGTACAGTTCGTGCGGGATGAAAAACATGAACAAGGGGATTACAAGTTTTAAATTCAACAAAGGCCCGCAGGCTTACAAGCAAAAAAAAGAGATAAGATGCCCGTAATCCCTTTCTTGTCCCTCTCCAAGGCGTCCGCTCCCCATGATCACGGGGTGGGGAGAGGTCGTCTCACCTGTCCCCTCGGTTCTGCACGTCTGCCACGCATCTTTCATGCGCTAGGGGTGGCAAACGGTGGAGGCGGGAAACCGGGCCGTCGCTGGTTGGGGCAGCGGGTCAGTCCTGGTTCCCTGCGCCTCCCGTGTCTTGATTGGCCGAGCGGGGCGGCCGAGCCCCAACCCCATTCCTTTATAAAGGGCGGGAAGGGGAGATGGCATCCCGCATTCTTCCATCTTCTACCTCCCTTTTCTTCCGCTCCCTCCCTTCATTCATTATGGAGAAAGGGAATCCCAGTCCTTCGACGGTGGTGGCGAGAGTCGCCACTCGACAACGCGTCCCTCGTCCTCCTGCGCCCGTGGTGGCAGAGCTGGCTGCGAGGCCGGGGCAGAGGTCGCAGTACTCGGGGAAGAGGAGGGCGGGGCGGCGCGCCAGCTTCGCCCCCGCCCATGGTGCCTTTACCGATGGAAGGCCATGTCGGAGACCAGCCCCGCGAATTCTTCATTAGGCTGCGCCGGCCTCCGCGTCGCCGTCTTCGTCTTCCCGCCCCGTTTGCTTGGGAGATGGAGCGTGACCGGCCCCAATCCCTCAAAAATTTAGTGCTATTCTCTACCAAAAGTGAGATGAGAGAAGTGTTTGAGAACCCATCAAGTGTCATGCACTATGTCCTATTATGCAAGGATGACGCAACAGCAACTAACACCTCTCACTCTCTACCTTTAGTGTTGTCTAATATCTTGCAGGAATTCAAGGACGTTTTCCCCAATGAGCTACCTCCGGGACTACCTCCACTACGAGGCATCGAACACCGCATCGACCTCATACGCGGAGCACCTTACCGCATCAACCCCGAAGAAACTAAGGAAATACAAAGGAAAGTACAACAACTCATTGACAATGGGCACGTGCGTGAAAGTTTAAGTCCTTGTGTCGTACTGGTCATACTAGCCCCTAATAAAGAGAGTAATTTTCACATGTGTTCCGATTGTAGACCCATAAACGCTATCACCGTCCGTTATAGATATCCTATTCCTCCCCTTGATGACATGCTGGACGAACTTAGCGGATCCACAATTTTCTATAAAATTGATCTTAAAAGTGGCTACTATCAAATACACAGCCAAGAAGGTGATGAATGGAAAACCACTTTCAAAACCAAGTTTGGCTTGTACGAATGGTTGGTCATGCCAATGGGTTTATCAGAAGCACCCAACACCTTTATGCGTGTGATGCATTTTGTTCTTTGCCCATACATTGGCATATTTGTTGTGGTCTATTTTGACGATATTCTTGTGTTTAGAAAATCTCTCAAAGATCATGTCACCAATCTTAGAACCATTTTGCAAACTCTTAGAAAAGAGTGCCTTTATGCTAATATGGACAAATGGCTTTTTGGTGTTGATAAGTTGTTTTCTTGGGTTTCGTTGTGCCTTCTAAGGGTGTTCATGTCGATGAATCTAAGATAAATGCTATTAAAACTTGGCCACAACTAGCCAACTTGCAACAAGTGCGAAGCTTGCTTGCCCTAGCCGGTTTCTATCATTTGTTTGGGGACCATCCCAAGATACCACATTTAATGAGCTTAAGAACTTGCTTACACAAGCTCCTTTGCTTGCTTTACCCAATTTTGACAAAACTTTTGAAGTTCATTGCAATGCTAGTGGCACCGGTATAGGAGGTGTGTTACAGCAAGAGAAACACCCAATTGCTTACTTTAATGAAAAACTTTTCGGAGCGCAACTCAATTATCCCATATATGACAAATAATTATATCTTTAGTATGAGTATTGCATGAGTGGGAACACTATCTTCGCCCTCATGAATTTCTCATCCATATGGATCATGAAACGCTTAAATACCTTAAGGGTGAAACTAAATTGAATAAGCGACATGCCAAGTGGAGTGAGTTCATATAGTCATTTCCTGATGTCATCAAGTACATCAAAGGTAAGGAAAATGTTGTAGCGGATGCTCTTTCCTGCAAATGCATGTTTGTCACTAAACTTGAATTGAATGTCATTGGCTTTGAGCACATAAAAGACTTATATCCGCATGATCCCACTTTTTCTATGCCTTATGCCAAATGTTTGACGCATACATCTTGGGAATGCTATTACATTAAGGATGATTATATCATGAGAGCTAACATACTATGTATCCTTGAGTCGTCTCTTCGTTTGTTACTTCTGCAAGAATCTCATGGATGCGACAAGACATTTGCTATGCTCTCCAAGAACTACTTTTAGCCGAAGATGTTCTGCGACGTCTCACGCTTCACCAACCGATGCTCTACATGTCACAAAGCTAAGTCTAAAGCTGAATCCCATGGTCTATATATGACACTTCCTACTCCGTATCACCCATGGGAAGATATTAGTATGGACTTTGTGCTTAGTTTTCCTAGAACTCGGATTGGCAAAGATTTCGTGTTTGTTGTTGTAGACCAGTTCTCTAAGATGGCACATTTTATTCCATGCAACAAGATAGACGATGCTTCCCATGTTGCCAATCTCTTTTGTAGGGAAATCTTGCGTCTACATGGAGTGCCCAAGACTATCATGTCGGATCGCGACGTCAAGTTCCTAAGCTAAGTTTGGAAGACGTTATGCGCCAAGCTTGGAATCAAGCTCCTATTTTCTTCGGCATACCATCCACAAACCAACGACCAAACAGAGGTCACGATCCGGACGCTCTCTACTCTCCTACGTGCGTTGATCAATAAGAACATCAAGGAGTGGGAAGAATGCTTATCTATCCCAGAGTATGCCTACAACCGTGCAAGACATACGACTACCGACAAGTCCCCCTTCGAAGTCGTCTATGACTTCAATATGTTGTCCTCTTTGGACATTCTCCCTCTACCACTCCAAGAGCGCATCAACATGGACGCAAGCGCTAGAGCGAGCTATCTCAAGAAGGTGCATGAAGATACAAGACACACCATCGAGCGCCAACTACAACGCCTCGCGACCAAGCTCAACATCAACAAACAAGCCATGGTATTCCACATTGGAGATCTTGCTTGGCTACACCTTCGCAAGGACCGCTTCTACAACAAACGCAACTCCAAGTTTCTACCTCGAGCCGATGGACCCTTCAAGGTGCTTGCATGCTACAACAACAACGCCTACAAGATCGACATTCCACGCGACAAATACTCCGGAAGCGACATCTTAAACATCAAAGATCTCTCTCCCTACCATGGTGATGAGGTTTTTGATCTGAGGTTGGATCTTTCCTAAGGGGGGGAGATGATGCGGAGCATCCCATGGTCATCCCCATGGACACTAACCCAACTACCCAAGCACCAAGTGGACCCGGGACAAGAGCTCACGCACGGGCAATTCAATCCGAGGTGACATCTCTCCTACTTGAGCTTCCCTTACATTCGAGTGAGACATGGTTGCTGCCTAAGTGAGAAACACTATGTGTAATCAGGTATAACACACAAGCCATGGAACTGAGAGCGGAGGAAGAAGGGACAAGCGCCAATATCTGCTCAGTCCGGAACTTCCGGGCGGATCCCAGAACCTCCGGCCCCCGGAACCTCTGGCCGCCCCGGAACTTCTGGCCTCCGACGACCTAGACGAGCTCGGGCGTGCCAACTCTCTTGTTAGTCTGGATCCTAGACGAGACCTTCCGACCCCAGGAACTTCCGTCCAGCTCGGACCTTCCGCCCACCAAACGCCAGCCCAGCTCCCACCGTCCAACTCTCTGGTTAGCCGGACCCAACCCGGACATTCGCCTGGAACCTCCGGCCCTGCTTGCGCGCAGCGACTTGGGCCGAGGCCCATGTACCCTTTCGCCTCCTAGACTATAAATACTCTTTTTCTACCTGCATTTTAGGGTTAGCATTGGTTTAGCTCATTTGAGAGATAGAGCTTTGCTCATCCACTTGATACTTTCTCCATCGGAGACCGTGGCCTCTACGGAGAAGATCCCCGAAGTGGATTCAAGACCCCTCACGGGAAGACCCCTGAAGACCTCGTCACGAAGAAGAACTACCGCCTCTTGTATCGTCCTTTGTTGCGTTTGGGTCTTGTATCGCTCTTTATGTTCATGGATCTAGCACATGTGGTCGTTGATTTGAGTGTTATTCCCTCGTGTCTTCCCCTCATGTTCTTCGTGAAATCCGCTCAAATTGTGAAAGATCAGCCACTAGGGTATCCACCCTACATCATTTAGTATCACGATATGAAACAATAGTATTTCGCACAGCATGCAAGCGATAATTTCACGAAATAACAAATCAACAACATTAGTAGCAGCATCGCTTTTATGATGGTATAAAGTGTGCCATTTTCGAGAACCTATCCACGACAAAAAATGCGCTATCCCTCCCCTTCTTTGTTTGAGTTAAACCCAAAACAAAGTCCATAGATATATCCTCCCATGGAACACTAGGTACAGGCAAAGGCATATGTAAACCATGAGGATTGAGACGTGACTTAGCTTTTTGACATGTAGCGTAGAAAGCAACAAACCGCTCAACATCCCGTCTCATCTTTGGCCAAAAGTAATGTGTAGCAAGTACGTCCACCGTCATCTTCACGCCAAAGTGTCCCATTAATCCTCCTCCATGCGCCTCCTGCAACAACAAAAGACGAACAGAGCTAGCTGGAATGCATAGCTTGTTAGCACGGAACACAAATCCATCGTTAACGACGAACTTATTCCATGTTCTCCCTTATTTACAATTCTGCAATATATCTTTAAATTCAAGATCATGCACATATTGATCTTTGATGGTCTCCAAACCAAATATTTTAATGTCAAGTTGTGAAAGCATAGTATAAGAATAACATTTTCTTTAACCTTCTTGTGTTTAATGACATGAGGGAAAGTCTCAATGGATTCAACCCATTTAGCATGTCTACGGTTCAGCTTTTCTTGACTTTTAATATGTTTCGAAGATTCATGATCAGAATGAATAACAAATTCTTTGGGCCATAAATAATGTCGCCATGTTTCCAAAGTCCGAACAAGAGCATATAATTCCTTATCATAAGTAGAGTAATTCAGACTAGGACCACTCAATTTTTCAGAAAAATATGCAACATGTTTACCATCTTGTAATAACACACCTCCTAATCCAATTCTACTAGCATCACATTCAATCTCATAAGCCTTATTAAAATCAGGAAGTTGGAGTAGAGGAGCATGTGTCAACTTATCTTTCAATATCATGAAGGCTTCTTCCTGTGTGGTTACCCCAAACAAAAGGCACATCCTTATTTGTAAGCTCATTCAGAGGTGCAGCAATGGTCCTAAAATCTTTCACAAAACACCTATAGAAACCAGCAAGGCTAAGGAAACTCCTCACTTGTGTTACCGTTTTGGGCTGCGGCCAAATCTTAATAGCTTCAATCTTGGCTTTATCACCTTCAATTCCCTATGGAGTAACAACATAGCCAAGAAAAGATACTTGGTTGGTGCAAAAGGTGCACTTCCCAAGGTTACCAAACAAACGTGCATCGCGTAGAGCGATGTAAACAACACATAAATGTTCCAAATGTTCCTCCAAAGATCTGTTATAAATCAATATATCATCAAAGTAAACTACCACAAATCATCCAATGAAAGCTCGTAAAACTTCATTCATTAATCTCATGAAAGTACTAGGTGCATTAGTTAACCCAAAAGGCATGACTAACCACTCACATAATCCAAACATAGTTTTAAATGCTATTTTCCATTCACCTCCAAATTCCATACGAATTTGATGGTATCCACTACGCAAATGAACTTTGGAGAATATTACAGAGCCACTCAATTCATAAAGTATATCATCTAGCCTAGGAATAGGATGGCAATAACAAATAGTAATATTATTAATGCCTCTACAGTCAACACACATACGACGTACCATCCTTTTTTGGCACTAGAATAATAGGAACAACACAAGGACTAAGATATTCGCGTATATAACCTTTGTCAAACAGCTCTTGTACTTGACACATAATCTGTCGTAGTTCAACACAGCCACCTATGGGGCCATCGGCCCCTTTTAGTTCGGCAAGGGGGAAGGGCGCGTTGCACAAAGATCAGGGGCCCTAGGGCAGCACGACAGCGATGACACATGCAGTTTTTACCCAGGTTCGGGCTGCCGTGAGGCGTAAAACCCTACTCCTGCTGTGGTGGATTAATCGGAGGACCATGATGAACGTGCATCGCTCAAGCCATGCAAGGTCGCCTTAGGACGAGAGCAGCTACGCGCGTATGAGTGTACAAGGGTCCGGATCCTTTCTATGGTTGCCACGGCCCTCCCTTTATAGGTCAAGGGGTTACCACAATGGCAAAATATTCATTCTCCAATGATTAGATAGCCACAGTTCTATCATTCTTTTGCGCATATTTCCTCTGCGGCCTACGTCCTGATACATCTCCAACGTATCTATAATTTATGAAGTATTCATGCTATTATATTATCCATCTTGGACATTATTGGGCTTTATATACACTTTTATATTACTTTTGGGACTAACCTATTAACCCAAAGCCCAGTGTCAGTTCCTGTTTTTTCTCTTGTTTCAGTGTTTCAAAGAAAAGGAATATCAAGCGGAGTCGAAACGGAATGAAACCTTCTAGAGAGGTTATTTTTGGAAGGAAAGGAACCCGGGAGACTTGGATTCCACGTCGAGGAAGCAACGAGGAAGGCACGAGGAAGGGGGGCGCGCCCTCCACCCTCATGGGCCCCTCGTGGCTCCTCTGATGTACTTCTTCCTCCTATATATACCCACATACCCTAAAATGATCGGGGAACAAAATAGATCGGGAGTTCCACCGCTGCAAGCCTCTGTAGCCACCAAAAACCAATCGGGACCCTGTTCCGGCACCCTGCCGGAGGGGGGAACCCTCACCGGTGGCCATCTTCATCATCTCGGCGCTCACCATGACGAGGAGGGAGTAGTTCACCCTCGGGGCTGAGGGTATGTACCAGTAGCTATGTGTTTGATCTCTCCGGTAGAAACTTTGCCAGGTTGCGTAGTAGACATCCTATACCTCAAAATTATTTTCATCTCTGTTTTTGCTTCGAGCTCTGGCACCTCTGCAAATCCCTGCTTCCCTCTGCGAAGGGCCTATCTTTTACTTTTATGCAAGAGTCACTAGTATTCCTTCTCATTCCAACCTACTCTTTAGTTGGCAAGCATCATGTGATGGAAATATCTAGGCATATATGGCCATTCAAATATATTTGAGCATGAATTATTATTGTAGACATTATCCCTGAGGTAAAAGGTTGGGAGGCGAAACATTAAGCCCCTATCTTTCTTTGTGTTTGATGAATACTATTTGTTCTAAAAATATGCTTTGAGTGGTAGCAATCATGGAAGACTAAATGATAGTTGAGTATGTGAAGTTTGCTGAATCAAAGCTCTGACATAGACTCTTCCTGAAAATAAGATGAATTGTAATTGTTTGATGACTAATAACACTATTTGTTAGTTTTCAAGAAAGTTTATGTTCTATACTTTAACATGTGAATAGTTTGTTACTTGATCATGCAAAGTTTTATGATATGAGCTACTGTTATGACATATAATGATGCTAGAAAAGGTGATTGAAATTATCATTGATCAAACTTATGCACCTACTAGCATTCACACTTCATAAATTATTTATTTTATCATTTACCTACTTGAGGACGAGCAGGAATTAAGCTTGGGGATGCTGATACGTCTCCAACATATCTATAATTTATGAAGTATTCATGCTATTATATTATCCATCTTGGACATTATTGGGATTTATTATACATTTTTATATTACTTTGTGACTAACCTATTAACCCAGAGCCCAGTGCCAGTTCCTGTTTTTTCCCTTGTTTCAGTGTTTCTAAGAAAAGGAATATCAAATGGAGTCGAAACGGAATGAAACCTTCTGGAGAAGTTATTTTTGGAAGGAAAGCAACCCGGGAGACTTGGAGTCCATGTCAATGAAGCAACAAGGAAGGCACGAGGCAGGGGGCGCGCCCTCCACCCTCGTGGGCCCCTCATGGCTCCCCTGACATACTTCTTCCTCCTATATATACCCATATACCCTAAAACGATCGGGGAACATAATAGATCGGTAGTTCCACCGCCGCAAGCCTCTATAGCCACCAAAAACCAATCGGGACCCTGTTCCGGCACCCTGCCGGAGGGCGGAACCCTCACCGGTGGCCATCTTCATCATCCCGGCGCTCTCCATGACGAGGAGGGAGTAGTTCACCCTCGGGGCTGAGGGAATGTAACAATAGCTATGTTTATCTCTCTCTCTCTCTCTCTCTCGTGTTCTTGAGGTGATTCGATCTTGATGTATTGCGAGCTTTGCTATTATAGTTGGGTCTTATGTTGCTTCTCCCCCTCTACTCTCTTGTAATGGATTGAGTTTTCCCTTTGAAGTAATCTTATCGGATTGAGTCTTTGATGATTTGAGAACACTTGATGTATGTCTTGCCATGCGTATGTGTGGTGACAATGGGATATCACGTAATTCACTTGATGTATATTTTGGTGATCAACTTGCGGGTTCCGCCCATGAACCTATGCATAGGGTTTGGCACACGTTTTCGTCTTGATTCTCCGGTAGAAACTTTGGGGCACTCTTTGAGGTTCTATGTGTTAGTTGAATAGATGAATTTGAGATTGTGTGATGCATATCGTATAATCATACCCACAGATACTTGAGGTGACATTGGAGTATCTAGGTGACATTAGGGTTTTGGTTGATTTGTGTCTTAAAGTGTTATTATAGTACGAACTCTAGTGTTGTTTGTGAAACTTATAGGAGTAGCCCAATGGATTGATTGGAAAGAATAACTTTGAGGTGGTTTCATACCCTACCATAATCTCTTCGTTTGTTCTCCGCTATTAGTGACTTTGGAGTGACTCTTTGTTGCATGTTGAGGGATAGTTATATGATCCAATTATGTTATTATTGTTGAGAGAACTTGAACTAGTGAAAGTATGAACCCTAGGCCTTGTTTACTGGCATTGCAATACCGTTTACGCTCACTTTTACCATTAGTTACCTTGCTGTTTATATATTTTTAGATTACAAAAACCCATATCTACCATCCATATTGAGCTTGTATCACCATCTCTTCGTCGAACTAGTGCACCTATACAATTTACCATTGTATTGGGTGTGTTGGGGACACAAGAGACTCTTTGTTATTTGGTTGCGGGATTGTTTGAGAGAGACCATCTTCATCCTACGCCTCCCACGGATTGATAAACCTTATGTCATCTACTTGAGGGAAATTTGTTATTGTCCTACAAACCTCTGCACTTGGAGGCCCAACAACGTCTACAAGAATAAGGTTGCGTAGTAGACATCATGTCCCCCCTTCTCAGATTTCTTTGAAGCGATGATGGTGGTGTACGGATTCCACCTCTTAGACTTCACGACGAATGCAATGGCGTGCATGGCGATTTTTGCTCATTTATGCGAGAACATTGTTGGAGTTGCCCCCAATGTGGATCTATTCAGGCATTTTTTTCGTCCCGCGGCTGGAGAACAAGGCCCACTGTTCTAGGAACGTAAGTTGGATCCCTCGGGTGGTGAGGGAAAATTAGGATTACCTTCCTTGTCAGCAGCGCGGCAAATGGGAGGAGTGGCGCGTAGACTGGTGTTGGATCCAGGACGAGGAGGCCCTAGAGTTTTGCCAGGTGCGGACGGAGTGCATTGTGTGCGGCAACAACTAGAGGGAATTTGGCCTTACTAATGACAGGCTTCGCCCGGCACTGAACAGGATCACCCGTTTGAAGGTTGCCGGGTTAACCTTCGAACAAGTGGGAGCCAATTTCCTCTGACGCCGCATTGCACTGCTGCAGAAGAGGGACAGGTTTGCTTGGCGACATGGAGATGCCGGGGACAATATGCGCCTGTACCCGGGCCTGACCAACAAGTTGTCAGTCCATGGCCATGCTTGTCTGTGCAAACAACTGTCCGGAAGCCTTGGGCCATTCAAATTGCCGGCAAGGGTTGTCCCACTGAATGTCAACTCCGCCATGGATCAGATCTTGAAATGGATGGCTGATTGCAACACTTACAGGGTTGCGGGCGATTGGCAAGTACCCGAATTGGATGCAGAACTTGAATGGACTTCCAGCTTGGTGGAAAGGGCGACCAGGGTGGAGAACAACATGTTCAAGTGCACCTCCAAGGTAGAGGCATAGTTTATCAAGAGGCAGATTGAGGAGGACAAAGCGTTTCAGGCCGCCGAAAAGGCGGCCCAGAAAGGTAGAGGAAGCAGGGGAAGGGGAAGCCGATGGCGAGTGCTCTTCCCACGAGAGTGAGGTGCATACCGTGGGGGAGGCCGCCGGGGACGACCTTACCAGGGCTGAGCCTGCCCGGATCGAAGCCTTATATGCCACAACAACGGAAGCCCAGGAAAGGGACGAGGCAGAGGCTGTGGAACAGCCCAATGAGGAGTGGCACTCAGCGGGCCTACAAGCCCCCATGCCAGTCTTGGATAGCCCTCGTAGGCGGGTGGTTGGTCGGGGTACAGTGGCCCCCGCTCCTGCGCCTGCCGTCAGGAAGGTAAAGAAGATGGCCTCCAAGAGCGACAAGCCGGAGGTGGAGCGTCGGCATTCTTCTCGCCTTGCCAGACCCCCCCCCGCCAAGCGTCAGGCAGTCACGGGAGTCGACTCAAGCTCCGAATCAGATTCGAGCTCCTCGCACAGCTCGTCCTTGCTGGAGCCCCCTGCTCCTCGGTAGGAATTGAAGTTGCCGGGAAGCACTACACCCCCCCCCCCCCCAACTCTGAAGAGAAGCAGAGCACCCCCGCCACCTATGGAGTTCGTGCTGAGCTCCATGCTCATGGATTCAGAGTAAGGTAGACACTTTTCTTTTCCTTTTTTGCGTCTTGCGTACTTGCTGATTTGCTGATTCAATTTTGTTTGCCGTCTTCGACAGGGAAGAATAGTAGGAATAGACCCTCGTGCACCGATCCAAACGGCTCAAGCAGTTGGAGTTGTCGGGGCCCTCAGAGGGCAAGGGCTTGGCGGGAAGCAGCACGAATGATCCAGCACCAAGCCCTCAGCCCAGCCCCCGGCATGGAAGTATGGGACAGGTCTCCCCCTCCAAGGATGGCGTAGAGGAACATGCCTCATCTCCAGCCAAAGAATGGGAGGTTCCTCTGGGCGAGGTTCTTCAGGAGGGCCCCACCCTTCCTGATAGCCAAGTTGGGGGATCTCCGGTGAGGATCTCCATGGAAGGACCAATCGAAGCTGATGCCATGGTCGCCGAGGAAGACAGTGGTGGTAGCGTCCCGCAACTAATGCTGCCGGGGAAACCGAAGCCTTTGCACGACAAACAACTCTAGGTAGCTTGCTCGTCTTTTCCTGTCTTCTACCGCCTTTATCATTTTGTCCCAAATCTCAGATCTTCCGAACTTTCTGCACTCTTATCATTGCTCGTTGTTGCAGTTTCACCGGCCAAGGAGTCCGAGTTGTTGGAGGAGGTGGCCAGCATTGGAAAAGGTGCTACGGAGGAGGCCACCAGGATTGCTGCCGCAGAGGGGCAGTAACACGCTACCGGGGACATCCAGGAGCCCCCGAAGGAAGTAGAGAAACCCCACAACAGTGCATCAGGATCGGGGGTGGTGATTGAAGAGAAAATCCCCTTTCAAATCATGAGCCCCCTTTCCTCGTTTGGTACTTCGGCTGGGACCCTGTATCCATCTTCAGGCCAACTAGCATTGGTGCTAGCCCAACCCGGTTTCGGAGCGCCCGGTTCTTCGGCTACAGTGAGCGCTGATCTTGATGAGGAGATCCAACGCATCATGGTGCCATTGTCCCAATAGGTTGGAGAAACCGACGATCCTGTCGATGCAGTCATGGACTTGTCCTTCCTAGAGTTCATGGCAACATGTATCAAGGAGATGCAGAACCGGTACGGCCAAAAGTGGGAGGCTCTCAAGGAGCAAGGTAATTATGCCAACTGCACATACCAGAAAGTGAGGGACAAGGGCAGCGAGCTGCTTGAGTAGCATGGAAAGCAGTTCCAAGTTCTTCTGCAGCAATAGGAGACGATCTCCATGGCGAAAGAAGGTGTCGCAATCTGGGAGGCCCGTCTGGTGGAGCGCACTGCGCTTCTAGACGCCATGGAGAAGGGCATCTCTTCTCGGGAAGAGAACCTCAAGGCCACCCTTCGCAGCAAGAACGAGGAACTAGAGGCCCTCGTCCAGCAGCGTACAAAGGATCTAGAGAACAAGCACAAGGCGGTCCTAGATACACTCTTGTCGGTGTTTTGGAACGACACCTATGGGATCACAAGAATCCCAACTACGGTTGTGGGGCGCGGGGTCATGAGAAGAGCGGACCAAGCAGATGGCACACGGTTCGTTTATCCAGGTTCGGGCCGCGAGGATGCGTAAAACCCTACTCCCACTTTGGTGGATTATATATCTGTGTTCTTGAGCTAGCTATGGGGCGTGAGGAGCTCCAAAAAGCCGAATCCTCCTCCTGGTCGCCTCGGGCCTCCCTTTATAGGAAAAGGGGTTGCCACAGTGGCACACAGGAGGTGGAAAGGGTGCAGTGATGCGAGGTTATCCCTCGCATTACATGACAAGGCGCATTTAATGCGTCTTGCTTAGGTGTCCTTGCTTTATCGGGGACGGGGGAGAGACCTGTCTTGTCCGTCGCCGCTCGTTCGTGTGTCGACACGCGCCCTGGCCAGCGATGCCTGCGATGCCATGTAGGTAGGCAGGCAGCTGAGGTGGCGCAGTGGTGGGTCTTCATGAAGATCGGCATGCCGCCACGCAGGTGCCTGCCCAGCTGGTTGGGTCGGCAGCTGCATGCGCATGATGGTGGGGGTTTAATCGGCGTGGGCCTGGTGGTGGCCCTGTGGGTGTCCTTGGCAAGGGTCTTGCCGGGGGCCCGGCAAGGGTCTTGCCGAGGCGCCTGCTGTCATCCTTGCCGGGGGCCTTGTGGTCCTCCTTGGCTGGGATCCCGCCAAGGGTTGTCATCTTCCATAGTGCGTGCCTGATCTTGAATGTCTTCACGAAGATCTGCATGCCACCACGGGGATGTCTTCCGAATCCTTGCCCCATGGGGGCAGTGGACTCAAGGGTGACTTGCTCCGCAGGTGTGGGGCGAATTGCCGTGGCAGGGGTCTTGCCGGGTTTGCTAAAACTGCCTCCCGGCAAGGATCTTGCCGGGGGGTCCGCTTCATCCCCTTTGCTCTTCGTGGTCTCGGCCTTGGCGTTGCTCTAGTTCTCTTGGGTTTTGGCCTTACCTTGGCTCACCTCCCTTGCCTTGCTTGGCGTGGTGGTGCCCGTGGCTCAGACTGCCCGTGCACAGTTATAGGGATACAAAAAGTGCACACCTCTTTTTGTACACCGACAGGAGCCCCTGGGCCTGGGCCACACATAAGCGCAACGCGTTGTTGGGCCAGGCCCAGAAATGGTGCGCGGGGAGGCGGGGCGGTTTTTACCGCGGTAAGTTTTCATCGCGCGCTGCGCTTCCCAGGACTCCCATGCGTGGCGCGGCGTGGGGAGGTGGACGTGACGTGGGCTGCATGCGTGGGGTTGAGCTCTGCACGCATGCATCACGTCGTAGTATAGGGACGGTTCGCGCCTTCTCCATAAATGGAGGGAGGCGTGGAGGCGCGGCCCATTTACTGAATGGGGTCGAGGCGCGGTCTTCAAGGCATCCACTCCCGACGATCACGGGGTGGGGAGATGTCGTCTCACCCGTCCCCTCGGCTCTGCACGTCCGCCACGTGTATCCCAAGCGCTTGGGGCGGCGAACGGTGGAGGCGGGAAACCGGGCCGTCGCTGGCTGGGGCCGCCGGTCGGCCCCGGTTCCCTGCGCCTTCTGCGTCTTGATTGGTCGAGCGGGGCGGCTGAGCTCCAACCCACTCCTTTATAAAGAGCGGGAGGGGGGATGGCGTCCCGCATTCTCTTATCTTCTTCTTCCTTCAGCCTTCGCTCCTCCCTTCCATTTTTCATGGAGAGAGGGAATCCCGGTCCTTCGACGGTGGCGGCGAGGGTCGCCGCTCGACAACGCGTCCCTCCTTCTCCTTCGCCCGTGGTGGCAGAGCCAGCCGTGAGGGGAAGGGGAGGGGCGAGGCCGTGGGCGAGGCCGGGGCGCTCGGGGTAGAGGAGGACGGGGCGGCGCGCTGGCCTCGCCTCCGCCAGCAGCTCCTCCTCTAGTGGAGGGCCAAGTTGGGGACGACCCTTGTGAGTTCTTCGTCAGGCTGCGCCGGCAACCGCACCGTCGCCTTCGTCTCTAGACTCCATTTGCGCAGGAGATGGAGTTGGATCCACTGGAGTCATTGCGGCTGCACATGAGTGGCGGCGGGATCAGTGGCACGCGGGTCCGCATCGACTTCCCCGCCCCTCACGTGATGTATCTTCGTTAGGGATGGAAGACGTTTGCTCATATCCACCGCTTGACGGAGGGGCTCACTCTCCATTTTATGCTGATGGAGGGTGGCCTTCTCTCCGTCAAGGTCTTCGGGCTCTTTGGGACCCGTGCAAGGTGCTGCGTGGAGAGCTCTTTTGATAGTGAAGACTCCTCCTCGGGCGGGAGTGACGAGGAGGACAGCGGCAGCGACGACGAGGGCGGTAGGCGGCAGGATGACGGGTCCGACTAGGTGTCGGGCGCCGCTCCGTGCGGCACCGACGACCCCATCATCCGTGTCGACGGCTCCTTGAACTTCTCGGGGTCGTCTCCTTGGGCGGCTGGCGTTGGGAGGATGCGGAAGAGGAAGAGGGCGGGCGGCAAGGCCGTCAGATCGGAGTACGCGGGCACCGACGCCTTCGACGCGTGCTAACGTCCTGCCGCCTCGTCTTCGAGCTCTGCTTCCGGCGCCGCCATCACCATCCAGCCTTCGGACGGCCACCGAGATGTTCTCTTGGTGTCTTCTGCCACCCGTAGCTCTCCTAGGCGCTCCTTTTGTCCTTTTCGCCTCCTTGACCTACTTCCTGAGGAGAGGGACAAGAAAGGGATTACGGGCACCTTATCTCTTTTTAGTTTGTAAGCCTTCGGGCCTTTATTGAATTTAAAACTTGTAATCCCATTATTCATGTTTTGCATTCCCTATGGACTGTACCTGAGTGGAATGTTTTTAATGAAAAAGGGATGCTTGCCGGGTCATTTGTTTGCGGGCGGAACCCACGTCAAGCAGTAAATCCTTGATATCTCCAAGATAAACATTTCCTCGCCCGGCAGCAGGCCTTGCCGTCTTCCCGCTTCGCTCGACCTTTCTCACGCTCTTGGAGGAGGCAGGGATGAGGCAGGTTCAGGCTCCTCGTTTCATCTTTTTGCTGCCGCGACTATGACCAAACTTGGCCCCAGGAACGAGCCCTAGGACCTAGAGTTAGGGGAGCATGGTAGCTTTAGGGAAAAATGAGGTTTCAGATACCTCAGTCCATAAGGGAATGCATGATAAGGGATGAAGAACTTATCTGAAGTTGTAGTCCCCGGCAACCCTGGTTTGCCGTGGGTGAATCTTTGCTCTTGCAGCCCCCGGCAATACTGGCTTGCCGGGGCCTAGATGCTGGTCCGTTCCCTTGAGCTTTTCAAGTGGTTTGGCAAGGATATCTGTGTGCCCTGCGAACCAAAGAAGACAAAGAGAAAGACAAAGAGAGGCACACTCGACCTCTAAGCTAGGGGTTAGTTGCCGCTAAGCACTATCAACCCTAACCAAGGACGAGACTCGACCTAGCATGCATGCTATAACTTAGGGTGCCAGCCCTTCATTTATTTATGCTCAAGGTGTGCGCCTGGCTTTGTACAAAGGGTTACATGCATCATCGGCAAGGCTTGTACAAAAGGTGGCTTGCCATGGGGCCCGGCAAGCCGCGCCTCACGGGTAAAACTTGCGAAGATGCTCAATGTTCCAGGAGTTACTCACCGGAACGGCATCTTCGGTCTCCAGGCGGACTGCGCCGGGCCTGGTGACTCGTATTACCCGATAAGGGCCTTCCCACTTTGGCCTCAACTTGTTGGAATTCTTGGCCGATTGAACACGCTGAAGGACAAGGTTGCCTTCCTCAAGGCTTCGGGCATGAACCTTGCGGCTATGATAGGGGCGCAAGGCTTGCTGGTAGCGCGCTGCTCTCACAGCCGCCCGAAGACGATCTTCCTCAAGGAGCGTTGCGTCATCTTGCCACAGTTTCTCTTGCTCAAGCTCATCATAAGCGAGCACTCGAGATGACACGTATATGAGTTTAGTGGGGAGAACTGCTTCTGCCCCGTATACTAGGGCAAAGGGTGTCTGGCCGGTGGCTCGATTTGGTGTTGTTTTGATCGACCAAAGAACCGTTGGCAACTCATCAATCCAGCGCCTTCCACTCTTGTGAAGCCTGTCAAAGGTCTTTGTCCTTAAGCCCCGCAGTACTTCAGCATTTTCCCTCTCAGCTTGACCATTGCTTCGTGGGTGAGCAATGGAAGCGAAACAGACTTTGCTGCCGAGGTCTTGGGTATATTGCATGAAGGTGCGGCTTGTGAACTGTGTGCCGCTGTCGGTGATGACCCTGTTGGGTACACCAAAACGGCACACTAGTCCCTTGAAGAACTTGACGGCTGACTGAGCTGTGACCTTCCTCACTGCCTCCACCTCTGGCCACTTTGTGAACTTGTCGACTGCAACGTACATGTACTCAAAGCCCCAGATAGTGCGGGGGAAAGGGCCCAGTATGTCGAGCCCCCAGACCGAGAAAGGCCAGGAGAGAGGAATGGTTCGAAGGGCTTGAGCTGGCTGATGAAGCTTCATTTAATAGAACTGACACGCTTCACACCTGGTGACTAGTGTCATTGCATCCTGGAGGGCGGTGGGCCAGAAGAAGCCTTGCCGAAATGCCTTGCCGGCAAGGGCTCTTGACCCTATGTGGGATCCACATATGCCTCCATGTATCTCTGCCAACAGCCCCAGTCCTTGGTCTCGAGGGATACACATCAATTTCACGCCGTTCGGTCTCTTTCTGTACAGGACGTCATCGACGAACTAGTACATAGCAGATCGACGGGCTACTTTTTCCGCTTCTTCCTGCTCCTCAGGAAGTTCCCCTGTTTGGAGGAATCGGACGGTATGCTGTGCCCACGCTGGAGCCTGGGGCTCGCGGCGAGGACTAAAGGCATTTCTTCTGCTATAGGAGCGACTGTCTCGACGGCAAGAGCTTGACGCTCCGCCGGAGCTAGCCGTCCCATGGCGGGCTCAGTGTCCCTGGCAACATCCTTGCCGGCGGCTCCGGGGAGCTCGGAGGGGAAGTACTTGCCGGGCCCTGATTTCCTCCTCTTGTTTTGCTCTGTTGACGGACCAACGGATGGCTGAGTTAGCTGAAGCACAAAGGTACCTGGTTCCACAGGTAGCTTGAGGGCAGCGCGCTTTGACAGGTAATCGGCGATGTCGTTCTCCGCTCGGGGAACGTATTCTGCGTGTATACCGTCAAAACGCTCTTCCAGCTTTCTCACTTCATCGACATAGGCCTTCATCAACGGGCTCTGGTAATCCTTGTTGACTTGCTTGACGACAAGATGCGAGTCGCCCCTGACGACGAGCTTCTTTATTCCGAGGTCCGCCGTGATCCTAAGACTGACAAGCAGTCCTTCGTACTTAGTCGTATTGTTTGTTGACACCTCCCTGGGGAAGTGCATCTGGATCACGTACTTGAGGTGCTCTCCGGTGGGCGTGACAAGCAGTACGCCAGCCCCGACGCCCTGTAAGGAGAAAGCTCCAGCAAAGTACATGATCCAGTCGCAACTTGCCTCCTTGCCGGGGAGGGCAGTCTCTTGGGCTTCTTCGTCAGGTGTCGCGGTCCATTCCGCAACGAACTCCGCCAGGACTCGGCTTTGAATCATTGAGGTACTCTCAAACCTGAGGCCAAAGCTGGACAGTTCTAGTGCCCACTCTACGATCCTTCCCGTTGCGTCTGGATTGTGCAATATCCGTTGCAGAGGGAGGCGAGTGACGATAGTGATTTCATGCGCCTGGAAGTAGTGACGCAGCTTCCTCGAGGCCATAAGAAGGCCAAAGAGCAGTTTCTGCACATCGGAGTACCTTGATCTAGCCCCCTGCAGGAGGGAACTAACAAAGTAGACCGGGTGCTGCATCATTTTCTTCTTCGGCGGCACTCCAACTGGTCGTGTCGTCTCTGCATCGGCGGCATCGGGCTTCGTCGTTGCTATTACCTCATCATCAATCTCTCTTTGTGCCACTAGTGCGGCGCTGACCACCTGGTTCGTTGCCGCCAAATATAGTAGCAACGGTTCCTGTGGCCTAGGCGCAACTAGTGTTGGTGCGGAAGAGAGGTACCTCTTCAGATCTTGCAATGCTGCTTCGGCTTCTGGCGTCCACTCCATCGGGCCCGCCTTTTTCAAAATCTTGAAAAAGGGAATGGCGCGCTCGGCGGACTTGGAAATGAACCTGCTCATGGCGGCAATGCAACCAGCAAGCCGACGCACATCCTTGACTCGCTTGGGTGCTTCAATCTGCTCTATAGCTTTGATCTTGTCCGGATTGGCCTCTATCCCACGCTGTGACACAAAGAACCCGAGAAGCTTGTCGGACGGGACGCCGAAGACGCACTTCTCAGGGTTCAGCTTGAGATTGATCTTGCGTAGGTTTGTAAATGTTTCTTGTAAATCCGATACGAGGGTTGCCCTATCCTTGGTTTTAACCACTATATCGTCCATATAAGCTTCCATATTTCAATGGAGCTGGGGTTCAAAACCAATCTGGACCGCCCATGCAAGCGTTGAACCAGCACTCTTCAACCTGAAAGGCATCCGTATAAAACAATACGTACCACATGGGGTGATGAATGCCGTTTTCTCTCCGTCTTCTCTTATCATGAAGATCTGGTGGTAGCCGGAGTAGGCATTGAGGAATGACAACAGATCACACTCAGCTGTGGAGTCAACAATCTGGTCGATGCGCGGCAACGGGAAGGGGTCTTTGGGACAAGCCTTATTGATATCTGTGTAATCAATACACAGCCTCCACTTCCCATTTGCCTTGCGCACTACCACCGGATTGGCCAACCACATTGGATGGAGCACTCCTCTTACCAAATCCGCTGCTTCCAATTTCTGGATCTCCTCTGTGATGAACTCTTGTTGTTCCAAAGCTTGCTTCCTGACCTTCTGCTTGACGAGTCGTGCATGAGGACAGACATCAAGGTGGTGCTCAATCACCTCCCGGGAACGCCGGGGATGTCGGATGCTTGGCATGCAAACACATCGACATTCGCCCGCAGGAAGGTGACGAGCGCGTCTTCCCATGCCGTCCTCCTTGACAGAAACCTTCTTGGTTCCCGGCGGTGTGGCCCTGGACTTCTTGTTTCTGTCGGCGGAGCTCTCTGGCACGTCCTCGACGGGAGCGCTACACTTCGAAGAGGTGCACTTGCCGGAGTGGGTGCTTGAGGTCTCACCGGTCTTCTTCTTTTGTCTTCCCGGGGCTCCAGCGGCAGGAGCAGGCGCCCTAGTAGTGGCGGCTGCTACAACTGCTTGTTGGTAGAGTTGGTCAGTGCAAATTAGCGCATCCTTCTTGTCGGAGGGGATGGTGATGATCGCCAAAGGTCCTGGCATCTTCAAGGTGTTGTAGGCGTAATGCGACGCCGCCATGAACTTGGCCAGCGCTGGGCGGCCAAGGATCCCGTTGTAAGGCAAGGGGATCTTGGCAACGCGGAACACAACCCTTTCTGTCCTGTAGTTCAGATCACTCCCAAAAGTCACGGGCAGCATGACCTTCCCCTTTGGTTGACTTCTTCCCGGGTTGACCCCCTGAAACGTGCCCGTTTCTTCGAGGCCTCCATCAGGAATCTGTAATTTCTCGATCACGGCAGGCGAGATTAAGTTCAGACCGGCCCTTCCATCGACTAGCATCTTTGTCACCTTGAGTTTGCGTATTGTTGGTGAAACCAACAATCACTACTGGAATCAGCTACTTTGCCATCTGCCCAGCTCTTTGCTGTCAGCTAGCGGACGGCAACAAAGCTCTTTGCCGTCAGCTAGCGGATGGCAAGCACCCAACCGCAGTAGTGCGATCAGGGTGATCCTTAGTGTCAAAAATGATAGGTGTGCTGGACCACTTCAGCGGCCTTTGGGCATCAAACGACGGCTCTGCCGCTGTAATCTCACGCGTCCATTGTATAAGCCGGCGGTGAGATGTATGCAGCAAGGCGCCGCCATCGACGCACATGGCCTCTGTAGCTTTCTGAAACTCTTGGTCGCCGGACTCGTTGTCCTCTTCGTGATCGTCGTCTTCTGGCTTTCTGTCGCGGCCCTGGGCGGGCCTCTCCTGCTGTTTATCCTTGCCGCGACGGCCAGCCTTGTTGTCACGCTTCTTGCCGGACCCCTCAGCACCGTCCTGGCCCTTCTCTTTGTCCCGCCTCTCATATTCAGTCCTCTGCTTCTCAGCAAGGACCTCAACCTGTCGGCAGTTCTGGAGATCATGGCCTTTGGTGCGATCGATCTTGTAGTATTGCTTGTCAGAGTATCCTGGCTTCCCGGCAGCCGCCAAGGCCCGGCAAGCGACACATCCGGCAATTTCCTTGCCGGTGTCATCTGCCTTGGTTTTCTTGGTGGAGCCGGTGTCATGAGATCCCTCGACGGCAAGCACGGCCTTACCTTTGCGCTTCCTGTTGTGGCGCCGGCCTTTCTTCGTCGGGGCGGCAGTATCCTCATCTGAGGAGTCGGTTTCCACGTCGGCATCTTCGCCGGGGTACTTCCTTCCCTCTTCAGCTCGGGCACATCTATCAGCAAGAACATAGAGTTCTGCCACATCTTTCACCTTGTTCATTGCCAGCTCTTCGTGCATCTTGCGGTTACGCACGTTCTGATGGAACGCGCTGATGATGGCGGCAGGGTGAACATCAGGGATATTGTACTGTATCCGGCTGAACCTCTGTATATAGTTGCGCAGACTCTCGCCTCCCTTCTGGGGAATGACGTGCAGGTCGCTTGCCTGGCCATGGGCTTGGTGGCCTCCAGTAAAGGCACCCAAAAACTCATGGCACAAATCCAACCAGGAGGAAATAGAGTCTACCGGCAAGTGCATCAACCATGACATGGCGTTGGGTTTAAGAGCCAAGGGAAAGTAATTTGCAAGCACCTTATTGTCGTGGGCTCCGGCGGCCTGCATCGCGATGGTGTAGATGCTGAGGAACTCGGACGGGTGGGTCTTGCCACTGTACTTTTCGCCAACGTCAGGTTTGAGGGTGCGGTGAGTGGGCCACTGGAACTGCTACAGCTCATGGGTAAAAGCCGGACAGCCTACCTCGTAAGGTTGGCCTCCAGGGCTCTCCGGTGTCGGGTGGTTCGCAGCAGGCCCTGCTCGCTAGTCTGACTGGTGGCATGCCCCGCGCCGGCGCTCGATAGTGGTTCGAGCGTCTTCATGGGCTCGTTCCCGAAGAACATGGCGCTGGTCACAGTGGGTCCGCGGGTCAGACGACGCTATAGAGATTTCGTCGCCCGTAACATCGCGATGGGCTGGCGTCCGTGGTACCGGGCGAGGAGGAGGCGAATGCACCGTGGTCGCGGCGCCGCCAGCATTCCTGCCAATGGTGCGTGGGACTCCATCGGAGCGTCGACCCGGGGGCTCCACCGGACTCGGTTCGTCTTTGTTGGCCACCGCAACAAGGCTTCGGATAGTGTCTCTCCATTCGTCGAGTTTCCCCGTAGTGGGAGGAAAGTCGAGGAGCAACTACGCGCGCGCCAGGTCCTCTGCTGGCGTCGGCGGCAGCGAAACCTGCAGGGATCGCGACGTGCTTCGACTTCTGATCATGTCAGAAGGAGCTCTATCACGATCCCGCGGTCGCACGCCGCTTTCACCAGCGCCTCGGCGAGCGGGCAGGTCTTCTACGTCCCGGGAGTGGCGTTCGGGGCTCTTCCTGCGGTGATGCCTGGGATCTTCAGCGTGGTTACGCCGTTCGTCGCGCGCTGCCTGAGAGGAGCGCGCTGTTAGCGCCGGCGTGGGAGTCTTGGAGGCCCTTGCGTCGCCTTCGGGCGGGGCGGCGATGACCTTGGAAGGCCCTGCTCCACCCGCGGAGGGCCCGGCTCCGCCTTTGGATTTGGCGTCGTGTGGCCCGTTACCAGGCGCACGAACATCGCCGCCTCCCAAACTCCGGCTGCTGGGATGGTGTTGGTGTTCACGAGCAGCGCCCCGGGTCCTTTCGGCGACCGGTCCGCTGCTCGCCCGCACCGGGACGGGCAGTCCGGCCTCCGACTGGCCAACCGCCACCGTCTTCTTCTTCTTGGGCGCCATGATGATGAAGAGGCGCTGGACTAACTGCTAGAGCCGATTCTCACAACTTCGCCACCTACCTGGCGCGCCAAAGATGCCGGTGTTTTGGAACGACAACTATGGGATCACAAGAATCCCTACTACGGTTGCGAGGCGCGGGGTCGTGAGAAGAGCGGATCAAACAGATAGCACACGGTTCGTTTATTCAGGTTCGGGCCGCGAGGATGCGTAACACCCTACTCCTGCTTTGGTGGATTGTACATCTGTGTTCTTGAGCTAGCTATGGGGCGTGAGGAGCTCCAAAAAGTCAAATCCTCCTCCTAGTCGCCTCGAGCCTCCTTTTATAGGAAAAGGGGTTGCCACAGTTGCACACAGGAGGTGGAAAGGGTGAAGTGATGCTAGGTTATCCCTCGCATTACATGACAAGGCGCATTTAATGCGTCTTGCTTAGGTGTCCTTGCTTTATCGGGGACGGGGGAGAGACCTGTCTTGTCCGTCGCCGCTCCTTCGTGTTTCGACACGCGCCCTGGCCAGCGATGCCTGAGATGCCATGTAGGTAGGCAGGCAGCTGAGGTGGCGCAGTGGTGGGTCTTCACGAAGATCTGCATGCCGCCACCCAGGTGCCTGCCCAGCTGGTTGGGTCGGCAGCTGCATGCACACGGCGGTGGGGATTTAATCGGCGTGGGCCTGGTGGTGGCCATGTGGGTGTCCTTGGCAAGGGTCTTGCCGGGGCACCGGCAAGGGTCTTGCCGAGGCGCCTGTTGTCATCCCCGGCAAGGCACTTGCCGGGGGCCTTGTGGTCCTCCTTGGCTGGGATCCCGCCAAGGGTTGTCATCTTCCATAGTGTGTGCCTGATCTTGAATGTCTTCACAAAGATCTGCATGCCACCACGGGGATGTCTCCCGAATCCTTGCCCCATGGGGGCAGTGGACTCAAGGGTGACTCGCTCCATAGGTGTGGGGCGAATTGCCGCAGCAGGGGTCTTGCCTGGTGTGCTAAAACTGCCTCCCGGCAAGGATCTTGCCGGGGGGTTCCGCTTCATCCCCTTTGCTCTTCATGGTCTTGGCCTTGGCGTTGCTCCAATTCTCTTGGGTTTTGGCTTTACCTTGGCTCACCTCCCTTGCCTTTCTTGGCGTGGTGGTGCCCGTGGCTCAGACTACCCGTGCACAGTTATAGGGGTACAAAAAGTGTACCCCTCTTTTTGTACACCGACAGCTCTCCACCGACTCTGTCACCCAATTAAAGAAGATTGCTGATGACCTTGCCGCTGCCGCCACTACCAAAGCTGATCTTGGTCAATAGGTGGCCGAACTGACAGAAGAGCTTGCTGGGAGTGCCAAGGAAGTCGCGGCTCTCGGGTAGGAGGCACAGAAAGCAGAGTTCCTTTTGAAGGAGGTGCAATCGCAGCTCTCCTATAAGAGCCAAGACCTCGAGACTGTCAATGGCATCATTAATGACATGAAGGCAAGGCTTGGCACCCTAGAGAGCGAAATCGAGTCTGGCGGGGTTCGTGAGAAGCAGTTGATGATCGATCTGGACAATGCAAGACTCCTTTAGAAGGATGCAGAGGACAAGCTGGCGAACCAATCTGAGCAGGTCAACCTTTGGATCAAGAGCCTGGTCGACATCGCCGAGCGCCTCATTGCCCAAGTCGCAGCGATGGGCATGGAGGGGCCAATCTTCTCGGTTGGCAGGCATGAGATCCCAAGCGTCAAGCTAGGGCTCTTTTTCACTGAGTTGATCGAAGGGTTGAAGACCCATGAGGAGGGAAGAGACTCTCTTTTTGCGAGCGAGTCTCGAAAGCTTTCCCGCAACGCCTTCTTGATGGTCTTGAGTAATCTCGCCTACCGCCACCCCAAACTCAACCTTCCTGATGGCTTCAAGAAACTCCCGGCAGGCGCTGATATTTCTGCTGCTGAGAAGAAAGCTGGTCCCCTTGCCGACAAGGTCCTCTCCGTCCCCAAGGCTTCATAAGGCCACCAAGTTGGGCCTTGAATCATTCATGTCGCTGTGTTGGCTTGTACCAAAACATTATGAATGTCTTGTGTTTAGATCCCGTACTTCTTTGGCTTGCACTGAGCTGGTGTTTAATTAATTTTAAATGCATGTTATCCCTCTTGTGCTTTATCCATTGATGTTCGTAAGGTTAGTTTCTTTTTATGTGTTTTGGTTGCCCGCCAGTAGTATGCTGCCGCGATTGCTGCAAGGAGCGGGCCCTTCGCATTCAACTGCCGAAGACACACCCCAACAGGTTTTTCCTTAAGCATCTTTAACGCAGCCGCCCGCTCTGTGAGCAGGCCCGAAACAGAGTTGGGGCACAGACAAATTCGACAAGGTGCCATCACATGAAAGATTTCCCCATAGGAAACACCTTGGTTACCCGAGGGATAAGAAAATGCAGACTCTGGAGATAAAGAAGTAGTGAACACGTGAACTTAGCTTCCGTCTATGCTTCCTTCCTTCTCCAGCCGTAGTTGTTTGGCGCATCCGCATTCCTTGGGAAGATGGTGCCTTGCGTGTTGTTTTTTGATCCCTGGCAAGGGCTAGAAGGGATCACAGATATCTCGCGAGCGATAAAATATGGTGCAAGTTAGGACCGGTTTTTCCCTTCTCCTCCCTTCACTTTTAACGATCTTACGGCAGCTGGCACAAGAGTCACGCTGACGCGGACGGCCTTGCCGAAGCATGCTTGCCGGGGCGCCAACCAACAAATTCGCACCAGCTCTCCACTCAGGATTTTCCCATAGCGGGGTAAATGCTGGACCGAGTTTCGCACGGGCTCATCGATGTCGACGACACTAAAACCCGATGTGGCTCGATCGTTGACAAGTGAAAGTGGTCGAGGAAGTAACCATATACCTTATCACCCCGCCTTTTTTTCTTCAAATGAGGGTCGCATGGCTGCCATGTTGTTCGAGCTGTCCAGGGTCGCCATGTCACCCTCATCCATTGTTTTCACCGCTGCTGCAGCCACGGCAGGGATGTGTGACGGGAACCATGAGGAACGGATGAAGGAGCGATATCGCTTCCTTCCCGATCTGTCGTGCCGCACTTTTTTTGGGTGCCATAGATGGCGAAGCCGTCGATGAAGATGACAACGATAAAGATTAACGCACTGCATACGACCTCAGGTTCGCACAGGCGCTTCCCCCTACCTGGCGCGCCAAAGATGTCATGGTTCAACCCGGCCACCTATGGGGCCATCAGCCCCTTGTGGTTCGGCAAGGGGAAAGGGCGCGTTGCACAAAGAGCGGATGTCGTAGGGCAGCATAGCAGGGATGACACAGGTAGTTTTACCCAGGTTCGGGCCTCGATGAGGCGGAAAACTCTACTCCTGCTTTGGTGTATTGATGGGAGGACCGTGATGAAGGCGCAATGCTCAAGCCCGGCAAGGTCGCCTTAGGACAAGAGCAGCTACGCGCGTATGAGTGGACAAGGGTCCAAATCCTTTCTAAGGTTGCCTCGGCCTTCCTTTTATAGGTCAAGCGGTTACCACAATGGCAAAATAGTCGTTCTCCAATTATTAGATAGCCACAGTGCTATCGTACCTAACTCTAGAGACAGGAAAAGGTGCATTAAATGCACCGCTTAGTGTCACGTCGTGGGCATAGCCCGGCAAGCCTTGCCTTGCTGTTCAACCACCTTCTCGCTTGCCTGCGTGACACGCCTCTGGACGGGTGTCATTTAGGGGTGATCTTCCTCAGAAATGGCTACCACGTGACAAATGGCTGCCACTTAATCACCTGGGGACTCAACACTGCACTGATAGGTGACTTGCGTTGCTGTGAGGTGGAGTGGTGGAGCCTTAGTGGGATGATCCACCCTCGACATCCCTGGCAGGCTTGCCGAGGGAGTCTTAAGACTTGCCTTCGGTGTGGCCTCGACCTGACCGGGCTCGCCTGCCCGCCAAGGGAGGTTTTTCCTTAGTGATATCTTCAGCTTGGTTTTGCCTTGGAAACTTGGTGCTACCGTGGTGGAGGCCTACTGTCCATGCACAAGTCAGGGGAAACGTACACCCCCATTTGTGTACACCCAACATACTCTCCTTCGTCTCCTATGGATTGGTATGGTATGGTGCATAGTTTGGCAGCGAAGCACCGGGAATTAAGTCAATCCGATACTCAATCCCTCGAATAGGTGGTAATCCTGGTGACACGTCTTGTGGAAATACGTCAACGAACTCCTGCAAAATGTTAGTGACAGCAGGAGGCAAAGAGGAAGGCACGTCCTCGAATGAAAATAATTCCTCTTTGCACACAAAAGGATAGCGAACAAATTTGCTGAAATCTAGCTCATCAATATCAGATTTGGTGGCAAGTAAACATGCAATTTTCAATATAATTTCAGAAGTAAACTAGATGGTTTATTATTAGGCTTCATTTGTTGCTCAAATTCTTTTGCCACAATTTGATTTTCACACTTATTTTTCTCCTGTTTTGCTTTATTAGCTCTATTAATATCATCTTTTCCAAATGGAATCAGGAGACATAGGAAGCAAAGTAATATGTTTATCCTTATGAACAAGAGTATACTGATTGTTTCTACCATGGTTTACATAATTTATATCAAATTTCCATGGCCTACCAAGTAGTAAGGAACATGCTTGCATGGGTACCACATCACAATCAACATCAGCATATGTAGAGATACTAAAATGCACACGAACAATACGTGTTACCCTAACCTTGAAGTTGTTGAACCATTGGATGTAGTAAGGATGTGGATGTGGTCTTTTGGTGAGAGATAGCTTCTCCACCATCTCCATGCTAGCCAAGTTCTTGCAGCTCCCTCCATTTATGATGACGTGAACAGAACATTCCCTCGCAACTCCCTTTGTATGGAACAACTTATGCCTCTGATTTTGCTCAGCTTGTGTGACCTACACACTCAAAACACGTTGAGCAACTAAACTTTCATATCTGTCAGCATCTTCAGCAGCCATGTATTGTGTCTCATGATCAGAATCATCTCCACCGTGTTCTTCACTTGTAATAAGAGCCAAAGTCTCATCATCATAGTCGCTAGGGGACTCATACCCACCATCCTCAGTAGCAACCATAACACGCGGAGATTTTCATTCTCTCGAATAATGACCTCTACTTTTACAACGATGACAAATAATATCATGTGTGAGCCCTGTTGATCCATGGATGAAGAAGAGCTCTGTGCAAGCCCGGTCGGTGTGCTTTTGGCAGATAGTGATGGTAGTGCTTGCATTCTTGTATCACGGATGGAATTGGTAGCTGACGGAGGTGTCGGTGTAGCAGAACGTGTGGAAGTAGAAGATGCACGTGGTGTGCATTATGAAGGTCGACCTGGAGAAAATTAGTCCGCGCCAATGCCTGTTGATCCTGCACTTCACGTTCAGCTTTGCAAGAAAGATGGAATAAACGAGTGATATTGTTATACTCCTTATACTCTAAAATGGTTTGAATCTCTCTATTTAACCCACCGATAGAACGTGCAAACATAGCTTCATTATCCTCAACAATATCACATCTAATCATGCTGGTTGGTAATTCCTGATAATACTCCTCTATAGATTATTTTTCTTGTCTCAAACACTGTAGTTTTTGAAGTAATTCACATTGATAATATGGTGGAACCCAACGAGTACGCATAGTAGTTTGCAAAGCAGCCCAAGTAGTAGGGATATTATCACGATATAATCTAGCATGTTCAGACCACCAAACAGAAGTAAAACTAGTGAATTCACAAACAACAACAGCAACACATCTATCCTTAGGATATTGTAAGCATGTGAAACGTTGTTCAGTTTCTAGCTCCCAAGTAAGATATACATCAGGAATGTATCTACCCTCAAATGGTGGAATATTCAATTTTAGTTTAGGAATATGGTCATAATCTCGTACCTGAGGTGGTGCTGCAGCCCTACCGTTGCGATTATATGCATGAGGTCGACCTGGTGCTGGTGGTTGCACATAGTTCTGATTTTGATCAACCTTATCCTCATAATAGTCCTCCACCTCTGCAGTAGCACCAGGAGCTACAGAAGCATCAACAGTAGTAGAAGCGGCACCAGAAGTTTGTCCTGCCTCAAGAGGAACACGCTGCGCTCGCCCTACTGGAGCACGGCGTGGAGTTGGTTGTTGATGTTGTTGCAATGGTGGAGCAGATGCGGGTGGTGGATGTGGTAGATGTGCGAGTACTTCATCGAACTTGGCGTCCAACTTGGTGTCAATTGTCTTCTCAATGTCATCAATCCTCTCCAGTGCCTTTCCAAAGCTGGCTGTCACGTCTTCCTCCTGCTGACTCAACATTTGCAGAAATCTATCATGAAGCTCCTTCGTCATGTTCTCCCAGTCAATCCCATCGGCTTGCGATCCTGCCATGGTTAGCAGCAATAGAAACACACAAGAATATGATCCTACATACTACTAAAAGGGGGTGGTGGTGGGGTGTTACAAGCCCGTCAAGCAAATATCAAATTCTTACTAGTTCTTACCAAGCAGCATGTGGTGATCGGCAACCGTTGAAGTGAAAACTCTCAAATCTTGGATAGAGCGATTGCCAGGTGGTGTCAAACGCACAATGTAGATGTATGTGGAGCTGGGAAGGCTTATGATATGGTAGGAGAAATGTCAGCAATAATCAATTCAGAGAAGCAAAGTTGAATGCACGCTCAACGACGGTACTGTGCTGGTCCTAGGCTAGACTGTGCTAGAGACGCGAGCCTAGAACACTAACAAAATCACGGTGCGGCACGGAAACAAGGGAAAATCACACTCAGGATTTTTTTCGCTCTTTCTTTTGCTGAAAACCACTATAACAGCGAGTGTCTCAAAACTCTTCCTAAGTCAAAATAACAGGATAGGCACAAAATATTTTTGACTATTTTTTCCGGAAATAAAGGCAGCGATGACCAAAAAGTGCGATAAAAAATCACTATGATGGCACGTGCCTCAAAAGATTCAGAAAAGCCTAAAAGCAGGATAGGGAAAAAATATTTTCACCTGCTGAGATTTTGGCCTAAAAACTACCCAGGGGTTTCTAGACTTTTTTTCTCCGAAACCTACTCAGGCAAGGAAACACGAATCGTAAAATAGATGGATCTCGGAAACAAACCTAATATGAAAAGAACTCGAATTGGTGGTGGATATATGGTGGTAGGATATGTCAGCGGTGGTGGTATATGGTAGCGGTGGTTGTATATTGTAGCGGTGGTAGGATATGGCAGCGGTGGTGGAATATGGCAGCAGCGATGAAGAAGGTGCGGCGGCGGCATGACAAACTGTGACAGAACTCGAAACTCTAAAGGACGAGACGCTAAGACCAACAACTAGACATGACGATGCAACCTCAAATTCAACAACGCAAAACCCTAAAAAGATTATCCAAAGACCCAGATTGGTTCGGGTATGATGAACTAACCCTATTTTTTTGGCTTTTTCCTGGACTGTAGGTATGAAGAACAGACTCGATCTAAACTATGAAAAACTAGAAAATCTCACCGAGCAACCTGGAAATTGGATACCACTTGATAGAGGCGAAGGTGTCCTGTTGTTCCGATGAGATAGCTATCATTTTCGGTGGGAGTCGACTTGAAGATCCGACTATGAACGTGCAAGACATCGCGCCTTAGCAATCACTAAACCAAGTTCCGAGTGGTTTTTGACCACGTAGGAGCACGATCAACCTGACCACGAGGGTCTATTTCCTCTGAGCAAACGTAGAACAAGCAAGAAACTGAGATTGCAATCTGGATATTGCGAATATAAGAGGAAAGCTTTATTGATGAAAGTGGGTTCGATAACGCCTTGGTCTGGTCATCGAACACAAACAAAGTACGCGAAGTTGCAACTATGGCGAACTTTTAATATAAACAAAACCCAAAGTCTAAACGACACCCTAAGGGCTGCATATATGGAGCAAGAGGGGGGAATTTTGTGGCCCCTTGGAGGAGGGGTCCGAAACAAACCCTATTTCTGTTTTCCCCATACATATGGACTCTAAAAACAGCCTATACTTTAGTATTTCAAAATTACATGGGCCTGGCCCAAATATAATGTGACGCAACACCTATAATAGCCTCTGGGCTAAATTTATGAAGTGGCATCTTGTATATTTCATCCAAGGCTTCATGCACTCATTATGGTGGCTTCGAAGTCCTGAAATCATCACTTGTAACTCCATTCTTGTTCCCCTCACTACAAAAAAAAATACACTTCCGTGATGATACGTGTTTATCACAGTAGGTCACATTTCCTTTCATGCATGTATATCCATGACGATTTTATGAGAGAATCAAGATAGTCATACCTGTGTTGTCGTAGAAGTGTTCCATGACAATACCAAAACTATCATCACAAAAGTGTCCACTTCCATGACGATAAATGGCGCGTCATGGAAGTGCTTTCGTCAAGGGTAATAGACACGCGGCATCCACCGTAACGGGCCGCCGTTAAGCTATCGGATTCTGGTTTGAATCCAATAACCCGTTAACAGCCCGGACAAATGGGGAGTTTCCACATGTAAAATTCTCAATGGCCAGAGGAACAACATGTTGGCTCGCCGTTGGGATAGATATCATCCACTCATTGGACCGGAGGCGCCTATGATACGTCGACATGTGGCACGGCCCAACAGAGGCCCATCCCAGTGAAAAGGCCGCCCGTTTGAGTTGGTCAAAAGGTAGCGGGCCGGCCCACGGAAAGCCTGTTAACGGCCTATTCGCATATAGCCCATTTACGGCCCGCTAACTCCCGACCCATTATGGCCTATCCGAATTAGGCCCAGTAGCGTCATCTGGGCCGTCCAATATTATTGCACCCGTTGTAACGTTCGACCCATGTATGTTCCATGATGTCTTTCAGCCCATATGAGGCCCTTCGTAACTCCGGGCCCATTAAAGGCCCGAGGTGAAACTGGCCCATAATCAACAGTGTATCGCTTTATACCCATTAATGGCCCATTCCTTTGGCCCTTTCCAGCCCGTGTTAACTTTTGGCCTTCTAAGGGCCCATTTATTCTTGGTATCTTTTCCTGAATTCGGTTACTTACGTTACGTTACTGGCCTGTTCCACTTGTGGGCCAAATATAGCCCGTGGTTACAGTCGGCCCATTTGTGGCCCGTTAACCTGTTGGGCTATTTTCATAGCGTCATCAAATATGGCCTATTAACGGCCTGTTATGGTGAGCCATAAACCGACGATTTCCACTCTAGCCTGTTTACGGCCCATTTTGGGGACCGTTATTGGTCCACGAATAGTACGTCTCATGTTTGGCCAAACAATTATACGACCCGTAGAAGGCCCATTGATTACACGGCCCGTACAAGGCCCATGGATCCTACGGCTTGTAGAAGGCCCATGGATCCTACAGCCCATAGGAGGCCTATGGTCACTACAACAGGTAGCAGGACCATGGTTACAACGGTCCGGTGTTGCCATGGTTATTGTGGTCTAGTAATAAAAATAGCTTATTGTGGCCACTACAAAACACGGAAAAAGAACTGCACTGACTACAAGCAAACAAGTAAACAATACAATAAGGAAATAAATAAGAAATCAACTAACTCTCGGCTATCAGGGCTATTACACATATTACATCCATTGGGCATCAAAGTTCGCCACTAGTGCAAATATAGAAAACAAAGCAGCATATTAGGCCACCAGTGCAAATAAACGCGGTAGCAAAACAAGTCCATAACTGAAACAACTTCAGAAGAGCTCAAGAAACATTATCCCTGGGTATCCACCATCCTGGCAATAAGCTTACCAAGCTTATTATCTTTCTCCTGTTCGGTGCTAAAATCCTCCAACGCTTGCTCTTGAGCAAAGGCTTTCAAAGATAAGGTCAACTCGCTGCTCTCCGAACTACCACTTTCTTCATATGAGACATGGCTACTATCTCAAGGGGACACCCTATGCATGATCAGGTACTTAGTGGATAGCCATGGAGCAACTACATCCAACGGAGAAGACGTCAAGGACACCAAGTACAAGGAAGAAGAAGAAGAGCTGCCAGAAAATCTCCAGCCACCGGATGACTGACACTTGTCGCACGTCCAACGCCTGAAGCTCCAGCCAGCCCAAGTACGAGACAGCGAACTCTACAGCGGCCAGACATCTGACGCTCACTAGACGACCGATGACCTACAACGACCAGACGTCCGACCCCCCGTCAAAAATCCAACACTTGCGGGTCAAAGACAAAACGTCAAAAGTCCGAGCTCCTCCAGACGACCGGCGCACCGGATGTCCGACCCCGACCGAAAATCCGATGCACCTAATCAGAGCCAAAACACCGGACGACCGACGCCCACCGGACGATCGAACCCTCACGAATCACCGGACGTCCGGTAGCTGTCGGACGTACGACACATGTGCGTGCATAGTGTGTTGGGTCGAGGCCCATGTACCCCTTCGTCCTCTTAGACTATATATACTCCTCTTCCTCCCTCTTTTTAGTGTTAGCAAAGTGAGGGAGTCCTGGATTAGGGGGTGTCCGGATAGCCGGACTATAACCTTTGGCCGGACTGTTGGACAATGAAGATACCAGATTGAAGACTTCGTCCCGTGTCCGGATAGGACTTTCCTTGGCGTGGAAGGCAAGCTTGGCAATATGGATATGTAGATCTACTCCCATTGTAACCGACTCTGTGTAACCCTAGCCCCCTCCAGTGTCTATATAAACCGGAGGGTTTAGTCCGTAGGACACAACAACAATCATACCATAGGCTAGCTTCTAGGGTTTAGCCTCTCTGATCTCGTGGTAGATCTATTCTTGTACTACCCATATCATCAATATTAATCAAGCAGGAGTAGGGTTTTACCTCCATCGAGAGGGCCCGAACCTGGGTAAAAACATTGTGTCCCTCGTCTCCTGTTACCATCCGCCTAGATGCATAGTTCGGGACCCCCTACCCGAGATCCGCCGGTTTTGACACCGACATTGGTGCTTTAATTGAGAGTTCCTCTATGTCGTCATCTTTAGGCTCGATGGCTCCTTCGATCATCATTGGCGATGCAGTCCAGGGTGAGATTTTTCTCCCCGGACAGATCTTTGTATTCGGCGGCTTTGCACTGCGGGCCAATTCGTTTGGCCATCTGGAGCAGATTGAAAGCTATGCCCTTGGCCATCAGGTCAGATTTGGAAGTTTGAACTACACAGCTGACATCTGCGGAGACTTGATCTTCGACGGATTCGAGCCACAGCCGAGCGGGCCACACTGTCACGACGGGCTTGATTTAGCTCTGCGCCGAATAGTGCCTTGGAGGCCGCACCCGCATCAGCTCCGACCCTTAGCTCGCAGCCAACTGCGCCGATCGAGGACGGGTGGCTAGACCCCGTCGTGGGGGCTACAGTCTCAACGGCGATCAAGCCGAACACCAGCCTTATCCTCTGTGAAGCCCGTGACTCCAAAGTGTCGGACTCTTCTCCGGACTCCGAACCCTTCGCGCTCCTGCCAATCGTATCCGATTGGGCGCCGATCATGGAATTCACCGCCGCGGATATCTTTCAGACTCGCCCTTCGGCGACATTCTGAATTCACTAAGGTCTCTCTCTTTGTCAGGAGAGTCCTGGCCGGATTATGACCGGCAGGATTGGGATGCGGATGACGAAGAAATTCGACGCCCACCCACCACCCACTTTGTAGCCACTGTCGATGATTTAACCGACATGCTAGACTTCGACTCCGAAGACATCGACGGTATGTACGACGATGTAGGAGACGAACAGGAACCAGCGCCTATAGGGCACTGGAAAGCCACTTCGTCATATGACATATATATGGTGGATACACCCAAAGAAGGCAATGGCGACGGAACAGCGGGGGATGACCCCTCCAAGAAGCAACCTAAGCGCCGGCGTCAGCGGCGCCGCTCTAAGTCCCGCCAAAGCAAAAACGGTGATACCAGCACGGGAGATAATAACACCCCGGACAGTGCCGAAGACAACTCCCTCCAGCAAGATTCAGCGCAGGAGGATGGAGAAGCCAGCCCCCCTGAGAGAGCGGCAGACAGAGAGGAAGAGGATGATAATTACATGCCTCCCTCCGAAGACGAGGCAAGCCTCGGCGACGATGAATTTATCGTGCCTGAGGATCCCGTCGAACAAGAGCGCTTTACGCGTAGGCTTATGGCCACAGAGAGTAGCCTTAAGAAAAAACAACAACAGCTTAGACCTGATCAAGACTTGCTGGCCGACAGATGGACTGAAGTCCTTGCGGCTGAGGAGTACGAACTCGAACGCCCCTCCAAGAGCTACCCAAAGCGCAGGTTGCTACCCCGATTAGAGGAGGAAGCACCTAAACCTACATCACCAGCGCATGATGCGGCCGACCGGCCACCTCGCGGCCGCGACAGAGAGGCCTCTCGGCCCTCCACTCAAGCCGCACCCCGGCGTCGCTCAAAAAATACCAAGGCACGGGGAAATGCGCTAGACCTGCGAGACATGTTGGAGGACAAGGCAAGGCAAACAAGATGGATCTACGGATAGCGCGGGCGCCCCACGACCTGAGATGATAATCGTCACGCCGGATACAGTAAATCCGGCCAGGCCAAACACAGCAGACAAAGCTCATTTGAGCTACATCGTGATATAGCCCAGTACAGAGGTGCCGCACACCCACTATGCTTCATAGATGAAGTAATGGATCATCAAATTCCAGAGGGTTTCAAACCCGTAAACATTGAATCATACGATGGCACAACAGATCCTGCGGTATGGATCGAGGACTATCTCCTTCATATCCACATAGCCTGTGGCGATGATCTACACGCCATCAAATACCTCCCACTCAAGCTTAAAGGACCAACTCGGCATTGGCTTAACAGCTTGCCAGTAGAATCAATTAGTTGCTGGGAGGACCTGGAAGCCGCATTCCTCGACAATTTTCAGGGCACCTATGTGTGACCACCAGACGCTGATGACCTGAGCCACATAATTCAGCAGCCAGAAGAATCTGCCAGACAATTCTGGACACGGTTCCTAACCAAGAAAAATCAAATCATCGACTGTCCGGACGTAGAGGCCCTAGCAGCCTTCAAGCATAACATCCGTGACGAGTGGCTTGCCCGGCACCTTGGACAGGAAAAGCAAAATCTATGGCAGCCCTCATGACACTCATGACCCGCTTTTGTGCGGGAGAACACAGCTGGCTGGCTCGTAGCAATAACATGACCAAGAGTCCTGGTAATTCGGATACCAAGGACAGTAATGGCAGGTCGCATCGCAACAAGCACAAGTGTCGCATTAACAACAACAATGCTGAAGATACGTCAGTTAATGCCGGATTCAGAGGCTCCAAACCCGGTCAGTGGAAAAAGCCATTCAAAAGAAATACTCCGGGCCCGTCCGGTTTGGACCGTAAACTCGATCGCTCGTGCCAAATACATGGCACCCCCGAAAAACCAGCCAATCACACCAACATGGATTGTTGGGTGTTCAAGCAGGCCGACAAGTTAAATGCCGAAAACAGAGACAAGGGGCTACATAGCGACGACGACGAGGAGCCCTGGCCACCGAACAATAGTGGACAGAAGGGCTTCCCCCCACAAGTGCGGACGGTGAACATGATATACGCAACCCATATCCCCAAGAGGGAACGGAAGCGTGCGCTAAGGGACGTATACGCGTTGGAGCCAGTCGCCCCAAAGTGCAACCCGTGGTCCTCCTGCCCGATCACTTTTGATCGAAGGGACCACCCCACTAGCATCCGCCATGGCGGATTCGCCGCATTGGTTCTAGACCCAATCATTGGCAGATTTCACCTCACTCGAGTCCTTATGGACGGCTGCAGCAGCCTGAACCTGCTTTATCAGGACACAGTGCGCAAAATGGGCATAGATCCCTCAAGGATCAAACCCACAAAGACGACCTTTAAGGGTGTCATACCAGGTGTAGAGGCCCATTGCACGGGCTCAGTCACACTTGAAGTGGTCTTTGGATCCCCGGATAATTTCTGAAGCGAGGAGTTAATCTTCAATATAGTCCTGTTCCGCAGTGGCTATCACGCACTGCTCGGGCGAACCGCATTCGCAAAGTTCAATGCGGTGCCGCACTAGGCATACCTCAAGCTCAAGATGCCAGGACCTCGAGGAGTCATTACGGTCAATGGAAACAGCGAACACTCTCTCCGAACAGAGGAGCATACGGCGGCCCTCGCAGCAGAAGTACAAAGCAGCCTCTCAAGACAATTCTCCAGTCCGGTAATAAAACGTCCGGACACAGCCAAGCGCGCTCGGAGTAACTTACAACAAGACCGCCTGGCACATGCCGAGCAAGCGTAGCAATGCGGCCCCAACCCCAGCCCTAGCAAAATGGTGAAATTCGTGCTACGCGTACATAACTACGCTCTAACAATACCATGGGCATAGGGGGAGGGGCATGACCACGGCACGCCCCAATACACGGCTCAACCGCACTAGGGGCTGCCAATTCTTTCATTTTTCTTACTTTCAGGACCTTACTCTCCGGAAGACTTGCTCGGCAGTACAATTGTCGAACACACGATACAACACCCAGGGAGGCAGAAAGCTACGTCGCATTATGGAATTCCCAGGTGGTCTCTATAACGAGCAAAATACCTACTTTAAATACCTTTCCGCAGCTCGCCCCTGGAGGGGACATGTCAGATAGTCCCATCTCTTGCCTATCGCACCATTTGTATCGTTCTGCTTTAATGCACCTTTTCGAAATAAAAATGCATAGCTCCAGTCTATTATTGCATTCTCTATTCCTTTATCTTTTATGTATATATGTTCATTCGTGACATTCAGCACCCGTACACTTTGGTACGGCTAATACGCCAGGGGCTTAAGCACCCCATAATACGGCGTGAGAAGTCCGAACACTTTCACAAGTGCGGCACCCCGAACTTATAGCATTATATCCATCAGCTCCGAATCATGTCTTGGGTCAATAGTTGGGTTTGCCCGGCTCTCATGTTTTGGTACCTTATGTTCCGTTATGTCGGCTAAGGTAGCACTGGGAGAACTACTGCGATTGTGCCCCGGTTCAGCTGGGCTAAGCACCTCAGCAGAGAAAGCTAAAACTGACTGTCATGATAGGGCAAGAGCCGGTTGCTGTTCGAGAGGCTTCGAGTCCTTAAAGACTTATGCCACTTAGAGTGAGGAGTCGGCTTTGTCCGGCCTAAGGCGTATATAGCGCCCCAAACTCGGTCTTCCGAACACTAGGGGCTTCGCCGAAATTTAAAATTATAGAATTCTCTAGCTAAGTGAGAGTGATAATGCACTATAGTCCGATTGCCTTGTTCGTCATGCTGAGCACCTCCCTCGAAGGACCCAAGAATGGGAAAAAGAGTGCTCAGGTTTCATCCCGAACACCCCAGCACTCGTGGCATTGGGGCAGAAGCCGACGACTCGCCATCTCTCAGGTATAATAAACGGCCGCATAGAAGGTAATATTTTAAATTAAAACAAGCGTTGCATAGCGCATATGAACAAGTTTTCAGCGCACAGGATAAAACAAACAAGTTTACTCAAATATTACATCCTTGGAACATTCATCCGGCACAAGGCGAGCACCCTTCAGGACGCCCTCGTAATACATCTCGGGGTGGCGATGCTCCTTGCCCTGCGGTGGCCCGTCCTTCACAAGCTTCTCAGCATCCATCTTGCCCCAGTGCACTTTAGCACGGGAAAGCGCCCTACGGGCACCTTCGATGCAGACGGAGCGCTTGATGACTTCAAGCCGTGGACATGCATCCACCAGCCGCCTCACCAGCCCGAAGTAGCTCCTAGGCACGACCTCCTCAGGCCACAACTGGACTGTGAGACCCTTCATGGCCTGCTCGGCCACCTTGTGGAGCTCGGCTAGCTGCTTTAGCTGGTCGTTCAAGGGCACAGGGTGTCCGGCCTCAGCATACTAAGAATAGAACACCTTCTCCGTCGAGCTTCCCTCTTCGACACGATAGAAGGCGGCAGCATCTGACACGCTACGGGGCAAATCTGTGAATGCTCCTAGAGAGCTTCGGACTCGGGTAAGTAACAAGTAATTCACTTTCACGTGCTTGCTTTGCATAAAGAATGCCTTACCCGCCGCTATCTTATTCATCGCCTCAACTTCCTGGAGGGCTTTCTGGGCTTCGGCCTTGGCAGACTTGGCGCTTTCGAGGGCCGCTGTGAGCTCGAACTCTCGCGTCTTTGAGTCAAGCTCCAAACTCTCGTGTTTTTTCACGAGAGCCTGGAGCTCTTGTTGTACCTCGCCAACTCGCGCCTCATGTTTCTCCCGCTCGGCGCGCTCCATGGCCGCCTTATCTTCGGCCTCGGAAAGTGCTTGCTTCAGGGTCGCCACCTCAGTCGTGGCCCCTAGGACACCAATAACGGTCCTGTCATTTTTTGCAACTACGTCTTTTTAACATATACTCCACAAGGTATTACTTACCTTCTTTTTCCTTGAGCTTCTTCTTGGCAACGCCGAGCTCTTGCTTGGACCGCTCGAGGTTTTGCTTCAGCGCGTCAACCTCCGTAGTCAGTGCGGCAGAGGCCAACAGCGAAGCCTGCATGCGCATATCGACATAATTATGTTAAACTCCTCTGAATATTATTAGATCCTCTATTCGGCTTTTCTTTGTGAACGCCAAACAGAGCATCAGGGCCTACTGTCTATGCAGTAATATTTTCATATAGTTTCTACGTACCTCAAAGCCTGTCAACAGGCTGGCACAGGCTTCAGTCAGCCCGCTCTTGGCGGACTGAACCTTATGGATCACCACACTCATAATAGTGCGGTGCTCCTCGTCGATGGAGGCGCCGTTAAGCACCTCCAGCAAGTTATCCGGTGCCTCCTGCGAGCGGACTCCGGGACCGATGAAGGTTCCGGTGCGGTGTTCGGCCCAGGGCCGGACTTGGAGCCCCTGGGGGTCTTGCCCCCCTTGCGCCTGGAGTCCGGGACGTCGCCTTGAGGCGCCCCCAGGACTGCCTCCCCCCGATTTGGAACCTTTTGGGACAATACCTTGGCATTGTCCGCAGTGCGAGGGGAGGAGGCGGCCGGAAGTGAAAGGCTATTCACATCCGACGAATTCAAGGAGCCGCTCGACGACACGTCGATCCGGGCTCGGGGCGGACTGCAATATTATATTCGGCGTCAAGGAAATCTGTGCAATAAAGGAACACTATGAGTCACTCTGGTGTCCGAATACTTATGACTTCGCCAAGGGCTTGGCCCTGGGCGGCCACTCCTCCTCGCTGTCGGCGGCGTTGGTGGAGTAGTCCGGAGGAAGGGTCCTCCCCTTCTTGGACCCTCCAGCCTCCCCAGTTGGGGCGGCCTTCCTTTTCTTTTCTCCCCCTACTGGGGAACAAACCTCTCTTTCCTCCTCCTCGTCTTCATGGGAGGAGTGCGCCGCGGAGTCATCGGATGATGAGTCCGACTCCATCGGGCGCCGGGAACTCTTCCGGGTTCCCGTGGCCTTCTTCTCCGGCACCACGTAAGGTGTCGGAGCCAGCAGTTTCGTCAAGCGGGCGTCTGCTAGGCCTTCGGGCAAAGGAGCCGGACAGTCGATCTGTCCGGCCTTCTCCTGGCACTCTTGTCAAAGGCATGGGGCTTAGATCCCGCATAGAGTCAAACTATGAAAGACAAATATCCTGTAAGAGGTAAAACAGCTTACCGCGCTGGCTTGACACTGCACGCAGAATCCGCGATCCTTGGTAGCGGAAGTGGGAGCCTCGGCGCCCTTGAATAGCACCTTCCAGGCATCTTCGTATGTTGTGTCGAAGAGCCTATTCAGAGTTCAGTGCTGGGTCGGGTCGAACTCCCACAAGATGAAAGCCCGTTGTTGGCACGGGAGGATCCGGCAGATGAGCATGACCTGGACTACGTTGACGAGTTTGACCTTCTTGTCCACCAAGTTTTGGACGCAGGTTTGTAGTCCGGTCAGCTCTCCCGAATTACCCCAGGACAGGCCCTTCTCTTGCCAGGAGGTGAGCCGTGTGGGGATGCCAGATCGGAACTCGGGGGCCGCTGCCCATTCAGGGTCGTGCGGCTCGGTGATGTAGAACCACCATGATTGCCACCCCTTTATAGTCTCCACGAAGGAGCCCTCGAGCCATATAACGTTGGGCATCTTGCCCACCATGGCGCCTCCGCACTCCGCCTGGCGGCCGCCCACTACCTTCGGCTTGACATTGAAGGTTTTCAGCCATAAGCCGAAGTGGGGCTTGATGCGGAGGAAGGCCTCGCACACGACGATAAACACCAAGATGTTGAGGGTGAAGTTCGGGGCCAGATCGTGGAAGTCCAGGCCGTAGTAGAACATGAGCCCCCGGACAAATGGGTGGTGTGTGAAGCCCAGTCCGCGGAGAAAATGGGTGAGGAACACCACCCTCTCATGGGGCCTAGGGGTGGGCATGAGTTGCCCCTCCTCTGGGAGCCGGTGCGCGATGTTGTCGGGCAGGTATCCGGCTCTCCTCAGCTTTTTGATGTGTCCCTCCGTGACAGAGGAGACCATCCACCTGCCTCCCGCTCCGGACATGGTTGGAGAAGGTTGAGGTGGGGAATGCGGACTTGGGCGCTGGAGCTCGGGTGTGCGAAAATGGATGAGCAAAGGAGGAAGAAGGCGTGGATGAAAAGGTGGATCCTTATCCCCTTATATGGGCGAATGAAATTATGCGTCCCCACCAGCCTGGTAAAACTCGCTTATCCCCCAAGCGCCGTAATCAATGGCACGGTTGGGTTACCCACGCCCGTATTGATGAGAATCCCAGAATAAGGGGACACGATCTCTGCTTCGACAAGACGTGCCAAGGAAACCGCCTCACAAAACACGCTAAGGTGGGACAGTAAAAATGATTCGGATAAAGGCTTGGCTGTGGTGTGATGTCACGCTACGGAATATGTCAGCAGATTAGATTTGTGAAAATATTACTCTCTACGGTGGTATGTGGAACTTGTTTGCAGAGCCGGACACTATCCTTGTATTCAAAATCTTCTATGAAGTATTCGGGGGAGGAACCCGCCTTGCAATGCCGAAGACAATCTGTGCGCCGGACTCGTCGTCATTGAAGCCTGGTTCAGGAGCTACTGAGAGAGTCCTAGATTAGGGGGTGTCCGGATAGCCGGACTATAACCTTTGGCCAGACTGTTGGACTATGAAGATACAAGACTGAAGACTTCGTCCCGTGTCCGGATAGGACTTTCCTTGGCGTGGAAGGCAAGCTTGTCAATATGGATATGTAGATCTCCTCCCATTGTAACCGACTCTGTGTAACCCTAGCCCCCTCCGTTGTCTATATAAACCGGAAGGTTTAGTCCGTAGGACACAACAACAATCATACCATAGGCTAGCTTCTAGGGTTTAGCCTCTCTGATCTCGTGGTAGATCTACTCTTGTACTACCCATATCCTCAATATTAATCAAGCAGGAGTAGGGTTTTACCTCCATCGAGAGGGCCCGAACCTGGGTAAAAACATTGTGTCCCTCGTCTCCTGTTACCATCCGCCTAGACGCACAGTTCGAGACCCCCTACCCAAGATCCGCCGGTTTTGACACCGACACAAAGGATTAGCTCATTTGAGAGATAGTGCTTTGCTCATCCACTTGATACCTTCTCCATCGGAGACCACGACCTCTACGGAGAAGATCCCCTATGTGGATTGTAGACCCCTCACGGGAATACCCCCCTCAAGACCTCCTCACGGATAAGAACTACCGCCTCTTGTATCGTCCTTTGTTGCATTTGGATCTCGTATCACTCTTTATGTTCATGGATCTAGCACATGTATGATTGCTCTCGTTGATTTGAGTGTCTTCCTCTCGTGTTTTCCCCTCGTGTTCTTCGTACGATCCACTCCATTTCGTGAAAGATCGGCCCTAGGGTTTCCACCCTACATCATATTGGTATCATGAACCTTGGTTGATCACAAATTTGGAGCCCCTACCCTTGTTTTGTAGCCCTGTTTTGTCATGTTCTTCCCCAAATTCGAAAATTCCCCACCAAAAATAGCCCCAATTTTTTTGTGATTTATTGGAGTTGATCCATGGATTTCGTGTGTAGCGGGTAGATCTAGCTTCCCCACATATTTTGCCTCCTTCCCATCCACAAATTCGTCCAATTTTGCCCAAATTTTGCCCCTACACCACGAACCCTAGAAGTTCATCCCATGCCCGAAATCGCCCAGGCACCGGACGTTCAACAGTCTCCGGACGTCTGACAACCACCAGTGGTCTGACTACCAGCGAACGTCCGACGAACCTTGACGTGAACTTTGTTCAGTCCAACCGGCCCATTCCCACTCCCGCATACGCAATCCCCAATTCCATTACCACTTCCACGTACGCACTCCCATACCACCACCGCTTTCCGCAACTACCATCGCTTACCCGCTACCAACTTCGAAAATTTTGACACGTTTTCTTCTTTGAGAATTTGAGTTGCGGTTTCCGTTTCCTAACGTGTTTCGGCAACTTAGGGACGGTTCGACATTGACCTCACCGCGGCTCATCTTCGTCATCGGCATCGACCACGTCACCATTTTGACAACTTCACCTTAGGAAAGAATGGTAATGTCGGTGTACTAAAGTAGGGGTACTCTAGTATCCCGAACTTGTGCACGGGCAGTCGCAGCACCCCGCGGCAAGGCCCGCCAGGTGATCACCAAGGCTCTCTATGGTTCCTTTGGAGCCATTCGAGAACAAAATATTTAAGTCAAGAAGACAAGTCCCCGGCAAGAGGAGCTTGTCGGGAAGGCCATTCAAGGTACAAGACCCCGGCAAGAGGAGCTTGCCGGGAAGCCCAACAAGAGCATCTCAAAGAACCTGCCGCGGCACGCCACGCGTCCCGGCGGGACCCGGCGAGCGACAAGTTCCCGGGCGCGACAAGGCAACGGCGCGGCAAGGCACTTGCCGCGGCAGGCAGCCACTCTGTACCCGCGCTCCAGCTCACCCACCTACGTGTCGCTCCGGGACCCTTCCCAGCGTACGTGGCGGGAGGCTGTGCAGCCAGGGGTACACTATGGCATGCAGCGCTGACAGGATCGCCATCGTGGCGAGCGATAGCGCCCCTGACGGTCCCTTTTCTGCACTGTCTGGGCGATGTAGACGGGCATTTAATGCCTTTGTCCCCTGCCGTCAGGGTTAGGTATGATACACTATGTAGGTAGTTGTACCTACCGCAGCATATTTACACTTTTACCCTTACCTACGTTGCCACCTGTTGGAGACCCCTTGGACATATAAAAGGAGGCCCGTGCACAACGTAGGGGGGGATCAATCCTCAGAGAAGCGCTCGGTCTCGTTAGCTGCTCGAGTGTACTGTAGCACTCGGCGCTCCCGAGCGAGAACTCAATACAATCCACAAAGCAGCAGTAGGAGTGTTATCTCTCCGGAGAGCTCCGAAGCTGGGTAAAAACCTTCCCCCGCGTGCCTCGCCTCGATCCGCTCTTCGCGCGACCTCCGCCCCCTGCCGAACCGAGAAGGGCCCCCGTCCCCATAGGTGCTCGGGGAGCACAGGAAAACCCCGGCATCTCTGGCGCGCCAGGTAGGGGGCGTCGAGGTTGTGTGAACCTGATCCGGCGTTCACGCGAGCTGAATCTTCATCGACTTCATCGACATGCCGCCGAAGAAGAAGGCTTCGGAGGCGGCTGCGCCGTCCGCATCAAATCCACCGCCGCCGCAGCAAATGGCCGGCGGGGAGAACGCCGGCGGTGGAACGGGCGCCGACGAGGGAGCCCACGGTGCCAACAAGTCCAAGGACAAGACCGCGCTGCCCGCTGGCGGCGTAGTCGGCTCCCCCGATGACCGGGCGTCCATAGACGCACCGCGCCCATCTCAAGAGGCGCAGGACCGACAACGTCATGGTACTCACGGTACCATACGCTCGCTGGACCCAAATCGAGCTAGCGGATCCCGGAATGCTCAAGGCCAACATGCACGCCGACGTGCTGGCGCGAGCGAGGCACAGTCGCCTGAACGGAATACTGCTCCTTCCAACATCGTTGGGAGCCCGAGCATATCCCGCTCCTCGCACCGTTCGCCACCGCTACCCGCCACCCCAGCAGAAGCTCTAGCGCGAGCTCAACTGCTCCTAGACTTCCCTCCAGCGCCAGACAAGATTGACGACTGGTGGGCCACCATTCAGAGTCTCATCGGCTTCGCCAACGGTGACACTCCGCGGCCAGCGACCACATCGCAGCCGTGGCAGGCCAGCCAAGTGCGAGCCGATGGCGACAAAACCGGTGGGGGTGCAACCACCGTGCACTCTCCGCCCCAAAGGCCAAAATCGCCGACTCGCCGGGTCCACCACGACAGCGATTCCACTGCTTCCTCAGATCCGCGTACTCGTCGCGATCAACGCCACGTTCTTCACGAACGGCAGCAAGAAGATGCCCGCACCCGCATCGAGCGTCAGAGAGAAACGCGGCGTCAATCAGACCGACGCGCTGGCCCCACTGTCGACATGCAAGCGCCAGGGGAACCAGACGACCTGCCGTACGCGGTGGGTTGCCCTGCGTTTACCCGTGAGCTGCGGCAAGTCCAGTGGCCTAGCATGAAGAATTTCAAGCTAGATGTACCAGAGAAGTACGACGGCTGGCTGCATCCATCGGAGTTCCTCAGCATCTACACCATTGCGGAGCAGGCTGCCGGGGGGCGGGACGACAAGATCCTCGCCAATTACTTCCCTCTGGTGCTCAAGCCCAACGTCAGGTCCTGGTTCATGCACTTGCCGGAAAACTCCATATCTTCCTGGGCGGACCTATGCCATCAGTTTGTCGGCGCCTTTACAGGCGGCCACAAACCCCATGGCCAGGAGAGTGATCTTCACCTGCTTGCCCAGAAGGAAGGGGAGCCTCTACGTAAGTACATCCAGAGATTTAGCCAAGTGCAACGCAACATCCCAGACGTCCACCCTGCCGCGGTCATCAGTGCGTTCCATCAGAACATGCGCAACCGCAGGATGCGGGAGGAGATGGCGATGTGCAAGATTAGAGACGTCAGCGAGCTGTATGCCCTGGCCGACAGATGTGCACGTGCTGAGGAAGGAAGGAAACTCCCCGGGGAGAACGTAGGAACTGCAGGATCCGACAGTGACGATGCCGCCCCAGCAAGCAAAAACAGACGGCGGAACAACAGGAAGAGGAAAGGCAAATATGTGCTAGTTGTCGAGCGATCCGGCAACGAAGGTGGCGCCAAGACAGCCAAGACTGATGGCTCCGGCAAGGAGGTTGCCGCATGCGCCAACTGCCACGCTGTGGCAGCCGTCGACAAGCAGGATGGCACCAACAAGCAGTACTGCAAGATTCATCGCACCAAAGGCCATGACCTCCAGAGCTGCAAGAAGGTCGAACAGCTCGTTGAGCTACAAAAGGCCGAGTACGAGCGACGCGATAAGGAGAAGGCCCAAGGAGGTGCTGGAGGATCTGGTACGAAGCGCACTGGCCGGGGGGGACGCCGCGGCAACACCAAGCAGCGGCAAGGCGACAGACCTCCCCGCGGCCGCGACAAGGATGAAGATGACGACGACGACGAAGACATGGATGACATCGAGACCAGCGAGCAGGAGTTCCAGAAAGCCACAAAAGTTCTGTGCGTTGACGGCGGTGCATCTCTGCATACTTCACACCGCCAACTCAAGCAGTGGGTACGGGAAGTTAATGCAGCAGAACCACCCGTCGAATCACGCAAGCTTCTGAAATGGTCCAGCACGCCTATCATCTTTGATAATGAGGACCACCCCGATCGCACAACTGCTATCGGGTGTTTGCCGATGTTGGTCTCACCAACTATCCGCAACCTCAAGGTCACTAAGATGCTAGTTGACGGCGGAGCTGGCTTGAACCTGATCTCCTCCGCTGTACTTAGGAGACTCCAAGTCCCTGACAGCGAGCTCGAAGAGACCGGCACGTTTCAAGGAATCAACCCGGGAAGGAGCAAGCCGAAGGGGAAGATCACGCTGCCGGTGACATTTGGCAGTGAGTTGAACTTCAGGACTGAGAGGATCACTTTCGACGTTGCCGATTTTCCATTGCCTTACAATGGAATTCTCGGCCGTCCAGCGCTCGCCAAGTTCATGGCGGCCTGTCACTACGCGTACAACATGCTGAAGATGCCAGGCCCGATAAGTGTCATCTCTGTACATGGTGACAAGAAAGACGCTCTCATCTGTGCCGACAAGATCTATCGGGAAGCAGCAGCCGCCGCGGATCGCGAGACACTTGCCGCTGAAGCTCCCGGGGGGAAGAAGAAGACCAAGTCCGGCAAGAGCTCTGATGCCCACTCCGGCAAGCGCACCTCTTCGGAGTGCTGCGCTACCGTCGAGGACGCACCATCGAGCTCCACCGGCAAGTGTAAGAAGACAATGGCAGCTCCGCCAGCAACCAAGAAGGTGTCCGCCAAGGAGGACGGCACTGGTGGTAGCTTCACCATCAGTGCCACTCTCGACCCTAAATAGGAAAGCGCGCTCGTTGCTTTCCTGCGGGCGAATGTCGACGTGTTTGCGTGGCAACCGTCTGACATCACTAGCGTTCCAAGGAAAGTAATCGAGCACCACCTCGCCGTCTGTCCTCACGCGCGACCCGTCAAGCAGAGAGTCAGGAAACAAGCGGTGGAGCGCCAAGAGTTCATCGCCGAAGAGATCAAGAAGTTGGAAGCAGCAGGCCTTGTCAGAGGAGTGCTCCATCCTACGTGGTTGGCTAATCCTGTAGTCGTGTGCAAGGCGAACGGGAAATGGAGACTTTGCATCGACTTCACCGATGTCGACAAAGCTTGTCCCAAAGACCCATTTCCCTTGCCGCGCATTGACCAGATTGTCGACTCCACAGCCGGATGCGACTTGCTTTCGTTTCTTGACGCATACTCAGGATACCATCAGATCTTCATGGCAGAAGAGGATGAGGAGAAGACCGCATTCATCACTCCATGTGGCACGTACTGTTTTGTACGTATGCCTTTCGGTTTGAAGAATGCTGGTTCAACATTTGCAAGGGTCGTCCATACTGCTTCTGAGCCGCAAATACACATAAATGTGGAAGCCTACATGGATGATATAGTGGTCAAAAGCAGGGACAAGTCAGCTTTGATTCAAGATCTAGAAGAAACTTTTGCAAGTCTGCATAAGATCAGCCTCAAGCTCAACCCCGAGAAGTGTGTGTTTGGAGTCCCATCCGGCAAGCTTCTCGGGTTCTTTGTGTCCCAGCGGGGGATTGAAGCCAATCCCGACAAGATCAAGGCCATTAAGCAGATCGAAGCACCGAAGCGCGTCAAGGATGTACGAAAACTTGCCGGCTGCATGGCGGCTCTCAGCAGGTTTATCTCTAAGTCTGCTGAGCGCGCCCTGCCGTTTTTCAAAATCTTGAAAAAGGCAGGTCCAATGAAATGGACTCCGGAAGCGGAGGTTGCGCTGCAGGACTTGAAGAGATACCTGTCCTCCACTCCAATACTTGTCGGACCTAAACCACAAGAGAAGTTGCTGCTATATCTGGCGGGAACCAATCAAGTGGTTAGTGTTGCGTTAGTAGCGGAGAGAGAGGCAGATGATGAGCCAGCAACCGCGGCAAGCGCATCCAGCGACAAGCAAGGGGCTTCCCTGACGAGCTCTGGTCCCGACGAAGATAGATCTGCGCAGATGTGCGAAGGGATACAGAAGAAAATGGTGCAGCGCCCAGTCTACTTTGTAAGTTCCCTTCTGCAGGGGGCTAGGTCGAGGTACTCCGGTGTGCAGAAGTTGCTTTTCGGCCTTTTTATGGCCTCGAGAAAGCTGCGCCATTACTTCCAAGCACATGAGATCACAGTTGTCACTCGCTTTCCGCTGAAGAGGATACTGCAGAATCCAGAGGCAACAGGCAGGATTGTTGAGTGGGCATTGGAACTGTCGAGCTTTGGCCTCAAGTTTGAGAGCACTTCAACTATTCAAAGTAGAGCATTGGCAGAATTCATAGCAGAATGGACGCCAACACCTGACGAAGAAACCCCAGAGACGAGCATCCCCGTCAAGGAAGCAAACAAAGAGTGGCTGTTGTACTTTGATGGCGCGTTCTCGCTACAAGGCGCCGGTGCTGGCGTGCTGCTTGTCGCACCCACCGGAGAGCACCTCAAGTACGTGGTCCAGATGCACTTTCCCAAGGAGCAAGCAACAAACAATACTGCAGAGTATGAAGGATTGCTCGCCGGTCTCAGGATCGCGGCAGACCTTGGGATCAAGCAGCTCATTGTCAGGGGTGACTCACAGCTTGTCGTCCGCCAAGTAAACAAGGATTATCAGAGTCCGTTGATGGAAGCTTACGTTGATGAAGTGAGGAAGCTGGAAGAGCGCTTTGTCGGCCTACAGATGGAACATGTTCCTAGAACTCAGAACGACATCGCTGATGGCCTGTCAAAGTGCGCGGCATTTAAGTTACCTGTGGAACCAGGAATCTTTGTGCTCAAGCTGACTCAGCCATCCGTGACGCCACCAACTGGACAGAGCAGGAAGAGAAAGTTGATTTCTGGTGACTATCTTCCAGTTGAGCTTCCCGAAGCCGCCGCCAAGAGGGTCCCCAAGATCAACACCAAGAGTGCTGAGAAGCAGTCTGCTCCGACAAGCCCCAAGGTTTGTTTCATTGAAGCAGACGCTCCCGACAAGTTTCGCTCCGGCAAACTTGTCGGGGATCATCAAGCTCCGACTGAACCGCGGGTTCTCGCCGTAGAAGCGGATGTTCCCGCAGCAGCAAATATGCCTTTAGTCTTTGTTGTCGAGCCGCAGGCTCCAGCATGGGCACAGTAGATCGTCCGTTTCCTCCAGTCAGGAGAACTTCCCGAAGAGCCAGAAGAAGTGGAAAGAGTAGCCCGGCAGTCTAGTATGTACCAGTTCGTTGACAACGCACTGTACAGAAGAAGGCTCAACGGAGTGAAATTGAAGTGTATTCCCCGGGAAGATGGACAGAAGCTGTTGGCAGAGGTGCATGGAGGCATATGTGGTCATCACATTGGCGCCAGAGCACTTGCCGGCAAAGCGTTCCGGCAAGGTTTCTTTTGGCCGATAGCCCTCCAGGATGCAACTGCACAAGTAACCAAGTGTGAAGCATGCCAGTTCCATTCCAAGCAGATACACCAACCAGCTCAAGCTCTCCAGACAATCCCTTTATCCTAGCCATTTTCGGTCTGGGGGCTCGACATCCTCGGCCCTTTCCCCCGAGCAGTCGGGGGCTTTGAGTACTTGTACATCGCAATCGACAAGTTCACAAAGTGGCCAGAAGTGGAACCAGTGAGGAAGGTGACAGCACAGTCAGCAGTCAAGTTCTTCAGGTCGATTGTTTGCCGCTTCGGAATCCCTAACGGGATCATTACCAACAATGGTACGCAATTCACGAGTCGCAACTTCATGCAGTACGTCCACGACCTTGGCTCCATGGTCTTCTTCGCTTATGTTGCTCACCCCAGGAGCAACGGTCAAGCAGAGAGGGCAAATGCTGAAGTGCTGCGTGGACTCAAGACCCGGACTTTTGACAGGCTGCACAAGTGCGGAAGAAACTGGATCGAGGAGCTACCGGTGGTTCTTTGGTCGATCAGGATGACGCCAAATCGAGCCACTGGCCAGACACCTTTCGCTCTAGTCTATGGAGCAGAGGCAGTTATCCCCACGGAACTCGTATACGGGTCACCTCGAGTGCTTGCTTATGATGAGCTTGAGCAAGAGCAGCTGCGGCAAGATGACGCGCTGCTCCTTGAGGAGGACCGTCTTCAGGCTGCTGTACGAGCTGCTCGATACCAGCAAGCTTTGGGCCGCTACCATAGCCGCAAAGTTAAAGCCAGAAGTCTCGAGGAAGGCGACCTTGTTGTTCGGCGCGTTCATTCCGCCAAGAATTCCAACAAGTTGACGCCGAAGTGGGAAGGCCCTTACCGGGTGAATCGAGTCACTAGGCCTGGCGCTGTCCGCCTTGAGACCGAGGATGGCTTTCCGGTGAGCAACTCCTGGAACATCGAGCATCTTCATAAGTTTTACCCGTAAGGCGCGGTTGTCGGACCCTGTTCGACAACCACCATTCTGTACAAGTCTTGCCGCTGTTGCATGTAATCGTTTGTACAAAGCCAGGCGCAGACCCTGAGCGAAGATAAAGCGTTGGCGCCCTGAGTTTTAGCATGCATGCTGAGTCGAGTCTCGTCTTTGGTTAGGGTTGATAGTGCTTAGTAGTGGCTAACCCCTAACTTAGAGGTCGAGCGTGCGTCCCTTTGCCGTTATTTCGTTTCCCTGGTTCGCAGGACTCACCATATCCTTGCCGGACCACTTGAGGACGAAAAGGTGGAGGAGGACGGGCCAACATCTGAACCCCAGCAAGCCAGTATTGCCGGGGGCTGCGAGATCCCGGCAAGCCAGTAACGCCGGGGGCTGCAAGTGCAAGGATTAGCCCACGGCGAATCAGAGTGTCGGGGGCTGCTATCTCAGATAAGTTTTTTATCCCTTATCATGCATTCTCTTATGGATTGAGGTTTGCGAAACCTCGTTTCTTCCTAAAAGTTACCATGCTCCCTTAACTCTAGGCCCTAGGGCCCGCCCCCAGGGCCAGGTAAGGTCGTAGTCGCGGCAGCTAAAGGACGAAGCGTGGAGCCTGATCCCGCCTCCTCCCTGCCTCCGCCAAGAGCGTGAGAAAGGGCGAGCGACGTGGGAAGAAGGCAGGGCCTGCTGCCGGGAAAGAAAGTGTCTATCTTAAAAGATATAAAGGATTCGCTCCTTGACGTCGGTTCCACCCGCGAGACAAGTGACCCGGCAAGCATCCCCTTTTCATTAAAAAGCATTCCACTTAGGTACAGTTCATAAGAGGATGAAGCACATGAATAATGGGATTACAAGTTTTAAACGCAACTACGTCCCGAGGGCTTACAAGCTAAAAAGAGATAAGGTGCCCGTAATCCCTCTCTTGTCCCTATCTTCAGGATACAGGTCAAGGAGGCGAAAAGGGCAAAAGGGGCGCCTAGATGAACTACGGGTGCCAGAAGACACCAACAGGACGTCGCGGCAGCATGGTGATGGCGGCGCCGGAAGCAAAAGCTTGAAGACAAGGCGGCGGGACGTCAGCACGCTGTCGAGGGCGTCGTGCCCTCGTACTCCGAGTTGACAGCCTTGCCGCCTGCCCTCTTCCTCTTCCGCAGCCTCCCCGAGAGGCTCCAGGAGCCAGCGATGCGGATGATGGGGTCGCCGGTGCCCCGCAGAGCGGCGCCCGACACCTAGTCGGACCCGTCATCCCGTCGCCCGTTACCCTCGTCGCCGCTGTCGCTGTCCTCCTCATCACTCCCGCTCGAGGAGGAGCCTTCGCTATCGGAGGAGCTCTCCACGCAGCACCGTGCCCGAGTCCCGAAGCACCCGAAGACCTTGATGGAGAGGAGACCGCCCTCCATCAGCTTAAAATGGAGGGTGAGGCCCGCCGTCAAGCTGTGGATGCGGGTGAACGTCTTCCACCCTCGACCAAGATACATCACATCAGGGGCCGGGAAGTCGACACGGACTCGCGTACCGCTGATTCCGCAACCCCTCAGGTGCAACCTCAGTGTCTCGGGCGGATCCAACTCCATCACACTCGCAAATGGAGTCGGGAGACGAAGGCGGCGATGAGGCGGCCGACGCAGCCTGACGAAGAACTCGCAAGGGTCGTCCTCGATGTGGCCCGCCACGGGGAGAGGATCTGTTGGCGGAGGCGAGGCCGGCGAGCTGCCTCGTCTGCCTCTCCCCCGACCGCCTCGGCCTCGCCCTCGACCTCGCCCGCGGCCTCGTCCCCTCCCTCTTCCCCTTGCGACTGGCTCTGCCGCCACGGGTGCGGAGGGAGGAGGAACACGTTGCCTAGCGGCAACCCTCGTCGCTACCGTCGAAGGACCAGGGTTCCCTTTCTCCATGGCGGATGGAAGAAAGAGGAGTAGAAGCTAAAGAAAGAAGGAGATGAGAGAATGCGGGCTTCCGTCCCCCCCCCTTCCCGCTCCTTATAAAGGAGCGGGGTGGGGGCCCGGCCGCCCCGCTCAGCCAATCGAGATGTAGAAGGCGCAGGGAACTGGGCCCGACCCGCTGCCTCGACCCGTGGCGACCCGGTTTCCCGCCTCCACCGTTCGCCACTCCAAGCGCATGGAAGCCGCGTGGCGGGAGAGCAGAGTTGAGACGACGGATGAGGCGACCTCTCCCCACCCCGTGATCGTGGGGGGGTGGACGCCTCGAAGACCACGCCTCCACGCCTCCCTCCGTTTATGAGGAAGATATGAACCGCCAGGGGGCGGACGTTCCGCCTTTCCGAGTAAAGGAACCACCCACGACCTCCCCCACGACGCCGCAATCGACGCGTGCCGTTCGGGAGGGCGTGGTGGATGCGGAGCAAGGTACAACGCGACCCAGGCCGTGCGTGCCCGTGCCCTATTTTGGGCCTGGCCCAACAGCGCTCGGCACCGTGTATGGCCCAGGCCCGGGGGCTCCTGTCGGTGTACTAAAGTAGGGGTACTCTAGTATCCCGAACTTGTGCACGGGCAGTCGCAGCACCCCGCGGCAAGGCCCGCCGGGTGATCACCAAGGCTCTCTATGGTTCCTTTGGAGCCATTCGAGAACAAAATATTTAAGTCAAGAAGACAAGTCCCCGGCAAGAGGAGCTTGCCGGGAAGGCCATTCAAGGTACAAGACCCCGGCAAGAGGAGCTTGCCGGGAAGCCCAACAAGAGCATCTCAAAGAACCTGTCGCGGCACGCCATGCGTCCCGGCGGGACCCGGCGAGCGACAAGTTCCCGGGCGCGACAAGGCAACGGCCGCGGCAAGGCACTTGCCGCGGCAGGCAGACACTCTATACCCGCGCTCCAGCTCACCCACCTATGTGTCGCTCCGGGACCCTTCCCAGCATACGTGGCGGGACGCTGTGCAGCTAGGGGTACACTATGGCATGCAGCGCTGACAGGATCGCCATCGTGGCGAGCGATAGCGCCCCTGACGGTCCCTTTTCTGCACCGTCTGGGCGACGTAGACGGGCATTTAATGCCTTTGTCCCCTGCCGTCAGGGTTAGGTATGATACACTGTGTAGGTAGCTGTACCTACCGCAGCATATTTACACTTTTACCCTTACCTACGTTGCCACCTGTTGGAGACCCCTTGGACATATAAAAGGAGGCCCATGCACAACATAGGGGGGGATCGATCCTCAGAGAAGCGCTCGGTCTCGTTAGCTGCTTGAGTGTACTGTAGCACTCGGCGCTCCCGAGCGAGAACTCAATACAATCCACAAAGCAGCAGTAGGAGTGTTATCTCTCCGGAGAGCTCCGAAGCTGGGTAAAAACCTTCCCCCGCGTGCCTCGCCTCGATCCGCTCTTCACGCGACCTCCGCCCCCCGCCGAACCGAGAAGGGGCCCCGTCCCCATAGGTGCTCGGGGAGCCCAGGAAAACCCCGGCAGGTAACATCTATATCATCTTGATATCGTGCTATCCCTTCATCGTACATTCGTTCTTGCCATTGTATTGATAACCCCATAGCCCATTTTGCATACCTTTCCTATCGAGACTATCCTTTAAGTATTGTCGGCAATGTTACTTGTGCACATTAGTGATCGTAGTTCCCATAGCATACATACCATATCATCTTGGTGCAAGCATCTTGATATCATATCTTGTGTCACAAGGTTGTCCTCGCATATACTCAATTGCTATCTTGGTTCATGAAATTTTGCATAAGAGGCCAAAGAAAGAGCTCAAAAGTTAAAGAGCCAAACAAGCTTTTAAGCAAAAGGAAAAGATAAGCAATTAGCTTTTAAGCAAGAAGCATAGCATCATACTACATTAAGATTGTCATACTCGATCATCTTGGATCATATCATCGGAACACCATACATATAGCATACTTGGGATAGAAGTCGTTGCATTTTGCATAGTAGGTTGTGCACAAGTCTCATATCCGCCTATTGTGAAATTGAGCTAGCGTCTCTCTAGCTTTGTGCAACAAGAGCATTTTCGTGGATTCCAAATTTTGGCTTATTCCTTGGTTGCACGACCCCATCTATCTATCCGTGTGTGTGTGTGTGTGTTTCCGTGTGCCATATCTTGCTATTGGTCTACTTGTTGCATTTGCAAATTTGTGAATCTTTTCCAACATTATTGAGTGTTGCTAACAGTCGCATCAAATTTTATGCCACCATCCTAAGCAAGCTCCACGAAAGGATTTATTTGTGTAGGTGTGAGAGATTGACGAGATACGATACCAATTGTGATATTTCCTTGTTACATCATTGATTGATCTTTGATCCATTCTCAACATCGGTCAAGTTACATTTGGTACTGTTCTTCCTTTCTTGCACTCACACATTTACTTGAAATGATGGATAGGCCAACTACTTCTACCAACCCACTGTTCATCGAGCAAGATGAGGACCCAAACACCTACTTCACCAAGGACCACCTCTTCGGTGCACAAAGAGCATTGCATCAAGAACAACAAGCATTGAGCGACCGCATCGACAATCTCTCCACCGACTTGTGACATTCTAAACAACGTACAAGAAACTACTTTGACAACATGCTCGATGAACAAAAATAAGAGAACAATGCAAGAACGAATGAAATTCATGCCTTGTTGCTCAACCGCTCTTCTACTTATTCATCATATTCAAGACGGAGCCACCTAAGTAAACACTCCTTCGACACCATCTCCGGCTCAAGTACACCGACATCAAACACTCTTCGATGAGTCGCGCGCCAAGACCATCAAGCAAACCGCAATCCACTACATGGCAATCATGCACAAGAGCAACTTGACGAGCAAGAACATCAGCACCGCCAAAATCAAGCTACCTATACGCAAGCACAAGAACGGCAACACCTACTCCAACAAGAGGAAGAGTGAGCACACCCACACCAAGACGAGCAAGACGCCGAATCTCTCTGTCAACGACAACAACGGCGTGAAGCTCAAGCACTTGAGGCGTAACGTGCCCTCTGAGAGACAAGTCCTGTCGTCGCCGCACGCAACCGACATAGTCGTGAACAAGAAGAAGCACTTCGTGATGAAGTTCAAGAGAGGAACTATCAAGCATGATTGCATCGACAAGTTCCACAAGCTCGACAAGTACCACAAGCTCACCAAGAGAAACAAGACAATGGAAATTCTCCACGCCAAGACCAACTAGAGGGCGACAATCCTCGTCATCAAGGATGTCATCACCCTCGACCCCAACACAATGAAGAGCAACGCTACGACAAACTCAAGTTCACCATGCCCAAGTTTTCTGGAAACAATGATCCCAAAGAGTATTCAAGGTTGACAAGATCTTCCGTTTGCACAACTATGAGGAAGAGAATAAGATCACCATGGCATCCCTTGAGTTCCAAGACTATGTCCTCATTTGGTGGGAGCAAGTCATTGAGCGTCGAGATGCAAGAGGTGAACCACCAGTAACAACTTGGAATTAAATGAAGGATGTCATGAATGCGTGCTTTGTGCCAACATACTAGAACCGTGACCTCTTGAAGCAACTACAACTCCTCAAGCAAGGAACAAAGACCATTGAAGAGTACTACAAGGAAATGGAGATCGCCATGATACAAGCTAATGTGACGGAAGATGATGAGCAACCTATGGCACATTTCTTGAATGGACTCAATCATCATATCAAGTAGATCACCGACTTCTAACCTTACTCAAACCTCATCAAGCTAGTGCATCAAGCTACTAAAGCGGAGCGACAAGTGCAAGATGACTTCAAGTATGCCAAGTACTCATCCAAGACATATGGCTCATACAACCAAACCTTCTCCAGCACCTTCTACCTCAACCGAACCTTCTCCAAGAACCGGCGACAAGTCAAGTTACAAGAAAACTTTGACAACTTCAAGTCATCCTCCTTCTACAAGCAACTTCAAGCCAAGAGCTTCATCATCTACAAATCCACCGGATGAGACCATCAAGACAAGTTCCATCAAATGCTTCACATGCGGCGGCCGAGGCCACAAGTCCTTCGAGTCTACCAACTAGCGCACCATCATCCTCAACGATGACAGTACATACAACTCCATGAGTGAAGGAGAAATAGAAGCCCTTGAGCATGTGGCTATCAATAGCAAGTGAATGAAGATGAAGATGATCCAGTCTTTTGTGACGAAGATTTGAGCCCCGCTCTCGTTGTCTCAAAGGTCTTGACACTTCAACACCAACAAGACGAAGAGCAAAGATGCCATATCTTCCACACCAAGGCGGGCATCAATGGAAGGTCTGTGAAGTTCATCATAGACTGAGGAAGTTGCCATAACTTGGCAAGTGACGAGCTATATTCCAAGCTCCAATTGGTCAAGATGAAGCATCCCCACCCCTACAAGGTCCAATGGCTTAGCGACTCCGACATTACTCAAGTAGAACACATGGTTCAAGTCTCCTTCAAGATCGGAGGATATGAAGATACCTTGGAGTGTGATGTTGTTCCTATGTCCGTTTGCCACCTCCTACTTGGACGACCTTGGCAATTTGACTGCGGCGTCATCCACAACGGGCAAACCATGATCGCCGACAAGCAAGCAACCACACATCATGGAGAGAATAATGAGAGAGCGAGCCACCCAAAAGGGTGTGAGAGCCACAAGCCCAAATCGAGTGCCTCCACGATGAGCGATAAGAAAAACTTAGTGCTATTCGCTAACAAAAGTGAGAGGAGAGAAGTGTGTGAGAACCCATCAAGTGTTATGCACTATGTCCTCTTGTGCAAGGACGAGGCAACAACAACTAACAACTCTCACAATCTAGCTTTAGTGTTGTCTTCTCTATTGCAGGAATTCCAAGGCGTATTCCCCGACGAGCTACCTCCAGGTCTACCTCCTCTTCGAGGCATCGAACACCACATTGAGCTCATACCCGGAGCACCTCTTGCTAACAAGGCTCCATACTATGTCAACCCTGAGGAAACCAAGGAGATCCAACGACAAGTTTAACAACTCATCAACAACGGCCATGTATGAGAAAGCTTGAGCCCATGTGTTGTCCCGGTAATCCTTGTTCCCAAGAAAGATGGTACATATCGCATGAGTTCCAATTGTCATCCTATCAATGCTATCGTGGTTAGATATTGTTACCCCATTGCACGCTTAGATGACATTTTAGATGAGCTTAGCAGAGCCACAATTTTCTCTAAAATTGATTTAAAAGTGGCTACTATCAAATACGCATCCAAGAAGGCGATGAATGGAAAGCCGCTTTCAAAACCAAGTTTGTCTTGTATGAATGGTTGGTCATGCCAATGGGTTTATCCGAAGCACCCGACACCTTTATGCGTGTGATGCATTTCGTCCTTCGACCGCACATTGGTGTATTTGTTGTGGTTTGTTTTGACGATATTCTTGTCTTTAGCAAATCTCTCCAAGATCATGTCACCCATCTTGGAACCGTTTTGCAAACCCTTAGAAAAGAGTGTCTTTATGCTAATATGCAAAATGCCTTTTGGATGCTTTGAGTAAGAAAACTACACCATTTATTTGGGGACCACCCCAAGATACCGCATTCAATGAGCTTAAGAATTTGCTTACAAATACTCATTGGCTTGCATTACCCAACTTTGATAAACATTTGAAATACATTGTGATGCTAGCGGGTATGGCATAGGGGTGTGTTGATGCAAGAGAACCGCCCCATAGCTTACTTTAGTGAAAAACTTTCCGGAGCGCAACTTAATTACCCCATCTATGACAAAGAACTATATGCTTTAGTGAGAGTCTTTCATGTTTGGGAGCATTATCTCCGCCCTCATGAGTTCATTCTTCACACGGATCATGAAACACTTAAGTAACTTAAGGGTCAAACTGAGTTGAACAAGCTTCATGCTAAGTGGAGTGAATTCATTGAGTCATTTCCTTATGTCATCAAGTACATCAAAGGTAAGGAAAATGTTGTGGAATATGCGCTTTCCTGTAGATGCATGCTTGTAACACAACTTGAATTGAATGTCATTGGCTTTGAGCACATAAAAGACTTGTATGCGCATGATCCTACTTTTTCCATTCCTTATGCCAAATGTTTGACGCATACATCTTCAAACCGACGGCCAAACGGAGGTCAAGAACCGGACGTTATCTACTCTCATACGCGTGTTGATCAACAAGAACATCAAGGAGTGGTAAGAGTGTCTACCCATCTCCGAGTATGCCTGCAATCGAGCACGACACTCTACTACCGGCAAGTCCCCATTCGAGGTTGTCTACGGCTTCAACCCGTTAGCCCCATTGGACATTCTACCTCTTGCACTACAAGAGCGCATCAACATGGACGCAAGTGCACGAGTGAACTATCTCAAGAAGATGCACGAAGATACAAGGCACACCATCGAGTGCCAAGTACAAGACTTGCGACCAAGCTCAACATCAACAAGCAACCCATGATTTCAATATTGGAGATCTTGGGTGGATACACCTATGAAAGGACCGCTTCCCCAACGAACGCAAGTCCAAGTTTCTACCTCGAGCCGACGGACCCTTCAGGGTGCTAGCACGCTACAACAACAATGCTTACAAGATCGATCTCCCGCGAGACAAGTACAACGTGAGTGTCATCTTCAACGTCAAAGATCTCTCGCCCTACCATGGTGATGAGGATTTCGATGCGAGGATGGATCTTTCCTAACAGGGAGGGGAGGGGATATGATGCGGAGCATCCTATCTTCATCCCCGTGGACATACCTACGTCTCCCACGACACCACTTGGACCAGTGACAAGAGCTCGAGCAAAGGCTATCAAAGATAAGGTCAACTCACTCCTCTCCGAACTACCACTTTCTTCATATGAGACATGGCTACAACCACAAGCAGAAACCCTATGCATGATCAGGTACTTAGAGGATCGCCATGGAGCAACTACATCCAACGGACAAGACAGCAAGGACACCAAGTACAAGGAACAAGAAGAAAGCTGCCAGAGAATCTCCAGCCATCGGACAACCAAGACTTGTTGGACGTCCGATGCTTGAAGCTCCAGCCAGCCCAAGTCCGAGTAGGCAAAGTCTACAGTGGCCAGACGTCCGACACTCACCGCACAACCTACGACCCACAGCGACCGGATGTCCGACCACCCCACCGGAAATCTAGCACCTGCGGGTCAGAGCCAAAATGTTAGAAGTCTGAGCTCCTCCGGACGACCTACGCACTGGACGTCCGACCCGAACCAGAAATTCGACGCCCCTGATCAGAGCCAAAACACCGAAGGTCCGACGCCCACTAGACGACCGAACCCTCGCGAGCCACCGGACATCCGGTAGCTGTCAAACGTCCGACACCTATGCGTGTACCCCATGTTGGGCTAAGGCCCATGTACCCCTTCGTTCCCTTAGACTATATATTACTCTTCTTCCTCCCTCTTTTTAGGGTTAGAAAAGGATTAGCTCATTTGAGAGATAGAGCTTTCCTCATCCACTTGATACCTTCTCCATCGGAGACCACGACCTCTACGGAGAAGATCCCCCAAGTGGATTCAAGACCCCTCACGGGAAGACCCCCTCAAGACCTCCTCACGGAGAAGAACTACCACCTCTTATATCATCCTTTGTTGCATTTGGGTCTGGTATCACTCTTTATGTTTCTAGCACATATGATTGTTCTCGTAGATTTGAGTGTCTTCCTCTCATGTTTTCCCCTCGTGTTTGTTGTGTTCTTCATAGGATCTACTCCATTTCGTGAAAGATTGTCCCTAGGGTCTCCACCCTACTTCACCAGGTGTATGCAAGCCGATGATATTATACATCTCGCCCACAAACCAGGTGGTCAGTACAGTACTCATGGTCAAACGAGATATCGAGGGTCACGAGTACCAGGTTCAAAACCCGTTTACTATTTCTCTGAGGTCTTAACCCCATGCAAGATACGCTATCCTCACTATCAAAAGATAGCTTACACCATTTTTATGGCATCCCAAAAACTTCATCACTACTTTCAAGAGTGCTCGGTAGCCGTAGCATCCGACTTCCCATTAAGTGACATAATTAACAACAGGGATGCAACTGGGTGTATATCCAAATGCGCCATAGAGCTCCTGTCCTTCGAAATAACATATCGACCATGCCGAGCTATTAAATCTCAGGTGATGGCTGACTTCATGGCCGATTTGACGGAAGACGAACTCCCTCGAGAGTACATCATGTACTCACACTGGACCATGTACTTTCATTGTTCAAAGATGCTTGTTTCCCTACGGGCTAGCATAGTACTTACATCGCCAACAGGCGACAACATACAATACATGATGCAAATTATGTACACCCACTAAGGGAGTCCTGGACTAAGGGGTCCTCAGGCGTCCGGCCTGTTATCCATGGGACGGACTGATGGGCTATGAAGACACGAAGGCCGAAGACTGCACCCATGTCCGGATTGGACTCTCCTTGGCATGGAAGGCAAGCTTGGCGATCAACTATGAGGATTCCTTCTTATGCAACCGACTGTATGTAACCCTAGATCCCTCTGGTGTCTATATAAACCGAAGTGCATAGTCCGGACAGGATATACTCATTACCATAGTCATACAGGCCAGACTTCTAGGGTTTGGCCAGTACGATCTCGTGGTAGATCAAATCATGTAACACTCATATTCATCAAGATCAATCAAGCAGAAATTAGGGTATTACCTCCATAGAGAGGGCCCGAACCTGGGTAAACATCGTGTCCCCCGTCTCCTATTACCATCGATCCTAGACGCACAGTAAAGGACCCCCTACCCGAGATCCGCCGGTTTTGACACCGACATTGGTGCTTTCATTGAGAGTTCCACTGTGCCGTCGACGAAAGGTTCGATGGCCCCATCAATCGTCGGTAGTGACGCCATCCAAGGAGAAATCTTCCTTCCCGGACAGATCTTTGTGTTCGGAGGCTTTGTACTGCGGGCCAACTCGCTTGGCCATCTGGAGCAGATCGATAGCTACGCCCCTGGCCATCAGGTCAGATTCGGAAGCTTGAACTACGTCGCGGACGTCCGCAGAGACTTGATCTTCAATGGATTCAAGACCGCGACGATCGCTCCCCCTCGCCTCGATAAACATGACTTAAATTTGCCATCGGATCACATCCAGGAGATGGTCCCTATTGCTGCAACGGCCTTAGAACCGGAGCAGATCGTGCCATCCGAGGCCACAGAGTCCACGGTGTTGGAGCCGCACACGGGCTCGACACCCTGCAATATTTGTGTCAACACAACTCCGGACTAGACTCCAGTTATGAGTTCCGACCATGTACGCCTGCGGACACTGAGCTGGATGGGTTATTGATTTTCGAATTCAGCACCGCAGACATCTTCCAGCACTCACCTTTGGGTGATGTGCTAAACTCGTTAAAGAATTTGTCCTTGGAGAAGGACTCACAGCCGAACTATGTTCGGTTCGAGCTAGAGGCGGGTGACGGGGAATTTTGCTTCCCACCCGCCACCCACTTCATAGCCACTGTCGATGACTTAACCGACGTGCTTGATTATGGCTCCGAAGACATCGATGGTATGGACGACGATGTCGACAAGGAGCAAGGCCAAGTCCCGCCATTCACTGGATGTTGGAAGGCCACCTCTTCGTACGATCTGTACATGGTCGACACACCTAAAAAAGCTAGCGACGATGACAAAGAAGATCCAGTTGCGAATAAACCTTCTGAGACACAGTCCAAGCACCGGCGCCCTAAACGCCATTCTAAGCCTCGCCGATCAAAGGATGGCAACACGGACACTAGAGAAAATAGTACTCTGGGCGACGCCGAAAACAATGAAGATCCTATCAGAGCTGCATCTGAACGGGATGAACAAGACAACGGGCAAGATAACCCTGATAAACAGGCCGTGCCCAACAACCTGGACGACGATAGTTATAGTCCAGTCTCCGAGGATGAGGAGAGCCTTGGCAGCGAGGATTTCATCATGCCTGAGGCACCCCTCGAGCAGGAGCGCTTCAAGCGCCAGCTAATAGCTACTACAAGAATCCTGAAGAAAAAGCAGCAGCAGCTCCAAGTCGATCAAGACCTACTCATTGACAGATGAATCGATGTCCTGCCAGCCGAAGAATACGGCCTCAAGCGCCCAGCCAAGAGTTACCCAAAGCGCAGACTGCTGCCCCAGTTCGATGAGGAGGCACCAGATCCCATACCTCCCTCACGCAATGCGTACCGACCACCACGTGGTCGGGATAGTGCGGCAGACCGACCACCCCATGGTTGGGATAAAACGGCTACTCAGGCCGAACAACAGCCCGCCCCACCGCCTTGTAAAAATAGGGACAGAACAACCCAGGACCATACATATGACCTTCGGCAGGATCTGGACAGTAGAGCACGACACACCAGATCAATCTACGGATCGCGAGGACGCCTCCCGAATCGGGATGACGGCTACCTACTCGGACGCGACAAACCTAGTCATGCCTGGGCCGATAACCATAGACGGACTACATTAGAGGTGCGCCATGACGCGGCCCGATATTAAGGCGCCGCACACCCTCTCTGCTTTACAGATGAAGTAGTGGATCACGAATTCCCCGAGGGGTTCAAGCCCGTCAATATTGAATCATACGACGGAACAACCGATCCTGCGGTGTGGATCGACGATTTTATTCTCCACATCCATATGGCCCGAGGAGACGATCTCCACGCCATCAAATACCTCCCACTAAAATTAAAAGGGCCAGCTAGACACTGGCTAAATAGTCTGCCTGAAAATTCTATCGGCAACTGGGAGGACTTGGAAGAAGCTTTTCTTGACAACTTCCAAGGTACTTATGTCCGGCCACCAGATGCCGATGACTTAAGTCATATAGTCCAACAACCCGGAGAATCAGCCAGAAAATTATGGACAAGGTTCCTAACCAAAAAGAACCAGATCGTTGACTGTCCGGACGCCGAAGCCCTAGCAGCCTTCAAGCACAGCATCCGTGATGAATGGCTCGCCGGCCCCCTCAGCCAAGAAAAGCTGAAATCCATGGTAGCCCTCACAGCACTCATGACCCGGATTTGCGCGGGTGAGGACAACTGGCTGGCTCGAAGCAAAAACACAGCCAGCGAGGCAGGCCCCTCTGAGGCCAAGAACAGCACCGGCAAGCTCCGGCGCAATAGACAAAAACGCCGAAGCAATGGCGATAACACCGATGACACCACAGTTAACACCGGGTTCAGCGGCTCCAAGTCTGGCCAATGGAAGAATCCCTACAAAAGGAACAACGAGGGACCTTCCAACCTGGACCGCATACTCGACCATCCGTGCCAGATACATGGCACCCCAGACAAACAAGCCAATCATACCAACATCGATTGCTGGGTTTTCAAATAGGCTGGCAAGTTAAATGTTGAGAACAAAGAAAAGGGATCACAAAGTGAGGACAAGGACGAAGAGCCCCGGCAGCCGAACACTGGGGAGCAGAAGAAATTTCCCCCTCAAGTAAAAATGGTGAACATGATATACGCTACACAAATCCCCAAAAGGGAACGCAAGTGAGCACTCAGGGACGTCTACGTGGTAGAGCCAGTCGCCCCAAAATTCAATCTGTGGTCGTCATTCACGATCACCTTCGATCGTCGAGATCATCCAACTAGTATCCGGCATGGTGGTTCAGCCGCACTGGTCCTCGACCCAATCATCGACGGATTTCACCTAACACGAGTCCTAATGGACGGTGGTAGCAGCCTCAACCTGCTCTATCAGGATACAGTGCGGAAGATGGGCATTAATCCCTCACGAATAAAACCCACAAAGACTACCTTTAAAGGAGTCATACGAGGCGTAGAGGCCCATTGTACGGGCTCAATCACGCTGGAGGTGGTCTTCGGTTCCCCGGATAACTTCCGAAGCGAAGAGTTAATCTTCGATATTGTCCCCTTCCGCAGCGGCTACCACGCACTGCTCGGATGAACCACGTTTGCTAGATTCAACGCAATGCCACACTATGCTTATCTCAAGCTGAAGATGCCTGGCCCACGCGGCGTCATAACAGTCAATGGCAACACTGAACACTCTCTCCGTACAGAGGAGCACACAGCTGCCCTAGCTGCAGAGGTACAGAGCGGCCTTCTAGAGCAGAACCGTAATCCGGCTGCCGAGCCCCTGGACACCACTAAGAGAGTCCGGACCACACTACAACAGGACGGTTCGACTCGTCAAGAGTTTGATTAGCAATTCGGCCTCCCTCCCGGTCCCAATGAGGTAGTGGCATCCGCACCACACATACATAATTACGCACTCAAAATCCCATGAGCATCGACGGAGGCACAACTAGCTTGTAGTTCGGCTACACCGATCCCGGACTCAGTGGTATATTTACTATTCCCTTTTTCTTTCTTCCTCCTTTTTTCCTTTCAGGTATCTTTTATACAGGCCTCCTTCGACGGCCTGACTACCAGTCCTGTCAAAGGACAACTACACCAGATCGGCACAGGGCCCAAGCATATAGGGGAAGCTCTAGAGGACAACCTAACAATCACTCTACCTATTGTTAGTACCCAAATGCAGCTCTCCTTTGGTTATGGAATATTAAACTGCCGCTTGCTTATCGCACCATCTGTATAAATGCACTTTGACGCGTTAACACAACTATAATGAAATCAGTTCACGACCCACGTCAAGGGGCCCAGATGCTACCTCTGCTCTCTTTCTGTTTTCCTTTGCCATCAATTACCTATATTTTCGCACCCGTACACTTTGGTATGTTTCATATTCGCCAGGGGCTTCCCATCGCCCCATAATACGGCAACAACGTCCGAACACTCCTAAAAGATAAGTTCGGCACCCCGAATTTAGCATATATGCATTGGCTCCGGATTATGTCTTTGGTCAATAGTTGGGTTGCCCGGCTCCTGTACTTGCTACCCTACGTTCCGCTAAATCGGCTAGGGTAGTAAAGGAAGAACTACTGCGATTGTGCCCTGGCCTAGACCAGATGAGCACCTTAGTAGAGAAAGCCAAAAACTGACTGTCATGATGCGGCGAGAGCTGGTCAGCTATTCGGAGGTCTCAAATAGTTGGAAATTTCTCTTCCGCATTCCGCGAAGGATCGGTACTGCCCGATCAGACGCTGGCAGCACTCTGGTTTGTTTACCAGGGGCTGCGCCTATGTTCTATTATAAAACTCCTATGGCTAAGTGAGGGCATTTAAGCCACATAGTCTGATTGCCTGGTTCGTTGCGCTAAACAACTCCTTCAAGGAACATATAATTGGGTCAAGATTGTTTAGATTCCATCCCGAACACCTCCGTACTACCTACGTTAGGGCAGAAGCCGACGACTGGCCAACCCTCAGATTTAACACAACACGGCCACACAGGAGGAAACAATCGAAACATAACAAACATTATATTACAAACCGGATTTGTTCTCATCATACAAGGCAAAGCCAAAAAAGGAATGCATTCATTCAAAAACAATGTCCTGCCCGAACTGCGCTGCTACAAGTCGAGATCCCTCCGGGACATCCGCAAAATATCACTCGGGTGTGCAGTGCTCCTTGCCCTCCGGTGGCCCATTGGCCACCTCGACAGCGTCCATCTTCGCCCACCACATATTGCAACGAGCGAAAGCCATGCGGGCACCTTCGATGCGGACCGATCGCTTAATGATGTCTAGCCGCGGACAAGCCTCCATCACCTAGTTCATGAGGCCAAAATAACTGCTAGGCATAGCTTCGGCTGGCCATAGCCGGATTATTAAATCCTTCATGGCCAGTTCGGCCATCCTCTGCAGCTCGACCAACTGTTTCAGTTGATCGGCAAAGGGCACCAGATGTTCTGGCACAGCATGCTGCGCCCAGAACAGCTTCTCCATGGAATTCCCTTCCCTGGCTCGGAACAACTCTGCAGCATCAGACACGTTGCATGGCAGATCCACAAAAGCCCCTGGGCAACTCTGAATCCGGTTTAGTAAAAGGTACTTCATCTCCGCATACTTGCTTTGCATGTTAAAAGCCTTACCCGCTGCAACCTACTTGGCCTCCTGCATCTCCTGGAGAGTATCCCGGGCCTCCTTCTGTGCAATCTTCGCGCTCTGGCGAGCCTTGGTAAGTTCGGTCTCTCGAACTGACGCCTCACGCTCCAAGGCTTCGCACTTCTTCACCGCGTCTTGGAGCTCCTGCTGGACCTCACCGACCCGGGCCTTGAGCTTCTTGCGAGCGGCTTGCTGCTGGACAACCTTCCCCTCGGCTTCGGCCAGGGCATTCTTTAGGGCCTCGACCTCGGTCGCCGCCTCTACACATGTTATGACACTCTGGTCAATACTTGCCGCTCATTCTTTCCGAATACATAGCAAGTCGTCACTCACCTTGCTTCTCCTAGAGCTGAATCTTCATCTCATCAAGCTCGTTCTCGGCCCGCTCAAACCTCTGCTTCAGCCCAGAGACTTCGGCAGCATGAGAGGTCATGGCTAATAGCGACGCCTGCTTATTCATAAATATCAAATTAGTCTCCTACAAAAGGGTTGATCCTCTGTCCGGTCCTTCTTCCCGAATACTGGACAGTGTCTCAGGGGCTACTATCAGCATGGGGTGTTCTCTTTCTACATGACTTACCTCGAAACCTGTCAATAGGTTGTTGCAAGCTTTGTTTAGCCTGCTCTTGGCGGACTGAACCTTCTCGATCACCATACCCATAAGGATACGGTGCTCGTCCACAATGGAGGCACCTCATAGTACCTCCATCAGGTTATCCGGCGCCCCTAGTTGGACAGGGGCCATCAGTGGAACTGGCGCACCCCCCTCCTTCGAAGGAAGGTGCGCGCCGGATCCCGGGGCTGTATCGGTCCCCGGAATCATATTCGGCTGAGGGTCGAACTCAATATGTCCCTCTTCGCTAGTCTCCATGGGGATTTGCTCCCCCATGTGTCCGGCAGCGGAGGTCTCGCCTTGTGGCGCCTCCTGGACAGCGTCCCGGTCCTCCAGGACAACACCTCGGTGTCGTCCTTGACCTCAGGGGAATAAAGCGGGCGGCGGCATACTGGCCATTTCCGCCGGATCCAACGAACCTCCACATGAGAATCGCTAGACGCTGCCACGAATCGGCCTGCAATGGTACAATTAAACACATCAAAACAATAAAAAGGAGAGGCTGAATACACTTATGCACAAGAGTCATAGTACTTACGATGCGGCCCGAGGCTTAGCACGGAGGCGTCGCTCCGGGCTGTTGTCAACGTCCCATGCGGTGTTGACCGTAGGAGCATCCTTCCCCCTCTTGGGGGTTCCTGCCTCCAGATCCGTGGAGGCCCCCCTCTTCTTCTCCTTAGGGGGAGGATTCTTCTCCACCTCCTCCTCCTCTTCCTCGTCGTCACCCTCAGGGATGGATGAATGGGCTTCCTCCTCTTCGGAAGTCACGTCCGAAGTACCCTTGCGACGGGGGCCACTTTTGGCTCCCTTGGCCTTCTTCTCCGATGCCTTATATGGCGCCGGCACCAGCATCTTTGCCAGGCGCGGGATGACCGGTTCTTCAGGCAGCGGAGCCGGACATTGGATCCGCTTCTCCCTCTCCATCCAATCCTGAAAGAGTGATGATAAAATCTCAGACATAATCCTCGAAACAAACAGATAGGGAGTATGTTAAGAATAACATACCTTGCTGGCGGGGTGTTTACAATCGTGCCCGCAGTTCGAATCTGCGGCCGGCGGTTTCTCGTTGCCCTTAAAGAGCAACTTCCAGGCACCTTCGTGAGTGGTTTCGAAGAGCCTCTCCAGGGTTTGATGCTTCTTTGTATTAAACTCCCACAAAGGGCGACCTCTGTGCTGGCACGGGAGGATCCGGCGAACTAGCATCACCTGGATTACATCGACAAGCTTGACGTTCTTGGATATCATACTCTGAACCCACGTCTGCAGTGCAATCAGCTCATCAGGCGAGCACCAGTCCGGGCTCTTCTCGACCCAGGAGGTGAGTCGCATAGGAGCACTAGAGCGGAATTCGGCAGCCGCGGCCCAGGTGGTGCCGCGGGGTTCTATGATGTAGAACCATTGTCTCTGCCACTCCTTTATTGTCTCCACGAAAGTACCTTTCGGCCAGGAGACGTTGGATAGCTTGCTCACCATGGCTCCCCCGCACTCTGCGTGCTGGCCGTCCACCACCTTCGGCTTCACATTGAAGACTTTGAGCCATAGCCTGAAGTGGGGTTGAATGCGGAGGAAGGCCTCACACACAAAGATAAACGCCAAAATGTTGAGGAAGGAGTTCCGGGATAGATCGTGGAAATCTATCCCATAATAATACATCAGCCCGCGGACAAAAGGGTGGAGTGGGAACCCTAGTCCCCGGAAGAAATGAGGGATGAAAACCACACTCTCGTTGGGCTTCGGCGTGGGGACGATTTGTCCCTCGTCCGGCAGACGGTGGGCGATTTCTTTCGCCAAATATCCGGCCGCCCGAAGCTCAGTAATGTCCTCCTCCTTGACGGAGGAGACCATCCACTTGCCCTGACCTCCGGATCTGTACATGGTCGAGTGCTAGCTTGAGTGGAAAGGAGATGAAATTGGGCGCTGGAGCTCGAGATTGGAAGGGCGGAGATAGAGAGAAGGTGTGAGAGAGGAAGAAGGAATCCTTATCCCCTTATAAAGGCAGTGAATATTGAACGCCTCCCCCACTCGCCTTAGAGTTTGCCTATACCCAAGGGTTGCATAAACGACACGGTTGGGTTACCCATGCTCGCATTGATGAGAATCCCGCGATAAGGGGACACGATCTCTGCTTTGACAAGAGATGCCAATGGAAACCGCGTCCCGGGACGTGGGGCATCAAACACAAAAACAGTTTGGAATTATGACCGGTAAGACGTAATGTCGTTCTACAAAAAGTTGTCAGCGGATGGAACTCGTGTAAAATTATATTCTCTGTGCGGTTGTGTATGGTGTGTGCAACAGGTCCGGATACTATCATTGCGTCCGAAGACTATCTTGGAGTACGGAAAGAAGGGAACCCGCCTTGCAATGTCGAAGACAATCTGTGCGCCGGACTCCTCGTCATTGAAGCCAGGTTCAGGGGCTACTGAGGGAGTCCTGGACTAAGGGGTCCTCGGGTGTCCGGCCTGTTATCCATTGGCCGGACTGATGGGCTATGAAGACACGAAGGCCGAAAACTGCACCCGTGTCCGGATTGGACTCTCCTTGGCGTGGAAGGCAAGCTTGGCGATCAACTATGAGGATTCCTTCTTATGTAACCGACTCTATGTAACCCTAGATCCCTCCGGTGTCTATATAAACCGGAGGGCATAGTACGGATAGGATATACTCATTACCATAGTCATACAGGCCAGACTTCTAGGGTTTAGCCATTACAATCTCTTGGTAGATCAACTCTTGTAACACTCATATTCGTCAAGATCAATCAAGCAGGAAGTAGGGTATTACCTCCATGGAGAGGGCCCGAACCTGGGTAAACATAGTGTCCCCCCTCTCCTGTTACCATCTATCCTAGACGCACAGTTCGGGACCCCCTACCCGAGATCCGCCGGTTTTGACACTGACACCCACTCCAACAATGTTGCTGAATACAAAGCCCTCTTACACGGACTCTAGATAGCAGTCTCCATCAGCTTTAAACGCCTCGAGGTCCGAGAAGATTCCAACCTTGCCATCTCACAAGTCAATAGCGAATTTGACGCAAAGGACCCGAAGATGAAAACTTACAGAAATGTTCTCCTAAAAATCTCAGCCAACTTTGAGGGGCTTGAATTCCATCATATAGCCCGAGATAGTAACCAGGCCGCAAATATCCTCGTTTGAATGGGCGCCAAACGGGACAATGTCCCCGATGAAACCTTCCTCGAACGACTCTTCAAGCCATCCGTAGTCTCGCAGGACGAAAAGAGAACGCCAGAGTCAAATGACATCGGGCAGTTTGCCCCACCCGAAGACGATGCAGAACAATACATCGTGGACGGTTTAGTCATTCAGGAAATAGCTACGGCACAAGAAGTCTTGGCAGTTATTGCCCCTTGGACTAAGCAACTCCTCGCATATCTCCCCCATAAACAGCTCCCCGAAGACGAAGCCGACGCATGATGGATCATCAGGCAGTCTAAGGTCTATAAGGTCCACGAGGGTGAGTTCTACAAGCTAAGTACCATGAGGGTCCTCCAATGATGCATTCTCGAAGAGGAAGGGAGATTGTTGTTACAAGAAATACACACCGGCATGAGCGGGCACCACACAGCTGCTCGGACCTTTGGCCAGCAAGGCTTTCGAGCTCGTTTTTACTAGCCAACAACAAGGGCCGATGCGATAGCATTAGTACAATGATGCCTAGGCTGTCAATTGTTTGGCAAACAAAGCCACATGCTCCCCACAACCCTCCGCACTATCCTGATCACCTGGCCTTTTGTGGCCTTGGGGCTGGACATGGTCGGCCCTCTAAAGGGGGGTCACATAAAAACAAATATCTACTTGTCATGGTGGATAAATTTATTCAATGTATTGAGGAAAAACCAGTTACTTCGACCGGAGCAGTCCTAGTAATTAAGTTCATCTCTGGGGCAGTACCCTGTTATGGTATCCCCCATAGTCCCATAACAGACAATGGGACAAACTTCATGGAGAAGGAGGTCAAAGCACGGTCAATATGGGCATAAAGCTCCATTACGCGTCCGTCTACCATCGTGGAAAAGGAGGTCAAAGCATGGTCAATATGGGCATAAAGCTCCATTACGTGTCTGTCTACCATCCGCGGTCAAACGTACCGGTAGAACCCGCCAATGGACTAATACTCAGTGCTATCAAACCTAGGCTAGTGCGCTCCCTTAAAGAAGCGGACTGCAAATGGGTAGAGGAACTAGAATCCGTCATATGGGGGCTACGCACCACACCAAATCAATCTGCGGGATATACCCCATTATGTATGGTATACGTCACCAAGGCAATACTCCCTTGCGACATCATCCGTGATGCACCTCGAGTACGTATGTATGAGGAACGGGAGGCTGATCTAGATCGGTAGGACGCCTTGGACGCGTTGGAGGAGGAACGTAACGTGGCCTGGGCACAATCCGCAATCTATGAGCTGCAAGCAAGACGTTACCATCATAGGTAAGTCCGCACAAAGAAATTCAGTGTGGGAGACCTGGTCATCCGACTACATAAGGAGCAGTAGACTCACAAGCTCTCCCCCAAGTGGGATGGTCCATTTCTCATTGACCACGTTCTCACTGGAGGAGCTTATCGAATTAGATACCCCGCAGACGGGTGCCTAGAACCCAATCGCTGGAATGCTGCGTTGCTTTGACATTTTTACGGCTAACTCCCGAGCATCCTCCTCTCATGTACATACCTTTCCTTCCCTTTAATTTTATTTAGCATTACTTTGTATTTTTACCACCTTGGGGGCATGTTTTACATGTCTCCCCCGGGGTGCCACACTCGAATATAATATGTTCTCTCCAAAACATGCGTTGATTCCATCTCTTATACACTATTGTCTTTAAAGCCAAAATATGCATCAGTTTTACTTAAGATTTGGCCAAGATGGGTTGCCCGACTCCTATGCTTGCTCCATACATTTCTAATTATTCGGCTAAGGAGCGAAGGGAGCACCGCTGCGATTGTTACTCCCTGGTAAACCGGAGCAGTATCTCAGATCGACAAAGCCGACAGCTAGCATTCTTAAGTATTGAAGTTGGTCGGCCATGACATAGGAATAGAATGGAGGGGGATCTTTCAAACCACGACCAGGGGCTTAACCCCTGAGGTCACCCTTCTTCGGACAAAAGTTCTCAACACAATAACCCAAGGAAAGAAACTATTGGATGAACCTTTTTTCTCGGAAGATATTTCTTACGTTATACAGTAATATAACATAACTTTCTAACCCACTCTTTTATTTCAAACCGTATAGCCGGATTGCCTTCTCACTGACGTATTAATTTGGCCAGGAGTAAGGGACACTCCTCGGCCACTGGACGGGAAGGTAAAAGCCGATGGTTGGTTGATAGATTTCGGTTGTGCAGTTTGATTAATGACGTAAAGTACCTTAATACATAGAGCAATACAGAAATATTCAATTACACTTGGTCTAGCCCATCTATCAAGCTATCTAAGGCGCAGTCTTTCTGCGAAAAGAGAGCGGCATGCATAACATCCTCGTACAAAAGGCTTGTGGGTATTGCTTCCCTATCGGGCCCCATAGGTCCTACCTCAGCCAGATGTGTAGTGTCTATGCTGGTATATCGAGTCTTTACAATGGCCCACACCCCCTCGCTCCCTCATAGCAGGCCGACATCTTCCAGGCTTGGATCCGGCATAGAGCTCTTTTCAGACGCTCGGCGCGGATGGCCATATCATCGGGCACATGCTGGTCCTCGGGCCATAACGCCTTCAACTCTCCCTGCATTGCCTTTCGATCATCTTCACTCACCCCCAGCAAGATGAGTCATGGCATCCTCGGGCAACTGTTCGTTAGCCTCGAGGGGCTGTCCGGCTACGGGAACTGCCGGGAAAACTCACGTTAACCCAACAATTACGTTTCATGATCTGACCATATTAAAATGGATACAAAAGCTTACCAAAAATTGCTTGACTTATCTGTCGCTCTTTTACTTGGGCGGCGGCAAGTTGGGCTTTCAGATTCTCAATTTCTTGAGCCTGACGAGCATTCTCGGCTCTAAGGGCATTTGTGTCTCCCTCCTTTGGGTCAACACATGTTGTCCAGCCTACCGCTGTGATTCCGCATCATTCAACTCTTCGCGAGCCTGCTTAAGATCCCTCTCAAGGCGACCTAGGGCTTATGTCGTGGTTTCGTCACGGCAGATGCCCTTGTGAAAGGACTTAGTTGTGGAGCTGTCGCAACGTAGGTTAGCTTGAAGGGGTTGAACGGGACAAAGGACACAGGGTTTACCCAGGTTCGGCCCCTCTCAACAAGGTAAAAGTCTACTCATGCCTTTGTTGACTATTGCTTGAGTACCGATTACAAGGGAGCGGGATAGCTTGACCTAGCTATCGATCAATTGTTTCTTGAGTTAACCCCCCGCCGGGCCTTGCCTTTATATGCATAGGTCGAGGCCCTGGGCTTACAAGAGTTGAAGTCGGATCACACAACGTGACCAACTCGGTTTCTAAGTCGCCTTGCCTTGCTAGGCAAGTCACTATATGGCGGCTCACACCTCCGGGTCTTGGGCCCTCAACAGGACTGCCTCTTAAGCCGCCACTAGTCTTCATGTCTTCTCAGGGCCATCCAAGCCTTTTATTTCTTGAGTCGCCAACAGTGTAACCCAGCCTCTCCTGGGCGGGTCACACAGCGGGGTTATATCCCCAACATTAGGCCCCAGATTGATTTGAACTTGTTCATGTCAATCTTTACTATTTTTGGTTGGCGAGTCTTCTTTCCAACATTTAACTTTGAACAAATGTTGTAACCTGTCGTGACGTCATGCGAGATAAATCCAGAAAAAACCTATGACATCACAACGGATCTTTTTACATTAATTAGTCTTCCGAGAATCGAGGCGCCTCCAGCGTTAAGATAATCATGACATCTCCCTGATTTCCGCGCCTGCCATTTTACTATTTAACTCTTTCCCTTCTAAATAGGGACGGGGGGTTCCTTTCCCACTTTTACCCCCGTCGCCTCCACTTCTTCTTCCTCCTTGCGACCTCTGCCACACAAGAGCTCCGCCGCTCCGACTGTATTTCACCAGCAACTCCGACAAGGAACGATGCATCGACATGATCGGACCAGAGAACCGCGGCGCACTCCCGCTCTTCATCAACACCATTAGGTATCATCTCCACCTTTTCTCAGATCCACATTAGAATACCCTAGTTCCTTGAGTTGTCGGTGTTCAACCAAATTTCACCCAAGTTCATCCAACTCTCGCATAAAAACATGGCTCATTCCACGAACTAGGAAGAAATGAAGCGGTACTTGTTCAAGCTCTTATTTTGCATCCAGCACCGATCTTTTCCTCTTCGAAATCCACACACCACCTGCTATTTTTTTGCCATTGTACCTTAGGTTGAGCAATTGTTCTTCACTTTCAAAGCTACAATAGATCAAAATTATAGGCATAAATCGTGAAACTTGTTTGTCCCATACTTAGTAAAGTTTCATCAATCCCAGATCTATAGATAACTGCCCTGCCAATGTTATTCGGGCGGCTTAGATAATAACTTTGTAACCCACCAGCCTCTAGCCAGCTTAATCATGAATTTGTAACCCACCAAGAGTTCCGAACATGCTTGTGCAATTGGACCTACCAATATGTTGCTCATAACTTGATAATTATATTCCATGGTTAAGGTATCTCCTAGTTGCAGCTGACCCGCCCTTCATCATACAGGCGGCTTTTGATTTATTCATAACCATGATCAATCGTATATCCATAGTTGGTTTGTAGCTATTGAACTGTTATTTGCAACGATTAATCAACTTGTCACCGTAGCATTAACTCACCACGTTATATCTTCAGGCCGTAGCTTTTAAACCACCGAAATGACTATCGTCAACTGGAAGCGTTCTCTGGTTACCAAGGAAATCCTCGATGATTACGTAAGCCAAGGCCTCTTGGCGATTCAGTAGGAAATTGGATGGCGGGTTAGCAATGGGGAAATAATCCCTACTCCTGTCGAGGATGAAATTGTGGTCTTCACTGATCACATACTCAGAGGGTTTACCCCACCTGGGTCTAAATTCTTTCGGGACCTCCTCCACTACTTTAACTTGCACCCTCAGGACATAGGTCCAAACTCGGTATCCAACATCTGCCATTTCCAAATCTTCTGTGAAGTTTATCTGCAAACAGCACCCACTGTTCCTCTGTTCACAGAGTTCTTTCATATAAACCGCCAGACTGAATGCCAAAATGGCCCAAGTCAAGAGCTAGGTGGAATCTCTATTTAGATACGAAGAGACAACAGTTTTCCCTCCACCGTCTTACCAAGTCACCCCAAGGGATGGATGCCCACCTGGTTTTACTGGAAAAATACTGCTCCAGCAACGAAAAATCCTTTGCCTGGGTTTAGAGCTAAGCGCCTTCCAACGGATTTTGACCCGCCAAGCAAAATTATCCTAGAAGAGTATGCAGAGGCCTTCCCATACCTCTCCAAGGCTAAAGCTTTATTAGCTAATGGGTTAATGAGAGTTGACTTGACCCGGTCCTGGGTCTCTTGGAAGATACTCCCCTTAAGCTGTCGTCCCGGCCTAATGTGTGAGTACTATGGCGAGCCAAATGACCCTCAGCAGTACACTGAAGATAACTTTACTGCTGAAGAAGTCTTTAAAACCATAAGGACTCTGCTTGGCGAGTCTCAGGAGAGCAGCAATAAAGTTGGTCTGTCGCCCTACTTTAAACAAAATCCAGCTCCATCAATAAGCGTTTACCTTTATCTGGTTCAATACGGGTTAATTCTGCATTATGCCTTGTTTAATATTGTCGGATTCAGGGTTCCACACACCCTTGAGAGGTTCGAGCTCTGGGGTGCGTACGAATAAATCTCTCTTCCGAGTTTGCCCGCTCAACGATCCCACAGCCTAGCTCGACGAACCCAAAGGACAAGAGACACAGGGATTTATCCTGGTTCGGGCCACCTTGCCGTGTAATACCCTACTCCAACTTTGTGGTGGATTGCCTTGAGGGGCTGAGGATGAACTAGTACAGTGGTGGAACAACCTTGGGAGGTGAGGTGTTCTTGTGCTCGATGAGCTAGTGAGGTGGTCAGGGTGGAATGGATCCCCCTCCCTATGGTGGTGGCTAGTCCTATTTATAGTGGCATTGGTCCTCTTCCCAAAATGTAGGCAGGAAGGGATCCCACAACGGCCAAATTTGGAGGGAGACAACTAGTATAAGTTATCCTGATAGAAGTAGTCTTCGCCTGCAAAAGGCTCTGGTGGTGACACTGCAGTGGGCTCCGCGATGACCTTTGTCCTTCCATCCTTGCGGTCTTGGTCTCGTTGCACCGGAATGGAAACCTTTGCTTTATTCCTCGGAACTCCGCGCTTGTGCTTGCCTCCTTAGCACCAAAGAGGAAACTGGTACACTGTGCCCGTTGGCGCCCACCTGGCCTTGGTCGTCATGGCTCACGCCATGTGAACCTCGCGAGGTGCACGTTGCATAGATATCTCCGCTCCTCGGGTGCCAGCCTAGTGAGGCTGCCCCTAGGGAGGTCTTGGTGTCATCCGCCTTGTGAGGCTTGGCCCCTCGCGAGCGTCTTGAGTCATTGCAGCTGAAGATGGGCCGTATCGGGCCGTTGATGGAGCCATGCAACGGGCCATAGGCAGGCAAGTCTAGGCACCCCCGTTCCCAGGACACCGACAGTAGCCCCCGGGCCCAAGGCGCGCTCGAACTTGGCTTCGAGGTGAAGCCAAAGGGCAAGTGTGGAGCGCCGTGGGCCCCAACCGCATGCGGCCTCGTTCGACGCGTGGCGATTGATGGGACGTGGGCACCTCCGCTTCTCCACACTATCTCCGCAATGTTTCTCTCCTAACAAAAAGGTTGGCGCACGCTACAGAGCTTTCATTGCCCTTCCTTCATCTTGCTCCAGATCCCCTTCTTCTCGCCCAAAAGAGACTCCGGATCCATCGAAACTCTTCCCCGAGCCCTCAGCCGATGCCCACCGACAAGGCGAAGGCCGTGCGCTCGCCCTCCTGGTTCGAGCATGCCCTGAGCGCATTCACGGCCTCAGAGAAGAACCTCACCGCCGTGCTCCTAGTGATGGAGAGCGACAGCAATGAGGGGGGAGAGACTGCACTTCGGGCCGGCTCCGCCAAGACGGAGGCCTCGGACAGTACCTTCTACCCCTTCTTCTTGCACAGCATCTTCGCGGGGCTGGTCCCCCCTTTCTCCTACTTCTTCAATGCCGTCCTCCGCCATGACAACCTCAATGCCCTTCATCTTCATCCCAACTCCGTCCTCCTCCTGTCAAACTTTGCCTTTTATTGTGAGGTATTCGTGGGGGAGATGTCGTCCGTGGTGCTGCTTCGACATTTCTTCTACCTCCGGAACAAGGAGGGCTAGTGCTTGGGGTGCGCCAATTTTGTCGCGGCCAACGGAAGCAACACGATCTCATGAGCCGAGAAGAAGGTGGAGGACTTCAGGAACAAGTGGATCTTCATGGACGCCAAGCGCTCCTACCCTCGGCTGGCGCTGCCGACGGGGATGCCAACGCCTCGCGAGGGATGGAATAGTGCGAAGCTCAGGGATCCCCGGGCAAAGCAGATGATGGAGAGGATGGTGGCCAACCTGAAGCCACACAACCCGAAGGCGGAGAAGCTGACGGGGGGCATGATCGTCAAGGAGTTTCTGGCGCAGCGCCTGGCTCTGCTCCAGGCGCGCTCGCGCCCCTTGTGGAAGCTCATGTACGAGGGAGGCAACCTCTGCCTGCGCCCAGACGCCTTATCCGACAAGCAGCCGGACAAGGCCCTCCGTCTCCTGGTCAGAAAGGACCAGGGTTACCCGCTGGATACTCATCTTCTGTTATACTGCTGCCCGGATGGGGCGAAGATCGCCGATGCTATGCCTGTCTTCAATGAGCGCGGGCTCGTACCGCTGGCGCCCACCGGACCCCCGATGGTGTTGTCCTCCAGCGAGTCCGTCCAGGAGGAGAGGTCGGACTCAGAGGCGACTCAGGAGGGGGCGGACGAGACTTCTCCTCCGTGCCAGACCGATCTCCTCCGCACCCTCCCTGACGATGACGACACCGACGAGCATCCGGTGAGGGAGTCCGCACTCCGCCGGGATCACCATGAGGTCCAAGGGCACCCCCCTGAATAAGCCGCATGCATGGGTCCCGAAGAAAAGCAGATCAGCGCTGATCTCTAGGCGATGCCTCCGCTTCGTTGTCGGCTGGCGCTACTGCAAATCCATTCGCCGTGCCCTTGTCTACCCCTGGGGCTCACGCGCCAGTGCCCCAGCCCGTGAAGCCTTCGGGCATGGTGCTTCAAAAGAGGGTGAGGGAGTACGCCGTCGTGGACCAGTAAGTGCTCTGTCTTGATCTTTTGCTCCATGTCCTTGCTGTAGTGTCTTGATCCCTCCCCCATGTACTATTAGGCCAACACTGGTGGCGAAGAAGAAGAAGGGAACGGCCGCAATCCCCGAGACCCAGCAGCCTGCCGCGGCCGCACCACCTTCGGCGCAGAAGGATGGTGATGTCTCCCGCGGTTCTACGGCTGGGTCATCCTCACGAGACTCGGGGGACCGGCCTCAGGAAGGGGCGGTCTCCATAGCCAAGCCGGCTCCGGAGGTGCACGCCCCCAGCTCGCCTGCTGAGGTGCCGACGGCTCAGGAGCCCCTGGCCTCTTCTGCTACTGCTAACTTGCAAACCATGGCGCCGACACCGTCTCTTCCCCCTTCCATCATGCCGATGGGCCATGATCCTCCTGCTTCGCCTGATGCTCTGGAGGACGCTCTATTCACGCTGACCTAGCTTCGCGACGACCTTCAAGGTGCCGATCGCCGGCTGGCATCGGGGTGACTAGAGTTGGTCTCGGGATGGCTGCGATCCGATGCGTCCGTTAGGGCGGCATGGAGCCAGGCCGTGGCGGCCTCCGAGGATGGTAAGCAGGCTGCCGACCTAGCCGTAGCCGCCCGCGAGGTGGCGTTGAAGGATGCCGAGGCTGCCAAGGAGCACTGCCAGGTGGCGGAGGCCGAGCTAGAGACCCTGCGCAACGAGCGCACCGCCAAGGCTCGTCACCGCGAGGCATGGGACGAGAAGTTGAAGGCTCGAGAACACGCGGTCGCCGGTCGTGACACCGAGCTGGAGCAATCGGCATGGGTGCAGGCCGCGGAGCGTCGCCGCCTGGAGAAGCTGAAGGAGGAGGTGGAGGCGGAGAAGGCCCAGCTGAAAGCCAAGGTGAAGGTTCTTGCCGAAGATCGTGCCGCCTTCAACTCTCTTGAGCTGAGGTCCCGCAAGGCACTACGGGAACACTACGGGAGGGATTTGAAGAAGCCGTTGGTGACTGCTAAGGAAGGCCCCGCCGAGCTACTCCCCCAGCTTGTCACGGTGCTCGAGGGCATTGTCGATGGGGTCGGCCCCATGATGGAGGGGAAGCTCGCGCGCTCTCCGCTTCAGCTATGACGCGCGTCTTTAGCCACCTCCGTCTTCATGACCCGAGCATCGACCTTGGAGCTCTGCGAGCGGGCCCATACGGCCCATCTTCACCAACAAGCATTCAAGACCCTCGCGAGGGGCCAAGCCTCGCGAGGCAGATGACGAAAGACCTCCTTGGGAGCCGCCTCACCAGGTTGGCCCACGAGGGGCAGAGAGATCAAGGCAAGGCAAACCTCGCGAGGTTCTCGTGACGTGAGCCATGACGGCCAAGGCCAGGCGGGCGCCAGCGCACACAGTGTCCTTGTTTCCTCTTTGGTGCTAAGGAGGCAAGCGCAGGCGAGGAGTACCGAGGCATCAAGAAAAGGTTTCCATATCGGTGCAACGAGACCAAGATGAGCAGGACGGCAGGACGGAGGTCACAATGGAGCCCAAGGCGGCGTCACCACCAGAGCCTTTTGCAGGCGAAGACTGCTTTTGTCAGGATAGCTTGTACTAGTGGTCCCCTTTCAAATTGGTCGTTGTTGGCTCCCTTCCCGCTCAATATTTGGGGAGAGGACCAGGGCCTCTATAAATAGGACTGGCCACCATAGTAGGAGGCATCTCATCTTGAGTAATCCTCACCCACACAAGTTAGCCAAGCACAAGAACACCTCACCTCAGGAGGCTGTTCTTCCCCTTGTACTGTTCATCCTCAGCCCAAGAGGCAATCCACCACCACACACTAGAGTAGGGTATTACACCACAACAGTGGCCCAAACCAGTATAAATCTTGTGTCCCTTGTGTTGCAAGTTCGTCGAGCTAGCCTCTAAGATCGTAGCGAGGTTAGGGTGTGGATCGGTAGGGGGAGACCTTCGTGCGCACCCCAGTGTTCGAACCTTGAGGGTTTTGCCGGAACCCGAGATCCGACATTTGGCGCGCCAAGTAGGGGTGCACTGCCACCACCTCGCTTCGCCCTCATGGCAGGCATCTCGCTCCCGATTCAGACGACTGATGCCGACGATGGGGCCAGGGGGCTCCGAGCCTTGGCCCCCGCCCTACGGCAGGTGCAGTGGCCGCCCAAGTTCAAGCCGGAGATGCCGCCGTGCTACGACGGCGCGGCGGACCTGTCAGCTTTCCTGCTAGCGTACGAGGAGGCCGTCCTCGAGGCCGGGGGCGATGACAAGGTCATGGACAACTGGCTTCCCATGGCCCTCACTGGCGCACCGCGCGCCTGGCTGCTCAACCTCCCCGGATTCATGGTGGCATCTTGGGAGGAGCTGCGCGGCCTCTTCACTACGTGCTATGTGGCACTGGCGCATCATGCAGTCGCGGCCCACCTAGGCGGCTCGCAAGCACCGCCTTTAGATCGCCATATCAAGCCGTTCCTTCGCCAGATCGGCGCCGCTTCCAAGCGCTCGGGGGCTCCACCGGGCTGGGCCGCGCCCGAGGCCGACCTCACCTTCGACGCAAGGGATCACCCCATCTCTACCGTCGGCTTGGGCGTGCTCCCAATGCTTTGCATGCCCACCATCTGCAACATGTCCGTCCCCAAGACGCTCATCAACGGCTGCGCCGGCCTCAACGTGCTCTCAACTGAGGCCTTCAGCCTTCTACATGTACTGATGAAGTCATGTACCTAGGGTAGGGTCATGGACCTGTCCTAACTGCCCTACCCAAGGACATCCCTAGAAGAAATCACCTTTCAATCGACTTGGAGGTGTTCCACTCGACGGACTCGAAGACACTCGACTATGAAGCAATCACTCGACCAAGATGCAACCACTCGACGACCAGGAGACCTAAAGTCACTCCGCACGCTAACGGTCGGTCATTGAGTAGCTTTTATGGTCATCATAGCTCTTTATTAGAGGCGTTACCAGTAACGCCCAACCTTAATGTACATTAAACCCTGCATAACTGAGGGCCGGAGGGGTCTGGCGAACTCTATATAAGCCACCCCCTCCTCAGTGTAAAGGGTTCACACCCCTGTAATCTACACACTCATAATCCAGTCGACCTCATATGGGCTCCGAGACGTAGGGATATTACTTCTTCTGAGAAGGGCCTGAACTCGTAAACCTCGTGTGCTTACAACTACTCCATAGCTAAGATCTTGCCTCTCCATACTTACCCCCCTACATTACTGTCAGACTTAGAACCACGACAGTTCGTCCCCACCGTGGGGCTGGTGTCTTAGCGACTTGTTGGAGAAGTTGCGATTTTTTCCGATCCAAATCATCATGGTTTCTGGCGGAGTTTTGGTGGAGGGCCGCGAGATCCGTCTCGGCGCGCTCACGTTCATTGCTGACGACTCCGCTTGGCTTCAGGAGGCTCTGCTCGACGTCGACGCGCTTCCTGTCCATGGGGCAACGCACTTTCGCGCGTGTGTCCGCGACGTCCTCTTGCGGCAACCGTTGACCCACTATCGGTCGGCCCCTGCATTGTCCTCCCTCCCTGCTTCCCGCCGGCGCAAGCGCTCCGGTCGGTCGAGACTTCAGCGGTGGGTGAGACACGCGGTGGCACGCCAGTCGGCCACCCTTCAAGTCGTGGCGATCGAGCCCGAGGAATCCCTCTACGACCTATTCGACCGGTCGATTGGCTCCGCAGAGACTGCATCCGAGTGCAACAGCAGTGATCCGGCGGCGGAGGTTCTGATGGTCGATGGACCGCGCGGCCCTCCCGGTTTTTCCCGCACCGACGGAGGTGCTGGTGGAGGCGACCCGTCGCATCCCCATGAGGAATATCTCCCCGAGCCTCTCACGTCGCTGCAGCGAGAAGAACTTCGTCGCCGGAACATGGACGCACTACACACTCCTATCGTTGGAGAAACCCCCGAGCCCCGTGCCTTGGAGGACTCCCACCTAGCCAACTTGGCTGAGCGCACTCGACTAGAGAACCTCCAGCGAGCACTCGACGAGTGTGCACGACAACGGGTTCCAGAATCCAGTCGCCGTCAGCTCTTTCCGCCCCCGCAGGTATATCGAACTCCGATTCAGAATTTAGCAGCTGCAGCCCGTATAGCAGAGTCGATTCAGCCTTCCCAGTCGGAGGCTGTCAGATCAGAGCGTTACTCCGGGCAGCAGGAGACAAGAATTCCGCTGTTTCTCAGTCGCGGAATAGGATCCGCAGCAGATCCATTGCTGCAGACACAGTCCAGTCGGCTCACAGCCCAGGATCGCCCTCGAGGCGTGAGGGACGTGAAGACCAGCGTGAGCAGTACAGGAACCGTGAGCAGTATGGTCACCGATTTGATCGTGACGATCGACGCCGAGTGCCCACCCCTCCCCCGAGGAGTTGATCGTACGTGCCTCGACAGCAGGATGACAGGCGCCCTCATAGTGTTGGGCGAAGGATTCCAGTCGACCCCAGGGAACCAGGCTTTGATGCGAGATCCATTCTCGTTCAAGGTTTGGTCGACAGGAACAGAGCTCACCGAGAAGGTCACGACAGAGATGCACCTACCAGCAGCAGAGTGCATGTTTCAGGGCCAGAGTGCTTTAGTAGAGCCATCAGGGCCGCAGCGATTCCTCCCAACTTCAGGTTGGCGACTGGAGCCAGTAAGTTCACTGGTGAGTCCAAGCCCGATACTTGGCTTGAAGACTACCGAGTGGCTGTCCAGATTGGCGGTGGCAATGATGAAGTGACCATGAAGCACCTGCCTCTCATGTTGGGGGGCTCGGCCAGAGCATGGCTGAATCAGTTAGCACCTAGCAGCATTTACACTTGGGAAGATCTCGCCCGATTGTTTGTCACAACATTTGAAGGAACATGCAAGTGACTGGCAGGGCTGACGGAACTGCGGTCTTGTGTGCATAAGCCGAATGAAAATTTGAGGGATTACATCCAGAGATGGATCACGTTGCATCACACGGTAGAAAATGTGCCTGATCACCAAGCAGTCTGTGCCTTCAAGGAAGGCATCAAGAACAGAGAACTGAATCTGAAATTCGGTTGAACCGGAGACGTGTCTCTGAATCGGATGATGGAGATTGCCACCAAGTACGCTAATGGTGAAGATGAGGATCGACTCCGGAGTGGCAAGCTCAAGTCAGTCGCCCAAGAAACCGGAGGAGGAAAGCTCAGGTCAATTCCACCCTGATGAGTTTTGCTGATGTTGAAAGCAAAAGTCGACTGAAAGTTATCAACCGTGAGGTGAATATGGTAGCTCCGGCGACACCCAGTTATTTGAAGTGGTCTCAGACTGCCATCACATTCGATCAGTCCGATCACCCAATGCACATTGCCACCCCTGGGAGGCAAGCTTTGGTGGTCGACCCAGTTGTCGAAGGCACTCGACTGACCAAAGTCTTGATGGATGGTGGCAGTGGTTTGAACATACTATATGCAGAGACGTTGAAAGGGATGGGCATTCCGATGTCCAGACTCAGTACCAGCAACATGAGTTTCCATGGAGTCATTCCTGGTAAGAAGGCCGAGTCACTCGGTTAAATTGCTCTCGATGTGGTTTTCGGTGATTCCAAGAATTACCGCAAAGAAAAGTTGATGTTCGAGGTTGTGGACTTCCAGAGTGCTTATCACGGTATTTTGGGCAGGCCAGCTTATGCACGCTTCATGGCTCGACCATGTTATGTGTATCTCAAATTGAAGATGCCTGGTCCCAAGGGTGTGATCACTGTTACGGGCAATCGGAAGAAGGCAGAAGAATGTTTTCAGAAAGGCTCAAAGATCGTTCATGCCCAGATGGCAGTGGTAGAGCTGCAGGAGTACCAGAAGACTGCGGACCTGAGTGATTTGTTGCGAGCCAAGAAGCCCGCTACGGAATCAGCTTTTCAGTCGTCTGGCGAAACGAAGCCGGTTCACATTCACCCGACCGATCCCAATGCTGCTCCGACTCATATCTCAACAACACTCGACTCCAAATAGGAAGAAGCGCTCATTCAGTCGTCTGACAAACACAGCACAGAAGAAGGACAAGAAGGAGAAGAAAAAGGAGAAGAAGAAGAAGGAGAAGGAGAAGAAGAAGGAGAAGGAGAAGAAGGAGAAGGAGAAGAAGGAGAAGGAGAAGAAGAAGAAGAAGGAGAAGAAGAAGAAGGAGAAGAAGAAGAAGGAGAAGAAGAAGAAGGAGAAGAAGAAGAAGGAGAAGAAGAAGAAGGAGAAGGAGAAGAAGGAGAAGGAGAAGGAGGAGAAGAAGGAGAAGGAGAAGAAGGAGAAGGAGAAGAAGAAGGAGAAGAAGAAGGAGAAGAAGAAGGAGAAGAAGAAGAAGAAGAAGAAGAAGGAGAAGAAGAAGGAGAAGAAGAAGAAGAAGAAGAAGAAGAAGAAGAAGAAGAAGAAGAAGAAGAAGAAGAAGAAGAAGAAGAAGAAGAAGAAGAAGAAGAAGAAGAAGAAGAAGAAGAAGAAGAAGAAGAAGAAGAAGAAGAAGAAGAAGAAGAAGAAGAAGAAGAAGAAGAAGAAGAAGAAGAAGAAGAAGAAGAAGAAGAAGAAGAAGAAGAAGAAGAAGAAGAAGAAGAAGAAGAAGAAGAAGAAGAAGAAGAAGAAGAAGAAGAAGAAGAAGAAGAAGAAGAAAGAAGAAGAAGAAGAAGAAGAAGAAGAAGAAGAAGAAGAAGAAGAAGAAGAAGAAGAAGAAGAAGAAGAAGAAGAAGAAGAAGAAGAAGAAGAAGAAGAAGAAGAAGAAGAAGAAGAAGAAGAAGAAGAAGAAGAAGAAGAAGAAGAAGAAGAAGAAGAAGAAGAAGAAGAAGAAGAAGAAGAAGAAGAAGAAGAAGAAGAAGAAGAAGAAGAAGAAGAAGAAGAAGAAGAAGAAGAAGAAGAAGAAGAAGAAGAAGAAGAAGAAGAAGAAGAAGAAGAAGAAGAAGAAGAAGAAGAAGAAGAAGAAGAAGAAGAAGAAGAAGAAGAAGAAGAAGAAGAAGAAGAAGAAGAAGAAGAAGAAGAAGAAGAAGAAGAAGAAGAAGAAGAGAAGAAGAAGAAGAAGAAGAAGAAGAAGAAGAAGAAGAAGAAGAAGAAGAAGAAGAAGAAGAAGAAGAAGAAGAAGAAGAAGAAGAAGAAGAAGAAGAAGAAGAAGAAGAAGAAGAAGAAGAAGAAGAAGAAGAAGAAGAAGAAGAAGAAGAAGAAGAAGAAGAAGAAGAAGAAGAAGAAGAAGAAGAAGAAGAAGAAGAAGAAGAAGAAGAAGAAGAAGAAGAAGAAGAAGAAGAAGAAGAAGAAGAAGAAGAAGAAGAAGAAGAAGAAGAAGAAGACGAAAGAGGAGAGGAGGAGGAGGAGGAGAAAGAAGAAGAAGAGCAAGAAAGAGGAGAGGAGGAGGAGGAGATGAAGAAGAAGAAGACACGTTTTCATACTTTCTTATTTAGGGTTCCGCCACGTTTTGCAGTTTTTTCTTTTCTTTAGATGAATGTTTTTATACTGCTAGCTAGTTGCCTACTTTGCTGACCGAAAGAAGTTAAATAGTTATTATATGAAATTCAACTAAAGTCAACATTTTTTGACGACTAGTGGTACTAATAAATTCAACTAGATCCATCATATGTCCACAAGTGCATTGGTGTAGTTGATTATCTTCTGCTCAAAATTTATGCTGCTATAATGTTGTATGATAATGTTGTAAGGGTACTAATTGGTCTCTTCTGCTGCTTATCAGAGATGGGGGGAAGCAGCCACCGCCGCTCTGCCCCACCGGAGTATGAATTGGATGCTTTCGAGTTCTTCAGTATCATACTTGGGACTTCAGTATCAGCCACGAGGCAGGTATATAAAACGAGAGATCTCCCCTTCACCCATTTCATTATGATAACTCTGTTGTTTGCTACATCACTCCTTGTCCCAAATTGCAGAGGCTGCCTGACACTTTTATGAACATGCTGGGTGAAGATCCGCCAGATAATGTGAAGCTCCGACAGGCCGGCAACGGGGTTCGCGGGCTGTGGGAGGTGGAGTTGGTGATCGAGGAGGGCCACATGTACATGTGTCGTGGCTGGGAGAAGTTCTACAGTGCCTACGACCTGTGGACCGGGTACTTTCTTCTCTTCAGGTACGACGATGACGCCATAATGCTCATCGTGAAGGTTTTCAACGCGACTATGTGTCGCATGCGCTACGCTGACGACGAAGATGCCAGTGCGTTCAGCCTCTTCTTATTCCTCTACATTTGGCTTTGTCTCACATCGATTGTTAACGGCCATTGTTGCATTTGGACAGGCAATGGGAGCAGCAGCAGCGACACTGGCTACAGCCAAAGCAGCAGTGATTATGGCTGTAGCAAAAGTAACAGCGATTCTGGCAGCAGCAAAGACAACAAGAAGGATGATCCAGACTGGAGTAGGGGAGAAGAGGAGTAGAGTGGGGATGAGGAGCTGCAGGATGACGATGGGCATCAGGATGAGGATGACCTAGCGCTGGTGGTGGCTGACCAAGGGCAAGAGATGGTGGTGGCTAACCATGGGCAAGAGATGGTGGTGGCTGAGGATGACCTAGCGATGGTCGTGCCCGTCCTGCCTAAAGGTGGCCTCGCGATGGTGGTGGTGCCTGACAATGACCACGCACCGGTGGTGGTGCCGGCGATCCCACAGCTGGGCGACATGACCACGCCAATTGTGGTAGAAGACTACATCCCACAGCTGCCTCCACCGCATCGCCGCTCTTGGCGCATCACGCTGAGGAAGGAGAAGGAGAAGAACAATGAGAACTAAACTATGTCAGGTATGTCAGATCTCCAAAATGATATATACTTAGTTACCTATGTTATCTCTAATATGCTTAGTTTCCTATTGGTTAGCTCCAAAATTACTTATGTTAGCACAAAATGATCAAGTTTACATAAAAAGCTTATAGTCTTCTTCTTATTCTTCTTATTCTTCTTCTTTTCCAAAATGACATAGATTAGCTTCATTTTACCTAAGTTGGCTCTAATATACTAACTTAGAGCTTATATGCTTAGTTTCCTATAGGTTAGCTCCAAAATTACTTATGTTAGCACAAAATGATCAAGTTTACATAATAAGCTTATAGTCTTCTTCTTATTCTTCTTATTCTTCTTCTTTTCCAAAATGACATAGGTTAGCTTCATTTTACCTAAGTTGGCTCTAATATGCTAACTTAGAGCTTATACGCTTAGTTTCCTACAGGTTAGCTCCAAAATTACTTATGTTAGCACAAAATGATCAAGTTTACATAATAAGCTTATAGTCTTCATCTTATTCTTCTTCTTTTCCAAAATGACATAGGTTAGCTTCATTTTACCTAAGTTGGCTCTAATATGCTAAATTAGAGCTTATTTACATAATAAGCTTATAGTCTTCTTCTTATTCTTCTTCTTCTCCAAAATGACATAGGTTAGCTTCATTTTACCTAAGTTGGCTCTAATATGCTAACTTAGAGCTTATATGCTTAGTTTCCTATAGGTTAGCTCCAAAATTACTTATGTTAGCACAAAATGATCAAGTTTACGTAATAAGCTTATAGTCTTCTTCTTATTCTTCTTCTTCTCCACAATGACATAGGTTAGCTTCATTTTACCTAAGTTGGCTTTAATATGCTAACTTAGAGCTTATATTCTTAGTTTCCTATAGGTTAGCTCCAAAATTACTTATGTTAGCACAAAATGATCAAGTTTACATAATAAGCTTATAGTCTTCTTCTTATTCTTCTTCTAGTATTCTTCTAGTGTTCTTCTTCTTCTACTTTTCTTCTAGTCTTCTTCTTCTTCTCTTCTTCTTCTTCTTCTTCTTCTTCTTCTAACTTCTTGTTTATCATTTTGCAGATTTGATTTAATTCACGGAAGCTTGCATGGATGGAATGCTTCTTTTCCATTTGTGTTTTTATTTTGTATCAATGTGAAACTTTTGTGAATTGATGGATAACAGTGTTGGATGAACAATGTGAAACTTGTGTAATATGTAACGATGGAACTATGTGTTGGCTATGTATGTATATATGGTGAAACTTGTGTGTTGGATATGATTGTTATATGCATGCTTGTTGTATGTATATATATGTGTTGGATATCTCATATGTGAAATATATATATGTATCATCTATTTGTTGTGAAAATGGTGGGATATAACAAAAAACAGAATAAAAAGAGACAATGTAGGCTCTTTGCCGTCCGCCACTAATGGCAAAGAGCCCTTTGCCGTCCGCCATAGACGGCAAACATGACACGTGGCGACCACCTGTGCTTCCTGGGAGACAGGTCATTTGGGCACTTTGCCTACAGTGGCGGACGGCAAAGAGCATGGCTAAGTTTGCCGTCAGCTGGCTGACGGCAAAGCTAACCGTCACCCACCTAACGGACTAACAGTGTTTAATTTGTTGTCCCTCTTCTTTGCCGTCCGCCACTGTAGGCAAAGGGCTATTTGCCGTCGGCCATAGAAAGCGGACGGCAAAGGACCTGTTTGTCGACCCTGTCTTTGCCGGAGCTATTTGCCGTCCGCCGTCCTTGCCTTTGCCATCCGCCGTGGCGGACGGCAAAATACTGGATTCCTGTAGTCTGTAGCTCCAAATTCTTGATGGACAACATCAACCTTGAGCATCCAACACAATTTCTACTACATGATCAAGATCAACACCACCTAAGGTATGTTATTCCATCTTAGAGAAGCTTTACTCCAAGTCATGAGTCAAAGCAACTCAACGAGATGTGAAAACATCCAAATGTTTAAACAAAAAATGGTAACCCCATTTTGAGCTTGAACAATGAGTATGACCTATGATCAAGTGTTATCACTTGACTCCTCGGTCAATATACTCTAGCATAGGTGACTGTCGGTGTTCTGGGAACGGGGGTCCCCAGACTTGCCTGCCTGCGGCCCACAGCGTGGCTAAGCAGTGGGCAGTATAGACCATCTTCATCAACAAGGCATCCAAGACCTTCGCGAGGGTCCGAGCCTCGCAAGGCAGACGATGCAAGGCCTCCTCTAGAGTGGCCTAGCCAAGCAGGCTCATGGGGAGCAGAGATATCAAGGCGGGGCAAACCTCATGAGGCACTCGTGACGTGAGCCATGACGAACGGCACTAGGCGGGCGCCGGTGCGCACAGCATCCTCGTTTCCTCTTTGGTGCTAAGGAGGCAAGCGCAGACGAAGAGTACCGAGGCATTAGGCAAAGATTGCCATATTGGTGTAATGAGACCAAGACCAGGAGGACGGTAAGGCGGAGGTCATCGTGGAGCCCAAGACGGCGTCATCCCAGGGCTTTTCGCAAGCGAAGACCGCTTTTGTCAGGATAGCTTGTACTAGTTGTCCCCCTTCAAATTTGCCCGCCGTTGTTGGCTCCCTTCCCGCTCGATATTTGGGAAGAGGACCAGGGCCTCTATAAATAGGACTAGCCACCACAGTAGGAGGCAACTGATCCAGAGCTGGTTCAGATCTTCCTTAGCTACACAAACACAAGAACACCTCAACCTCAAGAGGTTGTTCTTCCCTTGTACTGTTCATCACCAGCCCAAGAGGCAATCCACCACCACCACACTGGAGTAGGGTATTACACCACAACGGTGGCCCGGACCAGTATAAACCCTGTGTCTCTTTCTGTGTGAATTCGTCGAGTTCGTCTGCGAGATTGTAGCGAGCTGGATTGTAGATCGGTAGGAGGGAAAGACTTCACGCGCACCCCAGTGTTCGAACCTTAAGGGTTTGCCGGAACCCCACATCTGACAGTGACTTTGTCACCGACCCCTTCTAGATGAAGTTCTCTAGTGTTTCTTTGTGCACTTACTTTTTTTGCAAAAACTTCATCTTGATCTCTTTTCTTCTGTTTGTCTTTCTCTGTATTTTCAGCATCAAATTCATTGCAAATTATTTAGTTGATTCATTGCAAATACTTGTGATATTCAATTTTCCTAGTGAGCTGAGTTGACAAAAAATTACTCTACATTGAACTCGGACTCACTGATTCATGCCTATTGGCTAGACCGAACTACAGGGATTACTTGTAGATAGTTCATCGGAATAATCGGCATGGACTAACCCGGTCAAACCGATATGCATCAGCAATGACACTGCCAACTCAGTGTCACCGATGAAAATGGTTCGGTGTTACCGATTTCACTACTCAGAAAACTTTTTGCCATTGCATATTTCATTTCTTCTCCAGCTCCACTCAATGTTTATTATCCCCTACACGCATCTTAAACTACATGCTGCTTTGTAGTGTATCTCAAGGACCAAACCTATTTGACTCATGCTTCAAAAGTTCCCTTCTTGGAAATTGATGTCAAAGGGGGGAGAGAGAGCACATCAAAGCTTATCACATGGGAGATAGAGCACATCTAAGCTCCTCCAGATGCTTGAACAAAAAGGGGAGAGAAGTCACATGTCTTTAAGAGGGGAAAGACATGTCAATGTATGATTGTGTGCACCATTTCCTGCTCTGATTTCTATTTTTTTTTCTTGCTCTGATTTTCTCTTACCCTTTTTTCTCCCATTATCCAATATTAGATTCAGGGGAGAAAGAGTCCATATCTCAGGAAGAAAATCTCTGGAATTCATTGCATATCTTTAGTCATTTTTGGGGTCATGTCTATATCCAAATGAAGTACTAAGTACTCACCCATTACATGTCATCCCAGTCTTGGTACTCTTGTGGTTTCCTGAAATTGCTTTATTAGAGTGTTCTTGTGTTATCTAACCCTATTTTCTCAAGTTCGCCTCTTCCAAAGCCAGCTCAAGACCACAGGGTAAGTATATGCATCACACTCATGTGCATGATGATCCCTTGCTGATGTACATATTTTTTGCAAGAAGGATTCATGAAGATGAAGGTACACTTATTTTATATACATCATTTGCGCTGATGCATATAGCCAATATACATGCAACTCATTGCTTGCTCTTACATGCTTATGCATTCACATGCTCTTATATTCTATCTTTACATGATTGCATACATGTAGGGGGAGCCTATGCATGTTACATGTCTTCCTAAAGCTTTACTTGTCACTCTTCATATCGTTTATCTAAAGCTTTGATGTATGTTGTCATCAATTACCAAAAATGGGGAGATTGAAAGCACAAGTGTTTTGTGGGTGATTTTGGTAATTAATGTCAACATATCTCTTGTTGGACTAATACTTTTATCTAGTATATTTCAAATGAGTTCAACAATGGCGTAGCAAGGACAAGAGGATGTGGAACCCCTTCAAAATGCTAAGGACAAAGATTGGCAAAAGCTCAAGACTCTTCATTTTCATTTCAGTGATCCAAGATCACATTGAGTCCATAGGAAAGCCAATACTATTAAAAGGGGATGAGGTGTTGCTTAATGGTATACTTGCTCAAAGTGCTTTGTGATATTGCTCCAAAACCCTCAGCCCCTTTCTCATTTTCAAATATGTCCAAAACCCAAAGTCAAACTCGGCCCCACCAATTTGATCTATCCGGCGCCACTGAGTTCAAATGACATAGCCACCGCCAGAAACCCTAGACAATTAGGTCTCACCGATACGGATCTCGGTTTCACCGAGATGCCTTGCAAACTCTCTGTTGCCTGTTGTAATTATTTCGGTCTCACCAAAATATGCAATCGGTCCCACCGAGTTTGCTTGACCAACTCTCTATTTGCTCTTTGCTGAAATCGGTCTCACCGAGTTCATGCAATCGGTCTCACCGATAAGAGGTTTTGCCCTAGCCCTAGCACATCGGTCCCACCAAGTTTATCATAACGGTCCCACCAAGATTCTTAACGTTCGCATTTTGAATTGACTCGGTCACACCGAGTTCTTCTATTCGGTTTGACCGAGTTGGGTCAAATGTGTGTAGCGGTTAGATTTTGTGTGGAGGCTATATATACCTCTCCACCACCTTCTCCATTTGTGAGAGAGCCATCAGAACGTTCCTACACTTGCACTACTCATTTTCTGCGGGAGAACCACCTACCCATGTGTGGAGACCAAGACATTCCAATCCAACCACAAGAATCTTGATCTCTAGCCTTCCCCAAGTTGCTATCCACTCAAATCATCTTTCCACCATATCCAAATCTATGAGAGAGAGTTGAGTGTTGGGGAGACTATCAATTGAAGCACAAGAGCAAGGATTTCATCATCAACACACCATTTATTACCTTTTTGAGAGTGGTGTCTCATAGATTGGTTAGGTGTCACTTGCGAGCCTCCGACAATATTGTGGGGTGATAACCCACAAGTATAGGGGATCTATTGTAGCCTCTTTCGATAAGTAAGAGTGTCGAACCCAACGAGGAGCTAAAGGTAGAACAAATATTCCCTCAAGTTCTATGAACCACCGATACAACTCTACGCACGCCTGATGTTCGCTTTACCTAAAACAAGTATGAAACTAGAAGTACTTTGTAGGTGTTGTTGGATAGGTTTGCAAGAATATAAAGAGCGCATAAATAAAAACTAGGGGCTGTTAAGTTAAATAAGCAATAAAGTTAGTATAGCGAGTGTGGAAAGGTGGTGGTAGGAGTTGCGAAATTGTCCCTAAGCAATTGACTACTTTACTAGACCGATAGCAAGTTTTATGTGGGAGAGGCCACTGCTAGCATGGCATCCCTGACTTAGAATTCTATGCACTTATGATTGGAACTATTAGCAAGCATCCGCAACTACTAACGTTCATGAAGGTAAAACCCAACCATAGCATTAAGATATATTGGTTCCCCTTCAATCCCGTAGGCATCAATTTCTATGCTAGGTTGAAGCTTCTGTCACTCTTGCCCTCCAATACATAGTCCTATCAACGTACAACTAACCCTATGGTGTGATCCACGCGCGCGCTCATATGATGGGCACCAAAGGACAGCAACATAACCACAAGCAAATTAAACCAATCATAGCAATTCACCAATTGCCGATATGACAACGAAAATCTACTCAGACATCATAGGATGGCAACACATCATTGTATAATAATATGAAGCATAAAGCACCATGTTCAAGTAGAGGGTACAACGGGTTGCGGGAGAGTGGACCGCTATAGATAGATGGAGGAAGGTGATGAAGATGTTGGTGAAGATGACGGAGGTGTTGGTGTAGATTGCGGTGACGATGATGGCCCCGGCGGCGTTCCGGCGCCACCGGGAGAGAGGAGGAGAGAGCCCTCCCCCTTCTTCTTCTTCTTCCTTGACCTTCTCCCTAGATGGGAAAAGGGTTTCCCCTCTGGTCCTTGGCTTCCATGGCATGGGAGGGGCGAGAGCCCCTGCGAGGTTGGTTCTGTCTCTCTGTCTCTCTCTGTTTTTGCGTTCCAGATTCTGCCCTTTCACCGTTTCTTATATTCCTAGAGATCCGTAACTCCGATTGGGCTGAAATTTGGACACGATTTTATCCGGATATTGGCTTTCTTGCGGTAAAAGAAGGGTACCAACCGCCTTACATAGTGTCCACAAGGGCCCAGGGCGCGCCTGACCCCCTGGGGCGCGCCCCTCACCCTCGTGGGCCCCTCGGGCATCGTCTCGTGTTGATTCCACTTCCCAAAATTCACATATATTCCAAACAAAAATCTCCATCAGTTTTTATCCCGTTTGGACTCCGTTTGATATGGATTTTCTGCGAAACAAAAAACATGCTACAAACAGGAACTGGCACTGGGCACTGGATCAATATGCTAGTCCCAAAAATAGTATAAAAAGTTGCCAAAAGTATGTAAAAGTTGTAGAATATTGGCATGGAAAAATCAAAAATTATAGATACGACGAAGACGTATCAGCATCCTCAAGCTTAATTCCTACTCTTCCTCGAGTAGGTAAATGATAAAAAAGATATTTTTTGATGTGGAATGCTACCTAGCATAATCTTGATCATGTATCTAATCATGGCATGAGTATTAAGACATAAGTGATTCAAAGCAATAGTCTATCCTTTGACATTAAGACATCAATATTCAGGCATCCCAACAAACAATCATGTCTTCCAAAATATCAATGATAAAGAAAGCTATCCCTTCAAAATCATATAATCTTGCCATGCTCTGTCTTCTTAACACAAAGTATTTATCATGCACAACCCCAATGACAAGCCGAGCAATTGGTTCATACTTTTTAACGCGCTTCAGCTTTTTCAACCCTCATGCAATACATGAGCGCAAGCCATGGACATAGCACTATGGTGGAATAGAATATGATGATGGAGGTTGTGTGGAGAAGATAAAAAAGGAGAAAGTCTCACATCGACGCGGCTAATAAACGGGCTATGGAGATGCCCATCAATTGATGTCAATGCGAGGAGTAGGGATTGCCATGCAACGGATGCACTAGAGCTATAAGTGTATGAAAGCTCAAACTGGAAACTAAGTGGGTGTGCATCCAACTTGCTTGCTCATGTAGACCTCGAGCATTTGAGTAAGCCCATCATCGGAATATACAAGCCAAGTTCTATAATGAAAATTCCCAGTAATATATGAAAGTGATAACTCAAGAGACTCTCTATATGAAGAACATGGTGCTACTTTGAAGCACAAGTGTGGTAAAAGGATAGTAGCATTGCCCTTTCTTTCTTTTTCTCTCATTTTTTTTGTTTTTTTATTTTTTTTTGGTGGGCTTCTTTGGCCTCTTTTTTTATTTGGGATTCTTTGGTCTCTTTTTTTAAGTCCGGAGTCTCATCCCGACTTGTGGGGGAATCATAGTCTCCATCATCCTTTCCTCACTGGGGCAATGCTCTAATAATGATGATCATCATGCTTTTATTTACTTACAACTCGATGTCTAGAACAAAGTATGACTCTATATGAATGCCTCTGGCAGTGTACCGGGATGTGCAATGATCTAGCATAGCAATGACATCAAAAAACTGACAAGCCATGAAAACATCATGCTAGCTATCTTACGATCATGCAAAGAAATATGACAATCTCAAGTCATGTATATGATGATGATGGAAGTTGCATGGCAATATATCTCGGAATGGCTATGGAAATGCCATAGGTAGGTATGGTGGCTGTTTTGAGGAAGATATAAGGAGGCTTATTTGTGATAGAGCGTATCGTATCATGGGGTTTGGATGCACCGGTGAAGTTTGCACCAACTCTCGAGGTGAGAAAGGGCAATGCACGATACCGTAGAGGCTAGCAAATTGCGAAAAGGTAAGAGTGCATATAATCCATGGACTCACATTAGTCATAAAGAACTCATATAATTATTGCAGAAGTTTATTAGCCCTCGAAGCAAAGTACTACTACACACGCCCCTAGGGGGATAATTGGTAGGAAAATTCCATCGCTCATCCCCGACCGCCACTCATAAGGAGGACAACCAATAATAAATCATGCTCCAACTTCATAGCATAACGAGAGACTATACGTGCATGCTTCGGGAATCACAAACCTTAACACCAATATTCTTACTAAACGCAACCATTTACTAGTAACTTCCACATATTATCATCTATATATCGCAAAACTATTGCAAGGAATCAAACATATCATATTCAGTGATCCATAAGTTTTATGTAGGATTTTATGACTAACCATGTGAATGACCAATTCCTGTCATCTCTCTAAATAGATATAAGTGAAGCAAGAGAGTTTAATTCTTTCTACAAAAGATATGCCCACGCTCTAACAAATATAAGTGAAGCAAGAGAGCATTCTACAAATGGCAGTTTTATATATGAAGAGAAACACGCAATCCAAACTTCAAATGATATAAGTGAAGCACATGAAGCATTCTATAAAGCCATACTCAAAAGATATAAGTGAAGTGCAACGAGCATTATATAAATCAACCATGGACTATCTCATATCAGCATGGTGCATCATAGAAAAGTGAAAACTAAATGCAAAATACGCTCCAAGATTTGCACATATCACATGAACGAAACGAAACCGAAAACATACCGATACTTGTTGAAGAAAGATGGGATGCCTTACAGGGCATCCCCAAGGTTAGACGCTTGACTCTCCATGAATATTTACTTGGGGTACCTTGGGCATCCCCAAGATTGAGCTCTTGCCTCTCCTCCTTATCCTCATATCGAGACATCCTCGATCTTCGAACACTTCATCCACACAAAACTCAACTGAAAGTTTGGTAAGATCTGTTAGTATAATAAAGAAAATCACTACTCTAAGTACTATTGCAAACCAATTCATATTTTGTTTTGTGTTGTATCTACTGTAATATAAATTTTCCATGTCTTAATCCACTGATAGAAATCGATGGTTTAATCAAAACAAGGAAACTATGCATCTAAAATAGAATATATCTTAAACAGGACAGTCTGTAGTAATCTGAATATTCACCATACTTATGGTACTATAAAAATTCTAAATAAATTAGGAAAAAGAAACAATTTTTGTAGGAAGATAGTGCAAAAAGTTTCATAACCTTTTGACGTTCCAGTAAAAAACGTAAAATCACGCAATACAGCCAAAGTTTCTGTCTTGCACCGCACAAACCAACAAGCAATGTAAACATCCTAAAGGCAAACCTTGGCACATTATTTTTATTTTTAAACTTTATAAAAGCACACAACAGAAATAAATGACTCTCTAAAACTTCCAGGTTGTCTCCCTGGCGGCGCTTTCTTTAAAGGCATTAAGCTAGGCATATAGTGCTCAAGTAATGGATCCACCCGGATCCCAAGGTATATCAAAGCCAATTTTAATTAACAATGATTTGTGATTTAGTATTGAGCACAAAGTAACATATATAATGTAATGATGAAGTCTAACTCTCTTCCTATGCATCGGCATGTCATACAAGAATAATTCATCCACATCAAGTAAAGGCCAATGCATAGTATAAATAGTTTCCTGCAATTCTATCGTGTTGGAAACATAAAGAGGCGGAGATGTAGTTCCTCACTCATAAATTGCAAGTAGGAGCGGCAAGCACATGCATATTATATTCATCAAAATCATCATGTGCAACGGTAAAAGGCAACCTATCAATATAATCTTTAATAAGGGCAAACTTCTTCGATATAGTGTAGTGGGGAGAATTCAAAAAGATAATAGGACTATCATGTGTGGGTGCAATAGCAACAATTTCATGTTTAACATAGGGAACTATAGCAAGGTCATCTCCATAAGCATAATTCATATTGGCATCTTGGCCACAAGCATAGCAAGCATCATCAAAAAGGGATATTTCAAAAGAATTAATGGGATCATAGCAATCATCATAGCAATCATCCTTCGGTAAGCACGAAGGGAAATTAAACAATGTATGAGTTGAAGAGTTACTCTAATTAGAAGGTGGGCATGGGTAGCTAATCCTGTCTTGCTCCTTTTGTTCTTAGCTCTCCTCATCATCTTTTTCATCCAATGAGCCCACAGTTTCATCAATTCCTTCTAAAATAGACTCCTGCAAAATATTAGTCTCTTCTTTGATAGTGGAGACTCTTTCAATAAAATCATCAATATCGAAATTGAATTCATAATTCTCATAGCAATATTTAAGTATAGCAAAATTTTCAGGTCTGTAAACAGCATCATCAAGATTTTCACACTCTTTAAACAAATATTCAATTTCATCAGCACGCATAAAAGCAACAAATTCTTCTTTATGTTCTACATCATAGTAATCATATATACCATTAGCATAATAAGCCAAGGTTTTATTATCAATAAATCGGCATGAAAAGGGAAGGTGTGGAGCCTTCATCCTAGAGCAACAAGTATAATCATATCTCAAGCAAGGTTGCCGAGCATACCAATGCAACATATGAATTTGATCCCATAATAGTTTTCCTTTTTGAGTCAAGCGATAATCCCTAAAGTATTCACATTGATCCAACGTGTCTCCCATTATATAATTGAATGGCGTTTTCTCCGGATTATTAAAGTAGTGCATAATATCTTTACATAATGAGCATCGAGGGTTTTAGGAGGTTCCCCATCTCCATGAGTAGCAAGTACACCTAATTTTTTTGGTATTTCGTGTTCCATATCCATAACTAAAGATAGAGAACAACTTAGAACAGAAAATAAAAACTACTTAGTGATAAATCAAACAAGCACACACGAGAATATTCACCCCCGCTATAACTCCCCGGTAAAAGCGCCAGAAAAAGGTCTTGATAACCAACAAGTATAGGGGATCAATTGTAGCCTCTTTTGATAAGTAAGAGTGTCGAACCCAACGAGGAGGTAAAGGTAGAACAAATATTCCCTCAAGTTCTATCGACCACCGATACAACTCTACGCACGCTTGACGTTCGCTTTACCTAAAAACAAGCATGAAACTACAAGTACTTTGTAGGTGTTGTTGGATAGGTTTGCAAGAATATAAAGAGCATGTAAATAAAAACTAGGGGCTGTTTAGGTAAAGAAGCAATAAAGTTAGTATAGCGAGTGTGGAAAAGTGGTGGTAGGAGTTGCGAAATTGTCCCTAAGCAATTGACTACTTTACTAGACCGATAGCAAGTTTTATGTGGGAGAGGCCACTGCTAGCATGTCATCCCTGACTTGGAATTCTAAGCACTTATGATTGGAACTATTAGCAAGCATCCGCAACTACTAACGTTCATTAAGGTAAAACCCAACCATAGCATTAAGATATATTGGTCCCCTTCAATCCCATATGCATCAAATTCTATGCTAGGTTGAAGCTTCTATCACTCTTGCCCTCCAATACGTAGTCCTATCAATATACAACTAACCCTATGGTGTGATCCACACGCGCGCTCATATGATGGGCACCAAAGGACAACAACATAACCACAAGCAAATTAAACCAATCATAGAAATTCACCAATTACCGTTAGGACAACAAAAATCTACTCACACATCATAGGATGGCAACACATCATTGTATAATAATATGAAGCATAAAGCACCATGTTCAAGTAGAGGGTACAACGGGTTGCGGGAGAGCGGACCGCATTAGATAGATGGGGGAAGGTGATGAAGATGTTGGTGAAGATGACGGAGGTGTTGGTGTAGATTGCGGTGACGATGATGGCCCCGGCGGCATTCCGGCGCCACCGGGAGAGAGGGGGAGAGAGCCCCCCCTTCTTCTTCTTCTTCCTTGACCTTCTCCCTAAATGGGAGAAGGGTTTCCCCTCTGGTCCTTTGCTTCCATGGCATGGGAGGGGCGAGAGCCCCTTCGAGATTGGATTTGTCTCTCTGTCTCTCTCTGTTTCTCCGTTCGAGATTCTTCCCTTTCACTGTTTCTTATATTCCCGGAGATCCGTAAGTCCAATTGGGCTGAAATTTGGACACGATTTTTATACAGATATTGGATTTCTTGCGGAGAAATAAGAGCACCAACCGCCTTACGGAGTGGCCATGAGGGCCCAGGGCGCTCCTGACCCCCTGGAGCGCGCCCCTCACCCTCATGGGCCCCTCGAGCATCGTCTCGCGTTGATTCCACTTCCCAAAATTCACATATATTCCAAAAAAAATCTCTGTCGGTTTTTAACCCGTTCAGACTCCTTTTGATATGGATTTTCTGCGAAACAAAAAACATGCAACAAACAGGAACTGGCACTGGGCACTGGATCAATATGTTAGTCCCAAAAATAGTATAAAAAGTTGCTAAAAGTATGTAAAAGTTGTAGAATATTGGCAGGACATAGAGAGTTTATACTGGTTCGGCCCCTCGCAACGAGGTAAAGGCTTACTCCAGCTTGGGATTGTATTGCTTGGATTCGATTACCAGGGAGCAAATATGCTTGACCTAGTTCTCGATCTCTTGTTTCTTGCCTTAAACTGTCGCCGGGTCACCCCTTTATATACACAGGTTGATGCCCGGTGGCTTACAGAGTCCCGGACGGCTCATAAACAACGTGTCCGGCTTGGTGACTAACTAAGCTAGCCTTACAATATAAGTTACACAATATGGCGGTTCATACCCATGGGCCTCAAGTCACCTCCGGGTCTTGGGCTTTCAATAAGCTTGCTCTATGGACCGCCATCCTCATCGTCCTCCTGGGCCTTCTCTTCTTTAAGCTGCCAGTGGCATGACCTGGCCCCTCCTGGGCAGGTCATACACTACAAAAAAAAGACACATCTGTGACATTTTGGGCCGAACAAAAAAAATTATGTCATGCTTATGACACTTCTATGACGATAGTTGTGACAAAACCAGGTATCATCATAGAAGTGGTGGGCTCCTACTTCGATGACAAAAAATCATGAGAGAAAATGGGATTTTCGTCCTGGGCGGGCCGGAGACGCAGCTGCATGGCATTCTTTGGGCCGTCCATGACGGTAAAAACCATGGTAGAAGCTAGGGCGAGGAAAATATCGGGGAGTTCCCGGTTACGGTGGGTGGTCGGGGGCCGAGCGATGCGCGTTTCTCTTGTACACGTACGGGCGTGGGTGCGAGGCGTTGGACTCTTACTGAACCCGAGCGAGGCATTCGCCTACTGAACCCCGAGCGATTGCACTGCCGGCTACGCGTTACTGAACCCGAGTGAGCGATCCATGGCTATTAACTGAACCCGATCGAGCGATTCCTTCGCTACTGCTGCTAACTGAAGCCGATCGAACCTGTTGCCTCTTGATGAATAGTGAGCGTTGTTGGGGGGGTTGGGTGAACAGTTCCTGGTGGGGGGTTGGATGAACAGGACCCCGTGGTAGTGAGGTCATTGCCGCTGGATGAACAGGACCCCGATCGATCAAGCCGGTTGGGGGTGGATGAACAGGACCCCATGGAGGGCTGGATGAACAGGACCCCGTGGAGGGCTGGATGAACAGGACCCCGTGGAGGGCTGGTTGAACAGTAGCCAGTGGAGGGCTGGATGAACAGTAGCCCGTGGAGGGGCTGTTGAACATGACCCCGTAGAGAGGGCTGGTTGAACAGTAGCCGGTGGAGGAGCGGTGGAGGCTGGATGAACAGGAGCCCGTGGACGAACAGTCGCAGGTGGATGCTAGAGGAGGTCGACGGTGGATGAACAGTAGCCCGTGGAGGCTGGAGGAGGTGGATGGTTGAGATGAACAGTATCCCGTGGAGTCCCGTTTTGCAGTATGCCATACCCCTCCCGATGAACAGGACCCCCGTTTCGACCGTAGCGCTCCAACACAAGTCCGTTTCCTCCGTTTTGCGGTACGCCACACCCCTCCTGATCAACAGGACCCCGTTTCGACCGTAGGAGGTCCAAGAGAAGTATGTTTCCTCCGTTTTAAGGTACGCCAGACCCCTCCCAATGAACAGCATCCCGTTTTGACAGTGACCGGTCGAACACAAGGTCGTTTCCTCCGTTCTGCGGTACGCCAGGTCTCGTTTCCATCGGCTATTCCGTCCAAGCCGGTTAGCTCCCGATGAACACGACGTATTCCGTTGCCTCTCGATGAACACTACGCATTCCGTTGCCTCCCCATGAACATGACGACGACGCAGTTTCTCCGTTCCGACCCAGCCATGTGCATGAGCCTTGGCCGTACGTATGCGTGAGTAGGCGTTTGAGACCCCGCTCGTATGTACGTATGTGGCCGTATTTACTTTCTTGCACCATGGCCGTTGTACGTACGTGTACACGCTACGTGCGCGCCTCTACTACAACATGTGCCCTTCCTTACACGGCCACAGTTCATCGCTGCAGCCTGCAGACAGACCGATCGACCAGTATGTGCGTACACGTTCATGACCAGAATGACAGCGCTACGTACGCTTCGACCAGGTGGGTCCCGACTGCCAGGCACTTCCTTGTGTGCGAAGATGTAGCTGGTGGGTCCCAGCAGTCAGGGGGCGAATCATTTTTCCCCATAATATGGACGCACTTCCTTGCGTGCAAAGATGTAGCTGGTAGGTCCCAGAAGTCAGGGGGAATTTTTTCGCAAAATAGGGTGGACCGTCTGGTGGGTCCGTGCTGTCAGGTGGAGGAATCGTTATTTTCCGCGTAATAAGGAGGCACTTCCTTGCTACGGCCGTAGACCCAGTTGTCAGCCTCTCCACGTATAGTACTCTTCCGATGGAAGTCGTTCGTTGTCCACATTGACTACGTCGTGCCAAGAGCACCAAGGAGGTGGACGACGGCGAGGCCTAGGAAGGGGACGACGCGGAGCCGGGGAAGATGCGGCAGTGGATACCCACGCGGAGAGGAGTACGAGGGTTCACTGGTTTGGCTGCGTTGTGAGGTTGTCGTCACTGCAGGGCCTGGTCAGCGGTGGGAGTAGTAGGGGCGGTGAGGCCTCCGCGTTGTGAGGTTGTCGTCACTGCAGGGCCTGGTCAGCGGTGGGAGTAGTAGGGGCGGTGAGGCCTCCGCGGCAGCACAGCCGGCCACGGGAGGCAAGAGCAGGCGGCACGACCGACGCTGCTTTGGGCGGCTGGAGCAAGAAGACCAGAGGTTGAAGAAGCACTACGGCCGTTGGATGGACATCGTATGATCACTGGAGCTAGAATCGTTCATATTGACTAAGTTGACAAAGCCCTCCGTCCGCGTCAACTTAGTAGGCCCACAGGTCAACCTCCCACTATGGTGGGTCCTAGCTAGCAGGGGGAGTATTCATTTTTTTGCGTAATAAGGAGGCACTTCCTTGCGTGCGAAGATATAGCTGGTGGGTCCGACTTGTCAGTGGGGGGAACGTTTTTTCATGAAATACATAGGCCCTTCGGTGGGTCCCAACTGTCAGGTGGAGGAATCATTTTTTGCGTGTAATAAGGAGGCATTTCCTTGCGTCCGGCCGTGGACCCAGCTGTCAGCCTCTCCACGTATAGTCCACTTCCGATGGATGTCGTTCGTTCACCATGTTGACCACTCTGCGCCGAGCACATCCAAGGTAGTGGACGACGACGAGGCCCCGGACAGCAATGAGCCAGAGATGGGAAGACGTGGGAGTGGAGTCGCAGACGGAGAGGCGTACGAGGGTTAACTGGTTCTGGGGCGGTGTGGTTCGATAGTCGTTGGAGAAGAACAGGAGGTGTGGAGGGGTAGAGGGATGGCCTGGCCGGCGGTGGGGTAGCGCTTCACAGTGAAGCGTGCTAAGCAGAGCTACTAGCAGCAGGAGGCGAGACCAGGTGGTCCCGGCGGCGATGGAGGAAGAAGAAGAGAGATTGAACATGGTTGCCGGTCATTGGATGTAAATCCAATGGCTAATGATTTAAGAATCATTTGTTGACTAAGTTGACAACAACTTGCATTGGCTTCGACCTATTGGCTCACATTTCAGCCTCCAAAAATGTGGCATGTATTCAACCCATTTTTCAGAATTTACAGTCAATATGATCTCTTATTTAGAATTACAGTCCATTTGCTGGGCTGGGTGAACAAATAATGTAGCATCCATGCGGCCCGTTTATACTTTTCCTAAAAAATTACAGTCCATTTGCACTTTCTCAAAATATACGATTTTGCTGGGCTGATTCTAATTATAATGTTGGGTTGGGCGCAGCAATGTTATCAAACAATAAACAGGGGCTGAGCATTTTGTTATAAATATATTTAAATAATAAGTGATTTATTATTACATTGGTCCTTAAATCTTACCAAGCTTTTGTACACAATTACCAGGATTTTCCTTGCCAAAAAATCCAAGATTTTATTGTTAAGAAATTATTTTCATAAGTTAATAAGATGTGGGATATTGTTTTCTTACATATGTAAGTATCTGTTAAATATATGATGAAAATACAATAATATATAATAACATATAAAATAATTTAAATATATATAATATAGTTAGAAAGGAAACAAAAGTTGGACCAGGCGTTCCTATTCTTATATAGAAAAATAGAACAGACCTCTCTGTTTTCTTCAAAAAAATACATAAATTGGGCTGCCAATGTTTCAGGAAAAATAAAACCTCAGATGGGAGGTCCATAGGCCCGTCGATACATGACGGCCCTCAAGAAAATACAAACCGGCATGTCGTGGGTTGCGCATGTTAAAAAAGAAAGCCTAGACGGGGCAGCCCACAACCCAGCTGATACTTGTTGCCCCAGTGATAATAAATGATACCTGCTAGCTCAACGGCTTCGTTGTGAATTTATCTCCTTTAGTAACTACATTGAAGCACCTAAAAACATGTAACTATGTTGAAAAACCCGTGGGCCCTAACGTCAGTATAGCATTAGGAGGAAGTATTTTTTTCAATGAGGCACTTGCTTGCGTACGGCCATAGACCTGGTGGGTCCCGACTGTCTACCTCTCCACGTACAGTCCTCTCCAGATTCCTCACGTTTGTTCAGCATGTTCACAATGGCAGACAGCGGCGCCGCGGCGAGCGCACAAAGGCGTGGGAGGAGATCAGACCACCTGAGGCAGTGCCTTATTTGTAACGAAAGTACTAAACTAGCCCAGTGGCCAAGTGACACTACCCGACAGCTGTTCCGCCCGGGTTCGATTCCACCTGATGCAGGGAAAATATCACCATTTTTTTGCCTCTGCCATTATTGGCATGTGGGTCCTGATAACCTACAAGTATAGGGGGTCGCAACAGTTTTCGATAAGTAAGAGTGTCGAACCCAACGAGGAGCCAAAGGTAGAACAAATATTCCCTCAAGTTATGTCGACCACCGATACAACTCTACGCACGCTTGACGTTCGCTTTACCTAGAACAAGTATGAAACTAGAAGTACTTTGTAGGTGTTGTTGGATAGGGTTTGGAAGAAAGTAAAGAGCACGTAAATAAAAGCTAGGGGTTGTTGTAAGTAAAGAAACAATAAATTAAATATAGCGAGTGTGGAAAAGTGGTGGTAGGAGTTACGAAATTGTCCATTAAGCAATTGACTACTTTACTAGACCGATAGCAAGTTTTATGTGGGAGAGGCCACTGCTAGCATGTCATCCCTGACTTGGAATTCTATGCACTTATCATTGGAACTATTAGCAAGCGTCCGCAACTACTAACATTCATTAAGGTCAAACCCAACCATAGCATTAAGATATATTGGTCCCCCTTCAATCCCGTATGCATCAATTTCTATGCTAGGCTGAAGCTTCTGTCACCCTTTCCCTCCAATACATAGTCCTATCAACATACAACTAACCCTATGGTGTGATCCACGCGCGCGCTCATATGATGGGCACCAAAGGACAGCAACATAACCACAAGAAAATTAAATCAATCATAGCAATTCATCAACCACCGATAGGACAACGAAAATCTACTCAGACATCATAGGATGGCAACACATCATTGGACAATAATATGAAGCATAAAGCACCATGTTCAAGTAGAGGGTACAGCGGATTGCGAGAGAGTGGACCGCTATAGATAGAGGGGGGAAGGTGATGGAGATGTTGGTGAATATGGCGGAGGTGTTGGTGTAGATTGCGGTGATGATGATGATGGCCACGGCAGCGTTCCGGCGCTACCGGAAGAGAAGGGGAGAGGGAGCCCCTTCGTATTCTTCTTCCTTGACCTCCTCCCTAGATGGGAGAAGAGCTTCCCCTCAGGTCCTTGGCCTCCATGGCATGGGACGGGCGAGAGCCCCTCCGAGATTGGATCTGTCTCTCTGTTTCTCTCTGTTTCTGCGTTCTCCCCTACTGCCCTTTCACCGTTTCGGGTATATATGGAGATCAATAACTCCGACTGGATTGAAACCTTCGCCGTGATTTTTTACCAAAAATTAGCTTTCTTGCGGCCGAAGAAGGGCATCAACCGCCTTACAGGCGGCCCATGAGGGTCAGGGGGTAGGGCGCGCCCCCCTACCTCGTGCCCACCTCAGACACCGTTTTGCATTGATCTTTCTCCCAGATTTTCCAAATATTCCAAAAATAAGCTCCGTCCATTTTTATCCCATTTGGATTCCGTTTGATATGGATATTCTATGAAACCAAAAACATGCAACAGACAGGAACTGGCACTGGGCACTGGATCAATATGTTAGTCCCAAAAATAGTATAAAAAGTTGCCAAAAAGTATATGTAAGTTGTAGAATATTGGCATGGAACAATCAAAAATTATAGATACGACGGAGACGCATCAGCATTCCCAAGCTTAATTCCTGCTCGTCCTCGAGTAGGTAAATGATTAAAAAGATAATTTTTGATGTGGAATGCTACCTAGCATAATCTTGATCATATGTCCAATCATGGCATGAATATTGAGACACGAGTGCTTTAAGGCAATAGTCTGTCCTTTGACATAAAAACAATAATACTTCAAGCATACCAACCAAGCAATTATGTGTTACTGAAATAACATAGCCAAAGAAAGCTAATCCCTACAAAATCATATAGTCTGGCTATGCTCCATCTTCACCACACAAAATATTCACATCATGCACAACCCCGATGACAAGCCAAGCAATTGTTTCATACTTTTGATGTTTCTCAAACCTTTTCAACTTTCACGCAATACATGAGCGTGAGCCATGGACATAGCACTATAGGTGGAATAGAATATGATGATGGGGGTTATGTGGAAAAGACAAAAAATGAGAAAGTCTCACATCAACGCGGCTAATCAACGGGCTATGGAGATGCCCATCAATTGATGTCAATGCGAGGAGTAGGGATTGCCATGCAACGGATGCACTAGAGCTATAAGTGTATGAAAGCTCAAACTGAAACTAAGTGGGTGTGCATCCAACTTGCTTGCTCATGAAGACCTAGGGCATTTGAGGAAGCCCATAGTTGGAACATACAAACCAAGTTCTATAATGAAAATTCCCACTAGTATATGAAAGTGATAACTCAAGAGACTCTCTATATGAAGAACATGGTGCTAATTTGAAGCACAAGTGTGGTAAAAGGACAGTAACATTGTCCCTTCTCTCTTTTTCTCTCTTTTTTTTGTAGGCTTCTTTGGCCTCTCTCCTTTTCTTTTTTGGGGGGCTTCTTTGGCCACTTTTATTTTGATAACCTCACATGGGACAATGTTCTAATAATGATGATCATCACACTTTTATTTATTTACAACTCAATATTACAACTCGATACTAGAACAAAGATATGACTCTATATGAATGCCTCCGGTGGTGTACCGGTTATGTGCAATGATCTAGTGTAGCAATGAAATCAAAAAACGGACAAGCCATGAAAATACCATGCTAGCTATCTTACAATCATGCAAAGCAATATGACAATGAATGCTCAAGTCATGTATATGATGATGATGGAAGTTGCATGGCAATATATCTCGGAATGGCTATGGAAATGCCATGATAGGTAGGTATGGTGGCTATTTTGAGGAAGATATAAGGAGGTTTATGTGTGATAGAGCGTATTGTATCACGGGGTTTGGATGCACCGGCGAATTTTGCACCAACTCTCGAGGTGAGAAAGGGCAATGCACGGTACCGAAGAGGCTAGCAATGATGGAAGGGTGAGAGTGCGTTTAATCCATTGACTCAACATTAGTCATAAAGAACTCACATACTTATTGCAAAAATCTATTAGTCATCGAAACAAAGTACTACGCGCATGCTCCTAGGGGGATATATTGGTAGGAAATACCATCGCTCGTCCCCGACCGCCACTCATAAGGAAGACAGTCAATAAACACCTCATGCTCCAACTTCGTTACATAACGGTTCACCATACATGCATGCTATTGGACTTGCAAACCTCAACACAAGTATTTCTCAATTTCACAATTAATCAACTAGCAAGACTCTAATATCACCATCTTTATATTGCAAAACTATTGCAAGGAATCAAACACATCATATTCAGTGATCTACAAGTTTTATGTAGGATTTTATGACTAACCATGTGAATGACCAGTTCCTGTCATCTCTCTAAATAGATATAACTGAAGCAAGAGAGTTTTAATTCTTTCTACAAAAGATATGCCCATGCTCTAACAAATATAAGTGAATCAAAAGAGCATTCTACAAATGGCGGTTGTCTAAGTGAAGAGAAATAGGCAATCCAAACTTCAAATGATATAAGTGAAGCACATGAAGCATTCTATAAAGCCATACTCAAAAGATATAAGTGAAGTGCAAAGAGCATTCTGTAAATCAACCAAGGACCATCTCATACCAGCATGGTGCATAAAATAAAAATGAAAACTAAATGCAAAAGACGCTCCAAGATTTGCACATATCGCATCAACGAAACGAATCCGAAAACATACCGATACTTGTTGAAGAAAGAGGGGATGCCTTCCGGGGCATCCCCAATCTTAGACGCTTGAGTATCCTTGAATATTTACTTGGGATGCCTCGAGCATCCCCAAGCTTGAACTCTTGCCTCTCTTCCTTCTTCTCATATCGAAATCTTCTCGATCATCGAACACTTCATCCACACAAAACTTCAACAGAAAACTCGGTAAGATCCGTTAGTATAATAAAGCAAATCGCAACTCTAAGTACTGTTGCAAACCAATTAATATTTTGTTTTTTCATTGTGTCTACTGTAATATAGCTTTTCCATGGCTTAATCCACTGATATAAATTGATAGTTTCATCAAAACAAGCAAACTATGCATCAAAAACAGAATCTGTCTAAAACAGAACAGTCTGTAATAATCTGAACATTCACCATACTTCTGGTACTTGAAAAATTCTGCCAAAATTAGGAAAAATAGAACATTTGTATATAAAGACAGTGCAAAACGAATCAGAACAATTTGACGTTCCAGTAAAGAATTAAAAATCGCGCACTACAGCCAAAGTTTCTGTCCTGCACCGCACAAGCCAACAAGCATTGTAAACATCCTAAAGGCAAACCTTGGCACATTATTTTTATAATACAATGGAATTGTACAAGGGGATAATTAATTTTTTTGAAAAGTTTCTGTAATCAAGATTCACAAAGTTGCCGTGATCATGAACAAAGTTCAAGGAGCTCTCCCACTTCAACAATGCTTGTCTTTCTCACTTTCACTTTCCTTTTTGAAAAGTTTTGGGCTCCCCTCTTTATTTTTGTTGTTTTTAAACTATATGAAAGCACTCAACAGAAATAAATAACTCTCTAAAACTTCCGGGTTATCTCCCTGGCAGCGCTTTCTTTAAAGCCATTAAGCTAGGCATATAGTGCTCAAGTAGCAAATCCACCCGGATCCCAAGGTATATCAAAGCCAATTTTAATTAGCAATGATTTAGAATTTATTAGTGAGCACAAAGCAACATATGTCAAGCAATGACGAAGTCTAACTCTCTTCCTATGCATCGGCATGTCATAAAAGAACAATTCATGCACACCTAGTAAAGGCCAATGCATAGTATAAACAGTTTCTTGCAATTTTATCGCGTGGGAAACATAGAGAGGTGGAGATATAGTTCCTCTCTCATAATAATTGCAAGTAGGAGCATCAAGCACATGCATATTATATCTATCAAAATCATCATGTGCAACGGTAAAAGGCAACCCATCAATGTAATTCTTAGTAAAAGCAAACTTCTCCGATATAGTGTAATTGGGAGAATTCAAAAAGATAATAGGACTATCATGTGTGGGTGCAGTAGCAACAATTTCATGTTTAACATAAGGAACTATGGCAAGTTCATCTTTATTAGCATAATTCACATTGGCATCTTGGCCACAAGAATAGCAAGCATCATCAAAAAGGGATATTTCAAAAGAATCAACGGGATCATAACAAACATCATAGCAATCATCGTTCGGTAAGCACGAAGGGAAATTAAACAATGTATGAGTTGAAGAGTTACTCTCATTAGAAGGTGGGCACGGGTAGCTAATTCGCTCTTCCTCCTTTTGTTCTTCGCTCTCCTCCTCATCTTTTTCGTCCAATGAGCTCACAGTTTCATCAAGTTCTTCTTCCTTAGACTACTGTAAAATATTAGTCTCTTCTTGGACAGCGGGGTAATCCTCAATATATGGCTCAACATAGGTATTAGAAGCATAATTATCATAGCAATATTTAAGTATGGCAAAAATTTCAGATTTGTGAAAAGTAGCATCATACGTTTTGTCGGGGGATATCGGCCTCCACGAGCACCTATGGGGACGGAGCCCCTTGTCGGTTCGGCGGGGGCGGAGGTTGCACAAAGAGCAGATCGAGGCGACACACACACACAACGATTTTACCCAGCTTCGGGCCGCACGGATGCGTAAAACCCTACTGCTGCTTGTCTGGTTGATACGAGTTCTTGCTCTGGAGCGCAAGAAGCTACAGTAAGTTAGAGCTGGACGTAGACGGGGGTCTACTGGGTGTCCTCCTTTCCCTCCTCTCTGGGTTCGATCCCCCCTCCCTACGTGCGCACGGGCCTCCTTTTATATGTTAAGGGGTTTCCCACAGGTAGCGACGCAGGTGAGGGTAAAAATGGCAAGGAACTGTGCGAACAGTGGCCGCACAGTGCTATCGCACCTAACTCTGATGGAGGGGGACCAAGGCATTAAATGCCCGTCTGGATCGCCTGAACAGTGCCGAGGCGGACCGTTAGGGGCGCCTCCGCTTGCCACGGGGGCGACTCTGCCAACGTCGCATGCCACCGCGCGCCCCAGGTTACGCGGCGCCCCGCCACGTGCCTCTGGGGAAGCCCCAGAGTGGCGCGTGGGCGGGTGAGCTGGAGCGCATGCCTGAGGTGGTGGTTCGCCGCGGCAAGTGGCTTGCCGCGGTGGTTGCCTTGCCGCGCCTGAGAGCTTGTCGCTCGTCAGGCCTTGTCGGGGCGCGCGGCGCGCCGCGGCGGGCTTCTCTTGGGGTGCCTTGGCTTGGCCGTCCTGGCGAGCTCCTCCCGCCGGGGCCTTGGTGCTTCGGCTTAGTCGTCCCGGCAAGCTCCTCTTGCCGGGGCCTTGTCGCCTTGGCCCGGCAAGCTCCTCTTGTCGGACCTCGCCTTCTTGGCCCGGCAAGCTCCTCTTGCCGGGGCTTGGTCTTCTTGGCTCGATCACTTGGCCTTCGTCCGGCCCAGAAAGGGCCGTGGAGACTCTTGTCGCTCCCCTGGCAAGCCTTGCCGCGGGACGCTACTACTGCCCGTGCACAAGTTCGGGGTACTAAGGTACCCCTACTTTAGTACACCGACAGGAGCCCCCGGGTCTGGGCCATACATGGTGCCGAGCGTTGTTGGGCCAGGCCCTAACAATGCACGGGTACGCGTGGCCTGGGTTGCACTGCTCCTTGACTCTGTGCTCGTCGCGCCCTCCCCAAGTGGCGCGCGCTTATCGCGGCGTCGTGGGGGGCGAGGCGTGCGAGGCGTGCGTGACGTGGGTGGCGTGCGCGGGGCTTGAGGCCCACAGGCATGCATCACGTCGGGCACGATCTCTTTATTTGGAAGGGCGAAACGTCCACCCCCACTCCCCACCCCCTTTATAAGCGGAGGGGAACAGGGGCAGCTCGCCATCCCGCCGATTGCTGTTCCTCGAAAATCTCCGCCACTTCCTCCTTACTAGAGAAAGCAGCGATTCGCCCTCGCAGCCCCCGGCGCCGCCAACGCTGACAACTCCTCCTCCCCGTATCCGCCATGGCCCCGAAGAGCGACAAGGCGAAGTGGAAGGCCGTGAAGTCGGCCGAGGCGCTGCGGCTAGAAGCGCTTCGGAAGGAGACGGCGACGTTCCCCCCTCAGCTCGATGCGCTGAGGCTGAAGAACGGATACCGCCTCTTCTAGTCAACGGCGACGCGAGCGCATCCGCGCACGCGAGTTCTTCCCGCCATCGCCCAGAAGCTGTACCCGACCGGGTACCCTTTCTTCGCCGTGTTCTTCTATTGCGGGCTCTGCCCGCCTTTTTCCGAGTTCTTCTGCGACATCATGCACACCTACAACTTCCACCTCCTTGACTTCACCCCCAACGCCGTTCTGACAATGGCGGTTTTCGCACACCTTTGCGAGAACTTTGTCGGAGTCCGCCCCAACGTAGCCCTCTTCCGCCACTTCTTTACTCCCCGGGTGGAGAAAGGAGAGCCGCTGTCCGGCGGAGTCGCCTGGGTCTCCAGGACCGGCAAGGAAGAGGTCTACTTGGAGGGGGAACTCCATGGCAGATGGGAGGAGTGGAGGGCCGAGTGGTGCCTGATCGTCGAGGAGAATCCACCGCCGTTCACCGCCGTGCGGCGAACTCCAGTGGTGCGCGGCCGTGACTGGAGCGACCTAGCCCCGGACGACGCCAAGCTGAAGATTGCCGCCACCCGAATCCTGCGCCTCAGGTTTGCCGGGCTCACCGTCGGCGCCGTCGGCGCGGATTTCCTTCGCCGGCGTATCGCCCCCCTGTAGGAGAGGGGGAAGCCGGCTTGGGAATTCCAAAACGCGGCGGACATCATGAGGCTGCGCCCGGGCCTTAACTACAACTTCACCGTTCTGGAGCTCGTCGGAGTGTTGAAGGAGCTCTTCAAGTACGACTCCGAGCACCCAGAATGGTTCAGGTTGCCGCCTGGCGTCGTCCCCCTGTGCAACAACTCGGCGCTCAGCCGCATCCTCGCAATGATGCCGCTGTGCGACTCGCACGGGATCGACGCGACCTGGCAGGAGCCGGCGGACGACGTCGTGCAGGCCTTCTTCGACAACTTGGAGGAGGTGCCGGTCGACCCCGACCAGAAGAGGGGCCTCACGCGGGACACCACCCCCGAGGAGCTGGCCTACATTGCCTCTAGGATGGAGGCGGCGGCCGCCGCGGCCGCGGGCGAGTCTGGCTTCACCCTGGCCGAAGCAGACGCGGCGGAGGCGGAGAGCCTCGCCGACCAGATGGAGCTCGCCGGCTCGGAGGAACCAGCCGGGCATGGTGGCGCGGGCGAGCCCGCCCAGGACACGAGCGGCTTGATGGAGGTTGACGCGCCCTCCTCGCAGCTCCCGGGCAGCTCGTCGCAGGCGGAGCCCCCTGCCCAGCCGAGGAGGCGTCTCCGCAGGGCCGGAGAGGTGGTGCGGCAGGCCGACCAGCAACCGCAGCCCCGCGTGACACGCGCCTCCGAAGCAGCGGGCGCAGGGTCCTCACGGGCCGCGGCTTCTGCTCCTGCCGCTCCCCGTACCGCGGCGGCAACGGGGGCGGGGTCGTCCACCGTCCCCGCCAAGCGGTCCCGGGAACCCACTCCCCTGTCTCCTCGCGCCTGGAGCAAGCCGGTTTTTGACTATTCCGCGCTTAGCTCCGACGACGAAGAGGAGGACGAAGAGTAAGTTCCTGGTAGAGCTTGTATCTTCTTGATTTCTGTTGCTTCGTCTTGTTTCGCAGCCCACTCATCCTCCCCCGAAACCGTTCCTTTTCAGGAGCCTGGCCCAGAGGAGGGCGAAGAGGGCCAAGGTCCCGCTGGTCGTCCTTGAGGGCGAATCTCCCCCGGCAACTGGGGAGGTGCCGGAGGCGACCTTGCCGGACTTGGCAGCGGGTCCCCAGGGCAGCCCACAGCGCAGCCTCCAGGGTGAGTGCACGGCTAGTTCATGCCGTTTGGCGCGTGCGTGAGCTCCCTTTCTCTTTGTTGACATGTGGCTGTTGTTGTTGTCGTTGAGTAGGAGCAGAGCAGCCCCAGCAGGCGACCCCGGGGGGCACTCCTGCCGCGCCGTCTGCGTCGACCACCCCGCCCAGGGAGAAATCTCCGGCAAGGGAGGAGCCCCCGGTAGGGGAGACCTCCCCGGCAAGGGAGGAGCCCCCGGCAAGGAAGACCTCTCCGGCAAGGGAGGGATCTACGGCGAGGGACGCGGCCAGCGATCCCCCAACAACGGAGGCCGCGGCCACGGAACCTGCCACCGGTAAGCCCCCCTGCACGGAAAACTTTCCCTGGTTATCTTTCCTTATGAGCTTTTTTTTTTGTCGGCTGTTCGGTTGACTCTTCTCCCCTCTTCCGGCCATCAGACCCGCCCACCGCAGACCCGATGGAGACCGAGGTCGTCGTCGGGGAGGGCGCGCGCGGCGACGCCAACGACGTCGTCGTCATCGAGGAGGCGGACGGCACCGACGACCCCGCAGGCGGTGGGGAGGCCGAAGCCGCCAAGGCCGCCGCGGCAGCAGGCGGCGAGGGGACCGGCGAGCGTGCCGACGGCTCCGGGGAGGCAGGGGCGTCAAGCACTCCGCCATCCGGCGATCCCGCTGCTGCCGCCGCGTCGGGCCTCGAGGAGCCCCCGGCGGGTGCCTACCTGAAGGCCGGCGATGGCGTCTTCATCAGGCTCCCCTGGGAGCCTAGCTCCAGGGCGCCGGTCGAGGGGGAGGCCTTGGACGGAGAAGTGCTCGCCTCCGTCGGGCTGACAGTGGTCGACGCGCCAAGCACCAGCAGCGGCGAGCCCGAGGAGGAGCGGCTGCTCTGGAAGCTTGTGTCGCTCTACCGCGCCCGGCAGGCTAAGGTGGAGCGCCAGGGGGCACTCGTCGCGAGGGCCGGCGTGGACATGGAGAAGCGTGCCGGGGAGCTCCGGGAGCTCAACCAGGAGGCTCTCCGGTCCTTGGCGGAGGAGCGGAGGCTGCTCGACGAGGCGCGGACGGCCTTTCTCCTCGAGAAGGCAGAGGCCGAAGAGCAGTAGAGGCTTGCCGCTGCGGGGCTATCCGCGCGGGAAAGCGAACTGGTGCAACAGAAGGCCCACCTCGCCAGCCACGAGGAGGAGGTTGCCGCACACGAGCAGGCGCTTGGCGGGGCCCTGCGGGAAGCGCAGGACGCTGCCGCGGCCGCCGATGTCGCCAAGGGGGAGCTGGAGACGAGGGTGGCGCAGCTCGTCAGCGACCTCAAGGCGAGCGGCGAAGAGCTTGCCGCGCTCAAACAGGAGCGCGAGAAGGGCGCTCACACCCTTGGCGAGCTGCAGGGCCGCTTCGCCGAGAAGATCCGGGAGCTCGACGCCGCCAAGGATTCCAAGGCCGGCCTCGAGCTGAAGCTGGACACTCTGGCCAAGGCGCTGGAGAGCGCCAAGGGGCAGGAAGCGACCTTGCGGAAGGAGGTTGCTGGCAACGAGGAGCTATTGAAGCGTGCCGCCGTTACCCAGAACGCCTTCCAGGAGACGGTGGAGCAGTGGACCGAAGGCCTCGTCGACATCGCCACCACCATCGACAAGGAGCTGAAGCTGCTGGGGATGGAGGGCCACGAGTACCCCTCCGGCGAGAACGTCCCGCCGAGCGTCAAGCTCACTTCCTTCTTCAAGGGCTTGGTGGGGGTGGTCCAGCATCTCCGGGAAACGATCCCAGAGCAGCTGGCCGAGGAGACGCGGGAAGCCGTCTCTGGGGCCCTCGAGAGGGTGCTGGTGAAGATCGTCTTCCGCAACCCCACCATCAGGCTTACCAACGTCCTCAGGCACCTGCCGGAAGACGCCGACCTGACGGAGATCAGGGCCCTCGTCACCCCCATTGTGGAAAGGGTGGCCGGGATCAGGAGGGTCGAGGGCGACCACGCGGATTAGGCCGCCCACCTCTTTCTTTTCTTCCCTTGTCGCTGTTGAGCATGTCATAGAAACAGCTGATTAGAGCAGCGGCAAGTCGTTTTGGAATATAACTTTTATCTTAGGCAGTTCATTGCGCTGTTATCTCCCTCGTTCGGCTTTGTGCTTCGTACGTTCGCGCCCTACGCTCCCGGGAACTTGTCGGCGCAAGCCTCCGCCTTGCCACGGGTGCCGAGTGCAGGATATCAGCAACCCGCTGGCGGTGCCTCCACCGGCAAGAAACCTTGCCGCGGCTGGCGCAACTCACTTAAAATGTTGAGCAGGCTCAGGGCGAGGTAAGCGTGGCGACTGCAGTCGCGGCACGCTCAAGCTGCCGAGCAAGCTCGAAGCAAAGTAAGGACGCCACTCGGGATGTAGCACACTTAAGTCGTTGAGCGGACTCGAAACGAAATAAGGGTGCAACCAGCCACGAGCCGGCCCCTCTGCGCACAGGTTTCCCATACGAAGCTCGGCAGTTCGAGGAAGATAACTTAAGGATAAAAAGGAGCTTAATTGCTCAAACTTTGGCAACTTAGCTTTTCTGTTGTTTGCCGTCCGGCAAGGCGCAGCTTCCTCGGGCGACGCCCAGCCTATCCTGTCATCCCCCCTTCTCGAGGTAAGGGAATAACGAAGGCTCGGGGCTTCGCGGCCCGCCATCGCTTGCCGGAGTCGAGTGCTGCACAATCGTGTCAAATAATGCATGCGCCAAGAGGAGAGGCGCGAAATCAACAAGATGTGCGGGGCACATAAGCTATGCTCGGGATCTGCGCCCGTCTCTGTACCAAGGATTACATGCAACTGCGGCAAGACTTGGACAGAGAGGATGGCCGACGGAACGGGATCCGACGGCCGCGCTGGCAAGGTTCCTCCCACGATCGGCGTCGACTCGTTTGGATCTTGGCGGCCTGGGCTCACCGAAGAACGAGGTCGCCTTTCCCGCAACTTCCGGCGCTAACTTCTGCGGCTACGGGAGCGGCGTAGAGTTTACTGGAGGCGAGAAACTCACTCAGCGGCCGGAAGGCGGTCCTCCTCAAGGAGCAGCTGCTCTTGCCCGGGCTCTGCGTGAGTGGGTACTCGAGGAGGGCCGTGCACGAGTCCATGAGGAGGAATGCCTCCGCTCCGCGGGTTGGAGCGGAAAGGTACCTGGCCATACCGGAGCTTACCTGTGGTCGCCAAATCTGGTTCGCACACCCTTGACGCACCCCCTACCTGGCGCGCCAAAGATGTCGGGGGATATCGGCCTCCACGAGCACCTATGGGGACGGAGCCCCTTGTTGGTTCGGCGGGGGGCGGAGGTTGCACAAAGAGCAGATCGAGGCGACACACACACACAACGATTTTACCCAGCTTCGGGCCGCACGGATGCGTAAAACCCTACTGCTGCTTGTCTGGTTGATTCGAGTTCTTGCTCTGGAGCGCAAGAAGCTACAGTAAGTTAGAGCTGGACGTAGACGGGGGTCTACTGGGTGTCCTCCTTTCCCTCCTCTCTGGGTTCGATCCCCCCTCCCTACGTGCGCACGGGCCTCCTTTTATATGCTAAGGGGTTTCCCACAGGTAGCGACGCAGGTGAGGGTAAAAATGGCAAGGAACTGTGCGAACAGTGGCCGCACAGTGCTATCGCACCTAACTCTGACGGCGGGGGACAAAGGCATTAAATGCCCGTCTGGATCGCCTGAACAGTGCCGAGGCGGACCGTTAGGGGCGCCTCCGCTTGCCACGGGGGCGACTCTGCCAACGTCGCATGCCACCGCGCGCCCCAGGTTACGCGGCGCCCCGCCACGTGCCTCTGGGGAAGCCCCAGAGTGGCGCGTGGGCGGGTGAGCTGGAGCGCATGCCTGAGGTGGTGGTTCGCCGCGACAAGTGGCTTGCCGCGGTGGTTGCCTTGCCACGCCTGAGAGCTTGTCGCTCGTCAGGCCTTGTCGGGGCGCGCGGCGCGCCGCGGCGGGCTTCTCTTGGTGTGCCTTGGCTTGGCCGTCCCGGCGAGCTCCTCCTGCCGGGGCCTTGGTGCTTCGGCTTAGTCGTCCCGGCAAGCTCCTCTTGCCGGGGCCTTGTCGCCTTGGCTCGGCAAGCTCCTCTTGCCGGACCTCGCCTTCTTGGCCCGGCAAGCTCCTCTTGCCGGGGCTTGGTCTTCTTGGCTCGATCACTTGGCCTTCGTCCGGCCCAGAAAGGGCCGTGGAGACTCTTGTCGCTCCCCTGGCAAGCCTTGCCGCGGGACGCTACTACTGCCCGTGCACAAGTTTGGGGTACTAAGGTACCCCTACTTTAGTACACCGACACGTTTCAATCAAAGAAGCAATTTCGTAAGCATCCTTAAAAGCAACAAATTCTTCAATTTATTGAATATCATAGTAATTATAAACACCCCTAGCATACAAAGATAGGATTCCATTATCAATAAACTCACATTGGTAGGGAAGGTGTTTCCTAGGGTTTTCAGAACAACAAGTAACATCATATATTTCACATAAATTCCAAGCATAGCATTGCAAATGATGAATTTGACCCAATAGAATTTTCCCTTTTTCAGATATTCGGTGTCGCGCATAATAAACATGCTCATCTAAAGATTTGCCCTCAACTAAGCTAGTTGGGGTTTCAGCACGAGCACAAAGGGATCGAAGATGATCCAAGTAAAAAGCTTCAGGAGTGTGATAGATTTTGAGTGGTTCTTCAACCATTGGTTCAGTAGGTACAACTAATTTTTTTGGTTTTTTGCGTTTCCTACCCATAACTAAAGATAGAAAACAACTAAGAACAACAAATAAAAATTACTTAGTGATAAATCAAACAAGCACACACGAGAATATTCACCCCACGCTATGACTCCCCAGCAACAGCGCCAGAAAATTGTCTTGATAACCCACAAGTATAGGGGACCGCAACAGTTTTCGATAAGTAAGAGTGTCGAACCCAACGAGGAGCTAAAGGTAGAACAAATATTCCCTCAAGTTCTATCGACCACCGATACAACTCTATGCACGCTTGACGTTCGCTTTACCTAGAACAAGTATGAAACTGGAAGTACTTTGTAGGTGTTGTTGGATAGGGTTTGCAAGAAAGTAAAGAGCACGTAAATAAAAGCTAGGGGCTGTTGTAAGTAAAGAAACAATAAATTAAATATAGTGAGTGTGGAAAAGTGGTGGTAGGAGTTGCGAAATTGTCCATTAAGCAATTGACTACTTTACTAGACCGATAGCAAGTTTTATGTGGGAGAGGCCACTGCTAGCGTGTCATCCCTGGCTTGGAATTCTATGCACTTATGATTGGAACTATTAGCAAGCGTCCGCAACTACTAATGTTCATTAAGGTAAAACCCAACCATAGCATTAAGATATATTGGTCCCCCTTCAATCCCGTATGCATCAATTTCTATGCTAGGCTGAAGCTTCTGTCACCCTTGCCCTCCAATACATAGTCCTATCAACATACAACTAACCATATAGTGTGATCCACGCGCGCGCTCATATGATGGGCACCAAAGGACAGCAACATAACCACAAGCAAATTAACTCAATCATAGCAATTCATCAACCACCGATAGGACAACGAAAATCTACTCAGACATCATAGGATGGCAACACATCATTGGACAATAATATGAAGCATAAAGCACCATGTTCAAGTAGAGGGTACAGCGGGTTGCGGGAGAGTGGACCACTGTAGATAGAGGGGGGAAGGTGATGGAGATGTTGGTGAAGATGGCAGAGGTGTTGGTGTAGATCGCAGTGATGATGATGATGGCCACGGCAGCGTTCCGGCGCCACCGGAGGAGAAGGGAGAGGGGGGCCCTTTGTCTTCTTCTTCCTTGACCTCCTCCCTAGATGGGAGAAGGTTTTCCCCTATAGTCCTTGGCCTCCATGGCATGGGAGGGACGAGAGCCCCTCCGAGATTGGATTTGTCTCTCTGTTTGTCTCTGTATCTGCGTTCTCCCCTACTACCCTTTCACCGTTCGGGTATATATGGAGATCCGTAACTCCGATTGGATTGAAACTTTCACCGTGATTTTTTAACCAAAAATGAGCTTTCTTGCAGTCGAAGAAGGGCATCAACCGCCTTACGGGTGGCCCACGAGGGTCAGGGGCGCGCCCAGGGGGTAGGGCGCGCCCCCCTTCCTCGTGCCCACCTCGGACACCGTTTCGCGTTGATCTTTCTCCCAGATTTTCCAAATATTCCAAAAATAAGCTCCATTAATTTTTATCCCGTTTGGATTCCGTTTGATATGGATATTCTGCGAAACCAAAAACATGCAACAGACAGGAACTGGCACTAGTCACTGGATCAATATGTTAGTCCCAAAAATAGTATAAAAAGTTAACAAAAGTATATGGAAGTTGTAGAATATTGGCATGGAACAATCAAAAATTGTAGATACGACGGAGACGTATCAGGTCCCCATTATCATCTACGCACACCACGTCCAACACTTGCCAAAACTTCGTCCCTCGTTTTCTCTATTTTTCGCACACTCGACATTGTGTGGCCATTTTGAAAATAGCATATCTTTTTTACTGTGCATCTTGAAGATGTGCTATGCATGAATGTTGATCAGCATGATGTTAACTGGCTGGTAGTTCCATTTTCGACCATGAATAAAACTTCCAACATGATGTTATCCCTGTTTGAAAAGGCCATGTTAATATAAATGCTCTGCCTCTGAAAGTTGAACTTGCAGTTTCTTATCTGAAACTGAAACTTGCAGTTTCTTCTCTGAGAATCACATTGTGTGCACTTTTATACTCCTATGAAACTACGTTTAAGTGCTAAAAATCGATATCTAGATTTCATAAAATACTTCATATACTAAATACTGCAAATCTGAAATTCAAAAGACATTCATATCTGAAAGTACTCTCAAAATACACAACACAAAACACAATTCACAACCTGCAAATACTGACCACCCTAAGCTCCTCCTGACAATTCAAAACATGCCTGACTATTGGGCTGGGGGCAGTCCCCTCCTATTTCTCAGCGGCAGACCGCCGCCCCGTGAGATAATGTGAACAGCGAGGGAGTGGATGGCGGGGAAGCATCGTCGGGCCAACTGCTTTTCTCCTCTTGCAGTTGGGTTCGGTCGACGAAGACTCCACCGGCTCGCTCTGGCACGATACCCTCACAAACGGCACCCTATGGATGCTCGATCCTTCAATCTCTGGTGGATGCTCCATCTGGGATCGATACTCCCACCACCACTCCCTCACGGTCGGTTTCGGTGAATCTATTTGCTCCATGCCCCAGAGGAGTAGCTCTAGGTACTCCCGCGTGACTCCCTTCGGGAATATCGCCCCCTTTTCACTCTGTTGCAGATATTTGGCCATGGATGTCGTCGTTGCCACTAGTTGGTCCTTGTTGTCAAACCAAGAATGTATCTCCAACATCCTAGCTAGCTTCACAGGGTCGCCATGTGTGATCCTCACGTATCAGTTGTACTCCTCCATCGATCTACTCCTCCACAACACCTTCACTCGCCGGTGGTGGTTTTTGAATGCAAGCGGAGAGGAGCAATGCTGGTTTTGGAATAGAACGGGAGAGGAGCGATGCTGGTTTTGGATTGGAATAGGAGAGGAGGGGCGGTGAGTTTGAAATGGAACAGGAGAGGAGCGGCGCTGGATGTAGATTGGAACAGGAGAGGAGCGGCGCTGGTCTTGGAAGTATTTTCTGTTTTGCGTATTTTGGGTCAAAGTTTGACCATGTACTATATTTGACAAGCAAAATGTGAATGCATGTCACCAAAAGTTGTATCATTTGGTTCGTATCTGAATGTACTTTCAAATTATATTATTTTTGCAACATATAACATATATTTTGTTTGTGAAAATCATGGTCAATTATGACCGAGAATAAAAGGGAGACTAGGTAATGTGGGGTCGCTTTCTTAATTGAAGGGTAAATTGATTTTGATTTTGATCCAGTCATGGCGCGTCGGCCCTCCCGTCCAATCCTAAATCACTGCCGCACACTCCTCTCCCTCTTCTCCATTGCAAAACCACCTCCTCTCCTCTCCATCATCTCCATTCCAAAACCACTGTCTCGCCTCTCCCTCTTCTCCATTGCAAAACCACCCCCTCTCCTCTCCATCATCTCCATTCCAAAACCACCGTCTCGCCTCTCCCTCTTCTCTATTGCAAGACCACCATCTCTCCTCCCATCTTCCAAAGCTAGCACCGGACCACTCAGAAGGACATCTATGGAGAGGATGCAGCGGCAAATCAGGCAGGTTGCCAGCAGCGACCAGGCAAAGTTAGCCAGGTTGATGGAGATCCTTACTTGGTTTGACAATGACTGGGAGATTTCAAGGACGGTGAGGGCCATGTGGAAATGTATGCAAAAGAGCGAGACGGCGGCGATGAGGGCGGTGATGTACTACTCGGCGGCAGTCACGCCGCAGTCCTTCGAGTTCATCGAGTATCTCCTCTGGGCAATGGAGCCGACAGATTCGCCCGAGGCGAAAGTCAGGTGGAGGTGGTGGGCGTACAGGTCGAAGGTCGAGCACCCAGAGCATAACGAATTGATCGAGTACGGTGTGTCGTTCGTGAGGGCGCAGAGCCAACCGGAGCCACAGGAGTATTCGCTCTCCCAACGCAAGAGGAGGCCGGATGGCACAACTTCGCTTCCCCACCGTTCTACATGGTTCCCTCGACGCTCGCCTCATTTCAACGGCGGCGGTAGGGTTTAAGGTAAGCTTCGCACTAACCTAATCTTCCATCTGCTCATGCTTACAATTAGTGTGACAGCTAATGAAAATCATGCTTACAATCAGTCTCCGAGTACTACGCCAATCACCCTAAAATAGCTCTGGACCTTTGGGTCAAAGTTGTGACACTATGTACAAATAAAGAAAAATAGATTGGTGCTTCTTTCAGAAAAGAGTACTCCCTAGAAAACTGCCAATATAAGCTACTAGTAATTTGTTAGAGGATTTGCTGCCGAGAAAGATCCGTCCACAGAGAGCGCCACACATCCCACTGGTGTTGGTGGATGCCAATGCGTGCATGGAGCATGGTTGGTGTCGGTAATTTTTACTTGGCACACCTCGCACTCTGCATATATGCCGGTTCCATCCGTACATTTGTGTAGTTCCACCAAAATGCAGCTGAATAACCCTGTTTGCACAGATAATGAAAAAGTGTGATTACATTATAGTGGCACTAGTTGATGAAACATACACTAATAAATAGAAGAAAATATTGCAATAGTATCATAGTCTGCGAGGGCGAGATGGGCCCTACGATGCCTCATACGGTACGCCTCATACTGGAAATCGACCCAAGTCTCCCCGATACACCTTCTACCAGTGATGAACATTAGTGTACAGCGGTAGTACAAGGAGGGGCCTTGAGACATTCCAATCTCTATTTTTGTGCAGATCAACTAAAATTAAGCACCCCAGTTTGCATAAACGCTTAAACATTAACAATGGGACTAGTTGATGAAACATATACTAACAAAGAGAAGGACTTTCTTTGTATACATTGGAAATGAAATGATAGAGAGGACATTCGCTCTATTTTAACTGTATTATTACTTCATTTTATCAGTGGCACTAGGGTCGAGCAGGTGGCAAACGAGGTGTACCGTGTGTCGCAAGGATGGAGGCCTGGGGTGCTTAGACTGTGATGCTGAAGCTGGCTCTCTCAGTCCCTATCTCCCCCCCTGATGTTTCTATGGTAGCATTTGGGTTGTAATCCAAACTTGGTAGAGCTGGTGTTGCGTCCCCCTATCTGCCTAGCTTATGTGCCGAACTTGTCTCCTGGTAGTACTCAGTCTATTCTAGTAGTAGTTGCATAACTGCCCGTTTACACTGAGATGTTGTCGGATAATGGTTCTCTATGGTTGGGTTTCTTTAAGGCAATTGGAGGAAACCCCCTCTTTCGATATATATAAAAAATCAGTGGCACTAGCGGTGCGAAAACATTGCCTCAAATTAATAGTGCCACTAGATTAAGGTGCAAAATAATAACATTACTGCTTTATCATGGCAGTGCCAAAAGAGTAGCACAAGAGCAGACTCAACATGCAGGATCTTTGGCAAACGGTCAGACCAAAAAGGAACATACCTCATGATGGGAACCATATCTGCAGTCAATGCCATCATAGAAGGGATGACACCAATCACCAACATGGATGATTCAATTCATGGGACCTTTTGGTGCAGTTCACCTAAAATGAAGCAATGTCCCATGAGCTAGCAGCTTCTTCATTTTTTTTAAGAAAAGGGCTCCAGCCTCGGTTCCATTTTCATCAGAAAACGAAACCCAGAGAGCTTCTTCTTCATTAGTTGCAATAAAATTGAGCAACATCAAGGTTGGTTGTGAAGCTCCTAGAATGTTCAACTATAATTTGGATATCGTTTGTGCAGTTCAACTAAGATCAAGCGTGAAATGTATATGTCTGTTTGTACAAAAAAGGTGGAAAGGAGGGTGACTAACAAGTGATGAAACATATATCAAATGAAAATAAGCATGTTCCTTATCTGAATGGCAATCCTACAAGGACAGTAGCAATTTCTAAAGCAACAGCATTGCTAGATATTAGTGTGGGATTTAGGATTAACTATGACAACCGTTAAATGCGACATTACTTTAATGGTGTCATTGCTTCATTTTACCATCAACATTACATTAACAACTGCTACAGAGCTGGTATTTGGGCACAGGAGAGTAGGCGGACCGGGACAGTTGCATTTCTAACGAAAAGAAGCAACTTATCTTAATGGGAAATTTAGCAGGACATGAAAAAAAGTGCCATTGATTCATATTACTGGATGCATTACATTGAAAACAACATTGGTTTAACGTGTCTTTACTTTTAACAGTGCGACTACTACATTTTACCAGTGGCATTAAATAAGAGTGGCTCGGGGCAACAAACATCAGAACAGGATATCTGCGTTGGTCCCATTTTTGTTCGGTATAGCCACCTTATACTGTGTGAGGCTAGCAAATCTAGTGTTGGACTTGCTCTATTGACTTGTCCCCCGGTCCCCACATTCTTTCCTTTTCAACCAATAGATCGGGTTTATATTGAGTTTGTACTGTGTTTCCCTTTATTTCCCTATTAGACCAAGAGACCAGTTGGATAGCCAGTCTCTGCTACTTTTCGCCCCCATTATTTCCTCTTTCGACCAAGTCCTAGATTCAGGTAACAAATCTTCCCCTACCCCACCCCACCCCCTTTCTTCCTTGTTTGAACCAAGCAGTACTAGATTCGAGTGCATGAACTAGTTTTACCTCTTAACGGTAAAAATTTAGGTGGCTTCCGAACAGACGGTCAATCCTATCTACGAGGGGGCCTAAGAAATAGTAAAAGATACAAATGCAGCGACGTCAGGAGCTCGGGAAGTAGAGCAAGGCTGGTTTCGAAGGAAGTTATACCTGAGGGTCACCGGGATGTCGCTAGGTGGGCGGAAGGAGGCCAGATCTGCCCACACTACGGCAACGAGGAAGAAGGGGTCGGAGGCCCTCCCTAGCCAGCGGTGCTTGGGAGAGAACGGCAAGACACGCTGATGAGGACACGCCGGCAGTGGGTAAGATCCATTGCCGAGGACGACCGCGTGAATGTTGCACCTTCTCACCTTCCCCGGCGGAGAGGATCCGGCTGGATCTATGACCAGCGGTGAGAAGAGAGAGAGAGTGTGGCCACCGCTGTCGTGTTTAGATCTGGAGAGGATGAGACAGTGTGAAGAGAGCAACACTAGCAAGCAAGCACAGAAGCTCCTGCCTATATAGTGGAGTACTAGTTTTCTTTTGTGTACCGGAGCCGGCTTGACGTCGTCAATGACTATCGAGAAGTCTTCATGCACGTGCCCCAGAGGCGTAGTTGTCGTAATTTTGATCTAAAGCACCGGATTATAACATATAACATGAAAAAATGCCACATGACAAGAAACCATAACCTCACTGCCCAAAGGAGACAACATGAATCCCGACGGACAAACTAGACGAGGATCAAAGCTCAAATTAAAGATAAACTCGTAGAAAAGGGGTCCATCAATAGGTGTCTTAATTAACATAGCTGGCTTGACCTAGATGGTAGTCGAGTAGTCTTCGTGCATGTGCCCCCAATGACCAGCGCCTTGGAGGAACTCAGTTGTCGTTGTTTGACCCTCGAAGTGAGTCGAAGCACATGACACCTAATATTGCGAGATGACAAGAAACCTTTTTTTAGATTTCTCATCAGAACTACATCCCTGTACAACACAGCCTGCATGATATGTAGACGATAGCCAATCCAGGCGTGTCTGCTGGAGTCTGGTCAGATGCATGGACGAACTGATCTTCTGTGTCATGCAGGGATCGTCCAGGCACCATCATTTGTACAACACTTCTCTAGTACTCTACTATCGCTTGTCTCTCTTTTCTATTAACTCACCCGACTTGCGGGGCCGGGGAGTGTGCCTATGGTCGGTTCTCAATTGCGGTCCCATGTGTGTGTGCAAATGCAATATGACGCGCGTTCCATTCGGAGAGCGGCGTGCTAGACCGACCGACCGTCTGGGGTGTGACGCTAACGCGACGGGCATGTTGTATACCCCGTACATGTGTACCGTCATTTTCTTGAGGCTTTGCTCCATGGAGCAATCCATGGAGTACTATTTAAAAGTCGAGGGCGGGGCTTTTCCCGTGCGGTAGGCGGGGCAGTTCCTCCTAGTTGGTTCGACAGAGACACGAGAAGATGAGGGAGTAGGCTACTGCAAATGTAGGGTTGTGTGATTTGACAGGGAGTTGCTAATGGACAGGTGGGGCCCCGTGATTTGACTTGCCATTATCATTTTAACAGCGGCGCAATGGCCGGCGTGAGTCTCTCGATTCCTGACCACCTCCATGGTATACTGGTGCCTCTCCCAATGCTCCACCATGTAGAGGCTGGCTCTTGCATGAGAGCCCACTCCACTTTTTTCTTGCGTCTTTCCTCCACATATGCAAAAATGCCATGTAAGCGGGCTTATAGCCCACTATTGCACTTTCTCGTACAGGTGCTAAGCCTGCCACATAGGCATAGAGTCTGATGTGGCAAGTTAATTAAGAAGAGAGAGACTAGTTTGATGACCCCAGGAAGAAACAGTGTTAAGTGCGTGTACCTAGGTGAAAAGACAATTTTGAGTCTATAGCTAATTAAATGAAGCAAACTTAGCAACAAAAAACTAAGCACCTATGCATTGGGGACTTGAGTCGCTAAGCCATTTAATGCCCTTAGCACCTCATCTATGCACCATTTTATTGGAAGAGGTCACTCCTTCGCAAATGCAATAAATACTACGAAGAAAGAGATAGAGAGAGGTAAAAAATACTCTTATAGACAACCTTATAGCTAACCCTGTTGTATGAGTGACTAAGTGATGACTATGTATGACATGCCAACATCAGATAGCCTAACGCACCATGTTAAATTTCCAAGGGCGCAATCGTGCGAGCGAGGCAACGGTCGTGGTAGGCACGACCATGGTACGAGCAGCTGGCAGCCCTTGGATCTGAGATCGAGCAGTCGCATGCTAAGTTGCTAAAAATTAGCAGAATAACCCTCCAGGATAGGATATTCACCCACAGGTCTAGAATCACGCCATGCAACCATTCGATCTCAGATCCAAGCGCTCTCGGAAGCCCGTACCATGGGAGAATGGAAAGCTTCGTATCACCTGTAATTTTCCCGGCGCTTGACATGACATCGAAAGCCATTTAATTGGTCGTCGAGTAGACATGACATCTAATTGGGCCCCCATAGTACTGTACATGAATCCATTTATCCACCAGGCAAGCCACTACCCTGTCGTTCGCACGCCCCACTCAGCATTTTTACAATCGAAAAACCGTTGGCAGTTCGCTCCTACTCGTCCCCAGATGTCCTTTAACATTACGGCAGTTCGCTCCTAGTCGTCCTGTCCTTTCACATTAAGGCAGTTCCACTAATCCTAACCCTCCTCCTAAATTGGCATCCCAAATCTCCATGATCTGCGGTGAGTACAAGGTTAGAACCATCACCGGTGATGAGTTCGACTTCCGTGACGATAGGATGCCTTGCTCGCTTCAGACGCATGTTCAAAAACTCAAATGATGAGTGGGTCGCTGGGCTAGATGTTGAGTACACCACAACCCTGGACAAAGAGAGGAATCTAAAGGAGGGTGAGAAGATGAAGCCCGCCGTGATCCAGGTTTGCGTGGATGACTTATGCTTGGTCTACCACATATGCCATGCCGACGTTGAGTGCGAGGAATTTAAGAACTTCCTCAAGGGCGGCCTAGTCAAATTCGTTATTGTAGACTTTACGAACGACAGAACAGTCCTGGGTCGGATAGGCCTCGTCGTAGGCAACCCCTTCGACCTCCAGAAGAATGGGCTAGTGCCCTCCTGTGATCAGCCTTCAATGTTGACCCTGGCAGGAGCCATGGTTCATCCTTCATACGGTAAACTGAAGAAACCTTTGCCCAAGCTTCATCATGCATGGCAGTGGAATGTACTAGATATAGACCACATCCACTACGCTGCAATGGATGGCTACCTTTGTTTCAATATCTACAAGGGTTGGATGAAGAGCAAGAGCCAAGTGTGTGGTTAAAGCAAAGAAGTATCGCCCAAGAGGAAGAGGGACAAGGAGGAAGTCGAGCACGTGGACTGGGAGTCCGAGTAAGGTGGCGGTGTCGTTGCTCATGGTGGTTCTAATGCAGTGTCTACCGGATTAGTTGCTTAGTGTAATTTCTGGTGTGCTTAGTTTTATTTGAGGGGTGTGTGGTGTTGAGCCCTAGCACAACTATGTTATGTTCCTTCTCGTTACTTTAACTCTTCAGTACGTACATACTAGTATTTCTTACAGTTCATATTTTAGTTGGTATAGTACTACCACTCATTTCTTCACATTACATATGTACAATATATATGGCCAACATCATATAGCCAGCAGTTTAGTTATCAAAGAATTTCAGGGTGCTTAGTTTTGTCAAAGAATTTCAGGGTGCTTAGTTTTATTTGAGGGGTGTGTTGTGCTGGACACCATTATTGTGATTCAAATCTCTTTTGCCATGTTGTAATGACATAAATACCAATGGACCAACATGCCAGCTCTCCCTCTATCTTACTATAGTAAAATAAAGTGTGGGGCCTACTTGATCCCAGCAGCGTTCTTATTTTCCTGTAAAATTATTCGCTTGGTTACTCCTGACAAGTGGGGGCACACTTATCATTGTGAGAATCGGCTTATTTTTGTCATATAAAATGGTCAACGGGTTTTACGTAAAAATAACAATGTCCAATGGCATTTTTGAGCAAACATCTAACTTAACGATGGCATTTTTTAGATATCTAATTGCATTTTTGAGCAGGCATCTCATGGATCGATGGCATTTTTGAGTAGTTGTAACTTCTAATGGCAAAACTGAGTAGTGATACACAACTAGTGGCATAAATAATAAGAACCCAAGAATTAAATAGGTATTCTAATTTCTTTAACAGAATTTAGCACCCCATTTAAGCATGTACTAGCTTTTTTAATAGTACTATATGCATAATTTGGCGACGAGCACTCTCCATATGTACCACTTTTTTTCTTTAATTTCATCTTGTTAGTTTTGCTCCATGGCGCAATCCATTGATACTACTACTGTACAAAAGTATACATTTTTTAAAATGCTAGAGGGCGAGGCAGTATAGCTTGGTGGGTCTAAAGAGAGGCGAGGGCCTTTCTAATTTGACAGCTCATTACTGCTAGAAGGCGGGGCCTTGTGATTTGACTGCTCGTATAAATGTGCCGATGACCTGAGGAGGAGCAAAGAACTGTGCGGTATACTCAAGTTTTCCACTGGAGTACTACCTCTGTCCTGGTTTATTGGTCCCCATTGTATATTGTGCCAAATTTTGAATATAGATTGAACTAACAAAACGTTCATGCATGTTACCAAAAATTATGTCATTGAAAACTATGTTGAAATACGAATCCAATGATATAATTTTTGTTGACATGCATTAACATTTTGTTAGCTAAATATTTGGTCAAAATTTGGCACGAGCTACAAAGGTGACCTGTAAACCAGGACAGAGGTAGTACGACGGAGCAGCACGAAACACGACAGCCGAGTGCCATATGGCGATAAAAAATGATCTAATTTGCTAGTCATCTCATTGTTAGCATTGTTCTATTCATGCCTCGTAGAGAACGTGACACGTGCGGCAAAACACCCGAAGCAAAAGAAGAAACACAGGAGCAAAAGAAGAAGGAAGATTATCACCCCAAAAAAACGAAGGAAGACGCACACACAAGTCTGGGGCGCTCCTCTCTACTACATGAGGGGTTGCTGGCCGCGGAGTCATAACTGCTTCTTCATCGCCTCCACGACCTCCATCTCCTTGTGTGTCTCCTCCGCCATCTTCTTCATTCTCTCTATGACGCGGGATTGGTCGACGCGAGCCTTCATCATCTGTTCCACGGCCGCATTACGTACCTTGACAGCAGCCGGGTGCTCGATGCGGAGCTTCGCCAACTCCTCCTTCTATTCCATGACGAGGGTCTGCAGCATCTTCATTGAGGAGCTACTGTTCTCATGCAGCTTCTTGCAGCTACCGTTCTCCTCCTTCAACAGGTCGAGCTCGTGGCAGAGCTTCGCCTTGTCCTCCTGAAGTTGCAGGATTTCGCTGTTCGCCTTCTTCTCTGAGGCAATGCTCTTCTTCAGCAGCATCACCAAGCCGGTGGTCAACTCCCCCTGCTCATTGAGCTCAGCGGGCATGTCGTCGAGGCTCTCCTTCAGCAGCTCCACCAAGCCATGGATGAACTCCTTCTGCTTATTGAGGTGCTTATTGAATTGATCGGGCATGCCGTCGAGGGATAACGACTCCAGCGCCGCCAGCTCGGCATGTTCGCCTCCGCGGCTAGGGCGCTCCTGGGAGCCATTGCCTGCCCGTGAGAGATCTTTTGAGGTCTCTGCGAGGCGGCGAGCCCTCTCTTTTTTTCCACAGCCTTGGTTGCCGCTCCCTTATTACGAGTAGTTCTCGACCTAGAGCTCTGCACACCGACCATGGCAAGGATGGACGAAGAAGAAGGACTTATGAGGAGGAAGGTAGGGTAATTTTCGGTTAGGTAGTTCCCCTTTTTATAAGTACTAGCACTAGTACTAAAACCTGCATAGTTGGAACACGTTCAGGTTTGGTACGTGCTACTAGTAGGTGTGAGCAGGCTTGCACTTAATTGTAGCACTAGTACTTTGGAATGTGATGAGAACAAGGTAAAGATTAATTTATGGTTTTGGTTTCGAGGCCCGAAACGACTCCCGATGAGTTTAGTGGAACATAAATTTCAAGTACTCCTTCCATCTCAGTTTACAAGGCTTGCACGTGTATCTAGGTCGTCAATGTAACTTATATAAAATAAATTGTTTAACATAAAAATATATCATTAAAAATAGAATATTTGAAGTTTGTAATGATATATTTTTCGTAATGTATGCCTCTTATTAAGTTGGTCAAATTAACGAACTAGGTACACGTGCAAGACTTGTAAACTGAGATAGAGGGAGTACTACACTGCTCAAATGCGGTCGCACAGGTCAGTGATGTAACTGGTCATACATGTCAGACCAAGCCGATGCGTGTCCCTTTGGTGAGACGCGAGTCCGACCGACCGTCTGTTGGTGCGACCGATCGTAAAGTATTACACGATGGAGACTTCCGGTTGTGGCTTCGGTTGATTGTCACGACCAAGCATTCTAAAACTAGTGATAAATCAATTACCATCTTTTTCCAAACGACCAAGTATTTTCACAGAAATACAATACATATAGATGGAGTGATTGTCAAGGTTGCAAACCGACATGGCATTGCAACTTCGCTGTAGCAGCAACCGACTAGGTCACTGCATCGCTGGCGGGGAAGGAGGGTAGCTCACCTCGCCTACGATACATGCACAGCAGCGCCGCCGCAACCGGCCCGGGGATTTGGATTCTCCTACTGCCCATTTGAATAGTTGCACCGGTTGCTCATGCCATTGCGCAGGCATGCGCGTTCTTTCCTCCACAGTCGACTCTGTGAATATGATCTCTGCCATTAGCCCTATCTCGAAATCAACACGACGCTGCCAGATGCTGACATCCCTCAGCATCTCTCCCCTGAGATCGACTTGCACCTCCGCCTTGTGCTGCGCTAGGCGCAGCTCCTTGGAACTTCTCTCCAATCAATGCGACGCTTCCTCAATCCAATTTGCTCTTGCTGCCCACCACCTGAAACGCAGCCCTGGCACGTCCTCCGGCGCCACCTATCTGTGATTCCAGAGCAATGGATCCCCTCTAAAACACATGTGGGCTTTGCTCAAAGGCGGCAGTGCTGCGGGCCGCAACGAGAAGGTAGCCCGCGGGATCCTGGAATCTAAGGGATTATCCATGGCGGGATCCGGTGAGCGAGGCGGGGAGACGAGCCTAGGCACTGGGAGATCCCTACGAGGCTAAGATAAAGATAGTACTACTCCACTCCGTCCATATTTAAATGGGACATTTACATCTGTGCCCCTAACTCGAACCCACTACTCATATTTGCCCCTAATTTTGAAGCATGCTCAAATTTGCCCCTCCGCCTTAAGTCACTACTCAGAAATGCCCTTTCGTACAGTACTATAGCACTTTTCGTCCAATACTGTAGCACTTTACGTCTGCTACAGTACACATGGGCCTTTGACGGTCAAAGGCCTTTGACTGGACGGAAGGGCATTTCTGAGTAGTGACTTAACGGCAGAGAGGAAAATTTGAGCATGCTTTGAAATTAGGGGCAAATCTGAGTAGGTGGTTCGAGTTAGGGGCAGAAATGCAAATGGCCCTATTTAAATACAAAGGCCACCAACAGTAGCCCTGGCAAAACTTGATCATGCTGCTTGTGTCCTGGTTTATTGGACCCCTTTTTTGTGCCACTTTTTATGACATACATAAATATTATGTTACTTAGAAATATGGTCAAAAATTGGCACAAAATACGAAGGAGACCAATGGAAGTAGCAACCCATGATTTAACTACTCGCATGCATGCAGTGGACTAGTAATGTCTTTCTTCCTCCCTCACTTTGCATGCGCTGTATTAATTGACCATCAATGAAGTGAAGGACTTTACACGCATCAAATTATCACATGGGGTGGATCTTCGTACAAAAATGTGTCCCCCCATGTACCCGCATGTGCGTGCGAGGGAATGAATGCATGTGTGGCGTGCGTGCACATCTTCGCTTCGTGCATGTACCGCCAGTGTGTCTCAGAGAGGACGAGTACATTCTTCTGGAACCAGTAGCACGTCGGTGTGATCAATCCACACAAGGAGGTCACGACAACACCTCCACATGTGCCACGTGGCTTCATGAACTATAAGAGAGACACTGTGTAGCGTGCCATTGGAATTCTAATTTACGTGTTTTGCACATACTTGAAGTACTAGTAAGGTACACGGGCATTGCACGCATCAGATTTGGCAACCAAATTATGAATAAATACCAGACTATAGCATTTAAGCTTTGAGTCATACATGCCTGATGTAGACGTTCGTTTAATTCTTATAGTTCATCTCATTCAAAATCAATTAGTTTTTATAAAAAAGCAAGGGCCTCTTTGATTCATAGGATTTCCAAAACATGGGAATAGGAAAAACATGGGATACGAGTGGAATGGCGTCTTGAATCCTACAGGATTGTATGAGTGTTTGATTGTGCATAGAAAAAACATAGGATTCTTTCAAAGAGGTTTGAGTGGATGGGATGTTTCCTATGAAATCTAGTGCAAATGAATCCTATGGTTTACAATCCTACGAATCAAACAACCAAGATAGGAAAAATTCCTAAGGATTAGAATCCTCCAAAATTCCTTTGAGAATCCTTTGAATCAAAGAAGCCCTTAATCAATTTTATGATTCACGGAATTGTGCGTTGTAAAGCATAAAGTAAAAACAAATAATGGCAATTCAACTAGAAAAATGTTTGGGCAGTTACGATATGAAAGATTCTAGAACAAAGAAGAAGCACTTGTGTTTTGAGGTTTGTGCATTATGCTTAAGTTCAACCATGGAGTCTGCTAGATTGTACATGTGGCAAAATCTAGTGGGGGCTAGAAGATGGTGCGAGGGGCCAAGTGGAGGGAGACTATGAAGGAGTGCACAAGTGCGAGATCGATATTTAAAGAGAGGGGGTGAGAAGGTGCGCTCTTGCGTGCAGTGGCGGAGCCATGAAAAATAAATGAGCTATGGGGCAAGCATTACTAATCCTTTACGAGGAGGGCCAATTCATAAACTTAAACCATTTTACCAGCAATTGTCTAATGATCACATTCATATTAGCCTCGATATATAGTGATGTTAGGTAGGGCAGGGCCCTTGCTGCCCCTGTCTTCGCCACTGTGCGCGCGTCTGAGAGATGAAGCGAAAGGCATGGATGATGAGAGGGGTATGTTGGATATATAATTAATGTGGGTGTATTAGCTATGTAATCCTATATAGAGAGGTATAGATTGATCGATGTGGACGTAGGAAAGAGGGTGAGACCTCACTAGATATATAGATTGATCGGTTTGTGTGGAAAACTGTGAAAGACCTAGCTATATATACACACACATAGAGGAACATTGATCATTGTGCATGCACGTGAGAGATAAATAATGCTCGATATGATGGAGACGGGGAGGTGTGTGTGTGTGTGTGTGCATGCATGGGAGACCGACCTGAAGAAAAAGATTGCATGTGTGCGATGGATAATGCCGACTGGTATTGTGTGTGTGCATGCATGCACGAGAGAAAATTAATTGGTGGTACAATTATAAAGAGAAGATGACTGTGTAGGTGTAAAAGACTAGGTGAGGTCATAATCAATGTAAAGTTGAATTCAAATATTTGAATAAGAGATCATGATGTTTGAAACCCATGCATGCATGAATATAACTGAGATATGCGAGGTGTGGTTTGGAAATGAGCATGTTGTACTGTATACACATTGAACAAGGTCAGACTGATTTCAATTTGAGATACCGATGTGTGACATTCTAAAAAATTTCCTTTGGGTTTTTAACAAAAACTTTGTTTGTTTTTGAAAAGAGAGGCCATTTAAAAATTTTGCCAGAAAACTCTAAAAAACTTCCTTTTATTTGGCAAGGATTTTTATTTCTGTATCTTCTGCAAACTATGGTGTTTGATCTTTTAAAACTTTTTCGCTATTGGCTCCCTGCTCAAAACATATTTTTGCAAATTAATTATTTTCTTTTAATAAAAGAACTCTACGAAAATTGGGGTTTTTCATATCTTGAAAACCACCCATGAATTGGTTTTTGGCCCATGTGGTAAAACCCCTCCAAAACCTTCCCTCCTTCTTGAAACAATCTAAGTTCTCTGTCCCAACAAGTCCAAACAAGTTTTGGATTTTTTTTCAATTATTTTATCTCTCAAATCTTTTCTGACAATTATTTTGAGCCTGAGTGATTTTCAAAGCAACTACCATATTGCATTTGAGTTTTGACCTCAAACCAACTCCTGTGGATTGTCCTCAGCACCCACAACCCACAACCATCTTGATCCACTCTCCCTCTTTTCAAATTTTTCAAATTGCAGCCTCTGCAAGTTTGGACCAGATTTGCCAAATTTGGTAAAATTCATATCTCCCCTTCTCCAAAAATTCTACCAAAATTCAGGCAGCCTTCTGGTGCAATGAGAAGCCACTCCACCAAAAACCAGCTCAAGGAAAAATCCCTGCATGACAAAATCATTCTGTCGAACACCTGGCATGCACTGTTACTGTTCATATTCAGTGAAATTCAGAGATTCAGTGTCGTTTCTTCGTCAGATTTTCAGTCACATGTAAACTGTGCATTTGGCTCGTGCTCGCAGCCTCTTCTTCTTGTCTGGAGCACCACACGCATGCTTGGCGCCTCCCTGGCGTCGGTGGCGCCCTGGCCCGCCTGCGCCGGCGTGTCCCACGGCGGCAGAACCACCGTAGCGGCCGACAGGGGGCAACACTGCGGCATAACGCCGTTCAGCACCGCCCAAACCCTCAGAGAGCTCCGCGTGGCCACCTCCTTGCCAGCGCACGCATGCAACACCGTCACCGTGGCCTGGCACGCGCAGAGCGCGTTCTCTGCCGCCGACGTGTCGTGCGGCCGTTTCGTCGAGGGCAGGCCGTAATCCTCCCCCCCCCCCCCCCCGTGCTGAGCTGGACACTGGGATGGCACCGGTGCTTCACCTAGATGATGCCCAAGCCCCTAAGCCGACCGTCCACCCACAGCGCCGCCATAATCGCCCGCCGGACTCATCCGTTCATGGCAACCGCCTCGGGTCGTGTATATATAGCAGCCCCCCCCCCCCCCGAGCTTGCTCTTACCCCCGCACAACTCCACCACCTCGCCAGACCCCGCCTAGCCACTGGAAGGGCCTCGAGGGGCCTTTCTTCTTCGACTCCGGCCCCCTCCGTCCGCCTCGGGCTCCGGCAACGTTCTCTCCGGTGAGAACTCCTCCGGCGCCCAAACCTCGTCCATAGCCTTCTCTTACACCTAGTGCTCTAACCCCCACCTCAATTCGATGCTTGCAGCCCTCTCCGGCGAAATCCATCAATGCCCGAACCACCACCCGCCGGAGTCAAGGTCGTCATCGACGTGAAGCTCGCTGGCGACCACCACCACCACCAACTGACGCGGAATGGCGCCCTGAACTCGGAGGTACCCTCCGATCCTCCTGCCCTGCCGTGGATCGCCGCCGGCGATCGCCGCGGCCCTCTGGCGCCAAAACTCTGCCTCCGTTTTCAAACCCGACGGGTGGGTCCACCCCGTCAGTTTTTTATTCTTTTTGAATCGTTTTCTGGTAACGCCATCGGGCAAAATACGCTTTCTCCACTGAACTGGCGTATTCGGGACTGAAACGTTTTCTGTTTTATAAAGAGGACCCTGGAAAGTTTATGTTTCATTACAGAAAGGTCCCTGGACAAAAACACTAATAACTTTTAAACAGAAGAGTATTTTTGAGTGATTCTTTTTCTGTCCTCTCTGAAATTTTTTCTAGTTGTTTATCAGATTTATTTGAAAAATATTTGGAATAATTTTTATGCACCTCTCGGTATTTACGTTAGCGCGTATGTTTCCTTTATACCGTAGATACCGAAGGAGGTGACGGGGCCGCGAACTTCACCGAGCTAGGCTCCGACTACTCTGAACCAGGCAAGCATGTTTGAACTTTTGATATGATAAGTGTTTTGGCATGTTTGCATTTAGCAAGTTTCATGGCATGTTGATGAGCATACCGATGAACGTTATTTTTCATGCATAGTTGGGGCAAGTGAGTTCGATGATCCATACGTGTTGGATGTGAATGTGCATGGCCATGTGTTGGCATGAGGATGGTAAGATGGCAGCGTTGTAGCATGCCAGTCTTATGCCATACTATTTGACTTCAGTATCAGCCCGTATCAGTTCGGTTCCAATCCATTTCCCTTCCCGTACTACCACAAGTTTTTTGCAAGGGATATGGCTTAGTAGGTTGCAAACCGCTTTCCTGGTACACACCAAAAGGAGAGGCCGTGATGATGGTTCCATGGCCCTGGATTAAAGCCAGTCATCCGGTCAGGGGGCATGGGTGTTTCCGGTTGGGACCGAGAGGGGGGCACCCCTTAGGGCGCGCGTATATAAATTTGATCCCATGCTATTCGAGATTGTGATCTCCCCGTCTCAAAGTTTTTCTTGTACGTTGTCTAGGGTGATTCCTGACATCGTGAGGTGTGATGGGTGTGTACTGGATCGCTATGTTTCCTTCCGAACTACCGTAAACAGAACTAGTCCTTCGGGACTACGGAAATCCGTTAGCTGTGGGTAATTTTAGTACAAACTCTGCAGAGTCATATATCCTCGAATCATCTTATCCATGTTCAAGTTCTGCATTATCTTATCCTGACAAGTGTCAATTTCTGGTGACAGATACTCCGGTGAATCACATGAGTGCTAAGCCCAGTTAAATTTTTATTCCTATGGATGGACTAACCCGTTTATTATCATGAGTTTATTATTTATTATGAGTATTATTTTCCTTATGAAGAAAGCCCTTTCTGCGATGTCGCTCAAACGTTCGACTGTGGCGTTGTTATCTTTTATTTTCATTAAAAGCCCTTTATGCGATGTCGCTCAGACGTCCGACTGTGGCATTGTTATTATTTACTTTCAGTAGAAGCCCTTTCTGCGATGTCGCTCAGACGTCCGACTATGGCAGTACTGTTATTTCCTATCAATACAAGCCCTTTCCGTGATGTCGCTCCGACGTTCGTCTATGGCATGTATGTCTTTTATTTTCAGTTTAAGCCCTTTACGTGGTGTCGCTTAGACGCCTGACTGTGGCATGATCTTTATTTACTTGTTCACCTTTCGAGGCGTCGCTTCAGACACCCGATCGGTTTTCTTTTATTTTGTTGGGATTTCAGGCGGACTACCGCCGATTCCCTTTTACTTACCTTGCCTGCTAAATTCTGAATGTGCATTGGCAAATTAATCATAACGCATTCATGCATGCATTTGTTATATCTTACGTCTGAATTGTCTTGCGAGTACTTCAAAGTACTCACCTGGCTTGTTGATTTGGACAGATGCTGACGAAGGCGATCTCATGGATGAAGAATTCGATAGCGAGTCCGACGCCTAGAGGAGTCCCAGTCAGTCTCGTGCGGCCCTGGATTTGGTCACTGTATTATATCCGCTTCCGCAACCCGAATAAATTCATCGAACCTCACCTCGACGCTCGATGAGATGCTAGTTTAAGAGTCATGTTATCCACTCCCAACTGTGTTATTCCACCATCACTTTAAGCTCGAGTCAGTAGTATGCCACCACACCATTGTGTTATATCCGCCATTATGTATAATTATTGGCGCGCTTGTAATAAATTGTTGAGCACCCTTAGCTCGACCCTGTAATATATTTTTGCTACTGGCTTATTGTATCAAGAGATTGTCTACCAGTAAGGAGGATTTTTCCTCATACTGGACTCAAAAGATCAGTCTTTCAATAAATATTTTTATTGGAAAACCGGCCGTGACAAGCTTGGTACCAGAGCCAGGCTGACTGTAGGAAGCCACTAGGTGCGATCGCTAATCGGTTATAAGCATAATAGAGCTAAATTTTTCTGACAGTCAGCATAAATTTATGATCTGGCCATTCAGAGTTTTTGCCTACTTTTGTAGATGGCCGACAACAGCTGCGAGTCTCAGACCTTCGCCAACGTGCCTGATGGGTTCGTCAAGCTTCTCTCCTTCATCGCTCAGGTTGCGATGGGGCCATCTGTGCGCCCAGTCGTCAATCTCTGCCAGGACAAAGTCAACGACAGTATGACCATGCACCAGGCCTCGGTGCAGTTCAGGGGAGGGCGTGGTGAGTTACGCCGCTTCCGGTTCGTGGGAAGATCCATGCCCACGGAGAAGCATGCTATTCAGATGGCAGCCCGCGAGGCAATAGCTCGTCTCAGGGATGTTCTTCCCGTGATGAAGGCTCGTTGTTACCGCTATCTCCCATGCCATGTGCCCTACACCTGTCACTACGCATACTCCTGCCCCAGAGGAGAGCGAGACGAGGCCTTTGAGATGCTTATTGAGTATCTCCGGGCCCTGGAGGCCGCCTTCGACAACCTGGTGGACGACTTCGTGGCCGCCCGCATGGACTCAGTCCATGGCTGTGCTGCCAACAGGAGGGAGCTCTTGCCCACCGCACCACCACTGACTTTTGTCTCGTCATCAGCATCCTATGCACCTACTCATCGCCTGCCTTCTACCGAAGAGTTCAACCAAGTCATTGCGCCCACTCCAACGCGCACTGCACCACCCTTCGCGCCAACTCCTGTTCATGTTATTCCGCCGCTGGCACCCGCTCCATCTACTCGGCGCAGCACTACTCGTATGGAGCCTATTAGCGAGGAGGAAGTCGAGTCCCCAGCTTTGCTACGCCTCACCCTTGGCAGGGCCAAGGACATCATCAACATCTCCGACTAAGTACACTTAGCCATAATGCGATGCACTACCTTGTAAGATATGCTGTGAGAAGCAGCTTGTTTGCGCATCATGTAGGAAGTGGAGAAGTGCACTAGCCTAAATAACATGTCAGGATTATGTATGCATATCCTGAGTGATGTATTGTATAATTATCACCGCGTGTAAGATACGTAATGAGCAGTCCTTCTCCGTGCGCAAATCGATTTGTTTTCCTTAAGTAATTTTGGCTATTTAATTTATTTGCTAACCTTGTGCATTTATGGATTTGTTGTTGCGACCCTTTTCGTTTTTCTTATGGGTTTTACAAAATATATCCCCGGAGTGAAAAATGTCTCGTCCTTGGACTCGCTCCATGCCAGCTCCGCCAGAGGAAAATTATGGCACTCAGCTGGACAACAATTTTACACAAGGGCAGTCAAGTCAATATTATAACGCTCAACCAGGCAACAATTTCACTCAAGGTCAGTCGAGTCAACAGGACAGTGAAACGGCACTTTCCCAAATGTGCCGCCTTTATGAGCAAAGTCAGCAACAACATCGGGAAATGATGAACCAAGTCATCAACATGGGAAATCACCATGGGCAGTATCAGCAGCATTCCAAGTTATCTGAGCTACAGAAGACACGTCCCCCAACATTTTCTCATACTGACAAGCCTCTTGAGGCCGAAGACTGGCTTCGAGATATGGAGAGAAAATTAATTATTGCAAAATGTTCAGACCCCGAAAAGGTACTTTATGCTCCGCACTATTCTCACAGGAGCAGCTGCATCTTGGTGGGAGAATTTCCTGCACATGCATCCCAACAAAAATGATATAACCTGGGATGATTTCAAGGAAGGATTCCGTGGCGCACACATTCCTAAGAGTATTATGAAGATCAAAAAGAGAGAGTTCGATGACCTCAAAAAAAGGAACATGACAGTGTCAGATTACAACGGTCAATTTACTCTATTGTCTCGCTACGCCAATGAAGAGCGTATGACTGAAAGCAAGAAGATGGAGAAATTCCTCGACGGTCTAGCACCCGCGCTTAAATGCCAACTGGTCGTGCACACTTTTCCAGATTTTAAGACACTAGTGGACAAAGCCATTACTCTGGAAAATGAGAGACGCGGTTTGGAAGATTTCCGCAAGCGGAAAAGGGACCAGACTAACCATGCTCGCAGTCATCGAAGCAAGACAGATTTTCAAAAGGGTGGGACACACAAATCCACGTCCAACGTCTCACGCCCAATCAAGAATTTCCATGCAAGGGACAAGGAGTTCACATATTGCCCCAGAATTACTTGTTACGCCTGTGGAGAGGAAGGACACTATGCCAAGCAGTGTCCCAAGCCTAGAAACTCAGCCCCAAGGCCGAACAACGGCGGCAATAATTCAGCGCCCAAGCGAAACAATTTCAATCCCAACAACAACCACAGGAAGGGTCAACTGAACCACGTAACCAAAGAGGAGGCACAAAATGCTCCGGATATCGTACTCGATACGTTTCCTGTCAACACAATACCTGCAATGGTTTTGTTTGATTCTGGAGCTTCTCACTCTTTTATTTCGAAAAGTTTTGCTTTGCAAAATAATTTTTCGATGCTTCCTTTGGAGAAATCAATGATCATCAAGTCCCCTGGGATTCAGCAAGTCACTCAGAGCTACTGTCAGGGTGTGGTTATTGAGTTCAAAGGATTGAAGTTTCACGCCAATCTTATTGTGTTGGAAAATAAAGGACTGGATGTCATCCTAGGGATGGACTGGCTAACCACCAATAAAGGTTTTATTGACTGTTTCAACCGGACCGTGATTCTCACACACCACCACAGGAAGACAATAAGGGTATCTGCCAAGGAAAGAAAAATACCCCGGCAACCGAGATTGAATAAGGTGGACGTTTCTGAGCTAAACAAGGTTCCAGTAGTGTGTGAATTTCCGGACGTATTCCCCGAAGAGCTACCAGGCATGCCACCAGACCGAGAGATAGAATTCAGCATTGAGCTAGCACCAGGAACCACCCCCATATACAAGAAGCCATACAGAATGGCACCATCCGAGTTGGTTGAGTTGAAGAAACAAATAAAGGAATTGCTGGACAAAGGATACATTCGAGCCAGCTCCTCACCTTGGGGATCACCAATTTTGTTCGCCAAAAAGAAGGACGGAACACTGAGATTGTGCATTGACTATCGAGCACTTAACATGGTCACAGTCAAAAACAAATACCCGATGCCACGGATAAACGATTTGTTTGATCAACTTGCTCAGGCCAAGGTATTCTCAAAAATTGACTTAAGGTCAGGATACCATCAATTAAAGGTGCGAACAGAAGATATCCCCAAGACAGCCTTCACCTCCAGATATGGACTATATGAGTTCATAGTAATGCCATTTGGATTAACAAACACCCCTGCCTATTTTGTTCACCTCATGAACAAAGTATTTATGAAGTTTATGGACAAGTTCGTTGTGGTATTCATCGACGATATTCTGGTATACTCCAAGACACTAGAAGAGCACGCGGAACATCTCAGAATTGTGCTAGGAGAACTCAGGAAACATCAATTGTATGCCAAGTTCAGCATGTGCGAATTTTGGCTAAGACAAGTAGGCTTTCTAGGCCACGTACTGACCCAAGACGGTATCGCAGTGGACCCGGAGAAGGTCAAGGTCGTACTTGGCTGGAAGTCACCAGCCAGCGTAACGGACATACGGAGTTTCTTAGGGATGGCAGGATATTACCGCAGATTTATTGAAGGATTCTCCACCATAGCCAAGCCTATGACGCGGTTACTCAAGAAAGACAAGAAGTTTGAATGGACAGAAGCCTGCGAGAAAAGTTTCCAAGAGCTAAAACAGAAATTGACGACAGCACCGGTATTAATTGTGCCAGACATACACAAGAATTTTGAAATGTATTGTGGCGCGTCCAGAAAGGGTCTCGGATGCGTGTTGATGCAAGAAGGCAAGGTGGTCGCGTATGCATCAAGACAACTTCGCAAGCATGAGGAAAAGTATCCCACTCATGACTTAGAAATGGCAGCTGTCATTCATGCACTCAAAGAATGGAGGCATTTCTTACTTGGAAATCGATGTGAAATATATACGGACCATAAAAGTCTCAAATACATTTTCACACAGCCAGAACTAAATTTACGGCAACGACGCTGGTTGGAACTAGTAAAGGATTATGATGTCGGTATCCACTATCATCCAGTAAAAGCAAATGTAGTGGCCGATGCTCTTAGTCGGAACCCCAGCTCCGATGACAACAGTCTGCCCGACTTAAGACCAGAATTCCAACAAGAATTTGCCAAACTCAACTTGTTGATGGTAGCAGAAGGCACCATAACAAACTTGGAAATACAACCCGACCTTGTGGAGAGAATTAAAGAAGCTCAGCCTGGTCACCCCAGCATCGAAGGCATTAAAAGAAAGGTGGGTATGGGCAAGGCCTCGGAATTCGTCATAGACGATAGAGGAATATTATGGTACGGAGACAGACTCTGCGTGCCAAACCTAGAAGACCTCAAACAGCAAATTCTAGCTGAAGCCCACACCGCCCCATATTCGATCCACCCTGGAGGAACCAAGATGTATAAGGATATCCAGGAAAGATTTTGGTGGCACGGTATGAAGAGGGACATAGCCACCTTCATTGCATGTTGCGACTCTTGTCAACGCATAAAAGCTGAGCATTAGAGACCAGCCGGACTACTGCAACCAAAAAAATACCTGAGTGGAAATGGGATGAAATAGGGATGGATTTTATTGTCGGACTAGCTCGGTCACGACACGGGAATGATGCCATATGGGTCATCACCGATAGGTTAACCAAGGTGGCACACTTTATTCCAGTAAAGACGACCCACACCACTCAGAAGCTTGCCAGGATATATCTCTCCCACATAGTTTGTCTACACGGTGTCCCGAAGACTATAATATCTGACAGAGGAACCCAGTTCGTCTTGAGGTTCTGGGATCATTTACAACAGGCTCTGGGAACTCAACTAGCCTTCAGTACAGCATACCACCCCCATACTGATGGGCAAACAGAACGCGTAAACCAAGTTTTAGAAGACATGCTGAGAGCATGAGTCCTCACCTATGGAACCAGTTGGGAAGAAAGCCTACCATATGCCGAGTTCGCGTACAACAACAGTTACCAGGCCAGCCTGCAAATGGCACCTTTTGAAGCTTTATACGGACGGAGATGTCGTACCCCACTAAATTGGTCAAAGACCGGAGACAGTCGCATCTTCGGCCCAGACATGCTCAAGGAAGCCGAGGAAAAGGTCAAGCTAATCAGAGACCGACTCAAGACCGCTCAAAGTCGACAGAAGAGTTATTACGATCAGAAACATCGTGGAGTCAGTTACGAACCCGGTGAATTCGCGTACCTAAGAGTATCCCCTATGAGGGGATTGCAACGATTCAAGATTAAGGGAAAGCTAGCACCGAGATTCATCGGACCCTTCTGTATAGTGGCACGAAGAGGCACGGTAGCCTACCAGCTAGACTTACCCAAGGAATTATCCGATGTCCACAACGTATTCCACGTCTCGCAGTTAAGGAAGTGCGTAAGCAACCCAGAGAAACAAGTATCCCGTGAGAACATAGACATGCAGCCAGACATCACCTATCGGGAACATCCAGTAAAGATATTAGAGGAGTCTGAAAGGAGGGCCCAACAGAAAACCATCAAATTTTTCAAAGTTCAGTGGAGCAATCACACCGAAAGTGAAGCAACTTGGGAAAGAGAGGATTTTGTTCGAGCAGAGCGTCCACACTTATTTAAGGATCAGCTGAAATCTCGGGGACGAGATTTTTCCTAAGGGGGTAGGTGTTGTCACATACTAAAAATTTTCCTTTGGGTTTTTAACAAAAACTTTGTTTGTTTTTGAAAAGAGAGGCCATTTAAAAATTTTGCCAGAAAACCTTCCTCTTAAAAACTTCCTTTTATTTGGCAAGGATTTTTATTTCTGTATCTTCTGCAAACTATGGTGTTTGATCTTTTAAAACTTTTTCTCTGTTGGCTCCCTGCTCAAAACATATTTTTGAAAATTAATTATTTTCTTTTAATAAAAGAACTCTATGAAAATTGGGATTTTTCATATCTTGAAAACCACCCATGAATTGGTTTTTTTGCCCATGTGGTAAAACCCCTCCAAAACCTTCCCTCCTTCTTGAAACAATCTAATTTCTCTGTCCCAACAAGTCCAAACAAGTTTTGGATTTTTTTCAATTATTTTATCTCTCAAATCTTTTCTGACAATTATTTTGAGCCTGGGTGATTTTCAAAGCAAGTACCATATTGCATTTGAGTTTTGACCTCAAACCAACTCCTCTGGATTGTCCTCACCACCCACAACCTAGAACCATCTTGATCAACTCTCCCTCTTTTAAAAAATTTCAAATTGCAGCCTCTGCAAGTTTGGACCAGATTTGCCAAATTTGGTAAAATTCATATCTCCTCTTCTCCAAAAATTCTACCAAAATTCAGGCATCCTTCTGGTGCAATGAGAAGCCACTCCACCAAAAACCAGCTCAAGGAAAAATCCCTGCATGACAAAATCATTCTGTCGAACACCTGGCATGCACTGTTACTGTTCATATTCAGTGAAATTCAGAGATTCGGTGTCGTTTCTTCGTCAGATTTTCAGTCAAATGTAAACTGTGCATTTGGCTCATGCTCGCAGCCTCTTCTTCTTGTCTGGAGCACCACACGCGCGCTTGGTGCCTCCCTGGCGTCGGTGGCACCCTGGCCCGCCTGCGCCGGCGTGTCCCGCGGCGGCAGAACCACCGTAGCGGCCGACAGGGGGCAACACTGCGGCATAACGCCGTTCAGCACCGCCCAAACCCTCTGAGAGCTCCGCGTGGCCACCTCCTTGCCAGCGCACGCATGCAACACCGTCGCTGTGGCCTGGCACGCGCAGAGCGCGTTCTCTGCCGCCGACGTGCCGTGTGGCCGTTTCGTCGAGGGCAGGCCGTAATCCTCCCTCCCGTGCTGAGCTGGACACTGGGATGGCACCAGTGCTTCACCTACATGATGCTCAAGCCCCTAAGCCGACCGTCCACCCACAGCGCCGCCGTAATCGCCCGCCGGACTCATCCGTTCACGGCAACCGCCTCGGGCCGTCTATATATAGCCGCCCCCCTCCCCCCGCCCCAAGCTTGCTATTGCCCCCACACAACTCCACCACCTCGCCAGACCCCGCCTAGCCACTGGAAGGGCCTCGAGGGGCCTTTCTTCTTCGACTCCGGCCCCCTCCGTCCGCCTCGGGCTCCGGCAACGTTCTCTCCGGTGAGAACTCCTCCGACGCCCAAACCTCGTCCGTAGCCTTCTCTTACACCTAGTGCTCTAACCCCCACCTCAATTCGATGCCAGCGGCCCTCTCCGACGAAATCAATCAACGCCCGAACCACCGCCCGCCGGAGTCAAGGCCGCCGTCGACGCGAAGCTCGCAGGCGACCACCACCACCACCAACCGACGCGGAATGGAGCCCTGAACTCGGAGGTACCCTCCGATCCTCCTGCCCTGCCGTGGATCGCCGCCGGCGATCGCCGCGGCCCTCTGGCGCCAAAACTCTGCCTCCGTTTTCAAACCCGATGAGTGGGTCCACCACGTCCATTTTTTATTCTTTTTGAATCATTTTCTGGTAACGCCTTCGGGCAAAATACGCTTTCTCCACTGAACTGGCGTATTCGGGACTGAAACGTTTTCTGTTTTATAAAGAGGGCCCTGGAAAGTTTCTGTTTCATTACAGAAAGGTCCCTGGACAAAAACACTAATAACTTTTAAACAGAAGAGTATTTTTGAGTGATTCTTTTTCTGTCCTCTCTGAAATTTTGTCTAGTTTTTTATCAGATTTATTTGAAAAATAGTTGGAATAATTTTTATGCACCTCTCGGTATTTACGTTAGCGTGTATGTTTCCTTTATACCGTAGATACCGAAGGAGGTGACGGGGCCGCGAACTTCACCGAGCTAGGCTCCGACTACTCTGAACCAGGCAAGCATGTTTGAACTTTTGATATGATAAGTGTTTTGGCGTGTTTGCATTTAGCAAGTTTCATGGCATGTTGATGAGCATACCGATGAACGTTATTTTTCATGCATAGTTGAGGCAAGTGAGTTCGATGATCCATACGTGTTGGATGTGAATGTGCATGGCCATGTGTTGGCATGAGGATGGGTAAGATGGCAGTGTTGTAGCATGCCAGTCTTATGCCATACTATTTGACTTCAGTATCAGCCCGTATCGGTTCGGTTCCAATCCATTTCCCTTCCCGTACTACCACAAGTTTTCCGCAAGGGATATGGCTTAGTAGGTTGCAAACCGCTTTCCTGGTACACAACAAAAGGAGAGGCCGTGATGATGGTTCCATGGCCCTGGATTAAAGCCAGTCATCCGGTCAGGGGGCATAGGTGTTTCCGGTTGGGACCGAGAGGGGGCACCCCTTAGGGCGCGCGTATATAAATTTGATCCCATGCTATTCGAGATTGTGATCTCCCCGTCTCAAAGTTTTTCTTGTACGATGTCTAGGGTGGTTCCTGACATCGTGAGGTGTGATGGGTGTGTACTGGATCGCTGTGTTTCCTTCTGAACTACTGTAAACGAAACTAGTCCTTCGGGACTACAGAAATCCGTTAGCTGTGGGTAATTTTAGTACAAACTCTGCAGAGTCATATATCCTCGAATCATCTTATCCATGTTCAAGTTCTGCATTATCTTATCCTGACAAGTGTCAGTTTCTGGTGACAGATACTCCGGTGAATCACATGAGTGCTAAGCCCAGTTAAATGTTTATTCCTATGGATGGACTAACCCGTTTATTATCATGAGTTGATTATTTATTATGAGTATTATTTTCCTTATGAAGAAAGCCCTTTCTGCGATGTCGCTCAGACGTCCGACTGTGGCGTTGTTATCTTTTATTTTCATTAAAATCCCTTTTTGCGATGTCGCTCAGACGTCCAACTGTGGCGTTGTTATTATTTACTTTCAGCAGAAGCCCTTTCTGTGATGTCGCTCAGACGTCCGACTGTGGCAGTACTGTTATTTCCTTTCAATACAAGCCCTTTCCGTGATGTCGCTCCGACGTCCGTCTGTGGCACGTATGTCTTTTATTTTCAGTTTAAGCCCTTTACGTGGTGTCGCTTAGACGCCCGACTGTGGCATGATCTTTATTTACTTGTTCACCTTTCGAGGCATCGCTTCAGACACCCGATCGGTTTTCTTTTATTTTGTTGGGATTTTAGGCGGACTACCGCCGATTCGCTTTTACTTACCTTGCCTGCTAAATTCTGAATGTGCATTGGTAAATTAATCATAACGCATTCATGCATGCATTTGTTATATCTTACGTCCGAACTGTCTTGCGAGTACTTCAAAGTACTCACCTGGCTTGTTGATTTGGACAGATGCTGACGAAGGCGATCTCATGGATGAAGAATTCGATAGCGAGTCCGACGCCTAGAGGAGTCCCAGTCAGTCTCGTGCGGCCCTGGATTTGGTCACTATATTATATCCGCTTCCGCAACCCGAATAAATTCATCGAACCTCACCTCGACGCTCGATGAGATGCTAGTTTAAGAGTCATGTTATCCACTCCCCACTGTGTTATTCCACCATCACTTTAAGATCGAGTCAGTAGTATGCCACCACACCATTGTGTTATATCCGCCATTATGTATAATTATTGGCGCGCTTGTAAAAAATTGTTGAGCACCCTTAGCTCGACCCTGTAATATATTTTTGCTACTGGCTTATTGTATCAAGAGATTGTCTACCAGTAAGGAGGATTTTTCCTCATATTGGAAAACCGGTCGTGACACGATGCCAGACATCGTTTGGCCACATTGCATCCGTGCATGGACACACTATTCTAATTGGAGATGATGGGTGGCTTTCACATCACATATCTATATCTATACCCCAATATATTATATTTTATATTTTTTATATAGTGTGCGGATAACTTTAACTTTGAAAGATGGTCCTTGGATGAAGCCAATCCGATGGTGCAGAGATGGGAAATTTGAGCACTACTGGCCGTTGGATATCATCTAGATTCCACTAGATTTTGCCACATGTACAATCTAGAAGACTCCATGGTTAAACTTAAGCATAATTCACAAACCTGAAAACACAAGCACTTTTTCTTTGTTCTAGAATCTTCCGTATCAGAATTGCCCTAATATTTTTCTACATGATTTACCATTATTTGTTTCTACTTTATGCTTTACAACGCACAATTCCATGAATCTTAAAATAGATTAGCTTTCTTATAAAAACTAGATGATTTTTTGAACTATAAAAATTAAACGAGCATCTACATCATGCATATATGACTCAAAGCTTACATGCTATAATGTGGTATTTATTCATAATTTGGTTGCCAAATCTCATGCGTGCAATGCATGTGTACCTTACTAGTCTAAATGGTGTTTGTGTGTGTGTTGTGCGAGTTAAACACATTGTACGTAATATCATACATGGTTTAGATTCTGAACATCTAGCTAGAGCATACATGTACTATGATTTGAATTCAACATAAAATGGATACATATATTTGAATTTGAGATCGTATGTGCATGTAGTTCGTATTTATATAGGAATTTACTTCTCCTATATTCATGTCATGTGTTGTGAAGATAATATTTAGCTGGTTGTATAACTAACCCGAGTACAATCCCATTCAAGCAGGGAAAATGTACTCAAATTTAGTCCATATGCTAGATAACACACATTGTTTTTTTTATTGTTGAGGGAAGTGCAAATTGTTTTGGTACTATACACGTTATGTTTGTTGTCCCGATTTTTTAGTTTTTTTGTTGTATTTGAATGCATTTATAGTAATATAGTAAAACGGGACATGGCTCTCTCTAGTGATGAGGTGTGAATTGTCTTTTTTCGGGTACACGTTAAGCTTGTTCTCCCGAAATTTCAAGCGGCGCCTTATTATGCCAAAATTTCAAGCTAGGATCTATGTCTATCGTGCTGCGAAACTCCCGCCTCTTCAACCCGCGCCTTGTTACCCCGAAATATTTAAGATATATCTTTGTCTCGTTGTGCTCCGAAAACTCCCTCCATCTCAACCCGCGCCTTGTTATCCCAAAATTACAACGCTCGTGAAAACTCCCACCTCCTGGGAAATCCCGACACACGAAATGCTCGTGATACCCCTGAACCGTAAGAACCGCCTAGCTCAAATCGGTTGGGGTATTTTCATAACTTACCACACATTTTGGACAAGCGCGTCCCTAAGCCATGGTTCCGCACTCCCATCTCATCAGCCCACCCATTCGTACACCGAGGCCGCGAAAACCCGCAAAGCCCCACACCGTCCTCCATCCGCCACCTAGCCGAAGCCTCTTCCCCGACGATGTCGTCCACAGCAACACCTCGACGTCCGTCATCCACCGTACCGGATGAGGATCCGTCGTCGATCTCGTCGTCCCGCCGGTTCAGCCACCCCGTCCTCCACCTCCAAGGAGCTGCCCCGACGTTCCCCTTGTCTTTCGCTCCACCTCCATTCCCACACCACCGTCTTCACCTGCACCACCGGAAGAGTAGCATCATCACAGTTTCCTAGGATGAAGCTGAGGCCTAATTGGCGCCACCAAAGAGGAGGTACACTAATCGCCCCATTTTCTTCTTGATTCGATCTCACGGTGCTGTCGGCGCTCGGTCCCGAGCCGACATGGCGCGGCTCAATCCACGGCGGCATCGCCAACCACTTCCTCCACGGTGTCGCTCCCTCGGCGGCGACGTCCACATCAGTAGGAGCTGTTGCTACTTTAGCTCTCGTTCGCGTTGCTGCTCTGCTCTTACTCTCGATCCCCTGACTGGTCCGCTCTTGCTATTGATCTTGCTCTTGCTCATGTTGCTGCTCTCGCTCTTGCTCTTGCATGCGATGCTGCACTAATTTAGCTACACTTTAGTCGACTGAATCGACTTTTGGGTCAATCGATTTTCAGGGGGTGGGGCACTCGCCAGAGTTAAGTAAGAACCAGCCACAACAGGGAGGGGCCTCGCCGGAGAGGTACCCCACTATCTATCTTAGGGTTTAGGGTGAGGGCGGTGGTCACCGGCGGTGGTGGGGCGGTGGCGTGGGGATCACCGGAGAAAAAGCTCGGCACGGGGGGCCTAGAGGGATGGTCGGGGCAGCGATGGGGAGAGGATTCGGTGCGGGCGGGGCGACGCACCGCTGGCCGCATGCGGCGGGGGGCGGGGGCGGTGGTTTGTCCGGTGGTTGGTGGTGGCTGGCGGCTCAGCGGAGTGGAGGTTGAAGATGAACTGCAGGCCCTTGATTTCGTATGCAACGGCTGGAAAATCGACTGACCAGAGATGAAAAAGTCAGTCGACTAACGTGTAGCCTCACCTAATGCTGCTACATGACCAGCTGCCCCGGCTCTCGCACACGCTGCTGCTACTGCTTTTCTGCTACTAGTGCATTCAGTTTTGACAGTAAATTCAGTTTCGACAGCAAAATTCAGTTTCGAAAGTTAAGTTCAGTTTCCACAGTTAAATTTAGTTTCGAGAGTTAAGTTCAGAGATGAGAGGCTGATGTATTTTACATCTAGCACTTTATGGTTATGTGTTTTATGTCATCTATTGGAGATGCTATTAGAATTCCACTCAGGTTAACGGTGTCTCTCTTGTCCTGCTTCAGCCTCGGCGTCGTTCAACTCACCGGAGCTGCTCCAACGACGAAACCCTCCATCACAACGGAGCAGTACCCCATGCTCCATCTCCAGACGCCTAAGATCTTCTTCCCCTCCTCCGACAGCCAAGTCGGCCGGAGCATCCTCACCGACCAACCCAATCACGCTGAGATCGACATGGCTTCGCCAAAGAGGTTGTACACTTGTTGCATCTCTTTTTTACTCTACATGTTATATATATTGTCCATTGAGCACATGTGGTAACGTGAAATACGATCATTTTATCCTACTATATGACAAGCAGTGAGGTACTAGGCAACTTAGCTATCCGTGATGGACTCTCTTGAATGCCATCATTATTTATCTCTGCATGTTTGAGTTGTGCATTTGTCGATGGGCCTGGGAGTTGAGCTAGTAGGGCAGTGGTCTGGGTCAAAAGTAGTAGAAGTAGCACAAAAACATTTTTCGAGTGTAGGCTTTTCCTTGCTCAAGCCTGCCTACTAGAATTGCCAGTGCTTGAAAGGAAAACTGAAGGAAAAACATAGCAATTGGAAAGTTTCCTATGGTACTACTATTCATGCATTTGGTTCAAAGAAATGGAGCAAAGGAAAGCTGTAGGTTTTGTTCCATTAGAGTCTCCTTGAAAGAAAAATTGTAGGAATTTTAATTTGCACTTGTCCTCCTTTTCAAAGTCCTATTCATGAAGCACAAGACTAAGAGATAGTAGCATAATAGCATTATAACCGTACATTTTTCTTGTGGTCTGACTTAATCTCACCATGCTTCTTTGCATCATGTGATCTTCCAATTCTTGTGAACCAAACACCCAGATTGGGAAAAAATCTTGTGTTTTTTAATTCTCTATTTTGCATGTGCATTCCTATCCTATTCCTGTCTATTTCCTATCCCTGCATTGTTAGAATCCTCAAATTCAAACAGGCCCTTACACAATTACTTTTGTTACAGATATGTGTCAAAGAAAACCTTGTGTGGTTTGTCCTGCTCCTGCTGCATTATGTTCCACCCCAGCTCAGCTGCTCCAACGATGGAAGGGTTCATCACAGCAGGGATCCGCTCTCGAGACTGTCTTTCGCTGCCTCAGATCTTCTTCCCCGCCGTCGGCAGCCATGACAACTGCATTACCATCATCAACTGAGAAGATGACCTTGAGGACTACATGGGTCCGCAAGAGAGGTCGCACTCTTCCGTGTCTGCTTACGTTATGCATCTCTTAATATGATGACATGCTACTTTATCGTCGTGTTCACCTATTAGACTCTGAGTCAGGTCCAAACTAATGCTGAAACTTGAGTTTTTAAATGGTTGTGGGGTACATATTGGGGCAGCAATCAGTACTATCTGTCTACTATCTGGTTAATCTCGGGTATCTACTATGAGTTTCATGTTGAGTGCAAACAAACATTAAAGGAGCCATTATCTATATTTTTTAACTAAAGCTATTATCTGCCTGCTATCATTGGTTTTGGGTCTATCCACAGTTTGCTACCATCACTCTGGTTTTGTGCATGCACTCCTTACATAATCTCACTATGTTTTATTCCTATGCATATTAGTTATTGTACACAATGTAACTGAACATGTAGAGCAACAGAGACGAGCCTTGCGTGGCAATAAAATTTCATGGAGACGTCGCTCCATGGTGGGTGCAAAGGCAGCCCCCCTCCACCCATTTCGGATTGTAATCAAGAGGAAGATAACTTTTCTGAGGGGGATTCAGAAGGAGAAGACCACTCCTATTTACCCCCTGAGGTCTTCGCTCTAACTTGGCATGCTGATGTTAGTAATGTCATGCATATGGTGCCTTGCATTGCTTACTTTATACATCAAATATGTCATTTGCTTAGTTTAGACATGCTTTGTGTGAATGCCATCTGTTTAGCTTCTTTATCGTATATGTGAATCATGCAATGCCATCTTGTTTAGCCAGGCATCATATATGTGAATTTTGCAATGCCGCCATGGTTAGCCAGTCATCTTATATGTGAATTACATCATGCCATAATTTTTTTTGTTACGTGTTAAGTTTGTCAACAATTTTAGTACATTCAATTACTCTTCATGTGCATCAGCCATTCGGCATGGTCATGGAAAATCTAGAGTGGAAACAAGGTCTTCAGAGCAGACAATGCTATCTGACGAAGTGCATGTCTTGTTGGTTATGGGTAGCTCCTCAGAGGAGGATTTAGAGACAGATGATCAGTCCTATTCCCCCCCCCCCCCGAGGTGCATGCTCTAACTTGGCAGGGTTATGTTGCTCATATCGTGCATATGGTATCTTGCATTGCTATGTCATTTGCTTAGTTCAGACATGCTTTGTGTGAATGCCACCTGTTTAGTGTCTAATTACCATATATGTGAATTATGCAATGCCATCTTGTTGCAAGACATTATATATGTGAATTATGCAATGCTATCTTTGCAAGGCATTATATATGTTAATTATGCAATGCCATGTTGTTTAGCCATGCATCATATATGTGAATTATATCATGCCGTCCTTTTTTTATATTTCTCGTTGCATTTGTTGACAATGTTTGTATATTCAACTGCTCTTCCTATGCATCAGCCATTTGAATTGGTGATGGAGAAATCTAGAGTGAAAACAAGGTCTTCAGAGCAGACAATGCTACCTGCTGAAGCAGATATCTTGCTGGTTACAGATAGCTCTTCAGAGGAGGATTCAGAGGTAGATGACCAGTCCTATTATGCCCCTGAGGTGTATGCTCAAACTTGGCAGGGTTATATTACTCATATCATGCATATGTTGTATTGCAATGCTTAGTTTTTACATCATATACACAAATATTGAATGCCATCTCCTTAGTTGACACATCATATATGTGATTGCCCTCTGCTCACTTGCTTAGTATATAGATCATATATTTGAATTATATCATGCCATGATGTTTACATAGACAACATGTATCTGAATTATGGCATGCCAACCCATTTTCTAAAGACATAATATAGTTATATCATCTCATCTTGTTTATATAGTCATCATATTTTGAATTATGTCATTCTATCCGTGAATTATATCATGCCATCATGTTTCCATCGACGACACGTTTGTGATTTATGGCATGCCAACCACTTTAATAGACACATCATATGGTTATATCATGTCATCATGTTTACATAGTCATCATATTTAGAAGTATGTCATTCTATCCTGTTTAGTTAGCCATCATACATGTGAAATTGTGTCATGCTATCCTGTTTAATTAGCCATCATATATGTGAAATTATGTCCTGCTATTCTGTTTGGTTAGACAACATAAATGTGAATTATTTCATGCCTAGTTTTCTTCCCTACTATCCATTGCACTTGTCTATCTTACAATGTCTGTACATTCAATTACTTTTCTTGTTTATCAGCCATTTCGATTGGAGGTGGTGGTGGCAGTATCTGTGGGATTAAAAACATGGTCTTCGGAAAAGATCATGCTACATGTCGATGCAGATAGAACCATGGTTGTACTTGCCCAAGAACCAGCCCCACCACACATAAACCAGACTCACGCAGATTGTACCCCTACCCAGTTGGACAGAGAACCAGCTACACCCCTTCTAACCCCAACCCCAGCAGATAGTAACCCAGTTCCAGTTGACACAACACTGTCTCCACCACAGAGCACCCAAACACAAGCAATTAGTAAGGCAAATGCAGTGCCCAAAGCACGAGGACCACCACTCCGAACCCCAAGTCAACGCTTAAAGCAGAAGAAGCATTGTTCTCAGGTCAGGTTCCGTAGCTATGGTTCATACTACTTTGCTCTTGCATCCCTGTATTTACTCATACCAACTAATTTCAAATTTGAAGGATGCAATTGAAACTCCAATCACTACTGGAATCAGCTTCTTTGTCGTTCGCCATGTCTTTGTCGTCCGCCAGCTAATGGCAATGAGCCTCTGCTGGTAGGCGTTCATCCAGACAGTTTGTCGTCCGCTAGCGGACGGCAAAGAAGTTTGTCGTCCGTGATCTATGTCTTTTCCGTCTGCCATGGCGTACAGCAAAGAAGCTGATTTCAGTAGTGAATGGTGCAACAGGTATGGTTTAAACCTATTTCTTTAATGTGTTTGCTGTTGTAACTTGCTCTATGTTGATTTTAGTTTCAATTGAATAAACAGTTATGTTCTCATGCCATGCACATTACAAGTGTTGTTATTGCTGTGTAGTTTCCCACACTTCTATTCTGGCTATGCTGCTTTGTCTTAAATAGATATGATTCGAACTGCCTCTATCTTGATTTGGCAACATAAACTAGAATGATATAGACCATACAGTGACCATACTACATAGATATATGTTTGTTTCATGCTGTTATCCTGTCCACTTTACTACTGAACTGGTTTACCAAAATGAGTTTCACATACAACATGGTAAACCTGTGATGTGTTTGTTTGTTTCTCTTTTAGAACGCGGATAAAATATTGGAGAAGAGTACCCCATTATGCAATGGTAAAGGAAGTAATGCAGATAAGGTTCAAGATAGTGAGACATCCTTGTTGGTCTCCAAGAAAGCTAATAAAAACTATATTGAAGACACTGAGACAACCCCAAAGTCCTGTCTTGATGTAGTGTTTGAGTTACTGGCTACTACTGCTGGCACCAGCTCTTCGAACTCGCTGCCTGAATCAGTTCGGCTTCTTGAGTCTCAACTTCAAGTTGAAATACATCGATCATATGTTATGCACAGGAAGCCAAAGGACTGAGGAAGTCCCCGCAGAATTCAGATGCATAATTTCTGGTGCAACAGCAAGTGCTGGAGGATTTAAGCGCCGAACAAGAGAAAGTTAATAAGCTTGCTAAGCATCTTGCCAGCATTATGGGTACCCAGGATATTGTTTCTTGAGCTCTTCTGAAGTGGTTTCAGTTCTGGACTTGTTTTTCTGCGGGGTTTATTTGCACTGGTCGCCAACTTTGACAACCAGTGTATATGATATGTTGCTTTGTTCCCTATATTTGCACTGGTGGCGAACTTTTATGCCCAGTGGATGTAATATGTGTAATAGCCGTGATAGCCTAGCATAAGTTGCTTGCTTATTTATTTCCTTGTTGTCTTGTTTATTTCTTTGCTAGTAGTCAGTGCAGTTCTTTTTCCGCGGTTTGCTAGTGGCCGCAATAACCTATTTTTTATAACTAGGCCACAATAACCATGGGCTACATATTTACTATAGTTACCATGGGCCTCCTACGGGCCGTAGAAACAATGGGCCTTCTACGGGTCGTAGCATCAATGGGCCTTCTACGGGTCGTATGATCGATCGTCCAAACATGGGCCAATAACAGACCGCATTATGGGCTATAAACGGGCTAGATTTGGAATCGTCCATTCATGGGCCAAAAATAACGGGCCGTCATTAATCTGCCATATTTGATGACGCTATGAAAGCGGTCCAACGGATTAACGGGCCACAAACGGGCCAATTGTAACCACGTGCTAAATTTGGCCCACAAGCAGAAAAGGCCAATAACGGGCCGTAAGTAACTGAATGCTGGAAATGAGCCCAAGAATAAATGGGCCCTGAGAAAGCCGAAAGATAACACGGGTTGGAAACGGCCCAATGGAATAATGGGTCGTCAATGGGTATAAAGAGGTACACTATTCATTGCGGGCCAGATTCACCACGGGCCGTTAATGGACCAAGAGTTACAAATGGCCTCGTATGGGTCGAAAGACATCATGGGCCATACATGGGCCGGAAGTTACAACGGGCTGGAATCATATTGGACGGCTTAGATGAAGCTATTGGGCTTAATTCTGATAGGCCGCAACGGGTCGCGAGTTAGCGGGTCATAAATGGGCTATATACAAACAGGCCGTTAACAGGCTTTCCGTGGGCCGGCCTGTCACCTTTTGACCAAGTCAAACGGGTTGGCCTTTTCATCGGAATGGGCCTTTGTTGGGCCGTGCCACGTGTCAACGTATCATAGGTGCCTCATTTCCAATGAATGGATGACATCTGTCCCAATGGTGAGCCAACACGTGTTTCCTCCGGCCAATGGGAATTTTACACGTGGAAATCATCATTGGTCCAGGCTGTTAGCGGGTTATCGGATCCAAAACCAGACCCGATAGCTTAACGGCGACCCGTTGATGGCACGTGTCAGTCACCCTTGACGAAAGCACTTCTAGGATGCGCCATTTATCGTCATGGAAGTGGACACTTCCGTGATGATAATTTTGGTAATGTCATGGAACACTTCTACGACAGCACAAGTATGACTATCTTGATTCTGTCATAAAATCGTCATGGATGTACATGCATGACAGAAAACGCGACCTACTGTGACAAACACGTATCATCACGGAAGTGTTTTTTTGTAGTGATACCCAATAGTTACATCCCCAACATTGGGCCCCAGGTTGATATGCACTTGTTCACATCAATCTTCAATACTTGACTTACCAGAATCTTGCATCATCAATTTTCATGAACTTGTTATAACCCGCCATGACGTCAGCTCACAGAATCATGTTAACCCACCATGACATCATCTTGCATAACTTTGCACGAAGCCCAGAATATCTCAAGAGATCTTTATCCTTAATGGACTTTCTGAAATTCGAGGCGCCCATGCAGTCACATAATTACCTTCTGGCCTCCTTGATTCCCGTGCATGCATGTTATCCATCTGCTTATAAATAGGGACAAGGGTCCTTTTCATTTTTTTCCCTTTGCCTCATCGTCTTCGTCTTCTCCGCAACACCATGCACGTGCTCGAGCTCCGCCCCCGTCGACCTCGTCAACTTCCTCGACTCAGGTCGCTGCATCAACCTGAATGAACGAGAGCATCGCGGCGTATCTCCGCATTCCAGTAGCATCCGTAAGCACTTCTTATTCCTCATAGCAGATCTTCATTAGGGTTAGTCCTAGTTCACCAGAGTTCCCCTCTGCTCTTCTTTGCTCTTCTCTAGATTGCACGGTTGAATCTAAAAATGTTATCGAAAACATGCGGTAGCAACATAGCATCTCTTTGTCCAACTACAATAGGTGCTTTTTATGTATCAGATCCATGCGAACACATGTGTTCTTCCACTGCCTTCACTTTAGGTATAAAATTTATTTTATTTTCCAAACTGTTGTAGATCAAAATCTTTGCATCGATCTGTGGAATCTGTTTGTCTGCTACTTAGCAAATCCTCAATTGTAGATCTGAAACATAGCAACTGTTTGGGTGGCTTAACCAATAAAACATAACCCGCCAGGTACCATTAGTCCCCTTTTAAGCTGCCAATATGAATATCCGTGTACTTCAGTGTTCATCTTCCAGCTTAACGCGTTGGCCGTTTATAGCACTTTTCTTTTGAATCAATGGTCCGGCTTAGCAACTTAATCTTAAACCAGCAATATTTCTTTCTTTTAGGCCTTCTGTCACAGCCCTAGAATTGATTGCAATTAGTTCCATAAGCATCCATGCATCAAGTCTATATTTGTTTGAAATTTGAAATGGGGATGACCAGCCCTAGAACTAAATGAAATGCAATTAGGATCAAAATAAAAATAATCTTCAATGAACCCAAAATGCCCTTTGGAAATGCTCATGATTTTTGATAAAGGTGAAAACCTCTGGCAAAAATGATGAGCATGTTTCTTGGCCATTTATGGATTTTTGAATTAACTCATAATGTATTTGAATTGGGGCATTTAAATTCTATAAATATTTTAAATGCTCTAATAATTCTGAAAATATTTGAGGGCTGTTGCATATATTTTAGAAGGTGCCACAGTTATTTCCAGGATTTTTAGAAGTGCCCTGGTATTCTTTAATAAAGCCCAAACAGTTACATCATAATAGAAAAAGAGAAAATAAAAATAGGAAAGAACAAACCTCACCTGGGCTTACCTGGCAGCCTAGCAGAGGCCCAGCCCACCCCCACCTTGCCAGTCGTCCCCAACCTCCTGCCAGTGGGCAGGAGGGCGCGTGCTCGCCGCCTGCTGGCCACGCGTAGGCCACCTCCACCCTGCCTGCTTCACTCCTCCGACGCCCTAAGCATGCCACGCAACCCCTGGCCACTCCCCCCTCTCTCCCGTGCCTCTCTCTCGTCTGACTCTCTCTCCCGAGCACCACCGAGCGGAGCTCGTCGCCGCCGCTCATCGCCTACGTAGCCACAGCCTCCCCCTCGACCTCTCTCTGTGTTCTGAAGGACCGCGACGACCGGCTCTTTCTCCTCGAAGACTCACGCAAGCCCGGACACCCCGTAGAGAGGCCTTCAACGCCTTCTTCTTCCTCGATGCCGTGGATCGCCGCCGTCGATTTAGCCGCGTACAGGACCTCCCCGAGCACTCTGAGCGTCTCCGCGAGATCACTGTGAGCCCCCGCATCATCCCCCACTGTTTTCCCTCTCGTTTTCGTCCCCTAGCCGTGGCCCCCTTCGGCTGAGCGCCGCCGTCCGCCATGGACGTCGGCCATGGCTCTGCCTTGCCTCTCCGCTCAAATTCTTGAGCTAGTTGTGCTCCCCGCACCTCCAGGAGGCCGTAGCACTACTTGTCTTCCCCGATAACGCACCGTAGTGCTATTTTGCCACTTGCCCGAATTCCGGCCGCCGCCGCCGTCGTGGTTGCCATCGCCTCAGGCCACCCCACAGCCTCCCGCATGTTCCATTAGATGCGCCCGAGCGCCAGCCACCCTCCGCACTCATCCGCGCGTCGAATGGACGCCGGAGCCGCGATTCCGGCGTGCCTCCGCCCTCGGCTGTGGTCGTCGCCGGCCATGCTCCGGCGAGTGTTGACGTGGCCGTCATTAGACGCTAACCCCGCCACCTAAGCAACCCTAATAGCCACTGACAGCGGGCCCTACTGCAGGGTCAAACACAGTCAGCATTGGGTTTGACCGGGTTTAGCCCCTGTGTCTCTGACGGGTGGACCCCGCACGTCAGGTTTGACCTGGAGCAGCCCCGGTTGACCTGCTGAGGTCATGCTGCTGTCATGCTGACGCAATAAGCTATTTTCTGGATTTAATTTAATTCAGGAAATTCCAAAAAATGCCCTAAACTTCTAAAATTCATAGAAATTCAACCGTAACTCCAAATGCAAAGATTTATATATGAAAAATGATCAGAAAAATCCAATCTATCCACCTGCACTGGTTTCATGCATGTTTAAAGAACTTAACCTTGCTGTTTAGTGCAAACCATGATAAGGCACTATTTAAATTCATAATTTGAATTTGGGGTTCAACCTTTGGTTCAATATGACCCAAATCCATCTGGTTGTAGTTGCATTAGGCCAACACACTCATATTGCCATGTTATGAGCATGCATCATATTGTGCATCGCATTGATTGTGTTTCCTTCTCTGTTGCCGGTATTTGTTCCCTCTCGATAGACGTGGTTTCGACGATGAGATCGACGACACTGATGAAGAGCTATATTATCTTCGGAAGTGCCAGGCAAGCAAAACCCCCTTGTTCATTCCGATAAAATCCCACTCTCTCGCTCCTGCTCTCTTTTATTGCATTAGGACAACAACGATTCATGTGTTACTTGCTGCGGTAGCTGAACCCCTTTATCCTTTGCATGACCTGTCATTCCACAGTAAATAGATGAAACCCACTAGCATGAGTAGGAGTTGTTTGAGCCCTGATGTGCCTACTCATCCATGCTTGTTTGTCCTGCCTGCTACTGCTTAGAGTTGAGTCGGGTCTGATTCATCGGGAATGAATTGGAATGGTGATGAACATGTCCTACTGTGTGTGAGCTAAGTGTGTGAACACGATTTGGTAAAGGTATTGGTGAGAGGCCATGTAGGAGTACATGGTGGGTTGCCTCATTGAAGCCGCCCTCAGGAACTGAGTTCTGTGTTTGTGATCCATGATACAGTTACTACCACGCATTGGGCCCGAAACCAATGGACCCTCTCGGCTTCTTGATCACCCTTGTCCTCTGTCCAGGAGTTGCAAAGTAGTTTCTGGTGTTTGTAGTATGCTGGGGGCCGCACGCAGCGCTGACCGTAGGGGTGGGCTGTGTTGCGGTAGGCACGTGGCCGGGCAGCCGGGCGCCCGTTTGGTGTCTCGGACCCTGTACACATCGTTTGGGGCTGTGAGCGAAACTCCGGCCGGATCTCCTCATGGATGGAACCCGAATAGGCGATAAACCTGGACTAGAGACTTGAGTTTTTAGGTAGGCCGTGGCCGACACCCTCGCTGGGCTTCCGCTTGAAGGTTGCCGAGTACATGTCGTGTAAACGGCGGTAAGTGGTGAGAGCGTGTGTGAAGAAGTACACCCCTGCAGGGTTAACATCATCTATTCGAATAGCCGTGTCCGCGGTTATGGACTTCTGGGTTGCCTATAATAGTTCATAGACAAGTGAAAGTGGATACTCTAAAATACGCAAGATAAGCGTGAGTGCTATGGATGGCCTTCTCGTAGGGAGACGGAAGTGGATCCATAGTGGTGTATTGGATGGTGAATATGTGGACTCGTGTGCGCCACCTCAAAGAGTTACTTGCAGTCGTAGTTCAGGATAGCCACCGAGTCAAAGCTGGCTTGCTGCAGTTAAACTCCACCACCCCCTTTGATACTGATGCATATGTAGCTAGTTCTGATGTAAGTCTTGCTGAGTACGTTTGTACTCACGTTTGCCTATTTTATGTTTTGCAGAGAGAGATGTCAGTCTCGCTAGTAGTTCCGTGTGGACTTCGATGTTTAGCTTGTTACCTCAGCTACGATCTTGTGCCCTCGGCAGGATCTGGTAGATAGTCAGGCTTCTCAGCCTTTTCCATTTGTAGATGTCTGTACTCAGACATGTTAAGCTTCCGCATGTGTTTGACTTGTATGCTCTGAATGTCGGGTCATGAGACCCATGTTTGTAATATCTCGCTCTTCGGAGCCTAATGAATAAATATTTGGAGTCGTAGAGTCTTGTTGTGATGCCATGTTGTATCTACTCATATCGGGCATATTGTGTGTATGATTGAAATGCTTGGTATGGGTGGGATCCGACTATCTAGTTGTTTATCCTTGGCAGCCTATCATATGGGGAAATGTAGTCTAGTGCTTCGGAGCGATAGTAGTCCGCTACAGCCCGGTTCACCGGAGTCCTGCTAGCCCAGCACTACTGCTCGGAACACTTGACTGGCCGGCATGTGATTCACTTCGTTCCTGTGTCTGTCCCTTCGGGGAAATGTCACGCGGTGACATCCGGAGTCCTGCCTAGCCTGCTACAGCCGGTTACCGGAGTCCTGTTAGCCCAGTGCTACAGCCCGGATTCACACGTTGATGACCGACATGCTCGATGTGATTCATGTATGCCTGTCCTCATAGGTTAGCGCCGCTTTGGGTTCACGACTAGCCATGTCGGCCCGGGTTCTCTGTCATATGGATGCTAGCGACACTATCATATACGTGAGCCAAAAGGCGCAAACGGTCCCGGGCCAGGTAAGGTGGCACCCGTGGGAACACCGTGCGTGAGGCCACAAAGTGATATGATGTGTTACATGCTGGATCGGTGTGACTTAGGATCGGGGTCCTGACACCTTCATCCTCAAAATGCCTAAGACTGTCACTGCATGCAAGTGGGTCGTTTCTCGGGTCACCGAGGAAGAGTTGAACGAATAAGTTCAAACAGGCATCCTGGCCAAAAAAGATGTCATCAATTGGAGGGTCCCAGGCACGGAAACCCCTCCTGAGCCCAAGGACGGTGAAGTAATTGTCTTCACTAATCATATGCTCCGAGGTTTCAGCCCTCCCGGCTCAAAATACTTCCGTGATGTGTACATTTTTTCAAGCTCCATCCTCAAGATATCAGACCAAATTCCGTTTAAAACATCTGCAACTTTCAAGTGTTCTGCGAGGTGTACCTTCAATAGGAGCCCACCGTAGAATTATTCAGGGAATTTTATTATTTAAACCGGCAGACCGAATTCACAGACGGGCCTAGCCTAGAGTTAGGAGGCATTTCAATTCAGAGACGGAAAGAAGCCACTTTCCCAGCCGCCACCCTGCCCAGTCATCCTAAGGACTGGAACCAAACTTGGTTTGGTTGCAAAGACACTTCTCTAGAAGGAGAAAATCCTCTGCCGGGTTACCGCGCCAGCCGGCTTAGCAACAGGCCTCCTCTTCCAGAATGCATCAGAACAAAGGAACGGGCCAGATATGTGCCCATTTTTTTTCAAAAATCAGAGCCTTCATGGCTAACGGTTTAACCAGCATCGACCTTGTCTGATGCTGGGTTTCATGGAGGATATTGCCCCTAAGCCGCCGACCTGGCTTAATGTGTGAATACACCAGCGATTTAAAAGATCCGCTTCGCCACTGCCAGACAGAGATAACTAAAGATGACATCAATAATATGACCAAGTCTCTACTGAACGAGAGTCTGGCAGACTGTAGCAAAGCTGGACTGAACCCTTTCTGCGTTCTCAACCAACCGCCAGCTGTAAGATTTTAAGCTATTTTTGGTTTAAGCTTTTTCTTTCATTTAAACTGTCTTCTCATAATCCACTTTATTTGCGCAGGACGATTCTCCTTTCTGGAAGAAGAAGCTAGATAACCATGTCAAGAAGACCCGGACAAAGAACAAGGCTACCAAAAAGCCTGCCAAGAAGAAGATCAACCCCTCCGAGTTATTTAACTTGGATGACAATGATGATGATGATGATGATGATGATGATGATGATGATGATGATGATGATGATGATGATGATGATGATGATGATGACTCGGAGGCAGAACTTGACTCTCTTGGCTCATTTTTTGTACATCTTATTGACAATGATTACTATTAGGACGACACGGAGGTCAGCCATGCAGATGTTGAAGAGGTAACCCTCATTTCCTCCGATTCAGAGAGTTTATCAAGACAAAGAACTCGAAAAGTGAGCCGGAAAGTAAGGTTTTCTCACCCTTTAGCTTACTTAGATCCAAACTTTATTTCGAAGGAACAACAACACGAGGCTCGTCGGCAGACCCGGAATAGTGGAGGGATACTCTCCTCCGGCTTACCCAACACACCGGCCCCTCGAAAGCGCCGGAACGAGGTGCCACAAACTTCATCATTACTTTATCCAAAAACAGGTCTTATGCGTCAACCACTTAACCCATCCGACTCAAATTATCAGGAAACATCTCACTCCTCTTTTGGCGAGTCAACTTGAACTCAGATTCCGGCTTTCAAAGTTGCTCCTGGGTAAGAAATATTTAACCACTTGAAATTTCATGCTACTTGATATGATGACATCTTTGTATTTTTTATTTTCAGTGGCGTAGCCAAGCCCAGCAAGAAGGCAAAAATGAACAAACTAGCTGAAGATTCCAACCCTTCTGAACCGGAGAAGCAATTGCTAGAAGCCTCTCATCAAACTGCTCAGGCTACCGTTGATGACCCGCCACCAAAAGAGCACGACGTCATCATAGACCATATGGACGTTGAGCCGGCCACCACTAAACCGCCAAGTCCCATCAAGCCTGCTGAAGAGAAGGCTAACGATGCCATCATTACTGGGCATGGTTATACGACACCAGGCAACCCCACTGCCTTATCCAAGCACAACACCAAAGAATAATTTACTGCTGTTGATAACGGCAAGTGGAAGGTGGACTTGGACAGCTATGCCCGGTTCAGCGCCCAAGAGATTTACTCCAGTTGTTTAAACCGTCTTCACACTAGTCGTGACTTTGAAGCCGATCTGGTCAACCTGATGAAGGAGCGCTTTGAGGTAAACATTATCATCTTCTCCATATATATATATATATATATATATATATATATATATGTCAGCCGTCAAGTATACTGGATATGATTAACTTGAGTATGTTGTAGATTTTAAACATTCTTGTTGAACCTGATAGCCATGTGAGAGCCTGTTAGAACTGCAGAATCAACAAGTAGCCCCCAAGGGCCGACTTAAGTTGTATAGTTAAAGTCGGGTCTTCAAAATATAGCTTTTAATTTCACATATATGGCTCGCCAGGGCCGGCTTAAACTGACAAGTTAAACCGAAGCTTCAAGTAATAACAATCAAGTTTGCACATGTAGCCCCCAAGGGTCGGCTTAATCATCATGAATAAATCGGGACTTATCACCATTACTGTGAATAAAATCCAGCTACGTAGCCCCCATGAGTCGGCTATAGTCATAGCAGCATAGTCGGGTCATCATATAATTGTCATCAAAAAACAGCAATATGCATTAGCCCCCAAGTGCCAAGTAAAATACTTGTATTATGCTTGGGACTTTAGATAAAATGATCATAATACTCCCTATCTTTGTACTGTACAGGCGGAGCTTAATATGAAAGAATCCCAAGTCACTGATATTCGTCAGAACATCTCCACTCAGCAAGCCACAACTTCAAAGGCCCAGACAGATTTGAAAATTGCTTTGGAAGAGATGGAAAGGATGAAGAAGGACTTCAAGGCTGACAGGAATAGCTGGGACATTGAAAAAGTGGCTCTAGTCAAAAGAGCGGAAGAAGCTGAAGCTTCCCTTAAACCGGTGACTGAAGAGCTATCCGGCTTAAGACGCCAGATCAGTAACATGACAGCTGTTATCTTCGGTAAGTAACATTGTTTATTGATCATTCCTCCATAACATATATCAATCCTTTCTTGGTTTATCAATCTCATTTGCTGATACAGGCCCCAGAAGCCAACTTTGGTCAAGATATGTGCAAAAAACTCAAAGCCACGTACACTTCGGTGGAACAGTTATATACTGGTGCTCAACGGGTCATATCTGCCGCTTCACATAAAAAGCAACCTCCTTCACTTATCAAAGAAGTATTGGAGAAACTGTCAGTTATACCCCAGAGACTTGATGATCTGAAGCTGTCAGCGGCAAGAGCCAGCGCCATGACCGTCCTGAGCCGGACAAAGGCCTCGCAAGAAGATCTTGATCCAGAAGAATTAGCCAGTGGCTGCCCAAGCATCAAAGAAGACGGGTCTGCTTTCAGTGCTGCTGACTTTGCCCAAATAACAAGAGCGATGCGCCCATTAGCAAGTAAGCTGGCCCAAGAGATAGATCTGTCCCAATACCAGGCGGCTTATGATGCTAAAAACAAGAAGGTCAAAGCACCGGTTCATGAATCCCAGGACCTTATTCCGCCAATTTGTAAGAACACCTTTGCCCCTGATATTGACCCGTCAACACTTATTGATGACGAGGCTGTGTTCAAAGCTTTGACTGGGATCAATTGGTCATCGCCTAACTTCCAGACAATAGAGGAAGAAGAAGAACCAGCACATGATGACCCGGAAGCCTCGACCCGCCAAGACTAGAAGTCTTAATTCATGAGCCGGTTTACCAGCCATAGCATTTGGATGCGATGTGTCTCAAAAACACTTATTCTTTTTGTGGCCACATGATGCCTTGTAATAGGTTAGTTGAAAAAACCTTGATCTTCCATGCCATCGTGCGTGTTTATTTGCATAACACTTATGAACCGGCGATCCGTTATTTGAAGATATGCCACTTATGCTTATAATGTCATCAATTATGCAGACCATGTTTATCATTTTTCATGCACATAAGCAGAGAACAGGTGCCCTGGTGGCTTACCCCAAGGCGGGTCATAATGCCCCATATAAAATCCACTAGTGACTAAATAGTCCATAACCAGGGTGGGTTTATCAAAAAACTCATATAATCATAACAAAATAAATATCATACCTGTGATATTTGTTCATACTAACGGTTTACCACGCAGCATGCAGTAAGGGTAACAACCCAAAGACTTAGAGCACAACGCCCTATATAATTTATTCATGCTGCTGGCTTACAACACCATATGCAGCAAAGGTAATATCCCAAAGACCTAGAGCGCAAAACTATAAGCATAGAATCAAGGCATACTGGCGACTTACCATCCAAAGCCAGGCCAGGTCATCAAAACTCCAGATAAATCATAAGGATCAAAGTAACATGGCTCGAACCAATTTGTCAAACCATATATCAATATGGTAAAAATATAAACCCAAACAAAGTCCAAAAATAAACAACAAAAAATCAAGGCTTTCATAGGCGGCCAAGCCTCAACATCAAGTGCTTTTCATGGGCTGCACAGCCACGAAGTTAATCCTTCATTCAAACCTGTAAGCCGGCCCTCACATGACCAACCGCCGTTTTAACCTTAACAAGTTCAGGGTCTTAATAAGATTGATTGTCAAGAGTTCGGCGGGTCATTCCAGGATTACCTGGGCTGAGTGGCAGACGTACAAGGCAGGATCAACTAAATTTTTTTGGTGTATACACCTCACGCTTCAAGCCAATCAAAAGGGTTATCAAAGCTATGTTCAATGAACAGGGAGCCCCCAAGTGATATATATTGAGCCGTTAAGGCAAGGTGCCCATGTTTGAGCTGTGCTATGCACCAAACTCTCTTTGGCTCCTTTAACCCGGGCATTAAGCCCCCAAGTGGGTTGTAGCAACGGCGTTCAAGCCATACCAATAGGGTAGTCATAGCTATGCTCAACGAGCAGGAAGCCCCCAAGTTTTTTGTAATCAAGGCATATAAGCTGGATCAAGAGGGTAGTCATAGCTATGCTCAATGAGCAGGAAGCCCCCAAGTGATCTTATGAAGTGACAATAAAGACTCATGTTCTCATAAATGAAATGACAGAGGCCCTGAATTATCAGGGATGCTGGCTTTATTATACTAATAATAATATATACATGGATCGAAATATGTACATCACAAGAGCCAGTGGCTCAGGTGTAATAAGGCCGAAGATGAGCAATATTCCACGACCGGCGGGTCTCCTCCTCCGACGTGCGTGAGTCCTTGTGGTCTCGAACATCGATAAGGTAGTATGACCCATTGTTCAGATTTTTGTTGACCATAAAGGGCCCTTCCCAAGGTGGGGATAGCTTGTGCATGTCAGTTTGATCCTGGATGAGCCGGAGCACCAAATCTCCTTCTTGAAAGGTCCTGGTTTTAACCCGGCAGCAATGATAATGACGCAGATCTTGCTAGTAAATCACCGAACGAGCCGCCGCAAGGTCATGCTCCTCATCCAAAAGGTCAAGAGCATCCTGACATGCTTTTTCATTATCAGCTTTAACATAAGCCGCCACACGGGGCAAGTCATGACGGATGTCACTAGGGAGAACCGCCTCTGCTCCATAAACCATGAAGAAAGGCGTGTAACCCGTAGATCAGTTGGGTGGTATTGATACTCCAAAGTACTGAAGGTAACTCCTCAACCCAACAACCCGGCTACCTATGCAAAGGGACCATAAGCCGGGGCTTGATGCCTCTCAAGATTTCTTGATTGGCTCTTTCAACTTGGCCATTGGACTGGGGTGAGCCACTGATGAAACATCAAGACGAATATGCTCTCGTTGATAGAATTCTTTCATAGCACCTTTAGATAGATTAGTGCCATTATCAATTATAATACTGTGAGGGTAGCCAAAATGGAAAATCACCTTTTTGATGAATTGAACTGTCGTTGCCGCGTCACACTTACTGACCGGCTCTGCCTCAACCCACTTTGTAATTTTTTTCAACCGCCACCAAAAGGTGGGTCTTTTATCCTTGGACCTTTTAGAAGGTCCAACCATATCCAGCCCCCGGACTGCAAACGACCAAGTAATTGGAATCATCCTCAATTCTTGAGGCGGCACATGAGCTCCTCTTGAAAATTTCTGACAACCGTCACATTTACTGACCAAATCCTCTGCATCAGCATGAGCTATCAACCAATAAAACCCATGACGAAAAACCTTGGCTACAAGAGAATTAGAGCCAACATGATGACCACAATCTCCTTCATGAATCTCTCGTAGAATCTCACGGCCTTCCTCGGGAGAAACACAATGTTGAAACACCCTGTGACACTGCACTGGTGCAACTCTCCATTGACAATAGTCATTGCCTTAGACTTCCGGGTTATCTGCCTGGCCAAAGTTTCATCTTCAGGTAACTCGCCACGGGTCATATAAGCCAAATATCCAATCAGGAATAGCATGAAGAGTCGCCACCAACTGCGCCTCCGGATCAGGAACAGCAAGATCTTCCTCCCTAGGCAATTTGACTGAAGGGTTATGCAGAACGTCAAGGAAAACATTAGGTGGTACCAGCCTATGCTAGGACCCTAGCCGGCTTAAAGTTTTCGCCGCCTCATTTTTCCTGCGATCAACATGTTCCACTTGATAACCTTTGAAATGACCAGCAATAGCATCAACCTCTCGGCGGTAAGCCGCCATGAGTGGATCTTTAGAATCCCAAGTGCCTGAAACTTGCTGAGCCACCAAATCTGACTCGCCAAAACACCTCACCCGGCTTAGATTCATCTCTTTAGCCATCCGAAGACCATGGAGTAAGGCCTCATACTCAGCTGCATTGTTAGTACAAGGGAACATCAACCTTAAAACATAAAAAAAAATATCACCTCGTGGGGAAATCAAAATAACTCCAGCCCCCGAGCCTTCCAACTCTCTGGATCCATAAAGTGAATAGTCCAATATTGTGACGCCCCGAGACCGGCGCTCCAGAAGCCTTCTAGTTATTTCGTTGTCGCCGCGTGTTTCATTTGTTTGCTGCACTCATCATAGCATAATGCGCATTGCATCATCATGTTTTCATAAAGCTTGCATCCGTTTGTAGTTGTCGCGTCCCCCTTACCTTCGTTGACCGTTCCAAGACCAGCTGGGTGTTTTGAGTCCCTCTTGTCTGGCCGCTTAATCTCTCTGCACAGTGCACAATCCCCCTCGCGCGCGTCCGAAAGTTGTCCCGAACCCGAACCGGGTTGTCATTACAGATGGATTCGGATCATCTCCAAACATCCCTCTAATATCTTCGATTTATTATTTGATCTCTCTTAACCTTTTTATCTCGACCGTTCGGTGTAAATCAGAGGGTCCAAACCTAGACCCACTTTGCTATATATAGACCAACCCCTACCCAGACCAAACCCTATTTTCTAGGGATCCTACCCTAGCCGCCGCCGCAACCACCCACTGACCAAATCCCCATCGGGATCTCCCCTACCCGATCCACCGAACCAGCCTCCTCCCCTCGATCCACGAGATCCACAGCTCCTCTGCCCGCGGCCCTGCGTCCCCCCTCCACGCTCGTGCCCGAGCAGGAGCGCTCGGCATCATCTCCTCGCTCCACCAAGTATTCGTTCCCATCTGCCACCGGCATACGAACCTTCAGCGAGCAAGATGAGCACCACTGCGCCCTTCCCCACCACTTCTCCTTCTGTCTCTCTCTCCCTCCGGTCTCTCATCTCTCTCTGGTTACTGCAGGGAGTTGCAGCGGCCATGGCGCCTGAGCACCTGAAGTTCGTCACACGCCATCCGGCCAGGGCCTCCACTGCCCGGATTCGTGCCTCCCCTCGCCTCCCTGTTGTCGAGGCCCCGCGCCAAGTCCCCTGCCGCCATGGATGCGAGCTTCTCTGCTTCCCCTACATCCTCTGCTTCGAGCAGGAGGACGAGACGTGCCCCGACCCCTTGCCTCGCCTTGGTTCTCGCCGGGTCGCCGTCTCACCGCCGGATCCCATCGTCCTCGTCACCAAGTTATGTGCGTTGTTATGCCCGTTGACCAAGTCCGTTGCTTCATCCTGTTCGAGGGAGACGACCGAGCGATGCCCAGATCCGCACCTGGGCCTCTCCAGCCGCAGCGCCCCAAAGGCCCAAGCCGCTCCCCTCGCCCGGCCTGCCTGCCTCTCCTCCGACCTGGGCCTCAGCCCATGGTGAACAGCCCAGCCGATCCAGATTTCGGCCCATGATTTGTTTTTTTCCCGTGGACGAATTTGCTAATTATCCAGAGACCGCTAGTTTTACAAAAAAAAGTTGCACTTCATGCATTTAATATCTCACAAACCATGCATCGGATTAAAATGTTTTATATATGCAAAATGCTTAGCATTTCATCTAGTTTCACATTGTGCCACTTTCATCCATGTTAAAAAATGTTCAAATTGCTGTTTGCATTAATTTGCATAAATGCCATGTTAAAATGATTTATTTCATAACAAAATAACCGTAGCTCCGAATTTAATAAACTTAATATGTAAATGGGGTAGAAAAATGCATAGAATAACTTGGTGCACTTTATTTTGATGTTTAACAACTTAAAAATATGAATTAGGGCAGAACAGTACCAAATTCGAAATATGCACATGAGGATTTTCCGGAATTATTATTTGTTATTTCTGGCCTCATTTAACTTGCCTAAATAGTTTGTTTACTTATGCTTCACCTCTTTCCATGTTTACCAACATTTAATATTGTTGGGTACATAAACAGGAGTGAACTAAATAATTGATGTGGTGTTTCGTCAATATGCAACTCGTTGCATATTGAGCTCCACTTAATTTGTAGTATTGTTTGTGCACTTTGCCATGACATGCCTCATTAAACCGGACATGCATCATACTTGATTTTGCATCATGCCATGCTTATGTGATCTTTGTTTACCATGTTGTTTGCTTCTTTCTGGTTGCGCTTCTCCTTGATAGTTTCGGTTATGTTGCCATTGTGAGGAGTCGTTCGACTATGTTGGTTCGTCTACTTCTTGGATTCAGTCTTCTTCCTAGAGAGATTTCAGGCAAGATGACCATTACCCTCGATATCACTTCTATCTTTGCTTGCTAGTTGTTTGTTCTATCGCTATGTCGCGCTACCTACCACTTGTTTATCATGCCTCCCATATTGCCATGTCAAGCCTCTAACCCACCTTCCAAGCAAACCGGTGTTTGGCTATGTTACCGCTTTCCCTCAACCCCTCTTATAGTGTTATTAGTTGCAGGAGAAGTTGAAGATTGCTCCATGTTGGAACATGTTTATGTTGGGATATCACAATATCTCTTATTTTAATTAATGCATCTATATACTTGGTAAAGGGTGGAAGGCTCAGCCTTATGCCTGGTGTTTTGTTCCACTCTTGCCGCCTTAGATTCTGTCATACCGGTGTTATGTTCCTTGATTTTGTGTTCCTTACGCGGTTGGGGTTATGGGACCCCCTTGACAGTTCGCTTTGAATAAAACTCCTCCAGCAAGGCCCAACCTTGATTTTACATTTGCCTAACAACCTAAGCCTTTTCCCTTGGGTTCTGCAGACCCGAGGGTCATCTTTATTCTAACGCCCCCCCCCCCCGGGCCAGTGCTCCTCTGAGTGTTGGTCCAAACCGGGCAGACGGCGGGGGCCGCCCCGGGGAAACTCGAGGTAATTGGTATATACCTGTAGGCTAACCCATCCGGTGTACCTTGAGAACGAGACCGCGCACCTCCTCTAGGCTAGGTTGGTGCATCAGGAGGCCTTGCTGGACTTGTTTTACGATTGTCGAAATGTCTTGTAACCGGGATTCCGAGTCTAATCGGGTTGTTCCGGGAGAAGGAATATCATTCGTTGACCATGAGAGCTTGTGATGGGCTAAGTTGGGACACCCCTGCAGGGTATAAACTTTCGAGAGCCGTGCCCACGGTTATGTGGCAGATGGGAATTTGTTAATATCCGGTTGTAAAGAACTTGACACTTGACTTAATTAAAATGCATCAACCGCGTGTGTAGCCGTGACGGTCTCTTCTCGGTGGAGTCTGGGAAGTGAACACGGTTTGGGTTATGTTTGAACGTAAGTAGTTTCAGGATCACTTCTTGATCGCTTCTAGCTTCACGACCGTTGTGTAGCTTCTCATCTTACTCTTATTTGCGTATGTTAGCCACCATATTTCCTTAGCGCTTGCTGCAACTCCACCTCATTACCACGTCTTACCCATAAGCTTAAATAGTCTTGATCTCACGGGTTTTGAGATTATTGAGTCCTCGTGACTCACAGATACTACCAAAACAGTTGCAGGTGCCGATGATACCAGTGCAGGTGATGCTTCCGAACTCAAGTGGGAGTTAGACGAGGACCTTGGTCGTTACTATGTTTTGTTTCCTAATGATCAGTAGTGGAGCCCAGTTGGAACGATCGGGGATCTAGCATTTGGGGTTTATCTTCTTTTCTTTTGGATTTAACTGTAGTCGGTCTATGTGTGTATTTTGGATGATGTATGAATTATTAAGTATTGTGTGAAGTGGCGATTGTAAGCCAACTCTCTTTATCCCTTTCTTGTTCATTACATGGGATTGTGTGAAGATGACCCTTCTTGCAGCAAAACCACAATGCAGTTATGCCTCTAAGTCGTGCCTTGACACGTGGGAGATATAGCCGCATCGTGGGTGTTACAAGTTGGTAATCAAAGCCATCCCCGACTTAGGAGCCCCCTACTTGATCGAATCGCTAATGTTGTCGAGTCTAGAACAAAAATGTTTTGAGTCTTAGGATTATATATATCGGAGAGTAGGATTCCTTTTACTCCTCAGTCCCTTCGTCGCTCTGGTGAGGCCTCCTAACGTAGATGTTTTGACTTTCCTCTCCTCAAATTTCACGAAAAAAATTAGGATCACGCGGGTATCTTGGGATCGTTCCGATATTCGTGTGGAAAGAACATTGTTCTTGGTGCCTCCTGACATTTAGGGGTTGGCAGTGTCCCGGGGAGTTGAGCTCTGAGGTGTTGTCGTCACAATTTTATCATTGCAGTTCTGGAATACCTGAGTTCGCCGACATCGAAAATCTCTTTTATGCAGTTGGTGGTGAGATAACCTCGACGCCACCCAGTATTGGGGCGGGAGTTCGGGAGTATTGCCATAGCTCGTATAATGGATGCTTTTTGAAGGTTGAGGTACACGATTTCCGAGGTTTTCTTGGTTATGTGTTGAAGGATGGATACAGCTGGATGTAGGGATTGTTTAGTTGGGTGAGATATATTGCTTCCCCTATATCCCCAACACCAGATTGCATAACCAGAAAGTTTCGGGAGTTTATAGGTGGGAATTCAAGTAGCTCTAGTTATTCTTCCCGCAGATATTTGGTTTGTGATTGGGTAATCCTTACCACTTATGTATTCCATTCGTACCTTGTTGTTTCATTCATCAACCTTTATCTAAGTGGCTTCTCACCTTTAAGGTTGCAATATTAACTCTGGAATTCATTCGTTCAATCCTTTGTTGGTTTGTGGTATTCGAGTTGCTTCATTGTCAAATGTGGATTCCATACCTTTTCTAAACGGTGTTCTCATATTTCTATGGAAGTGCTAACCCTTTTCGATCATCGAGATTGTCACGTCAATTCTTTTCTAACCGGCGTGCTTCTCTCCGGGATAAGCCTATCATTTTTTCCATTCGCGAGATCAATTCTAAGTTTTTCTCAACGGTATCCATTCCATCTGCCCCAAGTTGCCTTTCTTTTCCTGCCCTCCACCCCTTGTTTCTTCAAGGACTCTGGTTTCTTAATCAAGTATACATCTTATGTATGTGAAGCTTCTTCATTCTTTCCTTCAATGTTCTTATCGGGTGATTGTCATGAAGATGGTTAGGAGTTTCAAGTTCATCATTCTTCATTCTCGTATTCTTTTCCGGTGGATTCATTTCAAATTGTAGGTGCTGATCTTATCCCCTACCTCGTTTCAAGTGCTTTCTTATGTCGGTGCACCTCTTAATCATTCACTTCTCGCTATTCATTTGTTCTGGAGTGCTGAAGATATCTCAGAAGGCTCGTCCTTTCATTCGAGATCCGTTCAAGCTATTTCGAGGTTGTTATCTCATTCAAGCCATTTAATTCAACCAATGCAATCTCCCTTTCAAGTAATCGTCCAACGGTGTATCTTTTGAGTGGGACCTAACCCACAGGTCTTTTCCCAGGATCTTACCTGACTCTTCTAATTTTCCTGGAGCTATTCCCAAATTCTTTTCGAAGTTTGACGTAAGAATGAATTTTATCAGTCAGATGTTTTCCAATATCGATTTCAAATTATTTTACATTGTTGGCTCAACCTCTTTGGTTTTCATTCTCCCGGAGTATCTCAACAATTCATGGTGGTGTTTCTCATCGTCATTCTCTGGTTTTGAAGACTGAAGAAGATTTTCTCTTAAATCTTGCTCCGTTCTCTTGAAGATGTGTAGTTCAAGCTTGATGCCACCCTCTCATAATTGTTTTCGATTGTGAGAATTCTTTTCACCCATCCGGAGCAATTCAGGAGTCTTTTCAGTTTGATTCTTCGGAGCCCATCATCTCAGAATTATTCATTCCATCTTTCAGCTCTCGTTCTACAAATCTTACCGAGGCATCATTCAAGTGTTCTCTAATCAGCACGGGATCTCTTCGTTCACTTGTATCTAAATTTTCTCAAGTATCTTCGTTCATTTTCTAACTCTCCCTGGTGTTTTGCTATATTTTCTTTGTTCGTTTTCAATTCTTACGGTGGTTCATTCAAGATGCCTCTTCCTATGTTCTCATATTAATTTATTCGTTGTTTAAATCCTACCGATGGATCGTTGAAGACTTTTCTCAAGTTTACTGTCACGCCCAGTATGCGACTCTATCCTAAAGGAACTCGAAGGTCCCACCAAGGATAGAAGCGCATATCGGAGACGCTTTTTCAAGGTGGATATCATTACACCATACCATTACATAGTAGTGGGGATACATACAAAGGGCATACAATGCCACAAGAATACATCAACATCATACATGAAACAACATCCGACTACGGATGAAACACAAACAGAAACTCAAATGACATCCACCCTACTAGCCCAGGCTGCCGACCAGGAACCTAACCCCATCGACGAAGAAGAAGAAGAACTCCAAAACAAGAAAACAACACTCTCACGTCATGATCATCGCATTACCTGTACCTGCAATTGTTGTTTAGTAATCTGTGAGCCACAAGGACTCAGCAATCCCATTACCATGGGTATCAAGACTAGCAAAGCTTGATGGGTATGGAAGGGGTAAAGTGGTGAGGTTGCAGCAGCGACTAAGCATGTATGGTGGCTAACTTATGAGTACAAGAGTAAGATGAGAAACTACGCAAATGGTCGCCAACTAGTAATGATCAATAAGTGATCCTGAACTACTTACGTTCAAACATAACCCAACCGTGTTCTCCTCTCGAACTTCCCCGAAAAGAGACAATCACGGTTACGCACGCGGTTGGTGTATTTTAATTATGTTTACTTCAAGTCCTCTACAGCCGGATATTAACAAATTCCCATCTACCACATAACCGCGAGTGTTGGGGAATGTAGTAATTTCAAAAAAAATCCTACGCACGCGCAAGATCATGGTGATGCATAGCAACGAGAGGGGAGAGTGTTTTCTACGTACCCTCGTAGACCATAAGCGGAAGCGTTATGACAACGCGGTTGATGTAGTCGTACATCTTCACGATCGACCGATCCTAGTACCGAACGTACGGCACCTCAGCGATCTGCACACGTTCAGCTCGGTGACGTCCCATGATCTCACGATCCAGTAGAGTTTCAAGGGAGAGTTCCGTCATCACGACGGCATGATGACGGTGATGATGAAGTTACCGACGCAGGGCTTCGCCTAAGCACCGCTACGATATGACCGAGGTGGATTATGGTGGAGGGGGGCACCGCACATGGCTTGGAACAATCAACTTGTGTGTCCTAGGGTTCCCCCCGCCCCCGTATATAAAGGAGCAAGGGGGAAGGTCGGCCGGCTTGGTGCGCCCCAAGGAGAGGAGGAATCCTCCTCCTAGTAGGAGTAGGATTCATCCTTTCCTAGTCCTACTAGGAAGGGGGAAGGAAGGAGAGGGAGAGGGAGAGGGAAAGAGGGGCCGCGCCCCCCTCCCCTAGTCCAATTCGGACTCCCCATGGGAGGGGGCGCGCCACCTCCTGGGCTGCTGCCCTCTCTCTCTCTCTAAGGCCCACTAAGGCCCAATACTTCCCCTGGGGGTTTCGGTAACACCTCTGGCACTCCGGTTTTCTCTGAAACCACCCAGAACACTTCTGATGTTCGAATATAGCCATCCAATATATCAATCTTTATGTCTCGACCATTTTGAGACTCCTCGTCATGTCTGTGATCACACCCGGAACTCCGAACTATCTTCGGTACATCAAAACACATAAACTCATAATACTGATCGTCACCGAACGTTAAGCCTGCGGACCCTACGGGTTCGAGAACTATGTAGACATGACCGAGACACGTCTCCGGTCAATAACCAATAGCGGAACATGGATGATCATATTGGCTCCCACATATTCTACGAAGATCTTTATCGGTCAAACTGCATAACAACATACGTTGTTCCCTTTGTCATCAGTATGTTACCTGCCCGAGATTCGATCGTCGGTATATCAATACCTAGTTCAATCTCGTTACCGGCAAGTCTCTTTACTCATTCCGTAATGCATCATCCCGTAACTAACTCATTAGTCACATTGCTTGCAATGCTTATAGTGATGTGCATTACCGAGAGGGCCCAGAGATACCTCTCCGACAATCGGAGTGACAAATCCTAATCTTGATCTATGCCAACTCAACAAGTACCATCGGAGACACCTGTAGAGCACCTTTATAATCACCCAGTTACGTTGTGACGTTTGGTAGCACACAAAGTGTTCCTCCGGTATTCGGGAGTTGCATAATCTCATAGTCATAGGAACATGTATAAGTCATGAAGAAAGCAATAGCAATATACTAAACGATCAAATGCTAAGCTAACAGAATGGGTCAAGTCAATCACATCATTCTCTAATGATGTGATCCCATTAATAAAATGAAAACTCATGTCTATGGCTAGGAAACTTAACCATCTTTGATTCAATGAGCTAGTCAAGTAGAGGCATACTAGTGACAATCTGTTTGTCTATGTATCGGCACATGTACTAAGTTTCCGATTAATAGAATTCTAGCATTAATAATAAACATTTATCATGATATAAGGAAATATAAACAACAACTTTATTATTGCCTCTAGGGCATATTTCCTTCAGCGGGCATGCCTTTCACAAGTTTAAACCTTGCAGGGGTGTCCCAACTTAGCCCATGACAAGCTCACGATCCGCAGAGACAATCCTCCATCGCGGGACCCTCCGATCAGACTCGGAATCCCGGTGCACAAGACATTTCGATAATGGTAAAACTAATCCAGCAAAGCCTCTCGGCGTGTCGACACCCTGATAGTAGCCGAGCATATCTCGTCTCAGGCCACGTCCGGATGCGTTAAGCTACGAGTAAAACCAGATCCTCGGGTTTCCCCGTGGTGGCCCAGCAGGTTGCCCGTTTGGGACCAACGCCATCAGCGCTGGCCCCGCCATGTATGTAGAAAAGAATCCTTGGGTTCATGACACCCTATGCCAATTAATTATTTAGTTCAAGTATTATTATGGAAAATGTTAAAACCAATGTTGGGCCTTGCTGGAAGAGTTTTATTCAAAGCGAACTATGAAGAGGGCCCCATAAACCCTCACCGTGTTAGGGACGCAAAATCAAGGAACATAACACCGGTATGACGGAAACTAGGGCGGCAAGAGTGGAACAAAACACCAGGCATAAGGCCGAGCCTTCCACCCTTTACCAAGTATATATGTGCATTAATTAACTAGGAGATATTGTGATATCCCATGATATCCATGATATCCATGTCCCAACATGGAACAACCTGCAACTGCACCTGCTACTAGCAACGCTATAATAGGGGTTGAGCAAAGCGGTAACATAGCCAAACAACGGTTTGCTAGGAAGGGTGAAAAATGTTAGAGGCTATCATGGCAATTTGGGAGGCTTGATAAACAAGTGGTAGGTAGCGCGACATAGCGATAGCATCGAGACAACTAGCAGATCAAATATAGTAGTGAGATCCAAGGTGACGGTCATCTTGCCTAAGATCCCGCTAGGAAAAAGACCGAGTCCATGAAGTAGTCGAACAACGTAGTCGAACGAATCCTCACAATCGCAACGAAACCAGAAACTATCAAGAAGAAGCAACACCGGAAAGAAGCAAACAACATGGTAAACAACCATCACATAAACATGGCATAATGCACAATCAAGTATGTTGCATGTCCGGTTTAATGAGTCATGACATGGGAAAGTGCAACAAGCAATACTACAAATTAAGTGGAGCTCAATATGCAACGAGTTGCATATTGATAAAACACCACATTTGATTATTTAACTCTCTCTCGTTTATGTAGCCAACAATATTAAATGTTGTTAAACATGGCAAGAGGTGAAACATAAGTAAACTGTACTATTCTGCCCTAAACCATATTTTAGAGTTGTTATAAACATGCAAAGTAATGTCACCATGTTAAACTATGCATTTTTCTACCCCATTTACATATAAAGAGCATTTAAATCCGAGCTACGGTTATTTAGTTATGAATGAAACCATTTTAACATGTCCTTTATGTAAAATAACGTAAACAACCATTTTAACATTTTTAGCATGGATGAAAATTGCATATTGTGAAAGTACATGAAAATCTGAGCAAGATGCATATATGACATATTTTATTTGGATGCATGGATCTTTAGTTATTAACATTGCAAAACAGTGGCAGTTATGTAATTATGCATGCACTTGGATAAATACTAAAAGCCATAGAGAAGGAAAAAATACGCGAGCCGAATGCAATAGAGTGAGTAGCCTAGGAGGAGATTTTTGGCCCAGCGATTGAGTGAATGTACGCGAGCCGAATGCAATAGAGTGCAGTAGCCCAGGAGGAGATTTTTGGCCCAGCGGTTGAGTGAGTGTGCAAAACTAAAGAAACAGAGAAAAGAGGGGCGCCTAGGACTCGAACCCCAGACCCGAATGTACGCGAGCCGAATGCAATAGAGTGCAGTAGCCCAGGAGGAGATTTTTGGCCCAGCGGTTGAGTGAGTGTGCATAACTAAAGAAACAGAGAAAAGAGGGGCGCCTAGGACTGGAACCGCAGACCCGAATGCTCCCTGCGTATTATGACCATCTCACAACAGAACAAGCTTGGCCATGGCTGCACGGCGACAGCCGGCGTCGACTGCAGTGACCAAAAGCGGCGGCCTCTGCAACAACAGAGAAGCGGCGGGGGTGCGGACATAGGTGGAGGGTGCTGCTACGCGAACCACAGAGCAACGGCTGGGCATGCGCGTGCATGTGTGGGTGTGCGCGGGAAGAAGCATGCTGCCATGCAGCGAAGCACAACGAGGCGAGGCTATGGGTGCGCTGCAGCACGAGCGCAGGCTGCAGGGCGCTACTCCGGCGTGCGCCTAAGCCAAAAGTAGGGGAAACAAAAGGATCATAAGCCTACCGTAGCAAGGGAACAGGCAGGAGGCCACCGGAGGAGCTCCGGCGACGACGACGCGCGGGGCGCTCTTGGTCGGGAAGGAATCAAGAGGGACAGAAGTCAAGTCACAAGATGCAATCAAGCAAAACAAGGACATGGGGAGGACAGGGTGCTCACCACAACCACGCGAGCGTGCTTGGATTGCCGAGAGGTGGTCAGGGACGGCAGGAATCGAGGACGCTCTTCGGCGGAGGCGTTCCTGGCTCCGAGAAGAAGAAGCAGAGGAGTGGACGACGTGGACGATGGCGGGAAGGCAAGATGTGTTGAGTAACGTGATTGTATTAGGAAACATAGGTTAGACTAGGAAATATTCTAGCTTGCCTTGTACTCTAAGTAGATCATGTACTCCTATATATATGTCCATGAGGCTCAAGCAATACAACGAAATATTCCACCAATCCTCTCTCCCTTCTAACATGGTATCAGTTTCCGGGTTCTAAACCCTAGCCGCTGCCACTTCCGCACCCGCGTGCTGCCCCTAGGGCGGTCGGCCTCCATGACCGCCGCCGGGGGCCGCGCCGCCCGTACCTAGGGTTCGTCCGCCGGTTGTGTTGGCCGGGTGCCCTAGAGAGTCTTTTTCCCGATCCTTTGATCCGGGTTTTCTGTCTCTCGCCAGTCGCTTTGATCGGTGTCTCCTTTTTGGTTTTCCGGTCTATGTGATCCGGTTTGTGTCGCCCACCGCCGCCTTCGACCCCGTGCGCCTCTACTCCAACACCGGCGCGATCGCCCGGCTTCTTCACCGACCCGGCGGCCTCGCACGTCATCTGCGCGTCTGCCCGTCGGTCGCCCCGACCCGGCGGCCTCGTGCAGCGTCCGCGCGTCGGCCCGCCGGTTGCCCCGACCCGGCGGCCTCGCGTCATGCGGCGGCCCTTCACTACCGCCGTTCGCGCGACGGCCCACCCGTTGATCTACGCCGGCCGTCACCGCCCTGCTTTGACCGGGACTCCTGCATCACCCCGACCCGGCGGCCTCGCGCCATGCGGCGGCCAATCATAGCCGCCCTGCCACCCGCCACCGGCGGCTTCATCTTGGACTCCGCCTCCACCGAGCGGCGTCCCCGACCTCGCGCGCAATCGGATTGATCACCCGCCCGCCGCCGGGATCTGCCTCATCTATGCCGTGCGATCGACCTGGCCTGTCGGTTGCGCGCACCTCCGCAGTCCCCATGAAGACCGTCCTGAGTTTAGCGCGCCCCTCTACCGATCAAGCAACGGGCTGCCGCTACATCGCCCCGTCGCGCCATAGCGCCGCCGCCCCGTGGTTCTTCTCCCGGATACACCGACCCGCGTCACCCCTTCGGGCCATAGTACCATGGCCCGCGGTCCACCGCCGCCCAGAGGCCGTCCGCTCCAGGTCATCCCCGTGGCAGCACCGACTCTCGTGCCACCACTGCGTTGCCCCGTCGGGCCGTAGCGAGCGTGGCACGCGGTCCACGCCACTGTCCCAAGGCCGTCCCCACGGTTGCACTGACCCGCGCTCCTCCGCTTCGCCGCCCCTTCGGGTTGTCGCGCCGCGGCCTGCGGTCCCTATCGTCGCCCCGAGGTCTTCCCGCTGTCACGCCGACCTGCCCGCCGCCGCTGCATCGCCCCTTAGGGCCGTAGCGCGGCGGCCCACGGTCCACTTCGTCGTCCACGCGCGTTGATTTCCCGTGGTATGTGTTGCGCCGCCTCCCTTGACCGCCGCCTCCCTCCGCGCCGGTCTTCGTCATGCTGTCGGGTTCTTCGCCTACTTCGAGCACAGCCGCCGTGCTCCTAACCTAGCCGATGTCAGGCCGCTGTCGCCGCTCTTCTTTCGCCGCCGCCGCCGCTACCCACTTAGCCGCCACCGCCCGTCCACCTCGTTCGTCTTCGTCCAGCACCGGCCCGTCGCCAGCGTCTCCTCGTCTACCCCGACCACTTCGTCTACTCCGACAACCGCAGGCGACATCGGCCCTGCGCTGGTTGACGCAGCAACCATTGTCGAGTCCTTATCTGCTGGCCTCTCCGACTCCTCCGACATGGCGTACAACTTGTGCAGGTCCTCGTCTATGCATGCCCGGTGCTGGCAAAACCAATGTGTGCCTTCGTCCACGACATGTCCCCGAGCATGGCAAGCCTGGTGCGGCGCTTTGTCAATTTCTTCTTCGTCCATCTACGCATGCCCGGTGCTGGCAACACCGGTGCATGCCTTCGTCTATGATGTGTCCCCGGGCTTGGCAAACCGTTGCGACGCGTCGTCACCATCTTCTTCCCGGCGCACCACTACTTCGACACCAATGCGCCCATGCTAACTCGGCGCCTCCTTGCGCCCGCGACTCCATGGCGACATCCTCGACACCGGCTCCCCAACTCGACATCGACCACGGCATTCTTCACGCGGCTACCTCGACCACGGCTACACCACCCTCGGCTCTCGGCTACATCAACAAACGGCACAAAGGGCTACCGCCTTGCTTGAGCAACCTCGTCGGTTGCCACTCCAGCCATGACTCTGCGATGCGTCGACCGTTACGCCTGTGGGGGGGTGTCCGTCGGCTTGCCTTCGGATTCTTCTCCAGTCTCACCGTCTGCGTCGCTGCCGTTGTGACTGCGGGGGGGTGTTGATTAACGTGATTGTATTAGGAAACATAGGTTAGACTAGGAAATATTCTGGCTTGCCTTGTACTCCAAGTAGATCATGTACTCCTATATATATGCCCACGAGGCTCAAGCAATACAACGAAATATTCCACCAATCCTCTCTCCCTTCTAACAAGATGGCGTCCGATCCATGAAGTAGAGGAAGTAGTCGACGTCGGGGCCAGAGACACGATGCCGAGGGCGAGGCGAGGCGCTAATCGTAGCGGCGCCCGGCTCCCTGAAGAAGAGGAAGCAGAGGAGGCCTATCCAGGGCTCCAGGGACTTGCCGCGGGGTCGAGGACGAAGGCAGGGACGCATGCGTTGCTCCCCGAGGAAGAAGATGACAGCGTCGAGCTGGGCCACGCCAGAGTATAGCTCGGGCATGGCGTGGCGATGGTTTTTTTTAGGCGGGGATCTACCCTGGCGGCAGAGGAGGAAGGAGAGGGGAAAAGAGGAGGAAGGAGCACCTGAGAGAGGAGGAAGAAAAGGAGCGAAGGGAGAGGCTGCCAGGTGGGGCGCGTGGGTGTCCAGCATGGAGTTACCAGCGAAGGAGGAGTCTCGGGGGGGATCGTTGTCCAGGTGGGCTGGGCTACGTCAGGCCTTCGCAGAGAAGCGGGTAAGTGGGCTCTGCCCTGTTTATTACCATTTCCTTTTTCTGTTTGGAATTTCAAACAAAACACAAAGGAAAATACACAAGGGTTGGAAGAAAGAGTATAGGATACATGAGCGTATACCTGGACTCTTGGAATTATGCACAATTTGGAAAAAATGGTTTGGTATTTTTAGAGATAGAAAGATAATTCAAGTTTGAATGGAATTCAAACTTGAGCCATTTTTGAACCCAACCAAATCAATCCCAAATAAGCTGAAATTTGACAAAGAGGTTTTTGGCATGGTGTAAGATTTACAGAAAATAAGTAAACATTTTAGTGGGACAGAAAAATGCCACTTGCAATAAGTGGGTGAGAATTGAAAGGAAGAAGCTAGTGATGGGTGTTGCACTTGATGATGGTTTAGATGGAAAGGGCAAGATGAAACAATAAAGAAGATGAGGAGAGGGAGTTCACAAGAATGACAAGCACACAACCAATATACACACTACAATGATGATCATGATGCAAATGCAACAACAATGAAAAATGCAATATCACATCATGAAGCATATAACAAAGCAAGATGATCATGGCAACAACAAGGATGGCACAATGCAATATAATAAAAGATGGACATGATGCAAGAAGGAAAATATGGCAATGGCATTCATCATGATCATGGCATAAACACATCAGAATGAAATATGCAAAACAATTATGATAATGTAACAAACACAATAAACACACGACAACAACTAAAATAAAGGAAGGCGTCTGGAGCATCGGTCTCAGGGTGTTACATTTACGCTGTATCTCTCTTAATCCTTTCTACGAGGATAAGTAGTATGCCAAATACGTTGCTTGTCATCAATCTAAATTGGTGAAGGATACGCATAACTTAATTCTTATTCTTATTTCATCCAAGTGATCTAAATTCCTTCCTCCGGTATTAATTCGTGGTATCAATTCTCGATTCAAGTTGCTCACCTTTCTTTTCCAGAGTTCCAAGTTTTCTTGGATGTCTCGTCGCGAAGCTCTATCTAAATCATTGCAAGGCTTCAATCTTATTCTTTTCAACCTTCACTTCCTTCTATCATCATTTTATTACCGGAGTTCTTCATGGAGGCTCTACATGATGGTTCATCAAGGATTCCTTTCATTCTTGAATTGTTCTTCAAGATTTTTCTCGAAGTTAAGATCTACCAAGCTATACTCTAAAATAAACATGGTGTTCAACACATGTTTTGTTTTGAGGAGCTCAAGCATTCTTCAGCCATGTTCGGAGTCACTCCAACTCCTAAAAATACGAGGAGCTGGAGCATCTCTTTCCCAGCTCCGTGCCTTTTGACTCCAGCTCCGGGAGCGGAGCAGTGGAGTGGCGGGTCTCCGAACAGGGCCTTCATCTCGCATTCCGAAGCGCAATCCTTTCTATCTTATCTTTTGAGGTAGTGTTATGTCATTCTTGACAATTTCTCTTCGTGTTCCATGATTCACAAGTTATCAAGAATGAGATATTTAAACCCACCATTTTCCCTTCGTTCCTGAGACATTTTCAGCCCAACAATTTCTTTGTTGGAGTTATCTTGGGTTATATTTCACCTAAAGCCTTCCCTAAGGAATGTTGCTAATTGTGGTGCTTATCAATGATCCGAGTTTTCTCCTATCCTCTCGGCGAAACAAGTTTTCATCTCTTCTTTGATCTCAAGCAAGCAATTGCTTTTCGTTAGTGGCAGAATTTCACCTCAAGTGTTGAGATGTTTCCATAAGCCCACTACAAGCTTATTCTTTTCGTTGTTGGTTTCCAACAACCCCGTTCTAACCTTCTTGGAAGGATGCTTTTCAAATTCAATTGTGTGAGAAGTTTTCATTTCCTTTTCCATTCTTTTATTTAATGGATCTAGCTTCTATTCGTTCGTTCCGGAGGCATGGTGATGCTGCTCTCTTCGAACCATCATCTCGTTTTGTCAAGATCATGTTCTTTCCTTGCTTATCCACTTGATCGAAGTGTCGAGTCCTATTTTCAAGTTCTTCCCATATTATCAAGCTTTGCTTCTCTTTTCTATCGGAGTGCTGTCTGCATTCTTTCATTCTCATTCCTTGCTTATTTCGTTTCAACCAGAGTGGTTTCAATTCACCCTTGCCCCTTGTGTTCTTATCATGTCTTTGCAACCTTTAAGGTTTGTGGTTTCACTCTTTTGTCGAGAAGCAACTTTGTTTTACCTCTTCCTCTTCTGTTTCTCTCGTGTGCCATCCCTAGATCTCTGGACGAGATCTCTTGTAAGTGGGGGAGTGTTGTGACGCCCCGAGACCGACGCTCCAGAAGCCTTCCAGTTATTTCATTGTCGCAGTGTGTTTTATTTGTTTGTTGCACTCATCATGGCATCATGTGCATTGCATCATCATGTTTTCATACAGCTTGCATCCGTTCGTAGTTGTCGCGTCCCCCCTTGCCTCCGTTGATCGTTCCAAGACCAACTCGGTGTTTCGAGTCCCTCTTGTCTAGCCGCTTAATCTCTCTGCACAGTGAACAATCCCCCTCGCGCGCGTCCGAGAGCTGCCCGAACCCGAACCGGGCTGTCATTACCGATGGATTCGGATCATCTCCAAACATCCCTCTAATATCTTTGGTTTATTATCTGATCTCTCTTAACCTTTTTATCTCGATCGTTCGGTGTAAATCAGAGGGTCCAAACCTAGACCCACTTTGCTATATATAGATCAACCCCTACCCAGACCAAACCCTATTTTATATGATAGGGATCCTACCCTAGCCGCCGCCGCAACCACCCACTGACCAAATTCCCCCTCGGGATCTCCCCTGCCTGATCCACCGAACCAGCCTCCTCCCCTCGATCCACGAGATCCACAGCTCCTCTGCCCGCGGCCCCGCGTTCCCCCTCCACGCTCGTGCCCGAGCAGGAGCGCTCGGCATCGTCCCCTCGCGCCACCAAGTCGCCGTTCCCATCTGCCACCGGCGTCCGAACCTTCAGCGAGCAAGATGAGCACCACCGCGCCCTTCCCCCACCACTTCTCCTTCAGTCTATCTCTCCCTCCGGTCTCTCATCTCTCTCTGGTTGCTGGAGGGAGTTGGAGCAGCCATGGCGCCTGAGCGCCTCAAGTTCATCACCCGCCATCCGGCCAGGGCCTCCACCGCCTGGATCCGTTCCTCCCCTCGCCTCCCTGCTGTCGAGGCCCCGCGCCAAGTCCCCTGCCGCCATGGACGCGAGCTTCCCTGCTTCCCCTGCAACCTTTGATTGAGCAGGAGGACGAGACGCGTCCCGACCCCTTGCCTCGCCTTAGTTCTCGCCGGGTCGCCGTCTCACCGCCGGATCCCGTCATCCTCGTCACCAAGTTATGTGCGTCGTTATGCCCGTTGACAAAGTACGCTGCTTCATCCTGTTCGAGGTAGATGACCGAGCGATGCCCAGATCCGCACCTTGGCCTCTCCAGCCGCAGCGCCCCAAGGCCCAAGCCGCTCCCCTTGCCCGGCTTGCCTGCCTCTCCACCGACCTGGGCCTCAGCCCATGGTGAGCAGCCCAGTCGATCTAGATTTCGGCTCATGATATGTTTTTTCCCGTGGACGAATTTGCAAATTACCCAGAGACTGCCAGTTTTACAGAAAACCACTTGCACTTCATGCATTTAATATCTCACAAACCGTGCATCGGATTAAAATGTTTTATATATGCAAAATGCTTAGGATTTCATCTAGTTTCACATTGTGCCACTTTCATCCATGTTAAAAATGTTCAAATTGTTGTTTGCGTTAATTTGCATAAATGCCATGTTAAAATGATTTATTTCATAACTAAATAATCGTACCTCTGAATTTAATAAACTTTATACGTAGATGGGGTAGAAAAATGCATAGAATAACTTGGTGCACTTTATTTTGATGTTTAACAACTTAAAAATATGAATTAGGGCAGAACAGTACCAAATTCGAAATATGCACATGAGGATTTTCCGGAATTATTATTTGTTATTTCCGGACTCATTTAACTTGCCTAAATAGTTAGTTTACTTATGCTTCACCTCTTTCCATGTTTAACAATATTTAATATTGTTGGGTACATAAACAGGAGTGAACTAAATAATTGATGTGGTGTTTCGTCAATATGCAACTCGTTGCATATTGAGCTCCACTTAATTTGTAGTATTGTTTGTGCACTTTGTCATGACATGGCTCATTAAACCGGACATGCATCATACTTGATTTTGCATCATGCCATGCTTATGTGATCTTTGTTTACCATGTTGTTTGCTTCTTTCTGGTTGCGTTTCTCCTTGATAGTTTCGGTTATGTTGCCATTGTGAGGAGTCGTTCGACTATGTTGGTTTGTCTACTTCTTGGATTCAGTCTTCTTCCTAGAGAGATTTCAGGCAAGATGACCATTACCCTCGATATCACTTCTATTTTTGCTTGCTAGTTGTTCGTTCTATCGCTATGTCGCGCTACCTATCATTTCTTTATCATGCCTCCCATATGAAGGAAATATGCCCTAGAGGCAATAATAAAGTTATTTATTATTTCCTTATATCATGATAAATGTTTATTATTCATACTAGAATTGTATTAATTGGAAACATGATACATGTGTGAATACATAGACAAACAGAGTGTCATTAGTATGCCTCTACTTGACTAGCTCGTTAATTAAAGATGGTTATGTTCCCTAACCATAGCCATGAGTTGTCATTTGATTAACAGGATCATATCATTAGGAGAATGATGTGATTGACTTGACCCATTCCGTTAGCTTAGCACTTGATCGGTTAGTATGTTGCAATTGTTGGGGAACATATTAATTTCAAAAAAAATTCTATGCACACGCAAGATCATGGTGATGCATAGCAACGAGAGGGGAGAGTGTTGTCCACGTACCCTCGTAGACCGAAAGCGGAAGCATTATGACAATGCGGTTGATGTAGTTGTACGTCTTCGTGACCCGACCGATCAAGCACCGAAACTACGGCACCTCCGAGTTCTAGCACACGTTCAGCTCGATGACGATCCCCGGACTCCAATCCAGCAAAGTGGCGGGGATGAGTTCCGTCAGCACGACGGCGTGGTGACGATCTTGATGTTCTACCGTCGCAGGGTTTCGCCTAAGCACCGCTACAATATTATCGAGGATTATGGTGGAGGGGGGCACCGCACACGGCTAAGAGAACGATCACGAAGATCAACTTGTGTGTCTAGAGGTGCCCCACTGCCCCCGTATATAAAGGAGCAAGGGGGTGCGGCCGGCCCTAGGAGGAGGCGCGCCAGAGGAGTCCTACTCCTGCTGGGAGTAGGACTCCGAGGAGAAGGGGAAAGGAAAAGGGGGGCCGCCGCCCCCACTCCTTGTCCAATTCGGATTTGGGGGGAGGGGCGCGCGGCAGCCCCTAGGCCTCCTCTCCTCTTCCTCCACTAGGCCCATTAGGTTACCGGGGGGTTCCGGTAACCTCTCGGTACTCCGGTAAAATGTCGATTTCACCCGGAACACTGCCGATGTCCAAACATAGGCTTCCAATATATGAATCTTCATGTCTCGACCATTTCGAGACTCCTCTTCATGTCTGTGATCACATCCGGGACTCCGAACAACCTTCGGTACATCAAAATGTATAAACTCATAATGAAACTGTCACCGTAACGTTAAGCATGCGGACCCTACGGGTTCGAGAACAATGTAGACACGACCGAGACACGTCTCCGGTCAATAACCAATAGTGGAACCTGGATGCTCATATTGGCTCCTACATATTCTACGAAGATCTTTATCGGTCAGACCGCATAACAACATACGTTGTTCCCTTTGTCATCGGTATGTTACTTGCCCGAGATTCGATCGTCGGTATCTTAATACCTAATTCAATCTCGTTACCGGCAAGTCTATTTACTCGTTCCGTAATACATCATCTCGCAACCAACTCATTAGTTGCAAGGCTTATGTGATGTGCATTACCGAGAGGGCCCAGAGATACCTCTCCAACAATCGGAGTGACAAATCGTAATCTCGAAATACGCCAACCAAACATGTACCTTTGGAGACACCTGTAGAGCTCCTTTATAATCACTCAGTTACGTTGTGACGTTTGGTAGCACACAAAGTGTTCCTCCGGCAAACGGGGTTGCATAATCTCATAGTCATAGGAACATGTATAAGTCATGAAGAAAGCAATAGCAACATACTAAACGATCGGGTGCTAAGCTAATGGAATGGGTCATGTCAATCACATCATTCTCCTAATGATGTGATCTCGTTAATCAAATGACAACACATGTCTATGGTTAGGAAACATAACCATCTTCGATTAACGAGCTAGTCAAGTAGAGGCATACTAGTGAAGTTTAGTTTTGTCTATGTATTCACACAAGTATTATGTTTTCGGTTAATACAATTCTAGCATGAATAATAAACATTTGTCATGATATAAGGAAATAAATAATAACTTTATTATTGCCTCTAGGGCATATTTCCTTTTGTCTCGCATTTGCACTAGAGTCAATAATCTAGATTACACAGTAATGATTCTAACACCCATGGAGCTTTGGTGATGATCATGTTTTGCTCGTGGAAGAGGCTTAGTCAATGGGTCTGCTACATTCAGATCCGTATGTATCTTGCAAATCTCTATGTCCCCCACCTGTACTAGATCCCGGATGGAATTGAAGCGTCTCTTGATGTGCTTGGTTCTCTTGTGAAATCTGGATTCCTTTGCTAAGACAATTGCACCAGTATTGTCACAAAAGATTTTCATTGGTCCCGATGCACTAGGTATGACACCTAGATCGGATATGAACTCCTTCATCCAGACTCCTTCATTTGATGCTTCTAAAGCAGCTATGTACTCCGCTTCACATGTAGATCCCGCCACAACACTTTGTTTAGAACTGCACCAACTGACAGCTCCACCGTTTAATGTAAACACATATCCGGTTTGTGATTTAGAATCGTCCGGATCAGTGTCAAAGCTTGCATCAACGTAACCATTTACGGTGAGCTCTTTGTCACCTCCATATATGAGAAACATATCCTTAGTCCTTTTCAGGTATTTCAGGATGTTCTTGACCGCTGTCTAGTGATCCACTCCTGGATTACTTTGGTACCTCCCTGCTAGACTTATAGCAAGACACACATCAGGTCTGGTACACAACATTGCATACATGATAGAGCCTATGGCTGAAGCATAGGGAATATCTTTCATTTTCTCTCTATCTTCTGCAGTGGTCGGGCATTGAGTCTTACTCAATTTCACACCTTGTAATACAGGAAAGAATCCTTTCTTTGCTTGATACATTTTAAACTTCTTCAAAACTTTGTCAAGGTATGTGCTTTGTGAAAGTCCAATTAAGCGTCTTGATCTATCTCTATAGATCTTAATGCCCAATATGTAAGCAGCTTCACCGAGGTCTTTCGTTGAAAAACTCTTTTCAAATATCCCTTTATGCTATCCAGAAATTCTATATCATTTTCGATTAGTAATATGTCATCCACATATAATATCGGAAATGCTACAGAGCTCCCACTCACTTTCTTGTAAATACAGGCTTCTCCAAAAGTCTGTACAAACCCAAATGCTTTGATCACACTATCAAAGTGTTTATTCCAACTCCGAGAGGCTTGCACCAGTCCATAAATGGATCGCTGGAGCTTGCACACTTTGTTAGCTCCTTTTGGATCGACAAAACCTTCCGGCTGCATCATATACAATTCTTCTTCCAGAAATTCATTCAGGAATGCAGTTTTGACATCCATCTGCCAAATTTCATAATCATAAAATGCGGCAATTGCTAACATGATTCGGACAGACTTAAGCATCGCTACGGGTGAGAAGGTCTCATCGTAGTCAATCCCTTAAACTTGTCGAAAACCTTTTGCGACAAGTCGAGCTTTGTAGACAGTAACATTACCGTCAGCGTCAGTCTTCTTCTTGAAGATCCATTTATTCTCAATTGTTTGCCGATCATTGGGCAAGTCAACCAAAGTCCATACTTTGTTCTCATACATGGATCCCATCTCAGATTTCATGGCTTCAAGCCATTTTACGGAATCTGGGCTCACCATTGCTTCTTCATAGTTCGTAGGTTCATCATGATCTAGTAGCATGACTTCTAGAACAGGATTACCGTACCACTCTAGTGCGGATCTTACTCTGGTTGATCTACGAGGTTCAGTAGTAACTTGTTCTGAAGTTTCATGATCATCGTCATTAGCTTCCTCACTAATTGGTGTAGGTGTCACAGAAACCGGTTTCTGTGATGTACTACTTTCCAATAAGGGAGCAGGTACAGTTACCTCATCAAGTTCTACTTTCCTCCCACTCACTTCTTTCGAGAGAAACTCCTTCTCTAGAAAGTTTCTGAATTTAGCACCAAAAGTCTTGCCTTCGGATCTGTGATAGAAGGTGTATCCAATAGTTTCCTTTGGATATCCTATGAAGACACATTTCTCCGATTTGGGTTCGAGCTTATCAGGTTGAAGTTTTTTCACATAAGCATCGCAGCCCCAAACTTTAAGAAACGACAACTTTGGTTTCTTGCCAAACCACAGTTCATAAGGTGTCGTCTCAACGGATTTCGATGGTGCCCTATTTAACATGAATGCGGCCGTCTCTAAAGCATAACCCCAAAACAATAGCGGTAAATCAGTAAGAGACATCATAGATCGCACCATATCTAGTAAAGTACGATTACGACGTTCGGACACACCATTACGCTGTGGTGTTCCGGGTGGCGTGAGTTGCGAAACTATTCCGCATTGTTTCAAATGTACACCAAACTCGTAACTCAAATATTCTCCTCCACGATCAGATCGTAGAAACTTTATTTTCTTGTTACGATGATTTTCAACTTCACTCTGAAATTCTTTGAACTTTTCAAATGTTTCAGACTTATGTTTCATTAAGTAGATATACCCATATCTGCTTAAGTCATCTGTGAAGGTGAGAAAATAACGATATCCGCCACGAGCCTCAACATTCATCAGACCACATACATCTGTATGTATGATTTCCAACAAATCTATTTTACTCTCCATACTATCGGAGAACAGTGTTTTGGTCATCTTGCCCATAAGGCACGGTTCGCAAGTACCAAGTGATTCATAATCAAGTGGTTCCAAAAGCTCACCAGTATGGAGTTTCTTCATGCGCTTTACACCGATATGACCCAAACGGCAGTGCCACTAATAAGTTGCACTATCATTATCAACTCTGCATCTTTTGGCTTCAACATTATGAATATGTGTGTCACTACTATCGAGATTTAATAAGAATAGACCACTCTTCAAGGGTGCATGACCATAAAAGATATTACTCATATAAATAGAACAACCATTATTCTCTAATTTAAATGAATAACCGCCTCGCATCAAACAAGATCCAGATATAATGTTCATGCTCAACACTGGCACCAAATAACAATTATTTAGGTCTAAACTAATCCCGAAGGTAGATGTAGAGGTAGCGTGCCGACCGCGGTCACATCGACTTTGGAACCATTTCCCACGCGCATCGTCACCTCGTCCTTAGCCAATCTTCACTTAATCCTAATCCCTGTTTCGAGTTGCAAATATTAGCAACAGAACCAGTATCAAATACCCAGGTGCTACTGCGAGAATTAGTAAGGTACACATCAATAACATGTATATCACATATACCTTTGTTCACCTTCCCATCCTTCTTATCCGCCAAATACTTGGGGCACTTCCGCTTCCAGTGACCAGTCTGCTTGCAGTAGAAGCACTCAGTTTCAGGCTTAGGTCCAAATTTGGGTTTATTCTCCTGAGCAGCAACTTGCTTGATGTTCTTCTTAAAGTTCCCCTTCTTCTTCCCTTTGCCCTTTTTCTTGAAACTAGTGGTCTTGTTGACCATCAACACTTGATGCTCCTTCTTGATTTCTACGTCCACAGCTTTCAGCATTGCGAAGAGCTCGGGAATTGTCTTATCCATCCCTTGCATATTATAGTTCATCACGAAGCTCTTGTAGCTAGGTGGAAGTGATTGGAGAATTCTGTTAATGACGCAATCATCTGAAAGATTAACTTCCAATTGAATCAAGTGATTATTATACCCAAACATTTTGAGTATATGCTCACTGACAGAACTGTTCTCCTCCATCTTGCAGCTATAGAACTTTATTGGAGACTTCATATCTCTCAATCCGGGTATTTGCTTGAAATATTAACTTCAACTCCTGGAACATCTCATATGCTCCATGACGTTCCAAACGTCGTTGAAGACCCAATTCTAAGCCGTAAAGCATGGCACATTGAACTATTGAGTAGTCATCAGCTTTGCTCTGCCAGTCGTTCTTAACATCGTCAGTTGCATCAGCAGCAGGCCTGGCACCTAGCGGTGCTTCCAGGACGTAACTCTTCTATGCAGCAATGAGGATAATCCTCAAGTTACGGACCCAGTCCGTGTAATTGCTACCATCATCTTTCAACTTTGCTTTCTCAAGGAACGGATTAAAATTCAATGGAACAACAGAACGGGCCATCTATCTACAATCAAACATAAACAAGCAAGATACTATCAGGTACTAAGTTCATGATAAATTTAAGTTCAATTAATCATATTACTAAAGAACTCCCACTTAGATAGACATCCCTCTAATCCTCTAAGTGATCACGTGATCCAAATCAACTAAACCATGTCCGATCATCACGTGAGATGGAGTAGTTTCAATGGTGAACATCACTATGTTGATCCTATCTACTATATGATTCACGCTTGACCTTTCGGTCTCCGTAGTTCCGAGGCCATATCTGTTATATCTAGGCTCGTCAAGTTAAACCTGAGTATTCTGCGTGTGCAACTGTTTTGCACCCGTTGTATTTGAATGTAGTCTATCACACCCGATCATCACGTGGTGTCTCAGCACTAAGAACTTTCGCAACGGTGCATACTCAGGGAGAACACTGCTACTATGATAATTTAGTGAGGGATCATCTTATAATGCTATCGTCAATCAAAGCAAGATAAGATGCATAAAAGATAAACATCACATGCAATCAATATAAGTGATATGATATGGCCATCATCATCTTGTGCTTGTGATCTCCATCTTCGAAGCATCGTCATGATCACCATCGTCACCGGCGCGACACCTTGATCTTCATCGCAGCATCGTTGTCGTCTCGTCAATCTTATGCTTCTACGACTATCGCTGCCGCTTAGTGATAAAGTAAAGTATCACAGGGCGATTGCATTGCATAGAATAAAGCGACAACCATATGGCTCCTGCCAGTTGCCGATAACTCGGTTACAAAACATGATCATCTCATACAATAAAATTTAGCATCATGTCTTGACCATATCACATCACAACATACCCTGCAAAAACTAGTTAGACGTCCTCTACTTTGTTTGTTGCAAGTTTTATGTGGCTGCTACATGCTTAAGCAAGAACCAATCTCACCTACGCATCAAAACCACAACGATATTTTGTCAAGTTGATGTCGTTTTAACCTTCGCAAGGACCGGGCGTAGCCACACTCGGTTCAACTAAAGTGGGAGAAACTGACACCCGCCAGCCACCTGTGTGCAAAGCACGTCGGTAGAACCAGTCTCGCGTAAGCGTACGCGTAATGTCGGTCCGGGCCGCTTCATCCAACAATACCGCCGAACCAAAGTATGACATGCTGGTAAGCAGTATGACTTATATCGCCCACAACTCACTTGTGTTCTACTCGTGCATATAACATCAACACATAAAACCTAGGCTCTGATACCACTGTTGGGGAACGTAGTAATTTCAAAAAAATTCCTACGCACACGCAAGATCATGGTGATGCATAGCAACGAGAGGGGAGAGTGTTGTCCACGTACCCTCGTAGACCGAAAGCGGAAGCGTTATGACAACGCGGTTGATGTAGTCATACGTCTTCGCGACCCGACCGATCAAGCACCGAAACTACGTCACCTCCAAGTTCTAGCACACGTTCAGCTCGATGACGATCCCCAGACTCCAATCCAGCGAAGTGTCGGGGATGAGTTCCGTCAGCACGACGGCGTGGTGATGATCTTGATGTTCTACCGTCGCACGGCTTCGCCTAAGCACCGCTACAATATTATCGAGGATTATGGTGGAGGTGGGCACCGCACACGGCTAAGAGAACGATCGCGAAGATCAACTTGTGTGTCTAGAGGTGCCCCCCTGCCCCCGTATATAAAGGAGCAAGGGGGGGTGCGGCTGGCCCTAGGAGGAGGTGCGCCGGAGGAGTCCTACTCCTACCGGGAGTACGACTCCCCCCTTTCCCTAGTTGGATTAGGACTTGGGGGGAAGGAGGAGAGGGGGGAAAGGAAAAGAGGGGGCGCCGCCCCCCCCTCCTTGTCCAATTCGGATTTGGGGGGAGGGGCGCGCGGCAGCCCCTAGGCCTTCTCTCCTCTTCCTCCACTAGGCCCATTAAGGCCCATTAGCTTACCGGGGGGTTCCAGTAACCTCTCGGTACTCCGATAAAATGCCGATTTCACCCGGAACACTTCCGATGTCCAAACATAGGCTTCCAATATATGAATCTTCATGTCTCAACCATTTCCAGACTCCTCTTCATGTTCGTGGTCACATCCGGGACTCCGAACAACCTTCGGTACATCAAAATATATAAACTCATAATGAAACTATCATCGTAACGTTAAGCATGCGGACCCTACGGGTTCGAGAACAATGTAGACATGACCGAGACACGTCTCCGGTCAATAACCAATAGCGGAACCTGGATGCTCATATTGGCTCCTACATATTCTACGAAGATCTTTATCGGTCAGACCGCATAACAACATACGTTGTTCCCTTTGTCATCGGTATGTTACTTGCCCGAGATTCGATCATCGGTATCTTAATACCTAGTTCAATCTCGTTACCGGCAAGTCTCTTTACTCGTTCCGTAATACATCATCTCGCAACCAACTCATTAGTTGCAATGCTTGCAAGGCTTATGTGATGTGCATTACCGAGAGGGCCCAGAGATACCTCTCCGACAATCGGAGTGACAAATCCTAATCTCGAAATACGCCAACCCAACATGTACCTTTGGAGACACCTGTAGAGCTCCTTTATAATCACCCAGTTACTTGTGACGTTTGGTAGCACACAAAGTGTTCCTCCGGCAAACGGGAGTTGCATAATCTCATAGTCATAGGAACATGTATAAGTCATGAAGAAAGCAATAGCAACATACTAAACGATCGGGTGCTAAGCTAATGGAATGGGTCATGTCAATCACATCATTCTCCTAATGATGTGATCCCGTTAATCAAATGACAACACATGTCTATGGTTAGGAAACATAACCATCTTCGATTAACGAGCTAGTCAAGTAGAGGCATACTAGTGACGTTTAGTTTTGTCTATGTATTCACACAACTATTATGTTTCCGGTTAATACAATTCTAGCATGAATAATAAACATTTATCATGATATAAGGAAATAAATAATAACTTTATTATTGCCTCTAGGGCATATTTCCTTCAGCTATTGCTTTCTTCATGACTTATACATGTTCCTATGACTATGAGATTATGCAACTCCCGTTTACCGGAGGAACACTTTGTGTGCTACCAAACGTCACAACGTAAATGGGTGATTATAAAGGTGCTCTACAAGTGTCTCCGAAGGTACTTGTTGAGTTGGCTTATTTCCAAATTAGGATTTGTCACTCCGGTTGTCGGTGAGGTATCTCTGGGCCCTCTCGGTAATGCACATCACTATAAGCCTTGCAAGCAATGTGACTAATTAGTTAAGCGGGATGACGTATTACATAACGAGTAAAGAGACTTGCCGGTAACGAGATTGAACTAGGTATTGAGATACCGACGACCGAATCTCGGGCAAGTAACATACCGATGACAAAGGGAACAACGTTTGTTGTTATGCGGTTTGACCGATAAAGATCTTCGTAGAATATGGGGGAGCAAATATGAGCATCCAGGTTCCACTATTGGTTATTGACCGGAGACGTGTCTCGGTCATGTCTACATAGTTCTCGAACCCGTAGGGTCCGCACGCTTAAAGTTCGGTGACGATCGATATTATGGGTTTTTGTGTTTTGATGTACCGAAGGTAGTTCAGAGTTTCGGATATGATCACGTACATGACGAGGAGTCTCGAAATGGTCGAGACGTAAAAATCGATATATTGGACGACTATGTTCGGACACCGAAAAGGTTCCGGAAGGTTTTGGACATATACCGGAGTACCGGGGACGGAACCCCCCGGAGAGTTAATTGGGCCTCATGGGGCTTAGTGGGAGAAGAGGAGGGGCGGCCAGGGTAACCGCGCGCCCCTCCCCCTCTAGTCCGAATTGGACAAGGAGGGGGGCGGCGCCCCCCTTTTTCCTTCTCCTCCTCTCTTAGTTCCTTCCCTTCTCCTACTCCAACAAGGAAAGAAGGAGTCCTACTCTCGGTGGGAGTAGGACTCCCCCTTGTCGCGCCTTCCTTGGTCGGATGCCTCTCCCCCCTTGCTCCTTTATATATAGGGGCAGGGGGCACCTCTAGACACATAAGTTGATCTGTTGATCTCTCCCAACCATGTGCGGTGCCCCCCTCCACCATATTCCACCTCAGTCATATCGTAGTGGTGCTTAGGCGAAGCCTTGCATCAGTAGCAACATCATCATCGTCATCACGCCGTCGTGCTTATGGAACTCTCCCGTGAACCTCTGCTGGATCGGAGTTCGCGGGACGTCATTGAGCTGAACGTGTGCTAAACTCGGAGGTGCCGTACGTTCGGTACTTGGATCGGTCAGATCGTGAAGACATACGACTACATCAACCGCGTTGTGCTAAAGCTTCCGCTTTCGGTCTACGAGGGTAGTGGACACACTCTCCCCTCTCATTGCTATGCATCACCATGATCCTGCGTGTGCGTAGGAATTTTTTTGAAATTACTACGTTCCCCAACACCATATTGCCATGTCAAGCCTCTAAACCACCTTCCTAGCAAACCATTGTTTGGCTATGTTACCGCTTTTACTCAGCCCCTCTTATAGCGTTGTTAGTTGCAGGAGAAGTTGAAGATTGCTCCATGTTGGAACATGTTTATGTTGGGATATCACAATATCTCTTATTTTAATTAATGCATCTATATACTTGGTAAGGGTGGAAGGCTCGGCCTTATGCCTGGTGTTTTGTTCCACTCTTGCCACCTTAGATTCCGTCATACCGGTGTTATGTTCCTTGATTTTGCGTTCTTTACGCGGTTGGGGTTATGGGACCCCCTTGACAGTTCGCTTTGAATAAAACTCCTCCAGCAAGGCCCAACCTTGGTTTTACATTTGCCTAACAACCTAAGCCTTTTCCCTTGGGTTCTGCAGACCCGAGGGTCATCTTTATTTTAACCCCGTCGGGCCAGTGTTCCTCTGAGTGTTGGTCCAAATCGGGCAGACTGCGGGGCCGCCTCAGGGAAACTTGAGGTAATTGGTATATACCTGTAGGGCTAACCCATCCGGTGTACCCTGAGAACGAGACCGCGCACCTCCTATCAGGCTAGGTCGATACATCGGGAGGTCTTGCTGGACTTGTTTTACCATTGTCGAAATTTCTTGTAACCGGGATTCCGAGTCTGAACTGGTTATTCCGGGAGAAGGAATATCCTTCGTTGATCGTGAGAGCTTGTGATGGGCTAAGTTGGGACACCCCTGCAAGGTATAAATTTTCGAGAGCCGTGCCCGCGGTTATGTGGCAGATGGGAATTTGTTAATATGTGGTTGTAAAGAACTTGACACTTGACTTAATTAAAATTCCTCAACCGCGTGTGTAGCCGTGATGGTCTCTTCTCGGCGGAGTTCCGAAAGTGAACACGGTTTGGGTTATGTTTGAACGTAAGTAGTTTCAGGATCACTTCTTGATCGCTTCTAGCTTCACGACCGTTGCGTAGCTTCTCATCTTACTCTTATTTGCGTATGTTAGCCACCATATTTGCTTAGCGCTTGCTGCAACTCCACCTCATTACCACATCCTACCCATAAGCTTAAATAGTCTTGATCTCGCGGGTTTTGAGATTGATGAGTCCTCGTGACTCACATATACTACCAAAACAGTTGCAGGTGCTGATGATACCAGTGCAGGTGATGCTACCGAACTCAAGTGGGAATTCGACGAGGACCTTGGTCGTTACTATGTTTCGTTTCCTGATGATCAGTAGTGGAGCCCGGTTGGGACGATCGGGGATCTAGCATTTGGGGTTTATCTTCTTTTCTCTTGGATTTGGCCGTAGTCGGTCTATGTGTGTATTTTGGATGATGTATGAATTATTTAAGTATTGTATGAAGTGGCGATTGTAAGCCAACTCTCTTTATCCCTTTCTTGTTCATTACATGGGATTTTGTGAAGATGACCCTTCTTGCGACAAAACCACAATGCGGTTATGCCTCTAAGTCGTGCCTCGACACGTGGGAGGTATAGCCGCATCGTGGGCGTTACAAATATGTGCTATCTGGCTTCTCCTCGGGCATCTGCAGCTCGGTCCAGTCATTAATAAAATCCACAAGTGCTTGAGACTTGATAGTTGTCCGAGGCATATATTTCAAACCATGGGGCCCAAGCTCAATGGCCCATTTGGCTACCCGACCTGTGGCTTCTCTGTTTTGAATAATATCCCCCAAGGGAGCAGAACTGACCACAGTGATGGGATGACCAAAGAAATATTGCTTCAATTTACGACTAGCCATGAACACCCCATAAACCAGCTTTTGCCAATGTGGGTATCTCTGCTTGGATTCAATTAGTACCTCACTGACATAATAAACCGGCCGCTGAACCGGATACTCTTTGCCTGATTCCTTCCTTTCCACAACAATTGCCACATTGACGGCTCGGCTATTAGCAGCCACATATAACAACAAGGGATCCTTATCAATAGGAGCAGGAAGGATTGGCGCCTCAGCTAACTGTTTTTTCAAGGCCTCAAATGCCTGATTAGCAGCATCACTCCAAACAAAGTGATCTGTTTTCTTCATCATCTGGTACAGAGGGAAAGCTTTTTCGCCCACCCGACTTTTGAACCTGCTTAAGGCCGCAATACGACCCGCCAGACGCTAGACATTATTAATACACGCCGGCTTAGTCAAGGAAGTGATAGCTTTGATTTTCTCCGGGTTAGCTTGAATGCCCCTTTCAGAAACCAAAAAGCCCAAGAGCATGCCCGCTGGCACACCAAAGACACATTTGGCCGGGTTAAGCATCATCTTGTAGACCCGGAGATTGTCAAAGGTCTCTTTCAAATCATCTATCAAGATCTCTTTCTTCCTGGATTTCACAACAATATCATCCACATAAGCATGAACGTTACGTCCAATCTGGTCATGGAGTCAATTCTGAACACGCCACTGATAAGTCGCCTGGGCACTCCTGAGCTCAAAAGGCATAGACACATAACATAACGCTCCAAAAGGAGTGATGAAGCTGTCTTCTCCTTGTCCTTAACTGCCATCTTGATCCGATGATAGTCAGAGTAAGCATCCAAAAAACTCAAACGCTCACAGCCCGTTGTAGCATCAATGACCTGATCAATACGAGGGAGAGCAAAAGGATCAGCCGGACAGGCTTATTTAAGGTCTGTGTAATACACACACATCCGCCAAGTGCCGTTCTTTTTAAGCACCAGCACCGGGTTAGCCAACCACTCAGGATGAAAAACTTCAATGATAAACCTGTTGGGGAACGTAGTAATTTCAAAAAAAATCCTACGCACACGCAAGATCATGGTGATGCATAGCAACGAGAGGGGAGAGTGTTGTCTACGTACCCTCGTAAACCGAAAGCGGAAGCGTTATATCAACGCGGTTGATGTAGTCGTACGTCTTCACGATCCGACCGATCCAAGCACCGTTACTCCGGCACCTCCGAGTTCTTGGCACACGTTCAGCTCGATGATGATCCCCGGGCTCCGATCCAGCAAAGCGTCGGGGAGGAGTTCCGTCAGCACGACGGCGTGGTGACGATCTTGATGTTCTACTGTCACAGGGCTTCGCCTAAGCACCGCTACAATATGACCGAGGTGTAATATCGTGGAAGGGGGCACCGCACACGGCTAAGGAACGATCACAAAGATCAAATTGTGTGTCATGGGGTGCCCCCTGCCCCCGTATATAAAGGAGCAAGAGGGAGGGGGCGGCCGGCCTAGGAGGGGGCGCGCCAAGGGGAGTCCTACTCCCACCGGGAGTAGGACTCCTTCTTTCCTAGTCCAACTAGGAGAAGGGGGGAAAGGAGGGAAGTGGAGAAGGAAGGGAGAGGGGGGCCGCGCCCCAAACCCCTTGTCCAATTCGGACTGGGCTTGGGAGGGGCGCGCGCCACCTCCTGGCCCCTTCCCACTAAAGCCCATTAAGGCCCAATACTCTTCCCCGTATTCCCGTAACTCCCCGGTACTCCCAAAAATACCCGAAACACTCAGAACCTTTCCGATGTCCGAATATAGTCGTCCAATATATCGATCTTTACGTCTCGACCATTTCGAGACTCCTCGTCATGTCTCCGATCTCATCCGGGACTCCGAACTCCTTCGGTACATCAAAACTCATAAACTCATAATATAACTGTCATCGAAACCTTAAGCGTGCGGACCCTACGGTTCGAGAACAATGTAGACATGACCGAGACATGTCTCCGGTCAATAACCAATAGCGGAACCTGGATGCTCATATTGGCTCCTACATATTCTACGAAGATCCTTATCGGTCAGACCGCATAACAACATACGTTGTTCCCTTCGTCATCGGTATGTTACTTGCCCGAGATTCGATCGTCGGTATCTCAATACCTAGTTCAATATCGTTACCGGCAAGTCTCTTTACTCGTTCTGTAATACATCATCTCGCAACTAACTCATTAGTTGCAATGCTTGCAAGGCTTAAGTGATGTGCATTACCGAGAGGGCCCAGAGATACCTCTCCGACAATCGGAGTGACAAATCATAATCTCGAAATACGCCAACCCAACATCTACCTTTGGAGACACCTGTAGAGCTCCTTTATAATCACCCAGTTACGTTGTGACGTTTGGTAGCACACAAAGTGTTCCTCCGGTAAACGGGAGTTGCATAATCTCATAGTCATATGAACTTGTATAAGTCATGAAGAAAGCAATAGCAACACACTAGACGATCGAGTGCTAAGCTAACAAAATGGGTCATGTCAATCACATCATTCTCCTAATGATGTGATCCCGTTAATCAAATGGCAACTCATGTCTATGGTTAGGAAACTTAACCATCTTTGATTAACGAGCTAGTCAAGTAGAGGCATACTAGTGACACTCTGTTTGTCTATGTATTCACACATGTATTATGTTTCCGGTTAATACAATTCTAGCATGAATAATAAACATTTATCATGATATAAGGAAATAAATAATAACTTTATTATTGCCTCTAGGGCATATTTCCTTCAAAACCCAGTCGCCAAGAGTTGGGCCACTTCTTCACCAATGGCTTGTGCCTCTCTTCATTGAACCGATGAAGGAATTGCTTGACCGGTTTAAACTTTGGATCAACATTAAGAGTGTGCTCAGCGAGTTTCCTCGGTACACCTGGAATGTCAGAAGGTTTCCACGCAAAGATGTCCCAGTTCTCACGGATGAACTCGATGAGCGCGCTTTCCTATTTCAGATCCATATTCGCACTAATACTAAATTGCTTGGATGAGTCGCCAGGAACAAAGTCAACCTGCTTAGTGTCATCTGCCGACTTAAACTTCAACAAAGGGTCATGCTGTGTGGTTGGTTTCTTCAAAGGTGCCATATCCGCCGGGTCAACATTATCTTTGTAAAACTTCAACTCCTCTATTGCACAAACAGAGTCAGCATAAGCAGCATCGCCTTCTTCACATTCCAAGGCTATCTTCCTGTTGCTGTGTACAGTGATAGTACCCTTATGACCCGACATCTTAAGCTGTAGATAAACATAACAAGGCCTTGCCATGAACTTAGCATAAGCTGACCGCCCAAACAAGGCATGATAAAGGCTCTTGATCTTAACCACCTCAAAGGTCAATGTTTCAGCTCTGAAATCATGATCATCACCGAAAGCCACTTCCAAAGCTATCTTGCCCACTGGACACGCCGACTTACCAGGCACGGCGCCATGAAAGACAGTATTAGACGGCTTAAGATCCTTATCAGTCAAACTCATACGACGGGAAGTATCATAGTAAAGGATATTGATGTTGCTGCCTCCGTCCATGAGTACTTTAGTGAACTTGTACCCTCCAACCTGAGGTGCAACCACTAAAGCCAACTGACCCGGATTGTCAACCCGGGGCGGGTGATCCTCGCGGCTCCAAACAATTGATGTTCAGACCACCGCAAGTAGCGAGGGACCGCCGGCTCAATTGCGTTCACTGCCCTTTTACAAACCTTCTAGCCCCGTTTGCATAAACTCATGGTGAACACATGATACTGACCACAATTGAGCTGCTTTGGATTACTCTAATAACCAGACTGTTGCTGCTGATTCCCATGACCAGGTTGCTGATTAAAACCACCTTGATTACCTTGGCCCTGAAAACCAGAATTTGAGCCGCCAACACCAAAGCCAGGTCCATGAGAACCGGGTCCTAAGCCGCCATGTGGGCCATGATGGTCCTGATAAAAACTACAATTCCGGTACTCCTTCATGATGAAGCAATCTTTCCACATATGGGTAGCCGGCTTATCCGGGGTGTTATGCTTCGGGCAAGGCTGATACATCACCGCCTCAATATTAAACTTTGGCCCACCAAGCCGGCGCCTTCCCCTTACGACGTTGATTACTGTTCTGAGCATTGGTATTAGCCACAAAGTCTAAACTGTCGTCAGCCTTGCGTTTGCCATTATTACCCTGACCCGCCGTATGGATTTACAAGTGTACCAAAACATCTATTGATGCGAACTACAAGAAAAGGTATAGGCAAATAATACTAGATCTAGGGATGAAAATGGAGCGAAAACGGACGGAACTAGGTGCCGCCACTTTTGTTTTCATATATTTTACAGAAGCGGAAACTAATACAGAAACCCCGAAAACAAATACGGAAATGAATACTAGCGGAAACGAAAATGGAGTGAATACAACACGAACATGATGACAAAAGCGGAGTGTTCATCGGAACTAAAGATCCCTTAAACCAAAGACAAAAAAAACAAGAAACCAACAAAGTTGTTCCATTAATAAGGTGATTACTAAATATTACTCCCTCCGTCCCATAATATAAGAACGTTTTTGATAGTATGATATATCATTGACTATATAATAGGATATGTCAGCAAATAAGGTGATTACTAAATATTATGATATATCAATGACTATATAAGATATGTCAGGCGTGCTTGCTTAGGGTTTAGGTCCCTCCCTCCCATAATATAAGAACGTTTTTGACAGTATGATATATCATTGACTATATAATAGGATATGTCAGCAAATAAGGTGATTACTAAATATTATGATATATCAATGACTATATAAGATATGTCAGTAACAGAGGCGTGCTTGCTTAGGGTTTAGGGATTCTGCTCGCGTGTTGTCATGCCATGTGGGCTATTTTCTCATGTGTAGGGCCTAATTGTGTCTTTGTTGGGCTACAAAATAGCCATGTGGTCATATTCAAAAAGCAATTTCCTATTAACAGAAACAAAAAATTCCATTTCCACGTCTGTTCCATCCAAAACATCATTCCATTTCCATTTCCATCTTCGCATAAAAATGCCATTTTCACTTCCGTTTTGCAAACTTCCATTTCAACTTTCGTTTTCCCTCTCCATTTCCAATTTTTCACTGGAAAAGTGGAAAATTTCCACTCCATTTTCGTCCCTAGCTAGATCTTGTATTGCTAATTGTGTTTTCTAAAAAAAAAAAATAGTTCAATACAATTATTCAACAGAGGTATTGCAGTATTTTGTCACGGTAGTTTATGAATAAGCCATATAGAGTAAGAACATAGATGCAGTGAAAAAGGATTTGTTTTTGTCATGAAGAAAGTACAATGGTTAAACGCCAACTGAAAAATGTACAAGACACTACTCCCTCCTTCCCATAATATAATATGTTATTACATCCAATATCATGCCTTGTGAAACATATAAAAATTATATAAACTCCAGGGTGACATAATGAATCATAGAGAGGAACATTCTGCACGATTATGATTGCATAACTAACCATTCTGAATAGCCTTAAAAAACCATTCTAAATAGACAAAGAGGAACATTCCAGAGATAGTAGCATTACAACTTACAATTTTCAAACAGTGAATCTGAATATCCACAGATGAGCACGAGATCAGAAATCAAGTTCTAGACAAGGGTTTACGCAATAAAATAAATAGATCAGAACATTAGTACACAGAAAATTGGACCAATAAAACTGCAAAAATGAAAGATTCTAATAGGTAAAGGGGGGTAAAGGTTGCATCATATGACTGCTGTATCTAGCTCCATGGATCGTCCCATCCTTTGGGTCCCTCCCTCTTAACAAAATCTACAATAACCTCGACAGCCTCTTGCACCCTGTTGGAAAGAGCATGGTTTCCCCATTTTATTTCAACTTTCTCTGAATCTCCAAGTGCACGACAGAGTCTGCAGTGAAACATGTAACTTGATTATGTTACCATATTGGATCTGTATTTGCTCCATTTAGGTTTAGATTTTCACCTGTCTACAAGTGCCTTCTTATCGACATATTCAGGGACATACTCATCCGCCATTGAAAAAATAACCTGCAGATAAAACACTTACAAGATGTAAAATTCAGCAGCCATAAAAAGTCGGAAACTCGAAACTGAATTCATAATGCAACCATGCACAACACCAACGAAAGTAAGTCATTTTGTGCGCTTGGCAGCATACACTTAAATTCACAACATGCATTGAGGCAAAGAATTGAATTTTCAGAACACCGGTTCATAACCGTTTTAATCCAAATGCAGCTTAATTTCAAGCATCTTTGCATTGTGCCTTCATCTTATCACAGAAATCAACTGTCATCTTTACATGTACACTGGTACCAATCCCTACAGATTCTAAGCTCCAAAGGAAGGGAGGCTTCTGGTGCATTGGGGCTGTGGTTAGCGCTTGTGGACCCTCCTGTAAGTGGCTGGCTCATTCTGCTTCGTCAGGTCGGTATGTTGAGCAGTGAAAAATCGAGTACAAATGCCAAACTCCATACAAAGGGAGCTTTGTGGTGCATCAGGGCTGGAGGTATCGCATGGCCCTGGCTGTCAATCCATGGAGAGCTTGTGTACATCTGATGGGCCCGCCTGTGGGTATGAGTGGCGTGCAGGCTTTGTGTATTATGTGTTGTCGCTCGTAGGGTTTCAGTTCCGTGGGGCATGGGGAATAACCCATGTGGTTGGCTCATGGGCATAGGGCTGCTCTTTGTGGCATTGTGATTGTGCGGGAGGGCTGTAGAGGTGCTTTGTTGCTGAAGGGAGCGGTTTCCGCTACGCCGTTGACCTTCCGTGTGTCAGCACTACCTGTCATGTCCTGCTTGCTGAGGAGAGGGATCCGTTCATCAGCTGGGTAGGCCTAGGGCTGCATCGTCTTCTGACCTGAGGTTTGACGGGTAGAAGCGCAAAAAAAGAAGTGGACCCTATTATCGAAAAGCGGCTCGGCAAAGCGCACGTCCGCTTCTAGTATAAATGCAAGCATCCAACTTTCCATGTCATAAAAGATAAAGCGGGGACAAACATGATGTTCAATACCTGATGAAATATTTTCTTAGCAAATGACTACTTAGTACTAATTTTCAAGACATTCCTTTCTTATCTCCACAGAAGTCATGAAGTGCTTAAGAAAAGCACCATGGTATATTTGTGTTGTTTATCTACCAATAAGTCCAGCTATTTGAAGTCCCACATACTGTCATCGCACATAAAAAGTCAATGACATGCAAAGATTGTGTAACTTCATAGGAATACTGATAGGTTCTTTAATGAAAAAAAATCCCCAAAAAATCTTTGGCAATATGGATGGTGAAAACCGTTGATCAGCATAAAATTAAGGTCAAAAAATCGTGAAAGAATCACAAAGCTCCCTGCCATCAGAAGAGAATGGACAACTTGAATATTATGTTTACTATCATTCTTGGCAATGAAATCACTCAAGAACTTCCTGTTTTTAAGTGATTTAACAAGGTCAAATAGTAAAGAGGAACAATACCAGGCACTGTGTGGTTGACATATGACCAAGTCTCTGCTTCAGCTGATCTTCACTAAGATCAGAACTGAACATATCGTCATCACCCATGTATGCACAAAGGGAGTGGAACCTACAGAATTTGTATGTATAATTAGAATAAAAGTCAATGTAAAAGTCCCTATAGAGATCATATTAACTACTCCCAGATAGATCCAAAAAGATAAAAGATATGCAACCAAAATATTTCGAGTTTGTGTCTCTCTTCCCTCTTCCGCATTGGCTTTTAGGGTCTGTCGCAGGTGATGTTTCTTAAGCTAATTGGCATGTTTCTTGGTCGATGGTTGTGGATTTCTCAAGACATTACCATCGATGAGTCTTGTTGACGTTCAAAAATGAACTTTCAACTAGGGATATCCTTCGCAACATGGTTAGGGATGAGTCGGAGATGGTGCGTACGGCGGCCTTATAGCGAAGATCACCGTACACTCAACAAAGTGACACGACGATGTTTTTTTAACTAGGTTCAGTTACCTTGTGGGAGCCCGACCTACGTCCTATGGGAGGGTCGTCAAGAGTGGTACCCGGCGCAAGGAACACTTAGATGGGAGGGTCGTCAAGAGTGATGCCCGGCGCATGGAACACTTGTCTCCGCTTCCGAGTCCCACGACTCCTGACGAATGGGACTTTCAAGGTCCCTCGAACTCCGCATTTTGGCCTTCCTAACTCTCCTGAGAGAGCTAGACAGAGAGAGTGACCCTCCTCTTGAGTTTACTCAAGCGAGGAGTGACTTTTACATGCTCATGGGAGGCCATATAGAGCCTAGGAATCCTTGACAAATGACCAAGGCTAACCTTGAAGTAAGGAGGGTAGAACTACATAATTTTGCATCGTTTGGCCCATATGCCTCGAGTTGGGCTAGGAGGTGGATTGTAGCACACTAAGGAGAGAATCCCTACACTATTTGGAGCTTCCTTGGTGTAACGCCCCGTCCAACCCACCGGTCACCCACCGTTGCCAACCACTACGCGTGGCTACACCTAAGATCTAGAGTGGCCCCATAGACCAACACTAGTCTTTCATGCGCACTTTGTCCTCACTCGTGCGCACCCCGGATCAACTTCCCAGTCGATCACCCATCCTCAAATTGCCCCAAGCCAAGCACGCTTAACTTTGAGGTTCCTTTCGGATGGGTTCCCAGAAAAGAAGGTCCACCTTATTGATATTAGTTTATCATTCCTATTAAGCCGAGATGTCACAGTCTCACAGACATCCCCACTCAAAGGAATCGACATCCCTCTCGACCCAGTAGGAACGTTCGCTCTTGGCACACATCTGTGCGTCCAGTCCGGCACATGCGTCATGCCATGTGCCATGACGGGCCACACACGCCATGCACCATTGGCCCGCGTAGCTGACCCGCACACTCCCGTGTAACCGAGAGGGTCATCTATGATACTAGTTGTAACACCCCATGTTATGACCAGCATATTAGGGGCTTAGCCCAGTGGGTTATGGCCCAAGTATCTTAATCATTATTAGGGGCTTAGCCCAATTATCTTATCGTATTAGGATCGTTTGCTTAGGAGTCAAGTAAACCTCTCTATATAAGGAGAGGAGATGTATCAATCTAATCAAGCAAGAAGCAATCAATATTTGCTCGGCTTCCCTTAGGGAGCCGGGAGACCTAAACCCTAGCCGCACCTCTCTCTCTCACCGCCATCCTCCTTCCCGATGGCGACGGCGCCAGCGCGGCGGCCGTCGTACCCTCGCCCCCGTCAACCCTTCCCCTTCCCCTACAACCTGAGGAGCAGCTCCGGTAGGACCCTGGGTTCTACCAATTTGGTATCCAGAGACTCCGGTTCGATCATGTCTTCCTCAACGCCCTCGCCGCCGCTGCCCATCGTCACCACCGCGTCGTTGACCACCGCCCCGATTTCCACCGCCGGAGCCCCAACGCTGCCGGGCCTGGTCACCACCGCCGCCGGCCCCCATCACTTCCGCGCCACCAACGACCGCCGTCTTCACGCCGGAACAGGTCACCAATACCTTGCGGGATCTTGTGACGGCCGTCCGGGGACTCCTTCTGAACCAGTACCACCAGTACATGGCCGGGCCGTACGCACCTTCGCCGGCTACGCCGATCGCCGCCTACGGCCACCCCACGCTGCCGTGGCCGTCCCAGGGCGCGCCTGCCTACAGCGGGCAGCCGCTGCTGCCGTTCCAAGCGGGCCCCCCCGCGCTGCCGTGGCCGGCCCAGGGCGCGTCGGCCTGCACCGGGCTGCCGCTGCTGGCGTTCCAGGCGGGGCACCCCGGCGGGATCACTCCGGCCGCGGCTTCTCTGTGGCATCTGCCGCCGCCGCCAGCTGTGGCTCCCCTCTGGCATCTGCAGCCGCCTTCCCCCGCGGCAACCGACGCACCCGCTCACAATCCACAGCCGACGCTGCAACCACCGGCGCCACCTCTGCCCAGCTCAGGGGCGTCCTCGCCGGCCGGCCTTCCGATACATCAGGTCCGGTTCCCGGCATCCCCGTCGCCACTACCAGCTTGGGCGGATGGGTCTTCGCCATCGCCGGTCTACACCACGGCTCCGGAGCAGCCGACCCCGTTTCCGCAGTTCGGCGGGCCATCCGGCTCCGCGGGTCCCTACCCAGAGTACTCCGACCAGGCGCCACCCGCCTCCCTGCTCCGCACCTCCGAGCCAGCTTGACACGGCGCTCCGACCCAGACACCGCCGCGGTTCGCCAAGATCGACTTCGCCACCTATGACGGCACGGAGGACCCCCTCAACTAGCTCAACCAATGCGACCAGTTCGTTCGCGGGCAGCGCACCCTCGCCTCGGAGCGCACCTGGCTCGCCTCTTACCACCTCCGCGGCGAGGCACAGACCTGGTACTACGCCCTCGAGCAGGACGAGGGCAGCATGCCCCCTTGGGAGCGCTTCCGCGAGCTCTGCCTTCCCTTCACCTCCACGGTTCAGGACTTCGCCGACCGTTTCCAGGCCCTGGCATGCCACGCGTCGGGCGTGACGGCGCAGCAGCGGGCCGACCTCTTTGTCGGTGGACTTCCGGATCACATCCGCGTGGACGTGGAGCTTCAGGGACCCCAGGATCTCCAGACGGCCATGTACTACGCCCGCGCGTTCGAGCGCCGCGCGGTGGCCGCCCAGCAGGAGTCACCATCCCGGGCCACTGGGTCGCTACCCTGGCCAGATCCCGCTCAGGGTCGGCCTGCTCAGGCTTCCGCTGCACCCCTTGCCGCGACTGCGGCACGCCCGTTCCGCCGGCTCACCTTGGCCGAGCTACTCGAGCGTCGCCGCCAAGGGTTGTGCTTCAACTGCGACGAGCCCTACACGCCAGGCCACGCCTGCCCGCGACTCTTCTAGCTGGAGGTTGCAGACTACATTCCGGAGGACGCCGTCGCCGCCGACCTTGCCGCCCCAGCTGTCGCAAAGGTGTTTGATGCTGGTTGATCACCTCGAGGAGTTCAGCAAGCGCTTCCCCACCTTACAGCTCGAGGACGAGTTGTTTGTGCAGGTGGGGAGAAGCACCTTACAGCTCGAGGACGAGCTGTTTGTGCAGGCGGGGAGAAGTGTTATGACCAGCATATTAGGGGCTTAGCCCAGTGGGTTATGGCCCAAGTATCATTATTAGGGGCTTAGCCCAATTATCTTATCATATTAGGATCGTTTGCTTAGGAGTCAAGTAAACCTCTCTATATAAGGAGAGGAGATGTATCAATCTAATCAAGCAAGAAGCAACCAATATTTGCTCGGCTTCCCTTAGGGAGCCGGGAGACCTAAACCCTAGCCGCACCTCTCTCTCTCACCGCCATCCTCCTTCCCGATCACGACGGCGCCAGCGCGGCAGCCGCCGTGCCCTCGCCCCCGTCAACCCTTCCCCTTCCCCTACAACCTGAGGAGCAGGTCCGGTAGGACCCTGGGTTCTACCACCCCAGTTCCTGGTCGTGGCGCTTGGCTACCACCTAGGATCCAGACTGGCCCCACAAACCAACACTACGTCTTTCCTGCGCACTTTGTCCTTACTCATGTGCACCCAAGATCAACTTCCCAATTGGTCAACCATCCTCACATTGCTCCAAGCCAAGCACACTTAACTTTAAGGTGTTGAAGTCTATATGTGGATTGCCTAGCCCTTTCCATCAGTTCGGACTTTTGGTTGTGTTGGTTAGTGCATTAAGCTTAACATGGTATCAAAGCCTAAGATCTTGAGTTCAAGTCCTGGCTTTCATAATTTATCAAAAAATTGTTGTTGCCCCTCTCTCTGTCCACGTATAGGCCTCTTGAGCCATACCTGTGAGTCTATTCACGTGTTGACTTCCCCGCGTCACACGTGAGAGAGGGTGTTGAAGTCTGTATGTGGATTGCCTAGCCCTTTCCATTAGTTCAGACTTTCGGTTGCGTTGGCTAGTGCATGAAGCTTAACATAAGGTTCCTTTCAGATGGGCTCCTGAAAGAGAAGGTGCACCTTATTGATATTAGTAGTCAATCATTCCTATTAAGCCGGGATTTTCGTGGAGATATATTCGTGCTCAGAAATATTTGTGGGAATTCGGGCCCCTTCCGCAAGTTTTATAGCCATATTTGACTAGAAAATACCTTGCAGGAATTTGTGTGCCTCTGCAAATTACATAGTCGGATTAGATTCCCAAAACATCTTGCGGGAATTCGGGGCATCTCGGAAATTTTTATGGAGTCAAGAACGACTCCTAACATACTTTGCAAGAATTATTGACCCATCTACCACATATTCTCAACTTTGAAGAATATGCTATGGGAACATGGAGCTCGACCATGGTGAGCCCGCGCTTGGCATAGTCCTGTACTATCAGGTACAGCTTGGTGATTTCCTTGCTGCCGGCCGGGGTGTACTTCGAGCTCCAAGAATTCCGCTTTCTTGGTGGAACCAGGGTGAAGGCCTCGATGAGTCAGGATATTGGCAGATTGCCGAGCTTGATATCCGTGATGTAAAACCATTCTTCCTGCCACTTCTTGTTGGATTCGACCAACTCTCCCTCGAGGTAACTGGATCCGGCCTACCTTGGTGATGGCGGCACCCCCGCACTCGCAGGTCTCTGTCACAATGGTCTGGAGCTTGACCAAGGAGTAGCAGCATCAAAGGCCGAAGGGCGGCTCGAAGCCAAGAAACAACTCACGCAGGGCCATGAAACATGTTATATGGAGGATGCTATTCGGGGTCAAATGGTGGAGTTGGAGGACGTAGTAAGTGGAGAAGTTCCCTAAAGAAGGATGAAGAGGGAACACCAAACCAGGAAGAAATGGGATAAAGCATACCCGCTCGCCGCCACGCGGGCGCGAAACAACCTCGGTGACGCCTTTCCCATTCACGTTGGTCGTCACAGCGAGCGACACTCAACGACTTCGGGCGGCGGCAGGTGCCCAGCTCGATGAGGTGTGCGAGATGCCCTTCGGTGGCAGTGGACGTCATTCGCTTGCGCTTGGTGTCGGATGCAATCTTCAACTTCCCCTTGTTGTCTCAACACAATTTGCCAGCGGTTACCTTGCCCCTCGGCCTCTGGGTCTTCCCTGGCTTGGGAGGCATGGGGGCAAGATTGTGTGCGTGGGCAGTGCGAGATGGAATGAGTGGAAAGCTTGGAGATTGAGCAGCAGCAACAACGACAACAATGGAGGCGGAGCGCTTAAAAGAGAGACGGAGAAGAACAAAAAGGGCCAAGTGCAGAGACCCCTTGGTGGTTTTCCCTTATAAACACCAGAAGAAAAGGAAGCAGTGCGACCTTGTCGTGACCTTGTCGTGACGCTTAATGCGCGCGGGGATTGAGGCATTTAATAACGCCGGCGTCCGAGACGTGTCATCCAGTCATGTCATAATGACTGACGAGACGTGGCTTAGATGGGCACCACGATCCCACACACACGTCACGTTGACTGACGGCCAACCTGACAATGGTGATTCGGTTCGCCTTGTTGGACCAGCGCCTGGTCCGGTCCCTCCATAGGACCCGACCTCTGGCTTCAAAAAGATTTCACAAGTACTATACAAGAAATCGGCCTATGGAAGCCAGCTTCGCGAGAAGACTTCACCGTGGACGGCTACATACACCGACAATTCAAGAATAGGGGAGCTTCATGAACCGACTTCCACTCTGACAAGCTAATAAGGTCGGCGCCAGCAGATCTACCCCAACCAAGAAGCAGTCGGATTTGAAGACTAGTTTCGGGGCTACTTACGGTGTTACGGCCTAGGGGTGCCTCACCTTACAGGAAGCTGGCCTGAGTAGGCCAGCCTGGGCCCCCATAGGTCGGTTATGTATGGGCAGATCAGCCCGACCCATGGCTCTACAATCATAATGGGCCAAGAAGGCTTGGAGTACAAGACAAGGCAACCGGCATCCAGTGGACTCCTTACCGACTTAGATCATGTAACCCTAGACCATGGTACCCATATAAGCTAGGGCTAGTGATCCTTCGGGTCGCGTTCACTTTCTTCTTACTGTGTTTTTCTCGATGGTTCTCTCATTGCCTGGAGAACGAAGAAACAGAGTGCAGTTTCCTGGTCGAGTGCAGAGGCTCAGTTGCGAGCTATGGCTCTTGACAGCAAAGGTGTTTCTGTTTCTACCAATGTTTTAAATAGCGGGCTATGGAAAATAGCGGCGGGCCTCCAAATCAGGTATAGCGGGCTATTTGTGAAGGCGACCATTTAGCGGCACTCTGCTGAAAAGGCTATAGGCGGAGCTATAGCCGGCTATTTAAAACTATGGTTACTACACCTACTCCCCTCTTGCCAGACAGTACAAGTGATATCAATATTGCATCCGACCATGTGAAGCATGAGCTCACCAAGCATATTAGTGTCTTGATGCTTCTTCTGTGTGCGCTCGTGTGCATGATGAGGTTATTGCTCTTCAATATGTGCCTTCCGAGTTAAAGTTGGCGGATTTTTCATTATGAAGGCCCAGACTACAGCACATCATGGATTTTCCCTCTCTGAACTTACTGTTGTGGATCCACCCTGAGTTTGGGGGGGGGGGGGGGTGTCAAGAGTTATAGTATGTTTCCATGTGCTGAATCAAAGAGGAGCTCATTCAGAGTTGTGCTTAGTGGCTAGGTGGTTTGATGTGTGTGGCGCCTTGACTCCAAGCAACGCCGAGCTCATCCTCTAGGTCTACCACATGGGTTGGACCCTATGGGCCTCATTACTGGAGATGGGTAGGGCCCCTAACGGTTCAACACTCCCCTCAAGATGGGTGGTAGATATCTATCAACCCCATCTCATCACATGCCAAGTTACAGTCCTTTGTTCCTAGTCCCTTTATCAAGCAATCTACATTTCTGCTGGCCAAAGCTAATATAAGCAAGGCTGATGATCCCAGCATCAATTTCTACTTAATGAAGAAGCGATCAATTTCCACATGTTTTGTTCTATCATGTTATGGGATATTGGCACAAAGCCATTCACTTCTCTATCTAGGCCACCTCTATGCCAAGTAAGTTTTAGATCGCCCAAATCCTTTACCTCAAATTTCTTGCCCGGACACACCTTCATTCTCTTCATTTCCTCATCATCTTCAACATACACTGCAAGAATGGTGATCTTACCAGTGTGTCTATAGAACACCGTGTGATCACCATTACGTTGACCATATCCCATATCACAAATTGCTCATCTGGACCTATCAAACCATGCCCTCAACGATTGCTTCAGTCCATACAAGGATTCCTTTAGCCTGCATACCTTCCCCGTAGTTTGTTCCATACCAACACCTGGTGGTATCTCCATGTATACATCTTCATGCAAGTCACCATGTAAGAAGGCATTCTTGACATCCAATTGGTGCAATTTCAACCCAAAGTTTGCAGCACAGGAAACCAATATACTTACTGTGTTCATCTTGAGCACCAGAGCAAATGCCTCATCATAGTCAACTCCAATAGTTTGACTATATCCTCCGGTGACCGATCTAGCCTTATACTGTTCCGCCTTCCCCTCAGGATTATGCTTCACAATATAAATCCACTTACAACTCACTCCTTTCCTTTCTGCCGAGAATGTGGTTAGCACCCACGTCTTGTTTTTCTTCGGTGCTCCCAACTCCTCTATCATCGCTTCACGCCACCTCGGCGCTTGCTTTGCAGTCATCCAATCCTTTGGGATTGACACAGTTTACAGAGAGGCAACACATGCTCTATAGGAAGGAGACAAAGCCTCATAAGACACAAAATTACCAATGGCATGGTCATCAAAAACATCCTGCGGTAGAGCCTTCCTTGTCACTTTACCCTTCCTTACTACTTCACGTGTCCCCTCTCACAACACAATAGACAGTTCCACTGTGTCCAACTCCCCTGTACTTGTGGCTCATCACTGCCTTGTTGCTCCCCATGCACTTGTAGTTGTCGTTGTGAGTACACCAGGGGATTCTTCTGCCACCGGTACCAAACAGGCACCTGGAGAGTACCAATCAAAATTGTACCCACTATTGGCTAGACCTGAACATGCACATCATCATCAGTTAGTGCCCACAGAATCACCCTAGGTATGAGATGTAGCCTTCTCCCCCTCTTGACCATATTTCAAGAGTGTAGGTAGTCAAGCTCTCCAAACAACAAACCTATCGGCTCACAATAGAATGGCTCAGACTCCCTGAAGGTGACATCAATGCTGACAAATATGCGTTTCTCAGAGGTACAACAACATTTATACCCATGCTAACTAGAAGAATAGCCTAGAAAAACACACTTCACTGCTCGCGGATCTAGCTTCCCAATATTAGGTCGGCGATCTCAAACAAAACATATACTACCAAATAACTTTGGGGGAACAACATTGTTTCTCCAAACATCAACTCACACAAACATTTCATGCCTAGTATCCTTGATTGTGTCTGGTTGATCACGTATGTGACTGTCATAACAGCTTCACTCCACAAGAATTTGGGCACATTCATCGTATACAGCAACGACTAAGCAGCCTCAAGAATATGTTGACTCTTCCTTTCTGCCACCCCATTCAGAAGGGGAGGTGTCTGGACATGAAGTTTAATGAAGATTAACAAGGAGACCCAAAAGGTGTTATTTTGTGCCATTGTCAATCCTAAATCACCTACACCTAAAATAGATTCTTCATAAGGACATGGAAATTCTGAAAACAGCTAAACACCTCATTCTTAGGACACATCAAATAAATCCAGGTCATACGAGAATAACAGTCGATAAAGGTAATACAATATTTCATACCATTCACTAACACCACTGGGCAAGTCCGTGCATCTGAATTAATAAGCATAAAAGGAGATATGCTCCAAAGCCCCTTACTCACATATGAGGCTTTTGTGTGTTTAGCATATTCGCAAGCATCACATGTCAACTTGCCCTTGCCTATTCCACGCATAACATCCGAAAATATTCTAGTCATCTTGTCGAAAGATACATGCCACATCCTACAATGATGGATAATGATCTGCTTCTTCTTGTCATCCATGGTCGCAGCAGACACCCTAGTCCACATACCAGAGCCCCCTACTCCTGGTGCTAGTCCAGATCGTCTGCCTCATCCATCACTCTTGAATCATGCAACCGAACTTGTTAAGAATCACACGACAATCTATCTGATCAATCAGAGCACTCATCGAGAACGAATTGACAGGAAAAGATGGCACATGTAACGCCGAGCATAGGGAGATGGTCTTGTACTTTAGTGTGCCAACCCCTACGACGGGTTGTTTTGTACCATCGGCAGTTTGTATAGTGCCTATGTGAGTAGGCGGATGCTTATTGTAAGACTCAAACACCGAATTTACCCTTGACATGCCTAGATGCTCCAGAGCCTAGAACCCACTCTGAATCAGTTCTATGAAGCAGCAATTGTGGCCTTTTCAGTGTCACCTTCATTTGTATAGATAAAATGAGCCGAACTTGCTGCTGCTTGGCATTCAGTGGTAGCAACAGTCGTTGTTGTCCCTCTACCAATTTGCTCTACTTCCTTGCTAGCCACAACGTTCCCATCCTCCTCAATGACCTCTACCTCTTTGACATCCCTGATGAATGTTGTCGTGTTCATCATGCAAGCCACCCATGCCCGCACAACGTCAAAGGACACTTCAGCGGAGGCCAACGTGTACGCAGCATAGCTTCCTCCTTGATGGCAGCAAGCAGGGCATCCTCCGAGTCTCTGCTTGCCGAGGCACGCAGCCCCCAACACCTGCACCGAACTACACCTCCGCCTCCTCTTAGCACTTCATCTCCTACGTGCCTTCCTCCCTCTATGTCACACGAATATCCATCATTCGGCCGCACCGAATCCATGACACTGGTCTTCTCCACCAAGTCGTTGAACGTTGAACACATACACGACCTCACCAACTGCCATCTTCCATGATGCGGAGCATCCTAAGGTCATCCCCACGGACATGTCATCATCACCCAAGACACCAAGTGGACCGATGACAAGAGCTCGTGAAAGAGCTATCGCAACCGAGGTTAACTCTCTCCTTGTCAAACTTCCCTTCGAATCACATGAGACATGGCTACTATCTCAAATGGAGACACTTTGTGTGCTCAGGTACCAAGGAACCAACCATGGAGAAGCCAAGGAACAAGGCCAAGCAATGGCGGAGGAAGATCGCGGAGAAGAAGGAAACGGGACAAGTCTGCACTTGCCCGGATGATTAGGACCCTGGTTCGAACGATCCGGCCAATGCCCGGACGATCCAGACCTCTGTCCAGACGATCCGGCTACGCGTCCCGAAGACACAGGAAGGCCGAGCCCGAAGCCGGATCATCCAGGACCCCGCACGGATCATCCGTAAGAAGCCTGGACGTCCGGACAAGGTCCCGGACATCCAGCCTGACGACTGCTGATTCGACCCTGCCGGACCATCCGGGTGACTACCCAGATCATCCGGGTACCCACCCTGACGTCCGGCCTTGCCTGCGCGCAAACCGGCCATGTGGCCATGTATCTCCCCAACTACCTCTCTATTCCGCCCTAGACTATAAATAGACCTTCCCCTCCTCTTTCTAGGGTTAGCAAAGCATATGAGATGAACTAGAGAGTTTTGCTCCTTACCATACCTCTCGCATGGAGACCAAGGCCTCCTAGGCGAAGATCCTCCAAGTGGATATCAAGGCCTCCCTTTGTGGAGAAGACTACCCCCTTCAAGACCTCAACACTCCCAAGCTAGGAAGAACTATCTCCCCTTTTACTTTCCTCTTGTTGGATTTGGATCTTTAACCTTGTATGTGTGTGCATTTAGTGGATGTGTGACCTTGGATCTTGTCTTGAGTGTTCCTTTCTTTTTGTTTTGCTCATGATTTTTAGCATTTTCCCACATCTTGGATCAGAGCATAGGTTGATTCACATCTTGGGAGTCAAATCACCCCCCCCCCAACTTTGTAGCCTATTTTTGTTGTTTTTTGTCCCAACTCGAAAATCCCACCAAAAATAGCCCTCCCATTTTTTTTGTATTTTGTTAGTTCTTATGAGATTTTGTTGTTTTTGATCCATGAATTTGTTGTTTGGCAAGTGGATCTAACCTTCGCTCACCATCCCTCGCCATCCCCACCACGAAATCCACCCCAAAATCTGTCCAAAAAATTCGTGTTCATCCCGAGCCCAAATCTACCACGTTTGACCCCGGATGATCCAAACACGCTCCCGGACGATCCGGTCATTTACTCAGATGATCCGGAACTCCACCCGGATCATCAGCTTTGGCTGACGAAACTGCATTAAAAAAAACACAGATCGGCCACCACCAATTCTTCCACATCCTCAGCCACCTTTCCACCACCATTAGCCTTCAGTAAAAGCCCCACTTCGACCACACCAACCACATCTTCCGCTACCAGCCCAATTTGACCAATTTTCTTTGAGATTTTGAGTTGTGTTTCCGTTTCCTAAGATGTTTCAGCTAATTAGGGATGTTTCGACATCAACAACACCGCCACTCATCATCGCCACAGATACGACATTGACAACGACCCCTTCACCACTTGACACAACGATCGTAAGCAATGGCGGTAACTTCGACGACTTCATTGTACATTTTCTTACCATTGCATTGATAACCCTGAGCTGTTTGCGAAGCTTGCCCACCGGGACTAGCCATTTGAGAATTGTCGGGCCACGTTACTTGGGCACTTTAGTGATACATACACCGCATAGCTTCCTAGCGTGCTCATATCTTGTTATCATCTCTTGTGTCACAAGTTACTCCCGTGCATATATCATTGCTATCTTGGATCGTGCATTTCGCATAAGTGGCAAAAACATCATACATAAAAAAAAAGCTTTTAAGCAAAAGAAAAACAAAGCAAAGAGCTCCTAAGCAATAGCATCGAGCCACATTGCATGCCATTGATCATCACAGACCATACATACATAGCATACTTGGGATAGAAAGACGACACGTTTTGTTTCTCATAGGTTGTGCAGAAGTACGTATCTCACCCATTCGAGCAATCGTGCTAGCGTCTCTTCTAGTATTCGTGCAACACAAGCTTTTTCCATGGTAACACATTTTGTGCTCATTCCTTGGTTGTGCAAATCCCATTTACCTTCCGTGTGTTAGTTCTAAGTGATATCATAGGTTTTGATCTATTTGCTTTGCATGCAATTTGTGAATCTTTTTCAACATTATCAATATCTTGACTAACACTTGCTTGAATTTTGTGTCACTCATCCTAATCAAGCTCCTTGACATACATACCATCTTGAGTGATCATTGATCCATCTTCAACATCGGAAAAGGTAAATTTGGTATTGTTCTTCTCAATGTTTCACTCACATTTGCTCGGGCCTTGTGATGGATAGCCCAAGCACGTCAAACCCGCCCTTCGACGACAACGAAGACGCCGACAACTTCGTCACCAAAACTCACCACTTTGCTCTACTACAACAAGCCATGCATCAAGCAAATGAAGCCTTGAGTGATAGCATTGATTAATTCGCAACCGACTTGCGCCAATCCGAAGCAAGAAATCGAGACTATCTTGACGCGAAGTTGTCCACTCAAATGGAAGAGATTCATACAATCTTGGTCACACACACCTCTTCAACATCTTCATCATCAAGAAGGCAACATTCAAGCCACCACTCTTCGGACACCTCTTCCGATGCAAGTCTACCACGACCTCGTTCTCATCTTCGAGATGACCGTCAAGATCATCAGGCTTCACAAAACCCACTCCATGGCAATGGATTACAAGACCACCTTCGTGAGCGCGAACGACGTCGTCGACAAGAACAAGACGCCCTTGAACAAGAGCAAGAGTGACAACGTCAACGCCATAAAGAGCAAGACGACGACGTCCTACGGCAAGAACAACAACGCCGTGAGGACCAAGCGCTTGAAGCACAATGAGCTCTAAGCGAATCCACTTGCACCATGGATGAGCGCAGTAAAAGAGTGCGTGAACAAGAACAAGCCCTATGACAAGAGCGACAAGATGAAGATGCTCGCAATGAGGAACGCCATGAAATGAGGCAAAGAGCAAGAATCCCTCGACCCCGACATCAAGCTAGTCATGAGAAGCAAGAAGTTCAAGAGCCTCCTCCACGCCAAGAGCGACATCACCAGCGCAACCATCATAATGAGGAGCAACGCTATGGCAAGCTCAAGTTCACCATGCCTAAGTTCTCCGGAACCACGGACCCCCAAAGACTATCTCTAATGGGCCTTAAAAGTGGACAAGATATTTCGTCTTCACAACTATGAAGAGGAAAAGATCACAATGGCCCCCCTTAAGTTCCAAGACTGTTCTCATTTGGTGTGAACAAGTTGTTGAGACGAGAAGGGAACAAGGCAAGCCAACGATTTCTACTTGGAATCAAATGAAGGAAATCATGAGAGCTCGCTTCGTGCCTACACACTACAACCGTGATCTCTTCAAGAAGCTCCAACTTCTCAAACAAGGCACAAAGTCAGTTGAGGACTACTACCAAGAGATGGAGATTGCCATGATACGAGCCAACGTAAAGGAAGACGAGGAGCAAACAATGGCGAGACTCTTGAATGGCCTCAACCACCAAGTCAAGAAAGTTGCGGATTTCCAACAGCATTCCAACCTCCTCAGGCTCGTGCACCAAGCAACCAAAGCGGAGCGACAAGTGCAAGATGACTACAAGTACTCCAAGTACTCATCAAGACCTTATGGCTGCAACATTCAAGCTTCTACAACTCCGGCGCCTACAACGACTCGGGCTACACCCACTAGCAGTGGAACCTCAAGCTCCAAGCAACCTACGACATCTTTGAGTCGTCCCTCTACATGCAACTACAAGCCAAGAGCTTCATCATCTACAACTCCTCGAACGGATGCTACCGCCAAGACAAGTTTCATCTAATGTTTCACTTGCAAAGGCCGTAGCCACAAGACATTCGAGTGCCCCACAAGACGCACCATGATCGCCAACGATGACGGCACCTATGACTCTATGAGCGATGATGAAATGGAAGCCTTTAGCAATGTCCACATTTCTCCCAGGTAGCTACAGCAGCAGTTAGCTTTTCTCCTCGAACAGCCGCCTGCAGCAGCAATGTCCCCTTCTTCTCCCCCTGGCGAGCAGCTGCACACGACAGTAGCTCCCAGCAACAGCAGCAGCTCAAACCGCTGCCTCTCTTCCCTTCTAAATCAGCAGCAGCCAGCAGACACAGGAGCAGCACCCCTCAGTGGCAGCAGCAACAGCAGTAGCAGTGCATTCTAGCGAATTCAGCAGCAGCAGAGCCGCATCTCCTCTTCCTCCTCTGTCGCGCAGCCACAGAGGTACCAGCAGGCAGCAACTGCACTTGACACCCGTGCCAGCCGGCACTTTTCCTAGCTCCGGCACCACCGTCCATGCAGCTCGCGTGCATACAGCCGGGCCCACGACTTCCCCGCTTGCAACAAATAATCACCGACAGCCAAGTCAAAAGTACAAGAAAAAACATCTCCCCATACACTACCACAACATCCAAATTCTTCCTTAGCCAACGCATCACCCTCCATGCCCCCACTGCCGGTGTGGTTTTCATGATCTGCACCAAGTTCCTGACAGATGTCAAGTGGGATGTGCTGATGCTCAGATGGGCGCCTGCTGCTGCTGCTGCTCCTTCGCCTTCCCCGGCACTGGCCCAAGCTCACAGCAGTCGTCTCATCCAAGATGTGCTGCTCTTCTAGCCACCATCAGGACCAAAGCTTGAAGTGGTGAAGGGAGGAGGTTGCAGGCTGTAGCATTTTCAGGCCACACGCTGCGCCCACGAGGCATTTGCTTTAGTCAGTCCTGCTGGACAAGGCCATCTGTCATGGTCTCATGGATCAAGTGATCACATAGGTGCCCATCCGGCTCCCGACAGAGACAATGACAGCGGCACCCCTCTCTCTAGCTGTCCCTTTCGCTCTCGTCCAACTGTGGTAGTTGGCGAGTTAAGGGTTCGGAAAGAGAAATCGTTTTCTACTGCATGTGACCGGCCACAAGGCTGAGGTTGCCCTTTGCTGAGGTCAGCCTTAAGACTTACCCTTACGCCACAATGAAGATAGCTGGCATAAAGCCCTCATGGTCAGGCTTATTTTTGCCTTGGAGATACTCAAAGTATGATATGACCATGGTCATTAACTCATGCTCCTCTAACTCTTTATGCATTCTTGAGCATATATAGCCGTCATATGTATCATTAACAATAGTGGTACCTCTCGTAAACTTTCATAATTACCTATGGGTACAGAGTATTGTAACTATGGACTTGTGTAAATTGAGCATGAAATTTAGTACCTGTAGGCAGTAATTGGAGCATCTGAATTTGCTTCTCTGGGCATCAAATCCATTCCACGGCCCGCACTAATCATTTTCGCTGCCAGATCTATCATTTCTCCTGTTTCTGGAAGAGTTGCCCTATACTCCCTGTCACTTACTGGAGCCTGAATAAAAGATTATTGTAGAATTTCTATCAAGATACTATTAAGGTGTTATATTAATTACAGCAAAAGCAATTATTATCAACACTTTACAAGCTGATCAGTTGCTTCTGTCCTTAGGTGTGAGAATATCATGTGCAATACTCGGGGAACAAGAATATGGACAGGAATACTCGGAGAACAAAAATCCTTCTGTGCAATACTCGGAGAACAAGAATATGGACAGGAAAATTATACCTGCAAAATAACCCCAGAAACTGCTTTGGAACATGCAAAGTTTGTCTGCATGTAATGCATAATATCCTGGCATTCATAAAAGTGTCTATGTTATCTCATACTGTAGACCATAAAATAGTGCAGTATCTACTGTAACAGCATACCTGGCACCCAGTGCTGTGACCGAGCAGTATTACTCCTTCAGAATTATCTTTATTTATCAAGTAACCGATGAGCTGATCAAGTTCCAATGCATCCTTGCAAAAGAAAAAATACGATCAACACATAGACTAAATCAAGCAAAGAGAAGCAAAAAGGAAAAATCAATCAAAGGTTAATCTAAGCAAAACTGGTTGTATCACTACTGCCACTGATTGTCCTCATGTATTCTTATCATGCTGCATTGCACTAAAAAAGTCAAAGGTAAAATCAGAAGGTTTGATGAATAATGCAGTATGTCATTAACACAACTGTCATATAATGCTTAGTTCATACGCCAAAATAAAAGGCATCTTCTATTGCAAACATGACCAGGGAGCGTTCTCCCCACGATACCCGATTCCTATTTTTACAAACGTCCCACCCATGGTTCTGAACTGAAATTCATATTCAACCAAGATTCAGGAAATGGCAGGTAAGTTCTTGAGCATGCACTACATTATACTCGTACTTGCATATACATAATATAAACATTTTTCGGTTTAAGAGAACAGCTCATAGGTAGGCTCTGACCACCTAGCCTTCCAAAACTATTTACAACTTTATACAATGAATCCTGGTTGAAAGAACACGCGGTGCCCCCATGTTTGGTTTTGGTAGTTAATGACAATCTCTAAGGACTAATGGTTGCCTTTGTTATATTTGAAGGATTTGTCCATAGGCTTTTCTTAAGTCCATGTGTTGGTTTCAAGGAGTTTATGTGATGACCAAAGTGCTATTCAAGGAATTGTCCAAAGATTGGTCATGTAGAAGACATGATACAAGGTTGATCAAGACCAAGTCAAAGAGTGAATCAAGTTGATGTACCGAGAGGGATCAAGTGATCCCATGGTATGGTAAGCATTGTCCATTACGCTTTGTGTACTAACCCATGGTCTACGTGAGAGTTTTTACGTGGGGTTAGGCATGTTTCCATGGGCTTGTGTCAAGAGGAGTTCTCATACAACCCATGGAGGATGACATCAAGTGGTGATCGTCATCAAGATTGTAGTGTGCAAGTTCAAGTGGAGCATCACGAAGAGATCATGCTTGAAGCTTGTCGTCCATTGTGGTGACAATGGACTTGTGAATATGTTCCGAAGTGTGGCTCACCCATAGTGGAGTATGGGGGAGCAATCTACTAGTCTTCATCGAGCCAACGCAATCAAGAAAGGTGGCCCAACTTGAGAGAGTCAAGATCATCATCATCTAGCTCAAGTGGACTATGTGCAAGGCAAAGGTTTGCCCGTGATAGGATTTCTATTTTACCGGTCTAATGGTGGTAGTTGGGAGACCGGGTTATAGGATCGATTGTTGTACTATCAAGGGGGGACCTGGCCATCCTCCGGGCCGGGCCGGGCTTCAGGCCGGGCCTGACCAAGCCCGAGGTAGAAAACTCAGGCCCGAGCCCGGCCCGGCCCGGCCGTCGGGCCTAGTTTTCAGGCCCAAGCCCGGCCCGACACAGCAAAAAAAAAACTGGGCCTTGGGCCGGGCCTCTTCAGTTAATGGCAGAAACAACGGGCCCAGGCCCGGCCCGACCTAGTCTTCAGGCTCAAAACCTAGGCCCAGGCCCCGCCAGAGAGCAACGTCGGGCCGGGCTTTTTTGGGTCGGGTTGTTCGGGCTGGGCGGCCCATGGCCAAGACTACTCTCAAGTTAGTAGCTTGATCGTATCGTTCGTAGAGAGCTCAAACCATTGCATCCTTGCATCATCTTTCTTGGTTCTTGTTTGGTGTTTCTCTTTGTGAGTTTTAGAGCTTATGATCATCTTCATGACAAGCTCGAGTTCATCAAAAACGGAGTTCATATATGCATCTTCTATGATGTTTTCGATGTTGGAGTTTTTGCCGGTTCTTCATTCATAGAGGTTTCACATCTCTATATCTTAGGCATACTCCCTCTGCCACTTCTTACTATAACCGGTCGTTGTTGGATAGTATTTTTCGTCATCTATCCAACAAGCTTGAGTTTGCTCAATTCGGAGCTCATTTACAGAAGTTATGACAGTTCAAGCTTTCCTGCATCCATCTGTTTTGTTTAGGCCTTTTGTTGCTCTCTAGCGGTAGTACCGCCCTGGGCAGCGGCAGTACCGCTTGCGCGGTACTTCCGCGGTTCCAGTGCCGCGGGCACTACCCCTTTTTTCGGCTTCTGGACTGTTTATCGCTTCAGCGGTAGTAGGGCGGTAGTGGCGAGCACTAGTACTGCTCTAAGCGGTACTACCGGCCAGCCACTACCGCTGCTACTTCCGCCTATTTTATCGCCTCTGGACTCGTTTTCCTCTCTACGGTTGTAGGGCGGTTGTAAGGGGCGGTAGTACCGCTTCTCCCCTGTATACTGAAACCTCAACGGTAGTACCGCTCCAGCAGCACTGTCGCCTCCGGATGCTTCTTCTGTGCACTATACTCTGGGTACTTCCGCCCGAGCGGTAGTACCGCTCCCTGGAGCGGTAGTACTGCTTGTGTGTGCACATAACGATTGGATTTGGGGAGGCCTATAAAAGGGGGTCTTCTTCCCCAATGATTCTTATCCTTTGAGCTCGTGTTCTTCCCCCATTGTTGAGCTTCTTCGAGCTTGCTACCTCTCAATCCCTCCTAGTTTTGGGGGAAAAGAGAGAGGAGATCTAGATCCACATTTCCACCAATCACGTTCTCCTCTATGTGAGGGGAACCCCTTGGATCTAGATCTTGGAGTCCTTAGTGTTATCTTGATCCGGATACAGTGGCTAGTGAGCGAGGATCGGGTCGTCGCATCCTTAGTGGCGCGCTACATCGGCGCCCGGATGTAGTGGAAAATGAGCAAGGGTCTTCGCATTTGACTCGACGAGTGTGAAGGGTAAGGAAGCTAGCCGAGCCTAGGAGGATTCGCTTAGGTAGCTGGAACGTAGGGTCTCTGACAGGGAAGCTTCGGGAGCTAGTTGATGCAGCGGTGAGGAGAGGTGTTGATATCCTTTGCGTCCAAGAAACCAAATGGAGAGGACAGAAGGCGAAGGAGGTGGAGGATACCGGCTTCAAGCTGTCGTACACGAGGACGGCTGCAAACAGAAATGGCGTAGGCATCTTGATCAACAAGAGCCTCAAGTATGGAGTGGTAGACGTCAAGAGACGTGGGGACCGGATTATCCTGGTCAAGCTGGTAGTTGAGGACTTGGTTCTCAATGTTATCAGCGCGTATGCCCCGCAAGTAGGCCACAATGAGAACACCAAGATGGAGTTCTGGGAAGGCCTGGAAGACATGGTTAGGAGTGTACCGATTGGTGAGGAACTCTTCATAGGAGGAGACCTCAATGGCCACGTGGGTACATCTAACACAGGTTTTGAAGGGGCGCATGGGGGCTTTGGCTATGGCATCAGGAATCAAGAAGGAGAAGATGTCTTAAGCTTTGCTCTAGCCTACAACATGATTGTAGCTAACACCCTCTTTAGAAAGAGAGAATCACATCTGGTGACTTTTAGTAGTGGCCAACACTCTAGCCAGATTGATTTCATCCTCTCGAGAAGAGAAGATAGGCGTGCGTGCCTAGACTGTAAGGTGATACCTGGAGAGAGTGTTGTACCCCAGCATAAGCTGGTGGTTGCTGACTTCCGCTTTCGGATTCGTGTCCAGCGGGATAAGCGTGCCAAAGTCACTAGAACGAAGTGGTGGAAGCTCAAGGGGGAGGTAGCTCAGGTGTTCAAGGAGAGGGTCATTAAGGAGGGCCCTTGGGAGGAAGGAGGGGATGCGGACAATGTGTGGATGAAGATGGCGACTTGCATTCGTAAGGTGGCCTTGAAGGAGTTTGGAGTGCCCAGGGGAAGGAGAAGCGAAGATAAGGATACCTGATGGTGGAACGATGATGTCCAGAAGGCGATTAAAGAGAAGAAAGATTGCTTCAGACGCCTATACCTGGATAGGAGTGCAGACAACATAGAGAAGTACAAGATGGCGAAGAAGGCTGCAAAGCGAGCTGTTGGTGAAGCAAGGGGTCGAGCATATGAGGACCTCTACCAACGGTTAGGCACGAAGGAAGGTGAAAGGGACATCTATAAGATGGCCAAGATCCGAGAGAGGAAGACGAGGGATATTGGCCAAGTCAAATGCATCAAGGACGGAGCAGGCCAACTCTTGGTGAAGGACGAGGAGATTAAGCATAGATGGCGGGAGTAATTCGACAAGCTGTTCAATGGGGAGAATGAGAGTTCTACCATTGAACTAGACGACTCCTTTGATGAGACCAGCATGCATTTTGTGCGGCGAATCCAGGAGTCTGAGGTGAAGGAGGCTTTAAAAAGGATGAAAGGAGGCAAGGCGATGGGCCCTGAATGTATCCCCATTGAGGTGTGGAAAGGTCTCGGAGACATAGCGATAGTATGGCTAACCAAGCTTTTCAACCTCATTTTTCGGGCAAACAAGATGCCAGAAGAATGGAGACGGAGTATATTAGTACCAATCTTCAAGAACAAGGGGGGATGTTCAGAGTTGTACTAATTACCGTGGAATTAAGCTGATGAGCCATACAATGAAGCTATGGGAGAGAGTCATTGAGCACCTCTTAAGAAGAATGACAAACGTGACCAAAAATCAGTTTGGTTTCATGCCTGGGAGATCGACCATGGAAGCCATTTTCTTGGTACGACAACTTATGGAGAGATATAGGGAGCAAAAGAAGGACTTGCATATGGTGTTCATTGACTTGGAGAAGGCCTATGATAAGATACCGCGGAATGTCATGTGGTGGGCCTTGGAGAAACACAAAGTCCCAGCAAAGTACATTACCCTCATCAAGGACATGTACGATAATGTTGTGACAAGTGTTTGAACAAGTGATGTCGACACCGATGACTTTCCGATTAAGATAGGACTGCATCAGGGGTCAGCTTTGAGCCCTTATCTTTTTGCATTGGTGATGGATGAGGTCACAAGGGATATACAAGGAGATATCACATGGTGTATGCTCTTTGCGGATGATGTGGTGCTAGTTGACGATAGTCGGACGGGGGTAAATAGGAAGTTAGAGTTATGGAGACAAACCTTGGAATCGAAAGGGTTTAGGCTTAGTAGAACTAAAACCGAGTACATGATGTGTGGTTTCAGTACTACTAGGTGTGAGGAGGAGGTTAGCCTTGATGGCCAGGTGGTACCTCGGAAGGACACCTTTCAGTATTTGGGGTCAATGTTGCAGGAGGATGGGGGTATTGATGAAGATGTGAACCATCGAATCAAAGCCGGATGGATGAAGTGGCGCCAAGCTTCTGGCATTCTCTGTGACAAGAGAGTGCCACAAAAGCTAAAAGGCAAGTTCTACAGGACAGTGGTTCGACCCGCAATGTTGTATGGCGCGGAGTGTTGGCCGACTAAAAGGCGACATGTTCAACAGTTAGGTGTGACGGAGATGCATATGTTGAGATGGATGTGTGGCCACACGAGGAAGGATCGAGTCCGGAATGATGATATACGAGATAAGAGTTGGGGTAGCAACAATTGAGGAGAAGCTTGTCCAACATCGTCTGAGATGGTTTGGGCATATTCTGCTCAGGCCTCCAGAAGCTCCAGTGCATAGCGGACGGCTAAAGCGTGCGGAGAATGTCAAGAGAGGGCGGGGTAGACCGAATTTGACATGGGAGGAGTCCATTAAGAGAGACCTGAAGGATTGGAGTATCACCAAAGAGCTAGCTATGGACAGGGGTGCGTGAAAGCTTGCTATCCATGTGCCAGAGCCATGAGTTGGTTGCGAGATCTTATGGGTTTCACCTCTAGCCTACCCCAACTTGTTTGGGACTAAAGGCTTTGTTGTTGTTGTTGTTGTTGAATGGAAGTCGAAGACAAAGTGAAGACGTAGCATTCATTACGTTGTTCTTCTTTCGTTCATTTGAGTCATAGAACCTCCGTACTATTAAGAGGGGTATAGGTTCTCGAAGCTTAGATCCGCTGTGATGCTTAGCCCAAACCTATGCGAGACAGAGAGAAATCTCTTTATGTTTCGAATGATTACCTGCTAGCTGTAGGCGTTGTTCTTCATGCTGCAGGAGATATCTTTCGAACTAGGGAGTTAGCATTACTTGTTCCGCAAGTAATGTTATCGCTGTGCTCAATTTCCGACCGTTGGACTCGTGTCATTCGGCCATTGGCTGCTCCACATGTCCAATTTGGTATTTTCCCTTCAGGGAAGGCTGCGGCTATAAATAGCCACCCCGCTCCAACGTTGTTCGTTGGCTGCTCCGCTTAAGATTTCGAGAAGATTGATTGAGCAACCCAGAGAGAAAAATCAAGAGCCCAAACTTAGATAGTGGTTGAGCATCACAGTAGTTCGGAGTTAGAGTTCTTGTACCTATTAATCTTGAGAGCTGCGCACTCTCTAGACAGATAGGTGTCGGCTCGAGTGTTGAAGAGTTGTTGTCTTCACCGAGCAAGATCTTCAGCAACCAAGAGTCATTGTGGTTCGCGAAGAGGGTCTGTCGAAGGTTTGGAGATCGCCCACAAGTATCTACCACGAGTGAAATCAACTGGAGTCTGATCAACTCCGAGTTGAAGGAGAATAGGACGAAGAGAGTTTATCTTCTGTGTTAAATCACAACCCCTCCAACCAGACGTAGTCCTTTAGCAGAAGGGCGAACTGGTCTACCAAATTCATCTGTCGCCATCGAGCATCACTGGTTCATTCTACTTTACCGCATTACCTTAGGCAGTTTACTTCCGTGCTCTGTGACGATAGTTTATCTGATCTACTCTGTCTGTTGCATATCATTCACTTCTGTCGACTCTGTCATTTTAATCAGTTATTGTTCGTTGCTCATCCTGTTGCATTCTCATCATTCTTTTGTCTTTGTTATCATATAGTTTTTCTCCTCGTGTTCATCCTGTTTAGACTGGTGTAATCTCCCTGTGTCATTTTTATTCACTTTGTTACAATATATGGATGCCGCTCTTCCGGTTGCACGTGTTGACTTGTCTTCCCCGTCACACGTGAGAGGGGGTGTTACAGTATATGTGGCACTAGCCCTTTCCATCAGTTCGGACTTTTGGTTGCGTTGGCTAGTGCATGAAGCTTAACACACTTCATCGGTGTTAAGTCTCATGCTTTTCTTTCGCAGTTCATGTCATGTTGTACCTCTTGCTACTACATGTGTTTGCTTGTTGCATTACTATCATTGTAGTCAAACTTGTGATATCTCAAGCCCGTACCATAATTACTTCCTACGTCTATAGATATGCACCTCAGCATCGTGCTTGATTGAGTTCTTTTCTATCGTACCTTATTTCTGCTGCTGTGATTGGGTTCAAGTCAAAACATTCGCAAGAATTTTTTTTGAATCTCCCATTCACCCACTCCCCCCCCCCCCCCTCCCCTCTGGTCGATATACTCTCGGTCCTAACAGAAGGCACAAGCAAGAATGAAGCACTATGCTGATAAAAAGAGAAAGGAAAGAGCTTTTGTGGTGGGAGATAGGGTTTACTTGAAATTACAGCCTTGCAGGCACGCATCTCTCAGTTTACACAGACACTTGAAACTGCATTCAAAGTTTTATGGCCCCTTTAAAATCCTGCAGAAAGTGGGTAATGCTGCTTACAAACCTCTACTGCCTGAAGGGTGCCAGCTGCACAACACTTTCCATGTAAGCCAGCTGAAACAACATCTGGGCAAGTTGTTCCTTCTAAACACTTGCCTCTGGTGGGACCTGATGGCTCCATCAAGATGGAACCAGAGGCTGTCTTGGAAAGGAAGCTCATCCCAAGGCCTCAAGGTAGTATAAGCATTCCAGTTGTGAGATGGCTAGTCAAGTGGGTCAACTTGCCCCCAGGAGCAGCTACTTGGGAGGACTCAGCTTTTATCCAAAAAGTGTTTCCCTCCTTTCAAGCTTGAGGACAAGCTGAAACTCAATTGGGGGGTATTGTCAGGCTGTAGAAGTGTGCCATGGTGACTATGTAGTAACCTTCCCCTGTTTCTTCGTGCCAGATCTAGTTTGGATCGTCGATTGCCCATCCAGTGGCTCTCCCTTGATGATAACGGTTCCCCACTGGTGCCACTGCTCGCCCGTTGATGCTTCATCCTACAGCTCCTACCCTTCGACCCATTGTTGTTTACTTTCCGACAAGCGCATGTGCGCAGTGTTGCTTTTCTTCAGTCTTTGTGTTGTAATGGCTATAAAGCTTCTCCTCTTTCTCCATTTTGCACACGCTGAATGTAATCAGGTATAAACCGTAGCCGCCTGTGGCGTGCTTCTCCTACTTTCCCCTTTTGCAAGGAATACAAACCCTAGCTTGATTTCCCCCAAATTCTCTCTGAAATGCTCGGTTGATTGCTAAATTCAGTTAAGTCTAGTCCAGGTCTTGACACAATGAAATATTGATTCTCCTATGCATAAAATTTGTAGCTGACATTTTTTCCATGTGATAGAGTTCATACAAAAAAACCAAGGGGGCTTCAGAAGGCTCTCAAAGGGTCAAGTTTCAAGAAGCAAAAACAGGTTACACTTATAGAGTTGTATAACTTAAGAGCAACTCCATCGCATAATTCAAAATCCGATTATCAAGAATATCTGCTGTACTGAAGGAGTAAAAAGGCTTTTAAAACACAGAACCTCAGATCCTCTTTTATCATGTAATAATGAGAACACCTCAAGGATATTGGTCTATTGCATGCTTTGCTACAATTCAGAAAATGTTATTCTATTTGATACAAGGACGAACAAGCTGATGTAATTATTGACTAGTAAAGAACATACTTGCTCCAAGCTGGAAATTCCGTATCCAGTATATGATGAAGAAAGTAATGGTTGAACCAGTGACCATTTCTCAACCTCCAACGCAAGTGACAATGGTTCCAAGTAACTGTTAGGTTTTCGAAATGGATTAGTGCTATAGAATCAAACTTAATTGTTATATAAATAATCAAATAAAACAGATAAGTTTTGCATTATGATAATATATTTCTGAAAGCGTGTTATGATCAATTTGTTCCATCGGTCCACCACCACCTCCTTGAACATGCATAAATTTGCTGACACCTTGCCGTGGTTTTGAGGCTGTCTCACTTTGAAAGATTTCTGTTCTCTGGGACCAAGACAAATTCTAATAATTATCTTTGGTTAGACTGACAGGGCATTAGGCATAAACCCCATACCACTTGTGATGCTTGGAATTTCTAGCACCTTGAGCAACACATATTTTGCCTTAAAAGCTGGGACAAGGTCAGCATTGTAAAGAGTGTTTTTAGTTGACAGAAGGCAGCATTTAGATAACGCAAGGCCAGAAATAAGAAAAACCAAGAGATAAGTAAAGGATGCTAAACTTATTGAAGCATAAAAATGACCAAATGAAGACATACTTTAACAGAAGCTTGCCCATTACATGCAGTAGTTAAGTTGAGGGCACACTTATCAGAGATGATGATTAATACGCTAAAATAAACTACTTGCAAATAAAAAATTTGTTTTAAGTCAGCAGTACAACAAATAATGGGGCAAATACAATTTAGCATAACATGGCTATGCTTGGTGTTAGCCTTTGATGGACAGCATGTGCCAGTAATAATTAAGAAAACAGAATCATAAATTTACTACTGCCAAGACTAACAGAGGTGAACATAGTAGAACACAAGGAAGAAAGAAAGTTACAAGAATAATGTTTTCAATTATAAGCATGTATCATCGATTAACAATTGGCATGGAGCCAATCATAAAATGCATAACTGCAACATGACCCTGGATGGTACCCTATACCCAATGATTGTGTTAGAAATATCTCTGCTTGTAATGACCTACCCCCTTGGGCCAACAAAATGGAACAATCTACTACTGACCTAACCCTATTACTGAAAAGTAGATAAAAGTAAACGACAATATTCTTCTATGCTTTATTGAGGGGTCGGCCCCTTGTATAGTAGACAAGACATGACCAACAAGCCGGTAAATCTATTGATCTATTCAAACTCTAATACAATCTTTAAACTGACTGGACTCTTTCCTAATAAAGATGCAATCAACTAGGACTCTAATTAAGGGATAAGACTCCATGTTTGATGGACTGGTCCACATAGCATCTCTCCCTTCCTTGAAAAACAAGCTGTAGGTTGTCAATTGCCTCCCAGGGGATCTTGGCCTCTGATGTAGGGGTGGGCATAAAAACCGATGAACCGAACACCAAACCGAAGCCGAAACTGACAAAACCGAATTTTCAGTTTTTATAATTAGTATAAATAATTTCGGTTTTTACTTCCAAAAGCCGAAGTAAGTTCGGTTGATTCAATATTTATCTCGGTTAGCCGAAATCATGCCGAACTATACCTGAGACAGAACACAGACTAACGTGGAACACACCCAGATCGAAGGAACGTCGCTCTCCACTTCTCCCGTACCCAAACCACTTCGCTACCATCAAAGCCATGGCCCACTAACACATGTGCGACCAGCAGAAACTAGGACGCCACTTTTTTGGATCGTGGGCTGGGCACTTATATGAAACTGCCCCCTTGCATGAAACTGCCCACGTACGAGAATGCAAATAGCCGATCGGAAACTTTAGTCCAACCTCGCGTCGCTGAGGAGATAAGGCGGGGACTTCCTGCTATATATAAGAGGTTGCTCTCAGCAGATTTGGTAAAGGCAAGGTCTGTCCGGTAGAAACCGAAATCACACCAAATAAGTTGGTTAACCAAACTTTCGGTTAGTTATTTTCAATTCCCATTTTCCGTTTCTAGCTTAGCTAACCGAATTTGAAAATAAACAGAATGATAGAAACCGAATTTGAAAATACCAAATGCCCACCCCTACTCTGATGACTATGACCAGATGTGGAACTATCTTGGTCATAGTCATCAGCCGCGATTAAGAATAGTCGCGCACACCGGTGACCCCGAACATAAATTTCATCGCTGTTGAAGCAAAGGTCCTGACGACGACATTCTACTACCTCAGCTAGAGTGAGGCGCCGAACCAGCCGTGGCAGGGTTGGCTCTGCAGTGGTCGACGGAAAAACAGGTGCTAGTGGAGGTGGCGGGGAAGGTATTGTGGTTGCATTGACCACGGGAAGATCGGAGGAGCACAAGGGCCCTGTAGAACCAGAAGCCTGGTTGGTGATGTTGTTGGAGGGAAATGCCACTGCTCATAGGCCTTCGCAAAGGAGATAGCGGTGTGGAGGTCAGGTGGACGCTGAAGCTCGACATCAATGCAAAGACCCTTGGGCAGCCCTGTTGTGTATGGAAACCGTTGTTGGGACGGTGTTAATGGCACATTGTTGCAGCACATGAGCGCTGTTAAGCTTCATGCACTAGGCAACGCAAACAAAAGCCCGAACTGATGGAAAGGGCTAGGCAATCCACATATGCACTTCAATACCCCCTCTCATGTGTGAAGCGGGAAATCACCGAGGATAAAGGTGCAAAATCCTGTGACAAGCGAGGTGAGGAAACCATGGGAGATGGCGGCGGCAGATCTGCAACAAGCGCTAGAAACCTGCTGGTGTAGTCTGCACCCGAGGAAGTGAATAACAGACGTGCCAACTCGCCCAAGGGATTGGCGTGGAGTGACGGACCAAACTAAGCGTGGCAAGCTTCCTTGAACCACTCCCATGCCGGCATGCCGAATTCGTGCTTGAGCTGTAAGTACCAGAACTGAGTGTCGTCGGTGAGGTGGTAGGCTGCAGTCCAGATCTTGTTAGCCTAGTCTGTGCGTTGTCCATGAAAAAACTGCTCGCACCTCCAACCAAGTGGATTGACTAAACCGTCATATGTCAGGAAGTCAAGCTTGTGGAAATGAGGCACGCCTGAACCAAAATCTGGTCTGAGGTGATTGTTAGGTAGGGGCGGAAGGGAGCTGATGGGCGGGGTTGATCCATAGATGGGTATCCATGATCTAAAATCCTCTGGATGTGCATGGAGAATGTGATGGCTATGGCTAGCCAAGACGCCACCGGATAAGCCATAGAGTGCTTTCTCTATACAAGTTCATGACTCAGTTCGGGCCTACTTCTCCACTGCCATGATGACAATTGTGGGTGACGGTAACTCTACTTCATTCTGAACCGATAATTGGCTAGGGAGATGGAGGCCCATTGCTGGCTTGGCCCCTAATCTTTTTGCTCTACTCCCTAAGCGAACCATACTGTGAAAGAGGTTGCTGGTGACCTCACGATTGCAGCCCTGGCTGAGTTCATAGACATTTGGGAGTTTGATGCAAGTTGTGCAGCAACAACTGGATGTGCAAGATGAACGCCGCTGAAACCGGATGTGCAAGATGAACACCGCAGAAAATTCAGAGTCTGGCCAGTTCTCAACCAGTTCGGCATATAAGGCCTTATTCCATGGGGTTGTTTATTTTGAGCCATGGAAGCTTATTTGGAAGTCTTGGGCGCCAAAGCAGTGTTGGTTTTTCCTCTGGTTTGCGCTTTACAATAGATGTTGGACTACCAACAGATTAGTGCGAAGGGGTTTAACCCACCCGAGCCAATGCCCTATTTGTGATCAAGAGCCAACAGCTTTTAACAAACTGTGTCTTCTCTAGACAAGTTTGGTGCATGGTACTTCCCTTCCTGTTGCTAGACAAGGCACACTTAGCACTTCTTTTTCCTCGCCTTATAATGAACTTGTTTTCTGCCGGTCAGCTTACCAACTCTGGTTGTCACGTCATTCTTGATGTTGACTCTTGTACTCATCAGGATCGGCGCACGTGTACCATGGTTGGGGCTGGCCCTCGCCGCTGTGATTCTCAGTGGCTTTGGGAGTTAGACTGGCTTCACATTTCTTCCTCTTGCCACCACTATCGCCAGTCCCTCTGCTACCGGCGCTTCAGCTACCGGCTCCTTCCATCAGTGGCATCATCTACTCGGTCATCTTTGTGGTTCTCGGCAGGGTCTGCCTCAGGAGATGTCTCTTTAAAGTGGCAGGGTTGTAGGCTTGGCAAACAGATTCAGCTACCTTATCATACTAGTGAGTTAGTGTCTCAGCGTCCTTTTGATTTAGTTCATTCCGATGTAGGGGGTCCGGCTCCCTTTGCTTCGAAAAGGGGCCCATCGATAGCATATCATTTTTTATAGATGATTTCTCTCGCTACAATTGGCTGTATTTTATGTCTTCTTGCAGTGAGGTTCTTTCTATACATAAGTGTTTTGTTGCCCAGTTCTCTATGTCTATTCATGTGTTTCATGCTGACTCTGCTGGAGAGTATATCTCCAAGATGTTGTGTGTTGTACTGTTGTCCTTGCTGAGCAAGGTACTCTTGCTCGGCTTTCTTGTCCTGGTGCTCACGCCCAGAATGGTGTGACCGAGTGTAAGCATCATCATCTTCTTGAGACAGCTCGTGCGTTCATGATCATTGCCTCTCTTCCGCCTCACTTTTGGGCCGAGATTGTTTCCACTTCTACCTATCCCGACATCACTATTCAGCTTTCCACTGCTTTGCAGGGTGGGTTTCTTTCGGGCACTTTTTTGATCGTTCTCCTGATTATCCAGCGCTTTGTTTGTTTGGTTGTGTCTAGGTTCTTCTGAACGCACCAAACTGTCCACTCAGTCTGTCAAGTGTGTCTTCTTAGGATACAATGGTGAGCATCTGCTGTTGGGATCTTGTCGGTCGTCAGATGCATATTTCTCCAGATGTGACTTCTGATGAATCTCGTCCCTTCTACCTGTGTCCATCTTCCTTAACCTTTTTAGTGGAGGATATCTCTTTCCTCACTTTTTCCGACACACCTATCACTCATGTTGAGCCCTTGTTTACCCATCTCACTACTGCTTCTCAGACCGTTGAAGATCTGCCACACCCACCTCCTATGGTTTCCTCACCTTGCTTATCACAGGATTTTGCACCTTCATCCCCAGTGGCTTCCTCGCCTCCATCACCCAAGTATCCCAGTGGTTCCTCCTTGTATTCTTCCATCTTTTACTCATTGTTATACTCGTCGCCGCCTCTTGTGGATGAGTCTACTGGTGCGCCATCTACTTTTGATGTGTCATCTTCCTCGTCAAAGTCTACTTATGACTCACGTGCTCGTCTACTCCCTCATGTTTGACCGCCTTGGTTTTTCTAGCATCGACGTTGTTGTTCTTGAGCCAACTTCTTATTGTGATGTTGTTCATCCTAAATGGCAGCTTGCGATGGCAAAGGAGATTGCTACTCTTGAGCGCACCGGCACGTGGGATCTTGTTTCTCTTCCTCCTGGAGTTTGCCCATCACTTGTAAGTGGGTCTACAAGGTTAAGACTCACTCTGACGGTTCTCTTGAGCGCTACATAGCTCGTCTTGTGGCTCGTGGCTTTCAGGAGCTCGTGATTATGATGGGACTTCCGCTCATGTGGCCCATATGACCACTGTTCGCAGACTTCTTGATGTGGCCTCTATTCGCCATTGGTCTGTATCTCAGCTTGAAGTTAAGAATGCCATTTTCTTAACGGTGAGTTGCATGAGGTTTACATGCAGCCACTACCTATTCGGTTCCTAATGGCATGGTTTGTCATCTTCGTCACTCCCTCTATGGCCTTAAGCAAGCCCGTCGTGCATAGTTTGAGCGTTTCGCCTTTGTGGTGATTGTCGCTGGTGTTTTGGCGAGAGCTCATGATCCTGCGTTGTTTGTCCAGCTTTCTCCTCATGATCAAACTCTTCTTCATGTTGATGACATGATCATCACTGGCAATGACCCTGAGTACATTGCCTTTGTAAAGGCGCGTCTTAGTGAGCAGTCTCTTATGGCTGTCTTGACCCTCTTTGCTACTTTCTTGGGATTAAGGTTTCCTCTACCTCTGATGGCTTCTTTATTTCCCAAGAGAAGTATGTGTAGGATCTTCTTGCTCGTGCCTCTCTTACCGATGAGTGCACTGTTGAGACTCCCATGGAGCTCAATGTTCACCTCGGTGCTTTTGATGGTGATCCCTTGTCTAATCTGAGACATCAGCTTGTGGGGAGCCTTTGTCTATTTAGCTACCACTCGTTCGGATATCTCCTATCTTCTCCATATTTTGAGTCAATCTATTGCAGCTCCAGTATGGTTAACTATAATCCCTTCTTCGTGTTCTACAATGTCTTCGTGGCACGATCTCTCATAGTCTTTTCTTTCCCCGCTCCAGTTCGTTACAGCTTCGGGCCTATTCTGATGCTACATGGGCTAGTGATCCCTCGGACCGCCGTTCACTTTCTGCTTACTGTGTTTTTGTTGGTGGTTCTTTCACCTGGAAGACGAAGAAACAGATCACAGTTTCCCATTCGAGTGCAGAGTTTGAGTTGTGAGTTGTGGCCCTTTTGACGGCAGTGACTTGGTTACGGTGGTTACTTCAGGAGTTTGGTGTGTGTTACTACACCTACTGCACTCTTGTCTGACAGTACAGGTGTTGTCAGTATTATGTTGACAGTATTAAGCTAACCCAGTGAACGGAACAAATGGAACCAACAGGGGCATGGGAAATTGTTGAAAGGGAGAGACCACGACTTGCCGACGGCAAACCCAACTCTCCAAAAGTCAACCGCGAGGCAAGGGGATTGAAGGAGGGTTAGATCCGGCAAAGACAGTATAAGGGAGGTTATTTGAGAGGGCTACAACCAAACGTACCATGCAAAGGCCGAAACTGAGGATAACCACGGTGGCTGCAATGCCATGGATGTTAGAGAAACAAGCTCGAAGGTGCCTCCAAACCACCGAGAGGAAGCCCAAACTAATCATGAAGGATGCAAACCAAGTGGATCTACAAAGGGGAGGGTGGCACCGAGCTCCTCTCCCCTCCTTCTCCAGCGAGACAAACCGGCGAAGGAGAAAGGGAGAAGAGGCGATGAGGGAGCGGAGGTGGAAGACCGGAAAAGAGGACTTGAGGAGAGAGAAAGAAAAGAAGAGAATGAAAGCGTCATGGAGTTGTTTACATATTTACCACCTGTACATGTACTATATATATTAGCCCTTGGCCCCAATGGAATACAAGTTGCTATTTCCCTAAAAATGGTATCCTTTGGAGGAAAACAATGCTATGATCAAATATTTAATGAAACTATATAGCTAATAAGAGTGGCTGACTCTACGTGAGACTTAAAAAGAAAAGCAACTTACTCAGTTGCTAAGAGCCCATCTGCCAAACCACCAATGAAAATCACCTGACGGGTAAAATCACCAGTCCTGAACGCAACCTGAAAAAGGGATGTAAAGTTATCACACAAACGCTGCAACAATAACAATAAACATAAAACAATTCATGAAGAGAATTTGCAGATGGAATCATGCAAACCACAATATGATGAGGGGTATCGAGAAATCAAAATAATATTAACAATTCATGAAGAGAATTTTTCGATGGAATAATGCAAACCATAAGATGACGAGGGATATCGAGAAATCAAAATAATATTCTTTTTTTCTAAATCCCAGATAATATAATAGAAAATAAATAATGGACATGTGTATATGCTAAAAAGATAAAGGCTTCTAAGAGATTTCAAGTAGACACTGCCAGATGTAAAAATTTCCTGTGCTTGAAGAAATCTACTATGTCATATGTTTACGACCAATCCTTTGTACACTATCATACCTCTTTTGTACAGGATAACTATCAGTTATGTTCTCAGAGAAAATACAGAGCATTGTACTGAAATGATAATCTGACCATTACATATTTTTAACAACAACAAAGCCTTTAGTCCCAAAGAAACTGGGGTAGGCTAAAGCTGAAACCCATAAGACATAAGCCGGAGAAAACAAGAAAAGGACATGAATAAAGGGTCTACATTGTATATTGAGTAGGCTTTCTTCCACAAGAAATGGCAGACACTAATGGACAAATCAACAAAAGGCATGACCATGCAATATCAGCAAAGGAATTAGGGCATCTCCAACGTGGACCCCTACTCCGGCCTCAAATGTCCGGACCGGATTGTCCGGACACTTTGAAGCCTCCGACACGAACCATCAAGACGTCTTAAATCCCCCAGCCCGGCCCAAATCGAAGGGCGGAGTAGGGGAGTCCGGACATCTGCCACGTCGGATCTAACAGTCCGAACCCACCGATTATGACCGCGTATCGCCGCCTCGCTTCCCAACGGGATTTCCTGCCGTCTCGTCGCCTTCCCAAAGCGATTTCCCTCCCGCACCCTCCACTTCCAGACATGGTTTCACTCCCCTTAAAACTGGATGTCGCTCCCCTCCCCTCGCCCCCCAGTCTCTTTGAAAGCCGCCATGGCGCCCCGCAACCATCACAATGTCAATCTCTTCATGTGTCCATCATGCCGAAGCCAAGGGAGTGTGAGCCTACACAAAGGCATGTGTCGCCCATCACGGCACCCGTGGCACTCGCCGCCCATCATCTAGCCTATGCCGAGTATGAGAAGTGCAAAGTTCGTGATGCTCTCGATCGGGCGGAGCGGCACGAGACGGTCACTTGGGGAGAACTGCCACAACACCCACTTATATGCCATAGAGGAGCCTGTCGCCGCTCCCATGCCAGTCACTGCTCCAGCCGCCTCCAATGATGCCCTCTCCGATGTGTCCGAGGAGGTAGCTTCCATGGCTTTGGACGTGATGATAATTGATTAGTCATAGTTCATTTTACTATCTATTTGTATCGCAAATATGATGTTGAACATCTAATTTATATTAAAGATGTTGCATTTTGAGGAAAATTTGGGTGCTAGCGTTAGATGGTTGGCACCCGCCGGACTTGATTTTTACCAATTACACCAGCGCGTTTCCAAGGGCGAATCCACTTTGTAGCCGTCGAAGGTTTATAACTCTAGTTCTAGTGTTTGTTGTTGGTTGTTCAGAGGATAAAACAGGTTGTTGTTCCTGAGTCCGGGGTGACACCATCCGTTCGATGTTTTTGCCCTTGGAGATGCCCTTGGTCAGGAATAAAAAAGAACATAATGGCAAGTCGGGACCGCCAAAAGCAACCGAAAGCAAAATCACTCACCCATGTGGGTCGTGAAAGATTTATACAAGCTTCCTTTTTCCTACAGGAATCAAAGAACCACACGCATCAACGTAGAATCCCACGAGCTAAAAAGCAGGACGCTGCAAATCCAAACAGGAGATCCCGCATCTCGAACACTAGGGGGAATCTCGAGTTCCAAATGCCACGCAGGTAAGAGGTACCATTCTAGAAGCATCCAGAACAACCGATCCAAAGAATTCCCACGCCAAAGGAATTGCGAAGCATGCAGCCGATGAGCGGAACTGAACCCAACACCCCTGGGAAAAAGAAAAGAAAAACTCGAAACCGTCCACAGATCATCACTGCGAGCTACGACGAGAGGCTTGACGCACGAGAGAAATAGGCCCGTACCTGAGCGGACTTGGGCCCGTACTTGAACAGCGTGCCCTGGAGCTGCTTCCTGCGAGCGCCTACGCCTGTGGTGGCTACAGGGGCAACGACGCCACCCTTGCCGCTCACGGCAGCAGGGGTGTCGGGAAGGGAGACGGGGGCGGAGGTGACGCCGCCGGCGGGAGGCATGGCTGAAGAAGGGGGATTACCGGATGCTGTGCGCACGATTCCGGAGAACCAGGAAGAGGTGGAAGCCGGCGAGGTCATAGCGGCCGCCGGTGAGGTCACGGCGAGGGCATCACGGGGACGGGAGGTGCAGCGAACTTGACGACTTGGGATCGGGGAGCAAGGACATCTCCGAGGCGGGCACCATTCCGAACCTATCTGTCCGGGATATCTCCGGATACTTTAGGTGGCGTTTGGTTTGGTGGCTATATCCAACACCGCATTTGGCAAAACCGGATATAACCACAATAATATATATATATATATATATATATATATATATATATATATATATATATATATATATATATATAATATACATCAAAATAACCGCCCTCCATTCAAAATTGATCGTTTAAAAAGATGCAGTTCATGCTAATTGGACAATATTTATTAGTTTTTGATCTACCACATATAATAAGGACAAAACTTAACAATGTTCCAACAAACAAGAAAATTTAATTTAAAAAACTAGGTGAGGCACCGGACGTGACCTTGTAGGCACGGACTTCAAGGCCGGTATCGTCGTTGTTGTTGTCCGAGGCATTATCGCCATCCTTCAAGTGGTGGAAGGCCTCCAGGTGTCACGGCAACCCTGATCGACCTCCGTTGCGAGCTCGCGTCGCAGCCACACGGCTGCCTCCGCCTGACCCAAACACTCGGCCACCTCTGCCTTGGGGCGACGGTCGAAGACGGGGTCCGGCTTGCGCCGCCTGCCGTCACCTTTGAGTCGGGCCAACCGCTCGGACTCCTCCCGCTTTGAGGAGTTGGCCGGCGGCGTCGGGTGGTCATGCCTGCAAGCCAAATAGGGTAGTGTAGAACTTTCGCAGAAGTATCCCAATGAGTAATCCTCCCAACGGAGAGCGGAGGAGAGTATTTATAAATAGGATTTCTGTTACACACAAGGCATCACAATTCTTATGTGAAATAACTGTGGGTGCTTCTACAGATATGATTACTGTCCCGAATCATGAATAAACCAGTTTGAAAAATATAAAGAGAATTGTAGTAACAACTAAGAGAGCTAGTAAATGTAAATGGCATGAAGAAAAGCTACCGTTGTATTTCCTGCAATGAAGAGATTAGGTGCAGAGAGATTTCGGCTCATGGTAAGACTTTATAAAATGTACCAGTGCAGCGGTAATACTAGTTACCTTGTATTGCACTCATAGCATTTGATATAAGAGTTCTATAGGCGGTTCTCCCTAAGATAATTAAACTCCTTCTTTAGGGATTATATTTCATTCTCTGGTCCTGCTTCTCTGTTGCCACAAAGTGGTCGTTTCCACAATTAAGGTCCTTAGACCGAAACTAAGCTTTCAGTTAAATGGATCACCGTTATATCATATTGCCTTTAGTCCTCATAGATATCTACCTGTCGCGTTAGAGGTCACAAATTTCAGTCACATGCATTGACATTTTGAGATCAGTTGTTGCTTGTAAAAAGGAGGAATAAAGTGCATTATTTGAAGGTAGCCTAATAGCCTTAGGGTAAGGAAGAGTTGGATACGTCTCCAACGTATCTATAACTTTTTTGTTCCAAGCTATTATAATACCAATCTTGGGTGTTTTATATGCAATTTTATATCATTATTTGGGACTAACCTATCAACCTAGCGCCAAGTGTCAGTTGCTGTTTTTTGCTTTTCAGAAAATCCATATAAAATAGAGTCCAAACGAAGAAAAAACTTTGGATTGTTTTTTTCTGGACCAGAAGGGACCCATGAAGGTTAGGAAGAAGACCTGAGGAGTCACAAGGGAGCGACATGCTCATGCAGGGGGCGCCCCCCAGGCTTGTGGGCCCCTCGCGACACCTTCTGACCTGATTCCACCTCTATAAATTCCCAAATATTCTCATTATACCAGAGAGCCACCCGAAACACTTTTTCTATCACCGCAAGTTTCTGTTCTTCCCCAGTCCCATTTGGAGGCCTTTTCTGGCACCCTGTCGGAGGGAGAATCGATCACGGAGGGTTTCTACATCATCTGCTGCCCTTCCAATGATGTGTGAGTAGTTCATTACAGACCTACGGGTCCATGGCTAGTAGTTAGATGGCTTCTTCTCTCTCTTTGATCTTCAATATAATGTTCTCATCAATGTTCTTGGAGTTATATCCGATGTAATCTTCTTTTGCGGTGTGTTTGTTGGGACCCGATGAATTGTTGGTTTATGATCAGATTATTCATGAATATTAATTGAGTCTTTTTTGAATTCTTTTATGCATGATTATTATAGCATTGTATTTCTCTTTGATCTAGCCGTTTAGTTTGGCCAACTAGATTGATTTATCTTGCAGTGGGAAAGGTGCTTTGTGATGTGTTCAATCTTACGGTCCTCAATCCCAGTGGCAGAAAGGGACATGACACGTATTTGTATTGTGGCCATTAAGGATAAAAAGATGTGTTACTTTGTTTTTATTAACTTAATACCCTAGATGCATGCTAGATAGCGGTCGATGGGTGGAGTAATACTAGTAGACGCGGGCAGGAGTCGGTCACTTGTCTCGGACGTGATGCCTATATACATGAGCATTACCTTGAATATCTTCATAACTAAGCGTTTTCTATCAATTGCCCAACAGTAATTTGTTCACCCGCTGTATGTTATGTGCTCGAGAGAGAAGCCTCTAGTGAAAACTATGGGCCCCCGGGTACCTTTATCATATATAAAGACACAAAAATACCTTGTTGCCCTTTTATTTATCTATGTAGCTACCACTACGAGATTTGATCCTTGCAAATAACCATCGAGGGGATTGACGACCCCCTTGTTTGCGTTGGGTGCAAATATTTGCTTTCGTGTGTGTAGGTGCTGCTAATGAGGTTCTGTGTGGTTATCCTACTGGATTGATAACCTAAGTTCTTAACTAAGGGAAATACTTATCTCTACTGTATTGTTTCATCCTCTTCTCTTCGAGAAAATCCCAACGCAGCTCACAAGTAGCAGGAAGAATTTCTAGCACCGTTATCGGGGAGACATCACTGATGTCTACTACACAACCTTCTTCTTGTAGACATTGTTGGGCCTCCAAGTGCAGAGGTTTGTAGGACAGAAGCAAATTTCCCTCAAGTGGATGACCCAAGGTTTATCAATCCGTGGGAGGCGTAGGATGAAGATTGTCTCTCTCAAACAACCCTGTAACCAAATAACAAAGAGTCTCTTGTGTCCCCAACACACCCAATAAAATGGTAAATTGTATAGGTGCACTAGTTCGGCGAAGAGATGGTGATACAAGTGCAATATGGATGGTAGATATAGGTATTTGTAATCTGAAAATGTAAAAACAGCAAGATAACTAATGATAAAAGTGAGCATAAATGGTATTGCAATGATAGGAAACAAGGCCTAGGGTTCATACTTTCACTAGTGCAAGTTCTCTCAACAATAATAACATAATTGGATCATATAAATATCCCTCAACATGCAACAAAGAGTCACTCCAAAGTCACTAATAGCGGAGAACAAACGAAGAGATTATTGTAGGGTACGAAATCACCTCAAAGTTATCCTTTCTGATCGATCTATTCAAGAGTCCGTAGTAAAATAACACGAAGCTATTCTTTCCGTTCGATCTATCATAGAGTTCGTACTAGAATAACACCTTAAGACACAAATCAACCAAAACCCTAATGTCACCTAGATACTCCAATGTCACCTCAAGTATCCGTGGGTATGATTATACGATATGCATCACACAATCTCAGATTCATCTATTCAACCAACACAAAGAACTTTAAAGAGTGCCCCAAAGTTTCTACCGGAGAGTCAAGACGAAAACGTGTGCCAACCCCTATGCATAAGTTAATTGAACCCGCAAGTTGATCACCAAAACATACATCAAGTAGATCATGTGAATATCCCATTGTCACCACAGATAAGCACGACAAGACATACATAAAGTGTTCTCAAATCCTTAAAGACTCAATCCGATAAGATAACTTCAAAGGGAAAACTCAATCCATTACAAGAGAGTAGAGGGGGAGAAACATCATAAGATCCAACTATAATAGCAAAGCTCGCGATACATCAAGATCGTACCATCTCAAGAACACGAGAGCGAGAGAGAGAGAGATCAAACACATAGCTACTGGTATATACCCTCAGCCCCGAGGGTGAACTACTCCCTCCTCGTCATGGAGAGCGTCGGGATGATGAAGATGGCCACCGGTGAGGATCCCCCCTCCGGCAGGGTGCCGGAACAGGGTCCCGATTGGTTTTTGGTGGCTACAGAGGCTTGCGGCGGCGGAACTCCCAATCTATTCTGTTCCCCAAAGTTTTTAGGGTATATGGACATATATATAGGCGAAGAAGTTGGTCAGGGGAGCCACGAGGGGCCCACGAGGGTGGGGGCGCGCCAGGGGGCAGGTGCGCCTCCCTGCCTCATGGCCACCTCGAAGCTTCCTTGACTTCAACTCCAAGTCTCCTGGATCACGTTCGTTCCAAAAATCACGCTCCCGAAGGTTTCATTCCGTTTGGACTCCGTTTGATATTCCTTTTCTGTGAAACACCGAAACAAGGGAAAAAACAGGAACTGGCACTGGGCTTTGGGTTAATAGGTTAGTCCCAAAAATAATATAAAAGTGTTTAATAAAGCCCATAAACATCCAAAACAGATAATATAATAGCATGGAACAATCAAAATTATAGATACGTTGGAGACGTATCAGCATCCCCAAGCTTTTATTCCTGCTTTGTCCTCGAGTAGGTAAATGATAAAAACAGAATTTTTGATGTGGAATGCTACCTAACATATTTATCAATATAATCTTCTTTATTGTGGCAAGAATATTCATATCCATAAGATTCAAAACAAAAGTTTAATATTGACATAAAAATAATAATACTTCAAGCATACTAACAAAGCAATCATGTCTTCTCAAAATAACATGGCCAAAGAAAGTTATCCCTACAAAATCATATAGTCTGGCTATGCTCTATCTTCGTCACACAAAATATTTAAATCATGCACAACCCCGATGACAAGCCAAGCAATTGTTTCATACTTTTGATGTTCTCAAACTTTTTCAATCTTCACGCAATACATGAGCGTGAGCCATGGATATAGCACTATAGGTGGAATAGAATGGTGGTTGTGGAGAAGATAAAAAAAGGAGAAGGTAGTCTCACATCAACTAGGTGTATCAACGGGCTATGGAGATACCCATCAATAGATATCAATGTGAGTGAGTAGGGATTGCCATGCAACGGATGCACTGGAGCTATAAGTGTATGAAAGATCAACAAAAGAAACTAAGTGGGTGTGCATCCAACTCGCTTGCTCACGAAGACCTAGGGCAATTTGAGGAAGCCCATCATTAGAATATACAAGCCAAGTTCTATAATGAAAGATTCCCACTAGTATATGAAAGAGACAACATAGGAGACTCTCTATCATGAGGATCATGGTGCTACTTTGAAGCACAAGTGTGGTAAAAGGATAGTAGCATTGCCCCTTCTCTCTTTTTCTCTCATTTTTTTATTTTTTTATTTGGGCCTTCTCCTTTTTTATGGCCTCTTTTTTTCTCTTTTTTTCATCCAGAGTCTCATCCCGACTTGTGGGGGAACCATAGTCTCCATCATCCTTTCCTCACTGGGACAATGCTCTAATAATGATGATCATCACACTTTTATTTACTTACAACTCAAGAATTACAACTCAATACTTAGAACAAAATATGACTCTATATGAATGCCTTCGGCGGTGTACCGGGATGTGCAATGAATCAAGAGTGACATGTATGAAAGAATTATGGAGGTGGCTTTTCCACAAATACGATGTCAACTACATGATCATGCAAAGCAATATGACAATGATGGAGCGTGTCATAATAAACGGAACGGTGGTAAGTTGCATGGCAATATATCTCGGAATGGCTATGGAAATGCCATAATAGGTAGGTATGGTGACTGTTTTGAGGAAGGTATATGGTGGGTGTATGATACCGGCGAAAGGTGCGCGGTATTAGAGAGGCTAGCAATGGTGGAAGGGTGAGAGTGCGTATAATCCATGGACTCAACATTAGTCATAAAGAACTCACATACTTATTGCAAAAATCTATTAGTTCTCGAAACGAAGTACTACGCGCATGCTCCTAGGGGGGATAGATTGGTAGGAAAAGACCATCGCTCGTCCCTGACTGCCACTCATAAGGAAGACAATCAATAAATAAATCATGCTCTGACTTCATCACATAACGGTTCACCATCGTGCATGCTACGGGAATCACAAACTTTAACACAAGTATCTCTCAAATTCACAACTACTCAACTAGCATGACTCTAATATCACCATCTTCATATCTCAAAACAATCATAAAGAATCAAACCTCTCATAGTATTCAATGCACTTTATATGAAAGTTTTTATTATATCACTCTTGGATGCCTATCATATTAGGACTAGTTTCATAACCAGAGCAAATTACCATGCTGTTATAAAGACTCTCAAAATAATATAAGTGAAGCATGAGAGTTCATATATTTATTCAAAATAAATCCACCACCGCGCTCTAAAAGATATAAGTGAAGCACTAGAGCAAACAACAAAATACTCCGAAAGATATAAGTGAAGATCAATGAGTAGTCGAATAATTATGCAACTATGTGAAGACTCTCTAACATTTAAGAATTTCAGATCTTGGTTTTTTATTCAAACAGCAAGCAAAACAAAAGAAAATAAAATGACGCTCCAAGCAAAACACATATCATGTGGTGAATAAAAATATAGCTCCAAGTAAAGTTACCAATGAACGAAGACGAAAGAGGGGATGCCATCCGGGGCATCCCCAAGCTTAGGCTCTTGGTTATCCTTGAATATTACCTTGGGGTTCCTTGGGCATCCCCAAGCTTAGGCTCTTGCCACTCCTTATTCCATAGTCCATCGAATATTTACCCAAAACTTGAAAACTTCACAACACAAAACTTAACAGAAAACTCGTAAGCTCCGTTAGTATAAGAAAATAAATCACCACTTAGGTACTGTTGTGAACTCATTATAAATTCATATTGGTGTAATATCTACTGTATTCCAACTTATCTATGGTTCATACCCTCCGATACTACTCATAGATTCATCAAAATAAGCAAACAACACATAGAAAACAGAATCTGTCAAAAACAGACCAGACTGTAGTAATTTGTACCAAGCGTATACTTCTGAACTCCCAAAATTCTGAAATAAATTGGTGGACCTGAGGAATTTGTCTAGTAATCATCTGCAAAAAGAATCAACTAAATAGCACTCTCCTGTAAAACATTTTAGCTAATCTCGTGAGCTCTAAAGTTTCTGTTTTTTTACAGCAAGATCGTAAAGACTTCACCCAAGTCTTCCCAAAGGTTCTACTTGACACAAACACTAATTAAAACATAAAACCACATCTAACCAGAGGATAGATAAATTATTTATTCCTAAACAAAACCAAAAAGCAAGAAACTAAAATAAATTGGGTTGCCTCCCAACAAGCGCTATCGTTTAACGCCCCTAGCTAGACATGATGATTTTAATGATGCTCGCATAAAAGATAAGAATTGAAACATAAAGAGAGCATCATGAAGAATATTACTAGCACATTTAAGTCTAACCCACTTCCTATGCATAGGGATTTTGTGAGCAAACAACTTATGGGAACAATAATCAACTAGAATAGGAAGGCAAAACAAGCATAACTTCAAAATTTTAAGCGCATAGAGGGGAAACTTGATATTATTGCAATATGTAGAAGCATATGATCCTCTCTCATAATAATTTTCAGTAGCAATATGAATGAATTAAACAATATAACCAGCACCTAAATCATTCTTTTCATGATCTACAAGCATAGAAATTTTATTACTCTCCACATAAGCAAAATTCTTCTCATTTGGAATAGTGGGAGCAAACTCAACAAAATAACTATCATGTGAAGCATAATCCAATCGAAAATTAAAATCATGATGACAAGTTTCATGGTTATCTTTATTCTTTATAGCATACATGTCATCACAATAATCATCATAAATAGGAGGCATGTTTTCATCATAATAAATTTGCTCATCAAAACTTGGGGGACAAAAAATATCATCTTCATCAAACATAGCTTCCCCAAGCTTGTGGCTTTGCATATCATTAGCATCATGGATATTCATAGAATTCATACTAACAACATTGCAATCATGCTCATCATTCAAAGATCTAGTACCAAACATTTTAATGCATTCTTCTTCTAGCACTTGAGCACAATTATCGAAATCCTTATTTTCACGAAAGACATCAAAAAGATGAAGCATATGAGGCACTCTCAATTCCATTTTTTTGTAGTTTTATTTTATAAAGTGATAAAACAAGAAACTAAAAGATTCAATTGCAAGATCTAAAGATATACCTTCAAGCACTCACCTCCCCGGCAACGGTGCTAGAAAAGAGCTTGATGTCTACTACACAATCTTCTTCTTGTAGACGTTGTTGGGCCTCCGAGTGCAGAGGTTTGTAGGACAGTAGAAAATTTCCCTCAAGTGGATGACCTAAGGTTTATCAATCCATGGGAGGCATAGGATGAAGATGGTCTCTCTCAAACAACCCTGCAACCAAATAACAAAGAGTCTCTTGTGTCCCCAACACACCCAATACAATGGTAAATTGTATAGGTGCACTAGTTCGGTGAAGAGATGGTGATACAAGTGCAATATGGATGGTAGATATAGGTATTTGTAATATGAAAATATAAAAACAGCAAGGTAACTAATGATAAAAGTGAGCATAATCGATATTGCAATGATAGGAAACAAGGCCTAGGGTTCATACTTTCACTAGTGCAAGTTCTCTCAACAATAATAACATAATTGGATCATATAAATATCCCTCAACATGCAACAAAGAGTCACTCCAAAATCACTAATAGCGGAGAACAAACGAAGAGATTATTCTAGGGTACGAAACCACCTCAAAGTTATCCTTTCTGATCGATCTATTCAAGAGTCCGTAGTATGAAGTTATTCTTTCCGTTCGATCTATCATAGAGTTCATACTAGAATAACATCTTAAGACACAAATCAACCAAAACCCTAATGTCACCTAGATACTCCAATGTCACCTCAAGTATCTGTGGGTATGATTATACGATATGCATCACACAATCTCAGATTCATCTATTCAACCAACACAAAGAACTTTAAAGAGTGCCCCAAAGTTTCTACCGGAGAGTCAAGACGAAAACATGTGCCAGCCCCTATGCACGAGTTCATTGAACCCGCAAGTTGATCACCAAAACATATATCAAGTAGATCACGTGAATATCCCATTGTCACCACAGATAAGCACGACAAGACATACATCAAGTGTTCTCAAATCCTTAAAGACTCAATCCGATAAGATAACTTCAAAGGGAAAACTCAGTGCATTACAAGAGAGTAGAGGGGGAGAAACATCATAAGATCCAACTATAATAGCAAAGCTCGCGATACATCAAGATCGTACCATCTCAAGAACACGAGAGAGAGAGAGAGAGAGAGAGAGAGAGAGAGAGAGATCAAACACATAACTACTGGTACATACCCTCAGCCCCGAGAATGAACTACTCCCTCCTTGTCATGGAGAGCGACGGGATGATGAAGATGGCCACCGGTGAGGGATCCCCCTCCGGCAGGGTGCCGGAACAGGGTCCCGATTGGTTTTTGGTGGCTAGAGAGGCTTGCAGCGGCGGAACTCCCGATCTATTCTGTTCCCCAAACTTTTTTGGATATATGGACATATATAGGCGAAAGAAGTCGGTCAGGGGAGCCATGAGGGGCCCACGAGGGTGGGGGCGTGCCTAGGGGGGCAGGCATGCCTCCTTGCCTCGTGGCCAACTCAAAGCTTCCTTGACTTCAACTCCAAGTATCCTGGATCACGTTCATTCCAAAAATCACGCTCCCGAAGGTTTCATTCCGTTTGGACTCCGTTTGATATTCCTTTTCTGCGAAACACTGAAACAAGGGGAAAAACAGGAACTGGCACTGGGCTCTGGGTTAATAGTTAGTCCCAAAAATAATATAAAAGTGTTTAATAAAGCCCATAAACATCCAAAACAGATAATATAATAGCATGGAACAATAAAAAAATTATAGATACGTTGGAGACGTATCAATCACCAAAATCTATCAAGTACTTTCGCACAAACTATCATCTACTTGCTCTTAATTTTTATTTGCATTTGCCTCTCATTTTCATCTCCCCAACTTCTAATTTTTTTTACAGAAACACATAAATGTTTTTATTTGCTCATTTGCTTGCTTTGTCACAATGACTAGTGTTACTATCGCTCCTTTGTCTCCGGACTTTGAAGTCCTTTACTCCAGAAACAAGGAGAAAATTTGAAGGATGCTTGGTATAGGATAATGGAATCCTACCGTGTTTGCACTATAAAGGGGGACATAAAAAAATTTGCTTCGCAATTTCTACGTAGGACTAACTATGCCCCATGGACAACTTTTGGATTTTTAGCTAAAGGGTATTTTATTGAGAGTGGTGCTAATAATACCTATGAAATAATAGAGGGTATATTGGGAACTCCGTCCCCACAAAAAGGATTCAACTACACCCAGAGGGAATCCAAATCTTGGAAAAAATAGGTGATATGCAGAAAAATTTAATTGAATTACAAAATTCTAATGAGCCTCTTAAAAATATTAGTCGAAACCTCAACCTCATGAATACCTTGATTACCCTTTGCAATAAGCGGCTAGATGCTTTATGATGAGGACAACAGTACCATTGTTACACCCACAACCCTTGCTGCTATACATACTAGACCAATTACTAGAGCTCGCGCAAGCCAATTAAATTATCAGGTACTTTCGTTTCTTGGTAATGATTCTAATGTTCATGAGAATATGATGCTGCCTAAATTGGATACATTTTTCTTTCTTACAGATGAAGGGCCTAGCTTGGACAAGAGGGATGAACATTGGAGCAAGATTAAGCATGGAGATGATGGCATGCGCAAGGGGAACAAGAACGGAGTTACAAGTGAAGATTTCAGAACTTTGAAGCCACCATAATGAGTGCATGAAGCCTTGGACGAAATATACAAGATGCCACTTCATAAATTTCGTCTAGAGGCTATTATAGGTGTTGCGTCACCTTATTTTTGGGCCAGGCCCATGTAATTTCAAAATAGTCAAGTATAGGCTATTTTTAGAGTCTGTATGTGTGGGGAAACAAGAGTTAGGGTTTGTTTCGGACCCCTCGTCCAAGGGCCATGAAATTCCCTCTCTTCCTCCATATATACAACCCTTTGGGCATCGTTTAGACTTTGGGTTTTGTTTAGATTAAAAGTTCACCATAGCTGCAACTTCGCGTACTCCGTTTGTGTTCAACGACCAGACAAAGGCGTCAAAGAACCCCACCTTCATTACTAAAGCTTTCCTCTTATATTTGCAATATCCAGATTGCAATCTTAGTTTCTTACTTATTCTTCATTTGCTCGCAGGAAACATACCTTCGTGGTCAGGTTGATCGTGCTCCGGCATGGTCAATAACCCTTCGAAGTTGGTTTAGCGATTGCTAAGGCGCGATGTCTCTCATGTTCGTAGTCAGATCGTCAAGATCGACTCCCACAAAAAACGATAGCCTCCATCTCATCGAAACATCGGGACACCTTCGCCTCTATCAAGTGGTATCGGATTTCCAGTTTGCTCGGTGAGATTTTATAGTTTTTCATAGTTTAGATCGAGTCTATTCTTCATACCTACAGTCCACGAAAAAGCCACAAACAAAAAAAACTAGGGTTAGTTCATCATATCCGAACCAATTTGAGCCTTTGCATAATCTTTTTAGGGTTTTTGCTTTGTTGATTTTGCGGTTGCATCGTCGTGTCTAGTTGCTGGTCTTAGCATCTAGTCTTTTAGATTTTCGAGTTCTGGTCATAAGTTGTCATGCCGCCGCCGCACCATCATCATCTCCCCTGCCATCTACCATCACCGCTTATCCGCTACCGATCCATATCCATATACCATCACCAATCCGTATCCATATACCACCACCAATCAGTATCCATATACCACCACCGCTGCCATATCTTACCATCATATGTCCACCACCAATCCGAGTTCTTTTCATATTAGGTTTGTTTTCAAGATCCATCTATTTTCTGATTCGTGTTTCCTTGCCTGAGTAGGTTTCGAAAAAAAGAAGTCTGGAGACCCCCGGGCAGTTTTTAGGCCAAAATTTTGGTAGTTGAAAATATTTTTTCCCTATCCTGTTTTTAGGCTTTTCTGAGTTTTTTGAGACACTCGCCATCATAGTGATTTTTCTGTCGCACTTTTTCGTCACTGCCTTGATTTCCAAAAAAAAAATCCGTGCCTATCCTGTTAGTTTGACTTGGGAAGAGTTTTGAGACACTCGCAACTATAGTGATTTTTTGCAAAAAAAAGGAGCGCAAAAAATAGCAAATTTTTTTGAGTGTGTTTTTCCCTTGTTTACGTGCCGCGCCGTGATTTTGTTCGTGTTCTAGGCTCGCGTCTCTGGTACGGTCTAGCCTAGGACCAGCACAGTACCGTCGTTGAGCGTTTATTCAACTTTGCATCTCTGAATTGATTATTGCTGACCCTTTTTGCTACCATATTATAAGCCTTCCTAGCTCCACATACATCTACGTCGTGCGTTTGACTCTCCCTGGTAATCGCTCTATCCAAGCTTTGAGAGTTTTGACTACAACGATTGCCGATCACCGCCTGCTGCTTGGTAAGAACTGGTAAGAATTTGAGATTTGCTTGACAGATTTGTGGCACCCACCACCACCACTTGTTAGTAGTCTGTAGGATCATATTCTTGTGTGTTTCTATTGCTGCTAATGGCAGGATCACAAGCCGATGAGATTGACTGGGAGAACTTGACGAACAAGGAGCTTCATGATAAGTTTCAGTAAATGGTGAGTGGAGAGGTGGAAGATGTGCTAAACAGATTTGAAGAGGCCATGGAGAAGATAGATGGCATTGAGAAGGCGCTCGAAACAAATCTCGATAACAAGTTTAATGAATTGCTCATGTGTCTTCCACAACCACCGCCCGCTGCACCTGTCGCACCTCTACAACAACAACAACAACAACAACAACAACAACAACAACAACAACAACAACAACAACAACAACAACAACATCATCGCCTTCCAAATCAAGTGGGACGAGCACATTGCGTTCCCTTGAGCGTGGTCAAACTTCTGGTGCCGTTGTACCTACTGTTGATGCTTCTATAGCTCCTGCTGCTACTGCAGAGGTGGAGGACCATTACAAGGATGAGGTTTATCAAAATCAGGACTGCGTGCAACCACCAGCGCCACCACCACCAGGTCGTCCTCATGCATATAATCGCAACGGTAGGGCTGCACCACCACCTGAGGTACGATATCATGACCATCTTCCTAAACTAAAGTTGAATATTCCACCATTTGAGGGTACATATGTTCCCGATATATATCTTACTTGGGAGTTAGAAACTGAACAATGTTTTACATGTTTACAATATCCTGAGGAGAGACGTGTTCCTGCTGTTGTTTGTGCTTTCACTAGTTTTGCATGTGTTTGGTGGTCTGAACGTTGTAGATTATATCCTATTCCAGCTACTTGGGCTGCTTTGAAAACTGCTATGCGTACTCGCTTGGTTCCACCATATTATCAACGTGAATTACTTCAAAAGCTGTAGCATTTAAGACAAGGAAAAAACTCTGTAGAAGAATATTACCAGGAATTACAAACTAGCATGATTAGATGTGGTATTGTTGAGGATAATGAAGCTATGCTTGCACGTTTTATGGGTGGATTAAATAAAGAGATTCAGACCATTCTAGAGTATAAGAAATATAATAATATCACTCTTTTATTCCATCTTGCTTGTAAAGCTGCACGTGAAGTGCAGGATCAACAGGCATTGGCGCGAACTAACTTTTCTGCAGGTCGACCTTCATCATGGTCACTTCATGCATCCTCTACTTCCACACGTTCTGCTGCACCGACACCTCCATCAGCTGCCACCTCCAACCGTGATACAAGAAAGAAGGCACAACCACCACTATCTGCCAAGAGCACACCTTTTGGGCCTGCACAAAGCTCTTCTTCATCCATGACATCAACAGAGCAAACACATGATATTATTTGTCGTTGTTGCAAGGGTGGAGGTCATTATGCGAGAGAGTGCCCATCTAAGCATGTGATGATTGTTGTTGAGGATGGTGGGCATGAGTCCGCTAGTGACTATGATGAGGAGACTTTGGCTCTTATTACAAGTGAAGAACACGGTGGAGATGATTCTGATCATGAGACGCAATACATGGCTGCTGAAGATGCTGACAGGTATGAATGTTTAGTTGCTCAACGTGTTTTGAGTGTGCAGGTTACACAAGCTGAGCAAAATCAAAGGCATAATTTGTTCCATACAAAGGGAGTTGTGAAGGAACGTTATGTTCGCGTCATCATAGATGGAGGGAGTTGTAACAACTTGGCTAGCATGGAGATGGTGTAGAAGCTATCTCTCACTACAATACCACATCCACATCCTTACTACATCCAATGGTTCAACAAGAGCGGCAAGGTTAAGGTAACACGTACTGTTGTGTGCATTTTACTATCTCTACACATGCTGATTATGTTGATTGTGATGTGGTACCCCTGTAAGCGTGTTCCTTATTACTTGGTAGACCATGGCAATTTGATAATAATTCTGTACACCATGGTAGAAACAATCACTATACTCTCGTTCATAAGGATAAACATATTACTTGGCTTCCTATGTCTCCTGATTCCATTTTGAAAGATGATATTAATAGAGCTAATAGAGAAAAATAGGAGAAAAATAAGAGTGAAAATCAGATTGTGGCAAAAGAATTTGAGCAACAAATGAAGCCTAATAATAAACCATCTAGTGTTGCTTCTGAAATTAAATTGAAAAGTGCATGTTTACTTGCCACCAAGTCTGACATTGATGAGCTAGATTTTAGCAAATCTGTTTGCTATGCTTTTGTGTGCAAAGAGGCATTATTTTCATTTGAGGACGTGCCTTCCTCTTTGCCTCCTGCTGTTACTAACATTTTGCAGGAGTTCGCTGATGTCTTTCCACAAGACGTGCCACTAGGATTACCATCTATTCGAGGGATTGAGCATCAGATTGACTTAATTCCCGGTGCATCGCTACCCAACCGTGCACCATACCGTACCAATCCAGAGGAGACGAAGGAGATTATGCGTCAAGTCCAGGAGCTGCTCGACAAAGGTTATATACGCGAATCCATTAGTCCTTGTGATGTTCCTGTTATTCTAGTGCCGAAAAAGGATGGTACATCGCGTATGTGTGTTGATTGTAGAGGCATTAATAATATTACTATTCGTTATCATCATCCTATTCCTAGGCTAGATGATATGCTTGATGAATTGAGTGGCTCTACAATATTCTCCAAAGTTGATTTGCATAGTGGATACCATCAAATTCGTATGAAATTGGGGGATGAATGGAAAACAACATTTAAAACTAAGTTTGGATTATATGAGTGGTTAGTCATGCCTTTGGGTTAACTAATGCACCTAGTACTTTCATGAGATTAATGAACGAAGTTTTACGTGCTTTCATTGTATGATTTGTGGTAGTCTATTTTGATGATACACTGATTTATAGCACATCTTTGGAGGAGCATTTGGAACAATTACGTGTTGTTTTTATTGCTTTACGTGATGCACGTTTGTTTGGTAACCTTAGGAAGTGCACCTTTTGCACCGACCGAGTATCTTTTCTTGGCTATGTTGTTACTCCACAGGGAATTGAAGTTGATAAAGCCAAGATTGAAGTTATTGAGAGTTGGACGCAGCCCAAAACGGTCACACACGTGAGGAGTTTTCTTGGACTCGCTGGTTTCTATAGGCGTTTTGTGAGACATTTTAGCACCATTGGTGCACCTCCCAATGAGCTTACAAAGAAGGATGTGCCTTTTGTTTGGGGTACCGCACAGGAAGAAGCCTTCACAGTATTGAAAGATAAGTTGACACATGCTCCTTTACTCCAACTTCCTGATTTTAATAAGACTTTTGAGCTTGAATGTGATGCTAGTGGAATTGGATTAGGAAGTGTGTTATTACAAGATGGCAAACCTGTTGCATACTTTTCTGAAAAATTGAGTGGGCCTAGTCTGAACTATTCTACTTATGATAAAGAATTATATGCTCTTGTTCGGACCTTAGAGACATGGCAACATTATTTATGGCCCAAAGAATTTGTTATACATTCTGATCATGAATCTTTGAAACACATTAAAAGTCAAGCAAAACTAAACCGTAGACATGCTAAATGGGTTGAATTCATTGAGACTTTCCCTTTTGTCATTAAACACAAGAAGCGTAAAGAAAATGTTATTGCTGATGCATTGTCTCATCGTTATACTATGCTTTCACAACTTGACTTTTAAATATTTGGTTTGGAGACCATCAAACATCAATATGTGCATGATGCTGAATTTAAAGATGTATTGCAGAATTGTAAAGAAGGTAGAACATGGAACAAGTTCATCGTTAACGATGGATTTGTGTTTCGTGCTAACAAGCTATGCATTCCTAGCTCCGTTCGTCTTTTGTTGTTGCAGGAGGCGCATGGAGGAGGACTAATGGGACACTTTGACGTGAATAATACGGACGATATACTTGCTACACATTTCTTTTGGCCAAAGATGAGATGGGATGTTGAGCGTTTTGTTGCTCGCTGCAGTACATGTCAAAAAGCTAAGTCACGACTCAATCCTCATGATTTATATATGCCTTTGCCTGTACCTAGTGTTCCTTGGGAGGATATATCTATGGACTTTGTTTTAGGTTTACCTCGAACAAAGAAGGGGAGGGATAGCATATTTGTTGTCATCGATAGGTTCTCGAAAATGGCACACTTTTATACGATGTCATAAAAGCGATGCTGCTGCTAATGTTGCTGATTTGTTCTTTCGTGAAATTATTCGCTTACATGATGTGCCAAATACTATTGTTTTAGATCATGATACTAAATTTCTTAGCCACTTTTGGAGATGCTTATGGGCTAAGTTGGGGACTAAACTACCTTTTAGTACTACTTGTCACCCCCAAACTGATGGGCAAACTGAAGAGTAAATAGAACATTGTCTACTATGCTTAGGGCTGTTTTGAAGAATAATAAGAAAATGTGGGAAGAATGCTTGCCTCATATTGAATTTGCTTATAATCGTTCATTGCATTCTACTACTAAGATGTGCCCCTTTGAAATTGTGTATGGTTTCCTACCTCGTGCACCTATTGATTTGTTGCCTCTTCCATCTTCGGAGAAGGTTAATTTTGATGCTAAACAACGTGCTGAATTGATTTAAAAATGCATGAGTTAACTAAGGAAAACATTGAGCGTATGAATGCTAAATATAAACTTGCTGGAGATAAGGGTAGAAAACATGTTGTGTTTGCACCTGGAGATCTTGTTTGGTTACATTTGCGTAAGGATAGATTTCCTGGTTTGCGCAAATGAAAGCTAATGCCACGTACTGATGGTCCTTTTAAGGTGTTAGATAAAATAAATGATAATGCATATAAACTTGAGCTGCTTGCAGATTTTGTGGTTAGTCCCTGAGGGAGTCCTGGATTAGGGGGTGTCCGGATAGCCGGACTATACCTTCAGCCGGACTCCTGGACTATGAAGATACAAGATTGAAGACTTCGTCCCGTGTTCGGATGGGACTTTCCTTGGCGTGGAAGGCAAGCTTGGCGATGCAGATGTTTAGATCTCCTACCATTGTAACCGACTTTGTGTAACCCTAACCCTCTCCGGTGTCTATATAAACCGGAGGGTTTTAGTCCGTAGGACAACACAACATACAACAATCATACCATAGGCTAGCTTATAGGGTTTTGCCTCCTTGATCTCGTGGTAGATCTACTCTTGTACCACCCATATCATCAATATTAATCAAGCAGGATGTAGGGTTTTACCTCCATCGAGAGGGCCCGAACCTGGGTAAAACTTCGTGTCCCTTGTCTCCTGTTACCATTCGCCTAGACGCACAGTTCGGGACCCCCTACCCGAGATCCGCTGGTTTTTACACCGACATTGGTGCTTTCATTGAGAGTTTCTCTGTGTCGTCGCTTTTAGGCCTGATGGCTCCTTCGTTCATCAACAACGATGCAGTCCAGGGTGAGACTTTTCTCCCCGGACAGATCTTCATCTTCGGCGGCTTCGCACTGCGGGCCAATTCGCTTGGCCATCTGGAGCAGATCAAAAGCTACGCCCCTGGCCATCAGGTCAGATTTGGAAGTTTAAACTACACGGCTGAGATCCGCGGGGACTTGATCTTCGACGGATTCGAGCCACAGCCGAGTGCGCCGCACTGTCTCGATGGGCATGATCTAGCTCTGCCGCCGAACAGTGCCCTGGAGGCCGCACATGCTTCGGTTCCGACCCTTAATTCGAAGCCGGCTGCGCCGATCGAGGATGAGCGGTTGGACGCCGCCTCGGGGGCTACGATCTCAGAGGCGATTGAGCCGAACACCAGCCCTGCACTCCGCAAGGCCCGTGACTCTAAGGGGCCGGATTCCTCTCCGGACTCCAAGCCCCCCGCGCGCCTGCCGATCGAATCCGATTGGGCACCGATCATGGAGTTCACCGCTGCAGACATCTTTCAGCACTCGCCCTTCAGCGACATCCTGAAGTCACTAAAGTCTCTCTCTTTATCAGGAGAGCCCTGGCCGGACTACGGTCAGCAAGGTTGGGATACGGACGATGAAGAAACTCAAAGCCCACCCCCCACTTCATAGCCACTGTCGATGACTTAACCGACATGCTCGACTTCGACTCCGAAGACATCGACAGTATGGACGACGATGCAGGAGACGACCAAGAACCAGCACCTATAGAGCACTAGAAGGCCACCTCGTCGTACAACATATATATGGTGGACACTCCAAAAGATGGAGATGGCGATGGAACAGCGGGGGATGACACCTCCAAGAAACAACCCAAGCGCCGGCGTCAGCGGCGCCGCTCTAAATCCCGCCAAAGCAAAAACGGTGATTCCGGCACGGGAGATAATAATACTCCGGATAGCGCCGAAGAACACCCCCTCTGGCAAGATTCAGCACAGGAGGATGGAGAAGCCAGCCCTCACAAGAGAGCGGCAGACAGAGAGGTTGAGGATGATAATTATATGCATCCCTCCGAAGACGAGGCAAGCCTCGACGACGACGAATTCGTCGTGCCAGAGGATCCCGCTGAACAAGAGCGTTTTAAACGCAGGCTTATGGCCACGGCAAGCAGCCTCAAGAAAAAGCAGCAACAACTTAGAGCTGATCAAGATTTGCTAGCCGACAGATGGACTGAAGTCCTTGCGGCCGAAGAGTATGAACTCAAACGCCCCTCCAAGAGTTACCCAAAGCGCAGGCTGCTACCCCGATTAGAGGAGGAAGCACCTAAACCTACATCACCAGCGCATGACATGGCCGACCGGCCACCTCGTGGCCGTGACAGAGAGGCCTCTCGGCCCTCCACTCAAGCCGTGCCCCGGCGCCGCTCAAAACACACTAAGGCACGAGAAAATGCGCCAGACCTGCGAGAGATACTGGAGGACAAGGCAAGACAAACAAGATCGATCTACGGCGTGGGCGCCCCACGGCACATGACGGGGATCGTCACTCCAGACATAATAAATCCGGCCGGGCCGAACACAATAGACAAAGCCCATTTGAGCTGCATCGTGATATAGCCCAATATAGAGGCGCCGCACACCCACTATGCTTCACAGATGAAGTAATGGATCATAAAATCCCTAAGGGTTTCAAACCCGTGAACATCGAATCATATGATGGCACAACAGATCCTGCGGTATGGATCGAGGATTATCTCCTTCATATCCACATGGCCCGCGGCGATGATCTACACGCCATCAAATACCTCCCGCTCAAACTTAAGGGACCGGCCCGACATTGGCTTAACAGCTTGCCAGTAGATTCAATCGGTTCTTGGGAGGACCTGGAAGCCGCATTCCTCGACAATTTCCAGGGTACCTATGTGCGACCACCAGACGCCGATGACCTAAGCCACATAATTCAGCAGCTAGAGGAATCGGCCAGGCAATTATGGACACGGTTCCTAACAAAGAAAAACCAAATAGTCGACTGTCCGGACGCAGAGGCCCTAGCAGCCTTCAAGCATAATATCCGCGACGAGTGGCTTGCCCGGCACCTTGGACAGGAAAAGCCGAAATCTATGGCAGCCCTCATGAAAGTGCGTTATATCGACTAGAGGGGGGTGAATAGGCGATTTTTATGACATTCTTCACTGAGGAATTTGCTCGTGAGGAAATTCCTTAGCGAAGAACTACTAGCAGCGGAATAAGTACTCAGAAGTAAACATAGCAGATTACATGCATAGTCATCATGATGAAATGAAGACAAACACAGAGTACAGAAAGCGTAAACACAGGATAGCACAAGATGAAGACAAACAGACTGAAGAAATTGAACTGAGGAAATTGAGAAAGTCTTCAGTCAAAGTCTTCAAACACAGATATGATCAATTACACAACACAGTAATGAGGAAATGAAAGTGTTGAGGAAATAGAACCAGTAAGCTTGGTGAAGACAATGATTTGGTAGACCAGTTCCAACTGCTGTCTCAGTTGTACATCTAGTTGGAGCGGCTGAGTATTTAAACTCGAGGACACCTAGTCCCGGACACACAGTCCTCACCGTATTCTCCTTGAGCTAAGGACACACAGTCCTCGCCCAATCACTCATGGTAAGTCTTCAGGTGACTTCCAAACCTTCACAGACTTGGTCACTCGGCGATCCACAATTCCTCTTGGATGCTCTAGACCTTGACGCCTAACCGTCTGGAAGAAGCACAGTCTTCAAAGGTAACAAGCTTCAGATCCATGCAGGATCAATCTCTTCAGTGATGCTCAATCACTTTGGGTTTGTAGGTGTTTTGGGTTTGGGTTTCGATTTTCCTCACTTGATGATTTTCGCTCAAAGTCCTCGGAGGATGGGTTGCTCTCAAATGACAAGTGTCAAGTTCTCGCGGAGCAGCCAACCAGCTAGTGGTTGTAGGGGGCGGCTATTTATAGCCTAGGGAGCAGCCCGACATGATAAGACATAAATGCCCTTCAATGATATGACCGTTATGTGGATAAGATATTTTGGGACAGCTGGCGCGTAGCACAGCAACGGTCGGAAATTTGAGGTACAAATTCCTCAGGGCTATCATGTTCCTCACAGTGTAGGCAATTCGCACTGGCGAATTCCTAACTCCTCAGTCAGAGCAAAGTCCTCAGTGACCAGAAGAACTGCGTCTCTATCACTGAAGAAATTGACTGAACTGTATGAGATTTCCAATGGCTTCACTCGAAGGGATTGGTAGGTGTAGGATTTGAGATGAGCATCACTTGGAAATTTTCTCCTTAGTATTTCCTCGACCCCCTTTAATAGTACGGTGTTTCCTATGACTCAAGAAAGAGAAAATGAAACTACGAAAACAAAAGTCTTCACGCTTCATATTCCTCGGATGATTACCAAGTCTTCAAGGTCACACCAATTTCTTCACTTCCAAAGTCTTCAGAAAGTCTTCAAAATATCAAAGTCTTCAGATGAAGAACTTCATTTTTAGGGGTCGACTTTCTCTGTAAATATCAAACTCCTCATAGACTTATAGACCTGTGTACACTCATAAACACATTAGATACTTAACCTATAAGTCTTCAATACACCAAAATCACTAAGGGGCACTAGATGCACTTACAATCTCCCCCTTTTTGGTGATTGATGACAACATAGGTTAAGTTTTCAACGGGGATAAATATATGAAGCGTAAATACTGATATTGAGGAATTTGATTGCAAGATATAGAAGAACTCCCCCTGAAGATGTGCATAGTGAGGAATTTGCTTTTGAAGCAATGCACACTTGAAGAGTTGAATCATGGAGATCTCCCCCTATATCTTGTAATTCATACACGCATTTGACATATAATAAGAAGAATTTGAAATGCATGATGAAATATGGTGCCTGATGTAATTCAGCATGCGTGCGATAATATTAACGAGGAATAAGCATGCAGAATAGCGCATCAAAGTATCAAAGCATAGTGCAACAAAAGTATCAGCGCACCATCAGACTTAAGATTACAACTCGATCCAATAAAAGTTTCGGAAGAACGAGAGTTGTAACTTAAAAAAACGCCCTTATTATAGACCCGCTTGAAGACTAACTCAGATTTCTCCCCCTTTGTCATCAAATGACCAAAAGGATCGAAACTGAGGACTAACGCCCCTGAAGATATTCAAGTTGATGAAGGAGCGCCAGCGTTGTTGGGGTCGGTCGTTGAAGTAGGGCCTGCTGCAGTGTCGTCCAAATCTTCATTTTCATCAGTCTCACGCGATGAAGAATATGAGCTGGCCACCAGAGAAGGAACCTTGACCTTCTTGTATTTCTTCGAAGGAGGTGCAAACCAGTCAAAGTCTTCTCTGAGACCCATTTTCTCCAAGTCTTCAGCACTGTACACTTTAGACAGAACAGCCCAGGTGCGGTTGAGGGTTTCATGAAGGTAGTAATGGTCTTTCTTCACTGCATTGTGTGTGGAAGTCATGTTGTGAAGAATTGAACTGTGATAGCCTGGCTTATTAGGGATGATAGACTACTCATATCAATAAGGAATTCCTTCTTTTCCGGGAGCCCATTCGGACAGAACTCCAAAGTTAAGCGTGCTCAGCTTGGAGTAGTGTCAGGATGGGTGACCGACCGGGAAGTTGCTCCCGGGTGCGCACGAGTGAGGACAAAGTGCGTAGAAAAGACTAGTATTGATCTGTGAGGCCAGTCTAGATCCCGCCAGGAGTAACGACCACCGGCGGGTGTGTCCGGGGCGTTACAAGATGGTATCAGAGCCTACCCTCGCGGTTACACGGATGGTTGCGGACAGGTGCGTGGTCATGTTGTTCATGACGTTTGTGACCCGTCGTGGCACCCGACATGGCACATGTACCGGACTGGAAGCACAGACGTTTGTGCCAAGAGGGAACGTTCCTGTGGCCCGACGAGGACGTCGGTTCCTCTGAGTGGGGGTGTATGTGATAGCCTGGCTTATTAGGGATGATAGACTACTCATATCAATAAGGAATTCCTTCTTTTCCGGGAGCCCATTCGGACAGAACTCCAAAGTTAAGCGTGCTCAGCTTGGAGTAGTGTCAGGATGGGTGACCGACCGGGAAGTTGCTCCCGGGTGCGCACGAGTGAGGACAAAGTGCGCAGAAAAGACTAGTATTGATCTGTGAGTCCAGTCTAGATCCCGCCAGGAGTAACGACCACCGGCGGGTGTGTCCGGGGCGTTACATGAACCAAACTGACGCTTGACCCATTTGTGATTGCGATCAACCTTTTGATGAAGACTGAGGAGTAACTCACGGTCAGTCATCACCCTGGGTGCCGTGGCTTGAGGATTTGGCTTGGCAGTGTTGGCAGCAGAGGCATGTGTGGCAGAGTCATCATTGGTGGAATAAGAAGTAGCCTTGCGAAATTGTCCATCCAATGGACGAATGCCTTCATCTATCACAATAGTGGCCTTGCCCTTTTCTTCAGCTGAGGAAAATGTCCGTTTGAGGACTTCAATGGGAGGCAAGTAGCTGTAGTGGTTGAGAGTTTCAGCCTTGTAGTTGAGTGAAGACCTTGTCCTGATGAATTTCATTATCCAAGGTGCATAAGGCTTCAGCTCAAATGGTGACATAGCAATGTTGGCCAGAGTCCTCATGAAGAAATCATGGAAGTTGACGGGAATGCCATGAATGATGTTGAAAAGCAGATTCTTCATGATGCCAACGACTTCTTCATCAGACGAGTCGTGGCCTTTGATGGGACTCGTTGTCTTCGTCAGAATGCGATGGACAGTCCTTGGCACATACAGCAATTCCTTGACGAGGAATTTGGTTCTAGGAGCTTGCCCTGGCTTCAAAGGCTTCATCAGCACTTGCATATAGTGATTTGAAAGCTCAGGTTCGTTGTACACACAACGTGCATCTTCAGTGAGTGGACTCAGAGGAAGGACACGAAGCAATTCAGATGCTGAGGCCTTATGATGTGTGTTCTCAGTCATCCAGTCCAGAACCCATGAGTTCACATCTTCAGAGTTGCCGGTGATGTGCAACGTTGCATAGAATTGAAGAATAAGTTCTTCATTCCAATCGCATATATCTGTGCAGAAATTGAGCAGCCCAGCGTCGTGAAGAACACTGAGGACTGGCGTGAAGCACGACAAAGACTCCATATCCACGTGAGGAATATGAGCATGGTCGAAGACTTTGTCTTTGTTGTAAAGCACTGAGGAATAGAAATTGGCTTGGCTTGCTGTCCAGAAACGCCTCTTCCTGATGCGAGCAGAGTCATATGGATTGTATTCAGTGAAGAACACATGCTCGCCATAGAAGTCTTCAGCCTTGAATTTCTGTTTGCGTGAGAACGGATCCTCGGTGAGTTGCATCATGACCTCAGGAATCACAATCTCAGGTTCTTCAGGCTGAAGAATTTCAGGATGTTCCTCAGGTGCAGTCACCTTGTCAGTTTCAGTAGCAGTTTCTTTAGCACTAGTGGCTGGAATTTCTTCATTCACAGATGCAGTGGGATGAGTTTCTTCAGAGCCCAATTTTACTGTTGGTGAAGGAGAGTGAGGAATTAGCTGCAAGGGAGTGAAGAGTGGGGAATTGGGATGCTGACTTTCCCAAAAGTCGTCATTCATCACTGGAGTGGTGCTTCCAATATCCACATCTTCATCAATTTCTTCAACACCAGCCTCTTCAGCATCAAACTGAGGAGATAGGAATGGCATCAATGGGATTTGCAAATGAGCTTGTCATCGGCTTCATCTTCTTGGGGGCTGAAGATTCTGAAGCATTGGATGCCTTCCTTTTCTTCACAGCAGCTCGCTCTGCAGCCTTGGTTTTCTTCACATATGGAAGAATTGGAGTTGGTGTAGGCGCAGGTGGAGCTGAGGAATCTGGTTGATTATCCTCAGGCGCAACTGATGCAGTTGCCCCGGTTTCTTTGTTTTCTTCAGGCGCACCACTAGTGGATGCCCTGGCAATTTCTTCAGTGGCTGGAGCAGAGTCATCAGCCCTGGAACTGGCATTTTCTTCAGCAGCCTGAACTTCATCAGCGGTGCTGGCATGTTCTTCAGTTTGCTGAACAGATGCTTCAGCTTGAGGAATTTGTTGTGTTGAGGCTGCTCCCTTGGTGAAGGTATCAGTTAGCCTCACAAATCTGACCTTGGCTCCTTGCCAATCAGCATAGTACGAGTCAAAGTTGTCGCTGAGGGCTTTGATCTCAGCCTGCATCTTGACGAGTTCCTCAAGCGTCATCTTGACAACGTTTTTCTTCAGCAGCTTCTCTTTCCTGTACTGCGATTTCTTGATCTCTCTGGCCCTATCATATTTCCACTTCTCCTCTTGGATGAAGTGAGTCAACATGTGACTTTGGCCAGGAGTCAGCTTGAAATCAGGCATAGGTGTGTTAGGGTCCTTATGCCAAAGATCAATATAATCTAGGATCGCCCTTGGATCCAATAGCAGGGGCACAGGTGTGCCTTTGGCTTTAGCAGCCCTTTCTTGTCGCTCTCTGATGATTTCAGTGAGTTCCTCTTCATCAGCTTCATCATCATCAGACGACACAGTGAAGACTACCTGCTTCTTCTGAGGACTTGGACGAGTGCCGCGTCCAGCAGTAGCCTTTTTCTTCAGCAGAGAAGGTCCAGCTAAGGAATTTGGTGCAGCTGAGGAACTAGCTAAGACACCAGAGGCAATTGAGGTGCCAGTAGTCCTTTGGCACGAGGCCAGATGCACAGGTGATGAGGACTTTGTCAGGACAACTGAGGACTGTTGAGGTGGTGCTGAGGACTTTGGTGGAGCAGGAGCAGCATGAGGAATTTGCTTTGAAGATTTTGAAGATTTTGGCCTTGAGGGCATTGATGTTGAAGCACTTGGCTTGCGAGCGGGCTTCTTGAGCATCGCTTTCTTCGGCTTGACAGAAGCCTCAGTGGCAGCAACAACAGCAGAGTCTTCATTGAATTTCCTCACTGCTTCTCTGGCTTGTCTTGCCAGTTTAGCTTGGCGCTTGGCCCATTCCTCAGGAAAATCCTCACCGTGTTTGATGCTAGTGGGATCAGCCACTTGGCCAGGTGCCAATGGGGCTCTTGGGCATGGAGGGTTGAGTGCGAATTTCTTCATGTACTTTGGAGTAACATATCGGTACTCCCTCCATTCACGTGCCCATCTCCGTTCAATCCTCTGGATTCGCACCTTGCGCTGATTTTTATCTTCTTTGCCAAACTTGGCTTCATCAGGCGTGCAGTACTCTTTGTAAATATCCTCTGGGATCTCAAAAGCAGTCATGACCTCAGGCTTCTTTCCTCCTTTCTGTGGCCGTTTGCCTTCAGCCATTTTCTTCAGATGAGGATTTTGAACAATTGAATTCTCTGAAGAAGTATGCAACTTTTCTTCGAGGAACACTGCAAATGAGTTAAGTTGATGAGAACCTAATGATTCAGCAGCGGACATGTGTACCTGTGAACAGAGTATAGTTGCGAGGAATTTGGAGAGGTCATATGCGTTCTCAGAGGGTTTTTCATAAAGAACAAGTTTGAGGAATTTGACCAGATTCGTTTTGAGGAATTTCACTAAGCGCTTTATGTGTTAGGTTCCAGAGTTGTATAGATCGAGGATCCACACAATTGAGGAATCTTGAAGAAAATGAGGCTTAGGGAAATGAATCAAGAACAGATAATATGTGAGGTGTTTTGTGTGTGAGGATTTGAAGAATAAAACACCTTTGAAGATTTTGTAGAAAAGTTTCGAATCAAAGAGGGAAGTAAAATTAGCTTTTAATTACCCTGAACGAAGAACACGACGAACTGGGAGTTGAAACAGTGAAGTTCGTCGATGCAGATCTTCCACGCCCTAACTTGGCGGAGGAAGACGTCTACGGCGGCGGCGGAGGTGAAGATTTCCGCGGTCGGCGTGAGTACGATGGCGACGAGGTCGAGGCAGTGAAGCTCTTCCTCACCGGCGACGATGGAGTAGCGACAGCGCTAGGGTTTGGAAGCTCGAGCGGGAGAGTGAGATCGAGCGGGGTAAAAGAAGTGAGGATGACGACAGGGGTATTTATAGCCGCAGTGAAAAACTGCTCGTCCGAAGATTTAGGACGAACGTTCCCCTGGCCGTTCTCCTTCTCGCGACATGTGTCACCCACGTACTGTGTAGTGGAGATCGTGTAAGATCGTGGGTGGATAAAATAATCCACCGTGGGATGCGGAATGGTTTGAGCGGCAAAACCGAAAGTTTGGATAAGATTAGTTTTAATGTTCCGTTCGCAATTTCTTCAGCTGACAAGGACATAGTGAAGAATTTGAACGAGTTTCAAATAGAACGCACATGAAGAATTTGTGAACAGATTGGATTGAGTATAGCATAGAGGGGAAGGGTCCGATCACATTCACTTAGCAGAAAAGATCCAACTTGAAGAAATAGCTATAAGTGAATGCTGTAGAGGACATAAACTCATATATATATATAGCCAATGAATAAAAACGACGGCACAAGTGAAGATTTTGCAAAGTTGAAGAATTTGAAAAACCGAGGAATTTCAAAAGTTGAGGAAAAACTCAAACTGAAGATTTTCAACTTTTGTGGTGGCATGACCCACCGTGTAAGAATGATGATTTCAGACACCGCGTACAATTGTCGTAGGGTTCTGAGAATCAAATTTTTCATTAATTTCTTCACACTTAGAGTGTTATTCTTCATTGATTGAAGAAAAAACGTTTCTTCATGTGTTGCACATCTAAGTCATCAATTTTGCATAAGTGTTAGGATGAGTGCATTTTCAAAGTACATTCGAAGACTCTAAGATATTTATCTCACACCGCAACTTGCTAAATTTCTTCTCATTCAAGGGCTTAGTGAAGATATCGGCTAGCTGTTCTTTAGTCTTCACATGCTCAATAGAAATGTCGCCCTTCAACACATGATCATGAAGAAAATGATGACGAATCTAAATGTGCTTTGTCTTCAAGTGCTGAACTGGGTTGTGAGCGATCTTGATGGCACTCTCATTGTCACAGAGGAGAGGCACATTCTTCACGTTGATGCCATAGTCCTTGAGCGTTTGCTTCATCCATAGTAATTGAGCACAACAAGAACCAGCAGCAATGTACTCAGCTTCAGCAGTAGACAGTGATACGCAGTTCCGTTTTTTCGAGGACCAACAGACCAAGGATCGTCCGAGGAAATGACAAGTACCAGATGTTGACTTGCGGTCCACACGGTCACCAGCATAGTCAGAGTCTGAATATCCAATGAGATCAAAATCTGAGCCCTTGGGATACCATAATCCTAGTATTGGTGTGTGATCTAGATATCAAAGAATATGCTTCACAGCCTTATGGTGTGATTCCTTCGATGCAACTTGAAATCGTGCACACATGCAAACACTAAGCATTATATCTGGCCTAGATGCACATAAGTACAATAAAGAGCCAATCATGGAGCGGTATACCTTATGATCGAAGTCAATACCATTTTCATTAGTGCATAGATGACCATTTGTGGGCTTAGGAATTTTGATGCCTTTGCAGTCTTGCATGCCGAATTTCTTCAGTACATCCTTGAGGTATTTCTCCTGAGATATGAATATACCATTGCGCTATTGATGAATTTGAAGACCTAAGAAGAATTTCAACTCTCCCATCATAGACATTTGATATTCTTCACTCATCATGTAGGCAAATTCATCACTATAACGTTGGTCAGTACAGCCAAAGATGATATCATCAACATATATTTGGCACACAAACAGTTCACCATCATAAGATTTAGTAAAGAGAGTGGGATCGAGTGAACCGGGTGTGAAGCCTTTCTTCATGAAGAATTCCTTCAATGTATCATACCACGCCCGTGGGGCTTGCTTGAGGCCATAGAGAGCCTTGTTAAGTCTGAAGACTTTGTCAGGATGTTTTGGATCTTCAAAACCTGGGGGTTGAGCAACATATACTTCTTCCTCAAGCTTACCATTGAGGAATGCACTTTTCACATCCATTTGATTAAGATGATATCATGATGGTTAACATAAGCAAGCAATATGCGAATAGCCTCAAGTCTAGCAACAGGTGCAAAAGTTTCATCAAAATCAGTTCCTTCAACCTGTGTGTAGCCTTGAGCTACTAGTCGTGCCTTATTCCTCACCACAACACCATTTTCATCTTGCTTGTTGCGGTAGATCCACTTTGTACCAATGATGTTATGCTTGCGAGGATCGGGACGATTGACTAGTTCCCATACGTTGTTGCTTGAACTGATGTAATTCTTCTTGCATGGCCTGAATCCACTCAGGCTCCAGAAATGCTTCATCTACCTTAGCGGGCTCTGTGATAGAGACAAAAGCAAAGTGCCCACAAAAGTTAGATAGATGTGAAGCTTTTGAGCGTGTGAGAGGACCTGGTGCTCTAATGTCATCGATGATCTTGTCCACTTGCACTTCTTTTGCAACGCGAGGATGAGCTGGTTGTCGTTGAGGAATTTGATCAGCATTTTCTTCAGCATCAATTTCCTCAGCATTTTCTTCAGGTGCATCAGCTCGACGTTCTTCACGTTCTGGAATGAATTCTTCAGCAGATTCTTCAGTAGGAATGACATCTTCAGTAGCCTTATGCTTGATAGAATCCTCAGGTGCTGATTCATCTAACACAGAAGGTAGGTTCTCTCTTTGCGAGCCATTAGTTTCATCGAACCGCACATCTACAGTTTCAACAATCTTGTGAAGAACATTGTTGAAGACTCTGTAGGTGTGCGAGTCCTTTCTGTAACCAAGCATGAAACCTTCATGTGCTTTCGGTGCAAATTTAGAGTTGTGATGAGGATCTCTAATCCAGCATTTAGCACCGAAGTCTTTGAAATAACTCACATTGGGTTTCTTGTCAGTGAGGGGTTCATAGGCAGTCTTCTTGAAGAATTTGTGAAGATATACTCTGTTGATGATATGGCACACAGTATCAATTGCATCAACCCAGAAATGACGAGGGGTTTTGTACTCATCGAGCATAGTGTGAGCCATCTCAGCAAGAGTCATGTTCTTGCACTCCATGACGCCATTCTGTTGAGGAGTATAAGGAGCAGATAACTCATGAGTAATACCAAGTTCATCAAGATAGTCATCGAGACCCGAATTCTTGAACTCAGTGCCATTGTCACTTCTGATGTGCTTGATCTTCACACCGAAATTGGTTGAAGCCCTCGAGGAAAATCGTTTGAAGACTTCCTGCACTTCAGTTTTGTAAGAGACAAGGTGTACCCATGTGTAACGAGAGTAATCATCAACAATAACAAAGCCATATTGAGATGCTTCATTTGAAACAGAGGAATAATGATTAGGACCGAAGAGATCCATGTGAAGCAATTCGAATGGACGAGTAGTGGCCATGATAGTCTTTGCTGGATGCTTGGCCTTTGTCATCTTTCCAGCTTCACAGGCACCGCACAAGTGATCCTTGAGGAATTTGACATTCTCAATACCAATGGCATGCTTCTTCTTCGCAAGCGTGTTCAAATTCCTCATGCCTGCATGACCAAGTCGTCGATGCCATAGCCATCCTTCTGAAGCTTTTGCAAGTAGGCACACGGCTGGTTGTGAATCTGCAGAGAAATCAACAATATACAAGTCTCCTCTCCTAAAGCCTTCGAAGATTTTGGAATTGTCAGCTTCCATAATCACAACACAACGATACTTGCCAAAGACAACAACCATATCAAGATCACAAAGCATTGAGACAGACATAAGATTGTATCCTAAGGACTCAACAAGCATGACTTTGTCCATGTGTCGATCCTTTGTGATAGCAACCTTACCTAGACCCAATACCTGACTTTTGCTTTTATCAGCGAAGATGATATGCTTCATGTGTGATGCTGATAAGGGAGCATCCATCAACAGATTCCTGTCACCGGTCATGTGATTTGTACATCCACTATCAAGTACCCATTCAGTGGCTTTGGGTTGATCATCCTGCAGATGAATTAGTGTAACTTACGACCTCATATACTTCAGCAGTGAAGAATATGATATCACAATTCATCAGATCAATTTCATCAAGCAGTAAGACAGATAAAACAGAGGGAGGATGTATGAAATGAAAGTTCATTTCATCATGGTTAGCCTGCGTCCTTTCAGGCATTTTGTCAGGTCCCCAGCAAATTCTTCAGACGTTATCGTACGTCTGGAGACCTGACCCTGCAGAAGAGATTAGTTCTTTTTCTTCACCACCCACATCTGAAGGGGTGGCAAAGAGTTCATCACTCTGCGAGCTCCATATGAATAAGCAGAGAAATTCTTCGAGGACTTATGAACATAATAATTTGAAGAATAATGCTCATATTCATAGCCCTTGGCTCTTCCCTGCGAAACAAAGTTGTTAGCATGATGATGTTCATATGAGGACTTTGATCCATGTGAGGAATTTGACCCCCTTGAGGAATTTGGTCTGTATGAGGAATTTGATCTGGGGTTCCTTTTCTTCACAGGTGGTGTCATGGGGACATTCACCTGAAGACTTTCAAGGCAACTTTTGGGAACCCAGATTTTCTTCATAGGGGAACCGTTCCGGCAGTTAGTGCCAACATATCTAGCAAATACTTCACCATTCTGATTTTTGAACAATTTATAGTTGGAGGCAAATGACTCATCAGAAGAATGAGAAGATTCACATGTATAGCCAGATAAATTAGATGGATCAACTGGAGGTCCCTTTGCAGCAACCCATGAGGTTTTGGGGTACTACTCAGGCTTCCAATATGTACCATCAGCATTGAGTTTCCTCTCAAAGGCAATACCCTCTTTCCTAGGGTTCCTGTTGAGGATCTGCTTTTTAAGCACATCACAAAGAGTCTGATGCCCTTTGGGGCTTTTGTACGTGCCTGTCATGTACAATTCCTTCAGTCCTACATCGTCAGTAATACTAGCAATGTCCTTAGATGAGGAATTAGTGATACCAGAGACAGGTGAAGAATTTGTAACATTTGAAGCATTTGAACATTCAGGTGAAGAATTAGCAGATTCTCGTTCAATGCATTTTAAGCATGGAGGAATGAATTCTTCCTGAGCAGCGCTGATTTGTTGAGCAAGTAATGAATCGCGCTCCTTCTGAAGATCTTCATAACTCACTCTTATCTTCTCAAAATCAGACAAGAGAGAGCTATGCTGATCTTAAAGAGAGTCATGCTTAGAATGAAGTCTCTGAAGACTTTCAGCCAAGGCTTGTGACTGATCTATTTCTTCACCCAACATATCATTGCTCTTACTAAGCATATCATTAGCTTTTTGCAAAGCTCTTTGTTGTTTTGCGGCAAGGGAAGCAAGTTTGACATAACTGGGTCCAAATTCATCACCAGATTCTTCATCACTAGACTCAGATAGGTAGCATTCAGTTACCTCAGCACTTTTTGCCATAAGGCATGAAGTAGAGGATGATGACTCTGGTTCGATTGTCATCGATTTGAGCGATTCCTTGAAATCCTCAAACCAAGGATCATGACGGGTTCGATGGCCTTCATAGACATCAGAGAGACGGTCCCAGACAAGCTTCGCCTGATCGAGATGCATGATGTTTCTGAACTGGTTTCGAGACAGACTGGAGCAGATGACGGCCTTCGCTGTGAGGTTGAGTTGAGTGTACTTGCGAATGTCATCAGCTTCCGCCATCTTGCACAGATCAGTCAGACCAATCTCAGTGACGGTCCATAGTTCGCTGTCCATCACCATGAGACGCTTCTTCATCATAGCCTTCCATTTGGGATACTCGTGACCATCAAAGATGGGGCACGACACTTTCTTCATATCTGCGGTCGACATAACTAAAACTCCAGGCGATTAAACCAAAATCACACAGAACAAGGGAGTACCTTGCTCTCATACCAATTGAAAGTGCGTTATATCGACTAGAGGGGGGTGAATAGGCAATTTTTATGACATTCTTCACTGAGGAATTTTCTCGTGAGGAAATTACTTAGCGAAGAAATACTAGCAGCGGAATAAGTACTCAGAAGTAAACATAGCAGATTACATGCATAGTCATCATGATGAAATGAAGACAAACACAGAGTATAGAAAGCGTAAACACAGGATAGCACAAGATGAAGACAAACAGACTGAATAAATTGAACTGAGGAAATTGAGAAAGTCTTCAGTCGAAGTCTTCAAACACAGATATGATCAATTACACAACACAGTAATGAGGAAATGAAAGTGTTGAGGAAATAGAACCAGTAAGCTTGGTGAAGACAATGATTTGGTAGACCAGTTCCAACTGCTGTCTCAGTTGTACATCTGGTTGGAGCAGCTGAGTATTTAAACTCGAGGACACCTAGTCTCGGACACACAGTCCTCACCGTATTCTCCTTGAGCTAAGGACACACAGTCCTCGCCCAATCACTCATGGTGAGTCTTCAGGTGACTTCCGAACCTTCACAGACTTGGTCACTCGGCGATCCACAATTCCTCTTGGATGCTCTAGGCCTTGACGCCTAACCGTCTAGAAGAAGCACAGTCTTCAAAGGTAACAAGCGTCGGATCCACGCAGGATCAATCTCTTCAGTGATGCTCAATCACTTTGGGTTTGTAGGTGTTTTGGGTTTGGGTTTCGATTTTCCTCACTTGATGATTTTCGCTCAAAGTCCTCGGAGGATGGGTTGCTCTCAAATGACAAGTGTCAAGTTCTCGCGGAGCAGCCAACCAGCTAGTGGTTGTAGGGGTGGCTATTTATAGCCTAGGGAGCATCCCGACATGATAAGACATAAATGCCCTTCAATGATATGACCGTTATGTGGATAAGATATTTTGGGACAGCTGGTGCGTAGCACAACAACGGTCGGAAATTTGAGGTACAAATTCCTCAGGGCTATCATGTTCCTCACAGTGTAGGCAATTCGCACTGGCGAATTCCTAACTCCTCAGTCAGAGCAAAGTCCTCAGTGACCAGAAGAACTGCGTCTCTGTCACTGAAGAAATTGACTGAACTGTATGAGATTTCCAATGGCTTCACTCGAAGGGATTGGTAGGTGTAGGATTTGAGATGAGCATCACTTGGAAATTTTCTCCTTAGTATTTCCTCGACCCCCTTTAACAGTACGGTGTTTCCTATGACTCAAGAAAGAGAAAATGAAACTACGAAAACAAAAGTCTTCACGCTTCATATTCCTCAGATGATAACCAAGTCTTCAAGGTCACACCAATTTCTTCACTTTCAAAGTCTTCAGAAAGTCTTCAAAATATCAAAGTCTTCAGATGAAGAACTTCATTTTTAGGGGTCGACTTTCTCTGTAAATATCAAACTCCTCATAGACTTATAGACCTGTGTACACTGATAAACACATTAGATACTTAACCTATAAGTCTTCAATACACCAAAATCACTAAGGGGCACTAGATGCACTTACACCTCACGACACTCATGACCCGCTTCTGCGCGGGAGAAGACAGCTGGCTAGATCGCAGCAACAACTTACCCAAGAACCTTGGTAATTCGGATACCAAGGACAAAAGTGGCAGGTCGCGTCGGAACAAGCAAAAGCACCGCGTTAACAGCGACAACAACGAGGATACGTCAGTCAATGCCGGATTCAGAGGCTACAAATCCGGTCAGCGGAAAAAGAGATTCAAAAGAAATACTCAGGGCCCGTCCAGTTTGGACCGAATACTCGACCGTTTGTGCCAGATACATGGCACCCCCGAAAAGCCAGCCAATCACACCAACAGGGATTGTTGGGTGTTCAAGCAGGCATGCAAGTTAAATGCCGAAAATAGAGACAAGGGGCTGCGTAGCGACGACGAAGAGGAGCCCAGGCCGCGGAACAACAGTGGACAGAAGGGTTTTCCCCCACAAGTGCGGACGGTGAACATGATATACGCAACCCACATCCCCAAGAGGGAAGGGAAGCGTGCGTTACGGGGCGTATACGCGATAGAGCCAGTCGCCCCAAAGTTCAACCCATGGTCCTCCTGCCCGATCACTTTTGATCGAAGGGACCACCCCACTAGGATCCGTCATGGCGGGTTCGCCGCATTGGTTCTAGACCCTATTATCAACGGATTTCATCTCACAAGAGTCCTTATGGACGGCGACAACAGCCTGAACCTGCTTTACCAGGACACAGTGCGGAAAATGGGCATAGATCCCTCGAGGATTAAGCCCACCAAAACGACCTTTAAAGGCGTCATACCAGGTGTAGAGGCCAACTGCACAGGCTCAGTCACACTTGAAGTGGTCTTGGGATCTCCGGAAAATTTCTGAAGCGAAGAGTTAATCTTCGACATAGTCCCGTTCCGCAGTGGCTATCACGCACTGCTCGGGCGAACCGCATTTGCAAAGTTCAATGTGGTACCGCAGTACGCATACCTCAAGCTCAAGATGCCAGGCCCTCGAGGAGTAATCACGGTCAATGGAAACACCGAACGCTCCCTCCGAACGGAGGAGCACACGGCGGCCCTCGCAGCGGAAGTACAAAGCAGCCTCTCTAGGCAGTTCTCCAGTCCGGCCGTTAAAAGGCCGGACACTGTCAAGCGCGCCCGGAGTAACCTACAACAAGACCGCCTGGCACGTTCTGAGCAGGCGTAGCAATGCGGCCCCAACCCCAGCCCCCGCGAAATAGAGAAACCAGTGCTTCGTGTACATAACTATGCTCTCAAAATACCATGGGCGCAGGGGAAGGGGCACCATCACGGCACGCCCAAAACACGGCTTAAACCGTACTAGGGGCTGCCGAATTCTTTCTTTATGTTCTCTTACTTTCAGGACTCCATACTTCGGACGACCTGTTCGGCAATTCAACTGCCGCACAAACGATGCAAGAACCAGGGAAGCAGACAAGCCATGCCGCATTATGGACTCCCAGGTGGTCTCTATCACGAGCAGTATACCTATTTTGCATATAAATTCTGCGGCCCGCCCCTGGACCAGACATGTTAAATAGTCCAACTTTTCGCTTATCGCGCTATTTGTATCGTTCTGTTTTGATCGCAGCCTTTTTAAACAATGCATAGTCTGTATCTATTTTTTGCATTACCTTTTTTACAAATATATGTTCATTAATGACATGTTGCACCCGTACACTATGGTACGGCAAATACGCCAGGGGCTTCAGTACCCCCCAATATGGTGTGAGAAGTCCGAACACTTTCATAAGTGCGGCACCCCGAACTTATAGCATTATATGCATCGGCTCCGAATCATGTCTTGGGTCAATAGTTGGGTTTGCCCGGCTCCTATGTTTTGGTGCCTTACGTTCTGCTATATCGGCTAAGGTAGCACTAGGAGAACTACTGCGATTGTGCCCCAGTTGAGCTGGGCTGAGCACCTCAGTAGAGAAAGCTAAAACTGACTGTCATGATGAAGCGAGAGACCGGTCGCTGTTCGAGAGGTTTTTTGAGTCCCTAAAGACTTATGCCGCTTAGAGCGAGGAACCGGCTTTGTCCGGCCAAGGCGTGGATAGCGCCCCGAACTCAGTCTTCCGAATACCAGGGGCTTCGCCAAAATTTAAAATTATAGAGTTCTATGGCTAAGTGAGAGTGTTCAAGCATTATAGTCCGATTGCCTTGTTCGTTGTGCTGAGCGCCTCCCTCGAAGGACCCAAACATGGGAAAAAGAGCGCTCAGGTTTATCCCGAACCCCCCAGCACTAGCGGCATGGGGGCAGAAGCCGACGACTGGCCATCTCTCAATTTTTGATAAACGGCCGCACAGAAAGTAATATTTTAAATTCAACAAGCATTGCTTAGCGCATATGAACAAGTTTTCAGCGCATAGGATAACAGACCGAGTTTTACTCAAAAATTACATCCTTGGTACATTCATCCGCCATAAGGCGGGCACCCTTCAGAACATCCTTATAATAGTTCTCGGACTTGCGATGCTCTTTCCCCAACGGTGGCCCGTCCTTCACAAGCTTCTCACCGTCCAGCTTGCCCCAGTGCACCTTAGCACGGGCAAGAGCCCTACGGGCACCTTTAATGCAGACAGAGCGCTTGATGACCTCGAGCCTTGGACAAGCCTCCACCAGCCGCCGCACCAGCCCGAAATAGCTCCCAGGCAGAGCCTCTCCAGGCCACAGCCGAACTATGAGGCCCTTCATGACCTGTTCGGCCGCCTTGTGGAGCTCGACCAGCTGCTTCAGCTGGTCGCTCAAGGGCACAGGGTGTCCGGCCTCAGCATACTGAGACCAGAACACCTTCTCGTCGAGCTGCCTTCTTCGGCTCGGTAGAATGCGGCGGCATCGGACACGCTACGGGGAAGATCTGCGAATGCTCCTGGTGAGCTCCGGATTCAGGTAAGTAACAAGTAGTTCACTTTTATATGTCTACTTTGCATAAAGAATGCCTTACCCGCCGCTATATTTTTCACCGCATCCAACTCCTGGAGGGCCTTCTGGGATTCGGACTTGGCAGACTTGGCACTTTCAATAGCCGCCGCAAGCTCGGACGCTCGCGTCCTTGAGTCAAGCTCCAAACTCTCATATTTCTCCATGAGAGCCTGGAGCTCTTGCCATACCTCGCCAACTTGCGCCTCATATTTCTCCTGCTCGGTGCGCTCCGTGGCCGCTTTCTTCTCGGCCTCGGCCAGCGCTTGCTTGAGGGTTGCCACCTTAGTTGTGGCCCCTGCAATAAGCAGCACAATCCTGTCATTTTTGCAATTGCATCTTTATATATATATATATATATATATATATATATATATATATATATATATATATATATATTTCTATAAGGTATCTCTTACCTTCTTTCTCCTCGAGCTGCCGCTTGGCAAGGCCGAGCTCTTGCTCGGACCGCTTGAGACCCTGCTTCAGGGTGCCTACCTCCGCAGTCAGTGCGGCGGTCGCAAGCAGCGAAGCCTGCATACGCATATTGACTAATTTATTGTTAGACTCCTGCGAAATTTATTAGATCATCTATTCGGCTTTTCTTTCCGAACGCCAAACAGAGCATCAGGGGATACTATCTATGCGGTAATATTTTTACATATTTTTACTTACCTCGAAGCCTGTTAGAAGGCTAGCACAAGCTTCAGTCAGTCCGCTCTTGGCGGACTGAACCTTCTGGAGCACCGTACTCATGATAGTACGGTGATCCTCGTCGATGGAGGCGCCATTAAGCACCTCCAGCAAATTGTCCGGTGCCTCTGGTTGGACGGGGGCCGCCGGCTTAGTAGGCTTGCTCCTCTTAGAAGGAGGTCGCCTGCCGCAGTCCGGAACCGTTGAGGATTCCGGCGCGGTGTCCGGCGCAAAGCCGGACTTGGAGCCCTGGGGGGTCTTGTCCCCTTTACTCCCGGAGTTCGGGAGGTCGCCTCGTGGCTCCTCCAGGACCACCTCCTCTTGGCCCGGAGCTTGTCACGACGCCACTTCGGCGGCGTCCGCGGTGCGGGGGGAGGCAGCGGGCGGAACTGAATTCATGTCCGATGAATCCAGGGAGCCGCTCGACGACTCGTCGAGCCCGGCCTTGGGCGGACTGCATAATTATATTCGACATAAGGAAAAGCTGTGCAACAAAGGAATGCTATGAGTTACTCTAGTGTCCGAATACTTACGATGCCGCCGGGCACTTGGCCCTATGCGGCCACTCCTCTTCGCCCTTGTCGGCGTCGGTGGAGTAGTCCGGAGGGAGGGTCTTCCCCTTCTTGGACCCTTCAGCCTCCCCTGTTGGGGCGGCCTTCCTCGTCTTTGCTCCCCCCGCTGGAGGGGGAGAGGTTTCTTCTTCCTCCTCCTCGTCTTCACAGGAGGAGTGCATCTCGGATTCGTCGGATGAGGAATCCGACACCTCCATACGCCGGGCACTCTTTCGAGTCCCTGTGGCCTTCTTCTTGGCCTTCTTCTCCGGCACCACGTAAGGTGCCGGAACCAACAACTTCGATAAACGAGCGTCGGCTGGGTCTTCGGGCAAAGGAGCCGGACAATCGATCTGTCTGGACTTCACCTGCCAATCCTGTCAAAGGTAAGGGAGTTTAGATCCCGCATAGAGTCAAACTGTGAGAAACAAATGTCCTGTAAAAGGTAAAGATAACTCACCGCACTAGCGTGATGTTGTGTGCTGAATCCGCGATCCTTGGAAGCGGATGCGGGGGCCTCGGCGCCCTTGAATAGCACCTTCCAGGCATCTTCGTACGTTGTGTCGAAGAGCCTACTCAAAGTTCGGTGCTGCGCCGGGTCGAACTCCCATAGGTTGAAGGCCCGTTGTTGATACGGGAGGATTCGGTGAACGAGCATAACCTGGACTACATTGACAAGCTTGAGCTGCTTGTTCACCAGGGATTGGACGCATGTTTGCAGTCCAGTCACCTCTTCCTCGTTGCCCCACGACAGGCCCGTCTCTTTCCAGGACGTGGGCCGCGTAGGGGGTCCGGATCGGAACTCGGGGGCTGCGACCCACTCAAGGTCGCGTGGCTCGGTGATGTAAAACCACCCCGATTGCCACCCCTTCAGGGTCTCCACAAAGGAGCCCTCGAGCCATAGGATGTTGGCTATCTTGCCCGCCATGGCGCCTTCGCACTCCGCCTGGTTGCCGCGCACCACTTTCGGCTTGACGTTGAAGGTCTTGAGCCAAAGGCCGAAATGGGGGCGAATACGGAGGAAGGCCTCGCACACGACGATAAACGCCGATATGTTGAGGACGAAGTTTGGGGCCAGATCGAGGAAATCCAGGCCATAGTAGAACATGAGCCCCTGGACGAACGGGTGGAGAGGAAAACCCAGTCCGCAGAGGAAATGGGGAAGGAATACAACCCTCTCATGGGGCCTTGGGGTGGGGAGGAGATGCCCCTTTTCGGGAAGCCAGTGCGCGATGTCGTTAGACAAGTATCCGGCCTTCCTCAGCTTTTTGATATGGCCCTCCGTGACGGAGGAGACCATCCACTTGCCTCCCGCTCCGGACATGGCTGGAGAAGGTTGAGGTGGGAAGTGCGGGCTTGGGCACTGGAGCTCGAGTGCGAGGAAGATGGATAGGCAAAGGAGGAAGAAGGCGTAGGTGAAAAGGTGGATCCTTATCCCCTTATATGGGCGGATGCGACTATGCGTCCCTACCAGCCTGGTAAAACTCGCTTATCTCCCAAGCGCCGTGATAAATGGCGCGGTTGGGTTACCCACGTCCGTATTGATGAGAATCTTGTAAATGAGGGAAACGATCTCTACTTCGACAAGATGTGCCAAGGAAACCGCCTCGCAAAATGCGCTGAGGTGGGGAAGTGAAAACGATTCGAATAAAGGCTTGGCCGTAGTGTGATGTCACGCTACGGAATGCGTCAGCAGATTAGATTTGTGTAAATATTATTCTCTCTATGGCAATATGTGGAAACTTATTTTGCAGAGCCGGACACTATCCTTAGTGTTAACAATCTTTTATGAAGTACTTGGAGGAGGAACCCGCCTTGCAATGCCGAAGACAATCTGCGCGCCGGACTCGTCGTCATTGAAGCCTGCTTCAGGGGCTACTGAGGGAGTCCTGGATTAGGGGGTGTCCGGATAGCTGGACTATACCTTCAGTCGGACTCCTGGATTATGAAGATACAAGATTGAAGACATCGTCCCGTGTCCGGATGGGAATTTCCTTGGCGTGGAAGGCAAGCTTGGCGATGCGGATGTTTAGATCTCCTACCATTGTAACCGACTTTGTGTAACCCTAACCCTCTCCGGTGTCTATATAAACCGGAGGGTTTTAGTCCGTAGGACAACACAACATACAACAATCATACCATAGGCTAGCTTCTAGGGTTTAGCCTCCTTGATCTCGTGGTAGATCTACTCTTGTACTACCCATATCATCAATATTAATCAAGCAGGACGTAGGGTTTTACCTCCATCGAGAGGGCCCGAACCTGGGTAAAACTTCGTGTCCCTTGTCTCCTGTTACCATCCGCCTAGACGCACAGTTCGGGACCCCCTACCTGAGATCCGCCGGTTTTGACACCGACAGTCCCACTTTTAACATTGCAGATTTGAAGCCTTATTTGGGTGAGGAAGATGAGCTTCCATCGAGGACGACTTCATTTCAAGAAGGGGAGGCTGATGAGGACATCAATACCATTGTTACACAGCCCCTGTTGCTACACTTACTGGACCAATTACTAGAGCTTGCGCACGCCAATTAAATTATCAGGTACTTCCGTTTCTTGGTAATGATTCTAATGTTCATGAGAATATGATGCTTCCTAAATTGGATACATTTGTCTTGCTTACAAATGAAGGGCCTAGCTTGGACAAGAGGGATGAACATTGGAGCAAGATTAAGCATGGAGGTGATGGCATGCGCAAGGGGAACAAGAACGGAGTTACAAGTGATGATTTCAGGACTTTGAAGCCACCATAATGAGTGCATGAAGCCTTGGACGAAATATACAAGATGCCACTTCATAAATTTCGTCCAGAGGATATTATAGGTGCTGCGTCACCTTATTTTTGGGCCAGGCCCATGTAATTTTGAAATAGTCAAGTATAGGCTATTTTGAGAGTCCGTATGTGTGGGGAAACAAGAGCTAGGGTTGGTTTCAGACCCCTCCTCCAAGGGCCACGACATTACCCCCTCTTCCTCCATATATACAGCCCTTTGGGCATCGTTTAGACTTTGGGTTTTGTTTAGATTAAAATTTCGCCATAGCTGCAACTTCGTGTACTTCGTTTGTGTTTAACGACGGACAAAGGCGTCACAGAACCCCACCTTCATTAATAAAGCTTTCCTCTTATATTCGCAATATCCAGATTGCAATCTTAGTTTCTTGCTTGTTCTTCATTTTCTCGGACGAAAAAGACCTTCGTGGTCAGGTTGATCATGCTCCGGCGTGGTCAATAACCCTCGGAAGTTTGTTTAGCGATTGCTAAGGCGCGACGCCTCGCACGTTCGTAGTCGGATCGTCAAGGTCGACTCCCATAGAAAATGATAGCCTCCATCTCATCGAAACATCGGGACACCTTCGACTCTATCACTTTAGATATTAAAATTGCTTCATTCTCTAAGAATAGTGGGAAACATAAAGAACCTCCTTTCTTTGAAAAAGCCCTACTAAGATAGTGAAAACTAAGGATGACAACACTTGAAACTATGCATTATGCCTAGCTGGGGGCATAAAACAATAGCGCTTGTTGGGAGGCAACCCAATAGTTATCTTTATTTTCCCTTTTTCTTTTCTATTTTTGAGTGTGCACACAATTATTCTATTGTTATGATTGTGTTTTTGTGTTTTAGTTAGTGTTTGTGCCAAGTAAAGCCTTTGGGATGATTTGGTTGCTAGTTGACTTGATTCTGTGAAAAAGTAGAAACTTTCGCGCCTAGTTCTGAAATTCTTTAAATTCACTGGAACATGGCAAAATTCTGATTTTTTACACACGATTGATACACAAATTTCTAGGTTGTCCTAATTTTTCAGATTTTTTTGGAGTTACAAGAGTATTGCGTTTGTTCAGATCATTACAAGCTGTTCTGTTTTTGACAGATCTATTTTCCTTGCATATTTTGCTTGTTTTAATGAATCTATGTATTGTATTAGGGGTATAAGTCATGAAGAAGTTAGAATACAATAGGTATTATGCAATAATAAAATATGAATGGGTTGATAACAGTACCTAAAGTTAATGATTTGCTTGTCATACTAACGGATCTCACGAAATTTCTGTTGAGTTTTGTGTGCCGAAATTTTCAAGTTTTGGCACTGCTGCGGGATACTATTAACACGACACTACAATCAGAGACCCTTCGACGAAACTGTGTGTGATGCATTAATCACAAATGGTGATGTAATAAAACTGTCAAAAAAGATGCATAAAACGTTTGCGATTGGGGATACATCAAACACGGTTCTGATTTTAGTTGCGTGTGCGATGCGGGGCATACGGTTCACTTGAATGAACTATTTGCGATGAGGCAGAACAAAAGAAACGGGCAGCCAAATGAAGGTGTGTGTGATATACGACATACAATTCACTCGGATTAACTGTTCGTGATTAGGCAACACAACAGAAACGATCAGCCAGATTAAGGTGTCTGCGATGATGGCATACACTTCACACGGATGAACTATTTGCGATTAGGCAACACAACAGAAGCGATCAGCCAGATCAAGGTGTCTGCGATTGACAGCATACACTTCACACGGATGAACTTTTTGTGATTAGCCACAACAAACAGAAACAATTAGACAGATCAACGTGTGTGCGCTAGACGGGCACACATTCTAATTAAAAGAAGCATGCATGATGGTAATGATGAGCGTGCACGGCTGATGGAACAAGACGTGTGCTGACATCGCCTATTGCGGTGCACCCTATGGTGCAAACGCCATGTACGGGGCCAAGAACGTGCCCACATTACGCCATCCGGGAATAGTGCCACACTTCGAAATTAGAACCATCAATGAATTTTGAGCTTGCGTCCTGTCACATTCCAAATTACTACCACGCCATATTTAATTGCAAAGCTGTTCACACCGATCAAAAGCTAAACGGTTTCCACTTAGGAGCGTACTAGTACTCTGTTATAAATACTATCTACTCCAAGATGACTGCATATTCCTTCTCTACTCCTCATCCACAAAAACAAACAAGTCTTTCATTGCCATTCCCTTGCGTCTGCCATGGCCCGCATGAGTTCTGGGTCAAGAGATTACTACCAGGGAGAGGCGAGCATGAAAGCGGAAGCACGAGAGATGTCCCCCCTCACCGCGAAAGCAGCCGACATGTCCTGTCATGCTGCCGTAGCAGCATAGAGGTCCCGCCACACCGCCGAAGAAGCACAGAGGTCCCATCACGCCGTCGATGTAGCAGACTGGTTCGGTCGCGCCCCGGAAGCAGCAGAGATGTCCCGCCGAGCCGCGAATGGAGCAGAGAGGTCCTCCCGCGCCGCCGTGGCTGAGAAAATCTCTCGTGGGCAGGCGAGGGCTCTCACAGGTGCATGCGTGCTATTCTCAATGACCTGATGGGTCGGATCTCTGGCTGGATGATGCTGCGGGACGGGATGAATGCCTCGTTTGAAAATTGTCGTGGTTTTGTCACGACAGATGTCCTAGTGTGAGGGCTTAGTCGTGAGGCCATCGCAACTAGGTAGTAGCTTGTCGGGGTTGGTCGGAATCGATAGATGCGAGGTTTTACCCAGGTTTGGCCCCTCACGGCGGTGTTAAAAGCCTACATCCTGCTTGATTGATATTGATGATGATGACAATCTCGGTTACACGGGCGGTGTTTCGCTACCTCTATTTTTGAGAGCATCTACTTTGTTGTTGTCTAAGACTTGTTTGTCTTAACTTGTCCCTCCTGGGGTGCCCTGCACCTCCTTATATAAGTTGGAGGGGCGGCTTACATGACTAGTCCTAGTAGGATTAGGACCACTCTATTACAAGTGGAATCCTAGTCTTGCTTCCCCTGTAAGGGAAATATTCCTTATGCCTTCTCTCTCAGGCTGGCCCACCGGACATCGTGCCTTGAGCCGGTCTTCTCACGAGCCGCCCTCTAGGCCTTGGGCCTTGTCATTCATCCGACCCACCCTCCCGGGTCACTAGTGAGTCGTCAAGCTTCATCCGGGTCACTCGTGAATCACCAAGCTCCGGCCGGGTCATACCGCGGGGTATATCCCTGACATTAGCCCCTAGTTTAATTTGTATTTATCCATGTTAAACTTATCATGCAAAATAAACAAAAGAACAAATTTGACAGGTTGTGCGTCGGGTCAAACTATTTTTCTGAGCCGACTTTTGTTCATCCTTAAGTCCTTGCCAATTCCTTCTTGGTTTCTTGCAGAAAAATATTGGGGAAAAACAATCCATTTTGAGTCGGCTTCCAATGCTCCAACTTGACATCTTTTCATTTACATCGAATAAAATATCCTTGTTTGTAGAATCACAAAAAACAATGTGTAAAATACTTTGCCCCAAGGCAGGTTGAGCGTCCAGTTGGCCAGGCGCAGGCTACGCAACGTGGCGCATCGGATGTCATGCCCAATATGCGATCCTATCCGAGAGGAACTCGAAGGTCCCACCAAGGATAGAGCCGCATATTGAAGACGCTTTGCAAGGTGGATATCTTTACATCGTACCATTACATAATAGATGAGGATACATACAAAGGCATACAAATGCCACAAGAATACATCGAACATCAGACATGAGAACAGCATCTGACTACGGATGAAACACAAATAGAAACTCAAATGACATCCACCCTACTAGCCCAGGCTGCCGACCAGGAACCTATCCCCTGATTGAAGAAGAAGCAGAGGGACTCGAAAACAAGCAAGCATCGCTCTCACGTTGGATCATCGCATTACCTGTACCTGCAACTGTTGTTGTAGTAATCTGTGAACCACGAGGACTCAGCAATCCCATTACCATGGGTGTCAAGACTACAAAAGCTTAATGGGTAGGAAAGGGATAAGTGGTGAGGTTGCAGCAAGTGGCTAAGCATTGTATGGTGGCTAATTTACCAGTACAAGAATAAGATGAGAAGCTACGCAATGGTCACAAACTAGTAATGATCAAGAAGTGATCCTGAACTACTTACGTTCATACATAACCCTACCGTGTTCTCTTCCCGATCTTCGTCGAAAAGAGACAATCACGGTTACGCACGCGGTTGATGTATTTTAATCCGGACCTGGTGTCAAGTTCTCTCCAACCGGATATTACAAACTCCCATCTTCCACATAATAGTGGGCACGACTCTCGAAAGTTTAAACCTTGCAAGGGTATCCCAACTTAGCCCATGACAAGCTCACGATCCGCGGAGACAATCCTCCATCTCGGGACCCTCCGATCTGATTCGGAATCCCGGTGCACAAGACATTTCGACAATGGTAAAACAAAACCAGCAAGACCGCCTGATGCATAGACCTAGCCTGATAGGAGTCGCACGTATCTCATTCTCAGGGTACACCGGATGTGCCAGATGTCGGGTTGGCTGAGACCCTGGTTGCCCAGGGGGCGCTGGACATTGCCCGGTTTGGACCAACACTCATGAGGAGCATTGGCCCGGGGGGTTGATTAAGAGACCTTGGGTGCCGGCGTGTCCCTATGCAAGTTTTAGTTGTTATTAGGCAAATGGAAAACCAATGCTGGGCCTTGCTGGAAGAGTTTTATTCAAAGCAAACTGTCAAGAGGGGCCCATAAACCCTCATCGTGTTATTGACGCAAAATCAAGGAACATAACACCGGTATGACAGAAACTAGGGCGGCAAGAGTGGAACAAAACACCAGGCAAAAGGCCGAGCCTTCCACCCTTTACCGAGTATATAGACGCATTAATTAAATAAGATATATTGTGATATCCCATGATATCCATGATATCCGTGTCCCAACATGGAACAACCTGCAACTGCACCTACAACTAGCAACGCTATAAGAGGGGCTTAGCCAAACGGTAACATAGCCAAGCAACGGTTTGCTGGGATGGTGGAAAAAGTTAGAGGCTATTTCATGGCATAATGGGAGGCTTGATAAACAAGTGGTGGGTAGCGCGACATAGCAATAGCATCGAGACAACTAGCATAGCAAAGATAGTAGTGAGATCCGAGGTAACGGTCATCTTGCCTGAAATCCCGCCAGGAAGAAGAACGAGTCCATGAAGAAGATGAACGGGCGTAGACGAACCAAGCATAGATGAGCGAATCCTCACAATCACATCGAAACCGGGTCTATCGACAACCGGAAAGAAGCAAACAACACGGTAAACACACAACATATAACATGGCATGATGCTCATCCAAGTATGATGCATGATAATGCTACATGATGCTACTCATGGCAAGAGACGATGCATACAAGAACAACACATCAAAGCAAGTTTAAATGAGGCCGGAATCAACATACAACAATTCCGGTAAGTCCCCATATGCAAATTTCGAAATTGGTCCAGATCTGAATAACACATTATGTTGAAGTTGTTAAAAAGCAAGTTAAACTGCACCAAGATGATCTACACGTCTTTCTAGTCAAGTTACATATAAGGTTCATTTAATTCAGAGCTACGACATAGAAGATTTGAGCAAAACAAGTTAAACATGGCATTGATGCAAATGCAAGCAAAACCCAATCACAAACACTCCAAAACATGGATGCAACAAGGTAACATGAAACTACATGCAAAGCTAAACAAGTTTCATATAGAGCATGCTCAAAACTGAGCAACGGTTCAACACATACACTCAATACAAGATATAACAACAATCTGCCTAAACAGCTACTAGGCACCTTGCAAGCATTAAAACAACATGCTACAGGAACCAAAAGAGCACAAAATTGATATGCACTTCAATTACAGGTTAAATAGTTCAAATATCATTAAGGTTCAGGTTCATAGGCATCAAGATTAAACCAAGATGATCAATGCAAAAAACAACTTTATAACGCAGATTATGACTTTGTGAAAAACAGGGCATGCAAGTGAGCAGAAATAACATGTTGACATATTGGAGGCATGAAACAATGATGTTAGAGTGCAAGATCATAGCAACCAAAAGCATGGAATTAAAGTACATGTTATACATGGCAAAACACGATTACTAAGTATCTCCATATAACCTCTAGATCAATGGCATTCATCAATACAAGATTCTCAGACTTAGTGAAAAACAGAGTAAGGCTGAAAACAGATTCATGATGCATACTTTGAGACAACAAATTAATTGTTACAGGAAAGTTTCATGGCATCAAAGGGCATGGAATTGAAGTACATGTCAAGCAATACAAAACATGATCAGTGAGCTACTGCTAAATACCAACAGAACATGCTCAAAACATCATGGCAAGATTGCAAATGATAACATATTAACAGATAATGGAGTTTACTGGACATGGCATAAACAGATTTAAGTAGGAATGTTTGCAAGCTTATTTAACTCAACACACAACATGTCATGGCATGCAAATACAACCAGCAACAAGAACATGTTTGTGCAGCTACTCATATCAATAACATGGTCATAGGATGCATAAAACACTAGCTATTCAGTTAGCAAAACTGAACTTGCTGTTAACAGGCTAACCGAAATATTATTTAGCAACTTTAGGGCACCACAAGAACAAGCTACAATTGGTTATAATTGCAAACAAGGGCATGGATGGATAGAGCATAACATGGACAACAACACATATTCACTGAACATCTAAAAAATATGCATAGATTTGATTGTAACATCAACTAAACATGGCAACATAATATAACAGATTCAGACTTAGCAGACTAGTAACAACAAGTAGGTCACTTTGCAAGCTTGTGCTAGTCACCACAGGGAATATCAAAATACATGGATTGCACCAATGAAAATATGGCATGATCATTCTCCTAAAACATGTTGACATGATGCTCAAACAAAATCACACAAAATTCTATGAAAAAAGACAAAATGACAAGTTACAACAGTTTTCAGCAGATTATATCACTTAGCAATTTTGCAACGATGATTAAGGCATCAAGATGAATAGTAAAATGCATACAAATTACACTAGCATGTAGATCATTCAGAGATGAACAATTTCATATATCATGCACACAAAATGAAGCAACATGCGCAAAGTTACAAGGTACACAAGATGCATGCATGATGTAAAATCTCAGGGACTTAGTGAGAAACAACCTCGTGGAAACTGGACGGAGGGGGGGACGAGGGGATCCGGGACTCATGCGGCGTTTGGTTGGCAAGCCGGTGGGTCTGGTCCACCTAACCAGAGCTGGGGCGATGGCGCTCCGGCGAGCTCCGGCGACGACGGCTCCGGCGCGAGGCGGCGGCGCGGGGGCGTGGGATGGTGCAGTGGAGGCGGCGCGGCGGGGCGCGACGGCGGCGAGGCGTGCGACATCGGCCGGGCATCGATGAGCGGTGGCACTTGCGGGCGGTAGAGCAGCGAGGCAGTGGCGCGGGTGAGGCAGTGACGAGCGGCACGGGGAGGCGGGGATGGCCGGGCTCGCGCGTGCCCGACTTGGGCCTCATGGGCTGACAACGGAGGGAGCTGGGCAGGGGTGACGTGGCACGCCCTGATTGGCTCGGGGCGGCGGTGGACGCGTCCGGCGCAGGCGGACGTATCCGGCGCGGAGGGGGAGGTGGATCTAGGGTTTTTGCCCGAGATTTGGAGGGGGGAGACTTATTTATTGTTAGAGGGAGCTAGGAGAGGACTATTGTGGTGCAGTTTTGCCCACACGATCGTGATCCAACGGCAAAGAGCAAGGAGGGGGTTTAGATGGGCTAGTGGGCTGTTGTGGATGGGTGCTAGGCTGCAAAGAGAAGGAGGGCTTTGGTTAATGTGGTTAACCGTTGGGGCATCAAACGACCTCCAAATGGAACGAAATTTGACGGGCGGTCTACCGGTGATGTACCAAGACCGGTCGTTAACTCTCGGCCCATTCCGAAATGTTTTTTTCTCCCGCTCACAAAACAAGATCTGAGAGGTGCGGCGGGTGTGTGTGAGAGTGTGGGATTCCGAAAAGGACAACAGAGAAAGTGACCGGATACAAGTTTTTGAAAAACATGCAGATGATGACATGGCAAAGTGCAACACGCAAAAAAATGACATGGCAACGACGGTGAATAAACGGGGGACACCTGGTGCATCGGTCTCGGGGCGTCACAACTCTCCTCCACTAACAGAAGATCTCGTCCCGAGATCTTAGGAGCAAGACGGAAGAAAAGAGGATGAGGTAAACAAGAGCGCAAGAGAAAAGATGAACAAGATCGAGAGCACTCTGGTAGAAAAGAGGAACAATGATTATGATGAGAATCAAAAGCTCAAGGCATAAGATAGACTCTGAAACCACTCCGGTTAGAACAAGATAGAAGAGAAATAAGAACGAAAGAATTGTGATAACATCCCTATTGAACATGGAATGGAATAGAACATGAACTTGACAAGATGGAATGATACTTGATGAGAGGAACAACACAATGCCTCCGGAAGAATTGAAAGAGTTGAACGAAAAGAACAAAGAAGAAAAATGACATCTTCTACCATGAATGAATTTGAAAGCATCCTTAGAGGGAAGGATTGAACGGAGTTGTTGAGAAAATCAACAACAAAAGAATTGATTTGCGTGGACCTATGTATACATCTAAAAACTTAAGGTATATTTCTGCCACTACCAAATGATTGAATAGCTGAGAATGAAGGAATGCAAAATTCCACTTCAAAAGAATATAGAGAATTATTTGCACCTCGAGACGCGAGAAGAAAACATACTTGAGCTTCTCCACAAGAATCTTGATGAACACTTGAAGAATGAATTAAATCCTTACGAACCACCATGAAGAACTCCGGTAACAAAAGGATGATGAGATAGAATTGAAGGATGAAAAGAGTAAGATTAAAGCCTTGTAGTGATTTAGATGGAGGTTCCGACGAGATGGCTGAGGAAACTTTGAACTCCGGGAAAGAAAAGATGAAAGCACTTCGAACCGAGAATGTGATATGATGAACAAACTCTGAAAGAAGAGATTACTCAACTTGATGAAAGAAGAATAAGAATTATGTTATGCTTATCCTCCACCAATTAAATTAATGAGAAGCAATGGATTGCATACAACTTATTCGCGTTGGAAAAGATTAAGGGGAGATACAGCGCAAAACTTGAGAAAGTCTTCATGAACCAACGGTAGGGTTGGAAAGAACGAATGAGTTGATATGATAGCAAAGGAGGAGGAATGTTGAACGAACCACCATAAGAATTTGAAAATGAAAGAAGAAAGAGAATTTCTCGCCGGGAAGAATTAGAAAAGCACGAATGATAGCTGGAACGTGAGGACGAAGAATTCTTCTGGAATGATGGCCTCCGGTGAAACAAAACGGAAAACAACTCCTGACATACTCCGGATGAGTAAGAAAAGAATTTCTGACAAACGGAATAATTTGAGAGGATAACATGAAGATAGAACCACAAATCTTTGAGAGAATGGACAAGATTTAGAGGAAACTCTTCTTTGGTCTTCAAATGTTGAGAATGACGACGAGGAACACCACCAAAATTGTTGAGATACTCCAGGAGAATGAAAAGCGAAGAGGTTGAGCCAACAATGAAAATAATTTGAAATTGATCTTGGAAAAGCATTTGATTGATGAAATTCATTCTTACGTCAAACTTTGAAAAGAATTTGAGAATAACTCCGGGAAAATTCGAAGAGTCAGGTAAGATCCTGGGAAAAGACCTGTGGGTTAGGGCCCACTGAAAAGAAAAACACCGTTGGAAAGGATTGTTGGAGAGAGAGCTGATGCACCAGAACAACTAAAATACTTGAATGAGACAACCTCGAAATGATTGAAGGCAAACACGAATCTTCTGAGATGTTTTGAGCACTCCGGAAGGATAAACTGGCGAGAGGCAAACAAGAAAGGGGAAACACTTGAGTCGAGGAATTGGAACCACCGGAAGGAAAACAAGACGAACAATGATGAACTTGACGAGAATTCACCGGTTGAGACAATTGAGGAAAGACTGAAGTGGCTCCGCACGTATGAAGTTGATGCTCAAATAGAGACTCAGAATTCGAGAACAAAAAGGGGTGGGAGGGCGGTAAAAACAAAGGCAACTTGGAACGAGGAACCAACGAATAACTTGAAGAGAGAAGCACCGATTGAAATAATTGAGGAAAGAATGCACAGGCTACACATGATTAGGATGGATACTCGATTACGCACTCCGGCTCCAAGAAGAAAAGTGGTGGGCGGGTGAAAAAAAAGACAACTTCGGATGACCTTGTTAAACTTCGAACGGGGAAACAACGTCGTTGAGAAAGAACTGAGGATTGATCTCACAAAAGACGACGAGGATCAAATGACTCAAAGAGAAGTGCGCCGGATGAAAAGAGCTGACATCGCAACGAATGAAAACTAACTGCGTGATCCTAAAAAATTTGAAGGGGAAGAGGAGTAATCCTAAACACCTATGTCAATATTCCTTACGAGAGCGACGAAGGGGCTGAGGAGTAAAAAGAAGTCCTACTCTCCGATATAACTAGACTCCAAAAAAGGTTTGCTTCTAGACTCGACAACGGCCAACTACGATCAATCAAGGGGGCTCCTATTGCCGGTCAAGGCTCTGATACCAACTTGCCACGCCCAATATGCGATCCTATCTGAGAGGAACTCAAAGGTCCCACCAAGGATAGAGCCGCATATTTAAGACGCTTTGCAAGGTGGATATCTTTACATCGTACCGTTACATAATAGATGAGGATACATACAAAGGCAATCAAATGCCACAAGAATACATTGAACATCATACATGAGAACAACATCCGACTACGGATGAAACACAAACAGAAACTCAAACGACATCCACCTTGTTAGCCCAGGCTGCCGACCAGGAACCTAGCTATCCCCTGTCCGAAGAAGGAGCAGAGGGTCTCGAAAACAAGAAAGCATCACTCTTACATCAGATCATCGCATTACCTGTACCTGCAACTGTTGTTGTTGTAATTTGTGAGCCACGAGGACTCAGCAATCCCATTACCATGGGTATCAAGACTAGCAAAGCTTAATGGGTAGGAAAGGGATAAGTGGCGAGGTTGCAGCAAGCGGCTAAGCACTGCATGGTGGCTAACTTACGAGTACAAGAATAATATGAGAAGCTACGCAACAGTCGCAAACTAGTAATGATCAAGAAGTGATCCTGAACTACTTATGTTCATACATAACCCAACTGTGTTCTCTTCCCGATCTTCGTCGAAAAGAGACAGTCACGGTTATGCACGCGGTTGGTATATTTTAATCCAGATCTGGTGTCAAGTTCTCTACAACCGGATATTAAAAACTCCCATCTACCACATCACCGTGGGCACGGCTCTTGAAAGTTTAAACGCTGCAGGGGTGTCCCAACTTAGCCCATGACAAGCTCATGATCCGCGGAGACAATCCTCCATCTCGGGACCCTCCGATCAGACTCGGAATCCCTGTGCACAAGACATTTTGACAATGGTAAAACAAAACCAGCAAGACCGCCCGATGCATTGACCTAGCCTGATAGGAGTCGCGCGTATCTCGTTCTGAGGGTACACCGGATGGGCCAGACGTGGGGTTGGCTGAGACCTTGGTTGCCCAGGGGGAGCCGGACATCGCCCGGTTTGGACCAACACTCATGAGGAGCATTGGCCCGGGGGGTTGATTAGGAGACCTCGGGTGCCGGCGGGTCCCTATGCAAGTTTTAGTTGTTATTAGGTGTCACAGCCAGATTTTTGGCCCTTTTATTTTTCATTTAATTTTCTGAGATTTTTCTTGAGTTTTCTTTTTCTATGGCTATGTGGTCTGGAAATTGGAGAAGACAACCTCTTCTTTCTCCCCAGAGTGGCTTGTCATCCTCTTATCCATCCCTAGACCTTGACATTTCCATCTTGGACCAACCCCTATAATCTTTTCCTTGGGAATATTCCTTTTTCTGTTAAAGAAATAACCCAATTTGTCCTAGGTTGTGAAGCAACCTGTATTTCCATCACTCCTAAAATTCCCAAGTAATTCTCATAAATTGTTTGGGCCATATATTCCTCAAATATGGCAAATTATTTCATTGGCCATGTTTCCCATCATGCTCAATTAATTCCTTCCCTATTCTGTCCTAGATGGCAGTTTGTGAAGCAAGTGCCATTTACCTTTTCCCAATTGACCCCAAACTTTTTGGACACCTTTTAATGTCCAAATAATAGCGTCATGCCAAAATTCAACTCAATTTGCATTGTGAATATTCCTGAGCAATTTTTCAAAGTTCTTGTGTGAGGGAATGCATTGTGAAGGAAGTACTAGGTAGGATAACCCAAATGAGTTGAAATTTTGCAAATTCATTCATGTGATCATATTATCCCACTCATCCATGGTTCAGCTCCATCCCTTGATCTATGTGAGCCCAGGATCAAATCTTTTGCTTCTGTCAAAATTTTCAGCTTGTGAAGCAAGTATATTTTACCTTGCTCCAATATGGCTAAAAATTTTCTAGGACCTTCTTTTATCCATTTAAATTATCCCCACCAATTTTGGGATGAATTCATCAAGCTAATATTGCTCTAGAATTTTGCAAGTTTCTGTACAGAGGAGATGTTTGTGAAGCAAGTACCATTTTGGTTTATCCATTTGGTATGGAATTTTTACAGCATCTTCATATGGCCAGGTAACACTGCCATGCAAAATTGCAGCTCAAGTGGCTTCTTCATTTGAGTGCATCGTCATAATCTCTATTCTGGACCATTTTGGTTACTTACAAAGCAACTATGTTATATATTGGTCCATTTCCTTCCAAACTTCACATGATTCTTGTCCTTCCTATCCTAAACACCCTAGATAACTCATTTGGTTCCGAGCTCTTCGATGTTGATCACTCTAACCTGATTCAGTTTGATACAACAAACTTTAGTGGAGTAATCCCATCGATCCAGAGCCCCTCTGCTTGATCCATCACCTCCCTCGGGCTCAGTGATGCAGGGACTAATCACCAGACATCTCACGACAGCCTCTGGAGTCTTCTTGATGCCAGCTTGCATGGTGACCACCGTTTTGGCACGCACTGGCCGCGTCGAGAGCGTCTTCTTGTTCGGGCCCCTCCTCTACTCGGCGTCTCAGCGAGCACGGGCATGTCTAGCGTGTTACCCGCATCGTTGTCATCCTCCTGGAGCCATCTCCCCCTACGTTTGTTTCCCCGGTGAGCCGTCACCGTCACCGCATAATTCCGGCCCGTGATCGTGTCTTCTTCCTCGACCGTGTCCTCTTCCTCCTCGTGCCCTAGAGCGCTGCTCATCTCCGTGAGCCTCTGCCACTCGTCCTCTTCCCCCTTGTCGTCTTCCTGGGCCTCCCTGTGACCTCTACAGCCGATAGAGCCTCAGCCGGACGTGCACGGCGGCACCCGGCCACGGCCTCCCTCGGCTGATTATAAATAGCCCCTCCCGACCTAGTCCGAGCAAACCACTAGCCTTCCCACCCTCCTCTGGTCTCGCCTAGCCACTAGCCCGAGCCGGAGAAGCTCTCCTCGCCCCCTGGCCACCATGGCCGCCGCTGTTAGCCGGCTAAATTCAGCCGACCCGAGCCCTCCCCCTCCTCTTGGCAACCACCAGAGACCTCCACCACACCCCTAGAGCCTCCCCGCTACTTCCCTCCTCCTCTGGCAGCCCCTGGCCGCGATGCCGCCATCTCCACCAGAGTCCAGGTCCTCGTCGCTCTGGTCCTCCTCGGCGTCCGTGTCCAGCCTGGATGGAGGCGGCGTCCTCTCCCGAGCTCGACAGTGGTCACGGCGCCCCGAACGATGGCCGAAGACGGCGAGGCGAGCGCTGGTGCCGGAGGCCTCCTCTGCTCTATGAGCCAGCATCGAGGGAGAAGGAGGAAGAAGGAGGGAGGAGAGAGAGAAGGTGGTGGGACCCACCTGGCAGCGAGACAAGGCCCCATCTCTGCCTCTGCCAGCATGGCAAGTGGAAGCGCAATCTCACCTAATACGCTTTCATTTTAGTGAAAGCGTAAAGCGCTACGGCTTCGGCCAAAAGTACGCTTTCACTGTCCCGAAAGCGTAGTTCCAGGAATGCGCTTTCAGTTTTCTGTTTTGGCCCAGTCTGTAGATATTTCTATTACACATAGGTCCCTGGTAGAAAACCCTCCTAACTTTTTTCTTGTAACTCCGATTGAGGTGAATCCTAAGCCTACTTCTTCGTCTCGTCGAGCCCGATCTGTTCATATCATTTTCACTATGTGTTCACATTTTGAAAATGACCATATTGCCCTAGCCCCTAATCAGCCCCCTCCGAGAGAGAATCTTTTCTGGCAAATCTTTCCACGTCTTCACCACACCTCTTCCCGGAGCCTCCTTCATCCCCAGGCAAGCCACAACACCCATTTGCATGATGGTCATGCAGTAGCATTGGTTCTTAAATAACTGTCTGTTTGTTTTGCTTCTGCTATCGTTGTTTCGGTTATGCTATGGATCTATGTTTACTTTCATGATATGTTTTTTTGTGCACCTGGTTATCATGTACTAGTTGCTAGTATTTCTGTCGTATGTCATGTTTGGAGTATTACATGTTGGTGTTCATCATGTACTTCGGAGCATGACTATCATCTGCTACGGACTACTGTGATTATGCATGTTCCTTTGCATCTAGTCGGTTATATGCTTACTTGGTAGTATTTTTGATATGTTCTTGCATGGTATTTATTTATGAGGCTAGTAGTCATGCTATGCTCATAGGTAATGCTGTGCTCGTCAGTATGCCATGCTCATTCGGATATATGATTCATTATAGCTATGCTCGATGATTATGTTGCACCTCTATGCTTATGTTGATATCATGCTCATGCATTGTAGTCGCATCATGTTATTTTAATATGACTCAGCTTATTGTATTCAAGTTTAACCGGACTTAAATGAACTTGAACAACTGTTGGCTGAGTCATGGCGCCACCATATCGAGTTGACCAGTGCAGCCACATTTTCCTTTTATGGGAAGGGCCTAACTGGGTCTATTTTCATGCCTCTCGCCGGTACCTCCAACGAGGGAAGGTTATGCGTGGGCGCTACCCTGATCAGGTAGGACGACATAAGACATGTGTGGCTATTGTTGTTGTAAGGATCCTTGTCCCTGTTTGGTACCGTTGTTTGTTTGCCACGACGGTGGCCGTTGATGCCTTTGGTAGGCACACGGCCACCCATGGCTTAGCCTAGAGGGGAGTTTGTCAGAGTGGACGGGAGAGTGTCATGGCAGTAGATCGGTTTTGTCGGAACGCCGTTGGTCCACCCGAATAGGAGTGCGAGGCCATGGGTTCCTTGGTGTGGGTACAGTGTGCTAACCTCTGCAGAGTGTGCATTAAATCTATCGATAGCCGCGGATAAGGGCCCAGTTCGTAATCGTTCACACTATGGGTCAACAGTAATAATAATAATGTGCTTAATAACAACCCTCGTTCGATGGTGAGAGAAGTTGGTTAATCTTTATGTGATCGTGAGATGATCACCGTGGTATCGAGGATACCGGGTTGTTGGATACTTGTGGTGTTATGCAAGAGTCAAGGGTAAAGGTCAAGCTCCTTGTGGTCACGTAATGATTACTATGATATAGTAATACCAAGCTTGATTGGATCCTGAGATTATCGTGTGATGTTAGTGATGGTAAGCTTATGCATGTGATGGTCACGAGGTAACCCGAGCAGGGTAAGTTGGTGCATGATAGCGTTATCATGTTGCATGCTAGTATCATCATGTTCATATGTTCATGCCATGCTCGTATTGTTCCAGTTGTGTCATGCTCATCTTGTTCATGCTATGATTGATCTGATAGTATCATGTTAATCCTTGTTAACCTGTAATGGCCATGCTATTGTCTGTCTTGATTGCTCTTGGTTGCTGTGAGCTTGCAAGTACATTCAATGTACTGACCTGGCGTGTCATGCCAGCTTGCAGGTCATGTCAGATTTGATTGCTTGCTTGTCGTGGATTCCTTGCCAAAATTCAACTCAATTTGCCTTGTGAATATTCCTGAGCAATTTTCCAAAGTTCATGTCTGAGGGAATGCATTGTGAAGGAAGTACTAGCTAGGATAACCCAAATGAGTTGAAATTTTGCACACTCATTCATGTGCTCATATTATACCACTCCTTCAAGGTTCAGCTCCATCCCTTGATCTATGTGAGCCCAGGATCAAATGTTTGCTTCTGTCAAAATTTTCAGCTTGTGAAGCAAGTATATTTTACCTTGCTCCAATATGGCTGAAAATTTTCCAGACCTTCTTCTATCCATTTAACCTATCCCCACCAATTTTGGAATCAATTCATCAAGCCAATATTCCTCTAGAATTTTTGCAAGTTCCTATCCAGAGGAGATGTTTGTGAAGCAAGTATCATTTTGGTTTATCCATTTGGTATGAAATTATTATAGCATCTTCATATGGCCCGGTAACACTGCCATGCCAAATTTCAGCTCAAGTGGCTTCTTCATTTGAGTGCATCATCATAATCTCTATTCTGGACCAATTTGGTCAGTTGCAAAGCAACTATGTTATATATTGGTCCATTTCCTTCCAAACTTCACAGGATTCTTGTCCTTCCTATCCTAAACACCCTAGACAACTCATTTGGCTCCAAGATCTTCGCCGTTGATCACTGTAACCTGATTCAGTTTGATACAACAAACTTCAGTGGAGTAATCCCATCGATCCAGGGCCCCTCTGCTTGATCCATCACCTCCCTCAGGCTCAATGATGTAGGGACTAATCACCATACATCTCACGACAGCCTATGGAGTCTTTTTGATGCCAGCCTGCGCGGTAACCACCATTTTGGCATGCACTGGCCGCGTCTAGAGCGTCTTCTTGCTCGGGCCCCTCCTTTTCTCGGTGTCTCAGTGAGCATGGGCATGTCTAGCATGTTCCCCGCGTCGTCGCCATCCTCCTAGAGCCATCTCCCCCTCCGTTTGTATCCCCGGCGAGCCGTCACCATCGCCGCACAATTCCGGCCCGTGACCACGTCGTCTTCCTCGGCCGTGTCCTCTTCCTCCTTGTGTCCCCGAGCGCCTCTCATCTCTGTGAGCCTCTGCCACTCATCCTCTTCCCCTCGTCGTCTTCCCAGGAGTCCTCGTGACCTCTGCGGCCCGCAGAGCCTCGGCCGGATATGCACGGCGGTACCCGGCCACGACCTCCCTCGCGTGGCTATAAATAGCCCCTCCCGACCTCGTCCGAGCACACCACCAGCCTTCCCACTCTCCTCTGGTGCCGCCTAGCCACTAGCCCGAGCCGGAGAAGCTCTCCTTGACGATGTCCTGGACTAGGGGGTACTCACCACGTCGTCTCTCGATTAGGTGGATCGGGCTGAGGACCCCCATGGCGGTTTACTCATGGGCACTTCAGGCAGCCCATGCCGCATACAAGGAGTATTCCACAAGACTTGGTGATCAAGACAAGGACTCCACTCCACCTATGTATTCGGCTAGGACTCTGATACGTCTCCGTCGTATCTACTTTTCCAAACACTTTTGCCCTTGTTTTGGACTCTAACTTGTATGATTTGAATGGAACTAACCCGGACTGACGTTGTTTTCAGCAGAATTGCCATGATGTTGTTCTATGTGCAGAAAACAAAAGTTCTCGGAATGACCTGAAACTCCACGAGATGTCTTATAAAAAATAATAAAAAATCCCCGCCAAAGATGAAGACCAGGGGGCCCACACCCTGTCCACAAGGGTGGGGGGCACGCCCCCCCTCCTAGGGCGCGCCCCCTACCTCGTGGGCCCCCTGGAGACCCTCCGACGCCAACTCCAACTCTATATATTGGCTTTCGGGGAGAAAAAAACAGTGAGAAGAAATCATCGCGTTTTACGATACGGAGCCGCCGCCAAGCCCTAAAACCTCTCGGGAGGGCTGATCTGGAGTCCGTTCGGGGCTCCGAAGAGGGGGATTCGTCGTCCTCGTCATCATCAACCATCCTCCATCACCAATTTCATGATGCTCACTTCCGTGCGTGAGTAATTCCATCGTAGGCTGGCTGGACGGTGATGGGTTGGATGAGATTTACCATGTAATCGAGTTAGTTTTGTTAGGGTTTGATCCCTAGTATCCATTATGTTCTGAGATTGATGTTGCTATGACTTTGCTATGCTTAATGCTTGTCACCAGGGCCCGAGTGCCATGATTTTAGATCTGAACCTATTATGTTTTCATGAATATATGTGTGTTCTTGATCCTATCTTGCAAGTCTATAGTCACCTACTATGTGTTATGATCTGGCAACCCCGAAGTGACAATAATCGGGACCACTCTCGGTGATGACCATAGTTTCAGGAGTTCATGTATTCACTATGTGCTAATGCTTTGTTCCGGTTCTCTATTAAAAGGAGGCCTTAATATCCCTTAGTTTCCAATAGGGCCCCGTTGCCACGGGAGGGTAGGACAAAAGATGTCATGCAAGTTCTTTTCCATAAGCACGTATGACTATATATGGAATACATGCCTACATTACATTTATGGACTGGAGCTAGTTCTGTGTCACCCTATGTTATGACCGTTACATGATGAACCGCATCCGGCATAATTATCCATCACTGATCCGGTGCATACGAGCTTTCCATATACTGGTTTACGCTTATTTACTTTCCCGTTGCTACTGTTACGATCACTACAAAACACCAAAAATATTACTTCCGCTGTCCCATTATGTAAGAACGTTTTTGACACTAGTGTAGTGTAAAAAACGTTCTTATATTATGGGACGGAGGGAGTACTTTGCTTTCTTTACTCTTTTGTTGCCGTTACCACCACTATCATATTACTTTGCTACTAAACACTTTGCTGCAGATACTAAGTTTCCAGGTGTGGTTGAATTGACAACTCAGCTGCTAATACTTGAGATTATTCTTTGGCCCCCCTTGTTTCGAATCAACAAATTTGGGTTGAATACTCTACCCTCGAAAGCTGTTGCGATCCCCTATACTTGTGGGTTATCAAGACCAATTTCTGGCGCCGTTGCCGGGGAGCATAGCTCTATTCTTTGAGTCACTTGGGATTTATATCTGCTGGACACTATGAAGAACTTGAAAGACGCTAAGACAACAATTTATCCCTCAACTACGAGGGGAGGTAAGGAACTGCCATCTAGCTCTGCACTTGATTCACCCTCTGGTATGAGTAAGCTTGCGACACCTAAACCTGCTTCTGCTATTCGTTCCGATATGTCACATGTTATTAATGATGCCACTTCTGCTATGCATGATACTTATGATGAAACTGCTTCTATGCCTAATACTATTGTGCCCCTTAGTGAATTTCTTGATGAACAAATTGCTAGGGCTAGAGAAAAAGAAATTATTGAATCTGAATATAATGATGAAAGTGATGACGAAAATATGCCTGTTATTCCTGAGGGTTATGTTTTTGATATGGAATCTTCTGCTGCTATTTTAGCTTGCAAAGATAGATATGAGCTAAAGAGGTTATTAGCTAAGTGGAACAAAGAATCACTTAGAGATAAAATGAAACCTGACCCTGCTTTTGCTACTTCACCTATCTGTGTTCCCGATAAGGATTATGAATTCTCTGTTGATCCTGATATAATTACTTTGGTTGAATCCGATCCTTTTTATGGCTATGAATCTAAAACTGTTGTGGCACATCTTACTAAATTGAATGATATAGCAGCCCTGTTAACTAACGATGAGAGATCGCGTTACTTTTATATACTGAAAATATTTCCGTTCTCATTAAAGGGTGATGCTAAGATATGGTTTAATTCTCTTGATCCTGGATGTGTGCGTAGTCCCCAGGATATGATTTATTACTTCTCTGCGAAATATGTCTCTGCTCATAAGAAACAAGCTGCTTTAAAGGAAATATATAACTTTGTGCAAATTGAAGAAGAGAGTCTCCCACAAGGTTGGGGGAGGCTTCTCAAGTTACTTAATGCTTTTCCTGATCATCCTCTTAAGAAACCTGAAATACTTGATATCTTTTATAATGGACTAACCGATGCTTCCAGAGATCACCTAGATAGTTTTGCTGGTTCTCTTTTCAGGGAAAGAACACCGGATGAAGCTGAAATTCTATTGAATAATATGTTGACAAATGAAAATAATTGGCACCTCCTAAGCCCGCTCCTGAGCCAGCTCCTGCTCCAATTACTGAGCCTATTCCTAAACCAACTCCGAAGAAGAGAGGTGTTCTATTTCTCATTCCCGAAGATATGCAAGAGGCAAAGAAATCTACGAAAAAAGGTATTAAAGCTGAAGATGTTAAGAATTTACCTCCTATTGAAGAAATACATGGTCTTAATTTACCGCCTGTCGAAGAAACATATGATCTCAATCCCTTATTTATTTAAGAACCTCATGATCCCGATATCCCGACATAGGTAGTAACAGTAAATTCTCTCTATAGATTTGATAAGGCTGAAGTCCCTCCTACTAAAATTGCTAGTTAGTGCTTGGATGAGTTTGATGATTTATGTTTAAGCAAGATGACTTCAATGCTTATTTTTGTAGACAATTAAAACAAAATGCTTATATGATTAGACGCTTGGGTGATTATATGGATAATATTAGAGGTGAACTTAAACTTTTTAGCAAACATGCTTCTATGGTTACCACTCAAGTAGAACAAGTGCTAAAAGCTCAAAAAGAAGTGCTTAATGAAATGAATAGTAAGAAAAATGATTATGCTGTTAGGGTGGCTACTAGAACTGGTAGAATGACTCAGGAACCTTTGTATCCTGAAGGCCACCCTAAGAGAATCGAGCAAAATTCTCAGAGAAATAATATTGATGCACATAGTTCTTCCAAGAAGAAGAAAAAGAAAAATGATAGAACTGTGCAAACTTCTAGTGAACCTATTGCTGAACCACCTGGTAATCCAAACGAAATATCTATGTTTGATGCTGAACACAATCTGGTAGTGAACATGAACCTAATGAAAATGTTAATGATGATGTTCATAATGATGCTCAACCTAGTAATGATAATGATGTAGAGATTGAACCTGCTATTGATCTTGATAACCCACAATCAAAGAATCAACGTTATGATAAAAGAGACTTTGTTGATAGAAAACATGGTAAAGAAGAGAACCTTGGGTTCAGAAACCCATGCCTTTTCCTCTCAAGCCATCCAAGAAAAAGGATGATGAGGATTTTGAGCGCTTTGCTAAAATGATTAGACCTATCTTTTTGCGTATGCGATTGACTGATGTGCTCAAAACAAATCCTTATGCTAAATATATGAAAGATATCATTACTAATAAAAGAAAGATATCGGAAGCTGAAATTTCCACCATGCTTGCTAATTATACTTTTAAGGGTGGAATACCAAAGAAACTTGGAGATCCCAGAGTACCTACTATACCTTGCTCCATTAAAAGAAATTGTATTAAAACTGCTTTATGTGATCCTGGAGCCGGTGTTAGTGTTATGCCTCTCTCTTTATATCGTAGACTTGACTTGAATAAGTTGACACCTACTGAAATATCTTTGCAAATGGCTGATAAATAAACTGCTATACATGTCGGTATTTGTGAGGATGTGCCTGTTGTGGTTGCAAATGTTACTATTTTAACGGACTTTGTTATTCTTGATATTCCCGAGGATGATATATGTCTATTATTCTTGGAAGACCTTTTCTTAATACTGCAGGGGCTGTTATTGATTGCAACAAAGGCAATGTCACTTTTCATGTTAATGGTAATGAGCATACGGTACACTTTCCGAGGAAACAACCTCAAGTCCACAGTATCAACTCTATTGGAAAAATTCCATCGATTATATTTGGAGGTTTTGAATTTCCTCTTCCTACTGTAAAAAAGAAATATGATATAGTTATTATTGGGGATGTGCATATCCCCGTTGAGGTAACTTAGTGTTATTCGAAATTTCTCCGATTTCATGATTATCGGAATGAGTTTGTTAACAAGACTTGACCAACCTTGTTAGTGGATTCTTTTTGATGAGCATGAGATGGATGAAACTAGAAGCACAACCTTCTGTACCCTCTTTATATTCTCTGTTCTTTAGTAGAATTAAAAAATAGTATTTTTCTGTCTGTTTCCTGACTTATCCGTGCAATATAAAAATATCCCGAAAATAAAAGTCCTCAGAATGCCATGCCAATTTAGTATGATTTTTTCAGGAATATTTGAGGATTTACTGTGCAAAAATAACCGCGGGGGGAGCTGCCACCTGGCCACGAGGGTGGAGGGCGCGCCCTACCCCCCTAGGCGCGCCCCCTGCTTCGTGGGCCCATGGTGGCCCTCCTCCACTTATCCCAGCACCCATCTTCTTCCTCTGCCTCACACAAACCCGAAAAACCAACTCAAGCACGAGTTCTAGCCACTTTTGCTGTGATTTTCGATCTCCTTGCTCAAAGCACCTCTCGCAAAACTGCTTGGGGAGATTGTTCCTTGGTATGTGACTCCTCCATTGGTCCAATTAGTTTTTGTTCTAGTGCTTTATTCTTTGCAAATTTGTGCTGCATAGGTGACCATGTTCTTCAGCTTGCATGTCAAATTTATATGGTTCCAAGTAGTTCTAATGCTTGATATAGGCTCTAGGCACTTGTAGGAGTAGTTGCTATCAGTTTTATTGAAGTTGGTTCACTTTTGTTTGAAGTTACTAAAAATTTCAGAATTTTTCAGAGAAAAACAATATGCTTAGGAAGATGTTCCAAGGTGGTTCTTCAAGGAATCAAGGACCTAGGATTGCTATGCCTGATGCCGACGAGGAACCACCAAGAGACGCTCCAGTGCGGCCTTGCGAATGGCCGTCGGGAAATTTTATGGATCGTGCGGGAATCAAAGAAGAATTCAACGCATATTTGCGTAATGTCGGTCTTGAGGATTTTGAGGCAGACAAATGCCCCCAATATCATGATCTCACAAGTTCATTTGTGAGGAGGTTTGAGTATTCATCTTCGTGTAATTCTCCTTCAGTCATGTTTGATCTCTATGACAAATCTTATACCATGGACTTAGAGGATTTCACTTTTGCTTGCAAACTTCCATCATGGGGTAGTATTAGGGATCCCCCGAAATCTGAATTTAGAAATTTTCTTGCTAGTATAACTGTGGGGAATCTAGAGATATAACGCAGGCTACCATAGGGAGCATTAACTTTCCTGCTATACATTATTTTGCTCTCTTTGTCGGTAGATGCATAAATGCTAAGGATGAAGCATGTCACATGTGTGTCCCTGACCTCAGCATTCTTAGGAGTGCTGTGTTAGGAGACCAATCTTATCATATGCGAGCCATTGTAGCTCGTAGGTTGCATCATAATAGACATAATGGAGATTTCTTTGGAGGAATTTATGCAATCCGCTTAGCTAATTTTCTTGAGATAGATATTCGTGAGGGTGATACTGAGTTGCCTCCTGCATATTTAGATTATAACTCTATGGCTTCGCACCAGTTTGTCGAGAGACCTGAATCACCTCTCTTATATCGACTAATCTTTGATAAACGGCGTGTTGTCCGTATTACTCTCCCTGCTCCTGCCTTCTTTGATTAGCAAGCAAACGGAAGATATATTATTACTAGAGAGGAGGCAGATGAGTACGAGAGGAGAGCTGAGGGAGCCCGACTCCACGCTGCAGCTCAGGAGGAAATAACCGCTGCATCACAGTACAACCCCGACTATTCTTCGTCGCAGTACGACCCCATCTACACCTACGGGTATCCGCCAGGCTATCCCTGGCAATAGACCAACTTAGGCCAAAAGCCTAAGCTTGGGGGAGTACGTATTTCTCACCGACATTACATTTATGTTCACACACACTCATTGCTAGATGTCGGTGCTCATACTCTTTCACTGTAATATCCATGCTAGTTTATTTTCTTTTTCCTGCTTGCTTTTTGTGTGCTTGTTAAACCTTAAGAAAAAAAACCAAAAAATAGTAGTAGTTTACTTTTCTGCTGTAGTAGTAGTTAGAAAGAAAACCCAAAAATATTTCCCGTTCTTCTTTTGCTTGTTGGGAGCTTTCCTGTGTAAATAGTTTTTATTTCTTTTCTTTTCTTTGGGGGTCAGTAGGAGAAGACCATGATTAAATTGTTGAAGTGGCTCTTATATGCATTATTGTTGATTTAACCAAGAGCCCATATTGCCTTGTCTTCTCCTGTTTATTGAATGCTCGCAGATTCCAGCTTAGTCCAATGCACGTACACTCTTATTATTATTCACACAGTTCGGTCGTGCAAGTGAAAGGCAATTATGATGATATATGATGGACTGATTGAGATGAGAAAAGCTGGTATGAACTCGACCTCTTTTGGTTTTGTAAATATGATGAGTCCATCGTTCTTGATTCAGCTTATTATGAATAAACATGTTTGCAATAACAATTAGAGATCATAGTTGCTTGTGCCATGCTTGATTAGCTATGAGTTATAATGATTTACCTTGCGTGCCAACATGGTATTGAGATGGTTATGATGTGGTATGATGGGGTGGTATCCTCCTTTGAATGATTTAAGTGACTTGACTTGGCACATGTTCACACATGTAGTTGAAACAAATCAACACAGCCTTCACGATATTTATGTTCTTGGTGGATTATATCCTACTCATGCTTGCATCCAATGTTTATTAATTTTAATGCATGTACATGGCTGTTGTCGCTCTCTAGTTGGTCGCTTCCCAGTCTTTTGCTAGCATTCACTTGTACTAAGCGGGAATATCACTTGTGCATCCAATCCCTTAAACCCCAAAATTATTCCAGATGAGTCCACTATACCTTCCTATATGCGGTATCTACCTGCCGTTCCAAGTAAATTTGTATGTGTCAAACTCTAAACCTTCAATTAAACATTCTGTTTTGTATGCTCGAATAGCTCATGTATCAACCAAGGTTGCCCTTATCTTCCATGTTAGGTGGGTTATTCTCAAGAGGAGTGGACTCTGCTCCTCACTCACGAGAAAATGGCTGGTCACCCGGATGCCCAGTCCCATGCTTTATGCAAACTAAATCAAAATTAATTGCAAACAAAACTCCCCCTGGGACCTGATGTATGTTGGAGGCACTCGTTGTTTCGAGCAACCATGGATTGATGCTTGTTGGTGGAGGGGGAGTATAAACTTTACCATTCTGTTTGGGAACCGCCTATAATGTGTGTGACATGGAAGATATCGCCATCTCTTAGTTGCTATGTTGACAATGAAAGTATACCGCTCAAAATATAATTTATCTCTATTTCAAAACCGAGCTCTGGCACCTCTACAAATCCATGCTTCCCTTTGCGAAGGGCCTATCTATTTACTTTTATGTTGAGTTATCACCCTCTTATTAAAGAGCACTAGATGGAGAGCACAACTGTCATTTGCATTCATCACTGTTAATTTATTGGGTGTGACTATGATTGGATCTCTTTTACCATGAATTACAATGTCTAGTCAGTCCTTGATCTTTAAAGGTGCTCAGAAAGGGTTAGCGAGATACCATCTTGTTATATCATATTATGATTGTTTTGAGAAAGTGTTGTCATCCGAGATTTATTATTATGGCTTACTAGTTGGTTATGCTATTGATATGAGTAATTGTGAGACCTAATAATTATTGCAAATGTGGTTAGTTATGATATATGCTGAAAACTTGAATGCTGGCTTTACATATTTGCAACAACAAGAGCAAACAGAGTTTGTAAAAGTTTTTCTTTTTCTCTTTCAGTTTGTCAACTGAATTGCTTGAGGACAAGCAAGGGTTTAAGCTTGGGGGAGTTGATACGTCTCCGTCGTATCTACTTTTCGAAACACTTTTGCCCTTGTTTTGGACTCTAACTTGTATGATTTGAATGGAACTAACCCGGACTGACGCTGTTTTCAGCAGAATTGCCATGAAGTTGTTTTATGTGCAGAAAACAAAAGTTCTCGGAATGACCTGAAACTCCACGGGATGTCTTATAAAAATAATAAAAAATCCTCGCCAAAGATGAAGACCAGGGGGCCCACACCCTGTCCACGAGGGTGGGGGGCGCGCCCCCCCTCCTAGGGCGCGCCCCCTACCTCGTGGGCCCCCTGGAGACCCTCCGACGCCAACTCCAACTCTATATATTGGCTTTCGGGGAGAAAAAAATCAGAGAGAAGAAATCAACGCGTTTTACGATACGGAGCCGCCGCCAAGCCCTAAAACCTCTCGGGGGGGGGGGGGCTGATCTCGAGTCCGTTCGGGGCTCTGAAGAGGGGGATTCGTCGCCGTCGTCATCATCAACCATCCTCCATCACCAATTTCATGATGCTCACCGCCGTGCGTGAGTAATTCCATCGAAGGCTTGCTGGACGGTGATGGGTTAGATGAGATTTACCATGTAATCGAGTTAGTTTTGTTATGGTTTGATCCCCAGTATCCATTATGTTCTAAGATTGATGTTGCTATGACTTTGCTATGCTTAATGCTTGTCACTAGGGCCTGAGTGCCATGATTTCAGATCTGAACCTATTATGTTTTCATGAATATATGTGTGTTCTTGATCCTATCTTGCAAGTCTATAGTCACCTACTATGTGTTATGATCCGGCAACCCCAAAGTGACAATAACCGGGACCACTCCCGGTGATGACCATAGTTTCAGGAGTTCATGTATTCACTATGTGCTAATGCTTTGTTCCGGTTCTTTATTAAAAGGAGGCCTTAATATCCCTTAGTTTCCAATAGGACCCCGCTGCCACGGAAGGGTAGGACAAAAGATGTCATGCAAGTTCTTTCACATAAGCACGTATGACTATATACGGAATACATGCCTACATTACATTGATGAATTGGAGCTAGTTCTGTGTCACCTTATGTTATGACTGTTACATGATGAACCTCATCCAACATAATTATCCATCACTGACCCGATGCCTACGAGCTTTCCATATATTGGTTTACGCTTATTTACTTTCTCGTTGCTACTGTTACAATCACTACAAAACACCGAAAACATTACTTTGCTTTCTTTACTCTTTTGTTGCCGTTACCACCACTATCATATTACTTTGCTACTAAACACTTTACTGCAGATACTAAGTTTCCAGGTGTGGTTGAATTGACAACTCAGCTGCTAATACTTGAGAATATTCTTTGGCTTCCCTTGTGTCGAATCTATAAATTTGGGTTGAATACTCTACCATCGAAAGCTGTTGCGATCCCCTATACTTGTGGGTTATCAGACTTTTGTTATCCTAGGCCTCTGGTGCATTATATAAGCCAAGGCCAGGCTAGTCGACAGATCATTATGACATTATTTGGCTTCTACCTCAGATACGAAGGCAAGATCTTTGTTGCCAAGAATGGATCCTTTCTAGAGAAGGAGTTTCTCTCGAAAGAAGTAAGTGGGAGGAAAGTAGAACTTGATGAAGTGTTACCTCTTGAACCGGAAAATGGCACAACTCAAGAAAACGTTCCTGAGGTGGCTGCACCGACTAGAGAGGAAATTAATGATGATGATCAAGATACTTCTGATCAAGCTCCTACTGAAATTCGTAGGTCCACAAGGACACGTTCCGCACTAGAGTGGTACGGCAACCCTGTCTTGGAAATCATGTTGTTAGACAACGGTGAACCTTTGAACTATGAAGAAGCAATGGCGGGCCCGGATTCCGACAAATGGCTGGAAGCCATGAAATCCGAGATAGGATCCATGCATGAAAACGAAGTATGGACTTTGACTGACTTGCCTGTTGAGCGGCGAGCCATAGAAAATAAATGGATCTTTAAGAAGAAGACAGACGCGGATGGTAATGTGAGCATCTATAAAGCTCGACTTGTCGCTAAGGGTTATCGACAAGTTCAAGGGGTTGACTACAATGAGACTTTCTCACCGGTAGCGAAGCTAAAGTCCGTCCGAATCATGTTAGCATTTGCCGCATTCTACGATTATGAAATATGGCAAATGGACGTCAAAACAACATTCCTTAATGGTTTCCTTAAGGAAGAATTGTATATGATGCAGCCGGAAGGTTTTGTCGATCGTAAGAATGCTGACATGGTGTGCAAGCTCCAACGCTCGATTTATGGGCTGGTGCAAGCATCTCGGAGTTGGACATTCGCTTTGATGAGATGATCAAAGCGTTTGGGTTTACACAGACTTATGGAGAAGCCTGCGTTTACAAGAAAGTGAGTGGTAGCTCTGTAGCATTTCTCATATTATATGTAGATGACATACTTTTGATGGGAAATGATATAGAACTCTTGGACAGCATTAAGGCCTACTTGAATAAGAGTTTTTCAATGAAGGACCTTGGAGAAGCTGCTTATATATTAGGCATCAAGATCTATAGAGATAGATCAAGACGCCTTTTAGGTCTTTCACAAAGCACATACCTTGATAAGATATTGAAGAAGTTCAATATGGATCAATCTAAGAAGGGGTTCTTACCTGTGTTACAAGGTGTGAAATTGAGCTCAGCTCAATGTCCGACCACGGCAGAAGATATAGAAGAGATGAGTGTCATCCCCTATGCCTCAGCCATAGGTTCTATTATGTATGCCATGCTGTGTACCAGACCTGATGTAAACCTTGCCGTAAATTTGGTTGGAAGGTACCAAAGTAATCCCGGCAAGGAACACTGGACAGCGGTCAAGAATATCCTGAAGTACCTGAAAAGGACTAAGGAAATGTTTCTCGTTTATGGAGGTGACGAAGAGCTCGTCGTAAAGGGTTACGTCGATGCTAGCTTCGACACAGATCTGGATGACTCTAAGTCACAAACCGGATACGTGTATATTTTGAATGGTGGGGCAGTAAGCTGGTGCAGTTGCAAGCAGAGCGTCGTGGCGGGATCTACATGTGAAGCGGAGTACATGGCAGCCTTGGAGGCAGCACATGAAGCAATTTTGGTGAAGGAGTTCATCACCGACCTCGGAGTCATACCCAATGCGTCGGGGCCAATCAAACTCTTCTGTGACAACACTGGAGCTATTGCACTTGCCAAGGAGCCCAGGTTTCACAAGAAGACCAGGCACATCAAGCGTCGCTTCAACTCCATTCGTGAAAATGTTCAAGATGGAGACATAGATATTTGTAAAGTACATACGGACCTGAATGTAGCAGATCCGTTGACTAAACCTCTCCCTAGAGCAAAACATGATCAACACCAGAATTCCGTGGGTGTTTGATTCATCACAATGTAACTAGATTATTGACTCTAGTGCGAGTGGGAGACTGTTGGAAATATGCCCTAGAGGCAATAATAAAAGCATTATTATTATATTTCCTTGTTCATGATAATTGTCTTTATTCATGCTATAATTGTGTTATCCGGAAATCGTAATACATGTGTGAATAATAGACACCAACATGTCCCTAGTAAGCCTCTAGTTGACTAGCTCGTTGATCAACAGATAGTCATGGTTTCCTGACTATGGACATTGGATGTCATTGATAACGAGATCACATCATTAGGAGAATGATGTGATGGACAAGACCCAATCCTAAACATAGCACAAGATCGTATAGTTCGTTTGCTAGAGTTTTCCAATGTCAAGTATCCTTTCCTTAGACCATGAGATCGTGTAACTCCCGGATACCGTAGGAGTGCTTTGGGTATACCAAACGTCACAACGTAACTGAGTGACTATAAAGGTATACTACGGGTATCTCCGAAAGTGTCTGTTGGGTTGACACGGATTGAGACTGGGATTTGTCACTCCGCTTGACGGAGAGGTATAACCGGGCCCACTCGGTAATGCATCATCATAATGAGCTCAATGTGATCAAAGTGTTTGATCACGGGATCATGCATTATGGTAGGAGTAAAGTGACTTGCCGGTAACGGGATTGAACGAGGTATTGGGATACCGACGATCGAATCTCGGGCAAGTAAAATACCGATTGACAAAGGGAATCGTATACGGGATTAATTGAATCCTCGACATCGTGGTTCATCCGATGAGATCATCGTGGAGCATGTGGGAGCCAACATGGGTATCCAGATCCCGTTGTTGGTTATTGCCCGAGAGCCGTCTCGGTCATGTCTGCATGTCTCCCGAACCCGTAGGGTCTACACACTTAAGGTTCGGTGACGCTAGGGTTGTGAAGATATGTATATGCAGTAACCCGAATGTTGTTCGGAGTCCCGGATGAGATCCCGGACGTCACGAGGAGTTCCGGATTGGTTCGGAGGTGAAGAATTATATATAGGAAGTGCAGTTTCGGCCATCGGGAGTGATTTGGGGGTCACCGGTATTGTACCGGGACCACCAGATGGGTCCCGGGGGTCCACCGGGTGGGGCCACCCATCCCGGAGGGCCCCATGGGCTGAAGTGGGAGGGGGACCAGCCCTTAGTGGGCTGGTGCGCCCCCCAAGGCCCACCCCCTGCGCCTAGGGTTGGAACCCTAGGGTGGGGGCGCCCACTTGCCTTGGGGGGCACTCCACCCCCCTTGGACGCCGCCCCCTTGGAGATTGGATCTCCCAAGGGCCGGCGCCCCCCCAGGGGGCCTATATACAGGGGGGAGGGAGGGGCAGCCGCACCTTGACCCTGGCGCCTCCCTCTCTCCCGCTACACCTCTCCCTCTCGCAGTGCACGGCGAAGCCCTGCTGCTGTGATGCCCTGCATCCACCACCACGCCGTCGTGCTGCTGGATCTTCATCAACCTCTCCTTTTCCCTTACTGGATCAAGAAGGAGGAGACATCACGCTGACCGTACGTGTGTTTAACGCGGAGGTGCCGTCCGTTCGGTGCTAGGATCTCTGGTGATTTGGATCACGTCGTGTACGACTACTTCATCCCCGTTCTCTGAACGCTTCCGCTCGTGATCTACAAAGGTATGTAGATGCATCCGATCACTCATTGCTAGATGAACTCATAGATGGATCTTGGTGAAACCGTAGGAAAATTTTTGTTTTCTGCAACGTTCCCCAACAGTGGCATCATGAGCTAGGTCTATGCGTAGTTCTTCTTGCGCGAGTAGAACACAATTTGTTGTGGGCGTAGATTTGTCAACTTTCTTGCCGCTACTAGTCTTATCTTGCTTCAGCGGTATTGTGGGATGAAGCGGCCCGGACCAACCTTACACGTACGCTTACGTGAGACCGGTTCCACCGACTAACATGCACTAGTTGCATAAGGTGGCTGGCGGGTGTCTGTCTCTCCCACTTTAGTTGGAGCGGATTCGATGAAAAGGGTCCTTATGAAGGGTAAATAGAAGTTGACAAATCACGTTGTGGCTTTCACGTAGGTATGAAAACGTTCTTGCTAGAACCCTAATTCAGCCACGTAAAACTTGCAACAACAATTAGATGACGTCTAACTTGTTTTTGCAGCAAGTGCTTTGTGATATGATATGGCCAAAGTTGTGACGAATGATGAATGATCTATATGTGATGTATGAGATGTTCATGCTATTGTAATAGGAATCACGACTTGCATGTCGATGAGTATGACAACCGGCAGGAGCCATAGGAGTTGTCTTTATTTTTGTATGACCTGCGTGTCATTGAGAAACGCCATGTAAATTACTTTACTTTATTGCTAAACGCGTTAGCCATAGTAGTAGAAGTAATAGTTGGCGAGCAACTTCATGGAGACACGATGATGGAGCTCATGATGATGGAGATCATGGTGTCAAGCCGGTGACAAAGATGATCATGGAGCCCCAAGATGGAGATCAAAGGAGCTATGTGATACTGGCCATATCATGTCACATTTATTATTTGATTGCATGTGATGTTTATCATGTTTTGCATCTTGTTTACTTAGAACGACGGTAGTAAATAAGATGATCCCTCATAATAATTTCAACAAGTGTTCCCCTAACTGTGCACCGTTGCGATAGTTCGTTGTTTCGAAGCACCACGTGATGATCGGGTGTGATAGATTCTAACGTTCACATACAACGGGTGTAAGACAGATTTACACATGCAAACACTTAGGTTGACTTGACGAGCCTAGCATGTACAGACATGGCCTCGGAACACAGAAGACCGAAAGGTCGAGCATGAGTCGTATAGAAGATACGATCAACATGAAGATGTTCACCGATGTTGACTAGTCCGTCTCACGTGATGATCGGACACGGCCTAGTTGACTCGGATCATGTTATACTTAGATGACTAGAAGAGGGATGTCTATCTAAGTGGGAGTCCATTAAATAATTTGATTAGATGAACTTTATTATCATGAACTTAGTCTAAAATATTTACAATATGTCCTGTAGATCAAATGGCCAACGTAGTCCTCAACTTCAACGCGTTCCTAGAGAAAACCAAGCTGAAAGACGATGGCAGCAACTATACGGACTGGTCCGGAACCTGAGGATCATCCTCATAGCTGCCAAGAAAGATTATGTCCTACGAGCACCGCTGGGTGACACACCTGTTCTCCCTGCAGAACAAGACGTTATGAACGCTTGGCAGGCACGTACCGATGACTACTCCCTCGTTCAGTGCGGCATGCTTTACAGCTTAGAGTCGGGGCTCCAAAAGCGTTTTGAGAGACACGGAGCATATGAGATGTTCGAAGAGCTGAAAATGGTTTTCCAAGCTCATGCCCGGGTCGAGAGATATGAAGTCTCCGACAAATTCTTCAGCTGTAAGATGGAGGAAAATAGTTCTGTCAGTGAGCACATACTCACTATGTCTGGGTTACATAACCGCTTGACTCAGCTGGGAGTTAATCTCCCAGATGACGCGGTCATTGACAGAATCCTCCAGTCGCTTCCACCAAGCTACAAGAGCTTTGTGATGAACTTCAATATGCAGGGGATGGAAAAGATCATTCCTGAAGTATTTGCTATGCTGAAATCAGCAGAGGTAGAAGTCAAGAAGGAACATCAAGTGTTGATGGTGAATAAAACCACTAAGTTCAAGAAGGGCAAGGGTAAAAAGAACTTCAAGAAGGACGGCAAGGAAGTTGCCGCGCCCGGCAAGCAAGCTGCCGGGAAGAAGCCAAAGAATGGACCCAAGCCCGAGACTGAGTGCTTTTATTGCAAGGGAAGTGGTCACTGGAAGCGGAACTGCCCCAAATACTTAGCGGACAAGAAGGCTGGCAAAACAAAAGGTATATGTGATATACATGTAATTGATGTGTACCTTACCAGCACTCGTAGTAGCTCTTGGGTATTTGATACCGGTGCAGTTGCTCACATTTGTAACTCAAAGCAGGAGCTGCAGAATAAGCGGAGACTGGCGAAGGACGAGGTGACGATGCGCGTCGGGAATGGTTCCAAGGTCGATGTGATCGCCGTCGGCACGCTACCTCTACATTTACCTACGGGATTAGTTTTAAACCTCAATAATTGTTATTTAGTGCCAAGTTTGAGCATGAACATTGTGTCTGGATCTCGTTTAATTCGAGATGGCTACTCATTTAAATCCGAGAATAATGGTTGTTCTATTTATATGAGTGATATGTTTTATGGTCATGCTCTGATGGTTAATGGTTTATTCTTAATGAATCTCGTACGTGATGATACACATATTCATAGTGTGAATACCAAAAGAGTTAAAGTTGATAACAATAGTCCCACATACTTGTGGCACTGCCACCTTGGTCACATAGGTGTCAAACGCATGAAGAAGCTCCATACATATGGACTTTTAGAGTCTCTTGATTATGAATCATTTGACACGTGCGAACCATGCCTCATAGGTAAAATGACCAAGACTCCGTTCTCAGGAACAATGGAGCGAGCAACCAACTTATTGGAAATCATACATACTGATGTGTGCGGTCCAATGAGTGTTGAGGCTCGCGGTGGCTATCGTTATGTTCTCACCCTCACTGATGACTTGAGTAGATATAGGTATATCTACTTAATGAAACACAAGTCTGAGACCTTTGAAAAGTTCAAGGAATTTCAGAGTGAGGTTGAAAATCAACGTGACAGAAAGATCAAGTTTCTACGATCAGATCGTGGAGGAGAATACTTGAGTCACCAATTTGGCACACAATTAAGAAAATGTGGAATAGTTTCACAACTCACGCCGCCTGGAACACCTCAGCGTAATGGTGTGTCCGAACGTCGTAATCGCACTCTATTAGATATGGTGCGATCTATGATGTCTCTTACCGATTTACCGCTATCTTTTTGGGGCTATGCTTTAGAGACTGCCGCATTCACTTTAAATAGGGCTCCGTCGAAATCCGTTGAGACGACACCGTATGAATTATGGTTTGGGAAGAAACCTAAGCTGTCGTTTCTAAAAGTTTGGGGGTGCGATGCTTATGTCAAGAAACTTCAACCTGAAAAGCTCGAACCCAAGTCGGAAAAATGCGTCTTCATAGGATACCCTAAAGAAACTATTGGGTATACCTTCTACCTCAGATCCGAAGGCAAGATCTTTGTTGCCAAGAATGGATCCTTTCTAGAGAAGGAGTTTCTCTCGAAAGAAGTAAGTGGGACGAAAGTAGAACTTGATGAAGTGTTACCTCTTGAACCGGAAAATGGCGCAACTCAAGAGAACGTTCCTGTGGTGCCTGCACCAACTAGAGAGGAAATTAATGATGATGATCAAGATACTTCTGATCAAGCTCCTACTGAAATTCGTAGGTCCACAAGGACACGTTCCGCACCAGAGTGGTACGGCAACCCTGTCTTGGAAATCATGTTGTTAGACAACGTTGAACCTTCGAACTATGAAGAAGCAATGGAGGGCCCGGATTCCGACAAATGGCTGGAAGCCATGAAATCCGAGATATGATCCATGTATGAAAACGAAGTATGGACTTTGACTGACTTGCCCGTTGAGCGGCGAGCCATAGAAAATAAATGGATCTTTAAGAAGAAGACAGACGCGGATGGTAATGTGACCATCTATAAAGCTCGACTTGTCGCTAAGGGTTATCGACAAGTTCAAGGGGTTGACTACGATGAGACTTTCACATCGGTAGCGAAGCTAAAGTCCGTCCGAATCATGTTAGCAATTGCCGCATTCTACGATTATGAAATATGGCAAATGGACGTCAAAACAACATTCCTTAATGGTTTCCTTAAGGAAGAATTGTATATGATGCAGCCAGAAGGTTTTGTCGATCCTAAGAATGCTGACAAGGTGTGCAAGCTCCAACGCTCGATTTATGGGCTGGTGCAAGCATCTCGGAGTTGGAACATTCGCTTTGATGAGATGATCAAAGCGTTTGGGTTTACACACACTTATGGAGAAGCCTGCGTTTACAAGAAAGTGAGTGGGAGCTCTGTAGCATTTCTCATATTATATGTAGATGACATACTTTTGATGGGAAATGATATAGAACTCTTGGACAGCATTAAGGCCTACTTGAATAAGAGTTTTTCAATGAAGGACCTTGGAGAAGCTGCTTATATATTAGGCATCAAGATCTATAGAGATAGATCAAGACGCCTCATAGGTCTTTCACAAAGCACATACCTTGATAAGATATTGAAGAAGTTCAATATGGATCAATCTAAAAAGGGGTTCTTACCTGTGTTACAAGGTGTGAAATTGAGCTCAGCTCAATGTCCGACCACGACAGAAGATATAGAAGAGATGAGTGTCATCCCCTATGCCTCAGCCATAGGTTCTATTATGTATGCCATGCTGTGTACCAGACCTGATGTAAACCTTGCCATAAGTTTGGTAGGAAGGTACCAAAGTAATCCCGGCAAGGAACACTGGACAGCGGTCAAGAATATCCTGAAGTACCTGAAAAGGACTAAGGAAATGTTTCTCGTTTATGGAGGTGACGAAGAGCTCGTCGTAAAGGGTTACGTCGATGCTAGCTTCGACACAGATCTGGATGACTCTAAGTCACAAACCGGATACATGTATATTTTGAATGGTGGGGCAGTAAGCTGGTGCAGTTGCAAGCAGAGCGTCGTGGCGGGATCTACATGTGAAGCGGAGTACATGGCAGCCTCGGAGGCAGCACATGAAGCAATTTGGGTGAAGGAGTTCATCACTGACCTCGGAGTCATACCCAATGCGTCGGGGCCAATCAAACTCTTCTGTGACAACACTGGAGCTATTGCACTTGCCAAGGAGCCCAGGTTTCACAAGAAGACCAGGCACATCAAGCGTCACTTCAACTCCATTCGTGAAAATGTTCAAGATGGAGACATAGATATTTGTAAAGTACATACGGACCTGAATGTAGCAGATCCGTTGACTAAACCTCTCCCTAGAGCAAAACATGATCAACACCAGAATTCCATGGGTGTTCGATTCATCACAATGTAACTAGATTATTGACTCTAGTGCAAGTGGGAGACTGTTGGAAATATGCCCTAGAGGCAATAATAAAAGCATTATTATTATATTTCCTTGTTCATGATAATTGTCTTTATTCATGCTATAATTGTGTTATCCGGAAATCGTAATACATGTGTGAATAAAAGACACCAACATGTCCCTAGTAAGCCTCTAGTTGACTAGCTCGTTGATCAACAGATAGTCATGGTTTCCTGACTATGGACATTGGATGTCATTGATAACGAGATCACATCATTAGGAGAATGATGTGATGGAAAAGACCCAATCCTAAACATAGCACAAGATCGTATAGTTCGTTTGGTAGAGTTTTCCAATGTCAAGTATCCTTTCCTTAGACCATGAATCGTGTAACTCCCGGATACCGTAGGAGTGCTTTGGGTATACCAAACGTCACAATGTAACTGGATGACTATAAAGGTATACTACGGGTATCTCCGAAAGTGTCTGTTGGGTTGACACGGATTGAGACTGGGATTTGTCACTCCGCTTGACGGAGAGGTATAACCGGGCCCACTCGGTAATGCATCATCATAATGAGCTCAATGTGATCAAAGTGTTTGATCACAGGATCATGCATTACGGTAGGAGTAAAGTGACTTGCCGGTAACGATATTGAACGAGGTATTGGGATACCGACGATCGAATCTCGGGCAAGTAGAATACCGATTGACAAAGGGAATCGTATACGGGATTAATTGAATCCTCGACATCGTGGTTCATCTGATGAGATCATCGTGGAGCATGTGGGAGCCAACATGGGTATCAAGATCCCGCTGTTGGTTATTGCCCGAGAGCCGTCTCGGTCATGTCTGCATGTCTCCCGGACCCGTAGGGTCTACACACTTAAGGTTCGGTGACGCTAGGGTTGTGAAGATATGTATATGCAGTAACCCGAATGTTGTTCGGAGTCCCGGATGAGATCCCGGACGTCATGTGGAGTTCCGGATTGGTCCGGAGGTGAAGAATTATATATAGGAAGTGCAGTTTCGGCCATCGGGAGTGATCTGGGGGTCACCGGTATTGTACCGGGACCACCAGATGGGTCCCGGGGGTCCACCGGGTGGGGCCACCCATCCCGGAGGTCCCCATGGGCTGAAGTGGGAGGGGGGCCAGCCCTTAGTGGGCTGGTGCGCCCCCCAAGGCCCACCCCCTGCGCCTAGGGTTGGAACCCTAGGGTAGGGGGGGGAGGGCGCCCACTTGCCTTGGGGGGCACTCCACCCCCCTTGGCCGCCGCCCCTTGGAGGTTGGATCTCCCAAGGGCCGGCGCCCCCCAGGGGGCCTATATAAATGGGGGGGGGGGAGGGAGGGGCAGCCGCACCTTGACCCTGGCGCCTCCCTCTCTCCCGCTACACCTCTCCCTCTCGAAGTGCACGGCGAAGCCCTGCTGCTGTGAAGCCCTGCATCCACCACCACGCCGTCGTGCTGCTGGATCTTCATCAACCTCTCCTTTCCCCTTGCTGGATCAAGAAGGAGGAGACGTCACGCTGACCGTACGTGTGTTGAACGCGGAGGTGCCGTCCGTTCGGTGCTAGGATCTTCGGTGATTTGGATCACGTCGTGTACGACTACTTCATCCCCGTTCTCTGAACGCTTCCGCTCGCGATCTACAAAGGTATGTAGATGCATCCGATCACTCGTTGCTAGATGAACTCATAGATGGATCTTGGTGAAACCGTAGTAAAATTTTTGTTTTCTGCAACGTTCCCCAACACTAGTCCCCTCCGGTGTCTATATAAACTGGAGGGTTTAGTCCATAGGGAGAGGAAGAATCATAATCATAGTCATATAGGCTAGACTTTTAGGCTTTTAGCCATTACGATATCGAGGTAGATCAACTCTTGTAATACTCATATTCATCAAGATCAATCAAGCACGAAGTTGGGTATTACCTGAAGGAAATATGCCCTAGAGGCAATAATAAAGTTGTTATTTATATTTCCTTATACCATGACAAATGTTTATTATTCATGCTAGAACTGTATTAACCGGAAACTTAGTATATGTGTGAATACATAGACAAACAGAGTGTCACTAGTATGCCTCTACTTGACTAGCTCGTTGAATCAAAGATGGTTAAATTTCCTAGCCATAGACATGAGTTGTCATTTGAATAACGGGATCACATCATTAGAGAATGATGTGATTGACTTGACCCATGTCGTTAGCTTAGCACTTGACCGTTTAGTATGTTGCTATTGCTTTCTTCATGACTTATACATGTTCCTATGACTATGAGATTATGCAACTCCCGAATACCGGAGGAACACCTTGTGTGCTATCAAACGTCACAACGTAACTGGGTGACTATAAAGATGCTCTACAGGTGTCTCCGAAGGTGTTTGTTGGGTTGGCATAGATCAATATTAGGATTTGTCACTCTGAGTATCGGAGAGGTATCTCTGGGCCCTCTCAGTAATGCACATCACTATAAGCCTTGCAAGCAATGTAACTAATGTGTTAGTTTCGGGATGATGCATTACAGAACGAGTAAAGAGACTTGCCGGTAACGATATTGAACTAGGTATTGAGATACCGACGATCGAATCTTGGGCAAGTAACATACCGATGACAAAGGAACAACGTATGTTGTTATGCGGTTTGACCGATAAAGATCTTCGTAGAATATGTAGGAGCCAATATGAGCATCCATGTTAAGCTATTGGTTATTGACCGGAGATGAGTCTCGGTCATGTCTACGTAGTTCTCGAAACCGTAGGGTTCGCACACTTAACGTTCGGTGACGATCGGTATTATGAGTTTATGTATTTTAATGTACCGAAGGTTGTTCAGAGTCCCGGATGAGATCAGGGACATGACGAGGACTCTTGAAATGTTTGAGACGTAAAGATTGATATATTGGAAGGCTATATTCGGACATCGGAAAGGTTCTGAGTGGTTCGGGTATTTATCGGAGTACCGGAGAGTTATGGGAATTCGCCGTGGATTATATGGGCCTTATTGGGCTTTTGGGGAGAGTGGGAGGGGCTGCCTAGGGAAGGCTGGGCGCCCCCCAAGGCCTAGTCTGAATTGGACTAGGGGGAGGGGCGGCGCCCCCTCCTTCCTTCTCTTCTCTCTTCCCCTTCCTTCTCTCCTACTCCTACTACTTGGAAGGGGGGAATCCTACTCCCAACGGGAGTAGGACTCCCCAGGGCGCGCCATAGTAGAGGTCCGGCCCTCCCCCACCTCCACTCCTATATATACGGGGGAGGGGGCACCCCATAGACACACAAGTTTATCATTCATCTCTTAGCCGTGTGCGGTGCCCCCCTCCACCATAATCCACCTCGGTCATATCGTCGCAGTGCTTAGGCGAAGCCCTGCGCGGGTAGCTTCATCATCACTGTCATCACGCCGTCGTGCTGACGAAACTCTCCCTCGAAGCTCTACTGGATTGTGAGTTTGTGGGATGTCACCGAGCTGAACGTGTGCAGATCGCGGAGGTGTCGTACGTTCGGTACTAGGATCGGTCGATCGTGAATATGTACAACTACATCAACTGCGTTGTCATCACCATGATCTTGCGTGTGCGTAGGAATTTTTTTGAAATTACTACGCTTCCCAACAATGGCATCCGAGCCAGGTTTATGCGTAGATGTTATATGCACGAGTAGAACACAAGTGAGTTGTGGGTGATACTAGTCATACTACTTACCAGCATGTCATACTTTGATTCAGCGGTATTGTTGGATGAAGCGGCCCGGACCGACATTACGCGTACGCTTACGCGAGACTGGTTCTACCGACGTGCTTCGCACATAAGTGGCTGGCGGGTGTCAGTTTCTCCAACTTTTGTTGAATCGAGTGTGGCTATGCCCAGTCCTTGTGATGGTTAAAACAACACATACTTGACGATATATAGTTGTGGTTTTGATGCGTAGGTAAGAACGGTTCTTGCTCAGCCCGTAGCAGCCACGTAAAACTTGCAACAACAAAGTAGAGGATGATACATCTCCATCGTATCTACTTTTCCAAACACTTTTGCCCTTGTTTTGGACTCTAACTTGCACGATTTGAATGGAACTAACCCGGACTGAGGCTGTTTTCAGCAGACTTTCCATGGTGTTATTTATGTGCAGAAACAAAAGTTCTCGGAATGACCTGAAACTTCATGGAATGTCTATTTGGAAATAATAAAAAATCCTTGCAAAAGATGAAGACCAGGGGGCCCTCACCCTGTCCACGAGGGTGGGGGGAGCGCCCCCTACCTCATGGGCCCCCTGGAGCTCCTCCGACCTTAACTCCAACTCTATATATTTGCTTTCGGGGAGAAAAAACTAGAGAGAAGAACTCAAAGCGTTTTACGATACGGAGCCGCCGCCAAGCCCTAAAACCTCTCTGGAGGGCTGATCTGGAGTCCGTTCGGGGCTCCGGAGAGGGGAATACGTCGCCATCGTCATCTTCAACCATCCTCCATCACTAATTTCATGATGCTCACTGCCGTGCGTGAGTAAATCCATCGTAGGCTTGCTGGACGGTGATGGGTTGGATGAGATCTATCATGTAATCGAGTTAGTTTTGTTAGGGTTTGATCCCTAGTATCCACTATGTTCTGAGATTTATGTTGCTATGACTTATGCTTAATGCTTGTCACTAGGGCCCGAGTGCCATGATTTTAGATCTGAACCTATTATGTTTTCATGAATATATGTGTGTTATTGATCCTATCTTGCAAGTCTATAGTCACCTACTATGTGTTATGATCCGGCAACCCCGAAGTGACAATAATCGGGACCACTCCCGATGATGACCATAGTTTGAGGAGTTCATGTTTTCACTATGTGCTAATGCTTTGTTCCGGTACTCTATTAAAAGGAGGCCTTAATATCCCTTAGTTTCCATTAGGACCTCGCTGCCACGGGAGGGTAGGACAAAAGATGTCATGCAAGTTCTTTTCCATAAGCACATATGACTATATTTGGAATACATGCCTACATTACATTGATGAATTGGAGCTAGTTCTGTGTCACCCTATGTTATGATTGTTACATGATAAACCGCATCCGGCATAATTCTCCATCACCTATCCAATGCCCACGACCTTTTCACATATTGTTCTTTGCTTATTTACTTTTCCGTTGCTACTGTTACAATCACTACAAAACACCAAAAATATTACTTTTGCTACTGTTACTTTTGTTACCGTTACCACTACTATCATATTACTTTGCTACTAAATACTTTGCTGCAGATACTAAGTTATCCAGGTGTGGTTGAATTGACAACTCAACTACTAATACTTGAGAATATTCTTTGGCTCCACTTGTGTCGAATAAATAAATTTGGGTTGAATACTCTACCCTCGAAAACTGTTGCGATCCCCTATACTTGTGGGTTATCAAGACTATTTTCTGGCGCCGTTGCTGGGGAGCATAGCTCTATTCTTTGAGTCACTTGGGATTTATATCTGCTGGTCTCTATGAAGAACTTGAAAGACGCTAAGACAACAATTTACCCCTCAACTACGAGGGGAGGTAAGGAACTGCCATCTAGCTCTGCACTTGATTCACCGTCTATTTTGAGTAAGCTTGCGACACCTAAACCTGCTTCTGCTATTCGTTCTGATATGTCACATGTTATTGATGATGCCACTTCTGCTATGCATGATACTTATGATGAAACTACTTCTATGCTTGATACTACTGTGCCACTTGGTGAATTTCTTGATGAACAAATTGCTAGGGCTAGAGAGAAAGAGATTATTGAAACTGATTATATTGATGAAAGTGATGATGAAGACTTGCCTGTTATTCCTAAGGGTTATGTTTTTGATAAAGAAGCTTCTTTAGCTATTTTAGCTTGCAAAGATAGATATGAACTCAAGAGGTTATTAGCTAAATGGAGTAAGCAATCTCTTAATGATAGAATGAAACCTGACCCTGCTTTTGCTACTTCACCTATCTGTGTTACTGATAAGGATTATGAATTCTCTGTTAATCCTGATATAATTACTTTGGTTGAATCTGATCCTTTTCATGGCTATGAATCTGAAACTGTTGTGGCACATCTTACTAAATTAAATGATATAGCCACCCTGTTTACTAATGATGAGATATCACGCTACTTCTATATCCTTAAAATATTCTCGTTCTCATTAAAGGGTGATGCTAAGATATGGTTTAATTCTCTTGATCCTGGTTGTGTGCGTAGTCCCCAGGATATGATTTATTACTTCTCTGCTAAATATTTCTCTGCTCATAAGAAACAAACTGCTTTAAGGGAAATATACTTTGTGCAAATTGAAGAAGAGAGTCTCCCACAAGCTTGGGGGAGGCTTCTCAAGTTACTTAATGCTTTGCCTGATCATCCTCTCAAGAAAAATGAAATACTTGATATCTTTTATAATGGACTAACCGATGCTTCTAGAGATTACCTGGATAGTTGTGCTGGTTCTATTTTCAGGGATAGAACACCGGATGAAGCTGAAATTCTATTGAATAATATGTTGGCAAATGAAAATAATTGGACACTTCCTGAGCCAATTCCTGAGCCTATTCCTAAACCAATTCCGAAGAAAAGAGGTGTTATATTTCTCAGTCCTGAAGATATGCAAGAGGCAAAGAAATCTATGAAAGAAAAAGGTATTAAAGCTGAAGATGTGAAGAATTTACCTCCTATTGAAGAAATACATGGTCTTAATTTACCGCTTGTCGAAGAAACATATGATCTTAATCCATTACCTATTGAATAAACTCATGGTCTTGATAACCCGACACAGGTAGTAAAGGTGAATTCTCTCTATAGATATGATAAAGCTGAAATCCCTCTTACTATGGTTGCTAGTCAATGCTTAGATGAGTTTGATAATTTTATTGTCAAGCAAGAAAATTTTAATGCTTACTTCGGTAGACAATTGAAATACAATTCAAATATGCTTAAACACTTGGGTGATTATATGGCTAATGTTAAAGGTGAACTTAAACTTATTAGCAAACATGCTTCCATGGTTACCACTCAAGTAGAACAAGTACTTAAAGCTCAAAATGATTTGCTCAATGAAATGAATAGTAAGAAAAATGATTATGCTGTTAGAGTGGCTACTAGAACTGGTAGAATGACTCAGGAACCTTCGTATCCTGAAGGCCACCCTGAAAGAATTGAACAAGATTCTCAGAGAAATAATATTGATGCACCCAGTCCTTCTGAAAAGAAGAAAAAGAAAAACGATAGGACTTTGCATGATCCTAGTGAACCTATTGCTGAACCACCTGAGAATCCAAATGATATATCTATTTCTGATGCTGAGACATAATATGGTAATGAACATGAACCTAATGAAAATGCTAATGATGATGTTCATGATGATGCTCAACCTAGTAATGATAATGATGTAGAAATTGAACCTGCCGTTGATCTTGATAACCCACAATCAAGGAATCAACGTTATGATAAGGGAGACTTTGTTGCTAGGAAACATGGTAAAGAAAGGGAGCCTTGGGTTCAGAAACCCATGCCTTTTCCTCCCAAACCATCCAAGAAAAAGGATGATGAGTATTTTGAGCGCTTTGCTGAAATGATTAGACCTATCTTTTTGCGTATGCGACTAACTATGCTCAAAATGAATCCTTATGCTAAATATATGAAAGATATTGTTACTAACAAAAGAAAGATACCGGAAGCTGAAATTTCTACCATGCTTGCTAATTATACTTTTAAAGGTGGAATACCAAAGAAACTTGGAGATCCAGGAGTACCTACTATACCATGCTCAATTAAAAGAAATTATGTTAAAACTGCTTTATGTGATCTTGGAGCTGGTGTTAGTGTTATGCCTCTCTCTTTATATCGTAGACTTGACTTGAATAAGTTGATACCTACTAAAATATCTTTGCAAATGGCTGATAAATGAACTGCTATACCTGTCGGTATCTATGAGGATGTGCCTGTTGTGGTTGCTATTGTTACTATTTTAACCGACTTTGTTATTCTTGATATTCCCGAGGACGATAGTATGTCTATTATTCTTGGAAGACCTTTTTTGAATACTGCAGGGGCTGTTATTGATTGCAACAAAGGCAATGTCACTTTTCATGTTAATGGTAATGAGCATACGGTACACTTTCCGAGGAAATAACCTCAAGTTCATAGTATAAATTCTATTGGAAAAATTTCATCGATTATTATTGGAGGTTTTGAATTTCCTATTCCTACTGTCAAGAAGAAATATGATATTCTTATTATTGGGGATGTGCATATCCCCGTTGAGGTAACATAGTGTAATTCGAAATTTCTCTGGTTCCATATTATTCAGAATGAGTTCGTTAACAAGACTTGATCAACCTTGTTAGGGGATTCCTTTTGATGAGCATGCGATGGATGAAACTAGAAGGCACAACCTTCTATACCCTCTCTCTACTTTCTGTTATTTAGTCGAAATAAAGTAAAAATAGTATTTTTCTGTCTGTTTTCTGATTTACCCGTGCAATATAAAAATACCCCGAAAATAAAAGTTCTCCAAATGCCCTGAAAATGGAATATGATTTTTCTAGAATATTTAAGAATTTCTAGCACTGAGAACTGTCACAGCCCTAGAATTGTTTGTAACTAGTGGCATTACATCCATGCATCATTTTCAATTTCTATTAATTTTGAAATGGGGATTTGTGAAACCCTCAGAAATCATTTCTGGAAATAACCCAGATAAAAATTGCTCCAAAAAGGTCCAAGAAAATGTTCATGCTACTCTCTGAAAATATTGGTCAGAGTTAAAATTCAAACCAATATTTTTAGGAGCTCATAGATATTTATTCTGGGCATTTGGAATTAATTCAATAGCTATTTGAATTGGATTTATATTTATTATGTATATAAATATATGTTCAAGAATTCTGAAAGTTGTTGTGTGGCTTTGTATAAGTCCACTTAGTTGACACAATTATTTTCATGAAGTTTAAAATTGATTTAGTATTTTAATAAATCAGAAACAAATGTCAGAAAATAGAGAATAGAAATAACAGATAGAGGAGAGAGATACAACTTACCTGGGCCACTGCTGGCCTGGCACTGTGCCGGCCCAGCCGACTGGCCAGCGCCAGTCACCCCCTACCTCGCGCCAGAAGGCAGGGGCGCGTGCTCGCCGCCTGCTGGCCACGCGCAGGCCACCTCCACCCTACCTGCTTCACTCCCCCTGACGCGTCTGGACGATGCCACGCACCCCCCGACCTCTCTCTCCCTCACCCGTGGCCTCTCCTCTCCCTGGACCCCTCTCCTCCTCTGGCTCTCTCGCACGCAAACCACCGAGCGCTGTCGTCGCCGCCAACGAGCGCAACCGCGGCCATCGCCTCTCCCTCGCCTCTCCATGCTGTCCAGAGGCTCCGCCTCGACACCACGGAGCCCCAAGACGAAGCACGCGCCCGCGGAACGCCCTAAGCGACGCCATCGTCCTCATCCTCGCTGTCGGACGTCGGAGATCCCCCTCGCCGCCCCGCTCGCTTCAGCCCCTCCCCGAGCTCGCCGACTCGCTCCTCGTGTTCACCGTGAGCTTCTGACCATCCTCCCCTCTCCGTTTCCTCTTTTGCACTCCGTAGCCACCGCACCCCTCTCGCCCGACTGCGCCGCCGCCCGCACTCGTCGCCGACGCAGCTCCGGTGACCATTTGGTCCCGGGCGTGCGTCCAACATGCTCACAACCACGCGTAGAGCATCCCTAGCGCCACACCGCGCTCGTTTGCACCCTGAAATGCTGACCCCGAGCACACGCGCACGTCGGCCGCCGCCGCGAGCTCTCCTCCGGCGAGCTCTGGCCACCCTAGCTTCTCCGACTTGCTCCATTGGATGCGCGCGTTCGCCAGCTCCGTGTAGATGCCCTCCGACGGCCATTTGGTCGACGGAGGAGGAATCCCGAGCCCCTCCGCCGTCTCTGGCCCTGCCGGCGACGAGCCCTGGGTCAACTCCGGCGAGTTTGACCCGGGTTGACCCAGTTTGACCCCCTTTCTCTCTCACTGACGTGTGGGCCCCAGGCCACTAACTAAACTAGGTTAGTGTTAGTTTAACGCTAACTAAACTTAGTTAGTTTAACTAACACTGACAGCCAGGACCCACTGGTCAGTTTGACCAAGACCGGGTCAGTTGACCGCTGACGTCACGCTGACGCAAGACTGACGCAGTAACTCTTTTTCTGGATTTATTCTTATACAGGAAATTCCAGAAAATGTTGCAAACTTCAAAAATTCATAGTAATTCAACCATAACTCCAAATCAAACAAATTATATATGAAAAATGATCAGAAAATCCAATCTATCCATCTATACTGGTTTCATGCATGATAGAGCAACCTAACCTTTCTGTTTAGATGAAACATGATAATGCACTTACATGAGTTCATAATTTAGGCTTGAATTTGAATCCTTGATTCAAATAAGCTCAAAACCTTCTGGTTGTAGTTGCATTAGCTCAACACACTCATTTTACCATGTCATGATCATGCATCATACTGTGCATTGCATTGATTATGTTTCTTCTCTATGTTGCCGGTATTTGTCCCCTCTTGATAGACGTGGTTCCGACGATGAGTTCGATGACACCGATGAAGAACTATACTATCTTCAGAAGTGCCAGGCAAGCAAAACCCCCTTGTTCATTTCGATACAATCCCACTCTCTCGCTCCTGCTCTCTTTTACTGCATTAGGACAACAACGATTCAACTGTTACCTGCTGCGGTAGTTGAACCCCTTATCCTCTGCATGACCTGTCATTGCCACAGTAAATAGATGAAACACACTAGTATGAGTAGGAGTTGTTTGAGCCTTGATGTGCCCACTCATTCATGCTTGTTTGTCGTGCCTGCTACTGCTTAGAGTTGAGTCGGGTCTGATTCATCGAGGATGAGTTGGAGGTGTGTAAACATGTCCTACTCTGGGTGAGCTAAGTGTGTGAACACGATTTGGTAAAGGTAGCGGTGATAGGCCATGTAGGAGTAGATGGTGGGTTGTCTCATTGAAACCGTCCTCAGGAACTGAGTTTTGTGTTTGTGATCCATGAAACAGCTACTACCACATGTTGGGCCCTGAAATATGACCCCGCTCGACTTACTGACCCCTCTCGTCCTCTGTCCAGGAGTTGCAAGTAGTTTCTGGTGTTTCTAGTATGCTGGGGGCCGCATGCAGCGCTGACCATTGGGGTGGGTTGTGTTGCGGTAGGCACGTGGCACGGTGTACCGATTCGCCCGTTTGGTGTCTCGGGAACCCTGCACACATCGTTTGGGGCCGTTGAGGACACCCTGGCCAGATCTCCTTGCGGATGGAACCCGAATAGGCGATAAACCTAGACTAGGAACTTGTGTGGTTAGTTAGGTCGTGGTCTACACCCACGTCGGCTTTCGCTTGAAGTCTGCCGAGCACATGTCGTGTGCAGACGCTAAGTGGTGGAAACATGTGTGAAGAAGTACACCCCTGCAGGGATATAAATGATCTATTCGAATAGCCGTGTCCGCGGTAATGGACTTCTGGGTTGCCTATATCAGTTCATAGACAAGTGAAAGTGGATACTCTAAAATGCGCAAGATAAACGTGAGTGCTATGGATGGCCTTCTCGTAGGGAGACGGGAGCGGATCCATAGTGGTGTATTGATATGGTCAATATGTGGACTCGTGTGCGCCACCTCAAAAGAGTTGCTCGCAGTCGTAGTTCAGGATAGCCATCGAGTCAAAGCTGGCTTGCTTCAGTTAAACTCCACTACCCCTTTGTTGATACCGTTGCATTTGTAGCTAGTTCTAATGTAAGTCTTGCTGGGTACATTTGTACTCACGTTTTCCTATTTTATGTTTTGCAGAGAGACGTTAGTCTCGCTAGTAGTACCGTGTGGACTTCGACGTTTAGCTTGACACCTCAGCTACGATCTTGTGCCCTCGGCAGGATTTGGTAGATAGTCAGGCTTCTTAGCCTTTTTCATTTCTATATGTCTGTACCCAGACATGTTAAGCTTCCGCATGTGCTTTGATTTGAATGCTCTGAATGTGGGGTCATGAGACCCATGTTTGTAATATCTCGCTCCTCAGAGCCTAATGAATAAATATTGGAGTCGTAGAGTTATGTTGTGATACCATGTTGTACTTACACATATCGAGCATATTGTGTGTATGATTGAAATGCTTGCTATGTGTGGGATCTGACGATCTAGTTGTTTATCCCTGGCAGCCTCTCTTATGGGGAAATGTAGTCTAGTGCCTCCTTGAGCCATAGTAGTCCGCTACAGCCCGGTTCACCGGAGTCCTGCTAGCCCAGCACTACTGCTCAGGACACTTGACTGGCCGACATGTGTTTCACTTCGTTCATGTGTCTGTCCCTTCGGGGAAATGTCACGCGGTGACATCCGGAGTCCTGCCTAGCCTGCTACAGCCCGGGTTACCGGAGTCCTGTTAGCCCAGTGCTACAGCCCGGATTCACACGCTGCTGACCGACATGCTCTAAGTTGATTCATGTATGCCTGTCCCCATGGGTTAGTGCCGCTTTGGGTTCACGACTAGCCATGTCGGCCCGGGTTCTTTGTCATATGGATGCTAGCGACACTATCATATACGTGAGCTAAAAGGCGCAAACGGTCCCGGGCCAGGTAAGGTGGCACCCGTGGGAATACCGTGCGTGAGGCCGCAAAGTGATATGATGTGTTACATGCTAGATCGATGTGGCTTAGGATCGGGGTCCTGACAGCGTTGGTATCAGAGCCTGACTGCCTGTAGGATTATCAAGCCAAACTGGTCGAAGTTGTGTCTAGAAATGCTTTAGTTATGTAAGGGAATTGATTGTGGGATGGAACGTAAGGCTCTTTTACTCCTTATACCTCATGGCCTTCTGATCTGAGCCATCCTCTTCTTTTCTACGGGGATTAAGAACTAGGCCTTCTCACCTATCTATCAGGATGACGTGTTACTAATCCATAGACTTATATGATTGTTGGTTCTAGGCCTCAATTCCGTTTCTACTACTTTTAGTATGTTGTCAGCTGAACCAGAACCCTGATGTTGTTCTTCTGAGTGGTTATGCCACCATTTTGTAGGATGTCTCAAATTATTTTGAGCATTTATAGTCGTTATGCTGCCCGAGTCATCCCAGGTCTCTAAATAGTCTGATACATTTGCAAATCCTTTCTCTCCGTTCCCGATGTCCTTTTTGGTCAGAATAAGCACACTAATCGGTCTGTTGAGGTACTCCATTGCCTTGACGTATATGTTGGAGCTACTATTATGACTCTAGGTGCCTTATGAAACCATCTAGTAAACTATCCATGTTTTGTGTCCCCAGTGTGATGAATCTGGCCACCATTCTCGAAAGCATCCCGTGATGCCACTTAGTAGTAGGCATTCTACTCCTGGGTTCTTGACCCAAGATTCACTCTACTTACCTCGTGTCGATAGTGTTGCTCGTACCTTTAGGATATTAGTAACCTTTGCGATAGTCCTCGAGGTCCGTGGTATTTCCTTCTTCTAAATGCCATGAACCATTAAGGCAGATGTTCTTTGAACCAAAAGATCACAACCAGGGTGCTCTTGAGGAGTACTCCATCCATATTGTGAATCTGCCAGTCCTTCTTCTTCTGCCTGGGTTATCCGGAAGAAATATGTTGGACTTGTTCGACATACTAATCCATGCGTCCACAACTCAAACTTATATGTTCCTTGAGTTGACCCGCCTCAGCTGTATTCCGACCCTAGTCTATCAATTGATAGTCAGGAATAGTTGTGCGTTCGTGTTCATCGATGCCTATTATTCTTGTGGTCCGTCAAGCCATTCCAATCCGGAATAACTAGGAGAAACAAACTCCAGTGCCTCATCCATTTCTAGGATTGGGTCAAAGTAGTTGTATTCCATGGATCAAAATGCCAATCCAGCATTTGCTCTGTTCTACCGTGGAGTGTCACCTTCTTTCTTATCAAGAATGTCATAAGAATTGCACCACCTCTTATGAATTATTGATTTAGTGATACTTCTTGCCATCATTGTTCATTCCTCGGTTCCGTGTTGTTGTAACCGGAATGCCAGCGAGTAAATCGTGATGTGTGAAATCAATACTTCGAGCAACTCGTTGCTTGGTAGTAAATGGACAATATCCTCATTCTTAGCGTGTTGGTTATTAAATCATCATCCTATGATTGACCGTGCTACCTAGCCCTTATTTTTGGTGCACTCCTCTATCAATGAGTTAGGATTGTGTCAATCCCTCACTCTTTTGATCATATCATCTTGCCCTGAAAAGCAAGATTGTTCTCGAGCTTAGTAACATATCGGTGGTTCGTGATGTTTTGGATATCTTCTCGGAAGTATTACCAGGTTGTCACCTGACCGCTATGTTCAGTTCGTGATGATGTTGGTTTTCCTCTAAACCAGCCATTCTCCAAGAATCTGTGTTGGATACCCCTGAGCTAGTTGGTTAAGCTAAACAATAACTTGGAGAGTTGGAAGATGAAAGCTTGTCCGACTTAGTTGGTTCCAAACAGATATCCTCGTGTCTGTGTGTGTTGAAGAGAGATGATATCTTCATCGATTGGTCCCTGTGATCAGTTGCTGGACCTATTGTCGTATCAAAACTTTGACTTGGGTATGGGCTATCGTCAAGTCAAATCAGAACCAACGATGTTCGTAATGTTGTCTTACTCGTGGTTGATCCCTCGAGCATACACCATTATATCTTTGGGTCTGACAAATGCTGTCACCGTGTTCACATGATGGCGGAAGTCCAGTGATATGGAAATTCCGATGAGTTGTTGTTGAGCCCATCAGCAGCATTTTGTCTCCCCCATGATTCATGCTGAACATCAACCTAGTGTTGAAAATTTTATAAGCAATGCCTTCGTGTTCCGTTCATGAAGCATATGTTTGGATGAAAGTAGTGACTTCCTTTAGTTCACGTGCATTTGATGAAAGCTGCCACCGTGAATTCGAGAAAGCTTGTTTTGCTTCCTTCGGAACCATCCCAAGTCAGTCACGCATATGTGCGAAGTACTGTATGGTTTGATAGGTTGGCCGCCTCCATTCTGTATGTGTTCCTAGCACACCAAGCCACTGATTGATTTGTTCAAGGAGAAGAAGTTCTTTCTTAGGATCCGGACTTATGAAAGGACTTCGTTATCCTCGTTGATGGTTCCCAACCAGGACTCGGTAGTGTTTCGTTGTAAGACTACTATGTGGTTATGTTTGTCTTGGACAACATGCTCACATGTATGTAGCAGAACCAGATCATGCTTTGGAGCTTGCTATCGTAGTTCATCTCCCGAGAATCTCGCAACGTCATCTCGTCGATTTGTGTTGCAAACTTTCATTTCTCTTTCTGGGCTTGATGAGTCTGGATTGTCCTGACACCAACCAGATCTGAATCTCAGGCAGATATGATGGTTGGAACATTCCCAACATTTGCATTTTGTTCCCAGCTTGCACCGCCTTGTGCCAATCTCCCTTGGACTGCCCTTCTCAGCAATTGTTGTTCAGGATCATCTTCAGAAGTGGTCTTACCATGGGTCCCATCCACTTCCGATGATAAAGTAAAAATCATCCATTGCGTTGTCTTCAACAAGGTAGTCCACATCATCCATTCTAGTCCGAGTATGCCCTCCCGTCGTACTCCGCCAAACGATTGTTGTAGTTTCCCTTAGGCTGGTATAAAGAGTGTCATTGGTCTTTGAATCAAAAGTAATTCTTTTTCCACTTAAGGGAATATTTCTGCGAGTCACCTTCCTTAAGGTGTCTCGTTGTGGTATCCTGGCAACCCAACTCCTCGCTACGTCGACACCGTTCACCACCCTCCTAGGTGTGGGAATTCCGCTACTTAGTTAAACCTTGTCATATGCTCATTTCCATCATTCTTGATGGGTGTATCGTGTCTCATCTCGACAGGTGTCGCTATGTCTCGTGCTGTGAGTTGATCGTCGATTGCTCGATCTTCGAGAAGATCGACTCCTCTAGATTCTCCTTTTCTTTTCGTTGTCATATTGGATGGAGTTCTCATAGCAAGGCGTCGAGTCAAAGATGATGATCGAATCAACGTTCCTATGAAGAGCAACCTGGATCATGAAGACCGTGTTAGCTTGTGTCCCCTCTGTCTTCTTACCTCACGACTTGAATCTCGGGACGAGATTCTTGTTTAGGGGGGGGGGGGTGAGTTGTCACAGCCCTAGAATTGTTTGTAACTAGTGGCATTGCATCCATGCATCTTTTCAGTTTCTATTAATTTTGAAATGGGGATTTGTGAAACCCTCAGAAATCATTTCTGGAAATAACCCAGATAAAAATTGCACCAAAAAGGTCCAAGAAAATGTTCATGCTACTCTCTGAAAATATTGGTCAGAGTTAAAATTCAGACCAATATTTTTAGGAGCTCATAGATATTTATTCTGGGCATTTGGAATTAATTCAATAGCTATTGGAATTGGAATTATATTTATTATATATATAAATATATGTTCAATAATTCTGAAAGTTGTTGTGTGGCTTTGTATAAGTCCACTTAGTTCACACAATTATTTTCATGAAGTTTAAAATTGATTTAGTATTTTAATAAATCAGAAACAAATGTCAGAAAATAGAGAATAGAAATAACAGACAGAGGAGAGAGATACAGCTTACCTGGGCCACTACTGGCCTGGCAATGTGCCGGCCCAGCCGACTGGCCAGCGCCAGTCACCCCCTACCTCGCGCCAGAAGGCAGGGGCGCGTGCTCGCCGCCTGCTGGCCACGCGCAGGCCACCTCCACCCTGCCTGCTTCACACCCCCGACACGTCTGGACGATGCCACGCACCCCCCGACCTCTCTCTCCCTCACCCGTGGCCTCTCCTCTCCCCTGGACCCCTCTCCTCCTCTGGCTCTCTCGCACGCAAACCACCGAGCACTGTCGTCGCAGCCGACGAGCGCGACCGCGTCCATCGCCTCTCCCTCGCCTCTCCGTGCTGTCCAGAGGCTCCGCCTCGACGCCACGGAGCCCCAAGACGAAGCATGCGCCCGCGGAACTGTAACGCCCCGATGTAACTTGCCATATTTGTAATCCAACTCTTGCCATTTCCGGCTATGTGTTATGATATTCCCCCGTGGTTGGGTTCTCTCTGTTTTGCATTTTGGTCATGTCATGCATTTCATATCATGTCTTCATGTGCATCGCATTCGCATACGCATTCGTCTCATAAATCCGAGCATCTTTCCCGTTGTCCGTTTTGCAATCCGGCACTCCTATGTCTCCCGGCGTCCCCTTTTACATTTCTTCATGAGCGGGTATTAAACATTCTCGGAATGGGCCGAGGTTTGACATGTGGCCTCGGTATAGCACCGGTAGACCGCCTGTCAAGTTTCGGGTCAATCGGAGTTCGTTTGGTACTCCAACGGTTAACCGGGTAACCGTGAAGGCCTCGCGTGTGTTGCAGCCCAACACCCCTTCAAAACAGCCCAATAACCCATCTAAGTCACTCCCATGTCCTCCGCCGTTCGATCACGATCGCGTGGGCGAAAACCGCACTCCGTTTGGAGCTTCCTAGTTCCTTCTAGCTATAAAAACACCTCCCCCTCCAAATCCGGGTCAAAAACCACCTCCTAACCCTAAGCTCGCCTCGAAATCCGCGCCAGATCCCTCCTCCGCCGCCACCTGTTCCGCGCCGGCCCGCGGCCTCGCCTGCTCGCGCCCGCCGTGCGCCGCCGCCTCGCCCGGTCGCCGCCGCCTCGCCCAGTCGCCGCCGCCCCGCGCCCCGCCGCGCCCGGCGCCGCCCCTGCCTGCCTCCACCGCCCCGATCCGGGCCGGATCCGGCGAGGTCCGGCAGGAGAGGCCCAGATCCGGCCTTCCCCCGCCTCCTCCGGCGCTCCTCCGGCGACCCGCGCCGGCGAACCTCGAATCCCGCGCACCGTTGACTTCTCTCCTCTCTCTTAATATTTCTAAGTCCCCAAGTTTGCATATTATCATCGCATCTTCGACATGCCATAACTTTGCATCTGCAGCTCCGTTTCGCGCGTATAATATGTCATTTTGTTCGTTTCGAAGGGTACATAATTTTGTTCCATTGCATCATTCTCAATTGAAGCCATCGTGATGCCCGAAATGCTGTTAGAAGAGGGCTAGTTGATGTTAGTGGCTGAATCTTATCACGAACATGCACTTTTGTCATTTTTGCCATGATAGATGTGTACCTCCTATGAGGGTGAGCTATATATGTGTTTTGTAATATGCCATGTTACCTTTACAGGGAATTTTGCTTTGTATTTTTATGATGCTTGAGGTGGCTATAAATTGCATGCAAAGTAGGGATGATGATATTGCTGTTTTTCAGAGACTTAGTGATTTCACTAAGTCCCTGACTTTTGTTATTATCATGCCATGTGTTCATGTTGTTTCTGAGAGATCTAGGCATAATTTGAGTATGATCAGTAAGGGAGTTTTGGACTTGAGTATTTGCTTAATCCATCCATGCCTTTGTTTGCATTTATGGAGTGCCATAGCTTGAGTCAATCGAGCAACATTTTGCTTCAAAATGTTGCTGGCAGATTGTTTACATGTTATTCGATTTTGCCAAGCTTGGTGTAGTTGACCCTTGCATGATATGATGTTATTCTTGCCATGTGTTGTCACTATGCCATGTCTTCTTGATGTATGTATGCTTAGTTTATCATGCGATGCTCTGTAGTGAGTGCATCGAGCTCACGAACATGCCTAGTCGTTAACAGTTTTCTGCCATGTCCAGTTTTCTACTAAGTCTGAAACCTGTAACGTAACTTGCTTAATTGACATGGGTGTAATCATATTTTCTGATCCTTTTTGGCTTATGGTCAGTAAGGGACTTTTGTCAAGTGCTTTGAGTAGATTCATGCCGTGCCTTTCTTTGCTATGTTCTGAACCTGTAGCATGTTGTTTCGTTGCTCTGAACACGTCATCCTGATGTTGTTTTCCTGACTTGTTGTTATTTTCTCTAAGTCTGAGAACCTGTTATCGTTTGCTCTTTTGCCATGCTTGTTTGAACCTGTTATGATGAGAATTAGCCGTAGCTCAGTGTTCATCTTTTGTCGTGCATCTTGAGTAGATTACTGTCATATGCTTTGTTGCCATGTTTGGGTGCAGTAGCTTAATTATTTGTTGCTTGCTAAGTAGCATCATGCTGTTTATGGCAGATTCGTGTCATTCTTGTTTTGCTCGCCATTTGCAAACCGTGCATCCGATTCCGGTGATCTTTATATCGATTTCAACCGAAATCACCTCATCTATCCAGAGGCATGCTTGGTTTGCCAAGATTATGCCCTGTTCATCCTTGTCCTTCCGGAGCATGCATACGCATTGCATATCACCTCTTGTATATCATGCCATGTTTTGCATCATGTTGATTGCGCATTGCATCGTGGTTGATATTGGTTCCTTTGCTTGTTCTCTTGTCTTGGGTAGAGCCGGGAGACGAGTACGTGAACGAGGATTCTGTTGAGAACGTTTACGAGGACCAAGCTTTCGACAACTCTGAGAACCTTGCAGGCAAGATGATCATACCCTCGAAATCACTTCTATCTTTGCTTGCTAGATTGCTCGCTCTTTTGCTATGCCTATGCTGCGATACCCACCACTTGCTATATCATGCCTCCTATATTGCCATGTCAGCCCCTAACCATCCATGTCCTAGCAAACCGTTGTTTGGCTATGTTACTGCTTTGCTCAGCCCCTCTTATAGCGTTGTTAGTTGCAGGTGAAGATGAAGTTTGTTCCTTGTTGGAACATGATCTTGTTGTTCCTTGTTGGAACAAGTTTACTTGTTGGGATATCACAATACCTCTTATTAAATTAATGCATCTATATACTTGGTAAAGGGTGGAAGGCTCGGCCTTATGCCTGGTGTTTTGTTCCACTCTTGCCACCCTAGTTTCCGTCATACCGGTGTTATGTTCCCGGAGTTTGCGTTCCTTACACGGTTGGGTGATTTATGGGACCCCCTTGACAGTTCGCTTTGAATGAGACTTTTCCAGCAAGGCCCAACATTGGTTTTACCAGTTGCCACCTAGCCTTTTTCCCTTGGGTTCTGCAGACTCAAGGGTCATCTTTATTTTTAAACCCCCGGGCCAGTTCTCCTTCGATTGCTGGCCCAAACTAGAGCCCTTTGCAGCGCCACCTCGGGGCAACTCGAGGGCTGGTTTTAGTTGTACGGACTGCTCATCCGGATGTGCCCTGAGACCGAGATATGTGCAGCTCCTATCAGGATTTGTCGGCACAATCGGGCGGCTTTGCTGGACTTGTTTTATTGCTGTTGAAATGTCTTGTAGTCCGGGATTCCGAGATTGATCGGGTCTTCCCGGTAGAAGGAATATCCTTCGTTGACCGTGAGAGCTTATCATGGGCTAAGTTGGGACACCCCTGCAGGGTATTATCTTTCGAAAGCCGTGCCCGCGGTTATGAGGCAGATGGGAATTTGTTGATGTCCGGTTGTAGAAAACCCGAAGTTGACCTTAACTAAAACACATCAACCGCGTGTGTAACCGTGATGGTCTCTTCTCGGCGGGGTCCGGGAAGTGAACACGGTTGTTGGAGTTATGCCTGACGTAGGTTGTTCAGGATCACTTCTTGATCACTTCTTGCTTCTCGACCGTGCTTTGCCTTCTCTTCTCGCTCTCTTTTGCGCTGTAGTCAACTCATGCTAGTCGCTTGCTGCAGCTCCACCTCACAAACCCCTTTTCCCACCTTTAAGCTTAAATAGTCTTGATCTCGCGGGTGTGAGATTGCTGAGTCCCCGTGACTCACAGATATTATCACCTCAGTTGCAGGTACCAACGATGTCAGTGCTGATGACGCAACCGAGCTCACTTGGGAGTTCGATGAGGAACGTGGCCGTTACTATGTTTCTTTTCCAGATGATCAGTAGTGGAGCCCAGTTGGGTGATCCGGGGATTTGTTAGCATTTGGGGTAGTCTTCTTTCATTTTGGTACCGTAGTCGGACCTTGAGTGTAATCTGTTTGATGGATGTTATTTATGTACTTGTGTGAAGTGGCGATTGTAAGCCAACTATGTATCTTTCCCTTATTATTACATGGATTGTGTGAAGATTACCTCACTTGCGACATTGCTTTCAATGCGGTTATGCCTCTAAGTCGTGCCTCGACACGTGGGAGATATAGCCGCATCGAGGGCGTTACAAGTTGGTAATCAGAGCCTTTCCCGACCTTAGGAGCCCCCACTGTTTGATCGTCTTTAGTGGCCGAGTTGTGTCTAGAAAAAAATGTTTTGAGTCATTTAGGAATTATATATCGGAGAGTTTAGGAATTCTTTTTACTTCCCAGTCCCTTCGACCTTCTGGTAAGGCATCCTGACGTAGAGTTTTGACTCTTCTCTTCTTAAATTTCACTAAAAATTTTTTTTAGGATCACGCGGGTATATTACAATCGTTCCGATGGTTTTATGATGACAACATTGTCTTGGTTGCCTCCTGACATTTAGGGGTTGTGGCAGTGTCCCGGGGAGTTGAGCTCCGAGGTGTTGTCGTCATAATCTTATCGTTGCGGTTTTGGAATACCTGAGTTTAGTACGACCGACATCGAAAATCTCTTTTGTACAGTTGTTGGTGAGATAACCTGATAGCCCAGTACTGTGGCGAGTGCAGGAGTATTGCCATGACTTGTATAACGGATGTGTTTTCGAAGGTTGAGGTAGACGATTTCCGAAGGTTTCTTGGTTATGTGTTGAAGGATGGATACAGCTGGTTGTAGGATTTGCTAGTTTGGGTGAGATATTATGCTTCCCCTGTATCCCCAACACCTGATTGCATAACCAGAAAGTTTCGGGAGTTTATAAGTGGGAATTCTTGTAGCTTTAGTATTTCTTCCGCAGATATTTGGTTTGTGATTGGGTAATCCTTACCAAGTATTTGTTCACTTCCGTACCTTGTTGATTTTATTTCTTACCATGTTCTAAGTGGCTTCTCAGCTTTGGAAGTGTGATAATTTTCATTGGAATTCATTCGTTCATTCTCGTTCGAATGTTAATTGTGAAGACTATATGTTGCAATTTCGTTCCTTTGATTCAGCTTCAATATATATCTGTCAAGTTGCTAATGGATGTCACCCTCTTCAGGATGGCTCCGCCTACTCGTCTGAATCCGGAACGCAATGATGGAGATCAGACTAACCCTCCGCCACCACCTCCGCCTCCGGAAGCTTGGCAAGCCTTGATGACTGCCACAAATGCCAATGCTCAGATTCTGATTCAGCTCTTGCAAGATCGCAACCAGGGTCAAGCTAATCAAGAGAATCAAGGCCAAGGCAACAATCAGCCGCACTTCGCTTCACTGAACCAGTTCCTTGCTAATCAGCCAAAGACCTTCAGCTACTGTGTCGAGGCCACTGACGCTGATGATTGGCTCGTGGACATCAGCAAGCATTTCGAGTGCAGCAATGTGAGACCTGAGGACTTTGTCAAGTTTGCCTCTTTTCAACTCAAAGATCAAGCTGCTGAGTGGTTCCAGCAATACAAAGATTCCAGAGGAGGTCGTGTGATCACTTGGGATGATTTCCGCCGTGACTTCAAAGCGCACCACATTCCAGAAAGTGTTGTTGAGCTTAAGCGTGAGGAATTCCGCAATCTCAAGCAAGGCAACATGACTGTCTATCAATACAACACTCAGTTCCAGAAGCTTTCTCGTTTTGCAAGGCAAGACATTCCTGATGAGAAGAGTATGATCTACCAGTTCAGGCGTGGTCTCAGAGAAGATCTGCAACTTGCTCTCGTGCTTTTCGAGCCATTAAAGTATGATGAATTCTACAACATGGCACTGAAACAAGAAGCTGCTCAGCTCAAGTGTGAGGCTTCTAAGAAGAGAGTCAGAGACGCAGTTCAGTCTTCTTCTTCTTCACTTGTGGCAGCTAAGCAACAGAAGTTCTGGTTGCCTCCTCCTCCTCCGTTCCGTCAGCCTTATCAGCAGAAGAACTCAAGTGGCCGTGGATCTTCCCACCCACCCAACCCTGGCTATCAGAACAAGTCTCAGAATCAAGCTCCAAGGCCAAGTGCTCCTTATCATCGTCCGCTCTGAGAGGTGACTTGTAACAAATGTCAGCAGAAGGGTCACTATGCGAACAAGTGCTTCAACCAGAGGCGTCTTCCGCCTCCTCCTCCTGTGAAATCTTCCAGCAATGCAGTGGTCAAGCATAATCCTAAGCATGCCAAGGTGAACATGTTGAATGCAGCTCAAGCAGAGGATTCTTCTGAAGTGATCATGGGTAATCTTCCTGTTAATGATATTCCTGCCAAAGTCTTATTTGATACGGGTGCATCACATTGTTTCATCTCAAGACCTTTTGCGTCTAAGCATGATTTCGTTACTCAAGTTTTGCCGAGACCTTTGTCTATTGTGTCCCCGGGTAAGCAATTGACTTCTCGAGTTTCGGTTCCAGATGTTTCCATCAAGATGGGCGACTATAAATTTCTATCTTCTCCAATGGTGCTTGGTGATTCTGATATTGATCTCATTCTCGGGATGGACTGGCTTTCTAAGCACAAGGCTCAGCTTGAGTGTGCTGCCAGGGAAATCAAATTGACTCACACTTCGAACGATGTGATCATCTATGCTTCTCGTGATGATACCATTCGGTTGTTTTCTCTCAATGAGATGGGTGAAATGGAGGCTATCTCTCAGATTCCAGTCGTTTGTGAGTACCAAGATGTTTTTCCAGAAGAGCTTCCGGGTATGCCTCCCCGCAGGCCAGTTGAATTCGTTATTGAGCTTGAGCCTGGCACAGAACCCGTTTGCAAGCGTCCTTACAAGCTTGGACCAGATGAGCTCAAGGAATTGAAGATTCAACTCGATAAACAAGAACGTCTGGGTCTGATCAGACCGAGTTCTTCTCCTTGGGGTTGTGGTGTTCTTTTTGTCAAGAAGAAGGATGGCACGGACCGACTTTGCGTCGATTACCGTCCATTGAACAAGAAGACTATCAAGAACAAGTACCCACTTCCCAACATCAATGAGCTATTTGAGCAACTCAAAGGTGCTAAGGTGTTCTCCAAGCTTGACCTTCGTATGGGTTATCATCAGATTCGCATTCGTGAAGAAGATATTCCCAAGACAGCATTCAGAACAAGCTTTGGTTCTTATGAATATACTGTCATGTCTTTCGGCCTTGTCAATGCTCCTCCGTATTTCACTCGATTGATGAATTTCATCTTCAACCCCTACATCAACGAATTTGTCTTGGTCTATCTCGATGATATTTTGGTCTTCTCCAAGAATAAGAAGGATCATGCCGAACATTTGCGATTGGTACTCGACAAGCTCAGAGAGTATCAATTATATGCGAAGTTCTCCAAATGTGAATTCTGGCTTGATGAAGTTCTTTATCTTGGTCATATCATCTCCGCCAAGGGCATCGCTGTTAATCCAGAGAGGGTGTCTGCAGTGTTGAATTGGAATCCTCCTCAGAATGTCAAGCAGCTTCGCAGTTTTCTTGGACTTGCAAGCTATTGCAGAAGATTCGTTGAGAATTTCTCCAAGATTGCCAAGCCTCTTTCCAACCTCCTCCAGAAGCATGTGAAATATGTCTGGTCTCCTGAGTGTGACGTTGCTTTCAACACTCTCAAAGAGAAACTTGTCACTGCTCCAGTTCTGACTCCTCCTGATGAATCCAAGCCTTATGAAGTATTCTGTGATGCTTCTCTCCAGGGCCTCGGTGCTGTGTTAATGCAAGAGAAGAAGGTTGTTGCCTATACCTCTCGCCAGTTGAAGCCCAATGAAAGGAACTACCCCACTCACGATCTTGAGTTGGCGGCAGTTGTCCACGCACTAATAACATGGAGACATCTCCTGTTGGGAAGGAAAGTGGACATTTTCACAGATCACAAGAGTCTCAAGTATATCTTCACTCAGCCTCATCTCAACCTCAGGCAAACTCGATGGGTCGAAATGATTCAAGAGTATAATCCGAGTATCGAATATACTCCAGGCAAGGCTAATGTGGTTGCAGACGCTTTGAGCAGAAAGGCTTACTGCAACAGCTTAATCCTCAAGCCTTTTCAACCGGATCTCTGTGAGGCTTTTCGCAAGTTGAATCTCCAAGTTGTTCCTCAAGGTGTTCTTGCCAACCTAATTGTCTCTCCTACCTTGGAAGATCAAATTCGTGAGGCACAATTGTTGGATACCATGGTGAAGAAGGTGAAACGTGGTATTGAAAAGAGCATCCCCAAATACAAGTGCTATCGAATTGATGACAGAGATACTCTTTTCTTCGAGGACCGGATCGTGGTTCCAAAGGGTGATCTTCGTAAAGTCATTATGAACGAAGCGCACAACTCTCTCCTGTCAATTCATCTTGGAAGTTCAAAGATGTACCATGACCTCAAGCAGTCGTATTGGTGGACTCGAATGAAGCGTGAGATCGCTCAATTCGTGAATGAGTGTGATGTCTGCAGAAGGGTGAAAGCAGAACACCAACGACCAGCTGGACTTCTCCAACCTCTTACTATTCCAGAATGGAAGTTCGATCATATCGAAATGGACTTCGTCACTGGTTTTCCTAAGTCCAAGCGTGGAAATGATGCTATCTTCGTCGTCATCGACAAGCTCACCAAAGTGGCTCATTTTCTTCCTATCAAAGAGTCTATCACAGCAGCGCAGCTGGCAGAGCTCTACACCTCCAGAATTGTCTCTTTGCACGGCATTCCACAATTAATCTCTTCAGACCGTGGCAGCATCTTTACCTCCAAGTTTTGGGATTCTTTTCAGTCAGCCATGGGCACCAACATTCGCTTCAGCACAGCTTTCCACCCTCAGAGTAGTGGTCAAGTCGAGCGTGTCAATCAAATTCTTGAAGATATGCTCAGAGCCTGTGTTATCTCTTTCGGCATGAAGTGGGAGGATTGTCTTCCTTATGCTGAATTCTCTTACAACAACAGCTTTCAAGCCAGTTCGGGCAAAGCCCCATTCGAGATTCTCTATGGCAGAAAGTGCCGTACTCCTCTCAACTGGTCTGAAACCGGTGAACGTCAATTGCTCGGCAATGATTTGATCTCAGAGGCTGAGGCCATGTGCAAGGTGATTCGTGAGAACCTCAAAGCAGCGCAATCGCGCCAGAAGAGCTATTACGATAGCAAACACCGAGATGTGGCATTCGAGATCGGAGACCATGTATACCTCCGCGTCTCTCCAATGAAAGGAACTCGTCGCTTCGGTATCAAGGGGAAACTTGCCCCCAGATACGTCGGTCCCTTCAAGATCATCGGCAAACGAGGCGATCTAGCCTATCAACTTGAGCTTCCCTCCAATTTTGCAAATGTGCACGATGTCTTCCACGTGTCACAGCTTCGCAAGTGCTTCAAGACGCCTGAGCGCACCATCAACTTCGAAGAGATTGATCTTCAAGAAGATTTGTCCTATCATGAGCATCCAGTTGCCATTCTTGAGGCTACTGAGCGCAAGACTCGCAACAAGTCAATCAAATTCCTCAAAGTGAAATGGTCACATCATTCAGACCGAGAGGCCACATGGGAGCGTGAAGACCACCTACGATCTGAGTATCCGGAGTTCTTTCAGTCCTAGATCTCGGGACGAGATCCTCTCGTAGTGGTGGTGTGTTGTAACGCCCCGATGTAACTTGCCATATTTGTAATCCAACTCTTGCCATTTCCGGCTATGTGTTATGATATTCCCCCGTGGTTGGGTTCTCTCTGTTTTGCATTTTGGTCATGTCATGCATTTCATATCATGTCTTCATGTGCATCGCATTCGCATACGCATTCGTCTCATAAATCCGAGCATCTTTCCCGTTGTCCGTTTTGCAATCCGGCACTCCTATGTCTCCCGGCGTCCCCTTTTACATTTCTTCGTGAGCGGGTATTAAACATTCTCGGAATGGGCCGAGGTTTGACATGTGGCCTCGGTATAGCACCGGTAGACCGCCTGTCAAGTTTCGGGTCAATCGGAGTTCGTTTGGTACTCCAACGGTTAACCGGGTAACCGTGAAGGCCTCGCGTGTGTTGCAGCCCAACACCCCTTCAAAACAGCCCAATAACCCATCTAAGTCACTCCCATGTCCTCCGCCATTCGATCACGATCGCGTGGGCGAAAACCGCACTCCGTTTGGAGCTTCCTAGCTCCTTCTAGCTATAAAAACACCTCCCCCTCCAAATCCGGGTCAAAAACCACCTCCTAACCCTAAGCTCGCCTCGAAATCCGCGCCAGATCCCTCCGCCGCCGCCACCTGTTCCGCGCCGGCCCGCGGCCTCGCCTGCTCGCGCCCGCCGTGCGCCGCCGCCTCGCCCGGTCGCCGCCGCCCCGCGCCCCGCCGCGCCCGGCGCCGCCCCTGCCTGCCTCCACCGCCCCGATCCGGGCCGGATCCGGTGAGGTCCGGCAGGAGAGGCCCAGATCCGGCCTTCCCCCGCCTCCTCCGGCGCTCCTCCGGCGACCCGCGCCGGCGAACCTCGAATCCCGCGCACCGTTGACTTCTCTCCTCTCTCTTAATATTTCTAAGTCCCCAAGTTTGCATATTATCATCGCATCTTCGACATGCCATAACTTTGCATCTGCAGCTCCGTTTCGCGCGTATAATATGTCATTTTGTTCGATTCGAAGAGTACATCATTCTGTTCCATTGCATCATTTTCAATTGAAGCCATCGTGATGCCCGAAATGCTGTTAGAAGAGGGCTAGTTGATGTTAGTGGCTGAATCTTATCACGAACATGCACTTTTGTCATTTTTGCCATGATAGATGTGTACCTCCTATGAGGGTGAGCTATATATGTGTTTTGTAATATGCCATGTTACCTTTACAGGGAATTTTGCTTTGTATTTTTATGATGCTTGAGGTGGCTAGAAATTGCATGCAAAGTAGGGATGATGATATTGCTGTTTTTCAGAGACTTAGTGATTTCACTAAGTCCCTGACTTTTGTTATTATCATGCCATGTGTTCATGTTGTTTCTGAGAGATCTAGGCATAATTTGAGTATGATCAGTAAGGGAGTTTTGGACTTGAGTATTTTCTTAATCCATCCATGCCTTTGTTTGCATTTATGGAGTGCCATAGCTTGAGTCAATCGAGCTCTACTTTTGCTTCAAAATGTTGCTGGCAGATTGTTTACATGTTATTCGATTTTGCCAAGCTTGGTGTAGTTGACCCTTGCATGATATGATATTATTCTTGCCATGTGTTGTCACTATGCCATGTCTTCTTGATGTATGTATGCTTAGTTTATCATGCGATGCTCTGTAGTGAGTGCATCGAGCTCACGAACATGCCTAGTCGTTAACAGTTTTCTGCCATGTCCAGTTTTCTACTAAGTCTGAAACCTGTAACGTAACTTGCTTAATTGACATGGGTGTAATCATATTTTCTGATCCTTTTTGGCTTATGGTCAGTAAGGGACTTTTGTCAAGTGATTTGAGTAGATTCATGACATGCCTTTCTTTACTATGTTCTGAACCTGTAGCATGTTGTTTCGTTGCTCTGAACACGTCATCCTGATGTTGTTTTCCTGACTTGTTATTTTCTCTAAGTCTGAGAACCTGTTATCGTTTGCTCTTTTGCCATGCTTGTTTGAACCTGTTATGATGAGAATTAGCCGTAGCTCAGTGTTCATCTTTTGTCGTGCATCTTGAGTAGATTACTGTCATATGCTTTGTTGCCATGTTTGGGTGCAGTAGCTTAATTATTTGTTGCTTGCTAAGTAGCATCATGCTGTTTATGGCAGATTCGTGTCATTCTTGTTTTGCTCGCCATTTGCAAACCGTGCATCCGATTCCGGTGATCTTTATATCGATTTCAACCGAAATCACCTAATCTATCCAGCGGCATGCTTGGTTTGCCAAGATTATGCCCTGTTCATCCTTGTCCTTCCGGAGCATGCATACGCATTGCATATCACCTCTTGTATATCATGCCATGTTTTGCATCATGTTGATTGCGCATTGCATCGTGGTTGATATTGGTTCCTTTGCTTGTTCTCTTGTCTTGGGTAGAGCCGGGAGACGAGTACGTGAACGAGGATTCTGTTGAGAACGTTTACGAGGACCAAGCTTTCGACAACTCTGAGAACCTTGCAGGCAAGATGATCATACCCTCGAAATCACTTCTATCTTTGCTTGCTAGATTGCTCGCTCTTTTGCTATGCCTATGCTGCGATACCCACCACTTGCTATATCATGCCTCCTATATTGCCATGTCAGCCCCTAACCATCCATGTCCTAGCAAACCGTTGTTTGGCTATGTTACTGCTTTGCTCAGCCCCTCTTATAGCGTTGTTAGTTGCAGGTGAAGATGAAGTTTGTTCCTTGTTGGAACATGATCTTGTTGTTCCTTGTTGGAACAAGTTTACTTGTTGGGATATCACAATACCTCTTATTAAATTAATGCATCTATATACTTGGTAAAGGGTGGAAGGCTCGGCCTTATGCCTGGTGTTTTGTTCCACTCTTGCCACCCTAGTTTCCGTCATACCGGTGTTATGTTCCTGGAGTTTGCGTTCCTTACACGGTTGGGTGATTTATGGGACCCCCTTGACAGTTCGCTTTGAATGAGACTTTTCCAGCAAGGCCCAACATTGGTTTTACCAGTTGCCACCTAGCCTTTTTCCCTTGGGTTCTGCAGACTCAAGGGTCATCTTTATTTTTAAACCCCCGGGCCAGTTCTCCTTCGATTGCTGGCCCAAACTAGAGCCCTTTGCAGCGCCACCTCGGGGCAACTCGAGGGCTGGTTTTAGTTGTACGGACTGCTCATCCGGATGTGCCCTGAGACCGAGATATGTGCAGCTCCTATCAGGATTTGTCGGCACAATCGGGCGGCTTTGCTGGACTTGTTTTATTGCTGTTGAAATGTCTTGTAGTCCGGGATTCCGAGATTGATCGGGTCTTCCCGGTAGAAGGAATATCCTTCGTTGACCGTGAGAGCTTATCATGGGCTAAGTTGGGACACCCCTGCAGGGTATTATCTTTCGAAAGCCGTGCCCGCGGTTATGAGGCAGATGGGAATTTGTTGATGTCCGGTTGTAGAAAACCCGAAGTTGACCTTAACTAAAACACATCAACCGCGTGTGTAACCATGATGGTCTCTTCTCGGCGGGGTCCGGGAAGTGAACACGGTTGTTGGAGTTATGCCTGACGTAGGTTGTTCAGGATCACTTCTTGATCACTTCTAGCTTCTCGACCGTGCTTTGCCTTCTCTTCTCGCTCTCTTTTGCGCTGTAGTCAACTCATGCTAGTCGCTTGCTGCAGCTCCACCTCACAAACCCCTTTTCCCACCTTTAAGCTTAAATAGTCTTGATCTCGCGGGTGTGAGATTGCTGAGTCCCCGTGACTCACAGATATTATCACCTCAGTTGCAGGTACCAACAATGTCAGTGCTGATGACGCAACCGAGCTCACTTGGGAGTTCGATGAGGAACGTGGCCGTTACTATGTTTCTTTTCCAGATGATCAGTAGTGGAGCCCAGTTGGGTGATCCGGGGATTTGTTAGCATTTGGGGTAGTCTTCTTTCATTTTGGTACCGTAGTCGGACCTTGAGTGTAATCTGTTTGATGGATGTTATTTATGTACTTGTGTGAAGTGGCGATTGTAAGCCAACTATGTATCTTTCCCTTATTATTACATGGATTGTGTGAAGATTACCTCACTTGCGACATTGCTTTCAATGCGGTTATGCCTCTAAGTCGTGCCTCGACACGTGGGAGATATAGCCGCATCGAGGGCGTTACAGGAACGCCCTAAGCGACGCCATCGTCCTCATCCTCGCTGTCGGACGCCGGAGATCCCCCTCGCCGCCCTGCTCGCTTGAGCCCCTCCCCGAGCTCGCCGGCTCGCTCCTCGTGTTCACCGTGAGCTTATGACCATCCTCCCCCTCTCCGTTTCCTCTTTTGCACTCCGTAGCCACCGCACCCCTCTCGCCCGACTGCGCCGCCGCCCGCACTCGTCGCCGACGCAGCTCCGGTGACCATTTGGTCCCGGGCGTGCGTCCAACATGCTCACCACCATGCGTAGAGCATCCCTAGCGCCACACCGCGCTCGTTTGCACCCTAAAACGCCGACCCCGAGCACACCCGCACGTCGGCCGCCGCCGCGAGCTCGCCTCCGGCGAGCTCCGGCCACCCTAGCTTCTCCCACTTGCTCCATTGGATGCGCGCGTTCGCCAGCTCCGCATAGATGCTCTCCGACGGCCATTTGGTCGACGGAGGAGGAATCCCGAGCCCCTCCGCTGTCTCTGGCCCTGCCGGCGACGAGCCCCGGGTCAACTCCGGCGAGTTTGACCCGGGTTGACCCAGTTTGACCCCCTTTCTCTCTCACTGACGTGTGGGCCCCAGGCCACTAACTAAACTAGGTTAGTGTTAGTTTAACGCTAACTAAAGTTAGTTAGTTTAACTAACACTGACAGCCAGGACCCACTGGTCAGTTTGACCTAGACCAGGTCAGTTGACCGCTGACGTCACGCTGACGCAAGACTGACGCAATAACTCTTTTTCTCGATTTATTCTTATACAGGAAATTCCAGAAAATGTTGCAAACTTCAAAAATTCATAGTAATTCAACCATAACTCCAAATCAAACAAATTATATATGAAAAATGATCAGAAAAATCCAGTCTATCCATCTGTACAGGTTTCATGCATGATAGAGCAACCTAACCTTGCTGTTCAGATGAAACATGATAATGCACTTATATGAGTTCATAATTTAGGCTTGAATTTGAATCCTTGATTCAAATAAGCTCAAAACCTTCTGGTTGTAGTTGCATTAGCTCAACACACTCATTTTACCATGTCATGATCATGCATCATACTGTGCATTGCATTGATTGTGTTTCTTCTCTATGTTGCCGGTATTTGTCCCCTCTCGATAGACGTGGTTCCGACGATGAGTTTGATGACACCGATGAAGAACTATACTATCTTCAGAAGTGCCAGGCAAGCAAACCCCCCTTGTTTGTTTCGATACAATCCCACTCTCTCGCTCCTGCTCTCTTTTACTGCATTAGGACAACAACGATTCAATTGTTACCTGCTGCGGTAGTTGAACCCCTTATCCTCTGCATGACCTGTCATTGCCACACTAAATAGATGAAACCCACTAGTATGAATAGGAGTTGTTTGAGCCTTGATGTGCCCACTCATTCATGCTTGTTTGTCGTGCCTGCTAGTGCTTAGAGTTGAGTCGGGTCTGATTCATCGAGGATGAGTTGGAGGTGTGTAAACATGTCCTACTGTGGGTGAGCTAAGTGTGTGAACACGATTTGGTAAAGGTAGCGGTGAGAGGCCATGTAGGAGTACATGATGGGTTGTCTCATTGAAACCGTCCTCAGGAACTGAGTCTTGTGTTTGTGATCCATGAAACAGCTACTACCACACGTTGGGCCCTGAAATATGACCCCGCTCGACTTACTGACCCCTCTCGTCATCTGTCGAGGAGTTGCAAGTAGTTTCTGGTGTTTGTAGTATGCTGTGGGCCGCACGCAGCGCTGACCATTGGGGTGGGCTGTGTTGCGGTAGGCACGTGGCACGGTGTACCGATTCGCCTGTTTGGTGTCTCGGGAACCCTGCACACATCGTTTGGGGCCGTTGAGGACACCCCGGCCGGATCTCCTTGCGGATGGAACCTGAATAGGCGATAAACCTGGACTAGGGACTTGTGTGGTTAGTTAGGACGTGGTCTACACCCACGTCGGCTTTCGCTTGAAGTCTGCCGAGCACATGTCGTGTGCAGACGCTAAGTGGTGGAAATATGTGTGAAGAAGTACACCCCTGCAGGGTTATAGATGATCTATTCGAATAGCTGTGTCCGCGGTAATGGACTTCTGGGTTGCCTATATCAGTTCATAGACAAGTGAAAGTGGATACTCTAAAATGCGCAAGATAAACGTGAGTGCTATGGATGGCCTTCTCGTAGGGAGACGGGAGCGGATCCATAGTGGTGTATTGATATGGTGAATATGTGGACTCGTGTGCGCCACCTCAAAAGAGTTGCTCGCAGACGTAGTTCAGGATAGCCACCGAGTCAAAGCTGGCTTGCTTCAGTTAAACTCCACTACCCCTTTGTTGATACTGTTGCATTTGTAGCTAGTTCTAATGTAAGTCTTGCTGGGTACATTTGTACTCACGTTTGCCTATTTTATGTTTTGCAGAGAGACGTCAGTCTCGCTAGTAGTTCCGTGTGGACTTCGACGTTTAGCTTGACACCTCAGCTACGATCTTGTGCCCTCGGCAGGATTTGGTAGATAGTCAGGCTTCTTAGCCTTTTTCATTTCTAGATGTCTGTACCCAGACATGTTAAGCTTCCGCATGTGCTTTGATTTGAATGCTCTGAATGTGGGGTCATGAGACCCATGTTTGTAATATCTCGCTCCTCAGAGCCTAATGAATAAATATTGGAGTCGTAGAGTTATGTTGTGATACCATGTTGTACTTACACATATCGAGCATATTGTGTGTATGATTGAAATGCTTGCTATGTGTGGGATCCGACGATCGAGTTGTTTATCCCTGGCAGCCTCTCTTATGGGGAAATGTAGTCTAGTGCCTCCTTGAGCCATAGTAGTCCGCTACAGCCCGGTTCACCGGAGTCCTGCTAGCCCAGCACTACTGCTCAGGACACTTGACTGGACGGCATGTGTTTCACTTCGTTCCTGTGTCTGTCCCTTCGGCGAAATGTCACGTGGTGTCATCCGGAGTCCTGCCTAGCCTGCTACAACCCGGGTTACCAGAGTCCTGTTAGCCCAGTGCTACAGCCCGAATTCACACGCCGCTGACCGACATGCTCGAAGTTGATTCATGTATGCCTGTCCCCATGGGTTAGTGACGCTTTGGGTTCACGACTAGCCATGTCGGCCCTGGTTCTTTGTTATATGGATGCTAGCGACACTATCATATACGTGAGCCAAAAGGCGCAAACGGTCCCGGGCCAGGTAAGATGGCACCCGTGGGAATACCGTGCGTGAGGCCGCAAAGTGATATGATGCGTTACATGCTAGATCGATGTGGCTTAGGATCGGGGTCCTGACAAGAACTCTGCAGGAGGGGCAAGCACCTGGCCACGAGGGTGGAGGGCGCGCCCTACGCCCCAGGGTGCGCCCCCTGCCTCATGGGCCAAGAGTGGCCCTCCTCCACTTATTCCTGCACCCATACAATTCTTCTTCCTCCCACAAACACCAATATCCAGCTCAAGCACGAGTTCTAGCTCACTTTGCTGTGATTTTCGATCTCCTTGCTCAAAGCACCTCTCGCAAAACTGCTTAGGGAGATTGTTCCTTGGTATGTGACTCCTCCAATGCTCCAATTATTTTTTGTTCTAGTGCTTTATTCTTTGCAAATTTGTGCTGCCTAGGTGACCATGTTCTTGAGCTTGCATGTCAAATTTATATGGTTCCAAGTAGTTCTAATGCTTGATATAGTCTCTAGGCACTTGTAGGAGTAGTTGCTATCGATTTTGTTGAGCTTGGTTCACTTTTATTTGAAGTCACTAAAAATTTCAAAAAAATTCAGAGGAAGAAATATGCTTAGGAAAATGTTCCAAGGTGGTTCTTCAAGGAAACAAGGACCCAGGCTTGCAATGAGTGATGCTGATGAGGAGCCACCAAGGGACGCTCCAGTGCGGCCCTGTGAATGGCCTTTAGAAAATTTTATGGATCAAGCGGGAATCAAGGAAGAATTTAACGCATATTTGCGTAACGCTGATCTTGTGAGCTTTGAGGCAGAGAAGTGCATCCAATACCATTATCTCACTAGTACATTTGCGAGGAGGTTTGAATTTTCATCTTCATGTAATTCTCCAACTGTCCTGTTTGATCTTTATGAAAAATCTTATACCATGGACTTAGAGGATTTTACCACTGCTTGCAAACTTCCACAATGGGGTGGTGTTAGTGAACCCCGTAAATCTGAATTTAGAAATTTTCTTACTAATATAACTGTGGGGGAATCCAGAGATATAGCACAAGCTACCATAGGGAGCATTCATTTTCCTACTATACATTATTTTGCTCTCTTCATAGGTAGGTGCATAAATGGTAAAGATGAAGCATGTCATATGTGTGTCCCTGACTTTAGTATTCTTAGGAGTGTTGTGTTAGGAGACAAATCTTATAATTTGGGAGCCATTGTTGCACGTAGGTTGCATAATAATACATTTAATGGAGATTTATTTGGGGGAATTTATGCAACCCGCTTAGCTGATTTTCTTGGTGTGGACGTTCGTGAGGATGACATTGAGTTGCCTCCTACTTATTTAGACTACAATTCTATGGTCCATCACCAGTTTGTCGAGAGGAATGAATCACCTCTCCAGTATCGACTAATCTTTGACAAACGGTGTGTTGTCCGTATTACTCTCCTTGCTCCTGCCTTCTTTGATTATCAGGCAAAAGGAAGATATGTTATTACGAGAGAGGAGGCAGAAGAGTATGAGAGGAGGGCAGAGGCAGCTCGCTGCCACGCTGCAGCTCAGGAGGCAATAGCCGCTGCATCGCAGTACGACCCCAGCTACACCTATGGATATCTGCCAAGCCATCCTTGGCAATAAACCAACTTAGGCCAAAAGCTTAAGCTTGGGGGAGTACGTATTTCCCACCGACATTACATTTATGTTCACACACACTCATTACTAGATGTCGGTGCTCATACACTTTCATTGTACTATCCATGCTAGTTTATTTTCTTTTTCTTGATTTCTTCTTGTGTGTTTGATAAATCTTAAGAAAAGACAAAAAAATTAGTAATAGCCTTTAGCTAGTTTGTTTTCTTGCTGTAGTAGTAATAATTAAAAGAAAACCCAAAAATATTTCCCGTTCTTCTTTTGCTTGTTGGGAGCTTTCCCGTGTAAATAGTTTTATTTCTTTTCTTTTCTTTGGGGGTCGATAGGAGAAGACCACAATTAAACTGTTGAAGTGACTCTTATATGCATCATTGTTGATTTAATCAAGAGCCCATATTGCCTTGTCTTCTCCTGTTTATTGAATGCTCGCAGATTCCAGCTTAGTCTAATGCACATGCACTCTTATTATTATTCACTTTGTTCAGTCGTGCAAGTGAAAGGAAATTATGATGATAGATGATGGACTAACTAAGATGAGAAAAGCTGGTATGAACTCGACTTCTCTTGTTTTTGTAAATATGATTAGTTCATCGTTCCTGATTCAGCCTATTATGAATAAACATGTTTGCAATGACAATTAGAGATCATAGTTACTTATGCCATGCTTGATTAGCTATGAGTTATAATGGTTTACCTTGCGTGCCAACATGCTATTAAAGTGTTTTTGATGTGGTATAGTGGGGTGGTATCCTCCTTTGAATGATTTAAGTGACTCGACTTGGCACATGTTCACACATGTAGTTGAAACAAAATCAACATAGCCTTCACGATATTTATGTTCATGGTGGATTATATCCTACTCATTCTTGCATCCGATGTTTGTTAATTTTAATGCATGTTCATGACTGTTGTCGCTCTCTAGTTGGTCGCTTCCCAGTCTCTTGCTAGCCTTCACTTGTACTAAGCGGGAATACTGCTTGTGCATCCAATCCCTTAAACCCCAAAGTTATTCCATATGAGTCCACCATACCTTCCTATATGCGGTATCTACCTGCCGTTCCAAGTAAATTTGTATGTGCCAAACTCTAAACCTTCAAATAAACATTATGTTTTGTATGCTCGAATAGCTCATGTATCAACTAGGGCTGTCCTTATCTTCCATGTTAGGTGGGTTATTCTCAAGAGGAGTGGACTCCGCTCCTCACTCACGAGAAAATGGATGGTCACCGGGATGCCCAGTCCGGTGCTTTATGCAAACTAAATCAAATTAATTGCAAACAAAACTCCCCCTGGGACTGTTGCTAGTTGGAGACACTCGTTGTTTCGAGCAAGTCATGGATTGATGCTTGTTGGTGGAGGGGGAGTATAAACTTTACCATTCTGTTTGGGAACCGCCTATAATGTGTGTAGCATGGAAGGTATCGGCATCTCTTGGTTGTTATGTTGACAATGAAAGTATGTCGCTCAAAATATTATTTATCTCTATTTCAAAATCGAGCTCTGGCACCTCTACAAATCCCTGCTTCCCTCTGCGAAGGGCCTATCTATTTACTTTTATGTTGAGTCATCGCCCTCTTATTAAAAAGCACTAGCTGGAGAGCGCAGCTGTCATTTGCATCCATTACTATTAATTTATATTGGGTATGAGTATGATTGGATCTCTTTTACCATGAATTACAATGTCTAGTCAGTCCTTGATCTTTAGAGGTGCTCTGCATTTATGTTTTGCGGTCTCAGAAAGGGCTAGCGAGATACCATCTTGTTATATCATATCATGATTGTTTTGAGAAAGTGTTGTCATCCGAGATTTATTATTATCGCTCGCTAGTTGATTATGCTATTGATATGAGTAAACATGAGACCTAAGAGTTATTGCAAATGTGGTTAGTCATAGTCTTTGCTGAAAACTTGAATGCTGGCTTTACATATTTACAGCAACAAGAGCAAATAGAGTTTGTAAAAGTTTTTCTTTATCACTTTCAGTTGATCAACTGAATTGCTTGAGGACAAGCAAAGGTTTAAGCTTGGGGAGTTGATACGCCTCCGTCGTATCTACTTTTCCAAACACTTTTGCCCTTGTTTTGGACTCTAACTTGCATGATTTGAATGGAACTAACCCGGACTGACGCTGTTCTCAGCAGACTTTCCATGGTGTTATTTATGTGCAGAAACAAAAGTTCTCGGAATGACCTGAAACTTCACAGAACGTCTATTTGGAAATAATAAAAAATCCTTGCAAAAGATGAAGACCAGGGGGCCCACACCCTATCCACGAGGATGGGGGGCGCGCCCTCCCCCGTAGGGCGCGCCCCCTACCTCGTGCGCCCCTGGAGCTCCTCCGACCTTAACTCCAACTCTATATATTTGCTTTCTGGGAGAAAAAACCAGAGAGAAGAATTCATCACGTTTTACGATACGGAGGCGCAGCCAAGCCCTAAAACCTCTCGGGAGGGCTGATCTGGAGTCTGTTCGGGGCTCCGGAGAGAGGAATCCGTCGCCATCGTCATCATCAACCATCCTCCATCACCAATTTCATGATGCTCACTGCCATGCGTGAGTAATTCCATCGTAGGCTTGCTGGACAGTGATGGGTTGGATGAGATCTATCATGTAATCGAGTTAGTTTTGTTAGGGTTTGATCCCTAGTATCCACTATGTTCTGAGATTGATGTTGCTATGACTTTGCTATGCTTAATGCTTGTCACTAGGGCCTGAGTTCCATGATTTTAGATCTGAGCCTATTATGTTTTCATGAATATATGTGTGTTCTTGATCCTATCTTGCAAGTCTATAGTCACCTACTATATGCTATGATCCGGCAACCCCGAAGTGACAATAATCGGGACCACTCCCGGTGATGACCATAGTTTGAGGAGTTCATGTATTCGCTATGTGCTAATGCTTTGTTCCGGTACTCTACTAAAAGGAGGCCTTAATATCCCTTAGTTTCCATTAGGATCCCGCTGCCACGGGAGGGTAGGACAAAAGATGTCATGCAAGTTCTTTTCCATAAGCACGTATGACTTATTTCGGAATACATGCCTACATTACAATGATGAATTGGAGCTAGTTCTGTGTCACCCTATGTTATGATTGTTACATGATAAACCGCATCCGGCATAATTCTCCATCACCGATCCAATGCCTATGAGCTTTTCACATATTGTTCTTTGCTTATTTACTTTTACGTTGCTACTATTACAATCACTACAAAACACCAAAAATATTACTTTTGCTACTGTTACTTTTGTTACCGTTACCACTACTATCATATTACTTTGCTGCAGATACTAAGTTATCCAGGTGTGGTTGAATTGACAACTCAACTGCTAATACTTGAGAATATTCTTTGGCTCCCCTTGTGTCGAATCAATAAATTTGGGTTGAATACTCTACCCTCGAAAATTGTTGTGATCCCCTATACTTGTGGGTTATCAGAGGACGTCTAACTTGTTTTTGTAGGGCATGCTGTGATGTGATATGGTCAAGACATGATGCTAAATTTTATTTTATGAGATGATCATGTTTTGTAACGAAGTTATCGGCAACTGGCAGGAGCCATATGGTTGTCGCTTTATTGTATGAAATGCAATCGCCGTGTAATTGCTTTACTTTATCACTAAACAGTAGCGATAGTCGTAGAAGCAATAGTTGGCGAGACGACAAAGATGCTACGATGGAGATCAAGGTGTCACACCGGTGTCGATGGTGATCATGACGGTGCTTTGGAGATGGAGATCAAAGGCACAAGATGATGATGGCCATATCATATCTTATTTTGCTTAGTTCGACGGTAGAATTATAAGATGATCTCTCACTAAATTTCAAGGTACAAGTGTTCTCCCTGAGTATGCACCGTTGCGACAGTTGTTCGTGCTGAGACACCACGTGATGATCGGGTGTGATAAGCTCTACGTTCACATCAATGGTGCAAGCCAGTTTTGCACACGCAGAATACTCGGGTTAAACTTAACGAGTTTAGCATATGCAGATATGGCCTCGGAACACTGGAGACCGAAAGGTCGAGCGCGAATCATATAGAAGATATGATCAACATAGTGATGTTCACCATTGAAAACTACTCCATCTCACGTGATGATCGGACATGGTTTAGTTGATATGGATCACATGATCACTTAGATGATTAGAGGGATGTCTATCTAAGTGGGAGTTCTTAAGTAATATGATTAATTGAGCTTTAATTTATCATGAACTTAGTCCTGGTAGTATTAGCATATCTATGTTGTAGATCAATAGCTTGCATTGAGCCCCCCTGTTTTATTTTTCGATATTTTCCTAGAGAAAACTAAGTTGAAAGATGTTAGTAGCAATGATGCGGATTGGATCCGTGATCTGAGGATTATCCTCATTGCTGCATAGTAGAATTATGTCCTTGATGCACCGCTAGGTGACAGACCGATTGCCAGAGCAAATGCAGACGTTATGAACGTTTGGCAAGCTCGATATGATGACTACTTGATAGTTTAGTGCACCATGCTTTACGGTTTAGAATCGGGGCTTCAAAGACGTTTTTGAAACGCGGCGGAGCATATGAGATGTTCCAAGAGTTGAAATTAGTATTTCAGACTCTTGCCCATGTCAAAACGTATGAGACCTTTGACAAGTACTTTGCCTACAAGATGGAGGAGATTAGCTCAACTAGTGAGCATGTGCTCAGAATGTATGAGTACTACAATCACTTGAATCAAGTGGGAGTTAATCTTCCAGATAAGATAGTGACTGACAGAGTTCTCTAGTCACTATCACCAAGTTACTAGAACTTCGTGATGAACTATAATATGCAAGGGTTAACAGAAACGATTCCCAAGCTCTTCATGATGCTGAAATCGACGAAGGTAGAAATCAAGAAAAGCATCAAGTGTTGATGGTTGAAAAGACCACTAGTTACAAGAAAAGGGCAAAGGGAAGAAGGGGAACTTCAAAAAGAACGGCAAGCAAGTTGCTGCTCCCGTGAAGACGCCCAAAGCTAGACCCAAGCCTAAAACTGAGTGCTTCTACTACAAAGGAAATGGTCACTGGAAGTGGAACTACCCTAGATACTAGGTGGATAAGAAGGATGGCAAAGTGAATAGATATGCATGTTATTGATGTGTACTTTACTAGTGTTTATAGCAACCCCTCGGCATTTGATACTGGTTCAGTTGCTAAGAGTAGTAACTCGAAACGGGAGTTGCAGAATGAACAAAAACTAGTTGAGGGCGAGGTGACGATGTACGTTGGAAGTAGTTCCAAGATTGATATGATCATCATCGCACACTCCCTATACTTTCGGTATTAGTGTCGAACCTAAATAAGTGTTATTTGGTGTTTGCGTTGAGCATGAATATGATTTGATCATGTTTATTGCAATACTGTTATTCATTTAAGTCAGAGAATAATTGTTGCTTTGTTTACATGAATAAAACCTTCTATGGCCATACATCCAATGAAAATGGTTTGTTGGATCTTGATCGTAGTGATACACATATTCATAATATTGAATCCAAAAGATGCAAAGTTAATAATGATAGTGCAACTTATTTGTGGCACTGTCGTTTAGGTCATATAGGTGTAAAGCGCATGAAGAAACTCCATGCTAATGGGATTTTGGAATCACTTGATTATGAATCACTTGATGCTTGTGAACCATGCCTTATGGGAAAGATGACTAACACTCCGTTCTCCGGAACAATGGAGCAAGCAAATGACTTATTGGAAATAATACATACTGATGTATGCGATCCGATGAGTGTTGAGGCTCGCCGCGGGTATCGTTATTTTCACACCTTCACAGATGATTTGAGCAGATATGGGTATATCTACTTGATGAAACATAAGTCTGAAACATTTGAAAAGTTCATATAATTTTAGAGTGAAGTGGAAAATCATCGTCACAAGAAAATAAAGTTTCTACGATCTGATCGTGGTGGAGAATATTTGAGTTATGAGTTTGGTCTTCATTTGAAACAATGCGGAATATTTTCGCAACTCACGCCACCTGGAACACCACATCGTAATGGTGTGTCCGAACATCATAACCGTACTTTATTAGATATGGTGCAATCTATGATTTCTCTTACCGATTTACCACTATCGCTTTGGGGTTATGCATTAGAGACAACTTCATTCACGTCAAATAGGGCACCATCTAAATCCGTTGAGACGACACCATATGAATTGTGGTTTGGCAAGAAACCAAAGTTGTCGTTCCTTAAAGTTTGGGGCTGCGATGCTTATGTGAAAAGCTTCAACCTGATAAGCTCGAACCCAAATCGGAGAAATGTGTCTTCATAGGATACCCAAAGGAGACTGTTGGGTACACCTCTATGACAGATCCGAAGGCAAGACATTCGTTGCTAAGAATGGATCCTTTCTAGATAAGGAGTTTCTCTCAAAAGAAGTGAGTGGGAGAAAAGTAGAACTTGATGAGGTAATTGTACCTTCTCCCGAATTGGAAAGTAGTTAACCACAGAAATATGTTCCAGTGATTCCTACACCAATTAGTGAGGAAGCTAATGATCATGATCATGAAACTTCTGATCAAGTTACTACCAAACCTCATAGGTCAACCAGAGTAATATCCGCACTAGATTAGTACGGTAATCCTGCTCTAGAGGTCATGTTACTTGACCATGACGAACCTACGAACTATGAGGAAGCGATGATGAGCCCAGATTCCGCGAAATGGCTTGAGGCCATTAAATCTGGGGTGGGATCCATGTATGAGAACAAAGTGTGGACTTTGGTTGACTTGCCCGATGATCGGCAAGCCATAGAAAATAAATGGATCTTCAAGAGGAAGACAGACGCTGATAGTAGTGTTACTATCTACAAAGCTAGACTTGTCAAAAAAGGTTTTGACAAAGTTCAAGGTGTTGACTACGATGAGATTTTCTCACTCATAGCGATGCTTAAGTCTGTCCGAATCATGTTAGCAAATTGCCACATTTTATGAAATCTGGCAAATGGATGTCAAAACTACATTCCTTTATGGATTTCTTAAAGAAGAGATGTATATGATGCAACCAGAAGGTTTTGTCGATCCTAAAGGTGCTAACAAAATGTGCAAGCTCCAGCGATCCATTTATGGACTGGTGCAAGCATCTCAGAGTTGGAATATACGCTTTGATGAGTTGATCAAAGCATATAGTTTTATACATACTTGCAGTGAAGCCTGTATTTACAAGAAAGTGAGTGGGAGCACTACAATATTTTTGATAAATATATGTGAATGACATATTGTTGATCGGAAATAATGTAGAATTTTCTGGAAAGCATAAAGGAGTATTTGAAAGGAGTTCTTCAAAGAAAGACCTCCGTGAAGCTGCTTACATATTGAGCATCAAGATCTATAGAGATACATCAAGACGCTTGATAATTTTTTAAATGAGTACATACCTTGACAAGATTTTGAAGTAGTTCAAAATGGAACAATCAAAGAAAGAGTTCTTACCTGTGTTACAAGGTGTGAAATTGAGACTCAAAGCCCGACCATGGCAGAAGATAGAAAGAGAATGAAAGTCATTCCCTATGCCTCGGCCATAAGTATGCCATGCTGTGTACTAGATCTATTGTATACCCTACACTGAGTTTGGCAAGGGAGTATGATAGTGATCTAGGAGTAGATCACTGAACAATGGTCAAAATTATCCTTAGTGTAATAAGGATATGTTTCTCGATTATGGAGGTGACAAAAGGTTCGTCATAAAAGGTTACGTCGATGCAAGTTTTGACACTGATCCAGATGACTCTAAGTCTCAATCTGGATACATATTGAAAGTGGGAGCAATTAGCTAAAGTTGCTCCGTGCAGAGCATTGTAGACATAGAAATTTGCAAAATACACATGGATTTGAATTTGGCAGACCCGTTGACTAAACTTCTCTCACAAGCAAACATGACCACACCTTAGTACTCTTTGGGTGTTAATCACATGGTGATGTGAACTAGATTATTGACTCTAGTAAACCCTTTGAGTGTTGGCCACATGGCCATGTGAACTATGGATATTAATCACATGGTGATGTGAACTATTGGTGTTAAATAACATGGCGATGTGAACTATGGATATTAATCACATGGTGATGTGAACTATTGGTGTTAAATCACATGGCGATGTGAACTAGATTATTGACTCTAGTGCAAGTGGGAGACTGAAGGAAATATGCCCTAGAGGCAATAATAAAGTTGTTATTTATAGTTCCTTATATCATGATGAATGTTTATCATTCATGCTAGAACAGTATTAACCAGAAACTTAGTACATGTGTGACTACATAGACATACAGAGTGTCACTAGTATGCCTCTACTTGACTAGCTCGTTAAATCAAAGATGGTTAAGTTTCCTAGCCATAGACATGAGTTGTCATTTGATTAACGGGATCACATCATTAGAGAATGATGTGATTAACCTGAACCATTCCGTTAGCTTAGCACTTGATCGTTTAGTATGTTGCTATTGCTTTCTTCATGACTTATACATGTTCCTATGACTATGAGATTATGCAACTCCCGAATACCGGAGGAACACTTTGTGTGCTATCAAACATCACAACATAACTGGGTGATTATAAAGATGCTCTACAGGTGTCTCCGAAGGTGTTTGTTGGGTTGACATAAAATGAGATTAGGATTTGTCACTCCGAGTATCAGAGAGGTACCTCTGGGCCCTCTCGGTAATGCACATCCCTATTGTCACGCCCAAGATGCGACCCTATCCTAAAGGAACTCGAAGGTCCCACCAAGGATAGAAGCTCATCTTGAAGACGCTTTTGCAAGGTGGATATCATTACATCAACATTACATAATAGTGGGGATACAACCAAGACATACAATGTCACATGAATACAACAATACATCATATACAAGATCAACATCCGACTACGGATGAAACATAAATATCCACCCTGCTAGCCCAGGCTGCCGACCAGGAACCTAACCCAAGATCGACGACGAAGAAGAAGAACTCCAACACAAGTAACATCGCTCTCGTGTCATGATCATCGCATAACCTGTACTGCAACTGGTGTTGTAGTAATCTGTGAGCCACGAGGACTCAGCAATCCCATTACCATGGGTATCAAGACTAGCAAAGCTTAATGGGTAAGGAAGGGGTAAAGTGGTGAGGTTGGAGCAGCGGCTAAGCATGGTATGGTGGCTAACTTATGCAAATAAGAGCGAGAAGAGAAGCTAAGTAAGCGGTCGTCAACTAGTAATGATCAAGAAGTGATCCGGAACTCCTGCTTACGTCAAACATAACCCGAAACCGTGTTCTCCTCTCGAACAACCCGAAAAGAGACCATCACGGTTACACACACGGTTGGTGTATTTGAGAAGAGTTTACTTCAAGTTTACTACAACCGGATATTAACAAATTCCCATCTGCCACATAACCGCGGGCACGGCTTTTGAAAGTTCAAACCCTGCAGGGGTGTCCCAACTTAACCCATGATAAGCTCTCGCGATCAATGAAGGATATTCCTTCTCCCGGGAAGACCCGATCAGTATCGGAATCCCGGTTACAAGACATTTCGACAATGGTAAAACAAGACCAGCAAAGCTGCCCGGATGTGCCGACAAATCCCGATATGAGCTGCACATATCTCGTTCTCACGGGACACCGGATGAGCAAGACGTCAGGTTGGCATAGACCCTAGTTGCCCAGGGGGCGCCGCACATCGCTCGGTTTGGACCAACACATAGAGAAGCACTGACCCGGGGGGTAAAATAAAGATGACCCTCGGGATGCGAGACTTCCCAAGGGAAAAAGGCTTAGGTGAGGCAAATGTAAAACCAAGGTTGGGCATTGCTGGAGGAGTTTTATTCAAAGCGAACTGTCAAGGGGGTCCCATAAATCACCCAACCGCGTTAGAGACGCAAAATCCGGGAACATAACACCGGTATGACGGAAACTAGGGCGGCAAGAGTGGAACAAAACAGCAGGCATAAGGCCAAGCCTTGCACCCTTTACCAAGTATATAGATGCATTAATAATATAAGAGATATTGTGATATCCCAACATAAACATAATCCAACATGGAGCAAACTTCATCTTCACCTGCAACTAGCAACGCTATAAGAGGGGCTGAGCAAAAGCGGTAACATAGCCAAACAATGGTTTGCTAGGAAGGGTGATAAGGTTAGAGGATCATGGCAATTTGGGAGGCTTGATAAGCAAGTGGTAGGTAACGCAGCATAGCGATAGAACGAAGCAACTAGCATAGCAATGATAGTAATGAGATCCAAGGTGACGGTCATCTTGCCTGAAATCCCGCTAGGAAAAAGACGAGTCCATGAAGAAGATGAAGCCACGAAGAGGAACCAAGCGTAGACGAACAAATCCTCACGATCGCAACGAAGGGAACTATCGAGAACAAGCACACAACATGGTAAACACACCACACATGAACAAGGCATAATGCTCAACCAAGTATGATGCATGGCAAGGCTACATGATAGTACTCGTGGCAAGAGATGATGCATAGAAGAGCAACACATCAAAGCAAGTTTAAATGAGGCCGGAAACAACACAGAACAATTCCGGTAAGTCCTCATATGCAAATTTAGAAATTGGTCCTGATCTTAATAAACCTTATGTTCAAGTTGTTAAGCAACAAGTTAAGATGCACCACGATGATCTACACGAAATTCTAGTCAAGTTACATATGAAGTTCATTAAATTCGGAGCTACAGCCTAGGAGATATGAGCAAAACAAGTTAAGCATGGCATTGGTGCAAAATGCATTTAAACATCAAGCACACACCTCAAAACATGGATCCAACAAGGTAATATGAATCTACATGCAAAACTAGACAAGTTTCATATAGAGCACACTCAAAACGGAGCAACGGTTCCACCCATACACCCTATACAAGTATAAAGGGCATGCTGTCCAAAACAGCAACTAGGCATATTGCTAGCACCAAAACAACATACTACAGGATCTCAACAAGAAAAAAAAGGCACGGACATGATGTACAGGTAAATCATTACAAAACATGAACCCTGATCTATCTCCAGAAACTACTAGAACATTCTCAAAAGGACATAGCAAGAATGCAAATAATAACAGGTTCACAGACAACAGAATTCACAGGACATGGCAGAAATAACATCAGGTTGCAATGTTTAGAGCTATCAAACAACATGCTACATGAATAGATCATAGTAAACAAAGGAATAGAATGAATCTACTAAATGCATAAAACAAAAGTACCTTACTGATCATGAGCCAAAAAGGCAGAGAAGATATGATGGCAACCATGTAAACATAGCAAGTTTCGTTACCCGGTACAGACTTAGCAGGAAAACCAGAGCATGGCATAAACAGAATTATGAAGGCATCTTTGCGAGCTCGATTCACTCATCACAAGGCATTGCATGACAAGATAAGCATAGAATCATCAAGAAAGCATGTACATGAAGCTAATAATGTCAAGAGAAAGTTCATGGAATGCTTGGATCACTAACAACAACCTTGGCAAAATTGATTAACATGTAAACAATCTGCCAGGAACATTTTATAGCAAAAGTAGAGCAAGATTAAGACATGCTAGAGCACTCTATAAATTCAAACAGGAGCATGGATGGATATATCACAACCTTATGTCCAAAACATCGTTACTGAACATACTCAAAAGAGTCATGAATCTCACTGTAGCAACATGAATACATGACATGAAAATAACAGCAAGGCCAAGACTTGGTGAAATTCTAAGTCCCTGAAATCAGCAATATCACGAGAGCTACTTTACAAGCTTGAAACAATCAATACATGGCATATCATGAAGAGTGGATTGCACCACCGCGAAGAAGGCATGTTGTAGCTCATAACACATCTAGACTTCATGCTCAGAAGAAAATCACACAAAAAGATGCAAAAATGACAAATGAGTATGTTCTGAAAAACTACAGTAGACAACATTTTATAGCACTCTTGCATCAGAGACTTGAGCATCAAGATGAACTCAAATGAACATGTCACAATGGAACAAAATGAAGAGAGTCTCCTGATGAACATTTCCATATATAATGAACGCAAAACGGAGCAGTATGCTAGGATATATGATGCGATGAACATGGCAAGAAAATGTAGCAGATCCGGGGACTGTGAAAAAAATGGACCTCGGGGAAACGGGACGAGGGGATCCGGGACGGAGCGGATCGGGATGGGGCCGGCGCGTTTGGTTGGCGGGCCTGGTGGATCTGGTCCCGGTTGATCAGATCCGGCGAGGACGGCGGCGGGGTTGCTCCGGCGAGCGGCGCGGAAGCTGAGGCGGTGGGCGGCGGCGGCCGGAGAAGGGACGTGGGGCGGCGTGTGGGGCCGGCACTCGGGACGGCGGCGGGCGCGGGCGCGGCGCCGGCAGAAGTGCGCGGGCGGCGAGGCGGCGGAGCGCGCAGGGGGGCGCGCTGGTGAGGCGAACGACGGCGAGGGGGCGAGGCGGCGCCGGCGACGGGCGCGGGAGCTCGGGGGCGCGGCCGAACGGCGGCGGGCCGCGGGCCCTCGCGCGGGCGAGCGGCGATGGCGGGCGGGCCGCGCGGGCCCAACACGGGCCCGCGGGCCGGCGGCGCGGAGGAGAGAGAGGGGCCAGCGGCGGTGACGTGGCGAGGTGGGATAGGAGGAGAGCGGCGGCATTGCTGAGGTGGCGCGCTCCTATTGGCTGGAGTGACGTGTTCGGCAGACATGTCTGGCGCGGATGGACATGTCCGGCGGTGCGAGGAGGAAGACTGCTAGGGTTTGCACCTCGAATTTTGGGGGGGAGGCACATATTTATAGGTAGAGGGAGCTAGGAGAGTTCGAATGGGGAGCGGTTTTCGCCCACACGATCATGATCGAACGACCGAGAGTATGGAGGGGGTTTGGATGGGCTCATGTGCTGTTTTGGAGGGGTGTTGGGCTGCACACAAAAGAGGCTTTTGCGGTTACCCGGTTAACCGTTGGAGTATCAAACGACCTCCAAATGGCACAAAACTTGACAGGCGGTCTACCGATGGTATACCAAGGCCGCTTGGCAAACCTCGGTCCATTCCGAGAACGTTTAGCACCCGCTCATGAAAAGAGGCAAAAGGGGGCGCTGGAGGACATAGGAGTGCCGGATTGCAAAACGGACAACGGGGAAAATGCCTGGATGCATGAGACGAACACGTATGCAATGCAATGCACATGATGACATGGAAAACTGTAACACGCAAGCAAACGACATGGCAACAATGGCGAATAACTGGCAAACACCTGGCGCATCGGATCCGGGGCGTTACAACTCTCCTCTACTAACAAGAGATCTCGTCCCGAGACCTTAGGACCGAGACGGAAGGGAGAAAGGATGAGGTGAAACAAGCGCTGAAAAGAGAAGAAGAACATGGTCGAGAGCACTCTGGAAGAAGAGAGGAACGAGGACTAAGACGAGAATCAAAAGCTCAAGGAAAAAGATAAGAAAGGAATAAGACTGAAAGAATTTAGGCAGCACTCTGGCTGAACATTGAAAGATTAGAACGAGAACTTGAGACGATGGAATGACACTTGACGAGAGGAACAACACAATGCCTCTGGAAGACTTGAAAGAGTGGGATGAGAAGAACTGGGAAGAAGATGACAACTTCTACCACGAATGAAATAGAAAGCAACCTTAGAAGAACGGATTGAACGGAGTTGTTGAGAAAATCAACAATGAAAAGAATAAGCTTGTTGTGGACTTATGGATAACATCTCAAAAAAATTATGAGGTGATAACCGACCACAATCGAAAAAGATTGAATAGCTGAGAGAGAACGAAGAAATGCAAAACTCCACTTCAAAAGAATACGGAGAATTAATTGCACCTCGCGAAGCAAGAAGAAAAAGATACTTGAGCTCCTCCAACAAAAATCTTGATGAACACTAGAAGAATGAATTAAATACTGACGAACCACCGTAAAGAGCTCTGATATTAAAAGAATGATGAGATAGAATTGAGTGATGGGAAGAATAAGGATTAAGCCTTGCTATGATTTAGATGGGGCCTCGCGTCGAGACAAGCGAGAAGCTTGGAACTCCGGGAGGGAAAAAATGAACAACTTCGAGCCAAGAGATTATTCATCATGAACAATCTCCGAAGAAAAGAATTAATCAACTTGACCACGATGAAATGAGACTAAGAATTATGTTATGCTTATCCTTTATCAGTTAAATTGATGAGAAGCAATGGATTGCATACCACTTATTCACATTGGGAAAATATTAAGGGGAGATATAACGCCAAATTTGGGAAGGTCCTCATGAGCCACCGGTAGGATTGAAAAGAACGAATGAACTGATATGATGAGAACTGAAAAGGAATCTTCAACGAACCACCGTGAAAATGTAAACGAACCAAGAGAAGAGAACGAATTGCCGGAAAGAATTAGAAAATGAACAAAGATACTTGGTTAAAACAAGATGCACGAGAACGAAGAGATCGTGAACTGATTAAAGAGATCTTGAACGAAGCACCGGAAGAATATTGAAACAAACAAAGGGGCACTGATATAGAATTATTGAAGAACGAATTTGAAAACTTAGACCGAAGAAATATTCCAAAAAGATGGCCTCCGGATAATCGAGAGAGAACGCAACTCCTGAAATACTCCGGATGGATGAAAAGAATTGCACGACTGAAACAATTTGATAGGATAAGATCGAGCTAGCACCGTGAATCTTCAGGAGAACGGACAAGATTTAAGAGAAAATATTCTTCGGTTTTCAAATGTTGAGAATGACGACGAGGAACACCAATATAATTGTTGAGATACTCTGGGAGAATGAAAAGCGAAGAGGTTGAGCCAGCAATGAGAATGGTTTGAAATCGATCTTTGGGAAAAGCATCTGACTGATGAAAATCATACTTATGCCGAACTTCGAAAGAAAGGATTCGAGGAAACTCCGGAAAATTAGAAGAGTCAGGTAAGATCCTGGGAAAAGACCTGTGGGTTAGGGCCCACTAAAAAGAAACACCGTTGGAAAGGATCGTTGAATGAGAAATGATGCACCGGAACGACTGAAAGACTCAAATGAGGTGACAACCTCGAATTAAATGGATGCAAACACGAGTCTTCTGAGATGTCTTCAACATTCCGGGATAATAGAATGGCGAGAGGCGAACAAGCAAAGGGAAATATTTGAGCTGAGGGAAAAATATGATTGATAACGAAAAACTTGAATTGGATCCACCGAAAAGAAAATGCGACGAACAACGAAGAACTAGACGAGACTTCACTGGTTGAGACAATTGAGGAAAGACTGAAGATACTCCGCACGAATGAAATAGATTGCTCGAATAGAGGCTCAGACTCCGGAATAAAAGGGGTGGGAGGGCGGGAAAAACAAAGGCAACTTGGAACAGGGAACAGACGAACAACTTGAAGAGAAAAACACTGGTTGAAATTATTAAGGAGAGAGTGCAAAGGCTTCGCAGGAAAAGAATGGATACTCGATTTCGGAATCCGGAATCGAGAAGAAAAAGGGTGGGCAGGTGGGAAAAATTAAGGACAACTTCGGACAAGGAAACACCGTCGTGGAGGAAGAACTGAGGATTGATCTCCCAAAGACAAAGAGGGTCGAATCAACTTGACGAGAAAAGCACCGGACAAAAGAGGATGGACAATGAACGAAAATTAACCGTGTGATCCTAAAGAAAAAAATTTGAACGGGAAGAGGAGTAGTTCAAAACACCTACGTCAAGATTTCTCACTAGAGCGACGAAGGGGCTGAGGAGTAAAAAGAAAACATACTCTCCGATATAACTAGACTCCGAAAAAGCTTTCTTCTAGACTCGACATCGGCCAAACTACACGATCAATCAAGGGGGGCTCCTAGGGTCGGTCGAGGCTGTGATACCAACTTGTCACGCCCAAGATGCGACCCTATCCTAAAGGAACTCGAAGGTCCCACCAAGGATTGAAGCGCATCTTGAAGACGCTTTTGCAAGGTGGATATCATTACATCAACATTACATAATAGTGGGGATACAACCAAGACATACAATGTCACATGAATACAACAATACATCATACACAAGATCAACATCCGACTACGGATGAAACATAAATAGAAACTCAAACTTTCGTGGAATTGTCACGGCAGATGTCCTCTTGCAAGGACTTAGTCATGGAGCCATCGCAACTAGGAAGCTTAAAGGGGTTAATTGGGACAAAGGACACGAGAGAGTTATACTAGTTCAGCCCCTTACGGTGAAGGAAGGCCTACGTCTAGTTGGGTTGGTATTGATGAGGTTTCGATGACCAGGGAGCGAGATACGCTATGCCCGGCTCTCGATGATTTGTTTCTTGCCCTAAGCCGCTCGCGGGTCGTCCCCTTATATACAAGGGTGACGCCCTGCGGCCTACAGAGTCCCGGCCGGCTCATAAACAGTGTCCGGCTCGGTGACTAGTCAATTCTACCTTATGTTACAAGTCATGCCATCATGGCGGTTTACCACTATGGGCCTTAATTCACCTACGAGCCTTAGATCCTTTATTGAACCGCCATCTTCAGGCTTGGTCTTGGGCTTCTTCTGATGAGTCCTTCTTTGCGTAACCCGGCCCCTTCTGGGCGGCTTACACAAATAGTTATATCCCCAACATTAGGCCCCAGATTGATTTGAACCGGTTCATGTCAATCTTAAAATACATTAAAAAACAAGCCTTCAATATTCTGTCTGCACAAAAGGCCTTAACCCACCATGATGTCATCTTCTGGCTCCGTGTTAAGCCGTCGCGACGTCATCTTCAATTAAATTCATATTTTAGTCCGTCATATCCTCCAGCGGATCTTTGTCTTTATTGGCCATTCCAAAAACCGAGGCATCGGGGACGCTGGATAATGACGTTTTGGTCTCCTCGTTTCTCGCGCCGTCTCAGTCGGTCTTCCCTTATAAATAGGCATGACCTAGGTCTTCCATTCTCCCCCCTTCGGTCATCCTCTTCCTATCGCTGTCTCTTTGCCACTCGAGCTCCGCCGCCGCCGCCGTCGAGCCCCTCGTCTTCACCGACTCAGGCCGCTGCATCAACCTGAATCTGTCCAGAAATCAACGGCGAACTTCCGCAGCTCGTCCACATCTGTAAGTTCCCTTCCTTACCTTTCTTAGATCTGCATTATAGCTTCTTCGAGTTTGTCGATGTTCGTCACCGTCTGAACCAAAACCTTGACCGTATTCACCTCCAATGCTCTGTTCAGATCATCAAATAGCGTAGAACTGCTGCGGTAATTGTTTTGTGCTTATCTCGAATACAAACAGATCTCTTTTCCCCTGTTTAGAAGCCTCCTTGGAATGTATGAACTTCTCTGCCCTGTTTTTAAGTCTAGCAATTTTTCTATTTAGAACGACCATTTGATCCAAAACAATATCCACAGCTTGTGAAACCTGTTTGTTCCATACTTAGCAAAAAAACTGCCTCTGTTGAATCTGTTTAACCACGGTAGTCCATATAGCCGGCTTAAGACAACCCGGTTGTCAGCCTTGCCTAGTTCTGACGACTTTAAATAATTTAACTGTTTCTGAAACCTATAGCGGCTTAAATACCACTGCGTAGTTACCCATATGTCATTAGGCCCCTTCTTAAGCCGCCACCTTGAATAAATTAATAATGCTCTCCTCCGGGTTATGAGTTAAACCGGATTTTTTTACTTTGGCATAGGCTTCCACTTATGCCATGGCACCTAAGGCTCCCAAGGCTCCTGTGACCTGTAATTGGGTCCCGTCCATTGTCACAGAAAGCAAACTGTCTGAATTTGTGAAGTCTGGCCACCTACCCAAGAAGGAAGTCATGTCTTATTGTGCTCCTGACCCGTCCGAGGATAAACCTTAACCCAAAGAAGGGGAGGTGATTGTTTTCACGGATCATATGAGTCGGGGACTTGCTCCACCCGGTTCAAAATTCTTGAGGGATGTTTTGCATTTCTTTGACCTCAGACCTCAAGACATTGGACCCAACTCCGTGTCAAATATTTACAACTTCCAAGTTTTCTGCGAAGTGTACCTTGGAGAAGAACCCAATCTACTTTTGTTCAGAGAGTTGTTCTATTTAAACCGGCAGAACAAGTGTGCCAACGGGCCCAGTCTGGAACTCGGCGGCATCTCAATTCAGAGGCGGAGAGACTGCCTCTTTCCTTATGCCGAACTGCCCAGCCACCCAAAGGACTGGAACCAGAGGTGGTTTTATTGCCAGGAAACTTCTCCGGCTGATGAGAACCCTCTGCCCGGCTTCCGCGTTCTGCGCCTTGAATCCAATCACCCGCTGCCGGATAAATTAACCGCTGTTGAACGTCTATCACTTGCCCCTACCATCAAGAAGACCAAAGCCCTCTTAGGCAATGGCTTGAATGGCGTTGACTTGGTGCGAGTCTGGATCTCCTGGCGAGTGATCCCGTTAGGCCGCCGCCTCGGCTTAATGTGCTCTTACTCTGGCGAGAAGGATGACCCACTGCGCCATAGTTCTGATGACTCACTAGATGATATGGTTGAAGTTATGATCTAGACCTTGTTGAAAGAGGGCACGGTGACTAGTAACGCCTTTGGCTTACTTCCCTTCTGCAAGAAGAACCCGGCCCCTGTAGTGAGTCATCAACCTCAATAAATACTCTTTACTGTGTTATACTTTGCTTTTACTCATAACCCTTTATCATTTTTCACAGTCCAATGACAACTTCTGGAAGGTCAAGTATGACCATGAGGCGGCCAAACAAGCCAGAGCAGCCAAGAGAGCCGAAAGAAAAGCCGCCAAACCAGGAACCTCGAAGAAAAAGAAGCCAAGCGCTTCAGATATGTTGAAACTTGATGATACTGATGACGATGACGAAGAGGTAACTTTTAACTCCCTTGACTCTTTTATCATCACCTTAATGACATTAAGTCCTTTCAGGAAGACACGGGAAATAGCCAAGCCGTCGAGGAAGAGGTACCTATAATCTCCTCCGACTCCGAGCCTCTGCCGCGTCAGAAAATTCGAAGAGTGACCCAAAAAGTAAGATTTTCACATCCTTTGGCTTCCCAAGATCCTCAATTTATTTTGAAGCAACAACAATTTGAAAGCCGGAGGCAGACTCGGACCAGCAAGGATGCAGAGCTCTCCTCCGGCTTACCTGACGTAACCAGGAAGCGTCGGAATGAGGTTACCTCCGACTTACGTTCTATTTTACCTTTGGCGGGTTTAATTCATCGACCTCTCAATTCCTCTGACTCCAATTATCAGGATACCTCTCCTTCCTCCGGTGAGTCTATGCATTCAAACATGCCGGATTTCAAAACCGCCCCCGGGTAATGCAAATTTGTCTACTTTATGCTTTATCTTACTCATGCTTTTGTACTCATCCTTCTGCCTTGTCCACAGCGTACATGTGAAGCCCAGCAAGAGGGCTAAAAAGAGTAAGCCGTCCCAAGAGCCGGTCATGACTGAGCCAGAGCTTGGCATGGCTACCCCTAACAGTTCTACCCATCAGCCGCCGCCTGAACCGGCTTATGACATTCCAACACCAAACTCTGATCTGCCCGCCGAAGAATCTCTCAACAGTTCTAATAACCCGGAAGCTCCTAGCCCGGCCAAGACAATTGACCGAGAAGTTGAAATTCTCAAGACTCAGTTTGCTGAACAGGGTCAGCCCACTGTCGTTGCCAAGTGCTCTGCCAAGGAAGAGCTTTTGGAGCGCCGAAAGGCCAAGTTAGACATTGCTGACTACAGTCACTTGAGAATTGGGGAGATTGTCTTTGGCTACATCAGTCAAGTACATAACAGCCGCGACCTGGAAATTGACATGGTGAAGCAAATACAGCAAAAATCTGAGGTATGACTTTTCCTTAACCATACTTACTGTATCAGCCCCCAAGTCTATTGCTTATAAGTAAATATGCTGTAGACTTTTAGAAAACTGCCTAGCACTGCTTGTCCGGTTTAGGAAAAATATATGTGACCCGGAGGTAGCATGATATTTTGAACTTGGGATACATATTAGCCCCCAAGTGCCAAGTATCTTTGCTTGCAAAGTGCTTGGGACTTAATCTTCATGAGCCGGCGTAGTAAATTAGAGTTCTTCAGCATACATTAGCCCCCAAGTGTCAAGTACCTTTGCTTGCAAAGTGCTTGGGACTTAATGTTATTTTACAATGACCCTGACTATAACCCGGCATCAATGCAGGCCACCATAAGTCAATTTGAATCGGAGATTGCTGACCTGAAGAGCCGCCTGGCAGCTCAAGAACTTGAAACTCAAAAAGCCAACTCCAAGTTTGAATTCAGCGTCTCTGAACAAGAGAAGTTGAATAAAAGCTTTGAAACGGATAAGAAAACCTGGGCTGATGAAAAGGCTTCACTGGTGACCCGGGCCGAGACGGCAGAGGCATCGCTCATTGAAGCAACAGCTGAGCTGTCCGGCTTAAAGCGCCAGATACCTCGAATGGTCTCGGCAATCTTTGGTAAGTTCCTCATCCAAACTTTAAATTTTGCAAACCTTCTTTTAATGGTTACTTCAATTGTTGCCTCCGGCTCACCTTATGTTTAATAATGCCCCAGGAGCACAAACCTTCAACAGAACATGTTGATCAAACTGAAGGTGGTTTATACTTTGGTGGAGCAACTCTACACCGGGTCACAACGTGCCTTGGCCGTTGTGGCTTTATCAAACGGTGCTCCCCATCTCCTGCAAGATGTGCTAAAACGGCTTGCTGTTCTGCCTCAGCGGGTCCAAGAACTAAGACGGGCCTCTACAAGAGCCGGAGCTATAGCCGCATTGAGCCGGGCCAAGGCGTGGCTTCCAGAGCTAGACCCGACATACATTGCTCTTGGGTATCCCAGCTTGAAGGAAGACGGCACCTTATTCAATGAGACAGATTTCACCGCCTGTGTGAAAGACATACGCGCTGTGGCTACTCTCATTGGGAACGATACTAACCTTACCAAGTATCAGCCGGGCTATGACAGCGAGAACCGGAGAATTCCAACACCGCACTATGATGAAGTTGGCCTGGTCCCTCCAACTCGTAAGCATACCTTTTCCCCTGAAGTCGACCCAGCCGGTTTAATAGATGATGAAGCTGAGTTTGAAGCCTTGAGTGGCATTGACTGGGCCTCATCAACCTTCCAGGACAGGGTAGCCGACGGAGGAGCGGAGAAGGATAACCCGGGAACTTCAGGCCAGCCAAAGGAGTAAAACGCCAGGCATCGTATATTTATGTCTTTGTGAAAACAATGCTTCATTATTCCAACTCGGGGAGTCTTGTAATAGGGTAGAAAAACCTCTTGATTTTGCCATGCCTTCACGCATGTTTATGGCGCTCAATACTTTCTTAAGCCGCCATCGCTATACACTTCCAGCTTATATTGATCTTCTATTTCCTTTATGTTTAACAAGAAATTGTTTGCCTTATCCTGCATATAACACAAATAGAATCCCCTTGGCGACTTATCACACCGGGGGTCACATAAGGTACTGATAACCCGGAGTGTGAACCAAAACATCACATAAAGGTCGGTTTATGATTACCTCTGTTAACATAATCACAACAGCATACCTGCGATCCTTTTGGTAATTTCGCCGGCTTATATGACCCGATCCATGAAGGTAAGTTTAATTCCTGAAAGTTGGCACATATAATGTTCACCTGGCACTTAACAACCTGGGGTGACCAATATTAAGCCGGAAGAACCAAAAAACATCTTACAATGCTTTCAAGAGGGTCTCAAGATAGTCAAATACTTACAAAGTCTGATGAATAATAAACAAAATTTAAAGGCCTCTGATTTGAATACGATCAGTGAACCGTTCCAAAGGGGTTAAGCTAAGATTCCGATACAATCATATAGCCCCCAGTGGCTTTGGCGATGCCGATCAAGTGGGTATCGACAGCTATGTTCTCTTTGGTTCGAATACGACCTATGTTTGAATAGGAAGCCCCCAAATGACCATAAGAGTTGTTTAATGACGCTGATTCGAATACGATCCACGTCAGACCCAAAGGGGTTAAGCTATGATTCAAATATGATCAAGAAGCCCCCAAGTGGGTTTGGCAGTATGCCGATCAAATGGGTATCGACAGCTATGTTCTCTTTGGTTCGAATACGACCTATGTTTGAACAGGAAGCCCCCAAGTGATCATGTCTAGATTCAGATATGATCATAAGCCGGACCAAAGGGAAAGCCGGATTCAGATATGATCCGCTTCTTGTTGGTTGTTTCCACCAACTGATAAAGAAGACATGTAAATCTTTGAGGGTGAAAAGGACAGAGGTCCTGCTTTATTGCTTTATATAATATATACATCATTAAAATATATACATCCTGAGAGCCGGCGGCTCAAGTATAGTAAGGCCGAAGATGAGCGATATTCCACGGCCGGCGGGTCTCCTCCTCCGACTTACGTGAGTCTTTGTGCTCTCGAACATCGATAAGGTAGTATGACCCGTTGTCCAGATTCTTGCTGACCACAAAGGTCCTTCCCAAGGAGGGGATAGCTTGTGCATATCAGACTGATCCTAGATGAGTCGGAGCACTAAGTCGCCTCCTGAAAGGTTCTGCTTCTAACTCGGCGGCTGTGATAGCGGTGCAAGTCTTGCTGGTAAATCGCCGAGCGGGCTATTGGCAAGTCTTGCTCCTCATCCAACAAGTCAAGTGCATCCTGATGAGATTTTTCGTTATCAGCCTCAACGTAAGCCGCCACGCAAGGTGAGTCATGCCGGATGTCACTTGGCAGGACCGCCTCTGCTCCGTACACCATGAAGAAAGGTGTCTAACCCGTAGATCTGTTAGGCGTAGTGTTGATGCTACAAAGCACAGAGGGTAGCTCCTCCACCCAACAACCCGGCGTCTGTTGTAAGGGGACCAAGAGCCGGGGTTTGATACCCTTCAAAATATCCTGATTTGCTCTTTCTGCTTGACCATTGGATTGAGGATGAGCAACAGCCGAAACATCAAGCCGGATATGTTCTCGTTGACAGAACTCTTCCATGGCACCTTTGGAGAGATTAGTACGATTATCAGTTATGATGCTATGTGGAAAACCAAAACGAAAGATCACCTTCTTTATAAACTGAACCGCCGTGCCTACATCACACTTACTGACCGGCTCTGCCTCAACCTACTTTGTGAACTTATCCACTGCTACCAGGAGGTGTGTCTTTTTATCTTTAGACCTCTTGAAAGGTCCAACCATGTCAAGCCCCCAGACTGTGAACGACCAAGTAATTGGAATCATCCTCAACTATTGAGCCGGCACGTGAGCTCGTCGTGAGAATTTCTGACATCCGGCACATTTACTGACCAGATCCTCCGCATCAGCATGAGCCGTCAGCCAGTAGAAACCATGACGGAAAGCCTTGGCCACAAGAGATTTTGAGCCGGCGTGATGACCACAATCCCCTTCACGGATCTCACGAAGTATCTCCTGTCCCTCCGCAGGCGACACACAATGTTGAAACCCCAAAGTGACATTGCGATGATGTAACTCGCCATGAACAATCGTCATGGATTTGGACCGCCGGATGATTTGTCTCGCCAAGGTCTCATCCTCAGGCAACTCTCCCCGAGTCATGTAAGCCAAATATGGCACTGTCCAATCCGGGATAACGTGAAGAGATGCTACCAGCTGTGCCTCCGGGTTTGGCACTACTAGGTCTTCCTTTGTGTGTACCTTGACAGAAGGATTATGCAAAACATCAAGAAAGGTGTTAGGCGGCACCGGCTTACGCTGAGATGCCAGCCGGCTTAAAGCATCAGTCGCCTCACTCTTCCTTCGGTCAATGTGCTCCACTTGATAACCTTTGAAGTGCCCAACCACAGCATCAACTTCACGACGATAAGCCACCATTAGGGGGTCCTTGGAGTCCCACTTGCCTGACACCTGTTGAGCCACGAGATCTGAGTCACCCAAGCACTTTACCCGGCTCAAATTCATCTCTTTGGCCATCCTGAGACCATGGAGTAAGGCCGCATACTCAGCTGCATTGTTAGTACAAGGAAACATAAGCCGGAGCACATAACAAAATTTGTCACCTCGGGGGGAAGTTAAAACAACTCCAGCCCCCAAGCCTTCTAACTGTCTGGACCCATCAAAGTGAATAGTCCAATATGTGTTATCTGGCTTCTCCTCAGGTGCCTGCAACTCTGTCCAATCATTGATAAAGTCCACCAAGGCTTGAGACTTAATAGCAGTACATGGCATGTACTTCAAACCATGAGGCCCAAGCTCAATGGCCCACTTGGCGACTCGTCCTATGGCCTCCCTATTCTGGATGATGTCTCCCAAGGGGGCAGAACTCACCACAGTGATGGGATGACCTTGGAAGTACTGCTTCAGCTTCCGGCTTGCCATGAACACTCCGTAAACAAGTTTCTGCCAATGTGGATACCTTTGTTTAGACTCAATGAGCACCTCCCTGATGTAGTAAACCGTCTGTTGAAACGGATGCTCCTTGCCAGTCTCCTTGCGCTCCACCACGATGGCAACACTGACGGCTCATGAGTTAGCAGCCACATATAACAGTAATGGCTCTCTATCAATGGGAGCCGCAAGGACCGGCGACTCAGACAACTGTCTCTTTAAATCTTCAAAGGCAGTGTTAGTAGCATTACTCCAGACAAAAGTGGCCATCTTCTTCATCATCTGATACAGCGGTAGGGCCTTCTCACTTAACCGGCTTATGAACCGGCTTAAAGCAGCAACACGACCCGCTAGTCGTTGAACATCATTGATACATGCCGGCTTAGCCAAAGAGGTAATTGCCTTGATCTTCTTCGGATTAGCTTCAATGCCTCTGTTTGAGACCAGAAAACCTAAAAGCTTGCCTGCAGGTACACCAAATACACACTTGGCCGGGCTAAGCATCATCTTATAGAATAGGAGGTTATCAAAGGTCTCTTTCAAATCAGATATCAAGGTTTCCTTCTATCTGGACTTCACCATGATGTCATCCACATAAGCCTGAACATTGCGCCCAATTTGATCGTGGAGACAGTTCTGTACACATCGCTGATAAGTTGCCTGGGCACTCTTGAGCCCAAATGGCATAGATATATAGTAGAAGGCTCCAAACGGAGTGATGAAAGCCGTCTTCTCCTGGTCCTTAACTGCCATCTCGATCTGATGATAACCAGAGTAAGCATCCAAAAAGCTCAAACGCTCGCAACCTGCCGTAGCATCAATGATTTGATCAATACGGGGGAGAGCAAAGGGATCAGCCGGACAAGCCTTATTCAAGTCTGTGTAATCCACACACATCCGCTAGGTGCCGTTCTTCTTGAGGACGAGCACCGGGTTAGCCAACCACTCCGGGTGAAAAACTTCAACAATGAACCCGGCCGCTAAGATCCGGGCGACCTCCTCTCCAATAGCTTCCCATTTCTCTTCGTTGAACCGTCGAAGAAACTGCCTAACCGGCTTATACTTAGGATCAATATTGAGAGTGTGCTCAGCGAGTTCTCTCGGTACACCCGGCATGTCAGAAGGCTTCCATGCAAAGATGTCCCGGTTCTCATGGATGAACTCGATGAGCGTGCTTTCCTATTAGGATCCAAATTGGCACTGATACTGAACTGCTTAGATGAATCACCCGGAGTAAAATCAACGAGCTTGGTTTCAGCAGCCGACTTAAACTTCATTGCCGGGTCATGCTCTGTGGTTGGCTTCTTCAGGGAGGTCATATCCGCCGGGTCAACATTTGTGACGCCCGGGTAATCAAGCTATAGTAACCCTCTGGTAATGACACCACGTCACCTCTGTTACTGTCGCTAATCTCGCGTTAGTTTGAAACCGATTCAAATTCAAAATGAAATTAGAGTCAAACAATAAAAGTTTTCAAACGTTAAAACAAAAATGTCCAGTTAGTGCCAAATTTTACGTAAGTAATTGTTGTGAAGAAAACACATGTTTAGAAAATTCTTAAATATTTTAAGTTGAATTAAAACAGTAAAGAAAAATAAATTAAAGAAAAGAAATAAACACAAAAAAACAAAACTAACCAAAAAAAAGGAAACAACAAACCCCCTGTGGCCAACGGGGCCTCGGCCCAGCAAACCAGCCCAACTGGGCAAAGGCCCAGCCGGCCACCCCAATCCCCCCATAACCCCACGCCTGGCCAAACCCTAACCCCCACCGACACCCCCACTCCCCCCCACGTCGCCACCTTCCCCCCTCCCGCGTAGATTGGATCGAGATCGACCCCCATCGCCCACGGACCGCCGGCCTCCGCCCCGCAGGTCCTCCTGCCGTCCTCGTGCCGTTGCCTCACCACCGGAGATGGAAGGATCCTCGAGGCTCCGTTGAGGATCTAGCCTACCTCGCCTCCTCCTTGCCATGGCCGGCCCCGAGCGTCGTGCCTGCTGCAGCACCGCCGTCGCGGCCACCTCGTTGCTCGGACCTTCCCGCCGGACTTCCTCCACGTCCACATCGCCGCGCGCCGTCCCCATCCTCCTCCTCGACGAGCTCCACCGAGCCACGCCGATCCTCTGCCCGCCAACGCCGGTGAGGGACACGCCCTCCCCTTTCCCCCTGTCCTGCACGCGCACCGGCGCCGTCCTAGCGCGCCTCGCGCCGCCGACCTGCCATTGCCTCGCCGCCCCCCCCGCCGCACTGGCCTCCCCCTGCGCTCCCCTGCTTCTCCGCTCTGATACCGCCCTGCTCTCTCTATGCCTCGAGCGGCTGCCGCCACAGCGCCCCCCCCCTCGCGGCCACAGCGCCTCCCGCTCTCCGGTCCGGTCGCCGCCTTCGGCCGAGCACTTGGCCGCCGGCGCCCCATCGGCGCCGCGCCCGCATGGGCACAACCCGTAACCCGCGCGCTCGCAGACCCCTGCACCCGCATCGCCCAGCACCCGTTTGGCCCTATGAGCCACTGCCATATGGGGTCCACTGCCCAGAACAAAAAAAGAAGAGAAAATGGAATTAGTAAAAGTAATAATTAATTAATTATTTAGTGGATTAATTAAGTTAATTAATTTTGTTTAACTCAACTAATTATAATTAGTTAACCTAATCAAGTAATTAAGCTAATTAACCTGTTTAGTTAAACTCGTTCAATGACAAATGGGACCCACCTGTCAGGTTGACCAGGTCAACTGCTGACGTCAGCAGGCACTATTCTGGATAATGTTAATTTAATTAATAATTGATAAATTAGAAAATGATTTAAAATTTAAAAATTAATATAAATTAAACCGTAGCTCAGATGAAAATACTTTCTACACGAAAGTTGCTCAGAACGACGAGGCGAACCCGGATACGCAGCCCGTTCGTCCACCACGCGTCCCTAACCTATCCAACTCGCAACTTTCCCCCTCCGGCTCCTCTGCCCGAAAACGCGAAACGCCGGGGATACTTTCCCGGATGTTTCCCCCCTTCACCGGTATCATCTCATACCGCGTTAGGGCACGCCTAGCATCACGCTTTGCTCTGTCATGCTTCGTTATGCATCTGTTTGCATTATATTTATTGTTTCTCCCCCCTCTTCTCTCGATAGACGCCGAGACCGACGCTGCTGCTGCCCCGTTCGACTACGGAGTTGACGATCCCTCTCTCTTGCCAGAGCAACCAGGCAAGCCCCCCCTTGATCACCAGATATCGCCTACTCTCCTCTATACTGCTTGCATTAGAGTAGTGTAGCATGTTACTGTTTTCGTTATTCCTATCATGATGCATAGCTTGTCTTTGATACTGCTGTTGATACCTTTACCTGCAATCCTACTTGCTTAGTATAGGATGCTAGTGTTCCATCAGTGGCCCTACACTCTTGTCCGTCGGCCATGCTATACCACTGGGCCGTGATCACTTCGGGAGGTGATCACGGGCATGCTATATACTTTACACTGTTACATTACATGTGATACTGTTCGGAGATGGGGGCTGAAGGGGCAGGTGGCTCCATCCCGGTAGAGGTGGGCCTGGGTTCCCGACGGCCCCCGACTGTTACTTTGAGGCGGAGCGACAAGGCAGGTTCAGACCACCTAGGAGAGAGGTGGGCCTGGCCCTAGTCGGCGTTCGCGATACTTAACACGCTTAACGAGATCTGGGTATTTGATCTGAGTCTGGCCATTTGGTCTATACGCACTAACCACCTACGCGGGAGTAGTTATGGGTATCCCGACGTCGTGGTATCAGCCGAAGCACTTCGTGACGTCAGCGACTGAGCGGCGCGCGCCGGGTTGGACCGCGTAACGTGACTTCCTTTGAAATGGAGGTTGCTAGGTCTGCTCTCCGGCCGCGTACGCAACGTGCAGGTGTGCTCAGGGCAATGGGCCCAGACCCCTGCGCGCTTAGTTTAGACCGGCGTGCTGACCTCTCTGTTGTGCCTAGGTGGGGCTGCGACGTGTTGATCTTCCGAGGCCGGGCATGACCCAGGAAAGTGTGTCCGGCCAAATGGGATCAAGCGTGTTGGGCTATGTGGTGCACCCCTGCAGGCAAGTTTATCTATTCGAATAGCCGTGTCCCTCGGTAAAAGGACGACCTGGAGTTGTACCTTGACCTTATGACAACTAGAACCAGATACTTAATAAAACACACCCTTCCAAGTGCCAGATACAACCCGGTGATCGCTCTCTAACAGGGCATCGAGGAGGGGATCGCCGGGTAGGATTATGCTATACGATGCTACCTGGAGGACTTCAGTCTACTCTCTTCTACCTGCTGCAAGACGGAGGCTGCCAGAAGCGTAGTCTTCGACAGGATTAGATATCCCCCTCTTATTCTGGCATTCTATAGTTCAGTCCACTGATATGACCCCTTACACATATATCCATGCATATGTAGTGTAGCTCCTTGCTTGCGAGTACTTTGGATGAGTACTCACGGTTGCTTTCTCCCCCCTTTTTCCCCCTTTCCTCTTCTGGTTGTCGCAACCAGATGCTGGAGCCCAGGATCCAGACGCCACCGTCGACGACTCCTACTACACTGGAGGTGCCTACTACTATGTGCAGCCCGCTGACGACGACCAGGAGTAGTTAGGAGGATCCCAGGCAGGAGGCCTGCGCCTCTTTCGATCTGTATCCTAGATTGTGCTAGCCTTCTTAAGGCAACTTGTTTAACTTATGTCTGTACTCAGATATTGTTGCTTCCGCTGACTCGTCTATGATCGAGCACTTGTATTCGAGCCCTCGAGGCCCCTGGCTTGTATTATGATGCTTGTATGACTTATTTTTATTTGTAGAGTTGTGTTGTGATATCTTCCCGTGAGTCCCTGATCTTGATCGTACACATTTGCGTGCATGATTAGTGTATGATTGAATCGGGGGCGTCACAAGTTGGTATCAGAGCCGACTGCCTGTAGGATTCCCCCTTTCCAACTCCTTGGCCAAAGTCGAGTCTAGTCATTGAAAAAGTTTTTACTAACATGGCTGTGTGCCTTACGGGCACACGTCGCCATCGGGTGGTATTAGGATCTTTTACTCCTCGATCTTTAATCCGGGATTCTGAACTCTCTTCTATTCGGGTTAAATGATTTTTACTAAAATCTAACTTTAGGTTCTCGAAAATACTTTCTCCCGGAGAGCCCCTCTAGTCCAGATGATCGCCGGCTGCACCAGAAGATTTCAAGGATACTCTCCGATATTCTCTCGAGACCTTGTGCCCGTTGCTTTTGCAATTCCCTTCCACCGTAATATCCCTATGGATAAATACTTACACCTGTCGTGCTTACTTTTATTCCCAGTCGATCTTGTTATTACAAGATACCCCGAGAATATTTTGTGCCTACCGCCCTGCAGTTCTTTGCCACCTGAATACCCCTAAGAATAATTTCTCGCACTTCCTGAGTATCCGCTCATCCCAAGTTGTTCAGGTGTTTCACAAAAGTCTTTGAAATACTATTCAATCCTCCGAAAATCCTTAGCAACTAATGCTCTGCAAATACTTGTATGCTTACATTATGGGTGCTCCCATATCATAGCAATATTCACTAGTATCTTTTGACACCGTCATTTTGATCCTATTGATTCAACATGAGTGCGAATGCACACAATCATCTATCAACCCTTCTAAATTATCTTTCCGGCTCAGACATCCTTTTAAACATGAGCTGGTTCTCGACCAGTCGGATTGCCATCGATTGTGGCCCTATGTCCAATGAACTTATCCATCCTTGATCAGAGCATCTACTTCTGATCCTTTGCTTTGTAAATCTTAATTCCTTTGCAATTGAGCTCTAAGTTACTCAGTTGTTTCTATAATCCAATGTCTTTGCATTGATTCTTCCTCTGGTTGTGAGCCGATACTCACATCAGATCCTTTTTGGACCATCAGAACCTTGTTGGATTTTATCCGACAACGTCCTTCATATTCAATCACTTTGGAAGTTCTTTCCCTGATACATAATGCCTTTGGTAAATCATATTTCTTGATTTCGCCAACCATGATCTGCTTTCGAGCTGGTGAGATTTACTATTGAAGCTTGTGGTATATGTTTCCACGATCCCCCGATGGGTTGAACCTATGCCTTCCATAATATGTGTGAACTCGAAAGTTTTCATGAGTCATACTCTTCTGGTATTTTGCCAGATAAAATTTCAACACTGCAACATCATCAAACGCGAGAAGTGAATGAAAGGTTATGCATTGAAGTGGGAGTCGACCTTGGACTTTGCGTTCATGCCCATGGACACGATGCAGATCTTATCATGTAAGCTTCTCGCAAAATAGTTACCCCCTTGTTATAAGTGCCCGTATTTGTGGTTTGATCATTTACAAATGTGGTTCTGACCATATTGTTCCCCTTTGATTCAATTTCCCAGACAAGTTAAAAGCACTTGTCTTCTGCAGGGCAATACCCAGTCCAACCTCTATTTTGAATTGTCGCCGAGTAATACCCCCTGGTATCTCGACATTATCACAGAACTGCATAACCTCTTATGAGTTCTTCATCAAGTACTACATCCTCACTGATTTCAATTTTTCACGGGCTTCGAGTTTTTAAAACACTCAAAGACACCGATAACTGAACCGAGTCCGCATTACGGTTCAACAACTCTTACTAATATTCTTTACTTACGAGTTTGAACTCAATCACGTCATTCCTAGCCTGTTTGGCTATATCCTTGTCGTGTCGATTTTAAATGTGCTACCTGGTCCTTCTTCCCAGAGCACAATTTTTGACGATGAGCTAAGCTTACGTCGATCTTTCTCATCATATCATTTCACTTTGGACAGCAAGCTTGCTTCGGAGTTTGTGTCGTACCCATGGTTTCAATAACCTTTTGCTTCATCATTCCTTTGACTTGATGTCATCGCCAGTTGATTACATATTCATGAATTCTCTCGACAAATGTGTCATGATCATCATCAGTATTCTGAGCTCTTCCAGGATATCAATTGAATTCATGATGAGAAATACCATCCTTGCCTCTCGATGACTTGTGTAATCATCGACCACATTCTTGCCTTCCCTTCAACACAAACTTGTTCATGTTTTGTGTTGTACCTTGAGATCCTTGCTACCCAACTTATGTTATGTTCTACCTTGGAGTATTACCACCTTTTATGCCAAGAATGTTGTGGGAATTTCACCACCTCTTAAGAATTCTTAGTATAGTGATACTTCTCACCATCACCAGTCTTTCTTGTTCCTCGTGTTGAACCCAACCGGGGTACCAACCAGTGAACGGTGCTGTTTGGGTTTTGCACTTCTAGCAACCCTATTGCTATGAAGTTAATGGTCGGCCGTTAATTCTTAGACTATTAATTATTGAATCACCATTTTGACATTGGTCGTGCAACCCAACCCATATTTCGGGCGCACCTCTCAACCAATGTTTAATTGTGTATGTTTTCCTCGAGCATATTTCATTATATCATTTGATATGACAAATGTTATCTCCTTGTTCACATAATTGTAGAAATCCATCTTTTGTTAATCTCGATGAGTTGTCGCTGAGTCCATCAGCCACCTCCTCATCCTCTCATTGGTTTACTGATGAACTCTTGTTTTGGAACTCGCTTCCATAGTTCATTTCATGAAAATCTTGCACTGTCATCTCACCAATCAGATCTGAATCTCGGTCAGATATGATGGTTGAAACATATTTCCAAGAGTTATAACATCGGTCTTTATAGGACCCGGTAAGGTGATGTCATGCCTAGCACACCTGGCCGGAGGCCTTATTGTTATAGATTCCTTTCCAGCAAGGCTATCCATTCTTCCATGATGAAATTGTAAGACTTATTCTGTAAGTCGTCCCTGATGGATCCTTTGTGTATCCAGAGTCCGACCTTTGATTGAAGGCCATGACAATGTTATCTCGAAGCATGTCGGTGGTACTTCGATCTTCAATAAGAACAGTTGAAGCAATGCTATCTTTTCATTATCAATTATCCAAAACACCGTTGTATGTGTATTGTCATCAAATTCCTCTCCCCTTACCTAAATGGTTTCTACTTTCTATCCTGTCATGGATATCATGCTCTACTTATCCTTGGGAAGGATATACCCCTGAAATATTTGTTTAAACACATTTTCCTTTCCATTGTTCGGGTTAAACCTGATAATCGCATTTTCCTTTCCATTGTCTTGTTTAAGCTTTCTTGTAATCTGACTTAACCGAGCAGTGATAATTCCCTGCTTAGTAAGCACCTCGTTGTACAACTCTATCAGTAAGACCCTGTTACCATTATTGATAGCATCCTGGTAACCACCGATGGACGAGAACTTTGCCTATTGGTCCGCCTCGTTCAACGAGCAGGAAAATGGTTCTCTTCGTCCCTCACCCTTGGTATCGATGTTGTTGCCGACATAACTGAGAGGCTACCCTCTGACATGCCTTGCTATCATGACCATGCAAGATGTCAACCCCCTTTCTACTTTAACCCACATGGTGGGCCCATAACCCACAGGTCCCAGGATCGAAACCTGACTCTCCTGTACACCCCCTGCTTCCATAGTTATTCCTAGCGCGTGACCTCGTAGGTAACTCACGATCCACCTTCCGAGAGATCGTCAATTCTGGTATCAGACACAACACTAATTCTCGTTGCTCTGAACCCCTTTCACGCGTTGTTTCAGGCAACGACGATTGTCTATCCGCTTGAAACTGCTTATGGTACCTTTTTTTACTTTTCTCTCAATGTGTTTCATTTGTTCAACTCGAGAGATACTCATGTGTCCATTCTTAGGATGCCCCTAGATGATTTTCCCTTATAACATCCTATTGTTGTAGAGCTGCCCCTTACCTATTCGTTAGAATTTTGTAACCAAATCTTCCCCCTCAGTTCCCCTCTTAAATCTCGGGACGAGATTTCTTGTAGTGGAGGAGAATTGTGACGCCCGGGTAATCAAGCTACAGTAACCCTCTGGTAATGACACCACGTCACCTCCGTTACTGTCGCTAATCTCGCGTTAGTTTGAAACCAATTCAAATTCAAAATTAAATTAGAGTCAAACAATAAACGTTTTCAAACATTAAAACAAAAATGTCCGGTTAGTGCCAAATTTTACGTAAGTAATTGTTGTGAAGAAAACACATGTTTAGAAAATTCTTAAATATTTTAAGTTGAATTAAAACAGTAAAGAAAAATGAATTAAAGAAAAGAAATAAACACAAAAAAACAAAACTAACCAAAAAAAAGGAAACAGCAAACCCCCTGTGGCCAACGGGGCCTCGGCCCAGCAAACCAGCCCAACTGGGCAAAGGCCCAGCCGGCCACCCCAATCCCCCCATAACCCCACGCCTGGCCAAACCCTAACCCCCACCGACACCCCCACTCCCCCCACGTCGCCAGCTTCCCCCTCCAACGTAGATTGGATCGGGATCGACCCCCATCGCCCACGGACCGCCGGCCTCCGCCCCGCAGGTCCTCCTGCCGTCCTTGTGCCGTTGCCTCGCCACAGGAGATGGAAGGATCCTTGAGGCTCCGTTGAGGATCTGGCCTACCTCGCCTCCTCCTTGCCATGGCCGGCCCCGAGCGCCGTGCCTGCTGCAGCACCGCCGTCGCGGCCACCTCGTCGCCCGGACCTCCCCACCGGACTTCCTCCACGTCTACATCGCCGCGCGCCGTCCCCATCCTCCTCCTCGACGAGCTCCACCGAGCCACGCCGATCCTCTGCCCGCCAACGCCGGTGAGGGCCACGCCCTCCCCTTTCCCCCTGTCCTGCACGCGCACCGGCGCCGTCCTAGCGCGCCTCGCGCCGCCGACCTGCCATTGCCTCACCGCCCCCCCGCACTGGCCTCCCCCTGCGCTCCCCTGCTTCTCCGCTCTGATGCCGCCCTGCTCTCTCTACGCCTCGAGCGGCTACCGCCACAGCGCCCCCCCTCGCGGCAAGCCCTTTAACCAAGACCGGGCTGTTCCATCCAACATCATGGTGAAGTATTTAGCCATTGCCGCGTCGCTGACCTCCAACAGCTCCATGGCCATCTCATAACTTTCAATCCACACTCCGGGCTGTAAGTCGGCCGTGTAATTCGGCACCTTTTGAGGTCCCTTGAAGTCCTTGGGTAAACGTACATTACGTAGGGCCGACACCAAACAAGGAACACCGTCGCCTCAACGGAAGTCGTCGGATAATCTGGAAAGTCCTAATGAGCCGCCTGTTGAGCTGCTAGCTGAGCTGCCTGTTCGTCCTCCTGACATATTCGGTTCTGCAACGGGTTATAGCCACCGGGCTGGTTACGGCGCTGGGTGTTGCTTGACAAAGCTTCTGACTCCATGTGCCTGCTGTAACTTGGACTCCGGTTTGGACGAGCCGGGGCTAGCCAAGGCGGAGGAGTTGAATGAATCTTGTCCCGGCTGTAAGAATAAGTCTCTTGCTGAGCCAGGGCCGTCTGGACGAGGTCTCTGATCCTTCGGGTATCTACTATTGTTGGATCGTCACCGTCCACTGGGAGAGCCGCCAAACGCGCTGATGTTGCGATCAAGTTCTCCATGGGGTTGGAAAAGTGACCCGGTGGTATCGGTACGTAACGGGGCGTTGCCATGTGGCCATGAGGAGGTGCCATCTCCCGAGGCTGAGCCGATCCTCCTGTTCCGGCTGTCATAAACTGGTTCGCATCTGGCGGGTTACTTGGGCCGGCTCCGGGTGTAGCGAAAAGATTCCGAGGATCATAAATCGGAGGAAAATGGGATTGAGTTTTCTGGTGTCTCCTCCTCATCACCTCGTTAGACGCATTCAGGCTCATCGTAAGCTGGAAGGCCTCTGACTGTAGCTGTTTCACCCGTGCATCCAAAGCCGCCCGTTCTGTGGCTAACCTGATGTCCTCAGCTGCCAAGGCCTCCTTGGCCCGAGCTATCCCCTCACGCATGTGTGCCACTTCCGTGTTATGCTCATCTTGATTCGCAGGGATGACTGTGGCGGTTAACAGGGCCGTCAGTTTATCCATGAGATCCATCAGCACCTGAGCCGGCGGGCGCACAGGGCCTCCTGCCCCGGCTGCTCCTGATCCGGACGTTATTGCCGCTGCAGCCGTTGAGTTTTGACCGGGTTGAGTACCATCCATGAAGACTCCCGCCCAGTTTGGCGGCTCATAGGGGTCCGAAATACTGTTGCCATCGGAACAGCCCCCAAGCCCGCCGTCTTGTAACGGATACAGCGAATCTGTTGAACCGGTGGACGAATCACCGTCGGAGAGGACGACCGTCTCGCCACCATCTTCATATCCTTCAGAAAGTTCCCCTCCGTGGATTCAACCCACGAAGGCACGCTTCACGACGGGATGAGCTCGGGCGGGTCTCGCACGCTGAGCTGTCTCGACGAGGTCGGTGCAGTAGTCCGACTCAGGGCCCGTCTCACCAATCCGACCGATGAAGACGTGGATTCCGCCGAAGGGGACCCGGTACCGTACTCAATTGAGCCGGCGTCGGGGCCCCAGCCTTCGTCGTTGATGTAGTTCTTGCCGCGACAACTCGTGGTCATCCGGCCGACCGCGTATCCCTTGAGCCCTTCGAAGCTGCCCTTGAAGAACTCAAATCCACCGTGCGTTGGCCCCATGGTGGGCGCCAACTGTCGTGGAATTTTCACGGCAGATGTCCTCTTGCAAGGACTTAGTCATGGAGCCATCGCAACTAGGAAGCTTAAAGGGGTTAATCGGGACAAAGGACACGAGAGAGTTATACTAGTTCAGCCCCTTACGGTGAAGGAAGGCCTACGTCTAGTTGGGTTGGTATTGATGAGGTTTCGATGACCACGGAGCGAGATACGCTATGCCCGGCTCTCGATGATTTGTTTCTTCCCCTAAGCCGCTCGCGGGTCGTCCCCTTATATACACGGGTGACGCCCTGTGGCCTATAGAGTCCCGACCGGCTCATAAACAGTGTCCGGCTCGGTGACTAGTCAATTCTACCTTATGTTACAAGTCATGCCATCATGGCGGTTTACCACTATGGGCCTTAAGTCGCCTACGGGCCTTAGACCCTTTATTGAACTGCCATCTTCAGGCTTGGTTTTGGGCTTCTTCTGATGAGTCCTTCTTTGCGTAACCCGGCCCCTTCTGGGCAGCTTACACAAAAAGTTATATCCCCAACACAAACAATATCCACCCTGCTAGCCCAGGCTGCCGACCAGGAACCTAACCCAAGATCGACGAAGAAGAAGAAGAACTCCAACATAAGTAACATCGCTCTTGCGTCATGATCATCGCATAACCTGTACCTGCAATTGGTGTTGTAGTAATTTGTGAGCCACGAGGACTCAAAAATCCCATTACCATGGGTATCAAGACTAGCAAAGCTTAATGGGTAAGGAAGGGGTAAAGTGGTGAGGTTGCAGCAGCGGCTAAGCATGGTATGGTGGCTAACTTATGCAAATAAGAGCGAGAAGAGAAGGAAAGCAAGCAGTCGTCAACTAGTAATGATCAAGAAGTGATTCTGAACTCCTGCTTACGTCAAACATAACCCGAAACCGTGTTCTCCACTCGAACAACCCGAAAAGAGACCATCACGGTTACGCACACGGTTGGTTTATTTTAGAAGAGTTTACTTCAAGTTTACTACAACCAGATATTAAAAAATTCCCATCTGCCACATAACCGCGGGCATGGCTTTCAAAAGTTCAAACCCTGCAGGGGTGTCCCAACTTAGCCCATGATAAGCTCTCGCGATCAACGAAGGATATTCCTTCTCCCGGGAAGACCCGATCAGTCTCGGAATCCCGGTTACAGGACATTTCAACAATGGTAAAACAAGAGCAGCAAAGCCGCCCGGACGTGCCGACAAATCCCGATAGGAGCTGCACATATCTCGTTCTCAGGGCACACCGGATGAGCAAGACGTCGGGTTGGCATAGACCCTGGTTGCCCAGGGGGTGCCGGACATCGCTCGGTTTGGACCAACACTTAGAGAAGCACTGGCCCGGGGGGGGGGGGGGTAAACTAAAGATGATCCTCGGGATGTGCGACTCCCAAGGGAAAAAGGCTTAGGTGAGGCAAATGTAAAGCCAAGTTTGGGCCTTCCTGGAGGAGTTTTATTCAAAGCGAACTATCAAGGGGGTCCCATAAATCACCCAACTGCGTTAGGGACGCAAAATCCAGGAACATAACACCGGTACGACGGAAACTAGGGCGGCAAGAGTGGAACAAAACACCAGGCATAAGGCCGAGCCTTCCACCCTTTACCAAGTATATAGATGCATTAATAATATAAGAGATATTGTGATATCCCAACATAAACATAATCCAACATGGAGCAAACTTCATCTTCACCTGCAACTAGCAACGCTATAAAAGGGGCTGAGCAAAAGCGGTAACATAGCCAAACAACGGTTTGCTAGGAAGGGTGACAAGGTTAGAGGTTCATGGCAATTTGGGAGGCTTGATAAGCAAGTGGTAGGTAACGCGGCATAGTGATAGAACGAAGAAACTAGCATAGCAATGATAGTAATGATATCCAAGGTGACGGTCATCTTGCCTGAAATCCCGCTAAAAAGAAGACGAGTCCATGAAGAAGATGAAGCCACGAAGACGAACCAAGCATAGACGAGCGAATCCTCACGATCGCAACGAAACGGGAACTATCGAGAAGAAGCACGCAACATGGTAAACACACCACACATGAACAAGGCATAATGCTCAACCAAGTATGATGCATGGCAAGGCTACATGATACTACTCATGGCAAGAGATGATGCATACAAGAGCAACACATCAAAGCAAGTTTAAATGAGGCCGGAAACAACATAGAACAATTCCGGTAAGTCCTCATATGCAAATTTAGAAATTGGTCCTGATCTGAATAAACCTTATGTTCAAGTTGTTAAACAACAAGTTAATATTCACCATGATGATCTACACAAAATTCTAGTCAAGTTACATATGAAGTTCATTAAATTCGGAGCTACGGCCTAGGAGATATGAGCAAAACAAGTTAAGCATGGCATTGGTGCAAAATGCATTCAAACATCAAGCACACACCTAAAAACATGGATCCAACAAGGTAATATGAATCTACATGCAAAATTAGACAAGTTTCATATAGAGCACACTCAAAACGGAGCAACGGTTCCACCCATACACCCTATACAAGTATAAAGGGCATGCCGTCCAAAACAGCAACTAGGCATATTGCAAGCACCAAAACAACATGCTACAGGATCTCAACATGAAAAATAAAGGGATGTACATGATGTACAGGTAAAGCATTACAAAACATGAACACTGAGATATCTCCAGAAACTACTAGAACATGCCCAAAAGGACATGGAAAGAATGCAAATAATAACAGGTTCACAGACAGCAGAATTCACAGGACATGGCAGAAATAACATCAGGTTGCAATGTTTAGAACTATCACACAACATCCTACAGGAACACATCATAGCAAAAAAAGCATTGAATGAATATAATAAATGCATAGAACAATCCCTTACTGATCATGAGCCACAAAGGTAGAGAAGACATGATGGAAACCATGTAAACATAGCAAGTTTCGTTACCAGGTTCAGACAACAGAAAAACAGAGCATGGCATAAACAGAATTATGAAGGCATCTTTGCGAGCTCGATTCACTCATCAAAAGGCATTGCATGACAAGATAATCATATCATCAGCAAGACGGCATGTACATGAAGCTAATCATGGCAAGAGCAAGTTCATGGCATGCTTGGATCACTAACAACAACCTTGGCAAAATTGATTAACATGTAAACAATCTGCTAGGAACATTTTATAGCAAAAGTAGAGCAAGATTAAGACATGCTAGAGCACTCTATAAATGCAAACAAGAGCATGGATGGATATAGCATAACCATATGTCCAAAACATCCTTACTGAACATACTCAAAAGAGGCATGGATCTCACTGTAGCAACATGAATACATGGCGTGAAAATAACAACAATATCACGAGAGCTACTTTGCAAGCTTGAAACAATCAATACATGGCATATCAAGCGTGTTTCATCAGAACGTGCGTAACCGCAGGATGCGGGAGGAGATGACAATGTGCAAGATCAGAGACGTTAGTGAGCTGTATGCCCTGGCCGACAGGTGTGCACGTGCTGAGGAAGGGAGGAAACTCCCCGGAGAGAATACAGGAACAGGAGGATCTGACAGCGATGATGCTGCCCCGGCAAAGAAAAGCCGGCGGCGGAACAACAGGAAGAGGAAAGGCAAAGATGTGCTAGTTGTTGAGCAGTCCGGCAACGAAGGTGGCACCAAGAAAGCCAAGGCTGGTAGCTCCGGCAAGGAGGTTGCCGCATGCGCCAACTGCCAGGCTGTGGCGGCCGCCGACAAGCATGACGGCACCAACAGACAGTACTGCAAGATCCATCGCACCAAGGGCCATGACCTCCAGAGCTGCAAGAAGGTCGAGCAGCTTGTCGAACTGCAAAAGGCCGAATACGAGCGACGTGACAAGGAGAAAGCCCAAGGAGGTGCTGGAGGATCCGGTACGAAGCGCACCGGCCGGGGAGGACGCCGCGGCAAGGCCAAGCAGCGGCAAGGAGACAGACCTCCCCGCGGCCGCGACAAGGATGAAGATGACGACGACAACGAAGACATGGATGATGATGAAACCAGTGAGCAGGAGTTTTAGAAAGCCACATAGGTCTTGTGCGTTGACGGCGGTGCTTCTCTGCATACTTCACACCGCCAACTCAAGCAGTGGGTGCGGGAAGTCAATGCAGCAGAACCACCCGTTGAGTCACGCAAGCTTCTGAAATGGTCCAGCACGCTTATCATCTTTGATATTGAGGACCACCCTGATCGCACAACTGCTGTCGGGTGCTTGCCGATGTTGGTTTCACCAACTATCCGCAACCTCAAGGTCACTAAGATGCTAGTTGACGGCGGGGCCGGCTTGAACCTGATCTCCTCCGCTGTGCTCAGGGAACTCCAGGTCCCTGACAGCGAGCTCGAAGAGACCGGCACATTCCAAGGAATCAACCCGGGAAGGAGCAAGCCGAAGGGGAAGATCACGCTACCAGTGACATTTGGCAGCGAGTTGAAGTTCAGGACTGAGAGGGTCACTTTTGACGTCGCCGATTTTCCATTGCCTTACAATGGGATTCTCGGCCGTCCAGCGCTTGCCAAGTTCATGGCGGCCTCTCACTACGCGTACAACATGCTGAAGATGCCAGGCCCGATAAGTGTCATCTCTGTCCCTGGCGACAAGAAAGATGCTCTTATCTATGCTGACAAGATCTACCGGGAAGCAGCAGCCGCAACGGATCGCGAGACACTTGCCGCTGAAGCTCCCGGGGGGAAGAAGAAGACCAAGTCCGGCAAGAGTTCTGACGCTCACTCCGGCAAGCGCACCTCTTCGGAGTGCTGCGCTACCATCGAGGACGCACCATCGAGCTCCACCGGCAAGTGTAAGAAGACAATGGCAGCTCCGCCAGCGACCAAGAAGGTGTCCGCCAAGGAGGACGACACTGGTGGTACTTTCACCATCAGTGCCACTCTCGACCCTAAATAGGAAAGCGCGCTCATTGCTTTCCTGCGGGCGAATGTCGATGTGTTTGCGTGGCAACCGTCTGACATCTCCGGTGTTCCCAGGAAAGTAATTGAGCACCACCTTGCCGTCTGTCCTCATGCGCGGCCCGTCAAGCAGAAAGTGAGAAAGCAAGCAGTGGAGCGCCAAGAATTCATCGCAGAAGAGATCAAGAAGTTGGAAGCAGCATGCCTTGTCAGAGGAGTGCTCCATCCTACGTGGTTGGCCAATCCTGTAGTCGTGCGCAAGGCAAACGGGAAATGGAGGCTTTGTATCGACTTTACCGATGTTAATAAAGCTTGTCCCAAAGACCCATTTCCCTTGCCGCGCATTGACCAGATTGTTGACTCCACGGCATGATGTGACTCGCTTTCATTTCTTGACGCATACTCAGGATACCATCAGATCTTCATGGCAGAAGAGGATGAGGATAAAACCGCATTCATCACTCCCTGTGGCACGTACTGTTTCGTACGGATGCCTTTCGGTTTAAAGAATGCTGGTTCAACATTTGCAAGGGTCGTCCATACCGCTTTTGAGCCACAAATACACAGAAATGTGGAAGCCTACATGGATGATATAGTGGTCAAGAGTAGGGACAAAGCAACTCTGATTCAAGATTTAGAAGAGACTTTTGCAAATCGACGCAAGATCAGCCTCAAGCTCAACCCCGAGAAGTGCGTGTTTGGAGTCCCTTCCGGCAAGCTTCTCGGGTTCTTCGTGTCTCAGCGGGGAATTGAAGCCAATCCCGAAAAGATCAAGGCCATTGAGCAGATTGAAGCACCGAAGCGCGTCAAGGATGTAAGAAGACTTGCCGGCTGCGTGGCGGCTCTCAGCAGGTTTATCTCTAAGTCTGCTGAGCGCGCCCTGCCGTTTTTCAAAATTTTGAAAAAGGCAGGTCCAATGAAATGGACTCCGGAAGCGGAGGATGCGCTGCAGGACTTGAAGAGATACCTGTCCTCCACTCCGATACTTGTCGCACCTAAGCCACAAGAGAAGTTGCTGCTGTATCTGGCGGCAACCAATCAAGTGGTTAGTGCTGCGTTAGTAGCGGAGAGGGAGGCAGATGATGAGCCAGCAACCACGGCGAGCGCATCCAGCGACAAGCAGGGGGCTTCCCCGACAAGCTCTGGTCCCGGCAAAGATGGATCTGCGCAGGCGCCCGAGGAGATACAGAAGAAAATGGTGCAGCGCCCAGTCTACTTTGTCAGTTCCCTTCTGCAGGGGGCTAGGTCAAGGTACTCTGGTGTGCAGAAATTGCTTTTCGGCCTTCTCATGGCCTCGAGAAAGCTGCGCCATTACTTCCAAGCACATGAGATAACAGTTGTCACTCGTTTTCCGCTGAAGAGGATACTGCAGAATCCAGAAGCGACAGGTAGGATTGTTGAGTGGGCACTGGAACTGTCAAGCTTTGGCCTCAAGTTCGAGAGCACTTCAACTATCCAAAGCAGAGCATTGGCAGAATTCATAGCAGAATGGACGCCAACACCAGATGAAGAAATTCCAGAAACGAGCATCCCCGTCAAGGAGGCAAGATAAGAGTGGCTGATGTACTTTGATGGTGCTTTCTCGCTGCAAGGCGCCGGTGCTGACGTACTGCTTGTCGCGCCCACCGGAGAGCACCTTAAGTACGTAGTCCAGATGCACTTTCCCAAGGAGCAAGCAACAAACAATACTGCAGAGTATGAAGGATTGCTTGCCGGTGTCAGGATCGCGGCAGACCTTGGGATCAAGAAGCTCATTGTCAGGGGTGACTCGCAGCTTGTCGTCCGCCAAGTGAATAAGAGTTATCAGAGTCCGTTGATGGAAGCTTACGTTGATGAAGTGAGGAAGCTAGAAGAGCACTTTGTCGGCCTACAGATGGAACATGTTCCAAGAGCTCAGAACGACATTGCCGATGGCCTGTCAAAGTGCGCAGCACTTAAGTTACCTGTGGAACCAGGGATCTTTGTGCTCAAGCTGACTCAACCGTCTGTAATGCCATCAACTGGACAGAGCAAGAAGAGGAAGTTGATTTCTGGTGACTATTTTCCGGCAGAGCTTCCCGAAGCCGCCGCCAAGAAGGTCCCCAAGATCAACACCAAGAGTGCTGGGGAGCAGTCTGCTCCGGCAAACCCCAGGGTTTGTTCCGTTGAAGCAGACGCTCCCGACAAGTTTTGCTCCGGCAAGCTTGCCGGGGAACGTCAAGCTCCGACTGAGCCGCAGTTTCTCGCCGTAGAAGCGGATGTTCCCACAGCAGCAGATGTGCCTTTAGTCCTTGTTGTCGAGCCACAAGCTCCAGCATGGGCACAGCAGATCGTCCGTTTCCTTTAGACAGGAGAACTTCCCAAAGAGCAAGAAGAAGCAGAAAGAGTAGCCCGCCAGTCAAGTATGTACCAGTTTGTCGACAACGCACTGTACAGAAGAGGACGCAACGGTGTGAAATTGAAGTGTATTCACCGGGGAGACGGACAAAAGCTGTTGGCAGAGATACATGGAGGCATATGTGGTCACCACATTGGCGCCAGAGCACTTGCCGGCAAAGCGTTCCGGCAAGGTTTCTTTTGGCCGACAACTCTCCAGGATGCAACTGCACAAGTAACCAAGTGTGAAGCGGGCCAGTTCCATTCCAAACAGATACACCAGCCAGCTCAAGCTCTCCAGACGATCCCTTTATCCTGGCCATTTTCGGTCTGGGGGCTCGACATCCTCGGCCCCTTCCCCCGAGCAGTCGGGGGCTTTGAGTACTTGTACGTTGCGATTGACAAGTTCACAAAGTGGCCGGAAGTGGAAGCAGTGAGGAAGGTGACAGCACAGTCAGCAGTCAAGTTCTTCAGGTCGATTGTTTGCCGCTTCGGGATCCCTAACAGGATCATCACCGACAATGGTACGCAATTCACGAGCCGCACCTTCATGCAGTACGTCCAAGATCTTGGCGCCAAGGTCTGCTTCGCTTCTGTTTCTCACCCCAGGAGCAACGGTCAAGCGGAGAGGGCAAATGCTGAAGTGCTGCGTCGACTCAAGACCAGGACTTTCGACAGGCTGCACGGGTGTGGAAGAAACTGGATCGAGGAGCTGCCGGTGGTTCTTTGGTCGATCAGGACGACGCCAAATCGAGCCACTGGCCAGACACCTTTCGCTCTAGTCTATGTAGCAGAGGCAGTTCTCCCCACGGAACTCGTATACGGGTCACCTCGAGTGCTCTCTTATGATGAGCTTGAGCAAGAGCAGTTGTGGGAAGATGACGCGCTGCTCCTTGAGGAGGACCGTCTTCAGGCTGCTGTACGAGCTGCTCGCTACCAGCAAGCTTTGCGCCGCTACCATAGCCGCAAAGTTAACGCCAGAAGTCTCAAGGAAGGCGACCTTGTTCTTCTGCGCGTTCAGTCCGCCAAGAATTCCAACAAGTTGACGCCGAAGTGGGAAGGCCCTTACCGGGTGAAACGAGTCACTAGGCCTGGCACTGTCCGCCTTGAGACCGAAGATGGCATTCCGGTGAGCAACTCCTGGAACATTGAGCATCTTCGTAAGTTTTACCCGTAAGGCGCGGTTGCCGGACCCTGCTTCGGCAACCATCTTTTGTACAAGTTTTGCCGCTGTTGCATGTAATCCTTTGTACAAAGCCAGGCGCAGACCCTGTGCATAAATAAAGCTCATGTGCTCCGCACATCTTGTCAATTTCATGCTTTTTATTTTTTTTGCATGAGTTATCTGACACTTTGTGCAACGAACACCCCCGGTAAGCAATAACGAGTCATAAGGCTCCATATCATTATTTTCTCTACTTCCTTTTTTTCTCAAGGAAATGAAGGTTACTTCGCCCACAAGTTTGCCGGGGGGAGGGGAAGATAATGGTATGGGCCAGGCGTCGTTCAAGAAAGTCTCGCCTTGCCGGGAAGCAAACGACAGAAAAGCTAAGTTGCCAAAGTTTGAGCAATCAGATGTTTTTAATTTTTGGGTGTTAATCACATAGCGATGTGAACTAGATTACTGAATCTAGTAAACCCTTTGGGTGTTGGTCACATATCGATGTGAACTATGGGTGTTAATCACATGGTGATGTGAACTATTGCTATTAAATCACATGGCGATGTGAACTAGATTATTGACTCTAGTGCAAGTGGGAGACTGAAGGAAATATGCCCTAGAGGCAATAATAAAGTTATTATTTATTTCCTTACATATCATGATAAGTGTTTATTATTCATGCTAGAATTGTATTAACCGGAAACATAATACATGTGTGAATACATAGACAAACAGAGTGTCACTAGTATGCCTCTACTAGACTAGCTCGTTAATCAAAGATGGTTATGTTTCCTAACCATGAACAAAGAGTTGTTATTTGATTAACGAGGTCACATCATTAGTTGAATGATCTGATTGACATGACCCATTCCATTAGCTTAGCACTCGATCGTTTAGTATGTTGCTATTGCTTTTATCCATGACTTATACATGTTCCTTTAACTATGAGATTATGCAACGCCCATTTACCATAGGAACACTTTGTGTGCTACCAAACGTCACAACGTAAATGGGTGATTATAAAGGTGCTCTACAGGTGTCTCCGAAGGTACATATTGGGTTGGCGTATTTCGAGATTAGGATTTGTCACTCCGATTGTCGGAGAGGTATCTCAGGGCCTTCTCGGTAATGCACATCACATAAAGCCTTGCAAGCATTGCAACCAATGAGTTAGTTGCGAGATGATGTATTACAGAACGAGTAAAGAGACTTGCCGGTAACGAGATTGAGCTAGGTATTGGATACCGACGATCGAATCTCGGGCAAGTAACATACCGATGACAAAGGGAACAACGTATGTTGTTATGCGGTCTGACCGATAAAGATCTTCGTAGAATATGTAGGAGCCAATATGGGCATCCAGGTCCCGCTGTTGGTTATTGACCGGAGACGTGTCTCGGTCATGTCTACATTGTTCTCGAACCGTAGGGTCCGCACGCTTAACGTTACGATGACAGTTATTATGAGTTTATGCATTTTGATGTACCGAAGGAGTTCGGAGTCCCGGATGTGATCACGGACGTGACGAGGAGTCTCGAAATGGTCGAGACATAAAGAATTATATATTGGAAGCCTATGTTTGGACATCGGATGCATTCCAGGTGAAATCAGGATTTTACCGGAATACCGGGAGGGTTACCGGAACCCCCCGGGAGCATAATGGGCCAACATGGGCCTTGGAGGAGAGGTGAGAGGGCTGCCCTAGGGTCTGCGCGCCTCCCCCCTTCCCCTAGTCCTATTAGGACTAGGAGAGGTGGGCGCCCCCTCTCTCTCTCTCTCCCCCTTGGAGAATCCTAGTCCAACTAGGATTGGGGGGGGGGGAATCCTACTCCCAGAGGGAGTAGGACTCTCCTGGCGCACCAGAGTTGGCCGGCCAGCCCCTCCCCCTTGGCTCCTTTATATACGGGGGCAGGGGGCACCCCAAAGACACACAAGTTGATCTACGGATCGTTCCTTAGCCGTGTGCGGTGCCCCCTTCCACCAAATTCCACCTCGGTCATATCGTTGCAGTGCTTAGGCGAAGCCCTGCGCCGGTAACACATCAAGATCGTCACCACGCCATCGTGCTGACGGAACTCTTCCCCGACGCTTTGCTAGATCGGAGCCCGGGGATCGTCATCGAGCTGAACGTGTGCCAAGAACTCGGAGGTGCCGGAGTAACGGTGCTGTGATCGGTTGGATCGCGAGGAGAACGTACGACTACTTCCTCTACGTAGTGTCAACGCTTCCGCTTCGGTCTACGAGGGTACGTAGACAACACTCTCCCCTCTCGTTGCAATGCATCACCATGATCTTGCGTGTGCGTAGGAAATTTTTTGAAATTACTACGTTCCCCAACAGTGGCATCCGAGCCAGGTTTTTTATGGTTTGATGTTATTTGCACGAGTAGAACACAAGTGAGTTGTGGACGATACAAGTCATACTGCCTACCAGCATGTCATACTTTGGTTCAGCGGTATTGTTGGACGAGACGATTCGGACCAACCTTACGCGTACGCTTACGCAAGACCGGTTCCCTCGACGTGCTTTGCACATAGATGGCTTGCGGAAGACTGTCTCTCCAACTTTAGTTGAACCGAGTGTGGCTACGCCCGGTCCTTGAGAAGGTTAAAACGGAGTCTATTTGACAAACTATCGTTGTGGTTTTGATGCGTAGGTAAGATGAGTTCTTGCTTAAGCCCGTAGCAGCCACGTAAAACTTGCAACAACAAAGTAGAGGACGTCTAACTTGTTTTTGCAGGGCATGTTGTGATGTGATATGGTCAAGACATGATGCTAAATTTTATTGTATGAGATGATCATGTTTTGTAACCGAGTTATCGGCAACTGGCAGGAGCCATATGGTTGTCGCTTTATTGTATGCAATGCAATCGCGATGTAATGCTTTACTTTATTACTAAGCGGTAGTGATAGTCATGGAAGCATAAGATTGGCGAGACGACAACGATGCTCCGATGGAGATCAAGGTGTCGCGCCGGTGACGATGGTGATCATGACGGTGCTTCGGAGATGGAGATCACAAGCACAAGATGATGATGACCATATCATATCACTTATATTGATTGCATGTGATGTTTATCTTTTTATGCATCTTATCTTGCTTTGATTGACGGTAGCATTATAAGATGATCTCTCACTAAATTATCAAGAAGTGTTCTCCCTGAGTATGCACCGTTGCGAAAGTTCTTCGTGCTGAGACACCACGTGATGATCGGGTGTGATAGGCTCTACGTTCAAATACAACGGGTGCAAAACAGTTGCACACGCGGAATACTCAGGTTTAACTTGACGAGCCTAGCATATAACAGATATGGCCTCGGAACACAGAGACCGAAAGGTCGAGCGTGAATTATATAGTAGATATGATCAACATAAGATGTTCACCATTGAAACTACTCCATCTCACGTGATGATCGGACATGGTTTAGTTGATTTGGATCACGTGATCACTTAGAGGATTAGAGGGATGTCTATCTAAGTGGGAGTTCTTAAGTAATATGATTAATTGAACTTAAATTTATCATGAACTTAGTCCTGGTAGTATTAGCATATCTATGTTGTAGATCAATAGCTCGCGTTGTTGCTTCCCTGTGTTTATTTTGATATGTTCCTAGAGAAAATTGTGTTGAAAAATGTTAGTAGCAATGATGCGGATTGGATCCGTGATCTGAGGTTTATCCTCATTGCTGCACAGAAGAATTATGTCCTTGATGCACCGCTAGGTGACGGACCTATTGCAGGAGCAGATGCAGACATTATGAACGTTTTGCTAGCTCAATATGATGACTACTTAATAGTTTAGTGCACCATGCTTAACTGCTTAGAATCGGGACTTCAAAGACGTTTTGAACGTCATGGAGCATATGAGATGTTCTAGGAGTTGAAGTTAATATTTCAAGCAAATACCCGAGTTGAGAGATATGAAGTCTCCAACAAGTTCTATAGCTAAAAGATGGAGGAGAATCGCTCAACTAGTGAGCATGTGCTCAGATTGTCTGGGAACTACAATCGCTTGAATCAAGTGGGAGTTAATCTTCCAGATAAGATAGTGATTGACAGAATTCTCTAGTCACCATCACCAAGTTAGTAGAACTTCGTGATGAACTATAATATGCAAGGGATAACGGAAAATATTCCCAAGCTCTTCGCGATGCTAAAATCAGCGAAGGTAGAAATCAAAGAAAAACATCAAGTGTTGATGATTGACAAGATCACTAGTTTCAAGAAAAGGGCAAAAGGAAAGAAGGGGAACTTCAAGAAGAACGGCAAGCAAGTTGCTGCTCAAGTGAAAAAGCCCAAGTCTGGTCCTAAGGCTGAGACTAAGTGCTTCTACTGCAAAGGGACTGGTCACTGGAAGCGGAACTACCCCAAGTGATTGGCGGATAAGAAGGATGGCAAAGTGAACATAAGTATATTTGATATACATGTTATTGATGTGTACTTTACTAGTGTTCATAGCAACCCCTCAGTATTTGGTACTAGTTCAAGTTGCTAAGATTAGTAACTCGAAATGGGAGTTGCAGAATGAACAAAGACTAGTTAAAGGGCAAGGTGACGATGTGTGTTGGAAGTGGTTCCAAGATTGATATGATCATCATCACACACTCCCTATACTTTCGGGATTAGTGTTGAAACTAAATAAGTGTTATTTGGTGTTTGCGTTGAGCATGAATATGATTTGATCATGTTTATTGCAATACGGCTATTCATTTAAGTAAGAGAATAAATTGTTGTTCTGTTTACATGAATAAAACCTTCTATGGTTATACACACCAACGAAATGGTTTGTTGGATCTCGATCATAGTGATACACATATTCATAATATTGAAGCCAAAAGATGCAAAGTTAATAATGATAGTGCAACTTATTTGTGGCACTGCAGTTTAGGTCATATTGGTGTAAAGCGCATGAAGAAACTCCATGCTGATGGGATTTTGGAATCACTTGATTATGAATCACTTGATGCTTGTGAACCATGCCTCTTGGGCAAGATGACTAAAACGCCGTTCTCCAGAACAATAGAGCAAGCAACAGATTTGTTGGAAATCATACATACTGATGTATGTGGTCCGATGAATATTAAGGCTCGCGACAAGTATCATTATTTTCAGAACTTCACAGATGATTTAAGCAGATATGGGTATATCTACTTAATGAAACATAAGTCTGAAACGTTTGAAAGTTCAAAGAATTTCAGAGTGAAGTGGATAATCATCGTAACAAGAAAATAAAAATTTCTACGATATGATCGCAGAGGTAAAATATTTGAGTTACGAGTTTTGGCCTTCAGTTAAAACCGTGTGGAATAGTTTCACAAATTCATGCCACCTGGAACACCACAGCATAATGGTGTGTCCGAACGTCATAACCGTACTTTATTGGATATAGTACAATCTATGATGTTTCTTACCGATTTGCCAATATCGTTTTGGGATCATGCATTAGAGACAGCTGCATTCACGTTAAAAGGGGCACCATCTAAGTCCGTTGAGACGACACAATATGAACTGTGGTTTAGCAAGAAACCAAAGTTGTCGTTTCTTAAAGTTTGGGGTTGTGATGCTTATATGGAAAAGTTTCATCTTGATAAGCTCAAACCCAAATCGGAGAAATATGTCTTCATAGGATACCCAAAGGAAATTGTTGGGTACACCTTCTATCACAGATCCAAAGGAAAGACATTTGTTGCTGAGAATGGATCTTTTCTAGAGAAGGAGATTCTCTCGAAAGAAGTGAGTGGGAGGAAAGTAAAAACTTGATAAGGTAATTGTACCTTCTCCCTTATTGGAAAGTAGTTCATCACAGAAATCTGTTCTTGTGACTACTACACCAATGAGTAAGGAAGCTAATGATGATGATCATGTAACTTCAAGATCAAGTTACTACCGAATCTCGTAAGTAAACTAGAGTGAGATCCGCACCAGAGTGGTACGGTAATCCTGTTCCGGAAGTCATGTTACTAGACCATGACGAACTTGCGAACTATGAGGAAGCGATGATGAGCCCAGATTCCGCGAAATGGTTAGAGGCCATGAAATCTGAGATATGATCCATGTATGAGAACAAAGTATGGACTTTGAGGGATTTGCCCGATGATCGGCAAGCCAAAGAAAATAAATGGATCTTCAAGAGGAAGACGGACACTGATAGTAGTGTTACTATCTACAAAGCTAGAATTGTCGCAAAAGGTTTTCGACAAGTTCAAGGTGTTGACTACGATGAGAGTTTCTCACTCGTATCTATGCTTAAGTCTGTCCGAATCATGTTAGCAATTGTCGCATTTTATGAAATCCGGCAAATGGATAAACAAAACTACATTCCTTAATGGATTTATTAAAGAAGAGTTGTATACGATGCAACTAGAAGGTTTTGTCGATCCTGAAGGTGTTAACAAAATATGCAAGCTCCAGCGATCCATCTATGGACTGGTGCAAGCATCTCGGAGTTGGAATATACGCTTTGATAAGTTGATCAAAGCATATGGTTTTATACAGACTTGCGGTGAAGCCTGTATTTACAAGAAAGTGAGTGGGAGCACTACAGCATTTCTGATAAGTATATGTAAATGACATATTATTGATCGGAAATAATGTAGAATTATTTTGTAAAGCATAAAGGATTATTTGAAAGGAGTTTTTCGAAGAAGGACCTCGGTGAAGGTGCTTACATATTGAGCATCAAGATCTATAGAGATAGATCAAGACGCTTGATAAGTTTTTCAATAAATACATACCTTGAAAAGATTTTGAAGTAGTTCAAAATGGAACAGTCAAAGAAAGAGTTCTTGCCTGTATTACAAGGTGTGAAATTGAGTAAGACTCAAAGCCCGACCACGGCAGAAGATAGAAAGAGAATGAAAGTCATTCCCTATGCCTCAGCCATAGGTTCTATAAAGTATGCCATGCTGTGTACCAGATCTATTGCATACCCTACCACTGAGTTTGGCAAGGGAGTACAATAGTGATCTAGGAAGTAGATCACTGGACATCGGTCAAAATTATCCTTAGTAAAATAAGGATATGTTTCTCGATTATGGATGTGACAAAAAGGTTCGTCGTAAAAGGTTACGTCGATGCAAGTTTTGACACTAATCTAGATGACTCTAAGTCTCAATCTAGATACATATTGAAAGTGGGAGCAATTAGCTAAAGTAGCTCCGTGCAGAGCATTGTAGACATAGAAATTTGCAAAATACATAACAGATCTGAATGTGGCAGACCCGTTGACTAAACTTCTCTCACAAGCAAAACATGATCACACCGTAGTACTCTTTGGGTGTTAATCACATAGCGATGTGAACTAGATTACTGAATCTAGTAAACCCTTTGGGTGTTGGTCACATATTGATGTGAACTATGGGTGTTAATCACATGGTGATGTGAACTATTGCTATTAAATCACATGGCGATGTGAACTAGATTATTGACTCTAGTGCAAGTGGGAGACTGAAGGAAATATGCCCTAGAGGCAATAATAAAGTTATTATTTATTTCCTTACATATCATGATAAGTGTTTATTATTCATGCTAGAATTGTATTAACCGGAAACATAATACATGTGTGAATACATAGACAAACAGAGTGTCACTAGTATGCCTCTACTAGACTAGCTCGTTAATCAAAGATGGTTATGTTTCCTAACCATGAACAAAGAGTTGTTATTTGATTAACGAGGTCACATCATTAGTTGAATGATCTGATTGACATGACCCATTCCATTAGCTTAGCACTCGATCGTTTAGTATGTTGCTATTGCTTTTATCCATGACTTATACATGTTCCTTTAACTATGAGATTATGCAACTCCCATTTACCGTAGGAACACTTTGTGTGCTACCAAACGTCACAACGTAACTGGGTGATTATAAAGGTGCTCTACAGGTGTCTCCGAAGGTACATATTGGGTTGGCGTATTTCGAGATTAGGATTTGTCACTCCGATTGTCGGAGAGGTATCTCAGGGCCTTCTCGGTAATGCACATCACATAAAGCCTTGCAAGCATTGCAACCAATGAGTTAGTTGCGAGATGATGTATTACAGAACGAGTAAAGAGACTTGCCGGTAACGAGATTGAACTAGGTATTGGATACCGACGATCGAATCTCGGGCAAGTAACATACCGATGACAAAGGGAACAACGTATGTTGTTATGCGGTCTGACCGATAAAGATCTTCGTAGAATATGTAGGAGCCAATATGGGCATCCAAGTCCCGCTGTTGGTTATTGATCGGAGACGTGTCTCGGTCATGTCTACATTGTTCTCGAACCGTAGGGTCCGCACGCTTAACGTTACGATGACAGTTATTATGAGTTTATGCATTTTGATGTACCGAAGGAGTTCGGAGTCCCAGATGTGATCACGGACGTGACGAGGAGTCTCGAAATGGTCGAGACATAAAGAATTATATATTGGAAGCCTATGTTTGGACATCGGATGCATTCCAGGTGAAATCAGGATTTTACCGGAATACCAGGAGGGTTACCGGAACCCCCCGGGAGCATAATGGGCCAACATGGGCCTTGGAGGAGAGGTGAGAGGGCTGCCCTAGGGGCTGCGCGCCTCCCCCCTTCCCCTAGTCCTATTAGGACTAGGAGAGGTGGGCGCCCCCTCTCTCTCTCTCTCCCCCTTGGAGAATCCTAGTCCAACTAGGATTGGGGGGGGGGGAATCCTACTCCCAGAGGGAGTAGGACTCTCCTGGCGCACCAGAGTTGGCCGGCCAGCCCCTCCCCCTTGGCTCCTTTATATACGGGGGCAGGGGGCACCCCAAAGACACACAAGTTGATCTACGGATCGTTCCTTAGCCGTGTGCGGTGCCCCCTTCCACCAAATTCCACCTCGGTCATATCGTTGCAGTGCTTAGGCGAAGCCCTGCGCCGGTAACACATCAAGATCGTCACCACGCCGTCGTGCTGACGGAACTCTTCCCCGACGCTTTGCTGGATCGGAGCCCGGGGATCGTCATCGAGCTGAACGTGTGCCAAGAACTCGGAGGTGCCGGAGTAACGGTGCTGTGATCGGTTGGATCGCGAGGAGAACGTACGACTACTTCCTCTACGTAGTGTCAATGCTTCCGCTTCGGTCTACGAGGGTACGTAGACAACACTCTCCCCTCTCGTTGCTATGCATCACCATGATCTTGCGTGTGCGTAGGAATTTTTTTGAAATTACTACGTTCCCCAACAGTATACACCTGGCTGGGGCTCTTCGGAGCCTGACGCTGCGGCAGCGGCGGGAGGATCGGCGGTCGGTGTAGCGCCTGTCGCTCCTGTGGCCTCAGAGTCGTCAATGCGATCGCCAGACCCCTCGTCAGCTGCTACGGCGGCAGCCTTGGCGGCCTCTTCGCCGGCGGTATCATCAGCGCCGGCCGCTTCTTCGGTGGCGGCGGCATCATCACAGCAACCTCAGTCTCCATCGGCTCCGCAGTAGATGGATCTGACGGCTGGAAAATGAAGAAAAGTCAAGCAAATATCCAAAAAGAAGATCAAAAGAAGAAGAACCCAAGGGAAGTTTCGAAGCAAGAAATTTACCTGCACCAGGCTCGGCAGTTGTGGTCTCCACCACCGGAGGACCGCTGGTGCTGTCCCTTGCCGGAGACTCCTCCCTTGCCGGAGAGCTTCCCCTTGCCGGAGAGCTCTCCCTTGTCGGAGGATCCTCCCTTGCCGGAGAACGCTCCCTTGGCGGTGTAGTTGAAGCAGATGGCAAGTCAGGGGCGGTCTCCGGGTGCTCCTGGTGGGGCTGCTCTGCTCCTACACAAACCAACAGTCAGATATCAGCAAACAAAGAGTATCCATGCGCGCCTAACAGCGGGAAGCAAACCATATACTTACGCTGGGGGCTGCGCTGGGGGCTGCTCTGAAGAGCAGCTGCCGGGTCCGGCAAGTTTGTCTCGGGCGCACCCCCTGCTGACACGGTGGGATCGTCCTCGATGACAATCACCGGGACCTTGGCTCTCTTTGCCGCTCTCTGGGCCAGAGTCCTAAAAAGGAATAAGTTCAGAGTAAAGCAAATGAGATACAAGACAAGACAACAAGTATTGAAGACATACAAGTACAACAAGAATCTTACTCTTCTTCTTCCTTGTCGGAGCTGAGCGCAGAGAAGTCAAAGCCTGGCCCACCTCCGGCGCGAGGAGGCGGAGGAGTAGGATCCCTTGGCCGCTTGGCGGGAGCTAGAGCGGCGGACCGGGAGGACCCCGCTCGAGTTGCCGCTGCAGCGTGAGGTGCTTCTGTGGCAACAGAACTTGCCGCGGTGGAGCGTGTCGTGCGGCGCGGCGGGGGTTGACTCGTCCGCCGCCCCGCTACGTCCCCGGCCTTGCAAAGACGCCTTCTTGGTGGGGCCAGGGGCTCTGCTTGTGGAGCCGGGGGCTCTGCTTGCGGCAAGCTGCCCGAAGACGAAGAGGAAGAGGAGCCGATCTCCAACGAGCCGCTCGTATCCTCGGTGGGCCCGCTCGGCCCGACGTCATGCCCGGCGGACCTCTCCTCGCTGGCAAGATCCTCTCGCTCGGCAAGGCTTGCGGCCTCTGCTGCCTCTACCTCCTCCACGGTGAACCCAAACTCGCCCGCAGCTGCGGCTGCCGCCGCCTCTTCCAGCCTGGTGGCGATGCGCTTGAGCTCCTCGTCGGTGGTGTCCCGGGTGAGGCCCCTCTGCTCATCAGCGTCGATCGGCACTTCTACCAAGCCATCGAAGAACGCCCGCACGACATCATCTGTAGGCTCTATCCAGGTTGGGTCAATTCCATGCGAGTCGCACAGCGGCATCATTGCACGGATGCGGTCGAGCGAGGAGTTGTTGCACAACGGAACGACGCCCCTCGGCAACCTGAACACTTCAGGATGCTGTGGGTCGTACTTGAACAGCTCCTGGAGCATCGTGTTGAGCTCCAGGACAGTGAAGTTGAAGTTGAGGCCCGGCCGCAGCCTCATGATATCCGTCGCGTTCTGGAACTCCCAGGCGGGTCTCCTCCTCTCCTGCAGGGGGGCGATGCGGCGGCGAAGGAAATCTGCGCCAACCGCTCCTACAGTAAGCCCGGCAAGCCTGAGGCGTAGGATCCGGGCGACGGCAATTTTGAGTCTGTCGTCTTCCGGGGCCAAGCTACTCCAATCACTGCCGCGCACTAGTGGAGTTTGGCGCAGGGCGGTAAACGGCTGCGGGTTCTCCTCGACAATCAGGCACCAGTCCGCCCTCCACTCCTCCCACTTGCCGCGGAACTCTCCATCCAGATAAGCATCCTTCTTGCCGGCTTTTGAGATCCAGGCGATTCCGCCGGATAAAGGCTCTCCTTTCTCAACTCGAGGCGAAAAGAAGTAGCGGAAAAGGGCTACGTTTGGATGGATCCCGACAAAGTTTTCGCAGAGATGTGCAAAAACTGCCATGGTCAGGACAACATTGGGGGTGAAGTCAAGGAGGCGGAGCCCTTAGGTGTTCATGACGTCACAGAAGAATTCAGAAAAGGGCGGGCAGAGCCCGCAGTAGAAGAACAACGCGAAGAAAGGGTACCCAGTGGGAGCCTTTTCCCAAGCAGCGGCTGGGAGTACCTTCGTGCGCGGATGCGCTCGCGTCCCCGTCGACCAGAAGAGGTAGTACTACTCCTTCAGCTCTTCCGCGGCAAGCCTAGGAGGGAAGATTGCCCGCTCCTTTCGCAGCGCCGCGAGCCACTGCGCCTCGGCCGACTTCACCTTCTCGGCTTTCGGAGCCATGGCGGGAGTGGTGAGGGAGGACGACGGCGTTGGTGGTGCTGGTGGCGATGGGGGTGGAGCGCTGCTCTCTTTCGGCTTTGGGAAGAAGGGGAGTGGCGAAGATTCTCGGGGAAGGAATAGCAACGGGCAGATGGGCGAACTGCCCCTGTTTCCCCTGCTTATAAGGAGGAATGCAGCGGACGTTCCGCCTTTCCGAATAAAGAAACCACCAATGACGCCGCAATCGACGCATGCCGTTCAGGGAGGGCGCGGTGGATACGGAGTAAGATACGGCGTGATCCAGGCCGCGCGTGCCCGTGCCCTATTTTGGGCCTGGCCCAACAGTGCTCGGCACCGTGTATGGCCCAGGCCCGGGGGCTCCTGTCGGTGTACTAGAGTAGGGGTACCCTAGTATCCTGAACTTGTGCACGGGCAGTCGCAGCGTCCCGCGGCAAGGCTTGCCGGGTGACCGCCAATATCCTCTGTGGTTCCTTTGGAGCCATTCCAGAACAAAGTATTCAAGCCAAGGAGACAAGGCCCCGGCAAGAGGAGCTTGCCGGGAAGGCCACTCAAGACACAAGACCCCGGCAAGAGGAGCTTGCCGGGGAGGCCACCCAAGGCATCTCAAGGAACTTGCCGCGAGCGACAAGCTTCCGGACGTGACAAGACAACGACCGCGGCAAGGCGTTTTGCCGCGGCTAGCAACCACTCTGTACCCGTGCTCCAGCACACCCACCAACGTGTCGCTCTGGGACCCTTCCAGGCGTACGTGGCGGGAGGCTGTGCAGCCAGGGGTGCACTGTGGCAAGCGGCGCTGACAAGATCGCCATCGTGGCGAGCGGTGGCGTCCCTAACGGTCCCTTTTCTGCACTGTTTGGGCGACGTAGATAGGCATTTAATGCCCTTGTCTCCTACCGTCAGGGTTAGGTAGGATACACTGTACAGGTAGTTGTACCAACCGCAACACCTTTCCATTTTTACCCTTGCCTACGTTGCCACCTGTTGGAGACCCCTTGAGCATATAAAAGGAGGCCCATGCACAACGTAGAGGGGGGAGGACAATAGAACGCTCACGCTCGGTCTCGTTAGCTGCTGGTGCGTACTGTAGCACTCAGCGCTCCCGAGCAAGAACTCAATACAAACCACAAAGCAGCAGTAGGAGTATTATCTCTCCGGAGAGCTCCGAAGCTGAGTAAACTGCTCGTGTGCTCCGCCTCGATCTGCTCTTCGTGCGACCTCCGCCCCCCGCCGAACCGAAAGGGGCTCGGTCCCCATAGGTGCTCGTGGATCAGTTTCCCCGACAGTCCGTCAGCCACTTCCTCATCCTCCTTGGTTTAATGATGAACTCTGATTTCGGAACTTGCTTCCATGGTTCATTTCCCGAGAATCTTAGGATGTCCTTGCGTTAATTTGTGTTGCATCTTTTCTCCTCGGGCATCCTGAGTTTGAGTTATCCTGACACCAATCAGATCTGAATCTCGGTCAGATGTGATGGTTAGAACATATTTCCAAGGGTAATAACAATGTTCTTTTATGACCCGGTAAGGTGATGACATGCCCAGCACACCTGGCCGGAGGACCTACTATTATAGTTTCCTTTTTAGCAAGGTTATCCCTTCTTCCATGAGGAAATTGAAAGACTTATTCTATGAGTTGTTCCTGATGGAACCCTTGTGAATCCCAAAGTCTAACCTTTGCTTGAATACCATGTCAATGCTATCTCGAAGCATGTCCGTGGTACTCCGATTTTCAATAAGAACATTTGAAGCCCAATGCTAAATGTTTCTTGCTCAATTATCCAAACACCGACGTATGGTTAATGTCATGAAAATTCTCTCCCCTGCCTAAAGAGTTTTCTACATTATGTCCTGTCATGGATATCATGCTCTGCTTATCCTTGGGAAGGATATACCCCTGAAATATGTGTTTAAACACATTTTCCTTTCCATTGTTCTATTTAATCCGAGAATCACATTTTCATTTCCATTGTTTGGTTTAACCTTTCCTGTGATCTATATGATCTAAGTAGTGATATTCTTCTTCTTATGTAAACACCTTGGCGTACAACCGCGTCGGTAAGGCCTTGTTACTATTGTTGATGACATTCCGGTAACCACCGATGGAAGAGAACTTTCCCTACAGGTCCACCTCGTTTCAACGAGCAGGAAAATGGTTCTCTTCGTCCCTCGCCCTTGGTACCGAAGTTGTTGCCGACATATCTGACAGTCTCTTCTCTGACGTGCCTTGCTATCATGACCATGCAAGCTGTCAACGCCTTTCTACTTTTAACCCACATGGTGGTCCCATAACCCACAGTTCCACAGGATCGAAACCTAACTCTCCTATACCCCTGTACCCAAGGTTGTTCCTCACGGGTGGCCTCAAATGTAATTCATGAGCCACCTTCCAAGAGATCATCAACTTTGGCATCAGACGCAATACTTATTCTTGTTGCTCTGAACCCCTTTCGCCTTCTGATTAGGCCATTGAACGATTGCTTGCCATTGGAAACTTCTCATGGTACCTTCTTACTTTACTCTCGATGATTTCTTAAGTATCTATTCGATAGTTACTTTCTACCACATTCCCTGAGTTATCTTCCAGATAGTTGACCTTGAAGGTTCGTTGTTCAGAAGTTACCTCTTATCATTATCGTAAGTACAATGGAGTTCCTGAAGAAAGGACGACAACCTCATCATGATGCATTGATGGATAGGAATGAAGACACCAGCGCTATGGATCGACCACTTCGAGAAGAGCAACCAAGACCGAGAAGAATCGTTAGAATTTCGTAACCTATTCTTCCCCCTTACTCCCCTCTTAAATCTCGGGACGAGATTTCTTGTAGTGGAGGAGAATTGTGACGCCCGGATAATTAGGCTATAGAAAAACTCTGCTAATGATGCCACGTCACCTCCGTTACTGTTGCTAATCCCTCGTTAGTTCAAAAACCGATTCAAAATTCAATTCAAAATAAGGCATAAAACAAAAGTTTTCAAACAATAAAACAAAATGTTCGGTTTGTGCCAAATAATTCATAAGCAATATTGGTGGATAAACCAAGTCTTTATAAAAGGTTTAAATGCACTTAACTAAATAAAACAGTAGCAAAACGATTATTTGAATGCTTTTAAATTAATAAACAAATGTTAAACTAGTTTATGTAGTCACCAAACTTTTTAAGGCCGTGGGTTATTCAGGGACATTATTTTAGGAGTTATTGTAATATTTTTTAAAAACTAAAGAAATTAAAAGAAAATACAAAACAGATACAGAAAATAAAATAAGAGGAGAAACCCCCCTCTGGGCCACGGCCTAAGTGGCCTCTGGGCCAATCGGGCTGACTAGGTCGGCCCACCCCGGCGCCCTACTAGGTCACCCCGACCCCCACCGAACCGAACCCTAGTCCACAACCTCACTACCCCCACTCCTCTCCCCATGATCCCCTTCCCCTCACAGCTCGTTCTGGATCGGGGCACGAACTCACCGTGCCTGACGCGCACGTCGCCGCCCTCGTCGGCTCCTTAGTCACCCTCGCCGGCTCCGTCACCCGCCACCTCGTGCTCCCATCTCCCTCTCCCTCGACGGATCTGCTCGCGCCCGAGGACGCCGCCCCCATCGCCGGAGCATGCCGCCGTCGAGCCCTCCCCCGAGCTCACTGTTGCACGCCTACAGGGCCCGGTGAGGCCTCCCATCCTTCGTCTTTCCCCTCTCGTTTACCCCGTCAAGCTCATTGCACGCGCACCTGCCCTGTGCCGTCCTTACTTCACCCGGCCACCACGCCCCCGCCTGCGGTCGCCGCGCTCGTCCCGGCCCTGTCCCGGCGTGCCCGCACTCCCTTGGATGTTCCTTGCGCGCGTGCCCACACGCCTCACATCGCAACCCCGCGCCTAGCATGCCCCGCCGCTGGCTCTGCTTATGACGCTCGCTCCCTCGTGCTCGTGCCCCCCTGTCGCTGTGCTGCTCTGCTCTGGCCACAACGTCCGCCGCTGCAGCCACCCCTGCTCCCCCGCACAGCCCAGCCGCCGTCCTTGCTCCCCGTGCTGAACCCCGTCGCCGCGCATCGCAGCCCCTGCTTCCCCCCCCCCCCCGCGTCGCACTTGGCCACCGGCCCCCTCACCCCGCTGACCTGCTCCAGCCGGTTGTGCCTGCCCTGTCGTGGCCACCGGCCATCCCGCGCGCGGCCAGGTCCAGGTGGCCCGGCGCCCGGGCCCGTAACTGCTGTCGCCCGTGCCCGTTATGGCCTCTGGCCCTTTGACAGCTGGGGTCCACGCCCCAGGGATATTAGAACGAAAACAAAAACAAAAAAATAAATAAAAATATTAATTAATAATGAAATAGATAATTAATTTAATTAATCATGTTTAATTAAACTAATTAAACATTAGTTAACCTAATTAACTAATTAAACTAATTAATAGGTTCATTACGATATTGTGCCAATGACATACAAGACCCACCCATCAGTTTGACTGGTCAACGGTCAGCGTTGACCGACGATGTCATGCTAACGTCCTGATGACGTCATAAATGTTTTCAAATTAAATTAGTTTATTAAATCCAGAAAATTGATTAAATCTTTTAAAATTAATATAAAATAAACCGTAGCTCAGAGGAAAATGTGTTCTACATGAAAGTTGCTCAGTACGACGAGACGAATACGGATACGCAGCGCGTTCGTCCGCCACACATCCCTAGTATAGCAAACTCGCAACTTTTCCCCTCCGGCTTCTCTGCCCGAAAACGCGAAACACCGGGGATACTTTCCCGGATGTTTTCCCCCTTCACAGGTATCACCTCATACCGCGTTAGGGCACCCCTAGCACCGATACTTGTCATGTCATGCATCGCTATGCATCTGTTTGCTTAAATATTTATTGTTTCTTCCCCCTCTTCTCTCGCTAGACATCGAGGCCGACGCTGCTGCTACCCAGTACGACTATGGAGTTGACGACCCCTCTCTCTTGCCAGAGCAACCAGGCAAGCCCCCCCCCTTGATCACCAGATATCGCCTACTCTGATCTATACTGCTTGCATTAGAGTAGTGTAGCGTGTTACTGCTTTCCGTTATTCCTATCCTGATGCATAGCCTGTCCTTGTTACTACTGTTGTTACCTTTACCTGCAATCCTACATGCTTAGTATAGGATGCTAGTTTTCCATCAGTGGCCCTACATTCTTGTCCATCTGCTGTGTTATACTATCGGGCCGTGATCACTCGGGAGGTGATCACGGGTATATACTATACTTTATACATGATACATCTGGTGAACAAAGACGGGTCGGCTCGTAGGAGTACCCGCGAGTGGATCTTTGAGGCGGTCAACAAGGCAGGATGAGACCACCTGGGAGAGAGGTGGGCCTGGCCCTGGTCGACGTTCGCGGATACTTAACACGCTTAACGAGATCTTGGTATTTGATCTCAGTTTGGCCATTTGGTCTATACGCACTAACCAACTACATGGGAAAGATATGGGCACTCGACGTCGTGGTATCAGCCGAAGCACTTCGCGACGTCAGCGACTGAGCGGTGCACACCGGATTGGACTGGAACGCCACTAGGCTAGGTCTGCTTTTGGCCGCCCACGCAACATGCAGGTGTGCTCAGGGCAATGGGCCCAGACCCCTGCGCGCTTAGGTTTAGACCGGCGTGCTGACCTCTCTGTTGTGACTAGGTAGGGCTGCGACGTGTTGATCTTCCGAGGCCGGGCATGACCCAGGAAAGTGTGTCCGGCCAAATGGGATCAAGCGTGTTGGGTTATGTGGTGCACCCCTGCAGGGAAGTTTATCTATTCGAATAGCCGTGTCCCTCAGTAAAAGGACGACCCGGAGTTGTACCTTGACCTTATGACAACTAGAACCGGATCTTAATAAAACACACCCTTCCAAGTGCCAGATACAACCCGGTGATCGCTCTCTAATAGGGCATCGAGGAGGGGATTACCGGGTAGGATTATGCTATACGATGCTACTTGGAGGACTTCAGTCTACTCTCTTCTACCTGCTGCAAGACGGAGGCGACCAGAAGCGTAGTCTTCGATAACACTAGCTATCCCCCTCTTATTCTGGCATTCTGCAGTTCAGTCCACTGATATGGCCCTTTACACATATATCCATGCATATGTAGTGTAGCTCCTTGCTTGCGAGTACTTTGGATGAGTACTCACGGTTGCCTTGTTCCCCCTTTTCCCCATATCTCTACCCGATTGTTGCGACCAGACGATGGAGTCCAGGAGCCAGACGCCACCGTCGATGACGACTACTACCCCGGAGGTGCCTACTACTACGTGTTTCCTGCTGACGACAACCAGGAGTAGTTAGGAGGATCCCAGGCAGGAGGCATGCGCCTCGTTCGATCTGTATCCCTGTTTGTGCTAGCCATCTTATGGCAACCTTGTTTAACTTATGTCCGTACTCAGATATTGTTGCTTCCGCTGACTCGTCTATGATCGAGCACTTGTATTCGAGCCCTCGAGGCCCCTGGCTTGTATTATGATGCTTGTATGACTTATTTTTATTTGTAGAGTTGTGTTGTGATATCTTCCCGTGAGTCCCTGATCTTGATCGTACACATTTGCGTGCATGATTAGTGTACGATTGAATCGGGGGCGTCACAAGTTGGCCGACTTAGCAAGCACCTGTGTGGTGGCATGCAACCCTTCGTGAAGGCTCGACCACTGCGCCAGCCCAGCAGCCAGCCAACATGGTGCCACGACGCCTCGTTAGCTCAGACGTGTGTCAAGGCTAGGCGAGGCAGCGACAGCTGGGACGTGCTTCCTTGTCGTCCCCGATAAATCAAGGGGGACACGTCGGCAGCGCATTAAATGCATTTGTCCGACGGTCCCAGAGGATAGGCTTATCAACTGTAGACCTTTCCACCTCCTGTGTGCCACTGTGGCAACCCCTTTTTCCTATAAAGGGAGGCCCGAGGCGACCAGGAGAGGGATCCGACTCTTTTGGGCAAGTTACACCCCGTAGCTAGCTCAAGAACACATGAACATTCAATACACCCACCAAAGCAGGACTAGGGTATTACGCATCTTCGCGGCCTGAACCTGGGTAAACGATCCGTGTGCTTCCTGTCAGACCCACTCTTTGCACAACCTAGCGCCCGCCAACCGTAGGAGGGATCCCAGTGATTCCATAGGTGTCATTCCCACCGACATCATACTTTGATTCGGCAGTATTGTTGGATGAAGCGGCCCGGACCGACATTATGCGTACGCTTACGCAAGACTGGATGACATGCCCTCGCGGCCTTCAAACACAGCGTCCGGATGAGTGGCTCGCCCGACACATTGGTCACGAAAAACCAAAATCCATGGCCGCCCTTACCGCTCTAATGACCCGCTTTTGCACGGGAGAAGACAGCTGGCTCGCTCATAGAAGCAACAGCGCCAGCGATCCGGGCACTTTCGAAGTCCGAGACGGCAATGGCAAGCCACGACGAAATAAACACAAGCATCACAATATTAATGAAAGAACGCAAGACACGGCGGTCAACGCTGGATTCAGTGGCTCCAAACCCGGTCATGGAAAAAGCCATTCAAGGCAAATAGAGACGGGCCATCCAATCTAGACAAGATACTGGATCGGTCGTGCCAGATTCATGGAACCCCCGATAAACCAGCTACTCACACCAACAGAAACTGCTGGGTCTTCAAACAAGCCGGCAAGCTTAATGTCGAATACAAGGGGAATGGGCCGCCCAGTGACAACGATGACGAAGAGACCCGCCAGCCGAATACCGAGGGTCAGAAGCAATTTCCCCCCAAAGTGAAAACCGTAAACATGGTATACATGACGCACACCCCCATAGGGGAGCGCATGCGCGCACTACGAGACGTATACACCATAGAGCTGGTTCCCCCAAAATTTAGCCATATCCGTCCCAAAGGTTCGACAGCTCTGATCATTGATCCAATTATTGATGGGTTCCATCTCACGAAAGTCCTTATGGACGGCGGCAGTAGCCTTAATATACTCTACCAAGACACTGTCCGCAAAATGGGCATCGATCCTTAAAGAATCAAGCCCGCCACAACTACCCTCAAGGGAGCACTACCCGGCGTAGAAGCGCACTGCACAGGCTCCATCACATTGGAAGTCGTTTTCGGTTTGCCGAACAACTTCTGAAGCGAAGGCTTGACCTTTGATTTTGTCCCATTCCGTAGTAGCTACCATGCACTTTTGGGGCATACCGCTTTTGCTTGTTTTAATGTGGTCCCACATTACGCCTATCTCCAGCTTAAGATACCCGGTCCACACGGTGTCATCACGATAAGCGAAAATACGGCATGCTCCCTCCGTACAGAGGAACATACTATGGCCACTGCGGCCGAAGTACAAAGTAGCCTTATCAAGCCGCGCATCTTGTCGGCCATCAAGCCGTCGGTCTCTATTGAACATGACCAATCAATCTCAGATCTGGATTAGCAGTTCGGCCTCCATCGTCCGGCCCTTATAGCTGCGGAGTTTGTACCGCGTATACATAATTATGAATTTAAAATACCTTGGTCACCGGCGGAGGCACTATATAGACAAGCCTATAATACAGTCTGCACTATCATAGTCTTTTCTTTTCTAACTATTTATTATCTTTTATCACAGGTGGCTCAAAGACGAGTCATCTCACAGACTCTTTCGGAGTCCGGCTTTGTACATTTACCCAAAGCCTATTCCTGTTAAGGAGTCCTTTCACTGAGGCAAGGCAGCGCAGACAAGAGACAGGAGGTCCAAATAATTTTGTATAGACCGCACTCTCTATTTCGAGCCTGTAAAGTGCCTTCTCCCTCAGCCTCCGACCACCGTCATGTCTAATAGCCTGGGTTGTGGCATTATTATCTGCAAGATGGCAATTGACATATCAATCAGGTTCCAGTGAACATAATCCGTATTCAGTATTTGCTTCTTCTAAAGAACTGAATTTTGCTTCTCCGGTTGTTTCACACGCGCACCTCGGCGAAATTGTCAGGGGCTTGATATGGGAACGAATGAGTTGCCGACAAGTCTGAATAGCTTTATAGCACACTTCGGCGTCACGAGTTTGGCCTTATATGCATCAGCTCCGAATCATGTCTTTGGTCAATAGTTGGGTTGCCCGGCTCCTCTACTTACTACCTTACGTTCTGCTATATCGGCTAGGGTAGTAATGGGAGAACTACTGTGAATATGTCCTGGTTCATCAGGATGAGCACCTTAGTAGAGAAAGCCGAAAACTGACTGTCACGATGCGACGAGAGCTAGTCAACCACTCGATTACTTACCAGGATCTTTTGTGATTCCTTCCATATTACACGAAGGACCGTTCTTAAGGACACCTATGTAACGCACCGTATTGGGCTAACTGCGTACATACCAGGGGCTATATCATAGACCCATTGTCAAACTCCTATGGCTAAGTGAAAGTGTTAAAGCCCTATAGTCCGATTGCCTAGTTCGTCGCATTGACACCTCCTTCACGGACCAAGACGTTGGGTCAGGAGTGATCAAGTGCTTTTCCGAACACCCCCGTATTTTATGCGAGGGGGCTGAAGCCGACGACTGGCAAACTTTCAGATTATACAAAAAAACAGCCACACAGGAGGAACCACAACTTTCTGGCAAAAGTATAAAAACATAGCCTTAATATATCATTAATATTGTTTTTACAATTTTGATACATTCACTCGAACATCATATCCTTCAAGCACTGACCCTCTATCAAGCGGGCACCCTCTAGGACATCTTCAAAATAATGCTCTGGCGCGTGATGGTCCTTGCCCTCGGGTGGATTCTTCGCTGTAATATCGGTGGCCTTCATCTTCGCCCAGTACGTCTTGACGCGGGCAAAGGCCATCCATGCACCTTCAATGCATGTTGACCGCTTCACGGCATCGATACGCGGCACTGCATCAACAAGTCACTGCACCAAACTGAAATAACTATTCGGAATTGGCTCGGCCGGCCACAGCTGGACCACGATGTCCTTCATGGCAGATCCGAATATCTTGTGGAGCTCGGCCCACTGGGCCATCTGTTCGTTTAGCAACAGTGGACGCTTTGGCATGCTGAATTGCAACCAGAAAAGCTTTTCCGTCGCATGTCCTTCTTGCGCTTGGAAAAACTACCTCACATCAGAGGCACTCTTCGGCAAGTCCAAAAATGCGTCTGGAGAACTACACATTTGATTAAGCGGGGCATACTTCGGATTTCCGAATTTAGTTTGTAATAAGAAGGGCTTACCAGCCGCGATCTCTCCAGCCTGCCGGATCTTCTCCCGGGCCGCTCTAGACTCGGACCGGGCTTCTCTCGCCTCTCGTAACTCTTTGTCGGGATCGACCGTTTTGGCTTTGTTATCCTTTCCGAGGGATTCACATCGGACAGTGACATCCTTCAGCTCGCGTGCCATAATGGACATTCTCTCCTCGCACTGGCGCCGCGCAACTTGTTCGGCCTTTAGCTCAGCAGCTACCTTCGTGGCAGCTGCATCACTCATCCTGGCTTGCTCCTTGGCCCGGGCAAACTCATCCCGAAGGGTCTCAACCGCGGCCACACTATCTGCAGTTATGCATAGCTCAATACACAATTCTTAGCGTCATGCTCATCTTATCATACTTAAGTATACTGACTGCCCCAAAAACATACCTTGCACCTCGTCAAGCCGCCTGTTAATAAGCGTGATGTCATCATCCGCAGCATCAAGTTTTTGCTTCAGACATACAACCTCTGTAGCTTGGGTAGTTGCCATGTATGTAGCAGCCTGTGGTCCAATTAATTGGATTATTTCCTGAGCATATCTTCTTTGATCCTCTGATCGCCTCCCTTTGGGCGCCAACCAGAGTATCAGGGGCTACTATCTATACACAGGTGCATTTTGCGTACAGAGCACAATTGAAAATATTACAGTACGTACCTCGAAGCCTCTTAGCAGGCCCATGAAGGCTTCATTCAATCTGCTTTTCACGGACAGAATCCTTTCAGCCACCGTACTCATTAAGGTACGATGTTCCTCCGAGACGGACGCATGTTGCAACATGCCCATCATTGTATCTGGCGCCTCCGGATTCCTGGGAGCGGCTATGGGAGTGCGGACTCCCTTCGAAGGGATATGTTTGCTCGACTCTAGAGTCATCCCCGGCTATAAACCGGATAGTCCGAGGCCTTTATGGTTGATCCCCGTTGGGGTCGCATACCCCGGGCCCTGGGCGACCGAAGTTTCACCTTCGGGCGTTGTCTACATTGTCCCCCGCAACACTTGTTGATCAAGAAAGATCCTCCGGGGTGACACCTCGAAGTCATCTGCCCTATTGGGCGAGGGAGCCTGTGGAGGCATATCACTTTCCATCATCTTCAAAAGCAGATCCCTCGATGAGGAGGACTGTTGAGGAAGACTACGCGCCGGACTGCAAATATATGTTAAATGTTACCCTTGTAGCCTGAAAGGAATGGAATATGCTTAGGACACCATTGTTCAGTTACGACTCAGCTAAAGGCTTGTCCTTGAGAAGGAACTGCGCGACAGCGCCGTCTTCCGAACCCGAACCGCCTGAAAGGGACATCTTCCCTTGCTTGGGAGCCTTTACCTCCAAATCTTTGGAGGCGCTCCTTTTCTTACCATGGAGACAAAGGATGTCAGCTTCTCCTTCTCTCTTGTCTTCGAAAGAGGGAGCCCTAACTTCCCCGGACATAGTGTCTAGTGTGCCTTCAGAATGGAGGCCAGCTTTGGCCTTCCTGCTCTCCTCATTGCCCTCTTTCACCGGCACCTGGTATGGTGCCGGGACCAGCATCCTTCATAGCACGGGACTAGCTGAGTCTTAGGGAAGAGGGGATGAACACCTAACTCGCTTCACTTTCTTTATCCAGCCCTGGAAGAAGATAGTGTTCTCAGGATCTTATTATGGGATATTTAACTAAGCTGTGTTCGGGAGTCGAGTGCTCACCAAGCTATCCGGATGGTTGCAGTCAAGGCCGATGTCCTCTGTAGTATCCGACCACTGTTTTCGTGTCCCGAAGAATAATTTCCACATTCCTCTGTCGTGCCGAAGAAGTGTTGAAGGGTTCGTGGTCCTTCCAGATTGAACTCCCACATGCGGAGAGGCCGTCGCTAGCACGGTAGGATCCGGCGGACTAGCATTACTTGGATTACGTCGATAAGGCCAATGTCCTTTTTGATGAGGCTCCGGATGCGGCTTTGCAGCGCCTGCACTTCATCGATTGATCCTCAGTCCAACACCTTATTAATCCATGATGCAAGCCGTAACGGAGGGCCAGATCAGAATGCAGGTGTAGCTGCCCACTTGGTGCCACGGGGTTCAGTGATGTAATACCACTCCTGCTGCCATAGGTTCTAAGTTTCTGTGTAGGATCGTTTTGGCCAAGGAGTATTGGTGAGTTTGCTCACTATATCACCAATGCACTCTGCTTGTTTCCCGTCGACTACCTTTGGCTTCACATTAAAGGTCTTGAACCACAAGCCGAAGTGTGGGGGAATACGGAGGAAGGCCTCGCACATGATGATGAATGCTGAGACGTGAAGAAAGGAGTCCGGAGCTAGATCGTGAAAATCTAGCCCGTAATAGAACATAATCCCTCGATCGAAGGGATGGAGAGTGTCGGTGTCAAAACCGGTGGATCTCGGGTAGGGGGTCCCGATCTGTGCGTCTAGGCGGATGGTAACAGGAGACAAGGGGCACGATGTTTTTACCCAGGTTCGGGCCCTCTCGATGGAGGTAAAACCCTACTCCTGCTTGATTAATATTGATGATATGGTAGTACAAGAGTAGATCTACCACGAGATCAGAGAGGCTAAACCCTAGAAGCTAGCCTATGGTATGATTGTTATTCGTCCTATGGACTAAAAACCCTCCGGTTTATATAGACATCGGAGAGGGTTAGGGTTACACAAAGTCGGTTACAACAGAAGGAGATCTACATATCCGTATCGCCAAGCTTGCCTTCCACACCAAGGAAAGTCCCATCCGGACACGGGACGAAGTCTCCAATCTTGTATCTTCATAGTCCAGGAGTCTGGCCAAAGGTTATAGTCCGGCTATCCGGACACCCCCTAATCCAAGACTCCCTCAGTAGCCCCTGAACCAGGCTTCAATGACGACGAGTCTGGCGCGCAAATTGTCTTCGGCATTGCAAGGCGGGTTCCTCCTCTGAATACTTCGTAGAGGATTTTGAACACAAGGATAGTGTCCGGCTCTGCAACATAAGTTCCACATATTGCCATAGAGAGAATAATATTTACACAAATCTAATATGATGCGTATTCCGTAGCGCGACATCACACCACGGCCAAGCCTTTATTCGAATCGTTTTATTGCCCCACCTCAGCGCCTTTAGCGAGGCAGTTTCCTTGGCACGTCCTGTCGAAGTAGAGATTGCGTCCCCTTAATTTACGGGATTCTCATCAATAGGACGTGGGAAACCCAGTCGTGCCCGTTTTTGTGTCTCCTCAATTAAAGGCAAGCCCCAAACGGTCACGGGGAGGGCCTTGTGTATTCAACCCCTTATAAACAGACCAAGGCCTTACTCCTTCCTTTCAATCTCAATCAAGTTCGCCCTTCGCCTCGAGTTCCAACACCCAAGGCCCTAGATTTCAGGCGCTTCGTACCTTCGACGATGTCCGGATCCGACCTCCGAGGCCGATGGACGCCTTCCTCCGTTACGGAGGGGGACGTGCTGAAGCTGAGAGAAGCCAGGTTCTTGACCGGCGAAATTTTGCATAGGCTGCCTGCTCAAGGGCAGGTCGTTCCTACTCCCGAGCCTGGTGAGAGTGTGGTATTCGTGTCTCACTTCCTCTGAGGGCTCGGCTTCGCGACAGATCCCTTCGTGAGGGGACTCATGTTCTATTATGGGCTGGAATTTCACGACTTAGCTCCGAAGTCCATCCTCCATATCTCATCATTCATCGTTGTGTGCGAAGCCTTCCTCCGCATTACTCCTCACTTCGGACTGTGGCTTAAGACTTTTAAAGTAGAGCCGAAGATGATCGATGGACAACACGCGGAGTGCGGAGGCGCTGTTATAAGCAAGAACGCTGACGCTCCATGGCACGAGGGCTCTTTTCAGGAGGAGTCTAGCTTATGGCAAGAAGAGTGGTTCTATATCACCGCTCCCAGGGGCACCAAGTGGGTGGCACCGCCTGTTTTCCGCTCGGGTCCCCCGCCCCGACTAGCGTCATGGGTCAATAAGGGGCTGGACTGGGGGCCGGCAAAAGACGTGCCCCTATTGCAAGGCCGCATCCGAGATCTCCTAGAAAGAGACATCAGTCTGGTTGTGGTGACGCAGGTTATGTTAATTCGCCAAGTCCTGCCTTGCAAACGTCGCCCTCTCCGTCTATGGGAGTTCAACCCGGAGGGACCGCGAGCTCTCCAACACTTTATTGGCATGACGCCGATGGAGATGTACAAATTGTTCTTCGGACCACAAGTAATGTGTCCGGATTCTATGGAGGACGCAGGACTAAGCTGCAATCGTCCGGATACTCAAGTAAGTAGCCCTGTTTCCAGACACACCATCCATTCATTCATCATGACATCACCCTTAATAGAGTTGTCTTTGAAACAGGAGTGGGTAGCAAAGGCGAAGTTGATCAGGTGTCCGAGGCCCCTTCCTGAGACCTCGCCGAATCCCGTGTTGACCAGGATGCTGGAGATTGTACCTTTGGAAGAGAACGAGGAGGGGACAAGGGAGCTACCGTCTCCTCGAAGGAGTCTGTTCGGAAAGGAGGTATAAAAAATTCCTCCACCCAGGGGAAGAAGAGGAGCACCTCTGAAGACCCGAAGACCATGGTCTCAAAGCGGGGGAAGAAATCTTCGCCAGAGAGTCCTGCGCCGAGGGATACCTCGGCCGTACTGTGCCCCCAAGGGGATCAGCCCTCCACTGAGCCGTAAGTAGAGAGGGGAGTTTAAAATGACAAACACCCCTATTTTATTCCTGAGGAAAGTAACCGAAATTTTACTTTGTAGTTCGGATCTCAGCCCTTCTCAGCAGAGCTCATCTTCGAGGGATCTTCTTACAGAGATGATGGAGAGCGGAATGCCTCCCCTTGCCGTACCGCCTCACGAGGCGGGTGACCCCGAGGTGTCATCTCAGAGGGTTTCTCCGAATCCGGCAGGGCCGGAAGGCAGTCATATGGCCCCCCAAAGCTCTCCATACCGGCCTTTGAAAAAGGCCATCGGACGAGTCCAGTGCCGTCTGGTGCACGGACGGAGGAGCTAAAGGATCTGCTCGGGCGAGCGTCTATCTCAGAAGAACACCGTACGTTGATGGGTGCGGTGATTGAAAGGATTTCATCCGCGGAGAGCGGGTTGCACAAGGCCGTCAGGAGTTTACTGACAAGTTTTGAGGTACGCGAAATGATGTACCTTTTGCCAGTTCCGCATATATAAAATGCGTCCTGTGTAGATAGTAGCCCCTGAGACTCTCTGCGGTGTCAAAAGTGACGGCGCGCAGAGGATCATAAGCCCAGGTATAATATGTCGCCTTTCATGTGTAGGTGGCGAAATGTCCGGCGGCTAGCCGGACTGATGCATTTGCCGAACTAAAGCGGCAACTTGACGTGGCAGATGCTGACATCGCGCTTGTCAACAAGCGGCTCGACGAGGCACAAGGTATGTATAATCTCTCCGGAGACACCTGGTAAGAGGAGCTTGACGCCAATATCTTATAGTGTTTGCACCTCATGCAGATGGGGCTGCCTCTGTGCAGGACCTTCGGGCAGAGCTTGCCCGAGCCAAGGAGCAAGTCAGGGAAAGCGATGCGGCTGCCTTAAAGGCGGTTGAGGAGTTGAAAGCTGAACAGGCTGCTCATTGCCAAAGCAAAAGGAAAATGGCCGAGATGGCTGCGGAGTTGAAGACCGCTGCTGACCGCGGCAAGCTTTTTGTGAAACAAGATCGGGCGGAGCGGACAGACCTGGAAAAGGCCATTACAGCGGCCAAGGATGCTCGTTCTGCGATGAGAGCGATGAAGGAGGAGTTGCGTGAGGCCGGAGATATCGCGGCTGGAAAGCCCTTTATGCTGCGGATGAAGTTCGGGGATCCTAAATATGCTCCGTTGGACCGGATGTGGAGTTCGGCGGACGCATATATGGATTTAGCGGCTAGTGCCGCTGCGGTCGAACACTTCCGAGATCAGGAGGGTCATGAAGTGGAAAAGCTTTTCTGGTCGCAGTTCCACAATCCAGAGCGTCCGCTTCCATTACACGATCGTTTGGCGGAATGGGCCGAGATGAATAGGTTATCCAGACTCGCCATGAAGTATGTCGTGGAAAATCTGTGGCCGAAAAGGCCGAAGCCGAACAGTTACTTTAGCTTGGTGCAGCAGTTCCTTGGTGCGGTGCCACATATCAACGCGATGAAGAGGTCAGCGTGTGTGGAGGGTGCGCCGATGGCCCTTGCCCGTGTCAAGACATACTGGGCGGAGATGGAGGCCACCGCTGTTGCATCCCAAGATTCGGGCGAAAGCCGAATACCTGCCGAGCACTACTTTGAAGAAGTCCTGGAGGGCGCTCGTTTAATAGAGACGCAGTGCTCGAAGGATGTTATGTTCGAATAACATGTATTTTTTATTAAAAACAATATTTTGCTAAAATGTAGAAGCTTTTTATACTTGTGCTTACAAGAATTATGATGCCTCCTGTGCGGCCATTCACGTATATGTATATATAACCTAAAAGATTGCAGTCGTTGGCTTCAGCCCCCACGCATATAATGCGGGGGTGTTCGCAAAAGGCGCATCATCACACTTGATCCAATGTCTTGGTCCATTAAGGAGGTGGTAGCGCAGCGAACTAGGCAATAGGACTATAATGCTTTATCACTTTCACTTAGCCATAGGAGTTTGACCGTGGAGCTACTATATAGCCCCTGGTGGCACCGCGCTTGCCGAAATTCGGGGCGCGTGTGTGCCTGGCCGGGAAACGGCCCTTCGTTTATGTGGAGGAATCCTAAAGATTCCGGCGGGTCATCGAGTGGTTGACCAGTCTCACGCTATATCATGGCAGTCAGTTTTCGACTTTCTCTACTGAGGTGATCCTCTGGCTGAACCGGGGCACAATCGCATTAGTTCTCCAGGTGTCGCCTTAGCCGATAGAGCGAAACGTAAGGCAACATTTGACCAAAGACATGATTCGGAGCTGATGCATATAAGGCCAAACTCGCGACGCCGAACACTCCCTAAGGTATTTGGTTTTTATGAAAAATGGGCTAAGCAGTGCCCTTGATAATAAGCCCCTGGTGTGCAGGTACGTGCAAAATTCTGACGTGGCCACATGCCAAGACGCCAGCCTCCTCCTCGGTTATACTGAAAATCCGGGGGATGTATATCAACAAGAGACAGTAAAAAAGGTTTACGCAGGGTCTTAATCTAAAAAGAATCCTGGGGACAGGTCCCTGCTGCACGTCTGCACCTGTGTCTCCGTTGTGCCGTGTCCTGGATGGGCGTAGCACGGTGTTCATCTGTAAAAGAGAGGAACTTAGCTGACAAGAAAAAGAATAGTAGTGCGGAATGTACGCTGTACTAGATAAACAATGTATAATTTAAGATGGGTAAAATTGAGCCTTATTTTCGTGTATTTTACATACGCGGAGCCCCTTGTATAGGGGTGTACGGCTACTAAACCTTTATCAATTATATGTTTGCTCCGGACTCGCCTAGCCGAGTCCGTGGTCTTGATGACCTGGTAGATGCTTTTCTTGGTGAAGCTGTTTTAATGTATGGCTGTCAAGGCAGCCACATATTCTTTCACGCTCTCGGGACACTTGGTATTTCCCTTTAGTGAGATGATGCCTCGTGGACCGGGCATCTTAAGCGTAATAGATGCATAATGTGGTATTGCGTTAAAGCAGGCGAAAGCCTCTTGTCCCAGTAGTGCTTGATAGCTACTTGAAAATGGGGCGATGCGGAAGGTTAGCTTTTCGCGGCGGAAGTTATCGGGGAGCCGAACATAACTTCTAACCGGAGAGAACCTATGCAATGGGCATCGGGGCCTGGCATTACTCCTTGAAAGGAGGTGTTGCTATGGCGAATTCTTGTTGGGTCTATCCCCATTTTGCGAATTGTGTCCTGATATAGCAGGTTTAAACCACTGCCGCCGTCCATCAGGACATGTGTAAAGTGGAGTCCTTCGATTATTGGATCTAACACTAAGGCAGTCCAACCTTCGTTCCGGATACTTCTAGAGTAATCCTGATGGTCGAAGGTGATCGGTTTTAACAACCAGTGGCGGGACTCCTTTGGGGTAGGCCGCATAGGCGCCACTCTAATTTTCCCTTTTGTCACGTGAAGTAAGTTTACTGTTTTGACATCAAGTGGGAAATTATTTTGTTTCCCCGTGCTCTGCTTGTGGGGTTCGTCATCGTCCTCACTTGGTGTGTCGAGCCCCTTGTGTTCGGCGTTGAGTTGGCCGGATTGCTTGAAGACCCAACATTCTATGTGGGTATGGTTTGCAGGCTTCTCGGGGGTGCTGTGGATTTGACATATCTTATCCAAGATTTTGTTTAGGTTAGATAGCTCATCCCTGTTATCCTTGGGGGGCAGCTTTTTCTGATTCTGCCGAGAGCTTTTGTATCCAGCGTTGACTGTTGTGCTCTTCGAGCTGCTTTCCTTATTCCGGCGTTGTTCCTTACTGCGTCGTGGTTTTCCGTTTCCATCCCTGACTTCGGATGTACTTGGGTCGTTGGTGCTGCGTCTTGCCAACCAGTTGTCCTCTCCCACACAAAAGCGGGTCATGAGGCTTGTTAATGTGGCCATTGTTCTTGGCTTTTCTTGGCCGAGGTGTCTGGCGAGCCATTCGTCTCGAACGCTGTGTTTGAAATTTGCTAACGCTTTGGCATCCGGACAGTCGACTATCTGGTTCTTTTTAGTAAGCAATTTGTTCTAGAGTTTCCGAGCTGACTCTCCGGGCTGTTGAGTTATATGACTTAGATCGTCTGCATCCGAAGGTCGTACATAGGTTCCTTGAAAATTTGCCCGAAAAGCCTCCTCGAGCTCTTCCCAACTTCCAATGGTGTTTTCGGGAAGGCCTTTAAGCCAATGCTGGGCTGGCCCTTTGAGCATGAGGGGTAAGTACTTTATGGCGTGGAGGTCGTCTCCTCGAGCCATGTGTATGTGGAGGATATAATCCTCAATCCAGATTCCAGGGTCTGTGGTTCTGTCGTATGCCTTTATGTTTACGGGCTTAAATCCCACTGGAAACTCATGGTCCAGCACCTCATCGATGAAACAGAGGGGGTGTGCGGCACCCCTGTATTTGGGTGTGCCGTGTTGTTCGGATGTTTGTTGCGTCGGATTGCTTACTAGAGCTTGCTTTCTTGGCCCGTAGAGAGACCTGGTTGGGCCATCCTTTTGATGCGAATCCTTGGGTGGATCACGTGTTGGTTTGTGTGCGGCGCCATATGCCGTTCTGTGTTGGCCATGGGGTCGTCTATCCGATCGGGTGGCGTCCTTATTTTTTTTTATTTTGGGGGCTCTAGGGCCTCTTCATCAAATTCGGGCAGTAGCTTTCGCTTCGGGTAGCTCTTTGTGTGGCGACAGTCGCCGTATTTGTCTGCGGTGTTGAATACTTTGCTCTATCTGATTCGGAGTGCGTCTTCCACGGTTTTGAGCTTCCGCTTCTGCTTTTTCAGGCTGCGTGCTGTGGCGGCGAGCCTTTTGTGGAGGTTTTCCTGTTCTGGGAGTTTGTCCGACGTGAGGTCGTCCGGACTGTTATCTTCGCCGAGGACGGGTTGTGCGGTTTGTGTATCCAAGTTATCTTGTTCGGACGGTTGCTCGATGGCATGTTCGCTGACCGCTGGTTCGCCTTGCTCTGTGGCTGGGTCCGTCTGGCTGCTGTCTCTATCGAGGCGGGGCTTGGAGCGGCGCTTACATCGCCGCTTTGACTGCTTTTCGAGGGAACGATCCCCCGTTGCGTCCCGTTGATCCTCCTTGTCGCTTCCTTTAGGTGTGTCCACCATATATACCTCGTGAGATGAGGTGGCTTTCCAGTGCCCTATAGGCGCTGGTTCCTGTTCGTCTCCAACATCGTCGTCCATACTGTCGATATCTTCGGAGTCGAAGTCTAGCATGTCGGTTAAATCATCGACAGTGGCTACGAAGTGGGTGGTGGGTGGGCATCGAATTTCTTCATCGTCCGCATCCCAATCCTGTTGGCCATAATCCGGCCAGGACTCTCCTGACAAACAGAGAGACCTTAGTGAATTCAGAATATCGCCGAAGGGCGAGTGCTGAAAGATATCCGCGTCGGTGAATTCCATGATCGGCGCCCAATCGGATTCGATTGGCAAGGGCGCGGAGGGCTCGGAGTCCGGAAAGGAGTCCGGCACCTTGGAGTCACGGGCTTCACAGAGGGTAAGGCTGGTGTTCGGCTCGATTGACGTAGAGATTGCAGCCCCCGAGGCGGTGTCCAGCCACCCGTCCTTGATCGATGCAGTCGGCTCCGAGCTAAGGGTCGGAGCGGACACGGGTGCGGCCTCCAGGGCACTGTCTGGCGGCAGAGCTAGATCATGCCTTTAGTGACAGTGCGGCGCGCCCGGCTTTAGCTCGAATCCGTCGAAGATCAAGTCTCCGCGGATATCAGCCGTGTAGTTCAAGCTTCCAAATCTGACCTGATGGCCAGGGGCGTAGCTTTCAATCTGCTCTAGATGGCCAAGCGAATTGGCCCGCAGTGCAAAGCCGCCGAATACGAAGATCTGTCCGGGGAGAAAGGTCTCACCCTGGACCGCATCGCCGTTGATGATCGGAGGAGCCATCGGGCCTAAAAGTGATGACACAGAGGAACTCTCAATGAAAGCACCAATGTCGGTGTCAAAACCGGCAGATCTCGGGTAGGGGGCCCCGATCTGTGCGTCTAGGCGGATGGTAACAGGAGACAAGGGGCACGATGTTTTTACCCAGGTTCGGGCCCTCTCGATGGAGGTAAAACCCTACTCCTGCTTGATTAATATTGATGATATGGGTAGTACAAGAGTAGATCTACCACGAGATCAGAGAGGCTAAACCCTAGAAGCTAGCCTATGGTATGATTGTTCTTCGTCCTATGGACTAAAAACCCTCCGGTTTATATAGACACCGGAGAGGGTTAGGGTTACACAGAGTCAGTTACAACGAAAGGAGATCTACATATCCGTATCGCCAAGCTTGCCTTCCACGCAAAGGAAAGTCCCATCCAGACACGGGACGAAGTCTTCAATCTTGTATCTTCATAGTCCAGGAGTCCGGCCAAAGGTTATAGTCCGGCTATCTGGACACCCCCTAATCCAGGACTCCCTGAGAGAGCGAACCCTAGCCCCCGGAGGAGGTGGGAGATGAATACGAGCCTCTTGCCAGATCTAGGAGTAGGAATAACCTGCCCTTGAGCAGGGAGCCTGTGGGGGATTCCCGCGGTCAGGTATCTTGCTGCCTGGAGCTTCGAAATATCCTCCTCTGTGACAGAGGAAGCCACCCACCGGCCTTGAGGGCTGGGTCCGGACATGACTGGGATGTTCGAAGCAATTAAATTGAACCTTGGGTGATGGAACTCGAGGTTGGAGAGGTTGAGCAAAGGGTTGGCATAGAGGAGAAGGACGGGTCTTAGCCCCTTTATAAAAGCAATGAATATCAAACGCTTTATCCTAAGCTTTAAAACCTGCCCTACTCCTAAGGAATCATGCCAACCGAACGATTGGGTTACCCACGCCCGCATTGATGAGAATCCCGCAATAAGGGGACATGATCTCTGCTTCGACAAGATGTGCCAATAAAACCGCGTCTCGAAACATGGAGCGACGGGCCAAAAAAAGGTTCAAAATAATAACCAGGAAATGCTCTCTACGATGGTGTGTGGTATTTTGTTTTGCAGAGCCGGACACAATTCTTGTGTTCAGAGGCTATTTTGGAGTATTCAGAGAAGGAACCCTCCTTGCAATGCCGAAGACAATCCGCGCGCCGGACACCTCGTCATTGAAGCCTGGTTCCGGGGCTACTGCGGGAGTCCTGGATTAAGGGGTCCTCGGGCGTCCGGACTATGTAGCATGGGCCGGACTGTTGGGCCGTGAAGATACAAGATAGAAGACTCTCTCCCATATCCCGATGGGACTCTCCTTGGCATGGAAGGCAAGCTTGGCGCCCGGATATGAAGATTCCTTTCTCTGTAACCGACATTGTACAACCCTAGTCCCCTCCAATGTCTATATAAACCTGAGGGTTTAGTCCATAGGGAGAGGAAGAATCATAATCATAGTCATACAGCCTAAACTTTTAGGGTTTTAGCCATTACGATCTCGAGGTAGATCAACTCTTGTAATACTCATATTCATCAAGATCAATCAAGCAGGAAGTAGGGTATTACCTCCATAGAGAGGGCCCGAACCTGGGTAAATATCGTGTCCCCCGTCTCCTATTACCATCAACCTTAGACGCATAGTTCGGGACCCCGTACCCGAGATCCGCCGGTTTTGACACCGACATTGGTGCTTTCATTGAGAGTTCCGCTACGTCGTCTTCAAAAGGTTTGATGGCTCTGTCAATAATCTACAACTATGCAGTCCAGGGGGAGGTTTTCCTTCCCGGACAGATCTTCGTATTTGGTGGCTTTGTACTGCAGGCCAACTCGCTTGGCCATCTAGAGCAGATCGATAGCTATGCCCCAGGTCACCATACTAGTTTTGGAAATCTAGATTATGTTGTTGATATCCGAGGAGACTTGATCTTCCAAGGAATCGCGCCTCTTACATCCGGTCTGGCCTTAGATCCAGAGCATATCGCGTGGTCCGAAGACGGGCTATCTGAGCTCGCCGGACTCTGTGTGACCATTAGGCCCATTATGGAGGAACCGGAGGAAGTGGGGTCACCGGCAGTCATTATGGAGCCGGACCCTTCTTCGGACACTTGCTCTGAATTCTCGGGACCAGCATCGTGTGAGTTCGGCCAAGAAGATTCCCTCTCGCCGGACTCCACGGGCTCTCTTCTTTCGGGCCAAACCTCGCCTTTAAGCGAAGCTTTGGACTTAATGTGATCCCTTGTCATTACAAAGGAACAAAGCCTGAACCATGCCCAGTCCGGACTAGGGGCTGAGAGCAGGGAATTTTTCATCCAACCCACCACCCACTTAATAGCCACTGTAGAAGACTTAACCGACACGCTCAATTACGGCTCCGAAGACATCGACGCCATGGACGACGATGCCGAAGAGGAGCAGGCCAAAAACCCACCAATTACCGGGTGCTAGACGGCCACCTCCTCATATGACATATACATGGTGGATACACCATGACCATCGGCGAGGCCCATGCCCAATACACGGACACTGCGAGGCAGAAGCGTCAGGAGCAGTTCCGGGAGGCGCAGGCCGCCACCGCCTACAACCACCATCTCTTCCAGGAGCACCTTCGGGCGGATGAGCATATCGCCGCGGAGCGGGCGGAGCAGGAGGCGCTGCTCGAATCGTACCGCTCCGCCCCCGAGGGCTGCCTCGAGCGCTGGTGATACCGCATGCAGGTGGCGGAGGCTGTGGCCGCCTACAAAGAGGGTGATGAAATGGGCGAGGTGTTGTTTGGCGATACCGAGGATGAGGCAGAGGACAATGTCGGCTCCGACGAGTCCCCGCTTCACTGGCGTCGACGAAGCCCGGCTCTGCCGAGGCCCTGCCGTCGATGTCAAAACTGGCGGATATCGGGTAGGGGGTCCCGAACTGTGCGTCTAAGGTTGATGGTAACAGGAGACGGGGGACACAATGTTTACCCAGGTTCGGGTCCTCTTGATGGAGGTAATACCCTACTTCCTGCTTGATTGATCTTGATGAATATGAGGATTACAAGAGTTGATCTACCACAATATCGTAATGGCTAAACCCTAGATGTCTAGCCTGTATGATTGTGATTACCTCTACGGACTAAACCCTCTGGTTTATATAGACACTAGAGGGGCCTAGGGTTGTACAGAGTCAGTTTACAGAGGAAGGAATCTTCATATCCAAACGCCAAGCTTGCCTTCCACACAAAGGAGAGTCCCATCCAGACACGGGAGGAAGTATTCTGTCTTGTATCTTCATGGCCCATTAGTCCGGCCCATGTCACATAGGCCGGACGCCCGGGGACCCCTTAATCTAGGACTCCCTTAGTTGCCCCTGAACCAGGCTTCAATGACGACGTGTCCGGTGCGCAGATTGTCTTCGGCATTGCAAGGCGGGTTCGTCCTCCGAATATTCCAAAGTAGTCTTCGAACACAAATATCGCAAAGAGTTTAATATTTGACAAGTCCCATCTACTGACATCTTCTGTAGTGAGACGCCACGTCTCCGCCCGGTCATTATTTCAAACCGTTTTTGGCCTCCCGCTCCGTGTCTTGAGAGGCGGTTTCCATTGGCACGTCTTGTCGAAGTAGAGATCGTGTCCCTTTATCACGGGATTCTCATTAATATTTAAGTGGGTAACCCAACCGTGTTGTTGGCGATTCCTTGGGAATAGGTGAGTTTTAAGGCCCGTGAGGAGGTGTCGGGGAAATCTGACTCCGCGAGCACCTATTGGGACGGAGCCCCTTCTCGGTTCGGCGGGGGGCGGAGGCCGCGCGAAGAGCAGATCGAGGTGGGGCACACGAGCGGTTTATACCCAGCTTCGGAGCTCTCCGGAGAGATAATACTCCTACTGCTTCTTTGTGGATTGTATTGAGTTCTTGCTCGGGAGCGCTGAGTGCTATAGTACACACCAGCAGCTAACGAGACCGAGCGTGAGTGTTCTACTGTTCGTCCCTCCTCCCCTCTACGTTGTGCATGGGCCTCCTTTTATATGCTCAAGGGGTCTCCAACAGGTGGCAACGTAGGCGAGGGAAAAAATGGAAAGGTGTTGCAGTAGGTACAGCTACCTACACAGTGTATTATACCTAACTCCGACGGCAGGGGACAAGGGCATTAAATGCCCGTCTGCGTCGCCCAAACAGTGCAGAAAAGGGATCGTTAGGGACGCCTCCGCTTGCCACGATGGCGATCTTGTCAGCGCCGCTTGCCACGGTGCACCCCTGGCTGCACAGCCTCCCGCCACGTACGCCTGGAAGTGCCTCAGAGCGACACGTTGGTGGGTGAGCTGGAGCGCAGGTATAGAGTGGTTGCTTGCCGCGGCAAACGCCTTGTCGCGGTTGCTGTCTTGTCGCGTCCGGGAGCTTGTCGCTCGCCGGGTCTTGCCGGGACGCGTGGCGCGTCGCGGCAAGTTCCTAGAGATGCCTTGGTTGGCCTCCCCGGCAAGCTCCTCTTGCCGGGGTCTTGCGTCTTGAGTGGCCTTCCCGGCAAGCTCCTCTTGCCGGGGCCTAGTCTCCTTGGCTTAAATACTTTGTTCTTGAATGGTTCCAAAGGAACCATAGAGGTCCTTGGCGGTCACCCGGCAAGCCTTTCCGCGGGGCGCTGCGACTGCCCGTGCACAAGTTCGGGATACTAGGGTACCCCTACTCTAGTACACCGACAGGAGCCCCCGGGCCTGGGCCACACACGATGCCGAGCGCTGTTGGGCCAGGCCCAAAACAGGGCACGGGCACGCGCGGCCTGGGTCACGTCGCATCTGACTCCGTATCCACCGCGCCCTCCCCGAACGGCACGCGTAGATTGCGGCGTCGTGGGAGAGGTCGTGGGTGGTTTCTTTATTCGGAAAGGCGAAGCGTCCGCCCTCTCCCCCCTTATAAGCAGGGGAAACAGGGGCGGTTCACCCACCTGCCCGTTGCTATTCCTGCCTCGAAAATCTCCGCCGCTCCCCTTCTTCTCAAAGCCGAAAGAGAGCAACGCTCCGCCCCCATCGCCGCCAGCACCGCCAATGTCGTCGTCCTCCCTCACCATTCCCGCCATGGCTCCGAAAGCCAAGAAGGCGAAGTCGGCCGAGGCGCAGCGGCTCGCCGCACTGCGAAAGGAGATGGCAATCCTCCCTCCGAGGCTTGAGGCGGAAGAGCTGAAGGAGTTCTACTACCTCTTCTGGTCGACGGCGACGCGGGCGCACCCGCGCACGAGGGTACTCCCAGCCGCCGCTTGGAAAAAGGCTCCCACCGGGTACCCTTTCTTCGCCTTGTTCTTCTACCGCGGGCTCTGCCCTCCCTTTTCTGAATTTTTCTGTGACGTCATGAACACCTACGGGCTCCACCTCCTTGACTTCACCCCCAATGCTGTCCTAACCATGGTAGTTTTTGCACATCTCTGCGAAAACTTTGTCGGAATCCATCCAAACGTAGCCCTTTTCCGCCACTTCTTTTCGCCTCGAGTTGAGAAAGGAGAGCCTTTATCCGGCGGAATCGCCTGGATCTCAAAAGCCGGCAAGAAGGCGGCTTATCTGGATGGAGAGTTCCGCAGAAAGTGGGAGGAGTGGAGGGCGGACTGGTGCCTGATTGTTGAGGAGAACCCGTAGCCGTTTACTGCCTTGTGCCAAACTCCAGTAGTGCGCGGCAGTGATTGGAGTAGCCTGGCCCCGGAAGACGACAGACTGAAGATTGCCGTCGCTCGGATCCTACGCCTTAGGCTTGCCGGGCTTACTGTAGGAGCAGTTGGCGCAGATTTCCTCCGCCGCCACATCGCCCCCCTGCAGGAGAGGAGGAGACCCGCCTGGGAGTTCCAGAACGCGGCGGATATCATGAGGCTGCGGCCGGGCCTAAACTTTAACTTCACTATCATGGAGCTCAACTCGATGCTCCAGGAGCTGTTCAAGTATGACCCACAGCATCCCGAAGTGTTCAGGTTGCCGAGGGGCATCGTTCCGTTGTGCAACAACTCCTCACTCGACCACATCCGTGCAATGATGTCGCTGTGCGACTCGCATGGAATTGACCCAGCCTGGATAGAGCCTGCAGATGATGCCGTGCGGGTGTTCTTCGACAACTTGGTAGAAGTGTCGGTCGACGCCGATGAGAAGAGGGGCCTCACCCGGGACACCACCGACGATGAGCTCAAGCGCATCGCCACCAGGATGGAAGAGGCGGCGGCAGCCGCAGCTGCGGGCGAGTTTGGGTTCACCGTGGAGGAGACAGAGGCAGCAGAGGCGGCAAGCCTTGCCGAGCGAGAGGATCTTGCTGGCGAGGAAGAGCCTGCCGGGCATGACGCCGGGCCGAGCGGGCCCGTCGAGGACACGAGCGGCTCGTTGGAGATCGGCTCCTCTTCCTCTTCGTCTTCGGGCAGCTTGCCGCAAGCAGAGCCCCGGGCTCCTCAAGCAGAGCCCCCGGCCGCACAAGCAGAGCCCCCGGCTCCACCAAGAAGGCGTCTTCGCAAGGCCGGGGACGTAGCGGAGCGGCGGACGAGTCAACCCCCGCCGCGCCGTACGACGCGCTCCACCACGGCAAGTTTCGTTGCCGCGGAAGCACCTCAGGCCGTAGCGGCAACCGGAGCGGGGTCCTCCCGGTCCGTCGCTCCAGCTCACGCTAAGCGGCCGAGGGATCCTACTCCTCCGCCTCCTCGCACCGCAGGAGGGCCAGGCTTCGACTTCTCCGTGCTCAGCTCCGACGAGGAAGAAGAAGAGTAAGATTCTCGTTGTACTTGTATGCCTTCAATACTTGTTGTCTTGTCTTGTATCTCATTTGCTTTACTCTGAGCTTATTCCTTTTTAGGACTCTGGCCCAGAGAATGGCAAAGAGAGCCAAGGTCCCGGTGATTGTCATCGAGGATGATCCCACCATGTCAGCAGGGGGTGTGCCTGAGACAAGCTTGCCGGACCCGGCAGTTGTTCTTCAGAGCAGCCCCCAGCGCAGCCCCCAGCGTAAGTATATGGTTTGCTTCCCGCTGTTGAGCGCGCATGGATACTCTTTGTTTGCTGATATCTGACTGTTGGCTTGTGTAGGAGTAGAGCAGCCTCACCAGGAGCTCCCGGAGGCCGCCCCTGATACGACATCTGCTTCGACTACGCCGCCAATGGAGAGTTCTCCGGCAAGGGCGAATCCTCCGACAAGGGGGAGGTCTCCGGTAAGGGGGAGCTCTCCGGCAAGGGAGGAGTCTTCGGCAAGGGACAGCACCAGCGGTTCTCCGGTGGTGGAGACCACAACTGCCGAGCCTAGTGCAGGTAAACCTCTTGCTTCGAAACTTCCCTTGGGTTCTTCTTCTTTTGATCTTATTTTTGGATATTTGCTTGACTTTTCTCCCTGTTTCGGCCGTCAGATCCACCCACTGCGGAGCCGATGGAGACCGAGGTAGTTGTTGATGATGCCGCCGCCACCGAAGAAGCGGCCAGCGCTGATGATCCCGCCGGCGAAGAGGCCGCCAAGGCTGCCGCCGCAGCAGCTGACGAGGGGTCTGGTGATCGTACTAACGACCCTGAGGCCGCAGGAGCGACAGGCGCTACACTGACCGCCGATCCCCCCGCCGCTGCCGCAGCGTCAGGCTCCGAAGAGCCCCAGCCAGGCGTCTACTTGAAGGCCGGCGATGGCATCTTCATCAACCTCCCCTGGTCGTCAACATCCAGGGCGCCAGTCAAAGGAGAAAGCTTCGACGTGGAGGTGCTTGCCTCCGCTGGGCTGACGCTGGTCGACGCGCCAAGCAGCAGCAGCGACGAGCCTGAAGAGGAGCGACTGCTGCGGAAGCTAGTGTCGCTCTACCGTGCCCGCCAGGCCAAACTGCAGTCCCGCGAAGCGCTTGTCGCGAAGGCGGGGGTGGACGTGGAGAAGAGCGCGGAGGAGCTCCGAGGTCTCAACCAGGCAGCTCTCCGGTCGCTGGCAGTGGAGCATGTGCAGCTCGATGAGGCGCAGAAGGCCTTCATCCTCGAGAAGGCAGAAGTTGCAGAGCAACAGCGGCTTGCCGCCGAGGAGTTATCTGCGCGTGAGGGCGAGTTGGTGCAGCTGAAGGCCAGCCTGGACAGCCACGAAGAGGAGCTTGCTGCGCGCGAGCAAACACTCAGCGGAGCTCTCAAGGAAACAAAGGATGCTGCCGCAGCTGCCGAGGCCGCCAAGAAGGATCTGGAGGCAAAGGTGGCGCAGCTGGAGACTGATCTCAAGGCGAGTGGTGAAAAGCTTGCCGCGTTCAAGCATGAGCGCGAGAAGGACGCCTACACCTTTGGCGAGCTGCAGGGTCGTCTCGCCGAGAAGATCAATGAGCTTGCCGCCGCCAAGGACTCCAACGCCGATCTTGAGCTGAAGGTGGCTGCTTTGACCAAGACGCTGGACGGTGCCAGGGAGCAAGAGACGGCCCTGAGGAAGGAGATCAAGGCCGACAAGGCGCTGCTGGAGAGCATTGCCACCACCCAGAATGATTTCAAAGAAACTGTGGAGCAGTGGACGGAGGGTCTTGTGAATGCTGCTGCAGATATCGACAAGGAGCTGGCGCAGCTGGGGATGGAGGATCTCGGGTATCCCTCCGATGAGACCCTTCCATCGAGCGCCATGCTCACTCTGTTCTTCAAAGGCGTGGCGACGGCCCTCCAGCGACTCCGGGAGAGGATCCCAAAGCAGCTGGCCAACGAGTCACGCAAGATCTGCGCAGGAGCTCTTCAGAAGGTATTGGTGAAGGTAGCCTTCTGCAACCCGGGCCTCAACCTCACCAACGTCCTCAGATCCTTGCCGGCGGATGCTGATCTGGAGGCGCTCAAGGACCTTGTCACACCCATTGTGGACAAGGTGAGCAGGATTAAGAGGGTTGAGGGCGACCGCGCGGACTAGGCCGCCCATTTTCTACTTTTCTTGTCGCTGCTGGTCATGTTCGAAAACAGTCTATTAGAGCCGCGACAAGCTATCTTGTAATATATAACTTTATTTTGGGTAGTGATTGCAATGTTATTTGCTTTACTTGGCTCCTTCCTTTCTATGTTTTTGCCCTACGCTTTTTAGGGAACTTGCCGGCGCGGGCACCTTTGCCGCGAGCGCTGAGTGCGGGACGTCAGCAGCCTGCAGGCAGTGCCGTTGTGGACAAGAAACCTTGTCGTAACTAGTCGCAGCTCGCTTAAGTTGTTGAGTGAACTCGAAACAAAGTAAGGGCGCGACTCTAGTCGCAGCACACTTAAACTGTTGAGTGAACTCGAAACAAAGTAAGGGCGCAACTAGCCACGAGCCGGTTCCTTCGCGCACAGGTTTTCCATACAAAGCATGGTCGTTCAAGGAAGATAACTTAAAAAATTTAAAAACCTCTGATTGCTCAAACTTTGGCAACTTAGCTTTTCTGTCATTTGCTTCCCGGCAAGGCGCGACTTTCTTGAACGATGCCTGGTCCATACCATTATCTTCCCCTTCCCCTCCGGTAAACTTGTGGGCGAAGCAACCTTCATTTCCTTGAGAAAAAAGGAAGTAGAGAAAATAATAATATGGAGCCTTATGGCTCGTTATTGCTTACCGGGGGTGTTCGCTGCACAAAGTGTCAGATGACTCATGCAAAAAAAGCATGAAGTTGACAAGATGTGTGGAGCACATGAGCTTTTATTTATGCACATGGTCTGCGCCTGGCCTTGTACGAAGGATTACATGCAACGGCGGCAAGACTTTTACAAAGGGTGGTTGCCGGAGCAGGGTCCGGCCACCGCGCCTTACGGGTAAAACTTACGAAGATGCTCAATGTTCCAGGAGTTGCTCACCGGAATGCCATCTTCGGTCTCAAGGCGGACAGCGCCGGGCCTAGTGACTCGTTTCACCCGGTAAGGGCCTTCCCACTTCGGCGTCAACTTGTTGGAATTCTTGGCGGAATGAACGCGCCGAAGAATAAGGTCGCCTTCCTCGAGACTTCTGGCGTTAACTTTGCGGCTATGGTAGCGGCGCAAAGCTTGCTGGTAGCGAGCAGCTCGTACAGCAGCCTGAAGACGGTCTTCCTCAAGGAGCAGCGCGTCATCTTGTCGCAGCTGCTCTTGCTCAAGCTCATCATAAGCAAGCACTCGAGGTGATCCGTATACAAGTTCCGTGGGGATAATTGCCTCTGCTCCATAGACTAGAGCGAAAGGTGTCTGGCCAGTGGCTCGATTTGGCGTCGTCCTAATCGAACAAAGAACCACCGGCAGCTCCTCGATCCAGTTTCTTCCGCACTTGTGCAGCCTGTCGAAAGTCCTGGTCTTGAGTCCGCGCAGCACTTCAGCATTTGCCCTCTCTGCTTGACCGTTGCTCCTGGGGTGAGCAACAGAAGCGAAGCAGACCTTGGCGCCAAGATCTTGGACGTACTGCATGAAGGTGCGACTCGTGAATTGCGCACCGTTGTCGGTGATGATACTGTTAGGGATCCCGAAGCGGCAAACAATCGACCTGAAGAACTTGACTGCTGATTGTGCTGTCACCTTCCTCACTGCTTCCACTTCCGGCCACTTTGTGAACTTGTCGATTGCGACGTACAAGTACTCAAAGCCCCAGACTGCTCGGGGGAAGGGGCCGAGGATGTCGAGCCCCCAGACCGAAAATGGCCAGGATAAAGGGATCGTCTGGAGAGCTTGAGCTGGCTGGTGTATCTGCTTGGAATGGAACTGGCACGCTTCACACTTGGTTACTTGTGCAGTTGCATCCTGGAGGGCTGTCGGCCAAAAGAAACCTTGCCGGAAAGCTTTGCCGGCAAGTGCTCTCGCGCCAATGTGGTGACCACAAATGCCTCCATGTATCTCTGCCAACAGCTTCTGTCCATCTTCCCGGCGAATACACTTCAATTTCACACCATTGAGTCTTCTTCTGTACAGTGCGTTGTCGACAAACTGGTACATACTTGACTGCCGGGCTACTCTTTCCGCTTCTTCTTGCTCTTCGGGAAGTTCTCCTGTCTGAAGGAAACGGACGATCTGCTGTTCCCATGCTGGAGCTTGTGGCTCGACAACAAGGACTAAAGGCATGTCTGCTACTGTGGGAACATCCGCCTCTATGGCGAGAACCTGCGGCTCAGCCGGAGCTTGACGTTCCCCGGCAAGCTTGCCGGAGCAAAACTTGTCGGGAGCGTCTGCTTCAACGAAACAAACCCTGGGGCTTGTCGGAGCAGATTGCTCCTCAGCACTCTTGGCGTTGATCTTGGGGACCTTCTTGGCGGCGGCTTCGGGAAGCTCTGCCGGAAAATAGTCGCCAGAAATCAACTTCCTCTTCTTGCTCTGTCCAGTTGATGGCGTAACAGATGGTTGAGTCAGCTTGAGCACAAAGATCCCTGGTTCCACAGGTAACTTAAGTGCTGCGCACTTTGACAGGCCATCGGCAATGTCGTTCTGAGCTCTTGGAACGTGTTCCATCTATAGGCCGACAAAGTGCTCTTCTAGCTTCCTCACTTCATCAACGTAAGCTTCCATCAACAGACTCTGATAATTCTTGTTCACTTGGCGGACGACAAGCTGCGAGTCACCCCTGGCAATGAGCTGCTTGATCCCAAGGTCTGCCGCGATCCTGAGACCGGCAAGCAATCCTTCATACTCTGCAGTATTGTTTGTTGCTTGCTCCTTGGGAAAGTGCATCTGGACTACGTACTTGAGGTGCTCTCCGGTGGGTGCGACAAGCAGCACGCCAGCACCGGCGCCTTGCAGCGAAAAGGCACCATCAAAGTACATCAGCCACTCTTTGCTTGCCTCCTTGACGGGGATGCTCGTCTCTGGAATTTCTTCATCTGGTGTTGGTGTCCACTCTGCTATGAATTCTGCTAATGCTTTGCTTTGGATAGTTGAAGTGCTCTCAAACTTGAGGCCAAAGCTTGACAGTTCCAGCGCCCACTCAACAATCCTGCCTGTTGCTTCTGGATTCTGCAGTATCCTCTTCAGCGGAAAGCGAGTGACAACTGTGATCTCATGTGCTTGAAAGTAATGGCGCAGCTTTCTCGAGGCCATGAGAAGGCCGAAAAGCAATTTCTGCACACCAGAATACCTTGACCTAGCCCCCTGCAGAAGGGAACTGACAAAGTAGACTGGGCGCTGCACCATTTTCTTCTGCTATATCTCTTCGCACATCTGCGCAGGTCCATCTTTGCCGGGACCAGAGCTTGTCGGGGAAGCCCCCTGCCTGTCGCTGGACGTGCTTGCCGCGGTCGCTGGCTCATCATCAGCCTCCCTCTCCGCTACTAACGCAACACTAACCACTTGATTAGTTGCCGCCAGATATAGCAGCAACTTCTCTTGTGGTTTAGGTGCGACAAGTATTGGAGTGGAGGACAGGTTTCTCTTCAAGTCCTGCAGCGCAGCATCCGCTTTCGGAGTCCATTTCATTGGACCTGCCTTTTTCAAAATTTTTGAAAAACGGCAGGGCGCGCTCAACAGACTTAGAGATAAACCTGCTGAGAGCCGCCACGCAGCCGACAAGTTTCCGCACATCCTTGACGCGCTTCAGTGCTTCGATCTTCTCAATGGCCTTGATCTTGTCGGGATTGGCTTCAATTCCCCTCTTAGACACGAAGAACCCAAGAAGCTTGCCGGAAGGGACTCCAAACACGCACTTCTCGGGGTTGAGCTTGAGGCTGATCTTGCGCATATTTGCAAAAGTCTCTTCTAGATCTTGAATCAGAGTTGCTTTGTCCCTGCTCTTGACCACTATGTCATCCATGTAGGCTTCCACATTTCTGTGTATTTGTGGCTCGAAAGCAGTATGGACGACCCTTGCAAATGTTGAACCAGCATTCTTCAAACCGAAAGGCATCCGTATGAAAGAGTACGTGCCACAGGGAGTGATGAATGAGGTTTTCTCCTCATCCTCTTCTGCCATGAAGATCTGATGATATCCTGAGTATGCGTCAAGAAATGAAAGCAAGTCACATCCGGCCATGGAGTCAACAATCTGGTCGATGCGCGGAAAGGGAAATGGGTCTTTGGGACAAGCTTTATTGTCGTCGGTAAAGTCGATACAAAGCCTCCATTTCCCGTTTGCCTTGTGCACGACTACGGGATTGGCCAACCATGTAGGATGGATCACTCCTCTGACAAGGCCTGCTGCTTCCAATTTCTTAATCTCTTCTGCGATGAATTCTTGGCGCTCCACTGCTTGCTTCCTGACTTTCTGCTTGACGGGCCGCGCGTGAGGACAGATGGCAAGGTGGTGCTCAATTACTTTCCTGGGAACACCGGGGATGTCAGACGGTTGCCACACAAACACATCGATGTTCGCCCGCAGGAAAGCAATGAGCGCGCTTTCCTATTTAGGGTCGAGAGTGGCACTAATGGTGAAAGTACCACCAGTGCCGTCCTCCTTGGCGGACACCTTCTTGATCGCTGGCGGAGCTGCCATTGCCTTCTTACACTTGCCGGTGGAGATCTTTGGTGCGTCCTCGACGGTAGCGCAGCACTCCGAAGAGGTGCGCTTGCCGGAGTGGGCATCAGAACTCTTGCCGGACTTGGTCTTCTTCTTCCCCCCGGGAGCTTCAGCGGCAAGTGTCTCGCGATCCGTTGCGGCTGCTGCTTCTCGGTAGATCTTGTCGGCACAGATAAGAGCATCTTTCTTATCGCCAGGGACAGAGATGACACTTATCGGTCCTGGCATCTTCAGCATGTTGTACGCGTAGTGAGAGGCCGCCATGAACTTGGCGAGCGCTGGACGGCCGAGAATCCCATTGTAAGGCAATGGAAAATCGGCAACGTCAAAAGTGATCCTCTTAGTTCTGAAGTTCAACTCGCTGCCAAATGTCACCGGCAGCGTGATCTTCCCCTTCGGCTTGCTCCTTCCCGGGTTGATTCCTTGGAATGTGCCGGTCTCTTCGAGCTCGCTGTCAAGGACTTGGAGTTTCCGGAGCACAGCAGAGGAGATCAGGTTCAAGCCGGCCCCGCCGTCAACTAGCATCTTAGTGACCTTGAGGTTGCGGACAGTTGGTGAGACCAACATCGGGAAACACCCGACCGTAGTTGTGCGATCAGGGTGGTCCTCAATATCAAAGATGATAGGCATGCTGGACCATTTCAGAAGCTTGCGTGACTCAACGGGTGGTTCTGCTGCATTGACTTCCCGCACCCACTGCTTGAGTTGGCGGTGTGAAGTATGCAGAGAAGCACCGCCGTCAACGCACAAGACCTCTGTGGCTCTCTGGAACTCCTGCTCACTGGTCTCGTCATCATCCATGTCTTCGTCGTTGTCGTCTTCGTCTTTGTCGCGGCCGTGGGGAGGTCTGTCTCCTTGCCGCTGATTGGCCTTGCCGCGGCGTCCTCCCCGGCCGGTGCGCTTCGTACCGGATCCTCCAGCACCTCCTTGGGCTTTCTCCTTGTCGCGTCGCTCGTACTCGGCCTTTTGCAGCTCGACAAGCTGCTCGACCTTCTTGCAGCTCTGGAGGTCATGGCCCTTGGTGCGGTGGATCTTGCAGTACTGTTTGTTGGTGCCATCCTGCTTGTCGGCGGCCGCCACATCCTGGCAGTTGGCGCATGCGGCACCCTCCTAGCCGGAGCTACCATCTTTGGCTTTCTTGGCGCCACCGTCGCTGCCGGACTGCTCAACAACTAGCACATCTTTGCCTTTCCTCTTCCTGTTGTTCCGCCGCCGGTTTTTATTTGCCGGGGCAGCACCATCGCTGTGAGATCCTCCTGTTCCTGCATTCTCTCCGGGGAGTTTCCTCCCTTCCTCAGCACGTGCACACCTGTCGGCCAGGGCATACAGCTCACTCACGTCTCTGATCTTGCACATCGCCATCTCCTCCCGCATCCTGCGGTTACGCACGTTCTGATGGAACGCGCTGACGACCGCGGCAGGGTGGACATCTGGGATGTTGCGTTGCACTTGGCTGAATCTCTGGATGTACTTGCGCAGGGGCTCTCCTTCTTTCTGGGCAAGCAGATGAAGATCACTCTCCTGGCCATGAGGTTTGTGGCCGCCTGTAAAGGCGCCGACAAACTGATGGCATAGGTCTGCCCAGGAAGATATGGAGTTGTCCGGCAAGTGCATGAGCCAGGACCTGACGTTGGGTTTGAGCACCAGCGGGAAGTAGTTGGCAAGGATCTTGTCGTCCCGCCCCCCATCAGCTTGCACCGCGATGGTGTAGATGCTGAGGAACTCCGACGGATGCAACTTGCCGTCGTACTTCTCGGGTACGTCTGGCTTGAAATTCTTTGTGCTGGGCCACTGGACTTGCTGCAGCTCACGGGTGAACGCAGGGCAACCTACCGCGTACGGTAGGTCGCCTGGTTCCCCTGGCGCATGCATGTCAACAGTGGGTCCAGCGCGCCGGTCTGATTGACGCCGCATTTCTCTTCGGCGCTCGATGCAAGTACAAGCGTCTTCTTGCTGTCGTTCGTGAAGAACTTGGCGTTGATCGCGACGAGCTCGTGGATCCGATGAAGTAGTGGAGTCGCTGTCGCAGTGGAACCGGCGAGTCGGCGATCTTGGTCTTCAGGGCGGAGAGTGCACGGTGGTTGCACCCCCACCTGTCTTGTCGCCACCGGGTCGCGCCTGGCTGACTTGCCGCGGCTGCGACGTAGTCGCCTGCCGTGGAGTGTCGCCGTTGGCAAAGCCGATGAGACTCTGAATGGTGGCCCTCCAGTCGTCGATCTTGTCTGGTGTTGGAGGGAAGTCTAGGAGCAGTTGAGCTCGCGCCAAAGCTTCTGTTGGAGTGGCGGGTAGCGGTGGCGAACGGTGCGAGGAGCGGGATATGCTTGGACTTCTAACTGTGTTAGAAGGAGCAATATCCCGTCCAGGCGACCTTGCCTTGCTTGTGCCAGCATGTTGGCGCGCATGCTGGCCTGGAGCATCTCGAGATCCGTCAGCTTGATTCGGGTCCAGCGAGCGTATGGTACCGTGAGTACCACGACGCTGCCGGTCCTGCGCCTCCTGAGATGGGCGCGGTGCATCTACGGACGCTCAGTCGTCGTGGGAGCCGGCTACACCGCCGATGGGAAGTGCAGCCTTGTCCTTGGACCTGCCGGCACCATGGGCTACCTCGTCGACGCCCGTTCTTCCGCCGGCGCCTTCCCCGCTAGCCGTTTGCTCCGGCGGAGGTGGGTTCGATGCGGACGGAGCAGCCGCCTCCGAAGCCTTCTTCTTCGGTGGCATGTCGATGAAGTCGGTGAAGATGTAGCTCGCATGAACACCGGATCAGGTTCACACAACCTCGACGCCCCCTACCTGGCGCGCCAAAGATGCCGGGGAAATATGACTCCGCGAGCACCTATGGGGACGGAGCCCCTTCTCGGTTCGGCGGGGGGCGGAGGCCGCGCGAAGAGCAGATCGAGGTGGGGCACACGAGCGGTTTTTACCCAGCTTCGGAGCTCTCCGGAGAGATAATACTCCTACTGCTGCTTTGTGGATTGTATTGAGTTCTTGCTCGGGAGCGCTGAGTGCTACAGTACACACCAGCAGCTAACGAGACCGAGCGTGAGTGTTCTACTGTTCGTCCCTCCTCCCCTCTATGTTGTGCATGGGCCTCCTTTTATATGCTCAAGGGGTCTCCAACAGGTGGCAACGTAGGCGAGGGCAAAAATGGAAAGGTGCTGCGGTAGGTACAACTACCTACACAGTGTATCATACCTAACTCCGATGGCAGGGGACAAGGGCATTAAATGCCCGTCTGCGTCGCCCAAACAGTGCAGAAAAGGGACCGTTAGGGACACCTCCGCTTGCCATGATGGCGATCTTGTCAGCGCCGCTTACCACGGTGCACCCCTGGCTGCACAGCCTCCCGCCATGTACGCCTGGAAGTGCCTCAGAGCGAAACGTTGGTAGGTGAGCTGGAGCACAGGTACAGAGTGGTTGCTTGCCGCGGCAAACGCCTTGCCGCGGTTGTTGTCTTGTCACGTCCGGGAGCTTGTCGCTCGTCGGGTCTTGCCGGGACGCGTGGCGCGTCGCGGCAAGTTCCTTGAGATGCCTTGGTTGGCCTCCCCGGCAAGCTCCTCTTGCCGGGGTCTTGCGTCTTGAGTGGCCTTCTCGGCAAGCTCCTCTTGCCGGGGCCTTGTCTCCTTGGCTTAAATACTTTGTTCTTGAATGGTTCCAAAGGAACCACAGAGGTCCTTGGCGGTCACCCGGCAAGCCTTTCCGCAGGGCGCTGCGACTGCCCATGCACAAGTTCGGGATACTAGGGTATCCCTACTCTAGTACACCGACAGGAGGCGTTCGATATTCTTCGCCTTTATAAAGGGGCACAGACCCATCTTTCTCCCCCCACGCCTAGCTCTTCCTCAACCTTTCCAACCACAGGCTCTAGCACCTAGGATTAGATTTCTTCCATTGTTTCCAGGCCCTCTAGTTATGTCCGGATCCATCTCCCAAGGTAGGTGGGTAGCCTCCTCGGTCACCGAGGAGGATATCACAAAGCTTCAGAAGGCGAGGTACCTGACTGCGGAAATCCCCCACAGGCTCCCTACTAAAGGGCAGGTCATCCCCACACCAAAATCCAGCGACAGGGTTGTATTCATCTCCCAATTCCTCCGCGGGTTAGGTTTCTCTCTTCACGCCTTTGTTCGCGGCATCATGTTCTATTATGGGATAGATTTCCACGATCTAGCTCCGGACTCTTTTCTCCACATCTCGACGTTCTTCGTCGTGTGCGAAGCCTTTCTCCGCATCCCCCCACACTTCGGCCTATGGCTCAAGACATTCAATGTGAAGCCGAAGCTAATTAACGGGGAGCAAGAGGAGTCTGGCGGCGCTATAGTGACCATGCTTGACAATACTACCTAGCCAAAAGGCACCTTCGCGGAAACCTCTAACTCATGGCAACAGGAGTGGTTCTATATCACCGAACCCTACGGCACCAAATGGGCAGCCGCACCTGTGTTCTGATCTGGCCCTCCACTGCGGCTCGCATCGTGGATAAATAAGGGGCTAGATTGGGGATCAGCTGATGAAGTATAGACGCTGCAAAGTCGTATCCGGAGTGTCCTTGAAAGGGACGCTGGCCTTATAAAGGTGCTCCAGGTGATGCTAGTCCGCCGGATCCTCCCATGCCAGCGACGGACTCTCTGTATGTGGGAGTTTAATCCGGAAGGATCGCGGACAATTCAGCAATTCTTCGGCACAACGCACGAAGGAATGTGGAAACTATTCTTCAATACTCGAAAGCAGTTGCCGGACACATCAGAGGACATCGGTCTCGACTGCAACCATCCGGATAGCCCGATAAGCACCCGATTTCTTACCGCAACTCGGTTGATTATCCCATAGCGATGTACTGAGAGCTCTATGTTTGACCAGGGCTAGATAAAGAAGGCGGAACAAATTAGATGCCCAGCTCCACTTTCTGAACACTCGGCCGATCCCGTGTCGACGAGGATGCTAGTCCCAGTGCCGTATCAAGTGCCAACGCAACAGGACAAGAAAAAGAGCGAAGAGGCCGAAAGTGGCCTCCACTCAACAGGTATGACGGACACTATGTCCGGGAGACTGAAGCTCCATCTTTGAATGACGAGGGTGATATGTGAGGGAGTCCTGGATTAGGGGGTCCTCGGACAGCCGGACTATATACTTTGGCTGGACTGTTGGACTATGAAGATACAAGATTGAAGACTTCATCTCATGTCCGGGTGGGACTCTCCTTTGCGTGGAAGGCATGCTTGGCAATTCGGATATGTAGATCTCCTCCCTTGTAACCGACTCTATGTAAGCCTAGCCCCCTCTGGTGTCTATATAAACCGGAGGGTTTAGTCCGTAGGACAACAACAATCATAATCATAGGCTAGCTTCTAGGGTTTAGCCTCTACGATCTCGTGGTAGATCAACTCTTGTAATACTCATACCATCAAGATCAATCAAGCAAGAAGTAGGGTATTAACTCCATCGAGAGGGCCCGAACCTGGGTAAACATTGTGTCCCACGCCTCCTGTTACCATCCGCCTTAGACGCACAGTTTGGGACCCCCTACCCGAGATCCGCCGGTTTTGACACCGACATTGGTGCTTTCATTGAGTGTTCCAGTGTGCCATCACGATAAGGCTTGATGGCCTATCTTGTTGTCAAGGACAGCATTACCTCTGGGAAGCCCTGGCTATAGGCCAAACTCTTCGACTAGGCGGCTTCGTCATGACCGCCCGTTCGTCCGTCGCGCCGACAATGACTTCTTGGGTCATCAAAAACAGCCTCCGCGTCGGCTCGGGATTTGCCGAGAAGATGGATCCAATGGAGCTCTCTTCCTTGAACGAGCTCTTGGATCGCATCGCCGCCCTGGGAGTCACTACGGACTATGATCAGATCGGGCTTAAACCAACCAAAGGGAGATTAACTCTCCGCCGATCACCCATCAAATAGCGGTGGTGGAAGAGCAATGTAGCGATTCTTCCTCTATTTTGAGGACAACCTATGTCCGGATTCCTGAGCTCTCCGAGCCGGATACCCGTCTATGGGAGGACATGGCCCAAGCTTCAAACCTAGAATCAGACAACGGGCCAGAACTATTGGGCAACATCCTGGAGCCCGAACTTCCAAGCTCGGAAACTCCTCCGCCCCTGGGTCTCAGATCGGGTCAGGGTTTGGACCTAAATCTACACACCCACCCAGGCATAAGTGAACTTTCCCACATTAGACAAGAGCCCCAAGAGACAGTACATCACTATTGGGCCAAATTCCTCCTTGTAATGAGCAAGGTCAAGGATTGTCGCGAGGAAGACGCAATTTCATTCTTTTGCAAAAATTGCACGGACAAGGGAATCCTCAACGCCATAAGTCACCGTGACATAACACACTTTGCTGACTTGGCGGCCATAGTAAAGAAGTACTGTGCGATGGAAAGCGCCTGGAAAACCCAAACAAAATTCTGGGATCCTCCGGCTCTCACTAAACCCCCCGTCCGAACTAAAAGGATGTACTCTCATAAGTCACACGATCCAATTACAAAGAAACCAAAGCCCACTACAGGGCGTGGAACTGTGTTGGAGGGATGGCTCAATGGGCCATGCAAAATTCATAGTACACCGGATACCATGCCAACACACAGCCTTAGAGCATGTTGGATACTCCGGCAGGTGGCCAAGAGCGGCGAGGATCTCCTCATCAACAATAGCACAGAGAACCATCCCGTGGAAAATAACAATACAGTATTGACAGTCTTCGAGACCTTCGCCTCAAATAATAGGCGCAAGCGAGCACTCCGCAGCCTTGCCGAAGTCTGCCACGTTGAAGCAGTAAATCCATGGAGTGATACAACCATAACCTTCAATGCCAGTGACGAACCTCAATTCCAAACAGCCCGAGCACCGGCCTCTTTGGTCCTTAGTCCAATTGTGGACGGCTTCCGGCTTACTAAAGTGCTCATGGACTGTGGCAGCGGATTAAAGCTCATCTACAAGGAGACTCTTAGCAAAATGGAAATAGACAAGAGCCGCATTGAGCAAAGTAGCACGACCTTCAGAGGAATCATCCCTAGTCGGGAGGCACGATGTGCGGGAAAAATCACACTAGATGTGGTATTTGGCACGCCGGAGAATTATAAGTCCGAAGAAATCACATTCCAAGTGGCCCCGTTCAGTAGTGGATACCACGCCCTTTTAGGGCGGGAGGCATTCACGATCTTCCAAGCTATAGCCCATTCCGGGTACATGAAGCTCAAAATGCCTGGGCCCAATGGGATCATCACTCTAGCTAGTGATCCGGACATAGCACTCTGCACCAAAAATAAAACCGCCGCACTGGCCCTCGAGGCGTTATCTGAAGCCCTTGCGGCCAAAGAACTTACTGCGATGTGCTGCACAATGCACATGGACGATGTGATACTCGACAAAAGACTCAAGTCCACCTCTTTTAAACCAGCGGACGAAATAGTCAAATTCCAGGTCGACCCAACGGACCCTACAAACACAGCATCCATCGGGGCACAGCTGAACCCCACAACAAAAGCCGCACTGCGGGAGTTCTTGCGCGAGAATTGGGACATCTTCGCCTGGCATCCTTCAGACATGCCATGAATCCCACGCAGGTTGGCCGAGCATAGCCTAAACATTTTAAAGGGATACAAGCCGGTCAAGAAGACTCTTCCGCGTTTCTCAGAGCCTAAGCGACAAGCCATGGGAGAGCAGCTAGCCAAGTTACTCGAGGCCGGATTCATTAGAGAAATAAAACATCTGGACTAGCTAGCAAACCTGGTAATGGTACCAAAGAAGGACAAATCCTAGCGCCTATGTGTCGATTTCAAGGACCTTAACAAGGCTTGCCCCAAGGATCCCTTCCCCCTACCCCGCATCGATCAAATTATCGATGCTACAACAGGACACGACTCATTGTGTTTCCTCGACGCATACTCCGGATACCATCAAATTAATATGGCGGAGTCTGATCAAGCCGCAACGGCATTCATCACTCCATACGGCCCCTTCTGTTTTAACACCATGCCTTTCAGGCTCAAAAACGTCGGTGCAACATATCAACGCATGATTCAGACATGCTTGGAAACAAAAAGCGGCAAAACAGCGGAGGCATACGTAGACGATGTGGTCATTAAAACCAGACATGTCGAATCCTTAATAGAAGATTTAAGGCTAACGTTCGACAATCTCCGAACATATGACATCAAGCTCAATCCAGAAAAATGCGTTTTCGGCGTGCCCGCCGGAAAGCTCTTAGGCTTCATCGTTTCCAATAGAGGAATTGAAGAAAATCCGGCTAAAATCCGAGCTCTGTCACAGTTGGCTATCCCAACAGACCTCAAGCAAATCCAGAAATTAACCGGATGTGTGGCTGCCTTAAGCCACTTTATCTCATGATTGGGAGAAAAGGCACTACCTCTTTATCGCCTTCTTTGACGCATCGAACACATTGAGTGGGCGGATGCGGCCACGGCCGGATTGGAAGAAATAAAAGTCGTCTTGGCCAGCAACCCAATCTTGGCCGCGCCAAATATCGGCGAACCAATGTTGTTATATATAGCGGCAACACACCAAGTTGTAAGCGCAGTGCTCGTCGTCGAACAAGAGACGGACGGACATAAGTTCCCGCTTCAAAAACCGGTATACTACGTATTCACTGTCCTCACTCCATGCAAATCACGGTACCCACATTATCAAAAGATAGCATACGCGGTCTTCATGGCATCCCGGAAACTACGACACTACTTTCAAGAGTGTTCAATTACGGTGGCCTCTGAAGTACCACTCAATGACATAATAAATAACCGCGATGCCACGGGCCGGATTGCTAAATGGGATATTGAGCTCCTCCCGTTCGACATAACATACAAACCGGCGAGCCATTAAGTCACAAGTACTGGCTGATTTCGTCGCCGAATGGACAGAAGCCGAACTCCCTAAAGAGTAAGGCGCGTACTCCAATTGGATCATGCACTTTGATGGCTCTAAGATGTTGGATGGTCTGGGGGCAGGCGTCGTCCTGACATCCCCCACCAGAGATACAGTCCAATACGTACTCCAAATATTATACACAGACTCCAACAATGCAGCAGAATATGAGGCCTTGTTGCATGGTTTCCGGATGGCAGTCTCCATGGGCATTCAACGCCTAGAGGTGCGTGGGGATTCGAACCTTCCAATATCTCAAATAAATGGAGACTTTGACGCCAAGGACCCAAAAATGGCGGCTTACCCCAACGCCGTCCTCAAAATGTCAGCTCGGTTCGAGGGGCTCGAATTCCACCATGTGGTCCAAAAAACAATCAAGCGGTGGATATCCTCGCCCGCATCGGCGCTAAGCGCGATCCTGTCCCACCTAATATCTTCTTGGTAAGGTTGTTTAAGCCATCCGTGGTGTTGGAAGGGGAGACCGGCAACAACAGTTCGGATCCGGCCACAACGCCAGATCCCGAACACTCTAACGTAATCGGAGGCTCTGCCACTAAAATAACACCTTCGACCCACGTGATTACGGCTGTCATCGCCCTGTGGACAGAACCCTTCTTGGCTGACCTAACTAGGCAAGAACTCCCTGAGGACCCAAACAAGGCACGTTGCATTGTGCGGCGGTCTAAAGCCTACAAGGTTCACGAGGGAGAGCTTTATAAGAAAAGCACTACCGGAGTACTTCAAAGGTGCATATCCAAAGTGGAAGGACGACAACTTTTGGCAGAAATTCATGCTAGACTCGGTGGCCACCACGCCGCAGCTCGGGCCCTTGTAAGCAAGGCCTTCTGTACAGGTTTTTACTGGCCGACGGCCCAAGCAGACGCACAGGACCTCGTCCAACGTTGTGTCGGTTGCTAGCTTTTTGCAAACCAAAGCCATCTGCCACCTACCGCTCTCCGAACAATCCCCATTACTTGGCCCTTTGCGGTCTGGGGGCTTGATATAGTTTTACCCCTTAAAGGCGGAAGCCATAAGAAAAAGTACCTATTGGTCAAGGTGGATAAATTCACCAAATGGATAGAAGCCAAACCAGTTAAAACAACCGAGTCTGGACCAGTGATAGACTTCATATCCGGGGTTGTACACCGTTACAGTGTCCCCCACAGCATCATCACTGATAACGGCTCGAACTTTACAGCCGACGAGGTAAAAACTTGGTGCGGCAACATGGGCATTAAGCTCGATTAGGCCTCCATCTATCACCCCCAAATAAATGGTCAAGTCGAGCGAGCAAATGGTCTTATTATGAGCGGCATTAAACCCAGATTAGTGTGATCCTTGAAGGAATCAGATACGCACTGGGTTGAGGAGCTCGACTCCGTACTATGGGGGTTGCGGACCACGCCGAATCGCACTATCGGATACACACCGTTTTTTATGGTGTATGTCGCAGAGGCGGTACTACCCTTCGACATCATTCATGACTCACCTCGAGTGTGCATGTACGAAGAGAAAGAAGCCGAGCTTGATCTGTAGGATAGTTTTGACGCCCTAGAGGAGGAGCGTCATGTGGAAAAAGCCCGGTCCGCATTCTATCAGCAACATGCTTGACGGTATCAAAGCAGAGAAGTACGGGCCAAAACATATAACATTGGTGAACTTGTTCTACGCCTACCAGAGAAGAAAAAGGGCAAGCTCAAGCCCAAATGGGAAGGTCCCTTCATTATTGACAAAGTTCTAACCGGTGCAGCGTACCGTCTGCGGGATGCATCGAACAATCGACTCGAGCCAAACCCATGGAATGCGGCCAGACTCCGAAGGTTCTACGCCTAGTGCCGGACCCTGTGTTCGTCTCCTTACCTCCATCCCTTTTTTTATACATATCCGCTATCTGTCTTTCTTTCTTTCTTCTTTTTTTCTTTCCACGGCCTTAAAAGGTTAAAATGTGTCTTGACTACACAATCTTGACGCGCCAGGCATGCTCATTATACCTGGGGGCTTCTTATACAGAAGCTTAATATAATTATGTTCCGGGCTCTATGCCCCCTGCACATGTGTTACTTTTCCACATGTACCTTTTCTTCGCCATTATATGCATCAATATGACTTAAGTTTTGGCCAAGCTGGGTTGCCTGGCTCTTGTGTTTATGCCCTACTTTCCCGTTAATTTGGCTAGGGCATAAGGGGAGCACCTCTGCGATTGTTACTGTCGGGTTAGCCAGATGTGTACCTGAGACTGGGCGAAGCCAAAAGCTAGCGTTCTTAAGGCAATATTCGGTCGGTGAACAAAAGATGACTTTTACTTATTAGAATGCATGCCCCCAGATGTTTATATCCTGCGTCTCTTTTCGCAGTTCGGACATGCACATTGATGCAAGCGTACCCAGGGAAAGGAACCCTTAACGGAACTATTCTCCCTGGAAGATGTTTCTTACTATCCATGTATAGCTAGTTGGGTACTTTTCTGTTCAAGCACTTATGACCCCTACGCCTGGTCTCCACGCGTACCCCGGTTTTTACATAACTGAGCGGGTATTCAGATACACTCCGGACTGCCGAGTTCGGAGGTTGAAGCGAAAAGGCCCGCCATGGCAAATGATTTACAGTCTGGCTAGGGAAAATATATGTCACTTGAAGTACATAGTCACTTAGACTGACTAAATTCTTCTTCTATACCATCCAACAGGCTGTCTAGCCTACAATCCTATTGGGAATACTTTGCGGCTAATTTTACATGGTCATACACCAAACTGACAGGGATCTCTTTCCCATCAGACCCCACAGGTCTGACCTCGGCCATGTGGTTCGGGTCAGCCTTGGTACATCAAGTCTTCACCATGGCCCATGCTTCCCTTGCACCTAGTCGGCAGGCAGATATCTTCCATAACCGGAAGCACCGCCGCGCTCCCTTGAGCATCTCTACGAGCTCCCCCATGCCTCCTGGCAGGGAGGCGGATGGCCACAAGGCTTGGGCAATGCCCTGCATCACCTGCCGAACTTGTTCGTGCAGTTGTGAGAGCTCTGGTAGAAGATCACTCGCAGACACGGGCATCTCCTCTCCGGGACGACCCGTCAGCATACCTACAGATATAACTCTATTAGCCTATTTCTTTGCTGAACTCTATAAAAGTTCATTCAAGCACTTACTAAAAATGTCGCGTCGAAGCTCCTTATTCTCCTTTACGGAGTCAGCTAGCTGGGCCCGAACATCTTTCAGTTCAACACCCAGCCGGGTATTGGCATCTTGGAGATCGTTTTTCTCCCACCTAACCTGCATAAGCACGCGCTCGCCAGCCTCTAGCTATCATTGAGCATGTTGCCCATCCCCTCGCATGACCTTCGGATTCACTCCGGGATCATCTGCAGAATCTACTGTTAGATTTGCATGCATGCCGAATACTAACTGGTATATGCCATTCTAGTCGATAGGAACAAGTGTTACCAGATGGGGCCTTCTTGGACTCCTCCACTGCGGCAACTGCGGCCCGTAGCAAGGCTTTGCACTCCCCCGACTCTTGAGACAACTGGGTATTCTTCTTCGTAAGAACCTACACAAATAATGATCCTTAAATCAGTTGTGCCAACTGTTTCAAGTCTCAGGGGCTATTGATATACATAATTATCAGATTTTCTTACCCGTATATCCTTTACATACTGGTCCGCAACTCTGGCAAGACCATTTTGAGCAGCTCGGATGTACGCGTCTCCTGAGTTGAAGGCATCTAACGCCTCTTCAGAGAAACCAGGGTCGCGGAGTACGGCCCGATGACACCTGTGATTCATGGCACTCTCCACTTCGGAATTCGTAGCGGATAGCCTAACCGCATCCTCTGTAGGAGGAACATCCGGTGTTGTCCCCACATTAGCATCTACCTCTAAATCCAGCTCTGGAGCCCGGCTGGTGGAGGTGTGGCCGACAGGCTCTCCGGATACGGTCCGGCGAGCATTTTTCCAGCCAGGAACCATGGACTTTATTATATTTTAAAGAAGACAATCTCAGAGCAGGGTTCTTTTTCATACCTCTGCAACGGCGCCTCAGTCCTGACCGCCTTCCTTTTAAGCCTACCCAGCTTCGGTGCCCCTTGTTGGTGAGTCACCGCGGATTCGGCATGGCGTCCCGAGGGCTTTCCCTGTAAGACACCATATGTGTGCGGTGGGTGAAGTGCAAAAAAGGGATCCTTCTCAGAAGTTGGGACTCCGATTTTACTTACATGTGATGCAGGGAGCAGTCTAGGATAATCGGCTATGACGGCCACCAAGGCACCGTCGCAGCTTAACTGATAGAATGTCCTGTTGATAAGCTCCACAAATATGTCCGGATCTTCTTCGAGTCCGGGGTCGAGGGCCCGGTCAGGGTCCTCTGGCTGTGGAGACGGGTTGAGGACCTCCCTCATGGCTTTTTGCAGTTCCTGTTATGAAATAGCAAGGTAAATATTTATGGCGAAGAATGCGGGAAGGTCTGGAGTAAAAAGTAGCAGCTCACCCAGTTTGGGGGATTGTACATAGAGAATCCATCCCGTGGCTTAATACAGATGAACTCCTCTTCCTCTCCTTTATATAAATCGGATAGTATTTTCGCTAGATCAGCGGCGGAGTCTGGACCTTTACGGCCGCAGCGGGTGGCATCGTCTTATCCATTGAAGTGCCACATGAGTTGTCCCCGATATTGAAGTGGTTGCACCCCCCGCATTATACATATTGACATAACCTCGATTATTATCAGTCTTGATTTGGCCAGCATTTTTATCTGGCCCATCAGGTAAACGACCTCTCTGTTATCTTCCTCCTGGGGGCTCTGAGGGTGCCAGCTGTCGTGGTTCTAAGTCTAACAGTAGTGTAGGGGGGTAAGTATGGAGAGGCTAGATCTTAGCTATGTAGAAGCTGTAAGCACACAAAGATGTACGAGTTCAGGCCCTTCTTAGAGGAAGTAAAAGCCCTACGTCTCGGTGCCCGGAGGCGGTCGACTGGATTATATGTGTGAGAATGACAGGGATGCCAACTCCTGATACTGAGGAGGGGTGGCTTATATAGAGTTCGCCAGCCCTCTCCTGCCCTCAGTAATGCAGGGTTTAAGGTACATTAAGGTTGGGCGTTACTGGTAACGCCCCTAATAAAGTGCTATGATGACCATAAAGACTACTTAATAACCAACCGTTTGCCTGCGGAGTGACTTTAGATCTCCTGGCAGTCGAGTGATTGGTTTGGCAGTCGAGTGATAGCTTCTTGGTCGAGTGTCTTGAACCCGTCGAGTGGGAACCTTCAAGTCGATTGAAAGGTGACTTCTTCTAAGGATGTCCTTGGGTAGGGCTCTTAGGACAGGTCCGTGCCCCTACCCTAGGTACATAGCTGCATCATTAGCCCCCGAATGGATTGAGGTTAGAGTGGGGAAAGGGTTGGAGATCTTTCCGACTGGTTCTTTGTGCTACATGAGTGCCTTGTTTTGGATCAATCGCCACAGATGATGTCACCAACCTTTTTCAGTCGCCTAGATCCATTCCAGGCCTTTTGTTGAGTGGATTTCCTTGCCTGTGACGTTCCGAATGATGGTGTGAAAGGGATCTTCTGCCTGATGAATTGTTCTGCAACCCGCGGATTTCGCGGGATTTGAATTTCGGGAAGCGCGCGGGACGGGAGCGGCCGCGGTAATCGGATGTGATAAGGCGGAAACTCCTCGATCTCCGCGCCACCTTTTTCGCCACGTACTGCGCGCTCGTCTGCTGCAGGATTTGACGGGATAGCCTGGGCCTACCAGTCAGCCACTCGGAAGCGGCCTCTTATAAGCCACCGGCTCGGGGTTTCCAAACAGTGTGCTCTCTCCTTTCTTTCTCCCTTCGCAAGGTCCTCCGCCACCTCCGTTTTCACCCTAGCGCCGCAGGCCCGTTCGAGATTTGCCGGCGAGTATGGGGAAGGACAAGACATCCGCTCTGGAGCGTGCGAAGAAGGCGGCGGCCCGGGGGAAAGGGATGAAATCCGCTCGGGGCGGATCTTCCTCGAGGACTGCTCTGCCCAGAGGCTGGATCCAGGGCGATTGGATGCCGACGGTGATTCAGCAGGACGATCTTGATGATATGGTTGAGGAAGGAGTCATTCCTCACGAAGCTGCGCGTCTCCCAGGGAAGGAAGTTGAGCCCCAACCTCTTGATGGCGAGTGTGTCCTCCTTGCTGAAGGAAATATGCCCTAGAGGCAATAATAAAGTTATTATTTATTTCCTTATATCATGATAAATGTTTATTATTCATGCTAGAATTGTATTAACTAGAAACATAATACATGTGTGAATACATAGACAAACAGAGTGTCACTAGTATGCCTCTACTTGACTAGCTCATTAATCAAAGATGGTTATGTTTCCTAACCATGAACAAAGAGTTGTTATTTGATTAACGAGATCACATCATTAGTTGAATGATCTGATTGACATGACCCATTCCATTAGCATAGCACCCGATCGTTTAGTATGTTGCTATTGCTTTTATCCATGACTTATACATGTTCCTTTAACTATGAGATTATGCAACTCCCATTTACCGTAGGAACACTTTGTGTGCTACCAAACGTCACAACGTAACTGGGTGATTATAAAGGTGCTCTACAGGTGTCTCCGAAGGTACATATTGGGTTGGCGTATTTCGAGATTAGGATTTGTCACTCCGATTGTCGGAGAGGTATCTCAGGGCCTTCTCGGTAATGCACATCACTTAAAGCCTTGCAAGCATTGCAACTAATGAGTTAGTTGCGGGATGATGTATTACGGAACGAGTAAAGAGACTTGCCGGTAACGAGATTGAACTAGGTATTGGATACCGACGGTCGAATCTCGGGCAAGTAACATACCGATGGACAAAGGGAACAACGTATGTTGTTATGCGGTCTGACCGATAAAGATCTTCGCAGAATATGTAGGAGCCAATATGGGCATCCAGGTCCCGCTATTGGTTATTGACCGGAGACGTGTCTCGGTCATGTCTACATTGTTCTCGAACCATAGGGTCCGCACGCTTAACGTTACGATGACAGTTATTATGAGTTTATGCATTTTGATGTACCGAAGGAGTTCGGAGTCCCGGATGTGATCACGGACGTGATGATGAGTCTCGAAATGGTCGAGACATAAAGAATTATATATTGGAAGCCTATGTTTGGACATCGGATGCATTCCAGGTGAAATCAGGATTTTACCGGAATACCGGGAGGGTTACCGGAACCCCCCGGGAGCATAATGGGCCAACATGGGCCTTGGAGGAGAGGTGAGAGGGATGCCCTCATGGTCTGCGCGCCTCCCCCCTTCCCCTAGTCCTATTAGGACTAGGAGAGGTGGGCGCCCCCTCTCTCTCTCCCCCCCCCCTTGGAGAATCCTAGTCCAACTAGGATTGGGGCGGGGGGAATCCTACTCCCAGAGGGAGTAGGACTCTCCTGGCGCGCCTAGCTTGGCCGGCCAGCCCCTCCCCCTTGGCTCCTTTATATACGGGGGCAGGGGGCACCCCAAAGACACACAAGTTGATCTACGGATCGTTCCTTAGCCGTGTGCGGTGCCCCCTTCCACCAAATTCCACCTCGATCATATCATTGCAGTGCTTAGGCGAAGCCCTGCGCTGGTAACACATCAAGATCGTCACCACGCCGTCGTGCTGACAGAACTCTTCCTCGACGCTTTGCTGGATCGGAGCCCGGGGATCGTCATCGAGCTGAACGTGTGCCAAGAACTCGGAGGTGCCGGAGTAACGGTGCTGTGATCGGTTGAATCGCGAGGAGAACGTACGACTACTTCCTCTACGTTGTGTCAACGCTTCCGCTTCGGTCTACGAGGGTACGTAGACAACACTCTCCCCTCTCGTTGCTATACATCACCATGATCTTGCGTGTGCGTAGGAAATTTTTTGAAATTACTACGTTCCCCAACAGTGGCATCCGAGCCTAGGTTTTATGGTTTGATGTTATTTGCATGAGTAGAACACAAGTGAGTTGTGGACGATACAAGTCATACTGCCTACCAGCATGTCATACTTTGGTTCAGCGGTATTGTTGGACGAGACGATCCGGACCAACCTTACGCGTACGCTTACGCGAGACCGGTTCCCTCGACGTGCTTTGCACATAGATGGCTTGCGGAAGACTGTCTCTCCAACTTTAGTTGAACCGAGTGTGGCTACGCCCGGTCCTTGAGAAGGTTAAAACGGAGTCTATTTGACAAACTATCGTTGTGGTTTTGATGCGTAGGTAAGATGAGTTCTTGCTTAAGCCCGTAGCAGCCACGTAAAAATTGCAACAACAAAGTAGAGGACGTCTAACTTGTTTTTGCAGGGCATGTTGTGATGTGATATGGTCAAGACATGATGCTAAATTTTATTGTATGAGATGATCATGTTTTGTAACCGAGTTATCGGCAACTGGCAGGAGCCATATGGTTGTCGCTTTATTGTATGCAATGCAATCGCGATGTAATGCTTTACTTTATTACTAAGCGGTAGTGATAGTCGTGGAAGCATAAGATTGGCGAGACGACAACGATGCTGCGATGAAGATCAAGGTGTCGCGCCGGTGACGATGGTGATCATGACGGTGCTGCGGAGATGGAGATCACAAGCACAAGATGATGATGGCCATATCATATCACTTATATTGATTGCATGTGATGTTTATCTTTTTATGCATCTTATCTTGCTTTGATTGACGGTAGCATTATAAGATGATCTCTCACTAAATTATCAAGAAGTGTTCTCCCTGAGTATGCACCGTTGCAAAAGTTCTTCGTGCTGAGACACCACGTGATGATCGGGTGTGATAGGCTCTACGTTCAAATACAATGGGTGCAAAACAGTTGCACACGGAATACTCAGGTTTAACTTGACGAGCCTAGCATATAACAGATATGGCCTCGGAACACAGAGACCGAAAGGTCGAGCGTGAATCATATAGTAGATATGATCAACATAAGATGTTCACCATTGAAACTACTCCATCTCACGTGATGATCGGACATGGTTTAGTTGATTTGGATCACGTGATCACTTAGAGGATTAGAGGGATGTCTATCTAAGTGGGAGTTCTTAAGTAATATGATTAATTGAACTTAAATTTATCATGAACTTAGTCCTGGTAGTATTAGCATATCTATGTTGTAGATCAATAGCTCGCGTTGTTGCTTCCCTGTGTTTATTTTGATATGTTCCTAGAGAAAATTGTGTTGAAAAATGTTAGTAGCAATGATGCGGATTGGATCCGTGATCTGAGGTTTATCCTCATTGCTGCACAGAAGAATTATGTCCTTGATGCACCGCTAGGTGACGGACCTATTGCAGGAGCAGATGCAGACATTATGAACGTTTTGCTAGCTCAATATGATGACTACTTAATAGTTTAGTGCACCATGCTTAACTGCTTAGAATCGGGACTTCAAAGACGTTTTGAACGTCATGGACCATACAAGATGTTCCAGGAGTTGAAGTTAATATTTCAAGCAAATACCCGAGTTGAGAGATATGAAGTCTCCAACAAGTTCTATAGCTAAAAGATGGAGGAGAATCGCTCAACTAGTGAGCATGTGCTCAGATTGTCTGGGTACTACAATCGCTTGAATCAAGTGGGTGTTAATCTTCCAGATAAGATAGTGATTGACAGAATTCTCTAGTCACCATCACCAAGTTAGTAGAACTTCGTGATGAACTATAATATGCAAGGGATAACGGAAAATATTCCCAAGCTCTTCGCGATGCTAAAATCGGCGAAGGTAGAAATCAAAGAAAAACATCAAGTGTTGATGGTTGACAAGATCACTAGTTTCAAGAAAAAGGCAAAAGGAAAGAAGGGGAACTTCAAGAAGAACGGCAAGCAAGTTGCTGCTCAAGTGAAAAAGCCCAAGTCTGGTCCTAAGCCTGAGACTAAGTGCTTCTACTGCAAAGGGACTGGTCACTGGAAGCGGAACTACCCCAAGTGATTGGCGGATAAGAAGGATGGCAAAGTGAACATAAGTATATTTGATATACATGTTATTGATGTGTACTTTACTAGTATTCATAGCAACCCCTCAGTATTTGGTACTAGTTCAAGTTGCTAAGATTAGTAACTCGAAACGGGAGTTGCAGAATGAACAAAGACTAGTTAAAGGGCAAGGTGACGATGTGTGTTGGAAGTGGTTCCAAGATTGATATGATCATCATCACACACTCCCTATACTTTCGGGATTAGTGTTGAAACTAAATAAGTGTTATTTGGTGTTTGCGTTGAGCATGAATATGATTTGATCATGTTAATTGCAATACAGTTATTCATTTAAGTTAGAGAACAATTGTTGTTCTGTTTACATGAATAAAACCTTCTATGGTCATACACACCAATGAAAATAGTTCATTGGATCTCGATCGTAGTGATACACATATTCATAATATTGAAACTAAAAGATGCGAAGTTAATAATGATAGTGCAACCTATTTTTGGCACTGCCGTTTAGGTCATATTGGTGTAAAGCGCATGAAGAAACTCCATGCTGATGGGATTTTGGAATCACTTGATTATGAATCACTTGATGCTTGCGAACCATGCCTCTTGGGCAAGATGACTAAAACGCCGTTCTCCGGAACAATGGAGCAAGCAACAGATTTGTTGGAAATCATACATACTGATGTATGTGGTCCGATGAATATTAAGGCTCGCGACAAGTATCATTATTTTCTAACCTTCACAGATGATTTGAGCAGATATGGGTATATCTACTTGATGAAACATAAGTCTGAAACGTTTGAAAAGTTCAAAGAATTTTAGAGTGAAGTGAAAATCATCGTGACAAGAAAATAAGGTTTCTACGGTCTGATCGCGGAGACAAATATTTGAGTTACGAGTTTGGTCTTCAATTAAAACAATGTGGAATAGTTTCACAAATTCATGCCACCTGGAACACCACAGCATAATGGTGTGTCCGAACGTCATAACCGTACTTTATTGGATATAGTACAATCTATGATGTTTCTTACCGATTTACCAATATCGTTTTGGGATCATGCATTAGAGACAGCTGCATTCACGTTAAAAGAGGCACCATCTAAATCCGTTGAGACGACACCGTATGAACTATGGTTTAGCAATAAACCTAAGCTGTCGTTTCTTAAAGTTTGGGGCTGCGATGCTTATGTGAAAAAGCTTCAACCTGATAAGCTCGAACCCAAATCGGAGAAATGTGTCTTCATAGGATATCCAAAGGAAACTGTTGGATACACCTTCTATCACAGATCCGAAGGCAAGACTTTTGTTGCTAAGTTCGGAAACTTTCTAGAGAAAGAGTTTCTTTCGAAAGAAGTGAGTGGGAGGAAAGTAGAAAACTTGATAAGGTAATTGTACCTTCTCCCTTATTGGAAAGTAGTTCATCACAGAAATCTGTTCTTGTGACTACTACACCAATTAGTAAGGAAGCTAATGATGATGATCATGTAACTTCAAGATCAAGTTACTACCGAATCTCGTAAGTAAACCAGAGTGAGATCCGCACCAGAGTGGTACGGTAATCCTGTTCTGGAAGTCATGTTACTAGACCATGACGAACTTGTGAACTATGAGGAAGCGATGATGAGCCCAGATTCCGCGAAATGGTTAGAGGCCATGAAATCTGAGATATGATCCATGTATGAGAACAAAGTATGGACTTTGAGGGATTTGCCCGATGATCGGCAAGCCAAAGAAAATAAATGGATCTTCAAGAGGAAGACGGACACTGATAGTAGTGTTACTATCTACAAAGCTAGAATTGTCGCAAAAGGTTTTCGACAAGTTCAAGGTGTTGACTACGATGAGAGTTTCTCACTCGTATCTATGCTTAAGTCTGTCCGAATCATGTTAGCAATTGTCGCATTTTATGAAATCCGGCAAATGGATAAAAAAAGCTACATTCCTTAATGGATTTATTAAAGAAGAGTTGTATACGATGCAACTAGAAGGTTTTGTCGATCCTGAAGGTGTTAACAAAATATGCAAGCTCCAGCGATCCATCTATGGACTGGTGCAAGCATCTCGGAGTTGGAATATACGCTTTGATAAGTTGATCAAAGCATATAGTTTTATACAGACTTGCGGTGAAGCCTGTATTTACAAGAAAGTGAGTGGGAGCACTACAGCATTTCTGATAAGTATATGTAAATGACATATTATTGATAGGAAATAATGTAGAATTATTCTGTAAAGCATAAAGGAGTATTTGAAAGGAGTTTTTCGAAGAAGGACCTCGGTGAAGCTGCTTACATATTGAGCATCAAGATCTATAGAAATAGATCAAGACGCTTGATAAGTTTTTCAATAAGTACATACCTTGAAAAGATTTTGAAGTAGTTCAAAATGGAACAGTCAAAGAAAGAGTTCTTGCCTGTATTACAAGGTGTGAAATTGAGTAAGACTCAAAGCCCGACCACGGCAGAAGATAGAAAGAGAATGAAAGTCATTCCCTATGCCTCAGCCATATGTTCTATAAAGTATGCCATGCTGTGTACCAGATCTATTGCATACCCTACCACTGAGTTTGGCAAGGGAGTACAATAGTGATCTAGGAGTAGATCACTGGACAAGCGGTCAAAATTATCCTTAGTGGAATAAGGATATGTTTCTCGATTATGGATGTGACAAAAAGGTTCGTCGTAAAAGGTTATGTCGATGCAAGTTTTGACACTGATCCAGATGACTCTAAGTCTCAATCTGGATACATATTGAAAGTGGGAGCAATTAGCTAGAGTAGCTCCATGCAGAGCATTGTTGACATAGAAATTTGCAAAGTACATGTGGATCTGAATGTAGCAGACCCGTTGACTAAGATTCTCGCACAAGCAAAACATGATCACACCTTAGTACTCTTTGGGTGTTAATTACATAGCGATGTAAACTAGATTACTGAATCTAGTAAACCCTTTGGGTGTCGGTCACATAGCGATGTGAACTAAGGGTGTTAATCACATGATGATGTGAACTATTGATGTTAATCACATGGTGATGTGATCTAGATTATTGACTCTAGTGCAAGTGGGAGACTGAAGGAAATATGCCCTAGAGGCAATAATAAAGTTATTATTTATTTCCTTATATCATGATAAATGTTTATTATTCATGCTAGAATTGTATTAACTGGAAACATAATACATGTGTGAATACATAGACAAACAGAGTGTCACTAGTATGCCTCTACTTGACTAGCTCATTAATCAAAGATGGTTATGTTTCCTAACCATGAACAAAGAGTTGTTATTTGATTAACGAGATCACATCATTAGTTGAATGATCTGATTGACATGACCCATTCCATTAGCATAGCACCCGATCGTTTAGTATGTTGCTATTGCTTTTATCCATGACTTATACATGTTCCTTTAACTATGAGATTATGCAACTCCCATTTACCGTAGGAACACTTTGTGTGCTACCAAACGTCACAACGTAACTGGGTGATTATAAAGGTGCTCTACAGGTGTCTCCGAAGGTACATATTGGGTTGGCGTATTTCGAGATTAGGATTTGTCACTCCGATTGTCGGAGAGGTATCTCAGGGCCTTCTCGGTAATGCACATCACTTAAAGCCTTGCAAGCATTGCAACTAATGAGTTAGTTGCGGGATGATGTATTACGGAACGAGTAAAGAGACTTGCCGGTAACGAGATTGAACTAGGTATTGGATACCGACGGTCGAATCTCGGGCAAGTAACATACCGATGGACAAAGGGAACAACGTATGTTGTTATGCGGTCTGACCGATAAAGATCTTCGCAGAATATGTAGGAGCCAATATGGGCATCCAGGTCCCGCTATTGGTTATTGACCGGAGACGTGTCTCGGTCATGTCTACATTGTTCTCGAACCATAGGGTCCGCACGCTTAACGTTACGATGACAGTTATTATGAGTTTATGCATTTTGATGTACCGAAGGAGTTCGGAGTCCCGGATGTGATCACGGACGTGATGATGAGTCTCGAAATGGTCGAGACATAAAGAATTATATATTGGAAGCCTATGTTTGGACATCGGATGCATTCCAGGTGAAATCAGGATTTTACCGGAATACCGGGAGGGTTACCGGAACCCCCCGGGAGCATAATGGGCCAACATGGGCCTTGGAGGAGAGGTGAGAGGGATGCCCTCATGGTCTGCGCGCCTCCCCCCTTCCCCTAGTCCTATTAGGACTAGGAGAGGTGGGCGCCCCCTCTCTCTCTCCCCCCCCCTTGGAGAATCCTAGTCCAACTAGGATTGGGGCGGGGGGAATCCTACTCCCAGAGGGAGTAGGACTCTCCTGGCGCGCCTAGCTTGGCCGGCCAGCCCCTCCCCCTTGGCTCCTTTATATACGGGGGCAGGGGGCACCCCAAAGACACACAAGTTGATCTACGGATCGTTCCTTAGCCGTGTGCGGTGCCCCCTTCCACCAAATTCCACCTCGATCATATCATTGCAGTGCTTAGGCGAAGCCCTGCGCTGGTAACACATCAAGATCGTCACCACGCCGTCGTGCTGACGGAACTCTTCCTCGACGCTTTGCTGGATCGGAGCCCGGGGATCGTCATCGAGCTGAACGTGTGCCAAGAACTCGGAGGTGCCGGAGTAACGGTGCTGTGATCGGTTGGATCGCGAGGAGAACGTACGACTACTTCCTCTACGTTGTGTCAACGCTTCCGCTTCGGTCTACGAGGGTACGTAGACAACACTCTCCCCTCTCGTTGCTATACATCACCATGATCTTGCGTGTGCGTAGGAAATTTTTTGAAATTACTACGTTCCCCAACACTTGCCACCCATATCGATCGCGGGTTTTCTCTACGGCCTCATCCTTTTTTCCGGAGCTTTCTGAACTTCTTTGGATCACAGCTCCACCATTTCACTCCCAATTGTATCGTGTATCTTGCTGCTTTTATTTCCTTGTGTGAGGGTTTCCTGGGTTGCCGCCCCCATTGGGGACTCTTTAAGCATATCTTCACCTGCCGTTCTCAATCGGTCAAGAAGGCCAAGTCGAGTGACGAAAGAACGCAGGTGATCCAGCTGTGCGGAGGCCTGGCGATCCAGACGAGGGGGACAAGTTCTTTTCAATCTATCACTTTCCCTGAGTCGGTCCGTGGTTGGCAAGCGACCTGGTTTTACTGTAAAGACCAGGCGACCCCAGGACAGTCGACTGGGCTTCCCCCTTTCTCTCTAGACCGAGCTCAGAAACCTGCTTCTCTGAAAGTGGCGCCGGAGGAAAAGGCGCAAGTCAAAGTGTTGGTTGGTCGAGTGGTTTAGCTTGTCCGCGAGGGCGTGACCGGAATGGACCTGCTGGAGGTCTTCCTTCGGAGGCGCATCCAACCGCTTCAGGCTCGTGACCACCCGATGTGGCTGTACTCGGGTCTTGAAGACACCACTCGGATCCACTCGGAGGAGGTCACTGATGAGATGTTGGAAGGGTGGCTGTCGAGTATCACAGGAAACAAAGACAACCCCCGAGGAGCCAGGAGGGTTCCTCCACTCGACAACACATACGAAGTGGACCAGGTATGCCCTTATGTTCTTGATTGGGATCTTGCTTTCTTTGTTGGTCTTTTTTGAGTTGGTCGACTGACTGTTGTTTTGTCTGTTGTTTCCCAGGAAACTACTGAGATGTACTCGACGCCCAACGGGGCACAGGAGTCGACTGAGGAAGGGGAGGCAAGCGGAGGTGAGAGCGGAGATGAACACGGCGAGTGGGAATCTGATGGCGAAGGAGAGGGAGACGACGACGTCGACTCCAGCGAAGAGGAGGAGGAGGAAGTTGAACCCCCCCCCCCCGCTCGGAGAGGCGGTCCAAGCTTACACACGATCCCGCGCGGGAACGTGGTAAGGCGACTGCTCCTGTTGGGCAGTCGTCAAAACGTCCTCGGACCTCTTCTCCTACGCCGGCTGAAAAGGCTCCCAAGCACCCACGCGCGACGCCATCCAAGCCGCCCAAGGCTCTGGCCAAGATGAAGATGACTGTCCCCACCATTTCTGGGTAATGATAAGACTTGTTTTCCTTTGTCGACTGTGGACAGATCCTTGGTCGATTCATTGAGCCAACTGACTGACTTTCGAGATTTGTAGTGCTGCTACTTCTGAGATCTCTGCCAAGGACGGAGACCAAGAGATGTAAGATGTTGTTACTTCCAACCCAGGTACGATTACTGATGTTCTGCCTTGGGTCGACTGAATATTTCTTGTAGCTCTGGTCGATTGACTTTTCTTGCAGCTCCCCCTCATGTTATCAACCTACCGAACGACGAAGACGACGAGCCGCTGAGAGTAAGAAGGAACCGGAGGGCGTCGACTGGCAAGACCCCCCAATCTGCTCTGGTGTCTAAGGCTGTAGCTCGGGACGGTGGTGATACCACTCTGACTTCCGTGACTTTCGCTGAGCCTCTGACGAGCGTGCGGCCTTCAGCATCGACTGCAACTCCGCCTTCGCTTTTTGCTACATACCCTGTCCTAGAGGACCAAGTGGGTACCGCAAAAGAGGCTATACACCATGCGGGAATCATGATGGAGCAGGTGAAGGTGGTTCGGGACGCCAGCCAAGCGGCATATGATGCAAGTTCAGCTCTCCAGAGCAACGTCCAGGTCAGTCGACTCAACGCTTGGTCTGTTGCAATATGCTGTTCGAAGAATCTCTTTTTCGAAGATCTTTATATCTGTACACCCACTGGGTGTGTCTGTCAACTTTTGGACGAGTGGGGGCACGCTAAGTGCACCCACTGGGTGTAGTCCCCGAGACTACGGTGGACTGCTGGCAGTCGACTGTAGTCTTTATATTGCGTTGTTGTATTTGTACTTCTTCACTCAGTCTGGTCAGGCCATGTCGAATGGAACTGTATCCGGTCGACTGCGGGCAGTCGACTTATTTTGGTCGAACCAGTGGGGGCACGCTGAGTGCACCCACTGGGTGTAGTCCCCGAGACTGCTGTCGAATGTTTTGATTCGGCTGTATTCTTAGAAATGCTACCATTGTCGCTTGGTTACTCGGAAGCAACCTATCCTTGATGTTTGTCGACTGAATTTTCTCAGAAATCATGTGAACTTGCGGCTCGCTTCACTGAGTTGAAGGACCAACAGATCCAGCTCAACCTTGACTTAAAACTTGCTCAAGAGAACTTGCAGAAGGCTCGAGAAGAGGCAAAAGGTATGGCTGGTGGGGTCTTCCATTCTTGGCGAGTGACTTTTTTCTTTTTGTCAATCCTTGATGTTGATCGCACTCGACGTGCCGCAGATCAACTGGAGGAAGCTCTGAAGAAGAAGGATCAAGATCTTGCCGAAGCGCAGAAGGAGGCCTTGAACAAAACAAAGCTTGCTGAAGAAAAGCTGGCTTCAGTCTCTACTCTTGAACAGGAGAACTCCATACTGAAAGCTGCTCTCGACGCAGCTAATAAGGAGGTCAGCCGACTGAAGAACGACAAGATTGCTCTGAATGACAAGGCAGGCGAACTGGCGGGGAAGAAGAACGATCTTGAGGTTTATCTCGGGGGACTTGCCAAGAAGTTGTTCATCATGCTCGAAGGTAACAATTTTCACTCGACTGGCTTGCAGTAACCAAACTCGTGTAGAGCCGCTGCCTTATACTTGAATTGTTATTTGTAGAATTCTGCCAGAACTTTGAAGAGGAGACCAGTCAACTGGAGCCAAGCTTGGATCCCGCCAATTCGCTCGTGATGGACGAGGCTGCTATGAATGTGCTCCGCCTGGAGTCCCGCATTGCCAGCGTGGTTGATTATCTGGCTCGACTGAAGGTTGCAGTGTCGCGGATCGACACGTCTCTTTGGCCCAGGGCGACGCTTTCGAATGATCTCGAGTCCCTGATGACTCGACTGAATGACGTCCCTGGTCGAGTGACGGAATGGAAGAAGTCCTCTGCAAGGTGTGGTGCTGATGTTGCCTTGTCTCTGGTTCGCGTCCACTGCAAGGAGGTGCGAGAGGAGAAGTTGGCTGCCATTCAGGTTGCCAATACCAGGAAGCTCAGCTTTCAAGACTTCATGGAGACTTTCATTGCTGCTGCCACCCGTATCGCAGACGGGATTGATTTGGACAAGTTCGTCGCCCCTTCCAACCCTGCACCTGAGGAATGAAAAACTTTAATGCTTCCCTTTAAATTTGCCTCGGAATGCCGAGTGGATTCTGTAACCGTTAAACTCTGTCGAGCCGAGGGCTCGAGTACTTTTATCTGAGGTCTGGGACCTTTGGGTCTTATCCGAACTTGATTTGTCGTTGAATATCTTCGTGAATTATCTGTCGAGTGGAACTTGATCTTCACTCGAAATAACTTCGTATTTGTGGTGCAGCCCCGAAGGACAAGGTAACAGTCGATTCACATCTTGCCGTCCTTGCGGATTGGGGCGTGTTCCATACTTAGTCAAGCACTCGGCTGCAGTTAAGCCCTCGAGTGGGAGGTTTTCTCTCCACTCGGTAGGATTTTTATATACTTAGGCGAGCACTGGGCTGCAGCTAAGCCCCCGAGTGGGAGGTTTGCTCTCCACTCGGTAGGATTTTTATACACTTAGGCGAGCACTGGGCTGCAGCTAAGCCCCCGAGTGGGAGGTTTGCTCTCCACTCGGTAGGATTTTTATACACTTAGGCGAGCACTAGCCTGCAGCTAAGCCCCCGAGTGGGAGGTTTGCTCTCCACTCGGTAGGATTTTTATATACTTAGGCGAGCACTGGGCTGCAGCTAAGCCCCCAAGTGGGAGGTTTGCTCTCCACTCGGTAGGATTTTGAAACACTTAGGCGAGTACTTGGACTGCAGCTAAGCCCCCGAGTGTGAGTCTGGCTCACCACTCGGTAGGATTTTCAAACACTTAGGCGAGTACTTGGACTGCAGCTAAGCCCCCGAGTGTGAGTCTGGCTCACCACTCGGTAGGATTTTTAAACACTTAGGCGAGTACTTGGACTGCAGCTAAGCCCCCGAGTGGGAGGTTTGCTCTCCACTCGGTATGATTTTGAAACACTTAGGCGAGTACTTGGACTGCAGCTAAGCCCCCGAGTGTGAGTCTGGCTCACCACTCGATAGGATTTTCAAACACTTAGGCGAGTACTTGGACTGCAGCTAAGCCCCCGAGTGTGAATCTGGCTCACCACTCGGTAGGATTTTCAAACACTTAGGCGAGTACTTGGACTGCAGCTAAGCCCCCGAGTTTGAGTCTGGCTCACCACTCGGTAGGATTTTCAAACACTTAGGCGAGTACTTGGACTGCAGCTAAGCCCCCGAGTGTGAGTCTGGTTCGCCACTCGGTAGGATTTTCAAACACTTAGGCGAATACTTGGACTGCAGCTAAGCCCCCGAGTGGGAGTCTGGCTCACCACTCGGTAGGATTTTCAAACACTTAGGCAAGCACTAGGCTGCAGCTAAGCCTCCGAGTGGGAGTCTGGCTCACCACTCTGTAGGATTTTTTTTTTGCAAACTTTGGCGAAACGGATTCGTAGCTAAGCCACCCACTGGGGGATTTTGTACACAAACAAAAGTGACAGCAATTATAGGAAGAACTGAGACACTCTTGTCTTTGATAAAAATAAGCTACAGAAGTTTTTCTTATTACATCTCATCCGAGTGAGAACTCAAGTGTAAAATGGGCGGAGTAGTTCCGCATTCCAAGCTCGAGGCTCGTCGATCCGGCGATCAACATTGTAGAGGTGATATGCTCCGTTGTGGAGGACTCTGGTGACGATGAAGGGACCTTCCCAAGTAGGAGCAAGTTTGTGTGGTTTCTGTTGATCCACTCGGAGGACCAAATCTCCTTCTTGGAAGACTCGACTCTTCACGTTTCTGGCATGGAATCGACGCAAGTCTTGCTGATAGATGGTCGATCTGATCATAGCCATTTCTCTCTCCTCCTCTAGGAGGTCGACTGCGTCCTGCCGGGCTTGCTCTGCTTCATCCTCGGTATAAAGCTCGACCCGGGGTGCATTGTGAAGTAGATCACTCGGCAGGACTGCATCGGCTCCGTAAACCAGAAAGAACGGAGTTCTTCCAGTCGACCGGTTCGGGGTGGTCCTCAATCCCCAAAGAACTGACGGAAGCTCGTCGACCCAAGCCTGCGTGCTTGAGATCACGCATAAGTCGAGGCTTTGGTCCTTTGAGAATCAGACCATTCGCCCTTTCAGCTTGTCCATTCGACTAGGGATGTGCGACCGACACGTAGTCGACTCGTGTGCCTTGAGAGGCGCAAAAAGCTCTAAACTTGTCTGAATCGAAGTTTGACCCATTGTCAGTGATGATGCTATGCGGGACTCCATATATGAATATTAACTCCCTGATGAAACTGATAGCAGTGCTAGCATCAAGATTCTTGATAGGTTTGGCTTCGATCCATTTGGTAAACTTGTCAACTGCTACAAGCACATGTGTGAATCCGCTCCTGCCTGTTTTCAGTGGTCCACCCATGTCCAGTCCCCAAACGGCGAAGGGCCAGACGAGTGGAATGGTTTTCAGGGCTGATGCTGGCTTGTGCGACATGTTGGAGTAGAACTGGCAGCCTTCACACTTGTCAACTATCTCTGTCGCCATTTTATTTGCTCTGGGCCAGTAAAAACCCGCTCGGTATGCTTTAGCCACAATGGTCCGAGAGGACGCGTGGTGACTACAGGTCCCCGAGTGGATATCATCAAGGATTATCTGACCTTCTTCTGGCGTTATACACTTCTGACCAATTCCAGTCGCGCTTTCTCTGTACAACTGTCCCTTTATGACTGTGAAGGCTTTGGATCGATGGACGATCTGTCGACCCTCTTCCTCGTCTTCTGGGAGTTCTTTCCTCAAGATATACACAATGTACGGTACTGTCCAGTCGGGAGTGATTGCCAAGACTTCCATGATTAGGTCGACCACAGCAGGAATTTCGACTTCAGTCGGATCTGTGGCACTTTTCGGCTGCGGGGGTGGTACTTCGATCATCAAGGGTCCAGGGGTGGAGCCCCTACGAGGGCTAGCAATGAAGGCCCCGAACTATCCGACTTACGGCCGAAGACGACTCTAGGGTCGAGCTGATGTACCCCTTTGAAGGTAATGCATACTCCCGCCGCAGCCTACAGGAATCCGGAGGTGCCGGAGACTCTGATGAGCACGTTACAAGGTGCGTCCATCTCAGAGGAACATCGTACCTTAATGGGTACGGTAGTTGAAAGGGTTCTATCCGCAAGAAGCGGATTGAATGAAGCTTTCATGGGCCTCTTGAGAGGCTTCGAGGTACATGCACAATGCGCCCGTGTACAGATAGTAGCCATGGGGCTTTGGTCGGCTTCCACAGGGAGGCGATCAGAGGATCAAAAAGATATGCTCAGGAAGTAACCTAATTAATTCGAACACAGGTTGTTACGTCCATGGTGACCGCCCAAGCTATAGATGTTGCAGATCTAAAGCAGAAACTTGAGTTAGCGGATGAGGACGTCAGTCCTATTAACAGGCAGCTCGATGAGGCACAAGGTATGTGTTGGGGCAGCTTTGTTTCTGCATGTATACTAGTATGAGCACGAGGATGAAAATCATATACTGTGATATGCATAACAGTAGATGGTGCTGCCGCGGTTGAGACCCTTTGGGCTAAACTTGCCCGGGCCAAGGAGCAGGCCAGAGTGAGTGATGCGGCTGCCAAGAAGGCGACTGCGGATTTAAAGGCTGAACAGGCCGCTCAGCACCAGTTCCAGGAGAGATTATCTACCATGGAGCGTGAGCTGAAGGATGCCACTAGCAGGTGCAAATCTCTCGAGGAGGATAACAAAGCCAAGGCAGCCGAACTCGACAAGGCCTTACTGGAGGCGAAAGAAGCATGATCCGAATCTAGAGCGCCTCGAGAGGAGATCCAACAGGCTGGGGAGATAGCGGCTGGTAAGCCCTTTCTTTTGCAGACTAAGTTTGGCGACCCAAAGTATGCTCTGCTTAACCAAATGTGGAGTTCTCCAGACGCGTTCTCGGATCTGCCGAAGAGTGTTTCCGACATGGCGCAGTTCTTCCAAGCACAAGAAGGACGTGCTGCAGAGAGGATTTTCAGGTCGCAATTAAACGTGGCAAGGCGTCCGGCGCTCTTGAACGAACAGATGGCCCAGTGGTCCGAACTACACAAGATGTTCGGAGCTGCCATGAAGAACATCGTGGTTCGGCTATGGCCAGTCGAACCTGTTCCGAGCAGCTATTTCGGTTTGGTGCAGCGACTTGTCGATGCAGTGTCGCGTATTGACGCCGTCAAGCGGTCGGTGTGCATAGAAGGTGCCCGGATGGCCTACGCCCGCGTCAAGATGCACTGGGTAAAGATGAAGGCCACCGATGTTGCAACCAAGGGTCCGCCTGGAGGCAAGGACCATTGCTCACCGGAGCATTATTTGGAGGAAATCCTCGAGGGCACCCGCTTGATAGAGGGTCAGTGCTCGAAGGATATTATATTTGAATAAACGTACCGGAATTGTGAAAACAATATTATGATACGTTAAAGTTGTGTTATATACCTTTGTCATTATTTCCTCCTGTGCGGCCGTTTCTTATAAGCTGAAAATTTGCCAGTTGTCGGCTTCGGCCCCCTCGCATATAATACGAGGGTGTTCGGAATAGCACCTGATCACTCTTGACCCAACGTCTTGGTCCGGAACGGAGGTGTCAGTGCGGCGAACTAGGCAACCAGACTATAGGGCTTTAACACCTTCACTTAGCCATAGGAGTCCTACGGTGGGTCTACGATTTAGCCCCGGGTATGTACTCATTTATACGAATACGGTTGCGTTACATAGGTGACCCGAAAACGGTCCTTCATGTAATATGGAAGAAATCGCAAAAGATTCGCTGATAAGACGAAACATAGGGTAGCAAGCACAGGAGCCGGTCAAACCAACTATTGACCAAAGAAATGATTCGGAGCTGATGCATATAATGCCAAACTCATGATGCTGAAGTATGCTATAGGGTTGTTCGGACTTTTTTGGCAACCCATATGTTGCCGTATTAAGCCCCTGGCGATTTGTGTTGAGGTGTCTGCGTGAAATAACTGAAGAAGCCAGGTAAGCAAATATTGAAGACGGATTATGTTCACTAAAATCTTATTGATACGTTGAACATAATCTTAAAGATTATGACATCACCTCCCAGGCTATTTGACGTGCTAGGGGTCTAGGGCTGAGGGAAAAGGCTCTGTACAGGTTTCAAATAGAGTTTTTGGTCTACAAAAATCTTTTGGACCACCTGTCGCACGTCTGCGCTGCCTGTGCTTCCGTGAGAAGGCTTCCTTAAAGGGAGCAGTCCCCGGTTATTTGTAGGAAAGCCGGGCTCGTGAAGAGTCCTTTCAGGTCCATAGGACGGACATATATTGATTCGCCTGTGGCAAAAAGGTAATAAAATTGTTAGAAAAGAGAAAAGGCTAAAGTTCGGACGAACCGCTTTTGTAGGTCTGTCCATATTATGCCTCCGTCGATGGCCAAGGTATTTTTAAGTGCATGATTATGTATGCGCGGTGCAAAGTCTGCGGGTATAAGAGGCGAACGACGGAGGCGATGCTGCTAATAAAGCTCAAAAATTGACCGGTCCTATGTAGTAGAGGCCGGCGGTTTAATGACCAATGAGATGTGCGGCATGGGGAGCCCGCTTTGTACTTCGGCCACGATTGCCAGAGTGTGCCCCTTAGTGCGGAGGGAGCGTTTCGTGTTTCCGTTGATCGTTATGGTGCCGCGTGGACCGGGAGTCATAAGCTTTAAATGAGCGTAGTTTGGGACCGCATTGAAACGAACAAAAGCGGTCCGCCCGAGTAGTGTGTGGTAGCCAATGCAGAATGGAACAATATCGAAGATCGACTCTTCGCATCAGAAATTTTCCGATGAACCGAAGACGACGTCTAGTGCAATTGAGCCTGTGTTGTGAGCTTCTACGCCGGGTATTACCCCCTTGAAGGTAGTTGCGGTGGGTTTGATCCTTGAAGGGTCAATGCCCATTTTGTGGACTGTGCCTTGGTAGAGTACATTGAGGCCACTGCCGCGGTCCATGAGGACTCGCGTGAGATGGAATCTGCCGATAATTGGATCAAGGACCAGAGCTGCCGAACCTTCGTGACGGATACTGGTTGGGTGGTCTTCGTGATCAAAAGTGATCGGGTAGGCTGCCCCTGGGTTGAGTTTTGGGGCGTCCAGCAATATGGCGGCGGCGTCTCATGGTTCGTGTTTGCGCTCCCTTCCAGAGGTATGCGTCACATATATCATGTTTACTGTTTTTACTTTGGTTGGAAATTGCTTCTGTTCCCTGGTGCTTGGTAGGTGAGCCTCCTCTTCTTCACTGTCACTGGGCGGCCCCTTCCCTTTGTGTTCGGCATTGAGTTTGCCGGCTTATTTGAAAACCCAACATTTTCTGTTGGTATGGTTGGTGGGTTTGTCGGGGCTACCATGGATTTGACAGGGCCGGTCTAGTATCTTGTCTAGACTGGATAGACCATCTCTGTTTGCCTTAAATGGCTTCTTCCGTTGACCGATATTGGGGCACTAAATCCGGCGTTGACAGTTGTGCCTTAGGTTCCTGCATTATTGTTGCGAGGCTTGTCTTTGTTGCGTCGTGGCTTGCCGTTGTCGTCCCTGACTCCGGAGGTGCCAGGATCACTTACGCTACTGCTTCTACGAGCGAGCCAGCTATCTTCTCCTGCGCTAAAGCGGGTCATTAGTGCGGTGAGAGCCGCCATGGACTTTGGCTTTTCTTGGCCGAGGTGGCGGGCGAGCCACTCGTCGCGGACGCTATGATTGAAGGCGTGAGTGCTTCGGCATCTGGACAGTCAACAACTTGGTTATTTCTGATTAGAAACCTAGTCCAGAGTTTCCTTGCTGATTCTCCGTGCTGCTGGATGATGTGACTGAGGTCATCGGCGTCCGAAGGCCGGACATATGTACCTTGGAAATTGTCGCAAAAGGCATCTTCCAAGTCTTCCCAGCTGCCAATGGAGTTCTCTGGGAGGCTATTTAGCCAGTGCTGGGCTAGTCCCTTTAATTTTAGTGGGTGATATTTAATGGCGTGGACGTCATCACCGCGAGCCATGTGGATATGGAGAAGAAAATCCTCGATCCATACTGCGGGGTCAGTTGTTCCATCATATGATTTAATATTCATGGGTTTAAACCCTTCTGGGAATTCGTGCTCCATTATTTCATCAGTGAAGCAGAGGGGGTGTGCGGCACCTCTATATTGGGCCAAGTTGCAACGTAGCTCAGATGGAGTTCATCTTTGGTTTTCGGCCCGGACATGATTATGTTTGTCACGTCTGGGTAGATAGTCGTCATCGCGCGCTGGGGCATGCCCTAGCGATCCGTAAATTGATCTGGTCTGACATGTTCTATTTTCCAAGTCCTTCCTATGTTATATGTGTATCCGCGAGCTGTTGTGTCTTTATCTTTATGGTGAGGTAGTGTGGGCTGGTGTTTGGCTTGAGTTGCCATTTTGTCCCGGCCACGTGGTGGTCGGTCAGCCGCGTTACGCGCTGATGGTATGGGCTCCAGTTCCTCGTCGTCGAATTGAGGTAGCAGCTTACGCTTCGGGTAGCTTTTGGTTGGTCGTGCAAGGCCATATTCTTTGGCTGACAGGACATTAGTCCATTTGTCGTTGAGCGTATCCCGTTCTGCTTGAAGCCGTTGCTGCTTCCTTTTCAGGCTCCTCGCGGTTGCGATGAGTTGTTGCCTCAAGTGTTCTTGCTCGAGGGGTTCCTCTAGCACGACGAAATCTTCGTCACCGGGGCTTATGTCGTCTTCGGAGGGTGGCATGTAATTGCTGCCTCCGAGTCCTCGCTTTCGACTGCTCGTCAGGGTTACCCTGCCCATCTTCCCTTTCATCATATTTGGGTGTTGGTTCAACGGGTTCTTCTTTGTCTTCGGCATCGTCCGGAGTATTGTTGTCTCTCGTACCGGTATTGCTGTCTTTTCCATGGCGTGATTTAGAGGAGCGCCGCTGACGTTGGCGCTTTGGTTGTATCTCAGGAGGTTTATCCTCGACTGGATTCTTCTCGTTATCACCGTTACCCTCTTTAGGTGTATCCACCATGTACATGTGATACAAAGCGATGGCCGTCCAGTGTCCGATAAACGGCGGGTTTTCGGCCTGCTCCTCTCTGGCATCGTCGTCCATACCGTCGATGTCTTCGGAGCCGTAATCGAGCTTGTTAGTTAAGTCCTCGACAGTGGCTATGAAGTTGGTGGTGGGTGGGACGTAAAATTCCCCGCTATGAGCCCCTAGTCCGGGCTAGGTGTAGTTCGGACTTTGCTCCTTTGTAATGATGAGGGATCGCATCAAGTCCAGAGCCTAGCTTAAAGGCAAGGTTTGGCCAGGGAGAAGAGAATCCATGGAGTACGGCGGGAAGGAAACTCCTTGGCCGAGCTCACACGATGCTGACTTCGAGAGTTCGGAGCCAGTGTCCGGAGAAGAGTCCGGCTTCATGATGGTTGCCAGCGACACTACTTCCTCCGCCTCTCGCGTACTTTGCTTAGTGGCCGCAGATAGTCCGGAGGGCTCAGGAATCCCGTCTTCGGACCTGGCGACACGCTCTGAATCTAAATCCAGATCGGAGGTTGGAGTCATGAACCCTTGGAAGATCAAGTCTCCTCGGATATCAGCGACATAGTCTAGATTTCCAAAACTAATCTGGTGACCTAGGGCGTAGCTGTCGATCTGCTCTAGATGGCCAAGCGAGTTGGCCCGCAATGCGAAGCCGCCGAATACGAAAATCTTGCCGGGGAGAAAAAACTCCCTCAAGGCGGCATTGTTGTAGGTGACTGATGGAGCCATCGAACCTTCTGATGACGACACAGCGGAATTCTCAATGAAAGCACCAATGTCGGTGTCAAAACCGGCGGATCTCGGGTAGGGGGTCCCGAACTGTGCGTCTAAGGTCGGTGGTAACAGGAGACGAGGGACACAATGTTTACCCAGGTTTGGTCCCTCTTGATGGAGGTAATACCCTACTTCTTGTTTGATTGATCTTGATGAATATGAGGATTACAAGAGTTGATCCACCACGAGATCGTAATGGCTAAACCCTAGATGTCTAGCTTGTATGATTGTGATTACCTCTACGGACTAAACCCTCCAGTTTATATAGACACCGGAGGGGCCTAGGGTTGTATAGAGTCAGTTTACAGAGAAAGGAATCTTCATATCCGAATGCCAAGCTTGCCTTCCACGCAAAGTAGAGTCCCATCCGGAAACGGGAGGAAGTCTTCTGTCTTGTATCTTCATGGCCCATTAGTCCGGCCCATGCCACATAGGCCGGACGCCCGAGGACCCCTTAATCCAGGACTACCTCACCCGTGGTGCCAACAACGAGGCAGAGGAAACCGCCGGCTCCGCCGATGCCGTGCCCCGCCGGCACCGAGGCGAAGGATTTCGCCGGCTTCAGCGAGGCCCTTCTCCGCCGAGGACCCACCGCGCCAACAATGAGGTAGAGGACATCACCGGCTCTGCCAAGGCCCCGCCCCACTGGCACCGAGGTGAAGGAACTCGCCGGCTTCGACGAGGCCCTACTCCGCCGAGGCCCCATCCCACCAACTACGAAGTAGAGGACATCGCCGGCTCAGCCGAGGCCCCACCCTGCCGGCAACGAGGGGGAGGATTTCCCCTGCTCCGGCGAGACGCCGCCCCGCCGGCAACGAGACAGAGGATATCGCTGTCTCCGTCAAGGCCCCGCCCCTCTATCAACGAAGCCGTGCCACACAGAAAATGGGGAAGAGTAGAACACGGTAGGTCGCCACCGCTCGGGTCCAAGTAAGGTCACCGCTGCTACCCGTTGAAGCCAGGCTAGGCGGGTTGACCATTGACGGCCGATTAGCTTCTTGGCGGCGACATGGAGTCGGAGAGCTATGTTGGAGAAGGACGATGCTTCTGTTACTTAACTGCTGTTGCAGTTGGGTCACTAACACGTGGGCCCAAAAGGCATCTGGGCCACATGTCAGTTATGCAACTACACCAGTCGCGGAATTGTCACGGCAGATGTCCTAGTGTGAGGACTTAGTCGTGAGGCCAACGCATCTATGTGGTAGCTTGAGAGGGTTGATCGGAACCGAGAGACGCAACACAAAACAAGGGTTTAGACAGCTTCGGGGCCCAGGAAACATCATTCGGTAACAACCCTACATGTTGTTTGTGGCTAGTTCTCATTATCATCACAAGTTAGTCACCGTAAAACCAGCTCTCCTAATTGTGTGTAGCCTTAACGATTATTTAGCCTCCAGGAATCCGGTGGTGCCGGAGACTCTGATGAGCATGTTACAAGGTGCATCCATCTTAGAGGGACATCGTACCTTAATGGGTACGGTAGTTGAAAGGGTTCTGTCTGCAAGAAGCGGATTGAATGAAGCTTTCATGGGCCTATTGAGAGGCTTCGAGGTATGTAATGTAATAGTTTAAATTTTTGTTACAAGGTACTCTGAATGAAGCCCGTGTACAGATAGTAGCCCTTGAGGCTCTGGTCGGCTTCCACAGGGAGGCGATCAGAGGATCAAAAAGATATGCTTAGGAAGCAACCTAATTCATTTGAACACAGGTTGTTACGTCCATGGCGACCTCCCAAGCTACAGATGTTGCAGATCTAAAGAAGAAACTTGAGTTAGCGGATGAGGACGTCACTCCTATTAACAGACGGCTCGACAGGCACAAGGTATGTGTTGGGGCAGCTTTGTTTATGCATGTATACTAGTATGAGCACGAGGATGAAAATCATATACTGTGATATGCATAACTGTAGATGGTGGTGCCGCGGTTGAGACACTTCGGGCTAAACTTGCCCGGGCCAAGGAGCAGGCCAGAGTGAATGATGCAGCTGCCAAGAAGGCGGCTGCGGATTTAAAGGCCAAACAGGCCGCTCAGCGCCAGTTCCAGGAGAGAATATCTACCATGGAGCGTCAGATGAAGGATGCCACTTGCAGGTGCAAATCTCTCGAAGAGGATAACAAAGCCAAGGCAGCCGAACTCGACAAGCCCTTACTGGAGGCGAAAGAAGCACGATCTGTATCTAGAGCGCCTCGGGAGGAGATCCAACAGGCTAGGGAGATAGCGGCTGGTAAGCCCTTTCTTTTGCAGACTAAGTTCGGTGACCCAAAGTATGCTCTGCTTAACCAAATGTGGAGTTCTCCAGACTCGTTTTTGGATCTGCCAAAGAGTGGTTCCGACAAGGCGCAGTTCTTCCAAGCACAAGAAGGATGTGCTACAGAGAGGATTTTCTGGTCGCAATCCAACATGGCAAGGCATCCGGCACTGCTGAACAAACAGATGGCCCAGTGGGCCGAACTACACAAGATATCCGGAGCTGCCATAAAGGACGTCGTGGTTTAGCTATGGCAAGTCGAACCCATTCCGAGCAGCTATTTCGGTTTGGTGTAGCGGCTTGTCGATGCAGTGTCGCGTATTGACGCCGTCAAGCGGTCGGTGTGCATAGAAGGTGCCCGGATGGCCCTCGCCCGCGTCAAGATGCACTGGGCAAAGATGGAGGCCACCGATGTTGCAACCAAGGGTCCGCCTGGAGGCAAGGACCATCGCACACCGGAGCATTATTTGGAGGACGTCCTAGAGGGCACCCGCTTGATAGAGGGTCGGTGCTCGAAGGATATTATATTTGAATAAATGTACCAGAATTGTGAAAACTATATTATGATACATTAAAGTTGTGTTGTATACCTTTGTCATTATTTCCTCCTGTGTGGCCGTTTCTTATAACCTGAAAGTTTGCCAGTCGTCGGCTTCGGCCCCCTCGCTTATAATACGGGGGTGTTCGGAATAGCACCTGGTCACTCTTGACCCAACGTCTTGGTCTGGAACGGAGGTCTCAGTGTGGCGAACTAGGCAATCGGACTATAGGGCTTTAACACCTTCACTTAGCCATAAGAGTTTTACGTTGGGTCTATGATGTAGCCCCTGGTATTTACGCATTTATCTGAATACGGTTGTGTTACATACGTGACCCGAAAACGGCCCTTCATGTAATACGGAAGAAATCGCAAAATATTCTGATAAGTCTCCGAGTGGTTGACCAGCTCTCGCCGCATCATGGCAGTCAGTTTTCGGCTTTCTGTACTTAGGTGTTTGACCAGGTGAACCGGAAACACAATCGTCGTAGTTCTCCCTTTACTACCCTAGCCAATAAGACGGAACATAGGGTAGCAAGCACAGGAGCCGGGTGTCGTGGTTCTAAGTCTGACAGTGATGTAGGGGGTAAGTATGGAGAGGCTAGATCTTAGCTATGTAGAAGTTGTAAGCACACAAGGATTACGAGTTCAGGCCCTTCTCGGAGGAAGTAACAGCCCTACGTCTCGGTGCCCGGAGGCGGTCGATTGGATTATGTGTGTAAGAATAATAGGGGTGCGAACCCTTGATACTGAGGAGGGGTTGGCTTATATAGAGTTTGCCAGGCCCCTCCGGCCCTCAGTAATGTAGGGTTTAAAGTACATTAAAGCTGGGCGTTACTGGTAACGCCCCTAATAAAGTGCTATAATGACCATAAGAGCTACTTAATGACTGACCGTTTGTGTGCGGAGTGGCTGTAAAACTCCTTGCAGTCGAGTGCTTAGCTTCGTGGTCGAGTGATAGCGTCATGGTCGAGTGTCTTGAATCCGTCGAGTGGGATACCTCCAAGTCGACTGAAAGGTGACTTCTTCTAGGGATGTCCTTGGGTAGGGCCCTTGGGACAGGTCCATGCCCCTACCCTAGGTACATAGCTTCATCATTAGCCCCCGAATGGATCGAGGTTTGAGTGGGAAGGAGCTGGGGACCCTTCCGGCTGGTTCTCTATGTTACATGAGTGACTTGCTTTGGATCAATTGTCACGGATGATGTCGTCAACCTCTTTCACTCGCCTTGATCCATTCTAGGCCTTTTGTCGAGTGAATTTCCTTACTTGTGAAGGTCCGAGTGATGGTGTGAAAGGGATCTTCTATCTGACAAATTGTTCTGCGACCCGCGGATTTTGCGGGATTTGAATTTCGGGAAGCGCTGGACGGGGGCGGCCGCGGTAATCGGATGTGATAAGGCAGAAGCTCCTCGAATTCCATGCCACCTTTTTCGCGACGTACCGCGTGCACGTCTGCTGCGGGATTTGATAGGATTGCCTAGGCCTACTAGTCAGCCGCTCGGGTGCGACCTCTTATAAACTGCCGGCTCGGGACTCCCGAACAGTGCGCCTCCACCTTTCCTTCTCCCTTCGCGAGTTCCTCCGCCGCCTCTGCTCTCACCTGGGTTCCGTAGGCTTGTTTGAACTTCGCTGGCGATGATGGTGAAGGACAAGACGTCCGCCCTAGAGCGCGCGAAGAAGGCGGCGGTGCAGGGGAAGGAGAAGAAGTCCACTCGGGGCGGATCTTCCTCTAGGACTGCTCTGCCCAAGGGCTGGATCTAGGGCGACTGGATGTCGTCGGTGATTCGGCAGGAAGATCTTGATGATATGGTCGAGGGGGGGAGTGATTCCTCACGAAGCCGCGCGTCTCCCGGGGAAAGAAATCGAACCCCGGACTGTCGGCATTCTGGGAACGGGGGTCCCCACACTTGCCTGCCTGCGGCCTGCGGCGTGGCTCAAATGGGGGCCCAGCGTGGCCCATCTTCGCCAACACAAGGCTCAAGACCCACGCGAGGGGCCAAGCCTCGCGAGGCGGACAACATGGCGCTTCCTCAAGCGCGGCCTCCTCAGGCTGGCTCGCCAGGAGGCGGAGAGATCAAGGCGGGTACCTCATGAGGTGCCCATGACGCAAGCCATGACGACCAAGGATGCCAGGCGGGCGCCAGCCCGGGCAGTGTCTCCCTTTCCTCTTTGGTGCAAAGGGGGCAAGCGCAGGCGAGGGGATCAAGCAAAGGCACCCATTTCGGTGCGACGAGACCAAGACCAGTCCAACGAAGGGAAGGAGGTCACCATGGAGGCCAGGACGGCGTCACCACAGGGCCTTTGTCAGGCGAAGACCAACTTTAGTCAGGATAAGTGTACCAGATGCTCCCCTTCAAATTGGCCAATTGTTGGCGCCCTTCCCGCTCAATACTTGGGGAGAGGCCCAGGGCCTTTGCCTATAAATAGGACTAGCCACCCACAGGGTAGAGGCATCGAATCCAGCATCTAGAGAGAGAGATAAGGGCGATCGAACTCCTCCTAGCAGTTCATCCCCTAGCCAAGAACAGGCCCTCGCGAGGCCATTCCCCCTTGTACTGTTCTTCCTCATCAGCCCAAGAGGCAATCCACCCACCACAAACTAGAGTAGGGTATTACACGACAATGGTGGCCCGAACTAGTATAAACCCTGTGTCTCTTGTGTTGTTCTTGCAGTAGTTTAGATCCTTGCGAGACGGAGAGGTAGAGGGCACGATCTCCGCGCGCACCCCAGAGTTCGAACCTTAAGGGTCTGCCGGAACCCGTGATCCGACATTTGGCGCGCCAGGTAGGGGTGCGCCGGAATCTGCCTTCCACCGCTCTGTTCTCCCCCGGCTGCCGCATCCATGTACGGCGCGCGACGAGCTCGCGCCACACCAGCGGCCCTCGCTGGTGGACGTCCTCGCCGTTCCCCGTCGCCCGCCGTCAACACCGCCACCGGCCCGACGGGAGGCGAGCAGCAAGCACCACCCCGGCGCCTGTCTATGCGACCAGGCTGCCGCACCACAACGTCGACGCTCCCGGTCGTCGCGGCCCTCCTGGGCGGCTCGCGGGCGCCACCAACGAGCCGCCACGTCAAGCCATTTGCCCGCCAGATCGGCGTCGTTTCCGCACGGCAGGGGGCTCCTGCGGACCGGGCGGCGCGCGAGGTTGGCCTGACCTTCAGCTCGGAGGACCTCCCCGCTAACTTGGCCGGCTCGGGCGCGCTCCCCCTGTTGTGCACCCCCACCATCTGCCAGGTGGCCGTCACCAGAACCCTCGTCGATGGCGGCGCGGGCCTCAGCGTGCTTTCGGTCGAGACCTTCAACCTCCTCCGCATACCCTGGGAGCGGCTGCAACCCAGCCGATCTTTCTCAGGCGTCGGGGGCGGGTCGTCGACTCCTTGGGACAGATCCGGCTCCCGGTGACCTTCGGCACCTACGACAACTTCCGCACGGAGATGGTCGACTTCGACATCGCCCCCCTCGGCCTCCCTTACAATGCCATCCTCGGCTACCTGGCACTGGCTCAGTTCATGTCCGCCACGCACCCGGCGTACAACCTCATGAAGATGCCCGGGAGCAACGGTACCCTCACCGTGCACGGAGACACCGGGGACGCCCTGCGAGTACTCAAGCTCGCCTTCAAGACGGCGGCATCGGCACAGCCCGCTGACGTGGGGACCCCTGAGCCCAAGGGGGCTGCGCCTACCAAGAAGAAGCAGTTGTTCACCCAGGACAAGGCGGAAACCAAGCAGATACTCGTCGACGAGGACGGGTCCTCCAGCACCACTTTCACCATTGGCGCCAACCTGGGGCCTGAGCAGGAGGAGGCCCTGGTTAAGTTCCTGCGTGCAAACAAGAAAGTGTTTGCTTGGGAGCCCGATCAGTTGGCAGGGATCCCCAGGGACGTCATCGAGCACCACCTCAACATGTGCCCAAATGTGCGCCCCGTGAAGCAAAAAGCCAGGCGACAGTCCGCAGAGAAGCAGGCCTTCATTGTCCAAGAGACCCGCAAGTTAGAAGCCGCTGGAGTCATTCGCGAGGTCCGGTACCCAGATTGGTTGGCCAACCCTGTCGTCGTGCCCAAGAAAGGGGGGAAGGAACGCATGTGTGTCGACTTCACCAACCTCAACAAGGCATGCCCGCAAGATCCGTTCCCGCTCCCTCGCATCGACCAGATCGTCGATTCCACCGCCGAGTGCGACCTGCTGTGCTTTTTGGATGCCTTCTCCAGATATCACCAGATCAAGATGGCGATAGAAGACGTTGAGAAGACCGCCTTCTTGACCCCGTGCGGGGTATACTGCTATACATGCATGCCATTTGGACTACGCAACCAGGGGGCAACCTTTCAGCGGCTGATGCACATCACCTTGGGCCCGCAGCTCGGGAAGAATGTTGAAGCATACGTCGATGACATTATGGTGAAATCTCGAGAGGCCATGACCCTGATACAAGACCTGGAGGAGACCTTCGCGAGCCTCGACACCGTTAACATGCGGCTCAACCCGGAGAAATGTGTGTTTGGCGTTCCCTCGGGCAAGCTTTTGGGATTCCTCGTATCTCACCGTGGCATCGAGGCCAACCCCGAGAAGGTCAAGGCGGTCGAGGACATGAGTCCGCCAAAGACCCTCAGAGAAATGCAGAAGCTCACTGGGCGTGTGACCGCACTAGGGCGCTTCATCTCCATGTTGGGGGAACGAGCACTGCCTTTCTTTCAGCTGATGAAGAAAAAGGGGCCCTTTGAATGGACTGAAGAGGCAGATAAGGCGTTTCAAGATCTCAAGAGGTACCTAACCAGTCCCCCAGTCATGGTGGCTCCGCGCCCTCAGGAGCCTCTGCTGCTTTACCTTGCCGCCACTCCCTACTCCGCCAGCGCGGCCTTGGTGGCGGTTAGGGAAGAGCGCCAGGTCAAGACCGCAGCGGCAGCCCGAGGCAAGGCAAAAAAGGAACAAGGAAAACCCGAGGAAGCCAAAACCGCAGATGAGGAGGATCAACCGCCGAAGAACGCACTAGAGACCGGAGAGGCCGCACGCCCAGATGGTCCACCTCTCGAGGTCCCGTCGTCTGGTGAGGTGCCCTCACCTCCCGAGGTCACGTCGTCCTGTGAGGTGCCCTCACCTCCCGAGGGTGCCGCGACCCGAGATGCTCTCGGACTTGTTGAGCACCCGGTCTACTTCGTTAGCACGGTGCTACGGGACGCGAGGGCACGATACCCGATGCCTCAGAAGCTCCTCCTCGCGCTACTAGTGGCCTCGCGCAAGCTGCGTCACTACTTCCAAGCTCACCCGATCAAGGTCGTCTCATCGTACCCCCTAGAGAGGGTGCTCAGGAGCCCTAACTCAGCCGGAAGGGCTGCTGAATGGAACATAGAGTTGCAGGCATTTCAGCTCGAGTTCAGCACACTTAGGGTCATCAAAGGAGCCGCATTGGCAGATTTCGTGGCAGAATGGACAGAGGCGCCAGGCCTCAAGGAGAACGAGGATCGTTCCCTCTCCCAGGGAGCGAGGCGCCAGAAGGCTGGGTCATGTACTTCGATGGAGCATTCTCCAGGCACGGCGTGGGGGCTGGTGCGGTGTTGATATCACCCACTCAGGATAAGCTCTACTATGCAGTACAACTCTGTTTCCAGCAAGGAGAAAAGGTCTCCAACAACATAGCAGAATATGAGGGATTGATAGCCGGGTTGAAGGCCGCAGCGGCCCTGGGAGTGAAGCGCCTCACCGTCAAAGGCGACTCGCAGCTCCTAGTCAACTTCTCCAATAAGGTGTACGAGCCGAAGGATGAACACATGGAGGCTTACCTAGCAGAGGTCCGCAGGATGGAAAAGCAGTTCTGGGGGCTGGAGCTGAAGCACGTGCCCCATGGCACCAACCAGGAAGCTGACGACATAGCCAGACGGGCGTCCAGGCGGCTGCCGCAGGAGCCCGGCGTCTTCGAAGAGCGGCTCTTCAAACCTTCAGCGTAGCCAACGCTATCGAACACGGCTCAGCCTCGAGAGGAGCTCCCCCAGCCGCCAGCCTTAGGAGCCCCGACCTGCGGACCGCCCTCAGGAGCACGCTTGCTCCTGACGATGGAACCTCAAGAGGAATGCTGGATCACAGAGCTCCGGAATTACCTGACGCATGGGGCCCTGCCAGAGAAGGAGGAGGAAGCAGAACGTGTGGCCCGGCAGGCCACGTCATACTGCATCAGAGACGGAGATCTCTACCGGAAGCGACCCAATGACGTATCTCTGCGCTGCATCTCCAGGGAGCAAGGAAGGGAACTACTGGGAGACATACACGGCGGGGACTGCGGGCACCACTCATCGTCACGAACCCTTGTCGGCAAAGCGTTCCGCAGTGGGTTCTATTGGACCACCGCGCTCAACGACGCAATCGAATTAGTGAAGGCTTGCGAGGCCTGCCAGTTCCATTCCAAGCAGATCCATCAACCAGCGGGGAGCCTGCAGACTATACCCCTCTCGTGGCCATTCGCAGTTTGGGGGTTGGATATTCTGGGCCCGTTCCCTCGGGGCCAGGGGGCTACTGTTACCTCTACGTCGCCATTGACAAGTTCACCAAGTGGGCAGAGGTGGAGGTTGTCCGTACCATCCCCGCAGGCTCCGCGGTCAAGTTTATCAGGGGTATCGTGAGCCGGTTCGGGGTGCCAAACCGCATCATCACAGACAACGGTTCGCAGTTTACCAGTAATCTCTTCAAAACATACTGTGCTAACCTTGGAACGCAGATATGCTACGCTTCGGTGGCACACCCGCGAAGCAATGGGCAAGCCGAACGAGCCAACACTGAGGTCCTGAGAGGCCTCAAGACCAGGACGTTCAAGAAGAAGCTGGAGGCCTACGGCAGGGGTTGGTATGACGAGCTCCAATCCGTGTTGTGGTCCATCCGCACAACCGCGACCAAACCAACCGGGGAAACCCCGTTCTTCCTGGTCTATGGAGCTGAAGCAGTCCTTCCTCACGAGGTCAGGCGTCGCTCCGCGCGGGTCCTGGCGTTCGACGAGGCGCAGCAGGACGCCATGCGGGGGATGAACCTCCTGCTGGGGGAGGAACGCCGCCGGGAAGCCGTGCTGCGAGCGGCAAGGTACCAGCAGGCGCTACGACGATATCACTGCCGCAACATCCGCCCCAGGACCCTCGAGGTAGGAGACCTCGTACTCAGGAGGGTCCTCTCTAGGGAAGGGCTGCACAAGCTCTCTCCCATGTGGGAGGGCCCATTCAAGGTTGTTCATGTTTCCAGGCCTGGCTCCGTCCGCTTGGAGACTCAAGAAGGGGAGCCGATCCAGAACGCGTGGAACATCCAGCACCTCCGGAGGTTTTACCTCTAAAAGGCCCTGAGCCTGTGAAGAAGGCGAACGCCTGTGAAGATCGCCTCTTTTTGGAAAAGGCCCTGAGCCTGTGAAGAAGGCGAACGCCTATGAAGATCGCCTCTTTTTTGGAAAAGGCCCAGAGCCTGTGAAGAAGGCGAACGCCTGTGAAGATCGCCTCTTTTTTGGAAAAGGCCCAGAGCCTATGAAGAAGGCGAACGCCTGTGAAGATCGCCTCTTTTTGGAAAAGGCCCTGAGCCTGTGAAGAAGGCGAACGCCTGTGAAGATCGTCTCCTTTTGGGAAAGGCCCAGAGCCTGTGAAGAAGGCAAATGCCTGTGAAGCTCACTACCTCTAAGGGAAAAGGCCCAGAGCCTGTGAAGAAGGCGAATGCCTGTGAAAGTGCAACTATCCCTAGGTGGTTTTGGTAATTTATAACAACATATAGCTCATTGAGCTAATGCAATTCCAAGACAATTATTTCAGGAAAGCTCAATAATTGGCATGGCATGGATGGTGAAAGTGGAACCCTCAAAATACTAAGGATTGGCTCAAGCTCAAAAGCTCAAGACTCTTCATTTTACATTTTAGTGATCCAAGATCACATTGAGTCTATAGGAAAAGCCAATACTATCAAGGAGGGATGAGGTGTTGCTTAATGAGCTCTTTGTCTTATGTGCTTAATGATATGCTCCAAAATCCTCAACAACTTTCCCATATCCACATATGACCTAAACCCCAAGCCAAACTCGGTCCTACCGACTCTTTCTATCCGGCGCCACCGAGTTTTTCATATGTCATAAGCCACTGCCAAACCCTAGCAAATCGGTTTCACCGATAGGGATCTCGGTCTCACCGAGATGGGATTGCAACCTCTCTGTTTCCTTTTCGTAACTTTTCGGTCTCACGAAAAGAGCGGATCGGTCCCACCGAGATTGCAATGCAAACTCTCTGTTTCCCTTTTGTAACTTTTCGGTCTCACCGAAAGAGCAAATCGGTCCCCCCGAGTTTGCCTGACCAACTCTCTGGTTAGCTAATTACCAAATCGGTCTCACCGAGTTTGTGTAATCGGTCTCACCGAGAGTACATTATTCCCAAACCCTAACCACATCGGTCCTACCGAGATGCATGTCAGTCCCACCGAAAATCTCTAACAGTCACTAGGTTTACCATTTCGGTCCGACCGAGTTTATTGATTTGGTCCCACCGAGATTGGTAGATTGTGTGTAACTGTTGGATTTTAAGTGGAGGCTATATATACCCCTCCACCTCCTCTTCATTCGTGGAGAGAGCCATCAGAACACACCTACACTTCCAATTCATATGTTCTGAGAGAGAACCACCTACTCATGTGTTGAGACCAAGATATTCCATTCCTACCATATGAATCTTGATCTCTAGCCTTTCCCAAGTTGCTTTCCACTCAAATCTTCTTTCCACCAAATCCAAATCCTGTGAGAGAGAGTTGAGTGTTGGGGAGACTATCATTTGAAGCACAAGAGCAAGGAGTTCATCATCAACACACCATTTGTTACTTCTTGGAGAGTGGTGTCTCCTAGATTGGCTAGGTGTCACTTGGGAGCCTCCGACAAGATTATGGAGTTGAACCAAGGAGTTTGTAAGGGCAAGGAGATCGCCTACTTCGTGAAGATCTACCGCTAGTGAGGCAAGTCCTTCGTGGGCGATGGCCATGGTGGGATAGACAAGGTTGCTTCTTCGTGGACCCTTCGTGGGTGGAGCTGTAACGCCCTCGATGCGGCCATATCTCCTACGTGTCGAAGCACGACTTAGAGGCATAACCGCATTGAAAGCAATGTCGCAAGTGAGGTAATCTTCACACAACCCATGTAATACATAAGGGAAAGAGATACATAGTTGGCTTACAATCGCCACTTCACTCAATACACGAATAAAGCATTACATCATACAGATACAATCAAGGTCCGACTACGGAACCAAAATAAAAGAAGACTACCCCAAATGCTACACAGATCCCCGATCGTCCCGACTGGGCTCCACTACTGATCAACTGAAACGAAACAACACAATGAATAAGATCTCCATCGAGCTCCTCCTTGAGCTCGGGTGCGTCACCTGCACGGGTTCATTGGCACCTGCAAACTGGTTTTGGAAGTATCTGTGAGTCACAGGGACTCAGCAATCTCACACCCGCGAGATCAAGACTATTTAAGCTTAAAGGTAGGATAAAAGGTATGAGGTGGAGCTGCAGCAAGCGACTAGCATATATGGTGGCTAACGTACGCAAATGAGAGCGAGAAGAGAAGGCAAAAGCACGGTCGAACAACTATGATCAAGAAGTGATCCTGAAACTACTTACGTCAAGCATAACTCCAACACTGTGTTCACTTCCCGGACCCCGCCGAGAAGAGACCATCACGGTTACACACGCGGTTGGTGTATTTTAATTAAGATCAACTTCGGGTTTTCTACAACCGGACATTAACAAATTCCCATATGCCACATAACCGCGGGCACGGCTTTCGAAAGTTCAAAACCCTGCAGGGGTGTCCCAACTTAGCCCATGATAAGCTCTCGCGATCAACGAAGGATATTCCTTCTCCCCGGGAAGACCCGATCAGTCTCGGAATCCCGGCTACAAGACATTTCGACAGCAATAAAACAAGTCCAGCAAGGCCGCCCGATGCGCCGACATCCTGATAGGAGCTGCACATATCTCGTTCTCAGGGCAACACCGGATAAGCTAAGCGTACAGGTACCAACATAACCCAAGTTGCCAAGGGATGGTCCCGCACGGTGCTCTAGTTTGGACCAACACTTAGACAAGCATTGGCCCGAGGGGCTAAATAAAGATGACCCTTGGGTTAATTACTCCCAAGGGAAAAGTAGGTGGTGGTGAGGCAAATGGTAAAACCAATGTTGGGCCTCGCTGGAAAAGTCTTATTCAAAGCGAACTGTCAAGGGGGTCCCATAAATCACCCGACCGCGTTAGGGACGCAAAATCCGGGAACATAACACCGATATGACGGAAACTAGGGCGGCAAGAGTGGGACAAAACACCAGGCATAAGGCCGAGCCTTCCACCCTTTACCAAGTATATAGATGTATTAATTAAATAAGATATATTGTGATATCCCAACAAGTAAACATGTTCCAACAAGGAACAACATCTCTATGTTCCAACAAGGAACAAAGTTCATCTTCACCTGCAACTAACAACGCTATAAGAGGGGCTGAGCAAAGCGGTAACATAGACAAACAATGGTTTGCTAGGACAAGGTGGGTTAGAGGCTTGGTTTAACAATATGGGAGGCATGATAAGCAAGTGGTAGGTATCGCAGCATAGGCATAGCAAAAGAGCGAGCAATCTAGCAAGCAAAGATAGAAGTGATTTCGAGGGTATGGTCATCTTGCCTGAGATCCCGCAAGGAAGAAGACGAGTCCATGAAGAAGTCAAACGGACGTAGTCGAACGAATCCTCACAACTCCGGAACAAAACCGAAGCTAATGAGAGAAGCAACCCGGAAACAAACAAACAACATGGTAAACAACCATCACATACACATGGCATGATGCACAATCAAGTATGATGCATGTCCGGTTTAATGAGGCATGGCATGGCAAAGTGCAACAAACAACACTACAAATTAAGTGGAGCTCAATATGCAACGAGTTGCATATTGACGAAACACCACATCAATTATTTAGTTCTCTCTCAGTTATGTATCCAACAATATTAAATGTTATTAAACATGGCAAGGGTGAAGCATATGAAAACTACCTATCTAGGCAAGTTTAAATGAGGCCAGAAATAAGAAACAACAATTCCGGAAAACCCTCATATGCATATTTTGAATTTGGTACTGTTCTGCCAAAAACATATTTTAATGTAGTTAAATAGGAAAATAAAGTGCAACATGTTAATCTATGCATTTTTCTACCCCATTTACATATAAAGTTTATTAAATTCCGAGTTACGGTTATTTAGTTATGGAATAAATCATTTTAACATGGCATTTAAGGAAATTAATGGAAACAACAAATTAACCAAACTTGAAGTTGTTATCATGATGCAGATGACATGAGCAAGTTTTATGCAATATTTATGAAAATGTTGATAAGAGCATTAAGAAGCATTTGTCATCGTGGCGGAAATGAAAAAGAGTGCCACGGCAACGACAACGGAAATGGTGCCACGGTAACATATCGGTTCCGGTAACTCATGAAGATACCGGTGCAAAAGGAAACGTGACGGAAGCGAGTTAAGCAAGATGGTGGGGTGTTCCCGGTTACCGGGTTCCCACGAGACGATGGCATGGCAACGAGGAGAAACATGCAAGCGACAATTTCGGACACGGTGCAAACACGGGCATCTCAAACAACACATGCATTCGGTCCACGGCGGTCGTCTCAGGGTTATACCTTCAGAGCGTGCAAAGGAGACGGTTCTCGTTCGTAGAGGGAAGTAGTCGTTCACGGGTCGTCGTGGGAAGTAGTGGAAGTAGTCGTACACGTTTCGTAGACGTTCAGGGTCACGGCGAGGAACTTTGACGCCCACGGAGTCTTCGAGGGTCGAAGGTAGTCGTACTTGATGGTCTTGGTGTTTCGGTGTGGTAGTCGTACTCGGCGTTACATGTAATCGTACTTGACGTATCCGGGGCTCCCGGCGTCGTGGTACACGCTCGTAGATGAACTTGACGGGTCTTCGTCATCCTGTACTTGGCGTTCATGGGTCTCGGTCTCGACAAGAGAAGGCAGCGGGGCAACGCCCTTGACGGACGGAGTTGGTGCGGAAGAACCATGGCGAGGCCGAAGGTGGGGCCTCGAGCAGGAGGTGTCCACATCTGGAGCAGAGGAGGTGGTCGACGTCATGCACGAGGCGAGGTCGAGGACGGTCGCGGGTTGAGGGTGCTGCTGGCGGGAGCGGCTGGAGATGGTGGTTGCTGGAATCCGGACAGGGACGAGGCCCACAAGGCCGGATCAACGGGCGCAGGGACTTGGCGCTGCGCGCGTTCCAGGAAGGCGACCCGGCGAAGCAGGGGACGGAGGCCAGCGAACAGGAGGGCACCAGCGGCGGGGATGGGGCCCTGCCGGCGGGATCCGGCCGTGCACAGGCAAGGGCGGCGGAGGCCGGCCAGATCTGGTGGGTGGTCGCGGTGGGACTTGGCGAGGAGGCGACCCGCGCGGAGCTTCTGCGAGGCTCCCATGGCGGCACTGCGACGAAGCAGCACTGTTGCTGGCGCAAGGCCAGGCGACGGAGAGGCAAGGCACAGGGGAATAGGACGAGGGCGCGACGGCTGCAGGTGCGGAGTCTCGCTCCTCTCCCTGGTGAAGCAAGGAAGAAGGAGGGGATCGAGGGAGAGGGGTGCTAGGTGGAAAGAGGGGAAGGGGAGATCGAACGAGGCAAGCGCTCGCTGTCTCCTGGCAGCGCGAGGGGAAACGAGAGGGAGAGAAGGGGATCGGGCAGGGGGGTTTCGGGCTAGGGTTAGGAGGGAGCGGATGGGCCTTGGGAGGCCGGCCCAAAGGAGAGGGAGGCTGCTAGGCTGGGCTCTCTCTCTCGCTCAAGAAAAATAAAAATAAAAACAAAACAGAGAAATAAGAGAAAGGAAAAGAGAGAAGAGAAGGTTAGAGGAAGAATTTGGGCACGCGGATAATTTTCCCGGACTCACAAAAATGCGCTTGTCCCAAGAAAATAGAAGTGAGCATGATTGCAAGATTTAAATTCAAATTCATTTGAATTTAATTCAAATGGTTTGAATATGAAGTGAGGGTTGGAAAGGTCCAAAAATGTTGAACATTTAGGAAGAGCTCCGGAAAATGATGAAAGAAATTATGGGCAAGGTTAGAGGCCAAGAATTGAGATAACAAAGGCATGGGATATTTTGCAAGTGTGTTATGGTTAATTCCAAATAAATGGAATAATTTTATTATAGCTCCCTAATAATATTGAGAGGCTTTAAGATGTTATAAAGAGAAATCACGAGTGAATTCCCTCGATTTAAATGGACCGAAGATCCATGCAATTTATTTAGTTGAGAAGCAAAAGATTTATGACATGATGCAATGCACATGATGCAAAGATATGAAATGCATGACACGCAAGCAAAAGACGAGGCAACAACAGCAACTAAGCAGAGGACACCTGGCACATCGGTCTCGGGGCGTTACAGGAGCCCTCCGTGGACTCGTGCAACCGTTACCCTTCGTGGGTTGAAGTCTCCACTAACGTGGATGTAGGATAGCACCACCTATCCGAACCATGGGAAAAACATCCGTGTCTCCAATAGCGTTTGAATTCTCCAAACCCTTCCCTTTACATTCTTGCAAGTTGCATGCTTTACTTTCCGCTGCCTATATACTCTTTGCATGCTTGCTTGAATTGTGTGATGATTGCTTGACTTGTCCTAAAATAGCTAAAATCTGCCAAGAACTAAAATTGGGAAAAGGTTAAGTTTTTATTTGGTCAAGTAGTCTAATCACCCCCCCCCCCCCTCTAGACATACTTCCGATCCTACAAGTGGTATCAGAGCTTTGGTCTCCATTTGTTTTGATTCCCCTAGCTTTTGGTGGTCATAGCCTTGGTTTCACAACCTAGGAGAGTATGGCGTCTAGTGAGGGAAATTATCACCGTAGAGGTCCTTACTTTGATGGCACTAACTTTGCTAGTTGGAAGCATAAAATGAAAATGCATATTCTTGGACATAACCCTGCCGTTTGGGCGATTGTGTGTGTTGGTTTGCAAGGTGACTCCTTCGAAGGGAAAGAACCAAACTGTGAAGCTACCGCGGATGAGTTGAAGATGCTACAATACAACGCTCAAGCTTGTGATATTCTCTTCAACGGATTGTGCCCCGAAGAATTCAACAAAATCAGCCGTCTTGAGAATGCAAAGGAAATTTGGGATACCTTGATTGATATGCACGAAGGTACCGACTCCGTCAAGGAATCTAAATTGGATGTGCTTCAAAGTCAACTTGACAAGTTCAAAATGAAGGATGGTGAAGGTGTCGCTAAAATGTACTCTAGGCTTGCTCTCATCACAAATGAGATTGCCGGCTTAGGGAGTGAAGAGATGACTGACAGATTCATCATCAAGAAGATCCTAAGAGCCTTGGATGGAAAATATGATACCGTGTGTACATTGATCCAAATGATGCCCAATTACAAAAATCTCAAGCCAACAGAAGTCATTGGAAGAATTGTTGCTCATGAGATGTCGCTCAAGGACAAAGAGGAACTTCACAACAAATCAAGTGGTGCTTATAAAGCCTCATGTGAAGCCCCCACATCATCAAGTGAGAAACAAAACTTCAATGAAGAACTGAGCTTAATGGTGAAGAACTTCAACAAGTTCTACAAGAGTAGAAGCAAAGATAGAAGCTCCAAGTCAAGGTCCTACAATGACAAAAGATCTTCTAGTCGAGAGCGAAACTGCTACAATTGTGGAAGACCCGGACACTATTCCAATGAGTGTACGGCTCCCTACAAAAGAAGAGAAGATTCTCCAAAAAGAAGAAGCAAAAGAGAGGAATCACCATCACGGGAGAGAAGGAGTAGAGATGATCGTTATGAACGAAGACACTCACGGAGAAGCAAGGATTCGGAAAGGAAGGAAAATCATCAAGGAGCTACACAAAACGAAGACATCAAGCTCATGTTGGTGAATGGGTATCCGGCTCCGACTCCGACAACCACTCCGAGAGAAGTTATGACTCCGACTCCAAATATACTCAAGATGAAGGTGTTGCCGGACTAGCACTTGTGTCAACCAACTCCTACGACATATTTGATTCACCCAATGAAGGAATTGGAAGATTCTTCATGGCCAAAGGTCCTAAGGTAACTCACCCTGAGTATGTTGATTTTAATAGTGATGAAGATGACTTGTTAGGCGATGATGATTTACTTGTTGACAACTCTAGTGATGAATCCTATGATGAAACGTCAATTAATAATGCTAAAACAAATGACAATGATACGGAGAAAATTGAGGCTCTAACTAAAGAGCTAAACACTCTTAAGTTAGCTCATGAAACTATCTTCGAAGATCATCGAGAACTTTTAAGGGCTCATGAGAAGTTACGCTTTGAAAATCTCAATCTTAAGCAAGAGCATGAGCTTTTAAAGGCAATCAATGATGATCTCCGCAAGAAAAGTTCTTCTTACATTGCCAAGCGTTTACTCTTCTCAACTTACATGCCTCAAGTCAAGTCTAGTAACAAGAACAAGAAAGATTCTTCCGCTAGCAGTAACAATGACTATGTTAAATCCAATACTGTTGCTTCTAGTAGTTCTCTTGATTCCACTAATGATTCTCTTAGCCAAGTTACACTTGAGCAAGAAAATAGCATATTTAAGGAAATCATAGAGAAAGGAGTGTACAAAAGCCTTGCCGGAAGTAAGCAATTCGAGGAGATTGTACGCAAGCAAGGAAGGCACCGGAAGAATCAAGGTGTTGGTTTTGAACGAAAGTTCAATGCCAATGGAGTTGAGTGGGAAGAAGATCAATACCCCAAGACAAAGTTTGTTCCTCAACAAGAGAAGTATGATCCAACTTCTTTCAAGGGGACACAAACTCAAGATGATCTTCCACCACAAGACTACAAGCAAAAAGGCAAGGACAAGCTTTAAGAGGAAATAGATGCATTTGAAGAAGCTCCTAAGACCTTAGTCAAGTGGATTCCCAAGACTACTTCAAGTTCCACTTCATCAAGTATGACTACAACTCCAAGGATTCCCATCAAGATGGTGTGGATCCAAAAGAAGAAGAACTAGAGAGTTCTTGAGGGTGACTCCGCCAACATACTTCACTCTTATCATTTTGGCAAGAACAAGTGCAATCAACTTCCACATCTTGCACTAGTTCAAGGAGTCACAAACTCTCTTGTTGGTAAGTCAAGGGACAAGGTAATCTAAAAGCTTTCATAGACATCTTCTTGTATGTGCATCACTCTATGTCTATGGATATACTTGCTTGTTCCTTGTGGGACTAACCCGTGTAGATATTGAAAGTGCAATTCACTCAAAAGGATAGCTCCAAGTGATCTACATCAATATTGAGCATCCACATCTTCAACATCTACATGAAGTCATCATCGACAAAACCCAAGGTTAGTTCATCCCTCTTAAGGGGGGATATCACATCTAGGGGGAGCTTTACTCTAAGACTTGAGCTAAAGCAACTCTAATGATGTGAACACAACAATGCTTTATGTAAAAGTGGTAACCCCACTTGAGCTTAAACGATGAGTATGACCTATGATCAAATGTTCTCATTTGACTCCTAAATCAATATACTCATATATAGATGACCTAGTCATCGCCAATTGCTTGATAGATGCTAGAATTGATTGTGCATGCTTTGTCACATATTTCTATTGCCATTTTATTGTGTGAGCATGCTGGATGCATATTTCACTCATTCAAGGACATCCACTTGTTGTTTTGATTGTTTGGCTTTATCTTTTCTTTTGCCAAGTGGATGGACAAGAATGCCTAAGAACCTCCTCTAGCTAACTATGCTTTTCTCGTCTCAAATTCTATTCATGCTACATCACAAAATTGATCAAGTCAAATTCGAACCACTCTGTGTGAGGAGCACTCGGAGTCCCCGATTCGTCATAGACTTAGACTTCCAAAACCTCTTTGTGATTCTCGGTCTGACCGATACCCCACTTTCGGTCCTACCGAGATCATCAAGTTGATCTATGTTTTCAATCTCGGTGCAACCGACTTGAACTATTCGGTCACACCGAGTTGCAATAACTGTATACAGTTTTGCATCTCGGTGCCACCGAGTCGTTCCACTCGGTCACACCGACAGGGTCGGGCTATATATAGTCACGGGCAAAAATTTGGAAATTTCTCCGAACCTCTTCGCTCACGCCATAGCTCGCTCTGCCGACGTGGTCTCCTGATCGTCTTCTCGCCGCCAGCAGCCTCCAGTCGCTGGTCTCCGTCACCGTCAACGGAAATCACCTCTGCCGTTGCCGCCGTAGCGAGTCTCCGCCGAACTAGGGTATGGACTCGATCTTTGTGCTATCCCCAATCCGATTCCTAGCACATTGTGATCATAATGATTCTTGCCACGTTTGATAAACTTCTATCCAGTCAAAGAACTCGCAGATTAGGTTTGATTCGAAAAATTTAGGGTTAGGTTTCCGCCGAAACCATCTCGGACCCACCGAGTTGAAAAACTCGGTCCCACCGATTTGGCCTATGCCATTGCACAAGTGAAACTTGGTCTGACCGAGTGTAACTAATCGGTGTGACCGATTTTTTAATTTTGTGAAACCCTAGCAGTCTCGGTGCCACCGAACTGTGACTCGGTCTGACCGAGGTCACTAGTTTAGGTTCCAAATACTGCTTCGGTATCACCGAGTTTAGAAATCGGTAGATCCTAAATGCTTTATGTGGGAAACTAAAACTAAGTTTTTGAATCATTCTTTTGCAAAAATCTCTGCTTTTTGTGATGCTCATCCAATCTACCTCATCTATAAACTATTCACAGGGTCAGCAGTCAGCAGTCAGCTTGTTCAACATGTCAGACCAGAGTGACAGTCAGAATTAGTCAGAACAGCCTATGCATATGAGTGAGGGCACTAGCCACTCAAGTTCTTCAGATGATGGCGGCAGGAGCACTCCAAGCAATCTGCCAAAGGCTGCCACCAGAGAGAGAAGGAAACGAACTTCAGATTCAGAAGATGAAGACTATGTGGCAGAGGAGGAGGCAACCTCCAAGAGAGTTGTGCTGAAGAAAGAATATGGCTCAGCTGCAGCCACCAAACCAGGAATGCACAAGAAAGCACCTGCTAGAAGAGTTCCAACCTCTAAGCCTAGGAAGGCTGTGCTAGAGGAAACAATGAAGTTCACTATGGAATCTGAAGGAGAAGATATTGGCCAGGGCAAGAAAAAGAAGAGAGCAAGAACCACCATTGCCAGAGTCATTGGCAAGCCCTCTATGAGAAAAGATTCTGATGAAGAAGAGGAAGAGGAAGGTGCTGCACCAGCACCCAAGGCACCCAAGATGATGGGTGATGCCATTAGATCAGGGGGAGCTGTATCCAAGCCCAAGGAAGCCCCCAAGACAGCTCCAAAGCAAAAAACCAAGAGGAATACAAGAAATATTCCAGCTGCTGAGAAGAACAAGGCCCAGTGCCTAATGTTGCTAAAGAAGAGGGACAAGTTTTGAGGAAATTAAAGCCCAAGATCCCAGACCACAATGATGCTCATCCTGTGGCTGAGGATATGAATATCAGGAGAGACTCTGGATTGAGAAAATGGAGAGCAGAAGATCCCTATGCTACCAGGAGAAGAACTGCTGTAGACTACAGGTTCCACACTAAGGAACAGCAGGACTTCTATGAGACAATCCTGTTAGACAAAAAGCCAATTGTCTGTGACATGAAATGGGTTGATTGGCAATACATAAAGGACAATGAAGAGCACTTCCCAGGAGTGGAGGACATCTTCAAGGCTTGTGGAGTAGCAGACTTTGTTGGGCAAAAGCTCACAAAGTGGAACGAGGAACTTATCATGCAGTTCTACTCCACAGCACACTTTTACCCCGATGGGAGGATTGTCTGGATGTCTGAAGGTATGAGGTACCAATCAACTGTTGCAGAATGGGCTCAACTGATCAATGCCCCAGAAGAAAGTGAAGATGACTTGGATGTCTATTCCAAGAAGAAGATGGACCACAACTCAATGATCAACATGTACAAGGAGATCCCTGATAAGGCACTTGAAACTTTCAAGTATGGATCTGTACATTATCTTCTGTCAGGATTGCCAACAATCAACTGGATCTTAAGGCACACTCTGCTACCAAAGTCTGGAGATCACAAGATGGTCAGAGGCCATGCTATCAACTTGCTTCATATCTTTGATGTGCCTCAGAAGTTCAAGGTCATGAGCCTGATGATAGAGACAATCAAGGGGACAGTAGCAGACCAGAAGAGAAGCTGTGCATATGCTCCTCAGATCCAAGAACTGATCAACTCCAAGATGGGCACTGGCATATATCTTTTGGATAAGGAACATCTTCCTATTCATCCTGAGTTTGAAGACAATGAAGTTGTGATGAACATGGATGAACCATCTTCAGCCCATGCCCAAGCACAAAAGGAGGAGGCTAGAAAGGAGAAAGCTGCTAGGATGCCAACTCAAGAGGAGGCATTAGAATAGTTCTTGAAGACCAAGAAAGAGCAGCTCAGTTACCTGATTGCATCCACCCTGCGCATTGAGAAAGGTTTGGCAAACCTAACTCAGAACCAGGCGAGCTTAGAGAGGATCGTAGAACAGAAGTTCTATGACTTGGATATCAAGGTGACAGAGATACAAACAGCAGTGGAGGAGCTCCAGGATGACATGCATGAGAGGAGAGGGAAGACAACTACAGATGCATTTGCTAGAGTTCCACGAGCTCAGAGGTCCAGTGCAGTGCCAGTTCCTGACACAAGAGCAACCGCCTCAGCTCCAGCCGCAGCATCAACCCAACCTGCTCCAGCATCCACTTCAGCTCCAACTCCATCAGCATCAACAGAAGCTTTCGTCCTTGGAGTGATCCGGACTCCACCACCTCCTGAAGATCAAGCCTGAGTGTCGATATAGCACTATAGATTTTCTAGGAACTTTTTGGTAACTTGTTGCCAAAGGGGGAGAAGATGTATAGATCATAGGCTTCGAGAGAGAGAGTGTTTCTTTTCTCTCTTGTTTTATTTGATGGTCTTTGATACATTATTTGCTTTTGGTTGAGATACTTTGATATGCTTGTGAGACATTGATGATCATGTGTTTGATCATAAGCTACACTTATGCATGCTTGATATATCTTATCTATCTTATGTGATCATTCACTTTTGCCTTGGTGATGAGTGCATGTATTTCATTGTTTATCATTTTGAGCGCTCCACCAAGATGTATGTGACATGGAAGAGTAACCCATAACTCCAATTCTTTGTGCATTTGCAGTCCAAAGCAAAATTTTAAATATGCACAAATTTAGGGGGAGCTCTTACTTATCACATACTTCTCAAAGCGATGATGTAATTCATTCTTATTATCATTTGTCGAAGCTTTGATCTATATGTTGTCATCAATTACCAAAAAGGGGAGATTGAAAGTGCAACTATCCCTAGGTGGTTTTGGTAATTTATAACAACATATAGCTCATTGAGCTAATGCAATTCCAAGACAATTATTTCAGGAAAGCTCAATGATTGGCATGGCATGGATGGTGAAAGTGGAACCCTCAAAATACTAAGGATTGGCTCAAGCTCAAAAGCTCAAGACTCTTCATTTTACATTTTAGTGATCCAAGATCACATTGAGTCTATAGGAAAAGCCAATACTATCAAGGAGGGATGAGGTGTTGCTTAATGAGCTCTTTGTCTTATGTGCTTAATGATATGCTCCAAAATCCTCAACTACTTTCCCATATCCACATATGACCTAAACCCCAAGCCAAACTCGGTCCTACCGACTCTTTCTATCCGGCGCCACCAAGTTTTTCATATGTCATAAGCCACTGCCAAACCCTAGCAAATCGGTTTCACCGATAGGGATCTCGGTCTCACCGAGATGGGATTGCAACCTCTCTGTTTCCTTTTCGTAACTTTTCGGTCTCACCGAAAGAGTGGATCGGTCCCACCGAGATTGCAACGCAAACTCTCTGTTTCCCTTTTGTAACTTTTCGGTCTCACCGAAAGAGCAAATCGGTCCCACCGAGTTTGCCTGACCAACTCTCTGGTTAGCTAATTACCAAATCGGTCTCACCGAGTTTGTGTAATCGGTCTCACCGAGATTACGTTATGCCCAAACCCTAACCACATCGGTCCTACCGAGATGCATGTCAGCCCCACCGAAAATCTCTAACGGTCACTAGGTTTACCATTTCGGTCCGACCGAGTTTATTGATTCGGTCCCACCGAGATTGGTAGATTCTGTGTAACGGTTGGATTTTAAGTGGAGGCTATATATACTCCTCCACCTCCTCTTCATTCGTGGAGAGAGCCATCAGAACACACCTACACTTCCAATTCATATGTTCTGAGAGAGAACCACCTACTCATGTGTTGAGACCAAGATATTCCATTCCTACCATAAGAATCTTGATCTCTAGCCTTTCCCAAGTTGCTTTCCACTCAAATCTTCTTTCCACCAAATCCAAATCCTGTGAGAGAGAGTTGAGTGTTGGGGAGACTATCATTTGAAGCACAAGAGCAAGGAGTTCATCATCAACACACCATTTGTTACTTCTTGGAGAGTGGTGTCTCCTAGATTGGCTAGGTGTCACTTGGGAGCCTCCGACAAGATTGTGGAGTTGAACCAAGGAGTTTGTAAGGGCAAGGAGATCGCCTACTTCGTGAAGATCTACCGCTAGTGAGGCAAGTCCTTCGTGGGCGATGGCCATGGTGGGATAGACAAGGTTGCTTCTTCGTGGATCCTTCGTGGGTGGAGCCCTCCGTGGACTCGCGCAACCGTTACCCTTCGTGGGTTGAAGTCTCCACTAACGTGGATGTAGGATAGCACCACCTATCCGAACCATGGGAAAAACATCCGTGTCTCCAATAGCGTTTGAATTCTCCAAACCCTTCCCTTGACATTCTTGCAAGTTGCATGCTTTACTTTCCGCTGCCTATATACTCTTTGCATGCTTGCTTGAATTGTGTGATGATTGCTTGACTTGTCCTAAAATAGCTAAAATCCGCCAAGAACTAAAATTGGGAAAAGGTTAAGTTTTTATTTGGTCAATTAGTCTAATCACCCCCCCTCTAGACATACTTCCGATCCTACAGCTTGTGAAGCTTATTACCTCTAAGGATAAAGGCCCGGAGCCTGTGAAGAAGGCCAATGCCTGTGAAGCTCGCCGCCCCGTGACACTCTCACGTAATAATGAGTGGGGCTGTACACGCCCCGGAGTCTCAGGAGTGCCGGCCTCAGGCCCTGGGGCTCCCTCCCACGCCCAGTGGCAGCACTTAGCTCCGCGCTGGTGAGAAGACATCGAAGACTAGACTAGGTGCCGGACGCGGCTTTCTCATTTGCTTTCCGCATTTGGCGTGTTTTACTTGCATTTGAAGTCTTATCGAAATTATCGCCGTTGTTGATTTGTGGTTTGTCGATTTTCGCTCCTCGTTCTGATTTTCTCTCATGAAAGGCCTCGCAAGGGATGGGACTCGAACGCCCTCGTGAGCGTTTCTGCTCTAACCGCTTAAAGGTTTCACGGCCCGGGCTCTCTACAGGAGCACCCCTCTGGTCCGTGCCCCTCGGGCACCACGACATGCACGCAGGGCCTGGGTCGGTTGCCCCCCGGCTAGGGCCGCAAACTACCTACACGAGGGCAAATAGTTGAGAAGCGCAACAACAAAATCAAGGTAATGGTTACAACGGCAATGATTCTCGACACGCCCCCACGGGGCTCCATGCAGCTGTCTTATCTTACACAGGGAGCAAAAGGAAAAGGAAAGTGCGAGCCCGGCACGGCCCGCCCCGCATCGGCCTGCTGAGGCGACACCGGATGCCTCCGGAGCTCAGGCGAACTCCCTCTCGTGCTTCACTGGAGCACGACGACGGGCGGATGAACAGCCACCCCCCAAGCAGGCGCGGAGACTAGGGGGCTGGCTGCGGCCACCGCTGGAGTAGCCGCCTGAAGGGGAGTTGGCGAAGCTTGGGGAGCCTCGGGCGCCGCCGGCAGAGTGGGCGTTGTCTCCTCCATCGTCGTCCTTAGGGCAGCATCCTGCGCGGCGACCATCTTCCCCAAACACCCTCACGTAGAGGGTGCTGTCGCCGTCGAACTTGAAGTGCAGGGTGCACCGCTCGCCCAGGCCGCGCGCGCGGGCAAACATTTGCCAGCCGCGGGTCAGGGCCCCATTCCCAGAAGGGGAGACCTCCAGCAAAACCCAAGAGGCCCTACTGAAGCAGCCGCCGACCTGGAGCCAGAAGCCGCACCGGGCGCTGGCCGGCAGCTCGCTGATGAAGAAGCGAGGAAGCTGGAGCCAGGTGCTGGTCGGGTCCGCCGACCACACGAAGAACTCCGGCAGCACCTCCGCCGAGTGAAAGCGCGGCCTGGGAGGCCGCGCAACCACAGCTTGCCTCCCCATGGCAGCTGAGCGCTCACCACCACGCGTAGAATCACCCATGTGCCCACGGGGAGCCACAGCGGGAACCGCGGGATGCTTGCGGGGACGACCCCAGCCGCGCTTGGCCGGAGGGGAGTCGGGCCCCGCCCGACTAGCCTTCCCCTTCTCCGCAGCTGAGAACCTCTTCGGAGCCATGCGAGCGGCGGCGGCGAAGGAGAGGAGGAAGAAGAGAAGCGGGAAGGGATGGACTGGCGGAGCTTGTGCGGCCTCGCACTTATAGCCGGAAGAGGCCAACCGTCAAGCACCACGATCGCAGGTAATAATGACCCGTATCTATGCATGCAGGGACTAGTCAAGTCACGCAGTTGCCGAGGTGTCGTGGGGAAGTGGAGACGCCCACGTCCTGTCAAACCGCCACGCGGCGCCCAAGGCCGCAGGCTGTTAGGGCCCGCGGCGCTTCACCCTTGCCCTTTCGCCTCTCGGCACGACCAAGTCCGTGCGCGCCTTGGGCCCGGGGGCTACTGTCGGCGTTCTGGGAACGGGGGTCCCTAGACTTGCCTGCCTGCGGCCTGCGGTGTGGCTCAAATGGGGGCCCAGCGTGGCCCATCTTCGCCAACACAAGGCTCAAGACCCTCGCGAGGGGCCAAGCCTCGCGAGGCGGATGACATGGCGCTTCCTCAAGCGCGGCCTCCTCAGGCTGGCTCGCCAGGAGGCGGAGAGATCAAGGCGGGTACCTCACGAGGTGCCCATGACGCAAGCCATGACGACCAAGGATGCCAGGCGGGCGCCAGCCCAGGCAGCGTCTCCCTTTCCTCTTTGGTGCAAAGGGGGCAAGCGCAGGCGAGGGGATCAAGCAAAGGCACCCATTTCAGTGCAACGAGACCAAGACCAGTCCAACGAAGGGAAGGAGGTTACCATGGAGCCCAGGACGGCGTCACCACAGGGCCTTTGTCAGGCGAAGACCAACTTTAGTCAGGATAAGTGTACCAAATGTTCCCCTTCAAATTGGCCAATTGTTGGCGCCCTTCCCGCTCAATACTTGGGGAGAGGCCCAGGGCCTTTGCCGATAAATAGGACTAGCCACCCACAAGGTAGAGGGATCGAATCCAGCATCAATAGAGAGTGAGAAGGGCGATCGAACTCCTCCTAGCAGTTCATCCCCTAGCCAAGAACAGGCCCTCGCGAGGCCGTTCCCCCTTGTACTGTTCTTCCTCATCAGCCCAAGAGGCAATCCACCCACCACAAACTAGAGTAGGGTATTACACCACAATGGTGGCTCGAACTAGTATAAACCCTGTGTCTCTTGTGCTGTTCTTGAAGTAGTTTAGATCCTTGCGAGACGGAGAGGTAGAGGGCACGATCTCCGCGCGCACCCCAGAGTTCGAACCTTAAGGGTCTGCCGGAACCCGTGATCCGACACAGACTCTTGACGGTGAGTGTGTCCTCCTCGCCACTCATATCGACCGCGGATTTTCGCTACCTCCTCATCCTTTTTCCGGAGCTTTTTGAACTTCTTCGGAGCGCAGTTCCATCACTTCACTCCCAATTCCATCGTGTATCTTGCTGCTTTCGTTTCCTTGTGTGAAAGTTTCTTGGGATGCCGCCCCCATTGGGGACTCTTTAAGCACATCTTTACTTGCCGCTCCCAATCGGTCAAGAAGGCCAAGTCGAGTGATGAAAGGACGCAGGTGATCCAGCTGTGCGGGGGCCTGGCGATCCAGACGAGGGGAAGAAGTTCTTTTCCATCTATCACTTTCCCTGAGTCGGTCCGTGGTTGGCAGTCGACCTGGTTTTACTGTAAAGACCAGGCAACCCTAGGATAGTCGACCGGGCTTCCCCCTTTCTCTCTGGACCGAGCTCAAAAACCTGCTTCTCTGAAAGTGGCACCAGAAGAAAAGGCGCAAGTCAAAGTGCTGGTTGCTCGAGTGGTTCAGCTTGTCCGCGAGGGTGTGACCGGCATGGACTTGATGGAGGCCTTCCTTCGAAGGCGCATCCAACCGCTTCAGGCTCATGACCACCCAATGTGGATGTACTCGGGTCTTGAAGACACCACTCGGGTTCACCCAGAGGAGGTCACTGATGAGATGCTGGAAGGGTGGCTGTCGAGCATCACAGGGAACAAAGACAACCCCCGAGGAGCCAGGAGGGTTCCCCCACTCGATAACACCTACGAAGTGGACCAGGTCTGACCATATGTTCCCGACTGAGATCTTGCTTTCTTCATTACTCCTCTTTGAGTCGGTCGATTGACTTTTGTCTTGTCTGTTGTTCTCCAGGAACTACTGAGATGTACTCGACACCCAACGGAGCACAGGAGCAGGCTGAGGAAGGGGAGGCGAGCGGAGGTGAAAGTGGAGACGAACAAGGCGAGTGGGAATCTGATGGCGAAGCAGAGGGAGACGAGAACGTCGACTCCAGTGAAGAGGAGGAGGAGGAAGCTGAAGCCCCCCCTCCCCCCGCTCGGAGAGGCGATCCAAGCTTACACACGACCCTGCGCGGGAACATGGTAAGGCGACTACTCCTGTTGGGCAGTCGTTGAAACGCCCTCGGACCTCTTCTCCTACGCTGGCCGAAAGAGCTCCCAAGCACCCACGTGCGACGCCGTCCAAGCCGCTCAAGGCCCTGCCCAAGATGAAGATGACTGTCCCCACCATTTCTGGGTAATAATAGAACTTGTTTCCCTTTGTCGACCGTGGACAGATCCTTGGTCGATTCATTGAGCCAACTAACTGACTTTTGAAATTTGCAATGCTGCTACTTCTGAGATCTCCGCCAAGGACGATGATCAAGAGATGTAAGATGCTGTTACTTCCAACCCTGGTACGATTACTGATGTTCCACCTCGAGTCGACTGAATATTTCTTATAACTCTAGTCGATTGAACTTTTCTCTTGTAGCTCCTCCTCATGTCATTGACCTCCCTGACGATGACGACGAAGTGCCGCTGAGGGCGAGAAGGAACAGGAGGGCGCCGGCTGGCAAGACTCCACAAACTACTCCGGCGTCTGAGGTCGTAGTGCGTGAGGGTGGCGATACCACTCGGGCTTCTGTGACCTTTACTGAGCCTCTGACGAGTGTCCGGCCTTAAACGTCAACTGCAGATCCGCCTTTGCTTTTTGCCACACGCCACATCCCTCAGGACCAAGTGGTTGCTGCTAAAGAAGCTATACGCCAGGCAGGGATCATGATGGAGCAAGTGAAGGTGGTTCGGGAAGCCAGCCAAGCAGCTTATGACGCTAGTTCAGCTCTTCAGAGCAACGTCTAGGTCAGTCGACTCAACACTTGTTCTGTTACGATATGATGTTTGAAGAATCTCTTTTCCGAAGATCTTTGTATCTGTACACCCACTGGGTGTGTCTGCCAATTCTTGGAAGAGTGGGGGCACGCTAAGTGCACCCACTGGGTGTAGTCCCCGAGACTACGGTGGACTGCTGGCAGTCGACTGTAGTTTTTATACTGTCTTTCCGTAGTTGTACTTCTTCACTCGGTCTGGTCAGGCCATGTCGAATGGCAGTCGACTTTTTTTTTTGAAAAACCAGTGGGGGCACGCTGAGTGCACCCATTGGGTGTAGTCCCCGAGACTACTGTCGAAAGTTTTTTATTCGGCTGTAGTCTTAGAAACGCCATCATTGTCTCTTGGTTACTCGGAAGCAACTTATCTTGGACATCTGTCGACTGATTTCTCGTAGAAATCCTGTGAACTTGTGGCTCGCTTCACCGAGTTGGAGAAGCAACAGATCCAGCTCAACCTTGACCTGAAGCTTGCTCAGGAGAATTTGCAGAAGGCGCGTGAAGAAGCAAAAGGTATGGCTGGTGAGGTTCTCCATTCTTGACGAGTGACTTTTCTTTCTTGTCCATTCTTGATGTTGATCTCACTCGACGTTCCGCAGACAAACTGGAGGAAGCTCCGAAGAAGAAGGATCAAGATCTTGCCGAAGCGTAGAAGGAGGCCTTGACCAAGACCAAGCTTGCTGAAGAAAAGCTGGCTTCAGACGGTACTCTTGAACAGGAGAACTCCAGACTGAAAACTGCTCTCAACGCAGCTAATCAGGAAGTCAGCCGTCTGAAGAACGACAAGATTGCTCTGAATGACAAGGCAAGCGAACTGGTGGGGAAGAAGAACGATCTTGAGGCTTATCTCAGAGGACTCGCCAAGAAGTTGTTCGTCATGCTTGAGGGTAACAATCTTCACCTGAGTGGCTCGCAGTAACCAAATTCGTGTAGAGCCTCTGTCTTATTCTTGAATCGTGTTTACAGAATTTTGCCAGAACTTTGAAGAGGAGACCAGTCGAGTGGAGCCGGGTTTGGACCCCGCCAACTCTCTCGTGAAGGACGAGGCTGCTATGAACGTGCTCCGACTGGAGTCCCGTATTGCCAGCGTGGTTGATTATCTGGCCCGGCTGAAGGTTGCGGTGTCGCGGATCGACACGTCGCTCTGGCCCGGGACGACGCTTCCGAATGACCTCGAGTCTCTAATGACTCGACTGAATGACGTTCCTGGTCGAGTGACGGAATGGAAGAAATCCTCTGCAAGGTGTGGTGCCGATGTCGCTCTGTCTCTGGTCAGCGTGCACTGCAAGGAGGCGCGAGAGGAAAAGCTGGCTGCCATCCAAGTCGCCAATACCAGGAAGCACAACTTTCAAGATTTCATGGAGACTTTCATCGCCGCGGCCACCCGTATTGCAGACGGGATCGACTTGGACGAGTTCGTCGCCCCTTCCAGTCCTCCGCCGGAGGAATAAAACTTTGATGCTGCACTTTAAATTTGCCTCGGAATGCCGAGTGGATTTTGTAACCGTTAAACTCTGTCGAGCCGAGGGCTCGAGTACTTTGATCTGAGGTCTGGGACCTTTGGGTCTTAGCCGAACTTGATTTATCGTCGAATATCTTCATGAATTATCTGTCGAGTGGAACTTGATCTTCACTCGAAATAAATTCGTATTTGTGGTGCAGCTCCGAAGGAGAAGGCAATATTCGATTCATATCTTGCCGTCCTTGCGGATTGGGATGTGTTCCGTACTTAAGCGAGCGCTGGGTTGCAGCTAAGCTCCCGAGTGAGAGGTTTGCTCTCCACTCGGTAGGATTTTTCAACACTTAGGCGAGCACTGGGCTGCAGCTAAGCCCCCGAGTGGGAGGTTTGCTCTCCACTCGGTAGGATTTTTAAACACTTAGGCGAGCACTGGGCTGTAGCTAAGCCCCCGAGTGGGAGGTTTGCTCTCCACTCGGTAGGATTCTTAAACACTTAGGCGAGCACTGGGCTGCAGCTAAGCCCCCGACTGGGAGGTTTGCTCCCCACTCGGTAGGATTTTTAAACACTTAGGCGAGCACTGGGCTGCAGCTAAGCCCCCGACTGGGAGGTTTGCTCTCCACTCGGTAGGATTCTTAAACACTTAGGCGAGCACTGGGCTGCAGCTAAGCCCCCGAGTGGTAGGTTTGCTCCCCACTCGGTAGGATTTTTAAACACTTAGGCGAGCACTGGGCTGCAGCTAAGCCCCTAAGTGGGAGGTTTGCTCTCCACTCGGTGGGATTTTTCAACACTTAGGCAAGCACTGGGCTGCAGCTAAGCTCCCGAGTGGGAATCTGGTTCACCACTCGGTAGGATTTTTAAACACTTAGGCGAGCACTGGGCTGCAGCTAAGCCCCCGAGTGGCAGGTTTGCTCTCCACTCGGTAGGATTTTTCAAAATTAGGTAAACACTGGGCTGCAGCTAAGCCTCCGAGTGGGAATCTGGTTCACCACTTGGTAGGATTTTTAAACACTTAGGCGAGCACTGGGCTACAGCTAAGCCCCCGAGTGGGGGGTTTGCTCTCTACTCGGTAGGATTTTTAAACACTTAGGCGAGCACTGGGCTGCAGCTAAGCCCCCGAGTGGGAGGTTTGCTCTCCACTCGGTGGGATTTTTCAACACTTAGGCGAGCACTCGGCTGCAGCTAAGCCCCCGAGTGGGAATCTGGTTCACCACTCGGTAGGATTTTTAAACACTTAGGCGAGCACTGGGCTGCAGCTAAGCCCCCGAGTCGGAGGTTTGCTCTCCACTCGGTAGGATTTTTAAACACTTAGGCGAGCACTGGGCTACAGCTAAGCCCCCGAGTGGGAGGTTTGCTCTCCACTCGGTGGGATTTTTCAGCACTTAGGCGAGCACTGGGCTGCAGCTAAGCCCCCGAGTGGGAATCTGGTTCACCACTCGGTAGGATTTTTAAACACTTAGGCGAGCACTGGGCTGCAGCTAAGCCCCCAAGTCGGAGGTTTGCTCTCCACTCGGTAGGATTTTTAAACACTTAGGCGAGCACTGGGCTGCAGCTAAGCCCCCGAGTGGGAGGTTTGCTCTCCACTCGGTGGAATTTTTCAACACTTAGGCGAGCACTGGACTGCAACTAAGCCCCCGAATGGGAGGTTTGCTCTCCACTCGGTAGGATTTTTCAAACTTAGGCGAACACTGGACTGCAGCTAAGCCTCCGAGTGGGAATCTGGGTCACCACTCGGTAGGATTTTTAAACACTTAGGCGAGCACTGGGCTGCAGCTAAGCCCCCGAGTGGGAGGTTTGCTCTCCACTTGGTAGGATTTTTTTAATAGACTTAGGCGAAACGGATTCACAGCTAAGTCACCCACTGGGGGATTTCATGCGCAAACAAAAGTGGCAGCAATTATTGGACCACTAGTTTCTTTGATAAACATAAAACTACAGAAGTTTTTCTGATTACATCTCATCCGAGTGAGAATTCAAGTGTAAAAGGGGCGGAGTAGCTCCGCATTCCAAGCTCGTGGCTCATCGATCTGACGATCGACATTATAAAGGTGATACGCTCCATTGTGGAGGACTCTGGTGACAATGAAGGGGCCTTCCCAGGTAGGAGCAAGCTTGTGCGGTTTCTGTTGATCCACTCGGAGGACCAAATCTCCTTCTTGGAAAGCTCGGCTCTTCACGTTTCTGGCATGGAATCGATGCAAGTCTTGCTGATAAATGGTCGATCGAATCATTGACATTTCTCTTTCTTCTTCCAGGAGGTCGACTGCGTCTTGCCGGGCTTGTTCTGCTTCGTCTTCAGTGTAGAGCTCAACTCGGGGTGCGTTGTGAAGTAGATCACTCGGCAGGACTGCTTCGGCCCCGTAAACCAAAAAAGAACGGAGTTCTTCCAGTCGACCGATTCGGGGTGGTCCTTAATCCCCACAGAACTGATGGAAGCTCGTCGACCCATGCACCTGCTGCGTACTTGAGATCACTCATCAGCCGGGGTTTTAGCCCCTTGAGGATCAGACCATTTGCCCTTTCAGCTTGTCCATTCGACTGGGGGTGTGCGACTGACGCATAATCGACTCGCGTGCCTTGAGAGGCGCAAAAAGCTCTGAACCTGTCTGAGTCGAAGTTTGACCCATTGTCGGTGATGATGCTATGCGGGACTCCATATCTGAATGTTAACTCCCTAATGAAACTGATAGCAGCGCTAGCATCAAGATTCTTGATAGGCTTAGCTTCAATCCATTTGGTAAACTTGTCGACTGCCACAAGCACATGTGTGAAACCGCTCCTGCCTGTTCTCAGCGGACCAACCGTATCCAGGCCCCATACAGCGAAGGGCCAGACGAGTGGAATGGTCTTCAGGGCTGATGCAGGCTTGTGCGACATGTTGGAGTAGAACTGACACCCCTCACACTTGTCGGCTATCTCCTTTGCCATTTCATTTGCTCTTGGCCAGTAAAACCCCGCTCGGTATGCTTTGGCCACAATGGTCCGAGAGGACGCATGGTGACCACAGGTCCCCGAGTGGATATCATCAAGGATTATCTGACCTTCTTCTGGTGTTATACACTTCTGATCGATTCCAGTCGTGCTTTCTCTATACAACTGTCCTTTTATGACTGTGAAGGCTTTGAATCGACGGACGATCTGTCGAGCCTCTTCCTCGTCCTCTAGGAGTTTTTTCCTCAAGATATATGCGATGTACGGTATCGTCCAGTCGGGAGTGATTGCCAAGACTTCCATGATTAGGTCGACCACAGCAGGAACTTCGACTTCGGTCAGATCTGTGGCACTTTTTGGCTGCGGGGCTTCTTCTGTAAAAGGATCCTCCTGGACTGACGGCGAGTGAATGTGCTCCAAAAACACATTGCTGGGAATGGCTTCCCTTTTGGAGCCTATCTTTGCCAAATCATCAGCTGCTTGATTTTTCAATCGGGGGATGTGATGAAGCTCTAACCCCTCAAATTTCTTTTCCAACTTTCTCACTGCGTTGCAGTAGCCAGTCATAGCTGGACTTCTGACGTCCCATTCCTTCATCACCTGATTAACTACCAAATCTGAGTCGCCATAGACCATGAGGCGACGGACGCCGAGTGAAATGGCCATGCGCAACCCATACAAAAGTGCTTCATATTCTGCTTCATTATTGGAGGAATCAAAGTGAATTTGGAGAATGTATCTGAGCTTATCTCCTCGGGGGGAGACCAATACTACTCCAACACCGGAACCATTCAGCATCTTAGATCCATCGAAGAACATGGTACAGTGCTCCGAGTGAACTTGAGTCGGAAGCTGCTGTTCGATCCACTCGGCGACGAAATCTGCAATTGCTTGGGACTTGATAGCCTTCTTTGCTTCAAACTTGATATCTAAGGGAAGGAGTTCAATCGCCCACTTTGCCACTCGACCAGTTGCATCTCTGTTGTGCAGAATCTCTGACAGTGGGGCGTCGCTGACGACTGTAATGGAGTGGTCAGAGAAGAAATGTGCAACCTTCTTCGTGGTCATATAAATCCCATATACAAGCTTCTGGTAATGAGGATATCTTTGCTTTGAAGGAGTCAAAACTTCAGACACATAATATACTGGGCGCTGAACTCTGAAGGCCTTTCCTTCTTCTTCCCGCTCGACCGTAAGTACTGTACTGACAACTTGTCCTGTGGCTGCAATGTAAAGCAGCAGAGGCTGTTTACTGATTGGGGCAGCAAGCACCGGCTGGGTGGAGAGCAGAGCTTTGAGGTCTGCAAACGCTGCATCAGCTTCTGGAGTCCACTCGAACGTGTCAGACTTCTTCATCAGTCGGTAAAGAGGCAACGCCTTTTCACCGAGACGAGAAATGAATCGACTTAGAGCGGCCAAGCAACCTGTAAGCTTCTGGACATCGTGCACACGCACAGGACGCTTCATCCGGAGTATGGTGCCAACTTTTTCGGGATTGGCGTCGATTCCTCGTTCGGAAACGAGAAAACCGAGTAACTTTCCACCTGGAACTCTGAATGTGCACTTTGATGGATTGAGCTTGATATCATACCTCCTGAGGTTGGCAAAGGTTTCAGCAAGGTCAGTCAGTAGGTCGGAACCTTTCCGTGACTTGACCACAATATCATCCATGTATGCTTCCACGTTCTGACTGATCTGAGTGAGCAAACACTTTTGAATCATCCTTGAGGCCGAAGGGCATGGTGACATAACAGAAGCACCCGAATGGAGTGATGAAAGCCGTTTTGATCTCGTCGGGTCCATACAGACGGATCTGATGGTACCCTAAATAGGCGTCCAGAAAAGACAAACGCTCACACTCCACGGTCGAGTCGACTATTTGGTCGATGCGGGGGAGAGGGAAATGACCCGATTGATGTGTTTAAAGTCAATGCACATGCGAAGTGACTTGTCCTTCTTGGGGACCATGACAACATTGGTGAGCCACTCGGAGTGGTAAATCTCTCTGATGAATTCTACTGCTAAGAGTCAAGCCACCTCTTCGCCAATAGCCTTCCTCTTCTGGACGGCGGACCGTCGAAGATGTTCTTTCACCGGCTTAACTTTCAGGTCGACTCGTAGACGGTGCTCAGCCAGTCCCCTGGGAACTCCAGGCATGTCAGAAGGCTTCCATGCGAAGATGTCCCAGTTCTCATGGAGGAACTGGATGAGCGCTTCTTCCTATTTGGAATCGAGCGTCGTTGAGATGTGAGTCGGAGCTGTATTGGGATCGGTCGGGTGAATGTGAACTGGCTTCATCTCACCGGACGACTGAAATGCTGACTCTGAAGCGGGCTTCTTGGCTCGTAGCAATTCACTCGGATCTGCAGTCTTCTAGTACTCTTGCAACTCGACCACTGCCATCTGGGCGTCGGCAATTTTTGAACCCTTCTGAAAACACTCTTCTGCTTTCTTCCGATTGCTCGTAACAGTGATCACACCTCTGGGGCCAGGCATCTTCAATTTGAGATACACATAACACGGTCGAGCCATAAAGCGTGCATAAGCTGGCCTGCCCAAAATAGCATGATAAGCACTTTGGAAGTCCACGACCTCGAATGTCAACTTTTCCTTGCGGTAATTCTTTGAATCACAGAAGACCACATCAAGAGCTATCTGGCCGAGTGACTCGGCTTTCTTCCCGGGAATGACTCCATGGAAGCTCATGTTACTGGTACTGAGCCTGGACATCGGAATGCCCATCCCTTTCAACGTTTCTGCATACAGTATGTTCAAGCCGCTGCCACCATCCATCAGGACTTTGGTCAGTCGAGTGCCTTCGACAAATGGGTCGACCACTAAAGCTTGCCTCCCAAGGGTGGCAATGTGCGTAGGGTGATCGGACTGGTCGAATGTGATGGCAGTCTGAGACCACTTCAGATAACTGGGTGTCGCCGGGGCAACCATATTCACTTCACGGTTAATGACTTTCAATCGACTTTTGCTTTCAACATCAGCAAAAAACATCAAGGTGGAATTGACTTGGGGATATCCATCGTCACTATCTTCCTTGTCCTCAACTTTGTCTGACTCTTTTTCCTTGTCTTTGGACTGTTTGCCCTGAAACTGCTGGATCAGGAGCCGTCACTACCGAGTGGTATGCTTTGGGTAAATGAGTTTACCCTCTTCATCTTTCTTGGTGTGAATGTGACATGGCAGATCCAAAACATCATTTCCATCTTGATCCTTAACTTTCTTGGGGTTCCAAGGCCCCTTGGGTTTTCCCTTGAATTTTCCCTGGGTTACGGCCAGGGCCTCCTCGGGAGCGGCTCGCTCGGCCTTCCGCTTCTGTTTCCGACAAGAATTTCCTCTAGTTTCCTGGGCGACTGGTTTTTGCTTGCCACTCCGGAGTCGATCCTCATCTTCACCATTAGCGTATTTGGTGGCGATTTCCATCATCCGATTGAGAGACATCTCTCCGGCTCGACCGAACTTCATATTCAACTCTCTGTACCTAACGCCTTCTTTAAAGGCACAAACTGCTTGATGATCTGGTACATTTTCCACTGTGTGATGCAATGTGTGTTGGGGAACGTTGCAGAAAACAAAAAAAATTCCTACGGTTTCACCAAGATCCATCTATGAGTTCATCTAGCAACAAGTGATCGGATGCATCTACATACCTTTGTAGATCGCGAGCGGAAGCGTTCAGAGAACGGGGATGAAGTAGTCGTACACGACGTGATCCAAATCACCGGAGATCCTAGCACCGAACGGACGGCACCTCCGCGTTCAACACACGTACGGTCAGCGTTACGTCTCCTCCTTCTTGATCCAGCAAGGGGGAAGGAGAGGTTGATGAAGATCCAGCAGCACGACGGCATGGTGGTGGATGCAGGGCGTCACAGCAGCAGGGCTTCGCCGTGCACTGCGATAGGGAGAGGTGTAGCGGGGAGAGAGGGAGGCGCCAGGGTCAAGGTGCGGCTGCCCCTCCCTCCCCCCGCCCCTTTATATAGGCCCCCTGGGGGGCGCCGGCCCTTGGGAGATCCAATCTCCAAGGGGGTGGCGGCCAAGGGGGTGGAGTGCCCCCCAAGGCAAGTGGGCGCCCCCCCCCCCACCCTAGGGTTCCAACCCTAGGCGCAGGGGGTGGGCCTTGGGGGGTGCACCAGCCCACTAAGGGATGGTCCCCCCTCCCACTTCAGCCCATGGGGCCCTCCGGGATGGGTGGCCCCACCCCGTGGACCCCCGGGACCCATCTGGTGGTCCCGGTACAATACCGGTGACCCCCAGATCACTCCCGATGGCCGAAACTGCACTTCCTATATATAATTCTTCACCTCCGAACCAATCCGGAACTCCTCGTGACTTCCGGGATCTCATCCGGGACTCCGAACAACATTCGGGTTACTACATATACATATCTTCACAACCCTAGCGTCACCGAACCTTAAGTGTGTAGACCCTACGGGTTCGGGAGACATGCAGACATGACCGAGACGGCTCTCGGGCAATAACCAACAGCGGGATCTGGATACCCATGTTGGCTCCCACATGCTCCACGATGATCTCATCGGATGAACCACGATGTTGAGGATTCAATTAATCCCGTATACGATTCCCTTTGTCAATCGTTATTTTACTTGCCCGAGATTCGATCGTCGGTATCCCAATACCTCATTCAATCTCGTTACCGGCAAGTCACATTACTCGTACCGTAATGCATGATCCCGTGATCAAACACTTTGATCACATTGAGCTCATTATGATGATGCATTACCGAGTGGGCCCGGTGATACCTCTCCGTCAAGCGGAGTGACAAATCCAAGTCTCGATCCATGTCAACCCAACAGACACTTTCAGAGATACCCGTAGTCTACCTTTATAGTCACCCAGTTACGTTGTGACGTTTGGTATACCCAAAGCACTCCTACGGTATCCGGGAGTTACACGATCTCATGGTCTAAGGAAAGGATACTTGACATTGGAAAACTCTAGCAGACAAACTATACGATCTTGTGCTATGTTTAGGATTGGGTCTTGTCCATCACATCATTCTCCTAATGATGTGATCTCGTTATCAATGACATCCAATGTCCATAGTCAGGAAACCATGACTATCTTTTGATCAACAAGCTAGTCAACTAGAGGCTTACTAGGGACATGTTGGTGTCTATTATTCACACATGTATTACGATTTCCGGATAACACAATTATAGCATGAATAAAGACAATTATCATGAACAAGGAAATATAATAATAATTCTTTTATTATTGCCTCTAGGGCATATTTCCAACAATGTGATCCACCTCTGGATATAATCCCTCAGAGTTTCATTCGGTTTCTGCACGCAAGACCGCAATTCAGTGAGACCTGCAGGTCGCTTGCATGTTCCTTCAAATGTTGTGACAAACACTCGGGAGAGATCCTCCCAAGTGTAAATGCTGCTGGGTGCTAACTGATTCAGCCACGCTTTGGCTGAGCCCTCTAACATGAGAGGCAGGTGCTTCATAGCCACCTCATCATTGCCACCGCCAATCTGGACAGCCACACGGTAACCTTCGAGCCAAGTTTCGGGCTTAGACTCACCGGTGAACTTACTAACTCCAGTCGCCAACCTGAAGTTGGGAGGAATCACAGCAGCTCTGATGGCTCGACTGAAACACTCTAGCCCTGAAACATGTACTCTGCTACTGGTAGGCGCATCTCTGTCGTGACCTCCTCGGTGAGCCCTATTCCTGTCGACCAAACTTTGAACGAGAATGGATCTCGCATCGAAACCTGGATCTCTGGGGTCGACTGGAATTCTCCGCCCAACACTATGAGGGCGCCTGTCGTCTTGCTGTCGAGGCGCATATAATCCGCTCCTCGGGGGAGGGGTTGGCACTCGACGTCGATCATCACGATCGAATCGTTATCATACTGCTCATTTCTTCTGTACTGATCATGCCGGTCCCCACGTCCCTCACGCCTCGCGGGCGATCTTTGGCTGCGAGCCGACTGGACTGTATCTGCTGCGACAGATCGACTATGGATCTTATTCCGCGACTGAGAAACAGCAGAATTCTGGTTTCCTGCTGCCCGGAGCAACGCCCTGATCTGCAACAAGCCCCTACCAGCCTCTGACTGGGAGGGATGAATCGACTCTGCTATACGGGCCGCAGCCGCCAAATTCTGAACCAGAGTTCGATATACCTGCGTAGGCGGGAAGAGCTGACGTCGACTGGATTCAGGAGCCCGTTGACGCGCTCGCTCGTCGAGTGCTCGCTGGAGATTCTCCAGTAGAGTGCGCTCGGCCAAGTTAGCCAAGCGCGCATCCTCCAAGGCCCGGTCCTCGGGGGTTTCTCCGACTATAGGAGTGTGGAGTGCATCCATGTTTCGGCGGCGAAGCTCCTCTTGCTGCACTAACGTGAGAGGCTCGGGGAGATACTCGTCGTGGGGATGCGACGGGTCGCCCCCACCCGCACCTTCGTCGGTGCGGCGAAAATCGGGAGGACTGCGTGTCCCATAAATTTCCAAAACCTCCGCCGCAGGGTCACTGCTGTCGCATTCGGATGCGGTCTCTGCGGAGCCAGTCGAACAGGTCGTAGAGAGATTCGTCGGGCTCGATTGCCGCGACCTGTGGGGTGGCCGACTGGCGAGCCACCGCATGCCTCACCCACCTCTGGAGTCTCGATCGACCAGAGCGCTTGCGCCGGCGAGAGATAAGGTGGGGAGATGACACGTGAGCCGACCGATACTGGGTCGATGGCTGTCGCAAGAGGACACCATGAACACACGCGCGGAAGTGTGTCGCCCCGCGGACGGGGACCGCGTCGATGTCGAGTGGAGCCTCCTGAAGCCAAGCGGAGTCGTCGGCGATGAACGTGAGCACGCCGAGATGGATCTCGCGACCCTCCGCCAAAACTCCGCCCGAAACCATGATCAAGGAGATCGGAAAAATCGCAACTTCTACAATTAAGCGCTAAGATTCCTGCCCCATGGTGGGTGCCAACTGTCGTGGTTCTAAGTCTGACAGTGATATAGGGGGGTAAGTATGGAGAGGCTAGATCTTAGCTATGTAGAAGTTGTAAGCACACAAGGATTACGAGTTCAGGCCCTTCTTGGAGGAAGTAACAGCCCTACGTCTCGGTGCCCGGAGGCGGTCGATTGGATTATGTGTGTAAGAATAACAGGGGTGCGAACCCTTGATACTGAGGAGGGGGGTGGCTTATCTAGAGTTCGCCAGGCCCCTCCGGCCCTCAGTAATGTAGGGTTTAAAGTACATTAAAGCTGGGCGTTACTGGTAACGCCCCTAATAAAGTGCTATAATGACCATAAGAGCTACTTAATGATCGACCATTTGTGTGCGGAGTGGCTGTAAAACTCCTTGCAGTCGAGTGCTTGGCTTCGTGGTCGAGTGATAGCGTCATGGTCGAGTGTCTTGAATCCATCGAGTGGGATACCTCCAAGTCGATTGAAAGGTGACTTCTTCTAGGGATGTCCTTGGGTAGGGCCCTTGGAACAGGTCCATGCCCCTACCCTAGGTACATAGCTTCATCACCGGGCAACCCAACTATTGACCAAAGACATGATTCGGAGCTGATGCATATAATGCCAAACTCGTGACGCCGAAGTATGCTATAGGGCTGTTCGGACTTTTTCGACAACCCATATGTTGCCGTATTAAGCCCCTGGCGATTTGTGCCGAGGTGCCTGCGTGACACAACCGAAGAAGCTAGGTAAGCAAATACTGAAGACGGATTATGTTCACTAAAATCTGATTGATACATTGAACGTAATCTAACAAATTATGACATCACCTCCCAGGCCATTTGACGTGCCAGGGGTCTAGGGCTAAGGAAAAAGGCTCTGTACAGGTTTCAAATAGAGTTTTTGGTCTAAAAAAATCTTTTGGACCTCCTGTCGCACATCTGCGCTGCCTGTGCTTCCGTGAAAAGGCTTCCTTAAAGGGAGCAGTCCTCGGTTATTTGTAGGAAAGTCGGGCTCATGAAGAATCCTTTCAGGTCCATAGTCCGGACATATATTGATTCACATGTGGCAAAAAGATAAGAAAATAGTAAGAAAAGAGAAAAGGCTAAAGTCCGGACGAACCGCTTTTGTAGGCCTGTCCGTATTATGCCTCCGTTGATGGACAAGGTATTTTCAAGTGCCTGATTATGTATGCACACTGCAAACTCTGCGGGTATAAGAGGCGAATGACGGAGGCGGAGATGCTAATCCAGCTCTAAAATTGACCGGTCTTGTGTAGTAGAGGCCGACGGTTTAATGACCAATGAGATGGGCGGCATGGGGAGGACGCTTTGTACTTCGGCCACGATTGCCACAGTGTGCCCCTTTGTGCGGAGGGAGCGTTCCGTGTTTCCGTTGATCGTTACGGTGCCGCGTGTACCGGGCGTCGTAAGCTTTAAATGAGCATAGTTTGGACCGCATTGAAACGAACAAAAGCGGTCCGCCCGAGCAGTGCATGGTAGCCAATGCGGAATGGAACAATATCGAAGATCAAGTCTTCGCATGGAAATTTTCTGGTGAACCGAAGACGACGTCCAGTGCAATTGAGCCTCTCTCGTGAGCTTCTACGCCGGGTATTACCCCCTTCAAGGTAGTTGCGGTGGGTTTGATCCCTGAAGGGTCAATGCCCACTTTGCGGATTGTTCCTTGGTAGAGTAGATTGAGGCCACTGCCACCGTCCATGAGGACTCGCGTGAGATTGAATCCGCCGATAATTCGATTGAGGACTAGAGCCGCTGAACCTTCATGACGGATACTGGTTGGGTGGCCTTTATGATCAAAAGTGATCGGGCAGGCTGCCCCTGGGTTGAGTTTTGGGGTGTCCGGCTTTATGGAGTCGTCGTCTCATGGTTCATGTTTGCGCTCCCTTCCAGAGGTATGCGTCACGTATATCATGTTTACTGTTTTTACTTCGGGGGGAAATTGCTGTTGTTCCCCGGTGCTTGGTAGGCGAGCCTCCTCTTCTTCACTGTCACTGGGCGGCCCCTTCCCTTTGTGTTGGGAATTGAGTTTGCCGGCTTGTTTGAAAACCCAACATTTTCTATTGGTATTGTTGGCGGGTTTGTCAGGGCTGCCATGGATCTGACAGGGCCGGTCTAGTATCTTATCTAGACTAGATAGACCATCTCTGTTTGCCTTAAATGGCTTCTTCCGTTGACCGGTATTGGGGCCACTAAATCCGGCGTTGACCATTGTGCCTTGGGTTCTTGCATTATTGTTGCGACGCTTGTCTTTGTTGTGTCGTGGCTTGCCATTGCTGTCCCTGACTTCGGAGGTGCCCGGATCGCTTACGCTATTGCTTCTACGAGCGAGCTAGCTATCTTCTCCCACGCAAAAGTGGGTCATTAGTGCGGTGAAAGCCGCCATGGACTTTGTCTTTTCTTGGCCGAGGTGGCGGGCGAGCCACTCGTCGCGGACGCTATGTTTAAAGGCCGTGAGTGCTTCGGCATCCGGAAAGTCAACAATTTGGTTATTTCTAATTAGGAACCTAGTCCAAAGTTTCCTGGTTGATTCTTCGGGCTGCTGGATGATGTGACTGAGGTCATCGGCGTCCGGAGGCTGGACATATGTACCTTGGAAATTGTCGCGAAAGGCGTCTTCCAAGTCTTCCCAGCTTCCAATGGAGTTCTCTGGGAGGCTATTTAGCCAGTGCCGAGCTGGTCCCTTTAATTTTAGTGGGAGATATTTAATGGCGTGGAGGTCATCACCGCGAGCCATCTGGATATGGAGAAGAAAATCCTCGATCCATACTGTGGGGTCAATTGTTCCATCATATGATTCAATATTCATGGGTTTAAACCCTTCTAGGAATTCGTGCTCCATTACTTCATCAGTGAAGCAGAGGGGGTGTGCGGCGCCTCTATATCGGGCCAAGTTGCGACGTAGCTCGGATGGAGTCCGTTTGTGGTTTTCGGCCAGGACATGATTATGTTTGTCATGTCCGGCTAGATAGCCGTCATCGCGTGCTAGGGCATGCCCTAGCGATCCGTAAATTGATCTGGTCTGACCTGTTCTATTTTCCAGGTCCTGCCCTATGTTATATGTGTATCCGCGAGCTGTTGTGTCTTTATCTTTACGGCGAGGTAGTGTGGGCTGGTGTTTGGCTTGAGTTGCCATTTTGTCCCGGCCACGTGGTGGTCGGTCAGCCGCGTTACGCGCTGATGGTATGGGCTCTAGTGCCTTGTCGTCGAATTGAGGTAGCTGCTTAAGCTTCAGGTAGCTTTTGCTTGGTCGTGCAAGGCTGTATTCTTCGACTGCCAGGACATTAGTCCATCTGTCGTTGAGCGTATCCCGTTCGGCTTGAAGACGTTGCTGCTTCCTTTTCAGGCTCCTCGCAGTTGCGATGAGCTATTCCCTCAAGCGTTCTTTCTCCAGGGGTTCCTTTGGCACGACAAAATCTTCGTCACCGAGGCATATGCGTCTTCAGAGGGTGACATGTAATTGCTGCTCCAAGTCCTCGCTTTCGACTGGCTCGTCAGGGTAACCGTGCCCATCTTCCCTGTCATTATATTGGGTGTTGGTTCGACGGGTTCTTCTTCGTCTTCGGGATCGTCTGGAGTATTGTTGTCTCTCATGCCGGTATTGCTGTCTTTCCCATGGCGTGATTTAGAGCGGCGCCACTGACGTCGGCGCTTTGGTTGTATCTCAGGAGGTTTATCCTCGACTGGATTCTTCTCGTTATCGCCGTTACCCTCTTTGGGTGTATCCACCATGTACACGTCATCCGAAGCAATGGCCCTCCAGCGTCCGGTAAATGGCGGGTTTTTGGCCTGCTCCTCTCCGGCATCGTCGTCCATACCGTCGATGTCTTCGGAGCTGTAGTCGAGCATGTCAGTTAAGTCCTCGACAGTGGCTATGAAGTGGGTGGTGGGTGGGACATAAAATTCCCTGCTCTCAGCCCCTAGTCCGGGCTGGGCGTATTTCGGACGTTGCTCCTTTGTAATGATGAGGGATCACATCAAGTCCAGAGCCTCACTTAAAGGTGAGGTTTGGCCAGGGAGAAGAGAATCCGTGGAGTACGGCGGGAAGGAAACTCCTTGGCCAAGCTCACACGATGCTGACTTGAGGGTTCGGAGCCAGTGCCCGGAGAAGAGTCCGGCTTCATTATGGTTGCGAGCGACACTACTTCCTCCGACTCTCCCGTACTGGGCTTAGTGGCCGCAGATAGTCTGGCGGGCTCAGGAATCCCGTCTTCGGACCTGGCCACACGCTCCCGATCTAAAGCCAGATCGGAGGTTGGAGTCGTGAACCCTTGGAAGATCGAGTCTCCTCAGATACCAGCGACATATTCCAGATTTCCAAAACTAATCTGGTGACCTGGGGCGTAGCTGCCGATCTGCTATAGATGGCCAAGCGAGTTGGCCCACAATGTGAAGCCGCCGAATACGAAAATCTGGCCGGGGAGAAAAACCTCCCTCAAGGCGGCATCATTGTAGGAGACTGATGGAGCCATCGAACTTTCTGATGATGACACATCGGAATTCTCAGTGAAAGCACCAATGTCGATGTCAAAACCGGCGGATCTCAGGTAGGGGGTCCCGAACTGTGCGTCTAAGGTCGGTGGTAACAGGAGACGGGGAACACAATGTTTACCCAGGTTCGGTCCCTCTTGATCGAGGCAATACCCTACTTCTTGCTTCATTGATCTTGATGAATATGAGGATTACAAGAGTTGATCTACCACGAGATCATAATGGCTAAACCCTAGATGTCTAGCCTGTATGATTGTGATTACCTCTACAGACTAAACCCTCCAGTTTATATAGACACCGGAGGGGCCTAAGGTTGTACAGAGTCGGTTTATAGAGGAAGGAATCTTCATATCCGAATGCCAAGCTTGCCTTCCACGCAAAGGAGAGTCCCATCCCGACACGGGAGGATGTCTTCTGTCTTGTATCTTCATGGCCCATTAGTCCAGCCCACGTCACATAGGTCGAACGCCCGAGGACCCCTTAATCCACGACTCCCTCACCCGCGGTGCCAAGAACGAGGTAGAGGACACCGCCGGCTCCACCGATGTCGCGCACCGCCAGCACCGAGGTGAAGGATTTCGCCGGCTTCAGCGAGGCCCTTCTCCGCCAAGGACCCACCGCACCAACAACGAGGCAGAGGACATCACCAGCTCCATCGAGGCCCCGCCCCACCGGCACCGAGGTGAAGGACCTTGACGGTTTCGACGAGGCCCTACTCCGCCGAGGCCCCGCCCCGCCAACAACGAAGTAGAGGACATCGCTGGCTTAGCCGACGCCCCACCCTGCCGGCAACGAGGGGGAGGATTTGCCCCGCTCCACCGAGACGTCGCCCCGCCGGCAACGAGACAGAGGATATCGCCGTCCCCATCGAGGCCCCGCCCCTCTGTCAACGAGGCCGCGACACACAGAAAACGGGGAAGAGTAGAACACGGTAGGTCACCGCCGCTCGGGTCCATGTAAGGCCACCGCTGCTAGCCGTTGAAGCCAAGCTAGGCGGGTTGACCATTGCGGCCGATTTGCTTATTGGCGATGACATGGAGTTGGAGAGCTATGTTGGGGAAGGACGTTGCTTCTGTTACTTAACTGCTGGTGCAGTTGGGTCACTGATACATGGGCCCAACAGGCATCTGGGCCACATGTCAGTTATGCAACTGCACCTGTCATGGAATTGTCACGGCAGATGTCCTAGTGTGAGGACTTAGTCGTGAGGTCAACGCATCTATGTGGTATCTTGAGAGGGGTTGATCAGAATCAAGAGACGCAACACAAAACAAGGGTTTAGACAGCTACGGGCCCCAGGAAACATCATCCGGTAACAACCCTACATGTTGTTTGTGGCTAGTTCTCATTATCATCACGAGGGAGTCACCGTAAAACCGACTCTCCTAATTGTGTGTAGCCTTAACGATTATTCAGCCTCTCCTCTTGGGGTGCCCTGCCCCTCCTTATATAAGTTGAAGGGGCGGGTTACATGTAGAGTCCAACTCGGATTGGGACTTAACATATTCTGACGTCTCACCAAGGGCTTCTTAATGTCTTGGTCTTCTTAACGTCTCGGGCTTATTAACCCCAGGCGGCACTGTCTGCCGGGTCGTAACTATCTGCCGGGTTATAACTATCTGCCGGCTTATAATTGTCTACCGTCTTACCATCTGTCGGCTTATAAATGTCTGCTGGCTTACCATCTGCCGTCTTAACATCTATCGGCTTATAATCTGCCGGCTTATAATCTGCCGGGTCACCAATGAAACACCAAGTCCCAGCTGGGTCATACCGCGGGGTATATCCCCGACATTAGGCCCCAGTTTAATTTGGATTTATCCAAGTTAAACTAATCCTGTAAAGCAAACACAAGAACAAATTAGACAGATTGTGCTCCGGGTTACGAATTCTTGTAAGCCGGCACCTGATCATCCTTAATTCCTTGTCCTTTCGTTCTTCTAGAAAATCCGGGTCAATAGGCCAGCTTCATACTCAATTTGTTGACGTTGGTTTCTCATAGAGAAATATTGTGAAGAATAATTCATTTGACTCAGCTCCCAATGCTTAACAAAAATATTGGTCTTTGAAATACTCATCTGATCTTCAACCGGCTTCAAGATGTAAAACTTGTCGGTTTATCATTCCCAAATTTGTCGGTTTGTAAATATTGATGGCACTGGGTCATAATTATTGTTAACATCAAGCTTGAAAATGTACCTCCTTTATACGCGTATCACTTGTAGCCCCCAAGTCTTAAGAAGGGAGCATAGTAACCACTTAAGACTTGCTTCAATATAAATGTCGCAACCTTGAAGAAATCCAGTTTGTTCATCTCAATCACTAGTCAGAACTGAATATTCCACATATGTAGCCCCCAAGTGTCGGGTTGTCATGCTTGCTGCAACCTGGGACTTGTAATTGCCCTATACCCATAAAAATTTCAACCAGTGCAGCCCCCAAGGGACGGGTCATTATGAAATAATGAGCAGGGACTTTGTAGATATGATCATGTAGACTTGAACAGCAACGTGTAGCCCCAAAGGGTCGGCTCAACAAGACAATACTGAGCTGGGACTTTATATATACTTCACTGAGAATAACATCATATGATGTAAACCCCACCATGAGGCTCGAACCCACGCCCATAAGGTTAAGAGCTTTGTACTCTACCAATTGAGTAATCAACCCTTCAAAATAATGGATTAAGGCTTGTGTACCTTGAATTTTTGACAGGAGCAATTGGTAGCCCCCAAGGGTCGGCTCGTTGTAATGTGATGAGTCGGGTCTTCAATAAAGCAAGTAAAAAATGACCTTGCATTGGCCCCCAAGTGTCATGGTGCATGCTTACAGTGACATGGGACTTCCATATTTGATATAATCTGAATCTGAATAATGTATCCCCCAAGTGCCGGGCCGTAAGCCTACAGCAACTCGGGCTATTCCTTCCATTGCAGAATAAATCATATCCATTGATAAATTAATAGCCATTGCGCTTAAGCGACTTTCAAAACCTCAGTCGTAATAATGGTTATTGATAACATAATAAAAATCCAGCCATGTTGACTATTTAAGATTTGAATAATATAATATGGTTTGGAAACCAGTTCATGCACACAAACAAATCACAAGTGCCCTGTGATATTTGTTCACGCTACCAACTTATTATACCAGCGCAATAAGGGTGATAACCCAAAAGATTGGGCATACAAAGCTTTGTGCAATTTGACATATACCACCAGCTTAATATGTTGTATTCAGCAAGGGGTAATATCCCAAAACTTAGAGCATAGCGCTTCTAAGTATATAAGATCATCATAGACTGGAGACTTATAGTCCAAAGCTAGGCTAGGTTAATAAACACTGGGTAGTTCCATGTATGAACCAAAAGGCATCATAGCCCTCATCGATTTTACCATGTATTAATATGTCACAGGAGAGGAACCTCAAAAAATGTTCAAATGAAATAACAAAAAATCAAGGCTTTCATAGGCGGCCAGGCCTAAAAAATCAAGTGTTTTTCAAGGGCCGCACAGCCACTGAGTTAAACCTTCATACAAACCATATAAGTTGGACGTCACATGACCAATCATCGTTTTATCTTTCACAAGTTCAGGGTCTGTATAAGATTAACTTGTGAAAAGTACAGCGGGTCATTCCAAGATTACCTGGACGGAGTGGCAGACTTAAAAAGGCAGGATAACCCAGGTTTTTAGGTGAATACACCTGGCTTCCAGGCCTAGCTTTTAAGCCTATTACAAGGGTCATAAAAACTCTTGTTCGTTGAACAAAGAGCCCCCAAGTAACATTTATTTCAGGCATATAAGCCGGATCAACAAGGGTAGTCATAGCTATGCTCGATAAGCAGGAAGCCCCCAAGTGATATATTTATTAGCTATGCAACAAACTCTCTTTGGTCCCTATAACTCGGGCATCAAGCCTCCAAGTGATTTGTAATAAGGCGTGTAAGCCGGAGCAAGAGGGTAAGCACAGCTATGCTCATTGAGCAGGAAGCCCCCAAGTGACCAATAAGATAAGCCAATAAGGCAGGATACCCATGTTTGAACCGCGCATCATGGCAGCAAGCTCTCTTTGGCAACCTTTAATTTTTCTGAGAACTCGAACTTGCGAGAGATGGATTCTTTTTGAACCGGATATTGAGAGATTCAAAGATTTATGGAGAGAGATGTCTCTTGATCCGGATTTTAAACCGGAATCTTCATTTTGAGCCAGAAATTTTCTGAAGGCCTTTAAATTTTCATCAATATGGCAGCAGCCTCAGGGACCGAGTTATCTTCCCCTTCAACGTCCTGGGGTTCTTGAATTTGCTGAAACCGGCAAGACTTGTTGAGTCATATCATTGTAGCCCCCGAGTCTTAAGATGACTCGAGGAGTTGGCTTGATATTCTTCATATTTTGACCATAGCATAAGATGTGTATTATTGTCAGTTGATAGCTGAAGTATATTTGAAGCTGGAGGCAATGTGGCGAGTTGACGACTTCGCAATACTTGTTGTATATCCCTAGCATATGTTATTCAATAAACTCCGTGACATGACTGTTATCTTTGTAGTAGACAATTGTCCTGCATGAAAGAGATTGCAGGCCAGAGTAATTGCTCTTTGAATGAATTAATATATATACATATATATACTGAAATTTAAATAAGGCGGATAGCACCTGGCATTCTGTGAGATGTTGAGCCAGTCATGATAACGAGGCGACTATAAAGATGAACCACCAACTACAGTGAGTCGGACAAGAAGAAATTTCTTGATGAGTATGGTTCATGAGCACGTCCATTGCATCCTTCATTATTTTTGCATGCTAATTGCAGATCCCCCTCCTCAATCAGAAAATTTGGGTTTTGAAATATCCTCAGTGCATCCCAGATAGCGTCAGATCCTCTGCTGGTTGTTGTGGCAATAAGTACCCCTTTTTTAACCATCAGGTCAACTCCTCATCTTTCTTTTCTTACACGCACCTAGCCCGTAGATTTCTTCCGAACAGAAGGGGACTGCGTAGGAAGCATCCGATGCGGGGTGGGGTTGAGCGGGCGGTGGCTCGGGGCGGAGATGAGGCGGCCGGCGACTCGGAGGCAGCCGGGTCGGCATGCAGCAACTCCAGATGGAGGTAAAGTGGAGGCGAGAGTGGCTCAGAGATGAAGACGACGGCGACTTGCGGCGGTGTGTGGAGGTGAGGGCGACTCAGAGACGAGGCGGATCAAAGCCTGCTTTGGTGATGATGACTCAGAGGTAGTGGCAGGGCCGGCGACTCGGCGAGGGTGAGGCCGACGGGGGAATTGTAGGCGGCTCAGGGTTACGGAGGTAGCATGATGTCTTGTGGCACAGCAGAGGCCGGCTCGAAGGCTCATTGGAGACCGTGGGAAACGAGATGTGCGGGGCATAGAGCGATCCAGTAGCGGACCGTAGAGGCAGCCTTGGCATAGGCGACTTTCCCGACGGCTTGACATAGGCGAGGCTGGTCATCGCCGAACCATGAAGGCGAATCCTGGTGATGATAGGGGGTAAGGCGGCATGGTCACCATTGCAGGTTGGCAAGCGGGCAAAGGCAGAGCCACGGCGGAGCTAGGTGGCTCATCGAGGCAAACGCCGTGGAAGCTCGTCGACAGCGACTCAAGGGAGGCGAGGATGGCAACAATGGCAAGGGCACCCAGCGGTGAACGCGCTCGGTGGCTCACCCGCGGCGGGTTACAGCAGCGGCTCACCACCGAGGTGAGGCGGCTTGGAGGCGGTGTGAAAGCGTCCATGGAAGAAGGAATCGCGAGCAGGCGAGTCTTGCGTGGCGACGCGGGGCGGAGAAGAATTAGTCGCAGCGGCCCGAAGCGTAGGATGCTCCTGGGGATTTCTCTGCGAGGCCGTAGCAACACGACGTGGTCAAACAAGGGACCGCTTGGAGGCCAATTGACGCAAGGGGCCGTGGCCTCTAGAGGCCATTGGAGCGAGGCGACTCAAAGGAGCTCTAGTGGCGGGCGAAGCAAAACCAGCTTGCGGCAGCGGCCCGAAGGCAGCGTCCTGAAAACGGTCGGCGGAGGGGGCTCGATGCCGCAAGGGCGGGTTGCCGGTGACTCGCCCTGGATAGGCCATCGAGGGAGCAAGCCCGTATCATTGATGGAGACCAGGCGAGCAGGTGGCTTAGGAGCAGAGAGGAGCTTGGCCGCGATGGCAATTTGTGAACAGGCTTGGGGACTTAACGCGGGTGACTAGCCGCGGCCACGGCGAGGCCCTTAACATCGGCAGGTGGTGGAGACGGTCGTGGACCCTAGCGAGGTGGAGTCCGGTGGGTCGCCGCTGCGGCGGCTCAGCGTGTAGCGGCGGAAAGAGGCCCACAGCGATCCTATGGTAGCAAGACGGCTAGGCACAGACGGCTCAAAACGAGCCCACGGCCACTGCAGGGGTCAGCTCGGAGGCGACGCTTGTGAGGCCGGAGCGGTAGCAGCGTCTTCGAAGCTGAAACAAGGTGAGGCCAATCCGGGTTGTGGCCGGCTCCGTTTCTATGTTTTACTTTGTTTTCATATCATAATCAAAATCAACCTCTGATTGTGCACGTACTTGAGCAATAGATGAATTCGGCGGATCTTGGCAGAGGCGGCTCACAAGAAGAGGTGACCCGGCCGTGGGCACCGTTAGCCGGCCGGAGGCAAAGGGAGACTTAGAACAAAGGCGACTTGGCCCGGCGGAAGTGCTCGGCAACGATGGTGGCTTGTGGCCGGGGCGGCTCTGCAGCAAAGCGGAATCCGGGTCATGGTCGGTTGAGTCATGTCTGAGTCTTTTGTCACTCTTCTTTCCTTTTCTTCTTCTTTTTGATCTGGTCAATGAAAATAGTAATAGGAGGTCTCCTTGAGATGTATAACTGCAGTATGGCCTTTGATCTTGGCGACTTGACAACAGTCAAGCAAATAGCAGGACGATGGCGGAAAAAAAACCGCAAGCCTAATTTTTCCTTGAACTTCAAACGGGTATTAGATCTGACTGCTCACCCTCGAGACAATGTAAATCCTTCCGCAACGGCTCTTCTTCATCCGGAAAATTGCGAACTTCTCGATCCCTGGGAGAGATCCCTCCAAGAACTCAACACCACCGTGCATAAGCCCCACGGTGGGCGCCAACTATCATGGAATTGTCACGGTCGTTGTCCTAGTGTGAGGACTTAGTCGTGAGGCCAACGCATCTATGTGGTAGCTTGAGAGGGGTTGATCAGAATCGAGAGACGCAACACAAAACAAGGGTTTAGACAGCTTCGGGCCCCGGGAAACATCATCTAGTAATAACCCTACATGTTGTTTGTGGCTAGTTCTCATTATCATCACGAGGGAGTCACCGTAAAACCGGCTCTCCTAATTGTGTCTAGCCTTAACGATTATTCAGCCTCTCCTCTTGGGGTGCCCTGCCCCTCCTTATATAAGTTGAAGGGACGGGTTACATGTAGAGTCCAACTCGGATTGGGACTTAACATATTCTGACGTCTCACCAAGGGCTTCTTAACGTCTTGGGCTTCTTAACGTCTCGGGCTTATTAACCCCAGGAGGCTCTGTCTGCCGGGTCATAACTATCTGCCGGGTTATAACTATTTGCCGGCTTATAACTGTCTGCCAGCTTACCATCTGCCGGCTTATAACTGTCTGCTGGCTTACCATCTGTCGGCTTAGAACTGTCCGTCGTCTTATAATCTGCCAGCTTATAATCTGTCGGCTTATAATCTGTCGGGTCACCAATGAAACACCAAGTCCCAGTCGGGTCATATCTCCGGCTGGGTCATACCACGGGGTATATCCCCGACAGCACCTGTAGTTAAGTCACTGAAGCTCAGTCCGCTGGAGAAGAAGCTTCTGTTCGGCTCAAGCGGACACAGGTGGGTAGCTTCGGTTAATTAATTATACCTCCAGCGTACCCCTTTTTAGTTGAAGAATGTATGAAATGTAATGAAATCCGGCATGTTTTATATGAAATTCGACCGTGTATGAATGAATTTAGTTCGATTAGTTCGAATTCTTGTATCACCGGCGTTGGATGAACATGCAAAACAATACGAACTAGCATTATTCCCAGGGTGATCACCTCGTTTGCAGCAGTTTCAAAAGTACTCCCTCCGGTCCTTTTTAGTCCGCATACAAGTTTTGTCTGCAGTCAAAGTATCTCTACTTTGACCAATCTTATAGAAAAAAGTATGAACATTCACAATGTAAAATCAACTGACTTGAAAGAAATCTAATATGCGAAGTAAAAAGGAACAGAGGGAGTACAAAGAGTTTGAGCAGCTTTTGAGCGTTCCTGTACATTGCAATCAAACACATAGGCTGGCAATTCATAGAGAACATTCAAAACAATCAATGATTATGCATCTCAGCGATTCACATGTTAGAGCCAATATTTACTTCACAACTAAAGAATAAAGAAAAATCGATTGATGCTGCTGATAGCAAAGGGTGTCCCATTCGAAAATATCAAACGCATGTCTTCTTGCTAACATCAATGAGCAAAATTTGACAAAGTTGTCCCATTCCAAAATGTCATATGCGTATTGTTTTGCGTACATCAATGAGAAAACTTTGACAAGGTTTTCCCATTCGAAAATATCAAATGCCTACGATTGTGGAATGATCAGGGTTTGCCATCAGTTCGGACATTGACATGGCACCATGTGCTAAATAAACCAGCTATTCTTTTTGTGGAGTTCCACCAAAATCAAACAAATTCGCGCGTAGCTTGTATGATTTTGCCTTTATGTGTTCCAACGCCTTGAACATATTCGCACCTCCTTTCTTGTGGTGGAAATGAATGATTCGATGTATTCATGAACATTTTGTGCAGTTCCCATTGAAATCAAGTTGAGCACCCCTGTTTGCAAAAATACAAAAAAAGTGATTAGTATAAAGCAAACTGTACTATGAAATCATGTAGAGCACACTTTAAAAAATGGAACTCACCGAAAAGAATCATGTAACAATATTGTACTTGTGCATCACAGCCAAAAAGATGGAGATCTGTCAGTCCTTCTGAGCTGAAGTTAGTTTGGTCTTGTGGGGAGTAATGTAACCATCCTTCAATTTCTCCTTCTGATGAGAAGATAGACAGGGCTTCTTCATCCTGGCATAATCGGAACTAGTCACTTCACGTACTCCATATTCTTCTTCAGAGGAGGATGATCCTGTTGTGCAAAGACAAGAGGACAACTAAATGCTAGCATCCCTGATTGCTCGAGAAAAGGAAAGGAAATATTTAAAACAACACAGATGAAGCACTTCTCAGGGACAATACCACTTTCTTATGACAGTATCTAAACAGTAGCACAACACCAATAGAGATGACAAAGCTCAATCATATGGATGAAATCTGTGGGCGAGTACCAACCTTTGTCAGGAGACTTATTGTGTAGAGCATACAGATAGAGCACTTCTCCGGAACCATCTGTTGTTATCTATTGTGGTTGCCATGCTTACTATATACTGCTCGATTAGTTTAATGTTTCCAACATCTTCTTGTGCAGTTCCACTAAAATATATGGTATCTTCAAAGAAAATCCCTGTTTCCACAATTAGAGATAATTACATATTACATTAAGAGTGGCATCAAATCAGTGGCAAAACAATTGATCGTTCCATCCATAGCAATAAGTTAAGATGCAAAACTATATCATTACTTGTGTCATCACAGTTCTAGTGCTTCATTATAGCACCGTGAGTTGATTTTTGCTTTTCTTCTGCTTGTTCTTCCCCTTCATCACTTGGTTCAATAACAGACAAGCTTCGCCTTCAATCTAAGATTTGGCATGTCAATTAGGGAGCACAAGTATAGCACTAAACAACAACATTAATTTTCTAATGGAAGTGGCAAAATACAGGCCACCGGTTGTGAAATATCCTTATCTTACCTCAATGGGATATTACGGTGCACATACAGATTTGAAGTATTGTCTCCATTTGTGTAGTTCACTAAAATCAAGCAACATTACCGTACAAGTAGCACAACATATGAAAGCTCACTGCACAATCATGTGAAATAAGGCTAGTACTGACCTCTCATGATGCGGAATTCAAAAAACTCACAGGAAGAAGATCTGAACCACATTTGCCAACACGGATAGGAAGTAAGATCTCCTCTTGTGTAGTTCCACTAAGATCAAGCAATCAAGCAACGATTTCGATGTGACATTTTGGTTGAACTGCACAAAACACTCTAAAAACAAAAGTGTTTTGTGTAGTACAACAAAAGGTCACAATAGCAACGAGGTGAAGCAGATAACCTTGTTTACACAGAGGTGCAAAGGGAACAACTAGTGGTCAATAATGGTGGATGACACAAAAGCCAACAAAAAGAAGTATCTAACTTATCTAAATGGGAAAGAAAGCAAGATAGTAGCATTTCTCAAACTGTGGCATTGATTCATATTAATAGAGAGATTATATTAACAATAAAATTCGTTAAACATGTAATTTGCTTTTAACTGTGGCATTGCATCAATTTTCCAACGACATTATTAGAGGGTGTTTGTTTACAGGGACTTTTTGGTGTAGGGACTAAAAATGTCCCTTTCAGACCCATCTAAACCAAACATGAAGGACTTTTAGGGACTAAAAGTGGGCATTTGGGACTAAAGAAAGAAGACCCCGAGGGAGAGTCTTTTTGGGACTTTTTCCAACAGTTGCCCCTACCTCGCATCACACCTTATCTGTATTTGTTCATTACTAGGGGTAACATGGTCTTTTAGCATGTCATTTAATAACCTCAAGTCCATGTTTAGTCCCTGGAACCAAGCAGGTAGGGACTATGGACTTTTTAGTTGGGACTAAAAAAAAGTCCTACGACTTTTTAACCAAACAGGGCCTTAGATTAACAACAGCTAAAGAGTTGCATGGGACAGTGGACGCACGAGCACCATGTGCATCTATCAATATATGAAGGGGTGATGCATAGTCTGTTGCAACAAAGAACAAACAGACAAGGAGCATATTTGTGTTGGTCCCAGTTTTGTTATCTTTAGACATCTTTCCCTATGTGAGCGCAACAAATCTAGTCCTGCTCAAACTCTACAGCCTTGTCCCCCAAAACAAAAAGATCAGTTCATTGCAGATGTGCGTACTGCGTTTGTCATGTTTTCCCTTTTCGACCAACGTAGGTGCTGGATAGCCAGTCTATACTAGTACTTTCCCCCCTTCCTTTCCTCTTTGAACCACGTCCCAGATTCATGCTATACAATTTCCCCACTACTTTCCCCCATTCCTTTCCTCTTTGAACCACGTCCTAGATTCATGCTATACAACTTTCCCCACTACTTTCCTCCCTTCCTTTCCTTTCTGAACCACGTCCTAGATTCATGCTATACAACTTTCCCCACTAAATTCCCCCATTCCTTTCCTCTTTGAACCACGTCCTAGATTCATGCTATACAACTTTCCCCACTACTTTCATGTTTGATCCAACACCTAGATTTGAGTGCAGAAGGGTAAAAGCCCACATGTAGCTAGAACAATGCATGTGGAATAAGTAAGTTATACCTTAAGGTTCTTGGGGTGTGGTTCGGTGGGCGACTGGAGGCCGTTCTGCCCACACTATGTACGGCGGCAAGGAAGAAGGGGTCGGAGGCCCTCCCGTGCCGCCGCTGGGTGAAAGAGAATAGCTGCGCCGGTAGTGGATTCCCTCCCTCGCCAACAGCGATAGCGTTAAGCCTCCTTCCCTTCTCGGCGGACGGATCCAGCCGGCTCTTTGACCAGCAGTGAGGGAAGAGAGAGAGAGAGAGGCCAGCGAAGTCTTGTTTAGATCTGGAGAGGGTGAGAGAGTGTGAATAGAGCAACTACAAGCGCTGAGGCTCCAGCGTGTATATATATATATATATTGGAGAGAGAGTGTGAAGAGTGCAATCCCTAGAAAACAAGCGCCGAGGCTGCAGCATATACATGATGAGGTGATTATACGGTCACTAAGAGATCGTATAGCTCCATATCCATCCATTTTGACCAGTCAAAGAATCCTCCTGGCACTGCCCCAGATCACTTTCTCTCTTTTTCATGCAGGGCCTACCTGTCATTGGGTGGAAAAAGAAGTCGAACAAAAACAAAATTATGCTCAAGTGTGGTTATCAAACCCGAGACCTCAAGTTTGATGAGCGAACAGGCTAACCAGCTATACCACCCTCACGTTATGTTTAATGAGAGGAAAATAACCTTTTATACATTCCTGCATTCGTGTGACAAGCATGGTAATTTGCTTAGGTTATGAATTTAGTCCTAATATGATGTGCATCCAAGAGGGATATAATAAAAACTTTCATAAAGAGCATTGAATATATGAGAAGTTTGATTCCTTGCATTTGTTTTGAGACATAATGATGGTGATATTAGAGTCATGCTAGAGAGTAATTTTGGATTGGTAGAAATACTTGTGTTAAAGTTTGTGATTCCCGAAGCATGCATGTATGGTGAACCGTTATGAGTGGCGCTCAGGGACAAGCGGTGGTCTTTACCTACCAATCTATCCCCCTAGGAGCATGCGTATTAGTACTTTGCTTCGATGGCTAAGAAATTTTTGCAATAAGTATGTGAGTTCTTTATGACTAATGTTGAGTCAATGGCTTATACGCAATCTCACCCTTCCACCATTGCTAGCCTCTTTAGTACCGCGTAACTTCTGCCGGTGCATTAAACCCACCATATACCCTTACTCAAAACAGCCACCATACCTACCTATTATGGCATTTCCATAGCCATTCCGAGATATATTGCCATGCAACTTCCACCGTTTCGTTTATTATGACACGCACCATCACTGTCATATTTGTTCTCATATGCATGAGGCATTCATATAGAGTCATATCTTTGTTCTAGTATTGAGTTGTAATTCTTGAGCTGTAAGTAAATAAAAGTGTGATGGTCATCATTATTAGATCATTGTCCCATGTGAGGAAAGGATGATGGAGGCTATGATTCTCCCTCAAGTCGAGATGAGGCTCCGGACTTAAAAATAAAAAGAGGTGAAAGAGCCCAAATAAAAAAAGGCCAAAGAGGAAAAAAATAAAAAAGGAGAGAAAAGGAGATAAGGGACAATGTCACTATCCTTTTCCACACTTGTGCTTCAAAAATAGCACCATGTTCTTCATGATAGAGAGTCTCCTATTTTATCACTTTCATATAATAGTGAGAATTTTTTATTATGGAACTTGGCTTGTATATTCCAATGATGGGCTTCCTCAAATTGCCCTTGTTCTTGGTGAGCAAGCAAGTTGGATGCACACCCACTTAGTTTTCTTTTGAGCTTTCATACACTTATAGCTCTAGTGCATCCGTTGCATGGCAATCCCTACTCACTTGCATCGATATCGATTGATGGGCATCTCGATAGCCCATTAATTTGCCTAGTTGATGTGAGACTTTCTCCTTTTTTGTCTTCTCCTCAGAACCACCTTCTATTCCACCTATAGTGCTATATCCATGGCTCACGCTCATGTATTGCGTGAAAGTTGAAAAAGCTTGAGAACATTAAAAGTATGAAACAATTGCTTGGCTTGTCATCGAGGTTGTGCATGATGAAATACTTTGTGTGATGAAGATGGAGCGTAGCTAGACTATATGATTTTGTAGGGATAGCTTTCTTTTAGCCATGGTATTTTGAGAAGACATAATTGCTCTACTTGTATGCTTGAAGTATTATTGTTTTTATGTAAATATTAACTTTTGTTTTGAATCTTATGGATCTGAATATTCATGTCATAGTAAGAAGAATTGCATTGATAAATATGTTAGGTAGCATTCCACATCAAAAATTCTATTTTTATCATTTACCTACTCGAGGACGAGCAGGAATTAAGCTTAGGGATGCTTGATACGTCTCCAATGTATCTATATTTTTTAATTGTTCCATGCAATTATATTATCTCTTTTGGATGTTTTATATGGATTAATATGCTATTGTATATTATTTTGGGGAATAACTTATTAACCTAGTGCCCAGTTTATGTTTTTCCTTGTTTTTGACTTCTACAGAAAAGGAATATCGAACGGAGTCCAAACAGAATAAAACTTTATGATGATTTTTCTTGGACCAGAAGAAACACACGAGATTTGGAGAGGAGGCCAAAAGACCTACGAGGCGGCCACAAGCCGCGGGGGCGCGCCCCATGGGGGGGTCTGGCTTGTGGGCCCCTCGTAGACCGTCCATCCCTAATCTTTGCACTATAAATCCTCAAATATTCCCCTTACGTCAGAAGAGTCACCAAAAGTACTTTCTCGCCGCCGCAAGCTTCTATTCCCGTGAGATCCCATCTTCGGGCCTTTTCCTGCAATCCGTTGGAGGGGGGTTCGATCACGGAGGGCCTCTACATCAACCTTGTTGCCCTTCAGATGATGCGTGAGTAGTTTACCACGGACCTAAGGGTCCATAGCTAGTAGCTAGATGGCTTCTTCTCTCTCTTTGATCTTCAATACAATGTTCTCCTCGATGTTCTTGGAGATCTAATCAATGTAATCTTCTTTTGTGATGCATTTCTTGAGATTCGATGAATTGTGGATTTATGATCAGATTATCTATGAATTATGTGAGTCTTCTCTGAACTCTTTTATGCATGATTGAGATATCTTTGTATTTCTCTCTGATCTATCGATTTGGTTTGGCCTGCTAGATTGGTTTGTCTTGCAATGGGAGAGGTGCTTTGTGTTGGGTTCAATCTTGTGGTGTCCTCACCCAGTGATAGTAGAGGTAGTGAGGCACATATTGTATTGTTGCCAATAAGGATAAAAGGATGGGCTTTGTATCATATTTCTTGAGTTTATCCATCTACATCTTGTCATCTTGCTTAAGGCATTACTCTGTTCTTATGAACTTAATACTATAGATGCAGGAAGGAGTCGGTCGATGTGTGGAGTAACAGTAGTAGATGCAGGCAGGAGTCGGTCTAATTGTCACGGACGTGATGCCTAAGTTCATGATCATTGCCTTAGATATCGTCATAACTTTGCACTTCTCTATCAATTGCTCAGCAGTAATTTGTTTACCCACCGTATGCTTTATTCAAGAGAGAAGCCTCTAGTGAAACCTATGGCCCCCGAGTCTATTTTCTATCATATATTTTCAGATCTATAAAACCAACAAACTAAAAATACCTTGCTGCAATTTATTATATTAATTTTATTTTTTCTTATACTTATCTTTTATATCTATCTCTATTAGATATCACTCTTGCAACTGACCGTGAAGGGATTGACAACCCCTTTTTCACGTTGAATGCAAGTGTTTGTTAGTTTGTGCAAGTGCATATATTGGGGACTTGCTTGTGCCTCCTAATAGATTGATACCTTGGTTCTTAACTAAGGGAAATACTTATCTCTACTTCGCTGCATCACCCTTTCCTCTTCAAGGGAAAAATCAAAGCAAGCTCAAGAAGTAGCACACTCTCGTACATCTTTTGGCCTCCTCCCAAAGTTTCTAGAGTCCCTTTTGGTCCATAAAATATTACCGTAAAGTATCATTGTGTTTGGACTTCGTTTGGTATTGATTTTCTGAAAAGTCAAAAACAAGCAAAAAATAGGAACTGGCACTAGCTTAATAGGTTAGTCCCAATATAAGATAGCATATAAATGCATTTAAAACATCCAAGATTGATAATATAATAGCATGAAACAATCAAAAATTATAGATATGTTTGAGACGTATCAAGCATCCCCAAGCTTAATTCATGTTTGTCCTCGAGTAGGTAAATGATAAGAATAGAATTTTTGATGTGAAATGCTACCTAACATGTGTATCATGTAATCTCTTTCATGGTACAAATACTGAGAAATGATGAAGTAACAACATCAACATAATAATATCCATGAATATAAGAAGCATAATACTTGCTTTTTCAAAATATACAATCCTTAATGAATGTTATTCCCCCCTCATTTTATCATGTTAGCATGGCATGACTTCGCCTTCACTGCATAAATATAAATCATGAGCACCCTGGGGCCAAACTAGGCAATTGGATCATACTTCTAACGTGCTTCAGCATTTTCAACTCTCAGGCAATACATGAGCGTGAGCAATGGATATGGCACTAAGTGGAATAGGATGTGGTCGTATGGATGAATAGGAGAAGTCAAAATGGGAGAAAGTCTCGCATCGGGCTATGGAGATGCCCATCAATCGATATCAATGCGAGGAGTAGGATCGGGATGCAACAGATGCACTAAGAGCTATAAGTGTACGAAAGCTCAACTAAAACTAAGTAGGTGTGCATCCAACTCGCTTGCTCATGAAGACGTAGGGAATTTGAGGAAGCCCATCATCGGAATATACAAGCCAAGTTCTATAATGAAAAACTCCCACTAGTATATGAAAGCGACAACTTAGGAGACTCTCTATATGAAGAACATGGTTCTACTATGAAACACAAGTGTGGTAAAGGATAGTAATATTACCCCTTCTCTCTTTTTCTCTCATTATTTTTGTTGAGCTCTTTTTGGTCTCTTTTTTTGTGCAGAGTCTCATCCCGACTTGTGGGGGAATCATGGTCTCCATCATCCTTTCCTCACTGGGACAATGCTCTAACAATGATGATCATCACACTTTTATTTAATTACAACTCAATATTACAACTCGATACTAGAACAATTATGACTCTATCTAAATGCCTCTAGCAGTGTTCCAGGATGTGCAATGATGTAGCGTAACATGTATAATAATGATGAACGTGGCTGAGTCACAAATATCATGTCAGCTCTATGATCATGCAAAGTAATATGACAATGAACAAGTATGTCATGAAAACCGAAAGGTGGAAGTTGCATGGCAATATATCTCGGAATGGCTATGGAAATGCCATAATAGGTAGGTATGGTGGATGTTTTGAGGAATATATAAGGAGGCTTATGTGTGATAGAGCATGTCATACCACCAGATTTGGATGCACCGGCGAAGGTTGCACCAACTCTCGAGGTGAGAAAGGGCAATGCACGGTACCAAAGAGACTAACAAATTGCAGAAAGATAGGAGTGTGTATAATCCATGGACTCACATTAGTCATAAAGAACTCACATACTTATTGTGAAAGCCTATTATCCCTCGAAGCAAAGTACTAATCGCATGCCCCAAGGGAGGAGGTTGGGAGGATTTAACCATCGTGCACCCCCGATTATAACAGCACAAAGGATTTCATTTTAGACATAAAAATGCTCGGACCTCCCCACCATGCCATGACCAACACTTAGATGAGCAGTTAATAACAAGATTTAATGCTAATATTTCTACTAACCAATGATCATGAACCTATATCCTTTCATATTACGACATTAATATTATTAAACCATACATTACATATTTAGTGATCTACATGAAAGTTTTTATTATATCCTCCTTAAATACCTTATCATATCATAACTAATTTTATAACTTGTACATATTGCCAATTACTATCATAGACTATCAAAAAGATATAAGTGAAGTATAGAGTGCAATCATTTCTACAAAATATAACCACCGCCATGCTCTAAAAGATATAAGTGAAGCACTAGAGCAACTGCCTAGCTCAAAAGATATAAGCACGTACAGTATTCTAACAAATCATGATAAATGTGTGTATCTCTAAAGAAGTGTGTCCAGCAAATGATAATTGTGGCAAACTAAAAGCAAACAAAGCAAAACTATGGTACAAGATGCTCAAAGCAAAACTTATATCATATGATGAATAAAAATGTAGCTCCAAGTAACATACGGATAGACTGTAGATGAAAGAGGAGTTGCCATCCGGGGCATCCCCAAGCTTAGATGCTTGGATCCTCGTTGAATATTACCTTGGGGTGCCTTGGGAATCCCCAAGCTTAGGGTCTTGCCACTCCTTATTCCTTCATCCATCATGATCTCACCCAAAACTTGAAAACTTCAGCACACAAAACTCAACAGGAAATCGTGAGATCTGATAGTATAATAAGCAAATCATAAAATTTAGGTACTGTTATGAACCCATTCATATTTTAATCTTGCATAATACCTACTATATTCTAACTTCTCCATGACTTATACCCCCCGATATTATCCATAGCATCATCAAAACAAGCGAACTATGCAATAGAAAACAGAATCTATATAAAACAGAACAGTCTCTAATGATCTGAAGATACACTATACATCTATAACTCCAAAATTCTGAAAAATTAGGACAACGTGGGAAATTTGTATGTCAATCATGTGTAAACAAATCAGAATTTTATCACGTTCTAGTGAATTATCAAAATTCTGGTACTGGAAGCAAAACTTTTTGTTTTTTCATAGAATCAAGTCAACTATCGACCAAATCATCCCAAAGGCTTTACTTGGCACAAATACTAATTACATAAAAACACAATCATAACAGTAGCAATAATTTTGTAAACAAGCAAAAATAGAAAGTAAAGCAAAAAATTAAGATAACTATTGGGTTGCCTCCCAACAAGCGCAATTGTTTTACGCCCCTAGCTAGGCATAAGGCATTGTTTCAAGTATTATCATCTTTTAAATTGATTCCATAGGTAGCCCTCATAATAGATTCCTATGGTGGTTTAATTATCTTTCTAGGGAAGTGTTCCATCCCTTTCTTTAATGGAAATTGAAACCTTATATTTCCTTCATTCATATCAGCAATAGCTCCTATGGTGAGTAGCAAAGGCCTACCAAGTGTTATAGGACAAGATGAATTGCATCCAATATCAAGCACAATGAGATCCATGGGCACATAATTTCTATTAGCAATTATAAGCACATCATTTATTCTACCCAATGGTTTCTTAATAGTTGAATCCGCTAAATGCAAATTAAGGGAACATTCTCATATCAGTGAAACCTAGCACGTCAAATAAAGATTTTGGTATAATAGAGATACTAGCACCTAAATCACACAAAGCATTGCATTCATAATCTTTAATCTTAATTTTAATAGTATGTTCCCATTCATCATGAAACTTTCTAGGTATAGAAACATCCAATTCTAACCTTTCATCATAAGCTTTTATCATAGCTTCTACAATATGTTTAGTGAAAGATTTATTTTGTTCGTAAGCATTAGATGAATTTACCATGGATTGCAACAAGGAAACACATTCAATCAAAGAGCACTTATCATAATTAAAGTCCTTGTACTCCAAAGTAGTGGGCGCATCACTATTTAAATTCTTGACCTCTCCAAACCCACTTTTATCATTTTTATCATTAAGATCATCACCCTCCAAACAATTGGGACACCTTCTATCTAAAGTTGGCTCATCTCCAGTCCCTTTTACATCAAGTTTTATATTACTAAAGAATGTTTCAATAGGTGTCACACCAGTCATTTTAATATCCTCATCATGATTACAATAAAACCCGGTGCAATAGCTTTTTCTAGGAATTCTCGCTTAGTTCTCAACCTAGCGGTTCTCTCTTTACTTTCGTTAATGGATACTTGTATAGATTTAGTACAATCGTTAATATCATGCTTAGGTGGCAAAGTTTTAATTTTAAGAGTTTCAAAATCATGAGAAATTATATCCATGTTTCTAGCCATATCATCAACTTTATGTAGTTTTCCTTCTACCATAGTACTAAAAATCTTTTGAGAACTAATAAATTCTTTAATGTGGTTCTCAAGATCAGTAGGTATACTATTATTTTTATTATTGTAGGAATTATTAGAGGAACTATTGGGATACACATGGGATTGAAATTACCTCTATAAGCATTGTTGTTGAAATTATTTCTAGCGACAAAATTCACATCAATAGCATCATTATTTTGCTCAATCAAAGTAGATAGAGACACATCATTAGGACAAACATGAGCATTTTTACTAGCAACCATATTCATGAGAGCATCCATTTTATCACTCAACGTAGTAATTTCTTCGATATAGTTTACCTTCTTACCAGTTGGAGCTCGTTCGGTGTGTCATTGAGAATAATTTGACATTATATTATCAAGGAGTTTTGTAGATTCTCCTAATGTAATTTCCATAAATGTACCACCTTCAGCAGAGTCTAGAAGATTTCTAGAACAAAGTTTAGTATCGCATAGAATTTTGTATTATCATTCATAAGCTTAAACCATGAGTGGGACAATTTCTAATCATTAATTTCATTCTCTCCCAAGATTGTGCAACATGTTCATGTTCAAGTTACTTAAAATTCACAATTTTATTTTTAAGAGAAATAAACTTTGCGGGAGGAAAATACTTGGAAATAAAAGCATCCTTACACTTATCCCATGAATCAATACTATTGCGAGGTAAGGATGAAAACCAAGTTTTAGCACGATCTTGTAGCGAGAAAGGAAATAGTTTCAACTTAACAATATCATTATTCATATCTTTTTTCTTTTGCATATCACATAATTCAACGAAGGTATTAAGATGGGATGCATCATCTTCATTACAATTTCCAAAAAAAAGTTCTTTCATAACAAGATTTAGCAATGCAACATTAATATCACAAGGCTCTGCACTAGTGGCGGGAGGAGCAATTGGAGTACTAATTAAATCATTATTTTTAGTATTTGAGAAGTCACACAACTTAGTATTTTCTTAAGACATGGTGACAAGCAAGCAAACTATCAAAGTAAAATATTTTTGGTATTTTTTTAGAGAAGTGGAAGGAGATGAAAAGGAGAGGAAAATAAAAGGTAGAGAAAGTGGATAATAGTTTGTGTGAAGGTAATTGATAGGATTTGATGACAGCTCCCCGGCAACGACGCCAGAAATTCTTCCTACTACTTGTAAACTGCGTTGGGATTTCCCCGAAGAGCAGGGGTGAAGCAGTACAGTAGAGATAAGTATTTCCCTCAGTTATGACTAAGGTTATTGAACCAATAGGAGCACCAAGTAAATCCCCGTGAATAGAACCTGCACAACACAGAAGCAAATACTTGCACCCAACGCGGACAAGAGGGTCATCAATCCCCTTGAACTCGTCACTTGCAAGGATTAGATCTTATAGTGGTAGATAGATAAAGTGCAAAACAAAAAGAAAGTAAATAAATTGAAGCAAAGTATTTTTGGTTTTCTTTATATGATTAAAGTAGACCCGGGGGCCATAGTTTTCTCTAGAGGCTTCTCTCTCAAAACAATAGCATACGGTGGGTAGACAAACTACTGTTGGACAATTGATAGAAAATCCCATAGTTATGATGTTATTCATGGTAATGATCATGTATACATGCACCATGCCCGTGAAAAATAGACCTACTCCTACCTGCATCTACTACTATTACTCCACCAATCGACCACTATCCATGATGAATCAATGATATTTAGTTCATGACAAATAGAGTAACACTTTCAGCAAGATGACATGATGTAGACAAAGTAAACTCAAGCAATATGATTAAACCCCATCCTTTTACCCTTAATGGCAACAACATAGTATGTGCCTCGCTACGCTTTCTGTCACTGCGTGAGGACACCGCAAGATTTAACCCATCACAAAGCACCCCCCCCCCCCACTCAAGATAAATCAATCTAGTTGACCAAACCAAATGGATAGATCAGAGAGAAATATAAAGCTATAACAATCATGCATAATATAGTTCAGAAAAGACTCAATTACTTTCAATGTATAATTTGATCATAAACCGACAATTCAACGGAAACCAACAAACACACTGCAAAAGAAGATTACATCGAATAGAACTCCAAGGAGATCGATGAGAACATTATATTGAATATCAAAGAGAGAGAGAGAGAGAGAGAGAGAGAAGAAGCCATCTAAATACTAGCTATGGATCTGTAGGTCTGTGGTGAACTACTCACGCATCATCGGAAGGTAGCAAGGATGATGTAGAAGCCCTCCATGATCGATTCTCCCTCCGGCAGAGTACCAAAAAAGGCCTCCAGATGGGATAGCGGAAAAACAAAAACTTGCTACGGCGAAAAAGGTGTTTCAGGTGGCTCTCTGTTTGTTCGGGAATATTTGAAAATTTATAGAAGAGGAATTAGGTCAAACGGAGCTACGAGGGGCCCACGAGCTCAGGGAGCGCACCTACCCCTTAGGGCGCGCCCTGTGAGCTCATGGCTCTCTCGTATATATTCTAGCATCCTCCCGAAGCTTCTAGGGTCCCTTTTGGTCAAAACCAAAAACAAGCAAAAAACGGATACTAGCACCAGGCACTGGGTTAATAGGTTAGTCACAAAAAAATGATACAAAATAACATATAAATGCATATAACATCCAAAGTTGATAATATAATAGCATGAAACGATCATAAATTATAGACACGTTGGAGACGTATTAGGGAGAGAGGCAACGGCGGCGGCAGGGACGGCGGCTGCGGTCGGGAGAGGAAGGGGCGGTGGCGGCAGGTTGCGGCGGCGGCTAGGGGTAGCGGCGGGGTGGGGAGGGAGAGAGGCAGCGGCGACTGTGGTGGGGAAAGGAAGGGCGACGGCAGCATGTTGCGGCGGTGGCAGGTGGAGGTAGCGGCAACGGCGGCAAGTTGTGGCGGCGGTGTGGAGCGGAAGCTAGGTCGCAGGAGAGAAATATGAAACTGATACCATGTTGTTAGGAAAGATGAGATTGCATGCGACACAATTCATTGATCATGTGCAAGTGCACATATATAGGTACAAGGATGCACGACCTCGACTTGTCTCTCAAGCTATACATTGTACGTAGGAGAAAGGAGGCGTGACAATACATGACCCCAACCTATACATACATACACGTTCAGCACTAAGTGATAGCGAAGAACTACAATGATTTCTCACACGCATTCGACTTGGTCACCGAAGCTAGTTGGTTCACCTCGAAGAAGGTTTCCGAATTCTTCACTCTCCGAGTAAATGGGTTCTAGAAATAGAGTGCGGAAATAGACGTTCATATACATGCACATACACACCCCTATGAACATACATACGCACACCGTACCCTATGAGCACATTCGAGAGATTGAGTGGACAGGGTTCTAACCAAGCAAGCAGAAGGTTACAATCTTGTTTCACACCTTAACCCCTCTTAATGGCACAACTTACCCTCTATATGAAGAATTAGATAAAGTAGAAAATAAATTCTACTCCACACCCCCGAAGACTTCAGTGGAGAAGTCAAAATAGTTCCGCTAAACCAAATCTCTTGGGACTTGGGACATAGAATATGTGAACACTCGATAAAGGCATTTGTTAAGTATCATTGTTATTTAGGAAATATTGGATAGCGCAAGATTTATTCTATCTTACCTTATACTTCGAGATGACTTTGTACTCCTATATATGCTTATGAGATTCAAGCAATACAACAACGATTCTACCTGTTAGAAGGAAGAGAGGGATTGATGGAATAGTTGTATGTATTGGTTGAGCCTCGTGGGCATATATATAGGAGTACATGATCTACTTGAAGCACAAGGAAAGCCAGAATATTTCCTAGTCTAACCTATGTTTCCTAATACAATCACGTTACTCAACATCCCCCCGCAGTCACAACGGTAGCGACGCAGATGGTGAGACTGGAGAAGAATCCGAAGGCAAGCCGACGGACACCCCCCCACACACACAGTCGTAACGGTCGACGCATCGCGGAGTCATGGCTGGAGTGGAAACCAATGAGGTTGCTCAAGCAGGCGGTAGCCCTTTGTGCCGTTTGTCGATGTAGCCGAGAGTTTGGGTGTAACGCCCCGAGACCGACGCTCCAGAAGACTTTCATGTATTCCGGGTTTCGCCGTGTGTTTCATTGGTGCCTGCCCTTTTATTTTTGCATTACATCATGTCATCATGCCATCATCTCATAAATCTTTTGCAACTCAACTAAATAAATGGCATGGATCTTTGGTCCATTTAAATCGAGGGAATTCACTCGTGATTTCTCTTTATAACATATTAAAGCCTCTCAATATTATTAGGGAGCTATAATAAAATTATTCCATTTATTTGGAATTAACCATAACCCACTTGCAAAATAATCCCAATGCCTTTGTTATCACAACTCTCGACCTCTAACCTTGTTTTTTATTCTTTCATCCTTTTTCCGGAGCTCTACCAAAATTCTCAACATTTTTGGCTACACCAAACCTAGTCCTAGTTCAAACCCATTTGAATTAAATTCAAATGAGTTTGAATTTTATTCCTGCAATCTTGCCACTTCTATTTTTTCTGTGGTCATGCTTATTTTTAGGAGTCCAAGAAAATTGTCCTCCTTCTCAAACTCTTTTCCCTAACCCCCCCCCTTCTTTTTCCTTTCTCTCTATTTCTTTCGGTTAAGGAAGACAGTGAGAGAGAGAGAAGGAGCCCAGCAGCCTGGGCCTCCCAACCTCCCGCGCCGGCCCAAGGCCAAGGCCCAGCCGCCCCCACCAGTCCCTCCTAACCCTAGCTACCCCGATCCCCTTCACTCGTTCCCCATCTCTCCCTCTCGTTCCCGTGCCCGCCGCCAGAACCCATCGCTCGATCCCCTTCTCCCTCGATGCATCGTCGCAGAGAGAGAGAGAAGCGACGTGCCCTCGTCTCGTTCCCCTCTGCCTCCTCCTCGTCACCGGAGTCCAGGAGCCAGGAGCGCCGCCGCCCTCGACCCACCTCGCCGTCGTCCATGGCCACGCCTTCGCCAAGGCCCTGCGCCAGGTCCTGCTGCCGACGCCTCCTGCATTGCGCCTGTAGCCGCAACCTCCCCGTCCACCTCCGCTGCTGCTCCCTCCCGTCGTCATCTTCAAGCTCGTCGCGCAGCCGCCGCCCGGATCCACCCCCGGCTGCCGTCCGAGACCTCGTCTGCCTCTCCTACATCACTCCCCATCGCCGGGAGCTCGCGTCAAGTCCGCCTCATCCTCGCTTCCTCTGGCCACCTCCAACGCCGCCTCGCCCCATGGCGTCCACCTTGCTCCGTCGAGCTCTGTCCTGCTGCACCTCGCCAGCAGACCCCGCGCACCCCTGCACCCCAAGCCCGTCGCCACCGTGCCTTCTTGCCTCCTCCGCACCCATCCCCTGTTTTTCATCTCCGTCGGCACCATCGCTGTGCTATGGAGCTCCTGCCTGAGCCGTCCCTTTCGGCCAACTCTGTTGCTGCCGCCGCTGCTTTGATCTTCCCTGGTGCAGCTTGTTTCCAACAAACGGCAACCCGACGGTTACCTCCACGCCAAGTACCACGACCCGCAAGACAGAGGACGCCAAGCAACCCCTTCGAGCTGTCAAGACCGCAAGCGCCAAATACCACGACGGCCCTTGAAGAGTTCGGATTCGGCAAGTTCGATGATGCTCTTGTGCAACTAGGTTGCCGAGACCGGGATCGGCAAGACCGACTACATGGATCCGCCAAGTACCTCGACGTCCGAGGCCTAAATCAACAACCGAACAGGGAATAACGCCAAGTACTAGATCAACAAGGACCGCAAAGTTCGTCTTCCGCCGTCTCTGAAATCGCCAAGTACCACGACGATACATGAACGACTACCGTCGCCACGAGAAAGACTACTTCCCACAACGACCCGTGAACATCTACTTCGTCTACTTTGCACCGAACGAGAACCATCTTTTGCACGCTTCGAAGGTATAACCCCGAGATGACCGTCCGAAAATGAATGCTTGTATTATATGAGATGCCCATGTTTGCACCATGGTCGAATCGCTGTTTGCTCGGCCCTCCTTGTTTGCCGCTAACCCGTGGGACCCGGTTACCGGGATCACCCCACCATCCTTGCATGACACGCTCCCGACACACTTCCTTTTGCACCGGTATCTCCATGAGTTACCGGGACCCAAATGTTGCCGTGGCACCATTTTCGTTATCATTGCCGTGGCACCCCTTTTGTTCCGCCATGGTGACTAAATGCTCCCTATCATATTAGATGTCAACATTTTCATAAAAATTCGCATAAACCTTGATTATGTCATCCGCATCATGTTAACAACATTTAAATGGTTAAAACTGTGTTTGCATTAAATTGTTAAATGACATATGGGGATTTTCCGGAATTGTTGTTGTTATTTTCGGCCTCATTTAAACTTGCCTAAATAATTAGTTTTCATATGCTTCACCTCTTGCCATGTTAATCAACATTTAATATTGTTGGGTACATAAACAAGAGAGAACTAAATAATTGATGTGGTGTTTCGTCAATATGCAACCCGTTGCATATTGAGCTCCACTTAATTTGTAGAGTTATTTGTTGCACTTTGCCATGCCATGCCTCTTTAAACCGGACATGCATCATACTTGTTTGTGCATCATGCCATGTGTATGTGATGTCTGTTTACTATGTTGTTTGCTTCTTCCCGGTTTGCTTCTCTCGTTAGCTTCGGTTTCGTTCCGGAGTTGTGAGGATTCGTTCGACTACGTCCGTTTGTCTTCTTCATGGACTCGTTCTTCTTCCTTGCGGGATCTCAGGCAAGATGACCATACCCTCGAAATCACTTCTATCTTTGCTTGCTAGTTGCTCGCTCTTTTGCTATGCCTATGCTGCGATACCTACCACTTGCTTATCATGCCTCCCATATTGTTAAACCAAGCCTCTAACCCACCTTGTCCTAGCAAACCGTTGTTTGGCTATGTTACTGCTTTGCTCAGCCCCTCTTATAGCGTTGTTAGTTGCAGGTGAAGATGAAGTTTGTTCCTTGTTGGAACATGGAGATGTTGTTCCTTGATTGGAACATGTTTACTTGTTGGGATATCACAATATATCTTATATTATTAACGCATCTATATACTTGGTAAAGGGTGGAAGGCTCGGCCTTATGCCTGGTGTTTTGTTCCACTCTTGCTGCCCTAGTTTCCGTCATATCGGTATTATGTTCCCGGATTTTGCGTCCCTAACGCGGTCGGGTGATTTATGGGACCCCCTTGACAGTTCGCTTTGAATAAGACTCCTCCAGCAAGGCCCAACATTGGTTTTACCATTTGCCTCACCTATGCCCTTTTATTTCCCTTGGGTTTCCGGAGCCCGAGGGTCATCTTTATTTTAGCCCCCCGGGCCAGTTCTCCTTCGAGTGTTGGTCCAAACCGAGCGATGTCCAGCGCCCCCTGGGCAATCAGGGTCTATGCCAACCCGACGTCTTGCTCATCCGGTGTGCCCTGAGAACGAGATATGTGCAGCACCTATCGGGATTTGTCGTCACATCCGGGCGGCTTTGCTGGTCTTGTTTTATTATTGTCGAAATGTCTTGTAGCCGGGATTCCGAGACTGATCGGGTCTTCCCGGGGAGAAGGAATATCCTTCATTGATCGCGAGAGCTTATAATGGGCTAAGTTGGGACACCCCTGCAGGGTTTGAACTTTCGAAAGCCGTGCCCGCGGTTATGTGGCAGATGGGAATTTGTTAATGTCCGGTTGTAGAAAACCCGAAGTTGATCTTAATTAAAATGCATCAACCGCGTGTGTAACCGTGATGGTCTCTTCTCGGCGGAGTCCGGGAAGTGAACACGGTGTTGGAGTTATGCTTGACGTAAGTAGTTTCAGGATCACTTCTTGATCATAGGTCATCGACCGTGCTTTGCCTTCTCTTCTCGCTCTCATTTGCGTATGTTAGCCACCATATATGCTAGTCACTTGCTGCAGCTCCACCTCATACCTTTTACCCTTCCTATAAGCTTAAATAGTCTTGATCTCGCGGGTGTGAGATTGCTGAGTCCCCGTGACTCATAGATACTTCCAAAACCAGTTTGCAGGTGCCGATGAAACCGTGCAGGTGACGCACCCGAGCTCAAGGAGGAGCTCGATGAAGATCTTGTTCATTGTGTTGTTTCTTTTCAGTTGATCAGTAGTGGAGCCCAGTTGGGGTCGATCGGGGATCTGTGTAGCATTTGGGGTAGTCTTCTTTTATTTTGGTTCCGTAGTCGGACCTTGATTGTATCTGTTTGATGTAATGATTTACTCATGTATTGCGTGAAGTGGCGACTGTAAGCCAACTATGTATCTCTTTCCCTTATGTATTACATGGGTTGTGTGAAGATTACCTCACTTGCGACATTGCTTTCAATGCGGTTATGCCTCTAAGTCGTGCTTCGACACGTGGGAGATATAGCCGCATCGAGGGCGTATCAAGTTGGTAATTAGAGCCTTCTCCGACCTTAGGAGCCCCCACTGATTGATCGTTTTTAGCGGCCGAGTTGTGTCGAGAAAAATGTTTTGAGTCATTTAGGAATTACGTATCGGAGAGTTTAGGAATTCTTTTTATTTCCCAGTCTCCTCATCGCTCTGGTAAGGCATCCGGACGTAGAGTTTTGACTCTTCTCTTCTCAAATTTCACTAAAAAAAATTTAGGATCACGCGGGTATCTTAGAATCGTTCCGATGGTTTTGTGATGACAACATTGTCTTGGTGCCTCCTGTCAGCAGGGGTTTAGTGGAAGTGTCCCGGGGAGTTGAGCTCTGAGGTGTTGTCGTCATAATTTTATCGTTGCAGTTCTGGAATACCTGAGTTTAGTACGCTGACATCGAAAATCTCTTTTGTACAGTTGTTGGTGAGATAACCCTGATAGCCCAGTACTGAGGCGAGTGCGAGAGTATTGCCATAACTCGTATAACGGATGCTTTTCGAAGGTTGAGGTAAACGATTTTCGAAGGTTTCTTGGTTATGTGTTGAAGGATGGATACAGCTGGATCTTGGTATTGTTAGTTTGGGTGATATATTTTGTGTCCCCTGTATCCCCAACACTAGATTGCATAACCAGAAAGTTTCGGGAGTTTATAGGTGGGAATTCAAGTATCTCGTAGGATATCTTTCCAACAGACACATGATACGATATGGGATCTGTCATATGTTTGTTCCGGCTTATTCTGCAAACCAAATCCTTTGTTTTTGTTTGGTTTTGTGGCATTCGAGTTGCTTCAATGTCAAGCGTTGATTCCATACCTTTTCCAAGCGGTGTTCTCATATTGCTATGTGAATACCAATCCTTCTTGATCATTGAGTTTGTCATGTTAATTCTTTCCAACCGGTGTGATTCTCTTCAAGAGGATCCTATCATTTTTCACATCCCCAAGTTCAATTCTAAGTTCCCCCAACGGTGTTCGTTTCATCCGCCCCCAAGTTGTCTTGTTTTCCCGCCCACCCACCCTCTTTCTTTAAGGACTCAGATTTCTTAACCAAGTATCCATTTTATTGAGTGAAGTTTCTTCATTCTTTTCCTTTAATGCTTTATCCGGTGATTTCTCATGAAGACGCTAAGGAAGCTTCAACTTTATCATTGTTCCATTCTAATTTTCTTCTCCGATGGATTTAATTCAAGATTTCGGTGTTGATCATATCCTTTCCTCGTTTCAAATGTTTTCTCATGCCGGTGTATCTCTTAATCATCCACTTCTCACTATTCATTTGTTTCAGAGTGCTGAAGATATCTCAGAAGATTCAAGTTTCCATTCTGAGTTCGCTCAAGTTCTTTTGAGGATGCTATCTCATTCAAGCCATTTAATTCAACCGGTGCAATCTCTCTTTTCAAGCAATCGTTCAACGGTGTTTCTTTTGAGTGGGCCCTAACCCACAGGTCTTTTCCCAGGATCCTACCTGACTCTTCTAATTTTCCCGGAGTTATTCCCAAATCCTTTTCGAAGTTTGACGTAAGAATGATTCTCATCAGTCAAATGTATCCTCCAAGTTCGCTTTCATATTCTTTTCATCGTTGGTTCAACCTTTCTAATTTTCATTACGGAGTGCCTCAGAAATTCATGGTGGTGGTTCTCATCATCATTCTCAACATGTGAAGACCGAAGAAGAATTGCTCTTAAATCTTGTCCATTCTCTTGAAGATTCATGGTTCTAGCTTGTTGCCATCCTCTCATAATTGTTTTCGATTGCGAGAATTCTTTTCACTCATCCGGAGCATTTCAGAGGTCATTTCAGTTTGATTCTCCGGAGCCCATCATCTCAGAATTATTCATTCCAGCTTGCAGCTCTCATTCTCCAAATCTTACCGGTGCATCATTCAAGTATTCTCTAATTAGCTCGTGATCTATTCGTTCATTTGTATCTAAATTAACTCAAGTATCAACGTCGTTTTCTAATTCTTCCCGGTGTTTCTTTTTCTTTTCTTCGTTCATTTTCAATTCTTATGGTGGTTCGTTCAAGATTTCACTTCCTTCATTATCATATTAATTCATTCGTTGTTTCCAAATTCCACCGGTGGTTCCATCAATACCTTCCCAAGTTTGCGCCATATCTATCTTAATCCTTTCTACGAGAATAAGTAGTATGTCAAATCCGTTGCTTGTCATCAATTTAAATTGGTGAAGGATAAGCATAATGTAATTCTTATTCTTGTTTCATCGAGTAAATTCAATTCCTTATTCCGGAGGTTCATCAAAATTCTTGATTTCATTTGTTCATCTTTCTTTCCGGAGTTCCAAGTTTTCTCGGTTATATCATTGTGAAGCTCCATCCAACCATTGCAAGGCTTCACCTTATTCTTTCAACTTCTCTTTCTTTTTATCATTCTTTTATTACCGGAGTTCTTCATGGAGGCTCTACATGGTGGTTCGTCAAGGATTCCTTTCATTCCTCAACTATTTTTTTCAAGATTTTCTCGGAGTTAAGATCCGCCAAGCTATACTCTAAAATAAACATGGTGTTCAACACATGTTTTGTCTTGAGGAGTTCAAGCATTCTTCATCTCGCATTACGAAGTGCAATTCTTTCTACCTTATCTTTTGAGGTGGTGTTATGTCATTCTTGATAAAGTTTCTTCTTGTTTCATGATTCACATGTTGTCAAGAATGAGGTATATTAAATCCATCAATTTCTTCCTTGGAGTTATCTTGGTTTAGATTTCACCTAAAGCCTTCCCTAAGGATTGTTTCTATTTGTGGTGCTTATCAATGACCCAAGTTTTCTCCTATCCTCTTGGTGAAATAAGTTCTCGTCTCCTTGTTGATATCAATCCAATCTATTGTTTTCCGTTTGTGGCAGAAGTTGTCATTTTTTTCTTCTTTGTCCCTTTATCCCAACAATCTATCTACTATTCTTTTGTTCCGGAAGCATTGTGATGTTGCTCTCTTCACTCTTCATCTCGAATTGTGAGGATCATGTTCTTCCCTTTTGCTTATCCATTTAACCGGAGTGTTGTTGTCATATCTTCAAGTTCTCTCACCTTATCAAGTTTTGCCCCCCTTCTCAACCGGAGTGCGGTCTGAAATGTTTCTTACCCCTTGTGCCATTCTTTCAATTCTGAAGGCAGTGTGTTGTTGATCTCTTCAAGTATCCTCTCATCGTGTCAAGATCATGTTCAATTCCTTCCATTTTCAGTCGGAGTGCTGTCCAAATTATATCATTCTTAATCCTACTCTATCTTGTTTTAACTGGAGTGGCTTCAAAATCTATCTTGTCCCATCAGCTCTTAGTTCTCATCATGTTCTTTGTTCTTCTCTGCTAACATAGTGTTTGCAATCTCGTTCACCTCCGTTGTATTCTTTCTTTCAATTTTGTCAACCTCTCAAGGTTCGTTGGTTTCACTCTTTTGTCAAAGAAGCAACTTTGTTTTACCTCTTTCCCTTCCGCTTCTCTCCGGTGCCATCCTAGATCTCGGGACGAGATCCTCTTGTAGTGGTGGAGTGTTGTAACGCCCCGAGACCGACGCTCCAGAAGACTTTCATGTATTCCGGGTTTCGCCGTGTGTTTCATTGGTGCCTGCCCTTTTGTTTTTGCATTGCATCATGTCATCATGCCATCATCTCATAAATCTTTTGCAACTCAACTAAATAAATGGCATGGATCTTTGGTCCATTTAAATCGAGGGAATTCACTCGTGATTTCTCTTTATAACATATTAAAGCCTCTCAATATTATTAGGGAGCTATAATAAAATTATTCCATTTATTTGAAATTAACCATAACCCACTTGCAAAATAATCCCAATGCCTTTGTTATCACAACTCTCAACCTCTAACCTTGTCTTTTATTCTTTCATCCTTTTTCCGGAGCTCTACCAAAATTCTCAACATTTTTGGCTACACCAAACCTAGTCCTAGTTCAAACCCATTTGAATTAAATTCAAATGAGTTTGAATTTTATTCCTGCAATCTTGCCAATTCTATTTTTCTGTGGTCATGCTTATTTTTAGGAGTCCAGGAAAATTGTCCTCCTTCTCAAACTCTTTTCCCTAACCCCCCCCCCCCTTCTTTTTCCTTTCTCTCTATTTCTTTCGGTTAAGGAAGACAGTGAGAGAGAGAGAAGGAGCCCAGCAGCCTGGGCCTCCCAACCTCCCGCGCCGGCCCAAGGCCAAGGCCCAGCCGCCCCCACCAGTCCCTCCTAACCCTAGCTACCCCAATCCCCTTCACTCGTTCCCCATCTCTCCCTCTCGTTCCCGTGCCCGCCGCCAGAACCCATCGCTCGATCCCCTCCTCCCTCGATGCACCGTCGCAGAGAGAGAGAGAGAAGCGACGCGCCCTCGTCTTGTTCCCCTCTGCCTCCTCCTCGTCACCGGAGTCCAGGAGCCAGGAGCGCCGCCGCCCTCGACCCACCTCGCCGTCGTCCATGGCCACGCCTTCGCCAAGGCCCTACGCCAGGTCCTGCTGCCGACGCCTCCTGCATCGCGCCTGTAGCCGCAACCTCCCCGTCCACATCCGCTGCTGCTCCCTCCCGTCGTCATCTTCAAGCTCGTCGCGCAGCCGCCGCCCGGATCCACCCCCGGCTGTCGTCCGGGACCTCGTCTGCCTCCCCTACATCACTCCCCGTCGCCGGGAGCTCGCGTCAAGTCCGCCTCCTCCTCGCTTCCTCTGGCCACCTCCAACGCCGCCTCGCCCCATGGCGTCCACCTTGCTCCGTCGAGCTCTGTCCTGCTGCACCTCGCCAGCAGACCCCGCGCACCCCTGCACCCCAAGCCCATCGCCACCGCGCCTTCTTGCCTCCTCCGCACCCATCCCCTGTTGCATCTCCGTCGGCACCATCGCTGTGCTATGGAGCTCCTGCCTGAGCCGTCCCTTTCGGCCAACTCTGTTGCTGCCGCCGCTACTTTGATCTTCCCTGGTGTAGCTTGTTTCCAACAAACGGCAACCCGACGGTTACCTCCACGCCAAGTACCACGACCCGCAAGACAAAGGACGCCAAGCAACCCCTTCGAGCTGTCAAGACCGCAAGCGCCAAATACCACGACGGCCCTTGAAGAGTTCGGATTCGGCAAGTTCGATGATGCTCTTGTGCAACTAGGTTGCCGAGACCGGGACCGGCAAGACCGACTACACGGATCTGCCAAGTACCTCAACGTCCGAGGCCTAAATCAACCACCGAACAGGGAATAACGCCAAGTACTAGATCAACGAGGACCGCAAAGTTCGTCTTCCGCCGTCTCCGAAATCGCCAAGTACCACGACGATACATGAACGACTACCGTCGCCACGAGAAAGACTACTTCCCACAACGACCCGTGAACATCTACTTCATCTACTTTGCACCGAACGAGAACCATCTTTTGCACGCTTCGAAGGTATAACCCCGAGATGACCGTCCGAAAATGAATGCTTGTATTATATGAGATGCCCATGTTTGCACCATGGTCGAATCACTGTTTGCTCGGCCCTCCTTGTTTGCTGCTAACCCGTGGGAACCCGGTTACCGGGATCACCCCACCTTCCTTGCATGACACGCTCCCGACACACTTCCTTTTGCACCGGTATCTCCATGAGTTACCGGGACCCGAATGTTGCCGTGGCACCATTTTCGTTATCGTTGCCGTGGCACCCCTTTTGTTCCGCCATGGTGACCAAATGCTCCCTATCATATTAGATGTCAACATTTTCATAAAAATTCGCATAAACCTTGATTATGTCATCCGCATCATGTTAACAACATTTAAATGGTTAAAACTGTGTTTGCATTAAATTGTTAAATGACATATGGGGATTTTCCGGAATTGTTGTTGTTATTTTCGGCCTCATTTAAACTTGCCTAAATAATTAGTTTTCATATGCTTCACCTCTTGCCATATTAATCAACATTTAATATTGTTGGGTACATAAACAAGAGAGAACTAAATAATTGATGTGGTGTTTCGTCAATATGCAACCCGTTGCATATTGAGCTCCACTTAATTTGTAGAGTTATTTGTTGCACTTTGCCATGCCATGCCTCTTTAAACCGGACATGCATCATACTTGTTTGTGCATCATGCCATGTGTATGTGATGTCTGTTTACTATGTTGTTTGCTTCTTTCCGGTTTGCTTCTCTCGTTAGCTTCGGTTTCGTTCCGGAGTTGTGAGGATTCGTTCGACTACGTCCGTTTGTCTTCTTCATGGACTCGTTCTTCTTCCTTGCGGGATCTCAGGCAAGATGACCATACCCTCGAAATCACTTCTATCTTTTCTTGCTAGTTGCTCGCTCTTTTGCTATGACTATGCTGCGATACCTACCACTTGCTTATCATGCCTCCCATATTGTTAAACCAAACCTCTAACCCACCTTGTCCTAGCAAACCGTTGTTTGGCTATGTTACTGCTTTGCTCAGCCCCTCTTATAGTGTTGTTAGTTGCAGGTGAAGATGAAGTTTGTTCCTTCTTGGAACATGGAGATGTTGTTCCTTGATTGGAACATGTTTACTTGTTGGGATATCACAATATCTCTTATATTATTAACGCATCTATATACTTGGTAAAGGGTGGAAGGCTCGGCCTTATGCCTGGTGTTTTGTTCCACTCTTGCCGCCCTAGTTTCCGTCATATCGGTATTATGTTCCCGGATTTTGCGTCCCTAACGCGGTCGGGTGATTTATGGGACCCCCTTGACAGTTCGCTTTGAATAAGACTCCTCCAGCAAGGCCCAACATTGGTTTTACCATTTGCCTCACCTATGCCCTTTTATTTCCCTTGGGTTTCCGGAGCCCGAGGGTCATCTTTATATTAGCCCCCCGGGCCAGTTCTCCTTCGAGTGCTGGTCCAAACCGAGCGATGTCCGGCGCCCCCTGGGCAATCAGGGTCTATGCCAACCCGACGTCTTGCTCATCCGGTGTGCCCTGAGAACGAGATATGTGCAGCTCCTATCGGGATTTGTCGGCACATCCGGGCGGCTTTGCTGGTCTTGTTTTATTATTGTCGAAATGTCTTGTAGCCGGGATTCCGAGACTGATCGGGTCTTCCCGGGGAGAAGGAATATCCTTCGTTGATCGCAAGAGCTTATAATGGGAAAAGTTGGGACACCCCTGCAGGGTTTGAACTTTCGAAAGCCGTGCCCGCGGTTATGTGGCAGATGGGAATTTGTTAATGTCCGGTTGTAGAAAACCCGAAGTTGATCTTAATTAAAATGCATCAACCGCGTGTGTAACCGTGATGGTCTCTTCTCGGCGGAGTCCGGGAAGTGAACACGGTGTTGGAGTTATGCTTGACGTAAGTAGTTTCAGGATCACTTCTTGATCATAGGTCATCGACCGTGCTTTGCCTTCTCTTCTCGCTCTCATTTGCGTATGTTTGCCACCATATATGCTAGTCGCTTGCTGCAGCTCCACCTCATACCTTTTACCCTTCCTATAAGCTTAAATAGTCTTGATCTCGCGGGTGTGAGATTGCTGAGTCCCCGTGACTCACAGATACTTCCAAAACCAGTTTGCAGGTGCCGATGAAACCGTGCAGGTGACGCACCCGATCTCAAGGAGGAGCTCGATGAAGATCTTGTTCATTGTGTTGTTTCTTTTCAGTTGATCAGTAGTGGAGCCCAGTTGGGGTCGATCAGGGATCTGTGTAGCATTTGGGGTAGTCTTCTTTTATTTTGGTTCCGTAGTCGGACCTTGATTGTATCTGTTTGATGTAATGCTTTACTCATGTATTGCGTGAAGTGGCGACTGTAAGCCAACTATGTATCTCTTTCCCTTATGTATTACATGGGTTGTGTGAAGATTACCTCACTTGCGACATTGCTTTCAATGCGGTTATGCCTCTAAGTCGTGCTTCTACACGTGGGAGATATAGCCGCATCGAGGGCGTATCATTGGGTGGTGGAGCCGTGGTCGAGGTAGCCGTGCGAAGAATGTGGTCGATGTCGAGTCGAGGTGGCCGGTCTCGAGGAAGTCGCCGTGGAGCCGCGGGCGCAAGAGGGTGCCAAGTTAGCATGGGCGCAGTGGTGTCGAAGTAGAGGTGCGCCAAGAAGAAAATGTTGTTGACGACGTCTCGCGGCGGGTTTGCCAAGCCCGGGGATACATCGTGGATGAAGGCACGCACCGGTGTTGCCAGCACCAGGCATGTGTAGACGGACGAAGACGAAGTTGACGAAGCGCCAACCAGGCTTGCCAAGCCCGGGGACACGTCGTGGCTGAAGGCACGCATCGATGTTGCCAGCACCGGACATGCGTAGACGAGGGACCTGCACGAGCTGTACGCCATGTCGGAGAAGTCGGAGGGGCCAGCAGAGAAGAACTCGACGATGAGTGCGGCGTCCATCGGCGCGGGGCCAATGTCGCCCGCGGTTGTCGGAGTAGATGAAGCGGTCTGGGTAGATGACAGCGACGCTGGCGACGAGCTGGTGCTGGATGAAGACGAAGGGGTGGACGGGCGGCGGCGGCTACGAAGGTAGCGGCGGCAGCGGCCAAAGAAGAGCGGCGGCGGCAGCTAGGTTAGGAGTGCGGCGGCGGTGCTCGAAGTAGACGAAGAACCCTGACAGCGTGACAAAGACCGACGCGGACGGTGGTGTTCCCGCGCCAAGGGAGACGGCGCGGCACATACCACGGGAGGTTGACGCGCGGTGACGGCGGAGTGGACCGCGGGTTGCGGCGCTACGGCCCAAAAGGGCGACGCAGCGGTGGCAGGCGGGTCGGGGCGACGATGGGAAGACCTCGGGGCGGCGGCGGGGACCGCGGGCCGCGACACTGCGGACCGAAGGGGCGACGCAACGGCGGTTCGCGAGTCGGTGCAACCGCAGGGACGGCCTCGGGAAGGCGGCGTGGACCGCATGCCACGCTCGCTACGGCCCGACGGGGCGACGCAGCGGCGGCGCGAGGGTCGATGCAGCCACGGGACGTCCTAGAGCGGACGCCCTTGGGGCGGAGGGGTACCGCGGGCCGCGGTACTACGGCCCGAAGGGGTGACGCGGGTCGGTGCAGCCAGGAGAAGAACCACGGGGCAGCGGCGCTGCGGCCCGACGGGGCGACGCAGCGGCAGCCCGATGCTCGATCGGTGGAGAGGCGCGCTGAACTCGGGGATGATCTTCACGGGACCTGCAGAGGCGCACGTAACCGACGGGCCAGGTCGGTCGCGCGGCATAGATGAGGCGGATCGCGGCGGCGAGCGGGTGATCAAACCAATCGCGTGCGAGGTCGGGGACGCCGCTCGGTGGAGGCATGGTGGCGGTGGAGTCCAAGATGAAGCCGGCGATGACGGACAGCGTGGGACGTCATGCGGACGAGCTTGTCAGCACTGACACCCGGGCAGCCAAAGCAACGCCGGCGCCCGGGCAGCAAGGCCTGAGCGACCAACGGAGCAGCGGCGCCCGTGTTGAAGCACCTGACGAGCCAGACGCAGCCGTTCCGACGCAGTCAAGGACGACGTCGGCAAGGTAGACCGTCGGGTCGTCCTGCAGACGCGGCGGAGGCGGGTGATGTGGATCGATGGGCGAGCCAGCGCGTGAGCGAAGGCTATGATTGGCCGTCGCATGGCGCAAGGCCGCCGGGTCGGGGGGTTCAGGAGTCCTGGTCGAAGCAGGGCGGTGACGGCCGGCGTAGATCGATGAGCGGGCCGTCGCGCGAACGGCGGCGGTGAAGGGCCGCCTCATGACGTGAGGCCGCCGGGTCGGGGCGACCGGTGGGCCGACGCGCGGACGACGCGCGAGGCCGCCGAGTCGGGGCGACCGACGAGCAGACGCGCGGACGACGCGCGAGGCCACCAGGTCGGTGAAGAAGCTGGCTAATCACACCAGTGTTCGAGTAGAGGCGCACGGGGTCGACGGCTGCGGTGGGCGACGCAAACCGGATCACATAGACCGAAAAATCAAAAAGTAGCGCCGATCAAAGCGACCGGCGAGAGAGAAAACCCGGATCAAAGGATCGGAAAAAAAGACTCTCTAGGGCAGACGGCCAGCAAGGCCGGCGGACGAACCCTAGGTACGGGCGGCGCGGCCCCCGGCGGCGGTTATGAAGGCCGACCGCCCCGAGGACGGCGCGCGAGTGCGGAAGCGGCGGCGGCTATGGTTTAGAATCGACTTGCGATAAATACTATGTTAGAAGGAAGAGAGGGATTGATGGAATAGTTGTATGTATTGCTTGAGCCTCGTGGGCGTATATATAGAAGTACATGATCTACTTGAAGCACAAGGAAAGCCAGAATATTTCCTAGTCTAACATATGTTTCCTAATACAATCACGTTACTCAACACTACCAATCCCTCTCTAGCCCTTCTAACATGGATCAGCCTTACCTTGATCCTAAACCCTAGTTGTCGCCGCTTCCGCACCCGCGCCCCGTCCTCGGGGCGGGCGGTATCCATGACCGCCGCCGGGGGCCGGCGCCGCCCGTACCTAGGGTTCACTCGCCAGTCGTGTTGACCCGCTGTTTTAGAGAGTCTTTTTCCCGAGCCCTTACTCGGGTTTTTCTCTCTCCCGTCGGTCATCTTGATCGGCATTTTTTTTGGTTTTCTGATTTAAGATCTGTTTGCGTCGCCCTTCGCTGGTGTCGATCCCGTGCGACTCTACTCCAACACCGACGCGACCGGCTGGCTCCATCACCGACCCGGCAGCCTCGCACGACAGGCGGCCGCTCACGGCCGTCGTTCGTGCGTCGACCCACCCGTCGATCTACGCCAGCCATCTCCGCCCTGCTCCGACCGGGACTCTTGCATCGCCCCGACCCGGCGGCCTCACGCTATGTGGCGGCCCATCATACCCGTCGTTCGCGCGCCGGCCCGCCCATCGATCCACGTCACCCGCCTCCGCCGCGTCTACACGGCGACCCTGCGATCTGCCTCACCGGCCTTGTCCCGGCTGCGTCAGGCTCGTCGGCTACCTCAGCTCGGGCGTCGCTGCTATGTTGTTCGCTTGGGCCTCGCTGCCCGGGCATCGGCACTGTTTTGGAAGCCCCGGTGTCGGCGCTGACGCGCTCGTCCGCACGTCGCCCCACGTCGTCCATCATCGTCGGCCTCATCTCGGACTCCGCCGCCACCCCGTCTCCATCGAGCAGCGTCCCCGACCTCACGCGCGATCGGCTTGATCACCCGCTCGCCGCCACGATCCGCCTCATCTACGCCAAGCAACCGACCTGGCACGTCGGTTGCGCACGCCTCCGCAGGTCCCCAGAAGATCGTCCTCGGGTTCAGCATGCTCCTCCATCGATCGACCAACTGGTTGCCGCTGTGTCGCCCCAACGCCGCTGCCCTGTGGTTCTCCTCGTGGCTGCATCGACTCGCGCGTCACCGCTGCGTCGCCCTTTTGGGTCGTAGTGCCACGATGCGCGGTCTCCGCCGCTGCCCCAAGGCCGTCCCTGCGGTTGCACCGACCCGCGATCGACTGCTACACTGCGCCTTCGGGCTGTAGCGCCGCGGCCCGTGGTCCCCGCAACCGCCCCGAAGTCTTTCGTTGTCGTCCCGACCTACCCACTGCCGTTGTGTCGCCCCTTCGGGCCATAGCGTCACGGCCTGCGGTCCACTCTGTCGTCACCTCGCGTCGACTTCTCGTGGTACGCACCCCGCCACCTTCCTTGGCGCAGGAACGACATCGTCCGCGCCGGTCTTCGTCACGCTGTCAGGTTCCTCGCCTACTTCGAGCACCGCCGCCGCGTTACTAACCTAGTCACCGCCGCCGCTACCTCCGTAGCCACCACCACCCATCCATCCCCTTCATCTCCATTCACGCACCAGCCTGTCGCCAGTGTCGTCGTCATCTACCCCGACCATTTCGTCTACTCCGACCACCGTTGGTGACATCGGCCCCGTGCCAATGGACGGCGCAATCGTCGTCGAGTTCTTCTCTGTAGGCCCCTTCGACTTCTCCGACATGGCATACAGCTCGTCCAGGTCCCTCGTCTACGCATGCTCAGTGCTGACAACACCGATGTGTACCTTCGTCCACGACGTGTCCCCGGGCCTGGCAAGCCTGGCGCAACACTTCGTCAACTTGATTTTCGTCCGTCTACGCATGCACGGTGTTGGCAACACCGACGTGTGCCTTCGTCCACGATGTGTCCTCGGGCTTGGCAAACCGACGCGACGCGTTGTCAACAACATCTTCTTCCCGGCGTACCACTCCTTCGACACCACTGCGCCCATGACTAACTCGGTGCCTCCTTGCGCCCGCGGCTCCACGGCAACTTCCTCGACACCGGCTACCCCGACTCGACATAGACCACGGTATTCTTCGCACGGCTACCTCGACTACGACTACACCACCCACGCACTCGGCTACCTCGACAAACGGCACAAAGGGTTGCCGCGTTGCTTGAGCAAGTACAACAATGATTCCACCAATCTCTCTCTATCCCTTCTAACAACATTAATCTCTCGAGTATTTTGTTATTAAGCATCGAAAGCCACAAGGGCACTGGATGCACTTACAAATTTTTTTACTCTCCACATGTGGTAAAGCAAAGAGTATGTCATCTACTCATCATGTATCGTGTATCTCTGTTTATTTGTGTTCTAGATCTACTGATGTGGCAGACTAAGACATAGCCTAATGGTGGAATAGCCTAGTGGTGGAAAGATGCTGATGTTTTCCCACCCACCAGGTTCAAGGCTTGCAATTTGGGTTTGTTGCACCAATTATACTATGGGGGTTCCCTTCCAGTCTTTCTGTCAAAAAAAATCTGCTGATGTGATGTCCCCTCGACTATAAATTCCTCATACTCCAAATATCGCAATGGCAATTAAGACCAGACGTCATCAACAAGGAGCATAAGAGTTCATATAAAAAAAACTGCCTATAATAGGCACATAAAGTATAAGATCACTAGTAATGGTGTGGGTATCTTCCCAGACAAAACTCATGCATTTCTCAGGAAAATTGTGGAAAATGTGCAATATGACATCAATCATTCCAATGACGGGCTAAGGTTTAACTAAACATACACGCTGCCTGATATATTCCTATATGCCACTTGGACACCTGGTTGCCGATAGGAACATGCGATGTGCAAATGTGTCACGGCTAAAAAAAAGGCAGCACCAAATCTAATGCTCAAACAAGATTTATAGAAATCACTGTTGACAATCACCTATTACCCTGAAACCTATAGTTTGGGCATTCTGGCTTTGGTGATTGCAAGGTTTAACTTGTTTGCAACATTTGAACCTTCCCGGAGGCCTTCTCGCTGTGATCGACAACGAGCTTCTTTCGAATGGCTAATAGCTCCTCTCCAGCACCACAGATGTAGGCTGCTGTTCGCCTGCCAGAAAGAGTTGCTCCTTCCATGCTGTCAATGTAGTCCTACAAAAACAATAAAGGAGGTCATGATTTTGGTCACATTTACTATTTCCTAACGGCTTGTATCATCCAATGTTGCAAGCATTCCTCTGTTTAAAATTGACTCCACAAATTACTGAGAATTTAAACGCAACTTGTCAGCTTTGGCGGTCAGGACTATGTCAATGCTTCAGGTGTACTGTACCTGTTTCGTGTAAGAGCCAGACAAGAAGAAATTTTTAACTGGTGTCTTCTGGTCAGGTCTAAATGGGTCATTTCCAGGAGCCTCACGGTACAAGGATTGTCCGATCTTTACCACACTGGACCATGTAACTTCCAAGCCTCGGGCTGATGGAAACAAATCTAAGACCTGCGCAAAATTTTAAATGCATTAGCATCGAGGGGACAATAGAATCAACAGAAGCGCTAAGGAGTATTGGTATTAGGGTTCGGCTCTCCTGCAGGGATCCCTGAACGCATTACTGTGCAGGGCCAATCAACGGACGACACATGTCCTGATAAGCCCCACCTCTCAAAAACATATATCTTTTCCTTTCTTGTATCTTCTATTAGGTTGCGTTTCCTTTTTCCTTGTACCCCAAGTCTTGTGTAATATACATACACGCCTCTTGGGCTATGAAATAGAGATAAGTTGCATCCATAACAAGAAGCACAATAAAATCACATTCTACGGAACTGCTTTAAAATGAGGCCATGCTTAGATATTGGTAATAGAAATCATCTGCATCAACCAATTATAGTGATCCTTTCACCAACAAATTATGTACAAACCCACCTGTTTTTCAACCTTGCTAATAATCTCCTCATTTGGCAATGGCATGTACGGATCACCTGGAGTTAGCACAGCTCTGCAAATAAAGCAAACACGCAAGGTGAATTTATTTGCAGAAAGATAAGCCGGTCCAATGCATGAATTTTAGAAGTTATACTGCACAAATCACCAACTAAACTGCCAGATTATGTAAACATAAATCAGAGTTTCAAAACGTCAAACAGTTAACTTTGTTAAGAGTGCTGGATGGTAGCCTTACTGGATCAGGGAACCTTGTCCTTCAATGTAGTAGTCAGCAGGAGATGACAGTGCAAGGTCTGAAAAACAGGAGAAGTCTGCATCTGGAGTATAGAGTAGATTATCCAAGCCAACTGCTTTTTGGAGTTGTCTAAATCAAAGATAAGAAAAGCATCACTCGGCAATGGATTTGCTTTTGCACAAGCATATTTTAGCACAGAGATAAATGTACTCTTCCTGAAAACATCAGGGATGTGCCAGAAATATTAATTGGTCTAATATAAATTAAAAACAAAGAAGTAACAAAGAGCCCCAGGGTTGGAATTACCTTGATTTCTCCAAGTCTTGGACTTCAGTAACCCATCCATTGTAGCGAAGCTGAACAGTGACTACAGGAACACCATCTAACTTGTATATATTGTCAAACATATCCCATTCCCTCCATTCCGATGGTAATAGTCTCTTGATCCCTGGGACATCACAAGCTGCACCCAACAAAAGGTGAAACATCAATTTTATGCTTGAATGGTTGGGAGTAAATCAACAAAAGAAATGCTGAGAAGAAAAATAACCTGCAACATATGCATCTGCTTTGATTATCTCACTACTTGTAGCCTACAATGCCCAGATGTAGCAATATGTTAGTGAGAGTACTAACAGAAGTTCCGGAACAGTGCATAAATACCTTTGATGATCTAGCAGTAATCTTGCTACGTAGACGAAAAGCTAACCTTAGACACGAGAAAACCTTTCACATAGGTCTCTCCATCGGGTGACTTATCGTAGAGAACCTCTCGGCATCCCCACCTCAAGTGAAACCTGAAGGATTTTGTTATAATATAAAAAGAAATGGTCACACTGCAATATTTATTACATAGATAATTGAAGAGTATTATTGGTCTCGTTAACATACCTACCACCCCTGTCTATTATGTACTTCTTTATTGGGCCACTTAAGTAAACATCAGGTGAGCCCTTTAGCATGCGCAACAAAGATGCCTCTGTCTTTGTGGCAAACAGGGTGAAAATAGTAAGCATGCATCGAGCACTGATATTATCACAGTCGATGAAACCAAGAGCATAAGCAACAGGATCCCACATTCTTGTGATGCTCTCTCGAGTACCACCTCTAGACATGAACCAATCAGTGAAACTTACCTGAAAAAGTGTATATACAACTCTAAATTTAGATTTAGGAATCAGCTACAACCTACAACTGAGTTATGCTGGGGAAAAACTTAAAGGAATTGTTCTGAAGTCCCATACATGCATGCTAGACTAAACAGTTTGCAAGGAAGATGAAATAAAAGCAAGTGCACAAGGAACCCACTATCCGAATTTAAAATATATAGCATATATGCACAGTACTAATGACACTGACAAAAAGAAGAGCAATTCTTACATCATCCAAGTCCCGTACTTGTTGCAATGCACCGTCTGGATCAAGAAGAGCTCGAACAACTGGGCTTAGGGCGAGAGCAACTGCATTCCTTGCCTTATCATAAACCTGCAACACAATTTAAATATAAACAATTAAACCATCTGACAAAGCAATATCCAGCAAATTAAAGCGACGGGCAAAGTTGACAAGACTTCCAGTGCTTATTTTGCGCTCACGCTTATAGAATCTTTCACTTGTTACAAGTTCAGACAGAAAATTCAGATCTCAATAAACCTGAAGATAGGGCGGTCATGAATTAGGTATATACTATTTAAGGTATTTGCACAAATAGGCAGTTGTGAGGACTTTGCGATGCTTTGATTATCCATAAGACAGAAGAATAACAGAACGCACAAATTGTACTCCCTCTGTAACTTAATAGAAGACGTTTTTGACACTGTCATAGTGTCAAAAAACGTCTTATATTATCTTACGGAGAGAGTAACAAACTGTACTGTATCTGAAATTAGCATGAGCTGCAAGCTATTTATTTTCAAAGGGAATAGCTTGCTGCAGTTAACAGAGTGATCAATTGTAACTGCTTTCGAGAAATATTTGCCCATAGTTCGGCTGATTGCGTTCTGACCTAATGAAAAGGGAGTGCTGAGGTGCCCGATTACTACTTTCACAAAATAGTGGCATGAACAACAAGCCCCCCCCCCCCCCCCCGCCCCACAAGCCCCCGCGTCGCTCCCAGGGGTGACTCGGGAGGCGAAACCCTAGCCGCCGCCCAGGCTCCCCTCCTTCCCCTCCCCTCGCCGTTGTCAGATAAACCCTGAATTGTTAGTTAGCCCGGATCGGTTTCCCCGGTTCGTTTTTCTTTCCGTAAGAAATAAGGCACGAGGCCGCGACTTGTGTGTGCCCGAGTGCGACTAGTTCAGGAGTGCGACTAGTTCAGGAGGTGGCCACGGTGAGCACGCCCCGTCCGCGAGCGTGGGATGGCATGTTTGTTCTGTGCGGGTAGTGGCGTGCGCATCGGCCGGCCCCGTTCCGATCCAACTGAATAAGAGAACGAGAAAGCGAGAAAAGCAGCAAGGCATTCGCTGCGCAAAACCTCAAGTGTCTACCCTTGTTCATCAGAGCGAGAGAGAAAGGGAGGAAACGAGCAAGCGATCGGCTGACAATTGGCATCAGAGCCATCATCGACGAGGGACCATGGCGGGCAGCGGTGAGCGCGCCGGCAACGACACGCCGGACGGCGCTCCCAAGGCTCACGACGGGGAGGCGACACCCCAGCAGCGCACGGAGACGCGGGGGCGTAGCCGCGGACGCAGCCGTGTTAGGAGGAACGCAGGGGAGGTGATTGTCCACGAGCGCGTAATCCGGGAAGGCGGCGGACACGGCGGCGCGATCATCTACCCCACCCTGACTCCCACCAATTACATCGAGTGGGCCCTTGTGATGCAGATCAATCTCCGCGCGCAAGGACTCTGGGAGGCCATGCTCGGCAAGGGCATGGTCACAGACCGCGAAGACATGGCGGCCCTCGCCGCGCTGATCCGGGCGGTGCCCCCGGAGATGCACGGCGTCCTCGACGTGAAGAACTCGGCGTACGAGGCGTGGGAGGCCGTGCGCACCATGCGCATGGGAGTGACGCGCGTTCGGGAGGCCACGGCGCAGCGCCTCTTGACGGATTTCGAGCAAGTCAACTTCAAGGACGGCGAAACGCTGGACGCGTTCGCCATGCGGCTCACGAGCCTCGTCAACAACCTCCGGTCGTTGGGCGACAACGTGGAGGTGGTGCGCGTGGTGCAGAAATTTCTGCACGTCGTCCCGGCCAGGTACACGCAAATCGCCTGCGCCATCGAGACCCTCCTCGATCTGAGGACACTGACGGTGGAAGAGCTCGTTGGCCGACTCCGATCGGCCGAGGAACGCTACGGCACTGAGCTGAAGGGCCACGCCGGTCAGCTCCTGCTCATGGAGGAGGAGTGGTACGCGCGCAAGAACCAACGGGAGCAAGGGCAGGGCTCGGGCTCCAACGGCGCCGCTAGTGGCGGCGGGCAACGCAGCGGCAAGCCGCAAGCTGGTGGCACGGCCAGCGACGGGGGCGCGACATGTCCAAGGTAAAGTGCTATAATTGCAACAAGCACGGGCACTTCTCCAGGGACTGTAAGGAGCCTCGCCCCGAGCGGAAGGGGCAAGGCCAGCCGGCGCCGCAGCCGGCGGCGGCACGGCCTCAACTACAGCCACGGGCCAACCTGGCCAGGATCGACGACGACGAGACAGGCCTCCTGCTGGCGAGGCCGTGCACCCTGCACGAGCAGGAGCCTGCGCTCCTGATGGCCACGATACGGCCGCCGGGACCGCTCCAGGAGACAGCACGCGGCGTCCCGCGCGCGACGGACGCGCACACGCACGTCACCCTGGCCGAGGAGCAGGTGTTCCTCACCAGGGAGGCTCACGCCGACGACGTCTGGTTCCTCGATACGGGGGCCAGCAACCACATGACGGGCGTGAGAGGGGTCTTCGCCGAGCTCGACAACGGCGTCACCGGCACGGTCAAGTTCGGGGACGGCTCGGTGGTGGAGATCCATGGTCGCGGCACAATTCTCTTCGCGTGTCGCAATGGTGAGCACCGCGCCCTAACTAATGTCTACTACATCCCTCGCCTTCGCAGCAACATCATCAGCCTCGGCCAGCTCGATGAAAACGGCTGCCAGATCCTCATCGAGCACGGAGTGCTGCGCCTGCGCGATCAGCAGCAGTGGCTCCTCATCAGGGTGGAGCGCGCGCGCAATCGCTTGTACGTCGTCACACTCGACGCAACACAGCCGGTGTGCCTCGCCGCGCACGCCGGAGAAGCTGCGTGGAGGTGGCACGAACGGTTCGGGCACTGCAACTTCGACGCGCTCCGCAAGCTCTCCCGCCGCGGCATGGTGCGGGGACTGCCACCGGTCGAGCACGTACAACAGCTTTGCGATAGCTGCCTCGCCGGGAAACAGAGGAGGGCCCCGTTCCCGCGGGCTGCGACGAGGCGAGCGCAGGGCCTGCTTGACCTTGTCCATGGTGATCTTTGCGGCCCGATCGCCCCGGCCACAGCAGGAGGGAAGCGCTACTTCCTCCTCCTCGTCGACGACCTGAGTCGCTACATGTGGCTCACGCTTCTCACGACCAAGGACGAGGCTGCTGCGGCAATCAGGCACTTCAAAGCCGGCGTCGAGGTGGAGACCGGGCGCAAGCTGCGTCTGCTCCACACGGATCGCGGGGGAGAGTTCACCTCCGCCACCTTCACCACCTACTGTGCCGAAGAGGGCGTGGGGCAGCAGCTCACGGCGCCGTACTCACCGCAGCAAAACGGTGTGGTGGAGCGGCAGAACCAAACGATCGTCGCCGCCGCGAGGAGCCTGATGAAAGCCAAGGACGTGCCCGCGCGGTTTTGGGGCGAGGCGGTGACCACCGCCGTGTACCTGCTGAACAGGTCCCCAACGAAGAGCGTCGACGGCAGAACGCTGTACGAGGCCTGGCACGGACACAAGCCGGACGTGGGCCATCTACGTGTCTTCGGGTGTGTGGCACACGTCAAAGTGGTGAAGCCACACGCGGCGAAGCTGGACGACCGGAGCACGCCCATGGTGCTCCTGGGCTATGAGCCTGGGACGGTGGCATACCGCGTCTTCGACCCGGCCCGCAACCGCGTGCACGTCTCCCGCGATGTCGTGTTCGACGAGAGCGCGCGGTGGGACTGGGAGGCGAACGAGGCAACACCGGCGGCCGTGGAGTTCACGGTGGACACCTATTCCTACACGGTGACGCGCACCCTGGCGCACCCTGCGCCGGACAACGAAGGTGGGAGGAGCGAGCCGTCCTCAACTGCGCCCGTGAGCGCGGCACGGACTGCGCAACGGGAAGGCGTTCCCAGTCCACAGCGTGCGGCGGGGATGGACCCCGTCGCCGAGCCGGAGGCAGACGAGCCGCGCGACGACGACGGTGACCACGTCGACGAGCCGCAGCGCCAGCTGCACCCGATGAGGACGCGCGCACGCGACGGCATCGTTCAACCAAACAAACCCTACAAGGACTACGTGCTGCTGGCCCACGACGACGAGCTCTATCTCGGCGAAATCGACGAGCCCAAAACCTTTGCTGAAGCAGAGGAGGGAACGTGGCGCCACGCGATGGATGAGGAAATGGAGTCGATCATCACCAACAAGACGTGGCGACTGGTTGATCTCCCCGCCGGCCACAAGCCGATCGGCCTGAAATGGGTGTACAAGGCCAAGCGCGACGCGAGCGGTGTGATCCAGAAGCACAAGGCCCGGCTGGTTGCGAAGGGCTTCGTCCAGAAGCAGGGGATCGACTTCGAGGAGGTGTTTGCTCCCGTGGCGCGCCTCGAGTACGTCCGCTTACTGGTCGCTCTCGCAGCGCACGAGGGGTGGCAGGTTCACCACATGGACGTCAAGAGCGCCTTCCTCAACGGCGAGCTGAAGGAGGAGGTGTACGTGTCACAGCCGTCGGGCTAAACCGTCGCCGGCGAGGAGCACAAGGTGCTCCGCCTCGACAAGGCGTTGTACGGACTGCGGCAGGCGCCGCGGGCTTGGAACGAGAAGCTTGACAAGTGCCTGCTCGGACTCAGCTTCACCAGGAGCCCAGCGGAGCACGCCGTCTACGGACGGGGCAACGGAGCAACGCGCCTGCTCGTCGGCGTCTACGTCGACGATCTCATCATCACGGGAAATGATGGCGATGAGATCAGAAAGTTCAAGATGGAGATGCAGAAGCTTTTCAGAATGAGCGACTTGGGATTGCTGAGTTTCTACCTCGTCATTGAGGTGAAGCAAACAGCGAAAGGCATCTCCCTCAACCAAGCTGCATACGCCGGCAAGATCATCGACAGGGCGGCCTGGTCGGGTGCAACCCCAGCCAGACTCCCATGGAGGCGCATCTCAAGCTCAGCAAGGTGAGCACGGCGCCTCCCACGGACGAGACGACATACAGGAGCATCGTGGGCGCGCTACGCTACCTTGTGCACACGCGCCCGGACATAGCCTATGCCGTGGGCTATGTCAGCCGCTTCATGGAGGCCCCAACGACGAAGCACCTCGCCACCGTCAAGCAGATCATAAGGTACGTTGCCGGGACGCGGTAGCACGGTTGCTTCTATGCAAGGGAAGCCGCTGGAGCAACCCTGGTTGGCTTCAGCGACAGTGACATGGCGGGCGACGTCGACACCCGCAAGAGCACGACCGGAGTCTTCTTCCTCGGCAGGAGCTTGATCAGTTGGCAATCGCACAAGCAGAGGGTGGTAGCTCTGTCCACCTGCGAGGCAGAGTACATCGCCGCCGCGACGGCGGCCTGCCAGGGCGTCTGGCTCGCCCGGCTCCTCGGCGATATCAAGGATGCAGAGGCAGAGAAGATCACGCTAAAGATCGACAACGAAGCAGCCATCTCCCTCAGCAAGAACCCCGTCTTCCATGACCGCAGTAAGCACATTGATACGAGGTTTCACTTTCTTCGCGAGTGCGTGGAGGATGGGCGCGTTGAGGTGGAGTTCATCGGCACCAGTGGCCAGCTCGCTGACATCCTGACGAAGGCTCTTGGGCGCGCCAAGTTTCAGGAACTGCGGGAGGCGATTGGTGTTGTTCAGATTCAGTAGAAATTCAGGGTTTTGGGAGGCATTGTCAGATAAACCCTGAATTGTTAATTAGCCCGGATCGGTTTCCCCGGTTCGTTTTTCTTTCCGTAAGAAATAAGGCACGAGGCCGCGACTTGTGCGTGCCCGAGTGCGACTAGTTCAGGAGGTGGCCACGGTGAGCACGCCCCGTCCGCGAGCGTGGGATGGCATGTTCGTTCTGTGCGGGTAGTGGCGTGCGCATCGGCCGGCCCCGTTTCGATCCAACTGAATAAGAGATCAAGAAAGCGAGAAAAGCAGCAAGGCATTCGCTGCGCAAAACCTCAAGTGTCTACCCTTGTTCATCAGAGCGAGAGAGAAAGGGAGGAAACGAGCGAGCGATCGGCTGACAGCCGTCGCCGGAGGATGCCGGCGGGCAAAGCCCTCACCGGTGGACGGCGGCGGCGGGGCCCTCGTTCGTGTGCTCGCGCGTAGCTGCTGGGCGCGCTGGAGCGGCGGGAGCGCGCGGTGGCGCGGCGAGCGGCCGTCTGCTCGCGGAGAGGTCGAGATGGCGTGGACTACATGCGCGGTGGCGCTGCCATGGCGGCCGCCGGCCGCTGATGCGTGCGGCAGAGTTGATGGCGCCCAGATCTGGGCCGCACGAGCCCGCCCAGGCCGGCGACAATCACTCTGCCCCCACCTACCCCTCTCCCTCCTCCCACCCCTCCCGGCCGCCGCCGGTGGTTGCCGCTGGGTTAGTAAGCACGCGCGCAGCGACCCTGACGGTTGCTGCTCCGCTGTGCCCCGGCGGATCCTGGCGGCGGAGGTTGCGGGCCAGCGCGGCGGCGGCGGCGCGGTGCAGGTAGCTGCTGCCGCCTGCTGGACGCGCTCCCGGCTGTGGCCGGCCTGCTGGAGCTGCGCTGGTCGGTGCCCACTCCTGCGACGACAACGTTTCTAGGCTTCCCCCATGTGTGTTGGTCTTCTCCGACGATTCTTCGCCATGCCCGGTCTGCCATTGCATCTGAGGTCTTCGTTCTTGGCTCGGGGCGAAATCCCCGCGCGGCGACGGCCTGCGCTGTCAACGGCGACGCCCGAGGGTGCCGTCACCTCCTTGGAGGCGTTGGCATGACCCTGATCGGACCTCCTCCTCGAGCACCGGGAGAAATCCTAGGTCCGGCCTCCCGGACCGGGCAGCGGCGGCGTCTCAACGTCGTTCCCCTCTTGATGGCGCTGCTTTGGCTGCAAGTGGAGTACTTGATGCGGCAGATGGTGGTTGGCGATGCATCGATCTGGCGTAGACTGCTACACAAGGAGCAGGTCGCAACGTTTGCCTGCGCCGGCGCTCCCCAATGAATGCTACACCAGTTCCAATCAGGCCCTGCTTTTCACCCGCCGACTCTCTAGGCACATGGGTGCGAGGTTCGTCGGCTTGGGCAGTCCTGAAGCTGCATTCGTCCCTGGAAGTGCCTGGCAATGGCAGTGATGCTGCCCTATTGCTCCGAGTCTCGGTGCTTCGCCATTTTGGCTGGCGGCAAGGCTGGGCGAGGCCTAATGTCGTTGCATGTCTGTAGTTGAGGGCACCTCCTCACCTAGCTGTAGTCACTTGGTGAGGACGGTCGTGTGTGTGTGTGTGTGTGTGTGTGTGTGTGTGTGTGTGTGTGCGTGTGTGTGTGTGTGTGTGTCCCTCCTTTCTGGAGGTTGTACCCCCGATGTCTTCCTGTTCAATGCAATGAAACGCAACTCTTTTGCGTTTTCTCGAAAAAAAAATAGTGGCATGGGCTGAAAAGATATGCTTTCAGATGAACTTCAGAAGATGTTCAGAGGGAATAACATATAAAACTACCAGTTAAGTTGCAGATTCAAATAGAGAGATACTGCAAGAATCATGGGCACGATATTAATAAAGTACAAGGCAAAAATGTTACAATAAGTTGCAACGTGTAATTACAAACTGTAAGGGAAACAAATTGCAAAGCCAAATTACTTCATATGATTTTATTGTCCTGTGTGGTAGTAGCAAATGAAATTCAGAAGTGATTACCTTGAGTTGATTGGTTCTTAGAAATGCTTGGATACCATGTAATGGAGCTCCCACAGGGAACCGAAAATCAAGTTCTACACAGAAAAGCGAGCGCTATGAAAACCTCCAAAAATTAAGTAAATGTGAATATGCATAGCAAATATGAGTTCAGCTGGTTTGGCCAATAAAGTACAAAATATGGCACAAAGCTAGCAAAACATACAGCATTTGCATTTGAAGTTCAGAATTCAACTATACTAACAACAAATTGGAACATTATAGTTTTCAATTATATTACAAACACTCGAAAGTAGTCAAGAATGAGTTTAACATTACGCCCTAAGACCATGTTTCCTCTTACGATAGTTAGGTACTTCAGTATATGATAAATAAACATACCACCAACAATGCCCCCTTTATTTACAAAAGTATGGGTATGTTCCTTGACTAGTAGATTATTATCAGCCCCAACCTGAAATACAAAATATCAAATTTCACCAACAATTAATACTGTTAAGTGAGGACAATATTGCATATGTACCAATCACACAGCCGCACAACAAAATTTACATGCTTCATACAGACAAAAGGATTCTCCATGCGATAGGCTAAATTTATTTAACTCTGAAGTATACAGACCCAATTCCAAACTTTTCAGGTTATAATATCTCAATCATGTCCATAGCTGCTTTTTTTGGCAAGGAATCTCCATAGCTACTCTCAAGGTAGTCAATAGTAAAAACACACTCCACACTGGTTGTTTCTCCAACAATCCAAGAGTAAAAGAACAGTACCTTCTTCATGAGGCGGAAAAGATTGCTGTAACAACCAAAGAAGACATGCAGCCCCATCTCGATATGGTTCCCTTGCTTGTCGACAAAAGAACCAACCTTGCCGCCAATAAAAGTTCGGGAGTCATACAGATCAACCTGCAAAAGTCAAGAAACCAATTTTGGCAGTGTTACAATGACACTGCTTTTCCTGGAGGAACACGATTTCGCATTGCTGAAGGCAGCAAATCAGCAAACCTCATGTCCCTGGTCCAAGAGCTCTACTGCGGTGGACATGCCGGCGAGGCCGGCACCTATGATGGCGACCTTGAGCTTCGGGCCCCTGTAGTGCTCAGGCTCCGGCGGGAACAGTCCTTTCGGTGCTGTGGCAGACAGAAAAGGCAAAATACGCAAATCAAGATTTCTTCCAGTCAATGGCACTAGGGTGAGGTTGTTGAGAACCGAAATGGGACCAACTAAAAACACATGGTCTGCATACAACTGATCCATGAATTCAGCAATATAGGATTAGCTAATAGCCGATTGCAGCCACAACTCTGACCAAACTAGGCTGTGTAAAAGCTCATAACGATTTAATTAACTCATTCCTCGGCTACACCAGTTCTCCAACAAGTTCCTTAGTGGATATGGCACTCCGGGTCAAAGCTATTGAACCCAAGAGGAACTAACAACATACAGAAGGAATTCAAATATTTAGGTGCCAGAGAAGTCCCAATTCTCGATTCCATCCACAACTCCGCCCAAAAATTACAGTGCTGTGGGGACTCACTGATTTGGCAGTATGAATTTAAAGGGGAGTACACCACTGGATCATTATATAGTATCATCAACTTTAGAGGGATCTAGCCTATCTTTATTCCCTCTATTTGGTCCATTGTTGTTCCTCCGAGGGTTCAAATCTTCATGTGTCCCCTCTCCCACAACAAACTAATGACTAACAATAATCTTAGCAAGAGAGGGATTGAAAAACCTACAGAATGTGCTCTTTGTGCATAGCAAGAATCTATTAAGCATTTTTTTATTGTACTGTGGTAAAACAGATTTGGAGGTACATTTCCAGTTTCTTTTCTTGTGAATTACTCACATAAGAACCATATCACCCTGAACTCTGTTTGTGTCTGTGTATTATGGAGCATATGGAAATATAGAAATTCCCATGTCTTTGATAATGCTCTATGGATCGACATGAAACAGATATGGTGGCTTATTCTGGTGAAGATAAAAAAAGGATGATTCTTTTCAAGGAGGGGCCTCTGTTGAATATGGAGGACTTTGCTCAGATGATCTCTTTTATCCTCAAGGCCCCCTTCCAGCTGACAGTGGAAGTAAGATATCCTGACAGAAACACTGAAAGTGTTTTCAGTCAAGCACTACTTACCAAACTATCACTGGGAGATGCCTCTCGGATAGATGAAGCTACCTCGGCACCAGCACCACCTCCAAGGAGACCTGGACTCAGCCAGATCACCCCTCTGGAGCTACCCCTCTCCCCGATCCGGTCACTAAGGAAAATCAGAGCCAAAGAACTTTACTGCGCTCAAAGTTCACAAGGATGAACTCCCTCAAAAAAAAAAGTTCACAAGGATGAACTAATTCGCCTTATCTATGCCATTCCGATACCAAAACAGGGATTAAATACTCAAAGAGACGTCCTCACCATTGATGGCCATGTCGGAGACCTTGCTGTCGAGCGAGCATCGAACCACACCGGCGGCCGCCGCGCGCTGGCAGGACAGCCCGCGGCGCCGGCCGACTACGAGGGCCGAGACTAACGCGCACGACGTGGCGGCCATGGCCGTGGCCTCGTCGATGCAAAAGCAGTACAAAACACGAGGAGCAGTGAGGGACGGAGCCGGGAAGATGGAGCCACTGGGCGAGGAATAGTATAAATTGTGTGAGCGTGGAGAGGAGGAACCGATGAAGATGGGAAGGGAAAGCACAAATTTGTTTGGAAGGCGAAGATGCCGTCGAGTTGGGGATTTGTCGTGTGGCCACAGCCTCGTGGACGTGCCACCATTGTCCACCGGTGCGGTTTGAGTGGATTACGAGACCACGAAGACGCGCGTGCCCATCCCTCAGAAAACAAGTATAAAATACTTCATCCGTTCCAGTGTCTTAACTTTGTACTAACTCTAACATAATAAAGGGCGTCGCTACGCGTCCGCCGGCGGATGTGATAGAAGCATCCGCTGCCCGAAGGGTCGTTGGATTAGATACCCGATAGCCGTCGGATGCAACCACCGCAACTGACCAGGTCATTACTTTCTGCAACAGCCGTTCTGTTTCAGAAACATCAATGGGATAGCATGAGCTCTAGCAACGCATCTGAAAGTCAAACCGACGGATAACAAAAAAAGATCGACCCCATCCTAGACCATTGGATGGGCTGCAGATGGACGTCCGATGTATTCACGTGACCACTCATCTTTGAACAAATGTGTTGCTGCAGTCCGCCCTATGAAACACCTTGCTTGTGGCAATCACTCAAATACGTTTTTTTGTAGAAGAGATCATGTTGTGATTTTTTTGCAACTTATCTTGTTGCAGAAAATTAGCCGAAAATTTCCGCAATAGTTGTCTTGCTACAGACTTTTCCTGTAACAGAGGTCTTGTTGCAGAAAATAAATTTACTTGAAATTTCCACAACAATTGTCTTGCCACATAATTTTTCCGCAACAGAGGTCTAGTTGCAGAAAATAAAATTAGCCGAAAATTTCCGTAACAATGTCTTGCTACAGAATTTTTCCGCAACGAAGGTCTTGTTGCAGAAAATAAAATTAGCCGAAAATTTCCGCAACAATTGTCTTGCTACAGAATTTTTCCATAACAGCGGTTTTGTTGCAGAAAATAAAATTAGCCGGTGATTGAACAGAGAAGAGACAGAGACGAAGATAGGAGGGGATTAGACGATGCGATTCTTCTGGTTCTACTGCAGGAGGAGATAAGGTAGCGGTGTGGGGTCTAGGAAGGCACGTGGCGAGCGGAGCGGGCGACGGATGCACGTCCTAAAATCAGCCGGTTGATGTAAAGCTTTTCCCTATAATAAATGGCAACAGTAGCATGATATTTTTGATACGAAAGGAAAAATTGACCCATGATGAAAATACCTAAAATGCAGCTCAAATAAGTCTAGCCATGAGAGGACTTGCAGCCAACTTCATTATATCATGTAGGCCGAAACCTGTGCGGAAAGTGTCCAGTTGGGTGAAACCAAGATATGGCTATGTCAAACTAAATGTTGATGCGGGATTTAACAGTGACACATTGGAGGGTTCAGTCTTCGCAGTCCTGCGAGATCATAGCGTGCAGTTTGTTTCTGCTGCTAACGAAAAAATTGATACTCTCTCTATAAAGAAATATAAGATCGTTTATTAGTTATCTAAACGCCGTTATATTTCTTTACAAAGGAAGTACTTGTTTTGATTCATTTGCACTCGAGGCAATAGTTGTCCTATTTGGTATGAACCTTGCGTGCACCATGGGTTGTAGCAAAGTTGAAATATGTTCAGATAATGTGGTCGTCACTAAAGCTCTAAAAGAGGGTAGTTCTACCTCTGTTGCTAGTGCAATCTTTGATGATTGCTATTTTATGTCCTTAGATTTTACCCATGTAATCTATAACCATTGTTTTAGAGAAAGTAATCAAGTAGCTTATGAATCAGCTAGGTTAGCTAAGTCTTCTCCCCTTGAATTATGGATGGATTCAGCCCCTAGTGCGATCATGCCAATGATTGTATATGAAACTACGATCCTGACACATGAATAAAAGGGGGAGTTTATTGTAACAACTCTAATACAATAAGTTGAGACACTTATTTTAGGATGGAGGAAGTATTAGATCAAATGTGGATAGTAGAAAGATTTCGTAAAATTTGGACCATGGCAAGTAAATTAAAAAAAACCTTAGCAAGCCAGCGAGGGCCCGGCGACCATGGCTTGAAGCCCGGCGACCGCCCTCCAACGAGGGCGCGAGGAAGTGATGTGTCAGTCTGTCCAGCGGCGGCTAGGTTAGGAGCGAACCAGACTGGAGGCTGGAGCGAATGAATTGGGATTTTTCCTACTATTGATCGATATGTGAGGCGCTCGTTTGGGCCGCGAGACTGCTATAGGGCCTGCCTTGCACTTATGTTATTGGCCCATCCAAATTGAAACATTTTTCTTCATTTTTTACATTGTCTGCTCGTGCGTTGGGACGAACAAAACTAGCGTGGGCCAACATGGACGACTCAAACTAGGCGCACACTTTCCAGCCACCTGAGGCGACCGCCCATACCAGCCCCTATGGTGGCGTCGCCCCTTTTTGTGTGTATGATTGGATAGTGAAAAATATTCCAGTGGCGCTTTTGATTTACCCACATAATGGTTGAATTGCTTGTTTCTATGAACTGAGTTTGCCAATAATGTGAAGGATGCCAGTCTTTTCATCCTATTATAGATTGCTTAGATCTCGATATGCCAAAAGTAATCGCATGAAATATACAGTAAAAACCAGTGTGATGTGTTTGGCTACAACTAGTCTGACTACACGTCCTCATATAACATATCAAGGACGCACCATCTTACCAGATTAACCATTCGACTTACCCATGCAGTGTGGGAAGAAAGAAGTATTGGGACTGCGTATCCAAGCAATTGATGCCATGGACTCCTTCGTACAACCTTGTAAGCGAAAAAGAAGTTGCAGTGTGCCTGTACAAAGAACTAGCGTAAGTTCAGTTACCTGCTTCTCGGAATTTTTGTTAGCCACTTATTGCAAAATTGTTCAATTACGTTGCTTGGCTTAATTTAGTTTGCTACTGATTACATAATGGCACAACCTGTTAATCATATTGTAGACTGCGCCTATCTATGTGTTTGATACTTACTGTTAAGAATTACCTGTTTGCCTTAACTTAAATATCTACTTGTTTGTTTAACTACTTTGATGCTGCAACAACGGGTTACAATGATGTTAATAACTACTTTTCAGCATCCAATTGAAACTCTTTAATTCCTTATTTGTTTAACTGGTTTGCTGTTATAACTCCTAGTTGAGATGTTTTGCTAACTTCAACTTTTCTGAATCCAATCGGAACTTTAAAGGCAAAACAGGTTAGCCCAAGATCAAAGAGCAAGGTCCCCATGGACGTTGCATCATCCCACAGCGGTGGCACCGGCCCAATCGTGCATTATGAATTGCCAACTGCTGATACTCCAGAGGCTAAACTAGTGGTAGAAAGAGACTCTGCTTCTGTACTTAGAGATGAAGTTGACATGTTGAGGAAGCAAACAGCACAATCACAAGCAGTACTCAAGAAAACCATTAAATATTTGGTGGATTTCAAAACGAAGCAAGCTGAGACAGACCAGATTGTTAAGGTCCTGAAGGGAAAAAGGAAATTGAATTCCTACTTGGTAAATCATAGGTGAAATGTTTTTTCTATAGTTAAATAACCTTTGTGTTGTCTGTTCATGTAATCAATCAAACCATTTGTTTTAGAGATCATGTAATAATTGTTTTTTTTGTTTTTTGGTTTGTAATTTTATTTGAGCACAAGTCTGTATTAATTGATAAGACTCGGAGACATTTCATTTGGATTGCTGTGCCAGACCTACAAATATGCTTGTAGCAAAAAAAAAGTACAGCGGCCTGGCTTATGTATGCTAGTTGATATTATTGATCCATATACTCTATAAGTGTTTATATGTCTGTTAGTTCCGTACATTCTTGGTTGATTGACTCGGTATTTGAATCTTGATACATCGCTTGTGTACATATCTAAATGGGAGTACACATTATGCTGCGTGTGACATTTGAGTTGGACATGAAGTGTTCCAAATATTCGAATTCACCTTAAACTGGATTCTAGTGTCTGAATTTGAGTATCGGCATTTGTAAACCATATTCATATATTACAGTGGAATACATCTTTGTCGTCCTTTTGAAGATATATGAAAACACATAGAATGATTTATAAAGATTCATATAGGAATACAAAATGGATTCGAATTTAGTTGCCAGGGTAAACGTGGATACTTATTGTCCCAAAATTCGAAAGAAACAGCAAAATGTCCACTCCCACATCTGCTGCCCGAAGCCAAGTGTTTGGGAGATGGAAATTGCTGTCTACCCATTACACGGACAATCCATCGGCCCAATTTCCACTGCTCTAAATAGGGGTAGGTTAGTAACTTCAATTAGACGTGACACGACCGCCTCTGAGCCCATTCCGACACGGTGGGCGTCAAACATGGGCGGCAAAACTCATTTGATTCAAGCTCGTCCGAAAGACCTCTGTTTCTCCCTCCATTCCCCATTCATACACAGTGGGCGGCAAAACAAACTCTCCTCGTCCGAAGTAGATGTAGGCTAATATTTCAAATAGGGGCAGATGTGTAATTTCCATCAGACATGACACAACCGCCCTACCTGTCAGCCCCGTTCATACACCGTGGGCGCCAACCATGGGCGGCAAAACACCCTCTCCTCGCCCGAAATAGTTACCGGCAAATATTTGGGAGATGCGAGATTACCGTCCTATCCCCAACCGACGAGACGTTCAAATTTGAAACGGGGGATAAGTTCGTAACTTTCCCATATTTCAGACAGGCGTGTCCCAAAAACATGGTTCCCCGTACCTCTCCCGCCATTTTCCCATTCATACATCGTCCGCGCTAGAACACCCCATTCCCACACCAGCCTCCGTGCGCCACCCCATCCATCACCGCCGTCCTCCACCACATCCATCGCCACTGTCCTCCACCATGCCGGAGCACCTACCAAGACCGCCTCGTCCACTGCTAGAGATGGACGTTTCTCATCCACGACGACAGACCAATAGCCTTGCATCGCGTCCTCTCGCTTCATCGGCGCCGTCATCCTCTTTGTCGGGGCCGCTCACACGACCTTCTCTTCCACCGCAACGGGACTTATCCCCCGATGCACCCGTCTACCGTCGCAGATCTGCTTCAACGCCACCGACAGCCATCGCACCCCCGATGCCTACATGTCGCCGCAAGAGAGGTGGTACTTCATATCTCCTCAACTTTTTGATCTCAACCAGAAAATAGATCTTAACTTGGTTACTCTACTTTCTTTTCAGCTCTTAGAATTTAGTTCTTTGTTCGAAGCAAACAATGGATGCTAAATACCATTTCTCCGGTTTGCAGCTTCAAATCTGCCATGGCACAGCCATAATACGGTTTAATTGATCATGCTTAGGGTTTAATTGATCATGTTAGTTCCGTGGTGGTTTCTTTAATAGAAATCGGAGGGGAAACCCTCTTTGGCTAAAAAAAATGCTTAGAGTTTCCCCCTTTTATGATCACTATAGGATCAGAATACGTGCTTCGTGTCATAATAACACTGCTCCACCCATCAAGCTAAACAAGCTTAGTTGTTCAAATACGAATCTGATATTATTAAAATAGAGCTGTTTAATTGGTCAGCTAAATGTTCCTAAATTAGTTTCGAAAATGCATGTTCGCCGCTCGGGTGTGTATCTCCATGTGTGGTCTGGTCAGTACAGTTGGGGAGGTGAACTTTGCATATGCAGGGGTTTATAGGGAGACACTCTCCGAGTTGTATCCGCAATGCATTCCATAGATAATCTGACTACTTTTTATGTTTTCATGAATCTCAGATTCTGAACAGCATCATAATGATTATGAGCTTGCGCGCATGAAAAGAGCAAAGCAGAACAATGCCATGGCTGTCAAACTTGGCATTAAGGGACTGAAATCAAGTCTGGATGCAATGCAATGCAAACGCTCTCCACCTACAGATTCATGCTCAGAATATGATCCTAATAGTGATTCTGAGCTAGAGGGAGACCTAAGTCAATGTAGCTCCCTAGTGGAGGAGTCAGAGGAAGATGCCCTATCTTATTCACCCATCAAGGTACTTGCTCTAACTTTCCAAGGTTACATTGCTCGCAATATCTTGCAACTGATGCTTTGCATTGCTTCTACTTTGTTGAACTGCCATTAGCTTAGTTTACACATCGTGTATGTGAATACGCCCTGCCTATCCATTTTTAGTACATATTCCATCTGTCATCATACCATATTTATCCATTCAAATGATGTTCTTGTGTATCAGACGTTCAAAAGGAAGAGGGTGATTGCTGATCATGGAGGAGCACAAGCAAAGTATTTGGAAAAGGTAGTGGCACCTGATAAATCAAATAGACCATTAGGTGTAGTTGCAATATCACCTGACCCACAAAATACCCCAACTCTAGCAGACTCTAGCCCTACTACACTGGTCATTTTTGATGCCCCAACTCAGCAGACCCCAACTGCAGCAAACAGTATGATTATGCCAGTTGACATAGCACCAGCTGTACGACACAAAACCCCCATTCCAGCAAAGAGTACACCAAATCCAGTTGCCAAATCCCTTTTCGAACCAGAGAGAGCCCCAATTGCAGCAAATAGGACACCTGTTCCATTTCTTCCGAGTTTAGAAGACGAAGCTTATGTTGTTGTCAGGAACTTTGTGCGCATCTTTCCTTCATGGAAAGATTATACCATAGACACAGAACAATTTCCAGTCTTCCTCCACAACTTACGCGTAAGTAATGTACTAATGTTATTCATGGTCATTACTGCATATGTTTCTGCTGACAGAAGACACAAGATTTCATTCTTTTAAATAGGCGAGGAGCAAACCGGATTGTGATGACGAGCAAGGGTTGGTTGCGCTTTTCAAGCACTCGTTAATGAAGTATCGTTCCTACCTGTGACAAGTGCACTTCGATGGCAAGCCTCTGAACGAAATTTCTGTAAAGTCTCCGGTGCTACATTTATCTGACGGTGTCTGGAACAATCTTGTTACACATTGGTCTCGGCTGCAGCGTAAGGTACTGTCTATGATATCACATCACAATTTGAACTACATTTCTGCATTTGCCTTAATGTCTCACTTGCACCAAAACTGTTAGCAGAAGAACATTCGTTCTCAAGGGATCACAGAATCTCGCAACTATACTGCACACTGCATTGCTCTTGTGAGTACCTCTTGCCCTGTATGACCATACTTACTTTCATAACTGTTTGATTATGTAGCATCGCTACACATGTTAGCCTCATAATCGTCCATTTGGTGGACATTATAAGATCCCTATGGACTCTTACATAAATTTAGAATCAACCCAATGCTTTTAAAGAGGTTTAGCTCTGTAGTCCTCTGGTAAGGACTGAACGTGGTCTATCACTGTACTTACATTAACAGCTACTCCCTCCGTCCCATAATATAAGAACGTTTTGTATAGTCCACCGGTGTTCAAAACACTCTTGTATTATGGGAAGAGGGATTGGTTCATTTTGTAGCATTCTGCATCTTATCTCCCTCGCCCAACATTTACTAAAAAAGATCAGATCTATATTTAATCTTACCAACAAGTAGAATACACAGACAATGCTAGTGCAGAAGTGTAGCCCATTGCTCTTGTTAGTACATTTTGTCCTGTAACGCTTGTACTTCCAGGGATTGGTAGTTGATTATGTAGCATCAATCTGCATCTTATCTTCATTATCCTTTATCCCTTCCAGTATTATCATATCTATAATTACTCTCTACAAAATGTAGAGTACAGGCAATGCTTATGAAGAAGATTCTGTGCTGAAATTCTTGAGTTATCCTTCCCTTGACATGGAGAAGGGCATTATAAAGCGGTGTTAACTGTTAATGTAAGTCAGTCCTTCTAAAGCCTTTATCCTCAACTGCTGTTTAATTTGCTTATACTCCCTATCGTTTACTGCTGTTTAGTTTGCTGTTTCTACCAAAATGCATGTTCGTAAGAACCGTAAGTTCTAAGTTTTACTTGTAAAACCAAATTCCTTATTCATACCATGCACATTACTTAATACTCCCTATATGTATGCTTGTTTTTGTGGATCTATAATCCAGTGTGTGGTGAAGCAGCCCACGTTTGCACCTTGTCATCTCCTGTTTTATCTTACTGATGTGGCTGATGATATGAACAACATGCCATGCACATTATCCAAAATAGATACAATGATTTTCTTTGCCCTTCATCAAGCTTGTTATGTTGACATGGTAATCCAGTAGTGTGATGAAGCTCCCCGCATTATGAACAATGCCAAATTATGTTATTGATATTTTGAACATACTCTTTATTTTCTAATTTGAAATTGGATAGAATTGACAGAACAGTTATCATCTTTGTTTATACACGTGCAAAACCTGTCATCTCTCTGCTTTGTTTCAGGGTGATATGCCTGATGGCATGCACAAGTCTGCTGAAGGCTGTGAGACAAACCCAACGTATATTGCAGCAAAGAAGGCAAAACATCTTGAAGATAGCGAGACAAACCCAAAGTCTTGTCTTGATGCAGTGTTCAAGTTACTTGAGACTAACAGTCAGACAAGCTCACAGAATTCGTTGTCTGAATCAGTTCGACTTCTTCAGTCCCAAGTTCTAGCAGAAAGACATTCTGCAACTCAACTTCGATTTGAAGTCCTATCTCTAAGAAAGATTGCGGAGAACACCAATGAGAACCTCATCGCTAAACAGCTACACCTGGAAGCTATGACCGACATGCTAGGCCGGTCTCACAGCCTTGCTCAGCAGCTTGCACATCAGTTCCCCCGCAAGGCTAACCTTTCTTGAACTGTCTTGGAAGTGGTCTCGGTTCAGTATTATTTTGTTACGCTGCAATGGTGCCCAGTTTTTGTAATCTGCTTCTTCGTTGCGCTTTATGATCACTGGTGGCGAACTTCGATGCACAGTGGATGTAATATACCTTAAATCCTTTATTGTATAGTGTAGGTTTATTCTTAGTTACTATGCCGTAATTTCTTTATTGTATAGAGTAGGTTTGTTCTTAATTCCTACTAGTTACGTAGCAGCCCGAAATGCACCCCGGCCCATGATTGTGCGAATCAAATCACGGGCTTTTAACAGGCCAAAATTGTCTCGGTCCTTGTTTGGCCCAATCAGATATCGGCTGCGAGCAGGCCGGATGCAAACCGGGTCGTAGTTAGGCCCAACTATATGACGGGCTTTTAGCATGCCGAAATTAATATAGGACTGAAATGTTAAACGGACCCTTAACAGGCCAAAACCAATATTAGGCCGAATTACTAAGTGGGCCTTTAGCAAGTGGGCCCAAAAGCATAGTGTCCAGTTGACGGGCCGAATCTGATATGGGCCATAATTGAGCCCAAAGCCTCTTAAAGGGCCGGACCTAATCTGGGCCGTAATTTGGCCCAGAACGTGGTAGGCTTTTAACGGGCCGGATCTCATATGGGCCACTATTAGGCCCGGAGCATGGCTGGCCATTAATGGACCGGATCAAATATGGGCCGGCATTTGGCCCAAAACATGGCAGCCAGTTAATGGGACGGCCTACTAGGGTCCTCAAAATCTTGTGGGCCTACAGCTAGGCCGGCCCATTAATGTGAGCGAAACCTCATGGGCCTCTAGTTGGGCCGGCCCATTATGAACCGCAAGAATCTTGTGGGCCTTTACCTGGGCCAGCCCATTACGGCATACAAAAATCTTGTGGGCCTTTACCTGGGCTGGCCCATTATGGCCCACAAAATCTTGAGGGCCTTTAGTTGGGCCAGCCCATTATGGTCCGCAAAATCTCGTGGGCCTTTAGCTGGGCCGGCCCATTATGGTCCGCAAAATCTTGTGGGCCTTCAGTTGGGCCGGCCCATTTAAACTTGATGGGCCGGTCCACGTGTCAACATATCATAGGCGCGTCTCGCCCATTTGATGAGTGACACCTGTGCCAACGCGGACCTGACACGTGTCTTCTCCAGTCAATGATGATTTTACATGTGGAAAATCCCCATTGGTCGGGGCTGTTAACGGGTTATCGGATCCAAAACCTGACCCGATAGCTTAACGGCGTTCCGTTACGGTGGATGCCACGTGTCGGTCACCCTTGACGAAAGCACTTCTGTGACGCGCGATTTATCGTCATGGAAGTGGACACTTCCGTGATGATAATTTTGGTAATGTCATGGAACACTTCTACGACAACACATGTATGACTATCTTGATTCTGTCATAAATTTGTCATGGATGTACATGCATGACAAAAAATGCGACCTACTGTGACAAACACGTATCATCACGGAAGTGTATTTTTTTGTAGTGCGCTGCACCGCCGCGGCCTCCTCCTCTGACTCCCACATCGTGGCTCGAGGTCCACCGGGCAGCAACGGTCGGCATGGCGCTCCCTGTGCGAGCGGCGCTCCCTGAGCGCCATGGGTTGCCGAGCTTTCACGATGAGCGGCGCCGGGTGGATTGGCCAGTGAAATTCAGACCGAAGTTGCCCCCACGCTACGACGGCATTCCTGGCCCCGCAGAATTCCTGCAGGTCCACATTCAGAGCATTTTGGCGGTGGGCAGCGATGACAAGGCCATGGCAAACTTGTTCCCCATGGCCCTCATGGGCATCCCGCGCTGTTTTCCCTTAAGCCTTCCCAGGGCTTTAGTCTCTTCCAGGGGCTAGCTCTGTGACCGGTTCGTCGCTCGTTTCAAGCCCCTTGGTGCTGGCGCGAGGGCCTCTAGGGTGCCCACGCTGTCGCGTGCATCCTCGATAGAGCTCAGGCCCCCACGTCCAACTGCCACTCCAAGCAGCTTTTCCGTGGGGGGAACGCCTCTCAGCCCAAGCCAGAGGCCTCGCGGTCCTTCAGGTGGTGTCATCGCGCCATCGCCTTCGATTCCAGGGACCACCCCAAGTGAAGAGGACATCACTACCATTTTTACACCCACAAACCCCTGTTGCTATACATATTGGACCAATTACTAGAGCTCGCGCACACCAATTAACTTTCGTTTCTTGGTAATGATTCTAATATTCATGAGAATATCATGCTATCTAAATTGGATACATTTGTCTTACTTACAAATGAAGGGCCTAACTTGGACAAGAAGGATGAAAATTGCAGCAAGATCAAGCATGGAGATGATAGCATGTGCAAGGGGAACAAGAACGAAGTTACAAGTGATGATTTCAGGACTTTGAAGCCACAATAATGAGTGCATGAAGCCTTGGACGAAATATACAAGATGCCACTTCATAAATTTTCTTCAGATGCTATTATAGGTGTCGCGTCACCTTATTATTGGGCCAGGCCCATGTAATTTCGAAATACTGAAGTATAGGTTGTCTTTAGAGTCCATATGTATGGGGAAAACAAGAGTTAGGGTTGGTTTCGGACCCCTCCTCCAAGGGGTCACAAAATTCCCCCCTCTTCCTCCATATATACTACCCTTAGGGCATCGTTTAGACTTTGGGATTTGTTTAGTTAAAATTTAGCCATTGCAATTTCGTGTACTTCATTTGTGTCCAACGACCAGACCAAGACCTCTTCCGGATCCCCACCTTTAGCAACACTTCATATATATTCGCAATATTCAGATTGCTTTATCATATTCTTGCTTGTTCTTTGATTGCGTGCAGGAATAGACCTTCGTGGTCAGGTTGATCGTGCTCCGGCGTGGTCAATAACCTCCCGGAGTTGGTTTAGCGATTGCTAAGGCGCAACATCGTGCACGTTTGTAGTCGGATCATCAAAGTCATCTCCACCAAATCGATATTTATCATCTCATCCAAAGATTGGGACACCCCGCCTCTATCAAGTGGTATTAGATTTCCAGGTTGCTCGGTAAGATTTTCAAAATTTTCATAATTTAGATCGAGTCTGTTCTTCATACCTACAGTCCACGAAAAAGCCAAACAAAATTAGGGTTAGTTCATCATATCCGAACCAATTTGAGAGTTGGCATAATATTTTTAGGGTTTTACTTTGTTGAATTTGCGGTTACATCATCGTGTCTAGTTGCTGGTCTTAACGTCTAGTCCTTTGGAGTTTTGAGTTCTATCACAGTTTGTCACGCCGCCACCGCACCATCTTCATCGCCGCTGCCATTTTCCACCACCTCTGCCATATCCTACCACCACTGCCATATACCACCACCGCTGTCATATTCTACCACCATATATCCACCACCAATCCGAGTTCTTTTCATATTATGTTTGTTTTTGAGATCCATCTATTTTCCGATTCTTGTTTCCTTGGCTAAGTAGGTTTCGAAAAAAAGAGTCTAGACACCCCGGGCAGTTTTTAGGCCAAAAATTCGGCGACTGAATTTTTCCCCTATCCGGTTTTTACGCTTTTCTGAGTCTTTTGAGACACGTGCCATCGTACTGATTTTTTAGCACACTTTTTGGTCGTTGCTGCCCTGATTTCCAAAAAAAGAAGTCAAAAAAATTGTGTGCCTGTCCTGTTATTTTGACTTGGGAAGTTTTGAGACACTCGCCATTATAGTGATTTTCAGAAAAAAAAGAGCGCAAAAAAAAGAGCGTGATTTTTTTCCAGAGTGATTTTCCCTTGTTTTCGTGCCACGTCGTGATTTTGTTAGTGTTCTAGGCTCGCCTCTCTAGCACGGTCTAGCCTAGGACCAGCACAATACCGTCATTGAGCGTTTATTTAACTTTGCATCTCTGAATTGATTATTGTTGACCCTTTTCCTACAATCTTATAAACCATCCCGGCCCCACATACATCTAGTCATGCGTTTTACTCTCCCTGGCAATCGCTCTATCCAAGCTTTGAGAGTTTTGGCTACAACAGTTACTGATCACCGCCTACTGCTGGGTAAGAACTGGTAAGAATTTGAGCTTTGCTTGACGAATTTGTGACACCCCACCACCACCACTTTCTAGTAGTCTGTAGGATCATATTCTTGTGTGTTTCTATTGCTGCTAACCATGAAAGGATCACTAGCCGACGAGATTGACTAGGAGAATATGACGAAGCGGGAGCTTCATGATAAGTTTCAGCAAATGGTGGGTCAATAGGTGGAAGACGTGGTGTCCATCTTTGGAAAGGCACTGGAGAGGATTGATGACATTGAGAAGAAAATTGACACCAAGTTGGACCATGTTCGATGAAGTGCTAGCACGTCTACCACAACCACCAGCCGCCTTTGATGCATTGTTGCAACAACATCAACAACCACCTCCACATCGGGATCTAGTAGGACGAGCGCAACATGTTCCTCTTGAGCAAGCACAAACTTCTGGTGCCGCTGCTATTGTTGTTGATGCTTCTGTAGCTCCTGCTGCTACTGCAGAGGTGGAGCACCATTATGAGGATGAGGTTGATCAAAATCAAAACTATGTGCGACCACCAGCAGCACCACAACCAGGTCGTCCTCATGCATATCATCGCAACAGTAGGGCTGCACCACCACCTGAGGTACAAGATCATGACCATCTTGCTAAACTAAAATTGAATATTCCACCATTTGAAACTGAACAACATTTTACATGTTTACAATATCCCGAGGAGATATATGTTCCTGATATATATCTTACTCGGAAGTTAGAAACTGAACAAAATTCTACATGTTTACAATATCCCAAGGAGAGACATGTTCCTGCTGCTGTTTGTGCTTTCACTAGCTTTGTATGTGTTTGGTGGTTTGAACATCATAGATTATATCCTATTCCAGCTACTTGGGCTGCTTTGAAAACTGCTATGCATACTCGTTGGGTTCCACCATATTATCAACGTGAATTACATAAAAAAATTACAGCGTTTAAGACAAGGAAAAATTCTGTAGAAGAATATTATCAGGAGTTACAAACTTGCATTATTAGATGTGGTATTGTTAAGGATAATGAAGCTATGCTTGTATGTTTTATGGGTGGATTAAACAAAGAGATTCAGACCATTCTAGAGTATAGGGAGTATAATAATATCACTCGTTTATTCCATCTTGTTTGCAAAGCTGAACATGAAGTGCAGGATCGACAAGCATTGGCGCAAACTAATTTTTTCTGCGGGTCAATCTTCATCATGGACACCACGTACATCCTCTACTCCCACACGTCCTACTGCAGCACCACTGACTTCAACCACCAATTCCAACCGAGATCCAAGAAAATAGGCACCACCAGCACCATCTGCCAGGAGCACACCTTCTGGACCTTCCCAGAGCTCTTCTTCATCCATGGCATCAACAGGGCACACACATGATATTATTTGTAATCATTGTAAGGGAAGAGGTCATTATGCGAGAGCATGCAAATCTCCGCGTGTTATGATTGCTACTGAGGATGGTGGGTATGAGTCCGCTAGTGACTATGATGAGGAGACTTTGGCTCGTATTACAAGTGAAGAACACGGTGGAGATCATGAGATGCAATACATGGCTGCTGAAGATGCTGACAGGTATGAAAGTTTAGTTCCTCAACCTATTTTGAGTGTGCAGGTGAAGCATGGAGATGATGGCTTGTGCAAGGGGAACAAGAACAGAGTGACAAGTGATGATTTTAGGAATTTGAAGCCACCATAATGAGTGCATGAAGCCTTGGACGAAATACACAAGATGCCACTTCATAAATTTCGTCCAAAGGCTATTATAGGTGTTGCGTCACCTTATTATTGCACCAGGCCCATCTAATTTTGAAATAATGAAGTATAGGCTCTTTTTAGAGTCCGCATGGATGGGGAAAACAAGAGTTAGGGTTGGTTTCTGACCCCTCCTCCAAGGGTCATGAAATCCCCCCTCTTCCTCCATATATACAGCCCTTAGGGTGTCGTTTAGACTTTGGGATTTGTTTAGTCAAAAGTTTGCCATTGCAACTTCGTGTACTTTGTTTGTGTCCAACGACCAGACCAAGACCACTTCCGGATCCCCACCTTTATCAATACTTCATATATATTTGCAATATTCAGATTGCTTTAGCACGTTCTTGCTTGTTCTTCGATTGCTTGCACGAATAGACTTTCGTGGTTAGGTTGATCGTGCTCCGGCGTGGTCAATAACCTCTCAAAGTTGGTTTCGCGATTGCTAAGGCGCAATGTCGTGCCTGTTTGTAGTCGGATCATCAAAGTCATCTCCACCAAATCTATAGTTATAATCTCATCAAAAGATCGGGACACGCCGCATCTATCACCAAGTGCCTGGCTGTTGCCGGTGCCCTCCCCATGCTGTGCACCCCCACCATCAGCAATGTCACGGTCACCAAGACCCTCATCAATGGAGGCGCAGGCCTCAACGTGATCACCACCGAGACCTTTGAGATGCTCCAAGTACCCTATGACCAGCTGGCGCGGACCCGACCCTTCTCCGGGTTGGCGGTTGGTGTACCATCCCCCTCAGGCAAGTGCGTCTCCCCGTCACATGTTGCACTCGGGAAAACTATCACACCGAGCTCATCAACTTCGACATGGAGTGAATTGGCCTGCCATACAACGCCAGCCTGGGATACCTGGCACTTGCTAAGTTCATGGAGGAGACCAATCCCGGCTACAACATCATCAAGATGCCCGGCTGCACAGAGTTATCACCATCATCAGTGACAGGGAGGACGCGGTCCGTGCCCTCAAGCATGCCTACAAGGCCGTGACAGCCGCACACCCAGATGTCGAGGACAAGACCGAGCCTCCCGAGGCCATGCCAGCAAGGAAGAAGCAATTGTTCTTCTTGGCTTCCTCGTCTCTCACCGGGGGATCGAAGCCAACCAGAAAAGATCAAGGCCATCGAGAAGATGCGCCCCCGGACCCTTAAGGAAGTGCAACAATTGGCAGGGTGCCTGACTTCCCTTGGAAGCTTCATCTCCAAGTTTGGTGAGCGCTCCTTGCCGTTCTTCAAGCTCGTGAAGAGGAACGGCCCCTTGGAGTGGACTCTTGAAGTGGAAGCAGCCTTTGAAAACCTCAAGATACCTTACCTGCCCATCCATCATGGTCGCGTCGCACTCCCGTGAGCCACTTCTCCTCTACTTGGTGGCCACCCCCATACGGTCATCGCCGTGCTTGTGGCAATACGAGAGGAGCCGATTGGAACCAAAGGAAGGCCGTCCGAGCCTCGCGAGCCTTCCAAGCTCCCCGAGCCAGCGGATCCTTGCGAGCCTTCCGAGCATCGGGAGCCCTCCGAGCCTTGCTAGCCTTTCGAGCCTCATAAGCTCTCCGAGCCGCGTGAGCCTCGTGAGCCTTCCGAGCCCCGTTAGCCTTTGAAGATATTTGGGCCCTCCTTGCCCCATGGGCCTGCTAAGCCCCGCGCGCCGCCCTGTGAGCAGCCTACCACTGCGACCACACGCCTCGTTGAGCACCCCATGTACTTCGGCAGCACGGTGCTGAGGGATGCGCGCGAGCGCTACCCCATGCAATAGGAACTCCTCCCCACACTTCTGGTCGCCTCCAGGAAGCTGCGCCACTAATTTCAAGGCCACCCCATCAAGGTCATCTCCGCATACCCCCTAGGGCAAGTACTGTGCAGCCCCAACGCCGTTGACCGAGTTGCCGAGTGGAACACAAAGCTGCAGGCCTTCCAACTGGAGTTCTGTACCACCAGAGTCATCGAGGGTGTGGCCCTCGCCGATTTCATGGCAGAGTGCACAGATACATACAAGGAAGAGCCTCACGAGGGAAAATCCCTCCTGCCTGGAGATGAGGCGCCTAGCGGCTGGGTCATGCACTTTGACAGCGCCTTCTCCAGACAGCGCGCGGGGTCTTGGGTCATGCTTGTGTTGCCAGCCAGAGACAAGCTCTACTACGCCGTCCAGCTTTCCTTCAAGCATGACAAAAAGGTTTCCAACAACATCACGGAGTACGAGGGCCTCATCGTCGGCCTCAAGGCTGCCTTTGCCTTGGGCATCAGGCGCCTTACAATACAGGGCGATTCTCAGCTGCTCGTCCACTTATCCAATAAAAAGTACAAGCCGAAGGATGAGCATAGGGCGCCTATCTAGAGGAGGTACGTAAACTCGAGAAGTGTTTCCTGGGCATAGAGCAATAGCACATTCTGAACAGCGTCAACAAGGAAGCCAAGGACATCGCCAAGAGAGTGTCTCGCTGCGAGCCCCAGAGCCCTGGCATCTTTGAATAAAGACTCGTCAAGCCATCAACCACGCCCATCATCATCGGCACAACGATACTCCGTGAGAAGCTTCCCCCCGCGCCGTCCACAGGCGCGCTGGGCTGCGGCCCAACCACCGGATCTAGTTTGCTGCTAGCGCTGGAGCCCTAGGCGGGCAACTTGGTTTTGGATCTCAAGGTTTACTTGCTCAATGGAGCCCTCCCCGTGATGGATTCAGAAGCGGAGAGTGTCACCCGACAAGCGGTGTACTGCCTGCGAGACGGTGAGTTGTACCGCAGGCGCCCCAATGGTGTCTGATAACCCACAAGTATAGGGGATCAATTGTAGCCTCTTTCGATAAGTAAGAGTGTCGAACCCAACGAGGAGCTAAAGGTAGAACAAATACTCCCTCAAGTTCTATCGACCACCGATACAACTCTAGGCACGCTTGACGTTCGCTTTACCTAAAACAAGTATGAAACTAGAAGTACTTTGTAGGTGTTGTTGGATAGGTTTGCAAGAATATAAAGATTACGTAATTAAACTAGGGGCCGTGTTAAGTAAAGAAGCAATAAAGTTAGTATAGCGAGTGTGGAAAAGTGGTCGTAGGAGCTGCGAAATTGTCCCTAAGCAATTGACTACTTTACTAGACCGATAGCAAATTTTATGTGGGAGAGGCCACTGCTAGCATGTCATCCCTGACTTGGAATTTTATGCACTTATGATTGGAACTATTAGCAAGCATCCGCAACTACTAACGTTCATTAAGGTAAAACCCAACCATAGCATTAAGATATATTGATCCCCCTTCAATCCCGTATGCATCAATTTCTATGCTAGGTTGAAGCGTCTGTCACTCTTGCCCTCCAATACATAGCCCTATCAACATATAACTAACCCTATGATGTGATCTACATGCGCGCTCATATGATGGGCACCAAAGGGCAGCAACATAACCACAAGCAGATTAAACCAGTCATAGCAATTCACCAATTATCGATAGGACAATGAAAATCTACTCAAACATCATAGGATGGCAACACATCGCTAGGTAATAATATGAAGCATAAAGCACCATGTTCAAGTAGAAGGTACAGCGGGTTGCGAGAGAGTGGACCACTGTAGATAGATGGGGGAAGGTGATGAAGATGTTGGTGAAGATGACAGAGGTGTTGGTGTAGATCCTCGTCGCACGATGATGGCCCCGGTGGCGTTCCAGCGCCACTGGGAGAGAGGGGGAGAGGGGCCCTTCTTCTTCTCTTCTTCTTCTTCTTCTTCTTCTTCTTCTTCTTCTTCTTCTTCTTCTTCTTCTTCTTCTTCTTCTTCTTCTTCTTCTTCTTCTTCTTCTTCTTCTTCTTCTTCTTCTTCTTCTTCTTCTTCTTCTTCTTCTTCTTCTTCTTCTTCTTCTTCTTCTTCTTCTTCTTCTTCTTCTTCTTCTTCTTCTTCTTCTTCTTCTTCTTCTTCTTCTTCTTCTTCTTCTTCTCTTCTTCTTCTTCTTCTTCTTCTTCTTCTTCTTCTTCTTCTTCTTCTTCTTCTTCTTCTTCTTCTTCTTCTTCTTCTTCTTCTTCTTCTTCTTCTTCTTCTTCTTCTTCTTCTTCTTCTTCTTCTTCTTCTTCTTCTTCTTCTTCTTCTTCTTCTTCTTCTTCTTCTTCTTCTTCTTCTTCTTCTTCTTCTTTCTTCTTCTTCTTCTTTCTTCTTCTTCTTCTTCTTCTTCTTCTTCTTCTTCTTCTTCTTCTTCTTCTTCTTCTTCTTCTTCTTCTTCTTCTTCTTCTTCTTCTTCTTCTTCTTCTTCTTCTTCTTCTTCTTCTTCTTCTTCTTCTTCTTCTTCTTCTTCTTCTTCTTCTTCTTCTTCTTCTTCTTCTTCTTCTTCTTCTTCTTCTTTCTTCTTCTTGATATGGATTTTCATCAGTTTTCATCCCGTTTGGACTCTGTTTGATATGGATTTTCTGCGAAACAAAAAACATGCAACAAAGAGGAACTGGCACTGGGCACTGGATCAATATGTTAGTCCAAAAATAGTATAAAAAGTTGCCCTCTGGCCTGTCAATTGGCAGAAGAAGCTGACTTGTCACATTATCAAGCTCAGTATAATGATCAGAACAAACGAGTGGCTGCACCAATCCCCGAAGCGGAGAACTTGATTCCTCCAATCCGTAAGCATACTTACGCTCCTGATATTGAACCGTCTTCACTGATCCATGAGGAGGCTGTCTTTCAAGCATTAATGGGAATCGACTGGACCACTGTTGACTTCCAGCCACTGGGTAGGGATGAGGAAGCTGAAGCGGCGCAGGATGACCCACAGCAGTCAAACCGGGGCGGCGAGAAGGCGTGAACCGGAAGTAGGATTAATTAGCTGCCTTATTACATTCCGCCAAGAGAACAATGATCCTATTCGGGTACCATGCTGCCTTGTAATAGGATAGATAATACTTTTGCTTCTTGAGATGCCTTCGTGCATCTGTGCTGATACTTTTATCCGGAAGACCGATATTGCCAATTTATATCTCCTGCAATCATAAAATCTTAAACTGCCATTATTGGGCATGAAGTAGGCGTTAGCCAATCTTGAAACGGAGGTTTAATAACCTAAACCGTCATGGGAGAAAACAACTCCTGATATATAACGCCGGATTACTGTGTAAACCGTACTTTTGTCATAATAAAATATCTTGTTACTCCAAAAAAGGATGTTAACAGAAAAACTCAAACCGGGTAAATAATCTCCGGTGTAAAAATGGACCGTGTTCCGCCAATTTGGCTGCTTGAACCGGTGTAAAACGATTTCGGTTTAAGAATGCAACCAAAACAAAATGGTAATTTTATCAAAAAAAAGATATGTGAAGCAAAAGGCAATGATAGAACCGTTTGCAAAATAGAGGCTTTACTGAGTCGATCAGATGGTGTTACCGTGGTCGGACACGACCAAGCTCCCAATAGGCGTAGCTGTGGTTCAAGTCAGCCAGGTCCCCAAATGAAACCGTGGCATTACGCTGATCAAGTGGCATGGCAATGGTTCGGGTTCGACCAAGCCCCCAAGTGACTCTAAGGCCTTTAGGCCGATCAAGAGGCGTGACCGGTTCAGACTTGACCGTGTCCCCAAGTGATCTGGTGGCTTTCGCCGATCAAAAGGTGTTGCATCGGTTCAGACATGACCGAGCCCCCAAGTGATCTGGTGGCTTTCGCCTATCAAAAGGTATTGCATCGGTTCAGACATGAACGAGCCCCCAGGTGATATTTATAATTTTTTGCAAGGGGTAAACCGGAGGTCGCTTTAAAAAAGAACAACTCCATGTAACCACACATGATAGAAACGAGCAGATACCCCACTTTAGCTAAGGATTCGGTTTATTGTATTGATAATATATACATTGTCATAATATGTACATAAGCAGAGCCAATGGCTCAAGTATAGTAAGGCCGAAGATGAGCTATGTTCCACGGCCTGCTGGTCTCCTCCTCTGATTTACGTGAGTCCTTATGCTCTCGAATATCAATCAGATAGTATGACCCGTTGTGCAGATTTTTGCTGACCACAAAAGGTCCCTCCCAAGGCGGAGATAACTTATGCATATCGGTTTGATCTTGAATGAGTCGAAGCACCAAATCTCCTTCTTGAAAGGTTCTGGTTCTGACCCGATGACTGTGATAGCAACGAAGATCTTGTTGATAAATCGCCGAGCGGGCAGCTGCTATGTCTCGCTCCTCGTCCAACCGGTCCAAAGCATCTTGTCGAGCCGTCTCATTGTCCGCTTCAACATAAGCCGCCCCGAGGTGAATCGTGACGGATATCACTAGGGAGAACCGCCTCTGCTCCATAAACCATGAAGAACGGCGTGTATCCTGTCGATCTGTTGGGTGTAGTATTAATACTCCATAGCACAGATGGTAACTCTTCAACCCAACAACCCGACGTCCTCTGCAAAGGGACCATAAGCCGGGGCTTGATACCTCTCAAGATCTCCTGATTAGCTCTTTCTGCTTGACCATTGGATTGCGGGTGCGCCACTGAAGACACGTCCAGGCGGATGTGCTCTCGTTCGCAGAACTCTCTCATGGCACCCTTGGACAAATTGGTACCATTGTCTGTGATGATACTGTGTGGAAAGCCAAACCGGAAAATCACCTTTTTGATGAACTGAACCGCGGTGGCTGCGTCACACTTACTAACAGGCTCTGCTTCCACCCACTTTGTAAATTTATCAACCGCCACCAGGAGGTGGGTCTTCTTGTTCTTGGACCTTTTGAAAGGCCCAACCATATCCAGCCCCCAGGTTGCAAACGACCAAGTAATTGGAATCATCCTCAATTCTTGAGCCGGAACATGAGCGCGTCTTGAAAACTTTTGGCAACCATCACATCATCGGACCAGATCTTCCGCATCAGCATGGGCAGTTAACCAATAGAAACCATGGCGGAACGCTTTAGCCACCAGAGATTTTGAACCGGCGCGGTGACCACAATCCCCTTCATGGATCTCACGCAAAATTTCACAGCCTTCCTCAGGAGACACACAGCGTTGAAATGCTCCTGATACACTGCAATGATGCAACTCGCCATTGACGATTGTCATGGACTTGGACCGTCGTATTATTTGTCTGGCCAGAGTCTCATCCTCTGGTAACTCGCCCCGGTTCATGTACGCCAGGTAGGGAAGTGTCCAATCCGGAATGACGTGGAGTGCTGCCACCAACTGAGCCTCCGGATCAGGAACAACCAAATCTGCTTCTCCAGGTAGTTGAACCGATGGGTTGTGTAGTATATCAAGAAAGACATTGGGCGGAACCGGTTTACGCTGTGAGCCTAGCCGGCTTAAAGCGTCCGCCGCTTCATTCTTCCGACGGTCCACGTGGTCCACCTGATAACCCTTGAAATGACCGGCAACAGTATCAACCTCACGACGATATGCAGCCATGAGTGGGTCTTTAGAATCCCAAGTACCAGACACCTATTGAGCCACCAGGTCCGAGTCACCGAAGCACTTAACCCGGCTTAAGTTCATCTCTTTAGCCATTCGGAGACCATGGAGCAAGGCTTCGTACTCAGCTGCATTGTTAGTACAAGGGAACATTAAGCGGAGAACATAACAAAACTTGTCACCTCGTGGGGAAGTTAATACGACTCCAGCCCCCGAGCCCTCCAATTGCCGCGATTCGTCAAAATGGATGGTCAATATGTGTGATCCGGCTTCTCTTCAGGGGCCTGCAGCTCCGTCCAGTCATTGATGAAATCGACAAGTTCTTGGGACTTCACCGCCGTCCGAGGCACGTATTTCAAACCGTGTGGACCAAGCTCTATAGCCCACTTGGCAATCCGACCTGTTGCTTCCCGGTTCTGGATGATATCACCCAAAGGGGCAGAGCTGACCACTGTGATGGGATGCCCTTGGAAATATTGCTTCAGCTTCCGGCTTGCCATAAAAACTCCGTATACCAGCTTCTGCCAATGCGGATATCTTTGTTTGGACTCGATAAGCACCTTGCTGATATAATATACCGGACGCTGAACCGGGTACTCTTTGCCCGCCTCCTTCCGCTCCACCACTATAGCTACACTGACCGCACGAGCATTAGCAGCAACATACAACAACAATGGTTCCTTGTCAATGGGAGCGGCGAGTACAGGCGGATTGGCCAATTGCCGCTTTAAATCCTCCAACGCCTGATCAGCGGCAGAACTCCAGATGAACTGATCCGTTTTCTTCAACATCTGATACAACGAGATCGCTTTCTCACCAAGGCGGCTGATAAACCGGCTCAACGCGGCAATCCGGCCAGCCAAACGTTGAACATCATTAATACATTTCGGTTTAGCCAGAGAAGTGATAGCCGTGATCTTCTCCGGATTAGCCTCAATTCCCCTGTTGGACACCAGAAAACCCAATAACTTGCCTGCCAGTACACCAAAGACACATTTGGCCGGATTGAGCATCATCTTGTACGTCCTCAGGTTATCAAAGGTTTCCTTCAAGTCATCGACCAAAGTCTCCTTCTTCCTTGATTTAACAACGATATCATCCACATAAGCATGCACATTACGGCCAATCTGTTTGTGGAGACAATTTTGCACACAGCGTTGATAGGTTGCCTGGGCACTTTTGAGCCCAAAAGGCATAGATACATAGCAGAAGGCTCCAAAAGGAGTTATGAACACCGTCTTCTCCTGGTCCTTAACTGCCATTTTGATCTGATGATAACCGGAATATGCATCCAGGAAACATAAACGCTCGCAACCCGCCGTAGCATCAATAATCTGATCAATACGGGGGAGGGCAAAAGGATCTGCAGGACAGGCCTTATTAAGATCAGTATAATCCACACACATGCGCCAGGTGCCGTTTTTCTTAAGGACCAGCACCGGATTAGCAAGCCACTCAGGGTGGAAAACTTCAACAATGAAACCAGCTGCTAAGAGCCTGGCCACCTCTTCTCCAATAGCTTTTCGCCTCTCGTCGTTGAACCGGCGGAGGAACTGTTTCACCGGTTTGTATTTAGGATCCACTTTAAGAGTGTGCTCAGCGAGTCGCCTCAGTACACCTGGCATGTCGGAAGGCTTCCACGCAAAGATGTCCCGATTCTCACGGATGAACTCGATGAGCGCGCTTTCCTATTTCGGATCTAGATTGGCACTGATGCTGAACTGCTTGGACGAATCGCCAGGTACGAAGTCAACAAGCTTAGTCTCAGCGGCTGGTGTAAACTTTAGGGCCGGATCATGCTCCGTAGTCGGCTTCTTCAAAGGAGTCATATCTGTCGGATCAACATTGTCTTTGTAATACTTGAGTTCCTCGGTGGTACAAACCGACTCTGCGTAAGCCGCATCTCCTTCTTCGCATTCAAAAGCGACCTTGCGGCTTCCGTGAACTGTGATGGTCCCCTTATGACCTGGCATCTTGAGTTGCAGGTACACATAACAAGGCCGTGCCATGAATTTCGCATAGGCCGGTCTACCGAACAGGGCGTGATACGGGCTTTGGATTTTCACCACCTCGAACGTTAGTGTCTCTGACCGGGAATCGTGATCATCTCGAAAGGCCACTTCCAATGCTATCTTCCCAATGGGGTATGCTGACTAGCCACGTACCACACCATGAAAACCGTATTCGAAGGCCGGAGTTCTTTATCTGTTAGCCCCATTCGACGGAAAGTCTCATAGTACAGGATGTTAATGCTGCTACCTCCATCCATGAGTACCTTGGTGAACTTATAACCTCCCACCTGAGGTGCCACCACTAGAGCCAGCTGACCCGGATCGTCAACCCGGGGAGGGTGATCCTCTCTACTCCATATGATTGGCTGCTCTGACCAGCGCAGATATCGGGGCACGGTCGGTTCAACAGAATTAACTGCCCGCTTCTGGACCTTCCGGTCCCGCTTGTCCAAGCTAGTGATGAATACATGATACTGCCCACTATTTAGCTGCTTTGGATTGCTCTGGTAACCCGACTGCTGCTGTTGCTGATTGTGACCACCCTGGTTATTCTGATTATGCTGATTGTTATGTCCGCTCGGATTACCATTAAACCCTGAACCGGAATTTCCTCCACCGTGACTCGGTCCAGATCCAGAACCACCACCAGAGCCGGGGTCATACCGGAAGGCGCTGGAGCTCTTGAACTCCTGCATAATATAGCAATCTTTCCAAAGGTGGTTTGCTGGTTCCTCCTTGTCCCATGCTTTGGACAGGGCTGGTTCAACAGATAATTTAGGCGTTCTGGATTAGGACTACGCGCTCCGCTGTGGTTTTTGCCCTTACGTCGCTGGCCCCCGTTCTGTACGTTAGTATTGGCTACAAAATCCATGTTGCCATCCGCTTTACGCTTGCCTCCGCCACCGTTTCCTGCTGAGTGATGCTGCTGACCTCTGAAGTTGCCGTTCTTCTTTCCCTTCCCTGTCTTTTCATCATCAGACTCCGGATCCTTGGTACTATCAGAATCAGCGTACTTTACCAAGGCGCCCTGAGGGTCCCCATGTCAGTACAATGGCGTTTCATCCGTCCTAACTTCAACTTCAAGGTTCCAAACCGGCAATTGCCTTCCAAGGTTATAACTGCGGTGTCCGCATTGATGCGGTCTGAGGAATGCAGAACTCGTGAGACCCTGCGCACCCAATGAGTCATTGATTCTCCTTCCTCCTGGACACAGGCAGCTAAATCCACTATCGACATGGGCTGCTTACATGTGTCTTTGAAATTATTGATGAATCGGTCTCGCAACTGGGCCCATGAACCGATAGAATTGGGCGGCATGCTTTTTAACCAAGTGAGGGCTGTCCCTTCAAGCATCATGCTGAAATATTTTGCACACGCTGCCTCATCCACATCAAGCATCTCCATGGACATCTTATAACTCTCCACCCACGTCTCTGGGGGTTGATCCGCCGTATAGTTCGGCACCTTGCGCGGGCCTTTCAAATCCTTAGGCAGGCGCACATTGCGTAAAGCGGGGACAAGGCAAGGCACTCCCAAAGCGCTAGAAGTGAGCGCTGGTTCAACCAAAGTGGTGGACGAACCGGCGTGAACTGACGAGTCTGATACTACGCTGCTAACTCAGCTTCCCTGCGCGCTCGGGCCCGGTCTACCACCTCCTGGGCATCGGGAGCCGGATTGTTGCCACGGGGCGCTTCACGTCATGCGTTACTTGACACAGCTGGTTCCTCCATATGCCTGCTATAACTCTGGGCCGGACGTGGGGTAGAATGAATCCGATCACGGCTGTATGAATATGCTTCCTGTTGGACCAAAGCCGTCCTAAGGAGCTCCTTAACCCGGCGCATCTCTATCGCCTGTAATGAATCACCTTCAACCGGAATAGCCTCCAACCGTGCCGCAGCCGCAACGAGGTTATCCATCGGATTGGAGTAGTGACCAAGAGGTGTAGGCACAGCTTGCGGTACACCAGTATTATGACGAGGCAGAACTATTAAACGGGGCTGAACCGGCGCTCCTGTCGCAGGTGCCTCCGCCCGGTTTACCACCGGCGGATTATTGATTCCCGCTTCAGGGGTGTTGAAAAGGCTCCTTCCTTCAAAAACTGAGGGCAAACGAGATCGGTACTTCCTCCTCATGACTTCCTGTGAGGCGTTCTGGTCCAGCATGATTTTATAAGCTTGTGCGTCCAAAGCGGCCCGCTCCGCCGTCATCCTGACCTCTTCTGCTGCCAGATCCGCTTTGGCCTGGGTAATCTGCTCTCTCACCTTTGCGATCTCTGCGTTATGAGCATCCTGATCCACCGGATTAGCCTCCGCCATGAGTGCAGCCAATGCGTCGAATAGATCGGATAACACTTGAGCCGGCGGGCGCACAGAGCCTCCTGCTCCGGCAGCCGTTGCTGCTGCTGAACCGGAAATCATCGCCGCGGCCGTCGATGAGTGAGGTGCTGCTTGTGTGCCGGCCATGAATATTCCAACCCGGTTGGGCAGATCGGAGGGGTCCGGAATACTGTCGCCATCGGAACAGCCCCCAATCCGGCCATCTTGTAGCTGATACAACGACTCAGTTTCTCCGGTCGATGACTCGTCGCCAGAGTAAATGACGGTTTCACCACCAGATCCTGATCCGTCCTCATAGCTTCCTCCATGGATGACTCCCACAAAGGCACGTTTCACGGCCGGTTTAACCCGGGCAGGTCGTGCACGCTGAGCTGTCTCGACGAGGTCGGTGCAGGTGTCCAGCTCAGGGCCAGGTTCACCGATCTTGCCGATGAAGACATGTATGCCAGCAAAGGGGACCCGGTACCCGTACTCAATTGAGCCGGCCTCGGGGCCCCAGCCTGCGTCATCGATGTAGATCTTGTCGCGACGACTCTTGGTCATCCAGCCCACGGCGTATCCCTTGAGTCCTTCGAAGCGGCCCTCCAAGAACTTGAAACCATCATGCGATAGCCCCACGGTGGGCGCCAACTATCGTGGGTTTGTCACGACAGATGTCCTAGCGAAAGGACTTAGTCGTGGAGCCATCACAACGGGTTAACTCGAAGGGGTTAAAGCGGACAAAGGGACACATGGAGTTTATACTAGTTCGGCCCCTTCGATGAAGGTAAAAGCCTACGTCTAGTTTGTGATGGAATTGATGGGGTTTCGATGACTAGGGAGCAAACAAGCTTCGCCTAGGCCTCGAGTTATGGTTGTCTGTCCTTGAACCGCTATCGGGTCGTCCCCTTATATACACGGGTGACACCCGTCGGTTCATAGAGTCCCAGTCTCCGGTTTATACTCGTATCTGGATTGGTCTCTCCCTATTCCTAACTTATAATACAAGTTCATATACATGCCGGTTTACGGCTACAGATACTGAACCGACTATGGCCTTGGGCCTTTGTCTAGCCTCTGGGCTTTAACACCTTTGGACTACTGATGAAGTTAACCCGACCCAGGTAGGCCGGTTTACGCCCAGTAGTAATATCCCCAACAGGATGCCTTCCGGGGCATCCCCAAGCTTAGACACTTGAGTATCCTTGAGTATTTACTTGGGGTGCCTTGGGCATCCCCAAGCTTGAGCTCTTTCCTCTCCTCCTTGTCCTCATATCGAGACATCCTTGATCTTCGAACGCTCCATCCACACAAAACTCAACAGAAAATTTGGTAAGATCCGTTAGTATAATAAAGCAAATAACTACTCTAAGTACTGTTGCAAACCAATTCATATTTTGTTTTTTCATTGTAGCTACTGTAGTATAACTTTTCCATGGCTTAATCCACTGATAGAAATTGATAGTTTCATCAAAACAAGCAAACGATGCATCAAAAACAGAATCTGTCTTAAACAGGACAGTCTGTAGTAATATGAACATTCACGATACTTCTGGTACTCCAAATATTCTTAAACAAATTAGGAACAATAAAGAATTTGTATATAAAGACAGTGCAAAAAGTTTCAGAACCGTTCGACATTCCAGTAAAGAATGTAAAATCGCGCACTACAGCCAAAGTTTCTGTTTCGCACCGCACAAACCAACAAGCCAAAGTTTCTTCTTCTTCTTCTTCTTCTTCTTCTTCTTCTTCTTCTTCTTCTCTTCTTCTTCTTCTTCTTCTTCTTCTTCTTCTTCTTCTTCTTCTTCTTCTTCTTCTTCTTCTTCTTCTTCTTCTTCTTCTTCTTCTTCTTCTTCTTCTTCTTCTTCTTCTTCTTCTTCTTCTTCTTCTTCTTCTTCTTCTTCTTCTTCTTCTTCTTCTTCTTCTTCTTCTTCTTCTTCTTCTTCTTCTTCTTCTTCTTCTTCTTCTTCTTCTTCTTCTTCTTCTTCTTCTTCTTCTTCTTCTTCTTCTTCTTCTTCTTCTTCTTCTTCTTCTTCTTCTTCTTCTTCTTCTTCTTCTTCTTCTTCTTCTTCTTCTTCTTCTTCTTCTTCTTCTTCTTCTTCTTCTTCTTCTTCTTCTTCTTCTTCTTCTTCTTCTTCTTCTTCTTCTTCTTCTTCTTCTTCTTCTTCTTCTTCTTCTTCTTCTTCTTCTTCTTCTTCTTCTTCTTCTTCTTCTTCTTCTTCTTCTTCTTCTTCTTCTTCTTCTTCTTCTTCTTCTTCTTCTTCTTCTTCTTCTTTCTTCTTCTTCTTCTTCTTCTTCTTCTTCTTCTTCTTCTTCCCCTTTGGTCCTTGGCTTCCATGGCATGGGATGGGCGAGAGCCCCTCCGAGATTGGATCTGTCTCTCTGTCTCTCTTTGTTTTGCGTTTTCTGATTCTTCCCTTTCACCGTTTCTTAAATTCCCAGAGATCCGTAACTCCGATTGGGCTGAAATTTGGACACTATTTTATCCGGATACTGGCTTTGTTGCGGCAAAAGAAGGGCACCAACCGCCTTACGGGGTGGCGATGAGGGCCTAGGGCGCGCCCCTCACCCTCGTGGCCCCCTCGGGCATCGTCTCGCGTTGATTCTTCTTTCAAAAAATCACATATATTCCAAAGAAATCTCCATTAGTTTTTATACCGTTTGGACTCCGTTTGATTTGGATTTTCTGCGAAACAAAAAACATGCAACAAACAGGAACTGGCACTGGCACTGGGCACTGTATCAATATGTTAGTCCAAAAATAGTATAAAAAGTTGCCAAAAGTATATGAAAGTTGTATAATATTGGCATGGAACAATCAAAAATTATAGATACGACGGAGATGTATTAGTGTCTTGCTATGATGCATCTCAGAAGAGCAAGGGCACAAACTGCTCGCCGACATTCACGGTGGAGATTGCGGGCACCAGTCCTCGTCACGCACCCTCACCCGTAAGGTGTTCTGGAGCGGATTCTACTAGCCCACGGCACTCCGTGACGCTGCCAAGCTGGTCCAATCGTGTGAAGCCTCCCATTTCCATGCAAGAAAATCCACCAGCCAGCGGAGGGGCTCAAGATGATCCCACTCTCATGGCCCTTTGCAGTATGGGGGTTGGACATACTGGGCCCCTGCCCCCGCGTAGCTGGCGGCTACCGCTACCTCTATGTCGTCATTGACAAATTCACCAAATTGGCGGAGGTTGAGCCCATGTGATCCATCCTGGCGGGCTTGCCATCAAGTCCATGAAGGTCCTTGTGAGCCGATTCGGTGTCCCCAACCGTATCATCAGTGACAACGGCTCCCAATTCACAAGTGGCCTCTTCAAGTCCTCAAGACAAGGAGCATGCGAACACTAAGGTACTCAAGGGCCTCAAGACAAGGAGCTTCAATAATGTTCCAACATAGTTCCATCGTTGAGCGTGTATTCAACATTGCATCTCTGAATTGATTATTGCTAATATTTTGCTACCACATATTTAAGCCTTGCAAGATCCACATATTTCTACTCCGTGTATACGTACGCTCCCCTGGTAACTGCTTTACTCAATCTTCAGAGTTATTTGACACCGCTGGTTGCCGGTCACCACCTGCTGGATGGTAAGAACTTGTAAGATATTCATATTTGCTTTACTGTGAGCACTTTACCACCACATCCTAGTAGTTTATAGGAACATTATTCTCGAAATTTGGTTCTTGTTTCTACTAATCATGACAGGTTCCGGAGATAGAAGTTCTTGGATGACGGACACATCTTCACCATCACAAGAGGTGGGACAACACACAAGCACATGGTCAGGTTATGTCTTTACCGTCATTTGAGGGTAGATTTAGTCCTGGTATTTATCTAGCTTGGGAGGCTGAAGTAGAAGAAGTTTTTAGTCACCATGATTTTTCTGAACTTGAGACAGTATGAGCTGCCACTGGAGCACTTACTGGTTTAGCTTCTGTTTGGTGGATTATGCATTGTAAGAAGAACATTGATAACCAACCCAAAACTTGTAAAGATTTGAATGTTGTAATGAGACAACACAATTTTCCTCCTTACTACCTTCATGAATTGCTTGGCAAATTGGAAAAATTAAAACAAGGCAATAGCACTGTTCATGCTTACTACCAAGAGTTCAAATCTTATATGCATCATTGTGACATAGAAGAATCTAAGGATGATACAATGAATTGATTTTTTGGTGGTTTGAATCATGATATTCAAGCAAAATTTCAGTATAATCCTTGTTGCATTACTGGTATGTATGTTCGCGCTTGTACCTTTGAGAGACGGATACAGGAGGATGCATTGAGTGACTACAACAACTACTATTCCAGTTCATGCTCACCACCACCGGTTGGTTCCTCCACCATTGCACCTACTAGAGTAGCCACACCTCAGATTGTGAGTGTGACATCATCTCAAGAGTATGGTACATTGTCATCGTCCGTACCTACATCAGCTACCTCTTTGCGACAAGGTAACAGTAAAGGTATTGATGATACAACTTCACATGAGAATGATGCATGCCTAGTTAATTTGAATACATCATGTTTTGAGTTACCTGTTGATTTCAGCACACCACCTATTTTAGAGAATCGTGTTAGTGTCATGAATGAGTCATGTGATCAAAAAACTGAAATATCAACAATTTTGAGTGCAAAACCAATGTTTAATCATTTTGATATTACCTCTAATCTTGGTGATTATTCTGTGTCAAATGACTTATTGCATGTTTGCATATTTAAGCATGTTGTAGCATGTAAATTTGATGCAAGTAAGGTTTATTCACCAATATTGCGATGGTTTAATGATGAACATTGTCGATCCTTTGTTATGAATAAGAGCATCACTGATATGTGCAAATTGTGTTGCTATATTTTCATGCCTTCTAATTCTTGTGATAATATTCTGGCTTTATATTTTATGAACTATGAAAGCTACTCATGTATACATGTGTCATATGTGCAAAAACCAAGGGAAGTAAAAATGGATGACATATACATATACAACATGTACACCTTGTCTCTTTTGTTAGCCACATTTCAGATTAAGCAACGCCGAGGACGGCTTTGTTTTCAAGATGGGGAGGATGATGAGGACATGACTACCTTGGATACGACAAAAAATATTGCATACGTTTGTGAGGTGATCTCTAACTATGCAATAATTTATTTATGTTATGCAGGACAAAAATACTTCACAAAATTTTGTGTCATGTCTAATTGCAGGTGTATGGGTCATTTGTACAATCCACATATGAAGATAAGGGGAAAATATAAGTTTAGGTGTTGTTCAAAAAGTCCTCTCATGTCACTTTTAGGCCAAGAGAAAATAGAGTCCATGTCCCAGACGTTCCGGACTCGGATTCAGAGTACACAGACATACCTGACTCAAAACGCCAATAACTCTTTCAGCCAGACTCCAAATTGGGCGATTCGTTTTTTGTTGGAAAGTAGATTTTGTGCTCTTTCCAACCCAATTAGATTCACCTTCAAATTCGTCTGGAGCGTTGAGATATTGAAGAAACAATCTGACGCTACAATCACCTCCACTTGGGCCCATAGGCCTTCTACGACCTAGGGTTAGTTTTAGTGTGCTTTGGGACATCCTCCAACCTCCTTGGCCACCACACTTGCTACTATATAAGTATATATATATATATATATATATATATATATATATATATACATAGTAGCTTTTCTCTTGGGATTTGTTTAGTTAAAAGTTAGCCATTGCAACTTCGTGTACTTCATTTGTGTCCAACGACCAGACCAAGACCGCTTTTGGATCCCCACCTTTATCAATACTTCATCTATATTCGCAATATTCAGATTGCATTATTGTATTCTTGCTTGTTCTTTGAATGTGTGCATGAATAGACCTTCATGGTCAGGCTGATCGTGCTTCCATCATCGTTAGTAACCTCGGGAGATTGGTTTAGCAATTGCTAAGGCGCAAGATCATGCATGTTTGTAGTCAGATCGTCAAAGTCGACTCCACCAAATCGATAGTTATCATCTCTCAAAAGATTGGGACACCCTCGCCTCTATCAACACCGTCATCAACTTCGTCTCCGTCAACTCCGCCCTGGCCTTCGCTGTTATCGGGGGCAAATTTCGTGTTCAAGGCCTCCACGTGGTCCTCCACCACCTTTCCGAGGGCATCGTGGAGATCCTTCGGAACCGGGGTTATCAGAGCCTCATAGTTGGAAGTAGGATTGGCGTGGAGGAGGTGGCTGAAGACGCGCATCGCTGCCTGGGTGAGGAGGTCGCGACATTCCTCCTCGATGATTCCACCCACTTTTATGGCGCCATCCTCGAACTGCTCCATGACCTTGGTGAAAAATGCGAGATAGCTAGCATCGTCGGTCTCGGGGGAGCTAGGAACATCCTCCTTGCAAAAAGAACCCAAGGCACAACAAGCTCGCAGCTCAAGAGCCTGGAACATCTTGGACCGCTCGTGCTACTGCCCCCGAGACCGGTACTTCTCGTCCTTCGCCTATTCCACAATGGAGGTGAAGCTCCCCACTTGCTCCTGAAGTGAGGCCAGATCGGCCTCGACACTGGCTTTGGCTTCCAACACGGTCGCTCGCCGATTTTCTGCTTCGGCCAGCAGCTCCTTGAGCCCATCTATCTCGTGCTTCAGCTCCTCGCGCCGCGCCTTGAAGCGGTCTTCCTGTAGCGTCAACTTTTCGCTGTGTTCCTTAGTGAGAGCCCGGCGGTTCTCCATGACCCTGTTATTGACATCCACCCGAATCTTTTCTCCTTCTCCACTAGGGAGGCATTGACCTTGCCCATGCACTGGGCATAAGAGCTCTGGGCGGCGGCCCTCGCTGTCCAATGTCTCCAGTCGCTCACGCTCCAGGTCCTGCTTTGACACCATCCACATGAGCTCCCACCCAAGGACCTCGAGGCCCGCCTTGCGAGCCACCGGTTCATCTTTTTGTGCTCGGATGGCGTCCTTCCGAGCCTGGAGGTGTAGATCCAATGCGACATTTAGGGCTTGAAGGTCCAGCCAGTGGGCCTCCGCTGCTTCGCTCCGCCAGTTAGCAGCTTCAGCCTCCTGGAGGGAGCGCTCACTAGCCTTCCTCGCCTCAGAGGCAGACCTCTCACTCGTCGCACGCGCGGCTTCATTCTGGTGGTGGCCCAGCTTGGCGGCGACTTCAAGCTGATGCTACCCGTGGGCCAGCCATAGGTGTTCCTCAGCAAGGCGCCCCTCAACACCCTAAAGATCCGCCCAAGCTGGTCCAGTACGCTCGTGGCATTGTGCAATAGACCACACTTAACCATAGTGCGACTGTTCATGTGCGCGAGGGTCCAATCCAGGTCGGATCCCCCGCCGCCTTCTGCCGTCGCGTCCCGCGAGTTCCGAGCCTTGTCCGCGGAGGGCGAAGAGTTGGCCAAGACTTCCTCTACCCCGCCTTGACAAGACGGTTGCTCCTGCAGGCTCGGCGCCCCGCGGGAATGGGCCCTCGCCCCAAAGGGCCCCTCGGGCTCCCCTAACCGCCTCCGGTGCTAGCAGGGTGTGAGGCGGTGGTCGAGGCCTCCGGCTCCCTCGTAGCAGCGTCCCCCTGGCAGGAGGTGAAGGAAATATGCCCTAGAGGCAATAATAAAGTTATTATTTATTTTCTTATATCATGATAAATGTTTATTATTCATGCTAGAATTGTATTAACCGGAAACATAATACATGTGTGAATACATAGACAAACAGAGTGTCACTAGTATGCCTCTACTTGACTAGCTCGTTAATCAAAGATGGTTATGTTTCCTAACCATGAACAAAGAGTTGTTATTTGATTAACGGGGTCACATCATTAGTTGAATGATCTGATTGACATGACCCATTTCATTAGCTTAGCACCCGATCGTTTAGTATGTTGCTATTGCTTTCTTCATGACTTATACATGTTCCTTTGACTATGAGATTATGCAACTCCCGTTTGCCGGAGGAACACTTTGGGTGCTACCAAACGTCACAACGTAACTGGGTGATTATAAAGGAGTACTACAGGTGTCTCCAAAGGTAGATGTTGGGTTGGCGTATTTCAAGATTAGGATTTGTCACTCCGATTGTCGGAGAGGTATCTCTGGGCCCTCTCGGTAATGCACATCACATAAGCCTTGCAAGCATTGCAACTAATGAGTTAGTTGCGAGATGATGTATTATGGAACGAGTAAAGAGACTTGCCGGTAACGAGATTGAACTAGGTATTGGATACCGACGATCGAATCTCGGGTAAGTAACATACCGATGACAAAGGGAACAACGTATGTTGTTATGTGGTCTGACCGATAAAGATCTTCGTAGAATATGTAGGAGCCAATATGGGCATCCAGGTCCCGCTATTGGTTATTGACCGGAGACGTGTCTCGGTCATGTCTACATTGTTCTCGAACCGTAGGGTCCGCACGCTTAAGGTTTCGATGACAGTTATATAATGAGTTTATGAGTTTTGATGTACCGAAGGAGTTCGGAGTCCCGGATTAGATCGGGGACATGACGAGGAGTCTCGAAATGGTCGAGACATAAAGATCGATATATTGGACGACTATATTCGGACATCAGAAGGGTTCTGAGTGGTTCGGGTATTTTCGGAGGTACCGGGGAGTTACGGGATTACGGGAGAAGTAATGGGCCTTGATGGGCTTTAGTGGGAAGAGGAAAAAGGCTGCTGCGCCCCCCCTCCCCTCTAGTCCGAATTGGACTAGGGAAAAGGGGGCCGGCCACCTCTCCTTCTCCTCCTATTCCTTCTCCCTTCCTCCCCTTTTGGTGGACTCCTACTAGGACTTGGAGTCCTAGTAGGAATCCATATCCTGGCCGCACCTTTGCCTTGGCCGGCCTCCTCCTCCTCCATCCTTTATATACAGGGGCAGGGGGCATCCCATAGACAGACAATTGATCAACGTGATCGTTCCTTAGCCGTGTGCGGTGCCCCCCTCCACCATATTCCACCTCGGTCATATTGTAGCGGTGCTTAGGCGAAGCCCTGCGACAGTAGAACATCAAGATCGTCACCACGCCGTCGTGCTGACGGAACTCTTCCCCGAAGCTTTGCTGGATCGGAGCCCGGGGATCGTCATCGAGCTGAACGTGTGCCAAGAACTCGGAGGTGCCGGAGTAACGGTGCTTGGATCGGTCGGGTCGTGAAGACGTACGACTACATCAACCGCGTTGATATAACGCTTCCGCTTTGGTCTACGAGGGTAAGTAGACAACACTCTCCCCTCTCGTTGCTATGCATCACCATGATCTTGCGTGTGCGTAGGAAATTTTTTGAAATTACTACGTTCCCCTACAGTGGTATCTGAGCCTAGGTTTTTATGGTTTGATGTTATTTGCACGAGTAGAACACAAGTGAGTTATGGGCGATATAAGTCATACTGCCTACCAGCATGTCATACTTTGGTTCGGCGGTATTGTTGGACGAGACGATCCGGACCAACCTTACGCGTACGCTTACGCGAGACCGGTTCCCTCGACGTGCTTTGCACATAGATGGCTTGCGGAAGACTGTCTCTCCAACTTTAGTTGAACCGAGTGTGACTACGCCCGGTCCTTGAGAAGGTTAAAACGGAGTCTATTTGACAAACTATCATTGTGGTTTTGATGCATAGGTAAGATGAGTTCTTGCTTAAGCCCGTAGTAGCCACGTAAAACTTGCAACAACAAAGTAGAGGACGTCTAACTTGTTTTTGCAAGGCATGTTGTGATGTGATATGGTCAAGACATGATGCTAAATTTTATTGTATGAGATGATCATGTTTTGTAACCGAGTTATCGGCAACTGGCAGGAGCCATATGGTTGTCGCTTTATTGTATGCAATGCAATCGCGATGTAATGCTTTACTTTATTACTAAGCGGTAGTGATAGTCGTGGAAGCATAAGATTGGCGAGACGACAACGATGCTACGATGGAGATCAAGGTGTCGCGCCGGTGACGATGGTGATCATAACGGTGCTTCGGAGATGGAGATCACAAGCACAAGATGATGATGACCATATCATATCACTTATATTGATTGCATGTGATGTTTATCTTTTTATGCATCTTATCTTACTTTGATTGACGTTAGCATTATAAGATGATCTCTCACTAAATTATCAAGAAGTGTTCTCCCTGAGTATGCACCGTTGCAAAAGTTCTTCATGCTGAGACACCACGTGATGATCGGGTGTGATAGGCTCTACGTTCAAATACAACGGGTGCAAAACAGTTGCACACGCGGAATACTCAGGTTATACTTGACGAGCTATGCATATAAGATATGACCTCGGAACATGGAGACCGAAAGGTCGAGCGTGAATCATATAGTAGATATGATCAACATAATGATGTTCACCATTGAAAGCTACTCCATTTCACGTGATGATCGGTTATGGTTTAGTTGATTTGGATCACGTGATCACTTAGAAGATTAGAGGGATGTCTATCTAAGTGTGAGTTCTTAAGTAATATGATTAATTGAACTTTAATTTATCATGAACTTAGTCCTGGTAGTATTAGCATATCTATGTTGTAGATCAATAGCTCGCATTGTTGCTTCCCTGTGTTTATTTTGATATGTTCCTAGAGAAAATTGTGTTGAAAAATGTTAGTAGCAATGATGCGGATTGGATCCGTAATCTGAGGTTTATCCTCATTGCTACACAGAAGAATTTTGTCCTTGATGCACCGCTAGGTGACGGACCTTTTGCAGGAGCAGATGCAGACGTTATGAACGTTTTGCTAGCTCAATATGATGACTACTTAATAGTTTAGTGCACCATGCTTAACGGCTTAAGAATCGGGACTTCAAAGACGTTTTGAACGTCATGGACCATACGAGATGTTCCAGGAGTTGAAGTTAATATTTCAAGCAAATACCCGAGTTGAGAGATATGAAGTCCCCAACAAGTTCTATAGCTAAAAGATGGAGGAGAATCGCTCAACTAGTGAGCATGTGCTCAGATAGTCTGAGTACTACAACCGCTTGAATCAAGTGGGAGTTAATCTTCCAGATAAAATAGTGATTGACAGAATTCTCTAGTCACCATCACCAAGTTAGTAGAACTTCGTGATGAACTATAATATGCAAGGGATAACGGAAATTATTCCCAAGCTCTTCGCGATGCTAAAATCGGCGAAGGTAGAAATCAAAGAAAAACATCAAGTGTTGATGGTTGACAAGATCACTAGTTTCAAGAAAAGGGCAAAAAGGAAAGAAGGGGAACTTCAAGAAGAACGGCAAGCAAGTTGCTGCTCAAGTGAAAAAGCCCAAGTCTGGTCCTAAGCCTGAGGCTAAGTGCTCCTACTGCAAAGGGACTGGTCACTGGAAGCGGAACTACCCCAAGTGATTGGCGGATAAGAAGGATGTCAAAGTGAACATAAGTATATTTGATATACATGTTATTGATGTGTACTTTACTAGTGTTCATAGCAACCCCTCAGTATTTGGTACTAGTTCAGTTGCTAAAATTAGTAACTCGAAACGGGAGTTGCAGAATGAACAAAGACTAGTTAAAGGGCAAGGTGACGATGTGTGTTGGAAGTGGTTCCAAGATTGATATGATCATCATCACACACTCCCTATACTTTCGGGATTAGTGTTGAAACTAAATAAGTGTTATTTGGTGTTTGCGTTGAGCATGAATATGATTTGATCATGTTAATTGCAGTACAGTTATTCATTTAAGTTAGAGAACAATTGTTGTTCTGTTTACATGAATAAAACCTTCTATGGTCATACACACCAACGAAATTGGTTTGTTGGATCTCGATCGTAGTGATACACATATTCATAATATTGAAGCCAAAAAGATGCAAAGTTAATAATGATAGTGCAACTTATTTGTGGCACTGCCGTTTAGGTCATATTGGTGTAAAGCGCATGAAGAAACTCCATGCTGATGGACTTTTGGAATCACTTGATTATGAATCACTTGATGCTTGCGAACCATGCCTCTTGGGCAAGATGACTAAAACGCCGTTCTCCGAAACAATGAAGCAAGCAACAGATTTGTTGGAAATCATACATACTGATGTATATGGTCCGATGAATATTAAGGCTCGCGACAAGTATCATTATTTTCTAACCTTCACAGATGATTTGAGCAGATATGGGTATATCTACTTGATGAAGCATAAGTCTGAAACGTTTGAAAAGTTCAAAGAATTTTAGAGTGAAGTGGAAAATCATCGTGACAAGAAAATAAGGTTTCTACGATCTGATCGCGGAGACAAATATTTGAGTTACGAGTTTGGTCTTCAATTAAAACAATGTGGAATAGTTTCACAAATTCATGCCACCTGGAACACCACAGCATAATGGTGTGTCCGAACGTCATAACCGTACTTTATTGGATATAGTACAATCTATGATGTTTCTTACCGATTTACCAATATCATTTTGGGATCATGCATTAGAGACAACTGCATTCACGTTAAAAGGGGCACCATCTAAAGTCCGTTGAGACGACACAATATGAACTATGTTTTGGCAAGAAACCAAAGTTGTCGTTACTTCAAGTTTGGGGTAGCGATGCTTATGTAAAAAATTTCATCCTGATAAGCTCAAACCCAAATCGGAGAAATGTGTCTTCATAGGATACCCAAAGGAGACTGTTGGGTACACCTTCTATCACAGATCCGAATGCAAGACTTTTGTTGCTAAGAATGGATCCTTTCTAGAGAAGGAGTTTCTCTCGAAAGAAGTGAGTGGGAGGAAAGTAGAAAACTTGATAAGGTAATTGTACCTTCTCCCTTATTGGAAAGTAGTTCATCACAGAAATCTGTTCTTGTGACTACTACACCAATTAGTGAGGAAGCTAATGATGATGATCATGTAACTTCAGATCAAGTAACTACCGAATCTCGTAGGTAAACCAGAGTGATATCCGCACCAGAGTGGTACGGTAATCTTGTTCTGGAAGTCATGTTACTAGACCATGACGAACTTGCGAACTATGAGGAAGCGATGATGAGCCCAGATTCCGCGAAATGGTTTGAGGCCATGAAATCTGAGATATGATCCATGTATGAGAACAAAGTATGGACTTTGATGGATTTGCCCGATGATCGGCAAAGCCATAGAAAATAAATGGATCTTCAAGAGGAAGACGGACGCTGATAGTAGTGTTACTATCTACAAAGCTAGAATTGTCGCAAAAGGGTTTTCGACAAGTTCAAGGTGTTGACTACGATGAGAGTTTCTCACTCGTATCTATGCTTAAGTCTGTTCGAATCATGTTAGAAATTGCCGCATTTTGTGAAATCTGGCAAATGGAAAAACAAAACTGCATTCCTTAATGGATTTATTAAAGAAGAGTTGCATATGATGCAACCAGAAGGTTTTGTCAATCCTAAAGGTGTTAACAAAATATGCAAGCTCCAGCGATCCATCTATGGACTGGTGCAAGCATCTCGGAGTTGGAATATACGCTTTAATAAGTTGATCAAAGCATATACTTTTTACAGACTTGCGGTGAAGCCTGTATTTACAAGAAAGTGAGTGGGAGCACTACAACATTTCTGATAAGTATATGTGAATAACATATTGTTGATCAGAAATAATGTAGAATTATTCTGTAAAGCATAAAGGAATGTTTGAAAGGAGTTTTTCAAAGAAAGACTTCAGTGAAGCTGCTTACATATTGAGCATCAAGGTCTATAGAGGTAGATCAAGGCGCTTGATAAGTTTTTTCAATGAGTACATACCTTGACAAGTTTTTGAAGTAGTTCAAAATGGGACAGTCAAAGAAAGAGTTCTTGCCTGTGTCATAAGGTGTGAAATTGAGTAAGACTCAAAGCCCGACCACGGCAGAAGATAGAAAGAGAATGAAAGTCATTCCCTATGCCTCAGCCATAGGTTCTATAAAGTATGCCATGCTGTGTACCAGATCTATTGTATACCCTACACTGAGTTTGGCAAGGGAGTACAATAGTGATCTAGGAGTAGATCACTGGACAACGGTCAAAATTATCCTTAGTGGAATAAGGATATGTTTCTCGATTATGGAAGTGACAAAAGGTTCATCGTAAAGGGTTACGTCGATGCAAGTTTTGACACCGATCTGGATGACTCTAAGTCTCGATCTAGATACATATTGAAAGTGGGAGAAATTGGCTAGAGTAGCTCCGTGCAGAGCATTGTAGACATAGAAAATTGCAAAATACATAACGGATCTGAATGTGGCAGACCCGTTGACTAAACTTCTCTCACAAGCAAAACATGATCACACCGTAGTACTCTTTGGGTGTTAATCAGATAGCGATGTGAACTAGATTACTGAATCTAGCAAACCCTTTGGGTATTCATCACATATCGATGTGAACTATGGGTGTTAATCACATGGTGATGTGAACTATTGCTATTAAATCACATGGCGATGTGAACTAGATTATTGACTCTAGTGCAAGTGGGAGACTGAAGGAAATATGCCCTAGAGGCAATAATAAAGTTATTATTTATTTCCTTATATCATGATAAATGTTTATTATTCATGCTAGAATTGTATTAACCGGAAACATAATACATGTGTGAATACATAGACAAACAGAGTGTCACTAGTATGCCTCTACTTGACTAGCTCGTTAATCAAAGATGGTTATGTTTCCTAACCATGAACAAAGAGTTGTTATTTGATTAACGGGGTCACATCATTAGTTGAATGATCTGATTGACATGACCCATTTCATTAGCTTAGCACCCGATCGTTTAGTATGTTGCTATTGCTTTCTTCATGACTTATACATGTTCCTTTGACTATGAGATTATGCAACTCCCGTTTGCCGGAGGAACACTTTGGGTGCTACCAAACGTCACAACGTAACTGGGTGATTATAAAGGAGTACTACAGGTGTCTCCAAAGGTAGATGTTGGGTTGGCGTATTTCAAGATTAGGATTTGTCACTCCGATTGTCGGAGAGGTATCTCTGGGCCCTCTCGGTAATGCACATCACATAAGCCTTGCAAGCATTGCAACTAATGAGTTAGTTGCGAGATGATGTATTATGGAACGAGTAAAGAGACTTGCCGGTAACGAGATTGAACTAGGTATTGGATACCGACGATCGAATCTCGGGTAAGTAACATACCGATGACAAAGGGAACAACGTATGTTGTTATGCGGTCTGACCGATAAAGATCTTCGTAGAGTATGTAGGAGCCAATATGGGCATCCAGGTCCCGCTATTGGTTATTGACCGGAGACGTGTCTCGGTCATGTCTATATTGTTCTCGAACCGTAGGGTCCGCACGCTTAAGGTTTCGATGACAGTTATATAATGAGTTTATGAGTTTTGATGTACCGAAGGAGTTCGGAGTCCCGGATTAGATCGGGGACATGACGAGGAGTCTCGAAATGGTCGAGACATAAAGATCGATATATTGGACGACTATATTCGGACATCGGAAGGGTTCTGAGTGGTTCGGGTATTTTCGGAGGTACCGGGGAGTTACGGGATTACGGGAGAAGTAATGGGCCTTGATGGGCTTTAGTGGGAAGAGGAAAAAGGCTGCTGCGCCCCCCCTCCCCTCTAGTCCGAATTGGACTAGGGAAAAGGGGGCCGGCCACCTCTCCTTCTCCTCCTATTCCTTCTCCCTTCCTCCCCTTTTGGTGGACTCCTACTAGGACTTGGAGTCCTACTAGGAATCCATATCCTGGCCGCACCTTTGCCTTGGCCGGCCTCCTCCTCCTCCATCCTTTATATACAGGGGCAGGGGGCACCCCATAGACAGACAATTGATCAACGTGATCGTTCCTTAGCCGTGTGCGGTGCCCCCCTCCACCATATTCCACCTCGGTCATATTGTAGCGGTGCTTAGGCGAAGCCCTGCGACAGTAGAACATCAAGATCGTCACCACGCCGTCGTGCTGACGGAACTCTTCCCCGAAGCTTTGCTGGATCGGAGCCCGGGGATCATCATCGAGCTGAACGTGTGCCAAGAACTCGGAGGTGCCGGAGTAACGGTGCTTGGATCGGTCAGATCGTGAAGACGTACGACTACATCAACCGCGTTGATATAACGCTTCCGCTTCGGTCTACGAGGGTACATAGACAACACTCTCCCCTCTCGTTGCTATGCATCACCATGATCTTGCTTGTGCGTAGGAAATTTTTTGAAATTACTACGTTCCCCTACAGGAGGCACCTGAGGGACCAAGGAGCGGCCTCCCTCGGGGGTTTCTAGGAGAGCTGTCAGTCCTATCCCTCGCATGGGCCTGGCTTCGGCCGCTTGGTGGCGCCCCCCCGCGCCCCACGGTCCCGGCGAGCGACATGGGGGCGCTCGCTGGGCCCGGGGGTTCCTTCATCTTTTTTGCTTGAGGAAGACCTGTGTGAAGGAAACACTCAGATACTCTAGGCATGATGGAAGCAAGAGAGGCGAAATGTTGTAGGGTGGAAGCCTAAGATGGATCTTTTCACACTTGGAGGGGAAAAAGGGATGAACACCAAGCACACAAAGAGGTATTCACTCCAACAAAACGCAATCACACATCCACTAGAATAGAAAACACATAGATCCACGAGAATACAAGCACAACCGAAGGAAACAAGCACTTAGGTAAGTTCTTCCCACTCCTAGGAGGTGAGGTCTTGATGTTACTCTTCTCCAAGAGGAGGCCTTGAAATCCACTTGTGGATCCTCTCCAAAGAGGTCTTGGTCTCCAAGAGGAGTGGTAGAAGGAGAAAATCTCTCTAGATATCTCACATATACTTTGCTAACCTAAACGTGACCCTAGGTACAAAATATATAGATAAGGGAGCGAGAGGACAGAGTGGATACCCAAAACAGCAGCCTTGGCTGACCATCCTAATGGGCCCGTGCACACAGGGTAAATTGGGCCTGTGCACATGGGGGTCCTGTGTGCATGGGATGCTACAGCGGCCCAGGCCTATGTGCACAGTGTCTGGAGCCCGTGCGCACGGGGGTGCGCGTCTCGTTTCCAGAAGCATCCTGGGCGGCCCGTGCGCACGGGGTCTCGGGGGCCCGTGGGCACGAGGTCGCCTGGGAGGTACAGAACTGCTGCTGCATTGCTTCTTCTCCTTCCGCGTGGCCTTGGGGTGCTCCTCCTCTTCCTTTGGGTTTTTCCTCAGCAGCTTGGTGGCGTAGGTCTTCATACCTAATAACACATAACATGTTTTGGTGAGGTAGCAACCAAGTTCCGTTCATGTCCATATCTATCACAAGTAAGAGTGAGTTCACCTTGTTTCCGATAGCGCGTACTCGAGCTCTTGTCATTTGTCCACGTGGTGCTTGATGCATTGGTCTAGAGTCCATTGGGATGATGGAAGGATGACCTGCATCATCTCCCCCCAAGGAGAGATCCATTCGCGGATCGTGATCTTCATCACCATGGTATGGGCCCAAGTCCTTGACGTTGATGATGTCACTTACATTGTACTTGCCGCGTGGGATGTCGATCTTGTTGGCATTGTCATTGTAGCATGCTAACACCTTGAATGGGCCATCGGCTCGGGGTAGTAGCTTGGATTTGCGCTCGTTGGGGAAGCGGTCCTTGCGGAGATGAAGCCATACGAGGTCGCCTGGTTGGAACACCATTGGTGTCTTGTTGATGTTGATCTTGGTAGCAAGGCGTATTACTTGCCGCTCGATCGTGGACCTTGTATCTTCATGCATCTTCTTGAGAAAGCTTTCCCTTGCACCCGCGTCCATGTTTGCGCATTCTTGTAGTGGGAGAGGTAGAATATCCAAAGTGGAAAATGGGTTGAAGCCATAGACGACCTCGAAGGGGGACTTTTTGTTAGTAGAGTGTCTTGCTCGGTTGTTGGCATACTCGGCGATGGGTAAGCGCTCCTCCCACTCCTTGATGTTCTTCTTGATCAACATGCGTAGGAGAGTAGATAGCGTTCGGTTGGTGACTTCTGTTTGGCCGTTGGTTTGGGGATGATAGGTCGTCGAGAATAGTAACTTGATGACGAGCTTGGTGCATAGGGTCTTCCAAAAGTAGCTTAGGAACTTGATGTCACGATCCGACTCTATAGTCCTTGGCACTCCATGCAACCTCAAGATTTCCCTACAAAAAGGATTTGCAACATGTGAAGCATCGTCTATCTTATTGCATGGGATGAAATGTGCCATTTTCGAGAATCGGCCCACAACAACAAATACGCAATCCTTTCCATTTTGAGTCCTAGGCAAACCAAGCACGAAATCCATACTAATATCTTCCCATTGTTGATATGGAATTGGAAGTGGCATATGTAAAGCATGAGATTGAGCTTTTGACTTAGCTTTGAGGCACGTAGAGCATCGGTTTTTGAAACATGCAACGTCGTAGAACATCTTTGGGCAAAAGTACTTGAAGGAGAGTGTAGCAAAGGTCTTGTCACACTCGAAATGTCCCATAAGTCCTCCACCGTGAGCCTCTTGCAAAAGTAACAAACAAAGCAAATATTCGGGTATACAAAGTTTGTTAGCGTGCATAAGGTAGCCATTCTTGAGATAATAGTTCTCCCAACAAGTGTTAGCAAGACATTTGGCATAAGGAATCACAAACATAGGATCATGTGCATAAATATCTTTAACATGCTCAAATCCAATACCATTCAACTCAAGTTGAGTAACTAACATGCACTTGCAGGAAAGAGCGTCCGCCACAACATTTTCTTTACCCTTAAAGTACTTGATCACATAAGTAAAAGATTCAACAAATTCACTCCATTTAGCATGTCATTTATTCAACTTGGTTTGACCTTTAAGGTACTTTAGTGTCTCATGATCGATATGTATGGAAAATTCATGTGGGCGAAGATATGATACATCTCCAACGTATCTACTTCTCCAAACACTTTTGCCCTTGTTTTGGACTCTAACTTGCATGATTTGAATGGAACTAACCCGGACTGACGCTGTTTTCAGCAGAATTGCCATGGTGTTATTTTTGTGCAGAAATAGAAGTTCTAGGAATGACCTGAAAATCCACGGAGACACATTTTGGAAATAAAAAAAATACTGGCGAAAGAATCAGCATCAGGGGGCCCACACCCTGTCCACGAGGGTGCAGGGCACGCCCGCCCCCTTGGGCGCGCCCCCTGCCTCGTGGGCCCCCTGAGACTCTACCGACCTCAACTCCAACTCCATATATTCATGTTCGGGGACAAAAAAAGCCAGAGAGATGGATTCATCGCGTTTTACGATGCGGAGCCGCCGCCAAGCCCTAATCTCTCTCGGGAGGGCTGATATGGAGTCCGTTCGGGGCTCCGGAGAGGGGAATCCGTCACTATCGTCGTCATCAACCTTCCTCCATCACCAATTCCGTGATGCTCACCGCCGTGCATGAGTAATCCCATCGTAGGCTTGCTGGACGGTGATGGGTTGGATGAAATTTACCATGTAATTGAGTTAGTTTTGTTAGGGTTTGATCCCTAGGATCCATTATGTTCTTAGATTGATGTTGCTATGACTTTGCTATGCTAAATGCTTGTCACTAGGGCCTGAGTGCCATGATTTCAGATCTGAACCTATTATGTTTTCATGAATATATGTGAGTTCTTGATCCTATCTTGCAAGTCAATAGTCACCTACTATGTGTTATGATCCGGCAACCCCGAAGTGACAATAATCAGGACCACTCCAGGTGATGACCGTAGTTTGAGGAGTTCATGTATTCACTAAGTGTTAATGCTTTGGTCCGATACTCTATTAAAAGGAGGCCATAATATCCCTTAGTTTCCAATGGGACCCCGCCACCACGGGAGGGTAGGACAAAAGATGTCATGCAAGTTCTTTTCCATAAGCACGTATGACTATATTCGAAATACATGCCTACATTACATTGATGAACTGGAGCTAGTTCTGTGTCACCCTATTTTATAACTGTTGCATGAGGAATTGCATCCAACATAATTATCCATCATTTATCCATTGCCTACGAGCTTTTCACATATTGATCTTTGCTTAGTTACTTTTCCGTTGCCACTGTTATGATTACTACAAAACTGCTACTGTTACTTTTGCCACCGTTACGGTTACTTCCATATTACTTTGCTACTAAATACTTTGCTACAGATATTAAGTCTTTCAGGTGTGGTTGAATTGACAACTCAACTGCTAATACTTGAGAATATTCTTTGGCTCCCCTTGTGTCGAATCAATAAATTTGGGTTGAATACTCTACCCTCAAAAACTATTGCGATCCCCTATACTTGTGGGTTATCAAGATACAGCTCCCAAACATATAATACTCGCCTAAAGCATACAATTCTTTGTCGTAGATGGGATAGTTAAGTTGAGCTGTGGAAAGTTTTTCACTGAAGTATGCAATGGGTCGCTTTTCTTGCATCAAAACTCCACCAATACAATTACCGCTAGCATCACAATGGATCTCAAAAAATTTGTTCAAGTTTGGCAAGGCGAGAATTGGAGCATGTGTAAGCAAAGATTTGAGCTCATCAAATGCAGTAGATTGAGATGGTCCCCAAACAAAGGGTGCATTATTATTATTACTCAAAGCATGCAATGGTGAAGCAATGGTGCTCAAGTCTTTCACAAGCAACGATAAAAACCGGCTAGACCAAGGAAACTTCGCACTTGTTGCAAATTAGTGGGTTGTGGCCAAGTTTTAATTGCTTCAATTTTAGACTCATCAACATGAACACCCTTTGAAGACATAACAAAGCCCAACAAACCAATCTTGTCAACACCAAAAGTGCATTTTTCATATTGGCATAAAATCGTTATTTTCTAAAAGTTTGCAAAGTAGGCCACAACAAACACACCGATATATTGGTGAAGCACATAACGCATAAATCGCATGAAAGTACCGGGTGCTTCTAATAAACCCATAGGCATAAATAGCCAAATTTTGTTTTGCGCGGTTCTCCATTCATCACCTTCTTGTATGCGAATTTGATAATAACCACTTTTGAGATCAATTTTTGAGAAAATGGTTGCTCCACTAAGCTCATCTAGCATATCATCAAGGCATGGAATGGGATGCCTATAGAGAACGGTGATAACTGGTCTACAATCAGAACACATGTGGAAACTACCATCTTTCTTAGGCACAAGAATGACCGGTACGGCACAAGGACTCAAGCTTACATGCACATGTCCATGGTCTATGAGATGTTGGACTTCCCCTTGTATTTCTTTTGTTTCTTCTGGGTTGAAATGGTATGGAGCCTTGTTCGGAAGAGGTGCACCGGGAATGAGATTGATCCGGTGCTCGATGCCTCGGAGTGGAGGAAGTCTGGGAGGTAGATCATCGGGGAAAACATCCACGAATTCCTGCAACAAATAAGACAACACTAGTGGAAGGGGGTTAGAAGTATTGGTCCTTGCCACCTCATCTTTGCACACTAGGACATAATGTATGACACTAGATGGGTTCTCACAAACTTCTCTCATCTCTCTTTTTGTGTCTAGGAGGACTAAGTTTTTCTCTCTCGGTGTAGAGTCACTCAATTTTGGGCTTGTGGCGCTCACTTTCTTTATGGTGGATCAGCTGGGGATCTCATCGCATTCCAAGGTGTCCTCATAGGCGCCTATCTTGAATTAAACTTGCACGGTGTGCTCTACTTGAATGGTTCCGGAGTTGCTAAGCCATTGGACCTTGTAGGGGTGAGGATCCTTCTTCTTGACCAATTGTAGCTTGGAACATAGCTCGTCACTTACAAAGTTATGGAAGCTTCCTCCGTCGATGATGACCTTCATGAAACATATGTTGATGACCGCTTTGGTATGAAAGATGTGGCAACGTTGATCTTCATCTTGTTGGTGTTGAAGTGTCAAGACCTTGGAGACCACGAGAGTGTGAACTGAATCATTGTTGCAAAAGACTTGATCATCATCTTCTTCATTCACTTGACGGTTCATGGTGACGTGCTCGAGGTATTCCATCTTGTCTTCCCTCATGGACTCGTGCGTGCCATCATCATTTGCAATCATGGTTCACTGTTTGATGCATTGGAAGGACTTGTGTCCACGGCCAACACATGTAAGCACTTGAGAGAAATTGTCTTGACGGGGTCATCCGGTGGCGCCGATGATGAGGGAGTCTTGGGCTTGTAGTTATTTGCCAGGGGATGAGTCAAGGAATGTGTCGCTTGCTTGGAACTTGACTTGTCACCAGTACTTGGTGATGCTCTAGTCGAGGTCGGAGGTGTCGTAGTCGAGGGAGCTTGAGTGTAGGAGCCGTAGGTCTTGGAAGAGTGCTTTGGCGTACTTGAAGTCTTGTTGTACTTGTCGCTTCGCCTTGGTCGCTTGATGAACTAGCTCGAGAAGGTTGGAGTAGGGTTTGAAGTCTGCGATCTTCTTGATTGGATGATTGAGTCCATTCAAGAAGCGTGCCATAGTTTTCTCGTCATCTTCCTTGACATTGGCTCTTATCATGGCAATCTCCATTTCTTGATAGTATTCTTCCACCGTCTTCGTGCTTTGCTTAAGGAGTTGTAACTTTTTGAAGAGATCTCACATGTAGTGTGTAGGCACGAAGCGGGCCCTCATGACATGCTTCATTTGTGTCCAAGTTGTGATGGGTGGTTCGCCTCGTTCATGGTGTCGCTCGATCACTTGTTCCCACCAAATGAGAACATAGGCTTCAAACTCGAAGGAGGCCATGGCGGTCTTCTTTTCCTCGTCGTAGTTGTGCAGACGGAATATCTTGTCGACCTTCAATGCCCATGAGAGATACTCCTCGGGATCATTGCATATGGATAACTTGGGCATGTTGAACTTGAGCTTGCTGTACCGGAGTTCTTCATCATACCGACGGTGTTGATGATGCTCTCGGCATGGAGGAGGAGGGTTTTCAAGCACTCGTTCCGCTTGACGTTGATCTTGACATGGAGGAGGACGATGCATATGAGCTTGGTTTCGTCGTTCTTGTAGCTCTTCGCGTTGTGCGACTTCCTCTTGTATTTCTTGGCAAAGTGCTTCTTCTTGTTCATGCACTTGGCGGTTGCGCTCGGCGACGGCTCTAGTGGACGCATGGAGTGCGCGTTGTGCTTCAAGTGCTTGTTCTTCACGTCTCCTTTGTTCTTGTTGGATTGCATCACCGTCGGGAGGGGCTTGACGTGGCGCTCCAGTAGGGACTTGACGTGGTGCTTGTGGGGGTTGCTCTTGGTGTACAACGTCTTGTTCTTGGCGTCTCGCCCTTTCACGTGATTGGACACGGTCTTGTAAACCATTTCCATAGAATGGATTTTCTTGAGCTTGGCGATCTTGAGTGTCGGTGCGGCGAGGGAACATGCTCGAGGTGAGCTCGCATCCGAGGAAGAGTAGGTCGAAGAATTTCTGCTTGAGTGTCGACTAGAGTGGCACCGTCTTGGTGAAGAGGTTGAGGAAGATGCGCGACTCACGATCATGTTGTGGAATTCTCCATTTGTTTGGAGATCTTGGCGTCGACGTAGTCCCGATTTATTGATTCGGATTGACATAGGTTGGTGGTGAGTTGCTTGATGCAGTCACCCAAAGCTTCACTTTCTTTATGGAGAGCTCTTTTTGCGATGAAGAAGTGATTCTTGGTGACGAAGTCCCGTTCGTCCCCTTGATCCTCGAAGAGAGGGTTCGGCGAAGAAGAAGGCCTATTCATCATGTGGAAGTGGTGGTGGGTAGGAAAATGGGATAACTATACCAAAGTTACCTTTTCCAAAGATTGTGGATGTATCAAGTATGATCCCACGTGATGCTATAATAGTATATTTGGCACCTGGTTTTGTTTCTCACACCTACAAGTAAAAGTCTCATGGAGGATCTCAGTTAGGAAGTGGCACAAATAATTTAAGAAAATGTTAGTCAAGATGTTGAAAAAGTTGAAAAGATGCACAAATCGCAAGTAAGACAAATAGATTAAACCCAAGGACATCACTAGGAACACACACAGGAAAGATAGATTGGATCCACACAACCAAGGAATGAGCTCTAAGAGGTGGAACCACGGGAAATGCTCTCATTATACGGATACTAGAGAGACGCTAGCTCTATTGCTCTAATGGGTTAGATACTCTAGTGCACCAACCAAAGAGAGAAATGGGTCGTCTACTATCCCAAGTATGCCAATGTATGTATAAACCGAGTGGATGAACTAGACAAAGTGGCTCAATGCTATTGCTTACAAGCTCTTGCTTCTCTTTTTCTTTTGCTTAAATTTTTACTATGCCACAATGCTTGATATGCAATCTGGATTATGAGCTAACAAGTGTGATATTCACGGGATAGACGTAACACTAACGATGCACTAAAGCATGGCCCGTAAATACTCAACTTGCTAGTCTCGTTGGGTAAGTAATGCAAAAGAGTCTCGAGTTTATCAAGGTAAATGCAAGGTATGATGTTAGGATGTCGTCGAGGTTAGCTTCCTTGCTTACGGTAGTATGATGATGAAATGGTGATGTCGAAGTGAAGTTCGGGTCGATGATGAGTGGCAGTGATGATGGAGTCAAGTCACGCCTAAGTATATGAAACCGCAACTCTGAAACTCAAACACTCATGGGAAGTATTGCGGAAGATCAAAAGTGGTGGTGGAAAGGCAAAATGGTGAAAAAGAAGAAGTGGCTGAACAGTTCTGTAAGGCCCGTGCGCATGGGGTAAGTGAAGCCCGTGTGCATGGGGTCCCGATGGCCCATGCGCATGGTGTGTTCTGTCTCGGAAGAACACCTTCAGATCCATGGATTTCTGCAAATTTTCGGCCACAATCGATGGTGGGGTGGGTGGGAAATGGTCGTAAGGGGTAGATCCACTTGTCAAACACCAAATCGTGGATCAAATCTGCCAAATCTCACAAGATCTAACAAATTGCAACAACATTTTTGGGGCTATTTTTGGTGGGGATTTCGGAATTAGGACGAAAAACAACAAAATCAAGCTAGAAAATAGAGGGTAGGGACTCCAAGATGTGAATGAACCTTGCTCATGACACCAAGATGCTGTAGGCTGGAACCCTAAGATAGATCTTTTCACACTTGGTGGAAAAATAGGGATGAACACTAAGAACACAAAAGAGGAATTCACTCCAACAAAACCTAATCACACATCCACTAGAATAGCAAACACATAAATCCACAAGAATACAAGCACAATCAAAGGAAATAAGCACTAGGTAAAGTTCTTCCCACTCCTAGAAGGTGAGGTCTTGATGATAGTCTTCTGCAATAGGAGGCCTTGAAATCCACAATGGATCCTCTCGAAAGAGGTCTTGGTCTCCAAGAGGAGACGTAGAAGGAGCAAAGCTCTCTAGATATCTCACATATACTTTGCTAACCCTAAGCATAACCGTAGGTACGAAATATATAGGTTAGGGGCGAGGGGACGAAGTGGAGGCCCAAAACAGCAGCCTCGACCGACCATCCTCACGGGCCCGTGCGTGTAAGTGCATCTAGTGCCCCTAAGTGATTTTGGTGTATTGAAGACTTATAGGTTAAGTATCTAATGCGTTTATGAGTGTACACAGGTCTATAAGTCTATGAGGAGTTTGATATTTACAGAGAAAACAGCAGCCTCGACCGACCATCCTCACGGGCCCGTGCGTGTAAGTGCATCTAGTGCCCCTTAGTGATTTTGGTGTATTGAAGACTTATAGGTTAAGTATCTAATGCGTTTATGAGTGTACACAGGTCTATAAGTCTATGAGGAGTTTGATATTTACAGAGAAAGTCGACCCCTAAAAATGAAGTTCTTTGACTGAAGACTTTGATATACTGAAGACTTTCTGAAGACTTTGAAAGTGAAGAAATTGGTGTGACCTTGAAGACTTGGTATTCATTCGAGGAACATGAAGCGTGAAGACTTTTGTTTTCGTAGTTTCATTTTATCTTTCTTGAGTCATAGGAAACACCGTACTGTTAAAGGGGGTCGAGGAAATACTAAGGAGAAAATTTCCATGTGATGCTCAACTCAAATCCTACACCTACCAATCCCTTCGAGTGAAGCCATTGGAAATCTCATACAGTTCAGTCAAATTCTTCAGTGACAGAGACGCAGTTCTTCTGGTCACTGAGGACTTTGCTCTGACTGAGGAGTTAGGAATTCGCCAGTGCGAATTGCTTACACAGTGAGGAACATGATAGCCCTGAGGAATTTGTACCTCAAATTTCCGACCGTTGCTGTGCTACGCGCCAGCTGTCCCAAAATATCTTGTCCACCTAACGGTCATATCATTGAAGGGCATTTATGTCTTATCATGTCGGGCTGCTCCCTAGGCTATAAATAGCCGCCCCCTACAACCACTAGCTGGTTGGCTGCTCCGCGAGAACTTGACACTTGTCATTTGAGAGCAACCCATCCTCCGAGGACTTTGAGCGAAAATCATCAAGTGAGGAAAATCCAAACCCAAACCCAAAACACCTACAAACCCAAAGTGATTGAGCATCACTGAAGAGATTGATCCTGCGTGGATCCGACGTTTGTTACCTTTGAAGACTATGCTTCTTCCAGACGGTTAGGCGTCAAGGTCTAGAGCATCCAAGGGGAATTGTGGATCGCCGAGTGACCAAGTCTGTGAAGGTTTGGAAGTCACCTGAAGACTTACCATGAGTAATTGGGCGAGGACTGTGTGTCCTTAGCTCAAGGAGAATACGGTGAGGACTGTTTGTCCGGGACTAGGTGTCCTCGAGTTTAAATACTCAGCCGCTCCAACCAGATGTATGTAACGCCCTCGATGCGGCTATATCTCCCAAGTGTCGAGGCACGACTTAGAGGCATAACCGCATTGAAAGCAATGTCGCAAGTGAGGTAATCTTCACACAATCCATGTAATAAATAAAGGGGAAAGATACATAGTTGGCTTACAATCGCCACTTCACACAAGTACATAAATAACATCCATCAAACAGATTACACTCAAGGACCGACTACGGTACCAAAATGGAAGAAGACTACCCCAAATGCTAAACAGATCCCCGGATCACCCAACTGGGCTCCACTACTGATCATCTGGAAAAGAAACATAGTAACGGCCACGTTCCTCATCGAACTCCCAAGTGAGCTCGGTCGCGTCATCTGCCCTGACATCGTTGGTACCTGCAACTGAGGTGATAATATCTGTGAGTCACGGGGACTCAGCAATCTCACACCCGCGAGATCAAGACTATTTAAGCTTAAAGGTGGGAAAGGGCAGTGAGGTGGAGCTGCAGCAGGCGACTAGCATATGGTGGCTACAGCGCAAAAGAGAGCGAGAAGAGAAGGCAAAGCACGGTCGAGAAGCTAGAAATGATCAAGAAGTGATCCTGAACAACCTACGTCAGGCATAACTCCAACAACCGTGTTCACTTCCCGGACCCCGCCGAGAAGAGACCATCACGGTTACACACGCGGTTGATGTGTTTTAGTTAAGGTCAACTTCGGGTTTTCTACAACCGGACATCAACAAATTCCCATCTGCCTCATAACCGCGGGCACGGCTTTCGAAAGATAATACCCTGCAGGGGTGTCCCAACTTAGCCCATGATAAGCTCTCACGGTCAACGAAGGATATTCCTTCTACCGGGAAGACCCGATCAGTCTCGGAATCCCGGACTACAAGACATTTCAACAGCAATAAAACAAGTCCAGCAAAGCCGCCCGATTGTGCCGACAAATCCTGATAGGAGCTGCACATATCTCGGTCTCAGGGCACATCCGGATGAACACTCCGTACAACTAAAACCAGCCCTCGAGTTGCCTCGAGGTGGCGCTGCAAAGGGCTCTAGTTTGGACCAGCAATCGAAGGAGAACTGGCCCGGGGTTAAAAATAAAGATGACCCTTGAGTCTGCAGAACCCAAGGGAAAAAGGCTAGGTGGCAAATGGTAAAACCAATGTTGGGCCTTGCTGGAAAAGTCTTATTCAAAGCGAACTGTCAAGGGGGTCCCATAAATCACCCAACCGTGTAAGGAACGCAAACTCCGGGAACATAACACCGGTATGACGGAAACTAGGGTGGCAAGAGTGGAACAAAACACCAGGCATAAGGCCGAGCCTTCCACCCTTTACCAAGTATATAGATGCATTAATTAAATAAGAGGTATTGTGATATCCCAACAAGTAAACAGGTTCCAACAAGGAACAACGAGTCCATGTTCCAACAAGGAACAAACTTCACCTTCACCTGCAACTAACAACGCTATAAGAGGGGCTGAGCAAAGCAGTAACATAGCCAAACAACGGTTTGCTAGGACATGGATGGTTAGGGGCTGACATGGCAATATAGGAGGCATGATATAGCAAGTGGTGGGTATCGCAGCATAGGCATAGCAAAAGAGCGAGCAATCTAGCAAGCAAAGATAGAAGTGATTTCGGGGGTATGGTCATCTTGCCTGCAAGGTTCTCAGAGTTGTCGAAAGCTTGGTCCTCGTAAGCGTTCTCAACAGGTTCCTCGTTCACGTACTCGTCTCCCGGCTCTACCCAAGACAAGATAACAAGCAAAGGAGCCAATATCAACCACGATGCAATGCGCAAGCAACATGATGCAAAACATGGCATGATATGCGAGAGGTGATATGCAATGCGATTGCATGCTTCGGAAGGACAAGGATGAACAGGGCATAATATTGGCAAACCAAGCATGCCACTAGATAGATGAGGTGATTTCGGTTGAAATCGATATAAAGATCACCGGAATCGGATGCACGGTTTGCAAATGGCAAGCAATACAAGAATGACACGAATCTGCCATAAACAGCATGATGCTACTTAGCAAGCAACAAATAATTAAGCTACTGCACCCAAACATGTCAACAAAGCATATAACAGTAATCTAATCAAGATGCTCGACAAAAGATGAACACTGAGCTACGGCTAAATCACATCATAACAGGTTCAAACAAGCATGGCAAAAGTGCAACTTATAGCAGATTCACAGACTTAGAGAAATAACAGCAAGTCAGGAAAACAACATCAGGATGACGTGTTCAGAGCAACGAAACAACATGCTACAGGTTCAGAACAAACCAAAGAAAGGCATGGCATGAATCTACTCATAGCACTTGACAAAAGTCCCTTACTGACCATAAGCCAAAAAGGAACAGAAAATATTATTACACCCATGTCAAATAAGCAAGTTTCGTTACAGGTTTCAGACTTAGCAGAAAACTGGACATGGCAGAAAAATAATAACGACTAGGCATGTTCGTGAGCTCGATGCACTCACTACAGAGCAATTCATGATAAACTAAGCATACATACATCAAGAAGACATGGCATAGTAACAATACATGGCAAGAACAACATCATATCATGCAAGGATCAACTACACCAAGCTTGGCAAAATCGAATAACATGTAAACAATCTGCCAGCAACATTTTGAAGCAAAAGTAGAGCTCGATTGACTCAAGCTATGGCACTTCATAATTGCAAACAAAAGCATGGATGGATTAAGCAAATACTCAAGTTCAAAACTCCCTTACTGATCATGCTCAAATTATGCATGGATCTCTCAGAAACAACATGAACACATGGCATAAAAATAACAGCAATCAGGGACTTAGTGAAATCACTAAGTCTCTGAAATCAGCAACATCAAGACACCTAGTTTGCATGCTTGTGCTAGTCACCACATAGCTCATAAAAATACATGGAAAAATTCCCTGGATAGGTAGCATGGCATATTACAAAACTCATGTAGGACTCAACTTCATAGGAGGTGCACATCAATCATGGCAAAAATGACAAAAGTGCATGATCAGATAAGATCCAGCAATAAACATCAACTAGCCCTCTTCTAACAGCATTTCGGGCATCAAGATGGCTTCAAATGAATTTGGTGCAATGGAACAAAATGATTTACTCTTCGAGACGAACAATCTGACATATTATACGCGCGAATCGGAGCTACAGATGCAAAGTTATGGCATGTCGAAGTTGCGATGATAATCTGCAAACTTGGGGACTTAGAAATATTATGAGAGGGGGGAGAAGTCAACCACCGGCGCGGTTCCCGAGGTTCGCTGGGACCTCTCGCCGGAGTAGAGGAGGGAGAAGGCCGGAGAGGTTCGGTGCGAGGCGGGGCGGCGGGATCCGGTCGGCCGGCACCGGATCCGGGCGGCGCGGGTGGCCGGGAGGCGCGGAGGCGGCGCTGCGGGGAGCGGCGCGACGCCGGCGAGCGGCGGAGCCGCGGCTCGGGCGGCGAGGTGGCGGCCGGAGCAGCGGGGCGCGGCGGCGCGGCGTGCGGGAGGCGAAGCGGGCGGAGGCGCAGCGCGGGGCGGCGGCGACCGGTCGGCGGCGGTGGATGGGCGGAGCGGCGGGGCGCGCTCGGGCTGGCTGTGGGCCTCAGGCCCAGATCGGGGCCCGGGCGGGCCTCTCGCGGGCCTGGCGGCGCGGGGAAGGGAGAGGCCAGGTGGCGCGCGGCCACTGGCCCAGGGCGCGCCGGCGGCGGCGCCAAGTGGCGGACAGGGGTGGCGGCGCGGGATTCGAGGTGGGAGGAGGTAGGCGGCGCGCGGGTTTCGAGGAGGGAGGTTTGGCTGCTGCCAAAAATGGCATGGGGGTCTATAAATAGCAAAAAATTAGGGTTTTGGGGGTTTTCGGACCCTCGGATCTCGATCGGACGTTTTCGGGTGTAGGAAGAGCTAGGAAGCTCCGAACGGAGTGCCGTTTGCGCCCACGCGATCGTGATCGAACGGCGGAGAACATGGGAGTGACTTAGATGGGTTATTGGGCTGTTTTGAAGGGGTTTTGGGCTGCATCACACACGAGGCCTTCGCGGTTACCCGGTTAACCGTTGGAGTACCAAACGAACTCCGATTGACCCGAAACTTGACAGGCGGTCTACCGGTGCTATACCAAGGCCACATGTCAAACCTCGGTCCATTCCGAGAATGTTTAATACCCGCTCACGAAGAAATGTAAAAGGGGACGCCGGGAGACATAGGAGCGCCGGATTGCAAAACGGACAACGGGAAAGATGCTCGGATTTATGAGACGAATGCGTATGCGAATGCGATGCACATGATGACATGATATGAAATGCATGACATGACCAAAATGCAAAACGGAGAGAACCCAACCACGGAGGGAATATCATAGCACATAGCCGGAAATGGCAAGAGTTGGATTACAATTATGGCAAGTGACATCGGGGGCGTTACAACACACCACCACTACGAGAGGATCTCGTCCCGAGATCTAGGACTGAAAGAACTCCGGATACTCCGAACGTAGGTGGTCTTCACGCTCCCAGGTGGCCTCTCGGTCTGAATGATGTGACCATTTCACCTTCAGGAATTTGATTGACTTGTTGCGAGTCTTGCGCTCAGACAATGTTGTCATCATAAAACCATCGGAACGATTGTAATATACCCGCGTGACCCTAAAAAATTTTTAGTGAAATTTGAGAAGAGAAGAGTCAAAACTCTACGTCAGGATGCCTTACTAGAAGGTCGAAGGGACTGGGAAGTAAAAAGAATTCCTAAACTCTCCGATATATAATTCCTAAATGACTCAAAACATTTTTTCTAGACACAACTCGGCCACTAAAGACGATCAAACAGTGGGGGCTCCTAAGGTCGGGAAAGGCTCTGATTACCAACTTGTAATGCCCTCGATGCGGCTATATCTCCCAAGTGTCGAGGCACGACTTAGAGGCATAACCGCATTGAAAGCAATGTCGCAAGTGAGGTAATCTTCACACAATCCATGTAATAAATAAAGGGGAAATATACATAGTTGGCTTACAATCGCCACTTCACACAAGTACATAAATAACATCCATCAAACAGATTACACTCAAGGACCGACTACGGTACCAAAATGGAAGAAGACTACCCCAAATGCTAAACAGATCCCCGGATCACCCAACTGGGCTCCACTACTGATCATCTGGAAAAGAAACATAGTAACGGCCACGTTCCTCATCGAACTCCCAAGTGATCTCGGTCGCGTCATCTGCCCTAACATCGTTGGTACCTGCAACTGAGGTGATAATATCTGTGAGTCACGGGGACTCAGCAATCTCACACCCGCGAGATCAAGACTATTTAAGCTTAAAGGTGGGAAAGGGCAGTGAGGTGGAGCTGCAGCAGGCGACTAGCATATGGTGGCTACAGCGCAAAAGAGAGCGAGAAGAGAAGGCAAAGCACGGTCGAGAAGCTAGAAATGATCAAGAAGTGATCCTGAACAACCTACGTCAGGCATAACTCCAACAACCGTGTTCACTTCCTGGACCCCGCCGAGAAGAGACCATCATGGTTACACACGCGGTTGATGTGTTTTAGTTAAGGTCAACTTCGGGTTTTCTACAACCGGACATCAACAAATTCCCATCTGCCTCATAACCGCGGGCACGGCTTTCGAAAGATAATACCCTGCAGGGGTGTCCCAACTTAGCCCATGATAAGCTCTCACGGTCAACGAAGGATATTCCTTCTACCGGGAAGACCCGATCAGTCTCGGAATCCCGGACTACAAGACATTTCAACAGCAATAAAACAAGTCCAGCAAAGCCGCCCGATTGTGCCGACAAATCCTGATAGGAGCTGCACATATCTCGGTCTCAGGGCACATCCGGATGAACACTCCGTACAACTAAAACCAGCCCTCGAGTTGCCTCGAGGTGGCGCTGCAAAGGGCTCTAGTTTGGACCAGCAATCGAAGGAGAACTGGCCCGGGGTTAAAAATAAAGATGACCCTTGAGTCTGCAGAACCCAAGGGAAAAAGGCTAGGTGGCAAATGGTAAAACCAATGTTGGGCCTTGCTGGAAAAGTCTTATTCAAAGCGAACTGTCAAGGGGGTCCCATAAATCACCCAACCGTGTAAGGAACGCAAACTCCGGGAACATAACACCGGTATGACGGAAACTAGGGTGGCAAGAGTGGAACAAAACACCAGGCATAAGGCCGAGCCTTCCACCCTTTACCAAGTATATAGATGCATTAATTAAATAAGAGGTATTGTGATATCCCAACAAGTAAACAGGTTCCAACAAGGAACAACGAGTCCATGTTCCAACAAGGAACAAACTTCACCTTCACCTGCAACTAACAACGCTATAAGAGGGGCTGAGCAAAGCAGTAACATAGCCAAACAACGGTTTGCTAGGACATGGATGGTTAGGGGCTGACATGGCAATATAGGAGGCATGATATAGCAAGTGGTGGGTATCGCAGCATAGGCATAGCAAAAGAGCGAGCAATCTAGCAAGCAAAGATAGAAGTGATTTCGGGGGTATGGTCATCTTGCCTGCAAGGTTCTCAGAGTTGTCGAAAGCTTGGTCCTCGTAAGCGTTCTCAACAGGTTCCTCGTTCACGTACTCGTCTCCCGGCTCTACCCAAGACAAGATAACAAGCAAAGGAGCCAATATCAACCACGATGCAATGCGCAAGCAACATGATGCAAAACATGGCATGATATGCGAGAGGTGATATGCAATGCGATTGCATGCTTCGGAAGGACAAGGATGAACAGGGCATAATATTGGCAAACCAAGCATGCCACTAGATAGATGAGGTGATTTCGGTTGAAATCGATATAAAGATCACCGGAATCGGATGCACGGTTTGCAAATGGCAAGCAATACAAGAATGACACGAATCTGCCATAAACAGCATGATGCTACTTAGCAAGCAACAAATAATTAAGCTACTGCACCCAAACATGTCAACAAAGCATATAACAGTAATCTAATCAAGATGCTCGACAAAAGATGAACACTGAGCTACGGCTAAATCACATCATAACAGGTTCAAACAAGCATGGCAAAAGTGCAACTTATAGCAGATTCACAGACTTAGAGAAATAACAGCAAGTCAGGAAAACAACATCAGGATGACGTGTTCAGAGCAACGAAACAACATGCTACAGGTTCAGAACAAACCAAAGAAAGGCATGGCATGAATCTACTCATAGCACTTGACAAAAGTCCCTTACTGACCATAAGCCAAAAAGGAACAGAAAATATTATTACACCCATGTCAAATAAGCAAGTTTCGTTACAGGTTTCAGACTTAGCAGAAAACTGGACATGGCAGAAAAATAATAACGACTAGGCATGTTCGTGAGCTCGATGCACTCACTACAGAGCAATTCATGATAAACTAAGCATACATACATCAAGAAGACATGGCATAGTAACAATACATGGCAAGAACAACATCATATCATGCAGGGATCAACTACACCAAGCTTGGCAAAATCGAATAACATGTAAACAATCTGCCAGCAACATTTTGAAGCAAAAGTAGAGCTCGATTGACTCAAGCTATGGCACTTCATAATTGCAAACAAAAGCATGGATGGATTAAGCAAATACTCAAGTTCAAAACTCCCTTACTGATCATGCTCAAATTATGCATGGATCTCTCAGAAACAACATGAACACATGGCATAAAAATAACAGCAATCAGGGACTTAGTGAAATCACTAAGTCTCTGAAATCAGCAACATCAAGACACCTAGTTTGCATGCTTGTGCTAGTCACCACATAGCTCATAAAAATACATGGAAAAATTCCCTGGATAGGTAGCATGGCATATTACAAAACTCATGTAGGACTCAACTTCATAGGAGGTGCACATCAATCATGGCAAAAATGACAAAAGTGCATGATCAGATAAGATCCAGCAATAAACATCAACTAGCCCTCTTCTAACAGCATTTCGGGCATCAAGATGGCTTCAAATGAATTTGGTGCAATGGAACAAAATGATTTACTCTTCGAGACGAACAATCTGACATATTATACGCGCGAATCGGAGCTACAGATGCAAAGTTATGGCATGTCGAAGTTGCGATGATAATCTGCAAACTTGGGGACTTAGAAATATTATGAGAGGGGGGAGAAGTCAACCACCGGCGCGGTTCCCGAGGTTCGCTGGGACCTCTCGCCGGAGTAGAGGAGGGAGAAGGCCGGAGAGGTTCGGTGCGAGGCGGGGCGGCGGGATCCGGTCGGCCGGCACCGGATCCGGGCGGCGCGGGTGGCCGGGAGGCGCGGAGGCGGCGCTGCGGGGAGCGGCGCGACGCCGGCGAGCGGCGGAGCCGCGGCTCGGGCGGCGAGGTGGCGGCCGGAGCAGCGGGGCGCGGCGGCGCGGCGTGCGGGAGGCGAAGCGGGCGGAGGCGCAGCGCGGGGCGGCGGCGACCGGTCGGCGGCGGTGGATGGGCGGAGCGGCGGGGCGCGCTCGGGCTGGCTGTGGGCCTCAGGCCCAGATCGGGGCCCGGGCGGGCCTCTCGCGGGCCTGGCGGCGCGGGGAAGGGAGAGGCCAGGTGGCGCGCGGCCACTGGCCCAGGGCGCGCCGGCGGCGGCGCCAAGTGGCGGACAGGGGTGGCGGCGCGGGATTCGAGGTGGGAGGAGGTAGGCGGCGCGCGGGTTTCGAGGAGGGAGGTTTGGCTGCTGCCAAAAATGGCATGGGGGTCTATAAATAGCAAAAAATTAGGGTTTTGGGGGTTTTCGGACCCTCGGATCTCGATCGGACGTTTTCGGGTGTAGGAAGAGCTAGGAAGCTCCGAACGGAGTGCCGTTTGCGCCCACGCGATTGTGATCGAACGGCGGAGAACATGGGAGTGACTTAGATGGGTTATTGGGCTGTTTTGAAGGGGTTTTGGGCTGCATCACACACGAGGCCTTCGCGGTTACCCGGTTAACCGTTGGAGTACCAAACGAACTCCGATTGACCCGAAACTTGACAGGCGGTCTACCGGTGCTATACCAAGGCCACATGTCAAACCTCGGTCCATTCCGAGAATGTTTAATACCCGCTCACGAAGAAATGTAAAAGGGGACGCCGGGAGACATAGGAGCGCCGGATTGCAAAACGGACAACGGGAAAGATGCTCGGATTTATGAGACGAATGCGTATGCGAATGCGATGCACATGATGACATGATATGAAATGCATGACATGACCAAAATGCAAAACGGAGAGAACCCAACCACGGAGGGAATATCATAGCACATAGCCGGAAATGGCAAGAGTTGGATTACAATTATGGCAAGTGACATCGGGGGCGTTACAACACACCACCACTACGAGAGGATCTCGTCCCGAGATCTAGGACTGAAAGAACTCCGGATACTCCGAACGTAGGTGGTCTTCACGCTCCCAGGTGGCCTCTCGGTCTGAATGATGTGACCATTTCACCTTCAGGAATTTGATTGACTTGTTGCGAGTCTTGCGCTCAGACAATGTTGTCATCATAAAACCATCGGAACGATTGTAATATACCCGCGTGACCCTAAAAAATTTTTAGTGAAATTTGAGAAGAGAAGAGTCAAAACTCTACGTCAGGATGCCTTACTAGAAGGTCGAAGGGACTGGGAAGTAAAAAGAATTCCTAAACTCTCCGATATATAATTCCTAAATGACTCAAAACATTTTTTCTAGACACAACTCGGCCACTAAAGACGATCAAACAGTGGGGGCTCCTAAGGTCGGGAAAGGCTCTGATTACCAACTTGTAATGCCCTCGATGCGGCTATATCTCCCAAGTGTCGAGGCACGACTTAGAGGCATAACCGCATTGAAAGCAATGTCGCAAGTGAGGTAATCTTCACACAATCCATGTAATAAATAAAGGGGAAATATACATAGTTGGCTTACAATCGCCACTTCACACAAGTACATAAATAACATCCATCAAACAGATTACACTCAAGGACCGACTACGGTACCAAAATGGAAGAAGACTACCCCAAATGCTAAACAGATCCCCGGATCACCCAACTGGGCTCCACTACTGATCATCTGGAAAAGAAACATAGTAACGGCCACGTTCCTCATCGAACTCCCAAGTGATCTCGGTCGCGTCATCTGCCCTAACATCGTTGGTACCTGCAACTGAGGTGATAATATCTGTGAGTCACGGGGACTCAGCAATCTCACACCCGCGAGATCAAGACTATTTAAGCTTAAAGGTGGGAAAGGGCAGTGAGGTGGAGCTGCAGCAGGCGACTAGCATATGGTGGCTACAGCGCAAAAGAGAGCGAGAAGAGAAGGCAAAGCACGGTCGAGAAGCTAGAAATGATCAAGAAGTGATCCTGAACAACCTACGTCAGGCATAACTCCAACAACCGTGTTCACTTCCTGGACCCCGCCGAGAAGAGACCATCATGGTTACACACGCGGTTGATGTGTTTTAGTTAAGGTCAACTTCGGGTTTTCTACAACCGGACATCAACAAATTCCCATCTGCCTCATAACCGCGGGCACGGCTTTCGAAAGATAATACCCTGCAGGGGTGTCCCAACTTAGCCCATGATAAGCTCTCACGGTCAACGAAGGATATTCCTTCTACCGGGAAGACCCGATCAGTCTCGGAATCCCGGACTACAAGACATTTCAACAGCAATAAAACAAGTCCAGCAAAGCCGCCCGATTGTGCCGACAAATCCTGATAGGAGCTGCACATATCTCGGTCTCAGGGCACATCCGGATGAACACTCCGTACAACTAAAACCAGCCCTCGAGTTGCCTCGAGGTGGCGCTGCAAAGGGCTCTAGTTTGGACCAGCAATCGAAGGAGAACTGGCCCGGGGTTAAAAATAAAGATGACCCTTGAGTCTGCAGAACCCAAGGGAAAAAGGCTAGGTGGCAAATGGTAAAACCAATGTTGGGCCTTGCTGGAAAAGTCTTATTCAAAGCGAACTGTCAAGGGGGTCCCATAAATCACCCAACCGTGTAAGGAACGCAAACTCCGGGAACATAACACCGGTATGACGGAAACTAGGGTGGCAAGAGTGGAACAAAACACCAGGCATAAGGCCGAGCCTTCCACCCTTTACCAAGTATATAGATGCATTAATTAAATAAGAGGTATTGTGATATCCCAACAAGTAAACAGGTTCCAACAAGGAACAACGAGTCCATGTTCCAACAAGGAACAAACTTCACCTTCACCTGCAACTAACAACGCTATAAGAGGGGCTGAGCAAAGCAGTAACATAGCCAAACAACGGTTTGCTAGGACATGGATGGTTAGGGGCTGACATGGCAATATAGGAGGCATGATATAGCAAGTGGTGGGTATCGCAGCATAGGCATAGCAAAAGAGCGAGCAATCTAGCAAGCAAAGATAGAAGTGATTTCGGGGGTATGGTCATCTTGCCTGCAAGGTTCTCAGAGTTGTCGAAAGCTTGGTCCTCGTAAGCGTTCTCAACAGGTTCCTCGTTCACGTACTCGTCTCCCGGCTCTACCCAAGACAAGATAACAAGCAAAGGAGCCAATATCAACCACGATGCAATGCGCAAGCAACATGATGCAAAACATGGCATGATATGCGAGAGGTGATATGCAATGCGATTGCATGCTTCGGAAGGACAAGGATGAACAGGGCATAATATTGGCAAACCAAGCATGCCACTGGATAGATGAGGTGATTTCGGTTGAAATCGATATAAAGATCACCGGAATCGGATGCACGGTTTGCAAATGGCAAGCAATACAAGAATGACACGAATCTGCCATAAACAGCATGATGCTACTTAGCAAGCAACAAATAATTAAGCTACTGCACCCAAACATGTCAACAAAGCATATAACAGTAATCTACTCAAGATGCTCGACAAAAGATGAACACTGAGCTACGGCTAAATCACATCATAACAGGTTCAAACAAGCATGGCAAAAGTGCAACTTATAGCAGATTCACAGACTTAGAGAAATAACAGCAAGTCAGGAAAACAACATCAGGATGACGTGTTCAGAGCAACGAAACAACATGCTACAGGTTCAGAACAAACCAAAGAAAGGCATGGCATGAATCTACTCATAGCACTTGACAAAAGTCCCTTACTGACCATAAGCCAAAAAGGAACAGAAAATATTATTACACCCATGTCAAATAAGCAAGTTTCGTTACAGGTTTCAGACTTAGCAGAAAACTGGACATGGCAGAAAAATAATAACGACTAGGCATGTTCGTGAGCTCGATGCACTCACTACAGAGCAATTCATGATAAACTAAGCATACATACATCAAGAAGACATGGCATAGTAACAATACATGGCAAGAACAACATCATATCATGCAAGGATCAACTACACCAAGCTTGGCAAAATCGAATAACATGTAAACAATCTGCCAGCAACATTTTGAAGCAAAAGTAGAGCTCGATTGACTCAAGCTATGGCACTTCATAATTGCAAACAAAAGCATGGATGGATTAAGAAAATACTCAAGTTCAAAACTCCCTTACTGATCATGCTCAAATTATGCATGGATCTCTCAGAAACAACATGAACACATGGCATAAAAATAACAGCAATCAGGGACTTAGTGAAATCACTAAGTCTCTGAAATCAGCAACATCAAGACACCTAGTTTGCATGCTTGTGCTAGTCACCACATAGCTCATAAAAATACATGGAAAAATTCCCTGGATAGGTAGCATGGCATATTACAAAACTCATGTAGGACTCAACTTCATAGGAGGTGCACATCAATCATGGCAAAAATGACAAAAGTGCATGATCAGATAAGATCCAGCAATAAACATCAACTAGCCCTCTTCTAACAGCATTTCGGGCATCAAGATGGCTTCAAATGAATTTGGTGCAATGGAACAAAATGATTTACTCTTCGAGACGAACAATCTGACATATTATACGCGCGAATCGGAGCTACAGATGCAAAGTTATGGCATGTCGAAGTTGCGATGATAATCTGCAAACTTGGGGACTTAGAAATATTATGAGAGGGGGGAGAAGTCAACCACCGGCGCGGTTCCCGAGGTTCGCTGGGACCTCTCGCCGGAGTAGAGGAGGGAGAAGGCCGGAGAGGTTCGGTGCGAGGCGGGGCGGCGGGATCCGGTCGGCCGGCACCGGATCCGGGCGGCGCGGGTGGCCGGGAGGCGCGGAGGCGGCGCTGCGGGGAGCGGCGCGACGCCGGCGAGCGGCGGAGCCGCGGCTCGGGCGGCGAGGTGGCGGCCGGAGCAGCGGGGCGCGGTGGCGCGGCGTGCGGGAGGCGAAGCGGGCGGAGGCGCAGCGCGGGGCGGCGGCGACCGGTCGGCGGCGGTGGATGGGCGGAGCGGCGGGGCGCGCTCGGGCTGGCTGCGGGCCTCAGGCCCAGATCGAGGCCCGGGCGGGCCTCTCGCGGGCCTGGCGGCGCGGGGAAGGGAGAGGCCAGGTGGCGCGCGGCCACTGGCCCAGGGCGCGCCGGCGGCGGCGCCAAGTGGTGGACAGGGGTGGCGGCGCACGATTCGAGGTGGGAGGAGGTAGGCGGCGCGCGGGTTTCGAGGAGGGAGGTTTGGCTGCTGCCAAAAATGGCATGGGGGTCTATAAATAGCAAAAAATTAGGGTTTTGGGGGTTTTCGGACCCTCGGATCTCGATCGGACGTTTTCGGGTGTAGGAAGAGCTAGGAAGCTCCGAACGGAGTGCCGTTTGCGCCCACGCGATCGTGATCGAACGGCGGAGAACATGGGAGTGACTTAGATGGGTTATTGGGCTGTTTTGAAGGGGTTTTGGGCTGCATCACACACGAGGCCTTCGCGGTTACCCGGTTAACCGTTGGAGTACCAAACGAACTCCGATTGACCCGAAACTTGACAGGCGGTCTACCGGTGCTATACCAAGGCCACATGTCAAACCTCGGTCCATTCCGAGAATGTTTAATACCCGCTCACGAAGAAATGTAAAAGGGGACGCCGGGAGACATAGGAGCGCCGGATTGCAAAACGGACAACAGGAAAGATGCTCGGATTTATGAGACGAATGCGTATGCGAATGCGATGCACATGATGACATGATATGAAATGCATGACATGACCAAAATGCAAAACGGAGAGAACCCAACCACGGAGGGAATATCATAGCACATAGCCGGAAATGGCAAGAGTTGGATTACAATTATGGCAAGTTACATCGGGGGCGTTACAAAGTACAACTGAGATAGCAGTTGGAACTGGTCTACCAAATCATTATGTTCACCAAGCTTACTGGTTCCATTTCCTCAACTCTTTCATTTCCTCAGTAGTGTGCTGTTTGTCTATCATATCTGTGTTTGAAGACTTTCACTGAAGACTTTCTCAAATTCCTCAGTTCAATTTCTTCAGTCTGTTTGTCTTCATCTTGTGTTATCCTGTGTTTACGCTTTCTGTACTCAGTGTTTGTCTTCATTTCATCATGATGACTATGCTAGGATTCTGTTATGTTTTCATCTGAGTACTTATTCCGCTGCTAGTAGTTCTTCGCTAAGGAATTTCCTCACGAGCAAATTCCTCAGTGAAGAATTTCATAAAAATCGCCTATTCACCCCCCCTCTAGTCGATATAACGCATTTTCAATTGGTATCAGAGCCTGGTACTCCCTTGTTCTGTGTGATTTTGGTTTAACCGCCTGGAGTTTTAGTTATGTCGACCGCAGGTATGATCAAGGTCTCTGCTGGGTGTCCTACCTTTGGTGGGACGGACTACCCGTACTGGAAGAACAATATGCGCATGCATCTTGAGGCAATTGATAACGATCTCTGGTACGTTGTGGAAAATGGTGTTCCCTCCGTCACTCCCTCACTGAACGCTACCGATGTGAAGAGATTCAAGCAACTTGATTCACAAGCGAAGAATATCATATGTGGTCATCTGAGCAAAGGATAGTATGGTAGAGTGAGTGCTTTGGAAACTGCAAAGCTTATCTGGGATAGGCTATCCAAGGTCAATGAAGGAGTTTCAACTCAGCGTGACTCTCGAGTTGATGTTCTTCGCAATCTCTTCAACTGCTTCAAAAGACTCAACAATGAAAATGTGCAGCAAACCTTCGATCGCCTCACTGACATCTCAAACGAGCTTCAAGCACTTGGTGCCACTGACATCACCGACCATGAGGTGGTGAAGAAATTGCTGAGATCGCTTGATTCCTCATTTGACACTCTGGCACTGATGATACAAGAGCGTGGTGATTACAAGTCACTTGACCCCGCTGATATCCTCGAGAGGCTAAATACTCATGAGTTCCAGCTTGCTGAGAAGAGAGATCTCTACGGTACAAGCTATAGCAGATCACGTGCACTAAAGGCCAAGGTAGTATCTGAGTCCGAAGATGAAGACTCTGGTAGCAGCCTTGGTGATCCTGAAGAACTGAGTCGTGATCTAGCATTGCTTGTGAAGAAATTCCAGAAGTTCTCAAGACGTGGTCGCTTTGGAAAACCCTCAAGGAGCAATGATCCCTCATCCAGTGACTATAAGAAGAGGCTCTGTCACAAGTGCAAGAAACCAGGACATTACATTCAAGATTGTCCTCAGTGGGAAAAGGAATCAAAGAAGAAGAAATACAAGGATTACAGTTCTGATGATGCGAAGAAAAAGAATAAGTCCTCAAAATGTTCATCATCAAAATCCTCAAAGTCTTCGTCTCACAAGAAGAGCAGCCCCAAGAGGGCTCGGGCATTCATTGGCAAGGAAATGGACTCTGAGGCTGAATCTGAAGAAAATGAGGAAGAGGAACAATCTGAAGATTCTGAGTCTGGTGTGGCAAGCCTAGCTCTCGCTACTGCATTCGTCAGCAAATCTATCTTCAACACTGAAGAAAGTGATCTCACCAACAAGGCTGATGAAAGCAGTGATGACTACGCTCCCACCTATTGCTTCATGGCAAAAGGTGCCAAGGTACTCAAATACGCCTTCTCTGAATCTAGTGATGATGAATCTGATGAAAATCTTAAGCCTAGCTACTCTAAACTTGCTAAGATCGCTGTGCAACAACAAAAGGCTTTTGAATAGGTTCAAAACATGCTAGACAAAAGTGATGATATGTTGGGTGAAGAATTGGATCGCACTAAGGCCTTAACTGAAAATCTTCAGAGACTTCAGACCAGGTTTGACAACCTTCAAAATCATCATAACACTCTCTTATCTGATCATGAGAAGCTTTCTTATGAATATCTTCAAAAGAAGCAAGATCTTGAGAAGCTAAGAGTGAGTTATGAAGATCTTCAGAAGGAGCGCGATTCATTACTTGCTCAGCAAATCAGCGCTGCTCAGGAATAATTTATTCCTCCATGTATAAAATGCATTGAACGAGAATCTGCTAATTCCTCACCAGAATGTTCAAATGCTTCAAATGTTACAAATTCTTCACCTGCCTCTGCTATCACTAATTCCTCATCTGAGGACATTGCTAGTATTACCGACGATGCAGGACTGAAGGAATTGTACATAACAGGCACGTACAAAAGCCTCAAAGGGCATCAGACTCTTTGTGATGTGCTTAAAAAGCAGATCCTCAACAGGAACCCTAGGAAAGAGGGTATTGCCTTTGAGAGGAAACTCAATGTTGATGGTACATATTGGAAGCCTGAGCAGTACCCCAAAACCTCATGGGTTGCTGCAAAGGGACCTCCAGTTGATCCATCTAATTTATCTAGCTATACATGTGAATCTTCTCATTCTTCTGATGAGTCTTTTGACTCCAACTATAAACTGTTCAAAAATCAGAATGGCGAAGTATTTGCTAGATATGTTGGCACTAACTGCAGGAACGGTTCCCCTGTGAAGAAAATCTGGGTTCCCAAAAGGCGCCTTGAAAGTCTTCAGGTGAATGTCCTCATGACACCACCTGTGAAGAAAAGAAACCTTAGATCAAATTCTTCATATGGACCAAATTCTTCATATGGATCCAAGTCCTCATACGGACCAAATTCCTCAAGGGGATCAAATTCCTCACATGGATCAAAGTCCTCATATGAACATCATCGTGCTAATAACTCTGTTTCGCAGGGAAGAGCCAAGGGCTATGAATATGAGCATTATTCTTCAAATTACTATGTTCATAAGTCCTCGAAGAACTCTGCTTATGCATATGCTTACCCTAACCCCTCTTATGTGAAACGAAATGGTTTGGCTGCTTTGCCACCATTCTCATATGGAGCTCGCAGAGTGATGAACTCTTTGCCACCCCTTCAGATGTGGGTGGTGAAGAAAAATAACTAATCCCTTCTGCAGGGTCAGGTCTCCAGACGTGCAATAACGTCTGAAGAATTTGCTGGGGACCTGACAAAAATGCCTGAAAGGACGCAGGCTAAGCATGATGAAATGAACTTTCATTTCATACGTCCTCCCTCTGTTTTATCTGTCTTACTGCTTGATGAAATTGATCTGATGAATTGTGATATCATATTCTTCACTGCTGAAGTATATGAGGTCGTAAGTTGCACTAATTCATCTGCAGGATGATCAACCCAAAGCCACTGAATGGGTACTTGTTAGTGGATGTACAAATCACATGACTGGTGACAAGAATCTGTTGATGGATGCTCCCTTATCAACGTCACACATGAAGCATATCATCTTCGTTGATAAAAGCAAAAGTCAGGTATTGGGTCTCGGTAAGGTTGCTATCACAAAGGATCGACACATGGACAAAGTTATGCTTGTTGAGTCCTTAGGATATAATCTTATGTCTGTCTCAATGCTTTGTGATCTTGATATGGTTGTTGTCTTTGGCAAGTATCGTTGTGTTGTGATTATGGAAGCTGACAATTCCAAAGTCTTCGAAGGCTTTAGGAGAGGAGACTTGTACATTGTTGATTTCTCTGCAGATTCACAACCAGCCGTGTGCCTACTTGCAAAAGCTTCAGAAGGATGGCTATGGCATCGACGACTTGGTCATGCAGGCATGAGGAATTTGAACACGCTTGCAAAGAAGAAGCATGTCATTGGCATTGAGAATGTCAATTTCCTCAAGGATCACTTGTGCGGTGCCTGTGAAGCTGGAAATATGACAAAGGCCAAGCATCCAGCGAAGACTATCATGACCACTACTCGTCCATTCGAATTGCTTCACATGGATCTCTTCGGTCCTAATCATTATTCTTCTGTTTCAAATGAAGCATCTCAATATGGCTTTGTTATTGTTGATGATTACTCTCGTTACACATGGGTACACCTTGTCTCTTACAAAACTGAAGTGCAGGAAGTCTTCAAACGATTTTCCTCGAGGGCTTCAACCAACTTTGGTGTGAAGATTAAGCACATCAGAAGTGACAATGGCACTGAGTTCAAGAATTCTGGTCTCGATGACTATCTTGATGAACTTGGTATTACTCATGAGTTATCTGCTCCTTATACTCCTCAACAGAATGGTGTCATGGAGCGCAAGAACAGGACTCTTGCTGAGATGGCTCGCACTATGCTCGATGAGTACAAAACCCCTCGTCGTTTCTAGGTTGATGCAATTGATACTGCGTGCCATATCATCAACAGAGTATATCTTCACAAATTCTTCAAGAAGACTGCTTATGAACTCCTCACTGACAAGAAACCAAATGTGAGTTATTTCAAAGTCTTCGGTGCTAAATGCTGGACTAGAGATCCTCATCACAACTCTAAATTTGCACCGAAAGCACATGAAGGTTTTATGCTTGGTTACGGAAAGGGCTCGCACACCTACAGAGTCTTCAACAATGTTCTTCACAAGATTGTTGAAACTGTAGATGTGCGGTTTGATGAAACTAATGGCTCGCAAAGAGAGAACCTACCTTCTGTGTTAGATGAACCTGCACCTGAGGATTCAATCAAGCACAAGGCTACTGAAGATGTCATTCCTACTGAAGAATCTGCTGAAGAATTCATTCCAGAACGTGAAGAACGCCGAGCTGATGCACCTGAAGAAAATGCTGAGGAAATTGATGGTGAAGAAAATGCGGATCAAATTCCTCAACCACAACCAGCTCACCCTCGTGTTGCAAAAGAAGTGCAAGTGGAGAAGATCATCGATGACATTAGAGCACCAGGTCCTCTCACACGTTCAAAAGCTTCACATCTATCTAACTTTTGTGGGCACTTTGCTTTTGTCTCTATCACAGAGCCCACTAAGGTAGATGAAGCATTTCTGGAGCCTGAGTGGATTCAAGCCATGCAAGAAGAATTACATCAGTTCAATCTCAACAACGTATGGGAATTAGTCGATCGTCCTGATCCTCGCAAGCATAACATCATTGGCACAAAGTGGATCTACCGCAACAAGCAAGATGAAAATGGTGTTGTGGTGAGGAATAAGGCCCGACTAGTAGCTCAAGGCTACACACAGGTTGAAGGAATTGATTTCGATGAAACTTTTGCACTTGTTGCTAGACTTGAGGCTATTCGCATATTGCTTGCTTATGCTAACCATCATGATATCATCTTACATCAAATGGATGTGAAAAGTGCATTCCTCAATGGTAAGCTTGAGGAAGAAGTATATGTTGCTCAACCACCAGGTTTTGAAGATCCAAAGCATCCTGACAAAGTCTTCAGACTTAACAAGGCCCTCTATGGCCTCAACCAGGCCCCACGGGCGGGGTATGATACATTGAAGAAATTCTTCATGAAGAAAGGCTTCACACCCGGTTCACTCGATCCCACTCTCTTTACTAAATCTTATGATGGTGAACTGTTTGTGTGCCAAATATATGTTGATGATATTATCTTTGGATGTACTGACCAACGTTACAGTGATGAATTTGCCTATATGATGAGAGAAGAATATCAAATGTCTATGATGGGAGAGTTAAAATTCTTCTTAGGTCTTCAAATTCGTCAACAGCGCAATGGCATATTCATATCTCAGGAAAAATACCTCAAGGATGTCCTGAAGAAATTCGGCATGCAAGATTGCAAAGGCATCAAAATTCCTATGCCCACAAATGGTCAACTATGCACTGATGAAAATGGTACTGACTTCGATCATAAGTTATACCGCTCCATGATTGGTTCTTTATTGTACTTATGTGCATCTAGGCCAGATATAATGCTTAGTGTTTGCATGTGTGCACGATTTCAAGCTGCACCGAAGGAATCACACCATAAGGCTGTGAAGCATATTCTTCGATATCTAGCTCACACACCAACACTAGGATTATGGTATCCCAAGGGCTCGGATTTTGATCTCATTGGATATTCTGACTCTGACTATGCTGGTGACCGTGTGGACCGCAAGTCAACATCTGGTACTTGTCATTTCCTCGGACGATCCTTGGTCTGTTGGTCCTCGAAGAAACAGAACTGCGTATCACTGTCTACTGCTGAAGCTGAGTACATTGCTGCTGGTTCTTGCTGTGCTCAACTGCTATGGATGAAGCAAACGCTCAAGGACTATGGCATCAATGTGAAGAATGTGCCTCTCCACTGTGACAATGAGAGTGCCATCAAGATTGCTCACAACCCAGTTCAGCACTCGAAGACAAAGCACATTCAGATTCGTCATCATTTTCTTCGTGATCATGTGTTGAAGGGCGACATTTCTATTGAGCATGTGAAGACTGAAGAACAGCTAGCCGATATCTTCACTAAGCCCTTGGATGAGAAGAGATTTTGCAAGTTGCGGTGTGAGCTAAATATCTTAGAATCTTCGAATGTACTTTGAAAAGGCACTCATCCTAACACTTATGCAAAATTGATGACTTAGATGTGTAACACATGAAGAAACGTTTTTCTTCAATCAATGAAGAATAACACTCTAAGTGTGAAGAAATTAATGAAGAATTTGATTCTCAGAACCCTACGACAATTGTACGCGGTGTCTGAAATCATCATTCTTATACGGTGGGTCACGCCACCACAAAAGTTGAAAATCTTCGGTTTGAGTTTTTCCTCAAACTTTTGAAATTCTTCAGTTTTTCAAATTCTTCAAACTTTACAAAGTCTTCACTTGTGCCGTCATTTTTCTTCATTGGCTATATATATATATATATATATATATATATATATATATATATGAGTTTATGTCCTCTACAGCATTCACTTATAGCTATTTCTTCAAGTTGGAACTTTTCTGCTAAGTGAATGTGATCGGACCCTTCCCCTCTATGCTATACTCAATCCAATCTATTCACAAATTCTTCATGTGCGTTCTATTTGAAACTCGTTCAAATTCTTCACTGTGTCCTTGTCAGCTAAGAAATTGCGAACGGAACGTTAAAACGAATCTTATCCAAACTTTCGATTTTGCCGCTCAAACCGTTCCGCATCCCACGATGGATTATTTTATCCACCCACGATCTTACACGATCTCCACCACACAGTATGTGGGTGACACATGTCGCAAGAAGGAGAACGGCCAGGGGCACGTTCGTCCTAAATCTTCGGACGAGCAGTTTTTCACCGCGGCTATAAATACCCCTATCGCCATCCTCACTTCTTTTACCCCGCTCGATCTCACTCCCTCGCTCGAGCTCTCCAAACCCTAGCGCCGTCACTACTCCATCGTCGCCGGTGAGGAAGAGCTTCACTGCCTCGACCTCGTCGCCGTCGTACTCGCGCCGACCGCGGAAATCTTCACCTCCGCCGCCGCCGTAGACGTCTTCCTCCGCCAAGTTAGGGCGTGTAAGATCTGCATCGACGAACTTCACTGTTCCAACTCCCAGTTCGTCGTGTTCTTCGTTCAGGGTAATTAAAAGCTAATTTTACTGCCCTCTTTGATTCGAAATTTTTCTACAAAATCTTCAAAGGTGTTTTTATTCTTCAAATCCTCACACACAAAACACCTCACATGTTATCTGTTCTTGATTCATTTCCCTAAGCATCAATTTCTTCAAAGATTCCTCAATTGTGTGGATCTTCGATCTATACAACTCTGGAACCTAAGATATAAAGCGCTTAGTGAAATTCCTCAAGACGAATCTGGTCAAATTCCTCAAACTAGTTCTTTATGAAAACCCCTCTGAGAACGCATATGACCTCTTCAAATTCCTCGCAACTATACTCTGTTCACAGGTACACATGTCCGCTGCTGAATCATTAGGTTTTCATCAACTTAACTCATTTGCAGCGTTCCTCGAAGAAAAGTTGCATACTTCTTCAGAGAATTCAATTGTTCAAATTCCTCATCTGAAGAAAATGGCTGAAGGTAAAAGGCCACAGAAAGGAGGAAAGAAGCCTGAGGTTATGACAGCTTTTGAAATACCCGAGGACATCTATGATGAGTACTGCACGCCTGATGAAGCCAAGTTTGGCAAACAAGATAAAAATCAGCGCAAGGTGCGAATCCAGAGGATTGAACGGAGATGGGCACGTGAATGGAGGGAGTACAGATATGTTACTGCAAAGTACATGAAGAAGTTCGCAGTAAACCCTCCATGCCAAAGACCTCCATTGGCACCTGGCCAATTGGCTGATCCCACCAGCATCAAGCGTGGTGAGGAATTTCCTAAAGAATGGGCCAAGCGCCAAGCTAAACTGGCAAGCCAAGCCAGAGAAGCAGTGAGGAAATTCAATGAAGACTCTGCTGCTGCTGCTACTGCCACTGAGGCCTCGGTCAAGCCGAAGAAAGCGATGCTAAAGAAGCCCGCTCGCAAGCCAAGTGCTTCATCTTCAATGCCCTCACGGCCAAGTTCCTCAGCTGCGCCCTCATGGCCAGAATCTTCAAAATCTTCAAAGCAAATTCCTCATGCTGCTCCTGCTCCACCAAAGTCCTCACCTGTCCCGACAAAGTCCTCAGCACCCGTGCATCTGGCCTCATGCCAAAGGATGACTGGCATCTCTATTGCCTCTGGTGTCTCAGGTAGTTCTTTAGCTGCACCAAATTCCTCAGCTAGACCCTCACTGCTGAAGAAAAAGGCTACTGTTGGACGCGGCACTCGCACAAGTCCTCAGAAGAAGCAGCTAGTCTTCACTGTGCCATCTGATGATGATGAAGCTGATGAAGAAGAACTTATTGAAATCATCAGGGACCAACAAGAACGGGCTGCTAAAGCCAAAGGCACACCTATGCCCCTGCTATTGGATCCAAGGGCGATCCTAGATTATATTGATCTCTGGCATAAGGATCCTGACACACCTATGCCTGATTTCAAGCTAACACCTGGTCAAAGTCACATGTTGACTCACTTCATCCAAGAGGAGAAGTGGAAATATGATAAGGCCAGAGAGATCAAGAAATCGCAGTACCGCAAAGAGAAGCTACTGAAGAAAAATGTTCTCACAATGAAGCCTGAGGAACTTGTCAAGATGCAGGCTGAGATCAAAGCCCTCAGCGACAATTTTGACTCGTACTATGCTGATTGGCAAGGAGCCAATGTCAGATTTGTGAGGCTGACTGATACCTTCACCAAGGGTGCAGCCTCAACGCAACAAATTCCTCAAGCTGAAGCATCTGTTCAGCAAACTGAAGAACATGCCAGCACCGCTGATGAAGTTCAGGCTGCTGAAGAAAATGCTAGTTCCAGGGCTGATGACTCTGCTCCAGCCACTGAAGAAATTGCCAGGGCATCCACTAGTGGTGCGCCTAAAGAAATTGAAGAAACTAGGGCAACTGCATCAGTTGCGCCTGAGGAAAATCAACCAGATTCCTCAGCTCCACCTGCGCCTACGCCAACTCCAATTCTTCCATCTGCATTGGATGTGAGGAAGACAAAGGCTGCAGAATGAGCTGCTGTGAAGAAAAGGAAGGCATCCAATGCTTCAGAATCTTCAGCTCCCAAGAAGATGAAGCCGATGAAAAGCTCGTTTGCAAATCCCATTGATGCCGTTCCTATCTCCTCCGTGCCATCAAAAGACCTTGTTCCTTTTGGTGAAGATTATGAGATCCCTAGTGGATCATATGAAGAAACTCAATCTGCTGCTTCGTCAGAGCAGATTGATGAAGAAATTGAAGCGGATGCAATCCCTTCAACTCCAATGGTCTCATCACCAATGCCTCAGTTTGATGCTGAAGAGGCTGGTGTTGAAGAAATTGATGAAGATGTGGATATTGGAAGCACCACTCCAGTGATGAATGACGACTTTTGGGAAAGTCAGCATCCCAATTCCCCACTCTTCACTCCCCTGCAGCAAATTCCTCACTCTCCTTCACCAACAGTAAAATTGGGCTCTGAAGAAACTCATCCCACTACATCTGTGAATGAAGAAATTCCAGCCACTAGTGCTGAAGAAACTGCTGCTGAAACAGAAAAGGTGACTGCACCTGAGGAAAATCCTGAAATTCCTCAGCCTGAAGAGCCTGAGATCGTGATTCCTGAGGTCGTGATGCAACTCACTGACACTCCTCTGCCAAGGCCAAAGGATCCGTTCTCACGAAAACAGAAATTCAAGGCTGAAGACTTCTATGGCGAGCACGTGTTCTTCACTGAATACAACCCATATGATTCTGCTCGCATAAGGAAGAGGCGTTTCTGGACTGCCAGCCAAGCAAATTTCTATTCCTCAGTGCTTTACAACAAAGACAAAGTCTTCGACCATGCTCATATTCCTCACGTGGATATGGAGTCTTTGCCGTGCTTCACGCCAGTCCTTAGTGTTCTTCACGACGCTGGGCTGCTCAATTTCTGCACAGATATATGCGATTGGAATGAAGAACTTATTCTTCAATTCTATGCAACGTTGCACATCACCGGCAACTCTGAAGATATCAATTCATGGGTTTTGGACTGGATGACTGAGAACACCCATTATAAGGCCCCTGCATCTGAATTGCTTCGGGTCCTTCCTCTGAGTCCACCCACTGAAGATGCTTGTTGTGTGTACAACGAACCTGAGCTTTCAAATCACTATATGCAAGTGCTGATGAAGCCTTTGAAGCCAGGGCAAGCTCCTAGAACCAATTTCCTCGTCAAGGAATTGCTGTATGTGCCAAGGACTGTCCATCGCATTCTGACGAAGACAACGAGTCCCATCAAAGGCCACGACTCGTCTGATGAAGAAGTCGTTGGCATCATGAAGAATCTGCTGTTCAACATCATTCATGGCGTTCCCGTCAACTTCCATGATTTCTTCATGAGGACTCTGGCCAACATTGCTATGTCACCATTTGAGCTGAACACTTATGCACCTTGGATAATGAGATTCATTAGGATAAGGTCTTCACTCAACTACAAAGCGGAAACGCTCAACCACTGCAGCTACTTGCCTCCTATTGAAGTCCTCAAATGGACATTTTCCTCAGCTGATGAAAAGGGCAAGGCCACTGCTGTGATCGATGAAGGCATTCGCCCATTGGATGGTCAATTTCGCAAAGCTGCATCTTACTCCACCAATGATGACTCTGCCACACATGACTCTGCTGCTAACACTGCCAAGCCAAATCCTCAAGCCACAACACCCAGGGTGATGACTGACCGTGAGTTACTCCTCAGTCTTCATCAAAAGGTTGATCGCAATCACAAATGGGTCAAGCGTCAGTTTGGTTCAATTCTTCACAACATGACTTCCACATACAATGCAGTGAAGAAAAACCACTACTACCTACATGAAACCCTCAACCGCACCTGGGCTGTTCTATCTCAAGTGTACAGTGCTGATGATTTGAAGAAAATGGGTCTCAAAGAAGATTTTGACTGGTTTGCACCTCCTCCGAAGAAATACAAGAAGGTCCCAGTTCCTTCTTTGGTGGCCAGTTCATATTCTTCATCGCGTGAGACTGATGAAAATGAAGACTTGGACGACACTGCGGCAGGCCCTACTTCAACGACCGACCCCAACAACGCTGGCGCTCCTTCATCAACATGAAAATCTTCAGGGGCGTTAGTCCTCAGTTTTTGATCCTTTTGGTCATTTGATGACAAAGGGGGAGAAATCTGAGTTAGTCTTCAAGCGGGTCTATAATAAAGGCATATTCATTTTTTTTAAGTTACAACTCTCGTTCTCACGAAACTTTCATTGGATCGAGTTGTAATCTTAAGTCCGATGGTGCGCTGATACTTTTATTGCACTATGCTTTGATACCTTGATGCGCTATTCTGCATGCTTATTCCTCGTTAATACTATTGCACGCATGCTGAATTACATCAGGCACCATATTTCATCATGCATTTCAAATTCTTCATATTATATATCGAATGCGTGTATGAATTACAAGATATAGGGGGAGATCTCCATGATTCAACTCTTCAAGTGTGCATTGCTTCAAAAGCAAATTCCTCACTATGCACATCTTCAGGTGGAGTTCTTCTATATCTTGCAATCAAATTCCTCAATATCAGTTTTTACACTTCATATATTTATCCCTGTTGAAAACTTAACCTATGTTGTCATCAATCACCAAAAAGGGGGAGATTGTAAGTGCATCTAGTGCCCCTTAGTGATTTTGGTGTATTGAAGACTTATAGGTTAAGTATCTAATGCGTTTATGAGTGTACACAGGTCTATAAGTCTATGAGGAGTTTGATATTTACAGAGAAAGTCGACCCCTAAAAATGAAGTTCTTCGACTGAAGACTTTGATATACTGAAGACTTTCTGAAGACTTTGAAAGTGAAGAAATTGGTGTGACCTTGAAGACTTGGTATTCATTCGAGGAACATGAAGCGTGAAGACTTTTGTTTTCGTAGTTTCATTTTCTCTTTCTTGAGTCATAGGAAACACCGTACTGTTAAAGGGGGTCGAGGAAATACTAAGGAGAAAATTTCCATGTGATGCTCAACTCAAATCCTACACCTACCAATCCCTTCGAGTGAAGCCATTGGAAATCTCATACAGTTCAGTCAAATTCTTCAGTGACAGAGACCAGTTCTTCTGGTCACTGAGGACTTTGCTCTGACTGAGGAGTTAGGAATTCGCCTGTGCGAATTGCCTACACAGTGAGGAACATGATAGCCCTGAGGAATTTGTACCTCAAATTTCCGACCGTTGCTGTGCTGCGCGCCAGCTGTCCCAAAATATCTTGTCCACCTAACGGTCATATCATTGAAGGGCATTTATGTCTTATCATGTCGGGCTGCTCCCTAGGCTATAAATAGCCGGCCCCTACAACCACTAGCTAGTTGGCTGCTCCGCGAGAACTTGACACTTGTCATTTGAGAGCAACCCATCCTCCGAGGACTTTGAGCAAAAATCATCAAGTGAGGAAAATCCAAACCCAAACCCAAAACACCTACAAACCCAAAGTGATTGAGCATCACTGAAGAGATTGATCCTGCGTGGATCCGACGCTTGTTACCTTTGAAGACTATGCTTCTTCCAGACGGTTAGGCGTCAAGGTCTAGAGCATCCAAGAGGAATTGTGGATCGCCGAGTGACCAAGTCTGTGAAGGTTTGGAAGTCACCTGAAGACTTACCACGAGTGATTGGGCGAGGACTGTGTGTCCTTAGCTCAAGGAGAATACGGTGAGGACTGTGTGTGCGGGACTAGGTGTCCTCGAGTTTAAATACTCAGCCGCTCCAACCAGATGTACAACTGAGACAGCAGTTGGAACTGGTCTACCAAATCATTGTCTTCACCAAGCTTACTGGTTCCATTTCCTCAACTCTTTCATTTCCTGAGTAGTGTGCTGTTTGTTTATCATATCTGTGTTTGAAGACTTTGACTGAAGACTTTCTCAAATTCCTCAGTTCAATTTCTTCAGTCTGTTTGTCTTCATCTTGTGTTATCCTGTGTTTACGCTTTCTGTACTCAGTGTTTGTCTTCATTTCATCATGATGACTATGCTAGGATTCTGTTATGTTTTCATCTGAGTACTTATTCCGCTGCTAGTAGTTCTTCGCTAAGGAATTTCCTCACGAGCAAATTCCTCAGTGAAGAATTTCATAAAAATCGCCTATTCACCCCCCTCTAGTCGATATAACGCACTTTCAGTGCGCACGAGGTAAGTTGGGCCCGTGCGCACGGGGGTCCCATGTGCATGATACATGCCTGTGTGCATGGGGTATGGAGCCCGTGCACGGAGGGGTGCACGTCTCATTTCTAAAAGCCTCATGGGCGGCCCGTGCGCACGGGGTCTTAGGGGCCCGTGGGCACGGGGTCGCTTGGGAGGTGCAGAACTGCTACTGCATTCTACTTCTCCTTCCTCGTTGCCTTGGGGGTGCTCCTCCTCTTCCTTTGGGGTCTTCGTACCTAAGAACACATATCATGTTTTGGCGAGGTAGCAACCAAGTTCTTTTCATGTCCATATCTCACTACTGCAGGTTGCTGCTAACGCGACACTACGATCAGAGACCCTTGGACGAAATTGTGTGTGATGCCATAATTGCAAAAGGTAATGTAAAAAACCATCAAAAAAGGTGCAAAATGTTTGAGATGGAGGATGCATCAAACACAGTATAGATTTTAGTTGCGTGTGTGATTCAGGGCATACAGTTGAGTTTAATTAACCGTTTTCGATGAGGAGGAAAAAAAGAAGCGGGCAACCAGAAGAAGGTATGTGCGATGTACAACATACGGTTAACTTGGATGAACTGTTTGTGATTAGGCAACGCAAAAGAAATGGTCATCCAGATGAAGGTGTGTGCGATATACGGCATGCGGTTCACTCGGATGAATTGTTTGCGTTGAGACAAGAGAACAAAAATGGTTCAACTTAACAAGACGTGTGTGTTGTGCGATGGGATTGCATACAGAACAACAACAACAACAATATATATATATATATATATATATATATATATATATATATATATATATATATATATATATATAGGTAAAACTGTGTCTACCATAGCTTGCCACAGAACTAGTTAAGGGTGCACACAACCCGTCTATTCTGCTAATATTAGCAGAACAACTATTCTGATAACACTTCCGCACTGCATGCTCAACGCAAGAGCACGTCATTGTTTGAACCAAGTGTGCTGCAGTACTCACGCGGGTGAGCTTCTCGTCGCAAAAAACTGCACGCTGTGTTTTTTGGTACCATTTTTGCTCTAGTTTTTTAACCATTTGTCGGACCGAGGCGTGTAATATACCGTTGAAAATCTATGGATTAGGCGCTACTTAGTCATGTTGAACACTTTTCGAGATTCCTCGCGGTTTAAGAGCAGTTTTGGAAATGGTGCGGCCCACGTCGAGTTGCAGCGAGCGTTTTTTCACGATTTTTCTAAACCGCTCGTTGGAATGAAGCAAATGATACACCATTGGAAAGATATTGTTTTGGCGCATCTTTTTATATCTATTATTTTTTTCTAATTCGTTACAGTTTAAGAGTAGTTTCAAATTTACTAAATCGCAGAATTCTGTTTTTCGATTTTTTTGAAAATTTCGGTACTGTTTTCACTTCAGTTTTCTAACCGTTTGTCGAAATGAGGCGTATGATACACCGTTGGAAAGCTACACACGAGGTGCAACTTTCATATGTTGATTTTTTTGATTCCTTACGGTTTTTAGTTAATTTTGAAAATCGTGCGGCTGATGACGAGAGGAAGCGGCCGTTTTTCACGAAGTGTTTACAAACTGCTGATCGAAATGATTCAAATTATACACCGTTGGAAATATATCGATGAGGCGCAACTTTTTCATGTAGAACACTCTCTCCGATTCCTCACGGTTTCGGAGAATTTTTGATTTTAACGAAATGCGGACACTCTGTTTTTTCGCGACACCAAAATCATCGTTTGTACTGCATCAGACAGAAAACCACACTTCTTTAGACTAAAAATTGCACTTCATCAGACAAACAAGTGCGCTGCATGATTTCTTTTTTGTGGGACGTAAATTTTCCTAAACGAGGTGGAGTGCACTTCATGTCGAGTGTTGGTGAACCGCAATATTATGAAAAGTGAACCTTGAGACTACCGTAAACGGGCCGTACTGCATCAGACAGAAAACCGCACTTATTTAGACTAAAAACCGCACTTCATTGGACAGACAAGTGCACTGCATGATTTCTTTTTTGCGGGACGTAAATTTTCGCAAACGAGGTGGAGTGCACTTCATGTCGAGCGTTGGTGAACCACAATACTATGAAAAATGAACCACATTCTTTTTCTTTTATCGTCTCCGTAACTTTTTTTATCAACTAGTATGCACTGCATAACTTTTTTATCAACTAGTATGAACTACAGGGACGAGATGAATGTACTGCATCAATTGTTCTTTTCCAATTTTCTTTCTACTGCACACAAACAACAGAGTGAGCTGCATTAAAAAGAATCAACCTTTTCCAGTTTGTTTTCTTCCATTTTGTTTTCTTCCAAACTTTTTTAGCACTTGGCAACATAGTGAACCACTCGGAGAGAGAAGATCACTACGGCAATGAAATAAGTGAGCTGCATTTAAATTTTTTTCTTTTCTTCTATGCATGTTTTCGGGAGCCACAAACGAAACAAAGTGCATTAGAAAAAGAAGTGAACTTCTCATGGGAATTTATTTTTCTCTTTTTTTTACAAAGTAAACCACTAATTTGATGATGGTGTACTGCAGTATGGTCACACATATCTGACCACAAACGTCATTGGATGAACTGCAAGCAAGAACCGCACGCCCATAGATGATGAACTGCATCCGTCGTGCAAGTGGCATGTACTGCGCAAATACACTATGGTCGGCAGAGTTCAAAACCACTAGCGAATTGGAGAAACAGACGCTTATTAAGAACACGCCCAAAATCTAAACTGCAACGGGGACCCAAGCTAAGCTCCCTGCACAAAGCAAGCAATAATATAAAGAAAAAAACTGCACAGCTGAGGCATCCATAAGCGAACAACACAATTACAGATTTTGTCGCACTTCATGTTTTGTGTGAGCACTTCACGCACACCTCCCCGGACTTCACCGATCCGCCGGCCGTACTGCACGTGCACACGAGTAGGCCGGCGAGCTGGCGTGGCTGAAGCGGTTGCTCGGGACTGGAGGTGTGTAGGTGGGCTAGGGGGCTGCTGCGGCCCACGGGGTGCACGCACGCGAGGCTGGAGACGACGAGGCAGGCGCTGCGCTCGATCCTGTCGAGCAGCAGGGCGTCGGTGACGGCGACCCTTGCTGGCTGCGGGGCTTGCTGCGGGGAACTGCATCGGGTTTGCAGGGGATCTGAAGCAGAGGAAGGGGGCTATAGAGTAGCACCAGGCATCCAGCCCCCAACCACCGCAGGTCACCACCACCCTCCTTGTGCCACCAATCCGGACACCACGCGCGGAGTCTCGCCGCCGTGCCCACCGCCGCACGAGCCCCCGTGCTCGTTACCTCTTGACACAAAGGAACGAACTGCAACATCACTGCGGCACGGGGCGAGGAACGGCGAGATGGTGGTGGACGGAATCCATGGTGTGGTGTCAGATCAGGATGAGGGTGCTGGGAGGACCCAACGGTCGTGGCGGCCATGCCTAGACGGGATCCGGTGGTTGGGCGCCCTGATCTGGCGTGTCCCAACCTCCACCGCCTCTTCTAACCATGATGAGCGGCCGGAACCCACCGGATCCTGTAGTGCAGCAGCGGTTGGAGGTAGCCGCTAGCCTCGGGTGGTGAACAGGGTGGCAACGGCGCATGGGTTTGTGTTGATGGCGGCGCATGCAACTGCTGGTGGTCCGGCGGCGGTGCTCATCCGGGGTTGGAGGTGGCTGGGCAGCGCGCGTGGCTACTGGTGGTCAGCGGCGGCGCTTGATGCGCCCGAGGTGGGAGGTGGCGGGCGAGGGGCGGGACGGACGGTGTCGGAGAAGGTGGGGAGGGTTGGGGGTGGCGGCTAGGGTGGGCCATGGCGCGCCGTAGAAGGTGGGGACGATGGGGCGACGGCCTGGGGCGGGACAGACGGCGCCGGAGAAGGTGGGGAGGGTTGGGGCAGTGGCTCGGGTGGGCCATGGCGTGCCAGAGAAGGTGGGGAGGGTGGGGCGGCGGAAGGTGCATTCCGATGGAGAGAGAGGGGAGCGAGAGGTGGGGGTTTGGATCGGGGCAGGTGGGAGATTGGTGCGGGAGGTGGGGGTGGGGAGAGGTTGGTTCTGTTTCTATTCAGGGTGTTATCATAATAATGTTTTAGTGTTAGCAAAATAAGGTCTTAAGGGGTGTTATCATAATAGACCCACCCTATATATATATATATATATATATATATATATATATATATATATATATATATATATATATATATATATATATAGACACACACTAATAAGGACATGCTTGCATAACCAAATTAAACATCCACTTGCATAGGTGGCTACTACAACCATGGCATTTGCACACACCAAACTAAACTATTACATGCATAATTACATAGGTGGCTACTACACACATGACATTTCCACACACCAATAAAGTAAACTATATATTACATGCTTGATTAACTAGCGTAAATGATCATCTGATCATCATATACTTCTTGTGACGCTTGCGCTGCTTGTGGCTCAATCCAGGCTCGTCGATTTGGGTAAGTAAGGAGGCACTTCCTCATGTCAACGATCCGCCTGTGCATCTCGTAGCATGTGTACATGCTCTTGGCCGCGAACCTGAGGTGAGGTTCATCCAGGTGCCGCATCCAGGCCCTGTGCCAGGATAGGGGCTTGTTCTCTAGGCATCCTGCTTCATCTTTTCGTAGTAGGGGTGGATGATGGCCGAGGCGAGTTCGACCAGGGAGTCCTTCTTCGTGCTGCCCCAGACCCTGTAGTGGTCATGGATCTCGACAAGGTTCTTGCAGGCCAAGCCCGTAACACTAAGCGCTTTTACATCGTCGGTGGTTTCCACCGTGGCAAATTTGTAGTCGGTGTTGTTGACAAACCTGTTGAAACGGTCGCAAGGCTCTCTGGCCATGCATTAGTGGTAGATGAGGACATGATGGCGCACGCACAACTGGGCAATGACAACCTTCTGATCTATGTCGGGACAACCGGTGATGTACTGGAGGTCGATGCCGACCACCTTGTACTTGTCTCCAGCAAGCAACTGCTCAACGCTGTTGATGTAGCCGTCCACCACGGCCGGGTCGATGGTGTACACCACTGAGAGATCCGTGTCCCTCGCGTGGGTCTCCACTCTATGCTCGCTGAACTTCATTGGAGCGCCGCTGGACATCCCCTCTCTATGTGTCATTGCAGGTGTGGTTTTTGTGTTGTGGGGCACGATTGAAAGGTTGAAGAGACTAAGGTTATAATGGCCGCGGGAATTAAAGGGGAAGCGGGACGACAAGAATATCGACAGCCCTGATGGCAGTTCTAATTTGCAGCGCGTAACTCCATCGTACCACACATTACTGCATCATGTGGCAACGCGCGCGGTGCAACCGCATGCATACGGGGCCCCCGACGTGATCGTGCGCACACCCAACTGTTGGCAGAGCGCGCGCGGAGGGACGCGAGCAGAGCACGCCGACGGACGCGAGCAGAGCATGCAAATGGACACGAGCAGAGCATGCAAATGGACGCGAGGAGAGCGCGCCGCGACGCCTAACGGCGGGATAGACCTTCATTCAAGCCAATCAAAATAAGACTGGAACGGACATGTCTGTATTGAGCAAAGGGATCGCACATGTCTATATTGACTGGAACGAGAATGCAATAGCAAAATGAGAATTAAGGCCATGATGATGCGATTGCAGTGGTGGTTACAGGAGGCAAGAAGAAAGATGCATCCATACGTACGACCTCCTCCTCCTCAACTCAATGCACCGGCCGAGCCACCGACCGCCGGATAAGGAGCGACAGCTTTTGTGGCGAGGTCAAGGTGCTTCTCAGCAAAGGCATCCAAGGCTTCCAACCGGCTGAAGAAGGCCAACATCGTAGCGTCCTCACTGGCCTTGTAGATACCTATGTACACGATTCGCTCGTACACATGGATGTGTAGGTCGATAGTTTCTTGCAGGGCGAGGCGCCTCGCGGCGAGCGCGAGCTCCAGGTGTACATTCTTCATGGCGTCGGCGGGCAGTTGCAGGGCCACCGGTGCTTGAAAGAGGTTTCGACCATGGAGGCCGATTAGGGTGGCAGGCAATGAGGAGCCCGGGCGCACGGGCTGGAGGAGTAGGGCGATGTGGTCCGCGAGCTTCTTAATGATGGTGAACCTATTGGTGGTGCGAACGATCATCTGGTCCAACTGAGAGTCGTAGCTGGCGTCGACAGTGGCCATCCACCTGCCGGTCGCCAACACCGTATGGAGACGATCCATGGTGCCATGCCGCAGGCCGGCGTCGTGGACCATCTGGCACAGCCGCTGGCTGCTCGCGCGCATCGCCACCATGGGTCTGGAGTGGGCACTTTTGCGCTTATTAGTGTAGGTGCTTAGGCAAATGCTTAGGTGCGTACGATGTGGTAGATGCATTGGAATGGAGGGGCACCTTTATGTGAGTGCAAACTGCGTTGCATTCAAATCGTGCTGCCTCTTTTCCCGGTACTCCCATTACTTCCCTCATGCATTCACATGATGCTAATTGAAGGAGGATGCATCATTGGCCGTTCAACATTTTGGGAACCGCTACCCTCTCCCTCGTCTGCATTAAAGCCGTATCAGGAACTGCGCTGCCCGCTGTCAAATCGAATAGTATTGCGCCGCCCGCTGCACGCCTGGCTGAACACGCCTCCTCGCCTCCATCTATGCTTAATTACTAAATTTTAGTTGCCAAAATTAGATAGTGCTAGTGATTTTTAGCTTCATATTTTGACAAATCGTAGTGTTACAAGGTTGGCAAATGGCAATGTTACTAGATCAACAAATGTCAATCTTTCTAGTTTGAGAAATGGGAACATACCCAATATGACAGATGCAAATCACACGAAATTGTTTGTAAGTGGTTCACACGGGTCATCCAAAAGAACTGTTTGTGTTCAAGAGATGCACAAATCCTGCTCTCACTTTGCATACAGGTGTTCTATCTGAAACCATCATGCTTGTTGTGAGAAGCTCTGGTTTGTGAGAAGCATATACCCAAACCTTCCCCAAATGGGACAATAAGTTTACCACGACATGTTGATGCCGCTCCATGATAGCATGCCAAGTTTCATGAACTTCAGACAAGTTTTGGATTTACTAGAATTTAAAAACCAGGTATCTCAATGTTTGCGGCCGAGTGACGGTGGCAGGGTGTTCGACATTCATTCCCATTTCTTGCATGGGACCTAAGCATGCACCCAAGGATAAAGATTTGATTTTTCAACCAATTTATATGCAGTAGAGCATGTGCATGTAGTTCAACTTTGAATTATGCACATAAATACATTGGAAACTCACTTAATGCATAAAAATGTCCAAATGAACCCCGAAAAATCACAAAAAATAACACAACACTCCTGTTGTTCTATGTTGACACATGAAAAAAATTGAAAGCAATAAGAGGCAATGTATATCATTTCACCCCCAAAGTTGGGGAGTTCCCTACTGAAACCATCATGCTTGTTGTGAGAAGCTCTGGTCTATGAGAAGCATATACCCAAACCTGCCCCAAATGGGACAAAAAATTTACCAAGGCTTGTTGATGCCGCTCCATGATAGCATGCCAAGTTTCATGAATTTCACATGAGTTTTGGATTTACTAGTATTTAAAAACCAGGTATCTCAATGTTTGCGGCCGAGTGACTGCGGCAAGGTGTTTGACATTCATGCCCATTTCTTGCATGGGACCTAAGCATGCACCCAAGGACAAAGATTAGATTTTTCAACCAATTTATATGCACTGGAGCATGTGCATGTAGTTCCAATTTGAATTATGCACATAAATGCATTGAAAACTCACTTAATGCATAAAAATGTCCAAACGAACCATGAAAATAACAAAAAATAACAGAACACTCCTGTTGTTCTATGTTGACACGAGAAAAAAATTGGAAGCAATAAGAGGCAATGTATATCTTTTCGCCCGCAAAGTTGGTGCGTTCCCTACCGAAACCATCATGCTTCTTGTGGGAAGCTCTCGTTTATGAGAGGCATATATCCAAACCTGCCCCAAATGGGACAAAAAATTTACCACGACATGTTGATGCCGCTCCATGATAGCATGCCAAGTTTCATGAATTTCACATGAGTTTTGGATTTACTAGAATTTAAAAACCATTTATCTCAATGTTTGCGGCCGAGTGATGATGGCAGGGTGTTTGACATTCATTCCCATTTATTGCATGGGGCCTAAGCACGCACCCAAGGACAAAAGATTTGATTTTTCAACCAATTTATATGTACCGTAGCACGCGCATGTAGTTCAAATTTGTATTGTGCACATAAATGCATTGAAAACTCACTTAATGCATAAAAATGTCCAAACGAACCCCGAAAAATCACAAAAAATAAAACAACACTCCTGTTGCTCCATGGTGACACGAGAAAAAAAATTTGGAAGCAATAAGAGGCAATGGATATCGTTTCGTCCCCAAAGTTGGGGCGTTTCCTACCGAAACCATCGTGCTTGTTGTGAGAAGCTCTGGTTTGTGAGAAGCATATACCCAAACCTACCCCAAATAGGACAAAAAATTTACCACGCCATGTTGAGGCTGCTCCATGATAGCATTCCAAGTTTCATGAATTTCAGACGAGTTTTGACTTTACTAGAATTTAAAAACAAGGTATCTCAATGTTTGTGGCCAAGTGACGGTGGCAGGGTGTTTGACATTCATTCCCATTTCATGCACGGGACCTAAGCATGCACCCAAGGACAAAGATTTGTTTTTAAACCAATTTATATGCACTGGAGCATGTGCATGTAGTTAAAATTTGAATTATGCACATAAGTGCGTTGGAAGCTCATTAATGCATAAAAATGTCCAAACGAACCCCGAAAAATCACAAAAAATAACACAACACTCATGTTGTTCTATGTTAACACGAGAAAAAAAATTGAAAGCAATAAGAGGCAATGCATATTATTTTGCTCCAAAGTTGGGGCATTCCCTACCGAAACCATCATTCTTGTTGTGAGGAGCTCTGGTTTAGAAGAAGCATATACCCAAACCTGCCCCAAATGTGACAAATATTTTACCACGACATGTTGATGCCGCTCCATGATAGCATGCCAAGTTTCATGAATCTCAGACGAGTCTTGGATTTACTAGAATTTAAAAATCAGGTATGTCAATGTTTGCAACCGAGTGACGGTGGCAGGGTGTTCTACATTCATTCCCATTTCTTCCATGGGACCTAAGCATGCACCAAGGACAAATATTTTATTTTTCAACCAATTTATATGCAGTAGACCATGTGCATGTAGTTACAATTTGAATTATGCACATAAATGCATTGAAAACTCACTTAATGCATAAAAATGTCCAAACGAACCCCAAAAGATCACAAAAAATAACACAACACTCCTGTTGTGCTATGTGGACAGGAGAAAAAATTTGAAAGCAATAACAGGCAATGGATATCGTTTCGCCCCCAAAGTTGGGGCGTTCCCTACCAAAACCATCATGCTTGATGTGAGAAGCTGTGGTTTGTGAGAAGCATATACCCAAACTTGCCCCAAATGGGCAAAAGATTTACCATGGCATGTTGATGCCGCTCCATGATAGCATGCCAAGTTTCAAGAATTTCAGACGAGTTTTGGATTTACTAGAATTTAAAAACCATGTATCTCAATGTTTGCGGCCGAGTGACGATGGTAGGGTGTTTGACATTCGTTCCCATTTCTTGCATGGGGCCTAAGCACGCACCCAAGGACAAAATATTTGTTTTTTCAACCAATTTATATGCACTGGAGCATGTGCATGTAGTTCAAATTTGAATTATGCACATAAATGCATTGAAAACTCACTTAATGCATAAAAATGTCCAAACGAACCCCGAAAAATCACAAAAAATAACACATCACTCCCGTTGTTCTATGTTGACACGAGAATTTTTTTGAAAGCAATTAGAGGCAATGGATATCGTTTCGTCTCCAAAGTTGGGGCGTTCCCTACCGAAACCATCATGCTTGTTGTGAGAAGCTCTGGTTTGTGAGAAGCGTATACCCAAACCTGCCCCAAATGGGACAAAAAGTTTACCACGCCATGTTGATGCCACTCCATGATAGCATGCCAAGTTTCATGAACTTCAGACAAGTTTTGGATTTACTAGAATTTAAAAACCAGGTATCTCAATGTTTGCGGCCGAGTGACGGTGGCAGGGTGTTTGACATTCATTCCCATTTCTTGCATGGGGCCTAAGCACGCACCCAAGGACAAAAGATTTGATTTTTTAACCAATTTATATGCACCGGAGCATGTGCATGTAGTTCAAATTTTAATTATGCACATAAATGCATTAAAAACTCACTTAATGCATAAAAATGTCCAAACGAAGCACGAAAAATCACAAAAAATAACACAACACTCCTATTGTTCTATGTTGACACGAGAATTTTTTTTGGAAGCAATAAGAGGCAATGGATATCGTTTCGTCCCAAAGTTGGGGCGTTCCCTACTGAAATCATCATGCTTGTTGTGAGAAGCTTTGGTTTGTGAGAAGCATATACCCAAACCTGCCCCAAATGGGACAAAATTTTTACCATGCCATGTTGATGCCGCTCCATGATAGCATGCCAAGTTTCATGAATTTCAGACGAGTTTTGGATTTACTAGAATTTAAAAACCAGGTATCTCATTGTTTGCGACCGAGTGACGGTCGCAGGGTGTTTGCCATTCACTCCCATTTCTTGCATGGGACCAAAGCATGCACCCGAGGACAAAAGATTTGATTTTTCAACCAATTTATATGCACCAGATCATGTGCATGTACTTCAAATTGAATTATGCACATAAATGCATTGAAATCTCACTTAATGCATAAAAATGTCCAAACGAACCCCGGAAAATCACAAAAAATAACACAACACTCCCGTTGTTCTATGTTGACATGAGAATTTTTTTGAAAGCAATTAGAGGCAATGGATATCGTTTCGTCTCCAAAGTTGGGGCGTTCCCTACCGAAACCATCATGCTCGTTGTGAGAAGCTATTGTTTGTGAGAAGCATATTCCCAAACCTGCCCCAAATGGGACAAAAAAATTACCATGGCATGTTGATGCTGCTCCATGATAGCATGCCAAGTTTCATGAAATTCAGACGAGTTTTGGATCTACTAGAATTTAAAAACCAGGTACCTCAATGTTTGCGGCCGAGTGACGATGGCAGGGTGTTTGACATTCATTCCCATCTCTTGCATGGGGCCTAAGTACGCACCCAAGGTCAAAAGATTTGATTTTTCAACCAATTTATATGCACCGGAGCATGGGCATGTAGTTCAAATTTGAATTATGCACATAAATGCATTGAAAACTCACTTAATGCATAAAAATATTCAAACAAACCCCAAAAAATTACAAAAAATAACACAACACTCCCGTTGTTCTATGTTGACACGAGAAAAAATTTGGAAGCAATAAGAGGCAATGGATATCGCTTCGTCCATAAAGTTGGGGCGTTCCCTACGGAAACCATCATGCTTGTTGTGAGAAGCTCTGGTTTGTGAGAAGCATATAGCCAAACCTGCCCCAAATGGGAAAAAAAATTTACCACGCCATGTTGATGCCGCTCCATGATAGCATGCCAAGTTTCATGAATTTCAGACGAGTTTTGGATTTACTAGAATTTAAAAACCAAGTATCTCAATGTTTGCGGCCAAGTGATGGTGGCAATGTCGGGGGGAATCGGCTTCCTCGAACACCTATGGGGACCGAGCCCCTTACTGGTTTGGCAGGGGGCGGAGGTTGCCCAAAGAGCAGATCGAGGCGCTGCACACGAGGGATTTTACCCAGCTTCGGGCAGCAAGGATGCGTAAAACCCTACTGCTGCTTGGTGGATTGTATTGTGTTCTTGCTCGGGAGCGCGCGGTGCTACAGTACACACGAGCTGCTGGCGAGGTCGAGCATGACCATCCCTCTTTTCCCCTACGTGCGCATGGGGCCTCCTTTTATATGCTCAAGGGGTTACCCACAGGTGGCAGCGTAGGTGGGGGGCAAAAATGGTAGAATGCTGTAGTGGGTAGAGCTGCCTGCACAGTGGCTGTACAGTGCTATCATACCTAACTCTGACGGCGGGGGACAAGGGCATTAAATGCCCGTCCGCGTCGCCCAGACGGTGCAGGGAAGTGGACCGTCAGGAGCGCCACCGTTTGCCATGATGGCTACTCTGTCAGCTTCGCTTCGCCACCGCATGCCCCTGGCTGCACAGCCTCCCGCCACGTGCGCCTGGGATGCCCCCAGAGCGACACGTTGGTGGGTGAGCTGGAGCGCAGACACGAGGTGGTAACTTGCCGCGGCAAGCGCCTTGCCGCGGTGGATGTCTCGTCGCGTCCGGGAGCTTGTTGCTCACCGGGTCTTGCCGGGGCGCGGGGCGCGCCGTGGTAGGGTCCTTATCGTGCCGTGGATGGCCTTCCCGACAAGCTCCTCTTGCCGGGGCCTTGTGCTTCGAGCGGCAGTCCCGGCAAGCTCCTCTTGCCAAGGGCTCGCTCTCTTCGGGTGGCCTTCCCGGCAAGCTCCTCTTGCCGGGGCCTTGGCTCAAATACTTTGTTCTTGAATGGCCCAAGAGGGGACCATGGAGGGTCTTGGCGATCGCCTGGCAGGCCTTGCCGCGGGGTGCTAGGACCGCCCGTGCACAAGTTCGAGGTACTAAGGTACCCCTATTTTAGTACACCGACAGGAGCCCCCAGGCCTGGGCCATACACGGTGCCGAGCGCTGTTGGGCCAGGCCCAAAACAGTGCACGGGCACGCGCGGCCTGGGTCACGCTGTATCTTTTTCTGCGCCCACCACGTCCTCCCCGAACGGCACGCGTCGAATGCGGCATCGTGGGGAGAGGCGTGCGTGATGTGGGCGGCATGCGCGGGGCTGAGCCCCGCAGGCGCACGTCACGTCGTGGGCGACTTATTTGTTCGGAAAGGTGAAACGCCCCCCCTCCTCCCCTTATAAGCAGGGGAGACAGGGGCAGTCCGCCCACCCGCCAGTTGCGATTCCTCGAAATCCTCCGCCACTTCCCAAGAGAAGCAGCGCTCCGCTCCGCTTCCGCCGCCACCAGTGCTACCGACGCCGTCGACCTCCCTCCCTCTTTCCGCCATGGCCCCGAAGGGCGACAAGGGAAAAGGGAAGGCCGTGAAGTCGGCCGAGGCGCTGCGGCTCGAGGCGCAGCGAAAGGAGCTGGCGGTCTTCCCTCCTGAGCTCGACGCGTGGGTCCTGAGGGAGGAATACTACCTCTTCTGGTCGGCGAGGACGCGAGCGCATCCGCGCACGAGGGTTCTTCCCGGCATCGCCTAGAAGGAGTATCCGACCGGGTATCCCTTCTTTGCTCTGTTCTTCTATTGCGGGCTCTGCCCGCCCTTCTCTGAATTTTTCTGCGACATCATGAACACCTACGGGTTCCACCTTCTCGATTTCACCCCCAATGCTGTCTTGACCATGGCAATCTTCGCACATCTCTGCGAAAATTTTGTCGGAGTCTTTCCAAACGTAGCTCTCTTCCGCCACTTCTTCACGCCTCGAGTAGAGAGAGGAGAGCCCCTCTCCGGCGGGATCACCTGGATCTCGAAGCCCGGCAAGAAGGATGCTTATCTGGAGGGAGAGCTCCGCAGCTAATGGGAGGAATGGAGGGCAGACTGGTGCCTGATCGTCGAGGAGAACCCGCAGCCATTCACCGCCGTGCGCCAAACCCCTGTGGTGCGCGGCAGGGATTGGAGCGACGTGGCCCCGGACGACGACAAGCTGCGGATTGCCGTCACCCGGATCCTGCGGCTCAGGCGTGCCGGGCTCACAGTTGGGGCCGTCGGCGCAGATTTCCTCTGCCGCCGCATCGCCCCCCTGCAGGAGAGGAGGAGACCCTCCTGGGAGTTCCAGAATGCGGCGAATATCATGAGGTTGCGGCCGGGCCTCAACTTCAACTTGACTGTCCTCGAGCTCAACACGATGCTCCAGGAGCTGTTCAAGCACGACCCACAGCATCCCGAAGTGTTCTGGTTGCCAAGGGGCGTCGTCCCGCTGTGCAACAACTCCGCGCTCGACCGTATCCGTGCAATAATGCCGCTGTGCGACTCGCATGGAATTGATCCAGCCTGGATAGAGCCTACAGATGATGTCGTGTGGGCGTTCTTCGACAACTTGATAGAAGTGCCGGTCGACGCCGACGAGAAAAAAGGCCTCACCCGGGACACCACCGACGATGAGCTCAAGCGCATCGCCACCAGGATGGAAGAGGCGGCGCCAGCTACCGCTGCGAGCGAGTTTGGGTTCACCGTGGAGGAGGCAGAGGCAGCAGAGGCGGCAAGCCTTGCCGACCAAGAGGAGCTTGCCGGCGAGAAGACGTCCGCCAAGCACGACGTCGGGCCGAGCGGGCCCGCCGAAGACACGAGCGGCTCGCTGGAGATCGGCTCCTCTTCCTCTTCGTCTTCGGGCAGCTTGCCGCAAGCAGAGCCCCTGAATCCACGAGCAGAGCCCCCGGCTCCACAAGCAGAGCCCCCGGCTCCATCAAGAAGGCGTCTTCGCAAGGCCGGGGACGTAGAGGTGCGGCGGGCGAGTCAACCTCCGCCGTGCCGCACAACACGCTCCACCGCGGCAAGTTCTGTTGCCGCGGAAACACCTCACGCTGCAGCGGCAACTGGGGCGGGGTCCTCTCGGCCTGCCACTCCAGCTCCGGCCAAGCGGCCAAGGGATCCTACTCCTCCGCCTCCTCGCGCCGGAGGTGGGCCAGGCTTTGACTTCTCCGCGCTCAGCTCCGACGAGGAAGAAGAAGAGTAAGATTCTTGTTGTACTTGCATGTCTTCAGTACTTGCCGTCTTGTCTTGTATCTCATTTGTTTTACTCTGAACTTATTCCTTTTTAGGACGCTGGCCCAGAGAATGGCAAAGAGAGCCAAGGTCCCGGTGATTGTCATCGAGGATGATCCCACCGTGGCAGCAGGGGGTGCGCCTGAGACAAACTTGTCGGACCCGACAGCTGTTCCTCAGAGCAGCCCCCAGCGCAGCCCCCAGCGTAAGTATATGGTTTACTTCTAGCTCTTAGGCGTGCATGGATATAGTTTGCTTGTTGATATCTGACCGTTGGCTTGTGTAGGAGCAGAGCAGCTCCACCAGGAGCGCCCGGAGGCCACCCCTGATGTGCCACCTGCTTCGACTACGTCGCCAAGGGAGAGTTCTCCGGCAATGGAGAATCCCCCGACAAGGGAAAGCTCCCCGGCAAGGGAGAAGTCTCTGACGAGGGAGAGCTCCCCGGCAAGGGAGAAGTCTCCGGCAAGGGACAGTACCAGCGACCCCCCGGCAGCGGAGATCCCAACTACAAAGCCTGGTACAGGTACTCCTCGCCTCTAAACTTCCCTTGGGTTCTTCTTTTTGGATATTTGCTTGACTTTTCTTCCTTTTCCGGTCGTCAGATCCATCCATTGTGGAGCCGATGGAGACCGAGGTTGTTATTGATGACGCCGCTGCCACCGAAGGAACGGCCGGCGCTGATGATCCCGCCGGTGAAAAGGCCGCCAAGGCTGCCGCCGCAGTAGCTGACGAGGGGTCCGGCGATCGTACTGACGACCCTGGGGCCGCAGGAGCGACAGGCGCTACACCGACCGCCGATCCTCCTGCCGCTGCCGCAGCATCAGGCTCCGAAGAACCCCAGCCAGGCGTCTACTTGAAGGCTGGCGCTGGTATCTTCATCAACCTCCCCTTGGCGTCAACGTCTAGGGCGCCAGTCGAAGGAGAAAGCTTTGACGTGGAGGTGCTTGCCTCCGCTGGGCTGACGTTGGTCGACGCACCAAGCAGCAGCAGCGACGAGCCCGAGGAGGAGCGACTGCTGCGGAAGCTGGTGTCGCTCTACCGCGCCCGACAGGCCAAACTGGAGTCCCGCGAAGCGCTCGTCGCGAAGGCGGGGGTGGACGTGGAGAAGCGCGCGGAGGAGCTCCGAGGCCTCAACCAGGCAGCTCTCCAGTCGCTGGCGGCGGAGCGGGTGCAGCTCGATGAGGCGCAGAAGGCTTTCATCCTCGAGAAGGCAGAGATTGCAGAGCAACAGCGGCTTGCCGCCGAGGAGTTATCTGCGCGGGACGGTGAGTTGGTGCAGCTGAAGGCCAGCCTGGACAGCCACGAAGAGGAGCTAGCTGTGCGTGAGCAAGCACTCAGCGGAGCCCTCAAGGAAGCAAAGGACGCTGCCGCAGCTGCTGAGGCCGCCAAGAAGGAGCTGGAGGCGAAAGTGGCGCAGCTGGAGACTGATCTCAAGGCGAGCGGTGAAGCGCTTGCCGCGCTCAAGCATGAGCGCGAGAAGGACGCCTACACCTTTGGTGAACTGCAGGGTCGTCTCGCCGAGAAGGTCAAGGAGCTTGACGCCACCAAGGACTCCAAGGTTGATCTTGAGCTAAAGCTGGCTGCTTTGACCAAGACGCTGGACGGCGCCAGGGAGCAGGAGGCAGCCTTGAAGAAGGAGATCAAGGCCGACAAGGCGCTGCTGGAGAGCATCGCCGCCACCCAAAACGATTTCAGGGGAACTGTGGAGCGGTGGACGGAGGGCCTTGTGAATGCTTCCGCAGACATCGACAAGGAGTTGGCGCTGCTGGGGGTCGAGGATTTCGGGTATTCCTCTGACGGGAGCCTCCCATCCAGCGCCAAGCTCACCTTGTTCTTCAAAGGCGTGGCGACGGCCCTCCAGCAACTCCGGGAGAAGATCCCAAAGCAGCTGGCCGACGAGTCGCGTGAGATCTGCGCGGGAGCTCTCAAAAAGGTGCTAATGAAGGTGGCCTTCCGCAACCCGGGCCACCGCCTCACTAACATCCTCAGGTCCCTGCCGCCGGAAGCTGATCTGGAGGAGCTCGAGACCCTCGTCGCACCCATTGTGGACAAGGTGAGCGGGATCAAGAGGGTTGAGGGCGACCGTGCGGACTAGGCCGCCTATTTTCTTCTTTTCTTGTCGTCGCTGGTCATGTTATGAGAACAGTCTATTAGAGCCGCGACAAAGTATCTTGTAATATAACTCTATTTCAGGTCATGATTGCAATGCTACTCCCTTTACTCGATTCCTTCCTTTGTATGTTTTTGCCCTACGCTTTTAGGGAACTTGCCGGCGTAGGCACCTTTGCCGCGAGCGCTGAGTGCGGGACGTCAGCAGCCTGCTGGCGGTGCTGTTACCGACAAGAAACCTTGTCGTGACTAGTCGCAGCTCACTTAAGTTGCTGAGTGAACTCGAAACAAAGTAAGGGCGCGACTCTAGTCGCAGCACACTTAAACTGTTGAGCGAACTCAAAAGAAAGTAAGGGCGCAACTAGCCACGAGCTGGTTCCTCCGCGCACGGGTTTTCCATACAAAGCATGGTCGTTCAAGGAAAATAACTTAAAGTTAAAAAATCTGATTGCTCAAACTTTGGCACTTAGCTTTTCTGTCGTTTGCTTCCGGCAAGGCGAAATTTTTCCTGAACGATGCAGGGTCCATACCATTATCTTCCCCTTCCCCCCCGGTCAACTTGTGGGCGAAGGATCCTTAATTTCCTTGAAAGATAAAAGAAAGAAAGTAGAGAAAATAATGATATGGAGCCTTATGGCTCGTTATTGCTTACCGAGGGTGCTTGCCGCACAAAGTGTCAGATAACTCATGCAGAAAGGCATGAAATTGACAAGGTGTGCGGAGCACGTGAGTTTTATTTATGCACAGGGTCTGCGCCTGGCTTTGTACAAAGGATTACATGCAACAACGACAAGACTTGTACAAAATGGTGGTTGCCGGACAGGGTCCGACAACCGCGCTTTACGGGTAAAACTTACGAAGATGCTCGATGTTCCAGGAGTTGCTCACCGAAAAGCCATCCTCGGTCTCAAGGCGGACAGCGCCAGGCCTAGTGACTCGTTTCACCCGGTAAGGGCCTTCCCACTTCGGCGTCAACTTGTTGGAATTCTTGGCGGAATGAACGCGCCGAAGAACAAGGTCGCCTTCCTCGAGACTTCTGGCTTTAACTTTGCGGCTATGGTAGCGGTGCAAAGCTTGCTGGTATCGAGCAGCTCGTACAGCAGCCTGAAGACGGTCTTCCTCAAGGAGCAGCGTGTCATCTTGTCGCAGCTGCTCTTGCTCAAGCTCATCATAAGCGAGCACTCGAGGTGACCCGTATACGAGTTCCGTGGGGATAACTGCCTCTGCTCCATAGACTAGAGTGAAAGGTGTCTGGCCAGTGGCTCGATTTGGCGTCGTCCTGATCGACCAAAGAACCACCGGCATCTCCTCGATCCAGTTTCTTCCGCACTGGTGCAGCCTGTCGAAAGTCCGGGTCTTGAGTCCACGCAGCACTTCAGCATTTGCCCTCTCTGCTTGACCGTTGCTCTTGGGGTGAGCAACAGAAGCGAAGCAGACCTTGGCGCCAAGGTCTTGGACGTACTGCATGAAGGTGCAACTCGTGAATTGTGTACCGTTATCGGTGATGATCCTGTTAGGGATTCCGAAGCGGCAAACAATCGACCTGAAGAACTTGACTGCTGACTGTGCTGTCACCTTCCTCACTGGTTCCACTTCCGGCCACTTTGTGAACTTGTCGATTGCGATGTACAAGTACTCAAAGCCCCCGACTGCTCGGGGGAAGGGGCCGAGGATGTTGAGCCCCCAGACCGAAAATGGTCAGGATAAAGGGATCGTTTGGAGAGCTTGAGCTGGCCGGTGTATCTGCTTGGAATGGAACTGGCATGCTTCACACTTGGTTACTTGTGCAGTTGCATCCTGGAGGGCTGTCGGCCAAAAGAAGCCTTGTCGGAAAGCTTTGCCGGCAAGCGCTCTTGCGCCAATGTGGTGACCAGAAATGCCTCCATGTATCTCTGCCAACAGCCTCTGTCCATCTTCCCGGGGAATACACTTCAATTTCACACCATTGAGTCTTCTTCTGCATAGTGCGTTGTCGACAAACTGGTACATACTTGACTGCCGGGCTACTCTTTCCGCTTCTTCTGGCTCATCGGGAAGTTCTCCTGTCTGGAGGAAACGGACGATCTGCTGTGCCCATGTTGGAGCCTGTGGCTCGACAACAAGGACTAAAGGCATATCTGCTGCTGCGGGAACATCCGCTTCTATGGCGAGAACCTGCGATTCAACCGGAGCTTGATGATCCCCGGCAAGCTTGTCGGAGCGAAACTTGTCGGGAGCGCCTGCTACAACGAAACAAACCCTGGGGCTTGTCGGAGCAGACTGCTCCTCAGCACTCTTGGCGTTGATCTTGGGGACCTTCTTGGCGGCGGCTTCGGGAAGCTCTGCCGGAAGATAGTTACCAGAAATCAACTTCCTCTTCTTGCTCTGTCTAGTTGATGGCGTCACGGATGGTTGAGTCAGCTTGAGCACAAAGATCCCTGGTTCCAGAGGTAACTTAAGTGCCGCGCACTTTGACAGGCCGTCAGCGATGTCGTTCTGAGCTCTTGGAACATGTTCCATCTGTAGGCCGACAAAGCGCTCTTCCAGCTTCCTCACTTCATCAACGTAGGCTTCCATCAACGGACTCGGATAATTCTTGTTCACTTGGCGGACGACAAGCTGTGAGTCACCCCTGACAATGAGTTGCTTGATCCCAAGGTCTGCCGCGATCCTGAGACCGGCGAGCAATCCTTCATACTCTGCAGTATTGTTTGTTGCTTGCTCCTTGGGAAAGTGCATCTGGACTACGTACTTGAGGTGCTCTCCGGTGGGTGCGACAAGAAGCACGCCAGCACCGGCGCCTTGCAGCGAGAAGGCACCATCAAAGTACATCAGCCACTCTTTGTTTGCTTCCTTGATGGGGATGCTCGTCTCTGGAATTTCTTCGTCTGGTGTTGGCGTCCACTCTGCTATGAATTCTGCCAATGCTCTGCTCTGAATAGTTGAAGTGCTCTCAAACTTGAGGCCAAAGCTTGACAGTTCCAGTGCCCACTCAACAATCCTGCCTGTTGCTTCTGGATTCTGCAGTATCCTCTTCAGCGGAAAGCGAGTGACAACTGTGATCTCATGTGCTTGGAAGTAATGGCGCAGCTTTCTCGAGGCCATAAGAAGGCCGAAAAGCAACTTCTGCACACCAGAGTACCTTGACCTAGCCCCCTGCAGAAGGGAACTGACAAAGTAGACTGGGCGCTGCACCATTTTCTTCTTTTGTATCCCTTCACACATCTGCGCATATCCATCTTCGCCGGGACCAGAGCTCGTCGGGGAAGCCCCTTGCTTGTCGCTGGATGTGCTTACCGTGGTCGCTGGCTCATCATGTGCCTCTCTTTCCGCTACTAACGCAACACTAACCACTTGATTGGTTGCCGCCAGATATAGCAGCAACTTCTCTTGTGGTTTAGGTGCGACAAGTATTGGAGTGGAGGACATGTATCTCTTCTAGTCCTGCAGCGCAGCCTCCGCTTCCGGGGTCCATTTCATTGGACCTGCCTTTTTCAAGATCTTGAAAAACGGCAGGGCGCGCTTAGCAGACTTAGAGATAAACCTGCTGAGAGCCGCCACGCAGCTGGCAAGTTTTCGTACATCCTTGACGCGCTTCGGTGCTTCAATCTGCTCAATGGCCTTGATCTTGTCGGGATTGGCTTCAATTCCCCTCTGAGACACGAAGAATCCGAGAAGCTTGCCGGACGGGACTCCAAACACGCACGTCTCGGGGTTGAGCTTGAGGCTGATCTTGCGTAGATTTGCAAAAGTCTCTTCTAGATCTTGAATCAGAGTTGCTTTGTCCCTGCTCTTGACCACTATGTCATCTATGTAGGCTTCCACATTTCTGTGTATTTGCGGCTCAAAAGCAATATGGACTACCCTTGCGAATGTTGAACCAGCATTCTTCAAACCGAAAGGCATTCGTACGAAACAGTATGTGCCACATGGAGTGATGAATTTGGTTTTCCCCTCATCCTCTTCTGCCATGAAGATCTGATGGTATCCTGAGTATGCGTCAAGAAATGAAAGCAAGTCGCATCCGGCTGTGGAGTCGACAATCTGGTCAATGCGCGGCAAGGGAAATGGGTCTTTGGGACAAGCTTTGTTGACATCGGTGAAGTCGATGCAAAGTCTCCATTTCCCGTTTGCCTTGCGCACGACTACAGGATTGGCCAACCACGTGGGATGGAGCACTCCTCTGACGAGGCCTGTTGCTTCCAACTTCTTGATCTCTTCGGCGATGAATTCTTGGCGCTCCACTGCTTGTTTCCTGACTCTCTGCTTGACGGGCCGCGCGTGGGGACAGACGACAAGGTGGTGCTCGATTACTTTCCTGGGAACGCCGGGGATGTCAGACGGTTGCCACGCAAACACATCGACATTCGCCCACAGGAAAGCAATGAGCGCACTTTCCTATTTAGGGTCGAGAGTGGCACTGATGGTGAAAGTACCACCAGTGCCGTCCTCCTTGGCGGACACCTTTTTGGTCGCTGGCGGAGCTGCCATCGTCTTCTTACACTTGCTGGTGGAGCTCGATGGTGCGTCCTCGACGGTAGCGCAGCACTCCAAAGAGGTGCGCTTGCCGGAGTGGGCATCAGAGCTCTTGCCGGACTTGGTCTTCTTCTTCCCCCCGGGAGCTTCAGCGGCAAGTGTCTCGCGATCTGCGGCGGCTGCTGCTTCTCGGTAGATCTTGTCGGCACAGATAAGAGCGTCTTTCTTGTCACCATGTATAGAGATGACACTTATCGGGCCTGGCATCTTCAGCATGTTGTACGCGTAGTGAGAGGCCGCCATGAACTTGGCGAGCGCTGGACGGCCGAGAATTCCATTGTAAGGCAATGGAAAATCGGCAACGTCGAAAGTGATCCTCTCAGTCCTGAAGTTCAGCTCGCTGCCAAATGTCACCGACAGCGTGATCTTCCCCTTCGGCTTGCTCCTTCCCGGGTTGATTCGAGCTCGCTGTCAGGGACTTGGAGTCTCCGGAGCACAGCGGAGGAGATCAAGTTCAAGCCGGCCCCGCCGTCAACTAGCATCTTAGTGACCTTGAGGTTGCGGATAGTTGGTGAGACCAACATCGGCAAACACCCGACAACAGTTGTGTGATCGGGGTGGTCCTCAATATAAAAGATGATAGGCGTGCTGTACCATTTCAGAAGCTTGCGTGATTCAACGGGTGGTTCTGCTGCATTGACTTCCCGCACCCACTGCTTGAGTTGGCGGTGTGAAGTATGCAAAGAAGCACCGCCGTCAACGGACAAAACTTCTGTGGCTTTCTGGAACCCCTGCTCGCTGGTCTCGGCGTCATCCATGTCTTCGTCGTCGTCGTCATCTTCATCCTTGTTGCGGCCACGGGGAGGTCTGTCGCCTTGCCGCTGCTTGGCGTTGCCGCGGCGTCCCCCTCGGCCGGTGCGCTTCGTACCGGATCCTCCAGCACCTCCTTGGGCCTTCTCCTTGTCGCGTCACTCGTATTCGGCCTTTTGCAGCTCAACGAGCTGCTCGACCTTCTTGCAGCTCTGGAGGTCATGGCCTTTGGTGCGGTGAATCTTGCAGTACTGCTTGTTGGTGCCGTCCTGCTTGTCGGCGGCCTCCATAGCCTGGCAGTTGGCGCATGTGAGAACCTCCTTGCCGGAGCTACTAGTCTTGGCTGTCTTGGCGCCACCTTCGTTGCCGGACTGCTCGACAACTAGCACATCTTTGCCTTTCCTCTTCCTGTTGTTCCGTCGCCGGTTTTTGCTTGCCGGGGCGGCATCATCGCTGTCAGATCCTCCTGTTCCTGCGTTCTCTCCGGGGAGTTTCCTCCCTTCCTCAGCATGTGCACATCTGTCAGCCAGGGCATACAGCTCACTGACGTCTCTGATCTTGCACATCGCCATCTCCTCCCGCATCCTGCGGTTACGCACGTTCTGGTGGAATCCACTTATGACCGCGGCAGGGTGGACGTCTGGGATGTTGCGTTGCACTTGGCTGAATCTCTGGATGTACTTGCGCAGAGGCTCCCCTTCCTTCTGGGCGACCAGGTGAAGATCACTCTCCTTGCCATGAGGTTTGTGGCCGCCTGTAAAGGCGCCGAAAAACTGATGGCATAGGTCTGCCCAGGAAGATATGGAGTTTTCCGGCAAGTGCATGAGCCAGGACCTGACGTTGGGATTGAGCACCAGAGGGAAGTAGTTGGCAAGGATCTTGTCGTCTCGCCCCCCGTCAGCCTGCACCGCGATGGTGTAGATGCCGAGGAACTCCGACGGATGCAGCCTGCCGTCGTACTTCTCTGGTACGTCCGGCTTGAAATTCTTCGTGCTGGGCCACTGGACTTGCCGCAGCTCATGAGTAAACGCAGGGCAACCTACCGCGTACAGTAGGTCGCCTAGTTCCCCTGGCGCTTGCATGTCGACAGCGGGGCCAGCACGTCGGTCTGATTGACGCCGCATTTCTCTTCGGCGCTCGATGCGGGTATGAGCGTCTTCTTGCTGCCGTTCGTGAAGAACGTGGCGCTGATCGCGTCGAGTTCGTGGATCTGATGAAGGAGTGGAGTCGCTGTCGTGGCAGACCCGGTGAGTCGGCGATCTTGGCCTTTGGGGCGGAGAGTGCACGGTGGTTGCACCCCCACCGGTTTTGTCGCCATCGGCTCGCACTTGGCTAGCCTGCCACGGCTGCGATGTGGTCGCCGGCCGTGGAGGGTCGCCGTTGGCGAAGCCGATGAGACTCTGAATGGTGGCCCTCCAGTCGTCGATCTTGTCTGGCGTTGGAGGGAAGTCTAGGAGCAGTTGAGCTCGTGCCAAAGCTTCTGCTGGAGTGGCGGGTAGCGGTGGCGAACGGTGCGAGGAGCGGGATATGCTCGGACTTCCAACAATGTTAGAAGGAGCAGTATTCCGTCCAGGCGACCGTGCCTCGCTCGTGCCAGCACGTTGGCGTGCATGTTGTCCTTGAGCATCCCGGGATCCGCCAGCTCGATTTGGGTCCAGCGAGCGTATGGTACCGTGAGTACCACGACGCTGCCGCTCCTGCGCCTCTTGACATCCGGTCGTCGTGGGAGCCGGCTACGCCCCCGACGGGCAGCGCAGCCTTGTCCTTGGACTTGGTGGCACCGTGGGCACCTTCGTCGACGCTCGTTCTTCCGCCGGCGTCTTCCCCACCGGCCGTTTGCTCCGGCGGCGGTGGATTCGACGCGGACGGCGCAGCCGCCTCCGAAGCCTTCTTCTTCGGCGGCATGTCGATGAAGTCGATGAAGATTTAGCCCGCGTGAACGCCGGATCGGGTTCACACAACCTCGACGCCCCCTACCTGGCGCGCCAAAGATGCCGGGGTTTTCTGGCTCCTCGAGCACCTATGGGGACGGAGCCCCTTCTCGGTTCGGCGGGGGGCGGAGGTCGCGCGAAGAGCAGATCAAGGCGAAGCACATGGGGGGGGGGGTTTACCCAGCTTCGGAGCTCTCCGGAGAGATAACATCCTACTGCTGCTTTGTGGATTGTATTGAGTTCTTGCTCGGGAGCGCTGAGTGCTACAGTACACTCAAGCAGCTAACGAGACCGAGCATTCTTCTGTTTATCCTCTCAGAGATCGCTCTCCAGGGACCGATCCCCCTCGTTGTGCATGGGCCTCCTTTTATATGTTCAAGGGGTCTCCAACAGGTGCAACGTAGGTAAGGGCAAAAATGGAAACATGCTGTGGTAGGTACAGCTACCTACACAGTGTATCATACCTAACCCTGACGGCAGGGGACAAAGGCATTAAATGCCTATCTACGTCGCCCAGACGGTGCAGAAAAGGGACCATCAGGGGCGCCACCGCTTGCCACGATGGCGATCTTGTCCGTGCTGCATGCCACAGTGTACCCCTGGCTGCACAGCCTCCCGCCATGTACGCCTGGAAGGGTCCCGGAGCGACACGTAGGTGGGTGAGCTGGAGCGCGGGTACATAGTGGTTGCTTGCCGCGGCAAATGCCTTGCCGCGACCGTTGTCTTGCCGCGTCCGGGAGCTTGTCGCTCGCCGAGTCCTGCCGGGATGCGTGGCGCGTCGCGGCAAGTTCTTTGAGATGCTGTGGTTGGCCTTCCCGGCAAGCTCCTCTTGCCGGGGTCTTGTGCCTCGAGCGGCCTTCCCGGCAAGCTCCTCTTGCCGGGGAATCGTCTCCTTGGCTTAAATACTTTGTTCTTGAATGGCTCCAAAGGAACCATAGAGGGCCTTGGTGGTCACCCGGCAGGCCTTGCCGTGGGGTGCTGCGACTGCCCGTGCACAAGTTCGGGATACTAGGGTACCCCTACTTTAGTACACCGACAGGCTTCATTAGCACTTGCATATAATGATTTGAAAGCTCAGGTTCGTTGTAAACACAACGTGCATCTTCAAGGGGAGGACTTAGAGGAAGGGCACGAAGCAATTCAGATGCTGGGGCCTTATAATGTGTGTTCTCAGTCATCCAGTCCAGAACCCATGAATTCACATCTTCAGAGTTGCCGGTGATGTGCAGCGTTGCGTAGAACTGAAGAATGAGTTCTTCATTCCAATCGCAGATGTCAGTGCAGAAGTTGAGTAGCCCAGCGTTGTGAAGAACACTGAGGACTGGCGTGAAGCACGGCATGGACTCCATATCCACGTGAGGAATATGTGCATGGTCGAAGACTTTGTCTTTGTTGAAAAGTACTAAGGAATAGAAATTTGCTTGACTAGCTGTCCAGAATCGCCTCTTCCTTATGCGAGCAGAGTCATAAGGGTTGTATTCAGTGAAGAACACATGCTCGCCAAAGAAGTCTTCAGCCTTGAACTTTTGCTTCCTTGAGAACGGATCCTTTGGCTTGGGCTGAGGAGTGTCAGTGAGTTGCATCACTACCTCAGGAATCGCGATCTCAGGTTCTTCAGGCTGAGGAATTTCAGGTTCTTCCTCAGGTGCAATCACCTTTTCAGTATCAGCAGCAGTTTCTTCAGCACTAGTAGCTGGAATTTCTTCATGCACAGATGCAGTGGGATGAGTTTCTTCAGAGCCCATCAGAACAGTTGGTGCAGGGGAGTGAGGAATTTGCTGCAGTGGGGTGAAGAGTGGAGAATTGGGATGCTGACTTTCCCAAAATTCGTCATTCATCACTGGAGTTGTGCTTCCAATGTCCACATCTTCATCTTCTAATTCTTCAACACCAGCCTCTTCAGCAGTTTACTGAGGCATTGGTGATGAGACCATTTGGTAGAAGTGCCTGTCGATGCCGATGAGAAGAGGGGCCTCACCCGGGACACTACCGAAGATGAGCTCAAACGCATCGCCACCAGGCTGGAAGAGGCGGCGGCAGCCGCAGCTGCGGGCGAGTTTGGGTTCACCGTGGAGGAGGCAGATGCAGCAGAGGCGGCAAGCCTTGCCGATCGAGAGGAGCTTGCCGGCGAGAAGAGGTCCGCCGGGCATGATGTCGGGCCGAGCGGGCCCGCCGAGGATACGAGCGGCTCGTTGGAGATCGGCTCCTCTTCCTCTTCGTCTTCGGACAGCTTGCCGCAAGCAGAGCCCCCGGCTCCTCAAGCAGAGCCCCCGGCTCCACAAGCAGAGACCCCGGCTCCGCTAGCCGAGCCCTCGGTTCCACCAACAGAGCCCCCGGCTCCAAGAAGGCGTCTTCGCAAGGTCGGGGACGTAGCGGAGCGGCGGACGAGTCAACCCCCGCCGCGCCGCACGACACGCTCCACCGCGGCAAGTTCCGTCGCCGCGGAAACACCTCACGCTGCAGCGGCAACTGGAGCGGGGTCCTCCCGATCCGCCGCTCCAGCTCCCGCCAAGCGGCCAAGGGATCCTACTCCTCCGCCTCCTCATGCCTGAGGTGGGCCAGGCTTTGACTTCTCCGCGTTCAGCTCCGACGAGGAAGAAGAAGAGTAAGATCCTTTTTGTACTTGCATGTCTTCAATACTTGCTGTCTTGTCTTGTATCTCATTTGCTTTACTCTGAACTTATTCCTTTTTAGGACTCTGGCCTAGAGAATGGCAAAGAGAGCCAAAGTCCCGGTGATTGTCATCGAGGATGATCCCACCGTGCCAGCAAGGGGTGCGCCCGAGACAATCTTGCCGGACTCGACAACTGTTCTTCAGAGCAGCCCCCAGCGCAGCCCCCAGCGTAAGTATATGGTTTACTTCCCGCTGTTAGGCGCGCATGGATACTCTTTGCTTGCTGATATCCGACTGTTGGCTTGTGTAGGAGCAGAGCAGCCCCACCAGGAGCGTCCGGACGCCGCCCCTGACATGCCATATGCTTTGACTACGCCGCCAAGGGAGGGTTCTCCGGCAAAGGAGAATACTCCGGCAAGGGAGAGTTCCCCGGCAAGGGAGAAGTCTCCGACAAGGGAGAGCTCCCCGGCAAGGGAGAAGTCTCCGATGAGGGAGAGCTCCCCGGCAAGGGAGAAGTCTCTAGCAAGGGACAGTACCAGCGACCCCCCGGCAGCGGAGATCCCAACTACCGAGCCTGGTACAGGTTCTCCTTGCTTCTAAACCTCCCTTGGGTTCTTCTTTTTGGTTATTTGCTTGACTTTTCTACCTTTTCCGACCGTCAGATCCATCTACTGTGGAGCCGATGGAGACCGAGGTTGCTGTTGATGATACCGCCGCCACCGAAGAAGCGGCCGGCGCTGATGATCCCGCCGGCGAAGAGGCCGCCAGGGCTGCCGCCACAGCAGCCGACGAGGGGTTTGGCGATCGTACTGACGACCCTAAGGCCGCAGGAGCGACAGGCACTACACCGACCGCCGATCCTCCCGCCGCTGCCGCAGCGCCAGGCTCCGAAGAGCCCCAGCCAGGCGTCTACTTGAAGGCCGGCGATGGCGTCTTCATCAACCTCCCCTGGGCGTCAACGTCCAGGGCGCCGGTCGAAGGAGAAAGCTTTGACGTGGAGGTGCTCGCCTCCGCTGGGCTGACGCTGGTCAACGCGCCAGGCAGTAGCAGCGACGAGCCTGAGGAGGATCGACTGCTGCGGAAACTGGTGTCACTCTACCGCGCTCGACAAGCCAAACTGGAGTCCCGCGAAGCGCTTGTCGCGAAGGCGGGGGTGGGCATGGAGAAGCGCGCGGAGGAGCTCCGGGGTCTCAACCAGGCAGCTCTCCAGTCGCTGGCGGTGGAGCGCGTGCAGCTTGATGAGGCACATAAGGCCTTCATCCTCGAGAAGGCAGAAGTTGCAGAGCAATAGCGGCTTGCCGCCGAGGAGATATCTGCGCGGGAGGGCGAATTGGTGCAGCTGAAAGCCAGCCTGTACATCCACGAAGAGGAGCTTGCTGCGCGCGAGCAAACACTCAGCGGAGCTCTCAAGGAAACAAAGGACGCCGCCGCAGCTGCCGAGGCCGCCAAGAAGGAGATGGAGACGAAGGTGGCGCAGCTGGAGGCTGATCTTAAGGCGAGCGGTGAAGTGCTTGCCGCGCTCAAGCATGAGCGCGATAAGGACGCCTACACTTTTGGTGAGCTGCAGGGTCGTCTCGCCGAGAAGATCAAGGAGCTTAGCGCCGCCAAGGATTCCAGCGCCAATCTTGAGCTGAAGCTGGCTGCCTTGACCAAGACGCTAGACGGTGCCAGGGAGCAGGAGGCGTCCCTGAAGAAGGAGATCAAGGCTGACAAGGCGCTGCTGGAGAGCATAGCCGCCACCCAGAATGATTTTAGAGAGACTTTGGAGCAGTGGACGGAGGGTCTTGTGAATGCTGCCGCAGACATCGACAAGGAGCTGACGCAGCTGGGGATGGGGGATCTCGGGTATCCCTCTGATGAGACCCTCCCATCCAGCGCCAAGCTCACTCTATTCTTCAAAGGCGTGGTGACAGCCCTCCAGCGACTCCGGGAAAGGATCCCAAAGCAGCTGGCCGACGAGTCGCGCAAGATCTGCGCGGGAGCTCTTCAGAAGGTGTTGGTGAAGGTAGCCTTCCGCAACCCGGGCCTCAACCTCACCAATGTCCTCAGATCATCAGCGCCGGCCGCTTCTTCGGTGGCGGCGGCATCATCAACAGCAACCTCGATCTCCATCGGCTCCGCAGTAGATGGATCTGACGGCCGAAAAAGGAAGAAAAGTCAAAGCAGATATCCAAAAAGAAGATCAAACGAAGAAGAACCCAAGGGAAGTTTAGAAGCAAGAAGTACCTGTACCAGGCTCGGCAGTTGGGATCTCCGCTGTCGGGGGGTCGCTGGTACTGTCCCTTGCCGGAGGATTCTCCCTTGCCGGAGAGCCCTCCTTTGTCGGAGGATTCTCCCTTGCCGGAGAACTCTCCCTTGGCGGCGTAGTCGAAGCAGATGTCATGTCAGGGGCGGCCTCTGGATGCTCCTGGTGAGGCTGCTCCGCTCCTACACAAGCCAACAGTCAGATATCAGCAAACAAAGAGTATCCATGCGCGCCTGACAGCGGGAAGCAAACCATATACTTACGCTGGGGGCTGCGCTGGGGGCTGCTCTGAAGAATAGCAGCCGGGTCTGGCAAGTTTGTCTTGGGCGCACCCCCTGCTGACACGGTGGGATCATCCTCGATGACAATCACCGGGACCTTGGCTCTCTTTGCCGCTCTCTGGGACAGAGTCCTAAAAAGGAATAAGTTCAGAGTAAAGCAAATGATATACAAGACAAGACAACAAGTATTGAAGACATACAAGTACAACAAGAATCTTACTCTTCTTCTTCCTCGTCGGAGCTGAGCGTGGAGAAGTCAAAGCCTGGCCCACCTCCGGCGCGAGGAGGCGGAGGAGTAGGATCCCTTGGCCGCTTGGCGGGAGCTGGAGCGGCGGACCGGGAGGACCCCGCACCAGTTGCCACTGCAGCGTGAGGTGGTTCCGCGGCAACAGAACTTGCCGCGGTGGAGCGTGTCGTGCGGCGCGGCGGGGGTTGACTCGTCCGCCGCTCCGCCACGTCCCCGACCTTGCGAAGACGCCTTCTTGGTGGAGCCGGGGGCTCTGCTTGCGGCAAGCTGCCCGAAGACGAAGAGGAAGAGGATCCGATCTCCAACGATCCGCTCGTATCCCCGGCGGGACCGCTCGGCCCGACGTCATGCCCGGCGGACTTCTCCTCGCCGGCAAGGTTCTCTCGCTCGGCAAGGCTTGCCGCCTCTGCTGCCTCTGCCTCCTCCACGGTGAATCCAAACTTGCCCGCGGCTGCAGCTGCCGCCGCCTCTTCCAGCCTGGTGGCGATGCGCTTGATCTCCTCGTCGGTGGTGTCCCGAGTGAGGCCCCTCTGCTCATCGGCGTCGATCGGCACTTCTACCAAGCCATCGAAGAACGCCTGCATGACATCATCTGCAGGCTCTATCCAGGCTGGGTCAATTCCATGCGAGTCGCACAACGGCATCATTGCACGGATGCGGTCGAGCGAGGAGTTGTTGCACAGCGGAACGACGCCCCTCGGCAACCTGAACACTTCGGGATGCTGAGGGTCGTACTTGAACAGCTCCTGGAGCATCGCGTTAAGCTCCAGGACAGTGAAGTTGAAGTTGAGGCCCGGCCGCAGCCTCATGATATCCGCCGCGTTCTGGAACTCCCAGGCGGGTCTCCTCCTCTCCTGCAGGGGGCGATGCGGCGGCGAAGGAAATCTGCGCCAACCGCTCCTACAGTAAGCCCGGCAAGCCTGATGCGTTGGATCCGGGTGACGGCAATCTTCAGTCTGTCGTCTTCCGGGGCCAAGCTACTCCAATCACTGCCGCGCACTACTGGAGTTTGGCGCAGGGCGGTAAACGGCTGCGGGTTCTCCTTGACAATCAGGCACCAGTCCGCCCTCCACTCCTCCCACTTGCTGCGGAACTCTCCATCCAGATAAGCATCCTTCTTGCCGGCTTTTGAGATCCAGGCGATTCCGTAAGATAAAGGCTCTCCTTTTTCCACTCGAGGCGAAAAGAAGTGGCGGAAATGGGCTACGTTTGGATGGATTCCGACAAACTTTTCACAGAGATGTGCAAAAACTGCCATGGTCAGGACAGCATTGGGGGTGAATTAAAGGAGGCGGAGCCCATAGGTGTTCATGACGTCACAGAAAAATTTAGAAAAGGGCGGGCAGAGCCCGCAGTAGAAGAACAAGGCGAAGAAAGGGTACCCAGTGGGAGCCTTTTCCCAAGCAGCGGCTGGGAGTACCTTCGTGCGCGGATGCGCTCGCGTCCTCGTCGACCAGAAGAGGTAGTAGTACTCCTTCAGCTCTTCCGCGGAAAGCTTAGGAGGGAAGATTGCCCGCTCCTTTCGCAGCGCCGCGAGCCGCTGCGCCTCGGCCGATTTCACCTTCTCGGCTTTCGGAGCCATGGCGGGAGTGGTGAGGGAGGACGACGGCGTTGGTGGTGCTGGTGGCGATGGGGGCGGGGCGCTGCTCTCCTTCGGCTTTGGGAACAAGGGGAGTGGTGGAGATTCTCGGGGAAGAAATAGCAACGGGCAGATGGGCGAATTGCCCCTGTTTCCCCTGCTTATAAGGAGGAAGGGAGCGGCCGTTCCACCTTTCCGAATAAAGAAACCACCCATGATCTTTCCCACGATGCCGCAATCGACGCGTGCCGTTCGGGGAGGGCGCGGTGGATACGAAGTAAGATACGGCATGATCCAGGCCGCGCGTGCCCGTGCCCTGTTTTGGGCCTGGCCCAACAGCGCTCGGCACCGTGTATGGCCCAGGCCCAGGGGCTCCTGTCGGTGTACTAGAGTAGGGGTACCCTAGTATCCCGAACTTGTGCACGGGCAGTCGCAGCGTCCCGCAGCAAGGCTTGCCGGGTGACCGCCAATATCCTCTGTGGTTCCTTTGGAGCCATTCAAGAACAAATTATTCAAGCCAAGGAGACAAGGCCCCGTCAAGAGGAGCTTGCCGGGAAGGCCACTCAAGGCACATGACCCCGGCAGGAGGAGCTTGCCGGGGAGGCCACCCAAGGCATCTCAAGGAACTTGCCACGACGCGCCACGCGTCCCGGCAAGACCCGGCGAGCGACAAGCTCCCGGACGCGACAAGACAACGGCCGCAGAAAGGCGTTTGCCGCGGCTAGCAACCACTCTGTACCCGCGCTCCAGCACACCCACCAACATGTCGCTCTGGGACCCTTCCAGGCGTACGTGGCGGGAGGCTGTGCAGCCAGGGGTGCACTATGGCAAGCGGCGCTGACAAGATCGCCATCGTGGCGAGCGGTGGCGTCCCTGACGGTCCCTTTTCTGCACTGTTTGGGCGACATAGATAGGCATTTAATGCCCTTGTCCCCTGCCGTCAGGGTTAGGTAGGATACATTGTACAGGTAGCTGTACCAACCGCAACACCTTTCCAATTTTACCCTTGTCTATGTTGCCACCTGTTGGAGACCCCTTGATCATATAAAAGGAGGCCCATGCACAACGTAGAGGGGGGGGGGCAATAGAACACTCACGCTCGGTCTCGTTAGCTGCTGGTGCGTACTGTAGCACTCAGCGCTCCCGAGCAAGAACTCAATACAAACCACAAAGCAACAGTAGGAGTATTATCTCTCCGGAGAGGTCCGAAGCTGGGTAAACTGCTCGTGTGCTCCGCCTCGATCTGCTCTTCGTGCGACCTCCGCCCCTCGCCGAACCGAAAGGGGCTCGGTCCCCATAGGTGCTCGCGGATCAGTTTCCCCGACAAGTGACTTCAGCCGCCAATTACAACTGAGATACAAGATAACAGGCGCCACCACCACCATCTGCTAGGAGCACACCTTATGGTCCCGCACATATATCTTCTTCATCCATGGCATCAACAGGGAAAACAGATGAGGTTATATGCCATCATTGCAAGGGTGGAGGTCACTATGCGAGCAAATTTCCATCTCCGCGTGTGATGATTGTTAATGAGGAGGGTGTGTATGAGTCCGCTAGTGACTATGATGATGAGATTTTGGCTCTTATTGCAAGTGAAGAACATGTTGAAGATGATTCTGAACATGAGACGCAATACATGGCTGCTGAAGATGCTGGTCGGTATGAGAATTTATTTGCTCAATGTGTTTTGGGTGTGCAAGTAACACAAGCTGAGCAAAATCAGAGGCATAATTTGTTCCATAGAAAGGGAGTTGTGAAGGAACGTTCTGTCCGCGTCATCATTGATGGAGGGAGTTGCAACAACTTGGCTAGCATGGAGATGGTGGAGAAGCTGTCTCTCACCACAAGACCCCATCCACATACTTACTACATCCAATGGTTCAACAACAATGACAAGGTTAAGGTAACATGTATTGTTTGTGTGCATTTTATTATCGCTACATATGCTGATTATGTTGGTTGTGATGTGTTACCCTTGCAAGCATGTTCTTATTACTTGGTAGACCATGGCAATTCGATAAAAAGTCTGTACACCATGGTAGAAACAATCAGTATTCTCTTCTTCATAAGGATAAACATATTACTTTCCTTCCTATGTCTCCTGATTCCTTTTAGAAAGATGATATTAATAGAGCTAGTAAAGCAAAATAGGAGGAAAATAAGAGTGAAAATCAGATTGTGGCAAAAGAATTTGAGCAACAAATGAAGCCTAATAATAAACCATCATCTAGTGTTGCTTCTGAAGTTAAATTGAAAAGTGGATGTATACTAGCCACCAAATCTGATATTGACTATCTAGATTTCAGCAAATCGGTTTGCTATGCTTTTGTGTGCAAACAAGAATTATTTTCATTCGATGACGTGCCTCCCTCTTTTCCTCCTGCCGTCACTAACATTTCACAGGAGTTCACTCACGTCTTTCCACAAGACGTGCTACCAGGATTACCGCCTATTCGAGGGATTGAGCATCATATTGACTTAATTCCCGGTGCTTCGCTACCAAACCGTGCGCCATACCATACCAATCTAGAGGAGATGAAGGAGATTATGCGTCAAGTACATGAGCTTCTTGACAAAGCTTATATACGTGAATCTCTTAGTCCTTGTGTTGTTCCTATTATACTAGTGCCCAAAAAGGATGGTACATCATGTATGTGTGTTGATTGTAGAGGCATTAACAATATTATTCGTTATCATCAACCTATTCCTAGGCTAGACGATATCCTGGATTAATTGAGTGGCTCTACAATATTCTCCAAAGTTGATTCGCATAGTGGATACCATCAAATTCGTATGAAATTGGGAGATGAATGTAAAACAACATTTAAAACTAAGTTTGGATTATGTGAGTGGTTACTCATGCCTTTTAGGTTAACTAATGCACCAAGTACTTTTATGAGACTAATGAACAAAGTTTTATGTGCTTTCATTGGACGATTTGTGGTGGTCTATTTTGTTGATATACTGATTTATAGCAGATCTTTGGAAGAACATTTGGAACATTTACGTGCTATTTTTATTGCTCTACATGATGCACTTTTGTTTGGTAACCTTGGGAAGTGCACCTTTTGCACCAACCGAGTATCTTTTCTTGGCTATGTTGTTACTCCACAGGGAATTGAAGTTGGTAAAGCCGAGATTGAAGCTATTGAGAGTTGGTCGCAGCCCAAAACGGTCACACAAGTGAGGAGTATTCTTGGACTCGCTGGTTTCTATAGGCATTTTGTGAGAGATTTCAGCACCATTGCTGCACCTCTCGATGAGCTTACAAAGAAGGGTGTGCCTTTTGTTTGGGGTACCGCACGGGAAGAAGCCTTCATGGTATTGAAAGATAAGTGGACACATGCTCCTTTACTCCAACTTCCTGATTTTAATAAGACTTTTGAGGTTGAATGTGTTGCTAGTGAAATTGGATTAGGAGGTGCGTTATTACAAGATGGAAAACCTATTGCATACTTTTATGAAAAAATGAGTGGGCTTAGTCTGAACTATTCTACTTATGATAAAGAATAATATGCTCTTGTTCAGACCTTAGAAATATGGCAAGATTATTTATGGCCCAAAGAATTTGTCATACATTCTAATCATGAATCTTGGAAACACATTATAAGTCAAGCAAAACTGAACCATAGACATGCTAACTGGGTTGAATTCATTGAGACTTTCCCTTATGTCATTAAGCACAAGAAGGGTAAGGAAAATGTTATTGTTGATGCATTGTCTCGTTGTTATACCATGCTTTCACAACTTGAGTTTAAAATATTTGGTTTGGAGACCTTCAAAGATCAATATGTGCATGATGCTGATCTTAAAGATGTAATGTAGAATTGTAAAGAAGTAAGAGCATGGAACAAGTTCATCCTTAAGGATGGATTTGTGTTCCGTGCTAACAAGCTATGCATTCCAGCTAGCTCCTTTCAACTTTTGTTGCTGCAGGAGGCGCATGGAGGAGGATTAATGGGACACTTTGGTGTGAAGAAGATGGAGGATGTACTAGCTACACATTTCTTTTGGCTAAGGATGACACGGGATGTTGAGCGTTTTGTTGGTCGCTGCACTACATATCAAAAAGCTAAGTCACGACTCAATCCTCATGGTTTATATATGCCTTTGCCTATACCTAGTGATCCATGGGAGGATATATCTATGGACTTTGTTTTAGGTTTACCTCAAACAGAGAAGGGGAGGGATAGCATATTAGTTGTGGTGGATAGATTTGTGAAAATGGCACACTTTATACCATGTCATAAAAGCGATGATGCTCCCAATGTTGCTGACTTATTCTTTCATGAAACTATTCGCTTGCATGGTGTGCCAAATACCGTTGTTTCAGATCGTGATACTAAGTTTCTTAGCCACTTTTGGAGATGTTTATGGGCTAAGTTGGGGACTGAAAGTGCAACTATCCCTAGGTGGTTTTGGTAATTCATAACAACATATAGCTCACTGAGCTAATGCTATTCCAAGATTACTATTTCAGGAAAGCTCAATGATTGGCATGGCATGAATGGTGAAAGTGGGACCCTCAAAATGCTAAGGACAAAGGATTGGCTCAAGCTCAAAAGCTCAATACTCTTCATTTTACATTTTAGTGATCCAAGATCACATTGAGTCCATAGGAAAAGCCAATACTATCAAGGAGGGATGAGGTGTTGCTTAATGAGCCCTTTGCTTTATGTGCTTAATGATATGCTCCGAAATCCTCAACTACTTTCCCACTTCCACAAATGACCTAAACCCTAAGCCAAACTTGGTCATATCGATTACTTCTATCCGGCGCCACCGAGTTTCATATGTCATAAGCCACTGCCAAAACCCTAGCAAATCGGTTTCACCGATAGGGATCTCGGTCCCACCAAGATGGGATTGCAACCTATCTGTTTCCTTTCCGTAACTTTTCGGTCTCACCAAAAGAGCGGATCGGTCCCACCGAGATTGCAATGCAAACTCTCTGTTTCCCTTTTCTAACTTTTCGGTCTCACCGAAAGAGCAAATCGGTCCCACCGAGTTTGCCTGACCAACTCTCTGGTTAGCTAATTACCAAATCGGTCTCACCGAGTTTGTGTAATCGGTCTCACCGAGATTACGTTATGCCCAAACCCTAACCATATCGGTCTTACCGAGATGCATGTCAGTCCCACCGAAAATCTCTAACGGTCAGTAGGTTTACCTTTTCGGTCCGATCGAGTTTGTTGTTTCGGTCCCACCGAGATTGGTAAATTGTGTGTAACGGTTGGATTTTAAGTGGAGGCTATATATACCCCTCCACCTCCTCTTCATTCATGGAGAGAGCCATCAGAACACATCTACACTTCCAACCTACATGTTCTGAGAGAGAACCACCTACCCTTGTGTTGAGGTCAAGATATTCCATTCCTACCATATGAATCTTGATCTCTAGACTTCCCCAAGTTGCTTTCCACTCAAATCTTCTTTCCACCAAATCCAAATCCTGTGAGAGAGAGTTGAGTGTTGGGGAGACTATCATTTGAAGCACAAGAGCAAGGAGTTCATCATCAACACACCATTTGTTACTTCTTGGAGAGTGGTGTCTCCTAGATTGGCTAGGTGTCGCTTGGGAGCCTCCGACAAGATTGTGGAGCTGAACCAAGGAGTTTGTAAGGGCAAGGAGATCGCCTAGTTCGTGAAGATCTACCGCTAGTGAGGTAAGTCCTTCGTGGGCGATGGCCATGGTGGTCATAGCCTTGGTTTCACAACCTAGGAGAGTATGGCGTCTAGTGAGGGAAATTATCACCGTAGAGGTCCTTATTTTGATGGTACTAACTTTGCTAGTTGGAAGCATAAAATGAAAATGCACATTCTTGGACATAACCCTGCCGTTTGGGCTATTGTGTGTGTTGGTTTGCAAGGTGACTTCTTTGATGGGAAAGAACCAAACCGTGAAGCTACCGCGGATGAGTTGAAGATGCTACAATACAACGCTCAAGCTTGTGATATTCTCTTCAATGGATTGTGCCCCGAAGAATTCAACAAAATCAGCCATCTTGAGAATGCAAAGGAAATTTGGGATACTTTGATTGATATGCACGAAGGTACCGATTCCATCAAGGAATCCAAATTGGATGTGCTTCAAAGTCAACTTGACAAGTTCAAAATGAAGGATGGTGAAGGTGTCGCTGAAATGTACTCTAGGCTTGCTCTCATCACAAATGAGATTGCCGGCTTAGGGAGTGAAGAGATGACCGACAGATTCATCATCAAGAAAATCCTAAGAGCCTTGGATGGAAAATATGATACCGTGTGCACATTGATCCAAATGATGCCCAATTACAAAGATCTCAAGCCAACGGAAGTCATTAGAAGAATTGTTGCTCATGAGATGTCACTCAAGGATAAAGAGGAACTTCACAACAAATCAAGTGGTGCTTACAAAGCCTCATGTGAAGCCCCCACATCATCAAGTGAGAAACAAAACTTCAATAAAGAATTGAGCTTAATGGTGAAGAACTTCAACAAGTTCTACAAGAGTAGAAGCAAAGATAGAAGCTCCAAGTCAAGGTCCTACAATGACAAAAGATCTTCTAGTCAAGAGCGAAACTGCTACAATTGTGGAAGACCCGGACACTATTCCAATGAGTGTACGGCTCCCTACAAAAGAAGAGAAGATTCTCCAAAAGAAGAAGCAAAAGAGAGGAATCACCATCACGAGAGAGAAGGAGTAGAGATGATCATTATGAACAAAGACACTCACGGAGAAGCAATGATTCAGAAAGGAAGGAAAAATCATCAAGGAGCTACACAAAACAAAGACATCAAGCTCATGTTGGTGAATGGGTATCCGGCTCCGACTCCGACAACCACTCCGAGAGAAGTTATCACTCCGACTCCGAATATACTCAAGATGAAGGTGTTGCCGAACTAGCACTTGTGTCAACCAACTCCTATGACATATTTGACTCACCAAATGAAGGAATTGGAAGATACTTCATGGCCAAAGGTTTTAAGGTAACCCACCCTGAGTATGTTGACTTTAATAGTGATGAAGATGACTTGTTAGGTGATGATGATTTACTTGCTGACAACTCTAGTGATGAATCCTATGATGAAACGTCAATTAATCATGCTAAAACGAATGACAATGATAAGGAGAAAATTGAGGCTCTAACTAAAGAACTAAACACTCTTAAGTTAGCTCATGAAACTATCTTCGAAGATCGTCGAGAACTTTTAAGGGCTCATGAGAAGTTACGCTTTGAAAAGCTCAATCTTGAGCAAGAGCATGAGCTTTTAAAGGCAATCAATGATGATCTCCGCAAGAAAAGTTCTTCTTACATTTCCAAACGTTTACTCTTATCCACTTACATGCCTCAAGTCAAGTCTAGTAACAAGAACAAGAAAGACTCTTCCTCTAGTAGTAACAATGATCATGTTAAATCGAATATTGTTGCTTCTAGTAGTTCTCTTGATTCCACTAATGATTCTCTTAGCCAAGTTAACTTGAGAAAGAAAATAGCATATTGAAGGAAATCATAGAGAAAGGAGTGTACAAAAGCCATGCCGGAAGTAAGCAATTCGAGGAGATTGTACGCAAGCAAGGAAGGCACCGCAAGAATCAAGGTGTTGGTTTTGAACGAAAGTTCAATGCCAATGGAGTTGAGTGGGAAGAAGATCAATACCCCAAGACAAAGTTTGTTCCTCAACAAGAGAAGTATGATCCTACTTCTTTCAAGGGGACACAAACTCAAGATGATCTTCCACCTCAAGACTACAAGCAAAAAGGCAAGGACAAGCTTCAAGAGGAAATAGATGCATTTGAAGAAGCTCCTAAGACCTTAGTCAAGTGGATTACCAAGACTACTTCAAGTTCCACTTCATCAAGTACGACTACAACTCCAAGGATTCCCATCAAGATGGTGTGTATCCAAAAGAAGAAGAACTAGAGAGTTCTTCAGGGTGACTCCACCAACATACTTCACTCTTATCATTTTGGCAAGAACAAGTGCAATCAACTTCCACATCTTGCACTAGTTCAAGGAGTCACAAACCCTCCTGTTGGTAAGTCAAGGGACAAGGTAACCTAAAAGCTTTCATAGACATCATCTTGTATGTGCATCACTCTATGTCTATGGATATACTTGTTTGTTCCTTGTGGGACTAACCCATGTAGGTATTGAAAGTGCAATTCACTCAAAAGGATAGCTCCAAGTGATCTAGATCAACATTGAGCATCCACATCTTCAACATCTACATGAAGTCATCATCGACAAAACCCAAGGTTAGTTCATCCCTCCTAGGGGGGATATCACATCTAGGGGGAGCTTTACTCTAAGACTTGAGCTAAAGCAACTCTAATGATGTGAACGCAACAATGCTTTATGTAAAAGTGGTAACCCCCCTTGAGCTTAAACGATGAGTATGACCTATGATCAAATGTTCTCATTTTACTCCTAAGTCAATATACTCATATATAGATGACCTTGTCATCACAATTGCTTGATAGATGCTAGAATTGGTTGTGCATGCTTTGTCACATATTTCAATTGCCATTTTATTGTGTGAGCATGTTGGTTGCATATTTTACTCATTCAAGGACATCCACTTGTTGTTTTGATTGTCTGGCTTTATCTTTTCATTTGCCAAGTGGATGGACAAGAATGCCTAAGAACCCCCTCTAGCTATCTATGCTTTTCTCGTCTCAAACTCTATTCATGCTACATCACAAAATTGAGCAAGTCAAATTTGAACCACTCTGTGTGAGGAGCACTCGGAGTCCCTGATTCGTCATAGACTTAAACTTCCAAAACCTCTTGGTGATTCTCGGTCTGACCGATACCCCACTTTCGGCCTTACCGAGATCATTAACTTGATGTAAGTTTTCGATCTCGGTGCAACCGATTTGAACCCTTCGGTCACACAGAGTTGCAATAACCGTATACAGTTTTGCATCTCGGTGCCACCGAGTTGTTCCACTCGGTCACACCGACAGGGTCGGGCTATATATAGACATGGGCAAAATTTTGGAAATTTCTCCGAACCCCTTCGCCCGCGCCATAGCTCGCTCTGCCGTCGTGGTCTCCGGATCGTCTCCTCGCCGCCAGCCGCCTCCAGTCGCTGGTCTCCGTCGCCGTCAACGGGAATCAACTCCGCCGTTGTCGCCGTAGCGAGTCTCCGCCGAACTAGGGTATGGACTCGATCTTTGTGCTATTCCCAATCCGATTCCTAGCACATTGTGATCATAATGATTCTTGCCACGTTTGATAAACTTCTATCCAGTCAATGAACTCATAGATTAGGTTTGATTCGAAAATTTTAGGGTTAGGTTTCCACCGAAACCATCTCGGACCCACCGAGTTGAAAAACTTGGTCCCACCGATTTGGCTTATGCCTGTCGATGTACTAAAGTAGGGGTACTCTAGTATCCCGAACTTGTGCACGGGCAGTCGCAGCACCCCGCGGCAAGACCCGCCAGGCGATCACCAAGGCTCTCTATGGTTCCTTTGAAGCCATTCGAGAACAAAATATTTAAGTCAAGAAGACAAGTCCCTGGCAGGAGGAGCTTGCTGGGAAGGTCATTCAAGGTACGAGACCCCGGCAAGAGGAGCTTGCCGGGAAGCCCAACAAGAGTATCTCAAAGAACCTGCCGCGGCACGCCACGCGTCCTGGCAGGACTCGGCGAGCGACAAGTTCCCGGGCGCGACAAGGCAACGTCCGCAGCAAGGCACTTGATGCGGCAGGCAGTCACTCTGTACCCGCGCTCCAGCTCACCCACCTACGTGTCGCTCCGGGACCCTTCCCAGCGTACGTGGCGGGAGGCTGTGCAGCCAGGGGTACACTGTGGCATGCAGCGCTGATAGGATCGCCATCGTGGCGAGCGATAGCGCCCCTGACGGTCCCTTTTCTGCACCGTCTGGGCGACGTAGACGGGCATTTAATGCCTTTGTCCCCTGCCATCAGGGTTAGGTATGATACACTGTGTAGGTAGTTGTACCTACCGCAGCATATTTACACTTTTACCGTTACCTACGTTGCCACCTGTTGGAGACCCCTTGGACATATAAAAGGAGGCCCATGCACAACGTAGGGAGGTAGGGATCCTCAGAGAAGCGCTCGGTCTCGTTAGCTGCTCGAGTGTACTGTAGCACTCGGCGCTCCCGAGCGAGAACTCAATACAATCCACAAAGCAGCAGTAGGAGTATTATATCTCCGGAGAGCTCCGAAGCTGGGTAAAAACCCCTCGTGTGCCTCGCCTCGATCCGCTCTTTGTGCGGCCTCCGCCCCCCGCCGAACCGAGAAGGGGCTCTGTCCCCATAGGTGCTCGGGGAGCCCAGGAAAACCCCGACATCTCTGGCGCGCCAGGTAGGGGGCGTCGAGGTCGTGTGAACCTGATCCGGCGTTCACGCGAGCTGAATCTTCATCGACTTCATCGACATGCCGCCGAAGAAGAAGGCTTCGGAGGCGGCTGCGCCGTCCGCGTCGAATCCACTGCCGCCGCAGCAAACGGCCGGCAGGGAGAACGCCGGCGATGGAACGGGCGCCGACGAGGGAGCCCATGGTGCCAACAAGTCCAAGGACAAGACCGCGCTGCCCGCTGGCAGCGTAGTCGGCTCCCCCGACGACCGGGCGTCCATAGACGCACCGCGCCCATCTCAAGAGGCGCAGGACCGGTAGCGTCGTGGTACTCACGGTACCATACGCTCGCTGGACCCAAATCGAGCTAGCGGATCCCGGGATGCTCAAGGCCAACATGCACGCCGACGTGCTGGCGCGAGCGAGGCACGGTCGCCTCGACGGAATACTGCTCCTTCCAACATCGTTGGGAGCCCGAGCATATCCCGCTCCTCGCACCGTTTGCCACCGCTACCCGCCACCCCAGCAGAAGCTCTAGCGCGAGCTCAACTGCTCCTAGACTTCCCTCCAGCACCAGACAAGATCGACGACTGGAGGGCCACCATTCAGAGTCTCATCGGCTTCGCCAACGGCGACACTTCGCGGCCAGCACCACATCGCAGCCGCGGCAGGCCAGCCAAGCGAGCCGATGGCGACAAAACCAGTGGGGGTGCAACCACCGTGCACTCTCCTCCCTGAAGGCCAAGATCGCCGACTCGCCGGGTCCGCCACGACAGCGACTCCACTGCTTCCTCAAATCCGCGAACTCATCGCGATCAGCGCCACGTTCTTCACGAACGGAAGCAAGAAGACGCCCGTACCCGCATTGAGCGCCGGAGAGAAACACGGCGTCAATCAGACTGACGCGCTGGCCCCACTGTCGATATGCAAGCGCCAGGGGAACCAGGCGACCTGCCGTACGCGGTAGGTTGCCCTGCGTTTACCCGTGAGCTGCGGGAAGTCCAGTGGCCCAGCACGAAGAATTTCAAGCCAGACGTACCAGAGAAGTACGACGGCAGGCTGCATCCGTCGTAGTTCCTCAGCATCTACACCATTGCGGTGCAGGCTGCCGGGGGGTGGGATGACAAGATCCTCGCCAATTACTTCCCTCTGGTGCTCAAGCCCAACGTCAGGTCCTGGCTCATGCACTTGCCGGAAAACTCCATATCTTCCTGGGCGGACCTATGCCATCAGTTTGTCGGCGCCTTTACAGGCGGCCACAAACCCCATGCCCAGGAGAGTGATCTTCACCTGCTTGCCCAGAAGGAAGGGGAGCCTCTGCGTAAGTACATCCAGAGATTCAGCCAAGTGCAACGCAACATCCCAGACGTCCACCCTGCCGCGGTCATCAGTGCGTTCCATCAGAACGTGCGCAACCGCAGGATGCGGGAGGAGATGGGGATGTGCAAGATCAGAGACGTCAGCGAGCTGTATGCCCTGGCTGACAGATGTGCATGTGCTGAGGAAGGGAGGAAACTCCATGGAGAGAACGCAGGAACCGCAGGATCTGACAGCGACGATGCCACCCCAGCAAGCAAAAACAGGCGGCGGAACAACCGGAAGAGGAAAGGCAAAGATGTGCTAGTTGTCGAGCAATCCGGCAACAAAGGTGGCGCCAAGACAGCCAAGACTGAAGGCTCCGGCAAGGAGGTTGCCGCATGCGCCAATTGCCAGGCTGTGGCGGCCGCCGACAAGCAGGATGGCACCAACAAGCAGTAATGCAAGATTCACCGCACCAAAGGCCATGACCTCCAGATCTGCAAGAAGGTCGAACAGCTCATTGAGATGCAAAAGGCCGAGTACGAGCGACGCGACAAGGAGAAGGCCCAAGGAGGTGCTGGAGGATCTGGTACGAAGCGCACTGGCCGGGGGGGACGCCGCGGCAACACCAAGCAGCGGCAAGGCGACAGACCTCCCCGCGGCCGCGACAAGGATGAAGATGACGACGACGACGAAGACATGGATGACGCCGAGACGAGCGAGCAAGAGTTACAGAAAGCCACAGAAGTTTTGTGCGTTGACGGCGGTGCTTCTCTGCATACTTCACACCGCCAACTCAAGCAGTGGGTGCGGGAAGTTAATGCAGCAGGACCACCCGTCGAGTCACGCAAGCTTCTGAAATGGTCCAGCACGCCTATCATCTTTGATATTGTGGACCACCCCGATCGCACAACTGCTGTCGGGTGTTTGCCGATGTTGGTCTCACCAACTATCCGCAACCTCAAGGTCACTAAGATGCTAGTTGACGGCGGGGCCGGCTTGAACCTGATCTCCTCCGCTGTACTTCGGAGACTCCAAGTCCCTGACAGTGAGCTCAAAGAGACCGGCACGTTCCAAGGAATCAACACGGGAAGGAGCAAGCCGAAGGGGAAGATCACGCTGCCGGTGACATTTGGCAGTGAGTTGAACTTCAGGACTGAGAGGATCACTTTCGACGTTGCCGATTTCCCATTGCCTTACAATGGGATTCTCGGCCGTCCAGCGCTCGCCAAGTTCATGGCGGCCTCTCACTACGCGTACAACATGCTGAAGATGCCATGCCCGATAAGTGTCATCTCTGTACATGGCGACAAGAAAGACGCTCTCATCTGTGCCGACAAGATCTACCGGGAAGCAGCAGCTGCCGCAGATCGCGAGACACTTGCCGCTGAAGCTCCCGGGGGGAAGAAGAAGACCAAGTCCGGCAAGAGCTCTGATGCCCACACCGGCAAGCGCACCTCTTCGGAGTGCTGCGCTACCGTCGAGGACACACCATCGAGCTCCACCGGCAAGTGTAAGAAGACAATGGCAGCTCCGCCAGCAACCAAGAAGGTGTCCGCCAAGGAGGACGGCACTGGTGGTACCTTCACCATCAGTGCCACTCTCGACCCTAAATAGGAAAGCGCGCTCGTTGCTTTCCTGCGGGCGAATGTCGACGTGTTTGCATGGCAACCGTCTGACATCCCCGGCGTTCCCAGGAAAGTAATCGAGCACCACCTCGCCGTCTGTCCTCACGCGCAACCCGTCAAGCAGAGAGTCAGGAAACAAGCGGTGGAGTGCCAAGAGTTCATCACCGAAGAGATCAAGAAGTTGGAAGCAGCAGGCCTCGTCAGAGGAGTGCTCCATCCTACGTGGTTGGCCAATCCTGTAGTCGTGCGCAAGGCGAACGGGAAATGGAGACTTTGCATCGACTTCACCGATGTCAACAAAGCTTGTCCCAAAGACCCATTTCCCTTGCTGCGCATTGACCAGATTGTCGACTCCACAGCCGGATGCGACTTGCTTTCGTTTCTTGACGCATACTCAGGATACCATCAGATCTTCAGCCGGATGCACGTACTGTTTTGTACGGATGCCTTTCGGTTTGAAGAATGCTGGTTCAACATTTGCAAGGGTCGTCCATACTGCTTTTGAGCCGCAAATACACAGAAATGTGGAAGCCTACATGGATGATATAGTGGTCAAAAGCAGGGACAAGTCAACTCTGATTCAAGATCTAGAAGAAACTTTTGCAAATCTGCGTAAGATCAGCCTCAAGCTCAGCCCCGAGAAGTGCGTGTTTGGAGTCCCTTCCGGCAAGCTTCTCGGGTTCTTTGTGTCCCAGCGAGGGATTGAAGCCAATCCCGACAAGATCAAGGCCATTGAGAAGATCGAAGCACCGAAGCGCGTCAAGGATGTACGAAAACTTGCCGGCTGCATGGCGGCTCTCAGCAGGTTTATCTCTAAGTCTGCTGAGCGCGCCCTGCCGTTTTTCAAAATCTTGAAAAAGGTAGGTCCAATGAAGTGGACTCCGGAAGCGGAGGCTGCGCTGCAGGACTTGAAGAGATACCTGTCCTCCACTCCAATACTTGTCGCACCTAAACCACAAGAGAAGTTGCTGCTATATCTGGCGGCAACCAATCAAGTGGTTAGTGCTGCGTTAGTAGTGGAGAGAGAGGCAGATGGTGAGCTAGCAACCGCGGCAAGCGCACCCAGCGATAAGCAAGGGGCTTCACCGACGAGCTCTGGTCTCGACGAAGATAGATCTGCGCAGATGTGCGAAGGGATACAGAAGAAAATGGTGCAGCGCCCAGTCTACTTCGTAAGTTCCCTTCTGCAGGGGGCTAGGTCGAGGTACTCTGGTGTGCAGAAATTGATTTTCGGCCTTCTTATGGCCTCGAGAAAGCTGCGCCATTACTTCCAAGCACATGAGATCACAGTTGTCACTCGCTTTCCGCTGAAGAGGATACTGCAGAATCCAGAAGCAACAGGCAGGATTGTTGAGTGGGCATTGGAACTGTCGAGCTTTGGCCTCAAGTTTGAGAGCCAACTATTCAAAGCAGAGCATTGGCAGAATTCATAGCAGAGTGGATGCCAACACCTGGCGAAGAAACCCCAGAGACGAGCATCCCCGTCAAGGAAGCAATCAAAGAGTGGCTGATGTACTTTGATGGCGCGTTCTCGCTACAAGGCGCCGGTGCTGGCGTGCTGCTTGTCGCACCCACCGGAGAGCACCTCAAGTACGTGATCCAGATGCACTTTCCCAAGGAGCAAGCAACAAACAATACTGCAGAGTATGAAGGATTGCTCGCCGGTCTCAGGATCGCAGCAGACCTTGGGATCAAGCGGCTCATTGTCAGGGGTGACTCGCAGCTTGTCGTCCGCCAAGTAAACAAGGATTATCAGAGTCCGTTGATGGAAGCTTACGTTGATGAAGTGAGGAAGCTGGAAGAGCGCTTTGTCGGCCTACAGATGGAACATGTTCCTAGAGCTCAGAACGACATCGCTGACGGCCTGTCAAAGTGCGCGGCATTTAAGTTACCTGTGGAACCAGGAATCTTTGTGCTCAAGCTGACTAAGCCATCCGTGACGCCACCAACTCGACAGAGCAGGAAGAGGAAGTTGGTTTCCGACGACTATCTTCCGGCTGAGCTTCCCGAAGCCGCCGCCAAGAGGGTCCCCAAGATCAACGCCAAGAGTGCTGAGGAGCAGTCTGCTCCGACAAGCCCCAAAGTTTGTTTCGTTTTAGCACACGCTCCCGACAAGTTTCGCTCTGGCAAACTTGCCGGGGATCATCAAGCTCCGGCTGAGCCACAGGTTCTCGCCGTAGAAGCGGATGTTCCCGCAGCAACAGTTATGCCTTTAGTCCTTGTTGTCGAGCCGCAGGCTCCAGCATGGGCACAGCAGATCGTCCGTTTCCTCCAGTCAGGAGAACTTCCCGAAGAGCCAGAAGAAGCGGAAAGAGTAGCCCGGCAGTCTAGTATGTACCAGTTCGTTGACAACGCACTGTACAGAAGAAGGCTCAACGGAGTGAAATTGAAGTGTATTCCCCGGGAAGATGGACAGAAGCTGTTGGCAGAGGTGCATGGAGGCATATGTGGTCATCACATTGGCGCCAGAGCACTTGCCGGCAAAGCGTTCCGGCAAGGTTTCTTTTGGCCGACAGCCCTCCAGGATGCAACTGCACAAGTAACCAAGTGTGAAGCGTGCCAATTCCATTCCAAGAAGATACACCAACCAGCTCAAGCTCTCCAGACAATCCCTTTATCCTGGCCATTTTCGGTCTGGGGGCTCGACATCCTTGGCCCTTTCCCCCGAGCTGTCGGGGGCTTTGAGTACTTGTATGTCGCAATCGACAAGTTCACAAAGTGGCCAGAAGTGGAGCTAGTGAGGAAGGTGACAACACAGTCAGCAGTCAAGTTCTTCAGGTCGATTGTTTGCCGCTTCGGAATCCCTAACAAGATCATCACCGACAACGGTACACAATTCACGAGTCGCAACTTCATGCAGTACGTCTGAGACCTTGGTGCCAAGGTCTGCTTCACTTCTGTTGCTCACCCCAGGAGCAACGGTCAAGCAGAGAAGGAAAATGCTGAAGTGCTGCATGGACTCAAGACCCGGACTTTCGACAGGCTGCACAAGTGCGGAAGAAACTGGATCGAGGAGCTACCGGTGGTTCTTTGGTCGATCAGGACGACGCCAAATCGAGCCACTGGCCAGACACCTTTCGCTCTAGTCTATGGAGCGGAGGCAGTTACCCCCACGGAACTCGTATACGGGTCACCTCGAGTGCTCGCTTATGACGAGCTTGAGCAAGAGCAGCTGCGGCGAGATGATGCGCTGCTCCTTGAGGAAGACCGTCTTCAGGCTGCTGTACGAGCTGCTCGATACCAGCAAGCTTTGCGCCGCTACCATAGCCGCAAAGTTAAAGCCAGAAGTCTCGAGGAAGGCGACCTTCTTCGGCGCGTTCATTCCGCCAAGAATTCCAACAAGTTGACGCCGAAGTGGGAAGGCCCTTACCGGGTGAAACGAGTCACGAGGCCTGGCGCTGTCCGCCTTGAGACCGAGGATGGCTTTCCGGTGAGCAACTCCTGGAACATCCAGCATCTTCGTAAGTTTTACCCGTAAGGCGCGGTTGTCGGACCCTGTTCGGCAACCACCATGTTGTACAAGTCTTGCCGCTGTTGCATGTAATCCTTTGTACAAAGCCAGGCGCAGACCCTGTGCATAAATAAAACTCACGTGCTCCGCACACCTTGTCACTTTCATGCCTTTCTGCATGAATTATCTGACACTTTGTGCAGCAGGCACCCTCGGTAAGCAATAATGAGCCATAAGCCTCCATACTATTGTTTTCTCTTTTCTTTTTCTCAAGGAGAGGAAGGATCCTTCGCCCACAAGTTAGCCGGAGGGGATGGGAAGATAATGGTATGGACCCGGCGTCATTCAGGAAAAAATTCGCCTTGCCGGGGAGCAAACGACAAAAAAGCTAAGTGCCAAAGTTTGAGCAATCAGATTTTTTTAAGTTACTTTCCTTGAACGACCATGCTTTGTATGGAAAACCCGTGCGCGAAGGAACCAGCTCGTGGCTAGTTGCGCCCTTACTTTGCTTCGAGTTCGCTCAACAGCTTAAGTGTGCCGCGACTAGAGTCGCGCCCTTACTTTGTTTCGAGTTCACTTAGCAACTTAAGCGAGCTGCGACTAGTTGCGACAAGGTTTCTTGTCGGTAACGGCACCGCCAGCAGGCTGCTGACGTCCCGCACTCAGCCCTCGCGGCAAAGTTGCCTAGGCCGGCAAGTTCCCTAAAAGCGTAGGGCAAAAACATACAAAGGAGGGAGTCGAGTAAAGGGAATAGCATTACAATCGTGACATGAAACAAAGTTATATTACAAGATAGTTTGTCACGGCTCTAATAGATTGTTTTCATAACATGACCAGCGATGACAAGAAAAGAAGAAAATAGGCGGCCTAGTCCGCGCAGTCGCCCTCAACCCTCTTGATCCCGCTCACCTTGTCCACAATGGGTGCGACGAGGGTCTCGAGCTCATCCAAATCAGCTTCCGGCGGCAGGGACCTGAGGACATTAGTGAGGCGGAGGCCCGGGTTGCGGAAGGCCACCTTCATCAGCACCTTTTTGAGAGCTCCCGCGCAGATCTCGCGCGACTCGTCGGCCAACTGCTTTGGGATCCTCTCCCGGAGTTGCTGGAGGGCCGTCGCCACGCCGTTGAAGAACAAGGTGAGCTTGGCGCTAGATGGGAGATTCTCGTCAGAGGAATACCCGAGATCCTCCACCCCCAGCAATGCCAACTCCTTGTCGATGCCTGCGGCAGCGCTCACAAGGCCCTCCGTCCACCGCTCCACAGTTCCCCTGAACTCATTCTGGGTGGCAGCGATGTTCTCCAGCAGCCCCTGGTCAGCCTCGATCTCCTTCTTCAAGGCCGCCTCCTGCTCCTTGGCACCGTCCAGCGTCTTGGTCAAAGTTGCCAGCATCAGCTCAATGTCAACGTTGGAGTCCTTGGCAGCGTCAAGCTCCTTGATCTTCTCGGCGAGACGACCCTGCAGTTTGCCAAAGGTGTAGGCGTCCTTCCCGCGCTCATGCTTGAGCGCGGCAACCGCTTCACCGCTCGCCTTGAGATCAGTCTCCAGCTGCGCCACTTTCGCCTCCAGCTCCTTCTTGGCGGCCTCGGCAGCTGCGGCAGGGTCCTTTGCTTCCTTGAGGGCTCCGCTGAGTGCTGCACCAACTCGCCGTCCCGCGCAGATAACTCCTCGGCGGCAAGCCGCTGTTGCTCTGCAACCTCTGCCTTCTCAAGGATGAAAGCCTTCTGCGCCTCATCGAGTTGCGCCCGCTCCGCCGCCAGCGACTGGAGAGTTGCCTGGTTGAGGCCTCGGAGCTCTTCCGCGCGCTTCTCCACGTCCACCCCCGCCTTCGCGAAAAGCGCTTCGCGGGACTCCAGTTTGGCCTGGCGGGCGCGGTAGAGCGACACCAGCTTCCGCAGCAGTCGCTCCTCCTCGGGCTCGTTGCTGCTGCTGCTTGGTGCGTCGACCAACATCAGCCCAGCGGAGGCGAGCACCTCCACGTCGAAGCTTTCTCCTTCGACTGGCGCCTTGGACGTTGACGCCCAGGGGAGGTTGATGAAGATGCCAGCGCCAGCCTTCAAGTAGACGCCTGGCTGGGGTTCCTCGGAGCCTGACGCTGCGGCAGCGGCGGGAGTATCAGCGGTCGGTGTAGCGCCTGTCGCTCCTGCGGCCCCAGGGTCGTCAGTACGATCGCCGAGCCCATCATCAGCTGCTGCGGCGGCAACCTTGGCGGCCTCTTTGCCGGCGGGATCATCAGCGCTGGCCGTTTCCTCGGTGGCAGTGGCGTCGTCAATAACGACTTCGGTCTCCATCGGCTCCACGGTGGATGGATCTAACGGCCGGAAAAAGAAGAAAAGTCAAGCAAATACCCAAAAAGAAGAACCCAAGGGGGGCTTAGAAGCAAGGAGTACCTGTACCAGGCTCGGTAGTGGGGATCTCCGCTGCCGGGGGTTCGCTGGTACTGTCCCTTGCCGAAGATTTCTCCCTCGTCAGGGAACTCTCCCTCGTCGGGGACTTCTCTCTTGCCGGGGAGCTCTCCCTTGCCGGAGAATTCTCCCTTGGCGGCGTGGTCGAAGCAGGTGGCACGTCGGGGGTGGCCTCCGGGCGCTCCTGGTGGAGCTGCTTTGCTCCTACATAAGCCATAGGTCAGATATCAGCAAGCAAAGAGTATCCGTGCGCGCCTAACAACTGGAAGTAAACCATCTATACTTACGCTGGGGGCTGCGCTGGGGGCTGCTCTGAAGAACAGTTGTCGGGTCCGGCGAGTTTATCCCGGGCGCACCCCCTGCTCCCACGGAGGGGTCATCCTCGATAACGATCACCGGGACGTTGGCCCTCTTTGCCATTCTCTGGGCCAGCGTCCTAGAAAGGGATGAGTTCAGAGTAAGGCAAATGAGATACAATACAAGACAACAAGTATTGGAGACGTGCAAATACAACAAGGATCTTACTCTCCTTCTTCCTCGTCGGAGCTGAGCACGGAGAAGTCAAAGCCCGGCCCACCTCCGGCGCGCGGAGGCGGGGGAGTGGGATCCCTTGGCCGCTTGGCGGGCGCTGGGGCGGCAGGCCGAGAGGACCCCGCCCTAGTTGCCGCTGCAGCGCGAGGTGTTCCTGCGGCAACAGAACTTGCCGCGGTGGAGCGTGTCGTGTGGCGCGGCGGGGGTTGACTCGCCCGCCGCTCCGCTACGTCCCCGGCCTTGCGAAGACGCTTCCTTGGTGGAGCCGGGGGCTCTGCTTGTGGAGCCGGGGGCTCTGCTTGCGGAGCCAGAGGCTCTACTTGCGGCAGGCTGTCCGAAGACGAAGAGGAAGAGGAGCCGATCTCCAGCGAGCCGCTCGTGTCCTCGGCGGGCCCGCTCGGCCTGACATCATGCTCGGCGGACCTCCTCTCGCCGGCAAGCTCCTCTCGGTCGGCAAGGCTTGCCGCCTCGGCTGCCTCTGCTTCCTCCAAGGTGAACCCAAACTCGCCCGCAGCGGCGGCTGCCGCCGCCTCTTCCACCCTGGTGGCAATTCGCTTGAGCTCATCGTCGGTGATGTCCCGGGTGAGCCCCTTTTTCTCGTCGGCGTCGACCGGCACTTCTATCAAGTTGTCGAAGAACACCCGCACGACATCATCCGCAGGCTCTATACAGGCTGGATCAATTCCATGCGAGTCGCACAACGACATTATTGCACGGATGCGGTCGAGCGCGGAGTTGTTGCACAGCGGGACGACGCCCCTCGGCAACCAGAACACTTCGGGATGCTGCGGGTCGTGCTTGAACAGTTCCTGGAGCATCGCGTTGAGCTCCATGACAGTGAAGTTGAAGTTGAGGCCCGGCCGCAACCTCATGATATCCGCCGCATTCTGGAACTCCCAGGCGGGTCTCCTCCTCTCCTGCAGAGGGGCGATGTGGCGGCGGAGGAAATCTGCGCCAACCGCTCCTACAGTAAGCCCGGCAAGCCTGAGGCGCAGGATCCGGGTGACGGCAATCCTCAGTCTGTCGTCCTCCGGGGCCAGGCTACTCCAATCGCCGCCGCGCACTACTGGGGTTTCGCGCAGAGCAGTAAACGGCTGGGGGTTCTCCTCGACAATCAAACACCAATCAGCCCTCCACTCCTCCCACTTGCTGCGGAGCTCTCCCTCCAGATAAGCATCTTTCTTGCCAGCTTTCGAGATCCAAGCGATTCCGCCGGATAAAGGCTCTCATTTCTCAACCCGACGCAAAAAGAAATGGCGGAAAAGAGCTACGTTTGGATGGATCCGAAGTTTTCGCAGAGATGTGCGAAAACTGCCATGGTCAGGACAGCATTGGGGGTGAAATCGAGAAGGTGGAGCCCGTAGGTGTTGATGACATCGCAAAAGAATTCAGAAAAGGGCGGGCAGAGCCCGCAGTAGAAGAACAAGGCAAAGAAGGGATACCAAGTGGGATACTTATCCCAAGCAATGGCTGGGAGTACCTTCGTGCGCGGATGCGCTCGCGTCCCCGTCGACCAGAAGAGATAGAAATCTTCCTTCAGCTCTACTGCCTCGAGCCGCGGAGGGAAGATCGCCCGCTCCTTTCGCAGCGCCGCGAGCCGCTGCGCCTCAGCCGACTTCGCCTTCTCGGCCTTCGGGGCCATGGCGGGAATGGAGAAGGAGGACGACAGCGTTGGTGGTGCTGGTGGCGATGGGGACGGGGCTCTGCTCTCCTTCGGCTTTGGGAAGAAGGGGAGTGGCGGAGATTCTCGAGGAAGGAACAACAACGGGCAGATGGGCGAACTGCCCCTGTTTCCCCTGCTTATAAGGAGGGATGGGGGCGGACGTTTTTCCTTTCTGAGTAAAGGAACCACCCACGACCTCCCCCACGACGCCGCAATCGACGCCGCAATCGACGCGTGCCATTCGGGAGGGCGTGGTGGATGCGGAGCAAGGTGCAACGCGACCCAGGCCGTGCGTGCCCTGTTTTGGGCCTGGCCCAACAACGCTCGGCATCGTGTGTGGCCCAGGCCCGGGGGCTCCTGTCGGTGTACTAAAGTAGGGGTACTCTAGTATCCCGAACTTGTGCACGGGCAGTCGCAGCACCCCGCGGCAAGACCCGCCAGGCGATCACCAAGGCTCTCTATGGTTCCTTTGAAACCATTCGAGAACAAAATATTTAAGTCAAGAAGACAAGTCCCCGGCAAGGGGAGCTTGCCGGGAAGGCCATTCAAGGTACGAGACCCCGACAAGAGGAGCTTGCCGGGAAGCCCAACAAGAGCATCTCAAAGAACCTGCCGCGGCACGCCACGCGTCCCGGCAGGACCCGGCGAGCAACAAGTTCCCGGGCGCGGCAAGGCACTTGCCGCGGCAGGCAGTCACTCTGCACCTGCGCTCCAGCTCACCCACCTACGTGTCGCTCCGGGACCCTTCCCAGCGTACGTGGTGGGAGGCTGTGCAACCAGGGGTACACTGTGGTATGCAGGGTTGACAGGATCGCCATCGTGGCGAGCGATAGCGCCCCTGACGGTCCCTTTTCTGCATCGTCTGGGCGACGTAGACGGGCATTTAATGCCTTTGTCCCCTGCCGTCAGGGTTAGGTATGATACACTGTGTAGGTAGATGTACCTACCGTAGCATATTTACACTTTTACCCTTACCTACGTTGCCACCTGTTGGAGACTCCTTGGACATATAAAAGGAGGCCCATGCATAACGTAGGGAGGGAGGGATCCTCAAAGAAGCGCTCAGTCTCGTTAGCTGCTCGAGTGTACTGTAGCACTCGGCGCTCCCGAGCGAGAACTCAATACAATCCACAAAGCAGCAGTAGGAGTATTATCTCTCCGGAGAGCTCCGGAGCTGGGTAAAAACCCCTCGTGTGCCTCGCCTCGATCCGTTCTTTGCGCGGCCTCCGCCCCCCGCCGAACCGAGAAGGGTCTCCATCCCCATAGGTGCTTGGGGAGCCCAAGAAAACCCCGGCAATGCCATTGCACAGTGAGACTCGGTATGACCGAGTGTTACTAATCGGTGAGACCGATTTTGGAACATTGTGAAACCCTAGCAGTCTCGGTGCCACCAAACTGTGACTCGGTTTGACCGAGTTCACTAGTTTAGGTTCGAAAAACTGCTTTGGTATCACCGAGTTTAGAAATCGGTAGATCCGAGATGCTTTCTGTGGGAAACTAAAACTAAGTTTTTGAATCATTCTTTTGCAAAAATCTCTTCATTTTGTGATGCTCATCCACTCTACCTCATCTATAAACTATTCACAGGGTCAGCAGTCAGCAGTCAGCTTGTTCATCATGTCAGACCAAAGTGATAGTCAGAATTTGTCAGAGCAGCCAGTGCAAATGAGTGAGGGCACTAGTCCCTCCAGTTCCTCAGATGATGGCAGCAGGAGCACCCCTAGCAATCTGCCAAAAGCTGCCACAAGACAAAGAAAGAAGAAAACCCCAGAATTAGAGGATGAAGATTATGTGGGAGAGGAAGAAGCAACTTCCAAGAAAGTTGAACTGAAGAAAGAGCATGGCTCAAGGCAGAGCACCAAGCCAGGCTTAAAGGTCAAAAGGCCAGCAGGCAGGCAGCCTATGCCAAAGGCCAGAGCCTCAACAAAGATTCCTGATAAGCCCACTCCCAAAGAACCAGTTGTTGCTGAAGAGAAGAAAGAGAGGAAGAGAGGCAGATGGTGCAAGAAGGTAGATCCTATGGCTGAATTTGAACAGCATTCTTCTGATGAAGAAGAAGAAGAGGAAGAAGACGGTGCTGCACCAGCACCAAAGGCACCCAAGCTGATGGGTGATGCCATAAGATCAGGGGCAGCTACATCTAAGCCCAAGGAAGCCCCCAAGACTGCTTCCAAGGCTAAGCCAGCTCCAAAGCCAAAACCCAAGAGGAATACAAGAAGCATCTCAGCTGCTGAGAAGAACAAGGCCCCAATGCCTGAAACTGCTGAAGAAGAGGAAGGCCAAGTGCTGAGAAAATTGAAGCCCAAGATCCCAGACCACAATGATGCTCATCCTGTGGCTGAGGATATGAAAATCAGGAGAGACTCTGGACTAAGAAAATGGAGAGCTGAGGATCCCTATGCTATCAGGAGGAGGACTGCTGTTGACTACAGGTTCCACACTAAAGAACAGCAGGACTTCTATGAGACAGTCTTGTTAGACAAGAAGCCAATGTTATGTGACATGAGATGGGTTAACTGGGAATATATCAAGGACAATGAAGAGCACTACCCTGGAGTGCAGGACAGCTTCAAGGCATGTGGAGTAGCAGACTTTGTTGGGCAAAAGCTCACAAAGTGGAATGAGGAGCTTATCATGTAGTTCTACTCCACATCACATTTTTACCCAGATGGGAGGATTGTTTGGATGTCAGAGGGTACAAGGTACCAATCAACAGTTGCTGAGTGGGCACAACTTATCAATGCCCCAGAGGAGAATGAAGATGACTTGGATGTCTATTCCAAGAAAAAGATGGATCACAACTCCATGGCAAATATGTACAAGGAGATTCCAACAGATGATCTTGACACTCACCAGTTTGGGTCTGTAAAACACTTGTTGTCAGGTCTGCCTACGATCAACTGGATCCTTAGGCACACACTTTTGCCCAAGTCTGGAGATCACAGGATGATCAGAGGTCATGCCATTAACTTGCTACATATCTTTGATGTGCCTCAGAAATTCAAGGTCATGAGCCTCATAGTAGAGACTATCAAGAGGACTGCAGCAGATCAGAAGAGGAGCTGTGGTTATGCCCCTCAGATCCAGATGTTGATTAACTCCAGGATGGGCACAGACACATACTTGCTGGACAAGGAACATTTGCCTATCTATCCAGATTTTGAGGACAACCAAGTTGTGATGACCAAAGATGAACCATCTTCAGCCCATGCACAAGCCAAGAAGGAGAAGGCAAAGAAGGAGAAAGCTGCTAAGATGCCAACTCAAGAGGAGGCATCTGAGTACTTCTTGAAGAACAAGCAAGAGCAGCTTAGTTACCTGATTGCATCCACCCTGCGGATTGATAAAGGACTAGCCACCCTAACTTAGAACCAGACAAGCTTAGAGAGAATCATAGAACAAAAGTTCTATGACTTGGATATCAAGGTGACAGAGATTCAGACTGCAGTGGAGCAGCTCCAAGATGATATGCAGGAGAGGAAAGGGAAGACAACCACTCATGCATTTGCAAGAGTGCCACGAGGTCCGAGGTCGTCTGCAGTGCCAGTTCCTGGCACAAGAGCAACTGCCTCAGCTCCAGCCGCAACACCAACCCAGCCTGCTCCAGCATCCACTTCAGCTCCAACTCCAACCGCGTCTACGGAAGCCTTCGTCCTTGGAGTGATCCGGACTCCACCACCACCTGAAGATCAAGCCTGAGTGTCGATTTAGCACTATGCATTTTCTAGGAACTTTTTGGTAACTTGTTGCCAAAGGGGGAGAAAATGTATAGATCATAGGCTTCGAGAGAGAGAGAGAGAGTGTTTCTTTTCTCTCTTGCTTTTATTTGGTGGTTTTTCAAACATTGTTTGCTTTTGGTCGTGATACTTTGATATGCTTGTGAGACATTGATGATCATGTGTTTGGTCATAAGCTACACTTGTGCATGCTTGATATATCTTATCTATCATATGTGGTCACTCACTTTGCCTTGGTGATGAGTGCATGTATTTCATTATTAATCATTTTGAGCGCTCCACCAAGATGTATGTGACATGGAAGAGTAGCCCATAATTCTAACTTCTTGTGCATTTGCAGTCCAAAGCAAATTTTATATATGCACAAATTTAGGGGGAGCTCTTACTTATCACACACTTCTCAAAGCGATAATGTAATTCATTCTTATTATCATTTGTCGAAGCTTTGATCTATATGTTGTCATCAATTACTAAAAAGGGGGAGATTGAAAGTGCAACTATCCCTAGGTGGTTTTGGTAATTCATAACAACATATAGCTCATTGAGCTAATGCTATTCCAAGATAACTATTTCAGGAAAGCTCAATGATTGGCATGGCATGAATGGTGAAAGTGGAACCCTCAAAATGCTAAGGACAAAGGATTGGCTCAAGCTCAAAAGCTCAAGACTCTTCATTTTACATTTTAGTGATCCAAGATCACATTGAGTCCATAGGAAAAGCCAATACTATCAAGGAGGGATGAGGTGTTGCTTAATGAGCCCTTTGCTTTATGTGCTTAATGATATGCTCCGAAATCCTCAACTACTTTCCCACTTCCACAAATGACCTAAACCTTAAGCCAAACTCAGTCATACCGATTACTTCTATCCGGCGCCACCGAGTTTCATATGTCATAAGGCACTACCAAAACCCTAGCAAATCGGTTTCATCGATAGGGACCTCGGTCCCACCGAGATGGGATTGCAACCTCTCTGTTTTCTTTTCGTAACTTTTCGATCTCACCGAAAGAGCGGATCGGTACCACCGAGTTTGCAATGCAAACTCTCTATTTCCCTTTTGTAACTTTTCGGTCTCACCGAAAGAGCAAATCGGTCCCACCGAGTTTGCCTGACCAACTCTCTGGTTAGCTAATTACCAAATCGGTCTCACCGAGTTTGTGTAATCGGTCTCACCGAGATTACGTTATGCCCAAACCCTAACCATATCGGTCTTACCGAGATGCATGTCAGTCCCACCAAAAATCTCTAACGGTCACTAGGTTTACCTTTTCAGTCCGACCGAGTTTGTTGATTCGGTCCCACCGAGATTAGTAAATTGTGTGTAACGGTTGGATTTTAAGTGGAGGCTATATTTACCCCTCCACCTCCTCTTCATTCGTGGAGAGAGCCATCCGAACACATCTACACTTCCAACCTACATGTTCTGAGAGAGAACCACCTACCCTTGTGTTGAGGTCAAGATATTCCATTCCTACCATATGAATCTTGATCTCTAGCCTTCCCCAAGTTGCTCCACTCAAATCTTCTTTCCACCAAATCCAAATCCTGTGAGAGAGAGTTGAGTGTTGGGGAGACTATCATTTGAAGCACAAGAGCAAGGAGTTCATCATCAACACACCATTTGTTACTTCTTGGAGAGTGGTGTCTCCTAGATTGGCTAGGTGTCACTTGGGAGCCTCCGACAAGATTGTGGAGTTGAACCAAGGAGTTTGTAAGGGCAAGGAGATCGCCTACTTCGTGAAGATCTACCGCTAGTGAGGCAAGTCCTTCGTGGGCGATGGCCATGGTGGGATAGACAAGGTTGCTTCTTCGTGGACCCTTCGTGGGTGGAGCCCTCCGTGGACTCGCGCAACCGTTACCCTTTGTGGGTTGAAGTCTCCATCAACGTGGATGTAGGATAGCACCACCTATCCGAACCACGGGAAAAACATCCGTGTCTCCAATAGCGTTTGAATTCTCCAAACCCTTCCCTTTACATTCTTGCAAGTTGCATGCTTTACTTTCCGCTGCCTATATACTCTTTGCATGCTTGCTTGAATTGTGTGATGTTTGCTTGACTTGTACTAAAGTTGCTAAAATCTGCCAAGAACTAAAATTGGGAAAAGCTTAAGTTTTTATTTGGTCAAGTAGTCTAATCACCCCCCTCTAAACATACTTCCGATCCTACAGGGACTAAACTGATATTTAGTACTACTTGTCACCCCCAAACTGATGGACAAACTAAAGTAGTTAATAGAACTTTGTCTACTATGCTTCTCATATTGAATTTGCTTATAATCGTTCGCTGCATTCTACTACTAAGATGTGCCCTTTTGAGATTGTGTATGGTTTTCTACCTCATGCACCTATTGATTTGTTGCTTCTTCCATCTTCAGAGAAGTTCAATTTTGATGCTAAATAACGTGATGAATTGATCTTAAAAATGCATCAGTTAACTAAGGCGAACAATGGGAGTATGACTGCTAAATATAAACTTGCTGGAGATAAGGGTAGAAAGCATGTTGGGTTTGTAGCTGGAGATTTTTTTGGTTACATTTTCGTAAGGATAGATTTCTTGATTTGCGCAAATAAAAGATAATGCCACGTGCTGATGGTCCTTTTGAGGTGTTAGAGAAAATAAATGATAATGCATTTAAACTTGAGATGCCTACATATTTTGGGGTTAGTCCCGCTTTTAACATTGTAGATTTAAAGCCTTATTTGGGTGAGGAAGATGAGAGTCCATTGACGATGACCTCATTTAAAGAATGGGGGGATGATGAGGACATCAATACAGTTGTTACATCAATAGCCCATGCTGCTATAAATATTGGACCAATTACTAGAGCTCGCGCACGCCAATTAAATTACAGGGTACTTTCATTTCTTGGTAATGATTATAATGTTCATGAGAATATGATGCTGCCTAAATTGGATACATTTGTCTTGATTTCAAATGAAGGGCCTAGCTTGGACAAGAAGGATGAACATTGGAGCAAGATCAAGCATGAAAATGATGGCATCCGAAAGGGTAACAAGAACGGAGTTACAAGTGATGATTTTAGGATTTTGAAGCCACCATAATGAGAGCATGAAGCCTTGGATGAAATATACAAGATGTTACTTCATAAATTTCGTCAAAAAGCTATTATATGTGCCGCGTCACCTTATTATTGGGCCAGACCCATGTAATTTCGGAATACTTGATTATAGGCTGTTTTTAGAGTCCGTATGTGTGGGGAAACAAGAGTTAGGATTGGTTTCAGACCCCTCCTCCAAGGGCCACGAAATTCCCCCCTCTTCCCCCATATATATAGCCCTTAGGGCTCCGTTTATAAAGTTCACTGTCGGTGTACTAAAGTAGGGGTACCTTAGTACCCCAGACTTGTGCACGGGCAGTTGTAGCACCCTGCGGCAAGGCCCGCCCAGGAAGCGCCAAGAGAAGACCAAGCATTCAAGACAAGGCCCCCGGCAAGAGGAGCTTGCCGGGCCAAGAAGACAAGGCCCCCGGCAAGAGGAGCATGCCGGGACAAGAAGACAAGACCCCGGCAAGAGGAGCTTGCCGGGACGACTGAGCCCATGTAAGGCCATCCAAGAACAAAGTATACGAGACAGAAGATCGAGACCCCGACAAGAGGAGCTTGTCGGGAAGGCCGAACCCAGGCACCACAAGAGAAGCCCGCCATGGCGCGCCAAGCGCCCCGGCAAGCCCTGACAGCTGGCACGCTATCAGGCACAGGAAGACGACCCCCGCGGCAAGCCACTTGCCGCGGCAAGATCGCCACCTCAAGACTGCGCTCCAGCTCGCCCGCCCACGCGTCGCTCCGGGGCTTCCCCCGAGGGCACGTGGCGAGGCACCGCGCAGCCTGGGGCATGCGGTGGCATGCAGCCGCCATCGTGGCGAACGGTGGCGCACCTAACGGTCCTCCTCGGTGCTGTCCGGGCGACCGTGACGGGCATTTAATGCCCTTGTCCCCTACCGTCAGAAGTAGGTATGATAACACTGTGCCGCACTGTAGCGCCACCGTTCCCGCACTATTACAACTACCACCCCTTTTACACTTTTACCCCTTTCTCTTACGTTGACACCTGTCGGTGACCCCTTTGCGCTATAAAAGGAGGCCCGTGTGCAACGTAGAGGGGGTTCCGGGTTTCGGAGATTCGGCATCCAGACAGCCATACGCTCGGTGCAGCTAGCTCTCCAAGCTCCCGAGCTCCCCAGTTCAATACAACCAAGCAGGAGTAGGGTTTTACGCGTCCACCGCGGCCCGAACCTGGGTAAACCGCCCGTGTGCTCGCCTCGATCTGCTCTCTGTGCTCCCTCCGCCCCCCTCACCGGACAACGAAAGGGGCTCCGGCCCCATAGGTGCTCGCGGGGGACGCAGTCCGCCCCGACATCTTTGGCGCGCCAGGTAGGGGGCTGGCTACGCCGGGGGACAGCCCGCTCCTGCGGATCCCAGGATCCGTCCAGTCGAAGCAGGTGTCCCCGGTAAGCCTCGCTCCGGCGAGCAGATCAGCAGTCCGAACGCTGAGGAACAGTCCGCTCCTGCGGATCCGAGGATCTGTCCAGTTGAAGCGGGGGTTCCCGACAAGCTTTGGCATTCTTTCCCACGGGCTCGTGTGCGGCCCTCCTCGAGTATCCACTCGCGCAGAGACTGGGCAAGAAGCAGCTGCTCCTTGAGGAGGACCGCCTTCTGGCCGCTGGGCGAACGATTCGCCTCCAGCGAACTCTGCGCCGCTCCCGTAGCCGCAGGAGTTAGCGCCAGAAGTCACGAGAAAGGCGACCTCGTTCCCCGGCGCGCCTCGTCCGCCGGGGTGCCGAACGAGTTGACGCCGACCGTGGGAGGAGTCTTGCCAGCGCGGTTGCCGGAACCCGTTTCCGCCAACCATCCTCTCTGCCCAAGTCTTGCCGCAGTTGCATGTGATCCTTGGCGCAGAGAGGGGCGCGGATCTCCAAGCATAGCTATGCCTAGCTCCGGAGGGTCGTGAGGCCCTGCGCCTTCACCTACCCCCAGGATGGGCTGGACGCTGCCCAAGGAGGTTTTACCCCACCGGGCGGCAAGCGATAAGAAAAGATAAGTTGCCGGAGCTCGAGCAATTGCTCCATTAATTTTTAAGAGTTATCTCCCTCGAACGACCGAGCCTTGGTTGAGAGGCCTGAGCGCGGAAGGACCGGCACGAGACTGGTTGCGCCCTCGTTTCGTTTCGAGTCCGCTCAACGACTTGAGTGTGCTACACCCCGAGTAGCGTCCTCACTTTGTTTCGAGCTCGCCCGGCACCCTAAGCGTGCTGCGACCGCAGTCGCACCGTTTACTTTGCCTCGAGCCTGCTCAACAATCTGAGTGAGCGGCAACCAGCCGCGGCGAGGTTTCTTGCCGGTGGTAGCCCCGCCAGCGGGTCGCTGACGTCCCGCACTCGGCGCCCGTGGCAAGGCGGAGGCCTACGCCGGCAAGTCCCCGAAAGCGTAGGGCGGAAACAAACAAGGCGCCGGTCAAGTAGAGGGGATAACAGTGCGATGCATAGCCTAAGATGAAAAGTTATATTACAAAATGCCTTACTGCTGCTCTAACCAGCCGTTTCCATGGCATATTTAACAGCGGCAGGGTAAGGAGATAAAAGAAAGGGGCAGGCGGCCTAATCTACGCGGTCGCCCTCGATCCTCTTGACCCCGGCCGCCTTCTTGACGATAGGGGCGATGAGGGCCTGGATCCCCGTCAGGTCTGCGTTCTCCGGCAAGGGCCTGAGGACGTTGGTAAGCCTGATGTCGGGATTGCGGAAAACGATCTTCGCCAGCGCCCTCTCGAGGGCCCCGGAGATGGCCTCCCGCGTCTCGTCGGCCCGCTCCTTCGGGAGCGACGTTCGGAGGTGCTGGAGCGCCTGCACCACCCCCTGGAAGAAGGAAGTGAGCTTGGCGCTGGGCGCGACGTCCTCGTCGGTGAGGGACTGGTGGCCCTCGATCCCCAGCAGCGTCAGCTCCTTGTCGATGGTGGCGGCGATGTCGACGAGGCCCTCGGTCCACCGCTCCACTGTATCCCTGAAGGTGTTCTGGGAAACGGCGGCGCGCCTCAGCAGCTCCTCGTTGCCGTCGACCTCCTTCCGTAAAGCCGCCTCCTGCTCCTTAGCGCTGTCCAGCGCCTTGCCGAGCGCCTCCAATTTCAGTTCCAGAGTGGAATTGGAGTTCTTGGCAGCGTCAAGCTCCCGGATCTTCTCGGCGAAGCGACCCTGAAGCTCACCAAGGGTGAGCGCACCCTTCTCGCGCTCCTGCCGGAGCGCGGCGAGCTCCTCGCCCCTTGCCTTGAGGTCGGACTCGAGCTGCGCCACCCTCGCCTCCAGCCCCTTCTTGGTGACCTCAGCGGCTGCGGCAGCGTCCCGCGCCTTCTTCAGGTCTCCGCTAAGCGCCCGCTCGCGCGCGGGAGCCTCCTCCTCGTGGTCGGCGAGGCTGGCCGTTTTCAGCACCAGCTCGCCTTCCCGCGCGGATAACTCCGCGGCGGCAAGCCTCTGCTGCTCCTCGGCCTCCCCGTCGCCCACGGGGATATCAACGCCGTCCGCCTCCTGAGCGCCGGCAACGTCGCCGGCATCGCCATGCGCGCCCTCCTCGACGACGACCTCATCCTCCATCGGATCCGAGGCGGGCACCGCGCTCGCCGCGGCCAGGGGGTCGTCGGCCGCGTCCCCCGTCGGAAGGTCCTCCCTTGTCGGGGATCTCTCCCTTGGCAGGGTAGCAGACTCGGTCGGCACGGCGGAGGCGCCCTCTGGACGCGCCCGCCGGAGCTGCTCCGCTCCTGCCCAAAAGCAACAACTTCGCATCAACAACAAGAAGAAGGAGGGCTCGCGTAGGCGCCAAGAAGCAGGAGCAAGTCATGTGCTCACGCTGGGGGCTGCGTTGCGGGCTGCCCTGAGGATCCCCTGCCGGGTCCGGTAAGGGCGCCTCCGACACGACCTCGCTTGCCGGGGGAGATTCGTCTTCAAGGATGACCCACGGGATCCTCGATCTCTTCGCTCTCCTCTGAGCCAGGGTCCTGAAAAGGGGACCGGGTCAATGGAAGGGCGAACGAGCTGTCGAACAGGACGAACCACCAGGGAAAAAGATATGAGCTCCATGGGGAACTTACTCTCCGTCCTCCTCGTCGTCGGAGCTGAGCGCAGAATAGTCGAAAACCGGCTCGGCCCTGACGCGGGGGGGGCAGGGGAGTGGACTCCCGAGGCCGCTTGGCGGGGGCAGTAGATGACTCCGCCCCCGTCGACGCCGCGGCACGGGGCGCAGCGGCAACCGAGGCCCCAGCCCGCGAAGACCCCGCTCCCGCTGCCGACCCGGCCCTGCGGAGGCGCCTCCTCGGCTGGGCCGGGGGCTCCTCCTGCGACGAGCCGCCCGGAGGCTGCGGGAAGGCAACGCCGACCTCCGGCAAGCCACTCGCGTCTTGGGCAGGCTCGTCCTCGCCGCCGTGCCCGGCTGGTTCCCCCTGGTCGACAAGTTCCATCGGGTCGGCGAGGCTCTCCGCCTCCGCCGCCTCCGCCTCGGCCACGGTGAACCCAGCTTCGCCCGCGGCCGCGGCGGCCGCCGCCTCCTCCATCCTGGAGGCAATGTAAGCCAGCTCCGCCGCGGTGGTGGCTCGGATGAGGCCATCCTTCTCGGCGGGATCGACTGGCTCCTCCTTCAGGCCGTCGAAGAAGGCCCGCACGACATCATCCGGCGGCTCCTGCCAGGTCGCGTTGATCCCGTGCGAGTCGCACAATGGCATCATCGCAAGGATATGGCTGAGCGACGAGTTGTTGCACAAGGGAACGACGCCCGGCGGCAGCCGGAACCACTCCGGGTGGTCAGGGTCGTGCTTGAACAACTCCTTCAACATTGCGTCGTGCTCCAGCACGGTGAAGTTGAAATTGAGGCCCGGACGCAGCCTCATGATGTCCGCCGCATTCTGGAACTCCCAGGCCGGCTTCCCCCTCTCTTGCAGGGGGGCGATCCGGCGGCGAAGGAAATCTGCGCCGACGGCGCCGACGGTGAGGCCGGCGAGCCTGAGACGCAGGATCCGGGTGATGGCGATCTTCAATCTGACATCGTCCGGGGACACCTCGCTCCAGCCATCGCCGCGCACCACCGGAGTTCGGCGCACGGCGGTGAACGGCTGCGGATGGTCCTCGACAATCAAGCACCATTCCGCCCTCCACTCCTCCCACCTTCCGCGGAGGTCCCCGCCCAAGTAGGCCTCCTTCTTGCCGGACCGGGAAACCCAGGCGATCCCACCGGACAGCGGCTCTCCTTTCTCCACCCGAGGGACAAAGAAGTGCCGGAAGAGGGCCACGTTGGGACGAACTCCGACGAAGTTCTCGCGGAGGTGCGTGAAGACCGCCATTGTGAGGATGGCGTTGGGGGTAAAGTCGAGGAGGTGGAGGCCATAGGTGCTCATGATTTCAGAGAAGAACTCCGAGTAAGGCGGGCAGAGCCCACAGTAGAAGAAGACGACGAAGAAAGGATACCCGGTCGGGTACTGCTTCTGGGCTTCGGCGGGGAGCACCCGCGTGCGCGGATGCGCTCGCGTCTTCGTCGACCAGAAAAGGGAGTACTTGTCCCTCAGCTCCACCGCACCGAGCTGGGGGGGGAACGTCGCCGTCTCCTTCCGAAGCACTTCAAGCCGTAGCGCCTCGGCCGATTTCGCAGCCTTCCCCTTCGCCTTATCGCCCTTCGGGGCCATGGCGGGGGCGGGGGAGGGGGATCGTCGAAGCAGACGACGACGGGCGCTCCAAGGACAGATCGCTGCTGCCTCTGGGAGAAGGAGGTGGCAGAGGTTTTAGAGAGGTGGTAACCAAGGGAAAGGCGAACCGCCCCTACTTTCCTCCGCTATAAGAGGAAGAGGTGGGGGGGGGGGGACGCTTCGCCTCTCCGAATCAAGAGATCGTGCGCGACATGACGCGCGCCTGCGCGGTTCAGCCCCGCGCACGCCACCCACGTCACGCTCACCCCGCACGCCCCGCCCTCACGACGCCGCGATAAGCGCGCGCCGCCTGGGGAACGCGCGGCGGACGCGGAGTTAAGGAGCAGCGCGACCAAGGCCATGCGTGCCCGTGCACCGTTAGGGCCTGGCCCAACGACGCTCGGCACCGTGTGTGGCCCAGGCCCGGGGGCTCCTGTCGGTGTACTAAAGTAGGGGTACCTTAGTACCCCAGACTTGTGCACGGGCAGTTGTAGCACCCTGCGGCAAGGCCCGCCCAGGAAGCGCCAAGAGAAGACCAAGCATTCAGGACAAGGCCCCCGGCAAGAGGAGCTTGCCGGGCCAAGAAGACAAGGCCCCCGGCAAGAGGAGCTTGCCGGGCCAAGAAGACAAGACCCCGGCAAGAGGAACTTGCCGGGACGACTGAGCCCATGTAAGGCCATCCAAGAACAAAGTATACGAGACAGAAGATCGAGACCCCGACAAGAGGAGCTTGTCGGGAAGGCCGAACCCAGGCACCACAAGAGAAGCCCGCCATGGCGCGCCAAGCGCCCCGGCAAGGCCTGACAGCTGGCACGCTATCAGGCACAGGAAGACGACCCCCGCGGCAAGCCACTTGCCGCGGCAAGATCGCCACCTCAAGACTGCGCTCCAGCTCGCCCGCCCACGCGTCGCTCCGGGGCTTCCCCCGAGGGCACGTGGCGAGGCACCGCGCAGCCTGGGGCATGCGGTGGCATGCAGCCGCCATCGTGGCGAACGGTGGCGCACCTAACGGTCCGCCTCGGTGCTGTCCGGGCGACCGTGACGGGCATTTAATGCCCTTGTCCCCTACCGTCAGAAGTAGGTATGATAACACTGTGCCGCACTGTAGCGCCACCGTTCCCGCACTATTACAACTACCACCCCTTTTACACTTTTACCCCTTTCTCTTACGTTGACACCTGTCGGTGACCCCTTTGCGCTATAAAAGGAGGCCCGTGTGCAACGTAGAGGGGGTTCCGGGTTTCGGAGATTCGGCATCCAGACAGCCATACGCTCGGTGCAGCTAGCTCTCCAAGCTCCCGAGCTCCCCAGTTCAATACAACCAAGCAGGAGTAGGGTTTTACGCGTCCACCGCGGCCCGAACCTGGGTAAACCGCCCGTGTGCTCGCCTCGATCTGCTCTCTGTGCTCCCTCCGCCCCCCTCACCGGACAACGAAAGGGGCTCCGGCCCCATAGGTGCTCGCGGGGGACGCAGTCCGCCCCGACATTCACCATAGCTGCAACTTGCGTACTTTGTTTGTGTTCAACGACCAGACCAAGACGTCAGAGAACCCCACCTTGATCAATAAAGCTTTCATTTTATATTCACAATATCCAGATTGCAATCTTAGTTTCTTGCTTGTTCTTTGTTTGCTTTCAGAAAATAGACCTTCGTGCTCAGGTTGATCGTGCTCCGGCATGGTCAATAATCTCTCGGAGTTGGTTTAGCGATTGCTAAGGCGCGATGTCCTCGCACGTTTGTAGTCGGATCGTCAAAGTCTACTCCTCCAAAATGATAATCACTTTTCATCGAATGACAAGACACCTTTGCCTCTATCAACGACCCTCAAAGAGCCGCATTAGATCTTCCGGCAAGTGAAAGCCCACATTGGGCGGGAGTGGCGCTGAAGGGGGGCAATTTGTCAGTCTTATCCACATCCATGACAACTTCGGGTCATCAAGCTTTTCGTGCCCCCATCCAGAGCTATGCACAGCCGAGGATGACGGGAATAGCAGCAGAGGCCTAAACTCAGCCACGTCCACGTACACCCATTACCGCCTGAAGCACTCCGCCTTGCGGTTAAGATCCATGTTGATGCCCTCGCCCGCCGTCGCATCCACGATGCAAAGCGAGATGCATCTGAAGTGCTCGTTGGCTATGGTCAACCGGAGGCAGAAGCAATGATGGAGCAATGCCACCAAGGGGGCATGCCCACGAAGGCTTCGCATAGGAGGGCAAAGGTTGAGAGGAGAAGGACAGAATTCATATCAAAGTGTAGCGCATGAACCTGATTATCCGAGAGCATGGCGTTCAATAAAGTCTGAGAACGGTGGTAGCAAGCCGGAAAAGAGCGCAAGAAGGTGAATAGTAATAGTGGTGGCATCCAGCTTAGCAACGGGGCGCGAGGCCGGCCAGATTCATGTCGCCCCCCACTCATTGGAAGTAGCCGCGGTCATCGGGAGGACCTTGTCAAGCCCCTCGGCATTGAGGACCGTGGACCTGCCCAGGGCAGGTTACCGATCGCCGCCTGCCTGTCCGTCGCTGCGGTCGCCCTGGTTCTCCATGCCTGCGGGCGCCATGGCGACGGAGTGAAAGCAAGAGTGATGGAGATCTGGTGAAAGAGGATAGATTTGCATGGGAAGGAAGGCGTAGGAGGACGGGCGCATGCAGGAAGGCAATGATGGCCGCGCGCCACTCGCATCCGGCCTTATGCCAGCCCTGGCAATTACTGACGTGTCGCTGAAGTGAGGGCATCCCATGCCCCATCGTGCGCCACGCATCAAGCCTGGCCCATTGGCGGTTGGGGCCCATGCCATTTTGCCCCCTAGCAAGCGCAGTCGTGGGTGCCACGGGCCCAAGGGCTATAGTTGGGCCCCTGGGACTGGGCGTACCCAATCCCATCTGCCTATGACCCAGTGCGCGACACATGTCCTAGGACCAGCGGATGGCCCACGAGCAAATGTCGCAAGCAAGACCCTCAAGAGGCCCTTCTCGCGAGGTACACGTCGGTAGGCACCCCTGAAAGACTGGAGGCACCACCAGGAGCCTCATGAGGCCCTCTCAAGAGGCTGCCTCCTGAGGTGATTCAAGAGAAGCTCAGTAGCCGCGCGGCCCTGTGCCTTCACTGAGTCGACCGACGCGTCATGGATAGAAGCTTTGTAGGCGAAGACCGCCTTTAGTCAGGATAGACTGCGCCCCTGTCCCCCTTCAAACTGGCCGTTGTGGCAAACCTTGCCGCCATGTATGTTCGGCGGAAGAGGACCAAAGGCGGGATAGAAAAGGAGGACAGGGTGCTGCTGTAGAGGGGGTTGACCATTCTAGCCCTCAAGCACTTGTACTCATGTCTTCCCCGCGAGAGCAATCCACAAATCGAGGAGGAGTAGGGTGTTACACTGCAAGGTGGCCCGAACCTGGGTAACGGCTGTGTCCCTAGCCGCTCCTGCTCGCTCGCGCTCGCCGTAGTATCATCGTGGTTAGCAGAAGGAAAGAGTAGGGCCTCAAGAGCAAGCGCACCCAAGATTTTGAACCTCTTGGCTCCCTGGAGCCCCGACTATGACAAGTTTGGTATTTTCTCTTCTATCTAGAATTTATGGATAGAAGAATTTATAGTATGTGTTATTTATAAATGCTTTCAAAATTATTTCCAGAGTGACTTAGCTTGTTTTGTGAAGAGCAGGAGTATTCCATCATTCCCTTGGAGGAAGGCAAGCCACACCCTCTGATTGCATGATTGCAATGCAATGCCATGGTTTTATATAATAAAACTTGTTTAATTCGAATTAGCTAAAAATTATTTATTCATGGTGATTCTTGGAGTACTATTGGATTTTCTACTATCATGATTATGTTTGGATTGAATATATCTAGTATCTTGCACGAATATTAGATCTATAGTTATGTTTCATTATGATCATATTGGATATTATATGCTTCTTGGAGTATTATTGGGTTTACTACTACCTTACTGATGGATGGATTACATATGGAAAGTAGATTAGAATCTTGGTATTGCTATTGGATTTATAGGATGGATTGCTAAAAAAATCATATTTAGTATTTTACCTATGGAGTTGATAATGATAATTTGGCTATATTATTTTGGATAATTGGAAGTATATTGCTATGAATTGTATCACAGTTTGATATATGATATTTGAGTAATAGTTATGACAAACCTATATCTTGGGATAAATCCTGTCATTTTGTTGATTGAGTGCCACCGAATCGAACTCGCCAGTACCGCCTCATTTTCCTGGATTGGGAGGCCTTAATTCAGTCTATTGCCATGCCTCTTGCCGGTACCTCCAATGAGGGAAGGTTTTGTGTGAGCGCTATTCTAATCAAGTAGGCGGCAATAACCTTGTGAGCCCGAGTTGTATGGATCTAGAGTCCCCGTTTGCGACAATTTTAGTCATGAGGTGGTAGTTTAGTTTGGCCACGATGATGGCAGATGTCATACGGTGACATCGGGGACACCCATGGCCTGAGTTAGATGGGTGTGTGTCAGAGTGGCCGGGAGAGTCATGCAATAGATTGATTTTGTTGGAACACAGCTGGTCCACCCAAATGGGAGCATGTACTAAAGTACGAGGCCACGAGTTTCATAGTGTGGGTACAGTGCGCTAACCTCTGCATAGTGTAAGATCTATCCGGATAGCCACGTCCTTGGTTATGGACACACTTCATAGTAGGTCACACTGTTCGATGAACACTTACGATGACAAAATGACTTATATTTATATGTGAGCAAGTAACTTTTTGGTAGGAAACTGGAGATAATCTTGGAATGATCTTGAGGATGATTATTGGATGATTATGTGATCACGTGGTGATCATGTGGATATATGGATCAAGAGGTGAAGCCGGGATTGATTGCTTGTCGAGGATCACAAATTTCTGAGTTAGGTCATGTCCTAGCCAGTGTCCCTGAGGAGTGGAGTCTATCATCATCTATGACGTTCCGCTGCTACGAGTTGGTCCGCTGCTAGCATAGACTTACCCTAACAGGCACAGTGTTGCCATACCCTTCTAAACTTTGTAATAGCAAAACCCTTGTATTCCTCATTATTTGTAATAAAGGGTTGTTTTTTTGTATGCCAAGCAGTGTCGTATTCTAGAAGACTGGACCTCTGGGCTGGAATATGGGGTATTTCGGTTCCTACGAACCGGGGCGCCACAACACTTGGTATTAGAGTAAGGCTGGCTGTAGGATGCCCTAGCTAGCACAAGTGTTAGAAATTGGTAGGATATGGTTTAGGTTGGTTAATGAACTTGGTTGTTGCATTTGTTTGTTGTATAGCATGCATGTAGAATGTTTATTCTAACCATTGATTAAGTGACTGTACATGGCTACCTTCCCGTTTGAGTTCAGCATCGTCCCTGCACCCCTCAGCTTTGCCTCCCTACTCTGCGACATATGGCATAGCCTCTATCCTTCTGGATACATGCCACGATATTTGTCGTGGGAAAAGACGGCCACCTATGGGGCCATCATCCCCTTGTGGTTCGGCAGGGGGAAGAGCACATTGCACAAAGAGCGGAGGGCGCAGCGCAACACGACAGAGATCACACGGTAGTCTTTACTCAGGTTCAGGCTGCCGCGAGGCGTAAAACCCTACTCCTGCTTTGGTGGATTGATGAGAGGACCGTGGTGGAGACACGGCGCTCTAGCCCGACAAGGTTGCCTTGGGGCGAGAGCAGCTATGCGCGTATGTGTATACAAGGGTTCGAATCCTTTCTAAGGTTGCCATGGCCCTCCTTTTATAGATCAAGGGGTCATCACAATGGCAAATCAGTCATTGTGTACTCATTAGATGGAAAACTGTGCTATCATACGTAACTCTGTAGACAGGACAAGGTGCATTAAATGCACCGCTTAGTGTCACATCGTAGCACAGCCCGGCAAGCCTTGCGGGGCCGTCTGGCCACCTTCTCGCCTGCTTGCATGACACATCTCCGGATTGGTGTCATTTGGAGGTGATTTCCTTAGGAAGTGTCTGCCACGTGCCAAATAACAGCCACTTAGTCACTTGGGGGCTTGACACCGCGCCGATTGATGACTTGCGTTCCTGTGAGGTGGAGCGGTGGAGTCTTGGCGGGGTAGTCTGCCCTCATCATGCCTGGCAGGCCTACCGGGACAGTCTTGAGACTTGCCTTCGGGGCAACTTCGAGCTCGCCAAGCTCACCTTCCCGGCAAGGGAGGTTTTTCTTTGGTGGTATCTTGCTCCTTTAGTTTGGTCTTGGTCTTCTTGATCCGCTCCTTGATTTCTCAAATAGATGATCTCTTTTGCTTGGTCTGGTCTTGGATGTTGCAACCTTGCTCTTGAGCATGTGTACAGTCTGGGCAACACACGAGGGGTTTGTTTAACCAGTAGGAGCCCCCGGGCCTGGCCTGAACGCGCGGTTGGGCATCGTCAGGGTAGGCCCTGTCCAGTACACATGCAAGAGGTTGCTGGTAGCTTGTCATTCGATATCTTCTTTTCTTCTTCATTAGTCTAAGCTTGGATCAGTTTCCGGTTTTCCCCGTGCGTCATGCGATACATTGTGGGGAGATAATGAGCCACGATCCGTGGGTTACCCACGTCCCACGCTCACGGGGCAGTAACTGCCATTCCACTATCTTCCCTTCTTCCAGCGTTTCTACCACGTGTGTTGCATGCAGTGCGCAGGGTTGGTGGCGGATGCGGAGAGTGCGGGAATGGTTGTTGTGGCAGAAAACCAGGCATCATGGATTGTTGTAGGGGCCCAGCCTTGATTACTCGAGCCGTTGATGGCGCGGGGGAGTCGGACTGGAGGAGCGGGGCGGCTACCTCAATGGAAAAAAGCTAGCCCCTGCCCCACTCGCCTATAAAAAGGGACGCGGGGCGGGGCGCTTCTTCACACATCTCACTCCTTCCTTTCCCTTAGCAGTTCTCTCCAACCATGGTGAGAGGCCGGGGGCGCGGTGTTGTTCCAGTGGTGGTGACGAGAAATTATGCTCGACAGTGTCTCCCTCCTCCCCCCGAAGACACGGGGGCGGAACCGCCGTGAGAGGAGGTGGGAGGGGGAGAGATCGCGGCCGTCGTGGTGCTCGGGGTCGAGGAGGACGACGGGGCGCCCTGGTCGCCCCTCCGCCGATCGCCCAACCTCCAATGGGGGCCACGTTAGAGACCAGCTGTGTCAGGACCCTGATCCTAAGTCACAACGATCTAGCATGTAACACATCATATCACTTCGCGGCCTCACGCACGGTATTCCCACGGGTGCCACCTTACCTGACCCAGGACCATTTGCGCCTTTTGGCTCACGTATATGATAGTGTGGCTCGCATCCATATGACAAAGAACCCAGGCCGACATGACTAGTCGTGAATCCAAAGTGGCACTAACTTACAGGGACATGCATACATGACCCAACAACGAACGTGTCGGTCATCAACGTATGAACCCAAGTCGTAGCAAACTACAAGGACTTAAAGGAACAACGCGTGGCATTTCCCCAAAGGGACAGACACAAGAACGAAGAAGGACACATGTCGGCCAGCCTAAGTGTTCCGGAGTAGTAGCAAGCTACCATGGCATAGTGGAAGCAGTAAGAGACATTTCCCCATAAGAGAGGCTACCAAGAATAAAAGAGAGCAGAAGCGAGAGAGTGGGATTGTATCGGAATGAACAAGGGGGTTTTGCTTGCCTGACACTTCTGACTATAGTAAAACTCTTCATCAGTGTCATCGATCATATCGTTGGAACATCGTCTACTAAGAGGGGACAAACACCGGCAATAGAGAAAGAACACAATCAATGCAATGCAACAATATGATGCATGATCATGACATGTCAACATGCTGTAATTTGAGCTAATGCAACTAGCAACAATTTAAATGGAGTCGGTTTGAACACAAGATTCAAATTCAAACTCCATATGTGGATATTCGAATGCCATTTATTTGATTTGCCCTAAACAGTAGTCATAGGTTGTTCTAACATGCATGAAAATGGTACAGATGGATATATTGGATTTTTCCGATCATTTTTCATATATAAATTATTTCATTTGGAGTTATAGATTAATTTCTATGAATTTTTGAAGTTTAAGTCATTTTCTAGAATTTCCTGAATTCGTTTTAATCCAAAAATTCCTTACTGCGTCAGCATGACATCGGGGTGACATCAGCAAGTCAACAGGGCCGGTCCAGGTCAAACCTGACCAGTGGGGCCCTAACTAAAATGTTAGCAGGGCTAGGCCCACATGTGAGTGGCTCATATAATTAACTAAGTTAATTAACACTAACTAAACCTAACACTAATTAAACAGGGGCCTAGGTCCACACGTCAGTCAGCCAGGGGATGTTAAGCCCCTGGTCAGCAGGGTCAAACCCGCCGGACTTGGCCCACAGCTCGTCGCCGGCGGAGGGGCTCGGGTTTTGCTCTACGACGACCATATGAGCGACGGAGACCATCTACGAGGAGCTGGTGCTCGTGTGCATCCAATGGTGCAGTCAGTTTCGCCGGGGGCGACCTAAATCAATGGCGGCAAACTCAAAGGCGGAGGTCGAAATTCGGGTCTCGGTGGTTTCGGTGATGTGGGGCACGGGAGGAGCAGCTGGAGGGGTTTTTGGGCTTCTAGCGTTGCACTGAGCACGACTGTGTGGTCGGCTGCAGCTCTAGGTGGCGGCGGCCACGGCGGCGACATGGCCAGCAGAGCCAAGTTCTCAGCCGCAATGGCAATGGCATTAGCGGAAGGATAAAGCTACGGAAGAGGGGAGGTCGACGAAGCAGCTCACAACGGTTGCGATGGATGCCTCAGCGAGCTCGGGGAGGGGCTGGTGATGACGGGAGGTCGCCGGCGATCTTGGTGGCCGACAGGTTGAAGACGACGCAGAGACGGCATTGCAGCGCGTCCCGGCTCACTTGGCTCGGTAAAGACGACGAGGACGACGTTGCGGAGCTCGTGGACATGTGGAGGGGCGAGGGGGAGGCGGTGCCTGCGGCTATGGCGAACGACGGCGACGGGCTCTGCTCAGGAAGATAGCAGAGAGGGGAGGGGAGAGAGCTGCATGGAGGGGGAGGTGCAGAGGGGAGTGCGTGGCACCCTCGGGTGCTTCCAAAGGAGAGCAGGCAAGTAGGAGGTGGCCGGCGCGTGCGCGCACGCGTAGGGCACACGCCCTCCTGCCTACTGGCAGGAGGTTGAAGACGGTGGCTGCTGCGATGGGCTGAGATAGCTGGAGTTGGGCTAGGTGAGTCCATGTAAGTGGCCTAGGTGAATTTTCTGCTCTAATTTTCTTTTTGTTCTGTTTTCTATCTATTTATTTCTTTTGCCACTGTTTTCAAATAGAACAATTCCAAAACCAATGAAAAAATTCCCCTGAATATTTCTATGTTGCACAGTGGAGTTATCCAAAAGCACATAAACAATTCAATTTTTTCGAAATTATATTCCATATGTTAAGAATATAAATCCAAATCCAAATACAATATTTATTTAAAATCAGAGCCCAAATAATTCCTTAGAAATGTTCCAAAATTTTGGTTTGATTTATAACTCTTGCCAAAATCCTTAGAACAATTTCTAGGGCATTTTGGATTCACTGATTGCAATTTTTAGGGTTCTTGCCCCTGTATTAAAATGATTTCTGAGGCTCTGAAAATTCCTCAATTCAATTTCTTGAATTTAAACGTGATGATCAAGCAAAGTCAAACAAGGGCTGATCTAGGGCTGTGACAACTCACCCCCACTAAACAAGAATCTCGTCCCGAGATTCAAGACGTGAGGTAAGAAGACAGAGGGACACAAGCTAACACGATTTTCATGATCCAATTACCCTTCTCGAAGATGTTGATTCATTGCTTCAAATTGATCTTGACGTCTCTGCTTTCGAGATCTTCAACCAACACGACGACAAGAGAGCGAGACAACTCTACAAGGTTGGATCATCTTACTAACCACAAGATCAACTCACAGAATGAGACGTGGAAACATCTCTTGAGCTGAGGCACAAAACACAGATGTGGAGCGATGGAAAGAAGCAAATGACAAAGGTTCAATTTGGTAGGCAACACTCCCAGGCTTAAGTAAAATGGTGCATAGGTTTCAAAGTAGCGAGGAGTTGATTGCCATGATTCCATAGTGGGGTACCTTAGAGGAGGTGACACGTAGGATTATTTCTTTAAGTGGCAAAAATAATTACTTTTGATTCAGAGATCATTGAAATTCTCTATACCAGCCTAAGGCAATTCCCAAACGATCATTTGATGGAGTTCGAGGGAACGACATTTTCGGGCTAGAATGAATGATGTGGAGTACCTTGTTGAAGACAACGCGATGGATGATTTTTGCTTATCATCGAGAAAGGATAGGGCCCAGGGTAAGCCCACTTTTGAAGATGAGCCTGAATAACAAGTACTGAAAAGGCAGACCATGGTAATATGGCACAATGGCGGGTGCAAGCTGGGAACAAAATGCAAATGCTGGGTATGTTCCAACCATCATATCTACCTAAGATTCAGATCTAGTTGGTAACGGGATATTTCAGACAGCATGTCTGGAAAAGAAAGGTAGCAACACAAATCGATGAGATGACGTTGCGATATTCTCGAGAAATGAACTACGATAGCAAGCTCCAAAACATGAGCTGGTTCTGCTACATACCTATGAACACGATGTCCAAGACAAGCATGGCCACATAGTAGTTGTCCAACAAGCACTACCGAGTTCGGGTAGAAACCATCATCGAGGATATCAAAGTCTTGTGCGTTACCATGGATTAGCAATTAACTTATTTTCCTAGAATAAATCAATCAGTGGCTTGGTGTGCTAGGGATTCATATAGAATGAAGGTTGCAAGTCTCCAGACCACAGAATACTTCACACATATGCATCACTGACTTAGGATGATTCCAGAGGAAGCAAAACAAACTTTCTCAAATTTATGGCCGCAACTTGCATCATCTGCACGTGAATTAGAGGAAGTCACTTCTTCCATCAAACATAAACTTCATGAGCTAGCACGAAGAAAATGCTTTCAAAAGTTTCCAACACTAACTTAGATGTTCTACGTGAATCATGGGCACGATGAAAATGTTGTCAATGGGCTCAACAACAAACCATCCAGGCTTCCATATAGATGGAATTCCACAATTGAGTGAACACGGTGATAGAATTGGTCTGACCAAAGGATGTAATGGTGTATGCTAGGGGGATCAACCACGAGTAAGATAACATTATGAACATCGTTGGTTCTGATTTTATTTGAGGATAGCCCACACTCAAATCAATGTTTGGACAAGACAATAGATCCAATAACTGATCACGAGGACCAATCGATGAAGATATCATGTTTCTTCAACACACACACACAAACTATATCCTTTAGAGATGAACTAAGTCAGATAAAGCTTTATCTTCCAACTCTCCAAGTTGTTGTTTAGCTTATCCAACTAGCTCAGGGGTATCCAACACAGATTCTTGGAGAAGGGGTGGTTTATAAGAAAACCAACTTGATTGCGAGCTCAACATAATGGTCAGGGGACAACCTAGTGATACATCCGAGAGGATATTCAGAAAATCACGAACCACCGATATGTTATTAAGCTCGGGAACAATCTTTCTTCTCAGGGCAAGATGATATGATCAAAAGAGCGAGGGATTGACACAATCCTAACTCATTGATCGAAGTGTGCACCAGAAAAATGTACTAGGAAGCATGATCAATCTTAGAAAGATGACTCACTGACCAGTATGCTAAGAATGAGAGTATTGTCCATTTAACTACCAAGCAACGGGGTTGCTAGGAGTATTGATTACACACATCACAATTCACTTGTCAGCATTTCGGTTACAATAACACGGGAACCGAGGAATAGACAATGATGGCGAGAAGTATCTTTTGGTGTCAAAACCGGCTCATCTCGGGTAGAGGGTCCCAAACTATGCGTCTGTGGATCGAAGGTAACAGCAGGCGGGGGACACGATGGTTACCCAGGTTCGGGACCTCTTAATGGAGGTAATACCCTACTTCCTACTTGATTGACTATGATGAGTATAGTGGTTACAAGAGTTGATCTACCTCGAGATCATAATGACTAAACCATAGATGTCTAGCCTGTATGAATTCTGATGATCTCTACAGATTAAACCTTCTGGTTTATATACACATCGGAGGGGGCTAGGGTTATACAGAGTCGGTTTACAGAGAAAGGAAGTTTCTTATCAGAACGCCAGTCTTGCCATCCATGAAAAGGAGAGTCCCATCCAGACACGGGGGAAGGCCTTCAATCTCGTATCTTCACGGCCCATTAGTCCGGCCCATGTCACATAGCCCGGATGCTCGGGACTCCCTAATCCAGGACTCCCTCAGTAGCTCCCGAACCAGCTTTAATGACAACATGTCCGGTGTGCAGATTGTCTTTGGCATTGCAATGTGGGTTCGTCCTACTCCGAATACTCCAAAGCAATTTGAACAAAAGAACTGTATTCGGCTTTTCAATGATGATGCAGTATCCGGCTTCATATCTTCCGCTTTGTAAGGTGGGCCATCCATGATACTTCAGACAGCTTCAGCTTTACATTAAATATCCTACCCTTCAGCTTGTGCGCCGCCGTCGCCTCGGCTTCCACGTGTCAAACGAATACAAAGGGTCCAAGTGTTTTTACAAATAACACCCTGACTTTGTAGGGAAGGTGTCTATTTAAGGAGATTGGAACTCAGATGCCATTGCACACAAGGGGAAAATCCTTAGAGCTTGCCACAGGAAACCGCACAAACATGACTGGCTCTCCCAGTTCTTCCCCACACCCCCACGGCCCTCAAAATGGCAATTGGGAGAGCTGCTCGGTATCCCATGCCCAAATGACCAAGCTTCAGACGCAGGGGTATGTCCCTCCCGTGGATCTAGTCCCCGTTCGGGCGGGATTAATTTCCATCAATGGCGAAGCCCCTAGTGGAAACCTTCCCCAATCCTACCGGAGGGGAGCGAGTGTGCTTTGTTTCCTTCCTATTAAGAGGCGTTGGATTTCCAATCCACCCTTTCCTCCGAGGTCTCCTAGAGTATTATGGCCTCCAACTGCACAATCTCACGCCGGGCTCCATTCTGCACATCGCGGGCTTCGTCGCTCTTTGCGAGCCGTTCCTAGGCTGCGAGACCCATTTTGAGTTATGGAGGAAACTTTTTGGCCTCGTCCCCGCTCCAAAAGGGATCCATATTCAAGGTGAGCGACAGGATACCTGTCCAGCACTCCGGAGAAGGCATCCGACGTTGTTCTTCCAGACCCAATCCGACGGGGCCTTCCCGAATTTTCCAACACTCCGCTAAAGAAGCGCACCAGCTGACGCCCCCGAAGCCTCGAGGAGGAAGACCGTGCGGAGGTTAAGAAGCTAATGAGCAAGATAAAATACTCGCCCAATCCGGACTATCTATAATTGAGGTAATGGCGATTTCAATAACGTGAGGCGTTCAGCCATTCCAATCCAGAGGACTCCCCATGTGGCATTACAACGGGGAAGATGACACATCACGCTGCAGGCGCAAGGGTCCGGACAACTTTGCCGCCTTGGTTGCCATGTTGGCTAATCTCCACAAAGGGGAGAAAGAAGATTTTACTCGCCTTAAATGTCGAGAAGGTCTTTCCATGCACAACCCTGCTAACTGGGTCAGCTTTCGATCAGTAGCCTTATTCAATCCTCTTCCTGAGTCGTGCTCAGTAGAACTAAATCCGACTATTTTTAACAGGAATGGAGAAAGGTCATCGCGGGGATCCATAGTCCCGCTCCGCAGCCGGAGGACCATATTCGAGACCTGGATCTTGGATTTGAAGAGGATCCAGATATATTTATAGAGCTTAAGGAGGGGGTCTTTTATCAGGCGAGCTACGACGGCACAAAAGTAGCCATCACAGCCAAATATCTCGGCCTTCTCCCCTCCTCCCATGTAAGTTCCCAAGAGACATTTTTTCTTCAAGAGCTTTCCCATTGCGCCTCACCACCGCAGTATCTCATTCTCCAGAGGGGCAGCGCTCGTCCTGCCAAACTGTATCGAAGGCGTCCTCCAAGAAGGCGACGCTCGCGCATGGCGAGTCTTTGAAAAGAAAGGCGGGCGGTGATACTACCGAGCCTCCTCATTCACCGAAGAGGTATAAGTTTCAACCTGCCCTCGGCAAATAGGCTGGATTATGACGTGCTCCATTGTGCTATATTCAGGAAGAGCGTACACCGGACTGTATCTGGAGGTCTCGCCGCCCATGCATCGGCCAATCCGTCCCCGGACCCTGCCACTAGGACTAGGGTTGGTATGGGCGCCACGCCGTATTTTCACCTCCACGAGGATTCGGATAATGTATCCGTCACCAATTTCGAAGTGGAGAGCGCGATGGTCCATCTGTCGGATTACGTGTTCTGGGAAAACACTTGAGGTTCGAACTCTGGGGTGCGCATGAAGATCTCTCTCCACCTAGCTCACACTGTCACCACGATCTCAAAGCCTAGCTCGCCAAACCCGAGGAACAAGGGACACAAGAGTTTATACCGGTTCGGGCCACCGATGTGGTGTAATACCCTACTCCAGTGTGGTGTGGTGTATTGCCTTGTAGGCTGGGATGAACAAGTACAAGGGAAGAACTATCTCCTGGGGAGAGGTGTTCTTGAGCTCGGTGAGCTTGTGTGTGTGTGTGTGGATGGAATGGATTTGATCCCAGATCAGTTGCCTTCTACGGTGGTGGCTAGTCCTATTTATAGAGGCCTGGGTCCTCTTCCCAAATGTTAGGCAGGAAGGGATCCCACAACGGCCAATTTGAAGGGGGACAACTAGTACAAGCTATCCTAACGAAAGGTGGTCTTCGCCTGCCAAAGGCTCTGGTGGTGACGCCGTCTTGGGGTCTGCGATGTCCTCCATCCAACCGTACTGCTGGTCTTGGTCTCATTGCACCGATATGGAAACCTTTGCCTGATGCCTCGGGACTCCTCGCCTGCACCTGCTCCTTTAGCACCAAAGTGGAAACCAGTACTCTGCGCCCGCTGGCGCCCGCCTGGCACGCGCCTGCCCTTGGTCGTCATGGCCCATGTCACGGGAACCTCACGAGGTTCCCCTCACCTTGATCTCTCCGCTCCTCACGAGCAAGCCTAGTGAGGCTGCCCCTGAGGAGGTCTTGTGTCGCCCGCCTCCCGAGGCTTGGCCCCTCGCGAGGGTATTGAATGTTTTCTCGTGAAGATGGGCCGTACCAGGCCGTTAGTGGATCCACACCGTGGCCCGCACACAGGCAAGTCTGGGGACCCCCGTTCCCAGAACGCCGATGGTAGCCCCCGGGCCCAAGGCACGCTCGGACTTGGCTTCGAGGCGAAGCCAAGGGGAAAGTGTGGAGCCCTGCAGGCCCCAACCTCCTGCGGCCTTGATTGACGCGTGGCGACTGACGAGACGTGGGCGTCTCCACTTCCCCACGCTGCCTCGGTAAATGCCCGACTTGACGAGTCCCTGGTGCATGCAGAAAAGCCATCATTACCTGCGATCGTGGGGGTCATCGGTTGGCCTCTTCCTGCTATAAATGGGGAGGGGGGCGGAGCCCCCATCGCTCGTCTCTTCCTCCGTTCCGCTTACTTCTTCTTCCTTGCTTCACTGCTAACAGCAACACCCATGGCACCAACGAAGAGGTTCTCGGCCGCGGAGAAAGGGAAGGCACGCCAAGTGGGGCCCGACTCTCCTCCGCCCAAGAGGGGGCGTGGTCGCCCTCGTAAGGACGCCGCGACCCCTGTTGTGGTTCCTCGCGGGCAAGGACAAGTCTCTTCGGGTTCCGGTGCCGCTCCCGGCGTCCGAGGCGGCGTTTCTCCTCCTGGTGGAAGCCGCTTGAGGCGCGGCGGTCTCGTCGACGAGGGGAGGCGCGCCATGGTCGCTAGGCCTCCTCGGCCATGCTTCCACTCTGGGGAAGTGATGCCGGAGTTCGTCGTGTGGTTGGAGAACCCGACTGGCACCTGGCTCCAGCTTCCGCGCTCCTTTGGCAGAGAGCTGGCGACTTCTGGTCCCGGCGGCCTCTCGCTGCAGGCGGAGGGCTGCTGCAACAAGGCCTCGTGGGTCATGGTGGAGATCTCCGTCGCGGGCAACATAGCCGTTGCCCGCGGCTGGCAAACGTTTGCCCGCGCACGCGGCCTGGGCAGGCGGTGCACCCTCCACTTCAAGTACGACGGTGCCGCTACCCTCTTCATGAGGGTGTTTGGGGAAGATGGTCGCCGCGCTGGATGCTTCCCTGAAGACAACAACGGTGACGAAGTGCTTGGCCTTTGCGACGGCCGTGACGAGCACGAGGGCGAGCTCGCCCTTGGTGATGGCCACGACTCGTCCAGCATCGGCAGCTCCTCCTCCAGCGAAAGCTCCAGGAGCAGCAGCTACGACCAACCGCCCCGTCGCCGCACTCTCTTCAAGGACGGTGGCACGTCATCTCGTCGTCACACCCTGGTGAAGCGTGAGGAGGGCTCTGGCGGAGTTTGGGGGAGCGCTGGGGGCTGATTCTCGGGAGAAGCCGCGGGTGTCGAGGCCGCTTTTGCCTGTTCCCCTCTTTTATTCTTCCTGCATCGCAAGAAACAAGTATGGGGCCCCACGGGGGCGTATTGTCGGCGTTCTGGGAACGGGGGTCCCCAGACTTGCCTGCCTGCGGCCCGCGGCGTGGCTCAAGGGGGCCCAGCGCGGCCCATCTTCATCAACACAGACCCAAGACCCTCGCGAGGAGCCAAGCCTCGTGGGGCGGACGACATGGAGCTTCCCCAGGCGCAGCCTCATCAGGCTGGCTCGCGAGGAGGCGGAGAGATCAAGGCGGGGTACCTCACAAGGTGCCTATGACGCAAGGCATGACGACCAAGGGCGCCAGGCGGGCACCAGCCCGCGCAGTGTCCTCCCTTTCCTCTTTGGTGCAAAGGGAGCAAGCGTAGGCGGGAGGATCAAGCAAAGGCACCCATTTCGGTGCAACCATCGCAACCATGTCTGACGCTCGTCGGGCCCGCGCCGAGCGCCGAGCTGCTCTCGCTTCCCGCGTCGCCCAGATGGCCCCTGTCGGCGGGCGTCCTCGCCGTTCCCTGTCGCCTTCCATCAACGCCGCCATTGGCCCGACGGGGAATGAACAACAAGCGTCGTCTCAGCATCCTTCCGTGCGGCGAGACGGCCGCACCGCAATGTCAACATATCTCTTGTTGGACTAATGTTTCTATCTAGTATATTTCAGATAAGTTCAACAATGGAGTGGCATGAACTAAAGGTTGTGGGAACTCCTTCAAGATGCTAAGGACAAAGGATTGGCTCAAGCTCAAAAGCTCAAGACTCTTCATTTTACATTTTAGTGATCCAAGATCACATTGAGTCTATAGGAAAAGCCAATACTATTAAGAAGGGATGAGGTGTTGCTTAATGAGCCTTTTGCTCTATGTGCTTAATGATATGCTCCAAAATCCTCAGCTACTTTCCCATATCCACAAATGACCTAAACCCAAAGCCAAACTCGGTCATACCAATTCTTTCTATCCGGCGCCACCGAGTTTCTCATATGTCATAGCCACTGCCAAAACCCCAGCAAATCGGTTCTACCGATAGGGATCTCGGTATCACCGAGATGGGATTGCAATCTCACTGTGTATGTCCATTGTCGAAATCGTTCTTACCGAGTTTAGGCAATCGGTACCACCGAGATTGCAATGCAAACTCTCGGTTTCCCATTTGTAACTTTTCGGTCTCACCGAAAGAGCAAATCGGTCGCATCGAGTTTGCCTGACCAACTCTCTGGTTAGCTAATTACCAAATCGGTCTCACCGAGTTTGTGTAATCGGTCTCATCAAGATTACGTTATGCCCAAACCCTAACCACATCGGTCCTACCGAGATGCATGTCAGTCCCACCGAAAATCTCTAACGGTCACTAGGTTTACCATTTCGGTCCGACCGAGGTTATTGATTCGGTCCCACCGAGATTGGTAGATTGTGTGTAACGGTTGGATTTTAAGTGGAGGCTATATATACCCCTCCACCTCCTCTTCATTCGAGGAGAGAACCATCAGAACACACCTACACTTCCAATTCATATGTTCTGAGAGAGAACCACCTACTCATGTGTTGAGACCAAGATATTCCATTCCTACCATATGAATCTTGATCTCTAGCCTTCCCCAAGTTGCTTTCCACTCAAATCTTCTTTCCACCAGATCCAAATCCTGTGAGAGAGAGTTGAGTGTTGGGGAGACTATCATTTGAAGCACAAGAGCAAGGAGTTCATCATCAACACACCATTTGTTACTTTTGGAGAGTGGTGTCTCCTAGATTAGCTAGGTGTCACTTGGGAGCCTCCGACAAGATTGTGGAGTTGAACCAAGGAGTTTGTAAGGGCAAGGAGATCGCCTACTTCGTGAAGATCTACCGCTAGTGAGGCAAGTCCTTCGTGGGCGATGGCCATGGTGGAATAGACAAGGTTGCTTCTTCGTGGACCCTTCGTGGGTGGAGCCCTCCATGGACTCGCGCAACCGTTACACTTCGTGGGTTGAAGTCTCCACTAACGTGGATGTAGGATAGCACCACCTATCCGAACCACGGGAAAAACATCCGTGTCTCCAATAGCGTTTGAATTCTCCAAACCCTTCCCCTTACATTCTTGCAAGTTGCATGCTTTACTTTCCGCTGCCTATATACTCCTTGCATGCTTGCTTGATATGTATTGTGTATGTTGAAATTGTGCCTAAAACATCACTCAAACCAAAAAGGCTTAAAAACTGCTACTTTAGCACTAAGTGTCTAATCACCCCCCTCTAGACACATACACTTCTAGATCCTACAAGTGGTATCAGAGCTTTGGTCTCCATTGCCTTGGTTTAATCACCTTTGGAGGAAGATGGATGTGTCTACTTTAGGGAGTCTTAGACATAGAGTGCCTATTCTTGATGAAGAGTATTTTCATGAATGGAAAAATGAGATGCTTGTGATTTTCACTCAATACCATTTGAACAAGTATATTGCTAGTCCTTGTGCTCCTCATGTTGATCCTATGCATCCCACTCTAGATGAAGATATTGACATGATTCACAATCTTAGAACCGTTGAGCTCATCATTAGAGGATTGCCCAAATACTTGATTGCTAGTTTACCCACTCTTAAATGCGCCTATACTGTATGGAAATTTCTTGAGGAACGATTCGCCAATTATTCCTTGAAAAATTTGGATGAAATTCTCCATAAATCTATTGCCTTGAGTAAGATGAACTCTAGTGATCCTAGTTTTGGTAATTGTCTATTTGATCTTACTAATCTCATGCGTGCTAAAGGAAATGTTGGAATCATTGGTGATATCATAACCGAATCCATAAGAATTCATAAAAGTGACCACTTTGATGATCATTTATCTAATGAATTACCCTCTCTAGGATATGATCAATCACAAGATGATGTCGAACGTGGATACTATGATAAAGATGATGATAGTGACTCCGATCTTGATGATGCAATGAGACACTTTGGTCTTATGGATAATCTTCGAGGATATGTGTCAGGAGGAAAGGAATGGGTTCTTGATAGTGGATGTACCGATCATATGACCGGAGATGAAGATATGTTCTGTGAGCTTGCTGAGAATGACGACCCTCGAAAATATGTCACCTTTGGTGATAATTCAAAGGGTAAGGTGGTTGGCCTTGGTAAGGTGACCATCTCACACGATAGCTCCATTCAAAATGTCATGCTTGTTGAATCCCTTGGCTACAACTTACTTTCAGTATCTAGACTTGCTGATTTTGGATTGAATGTCCTATTTACTGAGGTAGATTGCCAAGTGTTTCGACGAGACAATCATAAAAAGGTATACGTAGAGGTGACCTTTATATTGTCGATTTCTCAGAAAGGGCACAACCTAAAACTTGCTTTATTGCTAAACCCTCAAAAGGTTGGTTGTGGCATAGACGACTAGGTCATGTTGGCATGAGAAACCTTGACAAGCTTATTAAAGGAAATCATATCCTTGGAGTTAACGATGTCATATTTGATAAGGATAGACTTTGCAGTGCGTGTCAGGCAGGTAAACAGGTTGGAGGAAGGCATCCCGTGAAGAACGTCATGACCACAAGGAGGCCACTTGAGCTACTTCATATGGATCTCTTTGGTCCCAATGCCTACAAGAGTCTCGGTGGAAATTCCTTTGGTCTAGTTATAGTTGATGATTTTTCAAGATTTACGTGGGTGTTCTTTCTTGATGACAAATCGCAGGTCCAAAAGATCTTCAAAAACTTCGCTAGAAAGGCCCAAAATCAGTTTGATGTGAAGATCAAGAAAGTTCGAAGCGACAACGGAACGGAGTTCAAGAACGCAAATGTGGATACCATTCTTGATGAAGAAGGGATTTCACATGAGTTCTCGGCTACGTACACAACTCAACAAAATGGAGTTGTTGAGAGGAAGAACCGGACGCTCATCGAAATGGCGAGAACGATGCTTGATGAGTACAAGACACCTAAGCACTTCTGGGAAGAAGCTGTTGAGACGGCTTGTCATGCAACAAATCGCTTGTATCTTCACAAGCTACTCGGCAAGACGGCATACGAGCTCCTCACCGGTAACAAACCCCAAGTTGGATACTTTCGAGTATTTGGCTCAAAGTGCTACATTCTAGATAAGCATCGTCGTTCAAAGTTTGCTCCTAAGTCTCATGAAGGTTTCCTACTTGGTTATGGCTCAAACGCTCACACTTACCGTGTCTACAACAATTTCACCCGAAAGGTTGAACAAACGGTAGATGTGAAGTTTAATGAAACTAATGGCTCGCAAGTAGAGCAATTGCCAATTGATGTAGGAGACAAAGACCCTTCGGAAGCAATTCAAGACTTGTTGATTGGCAAAATTCGTCCAACGGAGGTAAAGGAGAATACCTCGTCCGTCCAAGTGAAAGCTTCTATTTCACGACAAGGTGAACCAAGAGTTGACATGGAAGCATCCACAAGTGGGACACACCAAGACGAAGAAAACGAGGAAATATGTCAAGACGAACATCAACAACCTCCTTCTCCACGACGACAAGAGAACAACAACGTCAACAATGGAGAAGATCATGAAGAAGAACAAGATGAAGAGGAAGTTCAACGAAGGCCCAAGCAAAAGCTTTCACGAGTTCGAGCAAGAATTGCCAAAGATCATCCCGTCGAGCAGATCTACAATGATATCCAAACCGGGAGAATCACTCGCTCAAAAACTCGTTTAGCTAACTTTTGTGAAAACTATTCATTCATCTCTAGAATTGAACCTATGAAGGTTGAAGAGGCATTGGAGGATCCGGATTGGATAAATGCTATGCACGAAGAGCTACACAACTTTGAGAGAAACCAAGTTTGGACATTGGTTGAGAAGCCCGACAACAACCACAACATCATCGGTACCAAATGGGTGTTTCGCAACAAGCAAGATGAAGATGGACAAGTGGTTCGCAACAAAGCACGTCTCGTTGCCCAAGGATATACACAAGTCGAAGCAAACTAAGGAAGGTACATTTATCTCTCAAACGAAGTACACCAAAGACCTATTCAAGAAGCTCAATATGCAAGAATGCAAAGGTATGTCTACACCCATGCCTACTAGTGGACATAATGATTTGACCAAAGATGGTGAACTGGTTGATCAAAAGGTTTATCGCTCTATGATTGGTTCATTGTTATATCTATGTGCCTCTCGTCCTGACATTATGCTAAGTGTGTGCATGTGTGCACGATATCAAGCTGCTCCTAAAGAATGTCATCTTAAGGCCGTGAAAAGGATAGTGAGATACTTAATCCATACACCAAATTTTGGCATTTGGTATCCTAAGAGGTCCTCTTTCGATCTTGTTGGGTATTCCGACTCGGATTATGCCGGAGACAAGGTTGATAGAAAGTCCACTTCGGGTACATGTCAATTTCTTGGTAGATCTCTTGTGTCTTGGTCCTCCAAGAAACAAAACTCGGTATCCTTATCCACCGCCGAAGCGGAATATATTGCAGCTGGTTTATGTCGTGCTCAATTACTTTGGATGACCCAAACTCTTAAAGATTATGGGGTCTATGTGAAACATGTTCCATTGCTTTGTGACAATGAAAGTGCTATCAAAATTGGTCATAATCCTGTGCAACATTCTCGAACTAAGCATATTGAAGTTCGTCATCATTTCATTCGAGATCATGCTGCTAAGGGTGACATTGATCTTAAGCATGTTCGCACCGATAAGCAATTAGCGGATATATTCACTAAACCACTTGACGAGAAAGTGTTTTGCAGGTTGAGAGGAGAATTGAACATCATTGATGCTTCGAACTTGGAGTAGAAACTCCATTGGATACATGCAAGACATGAGCTTATGACTAATCCTTGATATATCTATTATGATGACTATCCAATGTCTTGGATATATTTGCATCTTGCATGTTATCTAACCCATGTAGGTACTTGGTTGAATCAAATTCTATGAGATTGCAACTCACTCACATCTTGAGCAATCTCTACATCACCAAGTCTCTACACAACGGTGGTTGACGGCAAGGAAGCACGAAACCACTCAAACATATCCTTGACTAATTCTATGATTGAGCTTCATGATTATCATTTTTGGATATACAAGTGTTTTTCCTTGCAAGAACTAACCCATGTAGGAAGATGAACTCAAACTCTAAGTGGTGCTCCCAACTCTTGATGAGCTACATCAACCTCGAGCACCCACACAAGTTCAACTACATGAGCAAGATCCACACCACCACCCAAGGTATGTTGTTCCATCTTAGAGAAGCTTTACTCCAAGTCATGAGTTAAAGCAACTCCACAAGATGTGAATACATCAAGATGCTTAAACGAAAAATGGTAACCCCATTTTGAGCTTAAACGATGAGTATGATCTATGATCAAGTGTTCTCACTTGACTCCTAAGTCAATATACTCTAACATAGGACTATGTCACCGCCCAATTCTAGGTGAAGTTCTCTTGTGTCCTTTTCTGTGTTATTGCATTTGTCCCTTGCATATTTGTTTCCCTTTTTAAACACAAAAAAACTTCATCTAGAACCTTCCATTCTTTTCTGCTTCTTTTTGTTTTGCATATTCTTTATAAAATTCCTTGCAAATCTTTTAGTTAATTCATTGCAAATCTTTGTGTGATCTTATTTGACTAGTGAGCTGAGGTGACAAGTATTTTCTCTGAAGTAAACTCGGTTCCACCGAACTGAAATTTTCGGACCAATCGAATTCTTTCGGTATCACCGAAACTTGACACTCGGTGTCACCGAATTCGCAACAGGAAAACAGTTTGCCACTTATTCTATATTTCTTCTGATCTAGCTCCACTCGATGAATCTTATCCTGTACAAGCATCACAGTTTTACCATTGCTTTATGCTGAATCTCAAGGACCAAAGCTTTTCGACAGATTCCAGTAAGACCTTGGAAATTGATGTCAAAGGGGGAGAGAGAGATCACATCAAAGCTTATCATCAGGGAAAAAGAGAGAAAGTACTAAGGGGGAGAGAATACTCAAGGATCCCAAATATTAAAGGGGAGAAAGAGATCTCCAGGGGGAGAGAATACTCAAGGATCCCAGATGCTTGATGATTAAGAGGAGAGATGCCACATGTCTTTTTGGGGGAAAGACATGTTCATATGTACTCATTTGAATTAAGTTCTATTCATATCTTTCAGCTCTGATTTTCTGTTCCCTATCTTCTCCCAATATCCCATGTCAGATTCAGGGGGAGCAAGACACCTAAGGGAAAGAAAAAATCATTCAAATTCATTGCATATCTTTACTCTTGGGGACATGTCTAATTCAATATGTACTCTGTACTCACTCTCTACATGTCATCCCAGTCTTGGTACTCTTGTGGTTTCTTTTGTTTGCTCTGGCTAGTGGATGTATCTGTGTTATCTAACCTTGTTTGTGCAGGTTCATTCCATCCTAAGCCAACTTAATACTACAAGGTAAGTATATGCATCAGAATCATGAGTATGAGGAATTCTTGCTTTTGTACATACTGTTTGCAAGAAAGACTCATAAACATGAAGGTATTTCTCTTAATAATAATCTTTTGCTCTGATGCATATGGCCAACATACATGTAACACATTGCCTACTCTGTCATGACTATGCTCTCACATGCTTCTATATTCTGTATTCACATGATTGCATACATGTAGGGGGAGCCTATGCTTGTTTCATGTCCGTCCAAAGCTTTACTTGCTATTCTTTATATCTTTATCTAAAGCTTTGATGTATGTTGCCATCAATTACCAAAAAGGGGGAGATTGAAAGCACAAGTGCTCCTCAGGTGGTTTTGGTAATTAATGTCAACATATCTCTTGTTGGACTAATGTTTCTATCTAGTATATTTCAGATAAGTTCAACAATGGAGTGGCATGAACTAAAGGTTGTGGGAACTCCTTCAAGATGCTAAGGACAAAGGATTGGCTCAAGCTCAAAAGCTCAAGACTCTTCATTTTACATTTTAGTGATCCAAGATCACATTGAGTCTATAGGAAAAGCCAATACTATTAAGAAGGGATGAGGTGTTGCTTAATGAGCCTTTTGCTCTATGTGCTTAATGATATGCTCCAAAATCCTCAGCTACTTTCCCATATCCACAAATGACCTAAACCCAAAGCCAAACTCGGTCATACCGATTCTTTCTATCCGGCGCCACCGAGTTTCTCATATGTCATAGCCACTGCCAAAACCCCAGCAAATTGGTTCTACCGATAGGGATCTCGGTATCACCGAGATGGGATTGCAATCTCACTGTGTATGTCCATTGTCGAAATCGATCTTACCGAGTTTGGGCAATCGGTACTACCGAGATTGCAATGCAAACTATCTGTTTCCCATTTGTAACTTTTCGGTCTCACCGAAAGAGCAAATCGGTCCCACCGAGTTTGCCTGACCAACTCTCTGGTTAGCTAATTACCAAATCGGTCTCACCGAGTTTGTGTAATCGGTCTCATCAAGATTACGTTATGCCCAAACCCTAACCACATCGGTCCTACCGAGATGCATGTCAGTCCCACTGAAAATCTCTAACGGTCACTAGGTTTACCATTTCGGTCCGACCGAGTTTATTGATTCGGTCCCACCGAGATTGGTAGATTGTGTGTAACGGTTGGATTTTAAGTGGAGGCTATATATACCCCTCCACCTCCTCTTCATTCGAGGAGAGAGCCATCAGAACACACCTACACTTCCAATTCATATGTTCTGAGAGAAAACCACCTACTCATGTGTTGAGACCAAGATATTCCATTCCTACCATATGAATCTTGATCTCTAGCCTTCCCCAAGTTGCTTTCCACCAAATCCAAATCCTGTGAGAGAGAGTTGAGTGTTGGGGAGACTATCATTTGAAGCACAAGAGCAAGGAGTTCATCATCAACACACCATTTGTTACTTCTTGGAGAGCGGTGTCTCCTAGATTGGCTAGGTGTCACTTGGGAGCCTCCGACAAGATTGTGGAGTTGAACTAAGGAGTTTGTAATGGCAAGGAGATCGCCTACTTAGTGAAGATCTACCGCTAGTGAGGCAAGTCCTTCGTGGGCGATGGCCATGGTGGAATAGACAAGGTTGCTTCTTCGTGGACCCTTCGTGGGTGGAGCCCTCCGTGGACTCGCGCAACCGTTACCCTTTGTGGGTTGAAGTCTCCACTAACGTGGATGTAGGATAGCACCACCTATCCGAACCACGGGAAAAACATCCGTGTCTCCAATAGCGTTTGAATTCTCCAAACCCTTCGCCTTACATTCTTGCAAGTTGCATGCTTTACTTTAGGCTGCCTATATACTCCTTGCATGCTTGCTTGATATGTATTGTGTATGTTGAAATTGTGCCTAAAACATCACTCAAACCAAAAAGGCTTAAAAACTGCTAATTTAGCACTAAGTGTCTAATCACCCCCCCTCTAGACACATACACTTCTAGATCCTACAATCTTCAAGCAGTTCGCCCGCGAAGTGAATGCAGTCCTCCCCAAGCTCGAAGCCACATGTCCCCTCAGGTGGTCATCGTGTGCCATCACGTTCAGCTCAGCGGATCAGCTCAAGTGTGCAGCCACAGCCGGTATCCTCCCGATGCTTTGTTCCCCAATCATCAGCAACGTGGTGGTCACCAAGACCCTCATCGACGGCGGGGCAGGGCTCAACGTCCTGTCTGTGGAAACATTCAACAATCTCCAAGTGCCTTACAACTAGCTTCAGCCAACCAAGCCTTTCTCCGGAGTCACTGACGGCTCCACGGTCCCGATCGGGCAGGTCCGCCTCCCTGTCACCTTCGGAGCACGCAACAACTACCGCACCGAGCTCATCGACTTCGACGTCGCTCACATTCGCCTGCCGTACAACGCCATCCTTGGGTACCCGACGCTGGCCAAGTTCATGGCCGTGACTCACCACGGCTACAATGTCCTCAAGATGCCAGGGAGCGGCGGAGTCATCATGGTGCCCTGTGAGGAGAAAGACACGGTGTGTTCCCTGGAACGAGCTTTTCAGGCCGCATCATTGGAAGACCCCGATCGTGGAAGCAGGGGGCTCTCCGAGATCACCCCCAAGAAGAAGAAGATGTCGTCTAGACCGATCCCTTAGGAGGCAGGTCCCTCAGGGCCCGTGCCTGCCCAGGGGAAACCTCCTTCCATCGCATAGGAAAGCGCGCCCGGCGCCCTCCTCAGGCAGGGCTCGGGGGCTCTCCCCTGGAGGGCCACCGACCTGGCTAAGGTCACGAGGGAGGCGCTTGGGCACCACGTGGAGGCGTGTTTCGAAGCACGTTTCCCTCAAGAAGCAGTAAAGCAAGGAGAGCAAGACCCTCAGGAGTTCGTCAGCAAGGCCATTCAAGAGCTACAGGAGTCAAGAGTCATGAGAGGCGACCGCCGCCTACCGGCTGTGGCTCCCCATCCAGGCGAGGATGGTGGGCTGTGCGTCTGCGTCGACGTACCAGGGCTCAATCGAGTCGCCACTCTGGAGCGCCTCTCGCCCCCACGAGTGGGGCGCTGCGAAGGTCCACCACATAGCTACGTTCGCATGCCTTACGGCTTGCCGAGCATGGCTGCCACGTACCAGCGCCTCATGAGGGGCATAATGGAAGCTCAAGAGGCCACGCGTTCCGCAGCCCTGGCGGAGATGGAGATGGTCCGCAAGGAGCCACCAGCGCCTCCGGAGCCTCCCGAGGCCCCAGGGCCTGGGGGCTCGTGAGGAGCGGCTCCTGCAGCCCACCGAGTCTGCTGCACCAACACTCGTTCATCCTCAACATCATCAGGTGACATCTTTTAAGTTTCATTTCCAGCTGGGAGCGCCCCCCAGGGCTGCATCATTCCCAGGCCGCGTGGGTCCGTCCCTGCGGCATGTATCCCTTTTATTTTCATGTTGTTAGCTTAGTCTGTTGGGGGCGCCCCTTGGGCTGCATCATCCCCAAGCCGCTCGGGCCAAACCCAGCGGCATGTATCCCTTTTACGTTCATCTATGGTTATGTGTTTGGTCTACCATGCTTGATTATTCGTCGCCGGCCCACGGCACCTTTTCTTCTCCATGTCGACCACTTGCACGTTAAAGGGGGGTGCCTGAGCATCGCGAATCAGGGATCTTATTGGCTCTCCAGCCCTCACCCTCTGGCCTTGTCCATGGCATCGCGACCTGGCATACCAGCGACGGCTGAGACCAGCTCGAGGGTCGGGACCGAGGACGTAGAGTGTAGGCATCTAACCCAACTTGCAGGAACACATCACAAGATAAGGCCCAGTGCCAGGCGCAACCCGCCTAGAGGTAGGGCCCTGTGAGTCCCGCGCTGGCTCACGGGTGCCCAGATACACCTCACCAGGCCCTACCGTGCGAGCCACATGTCAGGGCGGGGCTGTACATGCCCCGGGGGCTCCTCCCTGAGGGGAGCCTCCTCCCACGTACCAGTGGAAGCACCATGCTCCGCGCTGGCTGACGACACTGTCGAGGAGCGGCTATGCCCGTACACATACGGAAGCGCTATGCTCCGCACTGGTGATAAACAACTGAGGGTGGCCCCCGGGCCGCATCAACCTCAGGGAGCCCAGAGCTCAGTGTCTGGCCTCATCGCAACACCTCCCCCCGGGAGTGCCGCGCGGGGGGGCTGGGCACGGGGGCTGCGCCTGGGTCACGCCCAGACGCACGCCACCCAGCTAGGCCCCCCGGGCCTGGTTCGTCGCGCGTCTCTCCCCGAGCGGAGCCAAGGTACGAAGGCCGTTTGCGAGTCAAGGGGGACAACTGAGCATCGCGACTCAGGAGCCTAACTGGTCCCGTAGCCCCTCATTCCCTAGTTCCGAAAGGCTAGCGCTGGGTGAGGTACGCGCGGGGCCGGGCTCTGCAGACGTAGAACGGTAGATCACCCCAAATGTCACCTCCCTACTTGCTGTTCGCGCGCCAAGGGGGACTCCTGAGCATCGCGACTCAGGAGCCTAACTGGTCCTGTAGCCCCTCACTCCTTTAGTTCCGAAAGGCTAATGCTGGGTGAGGTACGCGCGGGGCCGGGCTCTGCCGGCGTAGAACATAAGCAAGTAGGAAGGAAAAGCGTAAGCTTTAAGGATCGCCTCCCTACTTGCTGTTCGTGCGCCAATGGGGACTCCTGAGCATCGCGACTCAGGAGCCTAACTTGTCCCGTAGCCCCTCACTCGTTTGGTCCCGTCCTGGTTTCCGGTCGGGGCTAATGCTGGGTGAGGTACGCGCGGGGCCGGGCTCTGCCAGCGTAGAACGTAAGCAAGTAGGAAGGAAGAGCATAAATTCAAGGAATTCAAAAGCAAATATTACATTCCATACTGTTATCCCAACGCCAAGCGCAAGTTTAAACGCCTCCCCGAGGCATGATACATGTGCAGGAATTAAAAGCAGAACAGGAGCCGCAACAGAGTCACTTGTCGGCGATGGAGCAGCACGGAGTGGCTTCGCCTTGAGGAGCAGCAGGGTCGGCAGCGCCTGGCTTCGGCTTGGTGCTAAAGGCCCGGAACTTCCCCAGCAAAGCCTCCGCGTGACCCTTCACGGCCTCGGCAGCGGCAGCGGCACGGTCGCCGCTCACTGGCTCCAGCAGGCTGTCGAGGTCGACGTTGGGGTCGCGAAGGTAAATGTGGGTGAAGACCCGCGTCAGCGCTACAGAAGATAGGACACGCGCCTCGGCATCGGCCGTGGGGCTAAGGCCGAGGGCGACATCCTCAAGAGCACGCACTAGGAAGGGAAGCGGCTTGGCGGGGCCGTCCTCGGAGCCAGCCAGCGGGCTCTCCAGGCCGCTGGCGTAGAGCATCTTCAGCGAAGCACGAGCCTTCTCCTCCATGTCTGCGAAGGCCATGCGGTCCTCGGCAAGAACCCGGGCCTTGCCGTCCAGTTTGACCTTCGTCGCCTCCAACTCCTTCTCCAGCACGCGTAGGCGGTCACAGCGTTTCTTGAGCTTGGCCTCCCGGACCTCGACGGCCGCCTCGCGAGCCTTCACGCCCTCTTCTTGCTCTTGGCGAAGGCGGGCCTCTTTCACGAGCTGGTCCCGTAGGCCTTGCAGCTCGTTCTCCAGCACCTCGCAGCGACCGCAGACGTCAGCCGCCTCCCCCTGGGCCGCGTCACGAGCATCCTTCGCCTCAAGGGTGGCCTGCTTCTCCTCATCACAAGCCGTTGAGGCCTGGACCAGCGCCGCACGAATCGAAGTGTCGGAGCGAACCCATCCTGAAGCCAGCTCCAAGCGCCCGGCCACCAAGCGAGGGTCAGCGCCAAAAAGATCCTGCCGGAGCCGGTCCAGCTCGGCGACAACGCGATCCAAAACAGCGGGAGGAGTCGGAGAAACAATAGTCGGTGGAGTAGGAGGAGAAGACGGCGGCACCACCACAACACCCTGAGGAGGAGCCTGCTGCGCCCCGACGACTGTCGTGGCGGCGGCAGGCAAAGGCACCTCGGGAGTCACTTGGGCCATGGGGGCTGGGCTCGCCCCCGCCAGCTCGGCCAGACCTCACGAGGATGACCGGGTAGGAGAGGCCCGTGCGTCGCGGTCACCTTCCTCCGCAGGCTGAGGCGCTGCGGCGGATGGAACCTCGGGAGCCCCCTTCAGCTTCTTCGCCGCGTGCGCCAGCCTGCCCAAGAGGCGCGGACGTCAAGCCTCAGCAGCAAATCAAGAAACAAAGACAAGAGTCAAGCACTTACGGGTCGTCGCCGGTGAGCTCAGGCAGCCTCCGGCCAAACTTGAAGCCTGACAACCGGCTGGAAGGGTCAACCTCGGAAGCGGAAGGAGCGTCTGCGGACCGCCCCGGAGTCGATGCAGACCCGCGGGGGATCAGCCCGGTCCTGTCCTTCTTCAGGATCAGGGGTGAGCTCCCGCTGCCCAGCACGTCACCATCCTCGTCGTCGTCGCTCGGAGAGAGGAGGAGAGCGCGGGACCTGCGCCGGGAGAGGGGAGCCCTTGACTCTCCATCAGTCGCCTCGGAGTCAGGCCCTCTCTCCCGCTCCCCACTGCCCTCCTCGTCGCTGGAGTCATCGGAGGACACGTCCACCAGACCCACGGGAGCCTCTGCGGGCACGGGCCCGTCCCCGTTGAAGACAGGCATGGACTTCACCACCTGCTCCCAGTCGTTGCGGAGGAACAAGGGTGCACCCTCCAGCCTCGCCACATCGCCCCCAACCAGAGATTGGAGCACCGCGGCCAGATCTCCGTCACCCAAGGCCGTGGGGCTCGGATGAGGCCTCCACATCGGAGATGAGTACTGCCGAAGCGAAGCCAGCTAGTGCTCCAGGAACTCCCTCAGCAGCGACGCGCCGATCAGCTTCGCCGCTGCCAAGCTGGCCGGCCTCAGATCCGCGTCCATCTTCTCCAACACCGGCTTCGCACGGGGGACCGTGAGTTCTGCATGGGCCCAATCACCGGAGCTCGTGGGCAGCTCCTTGGGCAAGATCAGCCGCGGGTGAATGCGCCCAGCGTCTGTCAAACCCCATTTGCTCCTGAAGCCCTTGATCCTTTTCCCGGGCTTCGAATGGCGCCACTGTACGCGATGAAGCTTGCGCACGCGGAAGGAGAACCGCGAGAGACCCGGGGGGAGAAGCAGTGGTGTAGCAAGGTCACTGAGGGCTACACCCCTACGTGAGCCTCGCAGTAATAAGCGAAGATTGCCAGGAGAAGGACGGAGTTGGGGTGGAGATGTAGAGCCTGTAGGTTGTAATGGCGGAGGACAGAGAAGAAGAACTCGGAGAAGGGAGGCACCAGGCCGGCAGCAATGGAGCTTAAAAAGAGTGGATAGAAGGTGCTCCCTCGGCCCTCAGGGGTGGCGGAGCCGGCCTTGAACATCCTCGCCCTGTCGATGCCCTGCGCCGCCGCCATCCGGTGCAATCGGGCAAGGCTCGACTCAGACACGTTTGGCGAGTCCAGGGCAGACGAGTACCAAGCTTCGGCCAGGGACTCACGAGGCGCCATGGCTTCTAGGTCACGCGGTCGAAGTAGATCTAGAGATTTGGAGGAAGGAAGGAGAGGCGCAAGAAAGGGGATCTGATCAGCAACCGAGGAAGCGGAAAAAGCAAAGCCAGGCAGATGCCGCTTCTTTATCAACTCACGCGGTTGCGGGGGATCCCACGTCCAATCAACCGCCATGCGGCGCCCAAGGCCGCAGGCTGTTAGGGCCCGCGGCGCTTTGCCCTTGCCCTTTCGCCTTCTTGCACGGCCAAGTCCGGGCGCGCCTTGGGCCTGGGGGCTACTGTCGGCGTTCTGGGAACGGGGGTCCCCAGACTTGCCTGCCTGCGGCCTGCGGCGTGGCTCAAGGGGGCCCAGCGCGACCCATCTTCATGAACACAGACCCAAGACCCTCGCGAGGAGCCAAGCCTCGCGGGGCGGACGAGACGGAGCTTCCCCAGGCGCAGCCTCATCAGGCTGGATCGCGAGGAGGCGGAGAGATCAAGGCGGGGTACCTCACGAGGTGCCCATGACGCAAGCCATGACGACCAAGGGCGCCAGGCGGGCGCCAGCCCGTGCAGTGTCCTCCCTTTCCTCTTTGGTGCAAAGGGAGCAAGCGCAGGCGGGAGGATCAGGAAAAGGCACCCATTTCGGTGCAACGAGACCAAGGCCAGCTCCGCGACAAGGAGGAAGTCACTATGGAGCCCAAGCCAGCGTCATCACCAGAGCCTTTGGCAGGCGAGGACCGACTTTAGTCAGGATAAGTGTACCAGATGTTCCCCTTCAAATTGGCCAATTGTTGGCGCCCTTCCCGCTCAATATTTGCGAAGAGGCCCAGGGCCTTTGCCTATAAATAGGACTAGCCACCTCCAGGGGGAAGGGGATCGGAACACCTAGCAACCCGGCAATCAGTTAGATAGGCAGCAGACAGAGAGAGAAGGGCGATTGAACTCCTCCTAGCAGTTCATCCCCCCAGCCAAGAACAGACCCTCGCGAGGCTGTTCTTCCTTGTATCGTTCATCATCATCAGCCCAAGAGGCAATCCATGTCAGGACCCCGATCCTAAGTCACACCAATCTAGCATGTAACACATCATATCACTTTGCGGCCTCACGCACGGTATTCCCACGGGTGCCACCTTACCTGGCCCGGGACCGTTTGCGCCTTTTGGCTCACGTATATGATAGTGTCGCTAGCATCCATATGACGAAGAACCCGGGCCGACATGGCTAGTCGTGAACCCAAAGCGGCACTAACCCATGGGGACAGGCATACATGATTCAACCTCGAGCATGTCGGTCAGCAGCGTGTGAATCCGGGCTGTAGCACTGGGCTAACAGGACTCCGATAACCCGGGCTGTAGCAGGCTAGGCAGGACTCCGGATGTCACCGCGTGACATTTCCCCGAAGGGACAGACACAGGAACGATGTGAAACACATGCCGGCCAGTCAAGTGTCCTGAGCAGTAGTGCTGGGCTAGGAGGACTCCGGTGAACCGGGCTGTAGCGGACTACTATGGCTCAAGGAAGCACTAGACTACATTTCCCCATAAGAGAGGCTGCCAAGGATAAACAACTAGATTGTCGGATCCCACACATACCAAGCATTTCAATCATACACACAACATGCTCGATATGTGCAAATACAACATGGCATCACAACATAACTCTACGACTCAAGTATTTATTCATTAGGCTCCGAGGAGCGAGATATTACAAACATGGGTCTCATGACCCAACATTCAGAGCATACAAGTCAAAACACGTGCGGAAGCTTAATATGTCTGAGTACAGACATCTACAAATGAAAAAGGCTGAGAAGCCTGACTATCTACCAGATCCTGTCGAGGGCACAAGATCGTAGCCGAGGTAACAAGCTAAACGTCGAAGTCCACGCGGGACTACTAGTGAGACTGACGTCTCTCTGCAAAAACATAAAATAGGAAAACGTGAGTACAAATGTACCCAGCAAGACTTACATCAGAACTAACTAAATATGCATCGGTATCAACAAAGGGGTGATGGAGTTTAACTGCAGCAAGCCAGCTTTGACTCGGTGGCTATCCTGAACTACGACTGCAAGCAACTCTTTTGAGGTGGCGCACATGAGTCCACATATTCACCATTCAATACACCACTATGGATCCACTTCCGTCTCCCTACGAGAAGGCCATCCATAGCACTCACGCTTATCTTGCAAGTTTTAGGGTATCCACTTTCACTTGTCTATGAACTGTTATGGCAACCCAGAAGTCCATTACCGCGGACACGGCTATTCGAATAGATGATGTTAACCCTGCAGGGGTGTACTTCTTCACACACGCTCTCACCACTTATCGCCGTTCACAGGACATGTACTCGGCAACCTTCAAGCGGAAGCCCAGCGAGGGTGTCGGCCACGGCCTACCTAAACACTCAAGTCTCTAGTCCAGGTTTATCGCCTATTCAGGTTCCATCCGCAGGGAGTCCGGACGAGGTTTCCACATACGGCCCCGAACGATGTGTGCAGGGTTCCCGAGACACCCAACGGGCGCCCGGTACACCGTGCCACGTGCCTACTGCAACACAGCCCACCCCTACGGTCAGCACTGCGTGCGGCCCCCAGCATGCTACAAACACCAAAAACTACTTGCAACTCCTGGACAGAGGACAAGGGTGATTAAGAAGCCGAGAGAGTCAATTAAGGATCCCAATGTGTGGTAGTAACTGTTTCATGGATCACAAACACAGAACTCAGTTCCTGAAGACGGCTGCAATGAGACAACCCACCATGTACTCCTACATGGCCTCTCACCGCTACCTTTACCAAATCGTGTTCACACACTTAGCTCACACACAGTAGGACAAGTTCTTCACCATTCCAATTCATTCCCGATGAATCAGACCCGACTCAACTCTAAGCAGTAGCAGGCACGACAAACAAGCATGAATGAATAGGCACATCAGGGCTCAAGAAACTCCTACTCATGCTAGTGGGTTTCATCTATTTACTGTGGCAATGACAGGTCATGCAGAGGATTAGGGGTTCAACTACCGCAATAAGTAACACATGAATCGTTGTTGTCCTAATGCAGTAAAAGAGAGCAGGAGCGAGAGAGTGGGATTGTATCGGAATGAACAAGGGGGTTTTGCTTGCCTGGCACTTCTGAAGATAATATAGCTCTTCATCGGTGTCATCGAACTCGTCGTCAAAACCACGTCTATCGAGAGGGGACAAAAACCGGCAAACAAAGAGGAACACAATCAATGCAATGCAACAATTATGATGCATGATAATGTCATGGCAATATGCTGTTGATTGAGCTAATGCAACTAGCAACCATATTAAATGAAGTTGGTTTGAACCAAGGGTTCAAACTCAAACTCCATATGTGCTTATTTAAATGTCATTTATGCAAATTGTCCTGTACAGCAACCCTAGGTTGTTCAAACATGCATGCAAATGCCATAAACAGATTCCTTGAATTTTTTTGATAATTTTTCATATATAATTTATTTCATTTGGAGTTACGGTTGATTTTCTATGAATTTTAGAAGTTTTAGTTATTTTCTGGAATTTCCTGATTAACAATAATTCCAGAAAATAAGTTATTGCATCAGCATTAGGTCATGCTGACCTCAGCAGGTCAACAGACGGGTCCAGGTCAAACCTGACCAGTGGGGTCCACTAGTCAGTGACTGGGGCTGGTTAGTGTCAATGACAGGTGGGGCCGGGTCAACAGACACGTCACCAAGTCAATACTGACGTGTGGGGTCGGTCAACGTGTGACGTGGCCAGGTCAAACTAACCTGTGGGGCCCGTGGGGGTTAGTTTAATCTAAACACAAATAAAAATTGGGTTAGTTAGGGTGTGGGGCCCAGCTGTCATTGGCTCAGGTGGTTGTTTAGTGGCGGTGGTTAGTACTAAACACGCGGCCACGACAGCACGCCGGAATTTGGCCGGCGGCGACCATCCAGCGCGGCGGAGGCACGCCGGAATCGTGCTACAGGCGTCGGCTGCACGTGCCGAGGGCACCAGGGTGTAGCCCTTGCTTGCCCGCATCGAGGAGCAGGGGAGTTGGAGGCGGGGGTCACCGGAATCGTGCCGGCGACGAGCTTTGGCGGCGGCCGGAGTTCGGGCGGGGTCGGGTTTGACTCTACGGTGCACGGGAGGACGAGCTGGTGGTGGCTACGGGTTCCTGGTGCTGCACTTAGCACAAAAGTGAGGTTGGCTTCGAGCCATTGTGGCTTTAGCCACGACGGGTATGGAGGCCAAACGAGCATGGGAGCTAGGGGGAGAGGAAGAGGAGCTCACAGCAGGGTCGGAGAGGGGGTCAGCGAGCTCGGGGAGGCCCTGTGGACGACGAATCGGCTGCGACAATCTCCGGTGCTCGACGGTGAAGACGACGATGCTGGCGACGTTCCAGGGCTTCCGGGCTTGCCTCCGTTGGCTTGGAGTTCCAGTGCGATGTGGCGGAGCTGATGGACACGTCGGGGAGGCGAGGAGGTGGCTCAGGACGCGACAGGGGCGAGCGGCGGCGACTAGCTCCGCTCGGGCGCGTGCGGGGAGAGAGCAGAGAAGGGGGAGGAAGCCGAGGGAGAGTGAGAGAGGTCCAGCGGAGGGTCAGCGAAGCACGTGGCGCTTGTGCTGACTCTAGCAGCGGCAAGCAAGCAGGAGGTGGCCGGACGCGTGCTCGCGCGCGCCGGCCACGCGCTCGTCCTCCTGGAAAGGGGAAGACGAGAGGGAGGAAAACGGTGGTGGGCTGGGCCGGTCAGGTGGGCTGTGTAGGTGGGCTGGAGAGGTAAGTCCAGGTAAGGTTTCTCTCCTCTCTGCTTTTCCTATTTTTGTTTTTATTTGTTTTTGTTCTATGTTTTGAAATAGTAAAAATATTATTCTATTTAGGAAAAACCTGAAAATATTCGGAGGCACATTTGAAAATATTCTCAACATCCTAAAAATACCTTCAAGATTATTTGGGCATTTTAAATTATTTATAGGGTTTAAATTGCCCAAATGCAAATACTTATGGCTTGGTGCAAAAATCCAGAATAATCTCCAAAGATATGAAACCATTTTTGGCAGAGGGTTTAGCCAGTACCAATGATGGTGAACATTTATGAAGGCATTTTGGGATCATTGAAAGTTTTAAGTTTGAACCTAGTTTAATTCATTTGGTGCTAGGGTTTCAACATCCCCATTTCAAAATTAATTAAAATTGGAAAAGATGCATGGATGCAATGCCACTAATTACAAGAAGAATTCTAGGGCTGTGACAATCCACCACACCACACTAGAGTAGGGTATTACACCACAGCGCTGGCCCGAACTAGTATAAACTCTGTGTCTCTTGTGTTGTTCTTTTGGTAGCTTAGATCTTTGCGAGGTGGACGAGTACGGGTAGGTAGGAAGCGTAATCTTCGCGCGCACCCCAGAGTTCGAACCTTAAGGGTCTGCCGGAACCCAAAATCCGACACGTATGATGAACTGTAACGCTTTTCCTGCCTTTTGCTATGTTTATCACTTCTGAGTTGTGTTGTAGCATCAGTGCTTTACGTAGGCATGTAAAGATAACATAGCATGGTGTGTCTGAAGTAGTTTCCACCTCATGAGGCGCGCATCTCCCAGCACCTGATGAGACCTCCCTGCTGCAGACTTGGGGGGCATCGAGATACTGCAAAAATTCGTTAAGAAGCCCTTATTCTTCCTTGCTCAGGGCCCCAGGCGTGGCCGGTCATGGACCAGCGCACCACATCGTGGTACCCGTGGGGCACGGACTTAAAAGAGGGGGGTGCGCCAGTTGCGAGCTCGAGTGAAGACCAGGGGAAGCGCCTACGCGCTCACCGGTCCAGCCCCCTCGCGAGGCGTGTGAGGGAGAGTGCCGGCCAAAACAGAGAATCGAGAGAAGAAACAGAGAGAAAAGGGAATTGAACCAAGCCAACGAGAAACACCAGAATTCAAATTTCCATTAAACAGGGGCAAGCCAACTACGGAAAGCAAATGAACAGCCACGTCCGGCACCTAGTCTAGTCTTCTCACCAGCGCGGAGCTAAGTGTTGCCACTAGGACATGGGAGGGAGCCCCCGAGGCCCGAGGGCGGCACTCCGGAGACTCTGGGGCATCTATAGCCCCACTGAGAGTGTCACGGGCGGAGACCTTCACAGGCACTGGGCCTTGCTTCATGGGTAGAACTCCCGGAGGTGCTGAATGTTCCACGCATTCTGGATGGGGATCCCGTCCCGTGTCTCCAGGCGCACGACCCCAGGCCTGGCGACGTGGTCAATCCTAAATAGGCCCTCCCACATGCGTGAGAGCTTATGCAGCCCTTCCCGGGAGAGCACCTGCCTTAGGACAAGATCGCCCACCTCGAGCGTCCTAGAGCGAACACTGTGGCAGTGATACCGTCGCAGCGCCTACTGGTACCTTGCCGCCCGGAGCGACGCTTGGCGGCGGTGCTCCTCCCCCAGCACGAGGTCATCCCCCGCATGGTGTCCTGGTGCGCTTCATCGAACGCCAGAACCCGCGCAGAGCGATGCTTGACCTCGTGAGGGAGGACTGCTTCAGCTCCATAGACGAGGAAGAACGGGGTCTCGCCTGTTGGTTTGGTGGTGGTGGTGCAGATGGACCATAGCACGGACTGGAGCTTGTCGTGCCATCCCCTACCGCAGGCCTCGAGCTTCTTCTTGAAGGTTCTCGTCTTGAGGCCTCTCAGGACCTCCGCGTTGGCACGATCGGCCTGGACATTGCTCCTGGGGTATGCTACTGAGGCATAGCATATCTGTGTTCCAAGGTTAGCACAATATGTCTTGAAGAGATTGCTAGTGAACTGTGAGCCGTTGCCGATGACGATGCGGTTAAAGACCCCAAACCAGCTCACAAGGCCCTTCATGAACTTAACTGCGGACCCGGCTGGGATGGTGCGGACGACCTCCACCTCCGCCCATTTGGTGAACTTGTCGATGGCGACGTAGAGGTAGCGGTAGCCCCTAGGCGCTCGAGGGAACAGGCCTAGGATATCCAGCCCCCAAACCACGAATGGCGATGAGAGCGGGATAGTCTAGAGGCCCTGAGCTGGCTGGTGGATCTGCTTGGTGTGGAATTGGCAGACCTCGCAGGATTTCACTAGCTCGCCTGCGTTGTTGAGTGTCGTGGGTGAAAGCACAAGTGCTCCCTTGGTGGTTTTGGTAATTAATGTCAACATATCTCTTGTTGGACTAACACTTTTACCTAGCATGTTTCAGATAAGTTCAACAATGGAGTGGCATGGACTAGAGGATGTGGAACCCCTTCAAGATGCTAAGGACAAAGGATTGGCTCAAGCTTCAAGATCAAGACTCTACATTTTCTATTTTAGTGATCCAAGATCACATTGAGTCCATAGGAAAAGCCAATACTATTAAGGAGGGATGAGGTGTTGCTTAATGAGCCTCTTGCTTCGTGTGCTTAGATATGCTCCAAAATCCTCAACTACCTTTCCATATCCACATATGACCCAAACCTAAAGTCAAACCCGGCCCCACCGATTCTTTCTATCCGGAGCCACCGAGTTTCACATGTCATAGCCACTGCCACAAACCCTAGCAAATCGGTTTCACCGATAGGGATCTCGGTCTCACTGAGATGGGATTGCAATCTCACTGTGTATGTCCATTGCCGAAATCGGTCTCACCGAGTTGGACAGTCGGTACTACCGAGATTACAATGCAAATTCTCTGGTTAGCTTATTACCAAAATCGGTCCCACCGAGTTTGTGTAATCAGTCTCACCGAGTTTTGCCTGACCCACTCTCTGGTTAGCTTATTACCAAAATCGGTCCCACCGAGTTTGTGTAATCGGTCACACCGAGATTACGTTATGCCCTAACCCTAACCATATCGGTCCTACCGAGTTGCATCTCAGTCCCACCGAAAATCCTAACGGTCACTAGGTTTGCTGAATCGGTCCGACCGAGTTTAACGATTCGGCCCCACTGAGTTTAGCAGATTGTGTGTAACGGTTAGATTTTGTGTGGAGGCTATATATACCCCTCCGCCCACTCTTCATTCGTGGAGAGAGCCATCAGAACAGATCTTCATTTCCAATACACATTTTCTGAGAGAGAACCACCAACCCTTGTGTTGAGCTCAAGATATTCCATTCCTACCATATGAATCTTGATCTCTAGCCTTCCCCAAGTTGCTTTCCACTCAAATATTCTTTCCACCAAATCCAAATCCTATGAGAGAGAGTTGAGTGTTGGGGAGACTATCATTTGAAGCACAAGAGCAAGGAGTTCATCATCAACACACCATTTGTTACTTCTTGGAGAGTGGTGTCTCCTAGATTGGCTAGGTGTCACTTGGGAGGCTCCGACAAGATTGTGGAGTTGAACCAAGGAGTTTGTAAGGGCAAGGAAATCGCCTACTTCGTGAAGATCTACCGCTAGTGAGGCAAGTCCTTCGTGGGCGACGGCCATGATGGAATAGACAAGGTTGCTTCTTCGTGGACCCTTCGTGGGTGGAGCCCTCCGTGGAATCGCGCGACCATTACCCTCCGTGGGTTGAAGTCTCCATCAACATGGATGTATGATAGCACCACCTATCGAAACCACTCCAAAAACATCCGTGTCTCCAATTGCGTTTGAATACTCCAAACCCTTTCCTTTACATTCTTGCAAGTTGCATGATTTACTTTCCGCTGCTCATATACTCATTGCATGCTTGCTTGATATGTATTGTGTTTGTTAAACTTGTGCCTAAACTCCACCTAAACTTAAGAACTTTAAAAACTGCAACTTTTGGTACTTAGTGTCTAATCCCCCCCCCCTCTAGACACCTCTTCTCGATCCTCTCAATTGGTATCAGAGCTTTGGTCTCCATTGCCTTGGTTTAAACACCTTTGGAGGAAGATGGATGTGTCTACTTAGGGAGTCTTAGACATAGAGTGCCTATTCTTGATGGAGAATATTTTCATGAGTGGAAAAATGAAATGCTTGAGATTTTCAATGAATATCATTTGAACAAGTACATTGCTAATCCTTGTGCACCTCATATTGATCCTTTGCACCCTACCCTAGATGAAGATATTGACATGATTCACAATCTTAGAACTGTTGAGCTCATCATTAGAGGATTGCCCAAAAATTTGATTGCTAGTTTGCCTACTCTTAAGTGTGCCTATACTATATGGAAATTTCTTGAGGAACGATTTCCCGATTATTCCTTGAAAAATTTAGACGATATTCTCCATAAATCTATTGCCTTGAGTAAGATGAACTCTAGCGATCCTAGTTTTGGTGATTGTCTATTTGAGCTTACCAATCTCATGCATGCTAAAGGAAATGTTGGAATCATTAGTGATATCATATCCGAAGCTATAAGAATTCATAAAGGTAACCACTTTGATGATCATGTACCTAATGAATTACCCTCTCTAGGATTTGATCAATCACAAGATGATGTTGAACATGGATATTATGATGAAGATGATGATAGTGACTATGATCTTGATGATGCAATGAGACATTTTGGTCTTATGGCAAATCTTCGCGGCTACATGGCTGGAGGAAAGGAATGGGTCCTTGATAGTGGATGTACTGATCATATGACCGGAGATGAAGAGATGTTCCGTGAGCTTGCTGAAAATGGCGGCCCTCGAAAATAGGTCACCTTTGGTGATAATTCAAAGGGTAAGGTGGTTGTCCTTGGTAAGGTGGCCATCTCACACGATAGCTCCATAAAAAATGTCATGATCGTTGAATCCCTTGGATACAATTTACTTTCAGTTCCTAGACTTGCGGATTTCGGTTTCAATGTCTTATTCACTGAAGTAGATTGCCAAGTGTTTCGTAGAGACAATTATAATTGGTCTTTACCGGTATACGTAGAGGAGATCTTTACGTTGTTGATTTCAATAAAAGGATCAACCTAAAACTTGCTTAATTGCTAAATCTTCTAAAGGCTGGTTGTGGCATAGAAGACTAGGTCATGTTGGAATGCGAAATCTTGATAAGCTTATTAAAGGTGATCATATCCTTGGAATAAAAGATGTCGTATTTGACAAGGATAGACTTTGTAGTGCTTGTCAAGCAGGGAAACAAGTTGGAGGAAGTCACCGCGCAAGGAACATCATGACCACAAGAAGACCACTCGAGCTACTTCACATGGATCTCTTTGGTCCAAATGCATACAAGAGTCTCGGTGGTAACTCATTTGGTCTAGTCATAGTTGATGATTTTTCAAGATTCACGTGGGTGTTCTTTCTTGATGACAAGTCGCAGGTCCAAAAGATCTTCAAAAACTTCGCTAGGAAGGCCCAAAATCAGTTTGACATGAAGATCAAGAAGGTTCGGAGTGACAACAGAACGGAGTTCAAGAACGCAAATGTGGACACCTTTCTTGACGAAGAAGGGATTTCACACGATTTCTCGGCTACGTACACACCTCAACAAAATGGAGTTGTTGAGAGGAAGAACGGGACTCTTATCGACATGGCAAGAACGATGTTTGATGAGTACAAGACGCCAAAGTACTTTTGGGCGGAAGCGGTTGAGACAGCTTGCCATGCAACAAATCGCTTGTATCTTCACAAGCTACTCGGCAAGACGGCATACGAGCTCCTCACCGGTAACAAACCCCAAGTTGGATACTTTCGAGTATTCGGCTCAAAGTGCTACATTCTTGATAAGCATCATCGTTCTAGATTTGCTCCTAAGTCTCATGAAGGTTTTCTACTTGGTTATGGCTCAAACTCTCACACTTACCGTGTCTACAACAATTTCACCCGAAAGGTTGAAGAGACGGTGGATGTGAAGTTTGATGAATCTAACGGCTCGCAAGTAGAGTAATTGCCAATTGATGTAGGGGACAAAGACCCTTCTGAAGCAATTCAAGAATTGTCCATTGGCAAGATTCGTCCAACGGAAATGAAGGAGAGTAAATCGTCCGTCCAAGTGGAAGCTTCTACCTCATGTGAAGGTGAACCAAGAGTTGATACGGAAGCATCCACAAGTGGGACACGTCAAGATGAAGAAAACGAGGAAGTACACCAACATGAACATCAACAACCTCCTTCTCCACCACGACAAGAGAACAACAACGTCAACAATGAAGAAGGCCAAGAAGAAGAAGGCCAAGAAGAAGAAGAACAAGATGAAGAGGATGTTCCACCCCGACCCAAGCAAAAGCTTACACGAGTTCGAGCAAGAATTGCCAAAGATCATCCCGTCGAGCAAATCTACAAAGATATCCAAACCGGGAGAATCACTCGCTCTAAAACTCGTTTAGCTAACTTTTGTGAACATTACTCATTAATTTCTAAAATTGAACCTATGAAGGTTGAAGAAGCATTGAAGGATCCGGATTGGATAAATGCTATGCATGAAGAGCTACACAACTTTGAGAGAAATCAAGTGTGGACATTGGTCGAGAAGCCCGACAACAACCACAATATCATTGGTACCAAATGGGTGTTTCGCAACAAGCAAGATGAAGATGGACAAGTGGTTCACAACAAAGCACGTCTCATCGCCCAAGGTTATACACAAGTTGAAGGTATGGACTATGGTGACACATATGCTCCCGTTGCTAGACTTGAGTCCATTCACATCTTACTTGCCTATGCTAATCACCATGATATCACCGTATACCAAATGGGCATTAAAAGTGCTTTTCTAAATGGAAAAATTGAGGAGGAAGTTTATGTTAAGCAACCTCCCGGCTTTGTTAATCCTAAGAAACCCAATCATGTTTACAAACTTCACAAAGCCCTTTACGGTATTAAACAAGCTCCTAGAGCATGGTATAAATGTTTGACCAAGTTCGTTACTGAAAAAGGCTTTGAAATTGGTAAAATTGATTCTACTCTTTTTACTAAAAGGGTTAATGGAGAACTATTTGTGTGCCAAATTTATGTTGATGATATCATATTTGGTTCAACTAACCCTCATTTTAGTGAGAAGTTTGGAAAGCTAATGTCGGAGAAGTTCGAGATGTCTATGATGAGTGAACTCAAATTCTTTCTCGGTTTGCAAATCAAGCAAACTAAGGAAGGTACATTTGTCTCTCAAACAAAGTACACCAAAGACTTATTCAAGAAGTTCAATATGCAAGAATGCAAAGGTATGCCTACACCCATGCCTACTAGTGGACATCTTGATTTGACCAAAGATGGTGAACCGGTTGATCAAAAGGTTTATCGCTCTATGATCGGTTCATTGTTATATCTATGTGACTCACGTCCCGATATTATGCTAAGTGTGTGCATGTGTGCACGATATCAAGCTGCTCCTAAAGAATGTCATGTTAAGGCTGTGAAAAGGATAGTGAGATACTTAATCCATACACCAAATTTTGGCATTTGGTATCCTAAGAGGTCCTCTTTTGATCTTGTTGGATATTCCGATTCGGACTATGCCGGAGACAAGGTTGATAGAAAGTCCACTTCGGGTACTTGTCAATTCCTTGGTAGATCACTTGTGTCTTGGTCTTCCAAGAAACAAAACTCGGTAGCCTTATCCACCGCCGAAGCAGAATACATTGCCGCTGGTTCACGTTGTGCTCAATTACTTTGGATGACCCAAACTCTTAAAGATTATGGGATATATGTGAAACATGTTCCATTGCTATGTGAAAATGAAAGTGCTATTAAGATTGCTCACAATCCCATGCAACATTCTCGAACTAAGCATATTGAAGTTCGTCATCATTTCATTCAAGATCATGTTGCTAAAGGGGACATTAACCTTAAGCATGTTCGCACCGATAACCAATTGGCGGATATATTCACTAAACCACTTGATGAGAAAGTGTTTTGCAGGTTAAGAGGTGAACTGAACATCATTGATGCTTCAAACTTGGAGTAGGAACTCCATTTGATACATGCGAGGCATGAGCCTATGACTAATCCTTGATATTTCTCTTATGATGATTTTCATATGTCTTGGATATATTTGCACCTTGCATGTTATCTAACCCGTGTAGGTACTTGGATGAATCCAATTCTATGAGATTGCAACACACTCACATCTTGAGCAGTCTCTACATCACCAAGTCTCTACACAATGGTGGTTGAAGACAAGGAAGCACGAAACCAGTCAAACATATCCTTTGACAAATTCTATGTTGAGTTTCATGATAGTCATTTTGGATACAAAAGTGCTCTTCCTTGCAAGACTAACCCATGTAGGTAGATGAACTCAAACTCCAAGTGGTGCTCACAACTCTTGATGAACTACATCAACCCCGAGCAATCCACACAAGTTCAACTACATGAGCAAGACCCACACCACCACCCAAGGTATGTTATTCCATCTTAGAGAAGCTTTACTCCAAGACATGAGTCAAAGCAACTCAACAAGATGTGAATATATCAAGATGCTTAAACGAAAAATGGTAACCCCATTATGAGCTTAAACGATGAGTATGACCTATGATCAAGTGCTCTCACTTGACTCCTAAGTCAATATACTCTAACATAGGTGACTTTGTCACCGCCCAACTCTAGATGAAGTTCTCTCGTGTGTTCTTTTCTGTGTTATTGCATTTGTTCCTTGCATATTTGTTTCAAACAAAAAAAACTTCATCTAGATCTTTTATTTTATTTTCTTTTCATTTATTCTGCATTTTCTGCATCCAATTCATTGCAAATCTTTCAGTTAATTCCTTGAAAATCCTTGTGAGATCTTACTTGTCTAGTGAGCTGAGGTGACAAGTGGTTCCACTCTGATGAACTCGGTCACACCGGTTTGTTTTCTTCGGTCTAACCGAAATCTTTCGGTGCAACCGAAGCACACAACTCGGAGTCACCGATTTCATCACAGGAAAACCAACTTGCCACTTATTCCTGATTTCTATTTGCCCCATCTCCACTCAATGATTCCTGTCCTCTACCAGCATCATGTTACGCATGTTGCTTTGCTCTGTGACTCAAGGACCAACCCATTTGTATCACATGTCCAGCAGACCCTTCTTGGAAATTTATGTCAAAGGGGGAGAGAAAGATCACATCAAAGCTAAATCTTTCCTATAGGGGGAGAAAGAGAGAATACTCAGGGGGAGAGAAAGTAAAGTAATATGATCAATGACCCCAGATGCTTGGTGTTCAAGAGGAGAGATGTCACATGTCTTTAAGAGGGGAAAAGACATGTTTATGTTTATTTGCTTGCTTTAGCTCAAGCTCTGTTGTTTATTTTCTATTGCTCTGATTTTCTATTCCCTATCTTCTCCAATATCTCATGTTAGATTCAGGGGGAGCAAGACATCTAAGGAAAGGAAACCTCTGATTTTATTGCATATCTTTACCTTTGGGGACATGTCTATATCCAATGTAGTACTTAGTACTCACTCTACATGTCATCCCAGTCTTGGTTCTATTGTGGTTCCTTTTGTTGCTCTGGTTAGTAGCTGTATCTATGTTATCTAACCTTGTTTGCGCAGGCTCATCCTACCCTAAGCCAACTCAAGACCACAAGGTAAGTATATGCATCACAGTCATGTGAATGAGAAAGTCTTGTTGATGTACATACTATTTGCAAGAAGGACTCATGAGCATGAAAGTACATTTTCTCACATTCACATCATTTGCTCTGATGCATATAGCCAAGATACATGTAACACATTGCTTACTCTGTCATGTTTATGCATTCACATGCTCCTATATTCCATATTCACATGATTGCATACATGTAGGGGGAGCCTTTGCATGTTACATATCTTTCCAAAGCTTTACTTGCTATTCTCTATATCTTTATCTAAAGCTTTGATGTATGTTGTCATCAATTACCAAAAAGGGGGAGATTGAAAGCACAAGTGCTCCCTGGGTGGTTTTGGTAATTAATGTCAACATATCTCTTGTTGGACTAACACTTTTACCTAGCATGTTTCAGATAAGTTCAACAATGGAGTGGCATGGACTAGAAGATGTGGAACCCCTTCAAGATGCTAAGGACAAAGGATTGGCTCAAGCTTCAAGATCAAGACTCCACATTTTCTATTTTAGTGATCCAAGATCACATTGAGTCCATAGGAAAAGCCAATACTATTAAGGAGGGATGAGGTGTTGCTTAATGAGCCTCTTGCTTCATGTGCTTAGTGATATGCTCCAAAATCCTCAACTACCTTTCCATATCCACATATGACCCAAACCTAAAGTCAAACTCGGCCCCTCCGATTCTTTCTATCCGGAGCCACCGAGTTTCACATGTCATAGCCACTGCCACAAACCTTAGCAAATCGGTTTCGCCGATAGGGATCTCGGTCTCACTGAGATGGGATTGCAATCTCACTGTGTATGTCCATTGCCGAAATCGGTCTCACCGAGTTGGGCAGTCGGTACTACCGAGATTACAATGCAAATTATCTGGTTAGCTTATTACCAAAATCGGTCCCACCGAGTTTGTGGAATCGGTCTCACCGAGTTTTGCCTGACCAACTCTTTGGTTAGCTTATTACCAAAATCGGTCCCACCGAGTTTGTGTAATCGGTCACACCGAGATTACGTTATGCCCTAACCCTAACCATATCGGTCCTACCGAGTTGCATCTCAGTCCCATCGAAAATCCTAACGGTCACTAGGTTTGCTGAATCGGTCCGACCGAGTTTAACGATTCGGTCCCACCGAGTTTAGCAGATTGTGTGTAACGGTTAGATTTTGTGTGGAGGCTATACATACCCCTCCACCCGCTCTTCATTCGTGGAGAGAGCCATCAGAACAGATCTTCATTTCCAATACACATTTTCTGAGAGAGAACCACCTACCCTTGTGTTGAGCTCAAGATATTCCATTCCTACCACATGAATCTTGATCTCTAGCCTTCCCCAAGTTGCTTTCCACTCAAATATTCTTTCCACCAAATCCAAATCCTATGAGAGAGAGTTGAGTGTTGGGGAGACTATCATTTGAAGCACAAGAGCAAGGAGTTCATCATCAACACACCATTTGTTACTTCTTGGAGAGTGGTGTCTCCTAGATTGGCTAGGTGTCACTTGGGAGCCTCCGACAAGAGTGTGGAGTTGAACCAAGGAGTTTGTAAGGGCAAGGAGATCGCCTATTTTGTGAAGATCTATTGCTAGTGAGGCAAGTCCTTCGTGGGCGACGGCCATGATGGAATAGACAAGGTTGCTTCTTCGTGGACCCTTCGTGGGTGGATCCCTCCGTGGACTCGCGCGACCGTTACCCTCCGTGGGCTGAAGTCTCCACCAACGTGGATGTACGATAGCACCACCTATCGGAACCACGCCAAAAACATCCGTGTCTCCAATTGCGTTTGAATACTCCAAACCCTTCCCTTTACATTCTTGCAAGTTGCATGCTTTACTTTCCGCTGCTCATATACTCATTGCATGCTTGCTTGATATGTATTGTGTTTGTTAAACTTGTGCCTGAACTCCACCTAAACTTAAGAACTTTAAAAACTGCAACTTTTGGTACTTAGTGTCTGATCCCCCCGCCCTCTAGACACCTCTTCTCGATCCTCTCAGTGGGCCAGTAGAATCTGCTGCGGAACGCCTTGCCAACCAGGGTGCGCGATGATGAGTGGTATCTCTTGAGGTCTTGAAATGTCGGGTCGGCCTCCGGGGTCCATTCGAACGGGCCCTTCTTCTTCATCAGCTTGAAGAATGGCAGGGCGCGCTCTCCCAGCTTGGAGATGAAGCGCCCCAACGAGGTCACGCAGCCCGCAAGCTTCTGCATTTCCTTGAGAGTTTGCGGCGGGCTCATGTCTTCTATTTCCTTGACCTTCTCCGGGTTAGCCTCAATCCCTCTGTGGGACACGAGGAAGCCCAACAGCTTGCCGGAGGGAACGCGGAACATGCACTTCTCTGGGTTAAGCCGCAGGTCCACCTGGCGCAGGCTTGCGAAGGTCTCCTCTATGTCTTGAATCAGGGTTTTCGCCTCCCGAAATTTTACCACGATGTCGTCGACGTAGGCTTCAGCGTTTCTCCTGAGCTGTTGGCCCAGGGCGATATGAATTAGCCATTGGAAGGTCGCCCCTGCACTGCGCAGCCCGAACGACATGCAAGTGTAGCAGTATACCCCACACGGGGTCAGGAAAGCCGTCTTCTCCACATCCTCCACTGCCATCGTCATCTGGTGGTAGCCCGAGAATGCGTCCAGGAAACACAGCAGGTCGCACTCGGCGGTGGAGTCGACGATTTGGTCGATGCACGGAAGCGGGAACGGGTCTTGGGGACAGGCCTTGTTGAGATTGATGAAGTCGACACACATGCGCTCCTTCCCGCCTTTCTTTGGGACGACGACGGGGTTCGCGAGCCACTCCGGGTACCGAATTTAGGCCTTTTGTCAAGAATTACATCGTCTCTATCCACTGTGGAATGCAGTGCGGTGAGCTCCTCGGCCGCAAGGGCTTCGGACAGTGCCTCGAGGGCCAGGGATGCGGTTTTGTTTTCGGCAGGGAGTGCTATGTCCGGATCACTGGCGATAGTGATAACTCCGTTTGGCCAGGGCATTTTGAGCTTCATGTACCCGTAATGAGGTATGGATTGAAAGCATGTGAATGCATCTCGCCCTAACAGGGCATGATATCCGCTGTTCAAAGGTGCCAACTGGAAGATTAATTCTTCGGACCTGTAGTTCTCAGGCGTGCCAAATACCACATCAAGTTTTATTTTTCCCGAACACCGCGCTTCTCGGCTGGGGATAATAGCTCGAAAGGTTGTACTGCTCTGCTCGATGCGGCTCTTGTCTATTTGCATTTTGTCGAGCGTGTCCTCATAAATGAGGTTTAATCCGCTACCTCCGTCCATGAGCACTTTAGTAAGCCGAAAGTCGTCCACAATTGGGTTTAGAACTAAGGAGGCTGGTGCTTGAACTGATTGGGCCCGTGGTTCGTCTATGGCATTGAAAGTTATCGCCATGTCATTCCAAGGGATCGGTACGGTTACTTGGTTAATTTCGACGAGGTTGGGGAGCGCCCTTTTACGCTTATTATTTGAGGAAAAGGTCTCGAAGACCGTAAAATTATTGAGATCATTATCCTCCGGGGAGTACCTCGCCGGGGTAGTGTTGGTGAGGATGGCCTCACCGCTTTTAGCCACCTGCCGGAGTATCCAACATGCCCGAAGGCTATGTGTTGGTTCGGAATTCGGCATCGAGTGTATCTGACAAGGCTTGACGAGCCATTCATCAAGGAAAGTTCTGTGTCCTGTTAAGGGTTTAGTTTTCCTGTCCATAAAGTGATGATTAGGTGCCCCGTAAGGGTGCATCGTTTTTGCCCGACCGGTGGGTGGCTTAAAGGCCGGTGGTTCCCACCGAGCTGTCTGGGCTTTCCAAGCGCTTTCCATTGCACTATATTTCTGTACTATGTGTGCCAAATCTGCAAACTACAGTATGCGGCGTCTATTGAGGGCATTGAGGATCCCCTCGTCCATACAGTTGTGGCATAAGACTGATACCGCATCATCGTCGCAACAATCTTTAATCTTGTTTTTAACAAGCAGGATTCTAGCCCAAAAGTGATGGACTGTTTCCTGAGGTTGCTGTCGTATATACATTACGTCACATATGTCCAGGGGACTGGAATTGCTTGGAGATATTGATTATGGTGGGCGGGTGGGCTTAAATCCGAACCCTGAACCACTGTGGAATCTGAATTTTGATATTTTTTTGAGGTTGTTGGCCCAGGATCCGGAGTGTCCTGGGGGTTTTTAGGCTCATCACCTAATTCTATGTTCGGAGGAAAGATGATCTCTTCTCGAAGATGGGTGTCCGGCTCCTAGGGCTCGGAGATCTGAACATAGTTTTTTAGCATAGGAGGAGCGCTATCCTCAACTTGCTCTTCCACGACAGTCACTAGGTGGGTGACAGGTGGGGACATAATTTCCCTGTGATCAGGTTTAAGCCCAATCAGATCGTAATCTGTTGCGACCCCCAGGGTGGTGATGCGATCTAGCAATTCATTTAAAGACGAGATATCTGTCGGATCCATCTTATTGACGCTTTCGGTGTTGATGCGGAGATGATTTTTGGCAATCCGGGAGACCGCCTTGGGCTTAACGGTCAGGCGGGCGCCTATGGTGAAACTGCCGATCTGGAGGATCTGCCCAGGAACTAGGGCCCTTCCAGAGGTGATTTTGTTTTTGCCAACAAGGCGAGCCATCGATCCTTCTATTGACAACACAGAGGAACTCTCAATGAAAGCACCAATGTCGGTGTCAAAACCAGCCGATCTCGGGTAGGGGGTCTCCAACTGTGCGTCTATGGATCCAAGGTAATAGGAGGCGGGGGACACGATGTTTACCCAGGTTCAGGCCCTCTTAATAGAGGTAATACCCTACTTCCTGCTTGATTGACTATGATGACTATAGGGGTTAGAAGAGTTGACCTACCTCGAGATCGTAATGACTAAACCCTAGATGTCTAGCCTTTATGAATTATGATGATCTCTACGGACTAAACCTTCTGGTTTATATAAACACCGGAAGGGGCTAGGGTTATACAGAGTCGGTTTACAGAGAATGGATGTTGTAGGATCAAAAGTATGTCTAGAGGGGGGTGATTAGACTACTTGACCAAATAAAAATCTAGCCTTTTCCCAATTTTAGTTCTTGGCACATTTTAGCTATCTTAGCACAAGTCAAGCAATCTCCACACAATTCAAGCAAGCATGCAAAAGAGTATATGAGAAGCGGAAAGTAAAGCATGCAACTTGCAAGAATGTAAAGGGAAGGGTTTGGAGGATTCAAATGCAATTGGAGACATGGATGTTTTTGTCGTGGTTCCGATAGGTGGTGCTATCATACATCCACGTTGATGGAGACTTCAATCCATGGAGGGTAACGGTAGCGCGAGTCCACGGAGGGCTCTGTCGGCGTTCCGGGAACGGGGGTCCCCAGACTTGCTTGCCTGCGGCCTGCGGCGTGGCCGGAAAGGGGGCCCAGCACGGCTCATCTTCATCAACATGAGACCCAAGACCTTCGCAAGGGGCCAAGCCTCACGGGGCGGACGACACAGTGCTTCCTCAGGCACGGCCTCGTCAGGCTGGCTCACGAGGAGGCGGAGAGATCAAGGCGGGGTACCTCACGAGGTGCCCATGACGCAAGCCATGACGACCAAGGGTGCCAGGCGGGCGCCAGCCCGCGCAGTGTCTCCCTTTCCTCTTTGGTGCAAAGGGGGCAAGCGCAGGCGAGAGGATCAAGCAAAGGCACTCATTTCGGTGCAACGGGACCAAGACCAGTCCAACGGTGGGAAGGAGGTCATCGTGGAGCCCAGAACAGCGTCACCACAGGGCCTTTGGCAGGCGAGGACCAACTTTAGTCAGGATAAGTGTACCAGATGTTCCCCTTCAAATTGGCCAATTGTTGGCGCCCTTCCCGCTCAATATTTGGGAAGAGGCCCAGGGTCTTTGCCTATAAATAGGACTAGCTACCACCATGGTAGGGGGACAGAGACACAGGGACACACACACAAAAGGAAGATAGAGGCATCGACGAATTGACCGGCAATCAGAGAGAGAGAGAGAGAGAGAGAGAGAGAGAGAGAGAGAAGGGCGACTGAACCCCTCTAGCAGTTCATCGCCCCAGCCAAGAACAGACCCTCGCGAGGCTGTTATACCTTTTATTGTTCATCCTCATCAGCGCAAGAGGCAATCCACCACACCACACTGGAGTAGGTTATTAGACCACATCGGTGGCCCGAACCAGTATAAACCTTGTGTCTCTTGTGTTGTTCTTTCAGTAGTTTAGATCTATGCGAGACGGAGAGGTAGAGGGCATAATCTCCGCGCGCACCCCAGAGTTCGAACCTTAAGGGTCTGCCGGAACCCGAAATCCGACATTTGGTGCGCCAGGTAGGGGTGCGCCGGAATCCACCTTTCTACCACTCCGCGTCCAGCCGCATCGTCATCACCATGTCCGGCGACCAGGCGGGCAACCAAGATCCATGGGCGGCGTGGCCCGCCCGCGCGGAGCCGCCTGCCTCGGGCGACCCCGCGCCCCAGGCAGCTCATGGTCCACAGGGCACTGCGGCCGCGAGCGACGCGGACAGGCTTCAACAACCCTCACGCCGCGGCAAGCGTGGTCGGCGGCAAGGGCCTCCAATCACGCCGCGACCACGACACCATACACCCGCCGGGAGCAGGCGAACTCAAGGGCCGCGCTCACGGTGTCCCGAGAGCTGTTGCAGTGCAGGCTGCTGGAAGGCGGCCGCGACGTGCTGCTAGAGCAGGTTGCCGAACTCCTGGGCTTTGCCGCTTCGGGGGCTCACCCCTTCTGCATCCAGCTCCCGTCTCAAGCTCAGGGCGGCACGCGCGGGGGCCCCGCACGCTCCCGCGGTCCCCAAGGCTACCTCAACACCAGCGAATCCGTCGGCGCCGGACTGACGGGGGTGCCACCCCTGCCCCTGACGCATGAGGGAGAGGGACTCGGCGCGGCCCACGGCGTCAGCGAGCAGCCGCGCTACCACCCCGCGGTGGGCACGTTAAGCAGCGCTGCATGGCACATGGAGCACTACAGCACAACCTTCGGGATGACGGCGCCAGAAGAATACGTGCCCCACATGATGGACCAAGGGCACGCTCACGAGGGAGAACAAGGCTCGCTTCTCAGCCCAAGCTGGGGAGACGAGACACCAGAAGCTGAGCTCTTCCAAGAGCCCCGGGACGGCTCCATCGGCCACGCAGGAGGCGACAACCATCGGGTACCACTAATTCCTCACGAGCAGGCGTACGCTAATCATGGATCGCAGGAGATGCAGGTCACCGCAGCAAGCAGCTGTCCCGCTCCCATAGTCTCCTACCCCTCGGGAGGAGGGCGCAGGGGCCTGCAGGAGAGGGGCAGAGATCCGACATCACCACCGCGGCGTTCGGAGCAAGGCGTTCTCAGGAGGTAGGCCCTCCGCTGGGGAGGCGCCTAAGGGCCTGCCCCTGGCGGAGGACCCGTGGTCGTCAGGGGAACCGCTGGCGACCGCTCTACCCCACCGGCGGCGTCCTGGTTTCCGGTCGTCGTTGGTGGCACTAGAGTGTGGCGCAAGGCGGGGCCCTCGTATGGCGATATGAAGCAAGGCCGGTACCTGTGAAGTTGGCCCAGTGCCTGTGAAGCTCGCCGCCCCGTGACACTCTCACGTAATAATGAGTGGGGCTGTACACGCCCCGGAGTCTCAGGGGTGCCGGTCTCAGGCCCTGGGGCTCCCTCCCACGCCCAGTGGACAGCACTTAGGTCCGCGCTGGTGAGAAGACATCCAAGACTAGATTAGGTGCCGGACGCGGCCTTTTGTCTGTTTTCATTGACTTCTTCTTTGGTTGTAACTTTTCCCCTGCTGGATTTAAGTTGGATTCTAATTTGAGATTTGCGTGTGTTCGGGGAAGGGGTGCTTAGTCTCGTTCGAGCCATTTCTCTTGTTCTGGTTATCGCTTCACCACAGCTGCCTCCCCTCACGAGCCCCTCGCGAGTCGGGCCGGGCCTGGCTCGTGCGCATCCCAGACTGCCGCTATTGCTCCTCCTTAGGAGGACTTTCCGGTACCTGCTGAGGATGTCCCTTTAGGAAAAGGCCCAGAGCCTGTGAAGAAGGCGAATGCCTGTCAAGCTATCGCGTTTAGGAAAAGGCCCAGAGCCTGCGAAGAAGGCGAATGCCTGTGAAGCTATCGCTTTTGGGAAAAGGCCCAGAGCCTGTGAAGAAGGTGAATGCCTATGAATCTATCGCGTTTGGGAAAAGGCCCAGAGCCTGTGAAGAAGGCGAATGCCTGTGATGCTATCGCGTTTAGGAAAAGGCCCAGAGTCTGTGAAGAAGGCGAATGCCTGTGAAGCCATCGCGTTTAGGAAAAGGCCCAGAGCCTGTGAAGAAGGCGAATGCCTGTGAAGCTATCACGTTTAGGAAAAGGCCCAGAGCCTGTGAAGAAGGCGAATGCCAGTGAAGCCATCACATGCGGGAAAAGGCCCGGAGCTTGTGAAGAAGGCCATCGCCTGTGAAGCCCCCGCCAGCGACACTTGCGCATGCTACGAATTCAACTAGAGAACACTCAGGACACCACGTCCTCCCACGGGCTGCCTCGGGGCCTATGCGAAACAAAGGTAAACCAGCCAGCCGCCAGGCGCGGGTGCTCGCGCAATATAATAGCTGCTAATACGATGAATACAGGTTTTACATGAGGGGCTTCCCCTCCCAAAATGCTCTCACAGCCATCAGGCCAAACACGTGAGTTCTACTCACGCAGGGTAAAAAGACATGAGCGATACATACTCACTCGGACAGATCCCCCAATGCGTCCTCAGGAGCACCTCCCGAGCCGCCGCTGGCATCGCTGAACTCGCCATCGCTGCCTGCGTCGCCACCAGCGGCATCAGGGCCGTCCACCACACCGCCCTTGTTAGCAGTTACGATCACGTCGTCGTCGTCCGAAGCGAAGGCTCTGACAAGAGCGTCCATGTTGTCTTCCACCCAGTGCGCCAGGTCGCCTCGGATGGCCTGGGGGACTGGGGCGATGGTGGCGTCAAAGTCGAAGTGGGGATCCATGTTCCGGAGATGGCTGAAGACACGAGAAAAGGCGCGCCCGAGCAGGGCGCGGCTCCTCTCCTCCACCAACCTGTCGGCCCTGACCGACCGCGCCTCCAGCTGCGTCACCACGGCGGTGAAGAACTGTAGATTGCCAGCATAGTTGATCGTGTGCGGCTCGCCGACAGCCGCCTCGCAGATGTTGCCCAAGGCTGTATTAGCCCTCTCCCTGAGCGTAGCAAGCATGGGGCCGTGCACGTGCTCCAGGACCTGCCGCTGGCGTATCTCATCAGCATTCTGGCGCTCGACGGCCTCAGCCTCCTCCACCCGCTGGCAAAGACGGAGCACCTCGGCCTGGGAGGCAGCCAACTCCTTTTGCGCTGCCTCAAGGGCGGCCCGGGTGGCGTCGGCCCGCCGCGTCACCTCATCCCGTTGGGCCCTCAGGGCTGCGGTTCTTCCCTCAGCCTCGACCTGGATCAACTCTAGCCTCTCCTTGAACTCACGCTCGAGGCCTTGGCGCGCCGTCGCCACCCGACGACCGACCTTTTCCAGGGCACGTGCATCCCGTGCGGCGACATCATCTTCCGCCTGCGTCACCAGGCGCTCCCTCGTCTCCAGCTGCTCGTAGTCGCGGGTGCGTTCGGCGGCTTCCAGCGTCAACGCCTCCTCACGCTTCCGAAGCTCAGCTGGGTCGCCGGAGGCCACCTTCATCGATGCAAGGGCCGCCTCGCGCAGTTCCACTTGCTCCTCCAATGAGTGGCACCGGGCCAGGAGCTCTCGAGCCCGTTCCTCCGCTACTTCTCGCCGTCGGTCAGCTCCCCGGGCCTCCTCAGCGGCCTGGGATCGAGCCGCCCGGGAGGCTTCTAGAGCGACACCTTCGCCTCTTCATCATCAAGGTCGTGCTGGTGGCGCGCGAGGGCGATGGCGGCCTCCAGCTCGCGCCTCCCTGCGGCCAGGTGCAGGCCCTCGGCCTCCAGGCGCGCCTCTTCACCAGCGAGCTCCTCCCCAAGCAGGTCCACCGCATCGGTCGCCCTCCGAAGGAACTCTTGGCGACGAGCACGGCGCTCCCGAGCGCACTCGAGCACGTCTTCCACACCATCATCTGCCCCGAGCAAGCGCCGGGGGCCACAAATCATCGCTCCCCCTCCGGGCAGGTGGCTGGGGGCTGGCGCCCTCACGATGGTCAGGCGCGCCGTACCAGAAGCCCGGCCTGGGGCCAGCCCCTCTCCAGAAGAAGGGCGCAGGAGGCGCCTCAGCTAGTGGCAGCCCGCCGCCAGGTGAGAAGTCCACGGCAGGCTGGCTATGCCGAGAGAGGGCCCGCGAAGGAAGATCGCAGGAAGAGAAGGGCTGCAGTGCGCCTCGGGACGGTCCGCCCCTTCATTCGCCCTCACCACAAGAGCAGTGCTGCTCGGAGCACTTGGGGACGACGGGGGAGACGAAGCCAAAGGAGGCGGCGCCTCAGCGACTCCCACGAGCTCGGCCGGAAGAGGCCTGCGGAGTAAGGATCAGTAGACGCAACAAGGGGATCAGGAGCCAGAAAAGGAGAAGGCTTACTCGTTAGTAGCGAAGTATTTCCGGCGCTTCAACAAGCGAAAAGAGAAGTCATCACCCAGGGCATCCCTTTTCCTCCGGAGGGCCTCAAAGTCCACGCGGAAGCGGCCCAAGAGAAGAGCGCAAGGATCAACCTGCGACGAAGACGGAGCATCAAAGCGATCCGCGTCAGGGGTGCCTGCCTGACGCGCGCTGTTAATTGCCTCGCCAGAAGACGCAGCCGGGGCCTCAGGGGCCTCAGCCCCAGGCACTGGGAGCGACTGCTTGCCACCCTCAGCCTCAGCAGCACGGGTCTCAGGAGCTGCCCCCTCGAGGGCATCACCAGGCACAGTCACCTCATCGGGAGCCCTCTCGGCCTCAGCCGTCTCATGCCTCCCTGCTCCACCACTCGAGGAGGATTCGCCTTGACCGACCGGAAGGGCGGTCACCACCATGGGGTTCTCGCGAGGCCCTTTGAAGCCAGCAGGGCGCAGCCCCCATTCATCAAAGGAGGGCATCTGCTTCATGAAATCGTCCCTATTCTGGCAGAGGTACAACAGGGCCCCTCCCCGCTGGTTGCTGCCCGGGTTGAGGTCACCAGTCAGGACCAAGAGCACTGTCCTTAGCGCCCCTGGCATCAGATCTTCTTCCTGGAGCCTCATGCGATCACCATGCCCACTGAAGGCCCACATTCGGCGGGAGTGGCGTTGGAGAGGGGCAATGCGGCGCAACAGGAACTCCTTCACCACCTTGGGCACTGTCACGCCGAGCGATTTCAAGAACGCGAAGTGGTGCAAGACGAAGGCGAGCCGGGGGCTCTCGAGCGTCTCCTGGCCCCAGCCCGAGTTAGGTACAGCAGGCGAAGTTGGCTTCGCCAGCAGGGGGCTGGGCACCCCAACATCAACGTACAACCACCGCTCGCGGAACCTAGCTGAAGGCGAAGGAAGCTTGAAGTTGATCCCCGAGGCCGCAGTCTCAGGCGCGGCGACAAAGTTCACACACGCCGAGCATTGGGTGGGGTTGGCAAGGCGCAAAGAGAAGAAGTGGCGTAGCAAGGCAACAGAAGGAGGGATGCCCATCGTCGCCTCGCAAACAAAAGCGAAGACCGAAAGAAGGGTGATGGATTCAGGACCCAGATGTATCATATGGATCTGGTAATGGGAGAGGTCGGCCTTGAAGAAATCGGAAAAGGGGGCAACCAAAGCCGCCCACAAGGCGTCGGCAAAATAATGAACCTCAGTGATTATCCTGTCAGTGGGGAAGTGAGACGTAGGCCAGGCCGTCGTCCTCCCACACTCGTTGAAGATGGTGGCCAGAGCCGGGCTGAGCTTACCCAGGCACTCTCGATTGAGTATGATCGACCGACCGACGGCGGGAGCCACCAACGGCGGCGGGCGAGACGGAGGCATGGGTTTCTTCCCTTTCTCTTTCTTCGTCGGAGCCATGGCAATGGGAAGGAAGGGGAAGATGTGAGATGGGATTGGAGGCAAGAGTCGGAGTTTGAAGGGAGGAATAATAGGGGACGGTCGAGCAACAGGAAGGGGAGCGGCTGTGTACGACTGTGAGTCCACCTAGCAGGGCGCAAAATAAGGGAGCGTGGGAGAACAGTGCCGCCCACGTCCAATCAACCGCCACGCGGCGCCCAAGGCCGTAGGCTGTTAGGGCCCGCGGCGCTTCGCCCTTGCCCTTTCGCCTCTCAGCACGGCCAAGTCCCGGCGCGCCTTGGGCCCGGAGGCTACTGTCGGCGTTCTGGGAACGGGGGTCCCCAGACTTGCCTGCCTACGGCCTGCGGCGTGGCTCGAAAGGGGGCCCAGCACGACCCATCTTCATCAACACGAGACCCAAGACCATCGCAAGGGGCCAAGCCTCGTGGGGCGGACGACACGGCGCATCCTCAGGCACAGCCTCGTCAGACTGGCTCATGAGGAGGCGGAGAGATCAAGGCGGGGTACCTCATGAGGTGCCCATGATGCAAGCCATGACGACCAAGGGTGCCAGGCGGGCGCCAGCCCGCGCTGTGTCTCCCTTTCCTCTTTGGTGCAAAGGGGGCAAGCGCAGGCGAGAGGATCAAGAAAAGGCACCCATTTCGGTGCAACGAGACGAAGACCAGTCCAACCGTGGGAAGGAGGTCACCGTGGAGCCTAGAACGGCGTCACCACAGGGCCTTTGGTAGGCGAGGACCAACTTTAGTCAGGATAAGTGTACCAGATGTTCCCCTTCAAATTGGCCAATTGTTGGCGCCCTTCCCGCTCAATATTTGGGAAGAGGCCTAGGGCCTTTGCCTATAAATAGGATTAGCCACCCCCATGGTAGGGGGGACAGAGACATAGGGACACACACACAAAAGGAAGATAGAGGCATCGACGAATCGACCGGCAATCAGATAGAGAGAGAGAGAGAGAGAAGGGCGACTGAACCCCTCTAGCAGTTCATCGCCCCAGCCAAGAACAAACCCTCGCAAGGATGTTCTACCTTGTATTGTTCATCCTCATCAGCCCAAGAGGCAATCCACCACACCACACTAGAGTAGGGTATTACACCACATCGGTGGCCCGAACCAGTATAAACCTTGTGTCTCTTGTGTTGTTCTTTCACTAGTTTAGATCTTTGCAATACGGAGAGGTAGAGGGCATAATCTCCGCGCGCACCCCAGAGTTCGAACCTTAAGGGTCTGCCGGAACCCGAAATCCGACAGGCTCCACCCACGAAGGGTCTACGAAGCAGCAACCTTTTCTATTCCATCACGGCCGTCGCCCACGAAGGACTTGCCTCACTAGCGGTAGATCTTCAAGAAGTAGGTGATCTCCTTGCCCTTACAAACTCCTTGGTTCAACTCCACAATCTTGTCGGAGGCTCCCAAGTGACACCTAGCCAATCTAGGAGACACCACTCTCCAAGAAGTAACAAATGGTGTGTTGATGATGAACTCCTTGCTCTTGTGCTTCAAATGATAGTCTCCCCAACACTCAACTCTCTCTCACATGATTTGGATTTGGTGGAAAGAAGATTTGAGTGGAAAGCAACTTGGGGAAGGCTAGAGATCAATATTCATATGATAGGAATGGAATATCTTGACCTCAACACAAGTGTAGGTGGTTCTCTCTCAGAAAATGTGTATTGGAAGTGTAGGTATGTTCTGATAGCTTCCTCATCGAATGAAGAGTGGGTGGAGGGGTATATATAGCCTCCACACAAAATCTAACCGTTACACACAATTTGCCAAACTCAGTGGGACCGAATGGTTAAACTCGGTCAGACCGATTCAGCAAACCTAGTGACCGTTAGGATTTTCGGTGGGACTGAGATGCAGCTCGGTAGCACCGATATGGTTAGGGTTAGGGCATAACGTAATCTCGGTGTGACCGATTACACAAACTCGGTGGGACCGATTTTGGTAATAAGCTAACCAGAGAGTTGGTCAGGTAAACTCGGTGGGACCGATTCGCTCATCTTGGTGAGACCGAAATGTTACAAAAGGGAAACAGAGAGTTTACATTGCAATCTCGATGGGACCGATCGCTCATCTCGGCAAGACCAAAACGTTACGAAGGGAGACAGAGAGATTACAATCCCATCTCGGTGAGACCGAGATCCCTATCGGTGAGACCGATTTGCCTAGGGTTTGTGGCAGTGGCTATGACATTTGAAACTCGGTGGCGCCGGATAGAAAGAATCGGTGTGGCCGAGTTTGACTTTTGGTTTATGTCATATGTGGATGCGGGAAGGTAGTTGAGGATTTTGGAGCATATCACTAAACACTTTGAGCAAGCAAGCCATTAAGCAACACCTCATCCCTCCTTGATAGTATTGGCTTTTCCTATAGACTCAATGTGATCTTGGATCACTAAAATATAAAATGTAGAGTCTTGAGCTTCAAGCTTGAGCCAAACTTTTTTCCTTAGAATTTTGAGGGATCCACTTTCCTCATCTATGCCATGCCATTCATTGAGCTTTTCCTGAAATATTAATCTTGGAATAATGTTAGCTCAATGAGCTATATGTTGTTAGGAATTACCAAAACCACCCAGGGATAGTTGCACTTTCAATCTCCCCCTTTTTGCTAATTGATGACAACATATAGATCAAAGCTTCGACAAATGGTAATAAGAGTGAAAGATATTGTCGCTTTGAGAAGTATGTGAAAAGCAAGAGCTCCCCCTAAATTTGTGCATATCTTAAGATTTGCTTTGGACTGCAAATGCACAATGAGTTAGGATCATGGGTTACTCTTCCATGTCACATACATCTTGGTGGAGCGCTCAAAATGATAAGAATTAAATACATGCACTCATCACCAAGCAAAGTGAATGATCAAATAGGGATAAAATGATAGTATCATTCAACAAGCATTAATGTAGCATATGATCAAACACACATGATCATACAAGTATCATAGAAAAGCATAAAGTATCTCAATCAAGCAAATAAAGTTCAACCACCAAAGCAAGAGAGAATAAAAAGCAACGCTCTCTCTCGAAGCCTATGATCTATACATTTTTCTCCCCCTTTGGCAACAAGTTACCAAAAAGTTCATAGAAAATGCATAGCACTAAAACGACTCTCAGGATAGATCTTCAGGTGGTGGAGTCTGGATAACGCCAAGGACGAAGGCTTCTGTTGATGTAGATGGAGCTGCTGGGTAGGTGCTGGAGCTGGTGGCACTGAAGTTGTAGCTGGTGCAGATGAAGTGGCTCTAGTGTCTGATACTGGCACTGCTGTTGACCTCTAAGCTCTAGGCACTCTGGCAAATGCCTCAGTTGTTGTCTTGCCCTTCCTCTCCTGCATGTCATCCTGAAGCTGCTCCACAACTGACTGAATATCAGTTACTTTGACATCTAAATCATAGATTTTTTGTTCCATGATTCTTTCCAGGCTCTCCTTGTTTTGAGTGAGGGTGGCCAACCCCTTCTCAATCCTCAGAGTTGATGCTATCCAATAACCAAGCTGGTCCTGCTTGCTTTTCCAAAAGTACTCAGATGCCTCCTCTTGAGTTGGCATCTTGGCAGCCTTCTCTTTCTTTGCTTTCTCCTTCTTCTCTTGAGCTTGTACTGATGATGGTTCATTCTCATTAATCACAACTTGATTGTCCTTGAAGTCTGGGTAGATAGGCAAGTGTTCCTTATCCAACAAGTATGTGCCTGTGCCCATCTTTGAGTTTATCAACTCTTGGATCTGTGGGGCATATCCACAACTTCCTTTCTGGTCAGCTACAGTCCTCTTGATAGTCTCAACTATAAGGCTCATGACCTTGAACTTCTGTGGCACATCAAATATATGTAGCAAGTTAATTGCATGGCCTCTGATCATTCTGTGATCACCAGACTTGGGAAAGAGAGTGTGCCTAAGGATCCAATTGATTGTATGCAGCCCTGACAACAAGTGTTTTACTGACCCAAACTGGTGAGTCTCAAGATCATCTTCAGGAATCTCCTTGTACATGTTTGCCATAGAGTTGTGATCCATCTTCTTCTTGGCATAGACATCCAAGTCATCTTCTTCTTCCTTAGGAGCATTGATCAGATTTGCCCATTCCTCAATAGTTGAGTGGTACCTTGTACCTTCAGATATCCATACTATCCTGCCATCTGGATAGAAGTGTGCTGTGGAGTAGAATTGCATTATGAGCTCCTCATTCCACTTTGTGAGCTTCTGCCCAACAAAGTCTGCAACTCCACAAGCACTGAAGCTGTCATACACACCAGGATAGTGTTCCTCATTTTCCTTGATATACTTCCAGTCGACCCACCTCATTTCACACACTATAGGCTTCTGGTCCAACAACACTGTCTCGTAGAAGTCCTGCTGTTCCTTTGTGTGGAACCTGTAATCAATAGTAGTTCTTCTCCTGGTGGCATATGGATCTGACTCTCTCCATTTCCTCAGTCCTGAGTCTCTCCTGATCTTCATGTTCTCAGCCACAGGATGAGCATCATTGTGGTCTGGAATTTTTGGTTTGAGCATCCTCAGGACTTGTCCTTCATCATCTTCATCAGCAGCAACTTCAGGCACTGGGGCCTTGTTCTTCTCAGCAGCAGATATGTTTCTAGTATTCCTCTTTGGTGCAGTCTTGGGCTTGGAGGCAACTTTGGGTGCTTCTTTGGGCTTTGATGAAGCAGCCCCTGTCCTGATAGCATCACCTATAAGCTTCTGGGCCTTAGGTGCTGGTGCAACAACCTCTTCTTCTTCTTCTTCCTCTTTAGAATCTCTCCTCATAGAGGGTTTGCCAAGAACTCTAGCAGTAGTGGTTCCGACTCTCCTTTTCTTCTTATCTTGGCCAACAGCTTCCTCTTCTGACTCAATGGTAAACTTTATGGTTTCTCCAGTGGCAACCTTCCTAGGTTTGGAAGTGGGAATTCTTCTTACAGGTGCCTTCTTCTGCATACCTGGCTTTGTGGCTGCAGCTGAGCCATATTCCTTTTTCAGCACTTTCTTCTTTGATGTGGCTTCCTCTTCCTCTGCCACATAATCTTCATCCTCAGATTCTGAAGTTCTTTTCTTGCTTGCTCTAGTGGTAGCCTTTGGCAAATTGCTTGGGGTGCTTCTGCTACCCTCATCTGAGCTGCTAGCGGGACTAGTGCCCTCACTCATGTGCACCTGCTCCTCTGACTTGTTCTGGCTGTCACTCTGGTCAGACATGTTGCAAACACTAACTGCAGACCCTGTGAATAGATTGTAGATGAGATAGAGTGGATGAGCATCACAAAATACAGAGATTTTTGCAAAAGAATGAGTCAAAAACTTAGTTTTAGTTTTCCACAGAAAGCATTTCGGATCAACTGATTTGCAAACTCAGTGATACCGAAGCAGTTTTTGGAACCTAAACTAGTGAACTCTGTCAGACCGAGTCACAGTTCGGTGGCACCGAGACTGCTAGGGTTTCACAAAGTCCTAACCTCGGTCACACCGATTTTCAATTCTCGGTCAGAACCGAGAATCTCATGTGGAATGGCCTGAGCCGAATCGGTGGTACCGAGTTCCACAACCCGGATGGTCCGAGATGGTTTCGGCGGAAACCTAAACCTAAATTTTCAATTTAACTCTAATCTACGGAGTGTTTTGACTGGATAGAAGCGTTTCAATCGTGGTAAGAATCATGATGAACACAATGTGCTAGGAATCAAACAGGGATAGCACTGTGATCGAGTCCATACCCTAGTTCGGTGATGAACTCGCTACGGCGGCAACGGCAGGGAAGAATTCCGTTGACGGCGGCGGAGACCAGCGACAGGAGGCGGCTGGCGACGAGGAGGACGATCCGGAGACCCAGGAGGCAGAGCGAGCTATGCGCGAGCAAAGGGGTTTCAGAGAAATTTCCAAAATTTTGCCCGTGAGAGTATATAGCCCGACCCTGTCGGTGTGACCGAGTGGAACAACTCGGTGGCACCGTTATGCATAACTATTGACAGTTACAGCAACTCGGTGTGAATGAAAATTTCAAATCGGTTGCACCAAGATTGAAAACCTAGATCGACTTAGTGATCTCGGTATGACCGAAATGGAGGAATCGGTCAGACCGAAACACACAAAGAAGTTTTGGAAGTTTAAGTCTATGAGGAATCGGGGACTCCGAGTGCTCCTCACACAGAGTGGTTTGAATCTGACTTGATCAAATTTTGTGATGTAGCATGAATAGAGTTTGAGACGAGAAAAGCATAGATAGCTAGAGAAGGTTCTTAGGCATTCTTGTCCATCCACTTGGCAAAAGAAAAGAAAACCAATCAATCAAAACAACAAGTGGATGTCCTCGAATGAGTAAAATATGCAATAAACATGCTCACACAATAAAATGGCAATTGAAATATGTGGCAAAGCATGCACAACCAATTCTAGCATCTATCAAACAATTTGCGATGACTAGGTCATCTATATATGAGTATATTGACTTAGGAGTCAAATGAGAACATTTGATCATAGGTCATACTCATCGTTTAAGCACAAGTGGGGTTACCACTTTTACATAAAGCATTGTTGTGTTCACACCATTAGAGTTGCTTTAGCTCAATTCTTAGAGTAAAGCTCCCCCTAGATGTGAGATCCCCCCTAAGAGGGATGAACTAACCTTGGGTTTTGTCGATGATGACTTCATGTAGATGTAGAAGATGTGGATGCTCAATGTTGATGTAGATCATTTGGAGCTATCCATTGGAGTGAGTTGCACTTTCAATACCTACACGGGTTAGTCCCACAAGGAACAAACAAGGATATCCATAGACATAGAGTGATGCACACACAAGATGATGTCTATGAAAGCTTTTAGGTTACCTTGTCCCTTGTGTTACCAACAAGAGGGTTTGTGACTCCTTGAACTAGTGTGTGCATCTTGATGGGAATCCTTGAACTAGTGTGTTCTTACCAAGATGATAAGAGTGAAGTATGTTGGTAGAGTCACCCTCAAGAACTGTCTAGTTCTTCTTCTTCGGGATCCACACCATCTTGATGGGAATCCTCGGTGTTGTATTTGTACTTGATGAAGTGGAACTTTAAGTAGTCTTGGGAACCCACTTGACCAAGGCCTTAGGAGCTTCTTCAAATGCATCAATTTCCTCTTGAAGCTTGTCCTTGCCTTTTTGCTTGTGGTCTTGTGGTGGAAGATCATCTTGAGCTTGCGTCCCTTTGAAAGAAGTAGGATCATACTTCTCTTGTTGAGGAACAAACTTCGTCTTGGGGTATTGATCTTCTTCCCACTCAACTCCATTGGCATTGAATTTTCGTTCAAAACCAACACCTTGGTTCTTCCGGTGCCTTCCTTGCTTGCGTACAATTTCCTCGAATTGCTTACTTCCGGCAAGGCTCTTGTAAACACCTTTCTCTATAATTCCCTTCAATAAGCTATTTTCTTGCTCAAGTGTAACTTGGGTAAGAGAATCATTAGTGGAATCAAGAGAACTACTAGAAGCAACAATATTGGATTTAGCATGATTATTGTTACTACTAGAGGAAGAATATTTCTTGTTCTTGTTACTAGACTTGACTTGAGGCATGTAAGTGGATAAGAGTAAACACTTGGCAATGTAAGAAAAACTTTTCTTACAAAGATCATCATTGATTGCTTTTAAGAACTCATGCTCTTGCTCAAGGTTGAGCTTTTCAAAGCGTAATTTCTCATGAGTCCTTAAAAGTTCTCGATGATCTCCTAAGATAGTTTCATGAGCTAACTTAAGAGTGTTTAGTTCTTTAGTTAGAGACTCAATATTCTCCTTATCATTGTCATTCGTTTTATCTTGATTAGCATGATTAATTGACGTTTCATCATAGTATTCATCACTAGAGTTGTCAACAAGTAAATCATCATCACCTAACAAGTCATCTTCATCACTATTGAAATCAACACACTCGGGGTGTGATACCTTTGGGCCTTTAGCCATGAAGCATGTTCCAACTCCTTCATTTGGTGAGTCAAATATGTCATAGGAGTTGGTTGTCACAAGTGCTAGACCGGCAACACCTTCATCTTGAGTATATTCAGAGTCGGAGTGATAGCTTCTCTCGGAGTGGTTGTCGGAGTCGGAGCCGGATACCCATTCACAAACATGAGCTTGATGTCTTCGTTTTGTGTAGCTCCTCGATGACTTGTCCTTTCTTTCCGAATCCTTGCTTCTCCGTGAGGGTCTTCGTTCATAACGATCATCTCTACTCCTTCTTTCTCTAGATGGTGATTCTTCTCTTCTACTTCTTCTCTTGGGAGAATCTTCTCTTCTCTTGTACGGGGCCGTACACTTATTGGAATAGTGTCCGGGCCTTCCACAATTGTAGCAGTTTCGCTCTCGACTAGAAGATCTTTTGTCATTGTAGGACCTTGACTTGGAGCTTTTCTCTTTGCTTCTACTCTTGTAGAACTTGTTGAAGTTCTTCACCATTAAGCTCAATTCTTCATTGAAGGTTTGTTTCTCACTCGATGATATGGGGGCTTCACATGAGGCTTTGTAAGCACCACTTGATTTGTTGTGAAGTTCCTATTTATCCTTGAGTGATATCTCATGAGCAACAATTCTTCCGATGACTTCCGTTGGCTTGAGATCTTTGTAATTGGGCATCATTTGGATCAATGTGCACATGGTATCATATTTTCCATCCAAGGCTCTTAGGATCTTCTTGAGGATGAATCTATCGGTCATCTCTTCACTCCCTAAGCCGGCAATCTCATTTGTGATAAGAGCAAGCCTAGAGTACATTTCAGCGACACCTTCACCATCCTTCATTTTGAAGTTGTCAAGTTGACTTTGAAGCACATCCAATTTGGATTCCTTGACGGAGTCGGTACCTTCGTGCATATCAATCAAAGTATCCCAAATTTCCTTTGCATTCTCAAGACGGCTGATTTTGTTGAATTCTTCGGGGCACAATCTGTTGAAGAGGATATCACAAGCTTGAGCGTTGTATTGCAGCATCTTCAACTCTTCCGCGGTAGCTTCACAGTTCAGTTCTTTCCCATCAAAGAATTCACCTTGCAAGCCAATACACACAATAGCCCAAACGGCGGGGTTATGTCCAAGAATATTCATTTTCATCTTATGCTTCCAACTAGAAAAATTAGTACCATCAAAGTAAGGACCTCTACGGTGATAATTTCCCTCGCTAGACACCATACTCTCCTAGGTTGTGAAACCAAGGCTATGACCACCAAAAGCTATGGAAATCAAAGCAAATGGAGACCAAAGCTCTGATACCACTTGTATGATCGAAAGTATGTCTAGAGGGGGGGTGATTAGACTACTTGACCAAATAAAAATCTAGCCTTTTCCCAATTTTAGTTCTTGGCAGATTTTAGCTATCTTAGCACAAGTCAAGCAATCTCCACACAATTCAAGCAAGCATGCAAAAGAGTATATGAGCAGCGGAAAGTAAAGCATGCAACTTGCAAGAATGTAAAGGGAAGGGTTTGGAGGATTCAAACGCAATTGGAGACACGGATGTTTTTGTCATGGTTCCGATGGGTGGTGCTATCATACATCCACGTTGATGGATACTTCAAACCATGGAGGGTAACGGTTGCGCGAGTCCACGGAGGGCTCCACCCACGAAGGGTCCACGAAGAAGCAACCTTGTCTATTCCATCACGGCCATCGCCCACTAAGGACTTGCCTCACTAGCGGTAGATCTTCACGAAGTAGGCGATCTCCTTGCCCTTACAAACTCCTTGGTTCAACTCCACAATCTTGTCGGAGGCTCCCAAGTGGCACCTAGACAATCTAGGAGACACCACTCTCCAAGAAGTAACAAATGGTGTGTTGATGATGAATTCCTTGCTCTTGTGCTTCAAATGATAGTATCCCCAACACTCAACTCTCTCTCACAGGATTTGGATTTGGTGGAAAGAAGATTTGAGTGGAAAGAAACTTGGGGAAGGCTAGAGATCAAGATTCATATGGTAGGAATGGAATATCTTGACCTCAACACAAGTGTAGGTGGTTCTCTCTCAGAAAATGTGTATTGGAAGTGTAGGTATGTTCTGATAGCTTTCTCATCGAATGAAGAGTGGGTGGAGGGGTATATATAGCCTCCACACAAAATCTAACCTTTACACACAATTTGCCAAACTCGGTGGGACCGAATGGTTAAACTCGGTCGGACCGATTCAGCAAACCTAGTGACCGTTAGGATTTTCGGTGGGACTGACATGCAACTCGGTAGGACCGATATGGTTAGGGTTAGGGCATAACGTAATCTCGGTGTGATCGATTACACAAACTCGGTGGGACCGATTTTGGTAATAAGCTAACCAGAGAGTTGGTCAGGTAAACTCGGTGGGACTGATTCGCTCATCTTGGTGAGACCGAAATGTTACAAAAGGGAAACAGAGAGTTTACATGGCAATCTCGATGGGACCGATCACTCATCTCGGCAAGACCAAAATGTTACGAAGGGAGACAGAGAGATTACAATCCCATCTCGGTGAGACCGAGATCCCTATTGGTGAGACCGATTTGCCTAGGGTTTGTGGGAGTGGCTATGGCATTTGAAACTCGGTGGCGCCGGATAGAAAGAATCGGTGTGACCGAGTTTAACTTTTGGTTTAGGTCATATGTGGGAAGGTAGTTGAGAATTTTGGAGCATATCACTAAGCACTTTGAGCAAGCAAGCCATTAAGCAAGACCTCATCCCTCCTTGATAGTATTGGCTTTTTCTATAGACTCAATGTGATCTTGGATCACTAAAATATAAAATGTAGAGTCTTGAGCTTCAAGCTTGAGCCAAACTTTTTGCCCTTAGAATTTTGAGGGATCCACTTTCCTCATCCATGCCATGCCATTCATTGAGCTTTTCCTGAAATATTAATCTTGGAATAATGTTAGCTCAATGAGCTATATGTTGTTAGGAATTACCAAAACCACCTGGGGATAGTTGCACTTTCAGATGTTCATATTCGAATGTCAGGCTCGCCATCCACGCAAAGGAGAGTCCCATTCGAACACGGGGAAGGCCTTAAATCTCGTATCTTCACAGCCCATTAGTCCGGCCCATGTCACATAGCCCGGATGCTGGGGGACCCCCTAATCCAGGACTCCCTCAGTATCACTGTGTCAAGAATTCATAAGATGGTGTGCAATTCCTATGATGTTATTGACAAAATAGGGTAATACTCCAGGGTAGAATAGAACAAAAGATGGATTTGCATTTTGATCCATGGAGTACAACTGCTTTGACCCAATCCTGGATATGGATGAGGTAATGGAGTCATTCTAAGATAGAACGGCTTGACGGGCCACAAGAATAATAGGCACCGATGAACATGAAGGCACAACTATTCCTGACTATCACTGGATAGACGGAGGTTAGGATACAACTAAAGAGGGGCAACTCAAAGGAACATATGTTTTTTCTTAGTTGTGGATGCATGGATTAGTATGTCAAACAAATTCAACATATTTATTCCAGATAACCCATGCAGAAAGGTAGGATTGGCAGAGTCACAATGTAGAATGGAGAACTCATCAAGGGAACTCTTGTGGTGATCTTTTGTTTCAAAAGAACTTCTGCCATAAGCAGTTCATGGTATTTGGAGGAAGGAGAATACCACGAACCTCGAGGACTATCCTAAAGGAACTAGCAGACACTTTCAACATGAAGTAAGTAAAGTGGATCTTGGGTCAAGAACCCAGGAGTAGAATACCTACTACTAAATGGCATCATGGGATGCTTTCGAGAATGATGGCCAGAATCATCACACCGGGGATACAAAGCATTGCTAGATTACTGAGTGGTTCTCTAAGACGCCTAGGGTCATAATAATGGCTTCAACATATATGCCGAGGCAACGGAGTACCTCAACTCGGCGATTAGTGTGGTTAATCTGGCCCAAAGGTACATCGAGAACGGAAAGAAGGAATTTGCAAATGCATCAGACTATTTAGAAAGCTGGGATGACTCAGGCAGCATAACGGTTGTAAAGGCTAAAAAAGATTTGAGACATCCTACAAAATGGTGGCATAACCACTGAACGTCGCAATATAAAGGTTCTGAGATCAACTGTCAACACACGGAGGTAGTAGAAATTGAACTGAGACTTGAATCCATCAATCCTATGAGTCTACGGATTAGTAACACGTGATCCTGATAGGAAGAAGAGAAAGCCTAGTTCCTTAAGCCCGTAGGAAAGATAGGATGACTCGAACCAGAAGGGCATGAGGTATAAGAAGTAAAAGAGCCTTACGTTCCCTTCCACAATCAATTCCCTTATATAACTATAGAATTCCTAGACACAACTTCGACCAGTTTGGCTTGGTAATCCTACAGGCAGTCAGGCTCTGATACAAAAGCTTTCAGGACCCCGATCCTAAGTCACACCGATCTAGCATGTAACACGTCATATCACTTTGCGGCCTCACACACGGTATTCCCACAGGTGCCACCGTACTTGGCCCGGGACCGTTTGCGCCTTTTGGCTCACGTATATGATAGTATCGCTAGCATCCATATGACAAAGAACCCGGGCCAACATGACTAGTCGTGAATCCAAAGTGGCACTAACTTATAGGGACATGCATACATGACCCAACAACGAACGTGTCGGTCATCAACGTATGAACCCAAGTCGTAGCAAGCTACAAGGACTTAAAGGAACAACACGTGACATTTCTCCGAACGGATAGACACAGGAACGAAGAAGGACACATGCCGGCTAGCCTAAGTGTTCCGGAGCAGTAGCAAGCTACCATGGCTCAGTGGAAGCACTAGGAGACATTTTCCCATTGATACGTCTCCAACGTATCTATAATTTTTGATTGCTCCATGCTATTATATATTCTGTTTTGGATGTTTAATGGGATTATTTATACACTTCTATATTATTTTTGGGACTAACCTATTAACCCAAGGCTCAGTGCAAATTGCAGTTTTTTTTCCTATTTCAGTGTTTCGCAGAAAAGGAATATCAAACAGAGTCCAAACGGAATGAAACCTTTGGGAGAGTTATTTTTGGAACAAACGTGATCCAGAGGACTTGGAGTGGACGTCAAGAAATCACCAAGGAGGCCACGAGGCCGGGGGCGCGCCCTCCACCCTCGTGGGCCCCTTGTGGATCCACCGACCTACTTCTTCCTCCTATATACACCTAAGTACCCCCAAACCATCGGGGAGCACCACGAAAACCTAAATCCACCGGCGCAACCTTCTGTACCCGTGAGATCCCATTTTGGGGCCTTTTCCGGCTGTCGGTGTACTAAAGTAGGGGTGCCTTAGTACCCCGAACTTGTGCACGGGCAGTAGTAGCGTCCCGCGGCAAGGCTTGCCAGGGGAGCGACAAGAGTCTCCACGGCCCTTTCTGGGCCGGACGAAGGCCAAGTGATCGAGCCTAGAAGACCAGGCCCCGGCAAGAGGAGCTTGCCGGGAAGAGAAGGCGAGGTCCGGCAAGAGGAGCTTGCCGGGCCAAGGCAACAAGGCCCCGGCAAGAGGAGCTTGCCGGGACGACTAAGCCGAAGCACCAAGGCCCCGGCGGGGGGAGCTCGCCGGGACGGCCGAGCCAAGGAACACCAAGAGAAGCCCGCCGCGGCGCTCCGCGCGCCTCGGCAAGGCCTGACGAGCGGCAAGCTCTCGGGTGCGGCAAGACAACCACCGCGGCAAGCCACTTGCCGCGGAAAACCACCACCTCAGGCATGCGCTCCAACTCGCCTGCCCACGCGTCACTCTGGAGCTTCCCCGGAGACACGTGGCGAGGCGCCGCGCAACCTGGGGCGCGCGCATGGCATGCGACGTTGGCAGAGTCGCCCCCGTGGCAAGCGGAGGCGCCCCTAACGGTCCGCCTCGGCACTGTTCAGGTGATCCAGACGGGCATTTAATGCCTTTGTCCCCCGCCGTCAGAGTTAGGTGTGATAGCACTGTGCGGCCACTATTCGCACAGTTCCTTGCCATTTTTACCCTCACCTGCGTCGCTACCTGTGGGAATCCCCTTAGCATATAAAAGGAAGCCCATGCGCACGTAGATAAGGGAGGAGGGAGGAACCCTAGAGGAGGAGACCGGAAGAAGGACACATAGTAGACCCTCGTCTACGTCCAGCTCCAACTTACTGTAGCTTCTTGCGCTCCAGAGCAAGAACTCGAATCAACCAGACAAGCAGCAGTAGGGTTTTACGCATCCATGCGGCCCGAAGCTGGGTAAAACCATTGTGTGTGTGTGTCGCCTCGATCTGCTCTTTGTGCAACCTCCGCCCCCGCCGAACCGACAAGGGGCTCCGTCCCCATAGGTGCTCGTGGAGGCCATATCCCCCGACATCTTTGGCGCGCCAGGTAGGGGGCGTGTCGAGGTTGTGCGAACCAGATTTGGCGACCACAGGCAAGCTTAGGTATGGCCAGGTACCTTTCCGCTCCATCCCGCGGAGCGGAGGCATTCCTCCTCATGGACTCGTGCACGGCCCTCCTCGAGTACCCACTCACGCAGAGTCCGGGCAACAACAGCTGCTCCTTGAGGAGGACCGCCTTCCGGCCGCTGAGCGAGTTTCTCGCCTCCAGCAAACTCTGCGCCGCTCCCGTAGCCGCAGAAGTTAGCGCCGGAAGTTGCAGGAAAGGCGACCTCGTTCTTCGGCGAGCCCAGGCCGCCAAGATCCAAACGAGTCGACGCCGACTGTGGGAGGGACCTTGCCAGCGCGGCAGTCGGAACCCGTTCCGTCGGCCATCCTCTATGTCCAAGTCTTGCCGCAGTTGCATGAAATCCTTGGTACAGAGACGGGCGCAGATCCCAAGCATAGCTTATGTGCCCCGCACATCTTGTCGCTTTCCCGCCTCTCCGCTTGGCGCATGCATTATTTGACACGATTGTGCAGCACTCGACTCCAGCAAGCGATGGCGGGCCGCGAAGCCCCGAGCCTTCGTTATTCCCTTACCTCGAGTAGGGGGGATGACAGGATAGGCTGGGCGTCGCCCGAGGAAGCTGCGCCTTGCCGGACGGCAAACAACAGAAAAGCTAAGTTGCCAAAGTTTGAGCAATTAAGCTCCTTTTTATCCTTAAGTTATCTTCCTCGAACGGCCGAGCTTCGTATGGGAAACCTGTGGCGGAGGGGCCGGCTCGTGGCTGGTTGCGCCCTTATTTCGTTTCGAGTCCGCTTAACGACTTAAGTGTGCTACATCCCGAGTGGCGTCCTACTTTGTTTCGAGCTTGCTCGGCAGCTTGAGTGTGCCGCGACTGCAGTCGCCGCGCTTACCTCGCCCTGAGCCTGCTCAACATTGTAAGTGAGTTGCGCCAGCCGCGGCAAGGTTTCTTGCCGGTGGAGGCTCCGCCAGCGGGTTGCTGATGTCCCGCACTCGGCACCCGTGGCAAGGCAGAGGCTTTCGCCTACAAGTTCCCGGGAGCGTAGGGCGTGAACGTACGAAGCACAAAGTCGAACGAGGGAGACAACAGCGCAATGAACTGCCTAAGATAAAAGTTATATTCCAAAATGACTTGCCGTTGCTCTAACCAGCTGTTTCTATGACATGCTCAGCGGCGACAAGGGAAGAAAAGAAAGAGGTGGGCAGCCTAATCCGCGCGGTCGCCCTCGACCCTCCGGATCCCGGCCACCCTTTCCACAATGGGGGTGACGAGGGCCCTGATCTTCGTCAGGTCGGCGTCTTCCGGCAGGTGCCTGAGGACGTTGGTAAGCCTGATGGTGGGGTTGCGGAAGACGATCTTCACCAGCACCCTCTCGAGCGCCCCGGAGACAGCTTCCCGCGTCTCCTCGGCCAGCTGCTCCGGGATCTTTTCCCGGAGATGCTGGAGCACCCCCACCAAGCCCTTGAAGAAGGAAGTGAGCTTGGCGCTCGGTGGGACGTTCTCGCCGGAGGGGTACTCGTGGCCCTCCATCCCCAGCAGCTTCAGCTCCTTGTCGATGGTGGTGGCGATGTCGACGAGGCCTTCGGTCCACCGCTCCACCGTCTCCTGGAAGGCGTTCTGGGTAACGGCGGCGCTCTTCAATAGCTCCTCGTTGCCGGCTACCTCCTTCCGCAAGGTCGCTTCCTGCCCCTTGGCGCTCTCCAGCGCCTTGGCCAGGGTGTCCAGCTTCAGCTCGAGGTCAGCCTTGGAGTCCTTGGCGGCGTCGAGCTCCTGGATCTTCTCGGCGAAGCGGCCCTGCAGCTCGCCAAGGGTGCAAGCTCCTCGCCGCTCGCCTTGAGGTCGCTGACGAGCTGCGCCACCCTCGTCTCCAGCTCCCCCTTGGCGACCTCGGCGGCTGTGGCAGCGTCCTGCGCTTCCCGCAGGGCCCCGCCAAGCGCCTGCTCGCGCACGGCAACCTCCTCCTCGTGGCTGGCGAGGCTGGCTTTCTGTTGCACCAGTTCGCTTTCCCGTGCGGATAGCCCCGCAGCGGCAAGCCTCTGCTGCTCTTCGGCCTCTGCCTTCTCGAGGAGAAAGGCCGTCCGCGCCTCGTCGAGCAGCCTCCGCTCCTCCGCCAAGGACCGAAGAGCCTCCTGGTTGAGCTCCCGGAGCTCCCCGGCGCGCTTCTCCATGTCCGCGCCGGCCCTCGCGACGAGCGCCTCCTGGCGCTCCACCTTAGCCTGCCGGGCGCGGTAGAGCGACACAAGCTTTCGGAGAAGCCGCTCCTCCTCGGGCTCGCCGCTGCTGGTGCTCGGCGCGTCGACCACTGTCAGCCTGACGGAGGCGAGCACTTCTCCGTCCAAGGCCTCCCCCTCGACCGGCGCCCTGGAGCTAGGCTCCCAGGGGAGCCTGATGAAGACGCCATCGCCGGCCTGCAGGTAGGCGCCTGCCGGGGGCTCCTCGGGGCCCGACGTGGTAGCAGCGGCGGGATCGCCGGACGGCGGAGCGCTTGACGCCCTGGCCTCCCCGGGGCCGTCGGAGCGGTCGCCGTTCCCCTCGCCGCCTGATGCCGCGGCGGCCTTGGCGGCTTCGGCCTCCCCGCCGCCTGTGGGGTCGTCGGTGCCTTCCGCCTCCTCGATGACGACGACGTCGTCGGCGTCGCCACGCGCGCCCTCCCCGACGACGACCTCGGTCTCCCTCGGGTCCGCGGTGGGCGGGTCTGACGGCCGGAAGAGGGGAGAAGAGTCAACCGAGCAGCCGACAGAAAGGCTCATAAGGGAAGATGACCAGGGAAAGTTTTTCGTGCAGGGGGGCTTACCGGTGGCAGGGTCCGTGGCCGCGTCCCTCGCCGGAGATCCCTCCCTTGCCGGAGAGGTCTTCCTTGCCGGGGGCTCCTCCCTTGCCAGGGAGGTCTCCCCTGCCGGGGCTCCTCCCTTGCCGTAAATTTCTCCCTGGGCGAGGTGGTCGACGCAGACGGCGTGGCAGGAGAGCCCCCCGGGGTCACCTGCTGGGGCTGCTCTGCTCCTACCCAACGACAACAACAACAGCCACATGTCAACGGAGAGAAGGGAAGCTCACGCGCGCGCCAAACGGCAAGAGCTAGCCGTGCACTCACCCTGGAGGCTGCGCTGTGGGCTGCCCTGCGGACCCGCTGTCGAGTCCGGCAAGGTCGCCTCCGACACCTCCCCAGTTGCCGGGGCAGATTCGCCCTCAAGGACGACCAGCGGGACCTTGGCCCTCTTCGCCCTCCTCTGGGCCAGGCTCCTGAAAGGGAACGGTTTCGGGGGAGGATGAGTGGGCTGCGGAACAAGATGAAGCAACAGAAATCAAGAATATACAAGCTCTACCAGGAACTTACTCTTTATCCTCCTCTTCGTTGTCGGAACTAAGCGCGGAATAGTCAAAAACCGGCTTGCTCCAGGCGCGAGGAGACAGGGGAGTGGGTTCCCGGGACCGCTTGGCGGGGGCGGTGGACGACCCCGCCCCCGTTGCCGCCGCGGAACAGGGAGCGGCAGGAGCAGAAGCCGTGGCCCGTGAGGACCCCGCTCCCGCTGCTTCAGAGGCGCGTGTCACGCGGGGCTGCGGTTGCTGGTCGGCCTGCCGCACCACCTCCCCGGCCCTGCGGAGACGCCTCCTCGGCTGGGCAGGGGGCTCCGTCTGCGACGAGCTGCCCGGGAGCTGCAAGGAGGGCACTTCGACCTCCGGCAAGCCGCTCGCGTCCTGAGCGGGCTCGCCCGCGCCACTGTGCCCGGCTGGTTCCTCCGCGCCGGCGGGCTCCATTTGGTCGGCGAGGCTCTCCGCCTCCGCCGCGTCTGCTTCGGCCAGGGTGAAGCCAGACTCGCCCACGGCCGCGGCGACCGCCGCCTCCTCCATCCTGGAGGCGATGTAGGCCAGCTCCTCGGGGGTGGTGTCCCACGTGAGGCCCCTCTTCTCGTCGGGGTCGACCGGCACCTCCTCCAAGTTGTCGAAGAAGGCCTGCACGACATCGTCCGCCGGCTCCTGCCAGGTCGCGTCGATCCCGTGCGAGTCGCACAGCGGCATCATCGCGAGGATGCGGCTGAGCGCCGAGTTGTTGCACAAGGGGACGACGCCCGGCGGCAACCTGAACCATTCTGGGTGCTCGGAGTCGTACTTGAACAGCTCCTTCAACATTCCGACGAGCCCCAGAACGGTGAAGTTGTAGTTAAAGCCCGGGCGCAGCCTCATGATGTCCGCCGCGTTTTGGAATTCCCAAGCCGGCTTTCCCCTCTCCTGCAGGGGGGCGATACGCCGGCGAAGGAAATCCGCGCCGACGGCGCCGACGATGAGCCCGGCAAACCTGAGGCGCAGGATTCGGGTGGCGGCAATCTTCAGCTTGGCGTCGTCCGGGGCCAGGTCGCTCCAGTCGCGGCCGCGCACCACTGGAGTTCGCCGCACGGCGGTGAACGGCGGTGGATTCTCCTCGACGATCAGGCACCACTCGGCCCTCCACTCCTCCCATCTGCCACGGAGTTCCCCCTCCAAGTAGACCTCTTTCTTGCCGGTCCTGGAGACCCAGGCGACTCCGCTGGACAGCGGCTCTCCTTTCTCCACCCGAGGAGTAAAGAAGTGGCGGAAGAGGGCTACATTGGGGCGGACTCCGACAAAGTTCTCGCAAAGGTGTGCGAAAACCGCCATTGTCAGAACGGCGTTGGGGGTGAAGTCAAGGAGGTGGAGGTTGTAGGTGTGCATGATGTCGCAGAAGAACTCGGAAAAAGGCGGGCAGAGCCCGCAATAGAAGAACACGGCGAAGAAAGGGTACCCGGTCGGGTACAGCTTCTGGGCGATGGCGGGAAGAACTCGCGTGCGCGGATGCGCTCGCGTCGCCGTCGACCAAAAGAGGCGGTATTCATTCTTCAGCCTCAGCGCATCGAGCTGAGGGGGGAACATCGCCGTCTCATTCCGAAGCGCTTCCAGCCACAGCGCCTCGGCCGACTTCACGGCCTTCCCCTTCGCCTTGTCGCTCTTCGGGGCCATGGCAGAAACGGGGAGGGGGAGTTGTCGGCGTGGGCGGCGCCGGGGGCTGCGAAGGCGAATCGCTGCTTTCTCTAGTGAGGACGAAGTGGCGGAGATTTTCGAGGAACAGCAACCGGCGGAATGGCGAGCTGCCCCTGTTCCCCTCCGCTTATAAAGGGGGGAAGGAGTGGGGGCGGACGTTCCGCCTTTCCAAATGAAGAGATCGTGCCCGATGTGACGCATGCCTGCGGGCCTCAAGCCCCGCGCACGCCACCCACGTCACGCACGTCTCGCACGCCTCTCCCCCCCACGGCGCCGCGATAAGTGCGCACCACTTGGGGAGGGCGCGACGGGCACGGAGTTAAGGAGCAGCGCAACCCAGGCCACGCGTGCCCGTGCACTGTTAGGGCCTGGCCCAACAACGCTCGGCACCGTGTATGGCCCAGACCCGGGGGCTCCTGTCGGTGTACTAAAGTAGGGGTGCCTTAGTACCCCGAACTTGTGCACGGGCAGTAGTAGCGTCCCGCGGCAAGGCTTGCCAGGGGAGCGACAAGAGTCTCCACGACCCTTTCTTGGCCGGACGAAGGCCAAGTGATCGAGCCTAGAAGACCAGGCCCCGGCAAGAGAAGCTTGCCGGGACGAGAAGGCGAGGTCCGGCAAGAGGAGCTTGCCGGGCCAAGGCGACAAGGCCCCGGCAAGAGGAGCTTGCCGGGACGACTAAGCCGAAGCACCAAGGCCCCGGCGAGGGGAGCTCCCGGGAAGGCCGAGCCAAGGCACACCAAGAGAAGCCCGCCGCGGCGCTCCGCGCGCCTCGGCAAGGCCTGACGAGCGGCAAGCTCTCGGGTGTGGCAAGACAACCACCGCGGCAAGCCACTTGCCGCGACAAACCACCACCTCAGGCATGCGCTCCAGCTCGCCTGCCCACGCGTCACTCTGGAGCTTCCCCGGAGACACGTGGCGAGGCGCCGCGCAACCTGGGGCGCGCGCATGGCATGCGACGTTGGCAGAGTCGCCCCCGTGGCAAGCGGAGGCGCCCCTAACGGTCCGCCTCGGCACTATTCAGGCGATCCAAACGGGCATTTAATGCCTTTGTCCCCCGCCGTCAGAGTTAGGTGCAATAGCACTGTGCGGCCACTATTCGCATAGTTCCTTGCCATTTTTACCCTCACCTGCGTCGCTACCTGTGGGAAACCCCTTAGCATATAAAAGGAGGACCATGCGCACGTAGAGAAGGGAGGAGGGAGGAACCCTAGAGGAGGAGACCGGAAGAAGGACACATAGTAGACCCTCGTCTACGTCCAGCTCCAACTTACTGTAGCTTCTTGCGCTCCAGAGCAAGAACTCGAATCAACCAGACAAGCAGCAGTAGGGTTTTACGCATCCATGCGGCCCGAAGCTGGGTAAAACCGTTGTGTGTGTGTGTCGCCTCGATCTGCTCTTTGTGCAACCTCCGCCCCCCGCCGAACCGACAAGGGGCTCCGTCCCCATAGGTGCTCGTGGAGGCCATATCCCCCGACACCGGCGCTCTGCCAGAGGGGGTATCGATCATGGAGGGCTTCTATATCAACACCATAGCCTCTCCGATGATGTGTGAGTAGTTTACCACAGACCTTCGGGTCCATAGTTATTAGCTAGATGGCTTCTTCTCTCTCTTTGGATCGCAATGCAAAGTTCTCCACGATCTTCTTGGAGATCTATTCGATGTAACTCTTTTTGCGGTGTGTTTTTCGAGATCCGATGAATTGTGGGTTTATGATCAAGATTATTTATGAACAATATTTTAATCTTCTCTGAATTCTTTTATGTATGATTGGTTATCTTTGCAAGTCTCTTCGAATTATCAGTTTGGTTTGGCCTACTAGATTGATCTTTCTTGCAATGTGAGAAGTGCTTAGCTTTGGGTTCAATCATGCGGTGCTCGATCCCAGTGACAGTAGGGGAAACGACATGTATTGTATTGTTGCCATCGAGGATAAAAGGGTGGGGTTTATATCATATTGCATGAGTTTATCCATCTACATCATGTCATCTTACCTATTGCGTTACTCTGTTCTTATGAACTTAATACTCTAGATGCATGCTGGATAGCGGTCGATGTGTGGAGTAATAGTAGTAGATGCAGGCAGGAGTCGGTCTAGTTGTCGCGGACGTGATGCCTATATACATGATCATGCCTAGATATTCTCATAATTATGCACTTTTCTATCAACTGCTTGATAGTAATTTGTTCACCCACCGTTATACTTATGCTATCTTGAGAGAAGCCACTAGTGAAACCTATTGCCCACGGGTCTATTCTCCATCATACTAATCACCCGTCAACAAGCTATTTCTGGCGCCGTTTACTTTGCATTCTTTACTTTTAGTCTTTATCATAAAAATACCAAAAATATTATCTTATCATCTCTATCAGATTTCACTTTTGCAAGTGGTCGCGAAGGGATTGACAACCCCTTTATCGCGTTGGTTGCAAGGTTCTTATTTGTTTGTGTAGGTACGAGGGACTTGCGTGTGGCCTCCTACTGGATTGATACCTTGCTTCTCAAAAACTGAGGGAAATACTTACACTACTTTTCTACATCACCCTTTCCTCTTCAAGGGAAAACCAACGCAGTGCTCAAGAGGTAGCAAGAAGGATTTCTAGCGCCATTGCCGGGGAGTCTACGCACAGGTCAAGGCATACCAAGTACCCATCACAAACTCTTATCCCTCGCATTGCATTATTTGCCATTTGCCTCTCATTTTTCCTCTCCCCCACTTCTCCCTTGCCGTTTTATTCGCCCTCTCTTTCCATCCGCCTCTTTTTTGCTTGCTTCTTATTTGCTTGTGTGTTGGATTGCTTTCTTGTCACGATTGCTCAAGATAATACTAAATTGTGTGACTTTGCCAATACCAACAACAATGATTTTCTTAGCACTCCGATTTCTCCTCTTACCGATGCTGAATCCTGTGAAATTAATGCTACTTTGCTGAATCTTGTCATGAAAGATCAATTCGCCGGCCTTCCTGGTGATGATGCCGCTACCCATCTGAATAACTTTGTTGATTTGTGTTATATGCAAAAGAAGAAATATGTGGACAGTGATATTGTTAAATTGAAGCTATTTCCTTTTTCGCTTAGAGATCGTGCTAAAACTTGGTTTTCGTCTTTGCCTAAAACTAGTATTGGTTCTTGGAACAAGTGCAAAGATGCTTTTATCTCTAAGTATTTTCCTCCTGCTAAGATCATCTCTCTTAGAAACGATATTATGAATTTTAAGCAACTTGATCATGAACATGTTGCACAAGCTTGGGAGAGAATGAAATTAGTGATACGTAATTGCCCTACACATGGTTTGAATTTATGGATGATTATACAAAAAAATTATGCCGGATTGAATTTTGCTTCTAGAAACCTTTTAGATTCGGCCGCGGGAGGCACTTTTATGGAAATCACTTTAGGATAAGCTACTAAACTCCTAGTGTCGGTGTACAAAAAGAGGGGGTACACTTTTTGTGCCCCTATGACTGTGCACGGGCAGTCTGAGCCACGGGCGCCGCCGCACCGAGCCCGGCAAGGGAGGTAGAACCAAGGTAAGGCCGAAGCCACAGAGGAGAAGAACGACGCCAAGACCAAGACCACAAAGAGCAAAGGGGACGAAGAAGGCCTCCCGGCAAGATCCTTGCCGGAAGGCGGTTTCAACAAACCCGGCAAGACCCTTGCCGTGGCAGCCTCGCCCCACACCTACGGAGCGGGTCACCCTTGAGTCCCCTGCCCCCATGGCGCAAGGATTCGGGAGGCATCCCCGTGGTGGTATGCAGATCTTTGTGAAGACATTCAAGATCAGATGCACACTCTAAGGAGATGACGGTCCTTGGCGGGATCCCAGCCAAGGAAAACCACAAGGCCCCCGGCAAGAGCCTTGCCGGGGATGGCAGCAAGCACCACGGCAAGACCCTTGTCGGGACCCCGGCAAGGCCCTTGCTGGGGCCGCGGCAAGGCCCTTGCCGAAGACACCCGCGGGTGCACCATCGGACCCGCACCAGTCGCGCCTCCACCGCCGTTCGTATGCAGCTGCCGACCCAACCAGCTGGGCAGGCACCTGCGTGGCGGCATGCAGATCCTCATGGAGACCTACCACCGCGCCACCTCAGCTGCCTGCCCGCCTACATGGCATCGCAGGCACCGCTGGCCAGGGCACGTGTCGACGCAGGAGAGAGCGGCGACGGACGGGACGGGGCTCTCCCCCGCCCCCAATAAAGCAGGGACACCTAAGCAAGGCGCATTAAATGCGCCTTGTCATGTAATACAAGGGATAACCTCGCATCACGGTACCCTTTCCACCTCCTATATGCCACTGTGGCAGCCCCTTTCCCTATAAAAGGAGGCCCCAGGCGACCTGGAAGAGGATTCGGCTTTTTGGAGCTCCTCACGCCCCATAGCTAGCTCAAGAACACCAGATATAATCCACCAAAGCAGGAGTAGGGTATTACGCACCTTCGCGGCCTGAACCTGGGTAAAGGAATCGTGTACTGCCTGCTTGATCCGCTCTTCTCACGACCCCCGCGCCCTGCAACCATAGAAAGGGATTCCCGTGATCCCATAGGTGTCGTTCCACACCGACATCAATGGCACCTCCAGTTTGGATTCGGGGGTAAAAATAATGGTGGAAGAGCGTCGTGTTGGGCCGCACTCCGACAAAGCCCTCGCAAAGATGCGCGAAACAGGACATGCACGCCAACACATTCGGAGTGAAATCCAGAAGGCGGAAGCCAAAAGTGTGCATGATATCGCAGAAGAACTCAGAGAAAGGGGGGCATAACCCGCAAGAAAAGTAGTCAATGAAGAAGGGGTACCGATTTGGAGCAGGGCCGGTGCAGGCGGCAGGAATGACACGCGTCGCCGGGTGCCCCGAGTTCTCTCCACCCGTCTTCACTCCCCACAAGGGCCTGAAGGAAGCCCGGAGCTCGTGGACGTCGACCGACGAGGGGTAGAAGAAGGCGGACTTCGTCTTGTCCCCCAGCAATGCGCTCTCCGGCGGCTCCACGGTCACGAGGCCCTTGGCCACCCCCTTGCCCTTGGCGGATTTGGGCGCCATGGCGGCCAAAGAGCTTGGAGGGTTAGGGAAGGGGAAAAGGGCGGGGACGAGACGGCGACGACGGGCGGTGGCGAAAAGCTTGCGGGAGAAGGGAGGAAAGGAGCGGCGGCTCTGTGATTGGGAAAGGCACGAAGGAAGAGGGAAAGTGAGCAGCGCGCCCACGGTTATTCCTTCTTCTTGTGGGGGAGAACGCGGGCCGCCTCCTTTCACATTAACTGCGATGTGACGCATGCCCGCGGGGAGCGACCCCACGCATGCCACCCACGTCACGCCCGCCTCCCCACGCCGCGCCATGCGCGGGAGGCGTGGGAGGCGCAGCGCGCGAAGAAACTTACCGCGGTAGAAACCGCCCTGCCTGCCCACGCACCGTTCTTGGGCCTGGCCCAACAACGCGTTGCGCTCATGTGTGGCCCAGGCCCGGGGGCTCCTGTCGGTGTACAAAAAGAGGGGGTAGACTTTTTGTACCCCTATGACTGTGCACGGGCAGTCTGAGCCACGGGCGCCGCCGCACCGAGCCCAGCAAGGGAGGTAGAACCAAGGTAAGGCCGAAGCCAAAGAGGAGCAGAACGACGCCAAGACCAAGACCACAAAGAGCAAAGGGGACGAAGCAGGCCCCCCTGGCAAGATCCTTGCCGGAAGGCGGTTTTAACAAACCCGGCAAGACCTTTGCCGTGGCAACCTCGCCCCACACCTACGGAGCGGGTCACCCTTGAGTCCCCTGCCCCCATGGGGCAAGGATTCGGGAGGCATCCCCGTGGTGGTATGCAGATCTTTGTGAAGACATTCAAGATCAGATGCACACTCTAAGGAGATGACGGTCCTTGGCGGGATCCCAGCCAAGGAAAACCACAAGGCCCCCAGCAAGAGCCTTGCCGGGGATGGCAGCAAGCACCACGGCAAGACCCTTGTCGGGACCCCGGCAAGACCCTTGCCGGGGTGGCGGCAAGGCCCTTGCCGAAGACACCCGCGAGGCCACCATCGGACTCGCACCAGTCGCGCCTCCACCACCGTTCGTATGCAGCTGCTGACCCAACCAGCTTGGCAGGCACCTGCGTGGCGGCATGCAGATCCTCGTGGAGACCTACCACCGCGCCACCTCAGCTGCCTGCCCGCCTACATGGCATCGCAGGCACCGCTGGCCAGGGCGCGTGTCGACGCAGGAGAGAGCGGCGACGGACGAGACTGGGCTCTCCCCCGCCCCTGATAAAGCAGGGACACCTAAGCAAGGCGCATTAAATGCGCCTTGTCATGTAATACGAGGGATAACCTCGCATCACGGTACCCTTTCCACCTCCTGTATGCCACTGTGGCAGCCCCTTTCCCTATAAAAGGAGGCCCCAGGCGACCAGGAAGAGGATTCGGCTTTTTGGAGCTCCTCATGCCCCATAGCTAGCTCAAGAACACCAGATATAATCCACCAAAGGAGGAGTAGGGTATTACGCACCTTCGCGGCCCGAACCTGGGGAAAGGAATCGTTTACTGCCTGCTTGGTCCGCTCTTCTCACGACCCCCGCGCCCTGCAACCACAGAAAGGCATTCGCGTGATCCCATAGGTGTCGTTCCACACCGACACCTAGATAATATTATGGTCAATTATTCTCAATGGCACACTGAAAGATCTACTAGTAAAAAGGTGCATGCAATTGAAGAGATTAATGTTTTGAGTGGAAAGATGGATGAACTTATGAAATTGTTTGCTAATAAGAGTGTTTCTTCTAATCCCAATGATATGCCTTTGTCTACCTTGATTGAGAATAATAATGAATCCATGAATGTAAATTTTGTTGGTAGGAATAATTTTGGTAACAACACATATAGAGGAAACTTTAATCCTAGGCTGTACCCTAGTAATTCCTCTAATAATTATGGTAATTCCTACAACAACTCTTATGGAAATTTTAATATGATGCCCTCTGATTTTTGGAATAGTGTTAAATAATTTATGATTTCTCAAAAGAATTTCAATGCTTTGCTTGAAGAAAAATTGCCTAAGATTGATGAATTGGCTAGGAACGTGGACATAATTTCTTTTGATGTTGATTCTTTGAAACTCAGATCTATTCCACCTAAGCATGATATCAATGAGTCTCTCAAATCCAGGAGAATTTCCATTGATGAGAGCAAAGAAAGAACCGCTAGGATGCGCGCTAGGAAAGATTGCTTTGTAAAAGCGTGTTCTTCTAGTTTTCATGATAATAAGGATGAAGATCTAAAAGTGATTGATGTGTCCCTATTAAATCTTTGTTTTGCAATATGAATCTTAATAATGATGGGACTGGAGATGAGTCAACTTTAGTTATAAGGCGTCCCAATGATTCGGAGTTTTTAGATCTTGATGCAAAATTTGGTAAAAGTGGGATTGAAGAGGTCAAAACTTTAGATAGCAATGAACCCACTATATTGGATTTCAAGGAATTTAATTATGATAATTGTTATTTAATAGATTGTATTTCCTTGTTGCAACCCGTGCTAAATTCTCCGCATGCTTATAGTCAAAATAAGGCTTTTACTAAACATATCGTTGATGCTTTAATGCAATCTTATGAAGAAAAGCTTGAATTGGAAGTTTCTATCCCTAGAAAACTTTATGATGAGTGGGAACCTACTATTAAAATTAAAATGAAGGATCATGAATGCTATGCTTTTTGTGATTTGGCTGCTAGTGTTTCCACAATTCCAAAAACTTTGTGTGATTTGCTAGGTTTCCCTGAATTTGATGATTGTTCCTTAAACTTGCACCTTGCAGATTCCACCATCAAGAAACCTATGGGAAGAATTAATGATGTTCTTATTGTTGCAAATAGGAATTATGTGCCCATAGATTTCATTGTTCTTGATATAGATTGCAATTCTTCATGTCCTATTATTCTTGGTAGACCTTTCCTCAGAACGATTGGTGCAATTATTGATATGAAGGAAGGAAATATTAGATTTCAATTTCCGTTAAGGAAAGGCATGGAACACTTTCCTAGAAATAAAATAAAATTACCTTATGAATCTGTCATGAGATCTACTTATGGATTGCCTACCAAAGATGGCAACACCTAGATCTATCCTTGCCTTTATGCCTAGCTAGGGGCGTTAAATGATAGCGCTTGTTGGGAGGCAACCCAACTTTATTTTAGTTTCTTGCTTTTTGGTTCTGTTTAGGAATAAATAATCCATCTAGCTTCTGTTTATATGTGATTTTGTGTTTTAATTAGTGTTTGTGCCAAGTAGAACCTTTGGGAAGACTTGGGGAAAGTCTTCGCGATCTTGCTGTAAAAAACAGAAACTTTAGCGCTCACGAGATTAGCTACAACTTTTTACTGGAGAATGCTATTTAGTTGATTATGTTTGCAGATCATTATTAGATAAATTCCTCACGTCCAGATATTTTAGAATTTTTGGAGTTCCAGAAGTTTGTGTTAGTTACAGATTACTACAGACTATTCTGTTTTTGATAGATTCTATTTTTCGTGTGTTATTTGCTTATTTTGATGAATCTATGGCTAGTAATGGAGCTTATGAACCATAGAAAAGTTGGAATAAAGTAGGTTTAACACCAATATAGATAAAGAATGAGTTCATTACATTACCTTAAAGTTGTGTTTTGTTTTCTTTCACTAACGGAGCTCACGAGATTTTCTGTTAAGTTTTGTGTTGTGAAGTTTTCAAGTTTTGGGTAAAGATTTGATGGATTATGGAACAAGGAGTGGAAAGATCCTAAGCTTGGGGATTCCCAAGGAACCCCAAGGTAAAATCTAAGGACAAACCAAAAGCCTAAGCTTGGGGATGCCCCGGATGGCATCCTCTCTTTTGTCTTCGTCCATCGGTAACTTTACTTGGAGCTATATTTTTATTCACCACATGATATGTGTTTTGCTTGGAGCATCTTGTATGATTTGAGTCTTTGATTTTTAGTTCACCACAATAATCCTTGTTGTAAACACCTTTTGAGAGAGACACACATTATTCGTAATTTATTACAATACTCTATGTGCTTCACTTATATCTTTTGAGCTAAACAATTTTTCTCTAGTGCTTCACTTATATCTTTTAGAGCACGGTGGTGGTTATATTTTATAGAAAATATTGATCTCTCATTCTTGACATATATATTTTTGAGAGTCCTTTAGAACAACATGGTAATTTGCTTTGGTTATAAAATCAGTCCTAATATGATAGGCATCCAAGATGAAAACTATAAAGTACATTGAATACTAAGAGAAGTTTTGAAACTTGATAATTGTTTTGAAATATGGAGATGGTGATACTAGAGTAATGCTAGTTGAGTAGTTGTGAATTTGATAAATACTTGTTCTAAAGTTTGTGATTCCCGTAGCATGCACGTATGGTGAACCGTTATGTGATGAAGTCGGAGCATGATTTTTTTATTGATTGTCTTCCTTATGAGTGGCGGTAGGGGACGAGCGATGGTCGTTTCCTACCAATCTATCCCCCTAGGAGGATGCGCATAGTACTTCGTTTCGATAACTAATAGATTTTTGCAATAAGTATGTGAGTTCTTTATGACTAATGTTGAGTCCATGGATTATACACACTCCCATCCTTCCACCATTGTTAGCCTCTCTAACACCGTGCACCTTTCGCCGGTATCACATACCCACCATATACCTTCCTCAAAACAGCCACCATACCTACCTATTATGGCATTTCCGTAGCCATTCCGAGATATATTGCCATGCAACTTACCACCGTTCCATTTATTATGACACGCTTCATCATTGTCATATTGCTTTGCATGATCATGTAGTTGACATCGTATTTGTGGCAAAGCCACCTTCATAATTCTTTCATACATGCCACTCTTGATTCATTGCATATCCCGGTACACCGCCAGAGACATTCAAATAGAGTCATATTTTGTTCTAAGTATCGAGTTGTAATTCTTGAGTTGTAAGTAAATAAAAGTATGATGATCATTATAAGAGCATTGTCTGATTCCCCCATAAGTCGGGATGAGACTCCGGACGAAGAAAAAAAGAGGCCAAAATAAACAAAATAGGGGAAGAAGGCCCAAATAAAAAAATGGGAGAAAAAGAGAGAAGGGACAATGTTACTATCCCTTTTCCACACTTGTGCTTCAAAGTAGCACCATGCATGATAGAGAGTCTCCTATGTTGTCACTTTCATATACTAGTCGGAATTATACATTATAGAACTTGGCTTGTATATTCAAATCATGGGCTTCCTCAAAATGCCCTAGGTCTTCATGAGCAAGCTAGTTTAATGCACACCCACTTAGTTTCTTTTGTTGAGCTTTCATACACTTATAGCTCTAGTGCATCCGTTGCATGGCAATCCCTACTCACATACATTGATATCTATTGATGGGCATCTCCATAGCCCGTTGATACACCTAGTCGATGTGAGACTATCTTCTCCTTTTTTGTCTTCTCCACAACCACCATTCTATTCCACCTATAGTGCTATGTCCATGGCTTACGCTCACATATTGCATGAAGATTGAAAAAGTTTGAGAACATCAAAAGTATGAAACAATTGCTTGACTAGTCATCGGGGTTGTGCATGATTTAAATACTTTGTGTGGTGAAGATAGAGCATAGCCAGACTATATGATTTTGTAGGGATAACTTTCTTCGGCCATGTTATTTTGAGAAGACATGATTGATTTGTTAGTATGCTTGAAGTATTATTATTTTCATATTAATATTAAACTTTTATGTTGAATCTTTCAGATCTGAACATTCATGCCACAATAAAGAGAAATACATTGAAGAGTATTCTAAGTAGCATTCCACACCAAAAATTCTTTTTTTATCATTTACCTACTTGACGAGCATGAATTAAGCTTGGGGATGCTTGATACGTCTCCAACGTATCTATAATTTTTGATTGCTCCATGCTATTATATATTCTGTTTTGGATGTTTAATGGGATTATTTATACACTTCTATATTATTTTTGGCACTAACCTATTAACCCAAGGCCCAGTGCAAATTGCTGTTTCTTTTGCCTATTTTAGTGTTTCACAGAAAAGGAATATCAAACGGAGTCCAAACAGAATGAAACCTTTGGGAGAGTTATTTTTGGAACAAACATGATCCAGAGGACTTGGAGTGGACGTCAATAAATCACCGAGGAGGCCACGAGGCAGGGGCGCGCCTACCCCCTGGGTGCGCCCTCCACCCTCGTTGACCCCTCATGGCTCCACCGACCTACTTCTTCCTCCTATATATACCTACGTACCCCCAAACCATCGGGGAGCACCACGAAAACCTAATTCCACCGCCGCAACCTTATGTAACCATGAGATCCCATCTTGGGGCCTTTTCCGCGCTCTGCCGGAGGGGGAATCGATCACGAAGGGCTTTTACATCAGCACCATAGCCTCTTCGATGATGTGTGAATAGTTTATCGCAGACCTTCGGGTCCATAGTTATTAGCTAGATGGCTTCTTCTCTCTCTTTGGATCTCAGTACAAAGTTCTCCTCGATCTTATTGGAGATCTATTCGATGTAACTCTTTTTCCGGTGTGTTTGTCGAGATCCGATGAATTGTGGGTTTATGATCAAGATTATCTATGAACAATATTTGAATCTTCTCTGAATTCTTTTATGTATGATTGGTTATCTTTGCAAGTCTCTTCGAATTATCAGTTTGGTTTGGCCTACTAGATTGATCTTTCTTGCAATGGGAGAAGTGTCTAGCTTTGGGTTCAATCCTGCGGTGCTCGATCCCAGTGACAGTAGGGGAAATGACACGTATGTATTATTGCCATCGAGGATTAAAAGATGGGGTTTATATCATATTGCATGAGTTTACCCCTCTACATCATGTCATCTTTCCTAATGCGTTACTCTGTTCTTATGAACTTAGTACTCTAGATGCATGCTGGATAGCGGTCAATGTGTGGAGTAATAGTAGTAGATACAGGCAGGAGTCGATCTAGTTGTCGCGGACATGATGCCTATATACATGATCATACCTACATATTCTCATAATTATGCACTTTTCTATCAATTGCTCGACAGTAATTTGTTCACCCATCGTAATACTTATGCTATCTTGAGAGAAGCCACTAGTGAAAGCTATGCCCCCGGATCTATTCTCCATCATATTAATCTCCCGTCAACAAGCTATTTCTGGCGCTATTTACTTTGCATTCTTTACTTTTAGTATTTATCATGAAAATACCAAAAATATTATCTTATCATCCATATCAGATCTCACTTTTGCAAGTGGCCGTGAAGGGATTGACAACCCCTTTATCACGTTGGTTGCAAGGTTCTTATTTGTTTGTGTAGGTACGAGGGACTTGCGTGTGGCCTTCTACTGGATTGATACCTTGGTTCTCAGAAACTGAGGGAAATACTTACGCTACTTTGCTGCATCACCCTTTCCTCTTCAAGGGAAGACCAACGCAGTGCTCAAGATGTAGCACCCATAAGAGAGGCTACCAAGAATAAACAACTAGGTTGTCGAATCCCACACATACCAAGCATTTCAAAATCATACACACAATATGCTCGATATGTGCAAATACAACATGGCATCAGAACAAAACTCTACGACTCAAAGTATTTATTCATTAGGCTCTGAGGAGCCAGATATTACAAACATGGGTCTGATGACCCAGCATTCAAGTCATACATGCAATAAGTACATGCGGAAGCTTGACTTGTCTGAATACAAATAACTACAAATGAAAAAGGCTAAGAAGCCTGACTATCTACAAGATCCTCCCAAGGGTACAAGATCGTAGCTGAGATAACAAGCTAAACATCGAAGTCCACGCGAGCGAGACTGAAGTCTCTCTGCAAAACATAAATTAAGCAAACGTGAGTACAAATGTAGCCAGAAAGACTTACATCAGAACTAGCTACATATCCATCTATATCAACAAAGGGGGTGGTGGAGTTTAACTGCAGCAAGCCAGCTTTGACTCGGTGGCTAACCTGTACTACGACTGCTGGTAACTCTTTTGAGGTGGCGCACACGAGAAGCTCTGGTTTGTGAGAAGCATATACCCAAACCTACCCCAAATGGGACAAAAAATTTACAACGCCATGTTGATGCCGCTCCATGATAGCATGACAGGTTTCATGAATTTCAGATGAGTTTTGGATTTACTACAATTTAAAAACCAGGTATCTCAATGTTTGCGGCCGAGTGACGGTGGTAGGGTGTTCGACATTCATTCCCATTTCTTGCATGTGACCTAAGCATGCACCCAAGGACAGAAGATTTGACTTTTCAACCAATTTATATGCATCGGAGCATGTGCATGTAGTTCAAATTTGAATTGTGCACATAAATGCATTGAAAACTCACTTAATGCATAAAAATGTCCAAACGAACCCCGACAAATCACAAAAAATAACACAACACTCCTGTTGATCTATGTTGACACGAGAAAAAAATTGGAAGCAATAAGAGGCAATGGATATCATTTCGTCCCCATAGTTGGGGCGTTCCCTACCGAAACCATCATGCTTGTTGTGAGAAGCTCTGGTTTGCGAGAAGCATATAGCCAAACCTGCCCCAAATGGGACAAAAATTTTACCACGCCATGTTGATGCTGCTCCATGATAGCATGCCAAGTTTCATGAATTTTAAACGAGTTTTGGATTTACTAGAATTTAAAAACCAGGTATCTCAATGTTTGCGGCCGAGTGACGGTGGCAGGGTGTTTGACATTCATTCCCATTTCTTGCATGGGACCTCAGCATGCACCCAAGGACAAAAGATTTGATTTTTCAACCAATTTATATGCACCAGAGCATGTGCATGTACTTCAAATTTGAATTATGCACATAAATGCATTGAAAAAAATAGTGCGAGACTTTTCCCCCTAGGGTTTCCCCTTGGGTGTACCTCTTCCTTCAACGGCGCCGCCGAAGTCCACAAAATTTCCACGTAAAAGTCGTCCGGATTTCTTAGCTTCTGCGTGTGATCGGTCCGTCCCGAGGGAGTCGCCCTGGTACACCGGTAGCATGGAGGTAGGGGATGGAGATCGCGGAGCAGGGGGGTTGAAGGAAGCGCAGATGGAGGAGTTAGGGCGGAAGTCTTTGGCAGCTGGAGAGGATCAATTCTCATCGGCATCGACAGCGACGGCGGCCGCGGGAGGGGCGGAGGAAGTGAGGGGCATGGAGGAGGATCGGGTGGAAGGGGATGTGGAGGAAAATTGGGATCACCACGGCCCAGATCCGAATTTGGAGGATGCGTTTGAAGGCCTAAACTTAAATGGTGAGGAGGAGGAAGATCCAGATCTTTCAGGGAAGGTTGATGAATTAATCAAGGATGTGAGATGGCTGGCTCTTTTTAGGGTTCATACCCTATGCCCGTTCAGTCATGCGGCCGTGTTAAACTCCATGAGCAATGCTTGGGCGTGTGCTCAAGGTGTGACGTTCAATATCGAGGGACCTAATTTGTTCTTGGCGCATTGTCATTGTCTGGGAGACTGGAAGAGGGTTATGGAAGGAGGACCGTGGCAGTTTAGGAGAGATCCGGCGATTTTGGTTGAATATGATGGGTTTACTAATGTCTCTGATTACTCGTTGGACATGTATCCTATATGGGCAAGGATCAAGGGCCTGCCAGACGGGCTAACTAGGAAGAAAGAATTGGCTGAGAAGGTTGCAAAGAAGGTAGGGGAGCCTCCAATTACGGTAATGGTCAATCAAGGCAAGATTAATCCCTCGAGCTACTTGAGTGTTAGGGTGTTTGTTAATGTTAATAAACCTTTGGTGAGATTTGTTCCAATCACTTTGAAGGAGGGGAAGAAATACCCCGTTTACTATGAAAAGCTGCCTGATTTCTGTTTCTTTTGTGGATGTATGGGCCACGTGGTTGAGGAATGTGGCGATGGGATACACGATCCGTCGACCTGTGAATGGGGTGACTATTTGCATTGGAGCGGAGGACCAATAAACAATGGTGTAAGAGGAGGTCGAGGTGCTTGGTCTGAGTCACGTAGAGGAGATAATGCCTCGGGGGAGGGAGTTCGGGGTGGTAGCAGAGGAGGCGGAGGCAGAGGTGAAAGAGGAGGGAGAAGCTTTGGGGCTGGAGGTAGGGGTGCTGGAGTGCATCCGATTCAAGCCGAGGGAGCTTTTGAGGAGGGTGAGCAATTCGGGCTTGAATAGGAATGCTCGGCTTGCAAAAGACTCGTCAGAGATGATGGTACTATTAACCTCCGTGGGCAGCTAGTTCCTAACCTGGGGGGGAAGGTGTCTGATACAATGCTCCTTATTGAGAATGGCGCCAGGATTAGGAGCCTAAGCCCGATTGCGGCTGGCTCCACACCAGGCCAGAACCCCATAGTGAAGAGGCTGTGACATAGTGGGAGTGGGGAGGAGATGGTTGGCGAAGTGGACATGGGTACATCTTATGAGGCGGCCTCCGAAACGGAGGACCGCCGGGCCCCATGAATTGCTTAAGCTGGAACTGCCGGGGAGGGGGGAATTCTCGGACAGTGAGCTGACGACCTTATGTAGGTCACATTCCCCCATGTTTGTGTTCTTGTGTGAAACGAGACAGAAGGAAGCGAACATGAAGAGGTTGAGAGGTCCACTGGGCCTGAAGGGTTTTTGTGGCTTTGATAGTTCGGGCATGAGCGGTGGCTTGGCAGTATATTGGCATGAAATTTGTGTGGTGGAAGTGCTAGACAAAAACGATCGTCACTTTGATGCTCTGGTTCGTGTGCAGGAAGGGGCGGAGCAATGGAGAATTACATTCGTATATGAAGAACCGCGGATAGAGAATCAGCATCTCATGTGGGCAAAATTACATAATTTAAAATCTGTAAATGATCTTCCATGGTTGGTTATTGGGGATTTTAACGAAGCAATGTGGGATTTTGAACACTTTTCAGCTACACCAAGGCCGGAGCCACAGATGATATCATTCAGGGATGCGCTTGAAGTTTGTGGCTTGGTAGACTTGAGTTTTTTGGGGGTCCCTTTCACCTATGACAACAAAATAAGCGGCATGAACAATGCCAGGGTGAGGCTTGATAGGGCAGTTGCAACAAATGAGTGGAGAAATCTATTCTCTTTTGCCTCCGTGTATCATATTCTTAGTCCTTATTCGGACCATGTGGCAGTACTGCTCAAAGGTGAGGCAGACTCAGGACCGGTTGGGCCTAAACAACGCAGATACGAGATTTTCTGGGAGTGGGACTCGACGCTGCCGGAGGTCATTAAGAATGCTTGGGAGTCTGTTGGAAACGTCCAAACTTTGGAGCAGCTGCGAGAGGCGCTAACCAAGACGATGGTGTCACTAGGGTCTTGGTGTAGAAAGTTCGGAAATGTAACAAAGCAATTCGCTAAGTCCAGGTCACAACTAGAGGAGCTCATGTATATGAATGCGGACAAACAAGAAATAAGGAAAGTGACAGATAGGATGAATGAGCTTTTGTACCAAGAGAAGATGATCTGGCTCCAAAGATCAAGAATATCATGACTTAAGGAGGGCGGTCGTAACACAAAGTTTTTCCATAGTAAGGCGGTGTGGAGGGCTCGGAAAAACAAGATCAGGCAGTTAACAGATAGCATTGGGGTGGTCCATTCAGATTTGGCATCTATGGGTAAGTTTGCGAACGAGTATTTCTATGATATTTTCACTGCGGATGTTAACCTCGATGCAGGCCATGTGGTTGATCTCTTTGAAGCACTGGTCACGGAGGAGGACAATAACAAGTTGGGTGCTCCGTTTAGTGACAAGGAAATTTCTGACGCACTCTTTCAGATAGGACCACTTAAGGCACCGGGGCCTGATGGTTTTCCTGCCAGATTCTTTCAGAAGAATTGGGCGACTCTCAAGGACAATGTGATTGCGGCTGTTAAGGATTTCTTTGGTACGGGTGTGATGCTAGAGGGAGTTAACTCAACGACAATGGTCCTTATACCGAAAGTTGCCAATCCTACAAAGTTGTCTGAGTATAGGCCAGTTAGCCTGTGCAATGTGATTTACAAGGTCATATCTAAGCTTTTGGTAAACAGGCTCCGTCCTCTCTTGGACACCATAATCTCAGATGAACAGAGTGCGTTCATACCGGGGAGGATGATTACTGATAATGCGCTAATTGCCTTTGAGTGCTTACACTACATCAAACAGGAAAAGGACCCCACAAAGAGCTTTTGTGCATATAAGCTTAATCTCTCCAAAGCATATGATAGGGTGGACTGAGGATTCTTGAGGCGGGTGATGCAAAAGTTGGGGTTCTCTCAATGATGGATTGACTGGATTATGACTTGTGTCACATCGGTGAGATATTCTGTCAAATTAAACGGAACTCTCTTGGATTCATTTGCACCGACGTGTGGGCTTTGGCAAGGTGATCCCCTTTCACCATTCTTATTCCTGTTTGTGGTAGATGGGCTTTCTGCTATCCTAAAGAAAAGAGTGGCTACTAGTCTTATTACTCCGGTGAGAGTGTGCAGGCGAGCACCAGGTATATCTCACTTGTTATTTGCTGATGATACCTTGTTGTTTTTCGAGGCAACTAGAGGTGAGGCAGAGAGCGTTAAGGAAGCTTTAGACATGTATGGGACGGCCACTGGGCAAAGTCTTAACTATGAAAAATACTCCATGTTCTTTGGTTCTTCTTGTCCGAACATAGTTCAAGATGAGGTTCGGCAGGTGCTGCGAGTGCAAAGTCTGTATTTTGAGGAGAAGTATTTGGGCCTTCCCACTCCCGAGGGACGCATGTCTAAGGGGAAGTTTCAAAACCTTTAGACAAGCATGACAAAACGTCTTATACAGTGGGGAGATGGTCAACTTGCCCAACCCGGAAGGGAGGTATCAGTGAAAGCTGTTGCACAGGCGCTGCCAACTTATATCATGGGGGTTTTCAAATTGCCATTTTTAGTATGTGATGATCTTAAAAGAATGGTCAGAAACTTTTATTGGGGTTCAACAAAAGGGAAGAGGAAGGTCCATTGGAGAGGGTGGGACCATCTCATGCAGCCAAAGGATAGAGGAGGTGCAGGTTTTTGAGACTTTCGCTTGTTTAATCAGGCGCTTTTGGCTCGACAGGCGTGGAGATTGATCAAGGACGAACAATTTATGTGCACACGTTCTGAAAGCAATATACTATCCAAAGGGCAAGCTTGAGAATAACGTTTTCACCGGAAATGCATCCTCTTCCTGGCAGGCAATAAGCCACGGTTTGGATTTGTTTAAAAAGGGTTTGGTTTGGCGTGTGGGCAATGGCAGAAGCATTCGAGTTTGGCGCGACAACTGGAGCCCGAGGCCTCACTCATATAAGCCCATCTCATTGCAAGGCAGATGTAGTGTGCGTTATGTCTCTGATTTCCTCAATGGGAATGGATCCTGGAAGGTGCAGTTACTGTCGCAGTACTTTCTTGCCACGGACGTCGACGAAATTCTGAAGATTAGAGAATCTCCGAGGCAGGCGAAGATGTTATTGCATGGGGTCCCAATAAGCTAGGAGTGTTTACAGTAAAGAGTGCTTATATGCTGGCGTTTGATGAAGCACATAGATACAGGGCGACCTCTTCTAGCTCTTCTCCAGATGGGAGTAGAGCATGCTGGTCATACATATGGAAAAGTGTGGCGCCTCCTACTGTCAGGAACTTTGCTTGGCGAGTAGCGACTAATGGGCTTCCCGCTTGTCAGAACAAGCATAAAATTGGACTAGAAGTGTCCAACATCTGTCTAGTTTGCAGTGTTGAGGAGGAAGATAATTTTCACCCCTTTGTGCGCTGCCAGTTTGGGCGGGACTTGTATCGAGAGATGGCCAAGGTATGGAGGTTACCCAGTATTGATAGTCTGATAAATAGTGGGAAGGAGTGGCTGCTAAATGCCCTATCGCAATTGAGTGAAATTGAGCGCATCATGATGCTTATGACCTTTTGGCGCAGGTGGTTTGTCCAGAATGAGATAACACATCAAAAGCAAGCCCCACCATTGGAGGTTTCGGTTCATTTCTTGCAAAGCTACCTGGAGTCTTTGGTGGCGATCAAACAGAACTCGAACATGGACCCAATCAAAGGCAAGTCCATTGTGGTTTTCGGTTCTTCACCTACACTAGGCAGAGCTACACCCCCGGAGCTCAGATGGTCTAGACCAAGCATGGACTGGGTTAAGCTAAATACAGACGGGTCCTAGGACTCTTCGGGAGCAGCGGGGGCTGGAATGATCCTCCGGGATTCGAATGGTGACATTATATTCTCAGCCTGCAGAGTTTTGTATTCTTACAGAGATGCACTGGAAGCGGAGTTATGTGCATGTATGGAGGGGCTTTCTATATCTATTCAGAGGTCAAATCTTCCTATTGCAATTGAGATGGATTCTTCGGAGGCGGTGGCCATGATCACTTGTGCTGGCAAGGATCGTTCTGTTTACGCTTCCCTTATTAATGAGATTAGGTATCTTGTTAGTCTTCGATCTACTTGTATTACTCACGTTTCGCGAGTTCAAAATAAAGCTAGTGATTGTCTAGCTGTCTTCGGGAGAGTGGAGGGCAGAACTCTGACCTGGATTGGATTAGGTCCTCCGGAGGTGGTAGAGATTGCTAAAGATGATTGTAAAGACTTGATTATTGAGTAATACAAGTATTTCCCCCGCAAAAAATGCATTGAAAACTCACTTAATGCATAAAAATGTCCAAACGAACCCCAAAAAATCACAAAAAATAACACAACACTCTTGTTGTCCTATGTTGACACGAGAATTTTTTTGAAAGCAATTAGAGCCAATGGATATCGTTTTGTCTCCAAAGTTGGGGTATTCCCTACTGAAACCATAATGCTTGTTGTGAGAAGCTATGGGTTGTGAGAAGCATATACCCAAACCTGCCCCAAATGGGATAAAAAATTACCATGGCATGTTGATGCCGCTCCATGATAGCATGCCAAGTTTCATGAATTTCAGACGAGTTTTAGATTTACTAGAATTTAAAAACCAGGTACCTCAATGTTTGTAGCCGAGTGACGATGGCAGGGTGTTTGACATTCATTCCCATTTCTTGCATGGGGACTAAGCACGCACCCAAGGATAAAAGATTTTATTTTTCAACCAATTTATATGCACCGGAGGACGTGCATCTAGTTCAACTTTGAAATATGCACATAAATGCATTGGAAACTCACGTAATGCATAAAAATGTCCGAACGAACCCTGAAAAATCACAAAAAAAACACAACACCACCATTGTTCTATGTCGACACGAGAAAAAATTTGGAAGCAATAAGAGGCAATGGATAACGTTTCGTCCCCAAAGTTGGGGCGTTCCCTACTGAAACCGTCATGCTTGTTGTGAGAAGCTCTGGTTTGTGAGAAGCATATAGCCAAACCTGCCCCTAACGGGACAAAAAATTGACCACGCCATGTTGATGCCGTTGCATGATAGCATGCCAGGTTTCATGAATTTCAGACGAGTTTTTGATTTACTAGAATTTAAAAACCAGGTATCTCAATGTTTGCGGTCGAGTGAAGGTGGCAGGGTGTTTGACATTCATTCCCATTTCTTGCATGTGACCTAAGAATGCACCCAAGGACAAAAGATTTGATTTTCCAACCAATTTATATGCACTGGAGCATGTGCATGTATTTCAAATTTTAATTATGCACATAAATGCATTGAGAACTCACTTAATGCATAAAAATGTCCAAACAAACCCCAAAAGATCACAAAAAATAACACAACACTCATGTTGTTCTATGTTGACACGAGAAATTTTTTGGAAGCAATAAGAGGCTATGGATATCATTTCGTCCCCAAAGTTGGGGCGTTCCCTACCGAAACCATCATGCTTGTTGTGAGAAGCTCTGGTTTGTGAGAAGCATAGAGCCAAACCTGCCCCAAATGGGAAAAAAATTACCACGCCATGTTGATGTCGTTCCATGATAGCATGCCAAGTTTCATGAATTTCAGACGAGTTTTGGATTTACTAGAATTTAAAAACCAGACATATCAATGTTTTGTCGGCAATCAACGGTGCCCTGGTGTTTGAAATTCATTCCCATTTCTTGCATGGGACCTAAGCATGCACCCAAGGACAAAGATTTGATTTTTCAACCAATTTATATGCACTGAAGAATGTGCATGTAGTTCAAATTTGAATTATGCACACAAATGCATTGAAAACTCACTTAATGCATAGAAATGTCCAAACGAACCTTGAATAATTCCAATTCTTTTATGACACACATATAGTTGCATGATCACTGCAGATAAAAGGTCTAGCAAGCTGGTGCTTGATAGCCTGCATGAATTTGGCGATGTTTCCATCTCTTCTGTGAAGGATGATGAGGGCAGGAATCATAGGAGCGTGCATTTCAATAGAACAGTTTGGTTGCTGCTGACAGGAGTTCCTTTCAATTTTCGCAATACTGAAGATTTGGCCTGTGCTGTCAGTTTGGTTGCATGATCTCCTGGGACAAGGAAGATGACCACATGGGCCGTATTGTGGTCAAGGCTCGTGTTATGAACCTGGATATCATTCCCAAAAGCATGAGATGGTCTGAAGGAGATGAGTTTGAAGAGGATGGCTGGTCCTCTTCGATTGAAGTTTTGCCTAGTGAGCTTCTTGGTGGGGGCCCAGCAGATGAAGACCCGATTCCACCTGACAACGTGGACCCACATCCCTTACCTGAGAATGCTAAGCCTGGTGCTGGCTTTCACAATGCTGCACCCAACAACAACAATTTACATGTTCAGCATGAGGACAACTGGGAGCAAGAGGACAACTGGAATATTCCACAACAGGACAACCTGCATGCACCTCTTGAGGACATTCTGGATGTTGTGCAGCAAGAAGAGATGGCTTGGGCAGATGGTGAAGAGTTACTGCCTGCTTTTAGCAACAACAGCTTATCTTCAGACTTGTCTTTCTTTGAAGGAGATTATTCAAACCTTTCACTGCCACCTGTCCTAGCTGGGAATGTGTTTCCCAGAGATAGTGAACCTGTTGCTCTGCCTCCTCCTGCCAATGTGGTTGCAAATGGCCTTCAGAACATTATTCAGGCATATCAATCTGATGATGAGGAGCCCAATGTGTTGCATGAGGAAAATGTGGTTCCTACAATTGATGTTGAGGACCTTCCTATGCAAATTATTGCTAGCCAGCTGCAACAAATGGATGATATTAACCCTGCTGGGGTTGCAGAGGTAGCTGCTAGCTCTGAAGCTCAAGTTTTGGGCTCTCATTCCACTGTTCTGCATATGAGTGCTGCTTTGGAGACTAGTTTGGCTCCTGTCTTTCCTCAGGGAGATCTTGTGCCAGGTTGTGAGCTTGGCTTGGCTGCTCAAGTTGGTGTTTCTTCTGACCAGGCCATTCAGTGCAGTCTTGCTCATATCAATACCTCCAGAGGAGGGCTTGAGCCTGTCACAAACATTGAGGATCTTCAGTCTGGTCTTCAAGGTAACTGGGTAAATCAAATTAATGAGCATTTCAGCATGGCACCCTCTCTTCTTGGTTTGAAATGTATACAGCTTGATGCAACTGCTAATAATGATCATATTGTATCTGAAGAAGATCTCTTGCTGTGGAAGAAACACTTTCAAGAGCAGTCTGTGGATAACAAAAACTCCTTCTCTGCCAACATTCCTGTAAGTTGGTTTAATTTCATTGTCCACCTTCTCTTGACTCCTGATAAGTTTGATTGGACTGTCAACATGCTTAAGTCTGGAATGTGGGAGCTTTTCTCTGCTGTGGAGAACATGGAACAAGCCATACTGTTGCATATACCTGATAAGTGTCCTGCTTCACATGCTCCTATTTGCCAGGCCATTGTCCTAGAGGAACAGCTTGCAAAGGATAAGGACAAGGAGAATATTGAGGTGGCTTCCAACATGCAAGATGTGGAGTCCCAGGCTCTACTGCAGCCTTTTGGCCCTGACAACCTCAGGAAGAGAAGGAGTGGTAAAACTCCCCTGGTGGAAACAGAGGTAAGGAGGAGTGACAGAATTAAGAAAGTTAATGATGGATATAAAAGAAACTCCTGCTCAAATAATAGTTGTCTACCTTGTCATGCTGTCCCTCCTGTCATTCAAAATTCAGTTGTTAGAAACCTCACTGCCTCTTTCTGTAAGGTTGCTGAGGGGGAGCTGGAGGACAAGCTAGCCAAGAAGCCAAGAAGAAAGCTTGATGAGGAGTTGGTCAAGGTGCCCTTGGCTACTGGAGAGGAAAACATTTCCACATCTACATGATGATTGCTGGACCCAATTGGAATAGTGGTTGGGGGGTAGTTTGATTGGATCTCCATGTTCTCTTTTGGATAGTTCTTTTTATGATGGAATCCTTGGATACTGGTACTTTAAGCAACTATTTCCTCTGGAGATGTACTACCTTAATGGAACTTCTGTGATGTATGGCCTTTGGATGTGTTGCTGGTCTTGTCATGTGTTGTGGCTCAGGGTTCTTTGTAATCTTTTCTCACTATTAATTGTGGATCAAGTGCTGGTGCTTGATTTTTGGTGTAGTATACATCTTTGTCTCCATGAATAGCACAAATAGAAGTTGGAACATTCTTAACTGGAACATTAGAGGGATGAATTCACAGGATAAATGGTTGGCCTTAAGGCAGAAAATAGATGAGAGTGACTGCAATATTTTGTGCTTACAAGAAACTAAGCGAGAGAACTTGGATGCTGCTTACATAAAAAAATTATGTCCCAATAGAATCAATAAGTTTGCTTTCCTCCCTTCCGTTGGAGCATCAGGGGGCCTCCTAGTGGCTTGGAATGACTCTTAATTTGCTGGAGAAGTTATTGCTCAAAATAGATTTTCACTTTCCATTCAGTTCACAAGTGTGCTCTCCAATCAGTCCTGGATTCTCACCAATATTATGGTCCATGTGACCCACATGACAAAATTGAGTTCATTGAGTGGTTTTTGAATATTCACATGCCTGATGATGTGGACTGGATTCTTATGGGAGATTTCAATTTCATGAGGGGTCCATCAGACAAAAACAGACCTGGTGGAGATGTTAATGATATGCTTATGTTCAATGAAGCAATTACTAATCAAGGTTTACTTGAGTTACCTTTGCATGGAAGGAAATTCAGCTGGAGTAACATGCAGCAAAATCCTCTGTTGGTCAAGCTTGATTATTTTTTTACTTCTGCTTCTTGGATGACCACATTCCCAAACACTATGGTTCTACCTGCTGCAAAACCAATATCAGATCACTTACCATGTATCATCAAAGTTGGTACTTCAATCCCCAAAGCAAGAGTTTTTAGATTTGAGAACTATTGGTTGCATCACTCGGATTTTAAACAGGTGGTTAATGTTGCTTGGAGTATTCCAATGGGGAATCTTGATTCTGTCAAAAGTCTGAATGCAAAGTTTAAAAACTAAAGGAGAGCTTTGAAGTTGTGGGCCAGATCTTTATCTTGTCTTAAAGCTCAAATTGCAAAAATCAATGAGCTCATTTTCCTTTGCAATTTTTTGAGGAGTTCAGAGAGTTGGACACTTATGAGTGGAATTGTAGGATTCTTCTCAAAGAACATTTGCTAATTCTTCTGAGGAACCAAAAGATTTATTGGAAACAGAGGGGGAAATTAAAGGGGTAAAGTTTGGGGATGAAAACATCAAATTCTTTCATACCAAGGCTTCTATGAATCACAGGGACAATCATATAGCTGTCTTGCAAAATGATGCTCAAGTTGATATATCTGATCATGCTGGGAAAGCTGCTATACTCTAGGATACTTATAAGAAAAGAATGGGGACTTCTCACAGAACTTCCATGCACTTTGATTTGGAATCATTGTTTGGTCAGAGATAAGATCCCACACTGTCTCATACCTTGGAACTGCCTTTCACTGAGGAAGAAATCAATGATGTAGTAAAATAATTACCTCTGGACAAATCACCTGGCCTTGATGGCTTCAATTATGAATTCTTTAAAACTTGTTGGGACATTATTAAAGGAGGTGTGCTCAAATTCATTTCTAACTTTCATGCTGGACAAATCTCTCTGGAAAGTTTGAACACCTCTTTCATAACTTTAATCCCTAAAGGAAGTACCCCCCCCCCACAACAAATGATTACAGGCCAATCTCCCTCCTTAATTGTTGTCTCAAGCTAGTCACTAAATTGTTGGCAAACTAGTTGCAAAGAGTGATCTTAAAGTTGGTCCACATTAACCAATATGGCTTCCTCAAAGAGAGATCCATCCATGACTGCTTGAGTTGGTCCTATGAATATCTGCATCAGTGCCATAAATCCAAGGAAGAGATTATTATGCTGAAATTGGATTTTGAAAAAGCTTTTGACACCATTGAACATCAGGCAATTCTGGACATTCTAAAGGCTAAAGGTTTTGGTGATAGATGGATTAACTGGATCAAAATGCTATTCAATTCTGCCTCATCTGCCATATTGCTCAATGGTGTTCCTGGTAAAAAATTCTATTGTCTGAGAGGAGTGAGGCAGGGAGACCCTCTATCACCACTTCTGTTTGTGCTTGCTGCAGATCTTCTTCAATCAATCCTCAACAAGGCCATGTAGCTGGGTTTACCATCTTCACCTTTGCAAGTGAACTCCTGCCCTGATTTTCCAATAGTACAATATGTAGATGACACTTTGGTCCTTCTTCAAGCAGATGCCAAGCAACTCCACTGCCTCAAAGCCCTTCTCAATACTTTTGCAGATGCTACTGGTCTGAAAGTTAACTACTCTAAATCAAGCCTCATCCCACTCAATGTGTTAGAGGAGAAAGTTGAGATTTTGACTAATACTTTTCAATGTAAAAGGGATTTTTCCCCATTCAATATTTTGGTGCACCTTTGGGTATTCATAAACCAACTGTTGAACAATGCTTACCTCTGGTCACAAGGCTGCAAAAGATGCTTATGGGTCTATCTTCCTTCATGACCATGGCTGGAAGACTGCTGCTGGTAAAATCTATGCTCAACTCTCTGCTGATTTACCTCATGGGATGCCTTGATGTGCCTGTCACTATTAAAGCTCAAGCTATTAAATTGTTGAGGCATTGCCTCTGGAGAGGCCCTGACTTGGAGGATCATAGACCTTACATGGTGGCTTGGAGCACTGTTTGTAGACCAAAAGACCAAGGAGGTTTGGGAGTGATGGACATCTTTGTCCAAAACAAAGCTTTGTTACTTAAGAATCTGCACAAGTTTTACAACAGACACAACATTCCATCTGGGAGACACATTATAGTGGTGATTTTCTGCCTGGCAACAGTTGGATTGGATCATTTTGGTGGAAGGCAAATCTTAAGCTCATTGACAATTTCAAATCTCTTGCCAGATGTCACATTGGAGATGGCAAAAATGCTTTTTTCTGGTCTGACCTATGGCACTAAGCTTGCGTACAGGACATGTTCCCCCATCTCTTCTCTTTTGTGAAGAATAGGAACTCCACTGTGCACACCATTATTCACACTGAATTTCTGGAGGATCTATTTCATTTACCCTTGACAGTGCAAGCATTCCAAGAATTTGAAGCAATGGAAGACATTTGTATAGCTTTGAGGGGTTCTGAATATCTGGAATGTACAAATACCTGGAGCTACATTTGGGGAAATGATCAATTCTCAGTTGCTAAGGCATATAAACTGATGATGGGAGTTAAAATAGTGCCCCAGAAATTTAACTGGATTTGGAATAGCTCTTGTCAACCAAAGCACAAGGTGTTCTTTTGGAGGTTACTACATGACAGGCTCAACAATAGGAATATCCTTCGAAGGAAATCTTTTCAGTTGGACAACTATAATTGTGCTGTAAATAATTGCTAGCAGGAGGAAACACTTCAACATCTCTTTTGGACATGTCCTTTTGCTGCTCAATGTTGGGACCTGATTTGTCCTTCCAGACAGGCCAATGTCTCAGTGCTTGAAGCTTTTGCTGATCTAAAACTAAAACTTCATGTGCCTTTCTTCATGGAAATCATCATCCTAGCATCCTGGGCCATCTGGATCTCAAGGAACAATCTCATTTTTCAAGCCATTCAACCAAGCATACAGGGATGGAAAGCCATCTTTTTAGAGGAGCTCAATTTGCTTAGGTTTAGAATAAATAAGAGCTATGTTAGAGCTTTCTGTCTCTGGTTTGACAGCCTTGTCCTGTAATTTAGTAGCTACTAGTTTTTCTACTTCTTAGTTTTTGGCTTATCTCAAGCCTCTTTGTACTGCTAGACATCTTTTTTGAAAATAATATAAAAATTGCAGTGGGGTATTTGCCCTACTGTGTATAGTAAAAAAAAGGTCTAGCAGTTCAAACACCGTCCATGGCCGCTGTGACCCCATTATGTAATTCAAATCAAGATGAAAACTCAAGTACATCGCAAACAGTTTATTATAACCAACCGTGTGATATGCAACATAAAATATCTTGGAGCACCATCGGAGTATAGCACGCATACAACTTACGCGAGAAGGTGCGATAGCTAGAGTCCACAGCCCGCTCTGAATAAGGGACCATGTCTGATGACACTTCGCGCGCTAATTTTTTGGCTGAAGCGATTCCAAATTTTCGGCTTCTGCGGAAATATCTACCTCCCCGCCCCTCCCCCTTACCAAAAGACGCATTTCCCCTGTTTCTGCCTTCCTTTCCAAGTTGAAACCTTCACCCCTTGCTTGCAGCACCGCCGCCTCCTCGCCGGCGACCTTCCTTCACGCTACTCGGCCTCCCCTATCTAGGCAGGTAATCCACACCCGACCCCCATCTTGCTCCTCCTTCCACATCGCAAATTCCCCGACCGTCGGCGCGAGCGTGACACCTTCCATCCAAATCACCGACCCCTCCACCAAATAAGTGCTGGCCTAAGCCATGGTGCACGCTGATAGAGGCAAAGGTGTCCCGATGTTTCGATGAGATGGTGGCTATCGTTTCTGTGGGAGTCGACCTTGACGATCCGACTACGAACGTGCGAGACGTCGCGCCTTAGAAATCGCTAAACCAACTTCCGAGGGTTATTGACCACGCCGGAGCACGATCGACCTGACCACGAGGGCCTGTTTCCTGCGAGCAAACGAAGAACAAGCAAGAAACTAAGATTGCAATCTGGATATTGCGAATATAAGAGGAAAGCTTTATTAATGAAGGTGGGGTTCTGTGACGCCTTGGTCTGGTCGTTGAACACAAACGAAGTACGTGAAGTTGCATCTATGGCAAACTTTTGATCTAAACAAAACCCAAAGTCTAAACGATGCCCTAGGGGCTGTATATATGGAGGAAGAGGGGGGAATTTCGTGGCCCTTGGAGGAGGGGTCCGAAACCCACCCTAACTCTTGTTTCCCCACACATACGGACTCTAAAAATAGTCTATATTGGAGTATTTCGAAATTACATGGGCCTGACCCAAAAAGAAGGTGACGCAGCACCTAGAATAGCCTCTGGACGAAAATTATGAAGTGGCATCTTGTATATTTCGTCCAAGGCTTCATGCACTCATTATGGTGGCTTCAAAGTCCTGACATCATCACTTGAAACTCTGTTCTTGTCTCCCTTGCGCATGCCATCAACTCCATGCTTGTTCTGGCTCCAATGATCATCCTTCTCCAAGCTAGGCCCTTCATTTGTAAGCAAAACAAATGTATCCAATTTAGGCAGCATCATATTCTCATAAACATTAGAATCATTACCAAGAAACAAAAGTACCTGATAATTCAATTGGCGTGCGCGAGCTCTAGTAATTGGTCCAGTATGTATAGCAGCAGGGGCTGTGGGTGTAACAATGGTATTGATGTCCTCATGATCCTCCCCTTCTTGAAATGAAGTCGTCCTCGACGGAAGCTCATCTTCCTCACCCAAATAAGGCTTCAAATATGCAATGTTAAAAGTGGGACTAACCCCAAAATCTGCAGGCAACTCATGTTTATATGCATTATCATTTATTTTCTATAACACCTTAAAAGGACCATCAACACGTGGCATAAGCTTTGATTTGCGCAAATTAGGAAATCTATCCTTACACAAATGTAACCAAACAAGATCTCCAGGTGCAAACACAACATGTTTTCTACCCTTATCTCCAGCAAGTTTATATTTAGCATTCATACGCTCAATGTTTTCCTTAGTTAACTCATGCATTTTTAAAATCAATTCAGCACGTTCTTTAGCATCAAAATTAACCTTCTTCGAAGATGGAAGAGGCAACAAATCAAGAGATGCACGAGGTAGGAAACCATACACAATTTCAAAAGGACACATCTTAGTAGTAGAATGCAATGAACGATTATAAGCAAATTCAATATGAGGCAAGCATTCTTCCCACATTTTCTTATTATTCTTCAAAACAGCCCTAAGCATAGTAGACAATGTTCTATTGACTACTTCAGTTTGTCCATCAGTTTGGGGGTGACAAGTAGTACTAAAAAATAGTTTAGTCCCCAACTTAGCCCATAAACATCTCCAAAAGTGGCTAAGAAATTTAGTATCACGATCTGAAACAGTAGTATTTGGCACACCATGCAAGCGAATAATTTCACGAAAGAACAAATCAGCAACATTAACAACATCATCGCTTTTATGACATGGTATAAAGTGTGCCATTTTCGAGAATCTATCCACGACAACAAATATACTATCCCTCCCCTTCTTTGTTCGAGGTAAACCTAAAACAAAGTCCATAGATATATCCTCCCAAGGAAGACTAGGTACAGGCAAAGGCATATATAAACCATGAGGATTGAGTCGTGACTTAGCTTTTTGACATGTAGTGCAGCGAGCAACAAAACGCTCAACATCCCGTCTCATGTTTGGCCAAAAGAAATGTGTAGCAAGTATATCCTCCGTCTTCTTCACGCCAAAGTGTCCCATTAGTCCTCCTCCATGCGCCTCCTGCAACAACAAAAGACGAACGGAGCTAGCTGGAATGCATAGCTTGTTAGCACGAAACACAAATCCATCGTTAACGACGAACTTGTTCCATGTTCTTCCTTCTTTACAATTCTGCAATACATCTTTAAATTAAGCATCATGCACATATTGATCTTTGATGGTCTCCAAACCAAATATTTTAAAGTCAAGTTATGAAAGCATAGTATAACGACGAGACAATGCATCAGCAATAACATTTTCTTTACCCTTCTTGTGTTTAATGACATAAGGGAAAGTCTCAATGAATTCAACCCATTTAGCATGTCTACGGTTCAGTTTAGCTTGACTTTTAATGTGTTTCAAAGATTCATGATCAGAATGTATAACAAATTCTTTGGGCCATAAACAATGTTGCCATGTTTCTAAGGTCCGAACAAGGGCATATAATTCTTTTTCATAAGTAGAATAGTTCAGACTAGGCCCACTCAATTTTTCAGAAAAGTATGCAACAGGTTTGCCATCTTGTAATAACACACCTCCTAATCCAATTCCACTAGCATCACATTCAAGCTCAAAAGTCTTATTAAAATCAGGAAGTTGAAGTAAAGGAGCATGTGTCAACTTATCTTTCAATACCGTGAAGGCTTCTTCATGTGCGGTACCCCAAACAAAAGGCACATCCTTCTTTGTAAGCTCATTGAGAGGTGCAGCAATGGTGCTAAAGTCTCTCACAAAACGCCTATAGAAACCAGAGAGTCCAAGAAAACTCCTCACCTGTGTGACCGTTTTGGGCTGCGGCCAACTCTCAATAGCTTCAATCTTGGCTTTATCAACTTGAATTCCCTGTGGAGTAACAACATAGCCAAGAAAGGACACTCGGTCGGTGCAAAAGTTGCACTTCCCAAGGTTACCAAACAAACGTGCATCACATAGATCATTAAAAACAACACGTAAATGTTCCAAATGTTCTTCCAAAGATTTGCTATAAATCAGTATATCATCAAAATAGACTACCACAAATCGTCCAATGAAAGGACGTAAAACTTCGTTCATTAGTCTCATGAAAGTACTAGGTGCATTAGTTAACCCAAAAGGCATGACTAACCACTCATATAAACCAAACTTAGTTTTAAATGCCGTTTTCCATTCATCTCCCAATTTCATACGAATTTGATGGTATCCACTACGCAAATCAACTTTGGAGAATATTGTAGAGCCACTCAATTCATCAAGCATATCATCTAGTCTAGGAATAGGATGACGATAACGAATAGTAATATTATTAATGCCTCTACAATCAACAAACATACGCGATGTACCATCCTTTTTAGGCACTAGTATAATAGGAACAACACAAGGACTAAGAGATTCGCGTATATAACCTTTGTCGAGCAGCTCCTGTACTTGACGCATAATCTCCTTCGTCTCCTCTGGATTGGTACGGTATGGTGCACGGTTGGGTAGCGATGCACCGGGAATTAAGTCAATTTTATGCTCAATCCCTCGAATAGGTGGTAATCCCGTTGGCACGTCTTGTGGGAAGACGTCAGCGAACTCCTGCAAAATGTTAGTGACAGCAGGGGGCAAAGAGGAAGGCACGTCCTCGAATGAAAATAATGCCTCTTTGCACACAAAAGCATAGCAAACAGATTTGCTAGAATCTAGCTCATCAATATCAGATTTGGTGGCAAGTAAACATGCACTTTTCAATTCAATTTCAGAAGCAACACTAGATGGTTTATTAGGAGGCTTCATTTGTTGCTCAAATTCTTTTGCCACAATCTGATTTTCACTCTTATTTTTCTCCTGTTTTGCTTTATTAGCTCTATTAATATCATCTTTCAAAATGGAATCAGGAGTCATAGGAAGCAAAGTAATATTTTTATCCTTATGAACAAGAGTATACTGATTGTTTCTACCATGGTGTACATAATTTTTATCAAATTTCCATGGTCTACCAAGTAATAAGGAACATGCTTGCATAGGTACCACATCACAATCAACATAATCAGCATATGTAGAGATACTAAAATGCACACGAACAGTACGTGTTACCTTAACCTTGCTGCTGTTGTTGAACCATTGGATGTAGTAAGGATGTGGATGTGGTCTTGTGGTGAGAGATAGCTTCTCCACCATCTCCATGCTAGCCAAGTTGTTGCAGCTCCCTCCATCTATGATGACGCGAATAGAACGTTCCTTCACAACTCCCTTTGTATGGAACAAATTATGCCTCTGATTTTGCTCAGCTTGTGTAACCTGCACACTCAAAACACGTTGAGCAACTAAACATTCATACCTGTCAGCATCTTCAGCAGCCATGTATTGCGTCTCATGATCAGAATCATCTCCACTGTGTTCTTCATGTGTAATAAGAGCCAAAGTCTCCTCATCATAGTCACTAGCGGACTCATACCCACCATCCTCAGTAACAATCATCACACGCTTAGATGGGCATTCTCTCGCATTATGACCTCCACCCTTGCAACGTCGACAAATAATATCATTTGTTTGCCCTGTTGATGCCATGGATGAAGAAGAGCTCTTTGCAGGCCCAGAAGGTGTGCTCTTGGCAGATAGTGGTGATTGTGCCTGCTTTACTGTATCACGGTTGGAGGTGGCAGCCGACGGAGGTGCCGGTGTAGCAGAACGTGTGGAAGTAGATGATGCACGTGGTGTCCATGATGAAGGTCGACCTGCAGAAAAGTTAGTTCGCGCCAATGCCTGTCGATCCTGCACTTCAGGTTCAGCTTTACAAGCAAGATGGAATAAACGAGTGATATTATTATAATCCATATTGTCGGGGAAACTGATCCGCGAGCACCTTTGGGGACGGAGCCCCTTTCGGTTCGGCGGGGGGCGGAGGTCGCACGAAGAGCAGATCGAGGCGAGGCACACGAGCGGTTTACCCAGCTTCGGAGCTCTCCGGAGAGATAATACTCCTACTGCTGCTTTGTGGTTTGTATTGAGTTCTTGCTCGGGAGCGCTGAGTGCTACACTACGCACCAGAAGCTAACGAGACCAAGCGTGAGTGTTCTACTGTCCTCCCCCCTACGTTGTGCATGGGCCTCCTTTTATATGCTCAAGGGGTCTCCAACAGGTGGCAACGTAGACAAGGGTAAAAATGGAAAGGTGTTGCGGTTGGTACAGCTACCTGCACAGTGTATCATACCTAACCCTGACGGCAGCGGACAAGGGCATTAAATGCCTATCTACGTCGCCCAAACAGTGCAGAAAAGGGACCATCAGGGCCGCCACTGCTCGCCACGATGGCGATCTTGTCAGCGCCGCTTGCCACAGTGCACCCCTGGCTGCACAGCCTCCCGCCACGTACGCCTGGAAGGGTCTCAGAGCGACATGTTGGTGGGTGTGCTGGAGCGCGGGTACAGAGTGGTTGCTAGCCGCGGCAAACGCCTTGCCGCGGCCGTTGTCTTGCCGCGTCCGGGAGCTTGTCGCTCGCCGGGTCTTGCCGGGACGCGTGGCGCGTCGCGGCAAGTTTCTTGAGATGCCTTGGTTGGCCTTCCCGACAAGCTCCTCTTGCCGGGGCTTTGTACCTTGAGTGGCCTTCCCGGCAAGCTCCTCTTCCCGGGGCCTCGTCCCCTTGGCTTAACTACTTTGTTCTTGAATGGCTCCAAAGGAACCACGGGGGTCCTTGGCAGTCACCCGGCAAGCCTTGCCGCGGGGCGCTGCGACTGCCCGTGCACAAGTTTGGGATACTAGGGTACCCCTACTCTAGTACACCGATAGGAGCCCCCGAGCCTAGGCCATACACGGTGCCGAGCGCTGTTGGGCTAGAGCCAAAACAAGGCACGGGCACGCGCGGCCTGGGTCACGCCGTATCTTACTCCGTATCCATCGCGCCCTCCCCGAACGGCACGCGTCGATTGCGGCATCGTGGGAGAGGTCGTGGGTGGTTTCTTTATTCGGAAAGGCGGAACGTCCGCTCCCTTCCTCCTTATAAGCAGGGGAAACAGGGGCAGTTCGCCCATCTGCCCGTTGCTATTCCTTCCCTGAGAATCTTTGCCAGTCCCCTTCTTCTCAAAGCCGAAAGAGAGCAGCGCTCCGCCCCCAACGCCACCAGCACCACCAACGACGTCGTCCTCCCTCACCACTCCCGCCATGGCTCCAAAAGCCGAGAAGGTGAAGTCGGCAGAGGCGCAGTGGCTCGCGGCGCTGCGAAAGGAGCGGGCAATCTTCCCTCCGAGGCTTGCCGCGGAAGAGCTGAAGGAGTACTACTACCTCTTCTGGTCGACGGGGACGCTAGCGCATCCGCGCACGAAGGTACTCCCAGCCGCTTCTTGGAAAAAGGCTCCCACTGGGTACCCTTTCTTCGCCTTGTTCTTCTACTGCAGGCTCTGCCCGCCCTTTTCTGAATTTTTCTGTGACGTCATGAACACCTACGGGCTCCACCTCCTTGACTTCACCCCCAATGTTGTCCTGACCATGGCAGTTTTCGCACATCTCTGCGAAAACTTTGTCGGAATCCATCCAAACTTAGCCCTTTTCCGCCACTTCTTTTCGCCTCGAGTTGAGAAAGGAGATGAAGGAAATATGACCTAGAGGCAATAATAAAGTTATTATTTATTTCCTTATATCATGATAAAGGTTTATTATTCATGCTAGAATTGTATTAACCGGAAACATAATACATATGTGAATACATAGACATACAGAGTGTCACTAGTATGCCTCTACTAGACTAGCTCGTTAATCAAAGATGGTTATGTTTCCTAACCATGAACAAAGAGTTGTTATTTGATTAACGAGGTCACATCAATAGTTGAATGATCTGATTGACATGACCCATTATATTAGCTTAGCACCCGATCGTTTAGTATGTTGCTATTGCTTTATCCATGACTTATACATGTTCCTATGACTATGAGATTAAGCAACTCCCGTTTGCCAGAGGAACACTTTGGGTACTACCAAACATCACAACGTAACTGGGTGATTGTAAAGGAGTACTACAGGTGTCTCCAATGGTAGATGTTGGGTTGGCGTATTTCGAGATTAGGATTTGTCACTCCGATCGTCGAAGAGGTATCTCTGGGCCCTCTCGGTAATGCACATCACTTAAGCCTTGCAAGCATTGCAACTAATGAGTTAGTTGCTGGATGATGTATTACGGATCGAGTAAAGAGACTTTCCGGTAACGAGATTGAACTAAGTATTGGATACTGACGATCGAATCTCGGACAAGTAACATACCGATGACAAAGGGAACAATGTATGTTGTTAGGCGGTCTGACCGATAAAGATCTTCGTAGATTATGTAGGAGCCAATATGGGCATCCAGGTCCCGCTATTGGTTATTGACCGGAGACGTGTCTCGGTCATGTCTACATTGTTCTCGAACCGTAGGGTCCGCACGCTTAACGTTACGATGACAGTTATTATGAGTTTATGCATTTTGATGTACCGAAGGTTGTTCGGAGTCCCGGATGTGATCACGGACAGGATGAGGAGTCTCGAAATGGTTGAGACATAAAGATTGATATATTGGAAGCCTATGTTTGGACATCGGAAGTGTTCCAGGTGAAATCAGGATTTTACCGAAATACCGGGTGGGTTACCGGTACCCCCCGGGAGCTAAATGGGCCATAGTGGGCCTTAGTGTAAAGGAGAAAGGGGCTGCCCTAGGTGGCCGCGCGCCTCCCCCCTTCCCTAGTCCTATTAGGACTAGGAGAAGGTGGCCGGCACCCTCTCTCTCTTTTCCCCCTTGAGGAATCCTATTCCAACTAGGATTAGGGGGGGAATCCTACTCCCGAAGGGAGTAGGACTCCCTGGCGCGCCACCCCTTGGCCGGCCAGCCCCTCCCCCTTGGCTCCTTTATATACGGGGGCAGGGGAGCACCCTAGGACACACAAGTTGATCTACGGATCGTTCCTTAGCCGTGTGCGGTGCCCCCTTCCACCAAATTCCACCTCGGTCATATCGTTGCAGTGCTTAGGCGAAGCTCTGCACCGGCAACACATCAAGATCGTCACCACGCCGTCGTGCTGACGGAACTCTTCCCCGACGCTTTGCTGGATCGGAGCCCGGGGATCGTCATCGAGCTGAACGTGTGCTAAGAACTCGGAGGTGCCGGAGTAATGGTGCTGTGATCGGTCGGATCGCGAGGAGAACGTACGACTACTTCCTCTACATTGAATCAACGCTTCCGCTTCAGTCTACAAGGGTATGTAGACAACACTCTCCCCTCTCGTTGCTATGCATCACCATGATCTTGCATGTGCGTAGGTTTTTTAAAATTACTACGTTCCCCAATAGTGGCATCCGAGCCTAGGTTTTTATGGTTTGATGTTATTTGCACGAGTAGAACACAAGTAAGTTGTGGACGATACAAGTCATACTGCCTACCAGCATGTCATACTTTGGTTCAGCGGTATTGTTGGACGAGACGATCCGGACCAACCTTACGCGTACGCTTACACGAGACCGGTTCCCTCGACGTGCTTTGCACATAGATGGCTTGCGGAAGACTGTCTCTCCAACTTTAGTTGAACCGACTGTGGCTACGCTCGGTCCTTGAGAAGGTTAAAACGGAGTCTATTTGACAAACTATCGTTGTGGTTTTGATGCGTAGGTAAGATGAGTTCTTACTTAAGCCCGTAGCAGCCACGTAAAACTTGCAAAAACAAAGTAGAGGACGTCTAACTTGTTTTTGCAGGGCATGTTGTGATGTGATATGGTCAAGACATGATGCTAAATTTTATTGTATGAGATGATCATGTTTTGTAACCGAGTTATCGGCAACTGGCAGGAGCCATATGGTTGTCGCTTTATTGTATGCAATGCAATCGTGATGTAATGCTTTACTTTATTACTAAGCGGTAGTGATAGTCGTGGAAGCATAAGATTGGCGAGACGTCAACGATGCTACGATGGAGATCAAGGTGTCGCGCCGGTGACGATGGTGATCATGACGGTGCTTCGGAGATGGAGATCACAAGCACAAGATGATGATGACCATATCATATCACTTATATTGATTGCATGTGATGTTTATCTTTTTATGCATCTTATCTTGCTTTGATTGACGGTAGCATTATAAGATGATCTCTCACTAAATTATCAAGAAGTGTTCTCCCTGAGTATGCACCGTTGCAAAAGTTCTTCGTGCTGAGACACCACGTGATGATCGGGTGTGATAGGCTCTACGTTCAAATACAACGGGTGCAAAACAGTTGCACACGCGGAATACTCAGGTTATACTTGACGAGCTATGCATATAAGATATGACCTCAGAAACACAGAGACCGAAAGGTCGAGCGTGAATCATATAGTAGATATGATCAACATAACGATGTTCACCATTGAAAACTACTCCATATCACGTGATGATCGGTTATGGTTTAGTTGATTTGGATCACGTGAACACTTAGAGGATTAGAGGGATGTCTATCTAAGTGGGAGTTCTTAATTAATTTGATTAACTGAACTTAAACTTATCATGAACTTAGTATCTGATAGTATCTTGCTTGTTTATGTTGATTGTAGATAGATGGCTCGTGTTGTTGTTCCGTTAAATTTTAAATTCTTTCCTTGAGAAAGCAAAGTTGAAAGATGATGGTAGCAATTACACGGACTGGGTCCGTAACTTGAGGATTATCCTCATTGCTGCACAGAAGAATTACGTCCTGGAAGCACCCCTAGGTGCCAGGCCTGCTGCTAGAGCAACACCAGAAGTTATGAACGTCTGGCAGAGCAAAGTTGATGACTACTCGATAGTTCAGTGTGCCATGCTTTACGGCTTAGAACCGGGACTTCAACGACGTTTTGAACGTCATGGAGCATATGAGATGTTCCAGGAGTTGAAGTTAATATTTCAAGCAAATGCCCGGATTGAGAGATATGAAGTCTCCAATAAGTTCTATAGCTGCAAAATGGAGGAGAACAGTTCTGTCAGTGAACATATACTAAAAATGTCTGGGTATAATAATCACTTGATTCAATTGGGAGTTACTCTTCCAGATGATTGCGTCATTGACATAATTCTCCAATCACTGCCACCAAGCTACAAGAGCTTCGTGATGAACTATAATATGCAAGGGATGACCAAGACTATTCCCGAGCTCTTCGCAATGCTAAAAGCTGCGGAGGTAGAAATCAAGAAGGAGCATCAAGTGTTGATGGTTAACAAAACCACTAGTTTCAAGAAAAAGGGCAAAGGGAAGAAAAAGGGGAACTTCAAGAAGAACGGCAAGCGAGTTGCTGCTCAAGAGAAGAAACCCAAGTCTGGACCTAAGCCTGAAACTGAGTGCTTCTACTGCAAGCAGACTGGTCACTGGAAGCGGAACTGCCCCAAGTATTTGGCGGATAAGAAGGATGGCAAGGTGAACAAAGGTATATGTGATATACATGTTATTGATGTGTACCTTACTAATGTACGCAGTAGCACCTGGGTATTTGATACTGGTTCTGTTGATAATATTTGCAACTCAAAACAGGGACTACAGAATAAGCGGACACTAGCAAAGGACGAGGTGACGATGCGCGTGGGAAATGGTTCCAAAGTCGATGTGATCGCAGTCAGCACGCTACCTCTACATCTACCTTCAGGATTAGTATTAGACCTAAATAATTGTTATTTGGTGCCAGCGTTGAGCATGAACATTATATCTGGATCTTGTTTGATGCGAGACGGTTATTCATTTAAATCAGAGAATAATGGTTTTTCTATTTATATGAGTAATATCTTTTATGGTCATGCACCCTTGAAGAGTGGTCTATTTTTGATGAATCTCGATAGTAGTGATACACATATTCATAATGTTGAAGCCAAAAGATGCAGAGTTGATAATGATGGTGCAACCTATTTGTGGCACTGCCGTTTAGGTCATATCGGTATAAAGCGCATGAAGAAACTCCATACTGATGGACTTTTGGAGTCACTTGATTATGAATCACTTGGCACTTGCGAACCGTGCCTTATGGGAAAGATGACTAAAACACCGTTCTCCGGTACTATGGAGAGAGCAACAGATTTATTGGAAATCATACATACTGATGTATGTGGTCCGATGAATGTTGAGGCTCGTGGCGGATATCGTTATTTTCTCACCTTCACTGATGATTTAAGCAGATATGGGTATATCTACTTATTGAAACACAAGTCTAAAACATTTGAAAAGTTCAAAGAATTTCAGAGTGAAGTGGAAAATCATCGTAACAAGAAAATAAAGTTTCTACGATCTGATCGTGGAGGAGAATATTTGAGTTACGAGTTTGGTCTACATTTGAAACAATGCGGAATAGTTTCGCAACTCACGCCACCCGGAACACCACAACGTAATGGTGTGTCCGAACGTCGTAATCGTACTTTACTAGATATGGTACGATCTATGATGTCTCTTACTGATTTACCGCTATCGTTTTGGGGATACGCTCTAGAGACACCCGCATTCACGTTAAATAGGGCACCATCTAAATCCGTTGAGACGATGCCTTATGAACTATGGTTTGGCAAGAAACCAAAGTTGTCGTTTCTTAAAGTTTGGGGCTGCGATGCTTATGTGAAAAAGCTTCAACCTGATAAGCTCGAACCCAAATCGGAGAAATGTGTCTTCATAGGATATCCAAAGGAAACTGTTGGATACACCTTCTATCACAGATCTGAAGGCAAGACTTTTGTTGCTAAGTTCGGAAACTTTCTGGAGAAAGAGTTTCTTTCGAAAGAAGTGAGTGGGAGGAAAGTAGAAATTGACGAGGTAACTGTACCTACTCCTTTATTCAGAAGTAGTACATCACAGAAAACTGTTTCTGCGACACCTACACCAATAAATGAGGAAGCTAATAATGATGATCATGAAACTTTAGATCAAGATACTACTGAACCTCGTAGATCAACCAGAGTGAGATCCGCACCAGAGTGGTACGGTAATCCTATTCTGGAAGTCATGTTACTAGACCATGATGAACCTACGAACTATGAAGAAGCAATGGTGAGCCCAGATTCCGCAAAGTGGCTTGAAGCCATGAAATCTGAGATGGGATCCATGTATGAGAACAAAGTATGGACTTTGGTTGACTTGCCTGATGATCGGCAAGCAATTGAGAACAAATGGATCTTTAAGAAGAAGACTGACGCTGATGGTAATGTTACTGTCTACAAAGCTCGACTTGTCGCAAAAGGATTTCGACAAGTTCAAGGGATTGACTACGATGAGACTTTCTCACCCGTAGCGATGCTTAAGTCTGTCCGAATCATGTTAGCAATTGCCGCATTTTATGATTATGAAATTTGGCAGATGGATGTCAAAACTGCATTCCTGAATGGATTTCTGGAAGAAGAGTTGTATATGATGCAACCGGAAGGTTTTGTCGATCCAAAAGGAGCTAACAAAGTGTGCAAGCTCCAGCGATCCATTTATGGACTGGTGCAAGCCTCTCGGAGTTGGAATAAACGCTTTGATAGTGTGATCAAAGCATTTGGTTTTATACAGACTTTCGGTGAAGCCTGTATTTACAAGAAAGTGAGTGGGAGCTCTGTAGCATTTCTAATATTATATGTGGATGACATATTACTGATTGGAAATGATATAGAATTTCCGGATAGCATAAAGGGATACTTGAATAAAAGTTTTTCAATGAAAGACCTCGGAGAAGCTGCTTAGATATTAGGCATAAAGATCTATAGAGATAGATCAAGACGCTTAATTGGACTTTCACAAAGCACATACCTTGACAAGATTTTGAAGAAGTTCAAAATGGATCAAGCAAAGAAAGGGTTCTTGCCTGTGTTACAAGGTGTGAGATTGAGTAAGACTCAAAGCCCGACCACTGCAGAAGATAGAGAGAAAATGAAAGATGTTCCCTATGCTTCAGCCATAGGCTCTATCATGTATGCAATGCTGTGTACCAGACCTGATGTATGCCTTGCTATAAGTTTAGCAGGGAGGTACCAAAGTAATCCAGGAGTGGATCACTGGACAGCGGTCAAGAACATCCTGAAATATCTGAAAAGGACTAAGGATATGTTTCTCATATATGGAGGTGACAAAGAGCTCACCGTAAGAGGTTACGTTGATGCAAGCTTTGACACTGATCCGGACGATTCTAAATCGCAAACCGGATACGTGTTTACATTAAATGGTGGAGCTGTCAGTTGGTGCAGTTCTAAACAAAGCGTCGTAGCGGGATCTACATGTGAAGTGGAGTACATAGCTGCTTCGGAAGCAGCAAACGAAGGAGTCTGGATGAAGGAGTTCATATCCGATCTAGGTGTCATACCTAGTGCATCGGGTCCAATGAAAATCTTTTGTGACAATACTGGTGCAATTGCCTTGGCAAAGGCATCCAGATTTCACAAAAGGACCAAACACATCAAGAGACGCTTCAACTCCATCCGGGATCTAGTCCAGGTGGGAGACATAGAGATTTGCAAGATACATACGGATCTGAATGTTGCAGACCCGTTGACTAAGCCTCTTCCATGAGCAAAACATGATCAGCACCAAGACTCCATGGGTGTTAGGATCATTACAATGTAATCTAGATTATTGACTCTAGTGCAAGTGGGAGACTGAAGGAAATATGCCCTAGAGGCAATAATAAAGTTATATTTATTTCCTTATATCATGATAAAGGTTTATTATTCATGCTAGAATTGTATTAACCAGAAACATAATACATGTGTGAATACATAGACAAACAGAGTGTCACTAGTATGCCTCTACTAGACTAGCTCGTTAATCAAAGATGGTTATGTTTCCTAAACATGAACAAAGAGTTGTTATTTGATTAACGAGGTCACATCATTAGTTGAATGATCTGATTGACATGACCCATTATATTAGCTTAGCACCCGATAGTTTAGTATGTTGCTATTGCTTTATCCATGACTTATACATGTTCCTATGACTATGAGATTATGCAACTCCCGTTTGCCAGAGGAACACTTTGGGTACTACCAAACGTCACAACGTAACTGGGTGATTATAAAGGAGTACTATAGGTGTCTCCAATGGTAGATGTTGGGTTGGCGTATTTCGAGATTAGGATTTGTCACTCCGATCGTCGGAGAGGTATCTCTGGGCCCTCTCGGTAATGCACATCACTTAAGCCTTGCAAGCATTGCAACTAATGAGTTAGTTGCGGGATGATGTATTACGGAACGAGTAAAGAGACTTGCCGGTAACGAGAATGAACTAAGTATTGGATACTGACGATCGAATCTCGGACAAGTAACATACCGATGACAAAGGGAACAATGTATGTTGTTATGCGGTCTGACCGATAAAGATCTTCGTAGAATATGTAGGAGCCAATATGCGCATCCAAGTCCCGCTATTGGTTATTGACCGGAGACGTGTCTCGGTCATGTCTACATTGTTCTCGAACCGTAGGGTCCGCACGCTTAACGTTACGATGACAATTATTATGAGTTTATGCATTTTGATGTACCGAAGGTTGTTCGGAGTCCCGGATGTGATCACGGACATGACGAGGAGTCTCGAAATGGTCGAGACATAAAGATTGATATATTGGAAGCCTATGTTTGGACATCGGAAGTGTTCCAGGTGAAATCAGGATTTTACCGGAATACCGGGTGGGTTACCGGAACCCCCCGGGAGCTAAATGGGCCATAGTGGGCCTTAGTGGAAAGGAGAAAGGGGCTGCCCTAGGTGGCCGCGTGCCTCCCCCCTTCCCTAGTCCTATTAGGACTAGGAGAAGGTGGCCGGCCCCCTCTCTCTCTTTTCCCCCTTGAGGAATCCTATTCCAACTAGGATTAGGGGGGCAATCCTACTCCTGGAGGGAGTAGGACACCCTGGCGCGCCACCCCTTGGCCGGCCAGCCCCTCCCCCTTGGCTCCTTTATATACGGGGGCAGGGGAGCACCCTAGGACACACAAGTTGATCTACGGATCGTTCCTTAGCCGTGTGCGGTGCCCCCTTCCACCAAATTCCACCTCGGTCATATCGTTGCAGTGCTTAGGCGAAGCCCTGCGCCGGCAACACATCAAGATCGTCACCACGCCGTCGTGCTGACGGAACTCTTCCCCGACGCTTTGCTGGATCGGAGCCCGGGGATCGTCATCGAGCTGAACGTGTGCTAAGAACTCGGAGGTGCCGGAGTAACGGTGCTGTGATCGGTCGGATCGCGAGGAGAACGTACGACTACTTCCTCTACGTTGAATCAACGCTTCCGCTTCAGTCTACAAGGGTATGTAGACAACACTCTCCCCTCTCGTTGCTATGCATCACCATGATCTTGCGTGTGCGTAGGAAATTTTTTGAAATTACTACGTTCCCCAACAGGAGAGCCTTTATCCGGCGGAATCGCCTGGATCTCAAAAGCCGGCAAGAAGGATGCTTATCTGGATGGAGAGTTCCGCAGCAAGTGGGAGGAGTGGAGGGCTGACTGGTGCCTGATTGTCGAGGAGAACCCGCAGCCGTTTACCGCCCTGCGCCAAACTCCAGTAGTGCGCGGTAGTGATTGGAGTAGCTTGACCCCGGAAGACGACACACTGAAGATTGCCGTCGCCCGGATCCTACGCCTCAGGCTTGCCGGGCTTACTGTAGGAGCGGTTGGCGCAGATTTCCTTCGCCGCCGCATCGCCCCCTTGCAGGAGAGGAGGAGACCCGCCTGGGAGTTCCAGAACGCGGCGGATATCATGAGGCTGCGGCCGGGCCTCAACTTCAATTTCACTGTCCTAGAGCTCAACGCGATGCTCCAGGAGCTGTTCAAGTACGACCCACAGCATCCCGAAGTGTTCAGGTTGCCGAGGGGCGTTGTTCCGCTGTGCAACAACTCCTCGCTCGACCGCATCCGTGCAATGGTGCCACTGTGCGACTCGCATGGAATTGACCCAGCCTGGATAGAGCCTGCAGATGATGTCGTGCGGGCGTTCTTCGATGTCTTGGTAGAAGTGCCGATCGACGCCGATGAGCAGAGGGGCCTCACCTGGGACACCACCAACGAGGAGCTCAAGCGCATCGCCACCAGGCTGGAAGAGGCGGCGGCAGCCGCAACTGCGGGCGAGTTTCGGTTCACCGTGGAGGAGGCAGAGGCAGCAGAGGTGTCGGTGTACTAGAGTATGGGTACCCTAGTATCCCGAACTTGTGCACGGGCAGTCACAGCGCCCCGCGGCAAGGCTTGCCGGGTGACCGCCAAGGACCCCCGTGGTTCCTTTGGAGCCATTCAAGAACAAAGTATTTAAGCCAAGGAGACAAGGCCCCGTCAAGAGGAGCTTGCCGGGAAGGCCACTCAAAACACAAGACCCCGGCAAGAGGAGCTTGCCGGGAAGGCCAACCAAGGCATCTCAAGGAACTTGCCGCAACGCGCCACGCGTCCCGGCAAGACCCGGCGAGCGACAAGCTCCCGGACGCGGCAAGACAACAGCCGCGACAAGGCGTTTGCCGCGGCTAGCAACCACTCTGTACCCGCGCTCTAGCTCACCCACCAACATGTCGCTCTGAGACACTTTCAGGCGCACGTGGCGGGAGGCTGTGCAGCCAGGGGTGCACTATGGCAAGCGGCGCTGACAAGATCGCCATCGTGGCGAGCGGTGGCGTCCCTGACGGTCCCTTTCTGCACTGTTTGGGCGACGCAGATAGGCATTTAATGCCCTTGTCCCCTGCCGTCAGGGTTAGGTATGATACACTGTGTAGGTAGATGTACCTACCGTAGCGCCTTTCCATTTTTACCCTTGCCTACGTTGCCACCTGTCGGTGACCCCTTGAGCATATAAAAGGAGGCCCATGCACAACGTAGAAGGGGAGGACAGTAGAACATTCACGCTCGGTCTCGTTAGCTGCTTGAGTGTACTGTAGCACTTAGCGCTCCCGAGGAAGAACTCAATACAATCCACAAAGCAGCAGTAGGAGTATTATGTCTCCGGAGAGCTCCGAAGCTGGGTAAAACCGCTCGTGTGCCCCGCCTCGATCTGCTCTTCGTGCGGCCTCCGCCCCCCGCCGAACTGAGAAGGGGCTCCGTCCCCATAGGTGCTCGCGGAGGCAGATTCCCCGACATCTTTGGCGCGCCAGGTAGGGGGCGTCGAGGTTGTGTGAACCTAATCCGACGTTCACACGAGCTAGATCTTCATCGACTTCATCGACATGCCACCGAAGAAGAAGGCTTCGGAGGCAGCTGCTCCGTCCGCGTCGAACCCACTGCCGCCGGAGCAAACGGCTGGTGGGGAAGACGCCGGCGGAAGAACATGCGTTGACGAGGGAGCCCATGGTGCCGCCAGGTCCAAGGACAAGGCTGCGGTGCCCATCTGCGGTGTAGCCGGCTCTCACGACGACCGAGCGTCCGTAGATGCACCGCGCCCATCTCAGGAGGCGCAGGACCGGCAGCGTCGTGGTACTCACGGTACCATACGCTCGCTGGACCCAAATCGAGCTGGCGGATCTCGGGACGCTCCAGGCCAGCATGCGCGCCAACGTGCTGGCGCGAGCGAAGCACGGTCGCCTGGATGGGATATTGCTCCTTCTAACGCAGCTAGAAGTCTGAGCATATCCCGCTCCTCGCACCGTTCGCCACCGCTACCCGCCACTCCAGCAGAAGCTTTGGCGCGAGCTCAACTGCTCCTAGACTTCCCTCCAACACCAAACAAGATCGACGACTGGAGGGTCACCATTCAGAGTCTCATCGGCTTCGCCAACGGCAACACTCCACGGCAGCCGACCGCGTCGCATCCGTGGCAAGTCAGCCAGGCGCGACCCAATGGCGACAAGACCGGTGGGGGTGCAACCACCGTGCACTCTCCGCCCCGAAAGCCAAGATCGCCGACTCGCCGGGTCCACCGTGACAGCGACTCCACTTCTTCATCAGATCCGCGAGCTCGACGCGATCAGCGCTAAGTTCTTCACGAACGGCAGCAAGAAGACGCTCGTACCCGCATCGAGCGCCGAAGAGAAGCGCGACGTCAGTCAGACCAGCGCGCTGGGCCCACTGTCGACATGCGTGCGCCAGGGGAACCAATCGACCTGCCGTACGCGGTTGGTTGCCCTGCGTTTACCCGTGAGCGGCGGCAAGTCCAGTGGCCCAGCACGAAGAATTTCAAGCCAGACATACCCGAGAAGTACGACGGCAAGTTGCATCCGTCGGAGTTCCTCAGCATCTACACCATCGCGGTGCAAGCTGCTGGGGGACGGGACGACAAGATCCTTGCCAACTACTTCCCGCTGGTGCTCAAGCCCAACGTCAGGTCCTGGCTCATGCACTTGCCGGACAACTCCATATCTTCCTGGGCAGACCTATGCCATCAGTTTATCGGCGCCTTTACAGGTCGCCACAAGCCTCATGGCCAGGAGAGTGATCTTCATCTGCTTGCCCAGAAGGAAGGAGAGCCCCTGCGCAAGTACATCCAGAGATTCAGCCAAGTGCAACGCAACATCCCAGATGTCCACCCTGCCGCGGTCATCAGCGCGTTCCATCAGAACGTGCGTAACCGCAGGATGCGGGAGGAGATGGCGATGTGCAAGATCAGAGACGTCAGTGAGCTGTATGCCCTGGCCGACAGGTGTGCACGTGCTGAGGAGGGGAGGAAACTCCCTGGAGAGAATGCAGGAACGGGAGGATCTGACAGCGATGATGCTGCCCCGGCAAATAAAAACCGGCGGCGGAACAACAGGAAGAGGAAAGGCAAAGATGTGCTAGTTGTTGAGCAGTCCGGCAATGAAGGTGGCGCCAAGAAAGCCAAGGATGGTAGCTCCGGCAAGGAGGTTGCCGCATGCGCCAACTGCCAGGCTGTGGCGGCCGCCGACAAGCAGGACGACACCAACAAACAGTACTGCCAGATCCACCGCACCAAGCGCCATGACCTCCAGAGCAGCAAGAAGGTCGAGCAGCTTTTCGAGCTGCAAAAGGCCGAGTACGAGCGACACGACATGGAGAAAGCCCAAGGAGGTGCTGGAGGATCCGGTACGAAGCACACCGGCCGGGGAGGATGCCGCGGCAAGGCCAAGCAGCGGCAAGCAGACAGACCTCCCCGTGGCCGCGACAAGGATGAAGATGACGATGACGAAGACATGGATGATGACGAGACCAGTGAGCAGGAGTTCCAGAAAGCCACAGAGGTCTTGTGCGTTGACGGCGCTGCTTCTCTGCATACTTCACACCGCCAACTCAAGCAGTGGGTGCGGGAAGTCAATGCGGCAGAACCACCCATTGAGTCACGCAAGCTTCTGAAATGGTCCAGCACGCCTATCATCTTTGATATTGAGGACCACCCTGATCGCACAACTGTGGTCGGGTGTTTGCCGATGTTGGTCTCACCAACTATCCGCAACCTCAAGGTCACTAAGATGCTAGTTGACGGCGGGCCGGCTTGAACCTGATCTCCTCCGCTGTGCACCGGAAACTCCAAGTCCCTGACGGCGAGCTCGAAGAGACCGACACATTCCAAGGAATCAACCTGGGAAGGAGCAAGCCGAAGGGGAAGATCACGCTGCCGGTGACATTTGGCAGCGAGTTGAACTTCAGACTGAGAGGATCACTTTTGACGTTACCGATTTTCCATTGCCTTACAATGGGATTCTCGGTCGTCCAGCGCTCGCCAAGTTCATGGCGGCCTCTCACTACGCGTACAACATGCTGAAGATGCCAGGCCCGATAAGTGTCATCTCTGTCCCTGGCGACAAGAAAGATGCTCTTATCTGTGCCGACAAGATCTACCGGGAAGCAGCAGCCGCAACGGATCGCGAGACACTTGCCGCTGAAGCTCCCGGGGGGAAGAAGAAGACCAAGTACGGCAAGAGTTCTGATGCCCACTCCGGCAAGCGCACCTCTTCGGAGTGCTGCGCTACCGTAGAGGACGCACCATCGAGCTCCACCGGCAAGTGTAAGAAGACAATGACAGCTCCACCAGCGACCAAGAAGTTGTCCGCCAAGGACGACGGCACTGGTGGTACTTTCACCATCAGTGCCACTCTCGACCCTAAATAGGAAAGCGCGCTCATTGCTTTCCTGCGGGCGAACGTCGATGTGTTTGCGTGGCAACCGTCTAACATCCCCGGTGTTCCCAGGAAAGTAATTGAGCACCACCTTGCCGTCTGTCCTCATGCGGGGCCCGTCAAGCAGAAAGTCAGGAAGCAAGCAGTGGAGCGCCAAGAATTCATCGCAGAAGAGATCAAGAAGTTGGAAGCAGCAGGCCTTGTCAGAGGAGTGCTCTATCCCACGTGGTTGGCCAATCCTGTAGTCGTGCTCAAGGCAAACGGGAAATGGAGGCTTTGTATCGACTTTACCGATGTCAGTAAAGCTTGTCCCAAAGACCCATTTCCCTTGCCACGCATTGACCAGATTGTTGACCCCACGGCCGGATGTGACTTGCTTTCATTTCTTGACGCATACTCGGGATATCATCAGATCTTCATGGTAGAAGAGGATGAGGAGAAACCGCATTCATCACTCCATGTGGCACATATTGTTTCATACGGATGCCTTTCGGTTTGAAGAATGCTGGTTCAACATTTGCAAGGGTAGTCCATACTGCTTTTGAACCGCAAATACACAGAAATGTGGAGGCCTACATGGATGATATAGTGGTCAAGAGCAGGGACAAAGCAACTCTGATTCAAGATTTAGAAGAGACTTTTGCAAATCTGCGCAAGATCAGCCTCAAGCTCAACCCCGAGAAGTGCGTGTTTGGAGTCCCTTCCGGCAAGCTTCTCGGCTTCTTCGTGTCTCAGCGAGGAATTGAAGCCAATCCCGACAAGATCAAGGCCATTGAGCAGATTGAAGCACCGAAGCGCGTCAAGGATGTGCGGAGACTTGCCGGCTGCGTTGCGGCTCTCAGCAGGTTTATCTCTAAGTCTGCTGAGTGCACCCTGCCTTTTTCAAAATTTTGAAAAAGGCAGGTCCAATGAAATGGACTCCGGAAGCGGAGGCTGCGCTGCAGGACTTGAAGAGATACCTGTCCTACACTCCAATACTTGTCGCACCTAAGCTACAAGAGAAGTTGCTGTTGTATCTGGCGGCAACCAATCAAGTGGTTAGTGTTGCGTTAGTAGCGGAGAGGGAGGCAGATGATGAGCCAGCAACCACGGCGAGCGCATCCAGCGACAAGCAGGGGGCTTCCCCGAGAAGCTCTGGTCCCGGCAAAGATGGATCTGCGCAGACGCCCGAAGAGATACAGAAGAAAATGGTGTAGCGCCCAGTCTACTTTGTCAGTTCCCTTCTGCAAGGGGCTAGGTCAAGGTACTCTGGTGTGCAGAAACTGCTTTTCGGCCTTCTTATGGCCTCGTGAAAGCTGCGCCATTACTTCCAAGCACATGAGATCACAGTTGTCACTCGCTTTCCACTGAAGAGGATACTGCAGAATCCAGAAGCAACAGACAGGATTGTTGAGTGGGCACTGGAACTGTCAAGCTTTGGCCTCAAGTTTGAGAGCACTTCAACTATCCAAAGGAGAGCATTGGCAGAATTCATAGCAGAGTGGACGCCAACGCCCGACGAAGAAATTCCAGAAATGAGCATCCCCGTCAAGGAAGCAAGCAAAGAGTGGCTGATGTACTTTGATGGTGCCTTTTCGCTGCAAGGCGCCGGTGCTGGCGTGCTGCTTGTCGCACCCACCGGAGAGCACCTCAAGTACGTAGTCCAGATGCACTTTCCCAAGGAGCAAGCAATAAACAATACTGCAGAGTATGAAGGGTTGCTTGCCGGTCTCAGGATCGCGGCAGACCTTGGGGTCAAGCAGCTCATTGTCAGGGGTGACTCGCAGCTCGTCGTCCGCCAAGTGAACAAGAATTATGCGAGTCCGTTGATGGAAGCTTACGTTGATGAAGTGAGGAAGCTAGAGGAGCACTTTGTAGGCCTACAGATGGAACATGTTCCAAGAGCTCAGAACGACATTGTTGATGGCCTGTCAAAGTGCGCAGCACTTAAGTTACCTGTGGAACCAGGGATCTTTGTGCTCAAGCTGACTCAGCCGTCTGTGACGCCATCAACTGGACAGATCAAGAAGAGGAAGTTGATTTCTAGTGACTATTTTCCGGCAGAGCTTCCCGAAGCCGCCACCAAGAAGGTCCCCAAGATCAACGCCAAGAGTGCTGAGGAGCAGCTTGCTCCGACAAGCCCCAGGGTTTGTTTCGTTGAAGCAGACGCTCCCGACAAGTTTTGCTCCGGCAAGCTTGCCGGGGAACGTCAAGCTCCGGCTGAGCCGCAGGTTCTCGCCGTAGAAGCGGATGTTCCCACAGCAGCAGATATGCCTTTAGTCCTTGTTGTCGAGCCGCAAGCTCCAGCATGGGCACAGCAGATCGTCCGTTTCCTTCAGACAGGAGAACTTCCCGAAGAGCAAGAAGAAGCGGAAAGAGTAGCCCGACAGTCAAGTATGTACCAGTTTGTCGACAACGGACTGTACAGAAGGAGACTCAACGGTGTGAAATTGAAGTGTATTCACCGGGAAGATGGACAGAAGCTATTGGCAGAGATACATGGAGGCATTTGTGGTCACCACATTGGTGCAAGAGCACTTGCCGGCAAAGCTTTCCGGCAAGGTTTCTTTTGGCCAACAGCCCTCCAGGATGCAACTGCATAAGTAACCAAGTGTGAAGTGTGCCAGTTCCATTCCAAGCAGATACGCCAGCCAGCTCAAGCTCTCCAGACAATCCCTTTATCTTGGCCATTTTCGGTCTGGGGGCTCGACATCCTCGGCCCCTTCCCCCGAGCAGTCAGGGGCTTTGAGTTCTTGTACGTCGCAATCGACAAGTTCACAAAGTGGCCGGAAGTGGAAGCAGTGAGGAAGGTGACAGCACAGTCAGCAGTCAAGTTCTTCTGGTCGATTGTTTGCCGCTTCGGGATCCCTAACAGGATCATCACCGACAACGGTACAAAATTCACGAGCCGCACCTTCATGCAGTACGTCCAAGATCTTGGCGCCAAGGTCTGCTTCGCTTCTGTTGCTCACCCCAGGAGCAACGGTCAAGGGGAGAGGGCAAATGCTGAAGTGCTGCGTGGACTCAAGACCAGGACTTTCGACAGGCTGCACAAGTGCGGAAGAAACTGGATCGAGGAGCTGCCGGTGGTTCTTTGGTCGATCAGGATGATGCCAAATCGAGCCACTGGCCAGACACCTTTCGCTCTAGTCTATGGAGCAGAGGCAGTTATCCCCACGGAACTCATATACGAGTCACCTCAAGTGCTCGCTTATGATGAGCTTGAGCAATAGTAGCTGCGACAAGATGACGCGCTACTCCTTGAGGAAGACCGTCTTCAGGCTGCGGTACGAGCTGCTCGCTACCAGCAAGCTTTGCACCGCTACCATAGCCGCAAAGTTAACGCCAGAAGTCTCGAGGAAGGCGACCTTGTTCTTCGGCGCGTTCATTCCGCCAAGAATTCCAACAAGTTGACGCCGAAGTGGGAAGGCCCTTATCGGGTGAAACGAGTCACTAGGCCTGGCGCTGTCCGCCATGAGACCGAAGATGGCATTCCGGTGAGCAACTCCTGGAACATTGAGCATCTTCGTAAGTTTTACCCGTAAGGCGCGGTTGCCGGACCCTGCTCCGGCAACCACCTTTTGTACAAGTCTTGCCGCTATTGCATGTAATCCTTTGTACAAAGCCAGGCGCAGACCCTGAGCGTAGATGAAGCGCTCGCGCCCTAAGTTATAGCATGCATGCTGGGTCGAGTCTTGTCCTTGGTTAGGGTTGATAGTGCTTGGTAGCGGCTAACCCCTAGCTTAGAGGTCGGGTGTGCGTCCTTTTGCCGTTCTTTCGTTTCCCTTGGTTCGCAGGGCTCGCATATCCTGGCCGGACCACTTGAGGACGAAAAAGAAAAGGAGGACGGACCAGCATCTGGCCCTCGGCAAGCCAGTGTTGCCGGGGGCTGCAAGTACAAAGACTCACCCACGGCAAACCAAAGTTGCCGGGGGCTGCAATCTCAGATAAGTTTTGCATCCCTTATCATGCATTCTCTTATGGACTGAGGTATGCGAAACCTCGTTTCTTCCTCAAAGCTACCGTGCTCCCCTACCTCTAGGCCCTAGGGCTCGTTCCTGGGGCCAGGTTTGGTCGTAGTCGCGACAGCAAAGGAACGAAATGAGGAGCCTGAACCCGCCTCATCCCTGCCTCCGCCAAAAGCGTGAGAAAGGTCGAGCGACATGGGAAGAAGGCAGGGCCTGCTGCCGGGAAAAGAAGTGTCTATCTTAAAGATATAAAGGATTTACTCCTTGACGTGGGTTCCACCAACAAGACAAGTGACCCGGCAAGCATCCCCTTTTCATAAAAAAGCATTCCACTCAGGTACAGTTCATAGAGAATGAAAAACATGAATGATGGGATTACAAGTTTTAAATGCAGCTAAGGCCCGAGGGCTTACAAACTAAAAAGAGATAAGGTGCCCGTAATCCCTTTCTTGTCCCTCTCTTCAGGAGGCAGGTCAAGGAGGCGAAAAGGGCAAAAGGGGCGCCTAGGCGAGCTACAGGTGGCAGAAGACACCAAGAGAACATGTCGGTGGCCGTCCAAAGGCTGGATGGTGATGGCGGCGCCGAAGGCAGGGCTCGAAGAAGAGGCGGCAGGACGTCAGCACGCTGTCGAGGGCGTCGTGCCCACTTACTACGAGTTGACGGCCTTGCCGCCTGCCCTCTTCCTCTTCCGCAGCCTCCCTACGCCAGCCGCCCAAGGAGACGACCCCGAGAAGCTCGAGGAGCTGGCGACACGGGTGATGGGGTCGCCAGTGCCACATGGAGTGGCGCCCGACACCTAGTCGGACCCGTCATCCTGCCGCCCGCTACCCTCGTTGTCGCTGCCGCTGTCCTCCTCGTCACTCCCGCACGAGGAGGAGTCTTCTCTATCGGAGGAGCTCTCCACGCAGCACCTTGCCCGAGTCCCGAAGCACCCGAAGACCTTGACGGAGAGGAGAGCGCCCTCCATCAGCTTAAAATGGAGGCTGAGCCCCTCCGTCAAGCTGTAGATACGGGCGAACGTCTTCCACCCTCGACCAAGATACATCACATTAGGGGCCGAGAAGTCAATGCGGACTCGCGTACTGCTGATTCCACAGCCCCTCATGTGCAACCTCAGTGTCTCGGGCAGATCCAACTCCATCTCGCTCGCAAATGGAGTCGGGAGACGAAGGAGACGACGAGGCGGCCGACGCAGCCTGACAAAGAACTCGCAAGGGTCATCCCCAATATGGCCCGCCATGGGAAGAGGAGCCGCTGGCGAAGGCGAGGCTGGCGAGCCGCCTCGTCCACCTCTTCCCAGAGCGCCTCGGCCTCGCCCTCGACCTCGCCCGCGGCCTCGCCCCCTCCCTCTTCCCCCTACGACTGGCTCTGCCACCACGGGTGCGGGAGAGGGAGGGACGCGTTGTCTAGCGGCGACCCTCGCCGCCACCGTTGAAGGACCAGGATTCCCTTTCTCCATGGCGAATGAGAGAGAGGGGAGCAGAAGCTGAAGGAAAGAGGAGATGAAGGAATGTGGGCCTCCGTCCCCCCTCCCGCTCCTTATAAAGGAACAGGGTGGGGGCTCGGCCGCCCCGCTCAGCCAATCAAGACACAGAAGGAGCAGGGAACTGGGACCGACCCGCTGCCTCGACCCGTGACGGCCCGGTTTCCCGCCTCCACCGTTCGCCACCCCAGGCGCATGGATGAGGCGTACAGAACCGAGGCGACGGATGAGGCGACCTCTCCCCACCCCGTGATCATGGGGAGTGGATGCCTCAAAGACCACGCCTCCACGCCTCCCTCCGTTTATGGGGAAGGCGCAAACTGCCCCTGTTTTCCCTGCTGGGAGGGGGCGGATGTTTCGCCTTTCCGAATAAAGAAACCACCCACGACCTCTCCCACGACGCCGCAATTGACGCGTGCCGTTCGGGGAGGGCGCGGTGGATATGGAGCAAGATACGACGTGACCCAGGCCGCGCGTGCCCGTGCCCTGTTTTGGGCCTCGCCCAACAGCGCTCGGCACCGTGTGTGGCCCAGGTCTGGGGGCTCCTGTCGGTGTACTACAGTAGGGGTACCCTAGTATCCCGAACTTGTGCACGAGAACTCGCGGCACCCCGCGGCAAGGCCTGCCGGGTGACCGCCAAGGACCCCCGTGGTTCCTTTGGAGCCATTCAAGAACAAAGTATTTAAGCCAAGGAGACAAGGCCCCGGCAAGAGGAGCTTGACGGGAAGGCCACTCAAAACACAAGACCCCGGCAAGAGGAGCTTGCCGGGAAGGCCAACCAAGGCATCTCAAGGAACTTGCCGCAACGCGCCACGCGTCCCGGCAAGACCCGGCGAGCGACAAGCTCCCGGACGCGGCAACACAACGGTCGCGGCAAGGCATTTGCCGCGGCTAGCAACCACTCTGTTCCCGCGCTCCAGCTCACCCACCAACGTGTCGCTCTGAGACCCTTTCAGGCGCACGTGGCGGGAGGCTGTGCAGCCAGGGGTGCACTGTGGCAAGCGGCGCTGACAAGATCGCCATCGTGGCGAGCGGTGGCGTCCCTGACGGTCCCTTTTCTGCACTGTTTGGGCGACGTAGATAGGCATTTAATGCCCTTGTCCCCTGCCGTCAGGGTTAGGTATGATACACTGTGTAGGTAGCTGTACCTACCGCATCGCCTTTCCATTTTTACCCTTGCCTATGTTGCCACCTGTCGGTGACCCCTTGAGCATATAAAAGGAGGCCCATGCACAACGTAGAAGGGGAGGACAGTAGAACATTCACGCTCGGTCTCGTTAGCTGCTTGAGTGTACTGTAGCACTCAGCGCTCCCGAGCAAGAACTCAATACAATCCACAAAGCAGCAGTAGGAGTATTATCTCTCCGGAGAGCTCCGAAGCTGGGTAAAACCGCTCGTGTGCCCCGCCTTGATCTGCTCTTTGTGCGGCCTCCGCCCCCCGCCGAACCGAGAAGGGGCTCCGTCCCCATAGGTGCTCGCGGAGGCAGATTCCCCGACAAGAGGCGGCAAGCCTTGCTGAGCGAGAGGATCTTGCCGGCGAGGAGAGGTCCACCGGGCATGACGTCGGGCCGAGCGGGCCCGCCGAGGATACGAGCGGCTAGTTGGAGATCGGCTCCTCTTCCTCTTCGTCTTCGGGCAGCTTGCCGCAAGCAGAGCCCCGGGCTCCACAATCAGAGCCCCCGGCCCCACCAAGAAGGCGTCTTCGCAAGGCCGGGGACGTAGCAGAGCGGCGGACGAATCAACACCCGTCGCGCCGCACGACACGCTCCACCGCGGCAAGCTCTGTTGCCGCGGAAGCACCTCGTGCTGCAGCGGCAACTGGAGCGGGGTCCTCCCGGGCTGCCGCTCCAGCTCCCGCCAAGCGGCCACGGGATCCTACTCCTCCGCCTCCTCGCGCCGGAGGTGGGCCAGGCTTTGACTTCTCCGTGCTCAGCTCCGACGAGGAAGAAGAACAGTAAGATTCTTGTTGTACTTGTATGTCTTCAATACTTGCTGTCTTGTCTTGTATCTCATTTGCTTTACTCTGAACTTTTCCCTTTTTAGGACTCTGGCCCAGATAGCGGCAAAGAGAGCCAAGGTCCCGGTGATTGTCATCAAGGACGATCCCACCGTGTCAGCAGGGGGTGCGCCTGAGACAAGCTTGCCGGACCCGGCAGCTGTTCTTCAGAGCAGCCCCTAGCGTAAGTATATGGTTTGCTTGCCGCTGTTGAGCGCGCATGGATACTCTTTGTTTACTGATAACTGACTGTTGGCTTGTGTAGGAGCAGAGCAGCCTCACCAGGAGCGTCCGGAGGCCGTCCCTGACATGACATCAGCTTCGACTACGCCGCCAAGGGAGAGTTCTCCGGCAAGGGAGGATCCTCCGACAAGGGAGAGCTCTCCGGCAAGGGGGAGCTCTCCGGCAACGGAGGAGTCTCCGGCAAGGGACATCACTAGCGGTCCTCCGGTGGTGGAGACCACAACTGCCGAGCCTGGTGCAGGTAAACCTCTTGCTTCGAAACTTCCCTTGGGTTCTTCTTCTTTTGATCTTCTTTTTGGATATTTGCTTGACTTTTCTTCCTTTTCCGGCCGTCAGATCCATCTACTGCGGAGCCGATGGAGACCGAGGTTGCTGTTGATGATGCCGCCGCCACCGAAGAAGCGGCCGACGCTGATGATCCCTCGGGCGAAGAGGCCGCCAAGGCTGCCGCCGCAGCAGCTGACGAGGGGTCTGGCGATCGCACTGACGACCCTGAGGCCGCAGGAGCGACAGGCGCTACACCGACCGCCGATCCTCCTGCCGCTACCGCAGTGTCAGGCTCCGAAGAGCCCCGACCAGGTGTATACTTGAAGGCCGGCGATGGTGTCTTCATCAAGCTTCCCTGGGAGTCAAGCTCCAGGGCGCCGGTCGAAGGAGAAATCTTGGATGGAGAGGTGCTCGCCTCCGCTGGGCTGACGTTGGTTGATGCGCCGAGCAGCAGCAGCGGCGAGTCTGAGGAGGAGCAGCTGCTCCAGAGGCTCGTGTCGCTCTACCGCGCTCGACAAGCCAAACTGGAGTCCCGGGAAGCGCTTGTCGCGAAGGCGGGGGTGGACATGGAGAAGCGCGCGAAGGAGCTCCGAGGTCTCAACCAGGCAGCTCTCCAGTCGCTGACGGCGGAGCGTGTGCAGCTCGATGAGGCGCAGAAGGCCTTCATCCTCGAGAAGGCAGAAGTTGCAGAGCAACAGCGGCTTGCCGCCGAGGAGCTATCTGCGCGGGAGGGCGAGTTGGAGCAGCTGAAGGTCAGCCTGGACAGCCACGAAGAGGAGCTTGTTGCGCGCGAGCAAACACTCAGCGGAGCTCTCAAGGAAGAAAAGGACGCTGCCGCAGCTGCCGAGGCCGCCAAGAAGGAGCTGGAGACGAAGGTGGCGCAGATGGAGACTGATCTCAAGGCGAGCGGTGAAGAGCTTGCCACGCTCAAGCATGAGTGCGAGAAGGACGCCTACACCTTTGGCGAGCTGCAGGGTCATCTCGCCGAGAAGATCAAAGAGCTTGCTGCCGCCAAGGACTCCAACGCCGATCTTGAATTGAAGCTGGCTGCTTTGACCAAGACACTGGACGGTGCCAGGGAGTAGGAGGCGGCCCTGAAGAAGGAGATCAAGGCCGACAAGGCGCTGCTGGAGAGCATTGCCGCCACCCAGAACAATTTTAGAGAAACTGTGGAGCAGTGGACGGAGGGTCTTATGAATGCTGCCGCAGACATTGACAAGGAGCTGGCGCAACTGGGGATGGAGGATCTCGGGTATCCCTCCGATGAGACCCTCACATCCAGCGCCAAGCTCACTCTATTCTTCAAAGGCGTGGCGACGGCCCTCCAGCGACTCCGGGAGAGGATCCCAAAGCAGCTGGCCGACGAGTCACGCAAGATCTGCGCAGGAGCTCTTCAGAAAGTGTTGGTGAAGGTAGCCTTCCGCAACCCGGGCCTCAACCTCACCAACGTCCTCAGATCCCTACCGGCGGAAGCTGATCTGGAGGCGCTCAAGGACCTTGTCGCACCCATTGTGGACAAGGTGAGCGGTATCAAGAGGGTTGAGGGCGATCGCGTGGACTAGGCCGCCCGTTTTCTTCTTTTCTTGCCGCTGCTGGTCATGTTATGAAAACAATTTATTAGAGCCGCGACAAGCTATCTTGTAATATAACTCTATTTCGGGTCATGATTGCGATGTTATTTCCTTTACTTGATTCCTTCCTTTGTATGTTTTTGCCCTACGCTTTTAGGGAACTTGCCGGCGCAGGCACCCTCGCCGCGAGCGCTGAGTGCGGGACGTCAGCAGCCTGCTGGCAGTGCCGTTGCCGACCAGAAACCTTGTCGTAACTAGCCGCAGCTCGCTTAAGTTGTTGAGCGAACTCAAAACAAAGTAAGGGCGCGACTCTAGTCCCAGCACACTTAAACTGTTGAGCGAACTCGAAACAAAGTAAGGGCGCAACTAGCCACGAGATGGTTCCTTCGTGCACAGGTTTTCCATACAAAGCATGGTCGTTCAAGGAAGATAACTTAAAAAAATTAAAAACATCTGATTGCTCAAACTTCGGCAACTTAGCTTTTCTATCGTTTGCTTCCCGGCAAGGCGAAACTTTCTTGAACGACGCTTGGTCCATACCATTATCTTCCCCTTCCCCCCGGCAAACTTTTGGGCGAAGGAACCTTCCTTTCCTTGAGAAAAAAGAAAGTAGAGAAAATAATGATATGGAGCCTTATGGCTCGTTATTGCTTACCAGGGGTGTTCGCTGCACAAAGTGTCAGAGAACTCATGCAAAAAATAAAAAGCATGAAAGTGACAAGATGTGCGGAGCACATGAGCTTTATTTATGCACAGGGTCTGCGCCTGGCTTTGTACAAAGGATTACATGCAACAGCGGCAAGACTTGTACAAAAGGTGGTTGCCGGAACAGGGTCCCGCAACTGCGCCTCACGGGTAAAACTTACGAAGATGCTCGATGTTCCAGGAGTTGCTCACCGGAATGCCATCTTCGGTCTCAAGGCGGACAGCACCAGGCCTAGTGACTAATTTCACCCGATAAGGGCCTTCCCACTTCGGCGTCAACTTGTTGGAATTCTTGGCGGAATGAACGTGCCGAAGAACAAGGTCGCCTTCCTCGAGACTTTTGGCGTTAACTTTGCGGCTATGGTAGCGGCGCAAAGCTTGCTGGTAGCGAGCAGCTCGTACAGCAGCCTGAAGACGGTCCTCCTCAAGGAGCAGCGCGTCATCTTGTCGCAGCTGCTCTTGCTCAACCTCATCATAAGCGAGCACTCGAGGTGACCCGTATACGAGTTCCGTGGGGAGAACTGCCTCTGCTCCATAGACTAGAGCGAAAGGTGTCTGGCCAGTGGCTCGATTTGGCGTCGTCCTGATCGACCAAAGAACCACCGGCAACTCCTCAATCCAGTTTCTTCCGCACTTGTGCAACCTGTCGAAAGTCCTGGTCTTGAGTCCACGCAGCACTTCAGCATTTGCCCTCTCCGCTTGACCGTTGCTCCTGGGGTGAGCAACAGAAGCGAAGCAGACCTTGGCGCCAAGATCTTGGACGTACTGCATGAAGGTGCGGCTCATCAATTGCGTACCGTTGTCGGTGATGATCCTGTTAGGGATCCCGAAGCGGCAAACAATCGACCTGAAGAACTTGACTGCTGACTGTGCTGTCACCTTCCTCACTGCTTCCACTTCCGGCCACTTTGTGAACTTGTCGATTGCGACGTACAAGTACTCAAAGCCCCCGACTGCTCGGGGGAAGGGCCCGAGGATGTCGAGCCCCCAGACCAAAAATGGCCAGGATAAAGGGATCGTCTGGAGAGCTTGAGCTGGCTGGTGTATCTGCTTGGAATGAAACTGGCACGCTTCACACTTGGTTACTTGTGCAGTCGCATCCTGGAGGGCTGTCGGCCAAAAGAAACCTTGCCGGAATGCTTTGCCGTTTAGTGCTCTTGTGCCAATGTGGTGACCACAAATGCCTCCATGTATCTCAGCCAACAGCTTCTGTCCATCTTCCCGGTGAATACACTTCAATTTCACACCGTTGAGTCTCCTTCTGTACAGTGCGTTGTCGACAAACTGGTAAATACTTGACTGTCGGGCTACTCTTTCCGCTTCTTCTTGCTCTTAGGGAAGTGCTCCTGTTTGAAGGAAACGGACGATCTGCTGCGCCCATGCTGGAGCTTGTGGCTCGACAACAAGGACTAAAGGCACATCTGCTGCTGTTGGAACATCTGCTTCTACGGCGAGAAACTGCGGCTCAGCCGGAGCTTGACGTTCCCCGGCAAGCTTGCCGGAGCAAAACTTGTCGGGGGCGTCTGCTTCAACAGAACAAACCCTGGGGTTTGTCGGAGCAGACTGCTCCCCAGCACTCTTGGTGTTGATCTTGGAGACCTTTTTGGCGGCGGCTTCGGGAAGCTCTGCCGGAAAATAGTCACCAGAAATCAACTTCCTCTTCTTGCTCTGTCCAGTTGATGGCGTTATAGACGGTTGAGTCAGCTTGAGCACAAAGATCCCTGGTTCCACGGGTAATGTCGTTCTGAGCTCTTGGAACATGTTCCATCTGTAGGCCGACAAAGTGCTCTTCTAGCTTCCTTACTTCATCAACGTAAGCTTCCATCAACGGACTCTGATAACACTTATTCACTTGGCGAACGACAAGCTGCGAGTCACCCCTGACAATGAGCTTCTTGATTTCAAGGTCTGCCCGATCCTGAGACCGGCAAGCAATCCTTCATACTCTGCAGTATTGTTTGTTGCTTGCTCCTTGGGAAAGTGCATCTGGACTACGTACTTAAGGTGCTCTCCGGTGGGTGCGACAAGCAGTACGCCAGCACCGGCGCCTTGCAGCGAGAAAGCACCATCAAAGTACATTAGCCACTCTTTGCTTGCTTCCTTGACGGGGATGCTCGTCTCTGGAATTTCTTCATCTGGTGTTGGCGTCCACTCTGCTATGAATTCTGCCAACGCTCTGCTTTGGATAGTCGAAGTGCTCTCAAACTTGAGGCCAAAGCTTGACAGTTCCAGTGCCCACTCAACAATCCCGCCTGTTGCTTCTGGATTCTGCAGTATCCTCTTCAGCGGAAAGCGAGTGACGACTGTAATCTCATGTGCTTGGAAGTAATGGCGCAGCTTTCTCGAGGCCATAAGAATGCCGAAAAGCAATTTCTGCACACCAGAGTACCTTGATCTAGCCCCCTGCAGGAGGGAATTGACAAAGTAAACTGGGCGATGCACCATTCTCTTCTGTATCTCCTCACACGCCTGCGCAGACCCATCTTTGTCGGGACCAGAGCTTGTCGGGGAAGCCCCCTGCTTGTTGCTGGATGCGCTCGCCGTGGTTGCTGGCTCATCATCTGCCTCTCTCTCCGCTACTAACGCAGCACTAACCACTTGATTGGTTGCCGCCAGATACAGCAGCAACTTCTCTTCTGGCTTAGGTGCGACAAGTATTGGAGTCGAGGACAGGTATCTCTTCAAGTCCTGCAGCGAAGCCTCCGCTTCCGGAGTCCATTTCATTGGACCTCCCTTTTTCAAAATTTTGAAAAACGGCAGGGCGCGCTCAGCAGACTTAGAGATAAACCTGCTGAGAGCCGCCACGCAGCCGGGAAGTCTCCGCACATCCTTGACGCGTTTCGGTGCTTCGATCTGCTCAATGGCCTTGATCTTGTCGGGATTGGCTTCAATTCCCCGCTGAGACACGAAGAACCCGAGAAGCTTGCCGGAAGGGACTCCAAACACGCACTTCTTGGGGTTGAGCTTGAGGCTGATCTTGCGCAGATTTGCGAAAGTCTCTTCTAAATCTTGAATCAGAGTTGCTTTGTCCCTGCTCTTGACCACTATATCATCCATGTAGGCCTCCACATTTCTGTGTATTTGCGGTTCAAAAGCAGTATGGACTACCCTTGCAAATGTTGAACCAGCATTCTTTAAACCGAAAGGCATCCGTATGAAACAGTGCGTGCCACAGGGAGTGATGAATGCGGTTTTCTCCTCATCCTCTTCTGCCATGAAGATCTGATGGTATCCTGAGTACGCGTCAAGAAATGAAAGCAAGTCACATCCGGTCGTGGAGTCAACAATCTGGTCGATGCGCGGCAAGGGAAATGGGTCTTTGGGACAAGCTTTATTGACATCGGTAAAGTCGATACAAAGCCTCCATTTCCCGTTTGCCTTGCGCACGACTACAGGATTGGCCAACCACGTAGGATGGAGCACTCCTCTGACAAGGCCTGCTGCTTCCAACTTCTTGATCTCTTCTGCAATGAATTCTTGGCGCTCCACTGCTTGCTTTCTGACTTTTTGCTTGACGGGCCGCGCATGAGGAAAGAAGGCAAGGTGGTGCTCAACTACTTTCCTGGGAACAGCGGGGATGTCAGACGGTTGCCATGCAAACACATCGACATTCGCCTGCAAGAAAGCAATGAGCGCGCTTTCGTATTTAGGGTCGAGAGTTGCACTGATGGTGAAAGTACCACCAGTGCCGTCCTCCTTGGCGGACACCTTCTTGGTCGCTGGCGGAGCTGCCATTGTCTTCTTACACTTGCCGGGGGAGCTCGATGGTGCGTCCTCGATGGTAGCGCAGCACTCCGAAGAGGTGTGCTTGCCGGAGTGGGCATCAGAACTCTTGCCGGACTTGGTCTTCTTCTTCCCCCCGGGAGCTTCAGCGGCAAGTGTCTCACGATCCGTTGCAGCTGCTGCTTCCCGGTAGATCTTGTCGGCATAGATAAGAGCATCTTTCTTGTCGCCAGGGATAGAGATGACACTTATCGGGCCTGGCATCTTCAGCATGTTGTACGCGTAGTGAGAGGCCGCCATGAACTTGGCGAGCGCTGGACGGCCGAGAATCCCATTGTAAGGCAATGGAAAATCGGCGACGTCAAAAGTGATCCTCTCAGTCCTGAAGTTCAACTCGCTGCCAAATGTCACCGGTAGCGTGATCTTCCCCTTCGGCTTGCTCCTTCCCGGGTTGATTCCTTGGAATGTGCCGGTCTCTTCGAGCTCGCTGTCAGGGACTTGGAGTTTCCGGAGCACAGCGGAGGAGATCAGGTTCAAGCCGGCCCCGCCGTCAACTAGCATCTTAGTGACCTTGAGGTTGAGGATAGTTGGTGAGACCAACATCGGCAAACACCCGACCGCAGTTGTGCGATCAGGGTGGTCTTCAATATCAAAGATGATAGGCATGCTGGACCATTTCAGAAGCTTGCGTGACTCAACGGGTGGTTCTGCCGCATTGACTTCCCACACCCACTGCTTGAGTTGGCGGTGTGAAGTATGCAGATAAGCACCGCCGTCAACGCACAAGACCTCTGTGGCTTTCTGGAACTCCTGCTCACTGGTCTCGTCATCATCCATGTCTTCGTCGTCGTTGTCGTCTTCATCCTTGTCGCGGCCGCGGGGAGGTCTGTCTCCTTGCCGCTGCTTGGCCTTGCCGCGGCGTCCTCCCCGGCCGGTGCGCTTCGTACCGGATCCTCCAGCAACTCCTTGGGCTTTCTCCCTGTCACGTCGCTCGTATTCGGCCTTTTGGAGCTCGACAAGCTGCTCAACCTTCTTCCAGCTCTGGAGGTCATGGCCCTTGGTGCGGTGGATCTTGCAGTACTGTTTGTTGGTGCCGTCCTGCTTGTCGGCGGCCGCCACAGCCTGGCAGTTGGCGCATGCGGCAACCTCCTTGCCGGAGCTACTAGCCTTGGCTTTCTTGGCGTCACCCTCGTTGCCGGACTGCTCAACAACTAGCACATCTTTGCCTTTCCTTTTCCTGTTGTTCTGCCGCCGGTTTTTCTTTGCCGGGGCTGCATCATCACTGTCAGATCCTCCTGTTCCTGTATTCTCTCCGGGGAGTTTCCTCCCTTCCTCAGCACGTGCACACCTGTCGGCCAGGGCATACAGCTCACTGACGTCTCTGATCTTGCACATCGCCATCTCCTCCCGCATCCTGCGGTTACGCACGTTCTGATGGAACGCGCTGATGACCGCGGCAGGGTGGACATCTGGGATGTTGCGTTGAACTTGGCTGAATCTCTGGATGTACTTGCGCAGGGGCTCTCCTTCTTTCTGGGCAAGCAGATGAAGATCACTCTCCTGGCCATGAGGTTTGTGGCCGCCTGTAAAGGCGCCGACAAACTGATGGCATAGGTCTGCCCAGGAAGATATGGAGTTGTCCGGCAAGTGCATGAGCAAGGACCTGACGTTGGGCTTGAGCACCAGCGGGAAGTAGTTGGCAAGGATCTTGTCGTCCCGCCCCCCAGCAGCTTGCACCGCGATGGTGTAGATGCTGAGGAACTCTGACGGATGCAACTTGCCGTCGTACTTCTCGGGTACGTTTTGAAGGAAATATGCCCTAGAGGTAATAATAAAGTTATTATTTATTTCCTTACATATCATGATAAATGTTTATTATTCATGCTAGAATTGTATTAACTGGAAACATAATACATGTGTGAATACATAGGCAAACAGAGTGTCACTAGTATGCCTCTACTTGACTAGCTCATTAATCAAAGATGGTTATGTTTCCTAACCATGAACAAAGAGTTGTTATTTGATTAACGAGATCACATCATTAGTTGAATGATCTGATTGACATGACCCATTCCATTAGCATAGCACCCGATCGTTTAGTATGTTGCTATTGCTTTTATCCATGACTTATACATGTTCCTTTAACTATGAGATTATGCAACTCCCGTTTACCGTAGGAACACTTTGTGTGCTACCAAACGTCACAACGTAACTGAGTGATTATAAAGGTGCTCTACAAGTGTCTCCGAAAGTATTTTTTGGGTTGGCGTATTTCGAGATTAGGATTTGTCACTCCGAATGTCGGAGAGGTATCTCAGGGCCTTCTCGGTAATGCACATCACATAAGCCTTGCAAGCATTGCAACCAATGAGTTAGTTGCGAGATGATGTATTACGGAACGAGTAAAGAGACTTGCCGGTAACGAGATTGAACTAGGTATTGGATACCGACGATCGAATCTCGGGCAAGTAACATACCGATGACAAAGGGAACAACGTATGTTGTTATGCGGTCTGACCGATAAAGATCTTCGTAGAATATGTAGGAGCCAATATGGGCATCCAGGTCCCGCTATTGGTTATTGACCGGAGACGTGTCTCGGTCATGTCTACATTGTTCTCGAACCGTAGGGTCCGCACGCTTAACGTTACGATGATAGTTATTATGAGTTTATGCATTTTGATGTACCGAAGGAGTTCGGAGTCCCGGATGTGATCACGGACATGACGAGGAGTCTCGAAATGGTCGAGACGTAAAGAATGATATATTGGAAGCCTATGTTTGGACATCGGATGTGTTCCAGGTGAAATCAGGATTTTACCGGAATACCGGGAGGGTTACCGGAACCCCCCGGGAGCATAATGGGCCAACATGGGCCTTGGTGGAGAGGTGAGAGGGCTGCCCTCATGGGCTGCGCGCCTCCCCCCTTCCCCTAGTCCTATTAGGACTAGGAGAGGTGGCCGGCCCCCCTCTCTCTCTCTCTCCCCCTTGGAGAATCCTAGTCCAACTAGGATTGGGGGGGGGGGGGAATCCTACTCCCAGAGGGAGTAGGACTCTCCTGGCGCGCCAGGCTTGGCCGGCCAGCCCCTCCCCCTTGGCTCCTTTATATACAGGGGCAGGGGGCACCCCATAGACACACAATTGATCATTGAGATCTTTCCTTAGCCGTGTGCGGTGCCCCCTTCCACCAAATTCCACCTCGGTCATATCGTTGCAGTGCTTAGGCGAAGCCCTGCGCCGGTAACACATCAAGATCGTCACCACGCCGTTGTGCTGACGGAACTCTTCCCTGACGCTTTGCTGGATCGGAGCCCGGGGATCGTCATCGAGCTGAACGTGTGCCAAGAACTCGGAGGTGCCGGAGTAACGGTGCTGTGATCGGTTGGATTGCGAGGAGAACGTACGACTACTTCCTCTACGTTGTGTCAACGCTTCCGCTTCGGTCTACGAGGGTACGTAGACAACACTCTCCCCTCTCATCGCTATGCATCACCATGATCTTGCGTGTGCGTAGGAAAATTTTGAAATTACTACGTTCCCCAACAGTGGCATCCGAGCCTAGGTTTTTATGGTTTGATGTTATTTGCACGAGTAGAACACAAGTGAGTTGTGGACGATACAAGTCATACTGCCTACCAGCATGTCATACTTTGGTTCAGCGATATTGTTGGACGAGACGATCCGGACCAACCTTACGCGTACTCTTACGCGAGACCGGTTCCCTCGACGTGCTTTGCACATAGATGGCTTGCGGAAGACTGTCTCTCCAACTTTAGTTGAACCGAGTGTGGCTACGCCCGGTCCTTGAGAAGGTTAAAACGGAGTCTATTTGACAAACTATCATTGTGGTTTTGATGCGTAGGTAAGATGAGTTCTTGCTTAAGCCCGTAGCAGCCACGTAAAACTTGCAACAACAAAGTAGAGGACGTCTAACTTGTTTTTGCAGGGCATGTTGTGATGTGATATGGTCAAGACATGATGCTAAATTTTATTGTATGAGATGATCATGTTTTGTAACCGAGTTATCGGCAACTGGCAGGAGCCATATGGTTGTCGCTTTATTGTATGCAATGCAATCGTGATGTAATGCTTTACTTTATTACTAAGCGGTAGTGATAGTCGTGGAAGCATAAGATTGGCGAGACGACAACAATGCTACGATGGAGATCAAGGTGTCGCGCCGATGACGATGGTGATCATGACGGTGCTTCGAAGATGGAGATCACAAGCACGAGATGATGATGGCCATATCATATCACTTATATTGATTGCATGTGATGTTTATCTTTTATGCATCTTATCTTGCTTTGATTGACGGTAGCATTATAAGATGATCTCTCACTAATTATCAAGAAGTGTTCTCCCTGAGTATGCACCGTTGCGAAAGTTCTTCGTGCTGAGACACCACGTGATGATCGGGTGTGATAGGCTCTACGTTCAAATACAACGGGTGCAAAACAGTTGCACACGCGGAATACTCAGGTTTAACTTGACGAGCCTAGCATATAACAGATATGGCCTCGGAACATAGAGACCGAAAGGTCGAGCGTGAATCATATAGTAGATATGATCAACATAGTGATGTTCACCATTGAAACTACTCCATCTCACGTGATAATCGGACATGGTTTAGTTGATTTGGATCACGTGATCACTTAGAGGATTAGAGGGATGTCTATCTAAGTGGGAGTTCTTAAGTAATATGATTAATTGAACTTAAAATTATCATGAACTTAGTACCTGATAGTATCTTGCTTGCCTATGTTGTGTAGATAGATGGCTCGTGCTGTTGTTCCGTTGAATTTTAATGCGTTCCTTGAGAAAGCAAAGTTGAAAGATGATGGTAGCAATTACACGGACTGGGTCCATAACTTGAGGATTATCCTCATTGCTGCACAGAAGAATTACGTCCTGGAAGCACCGCTAGGTGCCAGGCCTGGTGCAAGAGCTACGCCAGATGTTGTGAACGTATGGCAAAGCAAAGCTGATGACTACTCTATAGTTCAGTGTGCCATGCTTTACGGCTTAGAACCGGGACTTCAACGACGTTTTGAACACCATGGAGCATATGAGATGTTCCAGGAGTTGAAGTTAATATTTCAAGAAAATGCCCGGATTGAGAGATATGAAGTCTCCAATAAGTTCTATAGCTGTAAAATGGAGGAGAACGGTTCTGTCAGTGAGCATATACTCAGAATGTCTGGGTATAACAATCACTTGATTCAACTGGGAGTTAATCTTCCGGATGATTGCGTCATTGACAGAATTCTCCAATCACTGCCACCAAGCTACAAGAGCTTCGTGATGAACTATAATATGCAAGGGATGACCAAAACTATGCCCGAGCTCTTCGCGATGCTGAAAGCTGCGGAGGTAGAAATCAAAAAGGAGCATCAAGTGTTGATGGTTAACAAAACCACTAGTTTCAAGAAAACGGGCAAAGGGAAGAAAAAGGGGAACTTCAAAAGAACAGCAAGCAAGTTGCTAATCAAGAGAAGAAACCCATGTCTGGGCCTAAGCCTGAAACTGAGTGCTTCTATTGCAAGCAGACTGGTCACTGGAAGCAGAACTGCCCCAAGTATTTGGCGGATAAGAAGGATGGCAAGGTTAACAAAGGTATATATGATATACATGTTATTGATGTATACCTTACTAATTCTCGCAGTAGCACCTGGGTATTTGATACTGGTTTTCTTGCTAATATTTGCAACTCAAAACAGGGGCTACGGATTAAGCGAAGATTGGCAAAGGACGAGGTGACGATGCGCGTGGAAAATGGTTCCAAAGTCGATGTGATCGCGGTAGGCACGCTACCTCTACATCTACCTTTGGGATTAATATTAGATCTAAATTATTGTTATTTAGTACTAGCGTTGAGCATGAACATTATATCTGGATCTTGTTTGATGCGAGACGGTTATTCATTTAAATCAGAGAATAATGGTTGTTCTATTTATATGAGTAATATCTTTTATGGTCATGCACCATTAAAGAATGGTTTGTTCTTACTTAATCTCGATAGTAGTGATACACATATTCATAATGTTGAGGCCAAAAGATGCAGAGTTGATAATGATAGTGCAACTTATTTGTGGCACTGCCGTTTAGGTCATATCGGTGTAAAACGCATGAGGAAACTCCATACTGATGGACTTTTGGAGTCACTTGATTATGAATCACTTGGCACTTGCGAACCGTGCCTTATGGGCAAGATGACTAAAACACCGTTCTCCGGTACTATGGAGAGAGCAACAGATTTATTGGAAATCATACATACTGATGTATGTGGTCCAATGAATGTTGAGGCTCGTGGCGGATATCGTTATTTTCTCACCTTCACTGATGATTTAAGCAGATATGGGTATATCTACTTAATGAAACACAAGTCTGAAACATTTGAAAAGTTCAAAGAATTTCAGAGTGAAGTGGAAAATCATCGTAACAAGAAAATAAAGTTTCTACAATCTGATCGTGGAGGAGAATATTTGAGTTACGAGTTTGGTCTACATTTGAAACAATGCGGAATAGTTTCGCAACTCACGCCACCCGGAACACCACAACGTAATGGTGTGTCCGAACGTCGTAATCGTACTTTACTGGATATGGTGCGATCTATGATGTCTCTTACCGATTTACCGCTATCGTTTTGGGGTTATGCTTTAGAGACAGACGCATTCACGTTAAATAGGGCACCATCGAAATCCGTTGAGACGACGCCTTATGAACTATGGTTTGGCAAGAAACCAAAGTTGTCGTTTCTTAAAGTTTGGGGCTGCGATGCTTATGTGAAAAAGCTTCAACCTGATAAGCTCGAACCCAAATCGGAAAAATGTGTCTTCATAGGATACCCAAAGGAGACTGTTGGGTACACCTTCTATCACAGATCCGAAGGCAAGATTTTTGTTGCTAAAGTCGGAAACTTTCTAGAGAAGGAGTTTCTCTCGAAAGAAGTGAGTGGGAGGAAAGTAGAACTTGATGAGATAACTGTATCTACTCCCTTATTGAGAAACGTCACAGAAATCAGTTTCTGTGACGCCTACACCAAATAGGGAGGAAGCTAATGATAATGATCATGAAACTTCAGATCAAGTTTCTACTGAACCTCGTAGATCAACCAGAGTAAGATCCGCACCAGAGTGGTACGGTAATCCTATTTTGGAAGTCATGTTACTAGACCATGATGAACCTACGAACTATGAAGAAACGATGGTGAGCCCAGATTCCGCAAAGTGGCTTGAGGCCATGAAATCTGAGATGGGATCCATGTATGAGAACAAAGTGTGGACTTTGGTTGACTTGCCCGATGATCGGCAAGCAATTGAGAATAAATGGATTTTTAAGAAGAAGACTGACGCTGATGGTAATGTTACTATCTATAAAGCTCGACTTGTTGCAAAAGGTTTTCGACAAGTTCAAGGTATTGACTACGATGAGACTTTCTCACCCGTAGCGATGCTTAAGTCTGTCCGAATCATGTTAGCAGTTGCCGCATTTTATGATTATGAAATTTGGCAAATGGATGTCAAAACTGCATTCCTGAATGGATTTCTGGAAGAAGAGTTGTATATGATGCAACCAGAAGGTTTTGTCGATCCAAAGGGAGCTAACAAAGTGTGCAAGCTCCAGCGATCCATTTATGGACTGGTGCAAGCCTCTCGGAGTTGGAATAAACGCTTTGATAGTGTGATCAAAGCATTTGGTTTTATACAGACTTTTGGAGAAGCCTGTATTTACAAGAAAGTGAGTGGGAGCTCTGTAGCATTTCTGATATTATATGTGGATGACATATTACTGATCGGAAATAATATAGAATTTCTGGATAGCATAAAGGGATACTTGAATAAGAGTTTTTCGATGAAAGACCTCGGTGAAGCTGCTTACATATTGGGCATTAAGATCTATAGAGATAGATCAAGACGCTTAATAGGACTTTCACAAAGCACATACCTTGACAAAGTTTTGAAGAAGCTCAAAATGGATCAGGCAAAGAAAGGGTTCTTGCCTGTGTTACAAGGTGTGAAGTTGAGTAAGACTCAATGCCCGACCACCGCAGAAGATAGAGAGAAAATGAAAAATGTTCCCTATGCTTCAGCCATAGGCTCTATCATGTATGCAATGCTGTGTACCAGACCTGATGTGTGCCTTGCTGTAAGTTTAGCAGGCAGGTACCAAAGTAATCCAGGAGTGGATCACTGGACAGCGGTCAAGAACATCCTTAAGTACTTGAGAAGGACTAAAGATATGTTTCTCATTTATGGAGGTGACAAAGAGCTCGTCGTAAACGGTTACGTCGATGCAAGCTTTGACACTGATCCGGACGATTCTAAATCGCAAACCGGATACGTATTTACATTAAACGGTGGAGCTGTCAGTTGGTGCAGTTCTAAACAAAGCGTCGTGGCGGGATCTACATGTGAAGCTGAGTACATAGCTGCTTCGGAAGCAGCTAATGAAGGAGTCTGGATGAAGGAGTTCATATCCGATCTAGGTGTTGTACCTAGCGTATCGGGTCCAATGAAAATCTTTTGTGACAATACAGGTGCAATTGCCTTGGCAAAGGAATCCAGATTTCACAAAAGAACCAAACACATCAAAAGACGCTTTAACTCCATCCGGGATTTAGTCCAGGTGGGAGACATAGAGATATGCAAGATACATACGGATCTGAATGTTGCAGACCCGTTGACTAAGCCTCTTCCACGAGCAAAACATGATCAGCACCAAGACTCCATGGGTGTTAGAATCATTACTTTGTAATCTAGATTATTGACTCTAGTGCAAGTGGGAGACTGAAGGAAATATGCCCTAGAGGCAATAATAAAGTTATTATTTATTTCCTAACATATCATGATAAATTTTTATTATTCATGCTAGAATTGTATTAACTGGAAACATAATACATGTGTGAATACATAGGCAAACAGAGTGTCACTAGTATGCCTCTACTTGACTAGCTCATTAATCAAAGATGGTTATGTTACCTAACCATGAACAAAGAGTTGTTATTTGATTAACGAGATCACATCATTAGTTGAATGATATGATTGACATGACCCATTCCATTAGCATAGCACCCGATCGTTTAGTATGTTGCTATTGCTTTTATCCGTGACTTATACATGTTCCTTTAACTATGAGATTATGCAACTCCCGTTTACCGTAGGAACACTTTGTGTGCTACCAAACGTCACAACGTAACTGAGTGATTATAAAGGTGCTCTACAGGTGTCTCCGAAAGTATTTGTTGGGTTGGCGTATTTCGAGATTAGGATTTGTCACTCTGAATGTCGGAGAGGTATCTCAGGGCCTTCTCGGTAATGCACATCACATAAGCCTTGCAAGCATTGCAACCAATGAGTTAGTTGCGAGATGATGTATTACGGAACGAGTAAAGAGACTTGCCGGTAACGAGATTGAACTAGGTATTGGATACCGACGATCGAATCTCGGGAAACTAACATACCGATGACAAAGGGAACAACGTATGTTGTTATGCGGTCTGACCGATAAAGATCTTCGTAGAATATGTAGGAGCCAATATGGGCATCCAGGTCCCGGTATTGGTTATTGACCGTAGACGTGTCTCGGTCATGTCTACATTGTTCTCGAACCGTAGGGTCCGCACGCTTAACGTTACGATGACAGTTATTATGAGTTTATGTATTTTGATGTACCGAAGGAGTTCGGAGTCCCGGATGTGATCACGGACATGACGAGGAGTCTCGAAACGGTCGAGACGTAAAGAATGATATATTGTAAGCCTATGTTTGGACATCGGATGTGTTCCAGGTGAAATCAGGATTTTACCGGAATACAGGGAGGGTTACCGGAACCCCCCGGGAGCATAATGGGCCAACATGGGCCTTGGTGGAGAGGTGAGAGGGCTGCCCTCATGGGCTGCGCGCCTCCCCCCTTCCCCTAGTCCTATTAGGACTAGGAGAGGTGGCCGGCCCCCTCTCTCTCTCTCTCCCCCTTGGAGAATCCTAGTCCAACTAGGATTGGGGGGGGGGAATCCTACTCCCAGAGGGAGTAGGACTCTCCTGGCGCGCCAGGCTTGGCCGGCCAGCCCCTCCCCCTTGGCTCCTTTATATACAGGGGCAGGGGGAACCCCATAGACACACAATTGATCATTGAGATCTTTCCTTAGCCGTGTGCGGTGCCCCCTTCCACCAAATTCCACCTCGGTCATATCGTTGCAGTGCTTAGGCGAAGCCCTGCGCCGGTAACAACTGGACTTGCCGCAGCTCACGGGTAAACGCAGGGCAACCTACCGCGTACGGCAGGTCGCCTGGTTCCCCTGGCGCACGCATGTCGACAGTGGGCCCAGCGCGCTGGTCCGACTTAGGCCGCGCTTCTCTTCGGTGCTCGATGCGAGTACGAGCGTCTTCTTGCTGTCGTTCGTGAAGAACTTGGCGCTGATCGAGGCGAGCTCACGGATCTGATGAAGCAGTGGAGTCACTATCGCGGTGGACCCGGCGAGTCGGCGATCTTGGCTTTCGGGACGGAGAGTGCACGGTGGTTGCACCCCCACCGGTCTTGTCGCCATCGGGTCGCGCCTGGCTAACTTGCCGTGGCTGCAATGTGGTCGGCTGCCGTGGAGTGTCGCCGTTGGCGAAGACGATGAGACTCTGAATGGTGGCCCTCCAGTCGTCGATCTTGTCCGCCGTTGGAGGGAAGTCTAGGAGCAGTTGAGCTCGCGCCAAAGCTTCTGCTGGAGTGGCGGGGAGCGGTGGCGAACGGTGCGAGGAGCGGGTTATGCTCGGACTTCTAACTGCGTTAGAAGGAGGAATATCCCGTCCAGGTGACCGTGCCTCGCTCGCGCCAGCGCGTTGGCGCGCATGCTGGCCTGGAGCATCCCGAGATCCGCCAGCTCGATCTGGGTCCAGCGAGCGTATGGTACCGTGAGTACCACGACGCTGCCGGTCCTGCGCCTCCTGAGATGGGCGCGGTGCATCTACGGACGCTCGGTCGTCGTGGGAACCGGCTACACCGCCGATGGGCAGTGCAGCTTTGTCCTTGGACCTGGCGGCACCGTGGGCTCCCTCGTCGACGCCCGTTCTTCCGCCGGCGTCTTCCCCACCAGCCGTTTGCTCCGGTGGTGGTGGGTTCGACGCGGACGGAGCAGCCGCCTTTGAAGCCTTCTTCTTCGGTGGCATGTCGATGAAGTCGATGAAGATCTAGCTCGTGTGAACACCGGATCAGGTTCACACAACCTCGACGCCCCCTACCTGGCGCGCCAAAGATGTCGGGGAAACTGATCCGCGAGCACCTATGGGGACGGAGCCCCTTTTGGTTCGGCGGGGGTCGGAGGTCGCACGAAGAGCAGATCGAGGCGACGCACACGAGCGGTTTACCCAGCTTCGGAGCTCTGTGGAGAGATAATACTCCTACTGCTGCTTTGTGGTTTGTATTGAGTTCTTGCTCGGGAGCGCTGAGTGCTACAGTACACACCAGCAGCTAACGAGACCGAGCGTGAGTGTTCTACTATCCTCCCCCCTACGTTGTGCATGGGCCTCCTTTTATATGCTCAAGGGGTCTCCAACAGGTGGCAACGTAGACAAGGGTAAAAATGGAAAGGTGTTGCGGTTGGTACAACTACCTGCATAGTGTATCATACCTAACCCTGACGGCAGGGGACAAGGGCATTAAATGCCTACCTACGTCGCCCAAACAGTGCAGAAAAGGGACCGTCAGGGACGCCACCGCTCGCCACGATGGCGATCTTGTCAGCGTCGCTTGCCACAGTGCAACCCTGGCTGCACAGCCTCCCGCCACGTACGCCTGGAAGGGTCTCAGAGCGACACGTTGGTGGGTGTGCTGGAGCGCGGGTACAGAGTGGTTGCTAGCCGCGGCAAACGCCTTGCCGCGGTCGTTGTCTTGCCGCGTCCGGGATCTTGTCGCTCGCCGGGTCTTGCCGGGACGCATGGCGCGTCGCGGCAAGTTTCTTGAGATGCCTTGGTTGGCCTTCCCGACAAGCTCCTCTTGCCGGGGCTTTGTGCCTTGAGTGGCCTTCCCGGCAAGCTCCTCTTGCCGGGGCCTCGTCTCCTTGGCTTAAATACTTTGTTCTTGAATGTCTCCAAAGGAACCACGGGGGTCCTTGGCGGTCACCCGGCAAGCCTTGCCGCGGGGTGCTGCGACTGCCCGTGCACAAGTTCGGGATACTAGGGTAACCCTACTCTAGTACACCGACACTTATAGTCTAGAATGGTCTGAATCTCTCTATTTAATCCACCCAGAAAACGTGCAAGCATAGCTTCATTCTCCTCAACAATACCACATCTAATCAAGCAAGTTTGTAATTCCTGATAATATTCTTCTACCGAATTTTTTCCTTGTCTTAAGCGCTGCAATTTTTGAAGTAATTCACGTTGCTAATATGGTGGAACCCAACGAGTACGCATAGCAGTTTTCAAAGCAGCCCAAGTAGCCGGAACAGGATATAATCTACAATGTTTAGACCACCAAACACATGCAAAGCTAGTGAAAGCACAAACAGCAGCAGGAACACGTCTCTCCTCATGATATTGTAAACATGTAAATCGTTGTTCAGTTTCTAACTCCCAAGTAAGATATATATCAGGAACATATCTACCCTCAAATGGTCGAATATTCAATTTTAGTTTTGGGAGATGGTCATGATCTCGTACCTGAGGGGGAGCCCTAACATTGCCATTATTTGCATTTGGACGACCTGGTGGTTGTGGTGCTGGTGGTTGCACGTAGTTCTGATGTTGATCAACCTCATCCTCGTAATCTCCCACATAATCATCCTCCCCCACATCAGCAGCTGGAGCCACAGAAGTATCAACAGCAGCACCAGCAGCTTGGCCAGGCAGAAGAGGGACACGGGTCGCTCAGCGGAGGGCTGTTTCGCGATGTGGAGGTAGTCGTTGTTGCTGTTGTAGAGGTGCGTTAGGTGCAGCCGGTAGTGGTGGTGGTAGACGCGCGAGCAATTCATTGAACTTGTTATCAAGCTTTGTTTCGAACGCCTTCCCAATGCCATCTATCTTCCCATGGCCTCTTCAAATCTATTTAGCACATCTTCCACCTGTCCACTCATCATTTGCTGAAACTTATCATGTAACGCTTTGTTTGTCATGTTCTCCCAGTCAGTCTCGTCGGCTTGTGATCCTGCCATGGTTAGCAGCAATAGAAACACACAAGAATATGATTCTACAGACTACTAGGAAGTGGTGGTGGTGGTGGTGTGGTGAACAGTGACAAATCCGTTAAGCAAATCTCAAATTCTTACCAGTTCTTACCCAGCAGCAGGCGGTGATCGGCAACCGATGTAGTCAAAACTCTCAAAGCTTGGATAGAGCGATTACCAGGGAGAGTCAAACGCACGATGTAGATGTATGTGGAGCTAGGAAGGCTTTTAATATGGTAGCAAAAAGGGTTAGCAATAATCAATTCAGAGATGCAAAGTTGAATAAACGCTCAACGACGGTACTGTGCTGCTCCTAGGCTAGACCGTACTAGAGACGCGAGCCTAGAACACTAACAAAATCACGGCGCTGCACGTAAACAAGGGAGGAGCACACTCTGAATTTTTTTTATTTTTTTTTCACTTTTTTTGCACTTTTTTTTCCTCTTTTTTTTACTCCGCAACAAATTTTTTTTCGAAAAAGTCTACAAATGTCCTAAAAACTGCCTAGCCAGAATTTTCCAAACTTAGTTTTTTTTTAGTTTGGAACTATTTTTCTTCTGCGGGTAGCACGAAAGTTGGGGTGTCCTTCTCTGTCACGACTCAGAGTATCGCGTGATCTGGAAATCAAGAAAATTACTGGACTCGGACTAGGACTCGTGGCGGAGATGAATCTGGTGGAAACTCGGACTGGTGGCGGATATTTGCAGGGCGATGGAACACGGACTGGTGGCGAATCTGTGATGGAGGTGGACTCGGATTAGTGTGATGGCGGTGGATATGTGGTATATGGTAGCGGCGATGACGATGGTGGTATATGGCAGCGGTGATGACGATGGTGGTATATGGCAGCGGTGATGATGATGATGCGGTGGTGATATATGGCAGCGGCGACGTGACAACCTGTGAACTGAACTCGAAACTCTAAAGGGCTAGACGCTAAGACCAGCAACTTGACACGACGATGCAACCGCAAATTCAACAAAGCAAATACAGAAAAGATTATGCAAAGGCTCAGATTGGTTCGGATAGGATGAACTAACCCTAAAATTTTTTTGACTTTTTTGTGGACTGTAGGTATGAAAAACAGACTCGATCTAAACTATGAAAAACTATAAAATCTCACCGAGCAACCTGAAAATCTGATACCACTTGATAGAGGCAAAGGTGTCCCGATGTTTCGGTGAGATGGTGGCTATCGTTTCTGTGGGAGTCGACCTTGACGATCCGACTACGAACGTGCGAGACGTCGCGCCTTAGCAATCGCTAAACCAACTTCCGAGGGTTATTGACCACGCCGGAGCACGATCAACCTGACCACGAGGGTCTGTTTCCTGCGAGCAAACGAAGAACAAGCAAGAAACTAAGATTGCAACCTGGATATTGCGAATATAAGAGGAAAGATTTGTTAATGAAGGTGGGGTTCTGTGACGCCTTGGTCTGGTCGTTGAACACAAACGAAGTACGAGAAGTCGCAGCTATGGCGAACTTTTGATCTAAACAAAACCCAAAGTCTAAATGATGCCCTAGGGGCTGTATATATGGAGGAAGAGGGGGGAATTTCGTGGCCCTTGGAGGAGGGGTCCGAAACCCACCCTAACTCTTGTTTCCCCACACATACGGACTCTAAAAACAGCCTATATTGATGTATTTCGAAATTACATGGGCCTGGCCCAAAAGGAAGGTGACGCAGCACCTAGAATAGCCTCTGGACGAAAATTATGAAGTGGCATCTTGTATATTTCGTCCAAGGCTTCATGCACTCATTATGGTGGCTTCAAAGTCCTGACATCATCACTTGAAACTCTGTTCTTGTCTCCCTTGCACATGCCATCAACTCCATGCTTGTTCTGGCTACAATGATCATCCTTCTCCAAGCTAGGCCCTTCATTTGTAAGCAAAACAAATGTATCCAATTTAGGCAGCATCATATTCTCATAAACATTAGAATCATTACCAAGAAACGAAAGTACCTGATAATTCAATTGGCGTGCGCGAGCTCTAGTAATTGGTCCAGTATGTATAGCAGCAGGGGCTGTGGGTGTAACAATGGTATTGATGTCCTCATCACACGCAGTATAGCCAGGACCTCAAGGAGCATTTGGAAGTGGAGAAGCAAATCGCGGCCGCACGCGCGGATGAGGTCACGATGGCTGCCATTCGTGCCGACCCCCAGATCTTGGAGGAGCATCTCGCCATCGAGGCCACCGTTGATGCCTTGCGCGCCAACGCAGCGACACGGTTGGCTGCTTTAAACAATAGTTCGTGGCGCTTTCTCGAGGCCGCCGTCGGTGCCTTCGACGAAGACTACGAGGTGTTTTCTCAGCATGCATGTGCTTACCTCATCTCGAGAGCCAGCAGGTTGGTGCTCGGAGCGGCTCAGGCAACTCACCACTATAACAAGGGCACCCACGTGCGGAGGCCTCGCCCTCTTCCATGTCCAAGGAGCCAACCATCATCGATATCTCCGACAATGAGGAGTAGCTTGTCTTATTAGCTCACTATAAGGACCCATGTTCAGTTTGCTAGCTACTGCCTTTCCTTAACAAATTCTATTGAATTGTGCTATCTACTTTTACCATGCAATCTTCTGCTATAGTGTATATGTTCTATATGTTGTGCAACGTGGTGTTCAATTAACTGCTTCGTTTAGTTCTGCAAATGTGATGTTCAATTTATCAGGGTGCAATATTTCCAAGTTGATAAGCATGCTTGGTTTGGTTAACTGTCTGATCTTCTATTAGGAGTATGTTATATTGTTCAATTGGTGTTTAGTTAACTACTTGGTTAATTTGTTATGGCTTGGTTCACATGTTGTGGTGTTTAGTTAACTGCTTGGTTCAATTCTGCAATGCGATGTTCAATTGTTGTGGCTGCATTCTATTATTGTATACCATGTGAGGAATAAATCGAATTTGGCTATACTAAATACATGAGAAACAAATACAATTGCTATATTTCCAAGTTGTTAGGCATGCTTAGTTTGGTTAACTGTCTGATCTTCTATTAGGAGTATGTTATATTGTGCAATGTGGTGCTCAGTTAACGTTTGGTTCATTTGTTGTGGTGTTTAGTTAACTGCTTGGTTCAATTCTGCAATTCGATGTTCAATTGTTGTGGCTGCATTCTGTTATTGTATACCATGTGAGGAATAAATCGAATTTGGCTGTACTAAATACATGAGAAACAAAAACAATTGCTAGATTTCCATGTTGTTAAGCATGCTTTGTTTGGTTAACTGTCTGATCTTCTATTAGGAGTATGTTATATTGTGCAATGTGGTGCTCAGTTAACGTTTGGTTCATTTGTTGTGGTGTTTAGTTAACTGCTTGATTCAATTCTGCAATGCGACGTCCAATTGATGTGGCTGCATTCTCTTATTGTATACCATGTGAGGAATAAATCGAATTTGGTTGCACTTAATACATGAGAAACATATACAAGTGCTATATTTCCTAGTTCTTAATCATGCTTGGTTTGGATAAATGGGTTTTCCATGTGGCTTGAATTAATCTGATGAATCTGCAATGTGCTTTTTTTCATCAACATATTTTACTGATAGCATGTGAACCCTTACTTAACCTGATGACTAACTACCTTATATGTGTTGCAGGGAAACAATGGGAAGCACTGAGGTTTACAAGATGGTACTAACTATTATACCTTGCATGTTTGTATTCCTTTGCCCCATTTCCAATATAGAGAAGATATTTATGCACATCCTTGTTTTCAGGCTTCATTGATGATTACCTCTCAAACAACCTCTGCGGTCAAGAGGCAAGGAAAGTTTCCATACAACACCCACAATTCAATATTGAAGTGTTCCTGAAGAGGTCGAAGGATGGATGGTCAATCATCCGCAGGCACTAGCCTAAAGTTGCAAAGACCTTCAACATGAATGAAGGCTCAATATTTGCCTTCCGCTTCAGCTGCTTTCCAGATGAGATGCATCTCTCTATGTACCGTATATGATGCTAATTTTGAAAGGTTCTAGATGTTGCATGTGAAACTTGCTGTTGGTGTAGTTGTGTAATGGGTTGGCTGAGTGCTGAAGCTATATCATGTTGTACTACGATGTATTTCAATTATGAAATCCTGCTTCCTTAATATGGAAATGGAATATATTATGTGCTTAATATATATGAATGTCAATTAGATTAGTAAATGGATTATTAATAATAGAGCAATTAGCCCGCTAATTGGCCAAGTAGCTTGCTAATTGGGTTTTCCTATTGCAAATGGTTAATGAGAAAACAACGTGGGCGATGACCTCAAGCAACGCACACAGTTTCTGGGAATAAATAGTGTTGGATCAATGAACAATCACACATAACGTTCTCTTGAAAACTGTCTGCGTTACGTAACCTTGCACAAACGTTTTCCTTGGAGTGACTGTGTGGGATGTATATACGAATGAAAACGTTTAGCGGTGACTGACTGTGTTGGATGTACTTACGACTGACACGTCTCCATCGTATCTATAATTTTTTATTGTTCCATGCCAATATTATTCAACTTTCATATACTTTTGGCAAATTTAATATTATTTTTGGGACTAACATACTGATCCAGTGCCCAGTTCTAGTTCCTGTTTGTTGCATGTATTATGTTTCACAGAAACCCAATATCAAACGGAGTTAAAACGGGATAAAAACAGACGGAGAATTATTTTGGAATATTTATGATTTTTGGGAAGTAAAATCAACGCGAGACGGTGCTCGAGGGGGCCACGAGGCAGGGGGGCGCGCCCCAGGGGGTCAGGCGCACCCTGGACCCTCGTGGCCACCCCGTAAGTAGGTTGGAGCCCTTCTATCGCCGCAAGAAAGCTAATTTCCGAATAGAGATCATGTTCAAAATTCAGCCCAATCAGAGTTACGGATCTCCGGGAATTTAAGAAACGGTGAAGGGCCAGAAAATAGAACGCAGAAACAGAGAGAGACAGAGAGGCAGATCCAATCTCGAAGGGGCTCTCGCCCATCCCACGCCATGGAGACCATGGACCAGAGGGGAAACCCTTCTCCCATCTAGGGAGAAGGTCAAGGAAGAAGAAGAAGGAGGGGCTCTCTCCCCCTCGCTTCCGATGGCGCCGGAGTGCCACTGGGGGCCATCATCATCACCACAATATTCACCAACAACTTCACCGCCTTCACCACCAACTCTTCCCCCTCTATGCAGCGGTGTAACCTCTCTCTTTCCCGTTGTAATCTCTACTTAAACACGGTGCTCAAGGCACACCCTGCATTTTGTAACATTTCATTTGCATTAATAAAGCATGAAAAATTTGGACCAACAAAAACTTTTGCATTATTTGGCTTTTTATTTTGGAGTTGGATTTCTCTCTGTGGTTTTTTTTCAAGTGCTCTTTAAAGTCAACATAGTTTCACCTTCTATACTTCATCTCCTTGCCCCAAACTTCTGCCCAATGATCATGCCATGTGTACAGAGCAATATAGTATTTTCTTACAAAAACAATTTGGCCAAAAAGTATTTTCAAAAATTAGCTTTCCAAATACCCCTGAATTGAGGTTTGCACTACAAATACTTAATTAAGGGCAGTAAAAATCTTTCCAAAAATATATTTGACTCCTATTATATATAGGACACCCAGAAACCACAAAAATATAATTTTAAAAGTTATTCTTCTATTTTATTTAAAGGCTTTTTCTTAAGGCCAGAAATGGTCTTTAATAGGGAAAAATTATTTTATTGTTTTAAAAATATTTGAAAAAAATCAGGGAAACTCACTGGGCATATATTTTCCATATATATGAGTTTTAACAGAGGGTTATGATCAAAATATTGGACAAAACCTCCCAAAAGTATTTCTGCCCATTTCAAGGATTTGAAATATTTCTAAAGGAAATATTTTCATAAAAATCCAAGGAAAATCCAGCAAGTCACAAATGCATATTGTGATCACCTTGCAAAGCCTCATGTCAATTAAAGTCATTTTGGTTCAACAAAATGCCCCAAAACCCTCTCTGACCAGAACCATATTTGAACAAGTTTGTACTACCAACTTTCTCTCCTTGACCCCAACATTTGTGAGCATGTTCACATGACCAAATGAGGCCACTACACCAAGTGGTGCATCAAGGAGAAGTGATTTTCTCAACTAGATCTACACAAGTCCATTTCTGCTAAATTCTAGGGTTTACAAAAGTTGCATTGGGAACCTTGCCCAAATAAGCTCCAAATTGGTGGAAGGCCCTAATTGTATGTGTCATTTCACCCTGTGGAGTCTCATGGAAATTGGAAATCATTTGCTTGCCAAAACCTTTATCAAACACCTTCTGCCACTTTTCAAAAATCACCATTTTGACCACTAAAACTATTCTCCTTGAGCTCAACTTTTTACCACAGCTTCTCCTAGTCCCCTTTCACCTGCAGTAACAATAGCAAATCCACAGCTCCATTATTGGATGGGTAAAACCCCACTTTCTCTCTCCGGACAGCCCATTTGCACCCTTCTTCTTCTTCTCTCCTAACCCCAGTGGCCATCCTGAGCATCCAATGCCTCTCCCTACTTCTTTACTCCACCATTGAGGTACTGGACACGGTTGGCCGCGCCCACAAGGCATATAGAATGCCATGTCGGCCATATGGGCGCTCTGGAGCGCGCTACAGTACGCTCCCGTACTGTAGCCACCCTCTGCCCAACGCCTCCGACCACCTCGGGCCACCCCCGCGCGCCTGCCGATGCGCCTAGGCATCCGCAACACGCTACGCGGTCGGCCCCCTCCTCTCTCCTCCTCCCCGCGCCTCCGCGCTAGCAAACAGAGGCCGCCCGAGCGCGCCAATGGTGCGGCTCACACGCGCGTGCCTCTGGCCCCCTGCTCCCTCCCTCTCTTCTTTCCCTCGCTCTGGACCGAACCCATGAGCACCCCACACATGTCCACGCGTGCCCCCGTGACCCACAGCAACGGCAACAACCTCGCCGGCGCACGGGTCTACGGTGAGCCGTGGCTCGCCTACTTAAAGGCCTTCCCGAGCCCCCCTCTCCTCACCACTCGCTCTCTCACTCCCCTAAATACCCCCTACACCACTCACCCCTCTCCAGACGAGCCCGAGCTCGAGATCGATCTCGAGCTCCGCCGCCTCGGGTCGCCGTCGATCCCATGGTACAGGCCTCCCCTGCTCCTCCTCTGCCTCGATCTGGAACCCCCGAGCACCCCTGACCATTTCCCCCTTCTTCCCCGCCTCTTTTGCAGCCGGAAACGGCCGGAGCCGTCGACGCCCGAAGCCTCTCCGCCGCAGACCTCGTCGCCGGCGAGCCCGACAACTCCGGTGACGTCCACCAGCTCCACCCGAACGGCAACTCGACGCTGAGTCCAGCCGTACCCTCGCCCGACCTCGCCGTGGCCTACATCGTCGCCGGTGAGCTCGCCGCCCTCTCTGACCCAGGGTTGACGATGACGGCCGTGGGGCCCATCCATCAGCCTCACGCCCTGACGCCTGGGCCCCGCCTGTCAGGTTTGAACCTGGCGCGCGCGCGTGCACCAGTGCGCTGGGCCGCCTCTCTGGCTGGGCCTGCTGCCCTACGGCTGTTCTGGCCTAGCAGGCACAGGGCCCTTTTCTTTTTCTTTTTCTGTCACTTTTCCGAAAATTCCACAGGATAAAATATATGTCCAAATAAATTAATTCCAATTCCTAAATTCCCAAAATATTGCAACCTATTTAATGGTGCAACTTTCATTCAAACCCAACAACCTTTTCTTCACTGTAAATATTTAAATGTGATTTTAAGCATTTAAATATGCCTTTGTAAATCCATTTCTCCTATTCTGCTACTCCAAATCCAAAACTAGGAATTTTCCCCTTCCTAGTTTTCAACCTAGTATTTTACAAAAATGAGTTGACATTTTTCTGAGCACTTTGGTTTTTCTGTTTTATTATTGCCTTATTTTCTCGTTATTATTTTGCGACGATAGATTGCGTTGCCGACGAAGGAGTTGGACCAGAAGGCTTTGAAGACCCTGAAGACTTTGCTGAGCCAGGCAAGCAGCCCTTTGACCATGTCTATGAAACCCTTTTTATGCATGTCATATAGCACTTTCATTGCTTGCATCGGAGACATGATGATGATGGTGACCACTTGAGGTGGGTCGCCTCCGTTACTTCCTCGTTGATACTTGCATTGAGCATGACCCTACCTTCTTATGAGGGTTATGCCAGTGGGAGTAGATAGGATGCTAAGTAGTGCTACGCAATAAGGGACGGGAATATGCATAGTGATGGAGACAAAGTAATTCAAAGGACTTCTTGAAAACCCCGTCGGGTGCCACTTATGCCCGAGGGAGATGATGAGTTGGGTAACCACTTGATGATGAAGTGGTGTACTGAGGCACGTGTGTGTGTTGTTTTTTTAAAACGGATTGGTTTAAGTTGCGACCGTTATTCCAACCTTACATGCGCAACCACTCTACCATTATATGGGAAAGGGCATTATTGATTACCTAGGCCGATACTAGCTTGGAGCCCGCATTACTAGTGACGGGGGAGAGTTGGTGCTCTCTCTCGGGATGGGGTCGTGCCAGGTAGGGCGGCCATGGCTGTTTTCACAGGGCACCGAATACACCATTGTGTCCCCTCTCGGATGTTATGATCTCGAGTGAGTCTCGTATGATGCACATCATGAGGATACGGAACAACGAGTGGACTCCTTGTTAGTGTCGTCTAGGGAAAGATAGTGATCGGGTGATTACCCCGGGTACTTGAGGTACCGCGGGTCGTGGATGACACGGTAGTTCCCCGGATCTTGTGGGTAAAGTGTGCAACCTCTGCAGAGTGTAAAACTATTCGAGTAGCCGTGTCCACGGTCAAGGACAGTTGGGTAACCGCTCTTGGGCTACGTCCACGTGTTTACAAACCGGTGTGTGTGTGTTCGGATAAGTGGGAAAAACTACTTGGGTCAAGTCAAAGGACTTGACATGATTGAGTTGGGTTGATGACCACTCTATTTATGTTGATATCTGTAACCTGTCCTCATGGTTAATTGAAATCTCCTAATGCATGTCTTACAAGTTGTTGAACATGTCATTGCACCCAAAAACTATCTTTCCGCAAAAATTTACCTATATCATGCATTGTTGTACCTTGAACCAAAACATGGGTTGCTTGCGAGTACATTCAAAGTACTCATTGGCTTGCCACTGGTTATTTAATTGGCCAGGCATGGAAGAACAGGAGTTTGAAGAAAACTTCTTTGGAGACGAACATGCGAACTAGGACGTTTCCTAGTCAGAATGCCTGTAGGGTTAAGGTAGATGGCATGGGTTCTATTTATCGACGAAGATTTCCGCTGCTTAAGTTTATTTGATATTCTGCCCTTGTGGCTTTATCTATGTAAGACTTGACCATAATGGTCATAATTTGTGTAAGACGGTATTTATGGATGCAAGACTCTTGTTATTTAGCTTCTGTGTGTTCAGTGAGCATTGATATCTGGGATCACTGTACACGTGCATTCGGTGATCACGACTTATGAGTCGGGGTCCCCACAGAGCTGGTATCAGAGCCATCCTGACTGTAGGAAGCCTTAGTTAGCATGGACGTTAGTTAGCTTGAGACCATCTAAACTTCTCTTCTTTTCTAAAGTTTACCCAACCAAAGATGTATTTCCCTTATTGACCTCTCCCACTCAACCTTTGTAGATGGCTGCCGTACCCGAAGACTTCCTGACCACCGGATTTCCCGTGCTTCTCGAGGATAGCCTCAAGAAGTGCCAGCTCCACCGAGCCCCCATTTTCACCTACCATGAGCATTGGATCAATGACACCGAGATGGAGCGAGGGAGTACTGGATTAGGGGGTGTTCGGGTAGCCGGACTATACCTTCGCCGGACTCCTGGACTATGAAGATACAAGATTGAAGACTTGTCCCGTGTCCGGATGGGACTTTCCTTGGCATGGAAGTCAAGCTAGGCGATGCGGATATTCAAGATCTCCTACCATTGTAACCGACTCTGTGTAACCCTAACCCTATCCGGTGTCTATATAAACCGGAGGGTTGTAGTCCGTAGGACAACCATCATCATACACAATCATACCATAGGCTAGCTTCTAGGGTTTAGCCTCCTTGATCTCGTGGTAAATCTACTCTTGTACTACACATATCATCAATATTAATCAAGCAGGAGTAGGGCTTTACCTCCATCGAGAGGGCCCGAACCTGGGTAAACATTGTGTCCCTTGTCTCCTGTTACCATCCGACCTTGACGCACAGTTTGGGACCCCCTACCCGAGATCCGCCGGTTTTGACACCGACATTGGTGCTTTCATTGAGAGTTCCTCTGTGTCGTCGCCTTTAGGCCCGATGGCTCCTCCGATCATCAATAATGATGAGGTCCAAGGTGAGACTTTTCTCCCCGGACAAATCTTCGTCTTCGGCGGCTTCGCTCTGCGGGCCAATTCCCTTGGTCATCTGGAGCAGATCGAAAGCTATGTCCCTGGCCATCAAGTCAGGTTTGGAAGCCTAAACTACACGGCGGATATCCGTGGAGTCTTGATCTTCGATGGGTTCGAGCCACAGCCAAGCGCGCCGCACTATCTCGAGGGGCATGATCCAGCTCTGCCTCCGAACAGTGTTCTGGAGGCCGCACACGCACCGGTTCCGACCCTTAACTCGGAGCCTACTGCGCCAATTGAGGATGAGCGGTTGGACGTCACCTCGGGGGTTGCGATCTCAAAGGCGATCGAGCCGAACGCTAGCTCCCGCACTCCGCGTGACCCGTGACCCTGAGGATCCGGACTCCTCCCCGAACTCCAAACCCCCCGCGCCCCTGCCAGTCGAAGCCGATTGGGCGCCGGTAATGGAGTTCACCGCTGTGGACATCTTTCAGCACTCGCCTTTTGGCGACATACTGAATTCTCTCAAGTCAATCTCTTTATCAGGAGAGCCCTGGCCGGATTACGGTCAGCGAAGATGGGATACGGACGATGAAGAAATTCAAAACCCTCCCACCACCCACTTGGTAGCCACTGTCGACGATTTAACCGACATGCTTGATTTCGGCTCCGAAGACTTCGACGGTATGGACGACGAAGTAGGAGACGAACAGGAACCAACACCTGTAGGGCGCTGGACGGCCACCTCGTCATATGACGTATATATGGTGGACACTCCAAAGGATGGAGATGGAGATGGGACAGCAGAGGATGACACCTCCAAGAAACATCCAAAGCGCCGGCGTCAGCGGCGCCGCTTTAAATCCTGCAAAAGCAAAAACGGCGATTCCGGCATGGGAGATAATACTACCCCAGATAGCACCGAAGAACACCCAACCCATCAAGATTCAGCGCAGGAAGATGGAGAAGCCAGCCCTCATGAGAGAGCGGCAGAACGAGAGGTTGAGGATGATAACTATATGCCTCCCTCCAAAGACGAGGTAAGCCTCGATGACGACGAATTCGTCGTACCATCAAACCCTGCCGAACAACAGCGTTTCAAACGCAGGCTTTTAGCCACAGCGAATAGCCTAAAGAAAAAGTAGCAACAGCTTAGAGCTGATCAAGATTTGCTAGCTGATAGATGGACTGAAGTCCTTGCGGCCGAAGAGTACGAACTCGAGCGCCCCTCCAAGAATTATCCTAAGCGCAGGACGCTACCCCGATCAGAGGAGGAAGCGCCTACATCACCAGCGCACGACATGGCAGACCGGACACCTCGCGGCCGTGACAGAGAGGCCTGTCGAACCTCCACCCAAGCCATGCCCCGACGCCGCTCAACCAAGGCACGGGAAAACGCGCCAGACCTGCGAGATGTACTGGAGGATAAAGCAAGGCAAACAAGATCGATCTACGGATCGCGCAGGTGCCCGACGACACGTGACGATGATCTTCACTCCGGACACAATAAATCCGGCTGGGCCGAACACAACAGACATAGCTCTTCTGAGCTGCGTCGTGACATAGCCCAGTACAGGGGCTCCGCACACCCACTATGCTTCACAGATGAAGTAATGGACCATAAAATCCCAGAGGGTTTCAAACCCATAAACATCGAATCATACGATAGCACGACAGATCCGGCGGTATGGATCGAGGATTATCTCCTTCACATCCACATGGCACGTGGCGATGATCTACACGCCATCAAATACCTCCCTCTCAAACTCAAAGGACCTGCCCGACACTGGCTTAAAAGCCTGCTAGCAGACTCAATCGGTTCTTGGGAGGACCTGGAAGCCACATTCCTCGACAACTTCCAGGGCACTTATGTGCGACCATCGGACGCCGACGACCTAAGCCACATAATTCAGCAGCCAGAGGAATCGGCCAGGCAATTCTGGACACGGTTCCTAACAAAGAAAAACCAGATAGTCGACTGTCCGGACGCAGAGGCCCTAGCAGCCTTCAAGCATAACATCCGCGACGAGTGGCTTGCCCGGCACCTGGGACAGGAAAAGCCGAAATCCATGGCAGCACTCACGACACTCATGATAGCACTGTACAGCCACTGTGCAGGCAGCTGTACCCACTACAGCATTCTCCCATTTTTTTCCCCACCTGCGCTGCCACCTGTGGGTAACCCCTTGAGCATATAAAAGGAGGCCCCACGCGCACGTAGGAGGAGGAGGACACCCATCGCGATGCTCGGTCTCGCCAGCGGCTCGTGCGTACTGTAGCACCACGCGCTCCCGAGCAAGAACACAATACAATTCACAAAGCAGCAGTAGGGTTTTACGCATCCTTGCGGGCCGAACCTGGGTAAAATCCCCTTGTGTGCAGCGCCTCGATCCGCTCTTTGTGCAACCTCCGCCCCCCGCCGAACCAGTAAGGGACTCGGTCCCCATAGGTGTTCGAGGAAGCCGATTCCCCCCGACAGGCGGCGGTGGCGAGGTGCGGCGGCGGCGGTGGCAAGGTGCGGCGGCGGCGCGGGGCAACGGCTGCGGCGGCGCGGGTGAGGGGCGCAGGGTGACGCTTGGGGGCTTTGGGTTTGATGATTTAGAGGGGGGTGTGGGGGTATTTATATTGGGGAGGGGAGGGGTTTCTTGGAGGAGGTATCAAGAATTAGACTAGGAATAGGAAAGAAAAGGGAAGGAAAGATCTAGAAACAAAAAGGGATAACGAAAGTAGTACAAAAGTACTACTAGGATTTTCCTAAAGAGGCAAAGAGGCAGCGGCCTCCCTGGTGTGCTAGGCGCATGGCGTGCGATGGCCTTGGCCTCCTGGCCGGCGGCTGGCTTGGGCCTTTGGCCCAAAGCGCTGCAATTTTTTTAAATTGGTTTCGCGCACGGAAAAACACAGAAAAATAAATCTACCGGATTCCAAAAATAATAAAGTAAATTTTCCCCGACTCCTAAAAAATGAGTCGAACAAAATGAACTTTTCTCCGGGCCAGAAAAATGAAATTTTGAAAACGCGCATTTTTCCCTATCCAAATAAAATGCAAATAACTCCGACAAAACCAATGATCCCTTTCTTTCAAAATTTGAGAGAACTCAAATATGAAAATAACGAAATCTCCAACTCTCTCCGAGGGTCTTTGAGTTGCGTGAAATTTCTAGGATCGACAAAATGCAAGAAAAATATGATATGCATAATGATCTAATGTATAACATTCCAAATTGAAAATTTGGGATGTTACAAACCTACCACCCTTAAAATGAATCTCGTCCTTGAGATTCGGAGAGGCTAGAAATAAAAAGGTTAGGTTCGGGGTCTTCTCAAAATCCATCGATCGTCTCCGGGGTCTCGGGTGCTACCACCCTTAGAAACATTGTTACGGTCCCATCAATACTCATATACTCCATCCTTATTCTTGACAGGGCCGGTCTTCTCAGATCTTCAGTATAATTCCTTTCTCTAGGCTCTTCTGGTAATGGCATAACCTTTTCCTCAATTCTTTTATCCTTTCATATTGGTAAGGTTATTCCGAGACTGGGTCTTCTTAACTGATGAGTCTGGCGCCAATACTAAACAACTATCGATATCTCATGGTGGTCAACAATTTATGGTTTCTCCTGCAGGAAATGGGTCTGGTTGATCCTCACCGTATAAACTATGGTTGGCAACAGGTGCCTTGTACAAGGGGAAAAATTAATATACCATTGTAAGGTTTAAACAAGGTTTTGATCGTCGTCTCTCTATACGATAGGTAAGTCACTCCAATTTACCATCCCATATAGCAAGGCGAATAATGAGAGTAAGTCGGTATGGTGATCAATCCATCCCGCACCCAAATCATTACCATGTATATGGTTTAGCGAATCTCGCATTCTAACACTCGGTCATCCTCACAAGCATTGCAGAATTTCTCTTGTCAACGAACAAGGTTCGGATAAATCCATTGATTCTGCAAGCCAAACAAACATCTATCGTTCCTTCCCAACCCTCAGGTTTTGCGTTACTCCTATAAGATCGTCTATCGATAAAATCGTAACTTCTTCCAGGGTTTTTCCTTTAGCAAGAATGTGATTGCGTCTTGGCAGGTCCTGGGGCCTGTGGGTTATGGCCCATCTCATCACTTGTAAACCTTGAACTCATCATTGGGGCAATGGATCTCTAATCCAACATCCAACTTCCAGCTTCCTAGCATACTTAAAATCCATCCAATTGTATTGTCTCCCTTCCTTCTGTTGGCACCAAACTAGGACATGATTATTCAAACTCATCATGGAATTTCCATTGATCCATATTTCCAACATCATACCTCCTTTATATCCCATAGTAATTTGTCTCTTCATCCTCGTGGGATATCCCACATACCGAGATAAAAACTTATACTTATGAAGTCCATACTCCACTTCATAGAACATCATCATCCTTTCCAGGGTCAAGCGTCCTTACAGGGGAATATTGGCCATCTCTGCATGGCACTTCTTCATTTGGGAAACGTGAAACACATCATGAACGTCTGACAATTCTTCGGGTGACTCCAATTTGTTGGCCACTTCTCCCATACGCTCCAAAACTTCGTATGGTCCTACAAATCTCAAGGCTTAACTTTCCCTTAACCCCAAATCGTTTAATTCCTCGCAGAGGGGACACACGAAGACATGCTCTGTCTCCAATTTCATAGACTACCTCCTTGTGTTTTTGAGTCTGCATAACTCTTCTGCCTGGACTGAGCTACCTTCAGTCTATCTCGAATCAACTTAACATTCTCTTCTGACTCCTTGATCACATTTGGTCCAAACAACTAACGGTCTCCAACTTCATCCCACACACTCTTGGGGTATCAAACATATCGAGACAAAACTCGTATTAATTTTGTCCGAAATCCACTCAGGGGAGTATCCTTATCGTTTCCAGGGTCAACGGTTCTTACAGGGTACTACCACCCTTAAAATGCTCCAATATTTCATAGACCATATTTCCCATATCCTCGAAAATGGTCAACATCTTTCCTCATAGAGTGACTCATAAAATCCAGATCAGTACCAACACTGCTAACTTTATTGATTCTCAAATTATTACAATCTCATGTTTTTCCATTACATGCCTCAACTCAATATCTCAATATAAAGGAAAATGTTCTCACTACTACTACTATATTTACATTGCTGCTAACTCAACTATTTAGCGCAAGTCTCCTTCTCCTTGGGACAATCCCTGGCAAAGTGCCCTGCTTCATTACAACGAAAACATAATACTTCTGACAAGTTTCGAGGTTTCCTCTTGATCACATAGCCTCCTTGGGTCCTTGGCTTCCTTTTTGGGCAAGTGTTGATGTAGTGCCCTGACTCCTTGCACTTGTAACAGGTGATATGACTCAGATCCTTCCTAGAATCCAATCTACTTCTCTTTCTGGACTTTTCCATTCCAATCAGGGCTTCTATTTCCTGTGGTTCATACTCTACTTCCTTAGTCGGGAATTCTACTAGAGTCCCATTCATACAATTCTGGGAGATGTGTCCTTCTTGTCCACATGAATAGCAAGACTTGGTGTAGGGTTTAATTGGTTCCTCTTTGGGTGTGTCCTCCACCTCTTCCTTCATCGCAGGTTCTTTTAGAATTCCCATTAGGGCTCCTTTCGTTGCTTCTTTTTTCTGCTGGATGGTTCTTTGTACCATGGGGTAAAAGTGACACTAAGCAGGGTAGTGGGTAGTTCCTTCACACAAGAAACAAGTAACCTGCCTAGTTGGGCATTCTTCAGCTGGGTGACTTCCTTCACAATTAGGGCATTCATCCTTGTGTTCCTTATGGGTGTGTCCTATTTCTCCACAGAGCTTGCATGCACAAGGTTTCTTCATATCCTTTCCCGAAGGCTTCAATTTCTGGGATACAAACCGAGATATTAGCAAAGTCAACTTAAATTCTTTCCAAGTGGTTACTCCTTGCCATTCATTGATGGTTTGGTACATCCTCCACCAAGTAGCAGCACCTCTTTCAAAGCATTGAAGAGCATGTTGGGTCATATCCTTTCCGGCTATAGGGTTCTTCTCCATGTGATCCTCCATGTTCTGAATCCATCTGTCTGTCTCCAATTGACTAATTAGTCCAGAAAATACGAGCACATCTCCATTCATCATCTATTGGGTCCATGGGTTATGGGGTGTGATAAGAGAGATCGAGAGGGATGCACACAATACAAACAAGGTTTTGAAAAGACAGATTTTATTGTGGCTGTCGGAAAAACAACAAGCAAATGACAGCTCACAAACGTCGCATCTAACGTAAGTGTAACAGGGGTTTGGTCTTCTAAAGGTCAATAAATCTTCAAAGTCGCCAAACTCTTCAAGTCTTGTTCATGTCTCCGATGGCTTCTTCCGATCATGATTGCCCTTTTTGCCAGATCATCTGTGTTGACGCGAAGTCTTTTGTGGCGTCCTTTAATATTTCTGGAGTTGCATTCCAAACTTCTGGGTTTCATCAACCTCGACATGAACCATGATCCTTCATGACGAATCTTTAGATGTCTCAAGGTTTTGCTCCTCTAGCTTGGCTACTTTAGCTTCTTGGTCCTAAGTTCTTCACGGAATGTTTCCTTATCAAAATACTGCTTCTTGTAGGTCCATCTTAACTTCTTGATGTAATACTCCAGATCCTGGTGATACACCAGCTAAGGTTAAATCTTCATCTTGCTGATAGGTGCTCCATCAGCCTTCTACCATCCAAGTCTTCCATGCATATGCATGCTTAACTCAGCACGGTGGCAATAGCATAAGCGGCGATAATACCATCTATAGCCATGTTTCTGCTCTTGTCATTTCCATGAGCTATCTCTCCGTAGTTGATATCTCCTGCCTTAGGGTTTTCCTTAACAGAACTTTGAGTTTTTAACTCTCCATGCTCTGGACTTTCTCGGATACACCTTGATCTCGGGTATTGAAAGCTTCCATAGTCTGCCAAGTTCCATAAAGGTAGCCTTCCTAGGTCATACAAATCTGGAAATTTTCGGAGTCTTCAACCGTTGTAGTTTCCATTATTCAGATGCACGGTAATTCTCCTTCATTCCATAGTGATCGTGGTTGTCCGATATCTTGTACTTCTTGGAGTGGTCTCATCGGTCGAATCTTCGAGTGGTCAAAAGGGAAAGGGGTATAGTCTCACTAAAAGGGAATATTTGAATAAGCTCAGAAGAGATGAGAGCGAAAAGATCTTTTTGAAAAAGAAAGTTTTAGAGAAAATCCTTTCTATGGGCTGTCCAGTTTCTAGGGTCACGTCCTACAGTCAACATGTGCTCTGATACCATCTTGTAGCGACCCGACCTCAGACGGTCAAGTCTCTGTGCTTATGTGTCATCCCTGGATCGGTATGCTGACACACACAGTACTCGAAGGATTTATAATAGAGGTAAATCACATGTATAAAGTAACGTAAATACTATTACCTCAATCCATATAGCGGAAGCAACAAGGTTGTGGATTCCCATCAACACCAATGGCAAAGTTGAGTGTAGAAATCGTAGCCCTAACGTATCACTTACTCGTCATAAGAAAACCTGCAACATGAGACGTTGCAGCCCGAAACGGGTCAGTACATTGAATGTACTGGCAAATTCACACCATAGAGAAAATGATAAACAATGGCTATTACTACATGCATATATGGCTGGTGGAAAAGCTCAATGGTTATAGGGTTTTTGCGAAAAGCCAAATTTTCCCTACTGCAAAGGAATAATTTTATTTAACTATCATGGTGGTTGTTAAACATTGAGAATGGTTGACAACATTCTCAATCCCAACTAAAAGTAATCATTAACACCCAACAAAATTAATTAAAGTAACGTGATGAGATCAACAGGATAATCCAAGAACTAGATACTCAAAACGTCCATAACCGGGGACACGGCTAACCATGATTAGTTTGTACACTCTGCAGAGGTTTGCGCACTTTTCCCACAAGACTCGATCTCCTCCGTTGGATTTCTCGCACTACATGGTGTTTGAGAAACGGATGACCGATACATAGTCTTTCAGAAGCGCTAGCACCTTACGTTGGATAGACCGGTACACCTACTTTCCCCTACATCTGCTAGTCTACCCTGTAAGAGTTCGCACGACTTAATCAACTATGCCAGAGCCCATAATGGCTTGTGGCTGCACACGGAAGTTTCTAGTATGAATAATCTCATGATCCCTTTGAGCCTGGGTGGTGGACCGTAGGATGATCACACGGTATATCCCCGGGATCTCCTAGGACAACACTGGTATATCCCCAGGTGTCTGGGCAAGTCCACTGGTCTATCCCAAGGGTGCCCCTAGCAATCCACCCAGATGTGTATTTAAGTTGCCACCTTAAGTAAACCATTAATTAACAATCTCACATCTGTCATGAATACTCTCAAAACCCAATCCACGTCTACGAGCATAGCATGGCAATATAAGTATAACGTAATAGTAACTCCCAAGGGTTTGATAATAAACAGGTAATAGGTACTACCTCAACTACTTCCCAGCCCACAATTTAATTCAGATCCTAACCATGCAATTGTTTGAGGATTGATCTAATGCAATAAAACTGGGTATGAAAAGGGTTATGATCAAAGTGTGAACTTGCCTGCAATGTTGATGAATATGATTCGCACTCAAAACTCTTGATAGCTCTACTCGTCACACTCCGGTCAACCTACCGCAGACAAACAACAAGCATACAATAAGTACTCATCTAATGCACAGGGAAAACTCGAATAAAAGATCTAACCAGAAAGTTCAACTTCAGAACTCCGGTTGCAAAAAGAATCGAATCGAACAAAGCAACGGAAAACAAACGGCGAAAGAAAACAACTCGGTTCTAGCAAAGTGAAACTAGTTCAAATTTTACCATAGGAAACTTTGTTTAAGTTGATTAGACGGAACGGCGGTTTTGAAACGAAACTCCAGGCGCTTGAATCACCTGATTCCGATAAACGAGCGAAAAGATAAACTAGAACGAAGATCGGATCTGAGATCGCGATCGCGGAATAAATCCGCGAGAAGAAAAAGAAGAACGGTTGAACGAACAGACGTTCGTTAACCTAGCAGAATCCAGTGATCACGTTCGTTAAGACGAACGGTCCGGCGAACGGTCTCGAGGCAACTAAATCGGAAAAGAAAACGAATCCGATCTAGGGTTTCGGAAAAGAAAACCAGACGAAAAACCGATCTAGAAGACCGGAACGGTTTAGAAAAGAACCAGAAAGAAAAACGAATCGGAAAAGAAGAATCGGAACGATTAGAAGAAAATGATCCGATGAAAAAAGAAAAAGACACGGCGCGGCTACCTCCGGCGAACGGCGGCGTTGGGCGGCGGCGAGGTGCAGCGGCGGCGGCGGCGCGGGGCAATGGCGGCGTTGGGCGGCGGCGGCGAGGTGCGGCGGCGGCGTGGGGCAACGACGGCGTTGGGCGGCGGCGGCGGCGGTGGCAAGGTGCGGCGGCGGCGCGGGGCAATGGCGGCGTTGGGCGACGGCGCTGGCGGCGGCGGCGCGGGTGAGGGGCGCAGGGTGAGGCTTGGGGGCTTTGGGTTTGATGATTTAAAGGGGGGTTGTGGGGGTATTTATATTGGGGAGGGGAGGGGTTTCTTGGAGGAGGGATCAAGAATTATACTAGTAATAGGAAAGAAAAGGGAAGGAAAGATCTAGAAGCAAAAAGGAATAACGAAAGTAGTACAAAAGTACTACTAGGATTTTCCTAAAGAGGCAAAGAGGCGGCGGCTTCCCTGGTGTGCTAGGCGCGCGGCGCACGATGGCCTTGGCCTCCTGGCCGGCGGCTGGCTTGGGCCTTTGGCACAAGGCGCTGCAATTTTTTTTAAATTGGTTTCGTGCGCGGAAAAACACAGAAAAATAAATCTACCGGACTCCAAAAATAATAAAGTAAAATTTCCCCGACTCCTAAAAAATGAGTCGAACAAAATGAACTTTTCTCCGGGCCAGAAAAATGAAATTTTGAAAACGCGCATTTTTCCATATCCAAATAAAATGCAAACAACTCCGACAAAACCAATGATCCCTTTCTTTCAAAATTTGAGAGAACTCAAATATGAAAATAACGAAATCTCCAACTCTCTCCAAGGGTTCTTGAGTTGCGTGAAATTTCTAGGATCGACAAAATGCAAGAAAAATATGATATGCATGATGATCTAATGTATAACATTCCAAATTGAAAATTTGGGATGTTACAATATTCAAGGAGACTCAAGCACCTAAGCTTGGGGATGCCCCGGAAGGCATACCCTCTTTCTTCAACAAGTATCGGTATGTTTTCGGATTCGTTCGTTCATGCGATATGTGCAATCTTGGAGCGTCTTTTGCATTTAGTTTTCATTTTTCTTTTATGCACCATGCTGGTATGAGATGTTCCTTGGTTGATTTATAGAATGCTCTTTGCACTTCACTTATATCTTTTGAGTATGGCTTTATAGAATGCTTCATGCACTTCACTTATATCATTTGAAGTTGGATTTCCTGTTTCTCTTTACTTAGACAACCGCCATTTGTAGAATGCTCTTTTGCTTCACTTATATTTTTTAGAGCATGGGCATATCTTTTGTAGAAAGAATTAAACTCTCTTGCTTCACTTATATCTATTTAGAGAGATAACAGGAACTGGTCATTCACATGGTTAGTCATAAAATCCTACATAAAACTTGTAGATCACTGAATATGATATGTTTGATTCCTTGCAATAGTTTTGCGATATAAAGAAGGTGATATTAGAGTCATGCTAGTGGGTGGTTGTGGATCGTAGAAATACTTGTGTTGAGGTTTGATTCCCGTAGCATGCACGTATGGTGAACCGTTATGTAACGAAGTCGGAGCATGAGGTATTTATTGATTGTCTTCCTTATGAGTGGCGGTCGGGGACGAGCGATGGTCTTTTCCGACCAATCTATCCCCCTAGGAGCATGCGCGTAGTACTTTGTTTTGATGACTAATAGATTTTTGCAATAAATATGTGAGTTCGTTACGACTAATGTTGAGTCCATGGATTATACGCACTCTCACCCTTCCATCATTGCTAGCCTCTTCGGCACCGTGCATTGCCCTTTCTCATCTCGAGAGTTGGTGCAAACTTCGCCGGTGCATCCAAACCCCGTGATACGATACGCTCTATCACACATAAGCCTCATTGTATCTTCCTCAAAACAGCCACCATACCTACCTATTATGGCATTTCCATAGCCATTCCAAGATATATTGCCATGCAACTTCCATCATCATCATATACATGACTCGAGCATTCATTGTCATATTGCTTTGCATGATCGTAAGATAGCTAGCATGATATTTTTATGGCTTGTCCATTTTTTTATATCTTTGCTACGCTAGATCATTGAACATCCCGGTACACCACCGGAGGCATTCATATAGAGTCGTATCTTTGTTCTAGTATCGAGTCGTAATATTGAGTTGTAAGTAAATAAAAGTGTGATGATCATCATTATTAGAGCATTGGCCCAGTGAGGAAAGGATGATGGAGACTATGATTCCCCCACAAGTCGGGATGAGACTCTGAACAAAGAAAAAAAAAAAGAGAAAGGCCAAAAAAAGAGAAGCCCCCACAAAAAAGAGAATAAAAAATGAAAGAAAAAGAGAGAAGGGGCAATGTTACTATCCTTTTACCACACTTGTGCCTCAGAGTAGCACCATGTTCTTCATATAGAGAGTCTCTTGAGTTATCACTTTCATATACTAGTGGGAATTTTCATTATAAAACTTGGCTTGTATATTCCGATTATGGGCTTCCTCAAATGCCCGAGGTCTTTATGAGCAAGCAAGTTGGATGCACACCCACTTAGTTTCCAGTTTGAGCTTTCATACACTTATAGCTCTTAGTGCATCCGTTGCATGGCAATCCCTACTCCTCACATTGACATCAATTGATGGACATCTCCATAGCCCGTTGATTAGCCGCGTCTATGTGAGACTTTCTCCTTTTTGTCTTCTCCACACAACCTCCACCATCATATTCTATTCCACCTATAGTGCTATATCCATGGCTCACACTCATGTATTGCATGAAAGTTGAAAAGGTTTGAGAACGTCAAAAGTATGAAACAATTGCTTGGCTTGTCATCGGGGTTGTGCATGATGTGAATATTTTGTGTGGTGAAGATGGAGCATAGCCAGACTATATGATTTTGTAGGGATAACTTTCTTTGGCCTTGTTATTTTGAAAAGACATGATTGCTTTATTAGTATGCTTGAAGTATTATTGTTTTTATGTCAAATGATACACTATTGCTTTGAATCACTCGTGTCTTAATATTCATGCCATGATTAGATACATGATCAAGATTATGCTAGGTAGCATTCCACATCAAAAATAATGTTTTTTTTTGTCATTTACCTACTCGAGGACGAGCAGGAATTAAGCTTGGGGATGCTAATACGTCTCCGTCATATCTGTAATTTTTTATTGTTCCATGCCAATATTATTCAACTTTCATATACTTTTGGCAACTTTTTATATTATTTTTGGGACTAACATATTGATCCAGTGCCCAGTGCCCAGTGCCAGTTCCTGTTTGTTGCATGTTTTATGTTTAGCAGAAACCCAATATCATACGGAGTCCAAACGGGATAAAAACCGACGGATAATTATTTTGGAATATTTATGATTTTTGGGAAGTAAAATCAACGCGAGACGGTGCCCGGGGGGTCAGGCGCGCCCTGGACCCTCATGGCCACCCTTTAAGGAGGTTGGAGCCCTTCTTTCGGCGCAAGAAAGCTAATTTCCGGATAGAGTCGTGTCCAAAATTCAGCCCAATCGGAGTTACAGATCTCCGGGAATTTAAGAAACGGTGAAGGGCCAGAAAATAGAACGCAGAAACAGAGAGAGACAGAGAGGTAGATCCAATCTCGGAAGGGCTCTCGCCCCTCCCACGCCATGGAGACCATGGACCAGAGGGGAAACCCTTCTCCCATCTAGGTAGAAGGTCAAGGAAGAAGAAGGAGGAGGGGCTCTCTCCCCCTCGCTTCCGGTGGTGCCGGAGTGCCACCGGGGGCCATCATCATCACCGCAATATTCACCAACAACTTCACCGCCTTCACCACCAACTCTTCCCCCTCTATGCAGCGGTGTAACCTCTCTCTTACCTGCTGTAATCTCTACTTAAACATGGTGCTCAACGCTATATATTATTTCCCAATGATGTATGGCTATCCTATGATGTTTGAGTAGATCTGTTTTGTCCTATGGGCTGTTTGATGATCAAGATTGGTTTGAGTTGCATGTTTTATTATTGGTGCTGTACTATGGTGATCTCCGTGTCGCGGAAGCGTAAGTGGTCCCCGCTGTAGGGTTTGCAATATGTTCATGATTTGCTTATGGTGGGTGGCGTGAGTGAACAGAAGCACAGACCCGAGTAAGTAGGTTGTTTGCGTATGGGATAAAGAGGACTTGATGCTTTAATGCTATGGTTGGGTTTTACCTTAATGATCTTTAGTAGTTGCGAATGCTTGCTAGAGTTCCAACCATAAGTGCGTATGATCCAAGTAGACAAAGTATGTTAGCTTATGCCTCTCCCTCAAATAAAATTGCAATAATGATTACCGGTCTACTTATCGATTGCCTAGGGACAAATGACTTTCTCGTTACAAAAAGCTCTCTACTAAAACTAATTTAGTTGTGTGTTTACCTAAACAGCCCCTACTTTTTATTTACTCGCTCTTTATATTCTTGCAAACCTATCCAACAACACCTACAAAGTACTTCTAGTTTCATACTTGTTTCCGGTAAAGCGAACATCAAGTGTGCGTAGAGTTGTATCGGTGGTCGATAGAACTTGAGGGAATATTTGTTCTACCTTTAGCTCCTCGTTGGGTTCGACACTCTTACTTATCGAAAACTATTGCGATCCCCTATACTTGTGGGTTATCAACGACCGGAAATGATTTCGCCTGTATAATTGTATTTTTTAGCACTATTGTACGTATTTCTGTATTTGAGTGCTCGCTGATCGCACACGACCTCATTTTGCCGAGCGTTTGTGCCAGGACGGCATATCCCGACGGTTTCTAGGTCATGTGGGAAGGACCCCCCTATCGCCCGCACTCACTTGGCGACGGTTCCGAATGCCGTCGCGGAAAGGGGTTAAAACCGTTTGTTTAGGACCAACGCGTACCAGTGTCTATCTCAAGTAAGAGTGAGTTCACCTTGTTTCCGATAGCGCGTGCTCGAGCTCTTGTCATTCGTCCACGTGGTGCTTGATGCATTGGTGTAGAGTCCATGGAGATGATGGAAGGACGCTCCATGTCACAAGGGCAAGGTACTTACTCGTCCCTGGCGACCCATTTCCTTTTCTTTAGCACCCCTGGCAGTGTGCCTACGTTGCTCGTTGCCAGAGGCTTCCTCTCATGGCCGGTTTCGGGAGGGAGTCTCGTAGCCTTGGCATCGGCACCCAACCCTGGGGGTCACCCCTTGCATCACCCTTAGAGGCATCCGGCCTGTAAACCGTCGCCCTGGGGCTCCTCGCACCCATCGATGCTTCGAGCATGGTGGGCGCAACTTCAGGCAGGGCGGTGCTGTCAGCGCCCACGGGCCCGGGGATAAGCTGGTGTCCGGTCCGCTGGAGCGTGCGGCCATTGCCTCCTGATGCTTTTGCCGAGGACCCGTCGTCCTCGTGGCTCTCTGGCTCGGGGGCTGTCAGGAAGGGATTTTTCCGGGACCCCTCTTGGCCCTGCCAGCAAACGCCACCTTGTTCTGGTAGTTATACAGGTGGAGCCCTGCCTCAGGAGGCTCGCCTGCCTCCTCGCTGGTCAGGATGTGGAGTACTCCGCTAAGCACTTCGGGCGACAGGCGACTGATGAGGACATCAATACCATTATTACACCCACATCCCCTGCTACTAAACATACTGGACCAATTAAAAGAGCTCACACACGCCAATTAAATTACCAGGTACTTTTGTTTCTTGGTAATGATTCTAATGTTCATGAGAATATGATGCTACGTAAATTGGATACATTTGTCTTGCTTATAAATGAACGGCCTAGCTTGGACAAGAAGGATCAATGTTGGAGCAAGATCAAGCATGAATATGAATGCATAGGCATGGCTAACAAAGAACTGAGTTACAAGTGATGATATTAGGAATTTGAAGCCACATAATGAGAGCATGAAGCCTTGGACAAAATATACAAGATGTCACTTCATTGATTTTGTCCAGAAGCTATTTTAGGTTCCGCGTCACCTTATTATTGGGCCAGACCAACGTAATTTTGAAATACTTGAGTATATTCTGTTTTTGGAGTCCATATGTGTGGGGAAACAAGAGTTAGGGTTAGTTTTGGGCCCCTTCTCCAAGGGCCATGAAATTCCCCCCTCTTCCTCCATATATATAGCCCTTAGGGCACTGTTTAGAATTTGTGTTTTGTTTAGATTAAAGTTCGCCATAGCTGCAACTTCGCGTACTTCGTTTGTGTTCTACGATGACACCAAGACGTCACTGAACCCCACCTTGATCAATAAAGCTTTCATCTTATATTCATAATATCAAGATTGGAATCTTGTTTCTTGCTTGTTCTTTGTTTGCTTGCAGGAAATAGACCTTCGTGCTAAGGTTGACTGTGCTCCGGCATGGTCAATAACCTCTGAGAGTTGGTTTAGCAATTTATAAGGCACGATGTCCTCGCACGTTCTTAGTTGGATAATCAAAGTCTACTCATCCAAAACGATAATCACCATCTCATCAAAAGACGGGGCACCTTTGCCTCTATCCAGTGGTATCAGATTTCCAGGTTGTTCGGTGAGATTTTCCAGTTTTCATAGTTTAGACCGAGTCTGTTCCTCATACCTATAGTCCACGAAAAAATTCAAAAAAATTAGGGTTAGTTCATCATATCCGAACCACTCTGAGCCTTTGCATAATCTTTTTAGGGTTTTTTCTTTGTTGAATTTGCGGTTCCATTGTCGTGTCGAGTGTTGTCCTTAGTGTCTAGTCTTTTAGAGTTTCGTGTTCTGGTCACAAGTTGCCACGCCATCACTGTACCATCATCATCGCCCCTACCATATACCTCCATCGCTTATCTGCCACATCTCTGAGTCCATATACCACCACCGATCCGAGTTCATATACCACCACAGATCCGAGTCCATATACCACCTCCCCTTCGAGTCCATATACCACCACCGATATGAGTCCATATACCACCACCGCTGCGAGTCCATATACCACCACAAATCCGAGTTCTATTTATATTAGGTTTGTTTTTTATATCCATCTATTTTTTGATTCATGTTTCCTTGCCTGAGTAGGTTTTGAAAAAAATAGGCCAAAACATCGGCAGGTGAAAATATTTTTTCCCTATCTTGTTTTTAGGCTATTTTGAGTCTTTTGAAACACATGCCATCATATTGATTTTTTACCGCACTTTTTGGTCGTCGCTGCCCTAATTTCCAAAAAAACAAAATAGTCAAAAAATTCGTTCCTATCCTGTTATTTTTACTTGGGAAGAGTTTCGGGACACTCGCTGTTATAGTGATTTTCGGCAAAAAAAAAGAGTGCAAAAAGAAAAAAATCAGAATGTGCTTTCCCGTTGTTTCTGAACAGCACTGTGATTTTGCTAGTGTTCTAGGATCACGTCTGTAGCACGGTCTAGCCTAGGACCAGCACAGTAACGTATTTGAATTGATTATTGCTGACATTTTTGAATTGATTATTGCTGACATTTTTGCTACAATATCATAAGCCTTCCCAGCTCCACATACGTCTACATTGTGCATTTGACACCACCTGGAAATCGCTCTGTCCAAGCTTTGAGAGTTTGGACTACAACGGTTGCCGATCACCACCTGCTGCTGGGTAAGAACTGGTAAGAATTTGAGATTTGCTTGAGGTATTTGTGACACCCCACCACCATCATTTTCTAGTAGTATGTAGGATCATACTCTTGTGTGTTTTCTATTGCTGCTAGCCATTGCAGGACCACAAGCCGACGAGATTGACTAGGAGAACATGACGAAGAAGGAGCTTCATGATAAATTTCAGCAAATGGTTGGTTAACAGGTGGAAGACGTGGTGACCGTCATTGGAAAGGCACTGGAGAGGATTGATGACATTGAGAAGACAATTGACACCAAGTTGGACACCAAGTTCGATGACGTATTCGCGTGTCTACCACAACCACCACCCGCATCTGCTGCACCAATGCAACAACATCAACAACCACCACTTCACGATCCAGCGGGGAAAGTGCAGCGTGTTCCTCTTAATACAGAACATACTTCTGGTGTCGTTGCTACTGTTGTTAATGCTCTATAGCTCCTGCTGCTTCTGTAGTGGAGGAGGACTATTATGAGGACGAGGTTGATCAAAATCGTAACTACGTGCAGCCACCAGCACCACCACCACCAGGTCGTCCTCATGCATATAATGACAACGGTAGGGCTGCTGCACCACCACCTCAGGTACGAGATCATGACCATCTTCCTAACCTGAAATTGAATATTCCACCATCTGAGGGTAGATATGTTCCTGATATATATCTTACTCGGGAGTGAGAAACTGAACAACGTTTTACATGTTTTGAATATCCCGAGGAGTGACATGTTGTTGTTGTTGTTGTTTGTGCTTTCACTAGCTTTGCATGTGTATGGTGGTCTTAACATGGTAGATTATATCCTATTCCAGCTACTTGGGCTGCTTCGAAAACTACCATATGTACTCGTCGGGTTCCACCATATTATCAACATGAATTACTTCAAAAATTGCAGCCTTTAAGACAAGGAAAAATTCTGTACAAGAATATTACCGGGAATTACAAACTCGCATGATTAAATGTGGTACTGTTGAGGATAATGAAGCTATGCTTGCACATTTTATGGGTGGATTAAATAGAGATATTAAGACCATTCTAGAGTATGAGTATAATAATACCACTCATTTATTCTATCTTGCTTGCAAAGTTGAACGTGAACTGCAGGATCGACAGGTATTGGCGCGAACTAATTTTTCTGCAGGTCGATCTTTATCATGGACACCACGTACATCCTCTACTTCCACACGTCCAACTGCAGTACCAGTGACTTCAGCCTCCAATTCCAACTGAGATACAAGAAAATAGGCGCCACCACCACCATCTGCCAGGAGCACACCTTATGGTCCCACACATATCTCTTCTTCATCCATGGCATCAACAGGGCAAATAGATGAGGTTATATGCCATCGTTGCAATGGTGGAGGTCACTATGCAAGCAATTGTCCATCTCCGCGTGTGATGATTGTTACTGAGGATGGTGGGTATGAGTCTGCTAGTGACTACGATGAGGAGATTTTGGCTCTTATTGCAAGTGAAGAACATGTTGAAGATGATTCTGAACATGAGATGCAATACATGACTGCTGAAGATGTTGATAGGTATGAGAATTTATTTCCTCAACGTGTTTTGGGTGTGCAGGTAACACAAGCTGAGCAAAATCAAAGGCATAATTTGTTCCATAGAAAGGGAGTTGTGAAGGAACATTCTGTCCGCGTCATCATTGACGGAGGGAGTTTCAACAACTTTGCTAGCATGGAGATGGTGGAGAAGTTGTCTCTCACCACAAGACCCCATCCGCATACTTACTACATCCAATGGTTCAACAACAGCGGCAAGGTTAAGGTAACACATACTGTTTGTGTGCATTTTAGTATCGCTACATAGGCTGATTATGTTGGGTGTGATGTGTCACCCTTGCAAGCATGTTCTTATTACTTGGTAGACCATCGCAATTCGATAAAAACTATGTACACCATGGTAGAAACAATCATTATTCTCTTCTTCATAACGATAAACATATTACTTTCCTTACTATGTCTCCTGATTCCTTTTAGAAAGATGATATCAATAGAGCTAGTAAATCAAAATAGGAGGAAAATAAGAGTGAAAATCAGATTGTGGCAAAAGAATTTGAGCAACAAATGAAGCCTAATAATAAACCATCATCTAGTGTTGCTTCTGAAATTAAATTGAAAAGTAGATGTATACTTGCCACCAAATTTGATATTGACTATCTAGATTTCAGCAAATCGGTTTGCTATGCTTTTGTGTGCAAACAGGGATTATTTTCATTTTCGAGGACGTGCCTCCCTCTTTCCCTCCTGCCATCACTAACATTTCACAGGAGTTAACTCACGTCTTTCCACAAGACGTGCTACCGGGATTATCGCCTATTCGAGGGATTGAGCATCAGATTGACTTAATACTCGATGCTTCGCTACCAAACCGTGCGCCATACCATACTAATCCAGAGGAGATGAAGGAGATTATGCGTCAAGTACAGGAGCTTCTCGACAAATCTTATATATGTGAATCTCTTAGTCCTTGTGTTGTTCCTATTATACTAGTGCCCAAAAAGGATGGTACATCACGTATGTGTGTTGATTGTAGAGGCATTAATAATATTACTATTCGTTATCGTCATCCTATTCCTAGGCTAGATGATATGCTGGATTAATTGAGTGGCTCTACAATATTATCCAAAGTTGATTTGCGTAGTGGATACCATCAAATTTGTATGAAGTTGGGAGATGAATAGAAAACGACATTTAAAACTAAGTTTGGATTATGTGAGTGGTTACTCATGCCTTTTGGGTTAACTAATGCACCTAGTACTTTTATGAGACTAATGAACAAAGTTTTACGTGCTTTCATTGGACGATTTGTGGTGGTCTATTTTGTTGATATACTGATTTATAGCAGATCTTTGGAAGAACATTTGGAACATTTACGTGCTATTTCTATTGCTCTACGTGATGCACCTTTGTTTGGTAACCTTGGGAAGTGCACCTTTTGCACCGACCGAGTATCTTTTCTTGGCTATGTTGTTACTCCACAGGGAATTGAAGTTGGTAAAGCCGAGATTGAAGCTATTGAGAGTTGGTCGCAGCCCAAAACGGTCACACAAGTGAGGAGTATTCTAGGACTCGCTGGTTTCTATAGGCATTTTGTGAGAGATTTCAGCACCATTGTTGCACCTCTCAATGAGCTTACAAAGAAGGATGTGCGTTTTGTTTGGGGTGCCGCACAGGAATATGCCTTCATGTTATTGAAGATTAGTTGACACATGCTCCTTTACTCCAACTTCCTGATTTTAATAAGACTTTTGAATTTGAATGAGATGCTAGTGAAATTGGATTAGGAGGTGTGTTATTACAAGATGGCAAACCTGTTGCATACTTTTATGAAAAAAATGAGTGGGCTTAGTCTGAACTATTCTACTTATGATAAAGAATAATATGCTCTTGTTCAGACCTTAGAAATATGGCAACATTATTTATGGCCCAAAGAATTTGTTATACATTCTAATGATGAATCTTTGAAACACATTATAAGTCAAGCAAAATTGAACCATAGACATGCTAAATGGGTTGAATTCATTGAGACTTTCCCTTATGTCATTAAGCACAAGAAGGGTAAATAAAATGTTATTGTTGATGCATTGTCTCATCGTTATACCATGCTTTCACAACTTAAGTTTAAAATATTTGGTTTGGAGACCTTCAAAGATCAGTATGTGCATGACGCTGATTTTAAAGATGTAATGCAGAATTGTAAAGAAGGAAGAGCATGGAACAAGTTCATCCTTAAGGATGGATTTGTGTTCTGTGCTAACAAGCTATGCATTCCAGCTAGCTCCGTTCATCTTTTGTTGCTGCAGGAGGCGCATGGAGGAGGATTAATGGGACACTTTGGTGTGAGGAAGACAGAGGATGTACTAGCTACACATTTCTTTTGGCCAAGGATGAGGCGGGATGTTGAGTGTTTTGTTGGTCGCTGCACTACATATCAAAAAGCTAACTCACGACTCAATCCTCATGGTTTATATATGCCTTTGCCTGTACCTAGTGTTCCATGGGAGGATATATCTATGGACTTTGTTTTAGGTTTACCTCGAACAAAGAAGGGGAGGGATAGCATATTAGTTGTTGTGGATAGATTTTCGAAAGTGGCACACTTTATACCATGTCATAAAAGCGATGATGCTCCCAATGCTGCTGACTTATTCTTTCATGAAACTATTCGCTTGCATGATGTGCCAAATACCATTGTTTCAGATCGTGATACTAAGTTTCTTAGCCACTTTTGGAGATGTTTATGGGCTAAGTTGGGGACTAAAATGCCATTTAGTACTACTTGTCACCCCCAAACCGATGGACAAACTAAAGTAGTCAATAGAACTTTGTCTACTATGCTTAGGGCTGTTTTGAAGAATAACAAGAAAATGTGGGAAGAATGCCTTCCTCATATTGAATTTGCTTATAATCGTTCGCTGCATTCTACTACTAAGATGTGCCCTTTTGAGATTGTGTATGGTTTTCTACCTCATGCACCTATTGATTTGTTGCCTCTTCCATCTTCAGAGAAGTTCAATTTTTATGCTAAAAACGTGCTGGATTGATTTAAAAAATAAATTAGTTAACTAAGGAGAAGAATAAGTGTATGACTGCTAAATATAAACTTGCTGGAGATAAGGGTAGAAAGCATGTTGGGTTTGCAGCTGGAGATCTTTTTTCTTACATTTTCGTAAGGATAGATTTCTTGATTTGCGCAAATAAAAGATAATGCCACGTGCTGATGGTCCTTTTGAGGTGTTAGAGAAAATAAATGATAATGCATTTAAACTTGAGCTGCCTACAGATTTTGGGGTTAGTCCCACTTTTAACATTGTAGATTTAAAGCCTTATTTAGGTGAGGAAGATGAGCTTCCATTGACGATGACCTCATTTAAAGAATGGGGGGATGACGAGGACATCAATACAGTTGTTACATCAATAGCCCACACGGCTATACATATTGGACCAATTACTAGAGCTTGCACACGCCAATTAAATTACAGGGTACTTTCGTTTCTTGGTAATGATTCTAATGTTCATGAGAATATTATGCTGCCTAACTTGGATACATTTGTCTTGGTTTCAAATGAAGGGCCTAGCTTGGACAAGAAGGATGAACATTGGAGCAAGATCAAGCATGAAAATGATGGCATCCACAAGGGTAACAAGAACGGAGTTACAAGTGATGATTTCAGGATTTTGAAGCCACCATAATGAGAGCATGAAGCCTTGGATGAAATATACAAGATGTTACTTCATAAATTTCGTCAAAAAGCTATTATATGTGTTGTGTCACCTTATTATAGGCTGTTTTTAGAGTCCGTATGTGTGGGGAAACAAGAGTTAGGGTTGGTTTCAGACCCCTCCTCCAGGGGCCACAAAATTCCCCCCTCTGGCTCCATATATACAGCCCTTAGGGCTCTGTTTAGACTTTGGGTTTTGTTTGGATTAAATTTCGCCATAGCTACAACTTGCGTACTTCGTTTGTGTTCAACGACCAGACCAAGACATCACAGAACCCCACCTTGATCAATAAAGCTTTCATCTTATATTCACAATATCCATATTGCAATATTAGTTTCTTGCTTGTTCTTCGTTTGCTTGCAGGAAATAGACCTTCATGCTCAGGTTGATCGTGCTCCAGCGTGCTCAATAACCTCTCAGAGTTGGTTTAGAGATTGCTAAGTCGCGACGTCCTATGCACGTTAGTAGTTGGATCGTCAAAGTCTACTCCTCCAAAATGATAATCACTTTCTCATCAAAAGACAAGACACCTTTGCCTCTATCAGCGACCCTCAAAGAGCCGCATTGGATCTTCCGGCAAGTGAAAGCCCACATTGGGCGGGAGTGGTGCTGAAGGGGGACAATTTGTCAGTGGAGGAACCCACTCACGACCGTAACCACTGGTACCCCTGCTGCCATTAGATTAGACAGTCTTATCCACATCCATGACAACTTCGGGTCATCAACCTTTTCATGCCCCCATCCAGAGCTATGCACAGCCGAGGATGATGGGATTAGCAGCAGAGGGCTAAACTGAGCAACGTCCACGTACACCCATTGTCGCCTGAAGCCCTCCGCCTCGCGGTTAAGATCCATGTTGATGCCCTCGCCCGCCGTCGCGTCCACGATGCAAAGCGAGATGCATCCGAAGCGCTCGTTGGCTATGGTCAGCCGGAGGCAGAAGAAATGATGGAGCAATACCACCGAGGGGGCATGCCCATGAAGGCCTGGCACAGGAGGGCAATGGTTGAGAGGAGAAGGACGGAATTCGTATCAAAGTGTATCGCATGAACCTGATTATCCGAGAGCATGGCGTTCCATAAAGTCTGAGAGCGGTGGTAGCAAGCCGGAAAGAGCACGGGAAGTTGAATAGCAATAGTGGTGGCATCCAGCTTAGCAACAGGGCGCGAGGCTGGCCAGATTCGTGTCACCCCCCACTCATTAGAAGTGGCCGCGGTCATCGGGAGGACCTTGTCAAGCCCCTCAGCATTGAGGACCATGGACCTGCCCAGGGCAGGTTACCGATCGCCGCCTCCCCGTCCGTCGCTGCCGTCGCCCTGGTTCTCCATGCCTGGGGGCGCCATGGCGACGAAGTGAAACCAAGAGTGATGGAGATCCAGTGAAAGAGGATAGCCTTGCACAGGAAGGAAGGCGTAGGAGGACGGGCGCACGCAGGAAGGCAATGATGGCCGCGCGCAACTCGCGTCCGGCTTTATGTCAGCCCTTGTAATTACCGACGTGTCGTGGGAAGTGGGGGCATCCCACGCTCCATCGTGCGCCACGCGTCAAGCCTGGCCCATAGGCGGTTGGGGCCCATGCCATTTTGCCCCCCTAGCAAGCGTAGTCGTGGGCGCTACGGGCCCAAGGGTTATTGTTGGGCCCCTAGGACTGGGGGTACCCAATCCCATCTTCCTACGACCCAGTGTGCGACACATGTCCTGGGACCAATGGATGGCCCACGAGCAAACGTCGCAAGCAAGATCCTCAAGAGGCCGTCGTCTCGTGAGGTACACGTAGGTAGGCATCCCTGGCAGATTGGAGGCACCACCAAGAGCCTCATGAGGCCCTCTCAAGAGGTTGCCTCCTGAGGCAAGTCAAGAGAAGCTCAGTAGTCGCGCGGCCCTGTGCCTTCACCGAGCCGACCGACGCGTCATGTATAGAAGCTTTGTAGACGAAGACGGCCTTTAGTCAGGATAGACTGCGCCCCTGTCCCCCTTCAAACTGGACGTTGTGGCAACCCTTGCCGCCATGTATGTTCGGCGGAAGAGGACCAAAGGCAGGATATAAAAGGAGGACAGGGTGTTGCCGTAGAGGGGGTTGACCATTCTAGACCTCAAGCACTTGTACTCCCATCTTCCCCGCGAGAGCAATCCACAAACCGAGGAGGAGTAGGGTGTTACACCGCATGGTGGCCTGAACGTGGGAAACTGTTGTGTCCCTAGCCGCTCCTGATTGCTCGCGCTCGCCGTAGCATCATCGTGGTTAGATGAAGGAAAGAGTAGGGCCTCAACAGCAAGCGCACTCAAGAGTTTGAACCTCTTGGCTCCCCGGAGCCACGATTATGACAAGTTTGGTATTTTTCTCTTCTATCTAGAATTTATGGAGAGAAGAATTTGGTTGTATGTGTTGTTTATAAATGCTTTCAAAATTATTTCCAGAGTGACTTAGCTTGTTTTGTGAAGATCAGGAGTATTCCATCACTCCCTTGGAGAAAGTCAAGCCACACCCTCCATTTGCATGATTGCAATGCAATGCCATGGTTTTATATAATAAAACTTATTTAATTTGAATTAGCTGAAAATGATTTATTCATGGTGATTCCTTGAGTACTATTGGATTTGCTACTATCATGATTATGTTTGGATTGAATATATCTAGTATCTTGCACGATTGATATTGCCATGGTCATTTTGGAATATTAGATCTATAGTTATGTTTCATTATGATCATATTGGATATTATATGATTCTTGGAGTATTATTGGTTTACTACTACCTTACTGATGGATGGATTACATATGGCAAGTAGATTAGAATCTTAGTATTGCTATTGGATTTATATGATGCATTGCTAAAAAAATCATATTTAGTATTTTACCTATGGAGTTGATAATGATGATTTGGCTATATTATTTTGGATAATTGGAAGGATATTGCTATGACTTGGATCATAGTTTGATATATGATATTGGAGTAATAGTTATGACAAACCTATATCTTGGGGATAAATTCTGTCATTTTGTTGATCGAGTGCCACCGAATCGAACTCGCCAGTACCGCCACATTCTCCTGGATTGGGAGGCCTTAATTCAGTCTATTGTCATGCCTCTTGCCGGTACCTCCAATGAGGGAAGGTAATGTGTGCGCGCTATTCTAATCAAGTGCGGCAATAACCTTGTGAGCCCGAGTTGTTTGGATCTAGAGCCCCCGTTTGCGGTAGTTTTAGTCATGAGGTGGTAGTTTAGTTTGGCCACGACAGTGGGAGATGTCATACGGTGATATCGGGGACACCCATGGCCTGAGCCAGACGGGTGTGTGTCGGAGTGGCCGGGAGAGTCATGCAATAGATTAATTTTGTTGGAACACAACTGGTCCACCCAAATGGGAGCATGTACTAAAGTACGAGGCCAGGAGTTTCATAGTGTGGGTATAGTGCGCTAACCTCTGCATAGTGTAAGATCTATCCGATTAGTCACGTCCTTGGTTATGGACACACTTCAAAGTAGGTCACACTGTTTGATGAACACTTATGATGACAGAGTGACTTATATTTATATGTGAGCAAGTAACTTTTTGGCAGGAAACTGGAGATAATCTTGGAATGATCGTGAGGATGATTATTGGATGATTATGTGATCACATGGTGATCATGTGGATATATGGATCAGGAGGTGATTAGGAGAATTTATTGCTTGGGTGGATAGCCAAGAGTGAGACAGTCCATGTGACCGTAAATGACGGTTCGTTATGGCTAGTTCGCCCCCATCATGATTGTGATTTACCTTCACCTTATAGTAGATATTCATAACTTAAGCAGTTAGTTCTATGTTATTTGTCTTGCCTTGATGCCTTTGGTTTTTGTGAGCTTGCGAATAAATTCAAAGTACTCACCTGGCATGTCATGCCAAATCGTAGGTGAAGCCGGGATTGATTGCTTGTCGAGGATCACAAATTTGTGAGTTATGTCGTGTCCTAGCCAGTGTCCCTGAGGAGTTGTCGGTGTGGAACGACACCAATGGGATCACAAAAATCACTACTAAGGTTGCCGGGGCACAGGGTTGCAAGGAGAGCAGAGCTAGTAGATGGCACAAGGATCGTTTACCCAGGTTCGGGCCGCGAGGATGCATAAAACCCTATTCCTGCTTTAGTGTGTGTATTTCTGAGAGTTCTGGAGCTCTCGATCTAGTTGTGGTCAGTGCATGGTTCGAAAGAGCCGAATCCTTCTCCAGTATGCCATGGGCCTCGTTTTATAGTTGGAAGGGGCTGCCAGAGTGACACACAGGAGGTGGAAAGGCGTACAGTGCTCTCAGCTTATCGCTCGTATTACAAGACAAGACGCATTTAATGCATAGCTTAGGTGTCCCCTTGCTTTACCGGGACGGGGGTGAGGCCCGTCTCGTCTGTCGCCACTCCTCCTCGTGTTGACACGTGCCCTGGCCAGTGGGGTGCGTGGTGCCATGAAGGCAGTCAGGAAGCTGAGGTGGCGCGGTGGCGGAGCCTCCACAAATATCTGCATGCTGCCACGCAGGCACTTGATGAGTTGGCCTAGGAGCTGCATGTTGCCACGCAGGTGCCCACCCAGCTGGTTGGCCAAGTAGCTCCATGTGAAAGGTGGTGGAAGCTTGATTGGTGCGGGTTTGGCGGTGGCCCCGCTGGCGTCCTTGGCGAGGGCCTTGCCGGGGGCCCGGCAAGGGTCTTGCCGCGGCGTGCAGTCGTCCTCGGAAAGGATCTTGCCGGGGGTCTGGTGGTCTTCCTCGTCAAGGATCTTGCCGAGAATCGTCGTCTTCTAATCCTCATCTGATCTTGAATATGTCTTCACAAAGATCTGCATGCCACCACAGAGGTGCCTTCCCGAGCTCTGGCCCCACGTTGATGATGGCGCCGGGGGCCGTGGGCTCAAGGGTGGATCGCTTTGTTGGCGTGGGGCGAGCTGCCCTGACAAGGGTCTTGCCGGGGCCGCTGAGGCCGCCCGACAAGGGTCTTGCCGGGGGAACCTTCTTCGTCCCTCTGCCCTTTGTGGTCTTGGCTTTGGCGTTGCTCTGATCATCTTGGGCTTTGGTCTTACCTTGGCTCACCTCCCTTGTTCTGCTTGATGTGGCCATGGGCGCGGCTCTGACTGCCCGTGCACAGGTAAAGGGGTACAAAAATGTGCCCCTATTTTTGTACACCGATAGGAGTGGAGTCCATCACCGTCTATGACATTCTGTTGCTACGAGTTGGTCCACTGCTAGCATAGACTTACCCTGACAGGCATAGTGTTGCCAGTTGCCATACCCTTGTAAAGTTTGTAATATCAAAACCCTTGTATTCCTCATTATTTGTAATAAAGGGTTGTTTTTTTCTATGCCAAGCAGTGTCGTATTCCAGAAGACTGGACCTCTGGGCTGGAATACGTTGTATTTCGGTTCCTCCGAACCGGGGCGCGACAACACTTGGTATTAGAGTAAGGCTGGCTATAGGATGCCCTAGCTAGCGCGAATGATAGAAATTGGTAGGATATGGTTTAGTTTGGTTAATGCACTTGGTTGTTGCATTTGTTTGTTGTATAGCATGCATGTACACTGTTTCTTCTAACCATTGATTAATTGAGTGTACATGGCTACCTTCTCGTTTGAGTTCAGCATCGTCCCTGCACCCCTCGGCTTTGCCTCCCTACACTGTGACATATGGCATAGCCTCTATCCTTCTGGAGAGATGCCACGATATCAGTCGTGGGAAAACACAACCACCTATGGGGACATCATCCCCTTGTGGTTCGACAGGGGGGAAGAGCACATTGCACACAGAGTGGAGGGCGCAGCGCAACACAACAGAGATCACATGGGTTTACCTAGGTTCGGGCCGCCGCGAGGCGTAAACCCCTACTCCTGCTTTCTTGGATTGATGAGAGGACCATGGTGGAGACGCGGCGCTCTAGCCCGACAAGGTTGCCTCGGGGCAAGAGCAGCTATGCGCGTATGAGTGTACAAGGGTCCGAATCCTTTCTAAGGTTGCCACAACCCTCCTTGTATAGATAAAGGGGTCACCACAATGGCAAACCAGGCATTGTGTACTCGTTAGATGGCAAACTATGCTATCATACGTAACTCTATGGATAGAACAAGGCGCATTAAATGCACCGCTTAGTGTCACATCGTAGCGCAGCCCGGCAAGCCCTGCCGGGTCGTCTGGCCACCTTCTCGCCTGCTTGCATGACACGTCTCTGGATTGGTGTCATTTGGAGGTGATTTCCTTAGGAAGTGGCTGCCACGTGCCAAATAACAGCCACTTAGTCACTTGGGGGCTCGACACTGCACCGGTCGATGACTTGCGTTGCTGTGAGGTGGAGCGGTGGAGTCTTGGCGGGGTAGTCTGCCCTCATCGTGTCCGGAAGGCCTACCAGGACAGTCTTGAGACTTGCCTTCGGGGCAACCTCTACCTCGCCAGGCTCACCTTCCCGGCAAGGGAGGTTTATCATTGGTGGTATCTTGCTCCTTTAGCTTGGTCTTGGTCTTCTTGATCCGCTCCTTGATTTCTCAAATAGCTAATCTCTTCTGCTTGGTCTAGTCCTGGACGTTGCAACATTGCTCTTGAGCATGTGTATAGTCTAGGCAACACACGTGGGGTTTGTTGCACCGGCAGGAGCCCCCAGGCCTGGCCTGAATGCGTTGTCGGGCGTCGTCAGGGTAGGCCCTGTCCAGTACACAGGAAAGAGGTTGCTAGTAGCTTGTCCTTCGGTATCTTCTTTGCTTCTTCAATAATCTGAGCTTGGATCAGTTTCTGGTTTTCCCATGCGTCGTGCGAGACGTTCTGGGAGATAATGAGCCACGATCTGTGGGTTTCCCACGTCCCACGCTCATGGGGCAGTAACTGCCATTCCACCGTCTTCCCTGCTTCCGGCGTTTCTGCCACGTCTGTTGCATGCAGTGCGCTGGGTTGGTGGTGGATGCGGAGAGCGCGGGAATGAGCATTGCGGCAAAAAACCAGGCATCATGGATTGGTGCAGGGGGTCGGCCTTGATTACTCGAGCTGTTGATGGCGAGGGGGAGCCGGACTGGAGAAGCGAGGCGGCTACCTCAACGGAAAAGAGCTAGCCGCCTACCCCGCTCGCCTATAAAAAGGGACGTAGGGCGGGGCGCTTCTTCACACATCTCACCCCTTCCTTTCCCTTAGCAGTTCTCTTCAACCATGGTGAGAGGCCGGGGGCGCGGCACTGGAACTCCTCGGGGTGCCCTGGTCGCCCCTCCGCCGATCGCCCAACCTCCAATGGAAGGCCACGTCGGAGACCAGCTGTGTCAGGACCCTGATCCTAAGTCACACCAATCTAGCATGTAACACATCATATCACTTTGCGGCCTCACGCACGGTATTCCCATGGGTGCCACCTTACCTGGCCCGGGACCATTTGCGCCTTTTGGCTCACGTATATGATAGTGTTGCTAGCATACATGTGACAAAGAGCCCGGGCCGACATGACTAGTCGTGAATCCAAAGTGGCACTAACTTACAGGGACATGCATACATGACCCAACAACGAACGTGTCGGTCATCAAGGTATGAACCCAAGTCGTAGCAAGCTACAAAGACTTAAAGGAACAACGCGTGACATTTCCCCGAAGGGACAGACACAGGAACGAAGAAGGACACATGCCAGCCAGCCTAAGTGTTCTGGAGCAGTAGCAAGCTACCATGGCACAGTGGAAGCACTAGGAGACATTTCCCCATAAGAGAGGCTACCAAGAATAAAACAGAGCAAAAGCGAGAGAGTGGGATTGTATCGGAATGAACAAGGGGGTTTTGCTTGCCCGACACTTCTGAATATAGTAAAACTCTTCATCAGTGTCATCGATCATATCGTTGGAACATCGTCTATTGAGATGGGACAAACACCGGCAATGGAGAAAGAACACAAACAATGCAATGCAAAAATATGATGCATGATCATGACATGTCAACATGCTGTGATTTGAGCTAATGCAACTAGCAGCAATTGAAATGGAGTCAGTTTGAATGCAAGATTCAAATTCAAACTCCATATGCGGATATTCGAATGCCATTTATTTGATTCTCCCTAAAAGTAGTCATAAGTTGTTCTAACATGTATGAAAATGGTACAGATGGATAGATTGGATTTTTCCGGTCATTTTTCATATATAAATTATTTCATTTGGAGTTATAGATTAATTTATATGATTTTTTGAAGTTTAAGTCATTTTCTAGAATTTCCAGAATTAGTTTTAAACCAGAAATTCCTTACCGCGTCAGAATGACATCGGGGTGACATCAGCAAGTCAATAGGGCCGGTCCAGGTCAAACCTGACAAGTGGGGCTCTAACTAAAATGTTAGCAGGGCTAGGCCCACATGTGAGTGGCTCACCTAATTATCTAAGTTAATTAACACTAACTAAACCTAACACTAATTAAACAGGGGCCTAGGTCCACACGTCAGTCAGCCAGGGGAGGTCAAGCCCCTGGTCAGTAGGGTCAAACCCGCCGGACTTGGCCCATGGCTCGTCGCCGGCGGAGGGGCTCGGGTTTTGCTCTACAACGACCATATGAGGGACGGAGACCATCTACGAGGAGCTGGTGCTCGCGCACATCCACGGGTGCATTCAGTTTCGCCGGGGGCGACCGAAATCGACGGCAGCAAGCTCAAAGGCGGTGACCGAAATTCGGGTCTTGGTGGTTTCGGCGATGCGGGGCACGGGAGGAGCAGCTGGAGGGGTTTTTGGGCTTCTAGCGTTGCACTGAGCATGACTATGTGGTCGGCTGCAGCTCTAGGTGGCGGTGGCCACGGCGGCGACATGGCTGGCGGAGCCAAGTTCTCGTCTGCAACGGCAATGTCGTTAGTGGAAGGATAAAGCCAGGGAAGAGGGGGGGTCGACGCAGTAGCTCACAGCGGTTGTGATGGATGCCTCAGCGAGCTCGGGGAGGGGCTGGTGACGACGGGAGGTCGTCGGTGATCTCGGTGGACGAGAGGTTGAAGACAACGCAAAGACGGTGTTGCAGTGCTCGGTAAAGATGACGAGGACGATGTTGCGGAGCTCGTGGACATGTGGAGGGGCGAGGGGGAGGCGGTGGCTGTGGCTATGGCGAACAGCGGCGACGGGCTCCGCTCAGGAAGATAGGAGAGATGGTAGGGGAGAGAGCTGCGAGGAGGGGGGAGGAGAAGAGGGGAGTGTGTGGCACCCTCGGGTGCTTTGCACGGCAACCAGGCAAGCAGGAGATGGCCAGCGCGTACGCGCACGCGTCAGGCACACGCCCTCCTGCCTACTGGCAGGGGGTTGAAGACGGTGGCGGCTGCGGTGGGTTGAGACAGCTGGAGTTGGGCCAGGCGGGTCCAGGTAAGTGGCCCAGGTGGGTTTTCTACTCTATTTTACTTTCTGTTCTGTTTTCTATTTATTTATTTCTTTTGCCACTGTTTTCAAATAGAACAGTTCCAAAACCAGTGACAAAATTCCCCTAAATATTTCTATGTTGCATAGTGGAGTTATCCAAAAGCACATAAACAATTTAGAATTATTTGAAATTATATTCCATATGTTAATAATATAAATCCAAATCCAAATACAATATTTATTTTAAATCAGAGCCCAAATAATTCCTTAGAAATGTTCCAAAAAATTTGTTTGATTTATAACTCTTGCCAAAATCCTCAGAACTATTTCTAGGGCATTTTGAATTCACTGACTGCAATTTTTAGGGTTCTTGCCCCTTTATTAACATGATTTCTAAGGCTTTGAAAATTCCTCAATTCAATTTCTTTAATTTAAACATGGTGATCAAGTAAAGTCAAACAAGGATTGATCTAGGGTTGTGACAATTCACCCCCACTAAACAAGAATCTTGTCCCAAGATTCAAGACATGAGGTAAGAAGACAGAGGGACACAAGCTAACACGACCTTCATGATCCAATTACCCTTCTCGAATATGTTGATTCATTGCTTCAAATTGATCTTAACGTCTTTGCTTTTGAGATCTTCAACTAACACGACGACAAGAGAGCGAGACAACTCTACAAGGTTGGATCATCTTACTGATCACAAGATCAATTCACAGAATGAGATGTGGAACGTCTCTTGAGCTGAGACACAAAACACATATGAGGAGCGATGGAAAGAAGAAAATGACAAAGGTTCAATTTGGTAGGCAACAATCCATAGTGGGGTGCATAGGTAAAATGGTGCATAGGTTTCAAAGTAGCGAGGAGTTGATTGCCATGATTCCATAGTGGGGCACCTTAGAGGAGGTGACACGTAGGATTATTCCCTTAAGTGGAAAAAATAATTACTTTTGATTCAGAGATCATTGAAATTCTCTATACTGGCCTAAGGCAATTCCCAAACGATCGTTTGACGGGGTTCAAGGGAACGACATATTCGGGCTAGAATGAATGATGTGGACTACCTTGTTGAAGACAACACGATGGATTATTTCTGCTTATCATCGAGAAAGGATAGGGCCGAGGGTAAGCCCACTTTTGAAGATGAGCCTGAATAACAATTACTGAAAAGGCAGACCATAGTAATATGGCACAATGGCAGGTGCAAGCTGGGAACAAAATGCAAATGCTGGGTATGTTCCAACCATCATATCTGCCTGAGATTCAGATCTGGTTGGTAATGGGATATTTCAGACAACATGTCTGGAAAAGAAAGGTAGCAACACAAATCGCGAGATGACATTGCGAGATTCTCGAGAAATGAACTATGATAACAAGCTCCAAAACATGAGCTAGTTCTGCTACATACCTATGAACACGCTGTCCAAGACAAGCATGACCACATAGTAGTTGTACAACAAGCACTACCGAGTTCGGGTAGAAACCATCATCGAGGATATCGAAGTCTTGTGCATTACCATGAATTAGCAGTTAACATATTTTCCTAGAACAAATCAATCAGTGGCTTGGTGTGCTAGGGATTCATATAGAATGAAGGTTGCAAGTCTCCAGACCACAGAATACTTCGCACATATGCATCACTGAGTTAGGATGATTCCAGACGAAGCAAAACAAACTTTCTCAAATTTACGGCAACAACTTGCACCATGTGCACGTGAATTAGAGGAAGTCACTTCTTCCATCTAACATAAACTTCAGGATCTCGCACGAAGAAAATACTTTCAAAAGTTTCCAACACTAACTTAGATGTTTAACGTGAATCATGGACATGATGAAAATGTTGTCAATGGGCTCAACAACAAACCATCCAGGCTTCCATATAGATGGAATTCCACAATTGAGTGAACATGGTGATAGCATTGGTCAGACCAAAGGATGTAATGGTGTATGCTCGAGGAGTCAACCACGAGTAAGACAACATTATGAACATAGTTGGTTATGATTTTACTTGAGGATAGCTCACACTCAAATCAAAGTTTGGACAAGACATTAGATCCAATAACTGATCACGAGGACCAATCGATGAAGATATCATCTTTCTTCAACACACACACACAAACTATATCCTTTAGAGATGAACTAAGTTAGATAAAGCTTTATCTTCCAACTCTCCAAGTTGTTGTTTAGCTTATCCAACTAGCTCAGGGGTATCCAACACAGATTCTTGGAGAAGGGGTGGTTTATAAGAAAACTAACTTGATCGCGAGCTCAACATAACGGTCAGGGGACAACCTGGTGATACTTCCGAGAGGATATTCAGAAAATCGCGAACCACCGATATGTTATTAAGCTCGGGAATAATATTGCTTCTCACGGCAAGACGATATGATCAAAAGAGTGAGGGATTGACACAATCCTAACTCATTTGTCGAAGTGTGCACCAAAAAAATGGACTAGGAAGCACGATCAATCTTAGAAAGATGACTCAGTGACCAGTATGCTAAGAATGAGAGTATTGTCCATTTAACTACCAAGCAACGGGGTGGCTAGGAGTATTGATTACACACTTCACAATTCACTTGTCGGCATTCCGGTTACAATAACACAGGAACCAAGGAATAGACAATGATGGCGAGAAGTATCTCTCAGTGTTAAAACCGACTGATCTCGGGTAGGGGGTCCCGAGGAATAGACAATGATGGTGAGAAGTATCTCTATGTGTCCTTGGATCAAAGGTAGCAGGAGGCGTGGGACACGATGGTTACCCAGGTTCGGGACCTCTTAATGGAGGTAATACCCTACTTCCTACTTGATTGACTATGATGAGTATAGGGGTTACAAGAGTTGATCTACCTCGAGATCGTAATGACTAAACCCTAGATGTCTAGCCTGTATGAATTCTGATGATCTCTACAGATTAAACCTTCTGGTTTATATAGACACTGGAGGGGGCTAGGGTTATATAGAGTCGTTTTATAGAGAAACGAAGTTTCATATCAGAACACCAGGCTTGCCATCCACGCAAAGGTGAGTCCCATCCGGACACGGGGGAAGGCCTTCAATCTCGTATCTTCACGGCCCATTAGTCCGGCCCATGTCACATAGCCCGGATGCTCGGGACCCCTTAATCTAGGACTCCCTTAGTAGCCCCCGAACCATGCTTCAATGACAACATGTTCGGTATGCAGATTGTCTTCGGCATTGCAAGGCGGGTTCCTCCTGCTTCGAATACTCCAAAGAAATTTGAACAAAAGAACTGTATTCGGCTTTTCAATGACGACGCAGTATCCGGCTTCATATCTTCCGCTTTGTAAGGTGGGCCCTCCATGATACTTCGGACAGCTTCGGCTTTACATTAAATATCATTCCCTTCAGCTTCTGCGGCACCGTCGCCTCGGCTTCCACGTGTCAGACGAATACGAAGGGTCCAAGTGTTTTTACAAATAACACCCTGACTTTGTAGGGAAGGTGTCTATTTAAGGAGATTGGCACTCAAATGCCATTCCAAACCAGGGGAAAATCCTTAGAGCTTGCCATAGGAAACCGTGCAAACTTGGCTGGCGCTCCTAGTTCTTCCCCACACCCCCACGGCTCTCAAACAGGAGATTGGGAGAGCTGCTCGGTATCCCACGCCCAACTGACCAAGGATCAGATGTAGGGGTATCTCCCTCTCGCGGATCTAGTCCCCGTTCGGGCGGGATTAACTTCCATCAATGGCGAAGCCCTAGTGGAAACCTTCCCCAATCCTACTGAAGGGGAGCGAGTGTGCTTTATTTCCTTCCTATTAAGAGGCGTTGGATTTCCAATCCACCCTTTCCTCTGAGGTCGCCTAGAGTATTATGGCCTCCAACTGCACAATCTCACGCCGGGCTCCATTCTGCACATCACGGGCTTCGTCGCTCTTTGCGAGCTATTCCTAGGCTACGAGGCCCATTTTGAGTTATGGAGAAAACTTTTCGACCTTGTCCCCTGCTCCCAAAAGGGATCCATATTCAAGGTGAGCGGTGCCGAAGTATGGCGCGTAGCTGGGACAGGATACCTGTCCAGCACTCAAAAGAAGGCATCCGAAGAGTGGCCTTCAGAATGGTTTTACATTGAAGACGTTGTTCTTCGAGACCCAATCCGACAGGGCCTCCCCAAATTTTCCAATGCTCCGCTAAAGAAGCGCACCAGCTGGCGCTCCCGAAGCCTCGAGGAGGAAGGCAGTGCGGAGGTTAAGAAGCTAATGAGCAAGATAAAAATACTCGCCCAATCCGGACTATGTATAATTGAGGTAATGGAGATTTCAATAATGGGAGGCGTTAAGCCACTCCAATCCATAGGACTCCCCAAGTGGCATTACAACGGGGAAGATGACGCATCACGCTGCGGGCGCAAGGGTCCGCACAACTTTGCCGCCTTGGCTGCCATGTTGGCTGATCTCTACAAAGGGGAGAAAGAAGATTTTACCCGCCTTAAATGTTGAGAAGGTCTTTCCATGTACAACCCTGCTAACTGTCAGCTTTTGATCAGTAGCCTTATTCAATCCTCTTCCTGAGTCGTGCTCAGTTGAACTTAATCCCACTATTTTTAACAGGAATGGAGAAAGGTCGTCGCGGGGATCCATAGTGCCGCTCCGCAGCCGGAGGACCATATTCGAGACCTGGATCCCGGATTTGAAGAGGATCCAGATATATTTATAGAGCTTAAGGAGGGGGTCTTTTATCAGGCGAGCTATGACGGCACAGAAGTAGCCATCACAGCCAATTATCCCGGCCTTCTCCCCTCTTCCCACGTAAGTGCCCACGAGACATTTTTTCTACAAGAGCTTTCCCATTGCGCCTCACCCACCGCACTATCTCATTCTCCGAAGGGGCGGCGCTCATCCCGCCAAACTGTATCGAAGGCGTCCTCCAAGAAGGAAACGATCGCGCATGGCGAGTCTTTGAAAAGAAAGGCGGGCGGTGATACTACCGAGCCTCCTCATTCACCGAAGAGTTATAATTTCCAGCCTGCACTCAGCAAATAGGCTGGATTATGACGTGCTCTGTTGTGCTATATTTCAGGAAGAGCGTACACCGGATTGTATCCGGAGGTCTCGCCGGCCATGCATCGGCCAATACGGCCCTGGACACTGCCACTAGGACTAGGTTTGGTACGGGCGCCACGCTGGATTTTCACCTCCACGAGGATTCGGATAATGTATCCGTCACCAATTCTAAAGTGGAGAGTGCGATGGTCCATCTATCGGATTACGGGTTCTAGCAAAACCCTTGAGGTTCGAACTCTGGGGTGCACACGAAGATCTCTCTCCACCTAGCTCACGCTCTCACCACGATCTCAAAGCCTAGCTCGCCGAACCCGAGGAACAAGCGACACAAGAGTTTATACTGGTTCGGGCCACCGATGTGGTGTAATACCCTACTCCAGTGTGGTGTGGTGGATTGCCTTGTTGGATGGGATGAACAAGTACAAGGGAAGGACTACCTCCTGAGGAGAGGTGTTCTTGAGCTCGGTGAACATGTGTGTGTGTGGATGGAATAGATCTGATCCCACATCAGTTGCCTTCTACGGTGGTGGCTAGTCCAATTTATAGAGGCATGGGTCCTCTTCCCAAATGTTAGGTGGGAAGGGATCCCACAATGGCCAATTTGAAGGGGAACAACTAGTATAAGCTATCCTACCAAAAGGTGGTCTTCGCCTGCCAAAGGCTCTGGTGGTGACGCCGTCGTGGGCTCCGCGATGACCTCCATCCTGCCGTTCTGCTGGTCTTGGTCTCATTGCACTGATATGGAAACCTTTGCCTGATGCCTCGGGACTCCTTGCCTGCGCCTGCTCCTTTAGTGCCAAAGAGGAAAACAGTACTCTACGCCCGCTGGCGCCCGCCTGGTGCCTGCCTGGCCTTGGTCGTCATGGCTCACATCACGGGAACCTCACGAGGTGCCCCTCACCTTGATCTCTCTGCTCCTCGTGAGCTAGCCTAGTGAGGCTGCCCCTAAGGAGGTCTCGTGTCGCCACCTCGCGAGGCTTGGCCCCTCGCGAGGGTCTTGAGTGTTTGCTGGGTCGTACCAGGCGGTTAGTGGAGCCACGCCGTAGGCTGCAGGCAGGCAAGTCTGGGGACCCCCGTTCCCAGAACGCTAACAGTAGCCCCCGGGCCCAAGGCGAGCTCGGACTTGGCTTCGAGGCGAAGCCAAGGGGCAAGTGCGGAGCACCGTGGGCCCCAACCTCCTGCGACCTTGATTGACGCATGGCGATTGACAGGACATGGGCGTCTCCGCTTCACCACGCTGCCTCGGCAACTGACCGACTTGATGAGTCCCTGGTGCATGCAGAAAAGCCATCACTACCTGCGATCGTGGGGGTCGTCGGTTGGCCTCCTCCTGCTATAAACGGGGAGGGGGCGGAGCCCCCGTCGCCTGTCTCTTCCTCTGTTCCGCTTGCTTCTTGTTCCTTGCTTCACTGCTAACAGCAACACCATGGCGCCAATGAAGAGGTTCTCGGCCGCGGAGAAAGGGAAGGCTCGCCAAGTGGGGCCCGACTCTCCTCCGCACAAGAGGGGCTGTGGTCGCCCTCGTAAGGACGCCGCGACCCTTGCTGTGGTTCCTCGCGGGCGAGGACGAGTCTCTTCGGGGTCCGGTGCCGCTCCGGGCGTGCGAGGCGACGTTTCTCCTCCTGGTGGAAGCCGCTTGGGGCGCGGCTGTCCCGTTGACGAGGGAAGGCGCGCCGTGGTCGCTAGGCCTCCTCGGCCATGCTTCCACTCAGGGGAGGTGATGCCGGAGTTCGTCGTGTGGTTGGAGAACCCGACTGGCACCTGGCTCCAGCTTCCGCGCTCCTTTGCCGGAGAGCTGGCGACTTCGGGTCCCGACAGCCTCTGGCTGCAGGCGCACGGTTGCTGCAGCAAGGCCTCGTGGGTCGCGGTGGAGATCTCTGTCGCGGGCAACATAGCCCTAGCCTGCGGCTGGCAGAAGTTTGCCCGCGCGCGCGGCCTGGGCAGGCGGTGCACCCTCAACTTCAAGTATGACGGTGTCGCTACCCTCTTCGTGAGGGTGTTTGGGGAAGATGGTCGCCGCGCTGGATACTGCCTTGAAGACAATGACGGTGACGAAGTGCTTGGCCTGGGCGACGGCCACAAGGAGGACGAGGGCGAGCTCGCCCTCGGTGATCGCCGTGACTCATCCAGCACCGGCGGCTCCTCCTCCGGCGAAAGCTTCAACAGCGACGGCTAAGATTAACCGCCCCATCGCCGCACACGCTTCGAGGACGGTGGCGGGTTGATAGAGGCAAAGGTGTCCCAATGTTTCATGAGATGGTGGCTATCGTTTCTGTGGGAGTCGACCTTGACGATCCGACTACGAACGTGCGAGACGTCGCGCCTTAGCAATCGCTAAACCAACTTCCGAGGGTTATTGACCACGCCGGAGCATGATCAACCTGACCACGAGGGCCTGTTTCCTGCGAGCAAACGAAGAACAAGCAAGAAACTAAGATTGCAATCTGGATATTGCGAATATAAGAGGAAAGCTTTATTAATGAAGGTGGGGTTCTGTGACGCCTTGGTCTGGTCGTTGAACACAAACGAAGTACGCGAAGTTGCAGCTATGGCGAACTTTTGATCTAAACAAACCCAAAGTCTAAATGATGCCCTAGGGGTTGTATATATGGAGGAAGAGGGGGGAATTTCGTGGCCCTTGGAGGAGGGGTCCGAAAGCCACCCTAACTCTTGTTTCCCCACACATACGGACTCTAAAAATAGCCTATATTGAAGTATTTCGAAATTACATGGGCCTGGCCCAAAAAGAAGGTGACGCAGCACCTAGAATAGCCTCTGGACGAAAATTATGAAGTGGCATCTTGTATATTTCGTCCAAGGCTTCATGCACTCATTATGGTGGCTTCAAAGTCCTGAAATCATCACTTTAAACTCTGTTCTTGTCTCCCTTGCGCATGCCATCAACTCCATGCTTGTTCTTGCTCCAATGATCATCCTTCTCCAAGCTAGGCCCTTCATTTGTAAGCAAAACAAATGTATCCAATTTAGGCAGCATCATATTCTCATGAACATTACAATCATTACCAAGAAACGAAAGTACCTGATAATTCAATTGGCGTGCGCGAGCTATAGTAATTGGTCCAGTATGTATAGCAGTACGGGCTGTGGGTGTAACAATGGTATTGATGTCCTCATCATCCTCCCCTTCTTGAAATGAAGACGTCCTCGACGGAAGCTCATCTTCCTCACCCAAATAAGGCTTCAAATCTGCAATGTTAAAAGTGGGACTAACCCCAAAATCTGCAGGCATCTCAAGTTTATATGCATTATCATTTATTTTCTCTAACACCTTAAAAGGACCATCAGCACGTGGCATTAGCTTTGATTTGCGCAAATTAGGATATCTATCCTTACGCAAATGTAACCAAACAAGATCTCCAGGTGCAAACACAACATGTTTTCTACCCTTATCTCTAGCAAGTTTATATTTAGGATTCATACGCTCAATGTTTTCCTTAGTTAACTCATGCATTTTTAAAATCAATTCAGCACGTTCTTTAGCATCAAAATTAACCTTCTCTGAAGATGGAAGAGGCAACAAATCAATAGGTGCACGAGGTAGGAAACCATACACAATTTCAAAAGGGCACATCTTAGTAGTAGAATGCAATGAACGATTATAAACAAATTCAATATGAGGCAAGCATTCTTCCCACATTTTCTTATTCTTCTTCAAAACAGCCCTAAGCATAGTAGACAATGTTCTATTGACTACTTCAGTTTGTCCATCAGTTTGGGGGTGACAAGTAGTACTAAAAAGCAGTTTAGTCCCCAACTTAGCCCATAAACATCTCCAAAAGTGGCTAAGAAATTTAGTATCACGATCTGAAACAATAGTATTTGGCACACCATGCAAGCGAATAATTTCACGAAAGAACAAATCAGGAATATTAACAGCATCATCGCTTTTATGACATGGTATAAAGTGTGCCATTTTCGAGAATCTATCCACGACAACAAATATGCTATCCCTCCCCTTCTTTGTTCGAGGTAAACCTAAAACAAAGTCCATAGATATATCCTCCCAAGGAACACTAGGTACAGGCAAAGGCATATATAAACCATGAGGATTGAGTCGTGACTTAGCTTTTTGACATGTAGTGCAGCGAGCAACAAAACGCTCAACATCCCGTCTCATCTTTGGCCAAAAGAAATGTGTAGCAAGTATATCCTCCGTCTTCTTCACGCCAAAGTGTCCCATTAGTCCTCCTCCATGCGCCTCCTGCAACAACACAAGACGAACGGAGCTAGCTAGAATGCATAGCTTGTTAGCACGAAACACAAATCCATCGTTAGCGACGAACTTGTTCCATGTTCTTCCTTCTTTACAATTCTGCAATACATCTTTAAATTCAGCATCATGCACATATTGTTCTTTGAGGGTCTCCAAACCAAATATTTTAAAGTCAAGTTGTGAAAGCATAGTATGACGACGAGACAATGCATCAGCAATAACATTTTCTTTACCCTTCTTGTGTTTAATGACATAAGGGAAAGTCTCAATGAATTCAACCCATTTAGCATGTCTAAGGTTCAGTTTAGCTTGACTTTTAATGTGTTTCAAAGATTCATGATCAGAATGTATAACAAATTCTTTGGGCCATAAATAATGTTGCCATGTTTCTAAGGTCCGAGCAAGAGCCAATAATTCTTTATCATAAGTAGAATAGTTCAGACTAGGCCCACTCAATTTTTTAGAAAAGTATGCAACAGGTTTGCCATCTTGTAATAACACACCTCCTAATCCAATTCCACTAGCATCACATTCAAGCTCAAAAGTCTTATTAAAATCAGGAAGTTGGAGTAAAGGAGCATGTGTCAACTTATCTTTCAATACCATGAAGGCTTCTTCCTGTGCGGTACCCCAAACAAAATGCACATCCTTCTTTGTAAGCTCATTGAGAGGTGCAGCAATGGTACTGAAATCTCTCACAAAACGCCTATAGAAACCAGCGAGGCCAAGGAAACTCCTTACTTGTGTGACCGTTTTGGGCTGCGGCCAACCCTCAATAGCTTCAATCTTGGCTTTATCAACTTCAATTCCTTGTGGAGTAACAACATAGCCAAGAAAAGATACTCGGTCGGTGCAAAAGGTGCACTTCCCAAGGTTACCAAACAAACGTGCATCACGTAGAACATTAAAAACAGCACGTAAATGTTCCAAATGTTCTTCCAAAGATTTGTTATAAATCAGTATATTATCAAAATAGACGACCACAAATCGTCCAATGAAACCACGTAAAACTTCGTTCATTAGTCTCATGAAAGTACTAGGTGCATTAGTTAACCCAAAAGGCATGACTAACCACTCATATAAACCAAACTTAGTTTTAAATGCTGTTTTCCATTCATCTCCCAATTTCATATGAATTTGATGGTATCCACTATGCAAATCAACTTTGGAGAATATTGTAGAGCCACTCAATTCATCAAGCATATCATCTAGCCTAGGAATAGGATGACTGTCGGTGGGAAATCTGCCTCCACGAACACCTACGGGGACCGAGCCCCTTTCTTGGTTCGGCGGGGGGCGGAGGTCGCGCGAAGAGCAGATTGAGGCGATGCACACAAGGGGTTTACCCAGCTTCGGGCCACACGGATGCACAAAACCCTACTGCTGCTTTGTGGTTTGGTATTGTGTTCTTGCTCGGGAGCGTGTGGTGCTACAGTAGGTGGCAATGTAGGCGATGGTAAAACTGGAAAACGCTGTGTTGGGTACAGCTGTTTGCACAGTGCTATCATACCTAACTCTGACGGCAAGGGAAAAGGGCATTAAATGCCCGTCTGGGTCGCCCAAACAGTGCAGGAAAGGGGCCGTCAGGAGCGCCACCGTTCGCCACGATGGCTACTCTGTCAGCGTTGCTTCGCCACCGCATGCCCCTGGCTGCGCAGCCTCTCGCCACGTACGCCTGAAATGGCCCTAGAGCGACGCGTGGGTGGATGAGCTGGAGCGTAGGCGCGGGGTGGTGACTTGCCGCGGCAAGCGCCTTGCCGCGGTTGGTGCCTTGTCGCGCCCGGGAGCTTGTCGCTCACCGGTCCTTGCCGGGACGCGGGGCGCGTCGCAGCAAGTATCTTGTCCTGCCTCGGTCGGCCTTCCCGGCAAGCTCCTCTTGCCGGGGCCTTGTGCTTCGAGCGGCCGTCCCGGCAAGCTCCTCTTGCCGGGGCCTTGCTCTCTTCGGGTGGCCTTCCCGGCAGGCTCCTCCTGCCGGGGCCTTGGCTCAAATACTTTGTTCTTGGATGGCCCAAACAAGGGACCACGGAGAGTTTTGGCGATCGCCTGGCAAGCCTCGCCGCGGGGTGCTACGACTACCCGTGCACAAGTTCGGGGTACTAAGGTACCCCTACTTTAGTACACCGATAGGAGCCCCCGGGCCTGGGCCATACACGGTGCCGAGCGTTGTTGGGCCAAGCCCAAAACAGTGCACGGGCACGCGTGGCCTGGGTCATGCTGCATCTTCTTCTGCGTCCACCACGTCCTCCCCGAACGGCACGCGTCGAATGCGGCATCGTGGGGAGAGGCGTGCGTGACGTGGGCGGCGTGCGCGGGGCTGAGCCCCGCTGGCATGCGTCACGTCGCAGGTGATTTGTTTATTCGGAAAGGCGAAACGCCCCCTCCCTTCCCCCTTGAGCTCGGCGCGTTGGTCCTGAGGGAGGAATACTACCTCTTCTGGTCGACGGGGACGCGAGCGCATCTGCGCACGAGGGTTCTTCCCGCCGCCGCCCAGAAGGAGTATCCGACCGGGTATCCCTTCTTTGCTCTGTTCTTCTATTGCGGGCTCTGCCCGTCCTTCTCTGAATTTTTCTGCGACATCATGAACACCTACGGGTTCCATCTCCTTGATTTCACCCCCAATGCTGTCCTGACCATGGCAATCTTTGCACATCTTTGCGAAAACTTCGTCGGAGTCTATCCAATGGTAGCCCTCTTCCACCACTTCTTCACGCCTCGAGTAGAGAGAGGGGAGCCCCTCTCCGGCGGAATCGCCTGGATCTCGAAGCTCGACAAGAAGGATGCTTATCTGGAGGGAGAGCTCCGCAGCAAATGCGAGGAATGGAGAGCAGACTGGTGCCTGATCGTCGAGGAGAACCCGCAGCCATTCACTGCCGTGCGCCAAACTCCTGTGGTGCGCGGCAGGGATTGGAGCGGCGTGGCTCCGGACGATGACAAGCTGCAGATTGCCGTCACCCGGATCCTGCGGCTCAGGCGTGCCGGGCTCACAGTTGGCGCCGTTGGCGCAGATTTCCTCCGCCGCCGCATCGCTCCCCTGCAGGAGAAAGGGAGACCCGCTTGGGAGTTCCAGAATGCAGCGGACATCATGAGGCTGCGCCCTGGCCTCAACTTCAATTTCACCGTCTTGGAGCTTGACGGGACGCTCACGGAGCTGTTCAAGCACGACCCCGACCACCCCGAATGGTTCAAGCTGCCGCGAGGCGTCGTCCCGTTGTGCAACAATTCGTCGCTCAGCGGCATCCTTGCAATGATGCCGCTGTGCGACTCGCACGGGATCGACTCCACTTGGTAGGAGCCCGCCGGCGATGTCGTGCGGACGTTCTTCGACGACTTGGTGGAGAGGCCAGTCGACGCCGACGAGCAAAAGGGCCTCACCCGAGACACCACCGACGCGGAGTTGGCGCACATCGCCCCCAGGATGGAAGAGGCGGCGGCAGCCGCGGCCTCAGGCGAATTTGGCTTCACATTGGCAGAGGCGGACGCAGCCGAGGCGGAAAGCCTTGCCGATCGAGCGGAGTTTGACGGCGAGGAAGAGCTTGCCGGGCACGGCGCAGGGGCGGACGAGTCCACCGAGGGCACGAGCGGCTTGCCGGAGGTTGACGCCTCTTCCTCCCGACCTTCGGGCAGCTCGTCGCAAGCGGAGCCCCCAGCTCAACCACGGAGGCATCTCCGCAAGGCCGGAGAGGTGGTATGGCAAGCGAGCCAACAACCGCAGCGCCGCGTGACACGCTCCGCTGTGGCAGCAGGAGGGGGTCTTCGTGGGTCGCGGCCTCTGCTCCTGCCGCCCCTCGCGCCACGGCGGCGGCCGGGGCAAAGCCATCTCAGTCTAGTGCCACCACTGCCTCCGCCAAGCGGCAGAGGGAGCCTACTCCTCCGCCTCCTCGCGCCAGAAGCGGGCCAGTCTTCGACTTCTCCGCGCTTAGCTCCGACGAGGAAGAGGGAGAGGAGTAAGATCCCCGCTGTACTTGTGTTTCTTCAGTTCTTGCAGTTGTGTCCCGCATCTCATTTGCTTTCCTCTGATTTTATTCCTTTTCAGGACTCTGGCTCAGAGGGCGGCAAAGAGAGCCAAGGTCCCGGTGGTCATCCTCGACGACGAGCCCACCACGACGGCAGGCGGTGCACCTGAGATGACCTTGTCGGACCCACCAACTAATCCTCAGAGCAGCCCCCAGCGCAGCCCCCAGCGTAAGCATATGATTTGCTTCCTGCCGTTGGGCGCGCCCGGGTACCCTTCGTTTTTCTTGACATCTGGCTGACGATTTGCGTAGGAGCAGAGCAGCCCCACCAGGAGCGTCCAGAGACCGCCCCTGATGCGCCACCCGCTACAACCACACCGCCAAGGGGGAGTTCCCCGGCAAGCGAGGGATCCCCGGCAAGGGAGCAGTCTCCGGCAAGGGAGCAGTCCCCGGCAAGGGAGCAGTCCCCGGCAAGGGAGCAGTCTCCGGCGAGGGATGGCATCGGCGACCCCTTGGCGACGGAGACCGTGACCGCAGACCCTGGCCTAGGTAACCTTCTTGCCTCGAAACTCCCCTGGGGTTCTTCTTCTTTGGATAGTTGCTTGACTTCTCCCCCTCTTTCGACCTTCAGATCCGCCCGCCACGGACCCGATGGAGACCGAGGTCGTCGTCGAGGAGGATGCGCGCGGCCATACCAACGACGCGGCTGCCACCGGAGGGGCGGACGGTGCCGAAGATCCGGCCGACGAAGAGGCCGCCTAGGCCGCCGTAGCAGCCGCGGGAGAGGGGTCGGTGATCGTACTGATGGCCCTGGGGCCGCAGGAGCGCCAAACTCCGCGCTGACCGCCGATTCCGCCTCCGGAGCAGCGTCGGGCCCCGAGGAGCCCCAGTCGGGCGTCTACCTGAAGGCTGGCGATGATATCTTCATCAAGCTCCCCTAGGAGTCGACTTCCAGGGCGCCAGTCGAGGGGGAGACCTTGGATGGGGAGGTGCTTTCCTCCGCCGGGCTGATGCTGGTTGATGCTCCAAGCAGCAGTGGCGGCGAACCTGAGGAGGAGCGGCTGCTCCGGAAGCTGGTGTCACTCCACCGCGCCCGACAAGCCCAGGTGGAACGCCGGGAAGCGCTTGTCGCAAAGGCGGGAGTAGACATGGAGAAGTGCGCCGGGGAGCTCCGGGAGCTCAACCAGGAAGCCCTCCGATCCTTGGCAGAGGAGCGAAGGCAGCTCGACGAGGCGTGGACGGCCTTCATCCTCGAGAAGGCAGAAGCTGAGGAGCAGCAAAGGCTTGCCGCCGTGGGGCTGGCCGCGCGGGAGGGCGAGCTGGTGCAGCAGAAAGCCATCCTCGCCAGCCACGAGGAGGAGGTCGCCGCGCGTGAGCAAGCGCTCGGCGGAGCCTCAAGGAAGCGCAAGATGCTGCCGCGGCCGCCGAGGCTGCCAAGAAGGCGCTGGAGGCGAAGGTGGCGCAGCTCGACACTGATCTCAAGGCGAGCGGTGAGGAGCTCGCCACGCTCAAACAGGAGCGCGAGAAGGGTGCCCACACCCTCGGTGAGCTGCAGGGCCTCTTCGCCGAGAAGATCAAGGAGCTTGATGCCGCCAAGGACTCCAACGCTGATCTCGAGCTGAAGCTGGACACCTTTTCCAAGGCGCTGGACAGCGCCAAGGAGCAAGAGGTGATCTTGCGGAAGGAGGTCGCGGACAACGAGGCGCTGTTGGAGAGCGCCGCAGTCACCCAGAACGAATTCAGGGCAATGGTGGAGCAGTGGACGGAGGGTCTGGAGGACATCGCCGCCTCCATCGACAAGGAGCTGTCGCTGCTGGGGATGGAGGGTCACGAGTATCCCTTCGACGCGAACCTCCCACCCAGCGCCAGGCTTACTTCATTCTTCAAAGGCGTGGCGGCGTCCCTTCAGCATCTCCGGAACGCGATCCCAGAGCAGCTGGCCGACGAGACGCACGAGGCCATCGCTGGAGCCCTCGAGAAGGTGCTGGTGAAGATCGCCTTCCGCAACCCAGGCCTCAAGCTCACCAACGTCCTCAGGTCCCTGCCGGCAGACGCTGACCTCGAGGAGATCAGGGCCCTCATCGCGCCCATCATGGAAAGGGTGGCCGGGATCAAGAGGATCGAGGGCGACCACATGGATTAGGCCGTCTTCCCTTTTCTTTTCTTGTCGCCGCTGGCCGAGTTATGAAAACAATTCATTAGGGCTGCGACAAGCTATCTTGTAATATAACTTTATCTTAGGTAGTGATTGCACTGTTATCTCCCCTACTTGATTCCGTGCTTTGTATGTTTTTGCCCTATGATTTTTGGGACTCGCCGGCATAGGCCTCCGCCTTGCCGCGGGCTCTGAGTGCGGGACATCAGCAGCCCGCCAGCGGCGCCATTACCGGCAAGAAACCTTGCCGCGGCTAGCTGCAGCTCACTTAAATTGTTGAGCAGGCTCAAAACAAAGTAAGTGTTGCGACTGCAGTCGCAGCAGACTTAAGCTGCCGAGCGAGCTCGAAACAAAGTAAGGATGCCACTCTGGTTGTAGCACACTTAAGTTGTTGAGCGGACTCGAAACGAAGTAAGGGCGCAACTAGCCACGAGCCGGTCCCTCCGCGCACGGGTTTTTCATACAAAGTACGGTCATTCAAGGGAGATAACTCAAAAATTTAAAAACTCGATTGCTCAAACTTTGGCAACTTAGCTTTTCCGTGGCTCGCTGCCCGGCAAGGTCACTTTCTGGCAAGGCGAAACATGGGGCTCGCCATTGCTTACCGGGGGTCAGTGCTGCACAGAGTGTCAGATAATGCATGCAAGGAATAGAGAGCATGATATCGACGAGATGCGGGGAACACATGAGCTCAATCTGCACACAGGGTCTGCGCCTGGCTCTGTACAAAGGATCACATGCAACAGCGGCAAGACTTTGTACAGAAGGGTGGTTACCGGACGGGGTCCGGCAACCGCGCCTTACGGGCGAAACTTACGAAGATGCCCAACGTTCCGGGAGTTGCTCACTGGAGTGGTATCTTCGGTCTTAAGGCGGACAGCGCCAGGCCTAGCGACTTGTTTCACCCGGTAAGGGCCTTCCCACTTCCTCGAAACTTCTGGCACTAACTTTGCGGCTATAAAAGCAGCGCAAAGCTTGCTGGTAGCGAGCAGCTCGCACAGCGGCCTGAAGACGGTCCTCCTCGAGGAGCAGCGCGTCGTCTCGTCGCAGCTGCTCTCGCTCGAGCTCAGCGTGAGCGAGCACTCGAGGTGGCCCGTATGCGAGATCCGTGGGGCTAACTGTCCCCGCTCCATGGAATAGAGCGAGAGGTTGCCTGGTCATACCAGGGCTTACCTGCGCCGAGAGGTGTCGGCGTATGTTCGGATGCCGTGGCACCATGAGCTCGGTGCATGTTCGGACGCCGTGGCACCATGAGCTGGCTCGGTGGCGCCCGTTCCGCCGCCGGTGCCGTCCCCACCACCCGTTTGCTCCAGGGGCGGTGGGTTCGACGCGAACGGACCAGCCACCTCCGGAACCTTCTTCTTCGGTGGCATGTCGATGAAGATGATGGAGATCTAGCCCGTGCAGACGCCGGATCAGGTTAGCACAACTTCGACGCCCCCTACCTGGCGCGCCAAAGATGTCGGTGGGAAATCTGCCTCCGCGAACACCTACGGGGACCGAGCCCCTTTCTTGGTTCGGCGGGGGGCGGAGGTCGCGCGAAGAGCAGATCGAGGCGATGCACACAAGGGGTTTACCCAGCTTCGGGCCGCATGGATGTGTAAAACTCTACTGCTGCTTTGTGGTTTGGTATTGTGTTCTTGCTCGGGAGCGTGTGGTGTTACAGTACACGCGAGCTGCTGGCGAGACCAAGCGTGAATGGCCTCCCCCTCCCTGTTGCGCATGGGGCCTCCTTTTATATGTGCAAGGGGTTACCCACAGGTGGCAACGTAGGCGGGGGTAAAACTGGAAAACGCTGTGTCGGGTACAGCTGTTTGCACAGTGCTATCATACCTAACTCCGACGGCAGGGGACAAGGGCATTAAATGCCCGTCTGGGTCACCCAAATAGTGCAGGAAAGGGGCCATCAGGAGCGCCACCGTTCGCCATGATGGCTACTCTGTCAGCGTTGCTTCGCCACCGCATGCCCCTGGCTGCGCAGCCTCTCGCCACGTACGCCTGGAATGGCCCCAGAGCGACGCGTGGGTGGATGAGCTGGAGCGCAGGCGCGGGGTGGTGACTTGCCGCGGCAAGCGCCTTGCCGCGGTTGCTGCCTTGTCGTGCCCGGGAGCTTGTCGCTCACCGGTCCTTGCCGGGACGCGGGGCGCGTCACAGCAAGTATCTTGTCGTGCCTCGGTCGGCCTTCCCGGCAAGCTCCTCTTGCCGGGGCCTTGTGCTTCGAGCGGCCGTCCCGGCAAGCTCCTCTTGCCGGGGCCTTGCTCTCTTCGGGTGGCCTTCCCGGCAGGCTCCTCCTGCTGGGGCCTTGGCTCAAATACTATGTTCTTGGATGGCCCAAAAAAGGGACCACGGAGAGTTTTGGCGATCGCCTGGCAAGCCTCGCCGCGGGGTGCTACGACTGCCCGTGCACAAGTTTGGGGTACTAAGGTACCCCTACTTTAGTACACCGACAATGACGATAACAAATAGTAATATTATAAATGCCTCTACAATCAACACACATACGCGACGTACCATCCTTTTTAGGCACGAGTATAATAGGAACAGCACAAGGACTAAGAGATTCGCGTATATAACCTTTGTCGAGCAGCTCCTGTACTTGACGCATAATCTCCTTCGTCTCCTCTGGATTGGTACGGTATGGTGCACGGTTGGGTAGCGATGCACCGGAAATTAAGTCAATTTGATGCTCAATCCCTCGAATAGGTGGTAATCCCGGTGGCACATCTTGTGGGAAGACGTCAGCGAACTCCTGCAAAATGTTAGAGACAACAGGGGGCAAAGAGGAAGGGACGTCCTCGAATGAAAATAATGCCTCTTTGCACACAAAAGCATAGCAAACAGATTTGCTAAAATCTAGCTCATCAATATCAGATTTGGTGGCAAGTAAACATGCACTTTTCAATTTAATTTCAGAAGCAACAGTAGATGGTTTATTATTAGGCTTCATTTGTTGCTCAAATTCTTTTGCCACAATCTGATTTTCACTCTTATTTTTCTCCTGTTTTGCTTTATTAGCTCTATTAATATCATCTTTCAAAATGGAATCAGGAGTCATAGGAAGCAAAGTAATATTTTTATCCTTATGAACAAGAGTATACTGATTTTTTCTACCATGGTGTACAGAATTTTTATCAAATTGCCATGGTCTACCAAGTAATAAGGAACATGCTTGCATAGGTACCACATCACAATCAACATAATCAGCATATGTAGAGATACTAAAATGCACACGAACAGTACGTGTTACCTTAACCTTGCCGCTGTTGTTGAACCATTGGATGTAGTAAGGATGTGAATGTGGTCTTGTGGTGAGAGAAAGCTTCTCCACCATATCCATGCTAGCCAAGTTGTTGCAGCTCCCTCCATCTATGATGACGCGAATAGAACGTTCCTTCACAACTCCCTTTGTATGGAACAAATTATGCCTCTGATTTTGCTCAGCTTGTATAACCTGCACACTCAAAACACGTTGAGCAACTAAACATTCATACATGTCAGCATCTTCAGTAGCCATGTATTGCGTCTCATGATCAGAATCATCTCCACCGTGTTCTTCATGTGTAATAAGAGCCAAAGTCTCCTCCTCATAGTCACTAGCGGACTCATACCCACCATCCTCAGTAACAATCATCACACGCTTAGATGGGCATTCTCTCGCATAACGACCTCCACCCTTGCAACGTCGACAAATAATATCATGTGTTTGCCCTGTTGATGCCATGGATGAAGAAGAGCTCTTTACAGGCCCAGAAGGTGTGCTCTTGGCAGATAGTGGTGATTGTGCCTGCTTTATTGTATCACGGTTCGAGGTGGCAGCCGACGGAGGTGCCGGTGTAGCAGAACGTGTGGAAGTAGATGATGCACGTGGTGTCCATGATGAAGGTCGACCTGCAGAAAAGTTAGTTCGCACCAATGCCTGTCGATCCTGCACTTCACCTTCAGCTTTACAAGCAAGATGGAATAAATGAGTGATATTATTATAATACTTATAGTCTAGAATGGTCTGAATCTCTCTATTTAATCCAACCAGAAAACGTGCAAGCATAGCTTCATTCTCCTCAACAATACCACATCTAATCAAGCCAGTTTGTAATTCCTGATAATATTCTTCTACCGAATTTTTTCCTTGTCTTAAGCGCTGCAATTTTTGAAGTAATTCACGTTGATAATATGGTGGAACCCAACGAGTACGCATAGCAGTTTTCAAAGCAGCCCAAGTAGCTGGAACAGGATATAATCTACAATGTTCAGACCACCAAACACATGCAAAGCTAGTGAAAGCACAAACAGCAGCAGGAACACGTCTCTCCTCAGGATATTGTAAACATGTAAATCGTTGTTCAGTTTCTAACTCCCAAGTAAGATATATATCAGTAACATATCTACCCTCAAATGGTGGAATATTCAATTTCAGTTTAGGGAGATGGTCATGATCTCGTACCTGAGGGGGAGCCCTAACATTGCCATTATTTGCATGTGGATGACCTGGTGGTTGTGGTGCTGGTGGTTGCATGTAGTTCTGATGTTGATCAACCTCATCCTCGTAATCTCCCACATAATCATCCTCCCCCACATCAGCAGCAGGAGCCACAGAAGTATCAACAACAGCACCAGCAGCTTGGCCAGGCTGAAGAGGGACACGGGTCGCTCGACGTAGGGCTGTTTCACGATGTGGAGGTAGTCGTTGTTGCTGTTGTAGAGGTGTGTTAGGTGCAGCCGGTGGTGGTGGTGGTAGACACGCGAGCAATTCATTGAACTTGTTATCAAGCTTTGTTTCGAACGCCTTCTCAATGCCATCTATCTTATCCATGGCCTCTTCAAATCTATTTAGCACATCTTCCACCTGTCCACTCATCATTTGCTGAAACTTATCATGTAACGCTTTGTTTGTCATGTTCTCCCAGTCAGTCTCGTCGGCTTGTGATCTTGCCATGGTTAGCAGCAATAGAAACACACAAGAATATGATTCTACAGACTACTAGGAAGTGGTGGTGGTGGTGTGGTGAACAGTCACCAATCCGTTAAGCAAATCTCAAATTCTTACCAGTTCTTACCCAGCAGCAGGCGGTGATCGGCAACCGATGTAGTCAAAACTCTCAAAGCTTGGATAGAGCGATTACCAGGGAGAGTCAAACGCACGATGTAGATGTATGTGGACCTGGGAAAGCTTATAATATGGTAGCAAAAAGGGTCAGCAATAATCAATTCAGAGATGCAAAGTTGAATAAACGCTCAACGACGGTACTGTGCTGGTGCTAGGCTAGACCGTGCTAGAGACGCGAGCCTAGAACACTAACAAAGTCACGGCGTTGCACGTAAACAAGGGAGGAGCACACTCTGAAAAAAAATTCACTTTTTTTTGCACTTTTTTTCTTCTTTTTTTTTGCTCCACAACAATTTTTTTCGAAAAAGTCTACAAATGGCCTAAAAACTGCCTAGCCAGAATTTTCCAGACTTAGTTTTTTTTTTGAAACTGGAACTATTTTTCTTCTGCGGATGGCTCGGAAGTTTGGGAGTCCTACTCTGTCACGACCCGGAGTACCGCGTGATCTGGAAATCGAGCACAAAGCTACAATTACTGGACTCGGACTAGGACTGGTGGCGGAGATGAATCTGGTGGAGACTCGGACTGGTGGCGGATATTTGCAGGGCGATGGAACACGGAGTGGTGGCGAATCTGTGATGGAGGTGGACTCGGTTTAGCATGATGGCGGTGGATATGTGGTATATGGTAGCGACGATGACGATGGTGGTATCTGGCAGCGGTCATGACGATGGTGGTATATGGCAGCGGTGATGATGATGATGCGGTGGTGATATATGGCAGCGGCGACATGACAACCTGTGAATAGAACTCGAAACTCTAAAGGACTAGACGCTAAGACCAGCAACTTGACACGACCATGCAACCGCAAATTCAACAAAGCAAATACAAAAAAGATTATGCAAAGGCTCAGATTGGTTCGGATAGGATGAACTAACCCTAATTTTTTTGGCTTTTTCATGGACTGTAGGTATGAAAAACAGACTCGATCTAAACTATGAAAAACTGTAAAATCTCACCGAGCAACCTGTAAATCTGATACCACTTGATAGAGGCAAAGGTGTCCCGATGTTTCGATGAGATGGTGGCTATAGTTTCTGTGGGAGTCGACCTTGACGATTCGACTACGAACGTGCGAAACGTCGCGCCTTAGCAATCGCTAAACCAACTTCCGAGGGTTATTGACCACGCCGGAGCACGATCAACCTGACCACGAGGGCCTGTTTCCTGCGAGCAAACGAAGAACAAGCAAGAAACTAAGATTGCAATCTGGATATTGCGAACATAAGAGGAAAGCTTTATTAATGAATGTGGGGTTCTGTGACGCCTTGGTCTGGTCGTTGAACACAAACGAAGTACGCGAAGTTGCAACTATGGCGAACTTTTGATCTAAACAAAACCCAAAGACTAAACGATGCCCTAGGGTCTGTATATATGGAGGAAGAGGGGGGAATTTCGTGGCCCTTGGAGGAGGGGTCCGAAACCCACCCTAACTCTTGTTTCCCCACACATACGGACTCTAAAAACAGCCTATATTGAAGTATTTCGAAATTACATGGGCCTGGCCCAAAAAGAAGGTGACGCAGCACCTAGAATAGCCTCTGGACGAAAATTATTAAGTGGCATCTTGTATATTTCGTCCAAGGCTTCATGCACTCATTACGGTGGCTTCAAAGTCCTGAAATCATCACTTGAAACTCTGTTCTTGTCTCCCTTGCGCATGCCATCAACTCCATGCTTGTTCTTGCTCCAATGATCATCCTTCTCCAAGCTAGGCCCTTCATTTGTAAGCAAAACAAATGTATCCAATTTAGGCAGCATCATATTCTCATGAACATTAGAATCATTACCAAGAAACGAAAGTACCTGATAATTCAATTGGCGTGCGCGAGCTCCAGTAATTGGTCCAGTATGTATAGCAGCAGGGGCTGTGGGTGTAACAATGGTATTGATGTCCTCATCACGGGTGATCCCGTCGTCGCACCCTGGTGAGGCGCGCGGAGGGCTCTGGCTAAGTTTGGGCGAGCGCTGGGAGCTGATTCACGGGAGTAGCCGCGGGTGTCGGGGCCGCTTTTTCCTGTTTCCCTCTTTTTTCTTCCTGCATCGCAAGAAACAAGTATGGGGCCCCACGGTGGCGTATGATGAACCATAACGCTTTTCCTGCCTTTTGCTATGTTTATCATTTGTGAGTTGTGTTGTAGCATCAGTGCTTTACGTAGGCATGTAAAGATAACATAGCTTGGTGTGTCTGAAGTAGTTTCCACCTCATGAGGCGCGCATCTCCCAACACCTCGTGAGGCGCGCATCTCCCATCACCTGATGAGACCTCCCTGCTGTAGACTTGGAGGGCATCGAGATACTGCAAAAATTCGTTAAGAAGCCCTTATTCTTCATTGCTCAGGACCCCAGGCATGGCCGGTCATGGACCAGCGCACCACATTGCAGTACCCGTGGGGCACGGACTTAAAAGAGGGGGATGCGCCTGTTGCGAGCTCGAACAAGGGTGCCTCGTGAAGACCAGGGGAAGCGCTTACGCGTACACCTATCCAGCCCCCTCGTGAGGCGTGCGAGGGAGAGTGCCGGTCAAAAAAGAGAACCGAGAGAAGAAACAGAGAGAAAAGGGAATTGAACCAAGACAACGAGAAACACCAGAATTCAAATTTCCATTAAAGAGGGGAAAGCCAATTACGGAAAGAAAATGAACAGCCGCGTCCGGCAACTAGTCTAGTCTTCTCACCAGCGCGGAGCTAAGTACTAGGACATGGGATGGAGCCCCCGAGGCCCGAGCGCGGCACTCCGGAGGCTCCGGGGCATGTACAACCCCACTCATTATTACGTGAGAGTGTCACGGGCGGAGTCCTTCATAGGCACTGGGCCTTGCTTCATGGGTAGAAATTCTGGAGGTGCTAAATGTTCCAGGCGTTCTGGATGGGGATCCCGTCCTGCGTCTCCAGGCGCACGACGCCAGGCCTGGCAACATGGTCAATCCTAAACAGGCCCTCCCACATGCGTTAGAGATTATGCAGCCCTTCCCTTGAGAGCACCCGCCTTAGGATGAGATCGCCCACCTCGAGCGTCCTGGAGTGGACACTGCGGCAGTGATACCGTCGCAGCGCCTGCTAGTACCTTGCCACCCGGAGTGACGCTTGGCGGCGGCGCTCCTCCCCCAGCCCGAGGTCCATCCCCCGCATGGCGTCCTGGTGCGCTTCCTTGACCGCCAGGACCCGCGCGGAGCGATGCTTGACCTCGTGAGGGAGGACTACTTTAGCTCCGTAGACGAGGAAGAATAGGGTCTCGCCTGTTGGTTTGGTGGCGGTGGTGCGGATGGACCATAGCACGGACTGGAGCTCGTCGTGCCATCTCCTGCCGCAAGCCTCAACCTTCTTCTTGAAGGTTCTGGTCTTGAGGCCTCTCAAGACCTCCGCGTTGGCGCGCTCGGCCTGGCCATTGCTCTTGGGGTGTGCTACTAAGGCGTAGCATATCTGCGTTCCAAGGTTAGCACAATATGTCTTGAAGAGATTGCATGTGAACTGCGAGCCGTTGCCGATGATGATGCAGTTAGGGAACCCAAACCGGCTCACGTGGCGGCCTCCACCTCCGCCCATTTGGTGAACTTGTCGATGGCAACGTAGAGGTAGCGGTAGCTCCCAGGCGCTCGAGGGAACGGGCCTAGGATATCCAGCCCCCAAACCGCGAATGGCCATGAGAGCGAGATAGTCTGGAGGCCCTGAGCTGGTTGGTGGATCTGCTTGGCGTGGAATTGGCAAGCCTCGTAGGATTTCACTAGCTCGGCTGCATCATTGTGTGCCATGGGCCAGTAGAACCCGCAGAGGAACGCCTTGCCAACCAGGGTGCGCAACGATGAGCGATATCTCTTAAGGTCTTGAAACGCCAGGTCGGCCTCTGGGGTCCATTGTAATGGGCCCTTCTTCTTCATCAGCTTGAAGAATGGCAGGGCGCGCTCCCCCAACTTGGAGATGAAGCGCCCCAGCGAGGTCACGTAGCCCGCAAGCTTCTGCATTTCCTTGAGAGTTTGCGGCGGGCTCATGTCTTTTATTGCCTTGACCTTCTCCGGGTTAGCCTCAATCCCCCTATGGGACACGAGGAAGCCCAGTAGCTTGTCTGAGGTAACGCCGAACATGCACTTCTCTGGGTTCAGCCACAGGTCCACCTGGCGCAGGCTTGCGAAGGTCTCCTCTAGGTCCTGAATCAGGGTTTTTGCCTCCCGAAATTTTACCACGATGTCGTCGACGTAGTCTTCAGCGTTTCTCCTGAGTTGAAGGCCCAGTGCAATATGCATCAGCTGTTGGAAGGTCGCCCCTGCATTGCGCAGCCCGAACGGCATGCAAGTGTAGCAGTATACACCAGAAGGGGTCAGGAAAGCCGTCTTCTCCACATCCTCCACTGCCATATTCATCTCGTGGTAGCCCGAGAACGCGTCCAGGAAACACAGCAGGTCGCACTCGGCGGTGGAGTCGACGATCTGGTCGATGCGCGGAAGCGGGAATGGGTCTTGGGGATAGCCCTTGTTGAGGTTGGTGAAGTTGACACACATGTGCGCCTTCCCGCCTTTATTTGGCACAACGACGGGGTTCGCGAGCCACTCTGGGTACCGGATTTAGGCCTTTTATCAAGAATTACATCGTCTCTATCCACTGTGGAATGCAGTGCGGTGAGCTCCTCGGCCGCAAGGGCTTCGGACAGTGCCTCGAGGGCCAGGGTTGCGGTTTTGTTTTCGGCAGGGAGTGCTATGTCCGGATCACTGGCGATAGTGATAACTCCATTGGGCCCGGGCATTTTGAGCTTCATGTACTCGTAATGAGGTATGACTCGAAAGCGTGTGAATGCATCTCTCCCTAACAGGGCATGATATCCACTGTTCAAAGGTGCCACCTTGGAAGATTAATTCTTCAGACCTGTAGTTCTCAGGCGTGCCGAATACCACATCAAGTTTTATTTTTCCCAAACACCGCGCTTCTCGGCTAGGGATAATACCTCGAAAGGTTGTACTGCTCTGCTCGATGCAGCTCTTGTCTATTTGCATTTTGTCAAGCGTGTCCTCGTAAATGAGGTTTAATCCACTGCCTCTGTCCATGAGCACTTTAGTAAGCCGAAAGCCATCCACAATTGGGTTTAGAACTAAGGTGGCTGGTGCTTGGACTGACCGGGCACGTGGTTCGTCTGTGGCATTGAAAGTTATGGCCATGTCATTCCAAGGGATCGGTACGGTTACTTGGTTAATTTCGGCGAGGTCGGGGAGCGCCCTTTTACGCTTATTATTTGAGGAAAAGGTCTCGAAGACCGTAAAATCATTGAGATCATTATCCTCCGGGGAGTACCTCTCCGGGGTAGTGTTGGTGAGGATGGCCTCACCGCTTTTAGCCACCTGCCGGAGTAACCAACATGCCCGAAGGCTATGTGTTGGTTCGGAATTCGGCATCGCTTGTATCTGATAAGGCTTGTCGAGCCATTCATCAAGGACTGTTCCGTGTCCTGTTAAGGGTTTAGTTTTGCTGTCCATGAAATGATGATCCAGTGCCCCATAAGGGTGCATCCTTTTTGCCTGACCTGCTTCTCACAAACTCGTCATATAAATTGGTTTGTGAGAAGCATAGAACTGATGATCTAGTAAATCCAAAACTCGTCATATAAATTGGTTTGTGAGAAGAATATACCCAAACCTGCCCCAAATGGGACAAAAAATTTACCACGACATGTTGATGCTGCTCCATGATAGCATGCCAAGTTTCATGAATTTCAGAAGAGTTTTGGATTTACTAGAATTTAAAAACCAGGCATATCAGTGTTTTGCCGGCAATCAACGGTGCCCTGGTGTTTGAAATTCATTCCCATTTTTGCATGGGACCTGAGCATGCACCCAAGGACAAAGATTTGATTTTTTAACCAATTTCTATGCACTGGAGCATGTGCATGTAGTTCAAATATGAATTATGCACATAAATGCATTGAAAACTCACTTAATGCATAAAAATGTCCAAACGAACCTTGAATAATTCCAATTCTTTTATGACACGCATATAGTTGCATGATCACTGCAGAAAAAAGGTCTAGCAATTCAAACACCGTCCATGGCCGCTGTGACCCCATTATGTAATTCAAATCAAGATGAAAAATCTAGTACATCCCAAACAGTTTATTATAACCAACCGTGTGAGATGCAGCACAAAATATCTTGGAGCACCGTCGGAGTATAGTACACATACAACTTACGCGAGAAGGTGCAACGACTACAGTCCAAAGCCCTCTCTGAATAAGGGACCCTGTCTGATGACACTTTGCACGGCAGGTTTTTGGCTGAAGCGCTTCCAAATTTTCGGCTTCTGCGGAAATATCTACCTCCCCGCCCCCGCCCCCTCCGCCTTACCAAAAGCCACATTTCCCCTATTTCCGCCTTCCTTTCCAAGTTGAAACCATCACCCCTTGCTTGCAGCGCCGCCACCTCCTCACCGGCGACCGTCCTTCACGCTGCTTGGCCTCGCCTATCCAGGCAGGTAATCCACACCCGACCCCCATCTTGCTCCTCCTTCCACATCCCAAACGCCCCGGCCGCCGGCGTGAGCGTGACACCTTCCACCCAAATCACCAACCCCTCCACCATATAAGCGTCGGCCTAAGCCATGGTGCACGCAGTATAGCCAGGACCTCAAGGAGCATTTGGCAGCGGAGAAGCAAATTGCGGCCGCACGCGCGGATGAGGTCACGATGGCTGCCATACGTGCCGACCCCCAGATCTTGGAGGAGCATCTCACCGTCGAGGCCACCGTTGACGCCTCATGTGCCGATGCCGCAACACGGTTGGCTTCTTTAAACGATAGTTCGTGGCGTTTTCTCGAGGCCACCGTCGGTGCCTTCGACAAAGACTACGAGGTGTTTTCTCAGCGTGCACGTGCTTACCTCATCTCGAGAGCCAGGAGGTTGGTGCTCGGAGCGGCTCAGGCAACTCACCACTACAACGAGGGCACCCACTATGTGGAAGCCTCTCCCTCTTCCATGTCCAAGGAGCCAATCGTCATCGATATCTCCGACAATGAGTAGTAGTGTCGGGGCGGACGGGCTGTCCCCCGCGGGCACCTATGGGGCCGGAGCCCCTTTCGTTGTCCGGAGGGGGGCGGAGGGAGCGCGGAGAGCAGATCGAAGCGAGTACACGGGCGGTTTACCCAGGTTCAGGCCGCGATGGACGCGTAAAACCCTACTCCTGCTTAGTTGTATTGAACTGGGGAGCTCGGGAGCTTGGGGAGCTAGCTGCACCGAGCGTATGGCTGTCTGCGTGCCGATTCTCCGAACCCCGGAACCCCCTTCTACGTCGCACACGGGCCTCCTTTTATAGCGCAAAGGGGTCACCGACAGGTGTCAACGTAGGAGAAAGGGGCAAAAGTGTAAAAGGGGTGGTAGCTGTAATAGTGCGGGAACGGTGGCGCTACAGTGCGGCACAGTGTTATCATACCTACTTCTGACGGTAGGGGACAAGGGCATTAAATGCCCGTCACGGTCGCCCGGACAGCACCGAGGCGGACCGTTAGGTGCGCCACCGCTCGCCACGATGGCGGCTGCATGCCGCCGCATGCCCCAGGCTGCGCGGTGCCTCGCCACGTGCCCTCGGGGGAAGCCCCGGAGCGACGCGTGGCGGGCGAGCTGGAGCGCAGCCTTGAGGTGGCGATCTTGCCGCGGCAAGTGGCTTGCCGCGGGGGTCGTCTTCCTGTGCCTGATAGCGTGCCAGCTATCAGGCCTTGCCGGGGCGCTTGGCGCGCCACGGCGGGCTTCTCTTGTGATGCCTGGGTTCGGCCTTCCCGACAAGCTCCTCTTGTCGGGGGCTCGATCTTCTGTCTCGTTCTACTTTGTTCTTGGATGGCCTTCCATGGGCGCAGTCGTCCCGGCAAGCTCCTCTTGCCGGGGTCTTGTCTTCTCGGCCCGGCAAGCTCCTCTTGCCGGGGGCCTTGTCTTCTTGACCCGGCAAGCTCCTCTTGCCGGGGGCCTTGTCTTGAATGCTTGGTCTTCTCTTGGCGCTTCCGGGGCGGGCCTCGCCGCAGGGTGCTACAACTGCCCGTGCACAAGTCTGGGGTACTAAGGTACCCCTACTTTAGTACACCGACAGGAGCCCCCGGGCCTGGGCCACACACGGTGCCGAGCATCGTTGGGCCAGGCCCTAACAGTGCACGGGCACGCGTGGCCCTGGTCGCGCTGCTCCTTAACTCCGCATCCGCCGCGCCTTCCCCAGGCGGCGCGCGCTTACCGCGGCGTCGTGGGGGCGGGGCGTGCGAGGTGAGCGTGACGTGGGTGGCGTGCGCGGGGCTGAACCGCGCAGGCGCGCGTCACGTCGCGCACGATCTCTTGATTCGGAGAGGCGAAGCGTCCCCCCCCTCTCCCACCTCTCCCTCTTATAGCGGAGGAAAGTAGGGGCGGTTCGCCTTTCCCTCGGTTACTACCCCTCTAAAACCTCTGCCACCTCCTCCTCTCAGAGGCAGCAGCGGTTTGTTCTTGGGGCGCCCGTCGTCGTCAGCTCCGGCGATCTCCCTCCCCTGCCTCCGCCATGGCCCCGAAGAGCGATAAGGCGAAGGGGAAGGCTGCGAAATCGGCCGGGGTCAAGAGGATCGAGGGTGACCGCGTAGATTAGGCCCGCCTGCCCCTTTCTTTTATCTCCCTTTCCCTGCCGCTGTCAAATATGCCACGGAAACGGCTGGTTAGGGCAGCAGTAAGGCATTTTGTAATATAATTTTTCATCTTAAGCTATGCATCGCGCTGTTATCCCCTCTACTTGACCGGCGCCTTGTTTGTTTCCGCCCTACGCTTTCGGGGACTTGCCGGCGTAGGCCTCCGCCTTGCCACGGGCGCCGAGCGCGGGGCGTCAGCGACCCGCTGGCGGGGCTACCACCGGCAAGAAACCTGGCCGCGGCTGGTTGCCGCTCACTCAGATTGTTGAGCAGGCTCAAAGCAAAGCAAACGGTGCGACTGCGGTCGCAGCACGCTTGGGGTGCCAGGCAAGCTCGAAACAAAGTGAGGACGCTACTCGGGGTGTAGCACACTCGAGTCGTTGAGCGGACTCGAAACGGAACGAGGGCGCAACCAGTCTCGTGCCGGTCCTTCCGCGCTCAGGCCTCTCAACCAAGGCTCGGTCGTTCGAGGGAGATAACTCTTAAAAATCAACGGAGCAATTGCTCGAGCTTCGGCAACTTATCTTCTCTTATCGCTTGCCGCCCGGTGGGGTAAAACCTCCTTGGGCAGCATCCAGCCCATCCTGGGGGTAGGCGAGGGCGCAGGGCCTCACGACCCTCCGGAGCTAGGCGTAGCTATGCTTGGGGATCCGCGCCCCTCTCTGCGCCAAGGATCACATGCGACCGCGGCAATACTTGGGCAGAGAGGACGGTTGGCGGAAACAGGTCCCGGCAACCGCGCTGGCGAAACTCCTCCCACGGTCGGCGTCGACTCGTTTGGATCTTGGCGGACGAAGCGCGCCGAAGAACGAGGTCGCCTTTTTCGCGGCTTCCGGCGCTATCCGCTGCGGCTACGGGAGCGGCGCAGGGTTCGCTGGAAGCGATCGGTTCGCCCAGCAGCCGGAAGGCGGTCCTCCTCAAGGAGCAGCTGCTTCTTGCCCGAACTCTGCGCGGGCGGATACTCGAGGAGGGCCGCACACGAGCCCGTGGGAAGGAATGCCAAAACTCGTCGGGGACCCCCGCTTCAACTGGACAGATCCTCGGATCCGCAGGAGCGGACTGTTCCCCGGCGTTCAGATCGCTGATCCGCTCGCCGGAGCAAGGCTCATCGGGGACACCTGCTTCGACTGGACGGATCCTCGGATCCGCAGGAGCGGGCTGTCCCCCGGAGTTCAGGCTGCTGATCGGCTCGCTGGAGCGAGGCTTACCGGGGACACCTGCTTCGACTGGACGGATCCTGGGATCCGCAGGAGCGGGCTGTCCCTCGGCGTCTTGTTCCGCCCCCTACCTGGCGCGCCAAAGATGTCGGGGCGGACGGGCTGTCCCCCGCGGGCACCTATGGGGCCGGAGCCCCTTTCGTTGTCCGGAGGGGGGCGGAGGGAGCGCGGAGAGCAGATCGAAGCGAGCACACGGGCGGTTTACCCAGGTTCGGGCCGCGATGGACGCGTAAAACCCTACTCCTGCTTAGTTGTATTGAACTGGGGAGCTCGGGAGCTTGGGGAGCTAGCTGCACCGAGCGTATGGCTGTCTGCGTGCCGATTCTCTGAACACCGGAACCCCCTTCTACGTCGCACACGGGCCTCCTTTTATAGCGCAAAGGGGTCACCGACAGGTGTCAACGTAGGAGAAAGGGGCAAAAGTGTAAAAGGGGTGGTAGCTGTAATAGTGCGGGAACGGTGGCGCTACAGTGCGGCATAGTGTTATCATACCTACTTCTGACGGTAGGGGACAAGGGCATTAAATGCCCGTCACGGTCGCCCGGACAGCACCGAGGCGGACCGTTAGGTGCGCCACCGCTCGCCACGATGGCGGCTGCATGCCGCCGCATGCCCCAGGCTGCGCGGTGCCTCGCCACGTGCCCTCGGGGGAAGCCCCGGAGCGACGCGTGGCGGGCGAGCTGGAGCGCAGCCTTGAGGTGGCGATCTTGCCGCGGCAAGTGGCTTGCCGCGGGGGTCGTCTTCCTGTGCCTGATAGCGTGCCAGCTATCAGGCCTTGCCGGGGCGCTTGGCGCGCCACGGCGGGCTTCTCTTGTGATGCCTGGGTTCGGCCTTCCCGACAAGCTCCTCTTGTCGGGGGCTCGATCTTCTGTCTCGTTCTACTTTGTTCTTGGATGGCCTTCCATGGGCGCAGTCGTCCCGGCAAGCTCCTCTTGCCGGGGTCTTGTCTTCTCGGCCCGGCAAGCTCCTCTTGCCGGGGGCCTTGTCTTCTTGACCCGGCAAGCTCCTCTTGCCGGGGGCCTTGTCTTGAATGCTTGGTCTTCTCTTGGCGCTTCCGGGGCGGGCCTCGCCGCAGGGTGCTACAACTGCCCGTGCACAAGTCTGGGGTACTAAGGTACCCCTACTTTAGTACACCGACAAGTAGCTTGTCTTATTAGCTCACTATAAGGACCCATGTTCAGTTTGCTAGCTATTGCCTTTCCTTAACAAATTCTATTGAATTGTGCTATCTACTTTTACCATGCAATCTTCTGCTATAGTGTATATGTTCTATATGTCGTGCAATGTGGTGTTCAATTAACTGCTTGGTTCAGTTCTGCAAATGTGATGTTCAATTTATCAGGGTGCAATATTTCCAAGTTGCTAAGCATGCTTGGTTTGGTTAACTGTCTGATCTTCTATTAGGAGTATGTTATATTGTTCAATTGGTGTTTAGTTAACTACTTGGTTAATTTGTTGTGGCTTGGTTCACTGTAGTGGTGTTTAGTTAAATGCTTGGTTCAATTCTGCAATGCGATGTTCAATTGTTGTGGCTGCATTCTATTATTGTATACCATGTGAGGAATAAATCGAATTTGGTTGTACTAAACACATGAGAAACAAATACAATTGCTATATTTCCAAGTTGTTAGGCATGCTTGGTTTGGTTAACTGTCTGATCTTCTATTAGGAGTATGTTATATTGTGCAATGTGGTGCTCAGTTAACATTTGGTTCATTTGTTGTGGTATTTAGTTAACTGCTTGGTTCAATTCTGTAGTGCGATGTACAATTGTTGTGGCTGCATTTTGTTATTGTATACCATGTGAGGAATAAATCGAATTTGGCTGTACTAAATACATGAGAAACAAATACAATGGCTAGATTTCCAAGTTGCTAAGCATGCTTTGTTTGGTTAACTGTCTGATCTTCTATTAGGGGTATGTTATATTGTGCAATGTGGTGCTAAGTTAACATTCGGTTCATTTGTTGTGGTGTTTTGTGAACTGCTTGGTTCAATTCTGCAATGCGATGTTCAATTGATGTGGCTGCATTCTCTTATTGTATACCATGTGAGGAATAAATCGAATTTGGCTGCACTTAATACATGAGAAACATATACAAGTGCTATATTTCCTAGTTCTTAATCATGCATGGTTTGGATAAATGGGTTTTCCATGTGGCTTGAATTAATCTGATGAATCTGCAATGTGCTTTTTTTCATCAACATATTTTACTGATAGCATGCAAACCCTTACTTAACCTGATGACTAACTACCTTATATGTGTTGCAGGGAAACAATGGGAAGCACTGAGGTTTACAAGATGGTACTAACTATTACACCTTGCCTGTTTGTATTCCTTTGCCCCATTTCCAATATAGAGAAGATATTTATGCACATCCTTGTTTTCAGGCTTCACTGATGATTACCTCTCAAACAACCTCTGCGGCCAGAAGGCGAGGAAAGTTTTCATACAGCACCCACGGTTCAATATTGAAGTGTTCCTGAAGAGGTCGAAGGATGGACGGTCAATCATCCATAGGCACTGGCCTAAAGTTGCAAAGACCTTCAACATGAATGAAGGCTCAATATTTGCCTTCCGCTTCAGCAGTTTTCCAGATGAGATGCATCTCTCTATGTACCGTATATGATGCTAATTTAGAAAGGTTCTAGATGTTGCATGTGAAACTTGCTGCTGGTGTAGTTGTGTAATGGGTTGGCTGAGTGCTAAAGCTATATCATGGTGTACTACGATGTATTTCAGTTATGAAATCCTGCTTCCTTAATATGGAAATGGAATATATTATGTGCTTAATATGAATGTCAATTAGATTAGTAAATGGATTATTAATAATAGAGTAATTAGCCTGCTAATTGGCAAATTAGCCTGCTAATTGGGTTTTCCTATTGCAAACGGTTAATGAGAAAACACCGTGGGTGATGACCTCAAGCAACACACATAGTTTCCAGGAATAAACCGTGTTGGACCAATGAACAATCTCACACGACGTTCTCTTGAAAACTGTTTGCGTTACGCCACCTTGTGCAAACGTTTTCCTTGGAGTGACTGTGTGGGATGTATATACGAACGGAAACGTTTAGCGGTGACTGACTGTGTGGGATGTACTTATGACCGGAAATGATTTCACCTGTATAATTGTATTTTTAGCACTATTGTACGTATTTCTGTATTTGAGTGCTCGCCGGTCGCACACGACCTTATTTTGCCGAGCTTGTGTGCCAGGACGGCATATCCCCGACGGTTTCTAGGTCGTGTGGGAAGGACTCCCCAATCGCCCACACTCACTTGGCGACGGTTTCGAATGCCGTCGTGGAAAGGGGTTAAAACCGTTTGTTTAGGACCGATGCGTACCAGTGTCTATCTCAAGAAAGAGTGAGTTCACCTTGTTTCCGATAGCGCGTGCTTGAGCTCTTGTCATTGGTCCACGTGGTGCTTGATGCATTGGTGTAGAGTCCATGGAGATGATTGAAGGATGCTCCATGTCACGAGGGCAAGGTACTTACTCGTCCCCGGCGACCCATTTCATTTTCTTTAGCACCCCTGGCAGTGCTCCTACGTTGCTCATTGCCATATGCTTCGTCTCATGGCCGGTTTCGGGAGGGGGTCTCGCAGCCTTGGCGTCGGCACCCAACCCTGGGAGGCATCCGGCCTGGAAACCGTCGCCCTAGGGCTCCTCGCACCCCTCGATGCTTCGAGCAAGGTGGGCGCGGCTTCAGAAAGGGCGGTGCTGTCAGCGCCCACGGGCCTGGGGATAAGTTGGTGGCCGGTCCGCTGGAGCGTGTGGCCGTTGCCTCCTGCTGCTTCTGCCGAGGACCCGTTGTCCCCGTGGTTCTCTGGTTCGGGGGCTGCCAGGAAGGGATTGTTCCGGGGCCCCTCTTGCCCCTGCCAGCAAAATCCACCTTGTTCCGGTAGTTATACAGGTGGCGCCCTACCTCAAGAGGCTCTCCCGCCTCCTCGCTGGTCAGGATGTGGAGTACTTCGCTCAGCACTTCGGGCGACAGGAGACTGATGAGGACATCAATACCATTATTACACCCACAACCCCTACTGCTATACATACTGGACCAATTACAAGAGCTCGCGCACGCGAATTAAATTACTAGGTACTTTTGTTTCTTGGTAATGATTCTAATGTTCATGAGAATATGATGCTACGTAAATTGGATACATTTGTCTTGCTTATAAATGAACGACCTAGCTTGGACAAGAAGGATCAATATTGGAGCAAGATCAAGCATGAAGATGAATGTGTAGGCATGGCTAACAAAGAACTAAGTTACAAGTGATGATATTAGGAATTTGAAGCCACCATAATGAGAGCATGAAGCCTTGGACAAAATATACAAGATGTCACTTCATAGATTTTGTCTACAAGCTATTATAGGTTCTGCGTCACCTTATTATTGGGCCAGACCAATGTAATTTCGAAATACTTGAGTATATGCTGTTTTTGGAGTCCATATGTGTGGGGAAACGAGAGTTAGGGTTGGTTTCGGGCCCCTCCTACAAGGGCCATGAAATTCCCCCCTGTTATTCCATATATACAACCCTTAGGGCACCGTTTAGAATTTGGGTTTTGTTTAGATTAAAGTTCGCCATAGCTGCAACTTGGTGTACTTCGTTTGTGTTCAACGATGAGACCAAGACGTCACTAAACCCCACCTTGATCAATAAAGATTTCATCTTATAGTCATAATATCTAGATTGCAATCTAGTTTCTTGCTTCTTCTTTGTTTACTTGCAGGAAATAGACCTTCATGGTAAGGTTGACCGTGCTCCGGCGTGGTTAATAACCTCTCAGAGTTGGTTTACTGATTGCTAAGGCACGATGTCCTCGCACGTTCTTAGTCGGATCATCAAAGTCTACTCGTCCAAAACTATAATCACCTTCTCATTAAAAGACGGCACACCTTTTCCTCTATCCAGTGGTATCAGATTTCCAGGTTGTTCGGTGAGATTTTCCAGGTTTTCATAGTTTAGACCGAGTCTGTTCCTCATACCTACAGTCCATGAAAAAATCCAAAAATTTTTAGGGTTAGTTCATCATATCTGAACCACTCTGAGCCTTTGCATAATCATTTTAGGGTTTTTGCTTTATTGAATTTGTGATTCCATCGTCGTGTCGAGTGCTGGCCTTAGTGTCTAGTCTTTTAGAGTTTCGAGTTCTGGTCACAAGCTGCCACGCCACCGCTGTACCATCATCATCGCCCTAACCATATACCACCACCGCTTATCTGCCACATCTCTGAGTCCGTATACCACCATCGATCCGAGTTCATATACCACCACAGATCTGAGTCCATATACCACCTCCCCTCCGAGTCCATAAACCACCACCGCTCTGAGTCCATATACCACCACCGCTCCGAGTCCATATACCACCACAAATCCGAGTTCTATTCATATTAGGTTTGTTTTCGAGATCCATCTATTTTTTGATTCGTGTTTCCTTGCGTGAGTAGGTTTTGGAAAAAATAGGCCAAAACATCGACAGGTGAAAATATTTTTTCCCTATCATGCTTTTAGGCTTTTTTGAGTCTTTTGAAACACATGCCATCATATTACCGCACTTTTTGGTCGTCGCTGCCCTAATTTCCAAAAAAACAAAATAGTCAAAAAAATCGTTCCTATCCTATTATTTTGACTTGGAAGAGTTTTGGGACACTCGCCATTATAGTGATTTTCGGTAAAAAATAGGAGTGCAAAAAAAATCAGAATGTGCTTTTCCGTTGTTTCCGAACAACACCGTTATTTTGCTAGTGTTCTAGGATCACGTCTCTAGCACGGTCTAGCCTAGGACCAGCACAGTAACGTATCTGAATTGTTTATTGGTGACATTTTTGCTGACATTTTTGAATTGATTATTGCTGACATTTTTGCTACCATATCATAAGCCTTCCCAGTTCCACATACATCTACATCGTGCGTTTGACACCACCTGGCAATCGCTCTGTCCAAGCTTTGAGAGTTTTGACTACAACGGTTGCCGATCACCACCTGCTGCTGGGTATGAACTGGTAAGAATTTGAGCTTTGCTTGAGGGATTTGTGACACCCCACCACCATCATTTTCGAGTAGTCTGCAGGATCATACTCTTGTGTTTTTTCTATTGCTGCTAGCCATTGCAGGACCACAAGCCAACGAGATTGACTAGGAGAACATGACGAAGAAGGAGCTTCATGATAAATTTCAGCAAATGTTTGGTCAACAGGTGGAAGACGTGATGACCATCATTGGAAAGGCATTGGAGAGGATTGATGACATTGAGAAAACAATTGACACCAAGTTGGACGCCAAGTTCGATCACGTATTCGCGTGTCTACCACAACCACCACCCGCATCTGCTGCACCAATTCAATAAAATCAACAACCACCACTCGCGATCCAGTGGGGCAAGTGCAGCATGTTCCTCTTGAGACAGGACAAACTCTTGGTGCCATTGCTACTATTGTTAATGCTTCTATAGCTCCTGCTGCTTCTATAGTGGAGGAGGACTATTACGAGGATGAGGTTGATCAAAATCATAACTACGTGCAGCCACCAGCACTACCACCATCACTAGGTCGTCCTCATGCATATATTGACAACGGTAGAGCTGCTGCACCACCACCTCAGGTATGAGATCATGATCATCTTCCTAACGTGAAATTGAATATTCCACCATCTGAGGGTAGATATGTTCCTGATATATATCTTACTCGGGAGTGAGAAACTGAATAATGTTTTACATGTTTACAATATCCCGAGGAGAGACGTGTTGCTGTTGTTGTTTGTGCTTTCACTAGCTTTGCATGTGTATGGTGGTCTGAATATGGTAGATTATATCCTATTCTAGCTACTTGGGCTGCTTCGAAAACTACCATCTGTACTCGTCGCGTTCCACCATATTATCAACATGCATTACTTCAAAAATTGCAGCCTTTAAGACAAGGAAAAATTCTGTACAAGAATATTACCGGGAATTACAAACGCGCATGATTAAATGTGGTACTGTTGAGGATAATGAAGCTATGCTTGCACATTATATGGGTGGATTAAATAGAGAGATTAAGACCATTCTAGAGTATGAGTATAATAATATCACTCATTTATTCTATCTTGCTTGCAAAGTTGAACGTGAACCGCAGGATCGACAGGCATTGGCGCAAACTAATTTTTCTTCATGTCGATCTTTGTCATGGACACCACCTACATCCTCTACTTCCACACATCCAACTGCAGCACCAGTGACTTCAGCCGCCAATTCAAACGGAGATAGAAGAAAACAGGCGCGACCACCACCATCTGCCAGGATCACACCTTATGGTCCCTCACATATCTCTTCTTCATCCATGGCATCAACAGGACAAACAGATGAGGTTATATGCCATCATCGCAAGGGTGGAGGTCACTATACGAGAAAATGTCAATCTCCGCATGTGATGATTGTTTCTGAGGATGGTGGGTATGAGTCTGCTAGTGACTATGATGAGGAGATTTTGGCTCTTATTGCAAGTGAAGAACACGTTGAAGATGATTCTGAACATGAGACGCAATACATGGCTGCTGAAGATGCTGATAGGCATGAGAATTTATTTGCTCAACGTGTTTTGGGTGTGCAGGTAACACAAGCTGAGAAAAATCAGAGGCATTATTTGTTCCATAGAAAGGGAGTTGTGAAGGAACGTTCTGTCCGCGTCATCATTGATGGGGGGAGTTGCAACAACTTGGCTAGCATGGAGATGGTGGAGAAGCTGTCTCTCACCACAAGACCCCATCCGCATACTTACTACATCCAATGGTTCAACAACAGCGGCAAGGTTAAGGTAACACGTACTATTTGTGCGCATTTCAGTATCGCTACATATGCTGATTATGTTGGTTGTGATGTGTTACCCTTGCAAGCATGTTCTTATTACTTGGTAGACCATGGCAATTCGATAAAAAGTTTGTACACCATGGTAGAAACAATCAGTATTCTCTTATTCATAAGGATAAACATATTACTTTCCTTCCTATATCTCCTGATTCCTTTTAGAAAAATGATATTAATAGAGCTAGTAAAGAAAAATATGAGGAAAATAAGAGTGAAAATCAGATTGTGGCAAAAGAATTTGGGCAACAAATGAAGCCTAATAATAATCCATCATCTAGTGTTGCTTCTAAAATTAAATTGAAAAGTGGATGTATACTTGCCACCAAATCTGATATTGACTATCTAGATTTCAGCAAATCAGTTTGCTATGCTTTTGTGTGCAAACAGGAATTATTTTCATTCGAGGACGTGCCTCCCTCTTTTCCTCCTACCGTCACTAACATTTCACAGGAGTTCACTCACGTCTTTCCACAAGACGTGCTACCGGGATTACCGCCTATTCAAGGGATTAAGCATCAGATTGACTTAATTCCCGGTACTTTGCTACCAAACCGTGCGCCATACCATACCAATCTAGAGGAGATGTTTGAGATTATGCATCAAGTACAGGAGCTTCTCGACAAAGCTTATATACGTGAATCTCTTAGTCCTTGTGTTGTTCCTATTATACTAGTGCCCAAAAAGGATGGTACATCACATATGTGTGTTGATTGTAGAGGCATTAATAATTTTACTATTCGTTATTGTCATCCTATTCCTAGGCTAGATGATATGTTGGATTAATTGAATGGCTCTACAATATTCACCAAAGTTGATTTGCGTAGTGGATACCATCAAATTCGTATGAAATTGGGAGATGAATGGAAAAAAACATTTAAAACTAAGTTTGGATTATGTGAGTGGTTACTCATGCCTTTTGAGTTAACTAATGCACCTAGTACTTTTATGAAACTCATGAACAAAGTTTTACGTGCTTTCATTGGACGATTTGTGGCGGTCTATTTTGTTGATATACTGATTTATAGCAGATCTTTGGAAGAACATTTGGAACATTTACATGCTATTTTTATTGCTCTACGTGATGCACTTTTTTTTGGTAACCTTGGGAAGTGCACCTTTTGCACCGACCGAGTATCATTTCTTGGCTATGTTGTTACTCCACAGGGAATTGAAGTTGGTAAAGCCGAGATTGAAGCTATTGAGAGTTGGTCGCAACCCAAAACGGTCACACAAGTGAGGAGTATTCTTGGACTCGCTGGTTTCTATAGGCATTGTGTGAGAGATTTCAGCACCATTGCAGCACCTCTCAATGAGCTTACAAAGAAGGACGTGCCTTTTGTTTGGGGTACCGCACGGGAAGAAGCCTTCATGGTATTGAAAGATAAGTTGACACATGCTCCTTTACTCGAACTTCCTGATTTTAATAAGACTTTTGAGGTTGAATGTGATGCTAGTGAAATTGGATTAGGAGGTGTGTTATTACAAGATGGCAAACTTGTTGCATACTTTTCTGAAAAAATGAGTGGGCTTAGTGTGAACAATTCTACTTATGATAAAGAATAATATGCTCTTGTTCAGACCTTAGAAATATGGCAACATTATTTATGGCCCAAAGAATTTGTTATACATTCTAATGATGAATCTTTGAAACACATTATAAGTCAAGCAAAACTGAAACATAGACATGCTAAATGGGTTGAATTCATTGAGACTTTCCCATATGTCATTAAGCACAAGAAGGGTAAAGAAAAGGTTATTGTTGATGCATTGTCTCGTCATTATACCATGCTTTCACAACTTGAGTTTAAAATTTTTGGTTTGGAGATCTCCAAAGGTCAATATGTGCATGACGCTGATTTTAAAGATGTAATGCAGAATTGTAAAGAAGGAAGAGCATTGAACAAGTTCATCCTTAAGGATGGATTTGTGTTCCGTGCTAACAAGCTATGCATTCCAGCTAGCTCCATTCATCTTTTGTTGCTGCAGGAGGTGCATGGAGGAGGATTAATGGGACACTTTGGTGTGAGGAAGACAGAGGATGTACTAGCTACACATTTCTTTTGGCCAAGGATGAGATGGGATGTTGAGTGTTTTGTTGGTCGCTGCACTACATATCAAAATGCTAAGTCACGACTTAATCCTGATGGTTTATATATGCCTTTGCCTATACCTAGTGTTCCATGGGAAGATATATCTATGGACTTTGTTTTAGGTTTACCTTGAACAAAGAAGGCGAGGGATGGCATATTAGTTGTCGTGGATAGATTTTCGAAAATGGCACACTTTATACCATGTCATAAAAGCGATGATGCTCCCAATGTTGCTGACTTATTATTTCATGAAACTATGCGCTTGCACAGTGTGCCAAATACCATTGTTTCAGATCATGATACTAAGTTTCTTAGCCACTTTTGGAGATGTTTATGGGCTAAGTTGGGGACTAAAATTCTATTTAGTACAACTTGTCACCCCCAAACTGATGGACAAACTAAAGTAGTCAATAGAACTTTGTCTACTATGCTTAGGGTTGTTTTGAACAATAACAAGAAAATGTGGGAAGAATGCCTTCCTCATATTGAATTTGCTTATAATCGTTCGCTGCATTCTACTACTAAGATGTGCCCTTTTGAGATTGTGTATGGTTTTCTACCTCGTGCACCTATTGATTTGTTGCCTCTTCCATCTTCAGAGAAGTTCAATTTTTATGCTAAACAACGTGCTGAATTGATCTTAAAAATAAATGAGTTAACTAAGGAGAAGAATGAGTGTATGACTGCTAAATATAAACTTGCTAGAGATAAGGGTAGAAAGCATGTTGGGTTTGCAGCTGGAGATCTTTTTGGTTACATTTTCGTAAGGATAGATTTCTTGATTTGTGCAAATAAAAGATAATGCCACGTGCTGATGGTCCTTTTGAGGTGTTAGAGAAAATAAATGATAATGCATTTAACCTTGAGCTGCCTACAAATTTTGGGGTTAGTCCCACTTTTAACATTGTAGATTTAAACCCTTATTTGGGTGAGGAAGATGAGCTCCCATTGACGATGACCTCATGTAAAGAATGGGGGGACGATTAGGACATCAATGCAGTTGTTACATCAATAGCCCATGCTGCTATACATATTGGACCAATTACTAGAGCTTGCGCACGCCAATTAAATTACAGGATACTTTTGTTTCTTGGTAATGATTCTAATGTTCATGAGAATATGATGCTGCCTAAATTGGACACATTTGTCTTGGTTTCAAATGAAGGGCCTAGCTTGGACAAGAAGGACGAATATTGGAGCAAGATCAAGCATGAAAATGATGGCATCTGCAAGGGTAACAAGAACGGAGTTACAAGTGATGATTTCAGGATTTTGAAGCCACCATAATGAGAGCATGAAGCCTTGGATGAAATATACAAGATATTACTTCATAAATTTCGTCAGAAAGCTATTATATGTGTTGTGTCACCTTATTATTGGGCCAGACCCATGTAATTTCGAATTACTTGATTATAGGCTGTTTTTAGAGTCTGTATGTGTGGGGAAACAAGAGTTAGGGTTGGTTTCAGACCCCTCCTCCAAGGGCCACGAAATTCCCCCCCCCCTCTTCCTCCATATATACAGCCCTTAGGGCTCCGTTTAGACTTTGGGTTTTGTTTGGATTAAAGTTCGCCATAGCTGCAACTTGCGTACTTCGTTTGTGTTCAACAACCAGACCAAGACGTCATAGAACCCCACCTTGATCAATAAAGCTTTCATCTTGTATTCACAATATACAGATTGCAATCTTAATTTCTTGCTTGTTCTTCGTTTGCGTGCAGGAAATAGACCTTCGTGCTCAGGTTGATCGTGCTCCAGCGTGGTCAATAACCTCTCGGAGTTGGTTTAGTGATTGATAAGGCGCGACATCCTCACACGTTTGTAGGCAGATCGTCAAAGTCTACTCCTCCAAAATGATAATCACTTTCTCATCGAAAGACAAGACACCTTTGCCTCTATCAGTGACCCTCAAAGAGCCGCATTGGATATTCCGGCAAGTGAAAGCCCACATTGGGCGGGAGTGGTGCTAAAGGGGGGCAATTTGTCAGTGGAGGAACCAACTCACGACCGCAACCACTGGTACTCCTGCTGCCCTTAGATCAGCCAGTCTTATCCACATCCATGACAACTTTGGGTCATCAAGCTTTACGTGCCCCCATCCAAAGCTATGCACAGCCGAGGATGATGGGATTAGCAGAAGACCGCTAAACTGAGCCACATCGACGTACACCCATTGCCACCTGAAGCCCTCCACCTCGCGGTTAAGATCCATGTTGACGCCCTCGCCTGCCGTCGCGTCCACGATGCAAAGCGAGATGCATCTGAAGCGCTCGTTGGCTATGGTCAATCGGAGGCAGAAGAAATGATGGAGCAATGCCACCGAGGGGGCATGCCCACGAAGGCCTCGCACAAGAGGGAAAAGGTTGAGAGGAGAAGGACGGAATTTGTATCAAAGTGTAGCGCATGAACTTGATTATCCGAGAGCATGGCGTTCAATAAAGTCTGAGAACGGTGGTAGCAAGCCGGAAAAGAGCGCGGTAAGGTGAATAGCAATAGTGGTTGTATCCAGCTTAGCAACGGGGCGTGAGGCCAGCCAGATTTGTCTCGCCCCCCCCCCTCACTCCTTGGAAGTGGCCGCGGTCATCGGGAGGACCTTGTCAAGCCCCTCGGCATTGAGGACCGTGGACCTGCCCAGGGCAGGTTACCGATCGTCGCCTCCCCGTCCGCCGTTGCTGTCGCCCTGGTTCTCCATGCCTGGGGGCGCCATGGCGATGAAGTGAAACCAAGAGTGATGGAGATCCGGTGAAAGAGGATAGCCTTGCACGGGAAGGAAGGCGTACGAGGAGGGCGCACGCAGGAAGGCAATGATGGCCGTGCGCAACTCGCGTCTGGCTTTATGTCAGCCCTTGCAATTACCGACGTGTCGTGGGAAGTGGGGGCATCAGGCGCTCCATCGTGCGCCAGGCGTCAAGCCTGGCCCATAGGCAGTTCAGGCCCATGCCATTTTGCCCACCTAGAGAGTGCAATCGTGGGTGCCACGGGCCCAAGGGCTATTGTTGGGCCCCTGGGATTGGGGGTACCCAATCCCATCTGCCTATGACCCAGTGCACGACACATGTCCTGGGACTAGTGGATGTCCCATGAGCAATCGCCACCAGCAAGACCCTCACGAGGCCCTCGTCTCGCGAGGTACACGTCGGTAGGCACCCCTGGCATATTGGAGGCACCATCAGGAGCCTCATGAGGCCCTCTCAAGAGGCTTCCTCCTGAGGCGAGTTAAGAGGAGCTTAGTAGCCGCGCGGCCCTGTGCCTTCACCGAGCCGACCGACGCGTCACAGAAGGAAGCTTTGTAGGCGAAGATCGCCTTTAGTCAGGATAGACTGCACCCCTGTCCCCCTTCAAACTCGCCGTTGTGGCAACCCTTGCCGCCATGTATGTTCGGCGGAAGAGGACCAAAGGCGGGATATAAAAGGACGACAGGGTGCTGCCGTAGAGGGGGTTGACCATTCTAGACCTCAAGCACTTGTACTCCCTTCTTCCCCGCGAGAGAAATCCACAAACCGAGGAGGAGTAGGGTGTTACACCGCAAGGTGGCCCAAACCTGGGAAACTGTTGTGTCCCTAGCCGCTCCTGCTTGCTCGCGCTCGTCGTAGCATCATCGTGGTTAGTTGAAGGAAAGAGTAGGGACTCAAGATCAAGCACACCCAAGAGTTTGAACCTCTTGGCTCCCCGGAGCCCCGATTATGACAAGTTTGGTATTTTTGTCTTCTATCTAGAATTTATGGAGAGAAGAATTTGGCTGTATGTGTTATTTATAAATGCTTTCAAAATTATTTCCATAGTGACTTAGCTTGTTTTGTGAAGATCAGGAGTATTCCATCACTCCCTTGGAGAAAGGCAAGCCACACCCTCCATTTGCATGATTGCAATGCAATGCCATGGTTTTATATAATAAAACTTGTTTAACTTGAATTAGCTGAAAATGATCTATTCATGGTGATTCCTTGAGTACTATTGGATTTGCTAATATCATGATTATGTTTGGATTGAAAATATTTATTATCTTGCACGATTGATATTGCCATGGTCATTTTGGGATATTAGATCTATAGTTATGTTTCATTATGATCATATTGGATATTATATGCTTCTTGGAGTATTATTGGGTTTACTACTACCTTGCCGATGGATGGATTACATATGGCAAGTAGATTAGAATCTTGGTATTGCTATTGGATTTATAGGATGCATTGCTAAAAGAAATCATATTTAGTATTTTACCCATGGAGTTGATAGTGATGATTTGGCTATATTATTTTGGATAATTGGAAGGACATTGCTATGACTTGGATCACAGTTTGATATATGATATTGGAGTAATAGTTATGAAAAACCTATATCTTGGGGATAAATTCTGTCATTTTGTTGATCGAGTGCCACCGAATCGAACTCGCCAGTACCGCCACATTTTCCTAGATTGGGAGGCCTTAATTCAGTCTATTGTCATGCCTCTTGCCGGTACCTCCAATGAGGGAAGGTTATGTGTGCGCGCTATTCTAATCAAGTACGCGGCAATAACCTTGTGAGCCCGAGTTGTATGGATCTAGAGCCCCCGTTTGCGACAGTTTTAGTCATGAGGTGGTTGTTTAGTTTGGCCACGACGGTGGCAGATGTCATATGGTGATATCGGGGACACCCATGGCCCGAGCCACATGGGTGTGCGTCGGAGTAGCCGGGAGAGTCATGCAATAGATTGGTTTTGTTGGAACACAGCTAGTCCACCCAAATGGGAGCATCTACTAAAGTACGAGGCCACGAGTTTCATAGTGTGGGTACAGTGCGCTAACCTCTGCATAGTGTAAGATCTATCCGAATAGCCACATCCTTGGTTATGGACACACCTCATAGTAGGTCACACTGTTTGATGAACACTTACGATGACAGAATGACTTATATTTATATGTGAGCAAGTAACTTTTTGGCAGGAAACTGGAGATAATCTTGGAATGATCTTGAGGATGATTATTGGATGATTATGTGATCACGTGGTGATCATGTGGATATATGGATCAGGAGGTGATTAGGAGTATTTATTGCTTGGCTAGGTAGCCAAGAGTGAGACAGTCCATTGACCATAAATGATGGTTCATTATGGCTAGTTAGCCCCCATCATGATTGTGATTTACCTTCACCTTATAGTAGATATTCATAACTTAAGCAGTTAGTTCTATGTTATTTCTCTTGCCTTGATGCCTTTGGTTTTTGTGAGCTTGCGAATAAATTCAAAGTACTCACATGGCATGTCATGCCAAATCGTAGGTGAAGCCAGGATTGATTGCTTGTCGAGATCACAAATTTGTGAGTTAGGTCGTGTCCTAGCAAGTGTCACTGAGGAGTGGAGTCCATCACCGTCTATGACATTCCGCTGCTGCGAGTTGGTCCACTGCTAGCATAGACTTACCCTAACAAGCATAGTGTTTCCATACCCTTATAAACTTTGTAATATGAAAACCCTTGTATTCCTCATTATTTGTAATAAAGGGTTGTTTTTTCTATGCCAAGCAGTGTTGTATTCCAAAATACTGGACCTCTGGGCCGGAATACGGGGTATTTCGGTTCCTCCGAACCGGGGCGCCACAACACTTGGTATTAGAGTAAGGCTGCCTATAGGATGCCCTAGCTAGCGCGAGTGTTAGAAATTGGTACGATATGGTTTAGTTTGGTTAATGCACTTGGTTCTTGCATTTGTTTGTTGTATAGCATGCATGTAGACTGTTTCTTCTAACCATTGATTAAGTGTGTGTACATGGCTACCTTCCCGTTTGAGTTCAACATCATCCCTACATCCCTCAGCTTTGCCTCCCAACTCTGCGACATATGGCATAGCCTCTATCCTTCTAGAGACATGCCATGGTATCTTTCGTGGGAAAACACGGCCACCTATGGGGCCATCATCCCCTTGTGGTTCGACAGGGGGGAAGAGCACATTGCACAAAGAGTGGAGGGAGCAGCGCAACATGACAGAGATCACACGGGTAGTCTTTACCTAGGTTCGGGCCACCGCGAGGCGTAAAACCCTACTCCTGCTTTGGTGGATTGATGAGAGGACCAGGGTGGAGACGCGGCGCTCTAGCCCGGCAAGGTTGCCTCGGGGCGAGAGCAGCTATGCGCGTATGAGTGTACAAGGGTCCGAATCCTTTCTAAGGTTGCCACGGCCCTCCTTTTATAGATAAAGGGGTCACCACAATGGAAAATGAGTCATTGTGTACTCATTACATGGCAAACTGTGCTATCATACGTAACTCTGTAGACAGGACAAGGCGCATTAAATGCACCGCTTAGTGTGACATTGTAGCGCAACTCAGCAAGCCTTGCCGGGCCGTCTGGCCACCTTCTCGCCTGCTTGCAGGACACATCTCTGGATTTGTGCCATTTGGAGGTGATTTCCTTCGGATGTGGCTGCCACGTGCCAAATACAGCCACTTAGTCACTTGGGGGCTCGACACCGCACCGCTCGATGACTTGCCTTGCTGTGAGGTGGAGCGGTGGAGTCTTCGCGGGGTAGTCTGCCCTCATCGTTCCTGGCAGGCCTACCGGGACAATCTTGAGACTTGCCTTCGGGGCAACCCCTACCTCGCCAGGCTCACCTTCCCGGCAAGGGAGGTGTTTCGTTGGTGGTATCTTGATCCTTTAGCTTGGCCTTGGTCTTCTAGATCTGCTCCTTGATTTCTCAAATTGCTGATCTCTTCTGCTTGGTCTGGCCTTGGACGTTGCAACCTTGCTCATGAGCATGTGTACAGTCTAGGCAACACACGTGGGGTTTTTTGCACCGGCCGGAGCCCCTGGGCCTGGCCAGAACTCGTTTTCGGGCGTCGTCAGGGTAGGCCCTGTCCAGTACATAGGCAAGAGGTTGTTGGTAGCTTGTCCTTCGATATTTTCTTTGCTTCTTCATTAATCTGAGCTTGGATCAGTTTCTGGTTTTCCCATGCGTCGTGCGAGACGTTCTGGGAGATAATGAGCGAAGATCCGTGGGTTGCCCACATCCCACGCTAACGGGGCAGTAACTGCCATTCCACTATCTTCCCTGCTTACGGCATTTCTGCACGTGTATTACATGCAGGGCGTAGGGTTGGTGGCGGATGCGGAGAGCGCAGGAATAAGCGTTGTGGCAGAAAACCAGGCACCATGGATTGGTGCAGGGGGTCGGCCTTGATTATTCGAGCCGTTGATGGCGAGTGGGACTGGGACTGGAGGAGCGGGGCGGCTACCTCAATGGAAAAGAGCTAGCTGCCTGCCCCGCTCGCCTATAAAAAGGGATGCGGGGCGGGGCGCTTCTTCACACATCTCACTCCTTCCTTTCCCTTACCAGTTCTCTCCAACCATGGTGAGAGGCCGGGGACACGGCGCTGTTCCAGTGGTGGTGATGAGAAATTATGTTCGACAGTGTCTCCCTCCTCCCCCCGAAGACGTGGGGGCGGAACCGCCGTGAGATGAGGTGGGAGGGGGAGAGGTCACGGCCGTCGTGGTGCTGGGGTCGAGGAGGACGACGGGGTGCCATGGCCGCCCCTCCGCCGATCGCCCAACATCAAATGGAAGGCCACGTCTGAGACCAGCTGTGTCAGGACCCTGATCCTAAGTTACACCGATCTAGCATGTAACACATCATATCACTTTGCGGCCTCACGCACGGTATTCCCACGGGTGCCACCTTACCTGGCCCGGGACACCATTTGCGCCTTTTGGTTCACGTATATGATAGTGTTGCTAGAATCCATATGACAAAGAACCCGGGCCGACATGACTAGTCGTGAATCCAAAGTGGCACTAACTTACAAGGACATGCATGACCCAACAACGAACGTGTCGGTCATCAACGTATGAACCCAAGTCGTAGCAAGCTACAAGGACTTAAAGGAACAACGCGTGATATTTCCCCGAAGGGACAGACACAGGAACGAAGAAGGACACATGCTGGCCAGCCTAAGTTTTCCAGGGCAGTAGCAAGCTACCATGCCACAATGGGAGCACTAGGAGACATTTCCCCATAAGAGAGGCTACCAAGAATAAAAGAGAGCAGAAGCGAGAGAGTGGGATTGTATCAGAATGAACAAGGGGGTTTTGCTTGCCTGGCACTTCTGAATATAGTAAAACTCTTCATCAGTGTCATCAATCATATCGTTGGAACATCATCAACTGAGAGGGGACAAACACCGGCAACAGAGAAAGACCACAATCAATGCAATGCAACAATATGATACATGATCATGACAGGTCAACATGTTGTGATTTGAGCTAATGCAACTAGCAGAAATTTAAATGGAGTTGGTTTGAACACAAGATCCGAATTCGAACTCCATATGCCGATATTCGAATGCCGTTTATTTGATTATCCCTAAACAGTAGTCATAAGTCGTTCTAACATGCATCAAAATGGTACGGATGGAAAGATTGGATTTTTCCGATCATTTTTCATATATAAATTATTTCATTTGGAGTTATAGATTAATTTCTATGAATTTTTGAATTTTAAGTCATTTTCTAGAATTTCCTGAGTTAGTTTTAATCCAGAAATTTCTTACTGCGTCAGCATGACATCGGGGTGACATCACCAAGTCAACAGGGCCGGTCCATGTCAAACCTTACCAGTGGGGCCTTAACTAAAATGTTAGCAGGGCTAGGCCCACATGTGAGTGGCTCACCTAATTATCTAAGTTAATTAACACTAACTAAACCTAACACTAATTAAACAGGGGCCTAGGTCCACACGTCATTCAGCCAGGGGAGGTCAAGCCCCTGGTCAGCAGGGTCAAACCCGCTGGACTTGGCCCATGGAGAGTCGCCGGCGGAGGGGCTCAGGTTTTGCTCTACATCGACCATATGAGCGACGGAGACCATCTACGAGGAGCTGGTGCTCGCGCGCATCCACTAGTGTAGTCAGTTTCGTCGGGGGCGACCTAAATCGATGGTGGCGAGCTCAAAGGCAGCGGCCAGAGTTCGGGTCTCGGTGGTTCCAGCGATGCGGGGCACGGGAGGAGCAGCTGGAGGGGTTTTTGGGCTTCTAGCGTTGCATTGAGCACGACTGTGTGGTCGGCTACAGCTCTAGGTGGCGGTGGCCACGGCGACGACATGGCTGGCGGAGCCAAGTTCTCGGCCGCAATGGCAATGGCAAAGAGGGGGGTCGACGCAGCAGCGCACAGCGGTTGTGATGGATGCCTGAGCGAGCTCGGGGAGGGGCTGGTGACAACGGGACGTCGCTGGCGATCTCGGTTGCCGAGAGGTTGAAGATGACGCAGAGACGGTGTTGCAGTGCGTCTCGGCTCGCTTGGCTCAGTAAAGATGACGAGGACGACGTTGCGGAGCTCGTGGACACGTGGAGGGGCGACGGGGAGGCGGTGGTTGCGGCTATGGCGAACGTCGGCGATGGGCTACGCTCAGGAAGATAGCAGAGATGAGAGGGGAGAGAGCTACAAGGAAGGGGAGGTGTAGAGGGGAGTGCGTGGCACCCTCGGGTGCTTCCAATAGCGAGCAGGCAAGCAGGAGGTGGCCAGCACGTGCGCGCGCGCGTCGGGCACACGCCCTCCTGCTTACTGGCAGGAGGTTGAAGACGGTGGCGGCTGCGGTGGGCTGAGACAGCTGGAGTTGGGACAGGTGGCTCCAGGTAAGTGGCCCAGGTGGGTTTTCTGCTCTATTTTACTTTTTGTTCTGTTTTCTATTTATTTATTTCTTTTGCCACAGTTTTCAAATAGAACAATTCCAAAACCAGTGACAAAATTCCCCTGAATATTTCTATGTTGCACAATGGAGTTATCCAAAAGCACATAAACAATTCAGAATTACTTGAAATTATATTCCATATGTTAAGAATATAAATTCAAATCCAAATACAATATTTATTTAAAATCAGGGCCCAAATAATTCCTTAGAAATGTTCCAAAATTTTGATTTGATATATAACTCTTGCCAAAATCCTCAGAACTATTTCTAGGGCATTTTGGATTCACTGATTGCAATTTTTAGGGTTCTTACCCCTTTATTAAAATGATTTCCGAGGCTTTGAAAATTCCTCAATTCAATTTCTTGAATTTGAACATGATGATCAAGCAAAGTCAAACAAGGGCTGATTTAGGGCTGTGACAACTCACCCCCACTAAACAAGAATCTTGTCCCGAGATTCAAGACATGAGGTAAGAAGACAGAGGGACACAAGCTAACACGATCTTCATGATCCAATTACCCTTCTCGAAGATGTTGATTCATTGCTTCAAATTGATCTTGACGTCTTTCCTTTCGAGATCTTCAACCAACACGACGACAAGAGAGCGAGACAACTCTACAAGGTTGGATCATCTTACTGATCACAAGATCAACTCATAGAATGAGATGTGGAAACATCTCTTGAGCTAAGACACAAAACACATATGAGGAGCGATGGAAATAAGCAAATGGCAAAGGTTCAATTTGGTAGGCAACACTCCCAGGCTTAAGTAAAATGGTGCATAGGTTTCAAAGTAGCGAGGAGTTGATTGCCATGATTCCATAGTGGGGTACCTTAGAGGAGGTCACATGTAGGACTATTCCCTTAAGTGGCAAAAAGAATTACTTTTGATTTAGAGATCATTGAAATTCTCTATACCAGCCTAAGGAAATTCCCAAACGATTATTTGCCGGAGTTCAAGGGAATGGCATATTCAGGCTAGAATGAATGATGTGGACTACCTTGTTGAAGACAACACGATGGATGATTTCTGCTTATCATCGAGAAAGGATAGGGCCCAGGGTGATCCCACTTTTGAAGATGAGCCTGAATAACAATTACTGAAAAGGCAGACCATAGTAATATGGCATAATGGTGGGTGCAAGGTGGGAACAAAATGCAAATGCTGGGTATGTTCCAACCACCATATCTGCCTCACATTCAGATCTGGATGGTAACGGGATATTTTAGACAACATGTGTGTAAAAGAAAGGTAGCAGCACAAATCGACGAGATGAAATTGCGAGATTCTCGAGAAATGAACTACGATAGCAAGCTCCAAAACATGAGCTGGTTCTGCTACATACCTATGAACACGCTGTCCAAGACAAGCATGACCACATAGTAGTTGTACAACAAGCACTACCGAGTTTGGGTAGAAACCATCATCGAGGATATCGAAGTCTTGTGTCTTACCATGGATTAGCAGTTAACTTATTTTCCTAGAACAAATCAATCAGTGGCTTGGTGTGCTAGGGATTCATATAGAATGAAGGTTGCAAGTCTCCAGACCACAGAATACTTCGCACATATGCATCACTAAGTTAGGATGATTCCAGAGGAAGTAAAACAAACTTTCTCAAATTTACGGCAGCAACTTGCATCATGTGCATGTGAATTAGAGGAATTCACTTCTTGCATCAAACATAAACTTCTTGAGCTAGCACGAAGAAAATGCTTTCAAAAGTTTCCAACACTAACTTAGATGTTCAACGTGAATCATGGACACGATGAAAATGTTGTCAATGGGCTCAACAACAAACCATCCAGGCTTCCATATAGATGTAATTCCACAGTTGAGTGAACACGGTGATAGCATTGGTCAGACCAAAGGATGTAATGGTGTATGCTCGAGGGATCAACCACGAGTAAGACAACATTATGAACATCGTTGGTTATGATTTTATTTGAGGATAGCCCACACTCAAATCAAAGTTTGGACAAGACAATAGAACCCATAACTGATCATGAGGACCAATCGATGAAGATATCATATTTCTTCAACACACACACAAACTATATCCTTTAGAGATGAACTAAGGCAGATAAAGCTTTATCTTCCAACTCTCCAAGTTGTTGTTTAGCTTATCCAACTAGCTCATGGGTATCCAACACAGATTGTTGGATAAGGGGTGGTTTATAAGAAAACCAACTTGATCGCGAGCTCAACATAACGGTCAGGGGACAACCTGGTGATACTTCCGAGAGGATATTCAGAAAATCACGAACCACCAATATGTTATTAAGCTTGAGAACAATCTTGCTTCTCAGGGGAAGACGATATGATCAAAAGAGTGAGGGATTGACACAATCCTAACTCCTTTATCGAAGTGTGCACCAGAAAAATGGACTAGGAAGCACAATCAATCTTAGAAAGATGACTTGGTGACCAGTATGCTAAGAATGAGAGTATTGTCCATTAAACTACCAAGCAACAGGGTTGCTAGGAGTATTGATTACACACATCACAATTCACTTGTCGGCATTCCGGTTACAATAACACAGGAACTGAGGAATAGATAATGATGGCGAGAAGTATCTGTCAGTGTCAAAACCAGCTGATCTTGGGTAGGGGGTCCCGAACTATGCATCTACGGATCGAAGGTAACAGGAGGCGGGGGACACGATGGTTACCAAGGTTCGGGACCTCTTAATGGAGGTAATACCCCACTTCCTGCTTGATCGACTATGATGAGTATAGGGGTTACAGACTAAACCCTAGATGTCTATCCTATATGAATTCTGATGATCTCTACAGACTAAACCTTCTGGTTTATATAGACACTGGAGGGGGCTAGGGTTATACAGAGTCGGTTTACGGAGAAAGGAAGTTTCATATTAGAATGCCAGGCTTGCCATCCATGCAAAGGAGAGTCCCATCCGGACACGGGGGAAGCCCTTCAATCTCGTATCTTCGCGACCCATTAGTCCGGCCCATGTCACATAGCCCGGATGCTGGGGACCCCCTAATCTAGGACTCCCTCAGTAGCCCCCGAACCAGGCTTCAATGACAACATGTCCGGTGTGCAGATTGTCTACGGCATTGCAAGGCGGGTTCCTCCTGCTCCGAATACTCCAAAGCAATTTGAATAAAAGAACTGTATTCGACTTTTCAATGATGATGCAGTATCTGGCTTCATATCTTTCGCTTTGTAAGGTGGGCCCTCCATGATACTTCGGACAGCTTTGGCTTTACATTAAATATCATACCCTTCAGCTTCTGCGGCACCGTCGCCTCGGCTTCCACGTGTCAGACGAATACGAAGGTTCCAAGTGTTTTTACGAATAACACCCTGACTTTGTAGCGAAGGTGTCTATTTAAGGAGATTGGCACTCAGATGCCATCCCACACCAGGGGAAAATCCTTAGAGCTTGCCACAGGAAACCGCGCAAACTTGGCTGGCGCTCCCAGTTCTTTCCCACACCCCCACGGCGCTCAAAAAGGCGATTGGGAGAGCTGCTCCGTATCTCACGCCTAGCTGACCAAGCTTCAGACACAGGGGTATCTCCCTGCCGCGGATCTAATCCCCGTTCGGGCGGGATTAACTTCCATCAATGGCGAAGCCCTAGTGGAAACCTTCCCCAATCCTACTGAAGGGGAGCGAGTGTGCTTCATTTTTTTCCTATTAAGAGGCGTTGGATTTCCAATCCACCCTTTCCAATCTCACGCCGGGCTCCATTCGTCGCTCTATGCGAGCTGTTCCTAGGCTGTGAGGCCCATTTTGAGTTATGGAGGAAACTTTTCGGCCTTGTCCCCTGCTCCCAAAACGGATCCATATTCGTGGTGAGCGGTGCCGAAGTATGGTGCGTAGTCGGGACAGGATACCTGTCCAGCACTCTGAAGAAGGCATCTGAAGAGTGGCCTTCAGAATGGTTTTATATTGAAGACGTTGTTCTTCCGGACCCAATCCGACGGGGACTTCCCAAATTTTCCAATGCTCCGCTAAAGAAGCGCACTACCTGGCGCCCCCAAAGCCTCGAGGAGGAAGACAGTGCATAGGTTAAGAAGCTAATGAGAAAGATAAAAATACTCGCCCAATCCGGACTATCTATAATTGAGGTAATGGCGATTTCAATAACGCGAGGCATTAAGCCACTCCAATCCATAGGACTCCCCACGTGGCATTACAACGGGGAAGATGACGGATCACGGTGCGGGCGCAAGGGTCCGGACAACTTCGCCGCCTTGGCTGCCATGTTGGCTCATCTCTACAAAGGGGAGAAAGAAGATTTTACTCGCCTTAAATGTCGAGAAGGTCTTTCCATGTACAACCCTACTAACTGGGTCAGCTTTCGATCAGTAGCCTTATTCAATCCTCTTCGTGAGTCATGCTAAGTTGAAGTTAATCCCACTATTTTTAACAAGAATGGAGAAAGGTCATCGCGGGGATCCATAGTCCTGCTCCGCAGCCGAAGGACCATATTCGAGACCTGGATCCTGGATTTGAAGAGGATCTAGATATATTTATAGAGCTTAAGGAGGGGGTCTTTTATCAGGTGAGCTACGACGGCACAAAATTAGCCATCACAGCCGATTATCCCGGCCTTCTCCCCTCCTCCCACGTAAGTGCCCATGAGACAATTTTTCTACAAGAGCTTTCCTGTTGCACCTCACCCACCGCACTATCTCATTCTCTGAAGGGGCGGCACTCGTCCTGCCAAACTGTATCGAAGGCGTCCTCCAAGAAGGCGACGCTCGCGCATGGCGAGTCTTTGAAAAGAAAGGCGGGCGGTGATACTACCGAGCCTCGTCATTCACCGAAGAGGTATAATTTTCAACCTACACTCGGCAAATAGGCTGGATTATGAGGTGCTCCGTTGTGCTATATTGCAGGAAGAGCGTACACCGGACAGTATTCGGAGGTCTCGCCAGCCATGCATCGGCCAATCTGGCCCCGGAACCTACCACTAGGACTAGGTTTGGTACGGGCGCCATGCCGGATTTTCACCTCCACGCGGATTCAGATAATGTATACGTCACCAATTCTGAAGTGGAGAGCGCGATGGTCCATCTGTCGGATTACGAGTTTTGGCAAAACCCTTGAGGTTTGAACTCTGGGGTGCGCACGAAGATCTCTCTCCACCTAGCTCACGCTCTCACCACGATCTCAAAGCCTAGCTCGCCAAACCCAAGGAACAAGGGACACAAGAGTTTATACTGGTTCGGGCCACCGATTTGGTGTAATACCCTACTCCAGTGTGGTGTGGTGGATTGCCTAGTAGGATGGGATGAACAAGTACAAGGGATGGACTACCTCCTGAGGAGAGGTGTTCTTGAGCTCGGTGAGCTTGTGTGTGTGTGGATGGAATGGATCTGATCCCAAATCAATTGCCTTCTAAAGTGGTGGCTAGTCCAATTTATAGAGGCCCGGGTCCTCTTCCCAAATGTTAGGCAGGAAGGGATCCCACAATGGCCAATTTGAAGGGGGACAACTAGTATAAGCTATCCTAACAAAAGGTGGTCTTCGCCTGCCAAAAGCTCTGGTGGTGACGCCGTCGTGGGCTCTGCGATGACCTCCATCCTACCGTCCTGCTGGTCTTGGTCTCATTGCACCGATATGGAAACCTTTGCCCGATGCCTCAGGACTCCTTGCCTGTGCCTTCTCCTTTAGCACCAAAGAGGAAACCACTACTCTACGCCCGCTGGCGCCCGCCTGGCCTTGGTCGTCATGGCTCACATCACGGGAACCTCACGAGGTGCCACTCAGCTTGATCTCTCCGCTCCTCGCGAGCCAGCCTAGTGAGGCTGCCCCTGAGGAGGTCTTTTGTCGCCCGCCTCGCGAGGCTTGGCCCCTCGCGAGGGTCTTGAGTGTTTGCTGGTGAAGATGGGCCGTACCAGGCCGTTAGTGGAGCCACGCCGTGGGCCGCAGGCAGGCAAGTCTGGGGACCCACGTTCCCAGAACGCTGACAGTAGCCCCCGGTCCCAAGGCGCGCTCGGACTTGGCTTCGAGGCGAAGCCAAGGGGCAAGTGCGGAGCACCGCGGGCCCCAACCGCCTGCGGCCTTGATTGACGTGTGGCTACTGACAGGACGTGGGCGTCTTCGCTTCCCCACGCTGCCTCGGCAACTACCCGACTTGACGAGTCCCTGGTGCATGCAGAAAAGGCATCATTACCAGCGATCGTGGGGGTCGTCGGTTGGCCTCCTCCTGCTATAAATAGGGAGGGGTGCTGAGCCCCCGTCGCCCGTCTCATCCTCTGTTCCGCTCGCTTCCTCTTCCTTGCTTCACTGCTAACAGCGACACCCATCGCGCCAACGAAGAGGTTCTCAGCCGCGGAGAAAGGGAAGGCTCGCCAAGTGGGGCCCAACTCTCCTCCACCTAAGATGGGGCGTGTAGCCCTCGTAAGGATGTTGTGGCCCCTGTTGTGGTTCCTCGCGGGCGAGGACGAGTCTCTTAGGGGTCCGGTGCCGCTTCGGGCGTCCGAGGCGACGTTTCTCCTCCTGGTGGAAGACGCTTGGGGCGTGGCTATCCCGTCAACGAGGGGAGGCACGCCGTGGTCACTTGGCCTCGTCGGCCATGCTTCCACTCAGGGGAGGTGATGTCGGAGTTCGTCGTGTGGTTGGAGAACCCGACCGGCACATGGCTCTAGCTTCTGTGCTCCTTTGCCGAAGAGCTGGTGACTTCGGGTCCCGACGGCCTCTGGCTGCAGGCGGACGGCTGCTGCAGCAAGGCCTCGTGGGTCACGATGGAGATCTCCGTCGCGGGCAACATAGCCCTGGCCCGCGGCTGGCAGACGTTTGCCCGCGCATGTGGCCTTGGCAGGTGGTGCACCCTCCACTTCAAGTACGATGGTGCTGCTACCCTCTTCGTGAGGGTGTTTGGGGAAGATGGTCGCCGCGCTGGATGCTGCCCTGAAGACAACGACAGTGACGAAGTGATTGGCCTTGGCGACGGCCGCGACGAGGACGAGGGCGATCTCGCCCTCGGTGATGGCCGCGACTTGTCCAACACCGGCGGCTCCTCCTCCGGCGAAAGCTCCAGCAGCGGCGGCTACGACCAACCGCCCCGTCACCGCACTCGCTTCCAGGACGATGGCGGGTGATCCCGTCGTCACACCCTGGTGAAGCTCGAGGAGGGGTCTGGCTGAGTTTGGGGGAGCGCTGGGAGCTGATTCTCAGGAGTAGCCGCGGGTGTCGGGGCCGCTTTTGCCTGTTTCCCTCTTTTTTTCTTCCTGCATCACAAGAAACAAGTATGGGGCCCCATGGGGGCGTATGATGAACCGTAACGCTTTTCCTGCCTTTTGCTATGTTTATCATTTCTGAGTTGTGTTGTAGCATCAGTGCTTTACGTAGGAATGTAAAGATAACATAGCTTGGTGTGTCTGAAGTATTTTCCACTTCATGAGGCGCGCATCTCCCAACACCTCGTGAGGCGCGCATCTCCCAGCAACGGATGAGACCTCCCTGCTGCAGACTTGGGGGCGTCGAGATACTGCAAAAATTTGTTAAGAAGCCCTTCCTTGATCAGGGCCCCACGCGTGGCCGGTCATGGCCTAGCGCACCACATCGCAGTACCCGTGGGGCACGGACTTAAAAGAGGGGGGGTGCGCCAGTTGCGAGCTCGAACAAGGGTGCCTCGTGAAGACCAGGGGAAGCGCTTACGCGCACACCTGTCCAGCCCCTTGCGGGGCGTGCGAGGGAGAGTGCCGGTCAAAAAAGAGAACTAAGAGAAGAAACAGAGAGAAAAGGGAATTGAACCAAGCCAATGAGAAATACCAGAATTCAAATTTCCATTAAAGAGGGGCAAGCCAACTACGGAAAGCAAATGAATAGCCGTGTCTGGCACCCAGTCTAGTCTTCTCACCAGCGCGGAGCTAAGTGTTGCCACTAGGACATGGGAGGGAGCCCCCGAGGCCCGAGGGTGGCACTCCGGAGACTCTAGGGCATGTACAGCCCCACTCATTATTACGTGAGAGTGTCACGGGCGGAGACCTTCACAGGCACTCGGCGTTGCTTCATGGGTAGAACTTCTAGAGGTGCTGAATGTTCCAGGCGTTCTGGATGGGGACCCCGTCCTGCGTCTCCAGGCGCACGACGCCAGGCGTGGCGACATGTTCAATCCTCGAGCGTCTTGGAGCGGACACTATGGCAGTGATACCGTCGCAGCGCCTGCTAGTACCTTGCCGCCCGGAGCGACGCTTGGCGGCGGCGCTCCTCCCCCAGCCCGAGGTCCATCCCCCACATGGCGTCTTGGTGCACTTCATTGAATGCCAGGACCCACGCGGAGCGATGCTTGACCTCGTGAGGGAGGACTGCTTTAGCTCCATAGACGAGGAAGAACAGGGTCTCGCCTGTTGGTTTGGTGGCGGTGGTGCGGATGGACCATAGCACGGACTGAAGCTCGCCGTGCCATCCCCTGCCGCAAACCTCGAGCTTCTTCTTGAAGGTTCTGGTCTTGAGGCCTCTTAGGACCTCCGCGTTGGCATGCTCAGCCTGGCCATTGCTCCTAGGGTGTGCTACTGAGGCATAGCATATCTGCATTCCAAGGTTAGCACAATATGTCTTGAAGAGATTGCTTGTGAACTGCGAGTCGTTGCCGATGATGATGCGGTTAGGGAACCCAAACCGGCTCACGAGGCCCTTGATGAACTTAACAGCGGACCCAGCTGGGATGGTGCGGACGGCCTCCACCTCCGCCCATTTGGTGAACTTGTCGATGGCGATGTACAGGTAGCGGTAGCTCCTAGGCGCTCGAGGGAACGGGCCTAGGATATCCAGCCCCCAAACCACGAATGGCCATGAGAGCGGGATAGTCTGGAGGCCCTGAGCTGGCTAGTGGTTCTGCATGGCGTGGAATTGGTAGGCCTCGCAGGATTTCACTAGCTCGGCTGCGTCGTTGACTGCCATGGGCCAGTAGAACCCGCTGCGGAATGCCTTGCCAACCAGGGTGCGCGATGATGAGTGGTATCTTTTGAGGTCTTGAAACGCCAGGTCGGCCTACGGGGTCCATTCGAACGGGCCCTTCTTCTTCATCAGCTTGAAGAATGGAGGGCGCGCTCCCCCAGCTTGGAAATGAAGCGCCCAGCGAGTTCACATAGCCCGCAAGCTTCTGCATTTCCTTGAGAGTTTGCGGCGGGCTCATGTCTTTTATTGCCTTGACCTTTTCCGGGTTAGCCTCAATCCCCCTGTGGGACACAAGGAAGTCCAGTAGCTTGTTTGAGGTAACATCGAACATGCACTTCTCTGGGTTCAGCCACATGTCCACCTGGCGCAGGCTTGCGAAGGTCTCCTCCATGTCCCGAATCAGGGTTTTCGCCTCCTGAAATTTTACCACAATGTTTTCAACGTAGTCTTCAGCGTTTCTCCCGAGCTGCTGGCCTAGGGCGATGTACATCAGCAGTATAACCCAGACGGGGTCAGGAAAGCCATCTTCTCCGCATCCTACACTACAATCTTCATCTGGTGGTAGCCCGAGAACGCGTCCAGGAAACACAGCAGGTCGCACTCGGCGGTGGAGTCGACGATCTGGTCGATGCGCGGAAGTGGGAACGGGTCTTGGGGACAGACCTTGTTGAGGTTGGTGAAGTTGACACACATGCCCTCTTTCCCGCCTTTCTTTGGCTTGACGACGTGGTTCGCGAGCCAATCCAGATACCGGATTTAGGCCTTTTATCAAGAATTACATCATCTCTATCCGTTGTGGAATGCAGTGCGGTGAGCTCCTCGGCCACAAGGGCTTCGGACAATGCCTCGAGGGCCAGGGATGCGGTTTTGTTTTCGGCAGGGAGTGCTATGTCCGTATCACTGGCGATAGTGATCACTCCATTGGGCCCGGGCATTTTGAGCTTCATGTACCCGTAATGAGGTATTGTTTGAAAGCCTGTGAATGCATCTCGCCCTAACAGAGCATCATATCTGTTGTTCAAAGGTGCCACCTGGAAGGTTAGTTCTTCAAACCTGTAGTTCTCAGGCATGCCGTATACCGCATCAAGTTTTATTTTTCCCGAACACCGCGCTTCTCGGCTGGGGATAATACCTCGAAAGGTTGTACTGCTCAGCTCGATGCGGCTCTTGTCTATTTGCATTTTGTCGAGCGTGTCCTCATAAATGAGGTTTAATCCACTGCCTCCGTCCATGAGCACTTTAGTAAGCCGAAAGCCATCCACAATTGGGTTTAGAACTAAGGCGGCTGGTGCTTGGATTGATAGGGCCCGTGGTTCGTCTGTAGCGTTGAAAGTTATCGCCATGTCATTCCAAGGGTTCGATGCGATTACTTGGTTAATTTCGGCGATGTCGGGGAGCGCCCTTTTACTCTGATTATTTGAAGAAAAGGTCTCATAGACCGCAAACACATTGAGATCGTCATCCTAGGGAGAGTACCTCGCCGGGGTAGTGTTGGTGAGGATGGCCTCATCGCTTTTAGCCACCTACCGGAGTATCCAACATGCCCGAAGGCTATGTGTTGGTTCGGAATTCGGCATCGCGTGTATTTGACAAGGCTTGTCGAGCCATTTATCAAGGATAGTTCTGTGTCCCGTTAAGGGTTTAGTTTTCCTATCCATGAAGTGATGATCAGGTGCCCCATAAGGGTGCATCCTTTTTGCCCGACCGGTGGGTGGCTTAAAAGCCGGTGGTTCCCACCGAGCTGCCTGGGCTTTCCAAGCGCTTTCCATTGCGCAATACTTTTGTACTATGTGTGCCAAATCTGCAAAGTGCAGTATGTGGCATCTATTGAGGGCATTGGGGATCCCCTCGTCCATATAGTTGCGGCAAAAGACTTATACCGCATCATCGTCGCAGCAATCTTTAATCTTGTTTTTAACAAGTAGGATTCTAGCCCAAAAGTGAAGGACTGTTTCCTGAGGTTGCTGTCGTATATACATTAAGTCACATATGTTCGGGGGACTGGAATTGCTTGGAGATATTGATTGTGGTGGGCGGATGGGCTTAAATCCGAACCGTGACCCACTGTGGCATCTGGATTTTGAAAAATTTCTGAGGTCGTTGGCCCAGGATCCGGAGTGTCCTGTGGGTTTTTAGGCTCAGCACCTAATTCTATGTTCGGAGGACATATGATCTCTTCTCGAAGATGGGTGTCCGGATCCTAGGGCTCAGAGATCTGAACATTGTTTTTTAGCATAGGAGGAGCGCTATCCTCAACTTGCTCTTCCACGACAGTCACTAGGTGGGTGACAGGTGGGGACCTAATTTCCCTGTGATCAGGTTTAAGCCCAATCAGATCATAATTTGTTGCGACCTCCAGGGCGGTGATGCGATCTAGAATTTCATTTAAAGACGAGATATCTGTCGGATCCATCTTATCGACACTTTTGGGGTTGATGTGGAGATGATATTTAGCAATCCGGGAGACCGCCTTGGGCTTAACGGTCAGGCGGGCGCCTATGGTGAAACTACCGATCTAGAGGATCTGCCCAGAAACTTGGGCCCTTCCAGAGGTGATTTTATCGTTGACGACAAGGCAAGCCATCGATCTTTCTATCGACAACACAGAGGAACTCTCAATGAAAGCACCAATGTCCGTGTCAAAACCGACCGATCTCGGGTAGGGGGTCCCAAACTGTGCGTCTATGGATCCAAGGTAATAGGAGGTGGGGGACACGATGTTTACCCAGGTTCGGGCCCTCTTAATGGAGGTAATACCCTAGTTCCTTATTGATTCACTATGATGAGTATAGGGGTTACAAGAGTTGATCTACCTCGAGATCGTAATGACTAAACCCTAGAAGTCTAGCCTTTATGAATTCTGATGATCTCTACAGACTAAACCTTCTAGTTTATATAGACACCGGAGAGGGCTAGTGTTATACAGAGTCGGTTTACAAAGAAAGGGTGTTTCATATTCGAATGCCAGGCTCGCCATCCACGCAAAGGAGAGTCCCATTTGAACACGGGGGAAGGCCTTCAATCTCGTATCTTCACGACCCATTAGTCTGGCCCATGTCACTTAGCCTGGATGCTCGGGGACCCCCTAATCCAGGACTCCCTCAGTATCACTGTGCCAAGAATTGATAAGATAGTGTGCAATTCCTATGATGTTATTGACAAAATAGGGTAATACTCCAGGGTAGAACAGAACGAAAGCTGGATTGGCATTTTGATCCACGGAGTACAACTGCTTTAACCCAATCCTGGATATGGATGAGGTACTGGAGTTTGTTTCTCCTAGTCATTCTGAGATAGAACGGCTTGACGGGCCACAAGAATAATAGGCACTGATGAACATGAAGGCATAACTATTCCTGACTATCACTTGATAGACGGAGGTTAGGATACAACTAAAGAGGGACAACTCAAAGGAACATATTGTTTTCTGAGTTGTGGATGCATGGATTAGTATGTCAAACAAATTCAACATATTTCTTCCAGATAACCCATGCAGAAAGGTAGGATTGGCAGAGTCACAATGTAGAACGGAGAACTCATCAAGAGAACTCTGGTGGTGATCTTTTGTTTCAAAAGAACTTCTGCCATAAGAAGTTCATGGTATTTGGAGGAAGGATAATACCACGGACCTCGAGGACTATCGCAAAGGTTACTAATATCCTAAAGGAACTAGCAAACACTTTCAACGTGAAGTAAGTAAAGTGGATCTTGGGTCAAGAACCCAGGAGTAGAATGCCTACTACTAAATGGCATCACGAGATGCTTTCGAGAATGACGGCCAGAATCATCACACTGGGGATACAAAGCATTGCAAGATTGCTGAGTGGTTCTCTAAGAGGGCCAGGGTCATAATAATGGCTTCAACATATATGTCGAGGCAACGGAGTACCTCAACTCGGCGATTAGTGTGGTTAATCTAGCCCAAAGGTACATCGAGAATGGAAAGAACGAATTTGCAAATGCATCAGACTATTTAGAAAGCTGGGATGACTCAGGCAGCATAATGGCTGTAAATGGTAAAAAAAAGATTTGAGACATCCTGTAAAATGGTGGCATAACCACTTAACATCGCAATATCAAGGTTCTAAGATCAACTGTCAGCACACGGAGGTAGTAGAAATTGAACTAAGACTTGAATCCATCAATCCTATGAGTCTACGGATTAGTAACACGTGATCCTGATAGGAAGAAGAGAAAGCCTAGTTCCTTAAGATCGTAGGAGAGATAGAATGACTCGGACCAGAAGGGCATGAGGTATAAGAACTAAAAGAGCCTTATGTTCCCTTCCACAATGAATTCCCTTATATAACTAAAGAATTCCTAGACACAACTTCGACCAGTTTGGCTTGGTAATCCTACAGGCAGTCAGGCTCTGGTACCAAAGCTGTCAGGACCCCGATCCTAGGTCACACTGATCTAGCATGTAACACATCATATCACTTTGCGGCCTCACGCACGGTATTCCCACAGGTGCCACCTTACTTGGCCTGGGACCGTCTGCGCCTTTTGGCTCATGTATATGATAGTGTCGCTAGCATCCATATGACAAAGAACCTGGGCCGACATGACTACTCGTGAATCCAAAGTGGCACTAACTTATAGGGACAGGCATACATGATTCAACAACGAACGTGTCGGTCATCAACGTATGAACCCAAGTCATAGCAAGCTAGAAGGACTTAAAGGAACAATACGATACATTTCCCCGAAGGGACATACACATGAACGAAGAAGGACCCATGCTGGCTAGCTTAAGTGTTCCGGAGCAGTAGCAAGCTACTATGGCTCAGTGGAAGCACTAGGAGACATTTCCCCATTGATACGTCTCCAACGTATCTATAATTTTTGATTGCACCATGCTATTATATATTCTGTTTTGGATGTTTATTGGGCTTATTTATACACTTTTATATTATTTTTGGGACTAACCTATTAACCCAAGGCCGAGTGCAAATTGCTATTTTTTTGCCTATTTCAGTGTTTCAAAGAAAAGGAATATCAAACGGAGTCCAAACACAAGGAAACCTTCGAGAGAGTTATTTTTGGAACAAACGTCATCTTGAGGACTTGGAGTGGACGTCAAGAAATCACCGAGGAGGCCACGAGGCAGGGGGCGTGCCTACCCCCCTAGGCGCGCCCGCCACCCTCGTGGGCCCCTCATGGCTCCGCCGACCTACTTCTTCCTCCTATATATACCTACGTACCCTCAAACCATTGGGGAGCACCACAAAAACCTAATTCCACCGCCGCAACCTTCTGTACCCGTGAGATCCCATCTTGGGGCCTTTTCGGGGGCTCTGCCGGAGGGGGCATCGATCACGGAGGGCTTCTACATCAACACCATAGCCTCTCCAATGATGTGTGAGTAGTGTACCACAGACCTTTGGGTCCATAGTAATTAGCTAGATGGCTTCTTCTCTCTCTCTCTTTGGATCTCAATACAAAGTTCTCCTCAATCTTCTTGGAGATCTATTTGATGTAACTCTTTTTGCGGTGTGTTTGTCGAGATCCGATAAATTGTGGGTTTATGATCAAGATTATCTATGAACAATATTTGAATCTTCTCTGAATTCTTTTATGTATGATTGGTTATCTTTGCAAGTCTCTTTGAATTATCAGTTTGATTTGGCCTACTAGATTGATCTTTCTTGCAATGGGAGAAGTGCTTAGCTTTGGGTTCAATCATGCGGTGCTCGATCCCAGTGACAGTAGGGGAAACGACACGTATTGTATTGTTGCCATCGAGGATAAAAAGATGGGGTTTATATCATATTGCATGAGTTTATCCCTCTACATCATGTCATCTTACCTAATGTGTTACTCTGTTCTTATGAACATACTACTATAGATGCATGCTGGATAGCGGTCGATGTGTGGAGTAATAGTAGTTGATGCAGGCAGGAGTTGGTCTACTTGTCGCGGACGTGATGCCTATATAATTATGCACTTTTCTATCAGTTGCTCGAGAGTAATTTTTTCACCCACCGTAATACATATGCTATCTCGAGAAAAGCCACTAGTGAAACCTATGGCCCCGGGGTCTATTCTCCATCATATTAATCTCCTGTCAACAAGCTATTTCTGCCGCCGTTTACTTTGCAATCTTTACTTTTAGTCTTTATAATAAAAACACCAAAAATATTATCTTATCATCTCTATTAGATCTCACTTTTGTAAGTGGCCGTGAAGGGATTGACAGCTCCTTTATCGTGTTGGTTGCAAGGTTCTTATTTGCTTGTGTAGGTACGAGGGACTTGCGTGTGGCCTCCTACTGGATTGATACCTTGGTTCTCAAAAACTGAGGGAATTACTTACGCTACTTTTCTGCATCACCCTTTCCTCTTCAAGGGAAAACCAACACAGTGCTCAAGAGGTAGCAAGAAGGATTTCTGGTGCCGTTGCTAGGGAGTCTACGCACAAGTCAATACATACCAAGTACCCATCACAAACTCTTATCCCTTGCATTGCATTATTTTCCATTTGCCTCTCGTTTTCCTCACCCCCACTTCACCCTTGCCGCTTTGTTCGCCCTCTCTTTCCGCTCGCCTCTTTTTCGCTTGCTTCTTATTTGCTTGTGTGTTGGATTGCTTGCTTGTCACAATGGCTCAAGATAATACTAAATTGTGTGACTTTGCCAATACCAACAACAATGATTTTCTTAGCACTCCGATTGCTATTCTTACTGATGCTGAATCCTGTGAAATTAATGCTGCTTTGTTGAATCTTATCATGAAAGATCAATTCGCCAGGCATCCTAGTGATGATGCCGCTGCCCATATGAATAGCTTTGTTGATTTGTGTGATATGCAAAATAAGAAAGGTGTGGACAATGATATTGTTAAATTGAAGCTATTTCCTTTTTCGCTTAGAGATCATGCTAAAACTTGGTTTTCGTCTTTGCCTAAAAGTAGTATTGATTCTTGGAATAAGTGCAAAGATGCTTTTATCTCTAGGTATTTTCCTCCCTCTAAGATCGTCTCTCTTAGAAGCGATATTATGAATTTTAAGAAACTCGATCATGAACTTCTTGCACAAGCTTGGGAGAGTATGAAATTAATGATACGTAATTGCCCTACACATGGTTTGAATTGATGGATTATTATACAAAACTTTTATGCCGGATTGAATTTTGCTTCTAGAAATCTTTTAGATTCGGCCGCGGGAGGCACTTTTATGGAAATCACTTTAGGAGAAGCTACTAAACTCCTAGATAATATTATGGTCAATTATTCTCAATGGCACACTAAAAGATCTACTAGTAAAAAGGTGCATGCAATTGAAGAGATTAATGTTTTGAGTGGAAAGATGGATGAATTTGTGAAATTTTTTGCTAATAAGAGTGTTTCTTCTGATCCCAATGATATGCCTTTGTCTACCTTGATTGAGAATAATAATGAATCCATGGATGTAAATTTTGTTGGTAGGAATAATTTTGGTAACAACGCATATAGAGGAAACTTTAATCCTAGGCCGTACTGTCGTGGGTTTGTCACGGCAGATGTCCAAGTGAAAGGACTTAGTCGTGGAGCCATCGCAACGGGTTAACTCGAAGGGATTAAAGCGGACAAGGGACACATGGAGTTTACACTAGTTCGGCCCCTTCGATGAAGGTAAAAGCCTACGTCTAGTTTGTGATGGAATTGATGGGGTTTCGATGACTAGGGAGCAAACAAGCTTCGCCTAGGCCTCGAGTTGTGGTTGTCTGTCCTTCAACCGCTATCGGGTTGTCCCCTTATATACACGGGTGACACCCGTCGGTTCATAGAGTCCCAATCTCCGGTTTATATTCGTATCCGGGTTGGTCTCTCCCTATTCCTAAATTATAATACAAGTTTATATACACGCCGGTTTACGGCTACAGATACTGAACCGACTATGGCCTTGGGCCTTTGTCTAGCCTCTGGGCTTTAGCACCTTTAGACTACTAATGAAGTCAACCCGGCCCAGTTAGGCCGGTTTACGCCCAGTAGTAATATCCCCAACATTAGGCCCAGATTGATTTTAACGGGTTCATGTCAATCCTTAGCAAAAATCTTTGTCTTCGTCATCTTCCTGTATCTGTTGAACCGTCGTGTCGTCATCTTCTTTGGTTGTTGTAAACTGGCATGACGTCATCCTGAAGCTAGCTTTTGTGATGCCTTCTTTATTTAACAGATCTGCAACAATCGAGGCGACAACTCCGAAATTTGTGGCTCCTGGATTCGCGCGCCTAACACATGTCCTTTGCCTCATAAATAGGGCCGAGGGGTCATTTCTTTTTCCCCCTTCATCCTCTTTCTCTTCGTCTTCTTCGTGCCGCCAGCTTCGGAGCTCCGCCGCCGCTGGTGACCTCTGCATCATCTTGGGCTGCTGCATCAACCTGACCGTACCAGAAAATCGCGGCGTCCTTCCGTGTCTCCTCCAGCTCTGGTAAGATTTCTGTTTTTACCCACCTAGATATGTACTAGGGTTTCATGTTCTTGCTGTGTTCTTGCTCACTGTTCGTACTCCTGCTCATACCTCTAGATAGATCCAAGAAAACCCTACTGTGATTACCAATGGGCTTTTAGCATTCGTCTTGTAGATTCATACTTAAGTTCATAGATCCCAATAACCTTTCTGCTCTTTGGATCAACATTGTTCCGCCTTAAGCCTTTAAATATTTTCCTTTTTCTGAACTGGCTTTAGATCCGTCGTTGTAGAGAAGTCTTGTGAAATCTGTTTTTGTATTTGTACACCCTCAATTGCTTTCAATGCTTAGATCCGGCGGTTTAACTTTGGCGTAAAAAATGTAAAAGACCAGTATATATCATTAGTCCCCTTGTTCGAACCGCTAGACGTCGCCACCTTGCATAACTCTGGTTTAGATTAGACTGCCTTCGGTTTAAATAGATATGCATCCGGTTTAATCAAACATATACTTGAACTGGAACCACTTGTCTTGTAGATTTCCTCATGGCCAAGCAAATATATGAGTGCAACTGGGTTCCTTCCCGTGTTACGGAAACACAGCTGAACAACTTAGTTCTCACCGGCGCTTTAAGCAGTAAAAACACCATCCACTGGCGAGTCCCAGGCACAGAATGTCCTCCCACCCCTGAAGAGGGAGAGGCTGTTGTTTTTGCGGATCACCTGGCCCGGGGCTTTAGTCCGCCCGGTTCAAAGTTTTATCGGGATGTCTTAGCCAATTTCCAACTGCGCCCACAAGATATCGGTCCCAACTCTGTTACTAATATATGCCACTTCCAAGTGCTTTGCGAAGTGTACTTCCAAGAGGAACCCACAGTGGAATTGTTCCGAGACTTCTTTCACTTGAACCATCGCACAGAGTTTACTGATGGCCCTAATATGGAATTGGGTGGTATGGCGATTCAAAAAAGGAAAGAAGTCACTTATCCTCATGCGAAACTGCACAATCATCCCAGGAGTGGAATAATTCCTGGTTCTATTGCAAAGACACTTCCCCTGCCGAAGAGAATCCATTGCCTGGTCTCCGTCCAGAACGGCTTAGCAACACTCACCCCTTTCCTCAGAGATTAACTGGCAAAGAGAGGAGTAAGTACGCTCCCCAATTGTCCAAGTTCAGAGCTTTCCTAGCCAACGGTTTAACTGGAGTTGATCTTGCCCGTTGTTGGATATCCTGGAGTATACTGCCCCTTAGCCGACGCTCCGGTTTGATGTGTGAATATACGGGCAGTGTTGACGATCCGCTGCGGCATGTAAACATCCATCTTACTGATGAAGAAGTCACAGAAGCTGTAAAGAAAATTTTGAACGAACCGGAGCACGTCTGCGCTCGTATCGGCCTGCTTCCTTTTTGCGCCACCAACAAACCGCCAGCCGTAAGTCTGCATTTTTCCTTTGTACTAGCTTTGATGCTATTGTACTTGTTTATTACTGATGCCGACATCTGTTTGATGCAGGGTAATGATCCGTTTTGGAGCAAGAAAATCACACAAGAGAAAACCGATATACCAGACAGACCAATCCGGCCTAAGACCAAGGTCGTTAAGAAGTCTGCTCATAAAAAGAGAACCACCGCTTCCTCTGATCCGCCCGCTGATGACGATGTGGGTAATCCGGACCTTGAGGCAGAACTTGATTCCCTCGGTTTACTTTTTATACACCTTATTGATGATGATATTTGTCAGGATGATGCCGAAGCTAGCCATGCTGACGATGTAGAGGTAATTGTTCTTTCCTCTGACTCAAGCCTTCCGCCTTCACATAAAATCCGTCAGGCAAACCGCAAAGTCAAATTTTCTCATCCTCTTGCTTATTTCGATCCCAACTTTCTTATGAAGACCCACCAGCATGAGGTGCGCCGCACAACTCGACACAGCGGTCAGGTAGTTACCTCCGCCGGTTTACCGAACAATCCGGTTCGGAGACGTTGTTCAGAGGTTTCTAATTTGCTTGTCAAATTTTGTCCTAAAGCGGGCTGTTTCGTCAACCGCTTAATCTGTCTGACTCCGATTATCAGATCACCTCGCACTCATCTTCTGGCGAGTCAACTGGCACCCAGCTGCCTCCACTTAAAACCGTTCTTGGGTAAGCTTGTACTTATCATAACGTTGATTTTTGTAGCTTTCAATATGCGCTGTCTTTGATTTTGCTGCTTCTTTTTAGGGCCAAACCGAGGCCAAGTAAGAAAGCTCACCTGGATAAGGCAGCCGAGGAAGACGCTGCTCCTGAACTGGATGCTGCCCCAAATGTTGAAGCGGTCATTGATGAAGATGTGGTTAATGACCCGCTAGTGCAAAATGAAGTTGTTTCTGCTGAAGAGGGTTTTGTTAACACCTCCGGTCCTGCTGACCAGCCAGCCAGTCCCATCCAGATTGAGAAAACCACCAGTCCCTCCAAACCTGCCGATAAATCGACTGCGCCAATTCAAATCGGCGAGTCCAAGGATGATGAAGTCATAATCACTCGCATTGGTCGTTCTGACCCGGGGAATCCCGTCGCTTTAGCCAAGCATACTGCCAAAGAAGAATTTTCTGCCATGAGCAAAGGCAAATGGGATGTTGATCTGGCAACATATACTGCTCTCAGCGCCCAAGATATTCATTTTGGTTATTTAAACCGGCTATATACAAGCCGTGATTATGAAGCCAATCTGGTAAAGATGATGAAGGAAAAATTTGAGGTAATCTCCATGTACTTGTTCTTGTTTATCACCACTGTAGCCCCCAAGGGCCGGTCCAACTTTTGTATAATTGAATCGGGTCTTGTCATAAAACTCAATACTTCAAAGTTCGCTGATGTAGCCCCCAAGGGTCGGTTCAACTTAATATAGTTAGAACCGAGACTTTAATCTTCAAACAGTAGCATCCGAAATATCGTTAGAGCAAATGGCCATTAGCCCCCAAGTGCCAAGTTGAATACTTGTTTTGAGCTTGGGACTTTGATAACTAATTGATAGCTGTAAATCAAATAGGCATTAGCCCCCAAGTACAAAGCGCATAACTTGTTATGTGGTTGGTACTTCATTGGTTGAACCGTATAACTGTCGGATTGCAGGCTGAACTGAAGGTCAAAGAGAACCAAGTCGCCGACCTTCAAGAGAACTTGAAGTCCCAGCAAGCTGAAACCTCCAAGGCCAAGGAGGAGTTAACCAGCGCTTTAAGCACCATGGAGCAGCTGAAAGAGGGCTTCAAGAAGGAACGGGCTGACTGGGCCACAGAAAAGGCCGCTTTAACCAAGAAGATTGAAGATGGGGAGACTGCCCTTAAACTGGTAACTGATGAATTAACCAGCGTAAAGCGACAAGTGCACGCAATGACTGCCGCCATCTTTGGTAAGCTTCTTGTGACTTGTATAATAACCGTGATCCTCTTATAAACAGCCCGGTTTGTAAACTGCTGATCATGTTACAGGCACTCGCATTAACCACTTGGGGTCGGATGTGCGGATGAAACTGAAAGGCGCCTACACCTTAATCGAGCAGTTGCACACTGGAGTGCAGCGGATTATCTCAACTGCATCACATAATAATCCAGCACCCACTTTGATCCAAGATACACTGAAGAGACTGTCAATGCTCCCTGCTCGGATTGATGAGCTAAAAAAGTCTGCTGCTCGAACCGGAGCCATCAATGCCTTAATCCGGGCCAAAGCATGGGTGCCCGATTTTGATCCTGTTGAAGCGGCTCAAGGCTATCCCAGCTTGAAGGAGGATGGCTCAGAATTCAGCGAAGAGGATTTAAGAGAGATAAACCGGGCGGTGCGCCCTCTGGCCTGCCAATTGGTAGAGGAAGCAAATTTGTCGCATTATCAAGCTCAGTATAATGACCAGAACAAAAGAGTGGCTGCACCAATCCCTGAAGCGGAAAACCTGATTCCTCCAATCCGTAAGCATACTTACGCCCCTGATATTGAACCGTCTTCACTGATCCATGAAGAGGCTGTCTTTCAAGCATTAATGGGAATCGACTGGACCACTGTTGACTTCCAGCCGCTGGGTAGAGACGAGGAAGCTGAAGCGGCGCAGGATGATCCAGAACAATCAAACCGGGGTGGCCAGCAGGCGTGAACCGGAGGCAGCTTTAACTAGCTTCCTTGTTATATCTTGTCAAGAAAACAATGATCTCATTTGGGCACCAAGCTGCCTTGTAATAGGATAGACAATACTTTTTGCTTCTTGAGATGCTTTCGTGCATCTGTGCTGATACCTTTATTTGGAAGGTCAATATTACCAACTTATATCTCCTGCAATCATAAAATCTTAAACTACCAGGGCGGTTGTACCGCCATCAGGTTTTATGAATCTTTATGTAGATACGCAAGGAGACTTGCAAATATGATCAAATTTTGTGATACGAAATACCTGCCATTTATTAGGCACGAAGTAGGCGTGTAGCCTATCTTGAACCAGGGGTTTGATAACCCTAAACCGTCATGGGAGAAAACAGCTCCTGTATATATAACGTCGGCTTACTGTGTAAACCGTGCTTTGATCATAATAGCCTTTTGTTACTCCAAAAAAGGATGTGAACAGAAAAAATCAAACCGGGCAAATAATCTTCGGTTTTAAAATGGACCGTGTTCTGCCAATTTGGCTGTTTGAACCGGTACAAAGCACTGTCGATTTAAAAAACGCAACTAAGATAAAATAGCAACTCCTTAAGAAAGGCTATTTAAAGCAAAAGCAATGATAAAACTTATTGCAAAAAGAGAGGCTTTACTGAGCCGATCAGATGGTGTTACCATGGTCAGATGCAACCTAGCTCCCCAAAGGTGTAGCTACAGTCCCAGTCGGCCAGGTCCCCAAATGACTCGTGGCATTACGCCGGCCAAGTGGCATGGCAATGGTTCAGGTTCGACCAAGCCCCCAAGTGACTCTAAGGCCTGTAGGCCGACCAACAGGCGTGACCAGTTCAGACTTGACTATGTCCCCAAGTGATCTGGTGGCTTTCGCCGATCAAGAGGTGTTGCATCGGTTCGAACACGACCAAGCCCCCAAGTGGTCTGGTGGCTTTCGCCTATCAAAAGGTGTTGCATCGGTTCAGACATGACCGAGCCCCCAAGTGATATTGATAATTTTTCCAAGGGGTAAACCGGAGGTCGTTTTAAAACAGAACAACTCCATGCAACCACACATGATAGAAACGAACAGATACCCCGCTTTAGCTGAGGATCCGGTTTATTATAATGATAATGTATACCTTGTCATAATATGTACATAAGCAGAGCCAATGGCTCAGGTGTAGTAAGGCCGAAGATGATCTATGTTCCATGGCCTGCTGGTCTCCTCCTCTGACTTACGTGAGTCCTTATGCTCTCGAATATCAATCAGATAGTATGACCCATTGTGCAGATTTTTGCTGACCACGAACGGTCCTTCCCAAGGTGGAGATAACTTATGCATATCAGTTTGATCTTGAATGAGTCGAAGCACCAAATCTCCTTCTTGAAAGGTTCTGGTTCTAACCCGACGGCTGTGATAGCGATGAAGATCTTGTTGATAAATCGCCGAGCAGGCAGCTGCTGTGTCTCGCTCTTCATCCAACCGGTCCAATGCGTCTTGTCTGGCCGTCTCGTTGTCCGCTTCAACATAAGCCGCAACCCGAGGTGAATCGTGACGGATATCACTAGGGAAAACCGCCTCTGCTCCATAAACCATGAAGAACGGCGTGTATCCAGTTGATCAGTTGGGCATGGTATTGATGCTCCATAACACAGAGGGAAATTCTTCGACCCAACAACCCGGCGTCCTCTGCAAGGGAACCATAAGGCGGGTTTTGATGCCTCTCAAGATCTCCTGATTAGCTCTTTCTGCTTGACCATTGGACTGTGGGTGTGCCACTGATGAAACGTCAAGGCGGATGTGCTCTCGTTTGCAGAACTCTCTCATGGCACCCTTAGATAAATTGGTACCATTATCTGTGATGATACTGTGTGGAAAGCCAAACCGGAAAATCACTTTTTTGATGAACTGAACCGCAGTGGCTGCATCACACTTGCTAACGGGCTCTGCCTCCACCCATTTGGTAAATTTATCAACCGCCACCAGGAGGTGGGTCTTCTTGTCTTTGGACCTTTTGAAAGGCCCAACCATATCCAGCCCCCAGGTTGCAAATGGCCAAGTAATTGGAATCATCCTCAATTCTTGAGCCGGAACATGAGCGCGTCTTGAGAATTTTTGGCAACCATCACATCGCCTGACCAAATCCTCCGCATCAGCATGGGCAGTCAGCCAATAGAAACCATGGCGAAATGCCTTAGCCACCAAAGACTTTGAACCAGCGTGGTGACCACAATCTCCTTCATGGATCTCACGCAAAATTTCACAGCCTTCCTCAGGAGACACACAACGTTGAAATGCTCCTGATACACTGCAATGATGCAACTCGCCCTTGATGATTGTCATGGACTTGGACCGCCGTATTATTTGTCTGGCCAGAGTCTCATCCTCTGGTAACTCGCCCCGGTTCATGTACGCCAGGTAGGGAAGTGTCCAATCCAGAATGACGTGGAGTGCTGCCACCAACTGAGCCCCCGGATTAGGAACAGCCAAATCTGCTTCTCCAGGTAACTGAACCGATGGGTTATGTAGTATGTCGAGAAAGACATTGGGCGAGACCGGTTTACGCTGTGAGCCTAGCCGGCTCAAAGCGTCCGCTGCCTCATTCTTCCGACGGTCCACGTGGTCCACCTGATAACCCTTGAAATGACCAGCAACATCATCAACCTCACGACGATATGCAGCCATGAGTGGGTCTTTAGAATCCCAAGTACCAGACACCTGTTGAGCTACCAGGTCCGAGTCACCGAAGCACTTAACCCGGCTTAAGTTCATCTCTTTAGCCATCCGGAGACCATGGAGCAAGGCTTCGTACTCAGCTGTATTGTTAGTACAAGGGAACATTAAGCGGAGAACATAACAAAACTTGTCACCTCGTGGGGAAGTTAATACGACTCCAGCCCCCGAGCCCTCCAATTGTCGTGATCCGTCGAAATGGATGGTCCAATATGTGTGATCCGGCTCTTCAGGGGCATGCAGCTCTGTCCAGTCATTGATGAAATCGACAAGTGCTTGGGACTTCACCGCCGTTCGAGGCATGTATTTCAAACCATGTGGCCCAAGCTCTATAGCCCACTTGGCAATCCGACCTGTTGCTTCACGGTTCTGGATGATATCACCCAAAGGGGCAGAGCTGACCACTGTGATGGGATGCCCTTGGAAATACTGCTTCAGCTTCCGGCTTGCCATGAAAACTCCGTATACCAGCTTCTGCCAATGCGGATATCTTTGTTTGGACTCAATAAGCACTTCCCTGATATAATAAACCAGACGCTGAACCGGGTACTCTTTGCCCGCCTCCTTCCGCTCCACCACTATAGCTACACTGACCGCACGAGCATTAGCAGCGACATACAGCAATAATGGTTCTTTGTCAACGGGGGCGGCGAGTACAGGCGGATTGGCCAATTGCCGCTTTAAATCCTCCAAAGCCTGATCAGCGGCAGAACTCAAGACGAACTGATCCGTTTTCTTCAACATCTGATACAACGGGATCGCTTTCTCACCAAGGCGGCTGATAAACTGGCTCAACGCGGCAATCCGGCCAGCCAAACGTTGAACATCATTAATACATTTAGGTTTAGCCAGAGAAGTGATAGCCGTGATCTTCTCCGGATTAGCCTCAATTCCCTTGTTGGACACCAGAAAACCCAATAACTTGCCTGGTGGTACACCAAAGACACATTTGGCCGGATTGAGCATCATCTTGTACGTCCTCAGGTTATCAAAGGTTTCATTCAAGTCATCGACCAAAGTCTCCTTCTTCCTCGATTTAACAACGATATCATCCACATAAGCATGCACATTACGGCCAATCTGTTTGTGGAGACAATTTTGCACACACCGTTGATAGGTTGCCTGGGCACTTTTGAGCCCAAAAGGCATAGACACATAGCAAAAGGCTCCAAAAGGAGTTATGAACGCCATCTTCTCCTGGTCCTTAACTGCCATTTTGATCTGATGATAGCCGGAATAGGCATACAGGAAACATAAGCGCTCGCAACCCGCCGTAGCATCAATAATCTGATCAATACGGGGGAGGGCAAAAGGATCCGCGGGACAGGCTTTATTAAGATCAGTATAATCCACACACATGCGCTAGGTGCCATTTTTCTTAAGGACGAGCACCGGATTAGCAAGCCACTCAGGGTGGAAAACTTCAACAATGAAACCAGCTGCTAAGAGCCTAGCCACCTCTTCTCCAATAGCTTTTCGCCTCTCCTCGTTGAACCGACGGAGGAACTATTTCACCGGTTTGTATTTAGGATCCACGTTAAGAGTGTGCTCAGCGAGTCGCCTCGGTACACCAGGCATGTCAGAAGGCTTCCACGCAAAGATGTCCCGATTCTCACGGATGAACTCGATGAGCGCGCTTTCCTATTTCGGATCCAGATTGGCACTGATAGAGAACTGCTTGGATGAGTCGCCAGCTACGAAGTCAACAAGCTTAGTCTCAGCGGCTGATGTAAATTTCAGGGCCGGATCATGCTCTGTAGTAGGCTTCTTTAAAGGAGTCATATCTGTCGGATCAACATTGTCTTTGTAATACTTGAGTTCCTCGGTACTACAAACCGATTCCAAAGCGACCTTGCGGCTTCCGTGAACCGTGATGGTCCCCTTATGACCTGGCATCTTGAGTTGCAAGTATACATAATAGGGTCGTGCCATGAATTTCGCATAGGCTGGCCTACCGAACAGGGCGTGATACGGGCTTTGGATTTTTACCACCTCAAACGTCAGTGTCTCGGACCAGGAATCGTGATCATCTCCGAAGGCCACTTCCAATGCTATCTTCCCAACGGGGTATGCTGACTTGCCAGGTACCACACCATGAAATACCGTATTCAAAGGCCGGAGTTCCTTATCTGTCAGCCCCATTCGACGGAAAGTCTCATAGTACAGGATGTTAATGCTGCTACCTCCATCCATGAGTACCTTGGTGAACTTATAACCTCCCACCTGAGGTGCCACCACTAAAGCCAGCTGACCCGGATTGTCAACCCGGGGAGGGCGATCCTCTCTACTCCATATGATTGGTTGCTCTGACCAGCGCAGATACCGGGGTACGGCCGGTTCAACAGAATTAACTGCCCGCTTCTTGACCTTCCGGTCCCGCTTGTCCAAGCTAGTGGTGAATACATGATATTGCCCACTATTCAGCTGCTTTGGATTGCTCTGGTAACCCGACTGCTGCTGTTGTTGATTGTTACCACCCTGGTTATTCTGATTATGCTGATTGTTATGCCCGCCCGGGTTACTATTAAATCCTGAACCGGAATTTCCTCCACCGTGACTCGGTCCAGATCCGGAACCACCACCAGAGCCGGGGTCATACCGGAAGGCATTGGAGCTCTTGAATTCTTGCATAATATAGCAATCTTTCCAAAGGTGGTTTGTTGGTTCCTCCCTTGTCCCATGCTTTGGACAGGGCTGGTTCAACAGATAGTTCAGGCATTCCGGATTAGGACTAGGCCCTCCGCTGCTGTTTTTACCCTTACGTTGCTGGGCCCCGTTCTGCATGTTAGTATTGGCCACAAAGTCCATGTTGCCATTCGCTTTACGCTTGCCACCGCCACCGTTTCCTGCTGAGGGATGCTGATGACCTCTGAAGTTGCCGTTCTTCTTTCCCTTCCCTGTCTTCTCATCATCAGACTCGGGATCCTTGGTACTATCAGAATCGGCGTACTTCACCAAAGCGCCCATGAGGGTTCCCATGTCAGTACAATGGCGTTTCATTCGTCCTAACTTCAGCTTCAAAGGCCCAAACCGGCAATTGCCTTCCAAGGTTATAACTGCGGTGCCCGCATTGATGCGGTCTGAAGAATGCAGAACTCGTGAGACCCTGCGCACCCAATGAGTCGTTGATTCTCCTTCCTCCTGGACACAGGCAGCTAAATCCACTATTGACATGGGCTGCTTACACGTGTCTTTGAAATTATTGATGAACCGGTCTCGCAACTGGGCCCATGAACTTATAGAATTGGGCGGCAGGCTTTTTAACCAAGTGCGGGTTGTCCCTTCAAGCATCATGGTAAAATATTTTGCACATGCCGCCTCATCAAAGTCAAGCATCTCCATGGCCATCTCATATCTCTCCACCCACGTCTCTGGGGGTTGATCCGCCATGTAGTTTGGCACCTTGCACGGGCCTTTAAAATCCTTGGGCAGGCGCACATTGCGTAAAGCGAGGACAAGACAAGGCACTCCCAAAGCGCTAGACGTGAGCCCCGGTTCAACCGAAGTGGTGGGACGAACCGGCGTGAACTGATGAGTCTGATACTGCGCTGCTAACTCAGCTTCCCTGCGCGCTCAGGCCCGGTCTACCACCTCCTGGGCATCGGGAGCCGGATTGTTGCCACGGGGTGCTTCACGCCGTGCGTTACTTGACACAGCTGGTTCCTCCATACGCCTGCTATAACTCTGGGCCGGACGTGGGGTAGAATGAATCCGGTCACGGCTGTATGAGTATGCTTCCTGTTGGATCAAGGCCGTCCTAAGGAGCTCCTTAACCCGACGCGTTTCGATTGCCTGTAATGAATCACCTTCAACTGGAATAGCCTCCAGCCGTGCCGCAGCTGCAACGAGGTTATCCATCGGATTGGAGTAGTGACCCGGAGGTGTAGGCACGACCTGCGGTACAACAGCATTATGACGAGGCAGATCTATTAAACGGGGCTGAACTGGCGCTCCTGTCGCAGGTGCCTCCGCCCGGTTTACTACCGGCGGATTATTTATTCTAGCTTCAGGGGTGTTGAAAAGGTTCCTTCCTTCAAAAACTGAGGGTAACCGAGATCGGTATTTCCTCCTCATGACTTCCTGTGAGGCGTTCTGGTCCAGCATGAGTTTATAAGCTTGGGCGTCCAAAGTGGCCCGCTCCGCGGTCATCCTGACCTCTTTTGCTGCCAGATCCGCTTTGGCCTGGGTAATCTGCTCTCTCACCTTTGCGATCTCCGCGTTATGAGCATCCTGATCCATCGGATTAGCCACCGCCATGAGTGCAGCCAATGCGTCGAATAGATCTGATAACACTTGAACCGACGGGCGCACGGAGCCTCCTGCTCCGGCAGCCGTTGCTGCTGCTGAACCGGAAATCATCGCCGCGGCTGTCGATGAGTGAGGTGCTGCTTGTGTACCGGCCATGAATATCACAACCCGGTTGGGCAGATCGGAGGGGTCCGGAATACTGTCGCCATCGGAACAGCCCCCAATCTGGCCATCTTGTAGCTGATACAATGACTCAGTCTCTCCGGTCGATGACTCGTCGCCAGAGTAAACGACGGTTTCACCACTAGATCCTGATCCGTCCTCATAGTTTCCTCCATGGATGACTCCCATGAAGGCATGCTTCACGGCCGGTTTAACCCGGGCAGGTCATGCACGCTGAGCTGTCTCGACGAGGTCGGTGCAGGTGTCCAGCTCAGGGCCCAGTTCATCGATCTTGCCGATCAAGACATGTATGCCACCAAAGGGGACCCGGTACCCATACTCAATTGAGCCGGCGTCGGGCCCCAGCCTGCGTCGTCGATGTAGATCTTGCCGCGACGACTCTTGGTCATCCGGCCCACGGCGTATCCCTCGAGTCCTTCAAAGAGGCCCTCCAAGAACTTGAAACCATCGTGCGATAGCCCCACGGTGGGCGCCAACTGTCGTGGGTTTGTCACGGCAGATGTCCTAGTGAAAGGACTTAGTCATGGAGCCATCGCAACGGGTTAACTCGAAGGGGTTAAAGCGGACAAGGGACACAGGGAGTTTATACTAGTTCGGCCCCTTCGATGAAGGTAAAAGCCTACATCTAGTTTGTGATGGAATTGATGAGGTTTCGATGACTAGGGAGCAAACAAGCTTTGCCTAGGCCTCGAGTTGTGGTTGTCTGTCCTTGAACCGCTATCGGGTTGTCCCCTTATATACACGGGTGACACACGTCGGTTCATAGAGTCCCAATCTCCGGTTTATATTCGTATCCGGGTTGGTCTCTCCCTATTCCTAACTTATAATACAAGTTTATATACACACCGGTTTACGGCTACAGATACTGAACTGACTATGGCCTTGGGCCTTTGTCTAGCCTCTGGGCTTTAGCACCTTTAGACTACTAATGAAGTCAACCCGGCCCAGTTAGGCCGGTTTACGCCCAGTAGTAATATCCCCAACATGTACCCTAGTAATTCCTTTAATAATTATGGTAATTCCTACAACAACTCGTATGGAAATTTTAATAAGATGCCCTCTGATTTTTAGACTAGTGTTAAAGAATATATGATTTCTCAAAAGAATTTCAATGCTTTGCTTGAAGAAAAATTGCCTAAGATTGATGAATTGGATAGGAATGTGGATATAATTTCTCTTGATGTTGATTCTTTGAAACTTAGGTCTATTCCACCTAAGCATGATATAAATGATTCTATCAAATCCATGAGAATTTCCATTGATGAGTGCAAAGAAAAAACCGCTAGAATGCGCGCTAAGAAATATTGCTTTTGTAAAAGCGTGTTCTTCTAGTTTTAATGATAATAAGGATGAAGATATAAAAGTGATTGATGTGTCCCCTATTAAATCTTTGTTTTGCAATATGAATCTTGATAATGATGGGACTGGAGATGAGTCAACTTTAGTTAAAAGGCATCCCAATGATTCAGAGTTTTTAGATCTTGATGCAAAATTTGGTAAAAGTGGGATTGAAGAGGTCAAAACTTTAGATAGCAATGAACCCACTATCTCGGATTTCAAGGCATTTAATTATGATAATTGTTCTTTAATAGATTGTATTTCATTGTTGCAATCCGTGCTAAATTCTCCGCATGCTTATAGTCAAAATAAGGCTTTTACTAAACATATCGTTGATGCTTTAATGCAATCTTATGAAGAAAAGCTTGAATTGGAAGTTTATATCCCTAGAAAACTTTATGATGAGTGGGAACCTACTATTAAAATTAAAATTAAGGATCATGAATGCTATGCTTTTTGTGATTTGGGTGCTAGTGTTTCCACAATTCCAAAACATTTGTGTGATTTGCTAGGTTTCCGTGAATTTGATGATTGTTCCTTAAACTTGCACCTTATGGATTCCACCATTAAGAAACCTATGGGAATAATTAATGATGTTCTTGTTGTTGCAAATATAAATTATGTGCCCGTAGATTTCATTGTTCTTGATATAGATTGCAATCCTTCTTGTCCTATTATTCTTGGTAGACCTTTCCTTAGAACGATTGGTGCAATTATTGATATGAAGGAAGGAAATATTAGATTTCAATTTCCGTTAAGGAAAGGCATGGAACACTTTCCTAGAAAGAAAATTAAATTACCTTATGAATCTATCATGAGATCGACTTATGGATCTCCTACCAAAGATGGCAACACCTAGATCTATCCTTGCCTTTATGCGTAGCTAGGGGGAATTAAATGATAGAACTTGTTGGGAGGCAACCCAATTTTATTTTAGTTTCTTGCTTTTTGGTTCTGTTTAGGAATAAATAATCCATCTAGATTCTGTTTATATGTGGTTTTGTGTTTTTATTAATGTTTGTGCCAAGTAGAACCTTTGGGAAGACTTGGGGAAAGTCTTTGCAATCTTGCTGTAAAAAACAAAAACTTTAGAGCTCACGAGATTAGCTACAACTTTTTACTGGAGAGTGCTATTTAGTTGATTAGTTTTGCAGAGGATTAATAGATCAATTCCTCACGTGCTGATATTTATTTTAGAATTTTTGGAGTTCCATAAGTTTGCGTTAGTTACAGATTACTATAGACTGTTCTGTTTTTGACAGATTCTGTTTTTCATGTGTTGTTTGCTTATTTTGATGAATCTATGGCTAGTAATGGAGCTTATGAACCATAGAAAAGTTGGAATAAAGTAGGTTTAACACCAATATAAATAAATAATGAGTTCATTACAGTACCTTGAAGTGGTGTTTTGTTTTCTTTCGCTAACGGAGCTCACGAGATTTTCTGTTAAGTTTTGTGTTGTGAAGTTTACAAGTTTTGGGTAAAGATTTGATTGATTATGGAACAAGGAGTGGAAAGAGCCTCAGCTTGGGGACACCCAAGGCACCCCATGGTAAAATCTAAGGACAACCCAAATGCCTAAGCTTGGGGATGCCCCGGAAGGCATCCCCTCTTTTGTCTTCGTCCATCGGTAACTTTACTTCACTACAAAAAAAGACACATCTGTGACATTTTGGGCCGAACGAATTTTTTTCCTGTCATACATATGACACTTCTATGATGATAATTGTGACAAAACCCGGTATAATCATAGATGTGGTGGGATCCTACTTCTATGACAAAAAATCATGACAGAAAATGGGCTTTTCGTCCTGGGCAGGCCGGAGACGCAGCTGCATGACATTCTTTGGGCCGTCCATGACGGAAAAAACCATGGTAGAAGTGTGGGGACCCCGACTCATAAGTCGTGATCACCGAATGGACGTGTACAGTGATCCCAGAGATCAATGCTCACTGAACACACAGAAGCTGAATAACAAGAGTCTTACATCCATACATACCATATTACACAAGTAGGACCATTATGGTCAAGTCTTGAGCATAACATTGCAGCGGAAATCTTCGTCGATAACTTGGACCCATGCCATCTGCCTTAACCCTACAGGCATTCTGACTGGGAAGTGTCCTAGCTCGCATGTTCGTCACCGAAGTATTCTTCTTCATATCATGTTCTTTCATGCCTGGCCAATAAAATAACCAGTGGCAAGCCAATGAGTACTTTGAATGTACTCGCAAGCAACCCATGTTTTGGTTCAAGGTACAATAATGCATGACATAGGTAATTTTTTTTGCGGAAAGCTAGTTTTGAGTGCAATGACATGTTCAACAACTTGTAAGACATGCATCAAGAGAATTCAAGTAATCATGAGGACAGGTTACAGATATCAACATAGTTAGAGTGGGCACCAACCCAACTCAATCTTGTCAAGTCCTCGATTTGACCCCAAGTAATTCTCCCCACACACACCGGTTTGTAAACAAGTGGACGTAGCCCAAGAGCGGTTACCCAACTGTCCTTGACCGTGGACACGGCTATTCGAATAGTTTTACACTCTGCAGAGGTTGCACACTTTACCCACAAGATCCAGGGAGCTTCCGTGTCATCCACGACCCGCGGTACCTCAAGCACCCGGGGTAAGCACCCGATCACTATCTTTCCCTAGACGACACTAACAAGGAGTCCACTCGTTGTTCCGTATCCTCACGATGTACATCATACGAGACTCGCTCGAGATCGTAACATCCGACAGGGGACACAACGGTGTATCTGGTGCCCTGTGAAAACAGTCATGGCCGCCCTACCTGGCACGACCCCGTCCCAAGAGAGAGCACCAACTCTCCCCCGTCACTAGTACTGCGGGCTTCAAGCTACTGTCGACCTAGGTAATCAATAATGCCCTTTCCCATATAAGGGTAGAGTGGTTGCGCATGTAAGGTTGGAATAACGGTCGCAACTTAAACCAATCCGTTTTGGAAAACAACACACACTTGTCTCGGTACACCACTTCGTCATCAAGTGGTTACCCAACTCATCATCTCCCTAGGGCATAAGTGGCAACCGATGGGGTTTTCGAAAAGTCTTTTGAAAATGCTTTGTCTCCATCACCATGCATATTCCCGTCCCTTTTTGCGTAGCACTACTTTAGCATCCTATCTACTCCCACCGGCATAACCCTCATAAGGAGGTAGGGTCATGCACAATGCAAGTATCAACGAGGAAGTAACAGAGGCAACCCACCAAAGAGGTTTCCATCACATCATGATTCCGAAGCAACGCTAATAAAGTGCTATATGACATGCATAAAAAGGTTTCATAGACATGGTCAAAGGGCTGCTTGCCTTAGTCTTCAAGGTCTTCAAGTCCTTCTCCTTCTTCTTATCCAACTACCTCGTTAAATACGGGATCTATTCGTCGCAAGAAAATAACGAGAAAATAAGGCAATAGTAAAACAGCAAAACCAAAGAGCTCAGAAAAATGTCAACTTGTTTTTGATAAATACTAGGGGAAAATCTAAGAAGGTGAAAATTACTAGTTATGGATTTGTAGTTGTGGAACAGGAGAAATGGATTTTCAAAGGCATATTTAAATGCTTAAAATCACATTTAAATATTTATAGTAAAGAAAAGTTGGTTGGATTTGAATGGAAGTTGCACCATTAAATAGGTTGCAATATTCTAGGAATTTAGAAATTGGAATTAATTTATTTGGACTATTATTTCTCCCTGTGGAATTTTTACAAGACAGCAAGAAAAAGGAAAAAGGAGAAATGGCACTGTGCCACTGGGCCAGAACAGCCGCAGGGCAGCAGGCCCAGCCAGCGGGCCGGCCTAGCCGAGCCAGCGCACAGCGCGCGCGCCCGTCCACCCGTTTCAAACCTGACGGGCGGGGCCCGCAGGTCGGACGGGGCACGGGAATGAGGGAGACGATGACAGGCGGGGCCCGCCTGTCATCACTAACCCGTGGACAGGGGGGTCGTGGCGCTCACCGGCGACAATGCAGGCCATGGCGAGCTCCGGCGAGTGCGGGGGTGGCTTCAGGGGACTGCCGCACGTCGGGGGTGGTGGACTTGGCCGGCGGGGGTGCCTGGTTCACCGGCGACGAGGTCCGCGGCGGAGGAGCTTCGGGAGTCGACGGCTCCGGCCGTTTCCGGTGGCTACAGAGAGGGGAAACAAGGGGGAAATGGTCAGGGAGCTGCGGGGAATCCAGATCGAGAGAGAAGGGGGCCGGGGACGGCCCGTACCTCGCGAACTCCGGCGAGCCGAAGCGGCGGAGCTCGAGCTCCATCTCGAGGTCGGGCAGCTCTGGAGGCGAACTGGAGGTGCAGGGGAAGGTTTTGGTGGTTCAGAGAGCGGGTGGTGAGGGTGGAAGGGCTCGGGGAGGCCTTATGTAGCCGCACGGTGGTCCACCGTGGACCTGTGCGCCGGCGTGCTCGTTGCCGTCGCCACGTGTCACGGGGGCCTGGTTGGTTGTGTCTGGGGTGTTCGTGGGGCTCGACTACGCCCAGGGGGAGAAGAGAGGGGGCGGGGACAGGTCAGAGACGCCGCGCGTGTGAGCTCGCCCATTGGAGCGCTCGGGCGGACGCCGCGCGTGCAAGCTGGGGCGAGAGGAGGGAGGGGGAGGAGGGGGCCGGCAGTGTGCCATGTCCCAGACGTCGAGGCACCTCGGGGGACACGAGGGGGAGAGCCGAGGTGGCCGTATGTGGCTGGAAGGGGGTGGCTACAGTGCGGGAGCGCACTGTAGCGCTCTCCAGAGCGTGCAAATGGCTGCCATGGCATTGTTTAAAGGGCAGGGGCGCGTCCACTAGTGTCTAGCAGGTCTAGGGGGGAGTAAAGAAGAGGAGGGGGGCATTGGATGCCCTGGATGGCCGCTGGAGTGAGGAGGGAGGTGAAGAAGAGGGGGAAAGTGTCTATCCAGAGAGAGGAAGAGGGGGTTTTCACCCCTCAATTATTGAGCTAGGGACTTGCCATTGTTACTGGAGGTGAAAGGGGTCTAGGGGGAGCTGTGGTAAAAAGTGGAGCTCACCAAGAATAGTGGAAGGGGTCCAAACAGTGGTTTTTGCAAAATGACAGAAGGTGTTTGATGTTGGTTTGGGCAAGAAAATGATCTCCAATTGCCATGACTCTCCACAGGGTGAAATGACACATATAATTAGGGCCTTCCACCAATTTGGAGCTTAATTGGGCAAAGTTGCCAATGCAACTTTTGTAAACCCTAGAAATGAGCAGAAATGGACTTGTGTAGATCTAGTTGAGCAAATCACTTCTCCTTGATGCACCACTTGGTGTAGTGGCCTCATTTGGTCATGTGAACATGCTCACAAAAGTTGGGGTCAAGGAGAGAAATTTGGTAGTAAAAACTTGTTCAAATTTGATTCTGGTCAGAGAGGGTTTTGGGGCACTTTGATTAAGATAAATTTCTCTCCAACTTGTGCCATTTGGCCTAGATGCATTATTACACCATTTGAGCATGTGCACCAAGTTTGAGAGCATTTGGACATGTTTGACAGCGCAAAGCTGTTCAAACTTGAAAAAGGACAGAAGTGGTTTTGAGAGGGTTTCATGGGGTTATAATGTTCTCCATGACATGGTACTTGGCAAGATAATCAGAAATATCATATGTGACATGTTAGAATTTTCTTGGATTTTTATGAAAATATTTCCTGTAGAAATATTTCAAATCCTTGAAATGAGTAGAAATGGTTTTGGGAGGTTTTGTCCAATATTTTGATCATGACCATGTGTTGAAACTCATATATATGGAAAATATATGTCCATTGAGTCTCCCTAATTTTTCTCAAATAATTTTAAAGCTTTAAAATAATTTTAACCTATTTAAGACCATTTCTGGCCTTAAGAAAAAGCCTTTAAATAAAATAGGAAAATAACTTTTAAATTTATATTTTTGTGGTTTTTGGGTAACCTATATCTAATAGGAGTCAAAAGTATTTTTGGAAAGATTTTTACTGCCCTTAATTAAGTACTTGCAGTGAAATCCTCAATTCAGGGGTTTTTGGAAAACTAATTTTTGAAAATACTTTTTGGCCAAATTATTTTTGCAAGAAAATACTATATTGCAATATACATGTGGCATGATCATTGGGAAAAGGTTTTGGATCAAGGAGAAGGGGTATAAGAGTTGGAGGATCTATTTGATTTTTGTAGAGCACTTGCAAACAATAGTCAAACATCAAATCAAGCAAAATCCAAAACACTCAAAAGTTTTTGTCAAACCACATTTTATCATGTTTTATTAGCTTAAGTGTCGTGGCATGAAAATCAGGGTGTGACAAGAAGCGAGGGCGCAGAAAATATCGGGGAGTCCCCGGTTACGGTGGGTGGTCGGGGGCTGAGCGATGCGTGTTTCTATCGTACGTACGCGCGTGTGTGCGAGGCGTTGGGCTCTAACTGAATCCAAGCGAGGCGTAGGGCTCTAACTGAACCCGAGCGATTGCACTATAGGCTACGCGTTACTGAACCCGAGCGATCGATCGATGGCTGTTAACTGAACCCGATCGAGCGATCCTTCGCTACTGCTGCTAACTGAAGCCGATCGATGCTGCCTCTCGATGAACAGTGAGTGTTGCGCGGGGGGGGGGGGGGGGGGGGTTGGATGAACAGTTCCCGGTGGGGGTGGATGAACAGGACCCCGTGGTGTTGCCTCTGGATGAACAGTACCCCGATCGATCGAGTTGGTTGGGGATGGATGAACAAGACCACCCCGTGGAGGGCAGGATGAACAGTAGCCCGTGGAGGGGTGGTTGAACAGGAGCCCGTGGAGAGGGCTGGTTGAACAGTAGCCGGTGGAGTAGCGCGCGGTGGAGGCTGGATGAACAGGAGCCCGTGGATGAACAGTCATAGGTGGAGGCTGGAGGAGGTCGACGGTGGATGAACAGTAGCCCGTGGAGTCCCGTTTTGCGGTACGCCACACCCCTCCCGATGAACAGGACCCCGTTTCGTCCATAGCGCTCCAACACAAGTCAGTTTCCTCCGTTTTGCGGTACGCCACACCCCGGCCGATCAACAGGACCCCCGTTTCGACCGTAGGAGGTCCCTTTCCTCTGTTTTGCGGTATGCCAGACCCCTCCCGATGAACAGGATCCTGTTTCGAACGTGGAGGTCGAACACATGGCTGTTTCCTCCGTTCTACGGTACGCCAGACCTCGTTTCCATCACCTGTTCCTTCCAAGCCCTCCCTATGAACACGACCACGCATTCCCTCGCCTCCCCATGAACACGACAACAACGCTGTTTCTCCGTTCCGAGCCAGCCATGTACACGAGGCCTGGCTGTACGTATGCGCGAGTAGGCGTTCGAGACCCCACCCGTATGTACACATACATGGCCGTATTTTCTTTCTTGCACCCTGGCCACTGTACGTACATGTACATGCTACGTGCGCGCCTCTACTATGACACGTGTGCGCCTCTACATCGACCAGTATATATGTACGTACACGTTCGCGACCAGAATGACAACGCTACGTACGCTTCGACCAGGTGGGTCTCGACTGTCAGGCACTTCCTTGCGTGCGAAGATGTAGCTGGTGGGTCCCAGCAGTCAGGGGGAAATGTTTTTTTCACGAATTACAGTGGCCCATCCGGTGGGTCCCAGCTGTCAGGTGGAGGAATCATTATTTTCCGCGTAATAAGGAGGCACTCCCTTGCTGCGGCCGTGGACCCAGCTGTCAGCCTCTCCACGTACAGTCCACGTCTGATGGAAGTCGTTCCTTGACCACGTTGACCACGCCATGCCGAGAGCACCAGGGCGGTGGACGACGGCGAGGCCTAGGAAGGGGACGATGGGGAGCCGGGGAAGACGCGACAGTGGAAGCCCGCGCAGAGAGGAGTACGAGGGTTCACTGGTTCGGTTGCGTTGTGAGGCTGCTGTCGCCGCAGGGCCTGGCCAGCGGTGGGAATAGTAGGGGGCGGTGAGGCCTCCGTGGCAGCACAGCCGGCCACGAGAGGCAGGAGCATGCGGCACGAACGATGCTGCTTTGGGCGGCTGGAGCAAGAAGACCAGAGGTTGAAGAAGCACTACGGCCGTTGGATGGACATCGTACGGTCACTCGAGCTAGAATCGTTCATATTGACTAAAGTTGACAAAGGCCCCCATCCTAGTCAACTTAGTAGGCCCACAAGTCAGCCTCCCACCATGGTGGGTCCCAGCTAGCAGGGGAGTATTCATTTTTTTGTGCGTAATAAGGAGGCACTTCCGGTGGGTCCGAGCTGATAGCGGGGGGACCATTTTTTCATGAAATACGCTGTCCTGTCCGGTGGGTCCCAGCAGTCGGGGGGGGGAAACGTTTTTTTCACGAAATAAGGTGGTCCGTCCGGTGGGTCCCTGCTGTCAGGTGGAGGAATAATTATTTTGCGCATAATAAGGAGGCACTTCCTTGCGGCCGCCTGGACCCAGATGTCAGCCTCTCCACGTACAGTACTCTTCCGACGGAAGTCGGTCGTTGACCACGTTGACCACGCCGCGCCGAGAGCACCAGGGCGGTGGACGTCGGCGAGGACTAGGAAGGGGACGACTCGGAGCCGGGGAAGATGCAGTAGTGGATGCCCACGCGAAGAGGAGTATGAGGGTTCACTAGTTCGGCTGCGGTGTGAGGCTACTATCGCCGCAGAATAACAGGGGGTGTGGATGAGTAGAGGGATGGACTGGCCAGCGGTGGGAGTAGTAGGGGGCGGTGAGGCCTCCGCGGCATCACAACCGGCCACGGGAGGCAGGAGCACGCGGCACGACCGGCGCTGGTTTGGGCGGCTAGAGCAAGAAGACCAGAGGTTGAAGAAGCACTACGGCCGTTGGATGAACATCGTACGGTAACAGGAGCTAGAATCGTTCATATTGACTAAGTTGACAAAGCCCTCCGTCCCCGTCAACTTGGTAGGCCCACAAGTCAGCCTCCCACTATGCCGGGTTCCAGCTGGCAGGGGGAATATTCATTTTTTATGTGTAATAAGGAGGCACTTCCTTGCGTGCGAAGATAGCTTCTGGGTCCGACATGTTAGCGGGGGGCACTTTATTTCGCGAAATACAGAGGCCCTTTCGGTGGGTCCCAGATGTCACGTGGAGGAATCATTATTTTGCACGTAATAAGAAGGCATTTCCTTGTGTGCGGCCGTGGACCTAGCTGTCAGCCTCTCCACACACAGTCTACTTCCGATGGTGTCGTTCGTTGACCATGTTGACCATGCCGCGCCGAGCGCATCCAAGGTGGTGGACGACGGCGAGGCCCTGGACAGCAACGAGCCGGAGATGGGAAGACGCGGGAGTAGAGTCGCAGACAGAGAGGTTTACGAGGGTTAACACGTTCTAGTGCGGTGTGGTTCGGCAGTCGGTGGAGAAGAACAAGAGGTGTGGAGGGGTGGAGGGATTGCCTGGCCAACGGTGGAGTAGCACTTCATAGCGAAGCGTGCTAAGCAGAGCTGCTAGCAGCAGGAGGTGGGAGGTGGTCCCGGCGGCGCTGGAGGAAGAAGACGAGGGATTGAAGATGGATGCCGGTCATTGGATGTAAATCCAACGGCTAAGATGTCAAAATCATTTGTTGACTAAATTGACAACGACTTGCATTGGCTTCGACCTATTGGCCCACATTTTAGCCTACAAAAATGTGGCACGTATTCAACCCATTTTTTCAGAATTTACAGTCTTTTTTTGCGCGATAGAATTTACAGTCAATTTGATCTTTTTTTTTGAATTACAACCATTAGCTGGGTTGGGTGAACAAATAATGTAGCATCCATGCGTCCCGTTTATTTTATTTCCTAAAAAATTACAGGCCATGCATTTTCTCGAAATACACGATTTTGCTGGGCTGATTCTAATTATAATGTTGGGTTAGGCCAGCAATGTTATAAAAAAGGGGGATGAGCAATTTGTTATAAATATATTTAAATAATAAGTGATATTATTACATTCGTCCTTAAATCTTACCAAGCTTTTGTACACAATCACTAGGATTTTCGTGCCAAAACAATCCATGATTTTATTTGTTAATAAGATGTGGGATATTGTTTTCTTAGATATGTAAGTATCTGTTAAATATATGATGACAATAAAAATAATATATAATAACATAGAAAATAGTTTTTTTTAGAAAAACAGGGAGCATCTCCCCGGTTCCATTGCTGAGAACGAAACCACAACATATTCTGATACAGCAGCTCAAAGAGCAGTTCGAAAGCAAAGGTAGAAAAGCTACAAACTAGGGGTGTGGATGAACAAGTTCTCTGAATAACACAAATCACCCGAGCGGTGCCAAAGGCAGAGCGGATAGAGCACTCAAATGACACAAGGAGGGTCCAGCGAAGCCTTCATGCTCTTCAGCCGAGGGGCCGTGTCAGCCTGCGGCAACTAGTAAGCAAGCGGACACACGGGGCTGGAAGTCATAGCATGGTGGATGTCCCACTTTTTCGGCGCCAGGTGCCCATCATCTTCATCAGAGATCTTGAGACGAGCCCACGGGTCCAGCCCCAGAGCAGGTCGAGCCTTGTTCAGCCACAAGTGATCGCCAACGGTTTCTGGAGGGATCTTGTTGGGGTTTCCACGAAGCTCATCAACTTGTCCTTGTCCGATCCGGAGGAGAGAATCGCCCAGTTCCTCACCATGTTCCTGATCAACCTCAAGACCTGCGGAATGGAAATCCAGGAGGTATTACTGAATATCATAGCATTTCTATATTTCCAGAGGCACCAAAGGACAGCTGAGCTAACAGTGTTTAAAACTGAGCACTTTTTGGTAGCAATCCAGAATCCGGCGACAGATTCGAAGGATGAGCCAATCTGACTAGAGAAATATTCCTCAATGTGGGCCTAGAGATGTTTAGCAACTATACATTCAAAAAATAGGTGAGAACAAGACTCTTGTTCCAAGCAGTAAACACAATCAAGGGGTTTGATGATGTGTCTCTTCCTAAGGTTATCCCTAGTCATCAATTTGTTTTTGGAGAGATGCCAGAGAAATACATGAATTTTAGGGGGAACTCTCAATTTCCAGACAGCAGGGATAAACACGGGTTGAACCCCTCTAAAGTTGATAACATGATAGAGGGAGCTCGAGGAATACTTCCCCTTATTTTCTAGCTGCCAAATCAGGGCATCCGGTCGGCAGTAAAGGTAATGCTTTTGGCAATTTCCTCCAACTGGAACCATTGTTCCTTCTAAAAGAGAGTTTTAGGCATTGAGCGTCCCAAACTTCATTGACATTTTTGTTAAGATCATTGCGGATAGAGTAAATATGCCAAATTTGGACTGCTAGGGGGATGTGCCAAACCAAGTATCTTCCTAGAACCTGGTTCTGCTCCCATCCCATATGTTCCATCTGTAGCCAAATTTCACAGCATGCATAATAGATTTTAATCCTTTCCAGAATCTATAGGTCTTAGGGTTGGAGGAAGGGACAAAATATTAGGTTTATTTCCTAGGTATTTATGGGCAATAGGAAGCTTCCAGGGTTTCAGGTCTTCCTCATAGAATCTTTTAATCCAAGATCCTAGAAGACAGTTGTTAATTTTTTGGACGTTAGGTATGTCTAGGCCTCCAAAATCTTTTTTCATAGATACTAGGGCCCAATTAGCAAGGTGTAGCTTCCTATTTCCCTCAAAATCATTCCACAAGCAATGAGAAATCTGAGAATTGATGAGGTTCACTACCCATTTAGGGAACTTGAAGAAGGAGAGGAGATACACTGGAATGCTAGCCAAACAAGCTTGTATGAGGATCAATCTACCTCTGTAAGAGAGAAGTTTGCCCCTCCACCCAGCAATCCTTTTAATGATTTTATCTAGAAGGGGTTGGATATCCTCTCTCCTCAGTTTATCATAGTGGAGAGGGATACCTAGGTACTTAAAGGGGAAGTTACCTTTATTACAGACTAGAATAGAGAGGAAGTCAGCTAACTCCTGATCATCCATGTTGATAGGGATGAGTTCACTTTTAGAGTAGTTGATTCTCAAGCCTGAGACTTGTTCAAACCAAGTTAGAATAGTTTTCAGATTGCTAGCATGTGTGGAGTCATTGTCTAAGTAAAGGATGGTATCATCTGCATATTGAAGGCAGATGATGCCACCAGGGCAGACCTCAGGACAGAGCCCTGCAATCAAACTATGAGCAGCAGCTTTGCTCAGCATTTTAGTAAGAACGCCCACTACTATATTAAACAAAAGCGGGGAGATGGGGTCACCTTGCCTAAGGCCTTTACCAGCAAGGAAAAAAAATCACTTTCACAGTTATTTAACTTGACCCCAACAGACCCCCCATGAGTAAGTTGCTGGGTCCAACTCTCCTCTATGAAAGGCTTGGAAAAGATCTAAGAGATCATTTTTCACCAAGTCCCAAAAATGCTGGTAAAACAAGAAGGGAATCCCATCAGGACCAGGAGCCCCATCAGGATAAGAGCTAAAAATGGCTTCCTTCACCTCTGTCTCTGAAAAAGGGGCTTCTAGCAGCTTATTTCCAGCAGGAGAGACTTTTTCAGAAGCAGAGAAAAAATTGTTTTGTAGAGAGAACCCAGAAGGGTTTTCTTTCTTAAACAAGTCTTTGTAGAAGTCACTAGCCACTTTCAGCATCTCATCTACCTTAGTAACAGGGCCATTAGGGCCATCAAGGGAGTGAATGAGGGTTTTCCTCCTACTCTGGTTAGCTACTGCATGGAAGTAAGCAGTATTTCTATCACCCTCCTTAATGTTCCTATCTCTAGACCTTTGTTTGGCTTTGATTTCTTCTTGAAGCCAAATTTTCTTGAGCTCTCCATGGACAAAATTTAATCTATTAGTCTCACCCTCAGAGAGGTCAACGGTTTCTGCCTTAATATCTAGAGAATCAAACTCAAGGAGGAGAAGGCTTTTGTATCTTCTAAGATTAGCTTCCTCATTTGAGTTCCACCCTTTGGTAGTTCTTCTAAATCTCCTAATTTTGATCTGCCAATTTTCTAGGGGGGAGCTGCTCCCAGTAGGCTCATTCCAGATTTTCCTGAGTAGCTCAGTAAAATCTTCTCTAAGCAACCACCACTTTTCAAATTTAAAACTATTGCTCTTTGGAGTTTGGTTAAGACCAGAGTCCCAAAGCAAAGGAGTGTGATCACTACCACATCTAGGCAGAGCTCTACAACTAGAAAGGGGAAAGAAACTTTCTAATTCTGTGTCACAGAAATTTCTGTCAATGGTGGACATAATCCTGGAGCAGCACTTCCAACATATCTAGCAGAACTGTGGGTTTTCCTTATGACAAGGCAATTCTCAACTTTATGGGTAACCATTTTGCAGTTAAAACAACTCTTGGGCTTGACACATTTATCCAAATGATGCCATGGTTCCCCACAGTTGTAGCAGATTACCTCAGAGTATGCCATAAGGCCCGAAGCAGGGGCAGGAGCAGTTTTCTGGATGTCCTATCTCTTCTTTTGCCGATTCTTGCCTTGAGATTTCCCACTGATCAGAGAGTCAGAACCACCAGCAGATTGATCTTGGGCAATTACAGGAGCCCGCCCAGATTGTGCCCCCATTTGGGGCGGAGGTGGGCCGTACCACTGCCCAACCAGCGCTCCCCACCATTGTGATAGGGGAAATTCATCGGAGTTCCTGGTTCCTTCTCATCCTCCAGCCATATGTTGTCTCTCAGGAAGCAGAAATAACCACCAGACAGCTCAATTGAAGCAGACTGCAAGCCTAATTTCAATCTTCTGCAGGTTTGGGGGAGAGGTAAGGTAGGGGATCCAGTGGCGTGCTGGTGGGCAGAAGTCCAGTCAAGCATTCCCATCTCGCAGCACAGTGTGGATCTCCTGAATTCACTTCTCCTTTCGCCCATCGAACGAACGCAATCGGCGGCTCACTGGGGTGGGGCATCCTGTGCTTCTCCGAGAAATCTCCTTCGAAGTAGATCCGTAGGGCTAGATTCAGCAGCTCCCAATTCACATGATCCTTGCACGTCCGAGCATACATGCGCGAGTGAGAGAACGGATTCGGTCCCTCCTCGGCTTCCTCCCTCGCAGCTTCCTCCTCTGCTTCCCTCCATTCGCACGTGCACTAGGTCCAAAAGAGAGCGTCGTCGCGGATCCGCATCGCCCGTCCCTCCATCTCCTCCCTCGAGTCTCCCGCAGCATCGCCGGCGCGACGGAGTCGAGCGGCTGGAGCATCCGCGGGAAGGCTTTGTAGACATGTGGGAGATGCATCTTGTACATCTGCCTGTCTTCCAGCCATTCCCCCATGGATATGGTCGGCGACTCCATGGGGCGCGCGAGCAGACTTGCTGAGGGGGGTAGGCGCGCCCGGAGTCAGGATGGGGGGTGGCGGCGAGATCTATGGCGGCGGCGAGGGTGGAGGTAGTGGCGGGGGCGGCGGCGAGGGTGGAGGTGGTGGCGGGGCGAAGGGGATCGCGAGAGCGATCATCTATTTGCCAATTACTCCCTCCTTTTCGGTTTATAGGGCTCAATTCAAAAATCTCACCAACCAAGGTAGATGATGAATGGTGGAATACTTTTTGTAGTTTGCAAAAGCACCTAATTAATGAACTTGTTTTCCTCAAAAAATTATGTTTGTCAATGCATAAATTGCAATGCATGCATGCATAGAGTACATGCATTGGTCAATTTTCTCTTAATACTTGCATGCAATGATTTAATGCACCTTGGAATCTGAACATGTGATGGAAAACAACCAAATTGAGCCTTATAAAATGGAAAAACTAAAATTTTGAGATAAGCCCTATAAACCGAAAAGGAGGGAGTATGTGAACTAAATAGTCAACATATAAAATAATTTAAATATATATAATATAGTTAGAAGGGAAACATAAGTTGGACCTGGCGTTCCTATTCTTATATAGAAAAATAGAACAGACCTCTGCGTTTTCTTCAAAAAAATACATAAATTGGGCTGCCAAAAATAAAACCTCGGATGGGAGGTCCATAGGCCGGTCGATACATGACGGCCCTAAGAAAATACAAACAGGCCTATGGACCTCCCATCCGAGGTCGTGGGCTACGACGTTAAAAATTAAAGCCTAGACGGGGCAGCCCAAAACCACGTTCAACACTTGCCAAAACTTCGTCCCTCGTTTTCTTTGTGTTTCGCACACTTGACATTGTGTGGGCATTTTGACTGTGCATCATATGAAGATGTGCTATGCATGAATGTTGATCAGCATGATGTTAACTGGCTGGTAGTTCCATTTTCGACCATGAATAAAACTTCCAACATGATGTTAACCCTGTTTGAAAAGGCCGTGTTAGTATAAATGCTCTGCCTCTGAAGTTGCAGTTTCTTATCTAAAACTGAACTTGCAGTTTCTTATCTGAAACTGAAACTTGCAGTATCTTCACTGAGAATCACATTGTCTACAATTTTATACTCCTATGAAACTACATTTTTAAGTGCTAAAAATAGATCTCTAGAATTCATAAAATACTTTATATGCTCAATACTGCAAATCTGAAATTCAAAAGACATTCATATCTAAAAGTACTCTCAAAATACACAACACAAAACACAATTCACAACCTGCAAATACTGACAACCCTAAGGTCCTCCTGACAATTCACTACCTGCCCGACTATTGGGCTGGGGGGGGCAGCCCCCTCCTATTCCTCGGCGGCAGACAGCCGCCCCGTGACGATGTGAACGGGGAGAGAGACGATGGCGGGGAAGCGTCGTCGGGCCAACTGATTTTCTCCTCTTGCAGTTGGGTTCGGTCGACGAAGACTCCACCGGCTCGCTCTGGCAGGACTCCCTCACAAACGGCACCCTGTAGATGCTCGATCCTTCAATCTCTGGTGGATGCTCCATCTTGGATCGATACTCCCACCACCGCCCCCTCACGATTGGATTCGGTGAATCTGTTTGCTCCATGGCCGAAAGGAGCAGCTCTATGTACTCCGGTGTGACTCCCTCCGGGAGTATCGCCGCCTTTTCACTCTATTGCAGATATTTGGCCATGGATGTCGCTGTCGCCGCTAGTTGGTCCTTGTTGTCAAACCAAGACGGTATCTCCAACATCCTAGCTAGCTTCACAGGGTCGCCGTTTGTGATCCTCACGTAATTGTACTCCTCCATCGATCTAGTTCTCCACAACGCCTTCACTCGCCGGTAGTGGTTTTTGAATGGAAGAGGAGAGGAGCAGCGCTGGTTTTGGATTAGAACGGGAGAGGAGCGACGCTGGTTTTGGACTGGAACAGGAGAGGAGGGGCGGTGGTTTTGAAATGGAAGAGCAGAGGAGCGGCGCTGCATTTAGATTGGAATAGGAGAGGAGCGGCGGTGGTTTAAGAGGAGAAGAGCGGAAGAGCGGCGCTGGTATTGGAAGTATTTTTTTGTTGTTTCACGTATTTTGGGTCAAACTTTGACCACGTACTGTATTTGACAAGCAAAATGTGAATGCATGTCACCAAAAATTGTATCGTTTGGTTCGTATTTGAATGTACTTTCAAATTATACTCCCTCCATTTTTGTATACAAGGCCACAAACTCATATTACAGGTACCAAGGTAAAAGTCAATGCTATGTTTAAGTCAGTGTTGCAAGCTAGCTTGTCACCTTGATTGTCATGTTAATTAATGTGGGTTTTCTCTCCCAAGCACAACAAGCCAACCCTCTTACTCCTCATTGGTTGATTAATGTTGGGAATGCAAGCTAACCTTCTCACTCCTGCATGCACACAAGGGATATTAATGTCCTCGGGTGCTAGTACGAGGCAAACGCCATCAATTTTGCCTCGATTAATGTTAGTGGCCTTGTATAGTTGCAGATTGTAATTTTGATAGTGGCCTTGTATACAACATATAACATATATTTTATGTGTGAAAATCATGGACATTTATAACCCAGAATAAAAGGGAGACTAGTTAATGTGTGGTCGCTTTCTTAATTGAAGAGTAAATTGATTTTGATTTTGATCTAGTCAGAGTGCGCCGGCCCTCTCGTCCAATCCTAAATCGCTGCCGCACGCTCCTCTCCCTCTTCTCCATTGCAAAACCACCTCCTCTCCTCTCCATCATCTCCATTCCAAAACCACCGTATCGTCTCTCCCTCTTCTCTATTGCAAGACCATTGTCTCTCCTCCGTTTTCTAGACGCTTTGCTCCATGGCGCAGGCGCAATCCATGGATACAAAATTAGTATATTGTATACTATTTAAAAGTCGAGGGCGGGGCTTTTCCTGCGCGGTAGGCGGCGGGGCAGTTCCGCCTAGTCGGTTCGACAGAGACGCGAGAAGACAAGGGAGTAGCCTGCTGCAAACGTAGGGCTGTGTGATTTGATAGCAAGTTACTGCTGGACAGGTGGGGCCCCGTGATTTGACTTGCCATTATTATTTTAACTGCGGCGCTACGACCGGCGTGGGTCTCCCAGATTCCTCACCACCTCCATACAGGTGCCTCTCCCAATGCTCCACCATGTAGTAGAGGCTGGCTCTTGCATGAGAGCCCACTTCTCCACTTTTTCCTTGCCTCTCTTTCCTCCACATATGCAAAAATGCCATGTAAAGCGCACTATTGTACTTACTTTTACTTGCTCCTACAGGTGCTTAAGCTTGCCACATAGGCATAAAGTCTGATGTGGCAAGTTAATCAAGAAGAGAGAGACTAGTTTGGTGACCCAAGGAAGAAAATGTGCTAAGCACGTGTACCTAGGTGAAAAGACAATTTTGAGTCTATAGCTAATTAAATGAAGCAAACTTAGCAACACCATTTCATTGGAAGAGGTCACTCCTTGGAAAATGCAATAAATACACGTGCTTAGCACCGTTTCTTCCTTGAGTACAAAGAAAGAGATAGAGAGGAGTAAAAAAAATACACTTATAGCCAACCTTGTTGTAGTATTAGTGACCAAGTGATGACTATGTATGACATGCCAACATCAGATAGCCTAAGGCACCGTGTTAAATCTCCATGGGCGCGACCGTGCGAGCCACGCGACGGTCGTGGTAGGCACGACCATGATACGGGCTGCTGGCAGCCCTTGGATCTGAGATCAAATGGTCGCATGCTAAGTTGCTGAAAATTTGCAGAATAACCCTCCAGGATAGGATATTCACCCATAGGTCTAAAATCACGCCATGCAACCGTTCGATCTCAGATCCAAGGGCTCTCGAAAGCCCGTATCATGGGAGAATGGAAAGCCACTACCCTTCCGTTCGCACGCTGGCAGTCCGCTCCTACTCGTCCCTGCACGTCCTTCAATACTACGGCGGTTCGCTCCTAGTCGTCCCGTCCATTCACATTACGGCAGTTCCAGTAATCCTAACCCTACTGTCAAATCCATGGCGTCCCAAATCTCCACGATCAACGGTGCATAGAAGGTTAGAACCATCACCAGCAATGAGTTTGACGTCATCTACACCCGTTCTTCCGCGACGGTGAAAGGATGCCTTTCTCGCTTCAGACGCATGTTCGAAAACTCAGATGATGACTGGGTTGCTGGGCTAGATGTTGAGTACACCACAGTCCTGGGACAAGAGAAGGATCTAAAGGACGAAGAGGGGAAGAAGCCCGCCGTGATCTAGGTTTGTGTACATAATGTTTGCTTGGTCTACCACATATGCCATGCCGACGTTGAGTGCCAGGGTTTTAAGAACTTCCTCGAGAGCAACCTAGTCAAATTCATTACTGTAGACTTTGGTAACGACAAAGAAGTCCTGCGTCGGATAGGCCTCGTTGTAGGCAACACCTTCAACCTCCAGAAGAATCAGCTGGTGTCCTCTCGTCAGCCTTCAATGCTGACCCTAGCAGGAGCCATGGTTCATCCTTCGGATGGTAAACTGGAGAAACCTCATTACACGTTTCATCGTCATGCATGGAAGCGGAATGTACTAGATATAGACCACATCCACTATGCTGCAATGGATGGCTACCTTTGCTTCAATATCTACAAGGGTTGGATGAAGAGCAACAACCAAGTGTGCGGTTCAAGCAAAGAAGTATCGGCCAAGAGGAAGAGGGACAAGTACGAAGTCGAGGACGTGGACGAGGATTCCGAGTAAGGTGGCAGTGTCGTTTCTCATGGTGGTTCTAATGTAGTGTCTACCGGAATAGTTGCAAAGTTTAATTTCAGGTGTGCTTAATTTAATTTGAGGGGTGTGTTGTGCTGAGCCCCCAGCAGAACTATGTTATGTTTCTTCTCGTTACTTTAACTCTTCAGTACGTACATACTAGTATTTCTTACATTTCATATTTTAGTTGGTATAGTACTACCACTCGTTTCTTCACATTATATACGTACAATATATATGGCCAACATCATAAAGCCAGCAGTTTAGTTGTCAAAGAATTTCAGGGTGCTTAGTTTTGTCAAAGAATTCCAGGATGTTTAGAGGGTGCTTGGATCCAAGGGACTTATTTTAGTCTGACTAAAAATAGTCTCTTTAAGAGGCTAAAGTTCCAAGCACTCCTGACTAAAGAGAGGCTAAAACTAGTATTGAGACTAAATTTTTTTAGTCAGGGTTACCCCTACTAAAATGTGGATTAGTCCTCTCTCTACTCATTTAACTCCTCTCCTTTAACACAGGCGAGTTCTGGATTGGAGGGTTTGGAGGATAATAAATGCTCATTAACTTGATTTTAGCCTTTTTAGTATTTGGATCCAAGCCTGGGTGAGGCTAGCATGTTTTAGTCCCACTACTTTTAGTCATGGGACTAAAACGTATCCAAGCACCCTCTTAGTTTTATTTGAGGGGTGGGTTGTGCTGGACACCATTATTGTGACTAGCCTTTTTAATAGTACTATATGCATAATTTGGCGACAAGTGCTCTCTATATGTACCACCTTTTTTTTAATTTCAAGTTTTTCTCCCTGGCGCAATCCATCGATACTACTGTTGTACAAAAGTATACATTTTTTTAAAAGGCTAGAGGGCGGGGCATTCTAGCTTGGTCGGTTTCCCGAGAGGCGAGGGCCTTTGTGATTTGACGGCTCATTACTGCTGGAAGGCGGGGCCTTGTGATTTGACTGCTCGTATAAATGCGCCGACGACCTGATCGAGGAGGAGGAAAGAACCGTGCGGTATACTCAAGTTTCCCACTGGAGTAGTACGGCGACGGAGGAGCACGAAACACGGTAGCCCAGTGCCATATGGCGATAAAAAATGATCTAATTTTCTAGTCATCTCATTGTTAGCATTGTTCCATTCATTCCCTAAAAAAACATTGTTCTATTCATGCCTCGCAGAGAACGTGACACGTGCGGCGAAACACCCGATGCAAAAGATGAAACACAAGAGCAAAAGAACAAGGAAGATTATCACCCCAAATGATCTCATTCGCTGCGGAGTCATAACTGCTTCTTCATCACCTCCACGACCTCCATCTCCTTGCGCGTCTCCGCCACCATCTTCATCATTGTGTCCATGACGCGGCATTTCTTGACGCGAGCCTTCATCATATGTTCCACGGCCATATTACATACCTTGACAGCAGCCGGGTGCTCGATGCGGAGCTTCGCCAACTCTTCCTTCTGTTCCATGGCGAGGGCCTGCAGCATCTTCATCGAGGAACTACTACTCTCATGCAACTTCTTCCAGCCGGCTATCTTATCCTTCAACATGTTGATCTCGTGGCAGAGCTTCGCATTGTCCTCCCGAAGTCGCAGGATTTCTCCGGTCGCCTTCTTCTCCGAGGCAATGCTCTTCTTCAGCAGCATCACCAAGCCGACGGTCAACTCCCCCTGCTGATTGAGCTCAGCGGGCATGTCGTCGAGGCTCTCCTTCAGCAACTCCATCAAGCCTTGGATGAACTCCTTCTGCTTATTGAGCTTATCGGGCATGCCGTCAAGGGATAACGACTCCAGCACCGCCGGCTCAGCATGTTCGCCTCCGCGGCTAGGGCGCTCCTGGGAGCCATCGCCTAACCGTGAGAGACCTTTTGAGGTATTTGCGTGGCGGCGATCCCTCTCTTTTTTTTCCGCAGGCTTGGTTGTCGCTCCCTTGTTAAGAGTAGTTCTCGACCTAGAGCTCTGCTCACCGGCCATGGCAACAACGGACGAAGAAGAAGCACTTATGAGGAGGAAAGGTAGAGTGATTTTCGGTTAGTGTCGTGCTTTTGTCATGGCAGATGTTCTCATGAAAGGACTTAGTCGTGGAGCCATCACTACGGGTTAGCTTGAAGGGGTTAAAGCGGACACAGGGACGCAAGAGAATTTATACTAGTTTGGCCCCTTCAATGAAGGTAAAAGCCTACGTCTAGTTGTTATGGAATTGATGGGTTTTCGATGACTAGGGAGCAAATAAGCTTCACCTAAGTCTCGAGTTGTTGTCTGTTGTCCTGAACTGCCGCCGGCTCTATACACGGGTGACGCCAGTCGGTTTACAGAATCCTGAGACCAACTCATACATGTGTCCGGTTTGGTCTCCACTATTTCGAACTTACAATACAAGTTACATATCGACGCCTGTTTACGGCTATGGGCTTTAAACCAATTGTGGGCTTGAACCCTTACATACCATCCTCATCTGCCTACATGGGCTTTAACATACTCAACTATTGATGAAGTTAACCCGGCCGATTTGAGCCGGTTTATGCCAGGTAGTAATATCCCCAACATTAGGCCCCAGATTGATTTGAACAGGTTCATGTCAATCCTTAGCAAAAAACTCCATCTTCAACATCTTCTTGCAATTTGGCAAACCGTCATGACGTCATCTTCTCAAATCATTGTAAACTGGCGTGACATCATCTGTTATAAATCGGACCTGCGACAATCGAGGCGACATCTCCGTTTTCCAAACTTGCGGCCCCTTGATTTTCGCGCCTGACACATTTCCCTTGCTTTATAAATAGGACCGAGGGGTCATATTCTTTTCTCCTTCGTGCCCCTTCTGCTTTGTCTTCCTTGCGTCGCTCTGCTTCGGAGCTCCGCAGCCGCCATCGACTTCTGCTTCGACCTTGGCCGTTGCATCACCATGAGCGTACCAGAACATCGCGGCGACTTTCCGCTTCTTCCTCAGCTCCGGTAAGTCTCCTAACCTTTCCACCATAGATCTGTTCTAGGGTTTCCAAGTTCTTCAGTGTTCATCGGCTGCTTCTTGTTCATATGATAGATCTCAGATGAATTTCTGAATCTCTACTCTGTGTAGTGGTAGTTTTTTAATCTCCGTCTTCACTTTACGCATCTCAAGACCATAGATCTTACTTGTACCTTTGCTCATTGATTCGGTACTGCTCCTTTTAGTCTTGGAATATTTATCTCTTTTCTGAACATGCTCCAGATCCAAAACTGTAACATAACTTTGTGAAATCTGTTTTCGTTTACTTACTTATCTGCAATCTTGACTCTTCAATGTTTAGAGCAGGCGGTTTAACTTTGTAGAAAATTGACAAACTAGTGTATATTATTAGTCCCCTTGTTGAACCACCAGAATCCTTTAGTAAGGCACTGCCGCTTTGTAGAACTCCGGTTTATAAATAACTGCCTCCAGTTTAGCAAAGTATGCATCAGTGTATACCTTTCCGACATATTCTTGAACCGGTAATTACTGCCTTGTAGATCTTGCCATGGCCAAACAAGCATATGAGTGCAACTGGGTCCCTTCTCGAGTGACCGAAGTTCAACTGAACAATTTGGTCAGAACTGGCACTTTAAGTAAGCAGGACGTCATTCACTGGAGGGTCCCTGGCCCGGAATGTCCTCCAAAACCTCAAGAAGGGGAAGTTGTAGTTTTTGCTGATCACTTAGCCCGGGGATTCAACCCTCCCGATTCAAAGTTTTATCGGGAAGTCCTAGCCAACTTCCAACTGCGTCCACAAGATACTGGTCCCAACTTCGTAACCAACATCTGTCATTTTCAAGTGTTCTGTGAGGTGTACCTTCAAGAGGAACCTACCGTAGAGTTATTCCGCGATTGCTTTCACCTGAACCGCCGTACTGAATTCATAGATGGACCCTATACAGAGCTGGGCGGTATGGCAATTCAAAAGAGGAAAGAAGTCACCTTCCCTCACACCAAACTTCACAGTCACCCTAAAGAGTGGAACCAAACATGGTTTTACTGTAAAGACACTTCTCCTTCTGAAGAAAATCCCCTGCCGGGTTACCGTCCGGAACGTCTGAGCAATACGCACCCTTTTCCACAGAGGCTGACTGCTAAGGAAAGACTCAAGTATTCTCCTCAATTATCCAAGCTGAGGGCCTTCATGGCAAACGGGTTGATAGGGGTTGACTTTGCTCGCTGCTGGATATCTTGGAGCATACTACCCTTAAGCCAGCGCCCCAGTTTGATGTGCGAATACACATGAGATGTAAAAGACCCTTAACGACACATTGATATCCAGCTTACATATGACAAAGTTACTGAGGCTGTGAAAAAAGATATTAAATGAATCGGAAGCTGTCTGTGCTCAAACCGGCCTACCTCCTTTCTACGTCATTCACAAACTGCCAGCTGTAAGACTCATTCCTTATACCATCCTGAAACTGCCTTTGTCCCAATATACTTTGACAATGCTATCACTATTTTTAAACAGGGCGATGATCCGTTCTAGAGCAAGAAACCTCCGCAAGATAAACCGGAGAAGCCAACCCGGCCAAAAAACAGAGTTGTGAAGAAACCTGCGAATACGAAAAGAACCACTGCATCTTCCGATCCACCGGCTGATGATGATGTGGGTAACTCGGATCTTGAGGTAGATCTTGACTCACTTGGTTTATTTTTCATACGCCTTATTGATGATGATCATTGCCAGGACGACGCTGAAGTCAGTCATGCTGATGCTATAGAGGTAATCGTTCTCTCTTCCGATTCAAACCCTTTGCCTTCACTAAAAATCCGTCGGGCAAACCGGAAAGTTTAATTTTCTCATCCTCTTGCTTATTTGGATCCAAACTTTCTTGTGAAGACACAACAACACAAAGCTCGCTGCACAACCCGGCACAGCGGCCAGGTAGTTACCTCTGTCGGTTTACCGAACAGTCCGGTTCGGAAACATCGTTCAGAGGTCTCTGATTCACTTGTTACTGCATGCCCTAAAGCGGGTTGTTTTCGTCAACCTCTTAATCCGTCTCATTCCAATTATCAGGGTACTTCTCATTCATCCTCCGGCGAGTCATCAGCCACCAAGCTTCCCCCGCTTAAGACGGTGCTTGGGTAAGTTATACATCATCTTGTATGTTTGATATATTACCTTTAACAAAAATTGTACTAATCCTTGTTATTTTCTTTTCTCAGGGCCAAGCCCAGACCAAGCAAGAAGGCTCGCCTGAACAATACGGCAGAGGAAAATGCCGCTGCTGAACCGGATAAAGTACCAGATCCTGAAGAAACCAATCGTGATGACGTGCTGAATGACCCACTACCGCAAGACCATGACTTCATCGCTGAAGAAGCAACTTTTGATACCACAGGCCCTACTGATCAACCAACGATCCCTATCCGGACTGACAGAACGGCTAGTCCAACGAAGACTAGTGACAAACCGGCGACCCCGGTTCAAACTGGGGAAGAGAAAGATGATGAGGTCATTATCACTGGTATTGGCCTTACCGAGCCAAGTAATCCTGTCGCTTTATCCAGACACACTGCCAAAGATGAATTTTCTACAATTGGTAAAGGCAAGTGGAACACTGACTTGTCAATTTATGCCGCTGTGAACGCCCAAGACCTCCATTCCGGTTATCTGAACCGGCTGTACACCAGCCGTGACTATGAAGCCGGTCTGGTCAATATGATGAAGGACAAATATGAGGTAATTTCTTATACGCTTCTCTGCTTGTATGTTATACTGTGCCAACTCCAGTAGCCCCCAAGTGACGGTTGAAGATATTAGCTTAAACTGGGATTTTCCAATGTAAACTTCAACTCATCTGTACTTTGCTGACGTAGCCCCGGCCCCAAGGGCCGGTTCAACTTAATCCAGTTAAATCGGGACTTTTTAGATAATAAAAATTCCGGTATCAGTAGTCATTGAGCAAATAGCCATTAGCCCCCAAGTGCCAAGTTGAATACTTGTATTGAGCTTGGGATTTTGTAGAAATTGTATGACGAAGAGCAAAATATGCATTAGCCCCCAAGTACCAAGGGCATAACTTGTTACGTGGTTGGTACTTCAAATATGTACCATCATTTGTATCATATAATTATCTGTTTGCAGGCTGAGTTGAGCAAAAGAGACAGTCAAACCGCCGACCTGCAAGAAAATCTGAAGTCCCAACAAGCTGAAACCTCTAAGGCAAAAGAGGAATTAACCATCGTTTTAAGCGTCATGGAGAAACTGAAGGAAGGCTTCAACAAAGAGCGGGCGGATTGGGCCACTCAGAAAGCCGCTTTAACCCAAAGGGCAGAGAAGGCCGAGGCCGCTCTCAAACCGGTGGTTGACGAACTAACCAGTGTGAAGCGACAGGTTCATGCCATGACTGCGGCTATATTTGGTAAGTATCATTGGTTCTCCTGATTTGAGCAGACCTTTATATGTATCTGCTGGTTTAATAACCCTTACAATGATGTAGGAACTCGCATTGGCCACCTGGGATCGGATGTGCGGAAGAAGCTGAAACCTGCTTATACGTTGATAGAGCAACTATACACGGGTGCCCAACGGATCATCTATACCGCGTTTCATAACAATGCGCTGCCCACTTTGATCAAAGACACCCTTGAAAGGCTATCCATGCTCCCAGCCCGGGTTGATGAGCTGAAGAGATCCGCTGCTAGAACAGGTGCTATAAACGCCTTAATCCGGGCCAAGGCATGGGTGCCTGACTTTTGATCCTGTTGAAGCGGCCCAAGGCTATCCCAGTTTGAAAGAAGATGGGACAGAATTCAATCAAGACGATCTCCGAGCCATAAACCGGGAAGTGCGCCCTTTGGCTTGTCAGCTGGAGGAAGAAGCGGATCTGTCCCACTATCAAGCCAATTACGATGATCAGAACAAGCGGGTTGCTGCACCAATCCCTGAAGCGGAGAATCTTGTCCCGCCAATCCGTAAGCATACTTATGCTCCTGACATTGAACCGTCGTTGCTGATCAGTGATGAAGATGTCTTTCAAGCATTAACTGGAATCGACTGGGCAACTGTTGATTTCCAACCGCTGGGTAGGGAGGAAGAGACTGAACGAGCGCGAGATGACCCGCAACCATCAGGTCAAGCTGGTGATCAAGCATGAACCGGAAGCCGTTTAAAGCATTGCACTTTGTGATATGCAAAAAACAATGATTTTATTTGGGCACTGTGTTGCCTTGTAATAGGCTAGCTGATACACTTGGTCTTGATATGCCTTCGTGCATATCTATTGCAACTACTGCTTCTTTTGAATTATCTATCTCCAAACTGTTTTCTGCAGCCAAAAAACTTAAAGCGCCTTGGCGGTTTACCACCAGGCGGGTCATGATATCGATGTATGTGAAACCAAAGATAATAGAGTAGATTTAAACATATGACCAAATATTGAGATACATAATACCTGCCATCATTAAGCATGAAGATGGCTGGCCAATCTTGAAGCGGGGTTAAAAACCCACACTGTTGGAGGAGAAAACAACTCCTGTTAATATAAGGCTGGTTTACAATGTAAACTGTTCCGAGTTATGATAAACACCGGTTTCACTCCATAATAGGATGATAAAAATCAAACCGGGCCGTTAGTCGCCGGATTAATATTTGATCGTGTTCCATCAATTTGCAATTGACAGTTGAACTGGTTTAACAATGTCGGTTTAAAAACGCAAAAAGGTCTTTTAGCAAAAAGAGAGCAGAATTCAAGCAAAGGCAAAGATAAAACCATTTGCAAATGAGGCTTTTGAACCGATCAAGAGGCATTACCAAGGTCGGACACGAACAAGCCCCCAACAGGCGTAGCTATGGTTCGAGTTAGCCAGGGCCCCAAATGATGTGTTGGCATTACGCCGATCAAGAGGTGTAGCGATGGTTTGGGTTCGACCAAAGCCCCCAAGTGATGTTGTGGCACTAGGCCGATCAAGAGGCGTGACTATGGTTCAGACTTGACCAAGTCCCCATGTGATGCTGTGGCTTTTCGCCTAGCAAATGGCGTTGCTATGGTTCGGACACGACCAAGCCCCCAAGTGATATAACATAGAACTTTTGAAAAGCTAACTCAAGGGGTAAACCGGAGACCGCTTTAAGACAGAAACTCCGTGTAACCACACATGATGTAAAAAGAACAGAGACCCCGCTTTAGTTGAGGCTTAGGTTTATTATATTGATCATAATATATACATTCACTACAGGAATCAGCTACTTTGCCGTCTGCCACGGTGGATGGCAAAGGTCTTTGCCGTCTGCCGCGGACGGCAACAGGCTCCGGCAAAGTAAGGTCCGGCAAATAGCTACTTTGTCGTCCGCTTTACGCGGCTGACGGCAAAGGGGCCTTTGCCATCAGCAGCAGACGGCAAAGAAAGCGGACGGCAAAAAATGCGTTGTTAGTCTGTTAGGTGGCTAACGGCAGGCCTTTGCCGTCTGCCGTATGATGTCAGCTGGACGTCACTACACGGCAGGCCTTTGCCGTCCGCCGCTGACGGCAAAACTGTTTCCTCTTTGCCGTCTGCCACTGTAGGCAAACTGACCAAATGGGTCAGCTCCCAGAAAGCACAGTTGCCTGCCACGTGGCCTCTTTTCCATCCGCTGCTGATGGCAAAGAGCCCCTTGCCGTCGGTGGCAGACGACAAAGAGCCCGCATATTGGCTCTTTTTTCAGTTTTTTTGAATCAACAATTTTCACAGCAAATATATAAGCAATTTTCACATAAGTTTCATCCATTCATACATAAGCAAGTTCCATCAAGTTCCATCCATACACATTGTTCCATCCATATACATATTACAATGCAAAGTTTCATCAAGATAGCAAGTTCCATCATAGCAAGCTAGATACAATGCAAAGTTTCATCAATGAAAAGCAAGCACTCCATCATAGCAAGCTAGCTTCCATGAAGTGAATGAAATCTGCAAAATGGCAAATAAGAAAGTTAGAAATAGGTGACTAGAAGAAGAAGACTAGAACAAGAAGAAGACTAGAACAAGAAGAAGACTAGAATAAGAGGTATATGTCATTTATGAGCTAACTTAGGTGAAATGGATCATATATGAGCTAACTAAGTTGAAATGGGTCGTTTATGAGCTAACTAAGGTGAAATGGATCGTTTTTGAGCTAACTAAGGTGAAATGGATTGTTTTTTAGCTAACTTAGGTGAAATGGATCATTTATGAGCTAACTTAGTCGAAATGGGTCGTTTATGATCTAACTAAGGTGAAATGGATCGTTTTTTAGCTAAGTAAGGTGAAACGGATTGTTTTTTAGCTAACTTAGGTGAAATGGATCATTTAAGAGCTAATTTAGGTGAAATGGATCGTTCTTAGCTAACTTAGGTGAAATGGATCGTTTAGGAGCTACTCTAGGTAAATTGGGTCATTTTAGAGCTAACTTGGATAAACTGGACCATTTATAAGCCAACCTAGGTAAGATGGGTCATTTTGGAGCTAACCTAGGTGAAATGGGTCATTTTAAAGCTAACGTAGGTAAAATGGATCATTTAGGAGCTAATCTAGGTAAAATGGGTCATTTTAGAGCTAACTTGGATAAACTGGATCATTTATAAGCTAACTAAGGTAAAATGGGTCATTTTAGGGCTAACTTAGATAAAATGGATCGTTTACGAGCTAACTAAGCTAATTATGCAATTTTTGACATAAGTAAGCTAAGTACAAATCGTTACAGAGCTAACTTAGGTAAAAAAAATACCGACATGAATAATAATATGTATATCACTTAAGTGTATCATCATCAAGTACAACATAAAAAATTGAATACCTGACACTACTAATAATCTTGATCTGTATCATCAATAAATGCATAATCATCATCATCATCACTATAATCAATGATGGGCTCATAGGGTTCAGTGGCATCAACATGTGCAAGGCCACCTTGACGTAATCGGTCAAGCATTGACAGGTCATCCGCAGCAGTAACCTCTTCTTGTTCCGGCTCTTCTTGTTCCTCCTCTGGGATGATGTCGGATTCACTGTCGCTGTCTACTTCAATGTTTTGGGGTGAAGTATAGAGGTTCTTGAAACGCTTTTTGTAAAGACGTGTCTCTTGGAAGAATTCTCCTTCATATGTGTCTTGGTTAATGTGAGGTTCATATTCCTCTTCCTTTGGGGGAGAAAGTCTAGCACGTGGCAGCACTTCATAAACGACATCCCAACCTTTCAGATTTGGATTAGTTTGGCAGGCCCATGGTAGATAGAATACTTGGGTCACCTGTTGAGACGTAATATAGACATCAGGAACATCTAAATGGGTGCTTTGGTTTATTTCAGCTAGCCCTATATGTTCATGAGTCCTTCTAGTCTCCTTCGGCTGAAACCAATAACATTTGAAGACTACGACATTCGGTGGGTTTTCACCATAGAATAGAAGTTCATAAATTGCTTCAACTCTCCCATAATACTCGGTACCTCCTTCACCGATAGCAGATACACAACAATTTGTAGACTTCCGGTCGGCCATAGATAGCTCTTTGCCATAGGTACGAAAGTGATACCCGTTGATGTCGTACTTGTCAAATGAACAGACCTTATAGTCAAAACCATTAGTGACGTGTCTCAATTCGGCGTCCATAGACTCTGAATTAGCCTACAAGTTTAATAGGAAAGGATTGTTGCATTACGCACAAATTAGCGAATGAAATGAAATTGTCTAATAGAAATTACCGTTTGTTTGAACCAAGAGATGAAACCGGGATAGCCGCCTCCTTGCTTTGCGAGAAGCTCATACTCTTCAACGGAATCCTTTTGGGGCGTTAAGTTTTTCCTATACGGGTGGGGGGCTGGGGCCACCTCTCTCTTTGCCGTTCTTTGCCGTTCGCTGGCTGACGGCAAAGAGCCAGCGGATGGCAAAGGCCTGTTTTACCATATGCCATTTCTTTGCCGTCTGCTTTTCGGTAGTTGATGGCAAAGAGCTTCTTTGCCATCTGCTAGCAGACGGCAAAGAGCTGGCAGATGGCAAAGTAGCTGATTCCAGTAGTGATTGTCATAATATGTACATAAGCAGAGCATATGGCTCAAGTATAGTAAGGCCGAAGATGAGCTATGTTCCACGGCCTGTTGGTCTCCTCCTCTGATGTACGTGAGTCCTTGTGCTCTCGAATATTGATCAGGTAGTATGACCCATTGTGCAGATTCTTGCTGACCACAAAAGGTCCCTCCAAAGGTGGGGATAACTTGTGCATATCAGTCTGATCTTGGATGAGCCGAAGTACCAAATCTCCTTCTTGAAAGGCTCTGGTTCTAACTCGGCGACTATGATAGCGACGGAGATCTTGCTGATAAATCGCCGAACAGGCAGCCGCTATGTCACGCTCCTCGTCCAACAGGTCCAGGGCATCTTGTCGTGCTGCCTCGTTGTCCGCTTCAACATATGCTGCTACACGAGGTGATTCATGACGGATGTCACTGGGAAGAACCGCCTCCGCTCCATAATCCATGAATAACGGTGTATATCCTGCCGATCTGTTGGGTGTGGTGTTGATACTCCATAATACAGATGGTAACTCTTCAACCCAACAACCCGGCGTTCGCTGCAAAGGAACCATAAGCCGGGGTTTGATGCCTCGCAAGATCTCTTGATTAGCCCTCTCTGCATGTCCATTGGACTGTGGGTGAGCCACTGATGAGATGTCAAGCCGGATGTGCTCACGTTGACAGAACTCCTTCATAGCACCCTTGGACAGGTTGGTACCATTATCAGTGATGATGCTATGTGGAAAGCCAAACCGGAAAATCACCTTTTTGATGAATTGAACCTTCGAGGTTGCGTCACACTTGCTACCGGGCTCTGCCTCCACCCACTTCGTGAACTTGTCAACCGCCACCTAGAGGTGGGTTTTCTTTTCCTTGGACCTTTTGAAAGGCCCAACCATATCCAGCCCCCAAGTTGCAAACGGCCAAGTAATTGGAATCATCCTCAATTCTTGAGCCGGCACATGGGCACGTCTTGAGAACTTCTGACAGCCATCACATCATCTAACCAGGTCCTCCGCATCAGCATGAACAGTCAACCAATAGAAACCGTGGCGAAACGCTTTAGCCACCAAAGATTTTTAACCGGCGTGGTGACCACAATCTCCTTCATGGATTTCTCGTAAAATTTCACAGCCCTCCTCAGGAGACACACAGCGTTGAAACGCCCCTGTCACACTGCAACGATGCAACTTGCCATTGATAATAGTCATGGACTTGGATCACCGGATTATCTGTCTGGCCAGGACCTCATCCTCTGATAACTCGCCCCGGTTTAAGTACGTGGGATAAGGAACCGTCCAGTCCGGGATGACATGAAGATCCGCCACCAATTGAGCCTCCGGATCAGGAATAGCCAAATCCTCTTCACCAGGGAGCTTGATTGACGGATTATGCAGAACGTCCAGGAAGAAATTAGGCGGAGCCGGTTTACGTTGAGAACCTAACCGGCTTAAAGCGTCCGGCGCTTCATTTTTCCGTCGATCCACGTGATCCACCTGATAACCTTTGAAGTAATCTGCAACAATATCCACCTCACGATGATATGCTGCCATGAGTGTGTCCTTGGAATCCCATGTGCCAGATACTTGTTGAGCCACCAGGTCCGAGTCACTGTGTAACGCCCCAAGACCGATGCTCGAGAAGACTTCCATATATTCCGGGTTTCGCTGTGTGTTTCATTTGTGCCTCCCCTTTTATTTTTTGCATTGCATCATGTCATCATGCCACTAAATTTTGCAACTCAAATAAATTGCATGGATCTCTGATCTATTTAAATCGAGGGAATTCACATGGTGACTTCTCTTTATAACATATCCTCCTAATATTAGGGAGATATATTAAATATTTCTTTAATTTGGAAATCACCACAACACACTTGCAAATAATCCCAATGCCTTTGTTATGTTAATTCTTGGTCTCCAACCTTGCCATATATTCTTTCATCATATTCCGGAGCTCCACCAAAAATCCGAACATTTTTGGACCTTCCCAACCCTCACTTCCTATTCAAATCATTTGAATTCAAATCAGATGAGTTTGAATCTAAATCTTTTAATCAGGGTCTTTTCTATTTTCCCGGAACAAGCACATTTTTGTGAGTCCGGGAAAATTAACCGCGTGCCCAAATTCTTTCACTAACCCTCTCTTTCTTTTTCTTCTCTCTTATTCTTTTCTGTAAGGGAAATAAGAGAGAGAGAGAGAGAAGAGAAGCGCAGCTGGCCACTTGGTCCTCCCAGCAGGCCGGCTCATCTACACCTAGGCCCAGCCGCACCTAAACCCTAGCCCGACCCCCTCCTCTCAATCTCTCCCCCTGCCGCCGCCTCCTGCTCGATCCCCCTCCTCTTGCTCGTCTCCCTCTCCTCCTCTACAGCGCCAACCTCCCGATTCCGCAGCGCACCTCCCTCTCCCGCGCCTCCTCCTTGCCAAATCCCCGTCGCTCAAGCGCCCGAGGAGAGGAGCTCCTCCACCACGTGCGCCCGCACCCATCGCCTCCCTGCCATGGCCGAGCACCGCGCCGGGCCTCCTGCGCCGCAACTGGAGTCCAACTCCGGCGCCCATGCCTCGCGTCGGCTTCTTCACCCCCTGCCCGAGTCCCCTGCATCACGCCCCAAGACCGGAGCTTCAGACGGCTTCCATGTTTTTCGTTATCGTCGCGTGTATTTATTTGTTTGTTGCATTCTTCATCGCATCATCCGCATTGCATCGGCACTTCGTTGCCGTTATTTTTCAAAACTTGCATCTGCTCGTAGTTGTCGCGTCCCCCCATGCCTTCGTTGGCCGTTCCAAGACAAACAGTGTTTTCGGTTCCCTCTTGTCAAACCACCTAATCTCTCTCGTCAGCTCATGGCCCCCTCGCGTGAGCGTCCGAAACTCCCCCGAACCCGATCCGGATTGTCATGACCATTAGATCCGGATCATCCCCAAACATCTGCAAAACATCTCCGTTTTCTTATTTGATCTCCCTAGCCTATTTATCCGGCACCGTACGATTAAGATCGGGAGGACGAAATGCCCCTATGCAAAAATCCACTTGCTATATATAGACCACCACTAACCAAATCTAGACAAACCACCTAATTTTTAGGGATCCTACCCTAGCGCCGCCGCCACTCTCTCTCGGGATCCTGCCAGATCCAATCCTTCCAACCACCCACAGCCATCTCCCTCCTCGATCGTCCTCAACCCAATCCCCTCGCCCGCCACTTCGCTCGATCCAGCGGCCGTCCAAGGCTTCCCCTTCCTCACCTCGCTTCCGCCTCCCACCTCGCGCCCACAGCCTCTCCCGCTCGAGGTCCTCCGTGCCGTCTTCGTCAAGAGCAGGGAGACGAACCCCTTCTGAGACCAGCCCCGCCATGGCCTTCAAGCTGCTGCCTCCCCGTCATCATCTTCGAGCCCGCCCTGCCGGTGACCTCCAGGACAGTCCCTCGCGCGCCGTCCTTCTCCTCCTTCCCGCCTTCTTTTCTTCTCTGCGTCCTTTCTCAGTCCTCTGCGTCTCTCTGTACAGGACGAACAAGCGCTCCCGCCGCCGCGCCATGTTGCCGGTCCTCTGCTTCGTCGCCGTCCAGGACTTCCTCGCGCCACCTTCAGATCGAGCAGGGGCCTCGACCCCGAGCACCTCCTCTGCTTCTTCCCTAGCACCGCGCCAAGCTCCGCCGTCGCCTGCCGGAGTCCCTGTCGCCGTCATCTTCATCAGTTCCTGACGAGGACGGCACCCTCATGTCCGTCTCGAGTGCCAAGCCCGTGCCCCTGCCTCGCGTTGACCGTGGCCTCGATCCGAGCCAGCGTGGACGAGCGCCAGGCCCAGCCTGCTTCTTTGCCAAGGCCCATCGCTTCTCCAGCGCCGCTGTCTTCCAGCCGACCGGGGCTCAGCCCATGGCGAGCCACCGCTGCGCCCCCTTCCACTGTTGGCCCAAGTGCAGATTCGGCCCGTAGATGTTTTTTTCCAGTTCTGCGATTTTAGCATTATCCAGTGATTTACAGTTTTGCAGAAAAACCCTCATGTTCATGCATTTAATAACTCAACAACCGTGCATTGGATTAAAATGTTTTAAATATGTTAAATGCTTGGATTTTCATCTAGTTTCATATTATGCTGCTTTCATCCATGTTAAAAATTATTAAACTTGCTGTTTGCATTAATTTGCTTAAATGCCATGTTAAAATGATTTATTTGATAACTAATTAACCGTAGGTCTGATTTTAATAAACTTTATATGTAAATGGGGTAGAAAAATGCCTAGTTCAACATGGTACATCTTATTTTGCTGTTTAACAACATTAAAATATGTTTTAGGCAGAACAGTAGCAAATTTGAAATATGCATATGAGGTTTTTTCTGGAATTGTTGTTTGTTGTTCCGGCCTCATTTAAACTTGCCTAAATGGTTAGTTTAAACTTGCCATGTTTAATTACATTTAATATTGTTGGGTACATAACCGAGAGACAACTAAATAATTGATGTGGTGTCTCGTCAATATGCAACTCGTTGCATATTGAGCTCCACTTAATTTGTAGTGTTGTTTGTTGCACTTTGCCATGCCATGCCTCATTAAACCGGACATGCATAATTCTTGTTTGTGCATCATGCCATGTTTATGTGATGGTTGTTTACTATGTTGTTTGTTTGTTTCCGGGTTGCTTCTCTCGTTAGCTTCGATTTTCGTTCCGTAGTTGTGAGGATTCGTTCAACTTCGTCAGTTTGCCTTCTTCATGGACTCGTTCTTCTTCCTTGCGGGATTTCAGGCAAGATGACCATACCCTCGAAATCACTTCTATCTTTGCTTGCTAGTTGCTCGTTCTATTGCTATGCCTATGCTGCGATACCTACCACTTGCTTATCATGCCTCCCATATTGTTAAACCAAGCCTCTAACCCACCTTGTCCTAGCAAACCGTTGTTTGGCTATGTTACTGCTTTGCTCAGCCCCTCTTATAGCGTTGTTAGTTGCAGGTGAAGATGAAGTTTGTTCCTTGTTGGAACATGAAGATGTTGTTCCTTGTTGGAACATGTTTACTTGCTGGGATATCACAATATCTCTTATATTATTGACGCATCTATATACTTGGTAAAGGGCGGAAGGCTCGGCCTTATGCCTGGTGTTTTGTTCCACTCTTGCCGCCCTAGTTTCCGTCATGTCGGTATTATGTTCCCGGATTTTGCGTCCCTAATGCGGTTGGGTGATTTATGGGACCCCCTTGACAGTTCGCTTTGAATAAGACTCCTCCAGCAAGGCCCAACATTGGTTTTACCATTTGCCTCACCTATGCCCTTTTATTTCCCTTGGGTTTCCGGAGCCCGAGGGTCATCCTTATTTTAGCCCCCCGGGCCAGTTCTCCTTCGAGTGCTGGTCCAAACCGAGCGATGTCCGGCGCCCCCTGGGCAATCAGGGTCTATGCCAACCCAATGTCTGGCTCATCCGGTGTGCCCTGAGACCGAGATATGTGCAGCTCCTATCAAGATTTGTCGGCACATCCGGGCGGCTTTGCTGGTCTTGTTTTATTACTGTCGAAATGTCTTGTAGCCGGGATTCCGAGACTGATCGGGTCTTTCCGGGGAGAAGGAATATCCTTCGTTGATCGCGAGAGCTTATAATGGGCTAAGTTGGGACACCCCTGCAGGGTTTGAACTTTCGAAAACCGTGCCCGCGGTTATGTGGAAGATGGGAATTTGTTAGTGTCTGGTTGTAGAAAACCTGAAGTTGATGTTAATTAAAATACATCAACCGCGTGTGTAACCGTGATGGTCTCTTCTCGGCGGAGTCCGGGAAGTGAACACGGTGTTGGAGTTATGCTTGACGTAAGTAGTTCTAGGATCACTTCTTGATCATAGTTGTTCGACCGTGCTTTTGCCTTCTCTTCTCGCTCTCATTTGCGTATGTTAGACACCAGATATGCTAGTCGCTTGGTGCAGCTCCACCTCACTACCTTCTCCTACCCATAAGCTTAAATAGTCTTGATCTCGCGGGTGTGAGATTGCTGAGTCCCCATGACTCACAGATACTTCCAAAACCAGTTTGCAGGTGCCGACGAAACTGCGCAGGTGACGCACCCGAGCTCAAGGAGGAGCTCGATGAAGATCTTGTTCATTGTTTTGTTTCGTTTCAGTTGATCAGTAATGGAGCCCAGTCGGGACGATCGGGGATCTGTGTAGCATTTGGGGTAGTCTTCTTTTATTTTGGTTCCGTAGTCGGACCATGATTGTGTCTGTATGATGTAATGATTTGCTCATGTAGTGTGTGAAGTGGCGATTGTAAGCCAACTATGTATCTCTTTCCCTTATGTATTACATGGGTTGTGTGAAGACTACCTCACTTGCAACATTGCTTTCAATGCGGTTATGCCTCTAAGTCGTGCTTCGACACGTAGGAGATATAGCCGCATCGAGGGCGTGACAAGTTGGTATCAGAGCCTTCCCCGACCTTAGGAGCCCCCACTGATTGATCGTTTTTAGCGGCCGAGTTGTGTCTAGAAAAATGTTTTGAGTCATTTAGGAATTATGTATCAGAGAGTTTAGGAATTCTTTTTACTACCCAATCTCCTCATCGCTCTGGTAAGGCATCCTGACGTAGAGTTTTGACTCTTCTCTTCTCAAATTTCACTAAAAAAAATTTAGGATCACGTGGGTATCTTAGAATCGTTCCGATGGTTTTGTGATGACAGCATTGTCTTTGTGCCTCCTGTCAGCAGGGGTTTAGTGGAAGTGTCCCGGGGAGTTGAGCTCTGAGGTGTTGTCGTCATAATTTTATCGTTGCAGTTCTGGAATACCTGAGTTTAGTACGCCGACATCGAAAATCTCTTTTGTACAGTTGTTGGTGAGATAACCCTGATAGCCCAGTACTGAGGCGAGTGCGGGAGTATTGCCATAACTCGTATAACGGATGCTTTTCGAAGGTTGAGGTAAACGATTTCCGAGGGTTTCTTGGTTATGTCTTGAAGGATGGATACAACTGGATCTAGGTATTATTAGTTTGGGTGATATATTTTGTGTCCCCTGTATCCCCAACACCTGATTGCATAACCAGAAAGTTTTGGGAGTTTATAGGTGGGAATTCAAGTATCTCGTAGGATATCTTTCCAACAGACACATGGTACGATATGGGATCTATCATATGTTTGTTCCGGCTTATTCTGCAAGCCAAATCCTTTGTTTTTGTTTTGTTTTGTGGTACTCGACTTGCTTCAATGTCAAGTGTTGATCCATACCTTCCCTAAACGGTGTTCTCATATTTCTATGTGAATACCAATCCTTCTTGATCATTGAGGTTGTCATGTCAATTCTTTCCAACCGGTGTGATTCTCTTCAAGAGGATCCTATCATTTTTCACATCCCCAAGTTCAATTCTAAGTTCCCCCAACGGTGTTCGTTTCATCCGCCCCCAAGTTGTCTCGTTTTCCTGCCCACCCACCCTCTTTCTTTAAGGACTCAGATTTCTTAACCAAGTATCCATTTTATTGAGTGAAGTTTCTTCATTCTTTTCCTTTAATGCTTTATCCGGTGATTTCAAATGAAGACGCTAAGGAAGCTTCAACTTTATCATTGTTCCATTCTAATTTTCTTCTCCGGTGGATTCAATTCAAGTTTTAGGTGTTGATCTTATCCCTTTCCTCGTTTCAAGTGCTTTCTTATGCCGGTGTATCTCTTAATCATTCACCTCTCGTTATTCATTTGTTCCGAAGTGCTGAAGATATCTCTAAAGATTCGTGTTTCCACTCTGCATCAATTCTAGCTATCTCGAGGTCTTACCTTATTCAGCCATTTAATTCAACCGGTGCAATCTCCCTTTCAAGTAATCATTCGAAGGTGTTTCTTTTGAGTGGGCCCTAACCCACAGGTCTTTTCCCAGGATCTTACCTGACTCTTCTAATTCTTTTTGGAGTTATTCTCAAATTCATTTCAAAGTTTGACGTAAGAATGAGTTATCATCAGTCAAATGTTTTCTCCAAGTTCGCTTTCATATTCTTTTTATCGTTGGTTCAACCTATCTAATTTTCATTCCAGAGTGCCTCAACAATTCATGGTGGTGTTTCTCATCGTCATTCTCAACATTCGAAGGCTCTCTTAAATCTTGCTCCATTCTCTTCAAGATTCATGGTTCTAGCTTGTTGTCATCCTCTCATAATTGTTTTCAATTGTGAGAATTCTTTTCACCCATCCGGAGCATTTCAGAGGTCATTTCAGTTTGATTCTCCAGAGCCATCATCTCAGAATTATTCATTCAAGCGTTCAACTCTTGTTTTCCAAATCTTACCAGTGCATCATTCAAGTATTCTCTAATTAGTTCATGATCTCTTCGTTTCACTTGTATCTAAATTCTCTCAAGTATCTCCGTTAATTTTCTAATTCTTCCCGGTGAATTGTGCCTTTGCGACTTTCATTATCAATTCTTACGGTGGTTCATTCAAGAATTCTCTTCCATTGTTATCGTATCAAGTCATTCGCTCTTTCCAAGTTCTCTTCCGTTGTTACCGGTGGTTCGTTGAAGTCCTTCCCAAGTTTGCGCCATTCTATCTTAATCCTTTCTACGAGAATAAGTGGTATGCCAAATCCATTCCTTGTCATCAATTTAATTGGTGAAGGATGAGCATAATGTAATTCTTATTCTTGTTTCATCGAGTAAATTCAATTCCTTATTCCGGAGGTTCATCAAAATTCTTGATTTCATTTGTTCATCTTTCTTTCCGGAGTTCCAAGTTTTCTCGGTTATATCATCTCAAAGCTCCATCTAAATCATTGCAAGGCTTCACCTTGTATTTTCAACTTCTCTTTCTTTCTATCATCCTTTTATTACTGGAGTTCTTCATGGAGGCTCTACATGGTGGTTCGTTAAGGATTCTTTTCATTCTTCATTTGTTCTTCAAGATTTTTCTCGAAGTTATGATCCGCCAAGCTATACTCAAAATTAAACATGGTGCTCAACACATGTTTTGTTTTGAGGAGTTCAAGTATTCTTCATCTTGCATTACGAAGTGCAATTCGTTCCACATTATCATTTGATGTGGTGTTATGTCATTCTTGACAATTTCCTTTCGTGTTTCATGATTCACAACTTGTCAGGAATGAGATATCCTAAATCCATCATTTTCTATTCGTTCAGGACTTTGTTTCAACCAATCAATTTCTTTGTTGGAGTTATCTTGTGTCAGTTTTCACCTAAAGCCTTCCCTTAGGTTTGTTGCTATTATGGTGCTTATCAATGACCCAAGTTTTTCTTTTATCCTCCCGGTGAAATAGTTTCTAGTCTCCTTGTTTTTATCAACCCAATCTCTTCCATGAGTGGCAGGTTGTCACCTCATAATTTTGGGATGTCTTCCATAAGTCCACATCAAGTTTAAGCTTTCGTTGTTGATAATCCAACATCTCCGTTCAACCTTTTCTTCGTAAGCTTTATCTTTCAATTTTATTTGTGAGAGTTATCATTTCCTTCTCCATTCTCTTATTCCGATAATATCTCTTCTATTCATCCGTCCCGGAGGCATTGTGAAGTTGCTCCCTTCGTCCAATAGTCTCGTTTTGCCAAGATCATGTTCCTTTTCCTTGGTTATCCATTTAACCGAAGTGTTGTGACTATCATTCCTCTTTTAACCGGAGTCTCATCCAAGTGCTTTCATTTTGCCAAGTTCATATTCTATTCCTCCATTTCCAACCGAAGTGTTGTATCATCTCTTCAATATCGTATCATCTTATCAAGCTTGCATCTCTTTTCTACCGGAGTGTTGTCCAGATTATATCAATCTTGTTCCTTCTCTATCTAGTTTTAACCGGAGTGGTTTCAATATCTATCCTATCACTCAACCTCTTGGTTCTCGTCGTATCCCATGTTCCTCTTTTCTAAAGGAGTGTTTTCAACTTTGTTCATCTTCGTTGTTTTCTTTCTTTCATTTTGTTCAACCTCTCAAGGTTCGTTGGTTTCACTCTTTTGTCAAAGAAGCAACTTAGTTTTACCTCTTTCTTATTCCGTTTTCTATCCGGTGCCATCCTAGATCTCGGGACGAGATCCTCTCGTAGTGGTGGAGTGTTGTAACGCCCAGAGACCGATGCTCGAGAAGACTTCCATATATTCCGGGTTTCGCTGTGTGTTTCATTTGTGCCTCCCCTTTTATTTTTTGCATTCCATCATGTCATCATGCCACTAAATTTTGCAACTCAAATAAATTGCATGGATCTCTGATCTATTTAAATCGAGGGAATTCACATGGTGACTTCTCTTTATAACATATCTGTCGGGGGAAATCGGCCTCCACGAGCACCTATGGGGACGGAGCCCCTTGTCGGTTCGGCGGGGGGCGGAGGTTGCACAAAGAGCAGATCGAGGCGACACACACACACAACGATTTTACCCAGCTTCGGGCCGCACGGATGCGTAAAACCCTACTGCTGCTTGTCTGGTTGATTCGAGTTCTTGCTCTGGAGCGCAAGAAGCTACAGTAAGTTGGAGCTGGACGTAGACGAGGGTCTACTGGGTGTCCTCCTTTTCGGTCTGGTTCCTCCCTCCTCCCCCTCCCTACGTCGTATGGTCCTCCTTTTGTATGCTAAGGGGTTTCCCACAGGTAGCGACGCAGGTGAGGGTAAAAATGGCAAGGAACTGTGCGAACAGTGGCCGCACAGTGCTATCGCACCTAACTCTGACGGCGGGGGACAAAGGCATTAAATGCCCGTCTGGATCGCCCGAACAGTGCCGAGGAGGACCGTTAGGGGAGCCTCCGCTTGCCACGGGGGCGACTCAGCCAACGTCGCATGCCACCGCGCGCCCCAGGTTGCGCGGCGCCCCGCCACGTGTCTCTGGGGAAGCTCCAGAGTGACGCGTGGGCAGGTGAGCTGGAGCGCATGCCTGAGGTGGTGGTTTGTCGCGGCAAGTGGCTTGCCGCGGTGGTTGTCTTGCCGCACCTGAGAGCTTGCCGCTCGTCAGGCCTTGCCGGGGCGCGCGGCGCGCCGCGGCGGGCTTCTCTTGGGGTGCCTTCGTTTGGCCATCCCGGCGAGCTCCTCCCGCCGAGGCCTTGGTGCTTCGGCTTAGTCGTCCCGGCAAGCTCCTCTTGCCGGGGCCTTGTCGCCTTGGCCCGGCAAGCTCCTCTTGCCGGACCTCGCCTTCTTGGCCCGGCAAGCTCCTCTTGCCGGGGCTTGGTCTTCTAGGCTCGATCACTTGGCCTTCGTCCGGCCCAGAGAGGGCCGTGGAGACTCTTGTCGCTCCCCTGGCAAGCCATGCCGCGGGACGCTACTACTGCCCGTGCACAAGTTTGGGGTACTAAGGTACCCCTACTTTAGTACACCGACAGGAGCCCCCGGGTCTGGGCCATACACGGTGCCGAGCGTTTGTTGGGCCAGGCCCTAACAATGCACGGGCACGCGTGGCCTGGGTTGCGCTGCTCCTTAACTCCGTGCCCGTCGCGCCCTCCCCAAGTGGCGCGCGCTTATCGCGGCGTCGTGGGGGGCGAGGCGTGCGAGGCGTGCGTGACGTGGGCGGCGTGCGCGGGGCTTGAGGCCCGCAGGCATGCGTCACGTCGGGCACGATTCCTTTATTTGGAAAGGCGAAACGCCCGCCCCCCCCTTTATAAGCGGAGGGAACAGGGGCAGCTCGCGATTCCGCCGGTCGTTGTTCCTCGAAAATCTCCGCCACTTCCTCCTTACTAGAGAAAGCGGCGATTCGCCCTCGCAGCCCCCGGCGCCGCCAACGCCGACCACTCCTCCTTCCCGTATCTGCCATGGCCCCGAAGAGCGACAAGGCGAAGGGGAAGGCCGTGAAGTCAGCCGAGGCGCTGCGGCTGGAAGCGCTTCGGAAGGAGACGGCAACGTTCCCCCCTCAGCTCGATGCGCTGAGGCTGAAGAACGAATACCGCCTCTTCTGGTCGACGGCGACGCGAGCGCATCCGCGCACGCGAGTTCTTCCTGCCATCGCCCAGAAGCTGTACCCGACCGGGTACCCTTTCTTCGCCGTGTTCTTCTATTGCGGGCTCTGCCCGCCTTTTTCCGAGTTCTTCTGCGACATCATGCACACCTACAACCTCCACCTCCTTGATTTCACCCCCAACGCCGTTCTGACAATGGCGGTTTTCGCACACCTTTGCGAGAACTTTGTCGGAGTCCGCCCCAACGTAGCCCTCTTCCGCCACTTCTTTACTCCTCGGGTGGGGAAAGGAGAGCCGCTGTCCGGCGGAGTCGCCTGGGTCTCCAGGACCGGCAAGAAAGAGGTCTACTTGGAGGGGGAACTCCGTGGCAGATGGGAGGAGTGGAGGGCCGAGTGGTGCTTGATCGTCGAGGAAAATCCACCGCCGTTCACCGCCGTGCGCCGAACCCCAGTGGTGCGCGGCCGTGACTGGAGCGACCTAGCCTTGGACGACGCCAAGCTGAAGATTGCCGTCACCCGAATCCTGCGCCTCAGGTGTGCAGGGCTCACCATCGGCGCCGTCGGCGCGGATTTCCTTCGCCGGCGTATCTCCCCCCTGCAGGAGAGGGGGAAGCCGGCTTGGGAATTCCAAAATGCGGCAGACATCATGAGGCTGCGCCCGGGCCTTAACTACAACTTCACCGTTCTGGAGCTCGTCGGAGTGTTGAAGGAGCTGTTCAAGTACGACTCCGAGCACCCAGAATGGTTTAGGTTGCCGCCGGGCGTCGTCCCCCTGTGCAACAATTCGGCGCTCAGCCGCATCCTCGTGATGATGCCGTTGTGCGACTCGCACGGGATCGACGCGACCTGGCAGGAGACGGCGGACGACGTCGTGCAGGCCTTCTTCGACAACTTGGAGGAGGTGCCGGTCGACCGCGATGAGAAGAGGGGCCTCACGCGGGACACCACCCCCGAGGAGCTGGCCTACATCGCCTCCAGGATGGAGGAGGCGGCGGCCGCCGCGGCCGCGGGCGAGTCTGGCTTCACCCCGGCCGAAGCAGACGCGGCGGAGGCGGAGAGCCTCGCCGACCAAATGGAGTTCGCCGGCGCGGAGGAACCAGCCGAGCACGGTGGGGCGGGCGAGCCCGCCCAGGACGCGAGCGGCTTGCCGGAGGTTGACGCGCCCTCCTCGCAGCTCCCGGGCAGCTCGTCGCAGGCGGAGCCCCCAGCCCAGCCGAGGAGGCGTCTCCGCAGGGCCGGAGAGGTGGTGCGGCAGGCCGACCAGCAACCGCAGCCCCGCGTGACACGCGCCTCCGAAGCAGCGGGAGCGGGGTCCTCACGGGCCGCGGCTTCTGCTCCTGCCGCTCCCCGTACCGCAGCGGCAACAGGGGCGGGGTCGTCCACCGTCCCCGCCAAGCGGTCCCGGGAACCCACTCCCCTGTCTCCTCGCGCCTGGAGCAAGCCGGTTTTTGACTATTCCGCGCTTAGCTCCGACGACGAAGAGGAGGACGAAGAGTAAGTTCCTGGTAGAGCTTGTATCTTCTTGATTTCTGTTGCTTCATCTTGTTTCGCAGCCCACTCATCCTCCCCCGAAACCGTTCCTATTAAGGAGCCTGGCCCAGAGGAGGGCGAAGAGGGCCAAGATCCCGCTGGTCGTCCTTGAGGGCAAATCTCCCCCGGCAACTGGGGAGGTGCCGGAGACGGCCTTGCCGGACTTGGCAGCGGGTCCCCAGGGCAGCCCACAGCGCATCCTCCAGGGTGAGTGCACGGCTAGTTCTTGCCGTTTGGCGCGCGCGTGAGCTTCCCTTCTCTTCGTGGTTGACATGTGGTTGTTGTTGTTGTTGTTGTTGTTGTTGTTGTTGGGTAGGAGCAGAGCAGCCCCAGCAGGCGACCCCGGGGGGCACTCTTGCCGCGCCGTCTGCGTCAACCACCCCGCCTAGGGAGGAATCTCCGGCAAGGGAGGAGCCCCCGGCAGGGGAGACCTCCCCGGCAAGGGAGGAGCCCCCGGCAAGGAAGACCTCTCCGGCAAGGGAGGGATCTCCGGCGAGGGACGCGGCCAGCGATCCCCCGGCAGCGGAGGCCGCGGCCACGGACCCTGCCACCGGTAAGCCCCCCTGCACGGAAAACTTCCCCTGGTTATCTTTCTTTATGAGCTTTTTTGTCGGCTGTTCGGTTGACTCTTCTCCCCTCTTCTGGCCATTAGACCCGCCCACCGCGGACCCGATGGAGATCGAGGTCGTCGTCGGGGAGGGCACATGCGGCGACACCGGCGACGTTGTCGTCATCGAGGAGGCGGACGGCACCGACGACCCTGCAGGCGGCGGGGAGGCTGAAGCCGCCAAGGCCGCCGCGGCGGCAGACGGCGAGGGGACCGGCGACCGTGCCGACGGCCCCGGGGAGGCAGGGGCGTCAAGCACTCCGCCGTCCGGCGATTCCGCTGCTGCCGCCGCGTCGGGCCCCGAGGAGCCCCCGGCGGTTGCCTACCTGAAGGCCGGCGATGGCGTCTTCATCAGGCTCCCCTGGGAGCCTAGCTCCAGGGCGCCGGTCGAGGGGGAGGCCTTGGACGGAGAAGTGCTCTCCTCCGTCGGGCTGACGGTTGTCGACGCTCCAAGCACCAGCAGCGGCGAGCCCGAGAAGGAGCGGCTGCTCCGGAAGCTTGTGTCGCTCTACCGCGCCCGACAAGCTAAGGTGGAGCACCACGACGCACTCGTCCCGAGGGCCGGCGCGGACATGGAGAAGCGTGCCGGGGAGCTCCGGGAGCTCAACCAGGAGGCTCTTCGGTCTTTGGCGGAGGAGCGGAGGCTGCTCGACGAGGCGCGGACGGCCTTTCTCCTCGAGAAGGCAGAGGCCGAAGAGCAGCAGAGGCTTGCCGCTGCGGGTCTATCCGCGCGGGAAAGCGAACTGGTGCAGCAGAAGGCCAGCCTCGCCAGCCACGAGGAGGAGGTTGCCGCGCGCGAGCAGGCGCTTGGCGGGGCCCTGCAGAAAGCGCAGGACGCTGCCACGGCTGCCGAGGTCGCCAAGGGGGAGCTGGAGACGAGGGTGGCGCAGCTCGTCAGCGACCTCAAGGCGAGCGGCGAAGAGCTTGCCGCGCTCAAACAGCAGCGCGAGAAGGGCGCTCACACCCTTGGCGAGCTGCAGGGCCGCTTCGCCGAGAAGATCCGGGAGCTCGACGCCGCCAAGGATTCCAAGGCCGACCTCGAGCTGAAGCTGGACACCCTGGCCAAGGCGCTGGAGAGCGCCAAGGGGCAGGAAGCGGCCTTGCGGAAGGAGGTTGTTGGCAACGAGGAGCTATTGAAGCGCGTCGCCGTTACCCAGAACACCTTCCAGGAGAAGGTGGAGCGGTGGACCGAAGGCCTCGTCGACATCGCCACCACCATCGACAAGGAACTGAAGCTGCTAGGGATGGAGGGCCACGAGTACCCCTCCGGCGAGAACGTCCCGCCGAGCGTCAAGCTCACTTCCTTCTTCAAGGGCTTGGTGGGGGTGCTCCAGCATCTCCGGGAAACGATCCCAGAGCAGCTGGCCGAGGAGACGCGGGAAGCTGTCTCCGGGGCCCTCGAGAGGGTGCTGGTGAAGATCGTCTTCCGCAACCCCACCATCAGGCTTACCAACGTCCTCAGGCACCTGCCGGAAGACGCCGCCCTGACGGAGATCAGGGCCCTCGTCACCCCCAATGTGGAAAGGGTGGCCGGGATCAGGAGGCTCGAGGGCGACCGCACGGATTAGGCCGCCCACCTCTTTCTTTTATTCCCTTGTCGCTGCTGAGCATGTCATAGAAACAACTGATTAGAGCAGCGGCAAGTCATTTTGGAATATAAATTTTATCTTAGGCAGTTCATTGCACTGTTATCTCCCTCGTTCGACTTTGTGCTTCGTACGTTCGCGCCCTACGCTCCCGGGAACTTGTCGGCACAAGCCTCCGCCTTGCCACGGGTGCTGAGTGCGGGACATCAGCAACCCGCTGGCGGTGCCTCCACCGGCAAGAAAACTTGCCGCGGCTGGCGCAACTCACTTAAAATGTTGAGCAGGCTCAGGGCGAGGTAAGCGTTGCGACTGCAGTCGCAGCACACTTAAGCTACCGAGCAAGCTCGAAACAAAGTAAGGACGCCACTCTGGATGTAGCACACTTAAGTCGTTGAGCGGACTCGAAACGAAATAAGGGCGCAACCAGCCACGAGCCGGCCCCTCTTCGCACAGGTTTCCCATACGAAGCTCGGCCGTTCGAGGAAGATAACTTAAGGATAAAAAGGAGCTTAATTGCTCAAACTTTGGCAACTTAGCTTTTCTGTTGTTTGCAGTCCGGCAAGGCGCAGCTTCCTCGGGCGACGCCCAGCCTATCCTATCATCCCCCCTTCTCGAGGTAAGGGAAGAACGAGGGCTCGGGGCTTCACGACCTGCCCTCGCTTGCTGGAGTCGAGTGCTGCACAATCGTGTCAAATAATGCATGCGCAAAGCGGAGAGGCGCGAAATCGACAAGATGTGCGGGGCACATAAGCTATGCTTGGGATCTGCGCTCGTCTCTGTACCAAGGATTAGATGCAACTGCGGCAAGACTTGGACAGAGAGGATGGCCGACGGAACGGGTTTCGATGGCCGCGCTGGCAAGGTCCCTCCCACGGTCGGCGTCGACTCGTTTGGATCTTGGCGGCCTGGGCACGCCAAAGAACGAGGTCGCCTTTCCCGCAACTTCCGGCGCTAACTTCTGCGGCTACGGGAGCGGCGCAGAGTTTGCTGGAGGCGAGAAACTCGCTCAGCGGCCGGAAGGCGGTCCTCCTCAAGGAGCAGCTGCTCTTGCCCGGGCTCTGCGTGAGTGGGTACTCGAGGAGGGCCGTGCACGAGTCCGTGAGGAGGAATGCCTCCGCTCCGCGGGTTGGAGCGGAAAGGTACCTGGCCATACCTGAGCTCACCTGTGGTCGCCAAATCTGGTTCGCACAACCTCGAGCACCCCTACCTGGCGCGCCAAAGATGTCGGGGGAAATCGGCCTCCACGAGCACCTATGGGGACGAAGCCCCTTGTCGGTTCGGCGGGGGGCGGAGGTTGCACAAAGAGCAGATCGAGGCGACACACACACACAACGATTTTTCCCAGCTTCGGGCTGCACGGATGCGTAAAACCCTACTGCTGCTTGTCTGGTTGATTCGAGTTCTTGCTCTGGAGCGCAAGAAGCTACAGTAAGTTGGAGCTGGACGTAGACGAGGGTCTAATGGGTGTCCTCCTTTCCGGTCCGGTTCCTCCCTCCTCCCCCTCCCTACGTGCGCATGGGCCTCCTTTTATATGCTAAGGGGTTTCCCACAGGTAGCGACGCAGGTGAGGGTAAAAATGGCAAGGAACTGTGCGAACAGTGGCCGCACAGTGCTATCGCACCTAACTCTGACGGCGGGGGTCAAAGGCATTAAATGCCCGTCTGGATCGCCCGAACAGTGCCGAGGCGGACCGTTAGGGGAGCCTCCGCTTGCCACGGGGGCGACTCTGCCAACGTCGCATGCCACCGCGCGCCCCAGGTTGCGCGGCGCCCCGCCACGTGTCTCTGGGGAAGCTCCAGAGTGACGCGTGGGCAGGTGAGCTGGAGCGCATGCCTGAGGTGGTGGTTTGTCGCGGCAAGTGGCTTGCCGTGGTGGTTGTCTTGCCGCACCTGAGTGCTTGCCGCTCGTCAGGCCTTGCCAGGGCGCGCTCCTCCCGCCGGGGCCTTGGTGCTTCGGCTTAGTCGTCCCGGCAAGATCCTCTTGCCGGGGCCTTGTCGCCTTGGCCCGGCAAGCTCCTCTTGCCGGACCTCGCCTTCTTGGCCCGGCAAGCTCCTCTTGCCGAGGCTTGGTCTTCTAGGCTCGATCACTTGGCCTTCGTCCGGCCCAGAGAGGGCCGTGGAGACTCTTGTCGCTCCCCTGGCAAGCCTTGCCGCGGGACGCTACTACTGCCCGTGCACAAGTTCCGGGTACTAAGGTACCCCTACTTTAGTACACCGACAATATCCTCCTAATATTAGGGAGCTATATTAAATATTTCTTTAATTTGGAAATCACCACAACACACTTGCAAATAATCCCAATGCCTTTGTTATCTTAATTCTTAGTCTCCAACCTTGCCATATATTCTTTCATCATATTCCGGAGCTCCACCAAAAATCCGAACATTTTTGGACCTTCCCAACCCTCACTTCCTATTGAAATCATTTGAATTCAAATCAGATGAGTTTGAATCTAAATCTTTTAATCAGGGTCTTTTCTATTTTCTCGGAACAAGCACTTTTTTGTGAGTCCGGGAAAATTAACTGCGTGCCCAAATTCTTTCACTAACCCTCTCTTTCTTTTTGTTCTCTCTTATTCTTTTCTGTAAGGGAAATAAGAGAGAGAGAGAGAGAAGAGAAGCCCAGCTGGCCACCTGGTCCTCCCAGCAGGCCGGCCCATCTACACCTAGGCCCAGCCGCACCTAACCCTAGCCCGACCCCCCTCCTCTCAATCTCTCCCCCTGCCGCCGCCTCCTGCTCGATCCCCCTCCTCTCGCTCATCTCCCTCTCCTCCTCTACAGCGCCAACCTCCCGATTCCGCAGCGCACCTCCCTCTCCCGCGCCTCCTCCTCGCCAAATCCCCGTCGCCCAAGCGCCCGAGGAGAGGAGCTCCTCCACCACGTGCGCCCGCACCCATCGCCTCCCTGCCATGGCCGAGCGCCGCGCCGGGCTCCTACGACGCAACTGGAGTCCAACTCCGGTGCCCCTGCCTCGCGTCGTCTTCTTCACCCCCCTGCCCAAGTCCCCTGCATCACGCCCCAAGACCGGAGCTTCAGACAGCTTCCTTGTTTTTCGTTATCGTCGCGTGTATTTATTTGTTTGTTGCATTCTTCATCGCATCATCCGCATTGCATCGCCACTTCGTTGTCGTCATTTTTCAAAACTTGCATCTGCTCATAGTTGCCGCGTTCCCCCATGCCTTCGTTGGCCGTTCCGAGACCAACAGTGTTTTCGGTTCCCTCTTGTCAAACCACCTAATCTCTCTCGTCAGCTCATGGCCACCTCGCATGAGCGTCCGAAACTCCCCCGAACCCGATCCGGATTGTCATGACCATTAGATCCGAATCATCCCCAAACATCTGCAAAACATCTCCATTTTCTTATTTGATCTCCCTAGCCTATTTATCCGGCACCGTACGATTAAGATCGGGAGGACCAAATGCCCCTATCCAAAAATCCACTTGCTATATATAGACCACCACTAACCAAATCTAGACAAACCACCTAATTTCTAGGGATCCTATCCTAGCGCCGCCGCCACACTCTCTCGGGATCCTGCCAGATCCGATCCTTCCAACCACCCACAGCCATCTCCCTCCTCGGTCGTCCTCAACCCAATCCCCTCGCCCGCAACTTCGCTCGATCCAGCGGCTGTCCAAGGCTTCCCCTTCCTCACCTCGCTGCCGCCTCCCACCTCGCACCCACAGCCTCTCCCGCTCGAGGGCCTCCGTGCCGTCTTCGTCAAGAGCAGGGAGACGAACCCCTTCCGAGACCAGCCCCGCCATGGCCTTCAAGTTGCTGCCTCCCCGTCATCATCTTCAAGCCCGCCCTGCCGGCGACCTCCAGGCCAGTCCCTCGCGCGCCGTCCTTCTCCTCCTTCTCGCCTTCTTTTCTTCTCTGCGTCCTTTCTCAGTCCTCTGCGTCTCTCTGTACAGGACGAACAAGCGCTCCCGCCGCCGCGCCATGTTGCCGGTCCTCTGCTTCATCGCCGTCCAGGACTTCCTCGCGCCACCTTCAGATCGAGTAGGGGCCTCGACCCCGAGCACCTCCTCTGCTTCTTCCCTAGCACCGCGCCAAGCTCCGCCGTCGCCTGCCGGAGTCCCTGTCGCCGTCATCTTCATCGGTTCCTGACGAGGACGCCACCCTCCTGTCCGTCTCGAGCGCCAAGCCCGTGCCCCTGCCTCGCGTTGACCGTGGCCTCGATCCGAGCCAGCGTGGACGAGCGCCAGGCCCAGCCTGCTTCTTTGCCAAGGCCCATCGCTTCTCCAGCCCCGCTGTCTTCCAGCCGACTGGGCCTCAGCCCATGGCGAGCCACCGCTGTGCCCCCTTCCAGTGTTGGCCCAAGTGCAGATTCGGCCCGTAGATGTTTTTTTCCAGTTCTGCGATTTTAGCATTATCCAGTGATTTACAGTTTTGCAGAAAAACCCTCATGTTCATGCATTTAATAACTTAACAACCGTGCATTGGATTAAAATGTTTTAAAGATGTTAAATGCTTGGATTTTCATCTAGTTTCATATTATGCTGCTTTCATCCATGTTAAAAATTATTAAACTTGTTGTTTGCATTAATTTGCTTAAATGCCATGTTAAAATGATTTATTTCATAACTAATTAACCGTAGGTCTGATTTTAATAAACTTTATATGTAAATGGGGCAGAAAAATGCCTAGCTTAACATGGTACATCTTATTTTGCTGTTTAACAACATTAAAATATGTTTTAGGCAGAACAGTAGCAAATCTGAAATATGCATATGAGGTTTTTTCTGGAATTATCGTTTGTTGTTCCGGCCTCATTTAAACTTGCCTAAATAGTTCGTTTACTTATGCTTCACCCCTTGCCATGTTTAATTACATTTAATTTTGTTGGGTACATAACCGAGAGAGAAATCAATAATTGATGTGGTGTCTCGTCAATATGCAACTCATTGCATATTGAGCTCCACTTAATTTGTAGTGTTGTTTGTTGCACTTTGCCATGCCATGCCTCATTAAACCGGACATGCATCATTCTTGTTTGTGCATCATGCCATGTTTATGTGATGGTTGTTTACTATGTTGTTTGTTTGTTTCCGGGTTGCTTCTCTCGTTAGCTTCGGTTTTCGTTCCGGAGTTGTGAGGATTCGTTCAACTTCGTCCGTTTGTCTTCTTCATGGACTCGTTCTTCTTCCTTGCGGGATCTCAGGCAAGATGAACATACCCTCGAAATAACTTCTATCTTTGCTTGCTAGTTGCTCGCTCTTTTGCTATGCCTATGCTGCGATACCTACCACTTGCCTGTCATGCCTCCCATATTGTTAAACCAAGCCTCTAACCCACCTTGTCCTAGCAAAACGTTGTTTGGCTATGTTACTGCTTTGCTTAGCCCCTCTTATAGCGTTGTTAGTTGCAGGTGAAGATGAAGTTTGTTCCTTGTTGGAACATGAAGATGGTGTTCCTTGTTGGAACATGTTTAATTGTTGGGATATCACAATATCTCTTATATTATTGACGCATCTATATACTTGGTAAAGGGCGGAAGGCTCGGCCTTATGCCTGGTGTTTTGTTCCACTCTTGCCGCCCTAGTTTCCGTCATGTCGGTATTATGTTCCCGGATTTTGCGTCCCTAATGCGGTTGGGTGATTTATGGGACCCCCTTGACAGTTCGCTTTGAATAAGACTCCTCCAGCAAGGCCCAACATTGGTTTTACCATTTGCCTCACCTATGCCCTTTTATTTCCCTTGGGTTTCCGGAGCCCGAGGGTCATCCTTATTTTAGCCCCCCGGGCCAGTTCTCCTTCGAGTGCTGGTCCAAACCGAGCGATGTCCGGCGCCCCCTGGGCAATCAGGGTCTATGCCAACCCAATGCCTGGCTCATCCGGTGTGCCCTGAGACCGAGATATGTGCAGCTCCTATCAAGATTTGTCGGCACATCCGGGCGGCTTTGCTGGTCTTGTTTTATTACTGTCGAAATGTCTTGTAGCCGGGATTCCGAGACTGATCGGGTCTTTCCGGGGAGAAGGAATATCCTTCGTTGATCGCGAGAGCTTATAATGGGCTAAGTTGGGACACCCCTGCAGGGTTTGAACTTTCGAAAACCGTGCCCGCGGTTATGTGGAAGATGGGAATTTGTTAGTGTCTGGTTGTAGAAAACCTGAAGTTGATGTTAATTAAAATACATCAACCGCGTGTGTAACCGTGATGGTCTCTTCTCGGCGGAGTCCGGGAAGTGAACACGGTGTTGGAGTTATGCTTGACGTAAGTAGTTCTAGGATCACTTCTTGATCATAGTTGTTCGACCGTGCTTTTGCCTTCTCTTCTCGCTCTCATTTGCGTATGTTAGACACCAGATATGCTAGTCGCTTGGTGCAGCTCCACCTCACTACCTTCTCCTACCCATAAGCTTAAATAGTCTTGATCTCGCGGGTGTGAGATTGCTGAGTCCCCATGACTCACAGATACTTCCAAAACCAGTTTGCAGGTGCCGACGAAACTGCGCAGGTGACGCACCCGAGCTCAAGGAGGAGCTCGATGAAGATCTTGTTCATTGTTTTGTTTCGTTTCAGTTGATCAGTAATGGAGCCCAGTCGGGACGATCGGGGATCTGTGTAGCATTTGGGGTAGTCTTCTTTTATTTTGGTTCCGTAGTCGGACCATGATTGTGTCTGTATGATGTAATGATTTGCTCATGTATTGTGTGAAGTGGCGATTGTAAGCCAACTATGTATCTCTTTCCCTTATGTATTACATGGGTTGTGTGAAGATTACCTCAATTGCGACATTGCTTTCAATGCGGTTATGCCTCTAAGTCGTGCTTCGACACGTAGGAGATATAGCCGCATCGAGGGCGTGACACACTGAAGCACTTAACTCGGCTTAGATTCATCTCCTTAGCCATCCGGAGACCATGGAGTAAAGCTTCGTACTCAGCTGCATTGTTAGTACAAGGGAACATTAAGCGGAGAACGTAACCGAACTTATCACCTCATGGGGAACTTAACACGACTCCAGCCCCCGAGCCTTCCAATTGCCTGGACCCATCAAAATGAATAGTCCAATAGGTGTGATCCAGCTTCTCTTCAGCTGCTTGCAGTTCCGTCCAATCATTGATGAAATCCACAAGTGCTTGAGATTTGACCGCCGTCCGAGGCATGTATTTCAACCCGTGAGGTCCAAGCTCTATAGCCCACTTGGCAATCCGGCCAGTTGCCTCCCTGTTCTGGATTATGTCTCCCAAAGGAGCAGAGCTGACCATTGTGATGGGATGACCTTGGAAGTATTGTTTAAGCTTCCGGCTTGCCATAAAAACTCCGTACACCAATTTCTGCCAATGCAGGTACCTTTGTTTGGATTCAATAAGTACCTCATTGATATAATAAACCGGATATTCCATGCCTGCCTTTTTACGCTCCACCACAATAGCTATGCTGACTGCGCGAGCATTAGCTGCCACATATAACAGCAATGTTTCCTTGTCAACTGGAGCAGCAAGAACAGGCGGATTGGTGAGCTGCGGCTTTAAGTCCTCAAACGCTTCATCAGCGGCAGAACTACAGACAAAGTTATCTGTTTTCTTCAGCATCTGATACAAAGGAATCGCCTTCTCTCCAAGGCGGCTGATAAACCGGCTCAATGCGACAATCCAGCCTACCAAACGTTGAACGTCATTAATACACTTTGGTTTAGCCAAGGAGGTGATAGTTGTGATTTTGTCCGGATTAGCCTCAATTCCCCTGTTGGACACTAGAAAGCCCAATAACTTGCATGCCGGTACACCAAAAACGCACTTGGCCGGGTTGAGCATCATCTTGTACGTCCGTAGGTTATCAAAGGTTTCCTTCAAATCGTCAACCAGTGTTTCCTTCTTCCCTGACTTAATCACAATATCATCCACATAGGCATGCACATTACGGCCAATTTTCTTATGAAGGCAATTCTGTACACACCGTTGATAGGTCGCCTGGGCACTCTTGAGACCAAAGGGCATAGACACATAGCAGAAGGCTCCAAAGGGATTTATGAACATCATCTTCTCCTGGTCCTTAACCACCATCTTGATCTGATGATAACCCGAATATGCATCCAGAAAGCTCAAACGCTCAAAACCCGCCGTGGCATCGATTATTTGATCAATACGGGGGAGGGCGAAAGGATCTGCCGGACAAGCCTTGTTAAGGTCTGTGTAATCCACACACATCCGCCGGGTGCCGTTTTTCTTAAGAACCAGCACCGGATTGGCTAACCATTCAGGATGAAAAACTTCAACGATAAATCCAGCTGGTAAGAGCCTGGCCACTTCCTCTCCAATAGCTTTGCATCTTTCTTTGTTGAACCGGCGGAGAAACTGCTTCATCGATTTGTACTTGGGGTCAATATTATGGGTGTGCTCAGCGAGTTCCCTCGGTACTCCTGGCATGTCAGAAGGCTTCCACACAAAGATGTCCCGGTTCTCACGGATGAACTCGATGAGCGCGGTTTCCTATTTTGGATCCAAGTTTGCACTGGTACTGAACTGCTTGGACGAATCGCCAGGGACGAAGTCAACATGCTTAGTCTTAGCAGCCGATTTAAACTTCAGGGCCGGATCATGCTCCGTAGTTGGCTTTTTCAACGGAGTCATGTCTGCCGGATCAACATTGTCTTTGTAAAAATTCAACTCCTCCGTGGCACAAACTGACTCAGCATAGGCCGCATCACCTTCTTCACACTCCAAAGTGATCTTGCGGCTTCCATGAACAGTTATTGTTCCTTTGTGACCCCGCATCTTGAGCTGTAAATAGACATAGCAAGGCCGTGCCATGAATTTAGCGTAAGCCGGCCGTCCAAGCAGGGCGTGATATGAACTTTGAATTTTCACCACCTCAAAGGTCAATATTTTTGATCTGTAGTCATAATCATCTCCAAAGGCCACCTCCAGGGCTATTTTGATAACAGGATATGCCGATTTACCAGGTACCACGCCGTGGAACATCGTATTGGACGGTTTAAGATTTTTATCTGTTAACCCCATACGGCGGAAGGTCTCATAGTACAGGATGTTAATACTACTCCCTCCGTCCATGAGCACCTTGGTGAACTTATAGCCTCCCACCTAAGGTGCCACCACCAATGCTAGCTGACCCGAATTGTCAACCCGGGGAGGGTGATCTTCTCTGCTCCATATGATTGGCTGCTCGGACCAGCGTAAGTAACGGGGCGCCGCAGGTTCAACAGAATTTACTGCCCGCTTATGAACCTTGCGGTCACGCTTGTCCAAACTGGTGGTAAAAACATGATATTTCCCACTATTCAACTGCTTCGGGTGACACTGATAACCTGACTGCTGCTGCTGCTGATTGTAACCACCCTGGCTACTCTGGTTACCTTGATTGCTTTGTCCGCCCTGATTGCCATTGAAGCCTGAACCGGAATTTCCTCCGCCGTAACCCGGTCCATGAGATCCGGACCCTGATCCGCCACCCGATCCATGATCATACCGCAAAGCATTGGAATTTTTGAATTCTTGCATGATGTAGCAATCCTTCGAAAGGTGGTTGGCCAGCATCTCCTTCGTCCCATGATTTGGACAGGGCTGGTTTAACAGGTAAGCCAGGCGCTCCGGGTTGGGATTGGGCGCTCCACTGTGATTCGGCGGTTTACCCTTTCATTGCTGGCCTTTGTCCTGTGCATTGGCATTAGCCACAAAGTCCATGCTACTATCCGCTTTACGCTTGCCGCCGTTTCCATGACCCGCCGTATTGTGGTGCTGCCCTTTGGAGTTGCTGCTCTTCTTTCCCTTCCCTGTCTTGTCATTGTCAGACTCAGGATCCTTGGTACTATCAGAGTCAGCATACTTCACTAACGCGGCCATGAGGGTCCCCATATCATTGCAATGGCGCTTCAGCCGTCCTAATTTCAACTTCAGAGGTTCAGACCGGCAGTTGCCCTCCAAGGTTATAACTGTTGTATCCGCATTGATGCGGTCTGACGAGTGCAAGATCTTCGAGACCCGGCGCACCCAACGGGTTGTCGACTCTCCTTCTTCCTGGACACAGTCCACTAAGTCCACTATCGACATAGGCTACTTGCATGTGTCCTTCAAATTCTGGATAATCCAGGACCTCAACTCGGCCCACGAGCTGATAGAGTTGGCCGGTAAATTTTTTAACCAAGTACCTGCCGTCCCTTCTAGCATCATGGTGAAATACTTCGCACACGCCGCATCATCCACATCAAGCATCTCCATGGCCATCTCATAGCTCTCCACCCATGGCTCTGGAAATAAATCGGCAGTGTAATTTGGCACCTTGCGTGGGCCCTTAAAATCCATGGGCAGGCGCACGTTGCGTAAGGCGGGGACAAGGTAGGGTACCCCAAAAGAACTAGAGGTAACTCCTGGCTCGACTGAGGTGGTTGGACGAACCGGTGTAAGCTGACGAGCCTCATACTGCGCTGCTAACTCGGCCTCCCTGCACGCTCAGGCCCGGTCTACCACTTCCTGAGCATCCCCAACACCGCCTGCCGGGTTGTTGCCACGAGGCACTCCATGGTTTCCTGCGTTGCTTGACACGGCCGGTTCATCCATGCGCCTGCTGTAGCTCCGGCTCGGGCGAGGGGTAGAATGAATCCCATCACGGCTATATGCTTCCTGTTGAATCAAGGCTGTCCGAAGAAGTTCCTTAACCCGGCGCGTCTCCACCGCTGCCGGAGAATCACCTTCAATTGGGATGGCCTCCAGTCGTGAAGAGGCAGCAATAAGGTTGTCCATCGGATTAGAATAATGACCCGGAGGTGTCGGGACAGGCTAGGGCACGATATTGTTCTGACGAGGTGGATCCACCAAGCGAGGCAGAACCGGCGGGCCCGTCCCTGGTGCTTCCGCCCGGTTTACCACCGGCGGGTTACTGGTTCCTGCTCCTGGGGTGTTGAAGAGGTATCTGGCATCGTAAACCGGAGGTAAGTGAGACCGGTGCTTCCTCTTCAGAACCTCATGTGACGCGTTTTGATCCAGCATAAGCCGATAAGCATGTCCGTCCAAAGCGGCCCATTCTGCGGTCATCCTTGCGTTCTTAGCCGCTATGTCGGCCTTGGCCTGCGTAATCTGATCCTTCACCTTTGCGACTTCCGTGTTGTGAGCGTCCTGATCCACTGGGTTAGCCTCTGCCATTAGCGTAGCCAACGTATCAAACATATCAGATAAAACTTGAGCCGGCGGGCGCACAGGGCCTCCTGCCCCGGCTGTTGTCGCCGTCACTGACTCGGAGATCATTTTTGCTGCGGTCGAAGAGTGGATCACTACTTGTGTACCAGCCATGAATATTATACCCCGGTTAGGTAGATCAGAGGGGTCCGGAATATTTTCACCATCGGAACAACCCCCAATCCGGCCGTCTTGTAACTGATACAATGATTCGGTTTCTCCAGTCGAGGACTCGTCGCCGGAATAAACGACAGTCTCACCACCAGACTCCGATCCATCCTCGTATTCTCCTCCATGGGTGACTCCCACGAAGGCGCGCTTCACGGCTGGCTTAACCTGGGCGGATCGTGCATGCTGAGCCGTTTCGACGGGGTCGGTGCAGATGTCCGGCTCAGGGCTCGGTTCACTGATCTTGCCAATGAAGACGTGTATGCCACCAAAGGGGACCCGGTACCCGTACTCGATTGAGCCGGCCTCGGGGCCCCATCCTGCATCGTTGATGTAGAGCATGCCGCGACGACTCTTGGTCATCCGGCCCACAGCGTAACCCTTGAGTCCTTCGAAGTTGCCCTCCAAGAACTTGAAACCATCGTGCAATGGCCCTGCGATGGGCGCCAACTGTCGTGGTTTTGTCACGGCAGATGTCCTCATGAAAGGACTTAGTCGTGGAGCCATCGCTACGGGATAGCTTGAAGGGGTTAAAGCGGACACAGGGATGCAAGAGAGTTTATACTAGTTCGGCCCCTTCGATGAAGGTAAAAGCCTACGTCTAGTTGTGATGGAATTGATGGGGTTTCGATGACTAGGGAGCAAATAAGCTTCGCCAAAGTCTCAAGTTGTTGTCTGTTGTCCTGAACCGCCGCTGGGTCATCCCCTTATATACACGGGTGACGCCCGTCAGTTTACAGAGTCCCGAAACCGGTCATACATGTGTCCGGTTTAGTCTCCACTATTTCTAACTTACAATACAAGTTACATACCGACGTCGGTTTACGACTATGGGCTTTAAACCGATTGTGAGCTTGAACCCTTACATACCATCCTCATATGCCTACATGGGCTTTAACATAATCAACTATTGATGAAGTTAACCCGGCCTGTTTGAGCTGGTTTACGCCAGGTAGTAATATACCCAACAGTTAGGTAGTTCCCCTTCTCATAACCTAAGTACTAGCGCTAGTACTAATACCTGCATAGTGGGAACACGTTCAGGTTTGGTACGTACTACTAGTAGGTGTGAGTAGGCTTTCGAATGTGATGGGAACAAGGTAAAGATTAATTGATGGTTTTGGTTTCGAGGCCCGAAATGGCTCCCGATGAGTTTAGCGGAACATAAATTTCAAGTACTACACTGCTCAAATACGTAAATATTATGTTACTGTCAAAAATTGGCACAAAATACGAAGGAGACCAATGGAAGTACTACTAGCAACCCACGATTGAACTACTCGCATGCGCGCAGTGGATTAATAATGTCTTTCTTCCGCCCTCACGTCCACTCAATTTGCATGCGCCGTATTAATTGACCATCAATGAAGTGAACGACTTTACACGCGTCAAATTATCACATGCGGTGGATCTTGGTACAAAATTGCGTCTGCCCGTGTACCCACGTGTGCGTGCGAGGAATGAGTGCATGCATGGCGTGCGTGCACATCTTCGCTTCGTGCATGTACCGCCAGTATGGCTCAGGGAGGACGAGTACATTCTTCTGGAACCAGCAGCACGTCACTGTGATCAATCCACGCAAGGAGGTCGGGACAACGCCTACACATGTGCCACGTGGCTTCATGAACTGTAAGAGAGACATTGTGTAGCGTGCCATTGGTATTCTAATTTACGTGTTTTGCACATACTCAACGTACTAGTAAGGCACACGTGCATTGCACGCATGAAATTTTGCAACCAAATTATGAATAAATACCACACTATAGCATGTAAGCTCTGAGTCATATATGCCAGATGTAGCCCTTCGTTTAATTCTTATAGTTCATCTCATTCAAAACAACTAGTTTTTATAAAAAAAGCTAAGAACGCGGGAATAGGAAAAACATGGGATCATAGGGGAATGTCGTCTTGAATCCCACATGATTGTAAGAGTGTTTGATTGTGCATAGAAAAACGCAGAATTCTTTCAAAGAGGTTTGAGTGGATGGGATGTTTCCTATGAAATCTAGTGCAAATGAATCATATGGAAAAATTCCTATGGTTTACAATCCTACGAATCAAACAACCAAGATAGGAAAAATTCCTAATGATTAGAATCCTCCAAAATTCCTTTGAGAATCCTTTGAATCAAAGAAGCCCTTAATCTATTTTATGATTCATGGAATTGTGCATTGTAAAGCATAAAGTAAAAAACAAATAATGGCAATTCAACTAGAAAAAAAAGTTTGGGCAGTTATGATACGAAAGATTCTAGAACAAAAGAGAACCACTGTTGTTTTGAGGTTTGTGCATTATGCTTAAGTTCAACCATGGAGTCTGCTAGATTGTACATGTGGAAAAATCCGGTGGGGGGCTAGAAGATGGTGCGAGGGGCCGAGTGGAGGGAGACTATGAAGGAATGCACAAGTGCGAGATCAATATTTAGAGAGAGGGGGCGAACACGTGCGCTGATGCGCGCAGTGGCGGAGCCATGAAAAATAAATGAGCTAGGGGGCCAAGCATTGCTAATCCTTTACGAGGAGGGTTAATTCATGAAATTAAACCATTTTTAGCAGCAATTGTCTAATGATCACATTCATATTAGCCTTGATATATAGTGATGTTAGGGGGGAGGGGGCAGGGCCCTTACTGCCCCCTGTCTTCGCCATTGTGCACGCGTCTGAGAGATGAAGCAGAAGGCATGGATGATGAGAGGGGGACGTTGGATACATAATTAATGTGGGTGTATTAGCTATATATGTTAATCCTATATAGAGAGGTATAGATTGATCGATGTGGACGTGGGAAAGAGGGTGAGACCTCACTGAATATATCGATTGATCAGTTTGTGTGGAAAACTATGAAAGACCTAGCTATATACACACATACATAGAGGAACATCGATCGTTGCGCATGCACGCGTGAGAGATAAAGAATGCCGGATATGATGGAGAGTGGGATGTGTGTTGGTGTGTGCCTTCATGGGATACCGACCTGAAGAAAAAGATTGCATGCGTGCGATGGATAATGCCGACTGGTAGTGTGTGTGCATGCATGCACGAGAGAAAGGTAGTGGTACAATTGTAAAGAGAAGACTAGTGCGTGGGTGTAAAAGAATAGCTGAATAGGTGAGGTCACAATCAATGTAAAGTTGAATTCAAATATTTGAATAAGAGATCCTGATGTTTGAAACCCATGCATGCATGAATATAACGGAGATCTGCGTGGTGTGGTTTGGAAACGAGCATGTTGTAATGTATACACATTGAACAAGGTCAGACTGATTTGAATTTGAGATACCGATGGCAGACATCATTTGGCCACGCCGCATCCGTGTGTGGACACACTATTCTAATTGGAGATGATGGGCGGCTTTTGCATCACATATCTATATCTATACCCCTATATATATTATATTTTATATATTTTTTATATTGTGTGCGGGTAACTTTAACTTTGAAAGATGGTTGTTGGATGAGACGAATCCGATGGTCCAAAGATGGCAAATTTGGGCACTACTGGTCGTTGGATATCATCTAGGTTCCACCAGATTTCGCCACATGTATAATCTAGAAGACTCCATGGTTGAACTTAAGCATAATGCACAAACATCAAAACACAAGCACTTCTTATTTGTTATAGAATCTTCCATATCAGAATTGCCCAAATGTTTTTCTACATGATTTGCCATTATTTGTTTTTACTTTATGTCTTACGACGGACAATTCCATGAATCTTAAAATAGATTAGCTTTCTTATAAAAACTAGATGATTTTGAATGAAATGAACTATAAGAATTAAACGAAAATCTACATCATGCATATATGACTCAGAGCTTGCATGCTATAATGTGGTATTTATTCATAATTTGGTTGCCGAATCTCATGCGTGCAATGCACGTGTACCTTACTGTAGTCTAAATGGTGTTTGTGTGTGTGTTGTGTGTGTTGAGGTGCAAATTGTCTTTTTTGGTACACGTTAAGCTTGTTCTTCCGAAATTTCAAGCCGCGCCTTGTTATGACGAAAATTCAAGCTAGCGTCTCTGTCTATCGTGTTGCGAAACTCCCGCCTCTTCAACCCGCGCCTTGTTAGCCCGAAATATTTAAGACATATCTTTGTCTCGTTGTGCTCCGATAACTCCCTCCATCCCAACCCGCGCCTTGCTATTCCAAAATTAGAACGCGCTTGAAAACTCCCACCTCCTGTGAAATCCCGACACGCAAAATGCCTGTGGAACCCCTGAACCGAAAGAACCACCTCAAATCGGTGGGGGTACTTTTGTAACTTATCCCACATTTCAGAAAAGCGCGTCTCTAAGCCATGGTTCCCCACTGCCACCCCATCCGCCCACCCATTCATACACCGAGGCCGCGAAAACCCGCGACGAAACCCCACACCCTGCTTCGCTCGCCACCCAGCCGGAGCCTCTTCCCTGACGACGTCGTCCACAACAACACCTCGACGTCCCTCATCCGCCGTACCGGATGAGGATCCGTCATCGATCTCATCGTCCCACCGGTTCAGCCACCCCGTTCTCCACCTCCAAGGAGCTGCCCCGACGTTCCCCTCGCCTCTCGCACCACCTCCATTCCCACACCGCCGTCTTCACCTGCACCACCGGAAGAGCATCATCATCACCGTTTCCTCGGATGAAGCTGCGGCCTAATCGGTGCCACCAAAGAGGTTGTACACTAATCGCCGCATTTTCTTCTTGATTCGATCTCACGGTGTTGCCGGCGCTCGGTCCCGAGCCGACACGGCGCGGCTCCATCCACGGTGGCGTCACCGGCCACTTCCTCCACGGCGTCGCTCCCTCGGCGGCGACGTCCACATAAGTAGGACCTGCTGCTACTTTAGCTCTCGCTCGTGTTGCTGCTCTGCTCTTGCTCTCGGTCCCCTGCCTGTTCTGCTCTTGCTCGCACTGCTTCTCTCGCTCTTGCTCTTGCTTGCGATGCTGCTTCGATTTAGCTACACTTCACTCCGATGCCGCCGGGGTGAAGGAAGAACCAGCCGTAGCGGGGAGGGGGGCTCGCCGGAGAGGTATCCCACTATCTATCTTAGGATTCATGATGGGGGCGATGGTCGCCGGCGGTGGCGGGGCGGTGGCGGGGCGGTGGCGTGGGGATTGCCAGAGAAAAAGCTCGGCACGGGGGGGCCTAGAGGGATGGCCGGGGCGGCGGCGGACCGGCGGTGTGGAGTGTTTTTGGGGCGGGCGGGGCGGCGCACCGCCGGTCGCAGGCGGTGGGGGGCTGCTGTTTGGCCGGCTCGGGGGGGGGGGGGGGTGGATGTTGAAGATGAACCGCAGGCCCTTGATTTCATATCCAATGGCTGCAAAATCGACTGAACAGAGATGAAAAAGTCAGTCGACCAACGTGTAGCCTCACCTTGCTGGTGTGTTCAGTTTCGACAGCAAAATTCAGTTTGGACAGCAAAATTCAGTTTCAACAGTTAAGTTCAGTTTCGACAGTTAAGTTCAGTTTTGACAGTTAAGTTCAGTTTCGATAGAAAAATTCAGTTTCGACAGTAAAGTTCAGAGATGAGCGGCTGATGTATTTTACATCTAGCACTTTGTGGTTATGTATTTCACGTCATGTATTGGAGATGCTATTAGAATTCCACTCAGGTTAACGTTGTTCGTTGTCTCTCTTGTCCTGCTTCAGCCTCGGCATCGTACAACTCACCGGAGCTGCTCCAACGATGAAACCCTCCATCACAACAGAGCAGTACCTCGGGCTCCATCTCCAGACGCCTAAGATCTTCTTCCCCTCCTCCGACAGCCAAGTCAGCCGGAGCATCCTCACAGGCCAACCCAATCATGCTGAGATCGACATGGCTTCGCCAAAGAGGTTGTACACTTGTTGCATCTCTTTTTTACTCTACATGTTACATATATTGTCCACTGAGCACTCGTAGTAATGGGAAATAAGATTATTTTATCCTACTATATGACAAGTAGTGAGATACCAGGCAACTTAGCTATCCGTGATGGACTCTCTTGAACGCCATCATTATTTATCTATGCGCGTTTGAGATGTGCATTTGTCGATGGGCCTGGGAGTTGAGCTAGTATGGTAGTGGCCTGGGTCCAAAGTAATAGAAGTAGCACAAAAACATTTTTAGTGTAGGATTTTCCTTGCTCAACCCTTCCTACTAGAATCGCCAGTGCTTGAAAGGAAAAGTGAATGAAAAACATCAGAATTGGAAGTTTCCTATGGTACTACTTTTCTTGAATTTGGTCCAAAGGAATGGAGCAAAGGAAAACTGTTGGATTTGTTCCTTTAGTGTCTCCTTGAAAGAAAAACCATAGGAATTCTAATTTCCACTTCTCATCCTTTTCATATTCCTATTCATCAAGCACAAGACTAAGATATAGTAGCATAATAGCATTATAACCGTACATTTTCTTGTGGTTTGACTTAATCTCACCATGCTTTTTTGCATCCTGTGATCATCCAATTGTTGTGAATCAAACACCCAGATTGGCAGAAATCCTCTGTTTCTAAATTCTCTGTTTTGCACGTGCATTCCTATCCTATTCCTGTCTATTTCCTATCCCTGCATTGTTAGAATCCTCAAATTCAAACAAGCCCTTACTCAATTACTTCTGTTACAGATATGTGTCAAAGAAAACCTTGTGTGGTTTGTCCTGCTCCTGCGGCACTGTGTTCCACCCCAGCTCAGCTGCTCCAATGATGGAAGGGTTCACCAAAGCAGGGATCCGCTCTCCAGACTGTCTTTCGCCGCCTCGAATCTTCTTCCCCGCCGCCGGCAGCCACGACAACTACATTACCATCATAAACTGAGAAGATGACCTTGAGGACTACACGGGTCCGCAAGAGAGGTCACACTCTTCCGTGTCTGCTTACGTTATGCGTCGCTTAATATGTTGACATGCTACATTATCGTCGTATTCACCTATTAGACTCCGAGTCAGGTCCAAACTAATGCTGAAACTTGAGTTTTTAAATGGTTGTGGGGTACATATTGGGGCAGCAATCAGTACTATCTGTCTACTATCTGGTTAATCTCCGGTGTCTACTATGAGTTTTATGTTGGGTGCAAACAAACATTAAAGGAGCCATTATCTGTATTTTTAACTAAAGCTATTATCTGCCTGCTATCATTGGTTTTGAGTCTATCCACTGTTTGCTACCATCACTCTAGATTTGTGCATGCACTCCTTACATAATCTCACTATGTTTTATTCCTATGCATGCCAGTTATTGTACACAATGGAACTAATCATGTAGAGAAAAAGAGACGAGCCTTGCGTGGCAATAAAATTTCATGCAGACGTCGTTCCATGGTGGGCGCAAAGGCAGCCCCCCCTCCACCCATTCCGGATCGTAATCAAGAGGAAGATAACTGTTATGAGGGGGATTCAGAAGGAGAAGACCACTCCTATTTACCCCATGAGGTCTTCACTCTAACTTGGCATGCTGATGTTGGTAATATCATGCATATGGTGCCTTGCATTGCTTACTGTATACATTAAAGATGTCATCTGCTTAGTTTAGACATGCTTTGTGTCAATGCCAACGGTTTAGTTTCTTTATCATATATGTGAATCATGCAATGCCATCTTGTCTAGCCAGGCACCATATATGTGAATTTTGCAATGCCACCCTGGTTAGCCAGTCATCTTATATGTGAATTATATCATGCCATCATTTTTTTATTACGTGTTAAATTTGTCAACAATTTTAGTACATTCAATTACTCTTCCTGTGCATCAGCCATTTGGCACGATCATGGAAAAATCTGGAGTGGAAACAAGGTCTTCAGAGCAGACAATTCTATCTGACGAAGCGCATGTCTAGCTGGTTACCAATAGCTCCTCAGAGGAGGATTCAGAGACAGATGACCAGTCATATTTCCCCCCCGAGGTGCATGCCCTAACTTGGCAGGGTTATGTTGCTCATATCGTGTGTATGGTATCTTGCATTGCTATGTCATTTGCTTAGTTTAGACATGCTTTGTGTGAATGCCACCTGTTTAGTGTCTAATTACCATATATGTAAATTATGCAATGCCATCTTGTTGCAAGACATTATATATGTGAATTATGCAATGTTATCTTGTTGCAAGGCATTATGTATGTGAATTATGCAATGCCATGCCGTTTAGGCAAGCGTCATATATGTGAATTATATCATGCCATCCTTTTTTTGTATTTCTCGTTGCTTTTGTCGACAATGTTTGTATATTCAACTGCTCTTCCTGTGCATTAGCCATTTGAATTGGTGATGGAGAAATCTGGAGTGAAAACAAGGTCTTCAGAGCAGACAATGCTACCTGCTGAAGCAGATATCTTGCTGGTTACAGATAGCTCTTCAGAGGAGGATTCAGAGGCAGATGACCAGTCCTATTATCCCCCTGAGGTGTATGCTCAAACTTGGCAGGGTTATATTACTCTTATAATGCATATGTTGTATTGCAATGCTTAGTTTTTACATCATATACACAATATTGAATGCCATCTCCTTAGTTGACACATCATATATGCGATTGCCCTCTGCTCACTTCCTTAGTATATAAATCATATATTTGAATTATGCCATGCCATGATGTTTACATAGACAACATGTATCTGAATTATGGCATGCCAACCCATTTTCTAAAGACATAATATAGTTATATCATCTCATCCTGTTTACATAGTCATCATATTTAAATTATGTCATTATATCCGTGAATTATATCATGCCATCATGTTTCCATCGACGCCATGTTTGTGATTTATGGCATGCCAACCACTTTAATAGACACATTGTATAGTTATATCATGTCATCCTGTTTACATAGTCATCATATTTTGAAGTATGTCATTCTATCCTGTTTAGTTAGCCATCATGCATGTGAAATTGTGTCATGCTATCCTGTTTAATTAGCCATCATATATGTGAAATTATGTCCTGCTATTCTGTTTGCTTAGACAACATAAATGTGAATTATTTCATGACCTGTTTTCTTCCCTACTATCCATTGGACCTGTCTATTTTACAATGTCTGTACATTCAATTACTTTTCTTGTTACCATTTCAATTGGAGGGAGTGATGGCAGTATCTGTGTGAGTAAAAACACGGTCTTCATAAAAGATCATGCTACCTATCGGTGCAGATAGAACCACGGTTGTACTTGCCCAAGAACCAGCCCCACCACACATAACCCACACTCATGCAGATTGTAACCCTACCCAGTTGGACAGAGAACCAGCTACACCCCTTCTAACCCCAACCCCAGCAGACAGACACTCAGTTCCCGTTGACACAGCACCGTCTCCACCACAGAGCACCCAAACACGAGCAGTTAGTAAGGCAACTACAGTGCCCAAATCACGAGGACCATCACTCCGAACCCGAAGTCACGGCCCGAGTTTTAATTGCACCCGAGGTTCATACTACTTTGCTCTTGCATCACTGTATTTACTGATAACAACTAATTTCAAATTTGAAGGATGCAATTGAAACTCCAATGGCGCAACAGGTATGTTTTAAACCTGTTTCTTCAACGTGTTTGGCTGTTTGCTGTTCTAACTTGCTCTATGTTGATTTCAGTTTCAATTGAATAAACAGTTCTGTTCTCATGCCATGCACATTACAAGTGTTGTTATTGATGTGTAGTTTCCCACACTTATATTCTTTCTATGCTGCTTTGTCTTAAATAGATATGATTCAAACTGTATCTATCTTGATTTGGCAACATAAACTAGAATGATATAGACCATACAGTGACCATACTACATAGATATATGTTTGTTTCCTATTAAGAGGTGTTGGATTTCCAATCCACCCTTTCCTCCGAGATCTCCTGGAGTATTATGGCCTCCAACTGCACAATCTCACGCCGGGCTCAATTCTGCACATCGCGGGCTTCGTCGCTCTTTGCGAGCTGTTCCTAGGCTGCGAGGCCCATTTTAAGTTATGGAGGAAACTTTTTGGCCTCGTCCCCTGCTCCAAAAAGGGATCCATATTCGAGGTGAGCGATGCCGGGGTATGGCGCATTGCCGGGACAGGATACCTCTCTAGCACTCCGAAGAAGGCATCTGAAGAGTGGCCTTCACAATGGTTTTATATTGAAGACGTTGTTCTTCCAGACCCAATCCGACGGGGCCTTCCCAAATTTTCCAACGCTCCGCTAAAGAAGCACACCAGATGGCGCCCCCGAAGCCTCGAGGAGGAAGACAGTGCGGAGGTTAAGAAGCTAATGAGCAAGATAAAAATACTCGCCCAATCCGTACTATCTATAATTGAGGTAATGGCGATTTCAATAACGCGAGGCGTTAAGCCACTCCAATCCATAGGACTCCCCATGTGGCATTACAACAGGGAAGATGACGCATCACGCTGCGGGCGCAAGGGTCCGGACAACTTTGCCGCCTTGGCTGCCATGTTGGCTGATCTCTACAAAGGGCAGAAAGAAGATTTTATTTGCCTTAAATGTCGAGAAGGTCTTTCCATGTACAAGCCCGCTAACTGGGTTAGCTTTCAATCAGTAGCCTTATTCAAACCTCTTCCTGGGTCATGCTCAGTTGAACTTAATCCGACTATTTTTAACAAGAATGGAGAAAGGTCGTCGCGGGGATCCATAGTCCCGCTCCGTAGCCGGAGGACCATATTCGAGACCTGGATCCCGGATTTGAAGAGGATCCGGATATATTTATAGTGCTTAAGGAGGGGGTCTTTTATCAGACGACCTACAACGGCACAAAAGTAGCCATCACAGCCGATTATCCCGGCCTTCTCCCCTCCTCCCACCTAAGTGCCCACGAGACATTTTTTCTACAAGAGCTTTCCCATTGCGCCTCACCCACCACACTATCTCATTCTCCGAAGGGGCGGCGCTCGTCCTGCCAAACTGTATCGAAGGCGTCCTTCAAGAAGGCGACGCTCGCGCATGGCGAGTCTTTGAAAAGAAAGGCGGGCGGTGATACTACCGAGCCTCCTCATTCACCGAAGAGGTATAATTTTCAACCTGCACTTGTCAAATAGGCTAGATTATGACGTGCTCCATTGTTCTATATTTGAGGAAGAGCGTACACCAGACTGTATCCGGAGGTCTCGCCGGCCATGCATCGGCCAATCCGGCCCCGGACCCTTCCACTAGGACTAGGTTTGGTACGGGCGCCACGCCGGATTTTCACCTCCACGAGGATTCGGATAATGTATCTGTCACCAATTCCGAAGTGGGGAGCGCGATGGTCCATCTGTCTGATTACGGGTTCTAGCAAAACCCTTGAGGTTCGAACTCTGGGGTGCGCACGAAGATCTCTCTCCACCTAGATCACGCTCTCACCACGATCTCAAAGCCTAGCTCGCCAAACCCGAGGAACAAGGGACACAAGAGTTTATACTGGTTCGGGCCACCGATTTGGTGTAACACCCTACTCCAGTGTGGTGTGGTGGATTGCCTAGTAGGATGGGATGAACAAGTACAAGGGATGGACTACCTCCTGAGGAGAGGTGTTCTTGAGCTCGGTGAGCTTGTGTGTGTGTGTGGATGGAATGGATCTGATCCCAGATCAGTTGCCTTCTATGGTGGTGGCTAGTCCTATTTATAGAAGCGGGGGTCCTCTTCCCAAATGTTAGGCGGGAAGGAATCCCACAATGGCCAATTTGAAGGGGGACAACTAGTATAAGCTATCCTGAAAAAAGGTGTTCTTCGCCTGCCAAAGGCTCTGGTGGTGACGCCGTCGTGGGCTCCATGATGACCTCCATCATGCCGTCCTCCTGGTCTTGGTCTCATTGCACCGATATGGAAACCTTTGCCTGATGCCTCGGGACTCCTTGCCTACGCCTGCTCCTTTAGAACCAAAGAGGAAACCAGTACTCTACGCCCGCTGGCACCCGCCTGGCCTTGGTCGTCATGGCTCACGTCACGGGAACCTCACGAGGTGCCCCTCACCTTGATCTCTCCGCTCCTCGCGAGCCAGCCTTGTGAGGCTGCCCCTGAGGAGGTCTTGTGTCGCCTGCCTCGCGAGGCTTGGCCCCTCGCGAGGGTCTTGAGTGTTTGCTGGTGAAGATGGGTCGTACCAGGCCGTTAGTGGAGCCATGCCGTGGGCTGCAGGCAGGCAAGTCTGGGGACCCCCGTTCCCAGAACGCTGACAGTAGGCCCCGGGCCCAAGGTGCGCTCGGACTTGGCTTCGAGGCGAAGCCAAGGGGAAAGTGCGGAGCGCAGCGGGCCCCAACTGCCTGCGGTCTTGATTGACGTATGGCGACTGATAGGACGTTGGCGTCTCCGCTTCCCCACGCTGCCTCGGCAACTACCCGACATGATGAGTCCCTGGTGCATGCAGAAAGCCATCATTACCTGCGATCGTGGGGGTCGTCAGTTGGCCTCCTCCTACTATAAATGGGAAGGGGGCGGAGCCCCCGTCACCCATGTCTTCCTCCGTTCCACTTGCTTCTTTTTCCTTGCTTCACTGCTAACAGCGACACCCATGGCGCCAACAAAGAGGTTCTCGGCCGCGGAGAAAGGGAAGGCTCGCCAAGTGGGGCCCGTCTCTCCTCCGCCCAAGAGGGGCGTGGTAGCCCTCGTAAGGACGCTGCGACCCCTGTTGTGGTTCCTCGCGGGCGAGGACAAGTGTCTTCGGGGTCTAGTGCTGCTCCGGGTGTCCGAGGTGGCGTTTCTCCTCCTAGTGGAAGCCGCTTGGGGCGCGGCTGTCCCGTCGACGAGGGGAGGCGCGCTGTGGTCGCTAGGCCTCCTCAGCCACACTTCCACTCAGGGAAGGTGATGCCGGAGTTTGTTGTGTGGTTGGAGAACCCGACCGGCACCTTGCTCCAGCTTCTGCGCTCCTTTGCTGGAGAGCTAGCGACTTCGGGTCCCGACGGCCTCTAGCTGCAGGCAGACGGCTGCTGCAGCAAGGCCTCGTGGGTCGTGGTGGAGATCTCTGTCGCGGGCAACATAGCCCTGGCTCGCGGCTGGCAGACGTTTGCCTGCGCGCGTGGCCTGGGCAAGCGGTGCACCCTTCGCTTCAAGTACGAGGGTGGTGCTATGTACCGTCTTCGTGAGGGTGTTTGGGGAAGATGGTCGCCGCGCTAGATGCTGCCCTGAAGACAACGACGGTGACGAAGTGCTTGGCCTTGGCGACGGCCGCGACGAGGACGAGGGCGAGCTCGCCCTCGGTGATGGCGCGACTCGTCCAGCACTGGCGGCTCCTCCTCCGGCGAAAGCTCCAGCAGCGGCGGCTACGACCAACCGCCCCGTCGCCGCACTCGCTTCGAGGAAGGTGGCGGGTGATCCCGTCGTCGCACCCTGGTGAAGCGCGAGGAGGGCTCTGGCTGAGTTTTGGGGAGCGCTGGGAGCTGATTCTCGGGAGTAGCCACGGGTGTCGGGGCCGCTTTTGCCTGTTTCCCTCTTTTTTTCTTCCTACATCGCAAGAAACAAGTATGGGGCCCCACGGGGGCATATGATGAACCGTAACACTTTTCCTACCTTTTCCTATGTCTATCATTTCTAAGTTGTGTTGTAGCATCAGTGCTTTAGGTAGGCATGTAAAGATAACATAGCTTGGTGTGTCTGAAGTAGTTTCCACCTCGTGAGGTGCGCATCTCCCAGCACCTCGTGAGGCGCGCATCTCCCAGCACCTGATGAGACCTCCCTGCGGCATACTTGGGGGGCGTCGAGATACTGCAAAAATTCGTTAAGAAGCCCTTATTCTTCCTTGCTTAGGGCCCCAAGCATGGCCAGTCATGGCCCAGTGCACCACATCGCAGTACCCGTGGGGCACGGACTTAAAAGAGGGGGATGCGCTAGTTGCGAGCTCGAACTTGGGTGCCTCGTGAAGACCAGGCGAAGCGCTTACGCGTGCACCTGTCCAGCCCCCTCGCGGGGCGTGCGAGGGAGAGTGCCGGTCAAAAAAGAGAATCGAGAGAAGAAACAGAGAGAAAATGGAATTGAACCAAGCCAACGAGAAACACCAGAATTCAAATTTCCATTAAAGAGGGTCAAGCCAACTACGGAAAGCAAATGAACAGCCACGTCCGGCACCTAGTCTAGTCTTCTCACCGGCGTGGAGCTAAGTGTTGCCACTAGGATATGGGGGAGCCCCCGAGGCCCGAGGGCGGCACTCCGGAGACTCCGGGGCATGTACAGCCCCACTCATTATTACGTGAGAGTGTCACGGGCGGAGACATTCACAGGCACTGGGCCTTGCTTCATGGGTAGAACTTCCGGAGGTACTAAATGTTCACGGCGTTCTGGATGGGGATCCCGTCCTGCGTCTCCAGGCGCACAACACCAGGCCTGGCGACATGGTCAATCCTAAAGAGGCCGTCCCACATGCGTGAGAGCTTATGCAGCCCTTCCCTCCAGAGCACCCGCCTTAGGACGAGATCGCCCACCTCGAGCGTCCTGGAGCGGACACTGCGGCAGTGATACCGTCGCAGCGCCTGTTGGTACCTTGCCGCCCGGAGCGATGCTTGGCGGCGGTGCTCCTCCCCCAGCCCGTGGTCCATCCCCCGCATGGCATCCTGGTGCGCTTCGTCGAACGCCAGGACCCACGCGGAGCGATGCTTGACCTCGTGAGGGAAGACTGCTTCAGCTCCATAGATGAGGAAGAACAGGGTCTCGCCTGTTGGTTTGGTGGGGGTGGTGCGGATGGACCATAGCATAGATTGGAGCTCGTCGTGCCATCCCCTGCCGCAAGCATTGAGCTTCTTCTTGAAGGTTCTGGTCTTGAGGCCTCTCAGGACCTCCGCGTTGGCGCGCTCGTCCTGGCCATTGCTCCTGGGGTGTGCTACCTCTTGAGCTTGCGTTGGTTTTCCCCGAAGAAGAGAGGATGATGCAGCATAGTAGCGTAAGTATATCCCTCAGTTTTTGAGAACCAAGGTATCAATCCAGTAGGAAGTCATGCTCAAGTCCCTCGTACCTACACAAATCAATAGCAACTCGCAACCAATGCGATTAGGGGTTGTCAATCCCTTCACGGTCACTTACGAGAGTGAGATCTGATAGAGATAATATTTTTGGTATTTTTGGTATAAAGATGCAAATTGAAAAGTAAAAGGCAAAGTAAAAAAGAAAAACAAGATTAAAGTGATTGAGATTGATATGATGAGAATAGACCCGGGGGCCATAGGTTTCACTAGTGGCTTCTCTCAAGAGCATAAGTTTTCTACGGTGGGTGAACACATTATTGTTGAGCAATTGACAAAATGGAGCATAGTTATGAGAATATCTAAGCATGATCATGTATATAGGCATCACGTCCGTGACAAGTAGATCGAAACGATTCTGCATCTACTACTATTACTCCACTCATCGACCGCTATCCAGCATGCATCTAGAGTATTAAGTTAAAAACAAAGTAACGCTTTAAGCAAGATGACATGATGTAGAGAGATAAATTCATGCAATATGAAATAAACCCCATCTTGTTATCCTTGATGGCAACGATACAATACGTGCCTTGCTGCCCCTTCTGTCACTGGGAAAGGACACCACAAGATCGAACCCAAAGCTAAGCACTTCTCCCATGGCAAGAACTATCAATCTAGTTGGCCAAACCAAACGGATAATTCGAAGAGACTTGCAAAGATAACCAATCATACATAAAAGAATTCAGAGAAGATTCAAATATTATTCATAGATAGACTTGATGATAAACCCACAATTCATCGGTCTCAACAAACACACCGCAAAAAGAAGAAGATTACATCGAATAGATCTCCACAAGAGAGGGGGACAACATTGTATTGAGATCCAAGAAGAGAGAACAAGCCATCTAGCTAATAACTATGGACCCGAAGGTCTGAGATAAACTACTCACACTTCATCGGAGAGGCTATGATGATGTAGAAGCCCTCCGTGATGATGGCCCTCTCCGGCGAAGCTCCGGAATAGGCCCCAAGATGGGATCTTGTGGATATAGAAAGTTGCGGCGGTGGAATTAGGTTTTTGGCTCCATTTCTGATCGTTTGGGGGTACGTGGATATATATAGGAGGAAGAAGTACGTCGGTGGAGCCTCGGTGGGCCCACAAGGGTGGGGGCGCGCCTGGGGGTGTAGGGCGCGCCCCCCTACCTTGTGCCCACCTCGAAGCTTCCTTGGCATAGAGTCCAAGTCTCCTGGGTCATATTCGGGAAGAAAATCATGTTCCAGAAAGGATTATTCTGTTTGGACTCCGTTTGATATTCCGTTTCTTCGAAACACTGAAATAGGCAAAAAAACAGCAATTCTGGGTTGGGCCTCCGATTAATAGGTTAGTCCCAAAAATAATATAAAAGTGGAAAATAAAGCTCAATATAGTCCAAAACAGTAGATAATATAGCATGGAGCAATGAAAAATTATAGATACGTTAGAGACGTATCAGGCATCCCCAAGCTTAATTCCTGCTCGTCCTTGAGTAGGTAAATGATAAAAAGAGAATTTTTGATGCGGAGTGCTACTTGGCATAATTTCAATGCAAAATTTCTTAATTGTGGTATGAATATTCAGATTCGAAAGATTCAAGACAAAAGTTCTTATTGACATAAAAATAATAATACTTCAAGCATACTAATAAAGCAATTATGTCTTCTCAAAATAACATGGCCAAAGAAAGTTATCCCTACAAATTCATATAGTCTGGCTATGCTCCATCTTCACCACACAAAGTATTTAAATCATGCACAACCCCGATGACAAGCCAAGCAATTGTTTCGTACTTTAACATTTTCAAAACTTTTTCAACCTTCACGCAATACATGAGCGTGAGCCATGGATATAGCACTATATGTGGAATAGAACGGTGGTTGTGGAGAAGACAAAAAGAGGGGAAGATAGTCTCACATCAACTAGGCGTATCAACAGGCTATGGAGATGCCCATTAATAGATATCAATGTGAGTGAGTAGGGATTGCCATGCAATTGATGCACTAGAGCTATAAGTATATGAAAGCTCAATAAAAGAAACTAAGTGGGTGTGCATCCAACTCACTTGCTCACGAAGACCTAGGGCATTTTGAGAAGGCCCATCATTGGAATATAGAAGCCAAGTTCTATAATGAAAAATTCCCACTAGTATATGAAAGTGACAACATAGGAGACTCTCTATCATGAATATCTTGGTGCTACTTTGAAGCACAAGTGTGGTAAAAGGATAGTAACATTGTCCCTTCTCTCTTTTCTCTCTTTTTTTTATTTTTTTATTTGGGACTTTTCTCTTTTTTTATGGCCTCTTTTTTTTCGTCCGGAGTCTCATTGTGACACTCCAAAAATTTTATTTGGTTTTAGCAAAAACCTTGCTGGTTTTTCTTCTGTGGATTGAGACCTTTCAAAAAAAATTCAAAAAAAAAACTCTATGAAGATTTGGATTTTTCATTCTATTGATAACCCCCATGACCTTGTGTTTTCTCCCATGTGGTTAAACCACTCCAGCATCTTCTCCCCTCCTTGTCAACAACTCAAATTCCCTATCCCAACTCATCCAAACAAGTTTTGGATTTTATTTAGGTTATTTCAAACCTCAACTCTTTTCTGACCTTTGAATTGAGCCTGACCCATTTTCAAAGCAAGTACCCCATTGCATTTGAGATTTGACTTGAAACCAACTCTACTGGCTAGTCCTTTGAACCCACAACCCAGAACCATCTTGATCCACTCTTCTCCTTTTCAAATTTTTCAAATTTCACTCCCTGTAAGTTTGGACCAGATTTGCCAAATTTAGTGAAATTCATATCTACACTTCCCCAAAAATTCCACCAAAATTCAGGCAACCTACTGGAGCAATGAGAAGCCACTCCACCAAAAATCAGCCCAAAGAAAAATCCCTACATGCCTGAATCATTCTGTCGAACACCTTGCATGCACTGTTTGAACACTTTCAGTAAAATTCAGTCTTCAGTGTCGATTTCTTCAGTTCAGTTTAGTCACGCGCCCACAGTGCGCTTGGCACGTTGCTTGCCGCCTGGATCGCTTGTCCGATGCCCCGCACGCGCGCTTGGCTGCTTGCTGTTGTCGGTGGCGCTCTGACCCGACCACGCCGGCGTGTCTCGTGGCGGCTGAACCGCCGTGGCAGCCAACAGGGAGCAGAACGGCGGCTCAACGCCGTTCCGCGCCGCCCAACCCCGCTGGTGGCTCCGCGTGGCCATCCCCACGCCAGCACACGCATGCAGCACAGCCATCGTGGCGCGACACGCACAGAGCGTGCACTCTGCCGCCGACGTGCCCTCGCTGCTCCGTTCCGTCGACTTCCCCCAAGACTTCGAGTCCCAGCTTGCTTAGCACCAAAACGGACCCAATGGACCTTCACGACGGCGCTCAACGCCTAAACCACCCGACCAATACTCTGCATCACCGTAATCCCTCGCCGGACTTATCCCGTTCACGGCAACCGCCTCGGGCCGGCTATTTATAGCGCCCCCGAGCCCGCTCTCACTCCCGCACGGCTCCACCACCTCACCACACCCCGCCTAGCCACTGGAGGGGCCTCGAGGAGCCCTTCTTCCTCGACTCCAGCCACCTCCGTCCGCCTCGGTCTCCAGCTCGATTCACTTCGGTGAGGCCATCTCCAGCGCCCAAACTCCGTCAAGCACCACCTCTAGCTACCAGTACTCTAACCCCCTCGTCAATTTGATCATGGCAGCCCTCTCCGGCAAGGTCCGCGACCACCCGAACCGCCGTCCGCCGGAGCAAGGGCCACCGTCGACACAGTGCTCGCCGGCGACCACCACCACCACCACCCGACGCGGAATGGCACCCTGAGCACGGAGGTACCCTCCGATCTCCCCACCTCGCCGTGGATCGCCGCCGGCGACCACCGCGGCTCTCGGGCGCCAGCGAGCCCCGACCCGCCTCTTTTAAATTTTAAACCTGACGGATGGGACCCGCCTGTCAGCCTCTCTGTCTTTTCTAATCGAATCGTTTTCTGAAAATGTCTTTTGCCAGAATACGCTTTCCCTCTGGGCCGGCGTAGTTGCTATCGAAACGTTTTCTGTTTTTATAATAAAAACCCTGGGAAGTTTCTGTTTCATTACAGATGAGTCCCTGGGCAAAAACCCTTATATCTTTTTAACAGAAGCATATTTTTGAGTGATTCTTTTTCTGTTCTCTTCAGAATTCTGTCTAGTTTTTTATAAGATTTATTTGAAAAATATTTGCAATACTTTTTCTGCACCTCTCGGTATTCACGTTAGCGCGTATGTTTTCTCTGTACCGTAGATACCGACGGAGGTGACGGGACCGCAAACTTCACCGAGCTAGGCTCCGACTACTCCGAACCAGGCAAGCATGTTCGAACTTTTGATATGATGAGTGTCTTGGCATGTTTGCATGTAGATAGTTTCATGGCATGTGTGAAGCATACCGATGAACCGTTCATTATGCATTGTTGAGGCAAGCAAGCCCGATGATTTCACACGTAGTTGGACGTAAGTATGCAAGGCCATGTGTTGGCATGAAGATGGGTAAGATGGCAGTGTTGTAGCATGCCAGTCTTAGGCCATGCAAGTTATCTTCAGTACCAACCCATATCGGTTGGGTTCATATCCATTTCCTTTCCCTGTACTACCACATGTTTCCCGAAAGGGATATGGTTTAGTAAGTCACAAACCGCTTTCTTGGTACACACCAAAAAGGAGAGGCCGGGATGATGGTTCCATGGCCCTGGATTAAAGCCAGGCCTCCAGTCAGGGGGCATGGGTGTTTCCGGTTGGGACCGAGAGGGGGGCACCCCTTAGAGCGCGCGTATATAAATTTGATCCCATGCTATTCGAGATTGTGATCTCCCCGTCTCAATAGTTTTTCTTGGACGATGTTGAGGGTGATTCCTGGCATCGAAGAGTTGGACGGGTGTGTACTGGTTAGCTGTGTTTTCTTCTGAAATACCGTAACGGAACTAGTCCTAGTGACTACGGAAATCCGTCGACTGTGGGAAATTTTTGTACAAACTCTGCAGAGCTCTATTTCCTTAAATCATCTTATCTATATCCAAGTTCCATGCTAACAGTCATGTGCCAGTTTGGTGACAGATTACCCGGTGGGACACATGGGCACTAAGACCGGTTAAATGTTTACCCTTGTGGATGGAATAACCCGTTTAATTCCATGAGTTGAATATATTTATGATGAATATATTATTTTCCTTATCAGTCAAAAGCCCTTTAGGTGGTGTCGCTCAGACGCCCGACTGTGGCATTTCTTTTAAAGCCCTTTATGTGGTGTCGCTCAGACGCCCGACTGTGGCATTTCTTTTAAAGCCCTTTATGTGGTGTCGCTCAGACGCCCGACTGTGGCATTTCTTTTAAAGCCCTTTATGTGGTGTCGCTCAGACGCCCGACTGAGGCATTTCTTTTAAAGCCCTTTATGTGGTGTCGCTCAGACGCCCGACTGTGGCATTTCTTTTAAAGCCCTTTATGTGGTGTCGCTCAGACGCCCGACTGTGGCATTTCTTTTAAAGCCCTTTATGTGGTGTTGCTCAGACGCCCGACTGTGGCATTTCTTTTAAAGCCCTTTATGTGGTGTCGCTCAGACGCTCGACTGTGGCATTTCTTTTAAAGCCCTTTATGTGGTGTCGCTCAGACGCCCGATTGTGGCATTATTATTCCGCATTTTCCGCTCGAGGAGTCTTTCAGACACTCGTTTGGCACCAGTATTATTATTTCGCATTTTCCGCTCGAGGAGTCTTTCAGACACCCGTTTGGCACCAGTATTATTATTCTGCATTTTCTCGGTCGAGGAGTCTTTTAGACACTCGTTTGGCACCCAGTATTATTACCTCTATGTCTGATCGTACGGGTTAACTTATTCATGCATTTCATGTTAGCGTTTGTTATATCTTACGTCCGAACTGTCTTGCGAGTACTTTCAAAGTACTCACTGGTTTGTTGATTTGGCCAGATGCTGACGAAGGTGATCTCATGGATGAAGAGATCGATAGCGAATCCGACGCCTAGAGGAGTCCCAGTCAGTCTCGTGCAACCCTGGAGTTGGTCACTATATTATATCCGCTTCCGCTACCCTAATAAATTCATCGAGCCTCACCTCGACGCTCGATGGGATGTTAGTTTGAGTATCCCATATCCACTCCCCACTGTGTTACTCCACCTCTACCATATTTGCGAGTCAGTAGTATGCCACCACTCCCTTGTGTCATTAATCACCTTTATGTATAATTATTGGCACGCTTGTAATAAATTGTTGAGCATCGTCAGCTCAACCCTGTAATATATTTATGCTACTGGCTTATTGTATCAAAAGTTTGTCTGCCAGTGAGGAGGTTTTATCTCAAACTGGATTCTAAAGATTGGTTTCTCAATAAATATTTTTATTGGAAAACCGGTCGTGACAAGCTTGGTATCAGAGCCAGGCTGACTGTAGGAAGCCACTAGGTGCGATCGCTAATCGGTTATTAGCATGATAGAGCTTATTCATGTTTTTGCAATAGTAGCCATTTTTCTGACAGTCAGCATATATTTATGATCTGACCATTCAGGATTTTTGCCTACTTTTGTAGATGGCCGACCGCTACTGCGAGTCTCAGACCTTCACCAACGTGCCCGATCGGTTCGTCAAGCTTCTCTCCTTCGTCGTTCAAGTCGCGATGGGGCCGTCTGTGCGCCCAGTCGTCACTCTCTGTCAGCACAGAGTCAACGACAGCCTGACTATGCACCAGGCCGTGGTGCAGTTCAAGGGAGGGCGTGGTGAGCTACGCCGCTTCCGGTTCTTGGGGAGAGCCATGCCTACGGAGAAGCATGCCATCCAGATGGCAGCCCGCGAGGCGATAGCACGTCTCAGGGATGCCCTTCCCGCGATGAAGGCTCGTCGCTACCGCTATATTCCATGCCATGTGCCCTACACCTGTCACTACGCATTCTCCTGCCACAGAGGAGAACGAGATGAGGCTTTTGAGATGCTTATTGAGTATCTCCGGGCCTTGGAGGCAGCCTTCGACAACTTGGTGGATGACTTTGTGGCCGCCCGCATGGACTCAGTCCACGGTTGTGCCGCCAACAGGAGGGAGCTCCTGCCCACCGCACCACCACTGACTTTTGTCTCGTCCTCTGCATCCCATGCTCCTGATCGTCGCCTGCCTACCACCGAGGAGTTCAACCGAGCCATTGCGCCCGCTCCAGCGCGCACTGCACCGCCACTCGCACCGACTCCAATCCGTGTCATTCCGCCCCTGGCACCCGCTCCATCTACTCAGCGCAGCACTACTCATATGGAGCCTATTAGCGAGGAAGAAGTCGAGTCCCCGGCTTCGCTACACCTCACCCTTGGCAGGGCCAAGGACGTCATCAGCATCTCCGACTGAGTACGCTTAGCCGCCATGAGTTGCATCGCCATGTAAGATGTTGTGAGAAGTAGCTTGTTTGCGCATCATGTAGGATCTGGAGAAGTGCACTAGCCTAAATAACATGTCAGGGTTATGTATGCATATCCTGAGTGATGTATTGTATAATTATCGCCGCGTGTAAGATACGTAATGACGCAGTCCTTCTCTATGCGCAAACCGATTTGTTTTCCCTTGAGTAATCTTGGCTTTAAAAATTTATTTGTCAACCTTGTGCATTATGGGTTTTATCTTTGCAACCCTTCCATTTTTTTTCTTATGGGTTTTACAATTACATCCCCAGAATGAAAAATGTCTCATCCTTAGACTCGCTCCATGCCAGCTCCACCAGAGGAAGATTATGGCAATCAACCGGGCAACAATTTTGCACAAGGGCAGTCAAGTCAACACTATAATACTCAATCAGGCAACAATTTTACACGAGGTCAGACAAGTCAACAGGACAGTGAAACGGCACTTTCCCAAATGTGCCGCCTTTATGAACAGAGTCAGCAACAACATCGGGAAATAATGAACCAAGTCATTAACATGGGAAATCACCATGGGCAGTATCCGCAGCATTCCAAGTTATCTGAGCTACAGAAGACACGTCCCTCAACATTTTCTCATACTGACAAGCCACTTGAGGCCGAAGACTGGCTTCGCGATATGGAGAGAAAGTTAATTATTGCAAAATGCTCAGACCCAGAAAAGGTACTTTACGCACCGCATTATCTCACGGGAGCAGCCGCATCCTGGTGGGAGAATTTTCTATACATGCATCCCAACGAAAATGATATAACCTGGGATGATTTCAAAGAAGGTTTCCGTGGCGCGCATATTCCTAAGAGTATTATGAAAATCAAGAAAAGGGAGTTCGATGACCTCAAGCAAAGGAACATGACAGTGTCAGATTACAACAGCCAATTTACTCTGTTATCCCGCTACGCCAACGAAGAGCGTATGACTGAAAGCAAGAAAATGGAGAAGTTCCTTGACGGCCTAACGCCCGCGCTTAAATGCCAACTGGTCATACACACTTTCCTAGATTTTAAGACGCTGGTGGATAAAGCCATTACTCCGGAAAATGAAAGACGCAGTTTGGAAGATATCCGCAAACGAAAAAGGGACCAGACTAACCATGCTCGCAATCACCGAAGTAAGACCGATTTTCAGAAGGGTGGGACACACAAATCATCATCCAACGTCTCACGCCCAACAAAGAATTTTCATGCTAGGGACAAGGAGTTCACATATCGCCCAGGTGTTACTTGTTATGCCTGTGGAGAAGAAGGACACTATGCCCAGCAGTGTCCCAAGCCAAGAAGCTCAGCACCAAAGCCGAACAACGGCAACAATAATTCAGCGCCCAAGCGAAACAATTTAAATCCCAACAATAACCACAGGAAAGGTCATCTGAACCACGTGACCAAAGAGGAGGCACAAAATGCTCCGGATATCGTACTCGGTACGTTCCCTGTCAACACAATACCTGCAATGGTTTTGTTTGATTCTGGAGCTTCTCACTCTTTTATTTCGAAAACTTTTGTGTTGCAAAATAGTTTTTCGATGCTTCCTTTGGAGAAATCCATGATCATCAAGTCCCCTAGGATTCAGCAAGTCACTCAGAATTACTGTCAGGATGTGATTATTGAGTTCAAAGGATTGAAGTTTCACGCCAATCTCATTGTGTTGGAAAATAAAGGACTAGATGTCATCCTAGGGATGGACTGGTTAACCACCAATAAAGGTTTCATTGATTGTTTCAATCGGACCATGATTCTCACACACCACCATGGTAAGACAATAAGAGTATCCGCCAAAGAAAGGGAAATGCCCAGACAACCACGACTGAACAAGGTGGACATTTCTGAATTAAACAAGGTTCCAGTGGTGTGTGAATTTCCAGACGTATTTCCCGAAGAACTACCAGGCATGCCACCAGACCGAGAGATAGAATTCAGCATTGAGCTAGCACCAGGGACCACCCCCATATACAAGAAACCATACAGAATGGCACCATCCGAGTTAGTTGAACTGAAGAAACAAATAAAGGAATTGCTTGACAAGGGATACATTCGAGCCAGTTCCTCACCATGGGGATCACCAATTTTGTTTGCCAAAAAGAAAGATGGAACACTGCGATTGTGTATTGACTACCGAGCACTCAACATGGTCACGATCAAGAACAAGTACCCGATGCCAAGAATAAATGATTTATTCGATCAACTCGCTAAGGCCAAGGTATTCTCAAAAATCGACCTAAGGTCAGGGTACCATCAATTAAAGGTACGAACAGAAGATATCCCCAAGACAGCTTTCACCTCCAGATATCGACTGTATGAGTTCACAGTAATGCCTTTTGGATTAACACATGCCCCTGCATATTTTGTTCACCTCATGAACAAAGTATTTATGAAGTTTATGGACAAGTTCGTTGTGGTATTCATCGACGATATTTTAGTATACTCCAAAACACTAGAAGAACACGCTGAACATCTCAGAATTGTACTACGAGAACTCAGGAAACACCAATTGTACGCCAAGTTCAGCAAGTGTGAATTTTGGTTAAGGAAAGTAGGCTTTCTAGGCCACGTGCTAACCCAAGACGGGATCGCCGTGGACCCAGAGAAAGTCAAGGCCGTACTTGGCTGGAAGTCACCAGCCAGCGTAATGGACATACGGAGTTTCTTGGGAATGGCAGGATATTACCGCAGATTTATTGAAGGATGCTCCACCATAGCCAAGCCAATGACGCAGTTGCTCAAGAAAGATAAGAAGTTTGAATGGACAGAAGCCTGTGAGAAAAGTTTCCAAGAGCTAAAACAGAAATTAACAACAACACCAGTATTGATTGTGCGAGACATACACAAGAATTTTGAAGTATATTTTGACGCGTCCAGAAAGGGACTCGGATGCGTATTAATGCAAGAAGGCAAGGTTGTCGCATACGCTTCGAGGCAACTTCGCAAGCATGAGGAAAATTATCCCACTCATGACTTAGAAATGGCAGCAGTTATTCATGCACTCAAGGAATGGAGGCATTTCCTACTTGGAAATCGATGTGAAATATATAAGGACCATAAAAGTCTCAAATATATTTTCACACAGCCAGAGCTGAATTTAAGGCAACGGCGCTGGTTGGAGCTAGTAATGGATTATGATGTAGGAATCCACTATCATCCTGGAAAAGCAAATGTAGTAGCCGATGCTCTTAGTCGGAACCCCAGCACCGACAACAACAGTCTGCCCAACTTAAGACCCGAATTCCAACGGGAATTTGCCAGACTCAACTTGTTGATGGTAGCAGAAGGCACCATAACAAACTTGGAGATACAACCCAACCTTGTGCAAAGAATCAAAGAAGCCCATCCGGGTCACCCCAGCATTGAAGGCATCAAAAGAAAGGTGAGTATGGTCAAGGCCTCGGAATTCATCATAGACGAAGAAGGGACACTATGGTACGGAAACAGACTCTGCGTGCCAGACATAGAAGACCTCAAACGGCAAATTCTAGCTGAAGCCCACACCGCTCCATATTCGATCCATCCTGGAGGAACCAAGATGTATAAGGATATCCAGGAAAGATTTTGGTGGCACGGTATGAAGAGGGACATAGCCACCTTCATTGCATGCTGCGACTCTTGTCAACGTATAAAAGCTGAACATCAGAGACCAGCCGGACTACTGCAACCAAATAAAATACCTGAGTGGAAATGGGATGAAATAGGGATGGATTTCATTGTTGGACTACCTCGATCACGACACGGGAATGATGCCATATGGGTTATCACCGACAGGTTGACTAAGGTGGCACATTTCATTCCAGTAAAGACGACCCACACCACTCAGAAGCTTGCCAAGATATATATCTCTCTCGCATAGTTTGTCTGCACAGCATCCCGAAGACTATAATATCTGACAGAGGAACACAGTTCGTCTCGAGATTCTGGGAGCAGTTACAACAGGCTCTAGGAACTCAACTAGCCTTCAGTACTGCATACCACCCCCAGACAGATGGACAAACAGAATGGGTAAACTAGATTTTAGAGGACATGCTGAGAGCATGTGTCCTCACCTATGGAACCAGTTGGGAAGACAGCCTGCCATACGCCGAGTTCGCGTACAACAACAGTCATCAGGCCAGCCTGCAAATGGCACCATTTGAAGCCTTGTATGGACGAAGATGTCGTGCCCCGTTAAATTGGTCACAGACCGGAGACAGCCGTATCTTCGGCCCAGACATGCTCAAGGAAGCCGAGGAAAAGGTCCAGCTAATCAGAGATCGACTCAAGACCGCCCAAAGCCGACAAAAAAGTTATTACGATCAGAAACATCGTGGGGTCAGCTTCGAACCCGGAGAATTCGTGTATCTACGAGTATCCCCTATGAGAGGGCTACAACGATTCAAGATCAAAGGGAAACTAGCACCAAGGTTCATCGGGCCATTCGGTATATTGGCACGGAGAGGCACTGTAGCCTACCAGCTAGACCTACCTAAGGAACTATCAGATATCCACCACGTATTCCACGTTTCACAATTAAGGAAATACGTGAGCAACCCAGAGAAACAGGTGCCCCATGAGAACCTCGATGTGCAACCTGACCTCACCTATCGGGAACGTCTAGTAAAGATATTAGAGGAGACTGAAAGGAGAACCCGGCAGAAAACCGTCAAATTTTTCAAAGTTCAGTGGAGTAATCACACCGAAAGTGAAGCAACATGGGAAAGAGAGGATTTTCTTCAAACAGAGCATCCGCACTTATTTAAGGATCAACTGAAATCTCGGGGACGAGATTTTCCCTAAGGGGGTAGGTGTTGTGACACTCCAAAAAATTTATTTGGTTTTAGCAAAAACCTTGCTGGTTTTTCTTCTGTGGATTGAGACCTTTCAAAAAAAATTCAAAAAAAAAAACTCTATGAAGATTTGGATTTTTCATTCTATTGATAACCCCCATGACCTTGTGTTTTCTCCCATGTGGTTAAACCACTCCAGCATCTTCTCCCCTCCTTGTCAACAACTCAAATTCCCTATCCCAACTCATCCAAACAAGTTTTGGATTTTATTTTGGTTATTTCAAACCTCAACTCTTTTCTGACCTTTGAATTGAGCCTGACCCATTTTCAAAGCAAGTACCCCATTGCATTTGAGATTTGACTTCAAACCAACTCTACTGGCTAGTCCTTTGAACCCACAACCCAGAACCATCTTGATCCACTCTTCTCCTTTTCAAATTTTTCAAATTTCACTCCCTGTAAGTTTGGACCAGATTTGCCAAATTTAGTGAAATTCATATCTACACTTCCCCAAAAATTCCACTAAAATTCAGGCAACCTACTGGAGCAATGAGAAGCCACTCCACCAAAAATCAGCCCAAAGAAAAATCCCTACATGCCTGGATCTTTCTGTCGAACACCTTGCGTGCACTGTTTGAACACTTTCAGTAAAATTCAATCTTCAGTGTCGATTTCTTCAGTTCAGTTCAGTCACGCGCCCACAGTGCGCTTGGCACGTTGCTCGCCGCCTGGCTCGCTTGTCCGATGCCCCGCACGCGCGCTTGGCTGCTTGCTGTTGTCGGTGGCGCTCTGACCCGACCACGCCGGCGTGTCTCGTGGCGGCTGAACCGCCGTGGCAGCCAACAGGGAGCAGAACGGTGGCTCAACGCCGTTCCGCACCGCCCAACCCCGCTGGTGGCTCCGCGTGGCCATCCCCACGCCAGCACACGCATGCAGCACAGCCGTCGTGGCGCGACACGCACATAGCATGCACTCTGCCGCCGATGTGCCCGCGCTACTCCGTTCCGTCGAGTTCCCCCAAGACTTCGAGTCCCAGCTTGTTTAGCACCAAAACGGACCCAATGGACCTTCACGACGGCGCTCAACGCCTAAACCACCCGACCAATACTCTGCATCACCGTAATCCCTCGCCGGACTTATCCCGTTCACGACAACCGCCTCGGGCCGGCTATTTATAGCGCCCCCGAGCCCGCTCTCACTCCCGCACGGCTCCACCACCTCACCACACCCCTCCTAGCCACTGGAGGGGCCTCGAGGAGCCCTTCCTCCTCGACTCCGGCCACCTCCGTCCGCCTCGCCTCCAGCTCGATTCACTTCGGTGAGGCCATCTCCGGCGCCCAAACTCCGTCAAGCACCACCTCTAGCTACCAGTACTCTAACCCCCTCGTCAATTTGATCATGGCAGCCCTCTCCGGCAAGGTCCGCGACCACCCGAACCGCCGTCCGCCGGAGCAAGGGCCACCGTCGACACAGTGCTCGCCGGCGACCACCACCACCACCACCCGACGCGGAATGGCACCCTGAGCACGGAGGTACCCTCCGATCTCCCCACCTCGCCGTGGATCGCCGCCGGCGACCACCGCGGCTCTCGGGCGCCAGCGAGCCCCGACCCGCCTCTTTTAAATTTTAAACCTGACGGATGGGACCCGCCTGTCAGCCTCTCTGTCTTTTCTAATCGAATCGTTTTCTGAAAACGTCTTTTGCCAGAATACGCTTTCCCTCTGGGCCGGCGTAGTTTCTATCGAAACGTTTTCTATTTTTATAATAAAAACCCTGGGAAGTTTCTGTTTCATTACAGATGAGTCCCTGGGCAAAAACCTTTATATCTTTTTAACAGAAGCATATTTTTGAGTGATTCTTTTTCTGTTCTCTTCAGAATTCTGTCTAGTTTTTTATCAGATTTATTTGAAAAATATTTGCAATACTTTTTCTGCACCTCTCGGTATTCACGTTAGCGCGTATGTTTTCTCTGTACCGTAGATACCGACGGAGGTGACGGGACCGCAAACTTCACCGAGCTAGGCTCCGACTACTCCGAACCAGGCAAGCATGTCCAAACTTTTGATATGATGAGTGTCTTGGCATGTTTGCATGTAGATAGTTTCATGGCATGTGTGAAGCATACCGATGAACCGTTCATTATGCATTGTTGAGGCAAGCAAGCCCGATGATTTCACACGTCGTTGGACGTAAGTATGCAAGGCCATGTGTTGGCATGAAGATGGGTAAGATGGCAGTGTTGTAGCATGCCAGTCTTAGGCCATGCAAGTTATCTTCAGTACCAACCCATATTGGTTGGGTTCATATCCATTTCCTTTCCCTGTACTACCACATGTTTCCCAAAAGGGATATGGTTTAGTAAGTCGCAAACCGCTTTCTTGGTACACACCAAAAAGGAGAGGCCGGGATGATGGTTCCATGGCCCTGGATTAAAGCCAGGCCTCCAGTCAGGGGGCATGGGTGTTTCCGGTTGGGACCGAGAGGGGGGCACCCCTTAGAGCGCGCGTATATAAATTTGATCCCATGCTATTCGAGATTGTGATCTCCCCGTCTCAATAGTTTTTCTTGGACGATGTTGAGGGTGATTCCTGGCATCGAAGAGTTGGACGGGTGTGTACTGGTTAGCTGTGTTTTCTTCTGAAATACCGTAACGGAACTAGTCCTAGTGACTACGGAAATCCGTCGACTGTGGGAAATTTTTGTACAAACTCTACAGAGCTCTATTTCCTTAAATCATCTTATCTATATCCAAGTTCCATGCTAACAGTCATGTGCCAGTTTGGTGACAGATTACCCGGTGGGACACATGGGCACTAAGACCGGTTAAATGTTTACCCTTGTGGATGGAATAACCCGTTTAATTCCATGAGTTGAATATATTTATGATGAATATATTATTTTCCTTATCAGTCAAAAGCCCTTTATGTGGTGTCGCTCAGACGCCCGACTGTGGCATTTCTTTTAAAGCCCTTTATGTGGTGTCGCTCAGACGCCCGACTGTGGCATTTCTTTTAAAGCCCTTTATGTGGTGTCGCTCAGACGCCCGACTGTGGCATTTCTTTTAAAGCCCTTTATGTGGTGTCGCTCAGACGCCAGACTGAGGCATTTCTTTTAAAGCCCTTTATGTGGTGTCGCTCAGACGCCCGACTGTGGCATTTCTTTTAAAGCACTTTATGTGGTGTCGCTCAGACGCCCGACTGTGGCATTTCTTTTAAAGCCCTTTATGTGGTGTCGCTCAGACGCCCGACCGTGGCATTTCTTTTAAAGCCCTTTATGTGGTGTCGCTCAGACGCTCGACTGTGGCATTTCTTTTAAAGCCCTTTATGTGGTGTCGCTCAGACGCCCGATTGTGGCATTATTATTCCGCATTTTCCGCTCGAGGAGTCTTTCAGACACTCGTTTGGCACCAGTATTATTATTCCGCATTTTCCGCTCGAGGAGTCTTTCAGACACTCGTTTGGCACCAGTATTATTATTCCGCATTTTCCGCTCGAGGAGTCTTTCAGACACTCGTTTGGCACCCAGTATTATTACCTCTATGTCTGATCGTACGGGTTAACTTATTCATGCATTTCATGTTAGCATTTGTTATATCTTACGTCCGAACTGTCTTGCGAGTACTTTCAAAGTACTCACTGGCTTGTTGATTTGGCCAGATGCTGACAAAGGTGATCTCATGGATGAAGAGTTCGATAGCGAATCCGACGCCTAGAGGAGTCCCAGTCAGTCTCGTGCAACCCTGGAGTTGCTCACTGTATTATATCCGCTTCCGCTACCCTAATAAATTCATCGAGCCTCACCTCGACGCTCGATGGGTTGTTAGTTTGAGTATCCCATATCCACTCCCCACTGTGTTACTCCACCTCTACCATATTTGCGAGTCAGTAGTATGCCACCACTCCCTTGTGTAATTAATCGCCTTTATGTATAATTATTGGCACGCTTGTAATAAATTGTTGAGCATCGTCAGCTCAACCCTGTAATATATTTATGCTACTCGCTTATTGTATCAAAAGTTTGTCTGCCCGTGAGGAGGTTTTATCTCAAACTGGATTCTAAAGATTGGTTTCTCAATAAATATTTTTATTGGAAAACCGGTCGTGACACTCATCCCGACTTGTGGGGGAATCATAGTCTCCATCATTCTTTCCTCACTTGGGACAATGCTCTAAAAAATGATGATCATCACACTTTTATTTTTCTTACAACTCAACAATTACAACTCGATACTTAGAACAAGATATGACTCTATATGAATGCCTCCGGCGGGGTACCGGGATATGCAATGAATCAAGAGTGACATGTATGAAAGAATTATGAATGGTGGCTTTGCCACAAATACGATGTCAACTACATGATCATGCTAGCAATATGACAATGATGGAGCGTGTCATAATAAACGGAACGGTGGAAAAGTTGCATGGCAATATATCTCGGAATGGCTATGGAAATGCCATGATAGGTAGGTATGGTGGCTGTTTTGAGGAATATATATGGTGGGTGTATAATACCGGCGAAAAGTGGGCGGTATTAGAGAGGCTAGCAATGGTGGAAGGATGCGAACAAGTGCGTATAATCCATGGACTCAACATTAGTCATAGAGAACTCATATACTTATTGCAAAAATCTAGAAGTTATCAAAGCAAAGTATTACGCGCATGCTCCTAGGGGGATAGATTGGTAGGAAAAGACCATCGCTCGTCCCCGACCACCACTCATAAGGAGGACAATCAATAAACACTTCATGCTCCGACTTCATTACATAATCGTTCACCATACGTGCATGCTACGGGAATCACAAACTTCAACGCAAGTATTCTTTAAATTCACAACTACTTACACTAGCATGACTCTAATATTATCACCTCCATATCTCAAAACAATTATCATGCTTCAATCTTTTCTTAGTATTCAACGCACTCAAAAGAAAATTCTACAAATCCTGAATACCAAGCATATTAATATTAAGCAATTTACCATGCTATTACGACTCTCAAAATAATTTAAGTGAAGCATGAGAGATCAATAGTTTCTTTAAAACAAACCACCACCATGCTCTAAAAGATCTAAGTGAAGCACATAGAGCAAAATTATAACGCTCAAAAGATATAAGTGAAGCACATAGAGCAAAACTACATAGCTCAAAATATATAAGTGAAGCACATAGAGTATTCTATCAAATTCTAGTTTATGTATGGCTCTCTCAAAGGTGTGTACAGCAAGTATGATTGTGGCACACTAAAAAACAAAGACACAAATATTACAAGACAATCCAAGCAAAACACATATCATGTTGATGAATAAAAATATAGCTCCATGTAAATTACCGATGGAAGTGGACGAAAGAGGGGATGCCTTCTGGGGCATCCCCAAGCTTTGACTTTTTGGTGTCCTTGGATCATATTGGGGGTGCCATGGGTATCACCAAGCTTAGGATCTTGCCACTCCTTGTTCCATAATCCATCAAAAGAATGCACCCAAAACTTGAAAACTTCACAACACAAAACTCAATAGAAATCTCATGAGCTCCGTTAGAGAAAGAAAACAAAAGACTACTTCAAGGTACTGTAATGAAATCATTATTTATTTATATTGGTGTTAAACCTACTGTATTCCGACTTCTCTATGGGCTATAAACTATTTTACTAATAATAGATTCATCAAAATAAGCAAACAACACACGAAAAACAGAATCTGTCAAAAACAGAACAGTCTGTAGTAATCTGTAACTAACGCAAACTTCTGTAACTCCAACAAAACTACCAAAATTAGAAGACCTAGACAATTCGTTTATTGATCAGCAGAAATTGGAATCAGTATTTTATCACGCTCGGATGATTTTTAATAATTCGGGCACTGAACGCAAAGTTTCTGGAAATTACAGCAAGATCAAATAACTATCATCCAAGAAGATCCAATAGGTCTAGTTTGGCACAAACACTAATTAAAACACAAAACCATGTCCAAACAGAAGGTAGATGGGTTATTTATTACCTAACATAAGAAAAACACACAAAAGACTAAAAATAAAATTGGGTTGCCTCCCAATAAGCGCTATCGTTTAACGCCCCTAGCTAGGCATAAAAGCAAGGATAGATCTAGGTATTGCCATCTTTGGAAGGAAATCCATAAGTGGATCTCATGATGGTTTCATATGGCAATTTTATTTTCTTTCTTGGAAAGTGTTCCATGCCCTTTTTTAATGGAAATTGGAATCTAATATTCCCTTCCTTCATATCAATAATCTAAAGAAATTATTATGCTCAAATTGCAAAACCATAAACTTCCTGACATTGTTTTCGATCTCCTCTAACCATTTAAGGTGAAGATCACCAAAATTTGGTAGAGCCATCGCGACAAACAAGCAATCCAACACACGAGCAAACAAAAGGCAAGCGAGAAAAAGGCAAACAGAGAAGGAGAAGGGGAAGGAGAAGGAGAAAGAGAGGGCGAATAAAACGGCAAGGGTGAAGTGGGGGAGAGGAAAACGAGAGGCAAATGGCAACTAATGTAATGCGAGAGATAGGGATTGTGATGGGTACTTCGTATATTGATTTTTTGCATAGACTCCCCGGCAACGATGCTAGAAATTCTTCTTGCTACCTCTTGAGCTTGCGTTGGTTTTCCCCGAAGAGGAGAGGATGATGCAGCAGAGTAGCATAAGTATTTCCCTCAGTTTTTGAGAACCAAGGTATCAATCCAGTAGGAGGCCACGCTCAAGTCCCTCGTACCTACACAAATCGATAGCAACTCGCAACCAATGCGATTAGTGGTTGTCAATCCCTTCACGGTCACTTACGAGAGTGAGATCTGATAGAGATAATATTTTTGGTATTTTTGGTATAAAGATGCAAAGTGAAAAGTAAAAGGCAAAGTAAAAAAGCAAAACAATATTAAAGTGATGGAGATTGATATGATGAGAATAGAACCGGGGGCCATAGGTTTCACTAGTGGCTTCTCTCAAGATCATAACTTTTCTACGGTGGGTGAACAAATTACTGTTGAGCAATTGACAGAATTGAGCATAGTTATGAGAATATCTAGGCATGATCATGTATATAGGCATCACGTCCGTGACAAGTAGATCGAAACTATTCTGCATCTACTACTATTACTCCACTCATCGACCGTTATTCAGTATGCATCTAGACTATTAAGTTAAAAATAGAGTAACGCTTTAAGCAAGATGACATGATGTAGAGAGATAAATTCATGCAATATGAAATAAACCCCATCTTGTTATCCTCGATGGCAACGATACAATACGTGCCTTGCTGCCCCTTTTGTCACTAGGAAAGGACACCGCAAGATCGAACCCAAAGCTAAGCACTTCTCCCATGGCAAGAACTACCAATCTAGTTGGCCAAACCAAATGGATAATTCGAAGAGACTTGCAAAGATAACCAATCATACATTAAAGAATTCAGAGAAGATTCAAATATTATTCATAGATAGACTTGATCGTCAACCCACAATTCATCGGTCTCAATAAACACACCGCAAAAATAAGAAGATTACATCGAATAGATCTCCACAAGAGAGGGGGAGAACATTGTATTGAGATCCAAAAAGAGAGAAGAAGCCATCTAGCTAATAACTATGGACCCGAAGGTCTGAGGTAAACTACTCACACTTCATCAGAGAGGCTATGATGATGTAGAAGCCCTCCGTGATGATGGCCCTCTCCGGCAGAGCTCTGGAACAGACCCCAAGATGGGATCTCGTGGATACAGAAAGTTGCGGCGGTGGAATTAGGTTTTTGGCTCCTGTTCTGATCGTTTGGGGGTACGTGGATATATATAGGAGGAAGACGTATGTCGGTGGAGCCTCGGTGGGCCCACGAGGGTGGGGGCGCGCTTGGGGGTGTAGGGCGCGTCCCCTACCTCGTGCCCACCTCAAAGATTCCTTGGCATAGGGTCCAAGTCTCCTGGATCATATTCGGGAAGAAAATCACGTTCCAGAAAGGATTATTCTGTTTGGACTCCGTTTGATATTCCGTTTTTTTGAAACACTGAAATAGGCAAAAAAACTGCAATTCTGGGCTGGGCCTCCGCTTAATAGGTTAGTCCCATAAATAATATAAGAGTGGAAAATAAAGCCCAATATAGTCGAAAATACTAGATAATATAGCATGGAGCAATCAAAAATTATAGATACGTTGGAGACGTATCAGGGTGTGCTACTGAGGCATGGCATATCTACGTTCCAAGGTTAGCACAATATGTCTTGAAGAGATTGCTAGTGAACTGCGAGCCGTTGCCGATGATGATGCGGTTAGGGACCCCAAACCGGCTCACGAGGCCCTTGATGAACTTAACTGCGGACCCGGCTGGGATGGTGTGGATGGCCTCCACCTCCGCCCATTTGGTAAACTTGTCGATGGCGGCATAGAGGTAGCGGTAGCTCCGAGGCGCTCGAGGGAACGTTCCTAGGATATAAAGCCCCCAAACCGCGAATGGCCATGAGAGTGGGATAGTCTGGAGGCCCTGAGCTAGCTGGTGGATCTGGTTGGCGTGGAATTGGCAGGCCTCGCAGGATTTCACTAGCTCGGCTACGTCGTTGAGTGACATGGGCCAGTAGAACCCCCTGCGGAACGCCTTGCCAACCAGGGTACGCGATGATGAGGTGATATCTCTTGGGGTCTTAAAACGCCAGGTCGGCCTCCGGGGTCCATTCGAACGGTCCCTTCTTCTTCATCAGCTTGAAGAAGGGCAGGGCGCGCTCCCCCAGCTTGGAGATGAAGCGCCCCAGCGAGGTCACGCAGCCCGCAAGCTTCTGCATTTCCTTGAGAGTTTGCAGCGGGCTCATGTCTTATATTGCCTTGACCTTCTCCGGGTTAGCCTCAAACCCCCTGTGGGACACGAGGAAGCCCAGTAGCTTGCCGGAGGGAACGCTGAACATGCACTTCTCTGGGTTAAGCCGCAGGTCCACCTGGCGTAGGCTTGCAAAGGTCTCCTCCAGGTCCTGAATCAGGGTTTTCGCCTCCCAAAATTTTACCACGATGTCGTCGATGTAGTCTTCAGTGTTTCTTCCGAGCTGCTGGCCCAAGGCGATATGCATCAGCCGTTGGAAGGCCGCCCCTGCATTGTGCAGCCCGAACGGCATGCAAGTGTAGCAGTATACCCCAGACGGGGTCAGGAAAGCCGTCTTCTCCACATCCTCCAGTGCCATCTTCATCTGGTGGTAGCCCGAGAACGCGTCCAGGAAACACAGCAGGTCGCACTCGGCGGTGGAGTCGACGATCTGCCCGATGTGCAGAAGCGGGAACGGGTCTTGGGGACATGCCTTGTTGAGGTTGGTGAAGTCGACACACATGCGCTCCTTCCCACCTTTCTTTGGCATGACTACGGGGTTCGCGAGCCACTCCGGGTACCAGATTTAGGCCTTTTATCAAGAATTACATCGTCTCTATCCACTGTGGAATGCAGTGCGGTGAGCTCCTCGGCCACAAGGGCTTCAGACAGTGCCTCGAGGGCCCGGGCATTTTGAGCTTCATGTACCCGTAATGAGGTATGGCTTGAAAGCGTGTGAATGAATCTCGCCCTACCAGGGCATGATATCTGTGATACGTCTCCAACGTATCTATAATTTTTGATTGCTCCATGCTATATTATCTACTGTTTTGGACCATATTGGGCTTTATTTTCCACTTTTATATTATTTTTGGGACTAACCTATTAACCGGAGGCCCAGCTAGAATTGTTGTTTTTTGCCTATTTTAGAGTTTCGAAGAAACGGAATATCAAACTGAATCAAAACGGAATGAAACCGTCGGGAACGTGATTTTCTCACCGAATATGACCCAGGAGACTTGGACCCTACGCCAAGGAAGCTTTCAGGTGGGCACGAGGTAGGGGGCGTGCCCTCCCCCCAGGCACGCCCCCACCCTCTTGGGGCCCCCGAAGGTCCACCGACGTACTTATTCCTCCTATATATACCTACGTACCCCCAAACGATCAGACATGGAGCCAAAAAACCTAATTCCACCGCCGCAACCTTCTGTACCCACGAGATCCCATCTTGGGGCCTGTTACGGAGCTCTTATGGAGAGGGCATCCACCACGGAGGGCTTCTACACCATCATAACCCCTCCGATGAAGTGTGTGTAGTTTACCTCAGACCTTCGGGTACATAGTTAGTAGCTAGATGGCTTCTTCTCTCTTTTTGGATCTCAATACAATGTTCTCCCCCTCTCTCATGGAGATCTATTCGATGTAATCTTCTTTTTGCGGTGTGTTCGTTCAGATCGATGAATTGTGGGTTTATGATCAAGATTATCTATGAACAATATTTGAATCTTCTCTTTTCCTCTCTTTTTCCTCTCCCCCACTTCACCCTTGCCGATTTATTCACCCTCTCTTTTCCGTTTGCCTTTTTCTCGCTTGCTTGTCGTTATGGCTAGTCCTCTTTCTGCTCCTTTGTCCCCCGAGTTTGAGGTTCTTCACTTGAAACATAGACAAGGAGAAAACTTAAAAGATGCTTGGTTCAGAATGATGGAATCTTATCGTAATTGTACCCTAGAGGTGAATTTTAGAATTTTGCTTCGTAACTTTTATGTTGAACTAAATATGTCTCATAGACAACTTTTGGATTGCGTTGCCAAAGGAAATTTTATTGAAATTGATCCCAGTATTGCACATGAAATTGTAGAAGGTATAGTAGGAACTCTACCTCAACAAAATGGGTCTCATGATACCCAAGAGGAAACGCAAGTTTTTGAGAAAATTTGCGAAGTAACTAAGATTTTACCAAAGTCTCTTGAACCTCTTAAGAGTGTTAGCGGGAATCTCCACCGCATGAATATGTTGATTACCCTTTGCAATAAGCGGTTGGACTCTTTAGATCTCAAGATTTCTTAGTATGAAGGGAAACGAAAAGAACCTCCCGGACTCGAACATGACTCCACTAAAAGAACTAAGAATCAAAATGGCAATACCTATATCTATCCTTGCTTTTATGCCTAACTAGGGGCGTTAAACGATACCGCTTGTTGGAAGGCAACCCAATTTTATTTTTAGTTTTTTTGCTTTTGCTTCTGTTTAGGAATAAATCTTTGATCTAGCCTCTGGTTAGATGTGTTTTTATGTTTTAATTAGTGTTTGTGCCAAGTTAAACCTATAGGATCTTCTTGGATAATAGTTATTTGATCTTGCTGTAATTTCCATAAACTTTCTGTTCATGAAAACAATTGTTAAAAATCACCAGAACGTGATAAAATACTGATTCCAATTGCTGGTGATCAATAAATAAATTTTCTAGGTCTTCCTGTTTTGGTAAAGTTTTGGAGTTCCAGAAGTTTGCGTTAGTTACAGATTACTACAGACTGTTTTGTTTTTGACAGATTCTGTTTTTCGTGTGTTGTTTGCTTATTTTGATGAATCTATGGCTAGTAAAATAGTTTATAAACCATAGAGAAGTTGGAAGACAGTAGGTTTAACACCAATATAAATAAAGAATGAGTTCATTACAGTACCTTGTAGTGGTATTTTGTTTTCTTTTGCTAACGGAGCTCACGAGATTTCTGTTGAGTTTTGTGTTGTGAAGTTTTCAAGTTTTGGGTGAAATCTTTTGATGGATTATGGAACAAGGAGTGGCAAGAGCCTAAGCTTGGGGATTCCCATGGCACCCCCAAGATAATCTAAGGACACCAAAAGTCAAAGCTTGGGGATGCCCCGGAAGGCATCCCCTCTTTCGTCTACCTCCATCGGTAACTTTACTTGGAGCTATATTTTTATTCACCACATGATATGTGTTTTGCTTGGAGCGTCTTCTATCATTTGAGTCTTTGTTTGTTAGTTTACCACAATCATCCTTGCTGTACACACCTTTTGAGATAGCCATACATGATTTGGAATTTGATAGAATACTCTATGTGCTTCACTTATATCTTTTGAGCTATATAGTTTTGCTCTAGTGCTTCAATTATATCTTTTAGAGCATGGTGGTGGATTTGTTTTATAGAAACTATTGACCTCTCATGCTTCACTTAGATTATTTTGAGAGTCTTACATAGCATGGTAATTTGCTTAATAATTTTAATATACTTGGTATTCAAGATTTGTAAAACTTTCTTTTGAGTGCGTTGAATACTAAGAGAAGTTTGATGCTTGATAATTGTTTTGAGATATGGAGGTGATAATATCAAAGTCGTGCTAGTTGAGTTGTTGTGAATTTGAGAAATGCTTGTGTTGAAGTTTGCAAGTCTCGTAGCATGCGCGTATGGTAAACGTTATGTAACAAATTTGAAAAAGGAGGTGTTCTTTGATTCTCCTCCTTATGAGTGGCGGTCGGGGACGAGCGATGGTCTTTTCCTACCAATCTATCCCCCTAGGAGCATGCGCGTAGTGCATTGGGTTTTGATGGCTTGTAGATTTTTGCAATAAGTATATGAGTTCTTTATGACTAATGTTGAGTCCATGGATTATACGCACTCTCACCCTTCCATCATTGCTAGCCTCTTCGGTATCGTGCATTGCCCTTTCTCACATGGAGAGTTGGTGCAAACTTCGCCGGTGCATCCAAACCCCGCGATATGATACACTCTTTCACACATAAACCTCCTTATATCTTTCTCAAAACAGCCACCATACCTACCTATTATGGCATTTCCATAGCCATTCCGAGATATATTGCCATGCAACTTTCCACCATACCGTTATTGCTTAGCATGATCATGTAGTTGACATAGTATTTGTGGCAAAGCCACCGTTCATAATTCTTTCATACATGTCACTCTTGATTCATTGCATATCCTGGTACACCGCCGGAGGCATTCATATAGAGTCATACTTTGTTCTAGTATTGAGTTGTAATCATTGAGTTGTAAATAAATAGAAGTATGATAATCATCATTTAATAGAGCATTGTCCCAAATAAAAAAAAGAGAAAGGCCAAAAAAAGAAGGCCCCCAAAAAAAGAGAAATAAAAAGGGGCAATGCTACTATCCTTTCTTTTCCACACTTGTGCTTCAAAGTAGCACCATAATCTTCATGATAAAGAGTCTCTTGTTTTGTCACTTTCATATACTAGTGGGAATTTTTCATTATAGAACTTGGCTTGTATATTCCAACAATGGGCCTCCTCAAGTGCCATAGGTCTTCGTGAGCAAGCAAGTTGGATGCACACCCACTTAGTTTCTTTTGTTGAGATTTCATACATTTATAGCTCTAGTGCATCTGTTGCATGGCAATCCCTACTCCTTGCATTAACATCAATCGATGGGCATCTCCATAGCCCATTGATTAGCCTCGTTGATGTGAGATATTCTCCTTTTTGTCTTCTCCACATAACCCCATCATCATATTCTATTCCACCCATAGTGCTATATCCATGGCTCACGCTCATGTATTGTGTGAAGGTTTATAAGTTTGAGATTACTAAAGTATGAAACAATTGCTTGGCTTGTCAACGGGGTTGTGCATGATGAGAGCATTCTTGTGTGACGAAAATGGAGCATGACTAAACTATATGATTTTGTAGGGATGAACTTTCTTTGGCCATGTTATTTTGAGAAGACATAATTGCTTAGTTAGTATGCTTGAAGTATTATTATTTTTATGTCAATATGAACTTTTGTCTTGAATCTTTCGGATCTAAATATTCATACCATAATTAAGAAGAATTACATTGAAATTATGCCAAGTAGCACTCCGCATCAAAAATTCTTTTTTATCATTTACCTACTCGAGGACGAGCAGGAATTAAGCTTGGGGATGCCTGATACGTCTCCAACGTATCTATAATTTTTGATTGCTCCATGCTATATTATCTACTGATTTGGACCATATTGGGCTTTATTTTCGACTTTTATATTATTCTTGGGACTAACCTATTAACCGGAGGCCCAGCCCAGAATTGCAGTTTTTTTTGCCTATTTCAGAGTTTCGAAGAAACACAATATCAAACGGAGTCGAAACGGAATGAAACCTTCGGGAACGTGATTTTCTCACTGAATATGATGCAGGAGACTTGGACCCTACGCCAAGGAAGCTTCGAGGTGGGCACGAGGTAGGGGGGCACGCCCTCCCCCCTACCAGGTGCGCCCCCACCCTCGTGGGGCCCCAAAGCTCCACCGACGTACTTCTTCCTCCTATATATACCTACGTACCCCTAAACGATCAGATACGGAGCCAAAAACCTAATTCCACCGCCGCAACCTTGTGTACCCACGAGATCCCATCTTGGGGCCTGTTCCGGAGCTCCGCCGAAGAGGGCATCCACCACGGAGGGCTTGTACATCATCATAGCCCATCCAATGAAATGTGAGTAGTTTACCTCAGACCTTCGGGGCGCGCCCCACACCCTCGTGAGGCCCATGAACCTCCGCCGACATACTTCTTCCTCCTATATATACCTACGTACCCTCAAATGATCAGATACGGAGCCAAAAACCTAATTCCACCGCCGCAACCTTCTGTACCCACGAGATCCCATCTCGGGGTCTGTTCTGGAGTTCCGCCGGAGAGGGCATCCACCACGGAGGGCTTCTACATCATCATAGCCCCTCCAATGAAGTGTGAGTAGTTTACCTCAGACCTTCGGGTCCATAGTTAGTAGCTAGATGGCTTCTTCTCTCTTCTTGGATATCAATACAATGTTCTCCCCCTCTCTCGTGGAGATCTATTTGATGTAATCTTCTTTTTTGCGGTGTGTTTGTTGAGACCGATGAATTGTGGGTTTATGATCAAGATTATCTATGAACAATATTTGAATCTTCTCTGAATTCTTTTATGTATGATTGGTTCTCTTTGCAAGTCTCTTCGAATTATGAGTTTGGTTTGGCCTACTAGATTGGTTTTTCTTGCAATGGGAGAAGTGCTTAGCTTTGGGTTCAATCTTGCGGTGTCCTTTCCCAGTGACAGTAGGGGCAGCAAGGCACGTATTGTATTGTTGCCATCGAGGATAACAAGATGGGGTTTTTATCATATTGCATGAATTTATCCCTCTACATAATGTCATCTTGCTTAAGGTGTTACTCTGTTTTTAACTTAACACTCTAGATGCATGCTGGATAGCGGTCGATGAGTGGAGTAATAGTAGTAGATGCAGGCAGGAGTCGGTCTACTTGTCTCGGACGTGATGCCTATATACATGATCATACCTAGATATTCTCATAACAATGCTCAATTCTGTCAATTGCTCAACAGTAATTCGTTCACCCACCGTAAAATACTTATGCTCTTGAGAGAAGCCACTAGTGAAATCTATGGCCCCCGGGTCTATCTTCATCATATTAATCTTCCATCATTTTATTATTTCCTTTGCTTTTTAGTTTGCTTTTATTTTACTTTGCATCTTTATCACAAAAATACCAAAAATATTATCTATCATATCTATCAGATCTCACTCTCGTAAGTGACCGTGAAGGGATTGAAAACCCCTTATCGCGTTGGTTGAGAGGAGTTATTTGCTTTGTGCAGGTACAAGGGACTCGCGCGTAGCCTCCTACTGGATTGATACCTTGGTTCTCAAAAACTGAGGGAAATACTTACGCTACTTTGTTGCATCATCCTTTCCTCTTCAAGGAAATCCAATGTAGTGCTCAAGAGGTAGCAATCCGCTACTCAAAGGTGCCACCTGGAAGATTAATTCATCGGACCTGTAGTTCTCAGGCATGCCGAATACCACATCAAGTTTTATTTTTCCCGAACACCGCGCTTCTCTGCTACGGATAATACCTGGAAAGGTTGTACTACTCTGCTCGATGTGGCTCTTGTCTCTTTGCATTTTGTCGAGTGTGTCCTCATAAATGAGGTTTAATCCGCTGCCTCCGTCCATGAGCAATTTAGTAAGCGGAAAGCCGTCCACAATTGGGTTTAGAACTAAGGCGGATGGTGCTTGGACTGGTCGGGCCCGTGGTTTGTCTGTGGTGTTGAAAGTTATCGCCATGTCATTCCAAGGGTTTGGTGTGGTTACTTGGTTAATTTCGGCAAGGTCGGGGAGCGCCCTATTACGCTGATTATTTGAAGAAAAGGTCTCGAAGACCGTAAACACATTGAGATCGTTATCCTCGGGGGAGTACCTCGCCGGGGTAGTGTTGGTGAGGATGGCCTCACCGCTTTTAGCCACCTGCCGGAGTATCCAACATGCCCGAAGGCTATGTGTTGGTTTAGAATTCGGCATCGCGTGTATCTAACAAGGCTTGTCAAGCCATTTGCCGGGGTTTTCTGGCTCCCCGAGCACCTATGGGGACGGAGCCCCTTCTCGGTTCGGCGGGGGGCGGAGGTCGCGCGAAGAGCGGATCGAGGTGAAGCACACGGGTGTTTTTTACCCAGCTTCGGAGCTCTCCGGAGAGATAATACTCCTACTGCTACTTTGTTGATTGTATTGAGTTCTTGCTCGGGAGCGCTGAGTGCTACAGTACACTCAAGCAGCTAACAAGACCGAGCGTTCTTCTGTTTTCCTCCCAGAGATCGCTGTCCGGGGTCCCATCTCCCCCTACGTTGTGCATGGGCCTCCTTTTATATGTTCAAGGGGTCTCCAACAGGTGGCAACGTAGGTAAGGGCAAAAATGGAAATATGCTGTGGTAGGTACAGCTACCTACACAGTGTATCATACCTAACCCTGACGGCAGGGGACAAAGGCATTAAATGCCTATCTACGTCACCCAGACGATGCAGAAAAGGGACTGTCGGGGGCGCCACCACTTGCCACGATGGCGATCTTGTCAGCGCTGCATGCCACAGTGTACCCTTGGCTGCACAGCCTCCCGCCACGTACGCCAGGGAGGGTCCCGGAGCGACACGTAGGTGGGTGAGCTGGAGCGCGGGTACAGAGTGGTTGCCCGCCGCGGCAAGTGCCTTGCCGTGGCCGTTGTCTTGCTGCATCCGCGAGCTTGTCGCTTGCCGAGTCCTGCCGGGACGCGTGGCCCGTCGCGGCAGGTTCTTTGAGATGCTCTGGTTGGCCTTCCCGGCAAGCTCCTCTTGCCGGGGTCTTGTGCCTCGAGCGGCCTTCCTGGCAAGCTCCTCTTGCCAGGGACTTGTCTGCTTGGCTTAAATACTTTGTTCTCGAATGGCTCCAAAAGAACCATAGAGAGCCTTGGCGATCACCTGGCGGGCCTTGCTGCGGGGTGCTGCGACTGCCCGTGCACAAGTTCGGGATACTAGGGTACCCCTACTTTAGTACACCGACAGGAGCCCCCGGGCCTGGGCCACACACGGTGCCGAGTGCTGTGGGGCCAGGCCCAAAACAGGGCACGGGCACGCACGGCCTGGGTCACGTCGCACCTTGCTCCGCATCCACCACGCCCTCCCCGAACGGCACGCGTCGATTGCGGCGTCGTGGGAGAGGTCGTGGGTGGTTTCTTTATTCAGAAAGGCGAAACGTCCGCCCCCTCCCTCCTTATAAGCAGGGAGGAACAGGGGCAGTTCGCCCATCTGCCCGTTGCTATTCCCTCCTCGAGAATCTCCGCCACTCCCCTTCTTCCCAAAGCCGAAGGAGAGCAGTGCCCTTCCCCCAGCGCCACCAGCACCGCCAACGTCGCCGTCCTCACTCCCCCTTTCCGCCGTGGCTCCGAAAGCCGAGAAGGCGAAGTCGGCCGAGGCGCAGCGGCTCGCGGCGCTGCGGAAGGAGCGGGCACTCTTCCCTCCAAGGCTTGAGGCGGCGGAGCTGAAGGAGGACTTCTACCTCTTCTGGTCGACGGGGACGCGAGCGCATCCGCGCATGAAGGTACTCCCAGCCACTGCTTGGGATAAGTATCCCACTGGGTATCCCTTCTTTGCCTTGTTCTTCTATTGCGGGCTCTGCCCCCCCTATTCAAAATTCTTTTGCGATGTCGTGAACACCTACGGGCTCCACCTTCTTGATTTCACCCCCAATGCTGTCCTGACCATGGTAGTTTTCGCACATCTCTGCGAAAACTTTGTCGGGATCCATCCAAACGTAGCTCTTTTCCGCCATTTCTTTTCGCCTCGGGTTGAGAAAGGAGAACCTTTATCCGGCGGAATCGCCTGGATCTCGAAAGCCGGCAAGAAGGATGCTTATCTGGAGGGAGAGCTCCGCAGCAAGTGGGAGGAGTGGAGGGCGGACTGGTGTCTAATCGTTGAGGAGAACCCGCAGCCGTTCACTGCTCTGCGCGAAACCCCAGTAGTGCGCGGTAGTGATTGGGGTAGCCTGGCCCCGGAAGATGGCAGACTAAGGATCGCCGTCACCCGGATCCTACGCCTCAGGCTTGCCGGGCTTACCGTAGGAGCGGTTGGCGCAGATTTCCTCCGCCGCCGCATCGCCCCCCTGCAGGAGAGGGGCAGACCCGCCTGGGAGTTTCAAAATGTGGCGGATATCATGAGGTTGCGGCCGGGCCTCAACTTCAACTTCACTGTCCTGGAGCTCAACGTGATGCTCCAGGAGCTGTTCAAACACGACCCACAGCATCCCGAAGTGTTCTGGTTGCCGAGGGGCGTCGTCCCGCTGTGCAACAACTCCGCCCTCGACCGTATCCGTGTGATAATGCCGCTGTGCGACTCGCATGGAATTGATCCAGCCTGGATAGAGCCTACGGATGATGTCGTGCGGGCGTTCGTCGACAACTTGATAGAAGTGCCGGTCGACGCCGACGAGAAAAAAGGCCTCACCCGGGACACCACCGACGATGAGCTCAAGCGCATCGCCACCAGGATGGAAGAGGCGGCGGCAGCTGCCGCTGCGGGCGAGTTCGGGTTCACCGTGGAGGAGGCAGAGGCATCGGAGGCGGCAAGCCTTGCCGACCGAGAGGAGCTTGCCGGCGAGAAGAGGTCCGCCGAGCAGGACGTCGGGCCGAGCAGGCCCGCCGAGGACACGAGCGGCTCATTGGAGATCGGCTCCTCTTCCTCTTCAACTTCGGACAGTTTGCCGCAAGCAGAGCCCCTGACTCCACGAGCAGAGCCCCCGGCTCCTCAAGCGGAGCCCCCGGCTCCATCAAGAAGGCGTCTTTGCAAGGTCGGGGACGTAGCGGAGCGGCGGGCGAGTCAACCCCCGCCGCGCCGCACGACACGCTCCACCGCGGCGAGTTCTGTTGCCGCGGAAACACCTCCTGCTGCAGCGGCAACTGGGGCGGGCTCCTGTCGGCCCGCCGCTCCAGCTTCCGCCAAGCGGCCAAGGGATCCTACTCCTCCCCCTCCTCGCACCGGAGGTGGGCCAGGCTTTGACTTCTCCGCGCTCAGCTCCGACGAGGGAGAAGATGAGTAAGATTCTTGTTGTACTTGCATATCTTCAATACTTGCCGTCTTGTCTTGTATCTCATTTGCTTTACTCTGAACTTATTCCTTTTTAGGACGCTGGCCCAGAGAATGGCAAAGAGAGCCAAGGTCCCGGTGATTGTCATCGAGGATGATCCCACTGTGGCAGCAGGGGGTGCGCCTGAGCCAAACTTGTCGGACCCGGCAGCTGTTCCTCAGAGCAGCCCCCAGCGCAGCCCCCAGCGTAAGTATATGGTTCACTTCCAGCTGTTAGGCGCGCATGGATACAATTCGCTTGCTGATATCTGACCGTTGGCTTGCGCAGGAGCAGAGCAGCTCCACCAGGAGCGCCCGGAGGCCACCCCTGACGTGCCACCTGCTTCGACTACATCGCCGAGGGAGAGCTCCCCGGCAAGGGAGAAGTATCCAACGAGGGAGAGCTCCCCTGCAAGGGAGAAGTCTCCGGCAAGGGACAGTACCGGCGACCCCCCGGCAGCGGAGATCTCGACTACCGAGCCTGGTACAGGTACTCCTTGCTTATAAACTTCCCTTGGGTTCTTCTTTTTGGGATATTTGCTTGACTTTTCTTCCTTTTCCGGTCGTCAGATCCATCCACTATGGAGCTGATGGAGACCGAGGTTGTTATTGATGACGCCGCTGCCACCGAAGAAACGGCCGGCACTGAAGGTCCCGCTGGTGAAGAGGCCGCCAAGGCTGCCTCCGCAGCAGCTGACGAGGGTCCCGGCGATCGTACTGACGACCCTGGGGCCGCAGGAGCGATAGGCGCTACACCGACCGCCGATCGTCCCGCCGCTGCCGCAGCGCCAGGCTCTGAAGAACCCTAGCCAGGCGTCTACTTGAAGGCTGGCGCTGGCATCTTCATCAACCTCCCCTAGGCGTCAACATCCAGGGCATCGGTCGAAGGAGAAAGCTTTGACGTGGAGGTGCTTGCCTCCGCTGGGCTGACGTTGGTCGACGTACCAGGCAGCAGCAACGACGAGCCCGAGGAGGAGCGACTGCTGCGGAAGCTGGTGTCGCTCTACCGCGCCCGCCAGGCTAAACTAGAGTCCCGCGAAGCGCTTGTCGCGAAGGCGGGGGTGGACGTGGAGAAGCGCACGGAGGAGCTCCGAGGCCTCAACCAGGCAGCTCTCCAGTCGCTGGCGGCGGAGCGGGCGTAGCTGATGAGGCGCAGAAGGCTTTCATCCTTGAGAAGGCAGAGATTGTAGAGCAACAGCGGCTTGCCGCCGAGGAGTTGTCTGCATGGGACGGTGAGTTGGTGCAGCTGAAGGCCAGCCTGGACAGCCATGAAGAGGAGCTAGCTGTGCGCGAGCAAGCACTCAGCGGAGCCCTCAACGAAGCAAAGGACGCTACCGCAGCCGCCGAGGCCGCCAAGAAGGAGCTGGAGGCGAAAGTGGCGCAGCTGGAGACTGATCTCAAGGCGAGCGGTGAAGCGCTTGCCGCGCTCAAGCATGAGCGTGAGAAGGACGCCTACACCTTTGGCGATCTGCAGGGTCGTCTCGCCGAGAAGGTCAAGGAGCTTGACGCCGCCAAGGACTCCAAGGTGGATCTTGAGCTGAAGCTGGCTGCTTTGACCAAGACGCTGGACGGCGCGAGGGAGCAGGAGGCGGCCTTGAAGAAGGAGATCAAGGCCGACAAGGAGCTGCTGGAGAGCATCGCCACCACCCAGAACGATTTCAGGGGAACTGTGGAGAGGTGGACGGAGGGCCTTGTGAATGCTGCGGCAGATATCGACAAGGAGTTGGCGGTGCTGGGGGTGGAGGATCTCGGGTATTCCTCTGACGGGAGCCTCCCATCCAGCGCCAAGCTCACCTTGTTCTTCAGAGGCGTGGCGACGGCCCTCCAGCAACTCCGGGAGAGGATCCCAAAGCAGCTGGCCGACGAGTCGCGCGAGTTCTGCGCGGGAGCTCTCAAAAAGGTGCTGATGAAGGTGGCCTTCCGCAACCCGGGCCTCCACCTCACTAACATCCTCAGGTCCCTGCCGCCGGAAGCTGATCTGGAGGAGCTCGAGACCCTCGTCGCACCCATTGTGGACAAGGTGAGCGGGATCAAGAGGGTTGAGGGCGACCGCGCGGACTAGGCCGTCTATTTTCTTCTTCTTCTTTTTTTGTCACTGGTCATGTTATGAAAACAGTCTATTAGAGCCGCGACAAACTATCTTGTAATATAACTCTGTTTTAGGTCATGATTGCAATGCTACTTCCTTTACTCGATTCCTTCCTTTGTATGTTTTTGCCCTACATTTTTAGGGAACCTGCCGGCATAGGCACCTTTGCCGCGAGCGCTGAGTGCGGGATGTCAGCGGCCTGCTGGCGGTGCCGTTACCGACAACAAACCTTGTCGCGACTAGTCGCAGCTCGCTTAAGTTGTTGAGTGAACTTGAAACAAAGTAAGGGTGCGACTCTAGTCGCATCACACTTAAACTGTTGAGCGAACTCGAAACAAAGTGAGGGTGCAACTAGCCACGAGCTGGTTCCTCCGCACACAGGTTTTCCATACAAAGCATGGTCATTCAAGGAAAGTAACTTAAAGTTAAAAGATCTGATTGCTCGAACTTTGGTACTTAGCTTTCCTGTCGTTTGCTCCCCGGCAAGGCGAAATTTTTCCTGAACGACGCCGGGTCCACACCATTATCTTCTCCTCCCCCCCGGTCAACTTGTGGGCGAAGGATCCTTCCTTTCCTTGAGAAAAAGAGAAAAGAGAAAACAATAGTATGGAGCCTTATGGCTCGTTATTGCTTACCGAGGGGGCTCGCTGCACAAAGTGTCAGATAATTCATGCAGAAATGCATGAAATTGACAGGGTGTGCGGAGCACGTGAGTTTTATTTATGCACAGGGTCTGCGCCTGGCTTTGTACAAAGGATTACATGCAACAGCGGCAAGACTTGTACAAAATGGTGGTTGCCGGACAGGGTCCGACAACCGCGCCTTACGGGTAAAACTTACGAAGATGCTTGATGTTCCAGGAGTTGCTCACCGGAAAGCCATCCTCGGTCTCAAGGCGGACAGCGCCAGGCCTAGTGACTCGTTTCACCCGGTAAGGGGCTTCCCATTTGGCGTCAACTTGTTGGAATTCTTGGCGGAATTAACGCGCCGAAGAACAAGGTCGCCTTCCTCGAGACTTCTGGCTTTAACTTTGCTGCTATGGTAGCGGCGCAAAGCTTGCTGGTATACGAGTTCCGTGGGGATAACTGCCTCTGCTCCATAGACTAGAGCGAAAGGTGTCTAGCCAGCGGCTCGATTTGGTGTCGTCCTGATCGACCAAAGAACCACCGGCAGCTCCTCGATCCAGTTTCTTCCGCACCTGTGCAGCCTGTCGAAAGTCCGAGTCTTGAGTCGATGCAGCACTTCAGCATTTGCCCTCTCTGCTTGACCGTTGCTCCTGGGGTGAGCAACAGAAGCGAAGCAGACCTTGGCGCCAAGGTCTTGGACGTACTGCATGAAGGTGCGACTCGTGATTTGTGTACCGTTGTCGGTGATGATCCTGTTAGGGATTCCGAAGCGGCAAACAATCGACCTGAAGAACTTGACTGCTGACTGTGCTGTCACCTTCCTCACAGGTTCCACTTCCGGCTACTTTGTGAACTTGTCGATTGCGACGTACAAGTACTCAAAGCCCCCGACTGCTCGGGGGAAGGGGCCGAGGATGTCGAGCCCCCAGACCGAAAAGGGCCAGGATAAATGGATCGTCTGGAGAGCTTGAGCTGGTTGGTGTATCTACTTGGAATGGAACTGGCACGCTTCACACTTGGTTACTTGTGCAGCTGCATCCTGGAGGGCTGTCGGCCAAAAGAAGCCCTGCCGAAATGCTTTGCCGGCAAGCGCTCTTGCGCCAATGTGGTGACCACAAATGCCTCCATGTATCTCTGCCAACAGCTTCTGTCCATCTTCCTGGGGGATACACTTCAATTTCACTCCGTTGAGTCTTCTTCTGTAAAGTGCGTTGTCAACGAACTGGTACATACTAGACTGTCGGGCTACTCTTTCCGCTTCTTCTGGCTCTTCGGGAAGTTCTCCTGACTAGAGGAAACGGATGATCTGCTGTGCCCATGTTGGAGCCTGTGGCTCGACAACAAGGACTAAAGGCATATCTGCTGCTGCGGGAACATCCGCTTCTACGACGAGAACCTGCGGTTCAGCCGGAGCTTGACGTTCCCCGGCAAGCTTGCCGGAGCAAAACTTGTCGGGAGCGTCTGCTTCAACGAAACAAACCCTAGGGCTTGTCGGAGCGGACTGCTCGTCAGCACTCTTGGCGTTGATCTTGGGGACCTTCTTGGCGGCGGCTTCTGGAAGCTCTGCCGGAAGATATTCACCAGAAATAAACTTCCTCTTTTTGCTCTATGCAGTTGATGGCGTCACGGATGGTTGAGTCAGCTTGAGCACAAAGATCCCTGGTTCCACAGGTAACTTAAATGCCGTGCACTTTGACAGGCCGTCGGCGATGTCGTTCTGAGCTCTTGGAACATGTTCCATCTGTAGGCCGACAAAGCGCTCTTCCAGCTTCCTCACTTCATCAACGTAAGCTTCCATCAACGGACTCTGATAATCCTTGTTCACTTGGCGGACGACAAGCTGTGAGTCACCCCTGACAATGAGTTGCTTGATCCCAAGGTCTGCCGCGATCCTGAGACCGGCAAGCAATCCTTCATACTCTGCAGTATTGTTTGTTGCTTGCTCCTTGGGAAAGTGCATCTGGACCACGTACATGAGGTGCTCTCCGGTGGGTGCGACAAGCAGCACGGCCAGCACCGGCGCCTTGCAGCAAGAACGCACCATCAAAGTACATCAGCCACTCTTTGTTCGCTTCCTTGACGGGGATGCTCATCTCTGGAATTTCTTCGTCTGGTGTTGGCGTCCACTCTGCTATGAATTCTGCCAATGCTCTGCTTTGAATAGTTGAAGTGCTCTCAAACTTGAGGCCAAAGCTTGACAGTTCCAGGGCCCACTCAACAATCCTGCCTGTTGCTTATGGATTCTGCAGTATCCTCTTCAGTGGAAAGCGAGTGACAACTGTGATCTCATGTGCTTGGAAGTAATGGCGCAGCTTTCTCGAGGCCATAAGAAGGCCGAAAAGCAACTTCTGCACACCAGAGTACCTTGACCTAGCCCCCTGTAGAAGGGAACTGACAAAGTAGACTGGGCGCTGCACCATTTTCTTCTTCTGTATCTCTTCGCACATCTGCGCAGATCCATCTTCGTCGGGACCAGAGCTCGTCGAGGAAGCCCCCTGCTTGTCGCTGGATGTGCTTGCCGCGGTAGCTGGCTCATCATCTGCCTCTCTCTCTGCTACTAACGCAACACTATCCACTTGATTGGTTGCCGCCAGATATAGCAGCAACTTCTCTTGTGGTTTAGGTGCGACAAGTATTGGAGTGGAGGACAGGTATCTCTTTAAGTCCTGCAGCGCAGCCTCCGCTTCCGGAGTCCATTTAATTGGACCTGCCTTTTTCAGAATTTTGAAAAACGGCAGGGCACGCTCAGCAGACTTAGAGATAAACCTGCTGAGAGCCGCCACGCAACCGACAAGTTTTCGTATATCCTTGACGCGCTTCGGTGCTTCGATCTGCTCAATGGCCTTGATCTTGTCGGGATTTGCTTCAATTCCTCTTTGAGACACGAAGAATCCGAGAAGCTTACCGGACGGGACTCCAAACACGCACTTCTCGGGGTTGAGCTTGAGGCTGATCTTGTGTAGATTTGCAAAAGTCTCTTCTAGGTCTTGAATCAGAGTTGCTTTGTCCCTGCTCTTGACCACTATGTCATCCATGTAGGCTTCCACATTTCCGTGTATTTGCGGCTCAAAATCAGTATGGACTACCCTTGCGAATGTTGAACCAGCATTCTTCAAACTGAAAGGCATTCGAACGAAACAGTACGTGCCACATGGAGTGATGTACGCGGTTTTCTCCTCGTCCTCTTCTGCCATGAAGATCTGATGGTATCCTGAGTATGCATCAAGAAACGAAAGCAAGTCGCATCCGGCTGTGGAGTTGACAATCTGGTCAATGCGCGGCAAGGGAAATGGGTCTTTGGGACAAGCTTTGTTGACATCGATGAAGTCGATGCAAAGTCTCCATTTCCCATTCGCCTTGCGCACGACTACATGATTGGCCAACCACGTAGGATGGAGCACTCCTCTGACGAGGCCTGCTGCTTCCAACTTCTTGATCTCTTCGGCGATGAACTCTTGGCGCTCCACTGCTTGTTTCCTGACTCTCTGCTTGACGGGCCGCGCATGAGGATAGACGGCAAGGTGGTGCTCGATTACTTTCCTGGGAATGCCGGGGATGTCAGACGGTTGCCACGCAAACACATCGACATTCGCCCGCAGGAAAGCAACGAGCGCGCTTTCCTATTTAGGGTCGAGAGTGGCACTGATGGTGAAGGTACCACCAGTGCCGCCCTCCTTGGCTGACACCTTCTTGGTCGCTGGCGGAGCTGCCATCGTCTTCTTACATTTGCCGGTGGAGCTCGATGGTGCGTCCTCGACGGTAGCGCAGCACTACGAAGAGGTGCGCTTGCCGGAGTGGGCATCAGAGCTCTTGCCGTACTTGGCCTTCTTCTTCCCCCCGGGAGCTTCAGCGGCAAGTGCCTCGCGGTCTGCGGCGGCTGCTGCTTCCCGGTAGATCTTGTCGGCACAGATAAGAGCGTCTTTCTTGTCGCCATGTACAGAGATGACACTTATCGGGCCTGGCATCTTCAGAATGTTGCACGCGTAGTGAGAGGCCGCCATGAACTTGGCGAGCGCTGGACGGCCGAGAATTCCATTGTAAGGCAATGGAAAATCGGCAACGTCGAAAGTGATCCTCTCAGTCCTGAAGTTCAGCTCGCTGCCAAACGTCACCGGCAGCGTGATCTTCCCCTTCAGCTTGCTCCTTCCCGGGTTGATTCCTTGGAACGTGTCGGTCTCTTCGAGCTCGCTGTCAGGGACTTGGAGTCTCCGGAGCACAGCGTAGGAGATCAGGTTCAAGCCGGCCGCGCCGTCAACTAGCATCTTAGTGACCTTGAGGTTGCGGATAGTTGGTGATACCAACATCGGCAAACACCCGACAACAGTTGTGCGATCGGGGTGGTCCTCAATATCAAAGATGATAGGCGTGCTGGACCATTTCAGAAGCTTGCGTGACTCAACGGGTGGTTCTGCTGCATTGACTTCCCGCACCCACTGCTTGAGTTGGCGGTGCGAAGTATGCAGAGAAGCACCACCGTCAACGCACAAAACTTCTGTGGCTTTCTGGAACTCCTGGTCGCTGGTCTCGGCGTCATCCATGTCTTCGTCGTCGTCGTCATCTTCATCCTTGTCGCGATCGCGAAGAGGTTTGTCGCCTTGCCGCTGCTTGGCGTTGCCGCGGCGTCCCCCCCGGCCGGTGCGCTTCGTACCGGATCCTCCAGCACCTCCTTGGGCCTTCTCCTTGTCGCGTCGCTCGTATTCGGCCTTTTGCAGCTCAACGAGCTGCTCGACCTTCTTGCAGCTCTGGAGGTCATGGCCTTTGGTGCGGTGAATCTTGCAGTACTGCTTGTTGGTGCCGTCCTGCTTGTCGGCGGCCGCCACAGCCTGGCAGTTGGCGCATGCGGCAACCTCCTTGCCGGAGCTACCAGTCTTTGCTGTCTTGGCGCCACCCTCGTTGCCGGACTGCTCGACAACTAGCACATCTTTGCCTTTCCTCTTCCTGTTGTTCCGCCGCCGGTTTTTGCTTGCCGGGGCGGCATCATCGCTGTCAGATCCCCCTGTTCCTACGTTCTCTCCGGGGAGTTTCCTCCCTTCCTCAGCACGTGCACATCTGTCGGCCAGGGCATACAGCTCACTGACGTCTCTGATCTTGCACATCGCCATCTCCTCCCGCATCATGCGGTTACGCACGTTCTGGTGGAACGCACTGATGACCGCGGCAGGGTGGACGTCTGGGATGTTGCGTTGCACTTGGCTGAATCTCTGGATGTACTTGCGTAGAGGCTCCCCTTCCTTCTGCGCAAACAGGTGAAGATCACTCTCCTGGCCATGAGGTTTGTGGCCGCCTGTAAAGGCGACAACGAACTGATGGCATAGGTCTGCCTAGGAAGATATGGAGTTTTCTGGCAAGTGCATGAGCCAGGACCTGACGTTGGGCTTGAGCACCAGAGGGAAGCAATTGGCGAGGATCTTGTCGTCTCGCCCCCCGGCCGCCTGCACCGCGATGGTGTAGATGCTGAGGAACTCCGACGGATGCAGCCTGCCATTGTACTTCTTTGGTACGTCTGGCTTGAAATTCTTCGTGCTGGGCCACTAGACTTGCCGCAGCTCACGAGTAAACGCAGGGCAACCTACCGTGTACGGCAGGTCGCCTGGTTCCCTTGGCGCTTGCATGTCGACAGCGGGGCCAGCGCATCGGTCTGATTGACGCCGCGTTTCTCTTCGGCGCTCGATGCGGGTACGAGCGTCTTCTTGCTGCCGTTCGTTAAGAACGTGGCGCTGATCGCGATGAGTTCGCGGATCTGAGGAAGCAGTGGATTCGCTGTCGTGGCGGACCCGGCGAGTCGGAGATCTTGGCCTTTGGGGCGGAGAGTGCACGGTAGTTGCACCCCCACCGGTTTTGTCACCATTGGCTTGCACTTGGCTGGCCTGCCGCGGCTGCGATGTGGTCGCCGGCCGTGGAGTGTCGCCGTTGGCGAAGCCGATGAGACTCTGAATGGTGGCCCTCCAGTCGTCGATCTTGTCCGGCGTTGGAGGGAAGTCCAGGAGTAGTTGAGCTCGTGCCAAAGCTTCTGCTGGAGTGGCGGGTAGCGGTGGCGAACGGTGCGAGGAGCGGGATATGCTCAGACTTCCAACGATGTTAGAAGGAGCAGTATTCCGTCCAGGCGACCATGCCTCGCTCGTGCCAGCACGTTGGCGTGCATGTTGGCCTTGAGCATCCCGGGATCCGCCAGCTCGATTTGGGTCCAGCGAGCGTATGGTACCGTGAGTACCACGACGCTGCCGGTGCTGCGCCTCTTGAGATTGGCGCGGTGCGTCTACGGACGCCCGGTCGTCGTGGGAGCCGACTACGCCGCCGACGGGCAGCGCGGTCTTGTCCTTGGACTTGGTGGCGCCGTGGGCTCCCTCGTCGACGCCCGTTCTTACGCCGGCGACCTCCCCACCGGCCGTTTGCTGCGGCGGCGGTGGATTCGACGCGGACGGCGCAACCGCCTCCGAAGCCTTCTTCTTCGGCGGCAAGTCGATGAAGTCGATGAAGATTTAGCTCGCGTAAACGCCGGATCAGGTTCACACGACCTCGACGCCCCCTACCTGGCGCGCCAAAGATGCCGGGGTTTTCTGGCTCCCCGAGCACCTATGGGGACGGAGCCCCTTCTCTGTTCGGCGGGGGGCGGAGGTCGCGGGAAGAGCGGATCGAGGCGAAGCACACGGAGGTTTTTTACCCAGCTTCGGAGCTCTCCGGAGAGATAATACTCCTACTGCTGCTTTGTGGATTGTATTGAGTTCTTGCTCGGGAGCGTTGAGTGCTACAGTACACTCAAGCAGCTAACAAGACTGAGCGTTCTTCTGTTTTCCTCCCAGAGATCGCTCTCCGGGGTCCCATCTCCCCCTACGTTGTGCATGGGCCTCCTTTTATATGTTCAAGGGGTCTCCAACAGGTGGCAACGTAGGTAAGGGCAAAAATGGAAATATGCTATGGTAGGTACACCTACCTACACAGTGTATCATACCTAACCCTGACGGCAGGGGACAAAGGCATTAAATGCCTATCTACGTCGCCCAGACGGTGCAGAAAAGGGACCGTCGGGGGCGCCACCGCTTGCCACGATGGCGATCTTGTCAGCGCTGCATGCCACAGTGTACGCCTGGCTGCACAGCCTCCCGCCACGTACGCCAGGGAGGGTCCCAGAGCGACACGTAGGTGGGTGAGATGGAGCGCGGGTACAGAGTGGTTGCCCGCCGCGGCAAGTGCCTTGCCGCGGCCGTTGTCTTGCTGCGTCCGGGAGCTTGTCGCTCGCCGAGTCCTGCCGGGACGCGTGGCGCGTCGCGGCAAGTTCTTTGAGATGCTCTGGTTGGCCTTCCCGGCAAGCTCCTCTTGCCGGGGTCTTGTGCCTCGAGCGGCCTTCCCGGCAAGCTCCTCTTGCCGGGGAATTGTCTCCTTGGCTTAAATACTTTGTTCTCGAATGGCTCCAAAAGAACCATAGAGAGCCTTGGCGATCACCTGGCGGGCCTTGCCGCGGGGTGCTGCGACTGCCCGTGCACAAGTTCGGGATACTAGGGTACCCCTACTTTAGTACACCGACACCATTCATCAAGGACAGTTTTGTGTCCCGTTAAGGGTTTAGTTTTCCTATCCATGAAGTAATGATCAGGTGCCCCATAAGGGTGCATCCATTTTGCCCGATCGGTGGGTGGCTTAAAGGCCGGTGGTTCCCACCGAGCTGTCTGGGCTTTCCAAGCGCTTTCCATTGCGCAACACTTCTGTACTATGTGTGCCAAATCTGCAAAGTGCAGTATGCAGCGTCTATTGAGGGCATTGAGGATCCCCTCGTCCATACAGTTGCGGCAAAAGACTGATACCGCATCATCGTCACAGCAATGTTTAATCTTGTTTTTAACAAGTGGGATTCTAGCCCAAAAGTGATGGACTATTTCAGGAGGTTGCTGTCGTATATACATTAAGTCACATATGTCCGGGGGACTGGAATTGCTTGGAGATATTTATTGTGGTGGGCGGGTGGGCTTAAATCCGAACCCTGACCCACTGTGGAATCTGGATTCTCAAAAATTTCTGAGGTCGTTGGCCCAGGATCCGGAGGGTCCTGTGGGTTTTTAGGCTCAACACATAATTCTATGTTCGAAGGACAGATGATCTCTTCTCGAAGATGGGTGTCCGGCTCCTGGGGCTCGGAGATCTGAACATAGTTTTTTTTGCATAGGAGGAGCGCTATCCTCAACTTGCTCTTGCACAACAGTCACTAGGTGGGTGACAGGGGGGACCTAATTTCTCTGTGATCAGGTTTAAGCCCAATCAGATCGTAATCTGTTGTGACCCCCAGGGCGGTGATGCGATCTAGTAATTCGTTTAAAGACGAGATATCTGCCGGATCCAACTTATCGACGCTTTCGGGGTTGATGTGGAGATGATCTTTGGCAATCCGGGAGACCGCCTTGGGCTTAACGGTCAGGCGGGCGCCTATGGTGAAACTGCCGATCTGGAGGATCTGCCCAGGAACTAGGGCCCTTCTAGAGGTGATTTCGTCATTGACGACAAGGCGAGCCATCGATCCTTCTATCGACAACACAGAGGAACTCTCAATGAAAGCACCAATGTCCGTGTCAAAACCGGCCGATCTCGGGTAGGGGGTCCTGAACTGTGCGTCTATGGATCCAAGGTAATAGGAGGCGGGGGCACAATGTTTACCCAGGTTCGGGCCCTCTTAATGGAGGTAGTACCCTACTTCCTACTTGATTGACTATGATGAGTATAGGGGTTACAAGAGTTGATCTACCTCGAGATCGAAATGACTAAACCCTATATGTCTAGCCTATATGAATTCTTATCATCTCTACGGACTAAACCTTTCTTATATAGACACCGGAGGGGGCTAGGGTTATACAGAGTCGGTTTTCAGAGAAAGGATGTTTCATATTCGAATGCCAGGGTCGCCATCCACGCAAAGGAGAGTCCCATTTGAACACGGAGGAAGGCCTTCAATCTCGTATCTTCACGGCCCATTAGTCCGGCCCATGTCACATAGCCCGGATGCTCGGGGACCCCCTAATCTAGGACTCCCTCAGTATCACTGTGTCAAGAATTCATAAGATGGTGTTCAATTCCTATGATGTTATTGACAAAATAGGTTAATACTCCAGGGTAGAACAGAACAAAAGCTGGATTGGCATTTTGACCCGCAGAGTACAACTGCTTTTACCCAATCCTGAATATGGATGAGGTACTGGAGTTTGTTTCTCCTAGTCATTCTGAGATAGAACGACTTGATGGGCCACAAGAATAATAGGTACTGATGAACATGAAGGCACACCTATTCCTGACTATCACTTGATAGACGGAGGTTAGGATACAACTAAAGAGGGACAACTCAAAGGAACATATGTTTTTCTGAGTTGTGGATGCATGGATTAGTATGTCGAACAAATTCAACATATTTCTTCCAGATAACCCATGCAGAAAGGTAGGATTGGCAGAGTCACAATGTAGAATGGATAACTCATCAAGAGAACTATGGTGGTGATCTTTTGTTTCAAAAGAACTTCTACCGTAAGCAGTTCATGGTATTTGGAGGAAGGAGAATACCATGGACCTCGAGGACTATCGCAAAGGTTACTAATATCCTAAAGGAACTAGAAAACACTTTCAACGTGAAGTAAGTAAAGTGGATCTTGGGTCAAGAACCCAGCAGTAGAATACCTACTACTAAATGGCATCACGGGATGCTTTCGAGAATGACGGCCAGAATCATCACACTAGGGATACAAAGCATTGCTAGATTACTAAGTGGTTCTCTAAGACGGTCAGGGTCATAAATAATGGCTTCAACATATATGCCGAGGCAACGGAGTACCTCAACTCGGCGATTAGTGTGGTTAATCTGGCCTAAAGGTACATCGAGAACGGAAAGAAGGAATTTTAAAATGCATCAGACTATTTACAAATCTGGGATGACTTAGGCAGCATAACGGCTGTAAAGGCTAAAAAAGATATGAGACATCCTGTAAAATTGTGGCATAACCACTTAACATCGCAATATCAAGGTTCTGAGATCAACTGTCAACACACGGAGGTAGTAGAAATTGAACTGAGACTTGAATCCATCAATCCTATGAGTCTACGGACTAGTAACACGTGATCCTGATAGGAAGAAGAGAAAGTCTAGTTCCTTAAGCCCGTAGGAAAGATAGGATGACTCGGACCAGAAGGGCATGAGGTATAAGAAGTAAAAGAGCCTTATATTCCCTTCCACAATCAATTCCCTTATATAACTAAAGAATTCCTAGACACAACTTCGACCAGTTTGGCTTGGTAATCCTACAGGCAGCTTGTCACATCCCTAATTCTGGTATGCTTTGAGCTAGCTAGTCATGTGTTGCATCATGTTTAAATTCTTTTGAATCTAAAATGGGGATTGATCAAACCCTAGCACCAGATCAAATCAAATAGGTTCAACATAAAATCATTTTCAATGAACCCAAAATGCCCTTTGAAAATGTTCATGATTTCTGATAAAGGTGAAAACCTCTGCCAAAAATGATGAAGGCCATTCTGGATTTTTGAATTAATTCATACAGTATTTTAATTGGAGCATTTAAATACTATTAACATTTTTAAATGCCCCAACAATTCTGGAATTAGTTGAGGGCCTCTGGAATAACTATTTTAGTGCCCATAACTATTTCCAGAATTGTTAAAAGTGATTTGGTTTGAAAAACCAAATTAAAACAAATCTACAAATAGAAAAACAGAAAAAAAAAGAGAGAGAGAGAAAGAGAGAGAGAGAGAAGGACTCACCTGGTCTCGCCTGCAGCCCGCCTGGCCGGCCCAGTCGGCCAGCCCAGCCACCTGGCCTAGCCCACCTCCTCCTGTCGTCTTCCTCTTGCCAGAGGGACGGGCGCGCGTGGCCGACGCACGCAGGCGCCCCCCGGCCACCTCCTGCTTCGCCGTGTCGATGCCTCCTTCCCCCCCCCCAACCCCGCGCCCAGGAGACGTGGATGAGGCCATGCTGACCCCCTTCTTCCCTGGCCATTTCCCCTCTTTCTCTTCGTTCTTCGCCCGAACAGAGAGCCGCCGCCGCCGTCGTTCGCTGCCACCACGCCCACCATGCTCCTCTCGCCTCCCCGTGTAGTCTGCAAGCTCTGCCACCATCCGTTACGCTGCCTCGAGCAAGCCTCGAGTGCTCAGACGCCCCAACTCGATCGCCTCGACTCCGTCTTCAAGCTTCGGTCGCCGGAGAACGCTGCCGCCATGTCGTCGCCCCTGGCCTACCCCGAGCACGCCGACCACCTCATCGTGATCCCCGTGAGCCCCTGCACCATTCCCCTCTAATTGCGAGGCCTAGTTCTCGTCGTAGCCACTGTTTTCGTCGAGGCTGAGAGTGCGCCGTCGCACGACCTTGTCGCCGATGAAGTTCCGGTGACCCTTTGGTCCCGTGGGTGTCCCCGTAGGGTTCGTGAGCACGCGTAGAGTTTGTAGGTGCAAACCGCTGGTCCTCCCACGTGCTGTGGCATTGAATCCGTCGTTGTCTGGAACTCCGGCCGCCGCGGTGGTCATCGCCGACGCCGTTCCCGGCCATCTCGAGCTTAGCCACCACCACCAGCCGATGCGGCTCACTCCCGGGAGCGCGTAGAGCAAACCGGGCGGCGAATGGCACCCTGAGTAGCGTTCCCTCAGCCCTCCGCCACCGCGGCACCTCGCCGGCCGCCTAACTCCGGCGAAGCCGACGTGGCACCGCCATTAGCACTAATGACACGGCTAACTACCCTCCTCTATCACTGACTAGTGGGCCGCACGGCCTAATTAACCCTGCTAAGCTCCTGTTTAGGCTAAACTAACCCCACGGGCCCCACAGGTTAGTTTGACCTGGACCGTGCCCTGTTGACTCGCTTACATCATGCTGACGTTATGCTGACGCGTTAAATCATTTACTGGATTTTGCTTAATTCTAAATAATCCAGGAAATTCCAAAAAAATGTTTAAAACTTCTAAAATTCATAGAAATTCAACCGTAACTCCAAATGAAATAATTTATATATGAAAAATTATCAGAAAAATTCAGTCTATCGATCTGTACAGTTTTCATGCATGACAAACCAACCTAAACCTGATGTATAGATGAAAACACATAAAGGGCATTTAAATTGCTTAAGTTTGGAGTTGCATTTGAATCCTTGATTCAAATGAGCTCCATTGAACTTGTTGTTGTTTGCATTAGCACAAACAACATCACATATACATGCCATGTCCATGCATCATACTGCGCATTGCATTGATTGTGTTTATTCTTTGTTTGCCGGTGTTGTTCCCCCTCGGTAGACGTTGTTCCGACGCTGTGATCGTTGACACTGATGAAGACCCAATGCTATCTTCAGAAGTGCCAGGCGAGCAAAAACCACTTGTTCATTCCGATACAATCCCACTCTCTCGCTCCTGCTCTCTTTTACTGCATTAGGACAACAGCGTTTCAACTATTACATGCTGCAGTAGTTGAACCCCTTTCTTCTGCATGACCTGTCATTGCCACAGTAAATAGAAGAAACCCACTAGCATGAGTAGGAGTTGCTTGAGCCCTGATGTGCCTACTCATTCATGCTTGTTTGTCATGCCTGCTATTGCTTAGAGTTGAGTCAGGTCTGATTCATCGGGGATGAATTGGAATGTGGTGAACATGTCCTACTGTTGAGAGCTAAGTGTGTGAACACGATTTGGTAAAGGTAGCGGTGAGAGGCCATGTAGGAGTACATGGTGGGTTGTCTCATTGAAACCGTCCTCAGGAACTGAGTTCCGTGTTTGTGATCCATGAACAGTTGCTACCACACATTGGGTTCCGGTAACTCGACCCCTCTCGACTTATTAATCAACTTGATCTCTGTCTAGGAGTTGCAACTAGTTTCTGGTGTTTGTAGGTAGTGTTACTAGTCTACCAAGTGGCACCCGGTATGTGGGCTTGGGACAGACTAGGCACCGTGGCCGGGTAGACCAAGCGCCGCCCGTTTGGTGGGCTTGGAACCCTGTACACAGTGTTTGGGGCCGTGAGCGACACCCCGGCCGGATCTCCTTGTGGATGGAACCCGAGTAGGCGATAAACTTGGACTAGAGATTTGTGTGGTTAGTCAGGTCGTGGCCGACTCCCTCGCCAGGCTTCCGCTTGAAGGTTCCCGAGGTACATGACGTGTACATGGTGGTAAGTGGCGAGAGCGTGGGTGAAGAAGTACACCCCTGCAGGGTTATCATTATCTATCCAAATAGTCGGATTCCTCGGATATGGAAACTTGGACCCCTTGCATAGTTCATAAACAAGTGAAAGTGGATACTCTAAAATGCGCAAGATAAGCGTGAGTGCTATGGATGGCGTTCTCGTAGGGAGACGGGAGCAGATCCATAGTGGTGTATTGAAATGGTGAATATGTGGACTCGTGTGCGCCACCTCAAAAGAGTTACTTGCAGTCGTAGTTCAGGATAGCCACCGAGTCAAAGCTGGCTTGCTGCAGTTAAACTCCACCACCCCCTTTATTGATGTCGATGCATATGTAGCTAGTTCTGATGTAAGTCTTCCTGGGTACATTTGTACTCACGTTTGCCTATTTTATGTTTTTGCAGAGAGACGTCAGTCTCGCTAGTAGTTCCGTGTGGACTCCGACGTTTAGCTTGATACCTCAGCTATGATCTTGTGCCCTCGACAGGATCTGGTAGATAGTCAGGCTTCTCAGCCTTTTTCATTCGTAGATGTCTGTACTCAGACATATTAAGCTTCCGTATGTGCTTTGACTTGTATGCTCTGAATGTTGGGTCATGAGACCCATGTTTGTAATATCTCGCTCCTCGGAGCCTAATGAATAGAGTACTTGAGTCATAGAGTTATGTTGTGATGCCATGTTGTATTTACACATATCGAGCATATTGTGTGTATGATTGAAATGCTTGGTATGTGTGGGATCCGACAACCTAGTTGTTTATCCTTGGTAGCCTCTCTTATGGGGAAATGTAGTCTTGTGCTTCCATGAGCCATAGTGGTCCGCTACATCCCGGCTCACCGGAGTCCTGCTAGCCCAGCACTACTGCTCCGGAACACTTGACTGGCCGGCATGTGATTCACTTTGTTCATGTGTCTGTCCCTTCGGGGAAATGTCACGCGGTGACATCCGAAGTCCTGCCTAGCCTGCTATAGCCCGGGTTCCCGGAGTCCTGTTAGCCCAGTGCTACAGCCCGGATTCACACGCTGCTGACCGACATGCTCGATGTTGTTTCATGTATGCTTGTCCCTGTAAGTTAGTGCCACTTTGGGTTCACGACTAGTCATGTCGGCCCGGGTTCTTTGTCATATGGATGCTAGCGACACTATCATATACGCGAGCCAAAAGGCGCAAACGGTCCCGGGCCAGGTAAGGTGGCACCCGTGGGAATACCGTGCGTGAGGACGCAAAGTAATATGATGTGTTACATGCTAGATCGGTGTGACTTAGGATCAGGGTCCTGACAGCTTTGGTATCAGAGCCTGACTACCTGTAGGATTACCAAGCCAAACTAGTCGAAGCTGAGTCTAGAAATGCTATAGTTATATAAGGGAATTGATTGTGGAAGGGAACGTAAGGCTCTTTTTTTAGTCCTTTACCTTATGCCCTTCTGATCTGAGTCAACCTCTTCTTTTCTATGGGGTTAAGAACTAGGCCTTCTCATCTATCTATCAGGATGACATGTTACTAATCCATAGACTTATAGGATTGATAGTTTCTAGCCCCTGTTCAGTTTCTACTACTCCAGTGTGTTGTTAGTTGGACTCGGAATCTTGATATTGTGCCTTTGAGTGGTTATGCCACTATTTTGCAGGATGTCTCAAATATTTTTGAGTATTTACAACCGTTATGCTATCCGAGTCATTCCAGGTTTCTAAATAGTCTGATGCATTTGCAAATCCCTTCTTTCCGTTCCCGATGTCCCTTTGGGCCAGTTCAACCACACTAATCGGTCTGTTGAGGTACTACATTGCCTTGACATATATGTTGGAGCTATTACTATGACCATAAGTGTCTTAGAGGATCACCTAGTAATCTAGCCATGTTTTGTGTTCCAGTGTGATGATTCTGGCCATCATTCTCGAAAGCATCCCATGATGTTATTAGTTAGTAGGTATTCTATTCCTGGGTTCCTGAACCCGAGATTCACCCTACTTCATGTTGTTAGTATTTTCTAGTTCCCTTAAGATATTAGTAACCTTTGCGATAGTCCTTGAGGTTCGTGGTATTTCCTTCTTCCAAATACCATGAACTGATTATGGCAGAAGTTCCTTTGAACCAAAAAATCACAATAAGAGTGCTCTTAATGGGTTCTCCATTCAAGAATTGTGAATCTGCCAGTCCTACCTTTCTGCATGGGTTATCCGGAAGGAACCTGTTGAACCTGGTTTGACATACTAATCTATGCATCCACAACTCAGAAAATCCTATGTTCTTTTGAGTTGTCCCTCTTTAGCTGAATTCTAACCAACATCTATCAATTGATAGTCAAGAGTATGTGTGCATTCGTGTCCATCGATGCTTATTATTCTTGTGGTCCGTTAAGCCATTCTATGTCAGAATGACTAGGAGAAACAAACTCCAGTACCTCATCCATATCCAGGATTGGGTCAAAGTAGTTGTATTCCACAGATCAAAATGCCAATTTAGCTTTTGCTCTGTTCTACCTTGGAGTGTCACCCTCTTTCATATCATGAATGACGTGAGAATTGTACAATCTCTTATGAATTCTTGATATAGTGATACTTTCGCCATCATTATTCATTTCTTGGTCTCGATGTTGGTTGTAACCGGAATGCCGACAGGTGAACCGCGATGTGTGAAATCAATACTCCTAGCAACCGTGTTGCTTGGTAGTTAATGGACATTAATATCATTCTTAGTGTGTTGGTTATCGAATCACTATTCTAGGATTGATCGTGCTACCTTGTCCTTATTTTTGGTGCACTCTTCGATCTTTGAGTTAGGATTGAATACCTTGCTCTTTTGATCATTTCGTCTTGCCTTGAAAAGCAAGATTGTTCTCGAGCTTAGAGACATATCAGTGGTTTGTGATTTTCCGGATATCTTCACGGAGGTATCACCAGGTCGTCCCCTAACCGATATGTTGAGTTCGTGATCAAGTTGGTTTTCCAATAAACCACTCTTTCTCCAAGAATCTGTGTTGGATACCCCTGAGCTAGTTGGTTAAGCTTAACAACAACTTGGAGAGTTGGAAGATAAAAGTTTGTCCGACCACGCTCATCCCTAAGGGATATCTTGTATCTGTGTTGAAGAAAGATGATATCTTCATCGATTGATCCACGTGATCAATTGTCGGAGCTATTGTCTTACCAATCCTTTGGTTTGAGTGTGGGCTATTGTCAAATCAAGTCAGTACCAAAGATGTTCGTAATGTTGACTTACCCGTGGTTGTATCCTCGAGCATACACCATTATATATTTTGGTCTGACCAATGCTATCACCTTGTTCACATAGTTGTGGAATTCCATCTTCATGGGAACCTGGATGAATTGTTGTTGAGCCCATCGACAACATCCTTATCTTGTCCATGATTCATGTCGAACATCTAAGTAGTGTTGGAAACTTTTATAAGCATTATCTTCATGTCCCATTCATGAAGCATATGCTCGGATGAAAGAAGTGACTTCCTCTAATACATGTGCATTTGATGCAAGTTGCCGCTGTGAATTCGAGGGAGCTTGTTTTGCTTCATTTGGAACCATCCCAAGTCAGTCATGCATTCGTGCGAAGTATTCTGTGGTTTGGTAGATTAATTACCTCCACTCCATATGTGTTCCTAGCACACCAAGCCACTGATTGACTTGTTCAAGGAGAAGAAGTTCCTTCTTAAGAGCAAGCCTTATGCAAGGACTTCGATATCCTCGTTGGTGGTCCCCAACCAGAACTCGGTAGTGTTTTCTTGTAAGACTATTACATGTTCATGCTTGTCTTGGACAACGTGTTCGCATGTATGTAGCAGAACTAGCTCATGTTTTGGAGCTCGCTATCGTAGTTCATCTCCCGAGAATCTCGCAACATCATCTTGTCGGTTTGTGTTGCAAAATTTCTTTTCCAGACACGTTGTCTGAATTATCCTGTTACCAACCAGATTTGAATCTCAGGCAGATATGATGGTTGGAACTTCTTCCGAGAACTATCATATAGGTTCCAGTGAAGTGGACGCACCTAGCTGGAAGCATTATTGTTGTAGTATCTTGATTAAGCCGTTTGGTCACCTCCCATGAGGATTTCGCATGACTTACTCTAGAAGTTGTTCCTTATGGATCCCGTGCTCCCGAAGTCCGACCCTTACTTGATGGCCATGTTGATGCTTTTAAGCATGACCATGGTAGCTAGAACATCAAGGAGAACATTAGAAGCGGAGTGCTAAATGTCTCTCGGTCGATCATCCAGATTTTGTTTCCTTGGCATTGCTAAGGTAAAAATCTGAGAAGGTGTTGCCTTCCTTTGCGTTTGCATCGTCCATCACTTTTCATTATGGTAGTATGATGTGTCGCCAGAATCCTCGGCATGGATGTTGGTAAGACCCTAATGAATATGGAAATGCTCAAGTTCTTGAGAGCACGCTCAGTCACTAGGTTATATCCTTGGTATCAACTGGAATGTGCCTTCCATTTGCCGAGTTGTTCTATAACCATAGTTTCCTTTCCAAACTGAGTATGCCATCCTCTCGAATTCCTTCAAACGATCAATTGTGATTTGCCTCAGGCTGGTATGAAGAGTTTCAATGATCTATGGATCAAAAGTAATTCTTTTTGCCACTTAAGGTAATAATTTTACGAGTCACCTTCCCCGAGGTGTCCCGTTATGGTATCATGGGCAACTTAACTCCTCGCTACTTTGAAACCCCCCTCACCATCTATTTAAGCGTCGAATTGTTGCCTACCAATTTGAACCTTTGTCATATGTTTCTCATCCATCATCTCTACTGTGTGTTTTGCGTCTCAGCTCAAGGGATGTTCTATGTCTCATTCCGTGAGTTGATCTTGTGTTCATTAAGATCGATGATCCATTCTTGTGAGGTTGTCCTGCTCTCTTGTCGCCATGTTGGATGAAGTTCTCGAAGGAAAGGATGTCATAATCAATATGATGTAGCGGGTCAACATCTCCGAGAAGGGCAGTTGGATCATGAAGATCGTGTTATTAGCTTTGTGTTCCTCTGTCTTCTTACCTCACGTCTTGAATCTCGGGACGAGATTCTTGTTTTAGGAGGGGTGAGTTGTCACATCCCTAGTTATGGTATGTTCTGAGCTAGCTAGTCATGTGTTGCATCATGTTTAAATTCTTTCGAATCTGAAATGGGGATTGATCAAACCCTAGCACCAGATCAAATCAAATAGGTTCAACATAAAATCATTTTCAATGAACCCAAAATGCCCTTTGAAAATGTTCATGATTTCCGATAAAGGTGAAAACCTCTGCCAAAAATGATGAACATATTTTTAGGCCATTCTGGATTTTTGAATTAATTCATACTGTATTTGAATTGGAGCATTTAAATACTATTAACATTTTTAAATGCCCCAACAATTCTGGAATTAGTTGAGGGCCTCTGGAATAACTATTTTAGTGCCCATAACTATTTCCAGAATTGTTAAAAGTGATTTGGTTTGAAAACCAAATTAAAACAAATCTACGAATAGAAAAACAGAAATAAAAGAGAGAGAGAGAGAGAGAGAGAGAGAGAGAGATGGACTCACCTGGTCTCGTCTGCAGCCCACCTGGCCGGCCCAGTCGGCCAGCCCAGCCACCTGGCCTAGCCCACCTCCTCCTGTCGTCTTCCTCTTGCCAGAGGGACGGGCGCGCGTGGCCGACGCACGCAGGCGCTCCCCGGCCACCTCCTGCTTCACCGTGTCGATGCCTCCTTCCCCCCCCCCCAACCCCGCGCCCAGGAGACGTGGACGAGGCTGTGCTAACCCCCTTCTTCCCTGGCCATTTCCCCTCTTTCTCTTCGTTCTTCGCCCGAACAGAGAGCCGCCGCCGCTGCCGTTCGCTGCCACCACGCCCACCATGCTCCTCTCGTCTCCCCGTGTAGTCTGCAAGCTCTGCCACCATCCGTTACGCTGCCTCGAGCAAGCCTCGAGTGCTCAGACGCCCCAACTCGATCGCCTCGACTCCGTCTTCAAGCTTCGGTCGCCGGAGAACGCCGCCGCCATGTCGTCGCCCCTGGCCTACCCCGAGCACGCCGACCACCTCATCGTGATCCCCGTGAGCCCCTGCACCATTCCCCTCTAATTGCGAGGCCTAGTTCTCGTCGTAGCCACTGTTTTCGTCGAGGCTGAGAGTGCGCCGTCGCACGACCTTGTCGCCGACGAAGTTCCGGTGACCCTTTGGTCCCGTGGGTGTCCCCGTAGGGTTCGTGAGCACGCGTAGAGTTTGTAGGTGCAAACCGCTGGTCCTCCCGCGTGTTGTGGCATTGAATCCGTCGATTTTTGGAACTCCGGCCGCCACAGTGGTCATCGCCGGCGCCATTCCCGGCCATCTCGAGCTTAGCCACCACCACCAGCCGATGCGGCTCACTCCCGGGAGCGCGTAGAGCAAACCGGGCGGCGAATGGCACCCTGAGTAGCGTTCCCTCAGCCCTCCGCCACCGCGGCACCTCGCCGGCCGCCTAACTCCGGCGAAGCCAACGTGGCACCGCCATTAGCACTAATGACACGGCTAACTACCCTCCTCTATCACTGACTAGTGGGCCGCACGGCCTAATTAAACCTGCTAAGCTCCTGTTTAGGCTAAACTAACCCCACGGGCCCCACAGGTCAGTTTGACCTGGACCGTGCCCTGTTGACTCGCTTACGTCATGCTGACGTTATGCTGACGCATTAAATCATTTACTAGATTTTGCTTAATTCTAAATAATCCAGGAAATTCCACAAAATGTCTAAAACTTCTAAAATTCATAGAAATTCAACCGTAACTCCAAATGAAATAATTTATATATGAAAAATTATCAGAAAAATTCAGTCTATCCATCTATATTATTTTCATGCATGACAAACAACCCTAAACCTGCTGTATAGATGAAAACACATAAAGAGCATTTAAAATGCTTAAGTTTGGAGTTGCATTTGAATCCTTGATTCAAATGAGCTCCATTGAACTTGTTGCTGTTTGCATTAGCACAAACAACATCACATATACATGCCATGTCCATGCATCATATTATGCATTGCATTGATTGTGTTTATTCTCTGTTTGCCGGTGTTGTTCCCCCTCGGTAGACGTTGTTCCGACGCTGTGATCGTTGACACTGATGAAGACTCAATGCTATCTTCAGAAGTGCCAGGCAAGCAAAACCCCCTTGTTCAATCCGATACAATCCCACTCTCTCGCTCCTGCTCTCTTTTACTGCATTAGGACAACAGTGTTTCAACTGTTACATGGTGCGGTAGTTGAACCCCTTTTCTCTGCATGACCTGTCATTGCCACAGTAAATAGATGAAACCCACTAGCATGAGTAGGAGTTGTTTGAGACCTGATGTGCCTACTCATTCATGCTTGTTTGTCGTGCCTGCTATTGCTTAGAGTTGAGTCAGGTCTGATTCATCGGGGATGAATTGGAATGTGGTGAACATGTCCTATTGTTGAGAGCTAAGTGTGTGAACACGATTGGTAAAGGTAGCGGTGAAAGGCCATGTAGGAGTACATGGTGGGTTGTCTCATTGAAACCGTCCTCAGGAACTGAGTTCTGTGTTTGTGATCCATGAACAGTTGCTACCACACATTGGGTTCCGGTAACTCGACCCCTCTCGACTTATTAATCAACTTGATCTCTGTCCAGGAGTTGCAACTAGTTTCTGGTGTTTGTAGGTAGTGTTAGTAGTCTACCAAGTGGCACCCGGTACAGGTGGGCTTGGGATAGACTAGGCACCGTGGCCGGGTAGACCAAGCGCCGCCTGTTTGGTGGGCTTGGAACCCAGTACACATCGTTTGTCGCCGTGAGCGACACCCCGGCCGGATCTCCTTGTGGATGGAACCCGAGTAGGCGATAAACCTGGACTAGAGACTTGTGTGGTTAGTCAGGTCGTGGCCGACTCCCTCGCCAGGCTTCCACTTGAAGGTTGCCGAGGTACATGACGTGTACATGGTGGTAAGTGGCGAGAGCGTGTGTGAAGAAGTACACCCCTGCAGGGTTATCATTATCTATTTGAATAGCCGGATTCCTCGGATATGGAAACTTGGACCCCTTGCATAGTTCATAGACAAGTGAAAGTGGATACTCTAAAATGCGAAAGATAAGCGTGAGTGCTATGGATGGCGTTCTCGTAGGGAGACGGGAGCAGATCCATAGTGGTGTATTGAAATGGTGAATATGTGGACTCGTGTGTGCCACCTCAAAAGAGTTACTTGCAGTCGTAGTTCAGGATAGCCACCGAGTCAAAGCTGGCTTGCTGCAGTTAAAATCCACCACCCCCTTTATTGATACCGATGCATATGTAGCTAGTTCTGATGTAAGTCTTGCTGGGTACATTTGTACTCACGTTTGCCTATTTTATGTTTTTGAAGAGAGATGTCAGTCTCGCTAGTAGTTCTGTGTGGACTCCGACGTTTAGCTTGATACCTCAGCTACGATCTTGTGCCCTCGGCAAGATCTGGTAGATGGTCAGGCTTCTCGGCCTTTTTCATTTGGAGATGTCTGTACTCAGACATGTTTTAACTTCCGCATGTGCTTTGACTTGTATGATCTGAATGTTGGGTTATGAGACCCATGTTTGTAATATCTCGCTCCTCGGAGCCTAATGAATAGAGTACTTGAGTCGTAGAGTTATGTTGTGATGCCATGTTGTATTTACACATATCGAGCATATTGTGTGTATGATTGAAATGCTTGGTATGTGTGGGATCCGACAACCTAGTTGTTTATCCTTGGTAGCCTCTCTTATGGGGAAATGTAGTCTTGTGCTTCCATGAGCCATAGTAGTCCGCTACAGCCCGGTTCACCGGAGTCCTGCTAGCCCAGCACTACTGGTCTGGAACACTTGACTGGCCGGCATGTGATTCACTTCGTTCCTGTGTCTGTCCCTTCAGGGAAATGTCACGTGGTGACATCCTGAGTCCTGCCTAGCCTACTACAGCCCGGGTTCCCGGAGTCCTGTTAGCCCAGTGCTACAGCCCAGATTCACACGCTGCTGACCGACATGCTCGATGTTGTTTCATGTATGCGTGTCCCTATAAGTTAGTGCCACTTTGGGTTCACGACTAGTCATGTCGGCCCGGGTTCTTTGTCATATGGATGCTAGCGACACTATCATATACGCGAGCCAAAAGGCGCAAACGGTCCCGGGCCAATTAAGGTGGCACCCGTGGGAATACCGTGCGTGAGGCCGCAAAGTGATATGATGTGTTACATCATCGATCGGTGTGACTTAGGATCGGGGTCCTGACACAGTCAGGCTCTGGTACTAAAGCGGTCAGGACCCCGATCCTACATCACACCGATCTAGCATGTAACACATCATATCACTTTGCGGCCTCACGCACGCTATTCCCACGGGTGCCACCTTACCTGGCCCGGGACCGTTTGCGCCTTTTGGCTCGCGTATATGATAGTGTCGCTAGCATCCATATGACAAAGAACCCGGGCCGACATGACTAGTCATGAATCCAAAGTGGCACTAACTTATAGGGACAGGCATACATGACCCAACCACGAACGTGTCGGTCATCAAGTATGAACCCAGGTCGTAGCAACCTACAAGGACTTAAGGGAACAACGCATGAAATTTCCCCGAAGGGACAGACACAGGAACGAAGAAGGACACATGCTGGCTAGCTTAAGTGTTCTGAAAAAGTAGCAAGCTACCATGGCTCAGTGGAAGCACTAGGAGACATTTCCCCATTGAGACGTCTCCTACGTATCTATAATTTTTTATTGCTCCATGCTATTATATATTCTGTTCTGGATGTTTAATGGGCTTATTTATACAATTTTATATTATTTTTGGGACTAACCAATTAACCCAAGGCCGAGTGCAAATTGATGTTTCTTTGCCTATCTCGGTGTTTCGAAGAAAAGGAATATCAAACGGAGTCCAAACAGAATGAAACCTTCAGGAGAGTTATTTTTGGAACAAACGTGATCCAGAGGACTTGGAGTGGACGTCAAGAAATCACCAAGGAGGCCACGAGGCAGGGGGCGCGCCCTCCACCCTCGTGGGCCCCTCATGGCTCCACCGACCTACTTCTTCCTCCTATATATACCTACGTACCCCCAAACCATTGGGGTGCACCATGAAAACCTAATTCCACCACCGCAAACTTCTGTACCCGTGAGATCCCATCTTGGGACCTTTTCCGGCGCTCTGCCGAAGGGGGCATCAATCATGAAGGGCTTCTACATCAACACCATAGCCTCTCCGATGATGTATGAGTAGTTTACTATAGACCTTTGGGTCCATAGTTATTAGCTAGATGGCTTCTTCTCTCTTTTTGGATCTCAATACAAAGTTCTCCTCGATCTTCTTGGAGATCTATTCGATGTAACTCTTTTTGCGGTGTGTTTGTCGAGAACCAATGAATTGTGGGTTTATGATCAAGATTATCTATGAACAATATTTGAATCTTCACTGAATTCTCTTATGTATGATTGGTTATCTTTGCAAGTCTCTTCGAATTATCAGTTTGGTTTGGCCTACTAGATTGATCTTTCTTGCAATGGGAGAAGTGCTTAGCTTTGGGTTCAAGCATGCGGTGCTCGATCCCAGTGACAGTAGGGGAAACGACACATATTGTATTGTTGCCATCGAGGATAAAAAGATGGGTTTAATATCATATTGCATGACTTTATGCCTCTACATCATGTCATCTTACCTAATGTGTTACTCTGTTCTTATGAACATAATACTCTAGATGCATGCTGGATAGTTGTCGATGTGTGGAGTAATAGTAATAGATGTAGGTAGGAGACGGTCTACTTGTCGCGGACGTGATGCCTATATGCATGATCATGCCTAGATATTCTCATAATTATGCACTTTTCTATCAATTGCTCGACAGTAATTGGTTCACCCACCGTAATACTTATGCTATATTGAGAGAAGCCACTAGTGAAACCTATGGCCCCCGGGTCTATTCTCCATCATATTAATCTCCCGTCAACAAGCTATTTCTGGTGCCGTTTACTTTCAATTCTTTACTTTTAGTCTTTATCATAAAAATACCAAAAATATTATCTTATCATCTCTATCAGATGTCACTTTTGCAAGTGGCCGTGAAGGGATAGACAACCCCTTTATCGTGTTGGTTGCAAGTTTCTTATTTGTTTGTGTAGGTACGAGGGACTTGCGTGTGTCCTCCTATTGGATTGATACCTTGGTTCTCAAAAACTGAGGGAAATACTTACGCTACTTTTCTGCATCACCCTTTTCTCTTCAAGGGAAAACCAAGCAGTGCTCAAGAGGTAGCAAGAAGGATTTCTGGCGCCATTTCCGGGGAGCCTATGGACAAGTCAAGGCATACCAAGTACCCATCACAAACTCTTATCCCTCGCATTGCATTATTTGCCATTTGCCTCTCGTTTTCCTCTGCCCCACTTCACCCTTGCCATTTTATTCGCCCTCTTTCCGTTCGCCTCTTTTTTGCTTGCTTCTTATTTGCTTGTGTGTTGGATTGCTTGCTTGTCACGATGTCTCAAGATAATACTAAACTGTGTGACTTTGCCAATACCAACAAAAATGATTTTCTTAGCACTCCGATTGCTCCTCTTACTGATGCTGAATCATGTGAAATAAGGTTACTTTGATGAATCTTGTCATGCAAGATCAATTCGCCGGCCTTCCTAGTGATGATGCCGCTACCCATATGAATAGCTTTGTTGATTTGTTTGATATGCAAAAGAAGAACGATGTGGACAATGATATTGTTAAATTGAAGCTATTTCCTTTTTCGCTTAGAGATCGTGCTAAAACTTGGTTTTCGTCTTTGCCTAAAAATAGTATTGATACTTGGAATAAGTGCAAAGATTCTTTTATCTCTAAGTATTTTCCTCCCGCTAAGATCATCTCTCTTAGAAAGGATATTATGAATTTTAAGCAACTTGATCATGAACATGTTGCACAAGCTTGGGAGAGAATGAAATTAATGATACGTAATTGCCCGACACATGGTTTGAATTTATGGATGATTATATAAAACTTTTATGCCGGATTGAATTTTGCTTCTAGAAACCTTTTAGATTCGGCCGCGGGAGACACTTTTATGGAAATCACTTTATGAGAAGCTACTAAACTCCTAGATAATATTATGGTCAATTATTCTCAATGGCACACTGAAAGATCTACTAGTAAAAAGGTGCATGCAATTGAAGATATTAATGTTTTGAGTGGAAAGATGGATGAACGTATGAAATTGTTTGCTAATAAGAGTGTTTCTTCTGATACCAATGATATGCCTTTGTCTACCTTGATGGAGAATAATAATGAATCCGTGGATGTAAATTTTGTTGGTAGGAATAATTTTGGTAGCAACGCATATAGAGGAAACTTTGATCCTTGGCCGTACCCTAGTAATTCCTCTAATAATTATGGTAATTCCTACAACAACTCTTATTGAAAATTTAATAATATGCCCTCTGATTTTGATACTAGTGTTAAAGAATTTATGATTTCTCAAAAGAATTTCAATGCTTTGCTTGAAGAAAAATTGCCTAAGATTGATGAATTGGCTAGGAACGTGGATACAATTTCTCTTGATGTTGATTCTTTGAAACTTAGATCTATACACCTAAGCATGATATCAATGAGTCTCTCAAAGCCATGAGAATTTCCATTGATGAGTGCAAAGAAAGAACCGCTAGGATGCGTGCTAGGAAAGATTGCTTTGTAAAAGCGTGTTATTCTAGTTTACATGATAATAAAAATGAAGATCTAAAAATGATTGATGTGTCCCCTATTAAATATTTGTTTTGCAATATGAATCTTGATAATGATGGGACTGGAGATGAGTCAACTTTAGTTAAAAGGCATCCCAATGATTCGGAGTTTTTAGATCTTGATGCAAAATTTGGTAAAAGTAGGATTGAAGAAGTCAAAACTTTAGATAGCAATGAACCTACTATCTTGGATTTCAAGGAATTTAATTATTATAATTGTTCTTTAATAGATTGTATTTCCTTGTTGCAATCCGTGCTAAATTCTCCGCATGCTTATAGTCAAAATAAGGCTTTTACTAAACATATCGTTGATGCTTTAATGCAACTTATGAAGAAAAGCTTGAATTGGAAGTTTCTATGCCTAGAAAACTTTATGATGAGTGGGAACCTACTATTAAAATTAAAATTAAGGATCATGAATGCTATGCTTTGTGTGATTTGGGTGCTAGTGTTTCCACAATTCCAAAAACTTTGTATGATTTGCTAGGTTTCCATGAATTTGATGATTGGTCCTTAAACTTGCACCTTGCGGATTCCACCATTAAGTAACCTATGGGAAGAATTAATGATGATATTATTGTTGCAAATAGGAATTATGTGTCCGTAGATTTCATTGTTCTTGATATAGATTGCAATCATTCATGTCCTATTATTCTTGGTAGACCTTTCCTTAGAACGATTGGTGCAATTATTGATATGAAGGAAGGAAATATTAGATTTAAATTTCCGTTAAGGAAAGGCATGGAACACTTTCCTCGAAAGAAAATTAAATTACCTTATGAATCTATCATGATATCTACTTATGGATTGCCTACCAAAGATGGCAACACCTAGATCTATCCTTGCCTTTATGCCTAGCTAGGGGTGTTAAACGATAGCGCTTGTTGGGAGGCAACCCAATTTTATTTTAGTTTCTTGCTTTTTGGTTCTCTTTAAGAATAAATAATCCATCTAGCTTATTTTTAGATGTGGTTTTGTGTTTTAATTAGTTTTGGTGCCAAGTAGAACCTTTTGGGAAGACTTGGGGAAAGTCTTTGCAATCTTGCCGTAAAAAACAAAAACTTTAGAGCTCACGAGATTAGCTACAACTTTTTACTGCAGAGTGCTATTTAGTTGATTATTTTTGCAGATGATTAATAGATAAATTCCTAACGTCCAGCTATTTATTTCAGAATTTTTGGAGTTCCATAAGTTTGCATTAGTTACAGATTACTATAGATTGTTCTGTTTTGGACAGATTCTGTTTTTCGTGTGTTGTTTGCTTATTTTGATGAATCTATGGCTAGTAATGGAGCTTATGAACCATAGAAAAGTTGGAATAAAGTAGTTTTAAAACTAATATAAATAAAGAATGAGTTCATTACAGTACCTTTAAGTGGTGTTTTGTTTTCTTTCGCTAACGGAGCTCACGAGATTTTCTGTTAAGTTTTGTGTTGTGAAGTTTTCAAGTTTTGGGTTAAGATTTGATGGATTATGGAACAAGGACTGGCAAGTGCCTAAGATTAGGTATGACAAAGGCACCCCAAGGTAAAATCTAATGACAACCCAAAAGCCTAAGCTTGGGGATGCCCCGAAATGCATCCCCTCTTTTGTCTTCGTCCATCGGTAACTTTACTTGGAGCTATATTTTTATTCACCACATGATATGTGTTTTGCTTGGAGCGTCTTATGATTTAAGTCTTTGATTTTTAGTTCACCACAATCATCCTTGACATACACACCTTTTGAGAGAGACACACATTATTTGGAATTTATTAGAATACTCTATGTGCTTCACTTATATCTTTTGAGCTAAACAATTTTGCTCTAGTGCTTCACTTATATCTTTTAGAGCACGGTGGTGGTTATATTTTATAGAAATTATTGATCTCTCATGCTTGACTTATATCATTTTGAGAGTCCTTTAGAACAGCATGGTAATTTGCTTTGGTTATAAAATTAGTCCTAATATGATAGGCATCCAAGATGAAAACTATAAAGTGCATTGAATACTAAGAGAAGTTTTGATACTTGATAATTGTTTTGAAATATGGAGATGGTGATATTAGAGTCATGCTAGTTGAGTAGTTTTGATTTGAGAAATACTTGTTCTAAAGTTTGTGATTCCCGTAGCATGCACGTATGGTGAACCGTTATGTGATGAAGTTGGAGCATGATTTATTTATTGATTATCTTCTTTATGAATGGCGGTCGGGGACGAGCGATGGTCTTTTCCTACCAATCTATCCCCCTAGGAGCATGCGCATAGTACTTCGTTTTGATAACTAATAGATTTTTGCAATAAGTATGTGAGTTTTTTATGACTAATGTTGAGTCCATGGATTATGCGCACTCCCATCCTTCCAGCATCGCTAGCCTCTCTAATACCATGCACCTTCCACCGGTATCACATACCCACCATATACCTTCCTCAAAATAGCCACCATACCTACCTATTATGGCATTTCCATAGCCATCCCGAGATATATTGCCATGCAACTTACCACCATCCCATTTATTATGACACGCTTCATCATTGTCATATTGCTTTGCATGATCATGTAGTTGACATCGTATTTGTGGCAAAGCCACCTTCATAATTCTTTCATACATGTCACTCTTGATTCATTACATATCCCGGTATACCGGCGGAGGCATTCACATAGAGTCATATTTTGTTCTAAGTATCGAGTTGTAATTCTTGAGTTGTAAGTAAATAAAAGTGTGATGATCGTTATTAGAGCATTCTCCCATGTGAGGAAATGATGATGGAGATTATGATCCCCCATAAGTCGGGATGAGACTCCAAAAGAGGCAAAAAGTAAAAAAAGGGGAAGAAGGCCAAAATAAAAAAATGAGAGAAAAAGGGAGAAGGGACAATGTTACTATCCCTTTTCCACACTTGTGCTTCAAAGTAGCACCATGATCTTCATGATAGAGAGTCCCCTATGTTGTAACTTTCATATACTAGTGGGAATTTTACATTATAGAACTTGGCTTGTATATGCCAGTGATGGGCTTCCTCAAAATGCCCTAGGTCTTCGTGAGCGATGCACACACACACTTAGTTTCTTTTGTTGAGCTTTCATACACTTATAGCTCTAGTGCATCCGTTGCGTGGCAATCCCTACTCACTCACATTGATATCTATTGATGGGCGTCTCCATAGCCTATTGATACGCCTAGCCGATGTGAGACTATCTTCTCCTTTTTTGTCTTGTCCACAACCACCATTCTATTCCACCTATAGTGCTATGTCCATGGCTCACGCTCATATATTGCGTGAAGATTGAAAAAGTTTGAGAACATCAAACTTATTAAACAATTGCTTGGCTTGTCATCAGGGTTGTGCATGATTTAAATACTTTGTGTGGTGAAGATAGAGCATAGCCAGACTATATGATTTTGTAGGGATAATTTCTTTGGCCATGTTATTTTGAGAAGACATGATTGATTTGTTAGTATCCTTGAAGTATTATTATTTTCATGTTAATGTTAACCTTTTATCTTGAATCTTTCGGATCTGAACATTCATGTCATAATAAAGAGAAATACATTGAAGAATATGCTAAGTAGCATTCCACATCAAAAATTCTGTTTTTATCAATTACCTACTCGAGAACGAGCAGGAATTAAGCTTGGGGATGCTTGGTACGTCTCCAATGTATCTATAATTTTTTATTGCTCCATGCTATTATATAATCTGTTTTTGATGTTTATGGGCTTATTTATACACTTTTATATTATTTTTGGGACTAACCTATTAACCCAAGGCCCAGTGCAAATTGCTGTTTTTTTTGCCTATTTCAGTGTTTCGCAGAAAAGGAATATCAAACGGAGTCCAAACGGAATGAAACCTTCCGAAGAGTTATTTTTGGAACAAATGTGATCCAGAGGACATGAAGTGGACGTCAAGAAATCACCGAGGAGGCCACGAGGCAGGGGCGCGCCCTCCACCCTCATGGGCCCCTCGTGGCTCCACCGACCTACTTCTTCCTCCTATATATACCTACATACCCCCAAACCATCCGGGAGTACCAGGAAAACCTAATTCCACCGCCGCAACCTTCTGTACCCGTGAGATCCCATCTTGGGGCCTTTTCCGGCGCTTTGCCGGAGGGGGCATCGATCACGGAGGGCTTCTACATCAACACCATAGCCTCTCCGATGATGTGTGAGTAGTTTACCACAGACCTTCGGGTCCATAGTTGTTAGCTAGATGGCTTATTCTCTCTCTTTGGATCTCAATACAAAGTTCTCCTTGATCTTCTTGGAGATCTATTCGATGTAACTCTTTTTGTGGTGTGTTTGTCGAGATCCGATGAATTGTGGGTTTATGATCAAGATTATCTATGAACAATATTTGAATCTTCTCTGAATTCTTTTATGTATGATTGGTTATCTTTGCAAGTCTCTTCAAATTATTAGTTTGGTTTGGCCTACTAGATTGATCTTTCTTGCAATGGGAGAAGTGCTTAGCTTTGGGTTCAATCATACGGTGCTCGATCCCAGTTACAGTAGGGGAAACGACACGTATTGTATTGTTGCCATCAAGGATAAAAAAGATGGGGTTTATATCATATTGCATGAGTTTATCCCTCTACATCATGTAATCTTAACTAATGTGTTACTTTGTTCTTATGAACATAATACTCTAGATGCATGCTGGATAGCGGTCGATGTGTGGAGTAATAAGAGTAGATGCAGGTAGGAGTCGGTCTACTTGTCGCGGACGTGATGCCTATATACATGATCATGCCTAGATATTCTCATAATTATGCACTTTTCTATCAATTGCTTGACAGTAATTTGTTCACCCACCGTAATACTTATGCTATCTTGAGAGAAGCCACTAGTGAAACCTATGGCCCCCGAGTCTATTCTCCATCATATTAATCTCCCGTCAACAAGCTATTTCTGGCGCCGTTTACTTTGCATTCTTTACTTTTAGTCTTTATCTTAAAAATACCAAAAATATTATCTTATCATCTCTATCAGATCTCACTTTTGCAAGTGGTCGTGAAGGGATTGACAACCCCTTTATCATGTTGGTTGCAAGGTTATTCTTTGTTTGTGTAGGTACGAGGGACTTGTGTGCGGCCTCCTACTGGATTGATACCTTGGTTCTTAAAACCGAGGGAAATACTTACGCTACTTTGCTGCATCACCCTTTCCTCTTCAAGGGAAAACCAACGCAGTGCTCAAGAGGTAGCACCCATCAGAGAGGCTACCTGTCAGTGGGAAACGACACCCATGGGATCACGAGAATCCCTTTCTGCGGTTGTGGGGCGCGGGGGCCGTGAGAAGAGCGGATCGAGCAGGCAGTACACGATTCCTTTACCCAGGTTCGGGCCGCGAAGATGCGTAAAACCCTACTCCTGCTTTGGTGGATTATATGTTCGTGTTCTTGAGCTAGCTACGGGGCGTGACGAGCTCCAAAAAGCCGAATCCTCTTCCTGGTCGCCTAGGGCCTCCTTTTATAGGGAAAGGGGCTGCCACACTGGCACACAGGAGGTGGAAAGGGTACAGTGACGCGAGGTTATCCCTCGCATTACATGACAAGGTGCATTTAATGCGCCTTACTTAGGTGTCCTTGCTTTATCGGGGGAGGGGGAGAGCCCTGTCTCGTCCGTCGCCGCTCTCTCCCGCGTCGACACGCGCCCTGGCCAGCGGTGCCTACGATGCCATGTAGGCGGGCATGCAGCTGAGGTGGCGCAGCGGTGGGTCTCCACGAGGATCTGCATGCCGCCACGCAGGTGCCTGCCCAGCTGGTTGGGTCGGCAGCTGCATGCAAACGGTGGTGGAGGCGTGACTGGTGAGGGTCCGATGGTGGCCCCGCGGGTGTCCTTGGGAAGGGCCCTGCCGCGGCCCCGGCAACGGTCTTGTCGGGGTCCCGACAAGGGTCTTGCCGTGGCGCCTGCTGCCATCCCCAGCAAGGCTCTTGCCGGGGACCTTGTGGTTTTCCTTGGTTGGGATCCCGCCACGGACCATCATCTTCTAAAGTGTGCATCCGATCTTGAATGTCTTCACAAAGATCTGCATACCACCACGGGGATGCCTCCCGAATCCTTGCCCCATGGGGGCAGTGGACTCAAGGGTGACCCGCTCCGTAGGTGTGGGGCGAGCTGCCACGGCAAGGGTCTTGCCGGGTTTGCAAAAACCGCCTCCCGGCAAGGATCTTGCTGGGGGCGCCCGCTTCGTCCCCTTTTCTCTTTGTGGTCCTGGTCTTGGCTCGTTCTGCTCCTCTTTGGCTTCGGCCTTACCTTGGTTCTACCTCCCTTGCCGGGCTCGATGCGGCGGCGCTCGTGGCTCAGACTGCCCATGCACAGTCATAGGGGTACAAAAAGTGTACCCCTCTTTTTGTACACCGACAGGAGCCCCCGGGCCTGGGCCACACATAAGCGCTACGCGTTGTTGGGCCAGGCCCAAGAATGGTGCGCGGGCAGGTAGGGCGGTTTTTACCACGGTAAGTTTCTTCGCGCGTTGCGCCTCCCACGCTTCCCGCGCGTGGCGCGGCGTGGGGAGGCGGGCGTGAGGTGGGCGGCATGCGTGAGGTTGGCCTCCGCACGCATGCGTCACGTCGTAGTAAAAAGGGGGCGACTCGCTTTTTCCCCATAAACGGAGGGAGGCGTGGAGGCGCGGCTCCTTTACTGGACGGGGACGAGGCGTGGTCTTTCAAGGCGCCCACTCCCTTTAATCACGAGGCGGTGAGAAGTCACCTCACCCGTCGCTTCGGTCCTGCACGTTCGCCACGCGGTGCTCATGCGCCTGGGGTGGAATTTGGTGGAGGCAGGAAGCCGGGCCATCGCGGGCTGGGGCGGTGGATCGGCCCCGGTCTCCTGCGCCATTCACGTCCTCATTGGCGGAACGGGGCGGTCGAGCCCCCACCCTGCTCCTTTATAAAGAGCGGGGGGTCGGTGCCCTGCATTCCTCCATCTCACTTCTTCAGCTTCTGCTCCCCTCCCTCTCATTCGCCATGGAGAAAGGGAACCCTGGTCCTTCGACGGTGGCGACGAGGGTCGCCGCTCGACAACGCGTCCCTCCTTCTCCTGGACCTGCGGTGGCAGAGCCAGCCGCGAGGGGAAGGGCGAGGCCGTGGGCGAGGCCGAGGCGCTTGGGGAAGAGGAGGACGGGGCGGCGCGCCGGCTTTGCCTCCGCCAGCAGTTCCTCTCCCCATGGAGGGCCATGTTGGGGACGACCCTTGTGAGTTCTTCGTCAGGCTGCGCCGGCCGCCTCGCCGTCGACTTCGTCTCCCAACTCCATACGCGAGCGAGATGGAGCTGGACCCGCCTGAGACACTGAGGCTGCACATGAGGGGTTGTGGAATCAGCGATACGCGAGTCCGTGTCGACTTCCCAGCCCCTAATGTGATGTATCTTGGTCGAGGGTGGAAGATGTTCGCCCGTATCCACCGCCTGACGGAGGGGCTCACCCTCCATTTTAAGCTGATGGAGGGCGGTCTCCTCTCCGTCAAGGTCTTCGGGTGCTTCGGGACTCAGGCAAGGTGCTGCGTGGAGAGCTTCTCCGATAGCGAAGGATCCTCCTTGAGCGGGAGCGACGAGGAGGACAGCGGCAGCGACGACGAGGGTAGCAGGCGGCCGGATGACGGGTCCGACTAGGTGTCAGGCGCGGCTCCGTGCGGCACCGGCGACCCCATCATCCGTGTCGCCGGCTCCTTGAACTTCTCGGGGTCGTCTCCTTGGGCGGCTGGCGTTGGGAGGTTGCGGAAGAGGAAGAGGGCGGGCGGCAAGGCCGTCAACTCGGAGTACGTGGGCACGACGCCTTCGACGCGTGCTGACGTCCTGCCGCCTCGTCTTCGAGCTCTACCTCCGGCGCTGCCATCACCATCCAGCCTTTGGACAACCACCGAGATGTTCTCTTAGTGTCTTCTGCCACCTGTAGCTTGTCTAGGCGCCCCTTTTGCCCTTTTCGCCTCCTTGACCTGCCTCCTGAAGAGAGGGACAAGAAAGGGACTACGGGCACCTTATCTCTTTTTAGTTTGTAAGCCTTCGGGCCTTAGCTGAATTTAAAGCTTGTAATCCCATCATTCATGTTTTTCATTCTCCATGAACTGTACCTAAGTGGAATGTTTTTAATGAAAAAGGGATGCTTGCCGGGTCACTTGTCTTGCGGGTGGAACCCACGTCAAGGGGTAAATCCTTGATATCTTTAAGATAGACATTTCCTTGCCCGGCAACAGGCCCTGCCGTCTCCCCACGTCGCTTGACCTTTCTCACGCTTTCGGCGGAGGCAGGGATGAGGCGCGTTCAGGCTCCTCGTTTCGTCCCTTCGTTGCCGCGACTACGACCAAACCTGGCCCCAGGAACAAGCCCTAGGGCCTAGAGTTAGGGGAGCACGGTAGCTTTAGGAAGAAACGAGGTTTCGCATACCTCAGTCCATAATAGAATGCATGATAAGGGATGAGGAACTTATCTGAAATTGCAGCCCCCGGCAACTCTGGTTCGCCGTGGGTGAATCTTTGTACTTGCAGCCCCCGGCAACACTGGCTTGCCGGGGTCTAGATGCTGGTCCGTCCTTCTTCTCTATTTCTTCATCCTCAAGTGATCCGGCAAGCATATCCGAGCCCTGCGAACCAAAGGAGACAAAAGAACGGCAAAGAGACGCACACTCGACCTCTAAGCTAGGGGTTAGCCGCCGCTAAGCATTATCAACCCTAACCAAGGACGAGACTCGATCTAGCATGCATGCTATAACTTAGGGCGCCAGCGCTTCATTTATGCTCAGGGTCTGCGCCTGGCTTTGTACAAAGGGTTACATGTATCATCGGCAATGCTTGTACAAAAGGTGGATTGCTGGGAGGCCCGACAAGCCGCGCCTCATGGGTAAAACTTGCGAAGATGCTCGATGTTCTAGGAGTTGCTCACCGGAACGGCATCTTCGGTCTCCAGGCGGACTGCGCCGGGCCTGGTGACTCGTATTACCCGATAAGGGCCTTCCCACTTTGGATCAACTTGTTGGAATTCTTGGCCAATTGAACGCGCCGAAGAACAAGGTCTCCTTCCTCAAGGCTCCGAGCATGAACCTTGCGGCTATGGTAGCGGCGCAAGGCTTGCTGGTAGCGTGCTGCTCTCACAGCCGCCCGAAGACGATCTTCCTTAAGGAGCAGTGCGTCGTCTTGCCGCAGTTGCTCTTGCTCAAGCTCAAGCGAGCACTCGAGGTGACCCATATATGAGTTCAGTGGGGATAACTGCTTCTGCCCCGTATACCAAGGCAAAGGGTGTCTGGTCGGTGGCTCGATTTGGTGTCGTCCTGATTGACCAAAGAACCGTCGGCAACTCATCAATCCAGCGCCTTCCGCTCTTGTGCAGTCTGTCAAAGGTCTTGGTCTTTAAGCCTCGCAACACTTCAGCATTTGCCCTCTCAGCTTGCCCGTTGCTCCGCGGGTGAGCGACAGAAGCGAAACAGACTTTGCTGCCGAGGTCCTAAGTCTACTCCATGAAGGTGCGGCTTGTGAACTGCGTACTGTTGTTAGTGATGATCCGGTTGGGTACACCGTAACGGCACACTAGCCCCTTGAAGAACTTGACGACTGACTGAGCTGTGACCTTCCTCACTGCGTCCACTTCTGGCCACTTTGTGAACTTGTCGATGGCTACGTACAAGTACTCAAAGCCCCCGACAGCGCGGGGGAAAGGGCCCAGAATGTCGAGCCCCCAGACCGAGAAGGGCCAGGAGAGAGGAATGATTTGAAGGGCTTGAGCGGGTTGATGAAGCATTCTTGAATGGAACTGACACGCCTCACACCTGGTGACGAGTGTCGTTGCATCCTGGAGGGTGGTGGGCCAGAAGAAACCTTGCCGGAACGCCTTGCCGGCAAGGGCTCTCGACCCAATGTGGGATCCACATATGCCTCCATGTATCTCCGCCAACAGCTCCAATCCTTCCTCTCGAGGGATGCACTTCAATTTCACACCGTTCTGTCTCTTCCTATACAGGACGTCATCGACGAACTGGTACATGGCAGAGCAACGAGCTACTTTTTCCGCATCTTCCTGCTCCTCAGGAAGCTCCCCTGACTGGAGGAATCGGACGGTATGCTGTTCCCACGCTGGAGCCTGAGGCTCGACGGCGAGGACTAAAGGCATTTCCTCCGCTATAGGGGCGGCAAGAGCTTGGCATCCTGCCGGCGCTAGCCTTCCCATGGCGGGTTCAGTGTCCTCGGCAACATCCATGCCGGCGGCTCCAGGGAGCTCGGCGGGAAAGTACTTGCCGGGTCCTGATTTCCCCCTCTTGTTCTGCTCTGTTGATGGATCAACGGATCACTGAGTTAGCTGAAGCACAAAGGTACCTGGTTCCACAGGTAGCTTGAGGGCAGCGCGCTTCGACGGGTAATCGGTGATATCGTTCTCCGTTCGGGGAACGTATTCAGCCTGGATACCGTCGAAACCCTCTTCCAGATTTCTCACTTCATCAATGTAGGCCTTCATCAACGGGCTCTGGTAATCCTTATTGACTTGCTTGACGACAAGCTGCGAGTCACCCCTGACGATGAGCTTTTTGATTCCGAGGTCCGTCGCGATCCTAAGACCGGCAAGCAGCCCTTCGTATTCCGCCATGTTGTTTGTTGACGCCTCCCTGAGGAAGTGCATCTGGATCACGTACTTGAGGTGCTCTCCGGTGGGGGCGACGAGAAGTACGCCAGCCCCGGCACCCTGGAGGGAGAAAGGCCCATCAAAGTACACAATCCAATCGCAACTTGCCTCCTTGCCGGGGAGAGCAGTCTCTTGGGCTTCTTCGTCAGGTGTGGCGGTCCATTCTGCAATGAACTCCACCAGGACTCGGCTCTGGATCGTTGCAGTACTTTCGAACTTGAGGCCAAAGCTGGACAGCTCCAGTGCCCATTCCACAATCCTCCCCATCGCATCTGGGTTGTGCAATATCCGCTGCAGAGGGAGGCGAGTGACGACAGTGATCTCGTGTGCCTGGAAGTAGTGACGCAGCTTCCTCGAGGCCATGAGGAGGCCGAAGAGCAGTTTCTGCACACCGGAGTACCTCGACCTAGCCCCCTACAAGAGGGAGCTAACGAAGTAGACCGGGCGCTGCATCACTTTCTTCTTTCGCGGCACCTCGACCAACTGTGTCGCCTCCGCACTGGTGGCATCGGGCTCTGTTGCTGCCATTACCTCGTCGTCGACCTGATGGAAATCTTCTTGGTTCCCGGCGGCGTGGCCCTGGACTTCTTGCTTCTGCCGGCGGAGCTCTCTGGCACGTCCTCGACGGCAGCGCTACACTCTGAAGAGGTGCGCTTGCCGGAGTGGGTGTCCGAGGTCTCACCGGCTTTCTTCTTCTCCCCCCCCCCCCCCGGGGTCCCGGCAAAAGGAGCGAGTGCCCCAATGGCGGCAGCTGCTGCGACTGCTTGCTGGTACACTTGATCAGCGCAAATCAGCGCATCCTTCTTGTCGGAGGGATGGTGATGATCGTCACTGGCCCTGGCATCTTCAGGGTATTGTAGGCGTAGTGCGACACCGCCATGAACTTGGCTAGCGCTGGGCGGCCAAGGATCCCGTTGTAGGGCAAGGGGATCTTGGAAACATCAAACACAATCCCCTTCGTCCTGAAGTTCAGGTCGCTCCCGAAAGTTACGGGCAACGTGACCTTTCCCTTGGGTTGGCTTCTCCCCAGGCTGACCCCTTGAAACGTGCCCGTTTCTTTGAGGTCTCCATCAGGGATCTGCAGCTTCTCGATCACGGCAGGCGAGATCAAGTTCAGACCGGCCCCTGAAGGAAATATGCCCTAGAGGCAATAATATAGTTATTATTTATTTCCTTATATATCATGATAAATGTTTATTATTCATGCTAGAATTGTATTAACCGGAAACATAATACATGTGTGAATACATAGACAAACAGAGTGTCACTAGTATGCCTCTACTTGACTAGCTTGTTAATCAAAGATGGTTAAGTTTCCTAACCATAGACAAAGGAGTTGTCATTTGATTAACAAGGTCACATCATTAGTTGAATGATCTGATTGACATGACCCATTCCATTAGCATAGCACCCGATCGTTTAGTATGTTGCTATTGCTTTCTCCATGACTTATACATGTTCCTATGACTATGAGATTATGCAACTCCCGTTTACCGTAGGAACACTTTGTGTGCTACCAAACGTCACAACGTAACTGGGTGATTATAAAGGTGCTCTACAGGTGTCTCCGAAAGTATTTGTTGGGTTGGCATATTTCGAGATTAGGATTTGTCACTCCGAATGTCGGAGAGGTATCTCAGGGCCTTCTCCGTAATGCACATCACATAAGCCTTGCAAGCATTGCAACCAGTAAGTTAGTTGCGAGATGATGTATTACAGAACGAGTAAAGAGACTTGCCGGTAACGAGATTGAACTAGGTATTGGATACCGACGATCGAATCTCGGGCAAGTAACATACCGATGACAAAGGGAACAACGTATGTTGTTAGGTGGTCTGACCGATAAAGATCTTCGTAGAATGTCTAGGAGCCAATATGGGCATCCAGGTCCCGCTGTTGGTTATTGACAAGATATTTGTCTCAGTCATGTCTACACTGTTCTCGAACCGTAGGGTCCGCACCTTTAAGGTTACGATGACAGTTATTATGAGTTTATGCATTTTGATGTACCGAAGTTAGTTCGGAGTCCCGGATGAGATCACGGACATGACGAGGAGTCTCGAAATAGTCGAGACGTAAAGATTGATATATTGGACGACTATATTCGGACATCGAAATGGTTCCGAGTGGTTTCGGAGAAAACCGGAGTGCCGGAGGGTTACCGGAACCCCCCCGGGAGAAGTATTGGGCCACATGGGCCTTAGTGGAGAGAGAGAGGGGCGGCCATGGTGGGCCGCGCTCCCCCTCCCCCTCTGGTCCGAAATGGACTAGGAGAGGGGGGGCGGCGCCCCCCTTTCCCTCTCCTTCTCCCCCTTCCTTTCCCCCTCCTAGTAGGAGTAGGAAAGAGGGGAGTCCTACTCCTACTAGGAGGAGGACTCCTCCTCCTGGCGCGCGCCACAAGGGCCGGCCGGCCTCCCCCCTTGCTCCTTTATATACGGAGGCAGGGGGCACCCTAGAACACATAAGTTGATCTTCGTGATCGTTCCTTAGCCGTGTGCGGTGCCCCCCTCCACCATATTCCACCTCGGTCATATTGTTGCAGTGCTTAGGCGAAGCCCTGCGTCGGTAGTACATCAAGATCATCACCACGCCGTCGTGCTGACGGAACTCGTCCCCGAAGCTTTGCTGGATCGGAGCCCGGGGAACGTCATCGAGTTGTACGTGTGTTAAGAACTCGGAGGCGCCGGAGTAACGGCGCTTGGATCGGTCGGATCGGGAAGACGTACGACTACTTCCTCTACGTTGCGTCAACGCTTCCGCTTCGGTCTACGAGGGTACGTAGACAACACTCTCTCCTCTCGTTGCTATGCATCACCATGATCTTGCGTGTGCGTAGGAATTTTTTTGAAATTACTACGTTCCCCAACAGTGGCATCCGAGCCTAGGTTTTTATGGTTTGATGTTTTGCACGAGTAGACCACAAGTGAGTTGTGGACGATACAAGTCATACTGCCTACTAGCATGTCCTACTTTGGTTTGGCGGTATTGTTGGATGAAGCGGCCTGGACCGACATTACGCGTACGCTTACGCGAGACTGGTTCTACCGCCGTGCTTTGCACACAGGTGGCTGGCGGGTGTCAGTTTCTCCAACTTTAGTTGAACCGAGTATGGCTACGCCCGGTCCTTGAGAATGTTAAAACGGAGTCTATTTGACAAACTATCATTGTGGTTTTGATGCGTAGCTGAGATTGGTTCTTGCTTCAGCCCGTAGCAGCCACGTAAAACTTGCAACAAACAAAGTAGAGGAAGTCTAACTTGTTTTTGCAGGGCATGTTGTGATGTTATATGGTCAAGACATGATGCTAAATTTTATTGTATGAGATGATCATGTTTTGTAACCGAGTTATCGGCAACCGGCAGGAGCCGTATGGTTGTCGCTTTATTGTATGCAATGCAATCGCCCTGTAATGCTTTACTTTATCACTAAGCGGTAGCGATAGTCGTAGAAGCATAAGATTGGCGAGACGACAACGATGCTACGATGGAGATCAAGGTGTCGCGCCGGTGACGATGGTGATCATGACGGTGCTTCAGAGATGGAGATCACAAGCACAAGATGATGATGGCCATATCATATCACTTATATTGATTGCATGTGATGTTTATCTTTTTATGCATCTTATCTTGCTTTGATTGACGGTAGCATTATAAGATGATCTCTCAATAAATTATCAAGAAGTGTTCTCCCCGAGTATGCACCGTTGCCAAAGTTCGTCGTGCCCAGACACCACGTGATGATCGGGTGTGATAAGCTCTACGTCCATCTACAACGGGTGCAAGCCAGTTTTTGCACACGCAGAATACTCGGGTTATACTTGACGAGCCTAGCATATGCAGATATGGCCTCGGAACACGGAGACCGAAAGGTCGAGCGTGAATCATATAGTAGATATGATCAACATAATGATGTTCACCATTGAGAACTAATCCATTTCACGTGATGATCGGTTATGGTTTAGTTTGATTTGGATCACGTGATCACTTAGAAGATTAGAGGGATGTCTATCTAAGTGGGAGTTCTTAAGTAATATGATTAATTGAACTTAAATTTATCATGAACTTAGTCCCTGATAGTATCTTGCTTGTTTATGTTGATTGTAGATAGATGGCTCGTGCTGTTGTTCCGTTGAATTTTAATGCGTTCCTTGAGAAAGCAAAGTTGAAAGATGATGGTAGCAATTACACGGACTGGGTCCGTAACTTGAGGATTATCCTCATTGCTGCACAGAAGAGTTACGTCCTGGAAGCACTGCTGGGTGCCAGGCCTGCTGCTGGAGCAACGCCAGATGTTGTGAACGTCTGGCAGAGCAAAGCTGATGACTACTCGATAGTTCAGTGTGCCATGCTTTACGGCTTAGAACCGGGACTTCAACGACGTTTTGAACATCATGGAGCATATGAGATGTTCCAGGAGTTGAAGTTAATATTCCAACAGAATGCCCGGATTGAGAGGTATGAAGTCTCCAATAAGTTCTATAGCTGCAAGATGGAGGAGAATGGTTCTGTCAGTGAACATATACTCAAAATGTCTGGGTATTATAATCACTCGATTCAACTGGGAGTTAGTCTTCCGAACGATTGTGTCATTGACAGAATTCTCCAATCACTTCCACCAAGCTACAAAGGCTTCGTGATGAACTATAACATGCAAGGGATGGATAAGACAATTCCTGAGCTCTTCGCAATGCTAAAGGCTGCGGAGGTAGAAATCAAAAAGAAGCATCAAGTGTTGATGGTCAACAAGACCACTAGTTTCAAGAAAAAGGGCAAAGGAAAGAAGAAGGGGAACTTCAAGAATAACAGCAAACAAGTTGCTGCTCAAGAGAAGAAACCCAAGTCTGGACCTAAGCCTGAAACTGAGTGATTCTACTGCAAGCAGACTGGTCACTAGAAGCTGAACTGCCCCAAGTATTTGGCGGATAAGAAGGATGGCAAGGTGAACAAAGGTATATGTGATATACATGTTATTGATGTGTACCTTACTAGAGCTCGAAGTAGCACCTGGGTATTTGATACTGGTTCTGTTGCTAATATTTGCAACTCGAAACAGGGACTACGGATTAAGCGAACACTGGCAAAGGACGAGGTGACGATGCGCGTGGGAAATGGTTCCAAAGTCGATGTGATCGCAGTCGGCACGCTACCTCTACATCTACCTTCGGAATTAGTATTAGACCTAAATAATTGTTATTTGGTGCCAGCGTTGAGCATGAACATTATATCTGGATCTTGTTTGATGCGAGACAGTTATTCATTTAAATCAGAGAATAATGGTTGTTCTATTTATATGAGTAATATCTTTTATGGTCATGCACCCTTGAAGAGTGGTCTATTTTTGATGAATCTCGATATTAGTGATACACATATTCATAATGTTGAAGCCAAAAGATGCAGAGTTGATAATGATAGTGCAACTTATTTGTGGCACTGCCGTTTAGGTCATATCGGTATAAAGCGCATGAAGAAACTCCATACTGATGGACTTTTGGAACCACTTGATTATGAATCACTTGGTACTTGCGAACCGTGCCTCATGGGCAAGATGACTAAAACACCGTTCTCCGGTACTATGGAGAGAGCAACAGATTTGTTGGAAATCATACATACAGATGTATGTGGTCCGATGAATATTGAAGCTCGTGGCGGATATCGTTATTTTCTCACCTTCACAGATGATTTAAGCAAATATGGGTATATCTACTTAATGAAACACAAGTCTGAAACATTTGAAAAGTTCAAAGAAATTCAGAGTGAAGTTGAAAATCATCGTAACAAGAAAATAAAGTTTCTACGATCTGATCGTGGAGGAGAATATTTGAGTTATGAGTTTGGTCTACATTTGAAACAATGCGGAATAGTTTCGCAACTCATGCCACCCAGAACACCACAACGCAATGGTGTGTCCGAACGTCGTAATCGTACTTTACTTGATATGGTGCGATCTATGATGTCTCTTACAGATTTACCGCTATCGTTTTGGGGTTATGCTCTAGAGACGGCCGCATTCACGTTAAATAGGACACCATCGAAATCCGTTGAGACAACGCCTTATGAACTATGGTTTAGCAAGAAACCAAAGTTGTCGTTTCTTAAAGTTTGGGGCTGCGATGCTTATGTGAAAAAGCTTCAACCTGATAAGCTCGAACCAAATCGGAGAAATGTATCTTCATAGGATACCCAAAGGAAACTATTGGGTACACCTTCTATCACAGATCCGAAGGCAAGAAATTTGTTGCTAAAAATGGATCCTTTCTAGAGAAGGAGTTTCTCTCGAAAGAAGTGAGTGGGAGGAAAGTAGAACTTGATGAGGTAACTGTACCTGCTCCCTTATTGGAAAATAGTACGTCATAGAAATCTATTTCTGTAGCACCTACACCAATTAGTGAGGAAGTTAATGATGATGATCATGCAACTTCAGATCAAGTTACTACAGAACCTCGTAGATCAACCAGAGTAAGATCCGCACCAGAGTGGTACGGCAATCCTGTTCTGGAAATCATGCTGCTAGATCATGGTGAACCTACGAACTATGAAGAAGCGATGGTGAGCCCAGATTCCGCAAAATGGCTTGAAGCCATGAAATCGGAGATGGGATCCATGTATGAGAACAAAGTATGGACTTTGGTTGACTTGCCTGATGGTCGGCAAGCAATAGAGAATAAATGGATCTTCAAGAAGAAGACTGACGCTGATGGTAATGCTACTGTCTACAAAGCTCGACTTGTCGCAAAAGGTTTTCGACAAGTTCAAGGGATTGACTACGATGAGACCTTCTCACCCGTAGCGATGCTTAAGTTTGTCCGAATCATGTTAGCAATTGCCGCATTTTATGATTATGAAATTTGGCAAATGGATGTAAAGACTGCATTCCTGAATGGATTTCTGGAAGAAGAGTTGTATATGATGCAACCGGAAGGTTTTATCGATCCAAATGGAGCTAACAAAGTGTGCAAGCTCCAGCGATCCATTTATGGACTGGTGCAAGCCTCTCGGAGTTGGAATAAACGCTTTGATAGTGTGATCAAAGCATTTGGGTTTGTACAGACTTTTGGAGAAGCCTGTATTTACAAGAAAGTGAGCGGGAGCTCTGTAGCATTTCTGATATTATATGTAGATGACATATTACTGATTGGAAATGATTTAGAATTTCTGGATAGCATAAAGGGATACTTGAATAAAAGTTTTTCAATGAAAGACCTCGGTGAAGCTGCTTACATATTGGGCATTAAGATCTATAGAGATAGATCAAGACGCTTAACTTGACTTTCACAAAGCACATACCTTGACAAAGTTTTGAAGAAGTTCAAAATGGATCAAGCAAAGAAAGGGTTCTTGCCTGTGTTACAAGGTGTGAAGTTGAGTAAGACTCAATGCCCGACAACTGCAGAAGATAGAGAGAAGATGAAAGATGTTCCCTATGCTTCAGCCATAGGCTCTATCATGTATGCAATGGTGTGTACCAGACCCGATGTCCGCCTTGCTATAAGTTTGGCAGGGAGGTACCAAAGTAATCCAGGAGTGGATCACTGGACAGCGGTCAAGAATATCCTGAAGTACCTGAAAAGGACTAAGGAGATGTTTCTCGTGTATGGAGGTGACAAAGAGCTCGTCGTAAACGGTTACGTTGATGCAAGCTTTGACACTGATCCGGACGATTCTAAATCGCAAACCGGATACGTATTTACATTAAACGGTGGAGCTGTCAGTTGGTGCAGTTCTAAACAAAGCGTCGTGGCAGGATCTACATGTGAAGCAGAGTACATAGCTGCTTCGGAAGCAGCGAATGAAGGAGTCTGGATGAAGGAGTTGATATCCGATCTAGGTGTCATACCTAGTGCATCGGGACCAATGAAAATCTTTTGTGACAATACTGGTGCAATTGCCTTAGCAAAGGAATCCAGATTTCACAAAAGAACCAAGCACATCAAAAGACGCTTCAATTCCATCCGGGATTTAATCCAGGTGGGAGACATAGAGATTTGCAAGATACATACGGATCTGAATGTAGCAGACCCGTTGACTAAGCCTCTTCTACGAGCAAAACATGATCAGCACCAAGACTCCATGGGTGTTACATTCATTACTGTGTAATCTAGATTATTGACTCTAGTGCAAGTGGGAGACTGAAGGAAATATGCCCTAGAGGCAATAATATAGTTATTATTTATTTCCTTATATATCAAGATAAATGTTTATTATTCATGCTAGAATTGTATTAACCGGAAACATAATACATGTGTGAATACATAGACAAATAGAGTGTCACTAGTATGCCTCTACTTGACTAGCTTGTTAATCAAAGATGGTTAAGTTTCCTAACCATAGACAAAGGAGTTGTCATTTGATTAACAAGGTCACATCATTAGTTGAATGATCTGATTGACATGACCCATTCCATTAGCATAGCACCCGATCGTTTAGTATGTTGCTATTGCTTTCTCCATGACTTATACATGTTCCTACGACTATGAGATTATGCAACTCCCGTTTACCATAGGAACACTTTGTGTGCTACCAAACGTCACAACGTAACTGGGTGATTATAAAGGTGCTCTACAGGTGTCTCCGAAAGTATTTGTTGGGTTGGCGTATTTCGAGATTAGGATTTGTCACTCCGAATGTCGGAGAGGTATCTCAGGGCCTTCTCGGTAATGCACATCACATAAGCCTTGCAAGCATTGCAACCAATAAGTTAGTTGCGAGATGATGTATTACAGAACGAGTAAAGAGACTTGCCGGTAACGAGATTGAACTAGGTATTGGATACCGACGATCGAATCTCGGGCAAGTAACATACCGATGACAAAGGGAACAACGTATGTTGTTATGCGGTCTGACCGATAAAGATCTTCGTAGAATGTGTAGGAGCCAATATGGGCATCCAGGTCCCGCTGTTGGTTATTGACCAGAGATTTGTCTCAGTCATGTCTACACTGTTCTCGAACCGTAGGGTCCGCACGCTTAAGGTTAAGATGACAGTTATTATGAGTTTATGCATTTTGATGTACCGAAGTTAGTTCGGAGTCCCGGATGAGATCACGGACATGACGAGGAGTCTCGAAATAGTCGAGACGTAAAGATTGATATATTGGACGACTATATTCGGACATCGGAATGGTTCCGAGTGGTTTCGGAGAAAACCGGAGTGCGAGAGGGTTACCCGAACCCCCCGGGAGAAGTATTGGGCCACATGGGCCTTAGTGGAGAGACAGAGGGGCGGCCAGGGTGGGCCGCGCGCCCCCTCCCCCTCTGGTCCGAATTGGACTAGGAGAGGGGGGCGGCGCCCCCCTTTCCCTCTCCCTCTCCCCCTTCCTTTCCCCCTCCTAGTAGGAGTAGGAAAGAGGGGAGTCCTACTCCTACTAGGAGGAGGACTCCTCCTCCTGGCGCACGCCACAAGGGCCGGCCGACCTCCCCCCTTGCTCCTTTATATACGGGGGCAGGGGGGCACCCTAGAACACATAAGTTGATCTTCGTGATCGTTCCTTAGCCGTGTGCGGTGCCCCCCTCCACCATATTCCACCTCGGTCATATTGTTGCAGTGCTTAGGCGAAGCCCTGCGTCGGTAGTACATCAAGATCGTCACCACGCCGTCGTGCTGACGGAACTCATCCCCGAAGCTTTGCTGGATCGGAGCCCGGGGAACGTCATCGAGTTGTACGTGTGTTAAGAACTCGGAGGCGCCGGAGTAACGGCGCTTGGATCGGTCGAATCGGGAAGACGTACGACTACTTCCTCTACGTTGCGTCAACGCTTCCGCTTAGGTCTACGAGGGTACGTAGACAACACTCTCCCCTCTCGTTGCTATGCATCACCATGATCTTGCGTGTGCATAGGAATTTTTTTGAAATTACTACGTTCCCCAACAGCCCCACCATCTACTAACATTTTTGTCACCTTGAGGTTGCGTATTGTTGGTGAAACCAACAACGGCAAGCACCCGACCGCAGTAGTGTGGTCAGGGTGGTCCTCAGAGTCAAAAATGATAGGTGTGCTGGACCACTTCAGCGGCCTCTGGGCATGAAACGACGGCTCTGCTGCTGTAATTTGTCGCGCCCACTGTTTAAGCCGGCGCCGAGAGGCATGCAGCGAAGCGCCGCCGTCAACGCACATGGCCTCTGTAGCTTTACGAAACTCTTGGTCGCCGGACTTGTCGTCCTCTTCGTGAGCGTCATCTTCTGGCTTTCTGTCACGGCCCCGAGCGGGCCTCTCTTGTTGCTTATCCTTGCCGCGACGGCCCGCCTGGCCGTCGCGTTTCTTGCCGGATCCCTCAGCACCGTCTTGGCCCTTCTCCTTGTCCGGCCTCTCGTATTCAGCCCTCTGCTTCTCAGTGAGGAGCTCAACCTACCGGCAATCATGGAGAGCATGGCCTTTCGTGCGATGGATCTTGCAGTATCGCTTGTCGGAGTTGCCTGGCTTCTCGGCAACCGCCAAGGCCTGGCAGGCGACACATCCGGCAATTTCCTTGCCGGGGTCACCTGCCTTGGTCTTCTTGGTGGAGCCGGTGTCGTCAGACCCCTCGACGGCAAGCACAACTTTCCCTTTGCGCTTCCTGTTGCGGTGCCGGCCTTTCTTCGCCGGGGCGGCGGTGTCCTCTTCAGAGGAGTCGGTTTCCACGTCGGCATCTTCGCCGGCGTACTTCCTCCCCTCTTCAGCCCGGGCACATTTGTCCGCGAGAACATAGAGCTCTGCGACGTCTTTCACCTTGTTCATCGCCAGCTCTTCGTGCATCTTGCGGTTCCGAACGTTCTGATGGAACGCGCTGATGATGGCGGCGGGGTGAACATCTGGGAATACTCTCGCCTCCCTTCTGGGGAATGACGTGGAGATCACTCGCTTGGCCATGAGCTTGGTGACCGCCAGTGAAGGCGCCCACGAACTCATGGCACAAATCCGACCAGGAGGAAATGGAGTCTACTGACAAGTGCATCAACCATGACATGGCGTTGGGTTTAAGAGCCAAGGGGAAGTAATTTGCAAGCACCTTATCGTCACAAGCTCCGGCAGCCTGCATCGCGATGGTGCAAATGCTGAGGAACTCGGATGGGTGGGTCTTGCCGCCGTACTTCTCGCCCACGTCAGGTTTGAAAGTGCGGTGAGTGGGCCACCGGAACTGCCGCAGCTCACGGGTAAAAGCCGGGCAGCCTACCTCGTAAGGCAGGCCCCCAAGGCTCTCCGGTGCCGGGTGGTCCACAGCAGGCCCTGCTCGCCTATTTGACTGGTGGCGCGCTCCGCGCCGGCGCTCGATGTAGGTCCGAGCGTCTTCATGTTCCCGATCCCGAAGGACCTGGCGTTGGTCCTGGTGGGTCCGCGGGTCGGACGACGCTATGGAGATTTCGTCGCCCACAACGTCGCGACGGACCGGTGTCCGTGGCACCGGGCGAGGAGGAGTCGAGTGCACCGTGGTCGCGGCGCCGCCAGCCTTCCTGCCACTGGTACGCGGGACTCCGTCGGAACGTCGACCCGGGGGCTCCGTCGGGGTCGGCTCATCTTTGTTGGCCACCGCAACAAGGCTTCGGATGGTGGCTCTCCATTCGTCGAGTTTCCCCGTAGTGGGAGGAAAGTCGAGGAGCAACTGCGCGCGTGCCAGGGCTTCTGCTGGCGTCGGTGGCAGCGAAACCTGCACGGATCGCGATGCGCTTCGACTTCTGACCATGTCAGAAGGAGCTCTATCACGACCGCGCGGTCGCACGCCGTCTTCACCAGCGCCTCTGCGACCGGGCTGGTCTTCTACATCCCGAGAGTGGCGCTCGGGGCTTTTCCCGCGGCGATGCCCGGGGTCTTCGGGGCGATCACGCCGCTCGTCGTGCGCCGCTTGAGAGGAACGCGCTGTCGGCGCCGGAGTGGGAGTCCTGGAGGCCCTCGCGCCGCCAGCGGGCGGGGCAGCAGCGACCTCGGAAGGTCCCGCGCCACCTGCGGAGGGCCCGGCTCCGTCTTTGGATGGCGGCGTGCGGCCCGTTACCGGGCGCACGAACATCGCCGCCTCCCAAACTCCAGCTGCTGGGACGGTGTTGGTGTTCGCAAACAGCGCTCCGGGTCCTTTCGGCGACCGCTCCGCTGCTCGCCTGCGTCGGGACGGGATGCCCGGCGTCCGACGGGCCAATCGCCATCGTCGTCTTCTTCTTGGGCGCCATGACGATGAAGAAGCGTCGAACTAACTCCTAAAGCCGATTCTCACAACTGCGCAGCCCCTGCCTGGTGCGCCAAAGATGTCGGTGGGAAACAACACCTATGGGATCACGAGAATCCCTTTCTGCGGTTGCGGGGCGCGGGGGCCGTGAGAAGAGCGGATCGAGCAGGCAGTACACGATTCCTTTACCCAGGTTCGGGCCGCGAAGATGCGTAAAACCCTACTCCTGCTTTGGTGGATTATATGTTCGTGTTCTTGAGCTATCTACGGGGCGTGAGGAGCTCCAAAAAGCTGAATCCTCTTCCTGGTCGCCTGGGGCCTCCTTTTATAGGGAAGGGGGCTGCCACAGTGGCACACAGGAGGTGGAAAGGGTACAGTGATGCGGGGTTTTCCCTCGTATTACATGACAAGGTGCATTTAATTCGCCTTGCTTAGGTGTCCTTGCTTTATCGGGGGCAGGGGAGAGCCCTGTCTCGTCCGTCGCCGCTCTCTCCCGCGTCGACACGCGCCCTGGCCAGCGGTGCCTGCGATGCCATGTAGGCGGGCAGGCAGCTGAGCTGGCGCAGCGGTGGGTCTCCATGAGGATCTGCATGCCGCCACGCAGGTGCCTGCCCAGCTGGTTGGGTCGGCAGCTGCATGCGAACGGTGGTGGAGGCGTGACTGGTGTGGGTCCGATGGTGGCCCCAGGGGTGTCCTTGGCAAGGGCCTTGCCGCGGCCCCGGCAAGGGTCTTGCCGTGGCGCCTGCTGCCATCCCCGGCAAGGCTCTTGCCGAGGGCCTTGTGGTTTTCCTTGGCTGGGATCCCGCCAAGGACCATCATCTTCTAAAGTGTGCATCCGATCTTGAATGTCTTCACAAAGATCTGCATACCACCACGGGGATGCCTCCCGAATCCTTGCCCCATGGGGGCAGTGGACTCAAGGGTGACCCGCTCCGTAGGTGTGGGGCGAGCTGCCACGACAAGGGTCTTGCCGGGTTTGCAAAAACCGCCTCCCGGCAAGGATTTTGCCGGGGGGCCCACTTCGTCCCCTTTGCTCTTTGTGGTCTTGGTCTTGGAGTCGTTTTGCTCCTCTTTGGCTTCGGCCTTACCTTGGTTCTACCTCCCTTGCCGGGCTCGGTGCGGCGGCGCTCGTGGCTCAGACTGCCCATGCACAGTCATAGGGGTACAAAAAGTGTAACCCTCTTTTTGTACACCGACACTACCAAGAATAAACAACTAGGTTGTCAAATCCCACACATACCAAGCATTTCAAAATCATACACATAATATGCTCGATATGTGCAAATACAACATGGCATCACATCAAAACTCTACGACTCAAAGTATTTATTCATTATGCTCCGAAGAGCCAGATATTACAAACATGGGTTTGATGACCCAGCATTCAAGTCATACAAGCAATAAGTACATGCGGAAGCTTGACTTGTCTGAGTACAGACAACTACAAATGAAAAAGGCTAAGAAGCCTGACTATCTACAAGATCCTCCCAAGGGTACAAGATCGTAGCTGAGATAACAAGCTAAACGTCGAAGTCCACACGGAAATACTAGTGAGACTGAAGTCTCTCTGCAAAACATAAATTAAGCAAACATGAGTACAAATGTACCCAGCAAGACTTACATCAGAACTAGCTACATATCCATCAGTATCAACAAAGGGGGTGGTGGAGTTTAACTGCAGCAAGCCATCTTTGACTCTGTGGCTAACCTGTACTACGACTGCTGGTAACTCTTTTGAGGTGGCGCACACGAGTCCACGTATTCACCATAACAATGCAGCACTATGGGTCCGCTCCCGTCTCCCTACGAGAAGGACATCCATAGCACTCACACTTATCTTGCGCATTTTAGAGTATCCACTTTCACTTTTCTGTGAAATGTATAGGCAACCCAGAAGTCCTTTATCATGGACACAGCTATTCTAATAGATCATGTTAACCCTGTAGGGGTGTACTTCTTAACACACGCTCTCACCACTTATCGTCGTTTACACGACATGTACTCGACAACCTTCAAGCGGAAGCCCAGCGAGGTTGTCGGCCACGACCTGACTAACCACACAAGTCACTAGTCCAGGTTTATCGCCTATTCAGGTTCCATCCGCAAGGAGATCCGACCGAGGTTTCACTCACGGCCCCAAACAATGACAGCAGGGTTCCCGAGGCACCAAACGGGAGTCCTGGTACACCATGCCTCGTGGCTCTACCGCATCATAGCCCACCCCTAGGGTCAGCGCTACGCACGGCCCCCAACACATATCCTACAAACACCAGAAACTAGTTGCAACTCCTGGACAGAGATCAAGGCGATTAATAAGTCGAGAGGGGCACTTAAGCATTCCAATGTGTGGTAGTAGCTGTTCATGGATCACAAACACAGAACTCAGTTCTTGAGGACGGTTTCAATGAGACAACCTACCATGTACTCCTACATGGCCTCTCATCGCTACCTTTACCAAATCGTGTTCACACACTTAGCTCTCAACAGTAGGACATGTTCACCACATTCCAATTCATCCCCGATGAATCAGACCTGACTCATCTCTAAGCAGTAGCAGGCATGACAACAAGCATGAATGAGTAGGCACATCAAGCCTCAAACAACTGCTACTCATGCTAGTGCATTTCATCTGTTTACTGTGGCAATGACAGGTCATGTAGAGGAAGGGGTTCAACTACCGCAGCATGTAATAGTTGAAGCGTTGTTGTCCTAATGCAGTAAAAGAGAGCAGAAATGAGAGAGTGGTATTGTCTCGGAATGAACAAGGGGGTTCTGCTTGCCTGGCACTTCTGAAGATAGTAAAACTCTTCATCAGTGTCATCGATCATATCGTTGGAACGTCGTCTACTAAGAGGGGACAAACACCGACAACAGAGAATGAACACAATCAATGCACTACAACAATATGATGCATGATCATGACATGTCAACATGCTGTGATCTAAGCTAATGCAACTAGCAGCAATTTAAATGGAGTCGGTTTGAACACAAGATTCAAATTCAAACTCCACATGTGGATATTCGAATGCCATTTATTTGATTTGCCCTAAACATTAGTCATAATTTGTTCTAACATGCATGAAAATGGTACAGATGGATAGATTGGATTTTCCTGATCATTTTCTATATATAAGTTATTTCATTTGGAGTTATAGATTAATTGCTATGAACTTTTGAAGTTTAAGTCATTTTCCGGAATTTCCTGAATTAGTTTTAATCCAGAAATTCCTTACTGCGTCAGCATGACATGAGGGTGACGTCAGCAAGTCAACAAGGCTGGTCCAGGTCAAACATGACCAGTGGGGCCCACTGGTCAGTGATTCAGTTAATTAACTGAGTTAATTAGTGCTAAACTAGCCCTAACTAAAATGTCAGCAGGGCTAGGCCCACATGTGAGTGGCTCATCTAATTAACTAAGTTAATTAACAATAACTAAACCTAACACTAACTAAATAGGGGCCTAGGTCCACACGTCAGTCAACCAAGGGAGGTCAAGCCCCTGGTCAGCGGGGTCAAACTTGCCGCACTTGGCCCACTGCTCGTCGTTAGCGGAGGTGCTGGGGTTTTGCTCTACGGAGACCAGAAGAGCGGCGGAGACCATCTACAAGGAGCTGGTGCTCACTTGCATCCACTGGTGTAGTCAGTTTTGCCGGGGCGACCTGAATCGACGACGGCGAGCTCAAAGGCGGTGGCCAAAATTCGGGTCTCGGTGGTTTTGGCGATGCGGGGCACGGGAGGAGCAGCTGGAGTGGGTTTTGGGCTTCTAGCATTGCACTGAGCATGGCTGTGTGCTTGGGTGCAGCTCTAGGTGGTGGTGGCCACGGCGGCGACCTGGCCGGCGGACCCAAGTTCTCGGCCGCGACGGCAACGACGTTAGCGGAAGGATAAATCCAGGGAAGATGGGGTATCGGCGCAGCAGCTCACAGCAGTTGCAGTGGAGGCCTCAGCGAGCTCAGGGAGGGGCTGGTGACGACGGGAGGTCGCCGGAGATCTCAGTGGCTGAGAGGTTAAAGACGATGCAGATACGGTGTTGCAGAGCGTCCCGGCTCGCTTGGCTCGGTGAAGATGACGAGGACGACGTTGCGGAGCTCGTGGACATGTCGAGGGGCGAGGGGGAGGCGGTGGCTGTGGCTATGGCGAACGGCGGCGGCGGGCTCTGCTCAAAAAGAGAGCAGAGAGGGAAGAGGAGAGAGCTGCGAGGAGGGGGGAGGTACAGAGGGTCGAGGGGAGTGCGTGGCACCCTCGGGTGCTTCCAATGGCAAGCAGGCAAGAAGGAGGTGGCCTGCGCGTGCGCGCGCATCGGTTACCGGCCCTCGTAGGCAGGAGGTTGAAGACGGTGGCGGCGGCGGTGGGCTGAGCCAGCTGGAGTTGGGCCAGGTGGGTCTAGGGAAGTGGCCCAGGTGGGTTTTCTGCTCTATTTTACTTTCTGTTCTGTTTGCTATTTATTTATTTCGTTTGCCACTGTTTTCAAATAGAACAAATCCAAAACCAATGACAAAATTCCCCTAAATATTTCTATGTTGCACAGTGGAGTTATCCAAAAGAACATAAACAATTCAGAGTTATTTGAAATTATATTCCATATGCTAAGAATATAAATCCAAAGCCAAACTCAATATTGATTTAAAATCAAAGCCCAAATAATTCCTTAGAGATGTTCCAAAATTTTGGTTTCATTTATAACTCTTGCCAAAATTCTCAGAACTATTTCTAGGGCATTTTGGATTCACTGATTGCAAATTTTAGGGTTCTTGACCCTTTATTAAAATGATTTATGAGACTTTGAGAATTCCTCAATTCAATTTCTTTAATTTTAATATGATGATCAAGCAAAGTTAAACAAGGGCTGATCTAGGCCTATGACAAGTCGCTGGAGTTCATCATTAGACTGCACAGATCCCCGCATGGTCGCCTCCGCGTCCCTGCTCCATTGCGAGGGTGATGGAGCTCGAACAGCCGCACGCGATGAAGCTGCACATGAGGGCTGGCGGTAATGGCAACATGCTGGTGGATGTGGACTTCCCTGCCCTCAGGTCATGTTCTTTCGTTGCGGCTAGACGACCTTTGCTCGCGCCCATAGCTTCTCGGAGGGGCATGTCCTCCATCTTAAATTAATGGAGGACGATCTGCTCTCCATCATGGTTTTTGGGTGCTCGGGTGCTCTCTCAGGGTGTTGCACGGAGAGCTCGACTCACGACGAAAGCTCCTCCTCGAGCGATAGTGACGAGGAGGACAGTGACGACGATCACGATGGTGCCGATAGGGAGGATGACGGCTCCGACTCCGAATGAACACCAGCCACACTATCACCGTCAGGCGGAGGCACCACCATCTTCACCTGCATCACCTCTCCGGCAAGGCGATTTGCCGGGGAGTTGGATGCACAGGTGTGGATGGTGCCTCCGGTTCCTCCAACAGCCTTCCAGCTAGACCCGGCAGGCTTCCTCGTGGCCTCTGGCTTCGTTCGCCCTGCCGCGTCCTGCTGGCCCTAGTGGCGGTGGCCAGGGGGCGTCTCCGCCATTATCTTCACCATTACCTTTGCCCGCGCCCTCCTACTCTTGTCAGGCTCCTCGCCAAGGGGTCTGGTAGGGTCAGGCTAGGCTTCTGCCTAGGAACTCCTTTTGTCTTCTTCACCTCCCACCACAATGCCTAGGTGAAGAGGGACAAGAAAGGGGATTACCGGGAACTTATCTTCTTTCAATCTAATATATGTAGGCACTTGCCAACTTTAGTCTAACTTATGTAATCTTCTTTACCTGTGTTTGTGTTATGTAAGATCTATACTTGCTTATCAGCATATTAATGAAAAGATAAGCTTTGTCGGGTACTTGTGCATGTATCATATCCATGCAAAGGTGAAATGCCACAATACTTTCAAGTAAACAAGTTTCTCCCGGCAGGCTAACCTGCCAGTACCCTCAGTTTCTTGCCGCTGGGCTAGGCCTGCTGGGCACAAAACCATAAAGAGAGACCGGGCCCCCGCCAAACCTTTTCCGCCAAAGGTCACTGCGACCATCCTAACCTAAGCAACATTTGAGTCAAAGGATGGGAGCAGCTATGTTTCGAAGGTGGCAAGGTTTTCATATGCACAACTTTCACTTTACAAAACATGTATGGATAAGAAAGAACTTATCTGTTTGGCTTGCCGGTGATCGCTATGGAGGCTTGTCTTCATTTCTTCTCTTCACGACTAAGTCTGTGGCAAGAACCCTGCAGCTTAGTGTAGATGAAAACAGTGCCACATGTGATCTTATCTATATGATCATGCTATGCTCATGATATGCTTATGCATGCATGCAGTCTTCTTTGGGGCCCCCAGCGCTTCGTTTATTTCTCTGTTGCTCAGGGTCTGCGCCTGGCTTTGTACAAAGGGTTACATGCAACTTCGGCAAAGCTTGTACAAAAGGGTAGTTGCTGGGCAGGGCCCGACAGTCGCGTCTTATGGGTAGAACTTACGGAGATGCTCAATGTGACATGAGTTTTGCAACTGAATGCCATCTCTGGTCTCCAGATGGACTGCGCCATGTCTGGTGACTCGTACTGCCCAGTAAGGGCCTTCCCACTTTGGCGTCAACTTGTTTATACCCTTGGCGGACTGAACACGCCCAAGGACAAGGTCGCCTTCCTGAAAAATACGGGCATGAACCCTGCGGCTGTGATAGCGACGCAGGGCTTGCTGGTGGCGTGCAACACGTGTAGCAGCCCAGAGACGGTTCTCCTCAAGTAGCACAGCATCGTCACGCCGGTGATGTTCTTGTGCTACTTCATCATAGGCAAGCACTCGAGGTGATCCATATATGAGTTCCATGGGGATAACTGCTTCTGCCCCATAGACTATGGAGAAGGGACCAAAGAACCACCGGCAGCTTGTTGATCCATCGTCTGCCATAGTTCTGCAGCCTATCGAATGTTCTTGTCTTGAGTCCTCGCAGCACTTCAGCGTTCACCGTCTCAGCTTGTCTGTTGCTCCTTGTATGGGCAACAGAGGCAAATGGGATCTTGCTTCCGAGGGCATGAATGTATTGTATGAAGGCAAGGCTCGTGAATTGGGTGCCATCGTCGGTGATGATTAAGGCAGGGACCCCGAAGCGGCACACCAATCCTTTCAAGAACTTGATACGGTCCCTTGTGAAGAAGAAGATGCGATGTGCTCCCTCGAGCACGCTTAGCAAGCTGCAGCGGCCGAAGACCCCGACAACGAAGGCACCATGTACCCTCCTGAGGCAATCCCCAAGAAGAACAAGCAGCTACTCCACCCAGGGCCTCATGAGAGCGGCATTTCCAGTGGCACTGCTTTAGGACCTGCGCCCGCAGCTGGGGCGCCTCCCTCCCTCGCAAAGGAAGGCGCGCCCGGCGCCCTCCTCTGGCTGGGCTCGGGGGCTCTCTTCTAGAGGGCCTCAGACCTAGCCAACGTCATGAGGGAGGCGCTCGGGCACCAGGTGGAGGCATGCTTCGCCGCACATTTCCCTCAAGAGGGCATAAGGCGTGGAGCGCCCAGTGCTCAGGAGTTCATCACCAAGGCGACCCAGGAGCTTCAAGAGGCAAGGACCATACGCAGGGATCGCCGCCCACCACCCGACGCGGCCCCCCATCCTGGCAAGGACGGCGGGCAGCGTGTCTGCTTCGACATTCCAGGGCTCAACAGGGCCACATCTCAGGGGCGTTTCTGGCCTTCCCGCATTGGGCAGTGCGAGGGTCCACCTCACAGCTATGTTCGCATGCCATTCGGCTTGCCGAACACGGCTGTCACCTTCTAGCGCTGCTTGAGGAGCATTCTAGGCTCAGGAGGCCAGGCATCACGCCGTCCTGGTGGAGATGGCGACAGTTCTTCAGGAGCCACCTGGGCCTATGGAGGCTCCTGAGGCTCGGGACCCTGGCACCTCATGAGGAGCAGCTTCTCCAGCATGCATCTTCAGCAACCCCAGCATCACTCCTGCTACGGTACCAGGTGACTCTTTCCAGTTCATTCAGTTGGGGCGCCCCTCGGGCAGCATTATCCCCAAGTCACACGGGCATGTCCCCGCGACGTGTATCCTTTTGCGTCACTAGCTTACTCTGTCGGGAGCGCCCCTCGGACTGCATCATCCCCAGGCTGCTCGGGTCCGTCCTAGTGGCATGTATCGTTCTTGCATCTATCTAAGCTAACATGCATCATTGCTTGAGTTATTTCATGATTATCACCTGTATACCTGTTGCCCCTCGTGGCCACCCGCGTTGCTGGCCGGCCTCCTGCTCATCCCGCAATGGGGGCTACACATGCTGGCACGGCACTTGTGCTCGGGTCCGTCCCTGCAACGCTGACAAACCTGAGTGGTCGAGCTCTGGCTCGCTGCATGCCCCGCGCACGTCACCTCACCAGCCCCTTAGTGCCTCATCTTCTTGCGGAACGACCAGTGGCGGGCCAGCAAGCACGGCTGCAATCTGTATTCCTCCCTCGCGCTAACCCCCGGGAATCTCCGGACGCTGACAACGGGCGGCACCGCAGGCTCCTTCTTTTTTCACGCAATTCGCTTGTGTGTTAAAAGGGGGTCTCCTGAGGATCGCATCTCAGGAGCTCCTACTGACTCTCCAGCCCTCACCCCTGGCCTTGGCCACAACATCGCGACCTGGCATACCAGCGGCGGCTGAGCTCGCTCGAGGGTCAGGACCCGAAGACGTAGAGCACCTAGAAGAGCGTGAAAAAGGGGGGACGCCAGCGCGAGCCTAACCCAAACGTCTCACAGCCGTTGACGCACGGATCGGACGCTGCACACGGAAGCCAACCCAGGGTTGCCAAGATAAGTCTCGTACTCAAGCCAGCCCATCGATGTAACACATGATTTCCACCTATTGCAGCCCTGCTGCGGTGACGCCACCTTCCTTTCTTGCCTTCAGGTAGTTGCTTGCGCGCTAAAGGGGACCTCTTGAGCATCGCGCCTCAGGAGCTCTCACCGGACCTCGGGCCGCACACCCCTGGCCTTGACCATGACATCGCGACCTGGCATACCAGCTACGGTTGCAGCCTGCCTGGGGACTGGGACCTGTCGGCGCAGAGCACTAAGCCACCGCGAGGTTGGAAATGGGGGATCAAGCCGAAGTAAGACACGCAATCATAAATTTTCATAATAAGGACGATATTGACACAAAAGGCACTACAAATCCTTTACACACCCCCACGGGGTTCACCTTGATTCCTTGCATGGAACAAAATAAGAAGGTTCCTAGAAGCCGCATCTACAGGTGTCGCCACCGACGCCATCATCAACAGTGGGCCACGGGAGGCCGACGCCAACCCCATGCAGGTCAACGGCGGCGGCGGGCGGATTCCGTTGCCGCGCTACTGGCACGGTGAGATCTCGGGGGCACGTAGCTGTCATCGCTCGTCTCCGGAGTTTCGTCAGGCTCGGGAGAACCGCTGGACTCCCATGCGCCGTTGGTCCTTCCGGAGGAACTGCCCGCAGGACCAAAGGCAGGGCCAGCGCATGTCGTTGCACCGTCCCGGCGACCCCCTCCAGGGCAGCACTCCAGACGACGGCCCTCCTCGTTGAAGACCTTGAAAATCAACATGGAGGCATTGTCGTACTAGAAGTGGATGGCAAGGGCGCCCTCCGCGCGGCAGGCGCGGGCCACCTCGCCCCATCCGCGGGTCATGAAGATCTTGCCCGGGGAAACAACTTCGACCTCTGCTCCTGTCGCTAGGGTGTCGCACTCGGCGTGCTGCAGCCACAGCTCGAGTGGCCCCCTCGACGGCATCTCTTCAGCAAAGAATTATGGGTCGATCCACCAGCGCGATGGCATCACCGCCCACACCACGAGTTCACGCGAGGAGCCCTCGGCATGAGTTCGCGAGGCGGCGGCGCGCACCGCCACCACACGGCCATCGCGCCCAAGGCGCTAGTGACGCGGGCCGCTGCCTCCCCCTCCGGAGCCTTGCGCCTGGGCATAGAGGGGCAGTGGGTAACCAGGGGGAGGCTGCTCGTGCCAAGGCCTCGTCATCTCCGGCCTCACGACGACGTCGCGAGGACGGTCTAGCCTCTTCTTCGGTGGGAGTGGCCCTAGCTCTTCGCGGGCGGCTTTCCCCTTCTCAGTGGCGGAGAATCTCCGTATCGGCGCCATAAGAGCCACAACAAGGAGGAAGAAGAAGAAGCAGACATAATGGAGGAAGAGATAAGTGACGGGGGCTTCGCCCTCCTCCTTATTTATAGCCAGAAGGAGGCCAACCGCCGGCCTCCACAATCGCAGGTAATGATGGTTTTTCTTCTGCATGCAGCAGGGTCTCGTCAAGTCGGACAGTTGCCGAGGCGTCATAGGGAAGCAGAGGCGCCCACGTCCCGTCAGTCGCCACGCGTCAATCAAGGTTGCGGGCTATTGGGGCCCACGGCGCTCTGCAGTTGCCCTTTGGCTTCGCCTTGAAGCCAAGTCCGAGCATGCCTTGGTCCCCGGGGCTACTGTCGGTGTCCTAGGAACAGGGGTACCCAGACTTGCCTGCCTGCGGCCCAGGGCGTGGCTCCACCAATGGCCTGGTATGGCCCGTCTTCATCAGCAACTACTCAAGACCCTCGCGAGGGGCCGAGCCTCGCGAGGCAGATGACACAAGACCTCCTCAGGGGCAGCCTCGCTAGGCTGGCTCCCGAGGAGCGGAGATATCAATGCAAGGGGCACTTCGCGAGGTGCGCGTGACGTGAGCCATGACGACCAAAGCCAGGCGGGCGCCAGCGGGCGCAGAGTACCAGTTGCCTCTTTGGTGTTAAAGGGGCAAGCGCAGGAGAGGAGTCACAAGGCATCACACAAAGGTTTCCATATTGGTGCAACGAGACCAAGACCAGTAGGACGGAGGTCACCGCGGAGCCCACGGCAGTGTCACCACCAGAATCTTTGGCAGGCAAAGACCACCTTTTGTCAGGATAGCTTGTACTAGTTGTCTGTAACGCCCTCGATGCGGTTATATCTCCCACGTGTCGAAGCACGACTTAGAGGCATAACCGCATTGAAAGCAATGTCGCAAGTGAGGTAATCTTCACACAACCCATGTAATACATAAGGGAAAGAGATACATAGTTGGCTTACAATCGCCACTTCACACAATACATGAGTAAAGCATTACATCATACAGATACAATCAAGGTCCGACTACGGAACCCAAAATATAAGAAGACTATCCCAAATGCTACACAGATCCCCGATCGTCCCAACTGGGCTCCACTACTGATCAACTGAAACGAAACCACACAATGAACAAGATCTTCATCGAGCTCCTCCTTGAGCTCGGGTGCGTCACCTGCACGGTTTCATCGGCACCTGCAAACTGGTTTTTGATGTATCTGTGAGTCACGGGGACTCAGCAATCTCACACCCGCGAGATCAAGATTATTTAAGCTTATAGGTAAGGTAAAAGGTATGAGGTGGAGCTGCAGCAAGCGACTAGCATATATGGTGGCTAACATACGCAAATGAGAGCGAGAAGAGAAGGCAAAAGCACGGTCGAACAACTATGATCAAGAAGTGATCCTGAAACTACTTACGTCAAGCATAACTCCAACACCGTGTTCACTTCCCGGACTCCGCCGAGAAGAGACCATCACGGTTACACACGCGGTTGATGTATTTTAATTAAGATCAACTTCGGGTTTTCTACAACCGGACATTAACAAATTCCCATCTGCCACATAACCGCGGGCATGGCTTTCGAAAGTTCAAACCCTGCAGGGGTGTCCCAACTTAGACCATGATAAGCTCTCGCGATCAACGAAGGATATTCCTTCTCCCCAGGAAGACCCGATCAGTCTCGGAGTCCCGGCTACAAGACATTTCGACAGTAATAAAACAAGACCAGCAAGACCGCCCGATGCGCCGACATCCTGATAGGAGCTGCACATATCTCGTTCTCAGGGCAACACCGGATGAACACTACGTACGACAACCGAAGATACCCCAAGTTGCCCAGGGGCGGCACCGCAAGTGGCTCTAGTTTGGACCAACACTTAGACAAGCATTGGCCCGGGGGGCTAAATAAAGATGACCCTCGAGAGAGCGACTCCCAAGGGAAAAGTAGGTGGTGGTGAGGCAAATGTAAAACCAACGTTGGGCCTTGCTGGAAAAGATTTATTCAAAGCGAACTGTCAAGGGGGTCCCATAAATCACCCAACCGCGTTAGGGACGCAAAATCCGGGAACATAATACCGATATGACGGAAAACTAGGGCGGCAAGAGTGGAACAAAACACCAGACATAAGGCCGAGCCTTCCACCCTTTACCAAGTATATAGATGCATTAATTAAATAAGAGATATTGTGATATCCCAACAAGTAAACATGTTCCAACAAGGAAAAACATCTCCATGTTCCAACAAGGAACAAACTTCATCTTCACCTGCAACTAACAACACTATAAGAGGGGCTGAGCAAAGCGGTAACATAGCCAAACAACGGTTTGCTAGGACAAGGTGGGTTAGAGGCTTGGTTTGACAATATGGGAGGCATGATAAGCAAGTGGTAGGTATCGCAGCATCGGCATAGCAAAAGAGCGAGCAACTAGCAAGCAAAGATAGAAGTGATTTCGAGGGTATGGTCATCTTGCCTGTAAGGTTCTCGGAGTTGTCGAAGGCTTGATCCTCGTAAGTGTTCTCAACAGGTTCCTCGTTTACGTACTCGTCTCCCGGCTCTACCCAAAACAAGTACACAAGCAAAGGAACAACTATCAACCACGATGCAATGCGCAACCAAGATGATGCAAAACATGGCATGATATGCGAGATGTGGTATGCAGTGCATATGCGAGCTCCGGAAGGAAAAGATGAACAAGGCGTAATCTTGGCAAATCAAGTATGCCACTGAAAAGGTGAGGTGATTTCGGTTGAAATCGATAAAAAGATCACCGGAATCGGATGCACGGTTTGCAAATGACAAGCAAAACAAGAATGACAAGATTCTGCCATTAACAGCATGATGCTACTTAGCAAGCAACAAGAAATTAAGCTACTGCACCCAAACGTATCAGCAAAGCATATGGCAGTGATCTACTCAAGATGCTTGACAAAAGATGAACACTGAGCTACGGCTAGATCACACCACAACAGGTTCAAACAAGCATGGCAAAAGTGCAAAAGATAACAGGTTCACAGACTACTATCATGCCAGAAATTAACATCAGGATGACATGTTTAGAGCAAGTAAACAACCTGATACAAGAACAGGACATAGAAAAATATGGCATGGCATGAATCTAATCAAAGCATTTAACAAAAGTCCCTTACTCACCATGAGCCAAAAAGGACCAGAAAATATAGTAGTACCCATGTCAAATAAGAAAGTTTCGATACAGTTTTCAGACTTAGCAGAAAACTGGACATGTCAAAACAGATAACAAGTAGGCATGTATACGAGCTGGATGCACTCACTACAGAGCATTTCATGATAAACTAAGCATACATTAACCAAGAAGACATGGCATAGAAGCTGGAAATGGCAAGAAAAACATCATATCATGCAAGGATCAACTACAACAAGCTTGGCAAAATCGAATAACATGTAAACAATCTGCCAGTAATATTTTATAGCAAAAGTAGAGCTCGATTGACTCAAGCTATGGCACTCCATAATTACAAACAAAGGCATGTATGTATATAGCAAATCCATATATTTAAAACACCCTTAATGATCATGCTCAAAAGAGGCATAGATCTCTCTGAAACAACATGAACACATGGCATAAAAATAACAGCAGAGAATGACTTGGTGAAATTACTAAGTCTCTGAAATCAGCAACATTATGTACCCTAGTTTGCATGCTTGTGCTAGTCACCACAAAGATCACAAAAATACATGGCATACACCCATGTAAAGATGGCATGGCATTTTACAAAACACATGTAGGACTCCAGTTCATAGGATGCACACATCAATCATGGCAAAAATGGCAAAAGTGCATGTTCTGAAACAGATCTGAAACTAACATCACATAGCCCTATTCTAACAGCATTTAGGGCATCAAGATGAACTCAAATGAAAATTATGCAATGAGATGAAATGATGTACTCATCGAGACGAACGACTTGACATATCATAGACACGAAACGGAGCAGTGTGCAGCAAGTTATGATGTGATGAACATGGCATGATTATGCAACATATCCGATCGAGCGGAGTTTGCCCGCGAGGAAGAGCTTGCCGGGCACGGCGCAGGGGCAGACGAGGCCACCGAGGGCACGAGCGGCTTTCTGGAGGCCGACGCCTCTTCCTCCCGACCCTCGGGCAGCTCGTCGCAAGCGGAGCCCCCGGCTCAACCACGGAGGCGCCTCCACAAGGCCGGATAGGAGGTACGGCAAGCGAGACAACTGCCGCAGCGCTGCGCGATGCGCTCCGCTGTCTCAGCGGGAGCGGGGTCTTCGCAGGCCGCTGCTTCTGCTCCTGCCGCCCCTCGCGCCACGGCGGCGGCCGGGGCCAGGCCGTCTCGGGCTAGCGCCACCACTGCCCCCGCCAAGCGGCCGAGGGAGCCTACAACTCCGCCTCCTCGCGCCAGAAGCGGGCCAGTCTTCGACTTCTCCGCGCTTAGCTCCGACGAGGAAGAGGGAGCGGAGTAAGATCCCCGCTGTTCTTGTGTTTCTTCAATTCTTGTAGTTGCGCCTCGCATCTCATTTGCTTTCCTCTGAATTTGCCCCTTTTCAGGACTCTAGCTCAGAGGGTGGCAAAGAGAGCCAAGCTCCCGGTGGTCATCCTCGACGACGAGCCCACCGTGACGGCCCGGGGTGCGCCCGAGATGACCTTGCCGGACCCACCAACCAATCCTCAGAGCAGCCCCCAGCGCAGCCCCCAGCGTAAGCATATGGCTTGCTTTCTGCCGTTGGGCGCCCCCGGGTGCCCTTTGGTTTTCCTGACATCTTGCTGATGATTTGTGTAGGAGCAGAGCAGCCCCACCAGGAGCGTCCGGAGACCGTCCCCGATGAGCCACCCGCTACAACTACACCGCCAAGGGGGAGTTCCCCGGCAAGGGAGGAGTCCCCGACGAGGGAGCGATCCCCGGCAAGGGAGCAGTCCCCGGCGAGGGAGCAGTCTCCGGCGAGGGAGCAGTCTCCGGCGAGGGACGACACCGGCGGCCCCTCGATGACGGAGACCGCGACTGCAGGCCCTGGCCCAGGTAACCTTCTCGCCTCGAAACTCCCCTGAAGTTCTTCTTCTTTGGATAGTTGCTTGACTTCTCCCCCTCTTTCGGCCTTCAGACCCGCCCGCCATGGACCCGATGGAGACCGAGGTCGTCGTCGAGGAGGACGCGCGAGGCCATACTGACGACGTGGCCGCCACCGGAGAGACGGATGGTGCTGAAGGTACGGCCGGCGAAGAGGCCGCCAAGGCTGCCGCAGCAGCCGCGGGCGAGGGGGCCGGCGATCGTACTGACGGCCCTGAGGCCGCAGGAGCGCCAGGCACTGCGCCGACCGCCGACCCTGCCTCCGCAGCGGTGTCGGGCCTTGAGGAGCCCCCGTCAGGCGCCTACCTGAAGGCCGGCGACGATATCTTCATCAAGCTCCCCTGGGAGTCGACTTCCAGGGCGCCGGTCGAGGGGTAGGCCTTGGATGGAGAGGTGCTCGCCTCCGCCGGGCTGATGCTGGTTGACGCGCCAAGCAGCAGCAGCGGCGAGCCCGAGGAGGAGCGGCTGCTCCGGAAGCTGGTGTCGCTCTACCGCGCCCGACAAGCCCAGGTGGAACGCCGGTAAGCGCTTGTCGCGAAGGCGGGAGCGGACATGGAGAAGCGCGCCGGGGAGCTCCGGGAGCTCAACCAGGAGGCCCTCCGATCCTTGGCGGAGGAGCGAAGGCAGCTCGACGAGGCGCGGACGGCCTTCATCCTCGAGAAGGCTTGCCGCCACGGGGCTAGCCGCGCGGGAGGGCGAGCTGGCGCAGCAGAAAGCCAGCCTCGCCAGCCACGAGGAGGAGGTCGCCGCACGCGAGCAAGCGCTCGGCGGAGCCCTCAAGGAGGCGCGAGATGCTGCCGCGGCCGCCGAGAGCGCCAAGGAGGCACTGGAGGCGAAGGTGGGGCAGCTCGACACCGACCTCAAGGCGAGCGGCGCGGAGCTCGCCGCGCTCAAGCAGGAGCGCGAGAAGGGTGCCCACACCCTTGGTGAGCTGCAGGGCCGCTTCGCCGAGAAGATCAAGGAGCTCGACGCCGCCAAGGACTCCAACGCCGATCTCAAGCTGAAGCTGTACACCTTGTCCAAGGCGCTGGACAGCGCCAAGGAGAAGGAGGTGGCCTTGCGGAAGGAGGTCGTGGACAACGAGGCGTTGTTGGAGGGCGCCGCGGTCACCCAGAACGAATTCAGGGCGACGGTGGAGCAGTGGACCGAGGGCCTCGTGGACATCACCGCCTCCATCGACAAGGAGCTGACGCTGCTGGGGATGGAGGGTCACGAGTATCCCTCCGGAGAAAACGTCCCACCCAGCGCCAAGCTCACTTCGTTCTTCAAAGGTGTGGTTGCGGCCCTTCAGCATCTCCGGAACGCGATCCCAGAGCAGCTGGCCGGCGAGACGCGCGACGCCATCGCCGGAGCCCTCGAGAAGGTGTTGGTGAAGATCGCCTTCCGCAACCCCGGCATCAGGCTCACCAACGTCCTCAAATCCCTGCCGGCGGACGCTGACCTCGAGGAGATCAGGGCCCTCGTCACGCCCATCATGGAGAAGGTGGCCGGGATCAAGAGGATCGAGGGCGACCGCGTGGATTAGGCCGCCTCCCCTTTTCTTTTCTTGTCGCTGCCGGCCAAGTCATGAAAGCGATTCATTAGGGCTGCGACAAGCTTATCTTTGTAATATAACTCTATCTTAGGTAGTGACTGCACTGTTATTTCCTCTACTTGACTCCGTGCCCTGTATGTTTTTGCCCTACGCTTTTAGGGACTTGTCGGCGTAGGCCTCCGCCTTACCGCGGGCTCTGAGTGCGGGACATCAGCGGCCCGCCAGCGGTGCCACTACCGGCAAGAAACCTTGCCGCGGCTAGCTGCAGCTCACTTAAATTGTTGAGCAGGCTCAAAGCAAAGTAATTGTTGCGACTGCAGTCGCAGCACACTTAAGCTGCCGAGCGAGCTCGAAACAAAGTAAGGATGCCACTCTGGTTGTAGCACACTTAAGTCGTTGAGCGGACTCGAAACGAAGTAAGGGCGCAACTAGCCACGAGCCGGTCCCTCCGCGCACAGGTTTTCCATACAAAGTACGGTCGTTCGAGGAAGATAACCTCAAAATATTAAAAACTCAATTGCTCAAACTTTCGCAACTTAGCTTTTCCGTGGCTCGCTGCCCGGCAAGGTTGCTTTCCGGCAAGGCGAAACATGGGGCTCGCCGTCGCTTACCGGGGGTCAGTGCTGCACAGAGTGTCACATAATGCATGCAAAGAATAAAGAGCATGAGACCGACAAGGTGCGCGGAGCACAAGAACTCAATCTGCGCACAGGGTCTGCGCCTGGCTCTGTACAAAGGATCACATGCAACAGCGGCAAGACTTTGTACAGAGGTGTGGTTGCCGGACGGGGTCCGACAACCGCGCCTTACGGGCGACACTTACGAAGATTCCCAACGTTCCAGGAGTTGCTCACCGGAGTGGTATCTTCGGTCTCAAGGCGGACAGCGCCAGGCCTATCGACTCGTTTCACCCGGTAAGGGCCTTCCCACTTTCTCGAGACTTCTGGCACTAAACTTGCAGCTATAAAAGCGGCGCAAGGCTTGCTGGTAGCGAGCAGCTCGCACAGCGGCCTGAAGACGGTCCTCCTCGAGGAGCAGCGCATCATCTCGACGCAGCTGCTCTCGCTCGAGCTCAGCGTGAGCGAACACTCGAGGTGGCCCGCATGCGAGATTTGTGGGGCTAACTGTCCCCACTCCACGGGATGGTGCGAGAGGCTGCCTGGTCATACCAGGGCTTACCTGCGCCGAGAAGTGTCGGCGTATGTTCGGACGTCGTGGCATCATGATCTGGCTCGGCGACGCCCGTTTCACCGCCGGCGCCGTCCCCACCACGTGTTTGCTCCAAGGGCGGTGGGTTCGACGCGGACGGACCGGCCACCTCCGGAGCCTTCTTCTTCGGTGGCATGTCGACGAAGATGAAGGAGATCTGGCTGGTGCAGACGCCGTATCAGGTTCGCACAACTTCGACGCCCCCCTACCTGGCGCGCCAAAGATGTCGGGGGGAATCGGCTTCCTCGAACACCTATGGGGACCGAGCCCCTTACTGGTTCGGCGGGGGGCGGAGGTTGAACGAAGAGCGGATCGAGGCGCTGCACACAAGGGGATTTTACCCAGCTTCGGGCCGCAAGGATGCGTAAAACCCTACTGCTGCTTTGTGGATTGTATTGTGTTCTTGCTCGGGAGCGCGTGGTGCTACAGTACACGCAAGCCGCTGGCGAGACAGAGCGTGGCAATGGGTGTCCTCCCTCTCCTACGTGCGCATGGGGCCTCCTTTTATATGCTCAAGGGGTTACCCACAGGTGGCAGCGCAGGTGGGGGCAAAAATGGGAGAATGTTGTAGTGGGTACAGCTGCCTGCACAGTGGCGGTACAGTGCTATCGAACCTAACTCTGACGGTGGGGGACAAGGGCATTAAATGCCGTCCGCGTCGCCCAGACGGTGCAGGGAAGTGGACCGTCAGGAGCGCAACCGTTTGCCACGATGGCTACTCTGTCAGCTTCGCTTCGCCACCGCATGCCCCTGGCTGCACAACCTCCCGCCACGTGCGCCTGGAATGCCCCTAGAGCAACACGTTGGTGGGTGAGCTGGAGCGCAGGCACGGGGTGGTAACTTGCCATAGCAAACGCCTTGCCGCGGTGGATGCCTTGTCGCGCCCGGCAGCTTGTCGCTCACCGGGTCTTGCCGGAGCGCGGGACGCGCCGTGGCGAGGTCCTTGTCGTGCCGTGGTTGGCCTCCCCGGCAAGCTCCTCCTGCCGGGGTCTTGTGCTTCGAGCGGTCGTCCCGGCAAGCTCCTCTTGCCGGGGCCTGGCTCTCTTCGGGTGGCCTTCCCGGCAGGACCCTCCTGTCGGGGCCTTGGCTCAAATACTTTGTTCTTGGATGGCCCAAAAAGGGGCCACGGAGAGTCTTGGCGATCGCCTGTCAAGCCTTGCCGCGGGGTGCTACGACTGCCCGTGCACAAGTTCGGGATACTAAGGTACCCCTACTTTAGTACACCGACAAACCACCGTAAGAATTGAAAATGAAGGAAGAAAGATAAAGAAACACCGGGAAGAATTAGCAAACGAACGAACATACTTGAGAGATTTTAGATACAAGAGAATGAAGAGATGACAAGTAGACTAGAGAATACTTGAACGATGCACCGGTAAGATTTGGAGAACGAGAGCTGAAAGCTCGAATGAGTAATTTTGAGATGATGGCTCCAGAGAATCAAACTGAAATGACCTCTGAAATGCTCTGGATGGGTGAAAAGAATTCTCACAATCGAAAACAATTATGAGAGGATGACAACAAGCTAGAACCATGAATCTTGAAGAGAATGAGACAAGATTTAAGAGAAACTCTTCTTCAGTCTTCAAATGTTGAGAACGATGATGAGAACCACCAAGAATTATTGAGATACTCCAGTATGAAAATTAGGAAGGTTGAACCAACGATGAAAATAATTTGAAAGATCTTGGAGAAAGACATATGACTGATGATAATTCATTCTTAAGACAAAATTGGAAAAGAATTTGAGAATAACTTCAGGATAATTAGAAGAGTCAGGTAAGATCCTGGGAAAAGACCTGTGGGTTAGGGCCCACTCAAAAGAAAACACCGTTGACCAATTTTAAAGAGGGGTTGCACCGGTTGAATTAAATGACTTGAATGAGATAACGACACCTATAGGATCACGAGAATCCCTTTTTGCGGTTGCGGGGCGCGGGGGCCGTGAGAAGAGCGGATCGAGCAGGCAGTACACGATTCCTTTACCCAGGTTCGGGCCGCGAAGATGCGTAAAAGACTACTCCTGCTTTGGTGGATTATATGTTCGTGTTCTTGAGCTAGCTACGGGGCGTGAGGAGCTCCAAAAAGCCGAATCCTCTTCCTGGTCGCCTAGGGCCTCCTTTTATAGGGAAAGGGGCTGCCACACTGGCACACAGGAGGTGGAAAGGGTACAGTGATGCGAGGTTATCCCTCGCATTACATGAAAAGGTGCATTTAATGCGCCTTGCATAGGTGTCCTTGCTTTATCGGGGGCGGGGGAGAGCCCTGTCTCGTCCGTCGCCGCTCTATCCCGCGTCGACACGCGCCCTGGCCAGCGGTGCCTGCGATGCCATGTAGGCGGGCAGGCAGCTGAGGTGGCGCAGCGGTGGGTCTCCACGAGGATCTGCATGCCGCCACGCAGGTGCCTGCCCAGCTGGTTGGGTCGGCAGCTGCATGCAAACGGTGGTGGCGGTGTGACTGGTGCGGGTCCGATGGTGGCCCCGCGGGTGTCCTTGGCAAGGGCCTTGCCGCGGCCCTGGCAAGGGTCTTGTCGGGGTCCCGACAAGGGTCTTCCCGTGGCGCCTGCTGCCATCCTCGGCAAGGCTCTTGCCGGGCCTTGTGGTTTTCCTTGGTTGGGATGCCGCCAAGGACCATCATCTTCTAAAGTGTGCATCCGATCTTGAATGTCTTCACAAAGATCTGCATACCACCACGGGAATGCCTTCCGAATCCTTGCCCCATGGGGGCAGTGGACTCAAGGGTGACCCGCTCCGTAGGTGTGGGGCGAGCTGCCACGGCAAGGGTCTTGCCGGGGGCGCCCGCTTCGTCCCCTTTGCTCTTTCTGGTCTTGGTCTTGGCTTGTTCTGCTCCTCTTTGGCTTCGGCCTTACCTTGGTTCTACCTCCCTTGCCGGGCTCGATGCGGCGGCGCTCGTGGCTCAGACTGCCCGTGGACAGTCATAGGGGTACAAAAAGTGTACCCCTCTTTTTGAACACCGACAGGAGCCCCCGGGCCTGGGCCACACATAAGCGCTACGCGTTGATGGGCCAGGCCCAAGAATGGTGCGCGGGCAGGCAGGGTGGTTTTTACCACGGTAAGTTTCTTCGCGCGTTGCGCCTCCCATGCTTCCCGCGCGTGGCGCGACGTGGGGAGGCGGGCGTGACGTGGGCGGCATGCGTGAGGTTGGCCTCTGCACGCATGCGTCATGTCGTAGTAAAAAGGGCGTGGCTCGCTTTTTCCCCAGAAACGGAGGGAGGCGTGGAGGCGCGACTCATTTACTGGACGGGGCCGAGGCGTGGTCTTTCAAGGCGCCCACTCCCTTTAATCACGGGGCGGGGAGAAGTCACCTCACCCGTCGCTTCGGTCCTGCACGTTCGCTACGCGGTGCTGATGCGCCTGGGGTGGAATTTGGTGGAGGCGGGAAGCCAGGCCGTCGCGGGCTGGGGCGGCGGATCGGCCCCGGTCTCCTGCGCCATTCACGTACTCATTGATGGAACAGGGTGGTCGAGACCCCACCCTGCTCCTTTATAAAGAGCGGGGGGGTCGGTGCCCTGCATTCCTCCATCTCACTTCTTCAGCTTCTGCTCCCCTCCCTCTCATTCGCCATGGAGAAAGGGAAACCTGGTCCTTTGACGGTGGCGACGAGGGTCGCCACTCGACAACGCGTCCCTCCTTCTCCTGCACCTGCGGTGGCAGAGCCAGCCGCGAGGGGAAGGGCGAGCCCGTGGGCGAGGCCGAGGCGCTCGGGGAAGAGGAGGACGGGGCGGCGCGCCGGCTTTGCCTCCGCCAGCAGTTCCTCTCCCCATGGAGAGCCATGTTGGGGACGAACCTTATGAGTTCTTCGTCAGGCTGCGCTGGCCGCTTCGTCTCCCAACTCCATACACGAGCGAGATGGAGATGGACCCGCCTGAGACACTGAGGCTGCACATGAGGGGCTGTGGAATCAGCGGTACGCGAGTCCGCGTCGACTTCCCAGCCACTAATGTTATGTATCTTGGTCGAGGGTGGAAGAAGTTCGCCCGTATCCACCGCCTGACGGAGGGGCTCACCCTCCATTTTAAGCTGATGGAGGGCGGTCTCCTCTCCGTCAAGGTCTTCGGGTGCTTCGGGACTCGGGCAAGGTGCTGCGTGGAGAGCTTCTCCGATAGCGAAGGCTCCTCCTTGAGCGGGAGTGACGAGGAGGACAGCGGCAGCGACGACGAGGGTAGCGGGCGGCAGGATGACGAGTCTGACTAGGTGTCGGGCGCGGCTCCGTGCGGCACCGGCGACCCCATCATCCGTGTCGCCGACTCCTTGAACTTCTCGGGGTCGTCTCCTTGGGCGGCTGGCGTTGGGAGGTTGCGGAAGAGGAAGAGGGCGGGCGGCAAGGCCGTCAACTCGGAGTACGTGGGCAGGACGCCTTCGACGCATGCTGACGTCCTGCCGCGTTGTCTTCAAGCTCTGCCTCCGGAGCTGCCATCACCATCCAGCCTTTGGACGACCACCGAGATGTTCTCTTGGTGTCTTCTGCCACCTGTAGCTTGTCTAGGCGCCCCTTTTGCCCTTTTCGCCTCCTTGACCTGCCTCCTGAAGAGAGGGACAAGAAAGGGACTACGGGCACCTTATCTCTTTTTAGTTTGTAAGCCTTCGGGCCTTAGCTGAATTTAAAGCTTGTAATCCCATCATTCATGTTTTTCATTCTCCATGAACTGTACCTGAGTGGAATGTTTTTAATGAAAAAGGGATGCTTGCCGGGTCACTTGTCTTGCGGGTGGAACCCACGTCAAGGGGTAAATCCTTGATATCTTTAAGATAGACATTTCCTTGCCCGGCAACAGGCCCTGCCGTCTCCCCGGGGCGCTTGACCTTTCTCACGCTTTCGGCAGAGGCAGGGATGAGGCGCGTTCAGGCTCCTCGTTTCGTCCCTTCGTTGCCGCGACTACGACCAAACCTGGCCCCAGGAACGAGCCCTAGGGCCTAGAGTTAGGGGAGCAGGGTAGCTTTAGGAAGAAACGAGGTTTCGCATACCTCAGTCCATAAGAGAATGCATGATAAGGGATGAAGAACTTATCTGAAACTGCAGCACCCGGCAACTCTGGTTCGCCGCGGGTGAATCTTTGTACTTGCAGCCCCCGGCAACACTGGCTTGCCGGGGTCTATATGCTGGTCCGTCCTTCTTCTCTTTTTTTTCATCCTCAAGTGATCCGGCAGGCATATCCGAGCCCTGTGAACCAAACGAGACAAAAGAACGACAAAGAGACGCACACTCGACCTCTAAGCTAGGGGTTAGCCGCCGCTAAGCATTATCAACCCTAACCAAGGACGAGACTCGATCTAGCATGCATGCTACAACTTAGGGCGCCAACACTTCATTTATGCTTAGGGTCTGCGCCTGGCTTTGTACAAAGGGTTACATGCATCATCGGCAATGCTTGTATAAAAGGTGGCTAGCTGGGAGGCCTGACAAGTCGCGCCTCATGGGTAAAACTTGCGAAGATGCTCGATGTTCTAGGAGTTGCTCACCGGAACGGCATCTTCGGTCTCCAGGCGGACTGCGCCGGGCCTGGTGACTCGTATTACCCGATAAGGGCCTTCCCACTTTGGGTCAACTTGTTGGAATTCTTGGCCGATTGAACACGCCGAAGAACAAGGTCGCCTTCCTCAAGGCTCCGGGCATGAACCTTGCGGCTATGGTAGCGGCGCAAGGCTTGCTGGTAGCGTGCTGCTCTCACAGCCGCCCGAAGACGATCTTCCTCAAGGAGCAGTGCGTCGTCTTGCCGCAGTTGCTCTTGCTCAAGCTCATCATAAGCGAGCACTCGAGGTTACCCATATATGATTTCAGTGGGGATAACTGCTTCTGCCCCGTATACCAGGGCAAAGGGTGTCTGGTCGGTGGCTCGATTTCGTGTCGTCCTGATTGACCAAAGAACCGTCGGCAACTCATCAATCCAGCGCCTTCCGCTCTTGTGCAGTCTGTCAAAGGTCTTGGTCCTTAAGCCTCGCAACACTTCAGCACTTGCCCTCTCAGCTTGCCCGTTGCTCCGCGGGTGAGCGACGGAAGCAAAACAGACTTTGCTGCCGAGGTCCTGAGTATACTGCATGAAGGAGCGGCTTGTGAACTGCGTACTGTTGTTAGTGATGATCCGGTTGGGTACACCGTAACGGCACACTAGCCCCTTGAAGAACTTGACGGCTGACTGAGCTGTGACCTTCCTCACTGCCTCCACTTCTGGCCACTTTGTGAACTTGTTGATGGCTACGTACAAGTACTCAAAGCCCTCGACAGCGCGGGGGAAAAAGCCCAGTATGTCAAGCCCCCAGACCGAGAAGGGCCAGGAGAGAGGAATGGTTTGAAGGGCTTGAGCTGGTTGATGAAGCTTTCCTGAATGGAACTGACACGCCTCACACCTGGTGACGAGTGTCGTTGCATCCTGGAGGGTGGTGGGCCAGAAGAAACCTTGCCGGAACGCCTTGCCGGCAAGGGCTCTCGACCCAATGTGGGATCCACATATGCCTCCATGTATCTCCGCCAATAGCTCCAGTCCTTCCTCTCGAGGGATGCACTTCAATTTCACACAGTTCGGTCTCTTCCTGTACAGGACATCATCGACGAACTGGTACATGGCAGAGCAACGGGCTACTTTTTCTGCATCTTCCTGCTCCTCAGGAAGCTCCCCTGATTGGAGGAATCGGACGGTATGTTGTGCCCACGCTGGAGCCTGAGGCTTGACGGCGAGGACTAAAGGCATTTCCTCCGCTATAGGGGCGGCTGTCTCGACGGCAAGATCTTGGCATCCTGCCGGAGCTAGCCGTCCCATGGCGGGTTCAGTGTCCTCGGCAACATCCTTGCCGGCGGCTCCGGGGAGCTCGGCGGCAAAGTACTTGCCGGGTCCTGATTTCCTCCCCTTGTTCTGCTCTGTTGATGGATCAATGGATGGCTGAGTTAGCTGAAGCACAAAGGTACCTGGTTCCACAGGTAGCTTGAGGGCAGCGCGCTTCGACAGGTAATCGGCGATATCGTTCTCCGTTTGGGGAACGTATTCAGCCTGGATACCGTCGAAACGCTCTTCCAGCTTTCTCACTTCATCAATGTAGGCCTTCATCAACGGGCTCTGGTAATCCTTATTGACTTGCTTGACGACAAGCTGCGAGTCGCCCCTGACGATGAGCTTTTTGATTCCGAGGTCCGCCGCGATCCTAAGACCGGCAAGCAGCCCTTCGTATTCTGCCGTGTTGTTTGTTGACGCCTCCCTGAGGAAGTGCATCTGGATCACGTACTTGAGGTGCTCTCCGGTGGGGGCGACGAGAAGTACGCCAGCCCCGGCACCCTGGAGGGAGAAAGGCCCATCAAAGTACATAATCCAATCGCAACTTGCCTCCTTGCCGGGGAGAGCAGTCTCTTGGGCTTCTTCGTCAGGTGTGGCGGTCCATTCTGCAATGAACTCCGCCAGGACTCGGCTCTGGATCGTCGCAGTACTTTCGAACTTGAGGCCAAAGCTGGACAGCTCCAGTGCCCATTCCACAATCCTCCCCGTCGCATCTGGGTTGTGCAATATCCGCTGCAGAGGGAGGCGAGTGACGACAGTGATCTCGTGTGCCTGGAAGTAGTGACGCAGCTTCCTCGAGGCCATGAGGAGGCCGAAGAGCAGTTTCTGCACACCGGAGTACCTCGACCTAGCCCCCTACAAGAGGGAGCTAACGAAGTAGACCGAGCGCTGCATCACTTTCTTCTTTCGCGGCACCTCGACCAATTGTGTCGCCTCCGCACTGGTGGCATCGGGCTCTGTTGATGCCATTACCTCGTCGTCGACCTGACGGAAACCTTCTTGGTTCCCGGCGGCGTGGCCCTGGACTTCTTGCTTCTGCCGGCGGAGCTCTCTGGCACGTCCCCGACGGCAGCGCTACACTCCGAAGAGGTGCGCTTGCCGGAGTGGGTGTCCGAGGTATCACCGGCTTTCTTCTTCTTCCCCCCCCCCAGGGTCCCGGCAACAGGAGCGAGTGCCCCAATGGCGGCAGCTGCTGCGACTGCTTGCTGGTACACTTGATCAGCGCAAATTAGCGCATCCTTCTTGTCGGAGGGATGGTGATGATCGTCACTGGCCCTGGCATCTTCAGGGTATTGTAGGCGTAGTGCGACACCGCCATGAACTTGTCCAGCACTGGGCGGCCAAGGATCCCGTTGTAGGGCAAGGGGATCTTGGCAACATCAAACACAATCCCCTTCGTCCTGAAGTTCAGGTCGCTCCCGAAAGTTACGGGCAACGTGACCTTTCCCTTGGGTTGGCTTCTCCCCAGGCTGACCCCTTGAAACGTGCCTGTTTCTTCGAGGTCTCCATCAGGGATCTGCAGCTTCTCGATCACGGCAGGCGAGATCAAGTTCAGACCGGCCCCGCCATCTACTAACATTTTTGTCACCTTGAGGTTGCGTATTATTGGTGAAACCAACAACGGCAAGCACCCGACCGCAGTAGTGCGGTCAGGGTGGTCCTCAGAGTCAAAAATGATAGGTGTGCTGGACCACTTCAGCGGCCTCTGGGCATGAAACGACGGCTCTGCTGCTGTAATTTCTCGCGCCCACTGTTTAAGCCGGCGCCAAGAGGGCATGCAGCTAAGCGCCGCCGTCAACGCACATGGCCTCTGTAGCTTTCTGAAACTCTTGGTCGCCGGACTCGTCGTCCTCTTCGTGATCGTCATCTTCTGGCTTTCTGTCACGGCCCCGAGCGGGCCTCTCTTGTTGCTTATCCTTGCCGCGATGACCCGCCTGGCCGTCGCATTTCTTGCCGGATCCCTCAGCACCGTCTTGGCCCTTCTCCTTGTCCAGCCTCTCGTATTCAGCCCTCTGCTTCTCAGCGAGGATCTCAACCTGCCGGCAATCTTGGAGAGCATGGCCTTTGGTGCGATGGATCTTGCAGTATCGCTTGTCAGAGTTGCCTGGTTTCTCGGCAACCGCCAAGGCCTGGTAGGCGACACATCCGGCATTTCCTTGCCGGGGTCACCTGCCTTGGTCTTCTTGGTGGAGCCGGTGTCGTCAGACCCCTCGACGGCAAGCACAGCTTTCCCTTTGCGCTTCCTGTTGCGGTGCCGGCCTTTCTTCGCCGGGGCGGCGGTGTCCTATTCAGAGGAGTCGGTTTCCACGTCGGCATCTTCGTCGGGGTACTTCCTCCCCTCTTCAGCCCGGGCACATTTGTCCGCAAGAACATAGAGCTCCGCGACATCTTTCACCTTGTTCATCGCCAGCTCTTCGCGCATCTTGCGGTTCCGAACGTTCTGATGGAACGCGCTGATGATGGCGGCGGGGTGAACATCTGGGATATTGTACTGTACCCGGCTGAACCTCTGTATGTACTTGCGGATACTCTCGCCTCTCTTCTGGGGAATGATGTGGAGATCAGTCGCTTGGCCATGAGCTTGGTGACCGCCAGTGAAGGCGCCCACGATCTCATGGCACAAATCCGACCAGGAGGAAATGGAGTCTACCGACAAGTGCATCAACCATGGCATGGCGTTGGGTTTAAGAGACAACGAGAAGTAATTTGCAAGCACCTTATCGTCACGAACTCTGGCAGCCTGCATCGCGATGGTGTAAATGCTGAGGAACTCGGATGGGTGGGTCTTGCCGCCGTACTTCTCACCCACGTCAGGTTTGAAAGTGCGGTGAGTGGGCCACTGGAACTGCCGCAGCTCACGGGTAAAAGACGGGCAGCCTACCTCGTAAGGCAGGCCCCCAGGGCTCTCCGGTGCTATGGAGATTTCGTCGCCCGCAACGTCGCGACGGACCGGTGTCCGTGGTACCGGGCGAGGAGGAGGCGAGTGCACCGTGGTCGCGGCGCCGCCAGCCTTTCTGCCATTGGTACGCGGGACTCCGTCGGTACGTCGACCCGGGGGCTCCGTCGGGGTCGGCTCATCTTTGTTGGCCACCGCAACAAGGCTTGGGATGGTGGCTCTCCATTCGTCGAGTTTCCCCGTAGTGGGAGGAAAGTCGAGGAGCAACTGTGCACGTGCCAGGGCTTCTGCTGGCGCCGGTGGCAGTGAAACCTGCACGGATCGCGACGCGCTTCGACTTCTGACCATGTCAGAAGGAGCTCTATCACGACCGCGTGGTCGCACGCCGTCTTCACCAGCACCTCGGCGAGCGGGCTGGTCTTCTACATCCCGAGAGTGGCGCTCGGGGCTTTTCCCGCGGTGACGCCCGTGGTCTTCGGGGCGATCACGCCGCTCGTCGCGCGCCGCTTGAGAGGAACGCGCCGTCGGCGCCGGAGTGGGAGTCCTGGAGGCCCTCGCGCCGCCAGCGGGCGGGGCAGCAGCGACCTCGGAAGGTCCCGCGCCACCTGCAGAGGGCCCGGCTCCGTCTTTGGATTTGGCGGCGTGCGGCCCGTTACCGGGCGCACGAACATTGCCGCCTCCCAAACTCTGGCTGCTGGGACAGTGTTGGTGTTTGCGAACAGCGCTCCGGGTCCTTTCGGCGACCCTCCGCTGCTCGCTCGCGTCGGGACGGGATGCCCGGCGTCCGACGGGCCAACCGCCACCGTCGTCTTCTTCTTGGGCGCCATGACGATGAAGAAGCGTCGAACTAACTGCTAAAGCCGATTCTCACAACTGCGCAGCCCCTGCCTGGCGCGCCAAAGATGTCGGTGAGTAACGACACCTATGGGATCACGAGAATCCCTTTCTGCGGTTGCGGGGCGCAGGGGCCGTGAGAAGAGCGGATCGAGCAGGCAATACACGATTCTTTTACCCAGGTTCGGGCCGCGAAGATGCGTAAAACCCTACTCCTTCTTTGGTGGATTATATGTTCATGTTCTTGAGCTAGCTACAGGGCGTGAGGAGCTCCAAAAAGCTGAATCCTCTTCCTGGTTGCCTGGGGCCTCCTTTTATAGGGAAATGGGCTGCCACAGTGACACACAGGAGGTGGAAAGGGTACTGTGATGCGAGGTTTTCCCTCGTATTATATGACAAGGTGCATTTAATGCGCCTTGCTTAGGTGTCCTTCCTTTATCGGGGGCGGGGGAGAGCCCTGTCTCGTCCGTCGCCGCTCTCTCCCGCGTCGACATGCACCCTGGCCAGTGGTGCCTCCGATGCCATGTAGGCGGGCAGGCAGCTGAGCTGGCGCAGCGGTGGGTCTCCACGAGGATCTGCATGCCGCCATGCAGGTGCCTGCCCAGCTGGTTGGGTCGGCAGCTGCATGCGAACGGTTGTGGAGGCGTGACTGGTGCGGGTCCGATGGTGGCCCCGGGGGTGTCCTTGGCAAGGGCCTTGCCGCGGCCCCGGCAAGGGTCTTGCCGTGGCGCCTGCTGCCATCCCTGGCAAGGCACTTGCCGGGGGCCTTGTGGTTTTCCTTGGCTGGAATCCCGCCAAGGACCATCATCTTCTAAAGTGTGCATCCGATCTTGAATGTCTTCACAAATATCTGCATACCACCACGGGGATGCCTCCCGAATCCTTGCCCCATGGGGGCAGTGGACTCAAGGGTGACCCGCTCCGTAGGTGTGGGGCGAGCTGCCACGGCAAGGGTCTTGCCGGGTTTGCAAAAACCGCCTCCCGGCAAGGATCTTGCCGGGGGGCCCGCTTCGTCCCCTTTGCTCTTTATGGTCCTGGTCTTGGCGTTGTTCTGCTCCTCTTTGGCTTCGGCCTTACCTTGGTTCTACCTCCCTTGTCGGGCTCGGTGCGGCGGCGCTCGTGTCTCATACTGCCCGTGCACAGTCATAGGGGTACAAAAAGTGTACCCCTCTTTTTGTACACCGACACTACCAAGAATAAACAACTAGGTTGTTGAATCCCACACATACCAAGCATTTCAAAATCATACACATAATATGCTCGATATGTGCAAATACAACATGGCATCACATCAAAACTCTACGACTCAAAGTATTTATTCATTAGGCTCCGAAGAGCCAGATATTACAAACATGGGTTTGATGACCCAGCATCCAAGTCATACAAGCAATAAGTACATGCGGAATCTTGACTTGTCTGAGTACAGACAACTACAAATGAAAAAGGCTAAGAAGCCTGACTATCTACAAGATCTTCCCAAGGGTACAAGATCGTAGCTGAGATAACAAGCTAAACGTCGAAGTCCACACGGAATTACTAGTGAGACTGAAGTCTCTCTGCAAAACATAAATTAAGCAAACGTGAGTACAAATGTACCCAGCAAGACTTACATCAGAACTAGCTACATATCCATCAGTATCAACAAAGGGGGTGGTGGAGTTTAACTTCAGCAAGACATCTTTGACTCGGTGGCTAACCTGTACTACGACTGTTGGTAACTCTTTTGAAGTGGCGCACACGAGTCCACGTATTCACCATAACAATACAGCACTATGGATCCGCTCCTGTCTCCCTGCGAGAAGGACATCCATAGCACTCACACTTATCTTGCGCATTTTAGAGTATCCACTTTCACTTTTCTGTGAAATGTATAGGCAACCCAGAAGTCCTTTATCGTGGATGCAGCTATTCTAATAGATCATGTTAACCCTGCAGGGGTGTACTTCTTAACACACGCTCTCACCACTTATCGTCGTTTACACGACATGTACTCGACAACCTTCAAGCGGAAGCCCAGTGAGGTTGTCGGCCACGACCTGACTAACCACACAAGTCACTAGTCTAGGTTTATCGCCTATTCAGGTTCCATCCGCAAGGAGATCCGGCCGAGGTTTCACTCACAGCCCCAAACGATGACAGCAGGGTTCCCGAGGCACCAAACGGGAGTCCTGGTACACCATGCCTCGTGGCTCTACCGCATCATAACCCACCCCTAGGGTCAGCGCTACGCACGGCCCCCAACACATATCCTACAAACACCAGAAACTAGTTGCAACTCCTGGACAGAGATCAAGGCGATTAATATGTCGAGAGGGGAACTTAAGCATTCCAATGTGTGGTAGTAGCTGTTCATGGATCACAAACACATAACTCGGTTCTTGAGGACGGTTTCAATGAGACAACCCACCATGTACTCCTACATGGCCTCTCATCGCTACCTTTACCAAATCGTGCTCACACACTTAGCTCTCAACAGTAGGACATGTTCACCACATTCCAATTCATCCCCGGTGAATCAGACCTGACTCATCTCTAAGCGGTAGCAGGCATGACAACAAGCATGAATGAGTAGGCACATCAGGGCTCAAACAACTGCTACTCATGCTAGTGCATTTCATCTGTTTACTGTGGCAATGACAGGTCATGCAGAGGAAGGGGTTCAACTACCGCAGCATGTAATAGTTGAAGCGTTGTTGTCCTAATGCAGTAAAAGAGAGCAGAAGTGAGAGAGTGGTATTGTCTCGGAATGAACAAGGAGGTTCTTCTTGCCTGACACTTCTGAAGATAGTAAAACTCTTCATCAGTGTCATCGATCATATCATTGGAACGTCATCTACTAAGAGGGGACAAACACCGACAACAGAGAATGAACACAATCAATGCACTACAACAATGTGATGCATGATCATGACATGTCAACATGCTGTGATCTAAGCTAATGCAACTAGCAGCAATTTAAATGGAGTCGGTTTGAACACAAGATTCAAATTCAAACTCCACATGTGGATATTCGAATGCCATTTATTTGATTTGCCCTAAACAGTAGTCATAATTTGTTCTAACATGAATGAAAATGGTACAGATGGATAGATTGGATTTTTCTGATCATTTTCTATATATAAGTTATTTCATTTGGAGTTATAGATTAATTGCTATGAATTTTTGAAGTTTAAGTCATTTTCCAGAATTTCCTGAATTAGTTTTAATCCAGAAATTCCTTACTACGTCAGCATGACATCAGGGTGACGTCAGCAAGTCAACAGGGCTGGTCCAGGTCAAACATGACCAGTGGGGCCCACTGGTCAGTGATTCAGTTAATTAACTGAGTTAATTAGTGCTAAACTAGCCCTAACTAAAATGTCAGCAGGGCTAGGCCCACATGTGAGTGGCTCATCTAATTAACTAAGTTAATAAACACTAACTAAACCTAACACTAACTAAATAGGGGCCTAGGTCCACACGTCAGTCAACCAAGGAAGGTCAAGCCCCTGGTCAGCGGGGTCAAACTTGCCGGACTTGGCCCACTGCTCGTCGCTAGCGGAGGGGCTGGGGTTTTGCTCTACGGCGACCAGATGAGCGGCGGAGACCATCTACAAGGAGCTGGTGATCACTTGCATCCACTGGTGTAGTCAGTTTTGCCGGGGGCGACCTGAATCGACGGCGGCGAGCTCAAAGGCGGTGGCCAGAATTCGGGTCTCGGTGGTTTTGGCGATGCGGGGCACAGGAGGAGCAGCTGGAGGGGGTTTTGGGCTTCTAGCATTGCATTGAGCATGGCTGTGTGCTCGGGTGCAGCTCTAGGTGGTGGTGGCCACGGCGGCGACCTGGCCGACGGACCCAAGTTCTCGGCCGCGACGGCAACGACGTTAGCGGAAGGATAAATCCAGGGAAGAGGGGGTATCGGCGCAGCAGCTCACAGCAGTTGCGATGGAGGCCCCAGCGAGCTCACGGAGGGGCTGGTGACGACGGGAGGTCGCCGGAGATCTCGGCGGCCGAGAGGTTGACGACGATGCAGAGACGGTGTTGCAGAGCGTCCCGGCTCGCTTGGCTCGATGAAGATGACAAGGACGACGTTGCGGAGCTCGTGGACATGTCGAGGGGCGAGGGGGAGGCGGTGGCTGCGGCTATGGCGAACGGCGGCGGCGGGCTCCGCTCAAAAAGAGAGCAGAGAGGGAAGAGGAGAGAGCTGCGAGGAGGGGGAGGTACAGAGGGTCGAGGGGAGTGCGTGGCACCCTCGGGTGCTTCCGACGGCGAGCAGGCAAGAAGGAGGTGGCCGGCGCGTGCGCACGCATCGGTCACCGGCCCTCGTAGGCAGGAGGTTGAAGACGGTGGCGGCTGCGGTGGGCTGAGCCAGCTAGAGTTGGGCCAGGTGGGTATAGGTAAGTGGCCCAGGTGGGTTTTCTGCTCTATTTTACTTTCTGTTCTGTTTGCTATTTATTTATTTCGTTTGCCACTGTTTTCAAATAGAACAAATCCAAAACCGATGACAAAATTCCCCTTAATATTTCTATGTTGCACAGTGGAGTTCTCCAAAAGAACATAAACAATTCAGAGTTATTTGAAATTATATTCATATGCTAAGAATATAAATCCAAATCCAAACTCAATATTGATTTAAAATCAGAGCCCAAATAATTCCTTAGAGATGTTCCAAAATTTTGGTTTCATTTATAACTCTTGCCAAAATTCTCAGAACTATTTCTAGGGCATTTTGGATTCACTGATTGCAAATTTTAGGGTTCTTGACCCTTTATTAAAATGATTTATGAGACTTTGAGAATTCCTCAGTTCAATTTCTTTAATTTAAATATGATGATCAAGCAAAGTTAAACAAGGGCTGATCTAGGCCTATGACAAGTCGCTGGAGTTCATCATTAGACTACACAGATACCCGCATGGTCGTCTCCGCCTCCCTGCTCCATTGCGAGGGTGATGGAGCTCGAACAGCCGCACGCGCTGAAGCTGCACATGAGGGATGGCGGTAATGGCAACATGCTGGTGGATGTGGACTTCCCTGCCCTCATGTCATGTTCTTTCGTTGCGGCTGACGACCTTTGCTCGCGCCCATAGCTTCTCGGAGGGGCATGTCCTCCATCTTAAATTAATGGAGGACGATCTGCTCCCCATCATGGTTTTTGGGTGCTCGGGTGCTCTCTCAGGGTGTTGCACGGAGAGCTCGACTCACAACGAAAGCTCCTCCTCGAGAGATAGTGACGAGGAGGACAGTGACGACGATCACGACGGCGCCGATAGGGAGGATGACGGCTCCGACTCCGAATGAACACCGGCCACACTATCACCGTCAGGCGGAGGCACCACCATCTTCACCTGCATCACCTCTCCGGTAAGGAGATTTGCCGGGGAGTTGGATGCACAGGTGTGGATGGTGCCTCCAGTTCCTCCAGCAGCCTTCCAGCTAGACCCGGCAGGCTTCCTCGTTGCCTCTGGCTTCGTTCGCCCTGCCGCGTCCTGCTGGCCCTAGTGGCGGTGGCCAGGGGGCGTCTCCGCCATTATCTTCACCATTACCTTTGCCCGCGCCCTCCTACTCTTGTCAGGCTCCTCGCCAAGGGGTCTGGCAGGGTCAGGCTAGGCTTCTGCCTAGGCACTCCTTTTGTCTTCTTCACCTCCCACCGCAATGCCTAGGTGAAGAGGGACAAGAAAGGGGATTACCGGGAACTTATCTTCTTTCAATCTAATATATGTAGGCACTTGCCAACTTTAGTCTAACTTATGTAATCTTCTTTACCCGTGTTTGTGTTATGTAAGATCTATACTTGCTTATCAGCATATTAATGAAAAGATAAGCTTTGTCGGGTACTTGTGCATGTATCATATCCATGCAAAGGTGAAATGCCACAATACTTTCAAGTAAACAAGTTTCTCCCGGCAGGCTATCCTGCCAGTACCCTCAGTTTGTTGCCGCTGGGCTAGGCCTGCTGGGCACAAAACCATAAAGAGGGACCAGGCCCCCGCCAAACCTTTTCCGCCAAAGGTCACTGCGACCATCCTAACCTAAGCAACATTTGAGTCAAAGGATGGGAGCAACTATGTTTCGAAGGTGGCAAGGTTTTCATATGCACAACTTTCACTTTACAAAACATGTATGGATAAGAAAGAACTTATTTGTTTGGCTTGCCGGTGATCGCTATGGAGGCTTGTCTTCATTTCTTCTCTTCACGACTAAGTCTGTGGCAAGAACCCTGCAGCTTAGTGTAGATGAAAACAGTGCCACATGCGATCTTATCTATATGATCATGCTATGCTCATGATATGCTTATGCATGCATGCAGTCTTCTTTGGGGCCCCCGGCGCTTCGTTTATTTCTCTGTTGCTCAGGGTCTGCGCCTGTCTTTCTACAAAGGGTTACATGCAACTTCGGCAAAGCTTGTACAAAAGGGTAGTTGCTGGGCAGGGCCCGACAGTCGCGCCTTATGGGTAGAACTTACGGAGATGCTCATTGTGACATGAGTTTTGCAACTGAATGCCATCTCTGGTCTCCAGATGGACTGCGCCATGTCTGGTGACTCGTACTGCCCAGTAAGGGCCTTCCCACTTTGGCGTCAACTTGTTTATACCCTTGGCGGACTGAACACGCCCAAGGACAACGTCGCCTTCCTGAAAATTACGGGCATGAACCCTGCGGCTGTGATAGCGACGCAGGGCTTGTTGGTAGCATGCAACACGTGTAGCAGCCCAGAGACGGTTCTCCTCAAGTAGCACAGCGTCGTCACGCCGGTGATGTTCTTGTGCTACTTCATCATAGGCAAGCACTCGAGGTGATCCGTATATGAGTTCCATGGGGATAATTGCTTATGCCCCATAGACTATGGAGAAGGGACCTAAGGACCACCGGCAGCTTGTTGATCCATCGTCTGCCACAGTTCTGTAGCCTATCGAATGTTCTTGTCTTGAGTCCTCGCAGCACTTCAGCGTTCACCGTCTCAGCTTGTCTGTTGCTCCTTGTATGGGCAACAGAGGCAAATGGGATCTTGCTTCCGAGGGCATGAATGTATTGTATGAAGGCAAGGCTCGTGAATTCGGTGCCATCGTCGGTGATGATTAAGGCAGGGACCCCGAAGCGGCACACCAATCCTTTCAAGAACTTGATACGATCCCTTGTGAAGAAGAAGATGCGGTGTGCTCCCTCGAGCAAGCTTAGCAAGCTGCAGCGGACGAAGACCCCGACAACGAAGGCACCATGTACCCTCCTGAGGCAATCCCCAAGAAGAACAAGCAGCTACTCCACCCAGGGCCTCAGGAGAGCGGCATTTCCAGTGGCACCGCTTCAGGACCTGCGCCCGCAGCTGGGGCGCCTCCCTCCCTCGCATAGGAAGGCGTGCCCGGCGCCCTCCTCTGGCTGGGCTCGGGGGCTCTCTTCTGGAGGGCCTTAGACCTAGCCAACGTCACGAGGGAGGCGCTCGGGCACCATGTGGAGGCGTGCTTCGCCGCACATTTCCCTCAAGAGGGCATAAGGCGTGGAGCACCAAGTGCTCAGGAGTTCATCACCAAGGTGACCCAGGAGCTGCAAGAGGCAAGGACCATACGCAGCGATCGCTGCCCACCACCCGACGCGGCCCCCCATCCTGGCGAGGACGGCGGGCAGCATGTCTTCGTCGACATTCCGGGGCTCAACAGGGCCACATCTCAGGGGCGTTTCTGGCCTTCTCGCATTGGACAGTGCGAGGGTCCACCTCACAGCTATGTTCGCATGCCATTCGGCTTGCCGAACACGGCTGTCACCTTCTAGCGCTGCTTGAGGAGCATTCTAGGCTCAGGAGGCCAGGCATCACGCCGTCCTGGTGGAGATGGAGACAGTTCTTCAGGAGCCACCTGGGCCTATGGAGGCTCCTGAGGCTCGGGACCCTGGCAGCTCATGAGGAGCAGCTTCTCCAGCATGCATCTTCAGCAACCCCAGCATCACTCCTGCTACGGTACCAGGTGACTCTTTCCAGTTCATTTAGTTGGGGCGCCCCTCGGGTAGCATTATCCCCAAGTCACACGGGCCTGTCCCCGCGACATGTATCCTTTTGCATCACTAGCTTACTCTGTCAGGAGCGCCCCTCGGACTGCATCATCCCCAGGCTGCTCGGGTCCATCCTAGTGGCATGTATCGTTCTTGCATCTATCTAAGCTAACATGCCTCATTGCTTGAGTTATTTCATGATTATCACCTGTATACCTGTTGCCCCTCGTGGCCACCCGCGTTGCTGGCCGGCCTCCTGCTCATCCCGCAATGGGGTCTACACATGCTGGCACGGCGCTTGTGCTCGGGTCCGTCCCTGCAACGCTGACAAACCTGAGTGGTCGAACTCTGGCTCGCTGCATTCCCCGCGGACGTCACCTCACCAGCCCCTTAGTGCCTCATCTTCTTGCGGAACGACCAGTGGCGGGCTAGCGAGCACGGCTGCAATCTGTATTCCTCCCTCGCGCTAACCCCCGGGAATCTCCGGACGCTGACAACGGGCGGCACCGCAGGCTCCTTCTTTTTTCACGCAATTCGCTTGTGTGTTAAAAGGGGGGTCTCCTGGGCATCGCATCTCAGGAGCTCCTACTGACTCTCCAGCCCTCACCGCTGGCCTTGGCCACAACATCGCGACCTGGCATACCAGCGGCGGCTGAGCTCGCTCGAGGGTCAGGACCCGAAGACGTAGAGCACCTAGAAGAGCGTGAAAAAGGGGGGACGCCAGCGCGAGCCTAACCCAAACATCTCACAGCCGTTGACGCATGGATTGGACGCTGCACACGGAAGCCGACCCAGGGTTGCTTAGATAAGTCTCGGACTCAAGCCAGCCCATCGATGTAACACAGGATTTCCACCTATTGCAGCCCTGCTGCGGTGACGCCACCTTCCTTTCTTGCCTTCAGGTAGTTGCTTGCGCGCTAAAGGGGACCTCTTGAGCATCGCGCCTCAGGAGCTCTCACCGGACCTCGGGCCGCTCACCCCCGGCCTTGACCATGACATCGCGACCTGGCATACCAGCTACGGTTGCAGCCTGCCTGGGAACTGGGACCTGTCGGCGCAGAGCACTAAGCCACCGCGAGGTTGGAAATGGGGGACCAAGCCGAAGTAAGACACGCAATCATAAATTTTAATAATAAGGACGATATTGACACAAAAGGCACTATAGATCCTTTACACGCCCCCACAGGGTTCACCTTGATTCCTTGCAGGGAACAGAATAAGAAGGTTCCTAGAAGCCGCATCTACAGGCGTCGCTGCCGACGCCATCATCAACAGTGGGCCACGGGAGGCCGACGCCAACCCCATGCAGGTCAATGGCGGCGGCGGGCGGATTCCGTTGCCGCGCTCCGGGCACGGTGAGATCTCGAGGCACGTAGCTGTCATCACTCGTCTCCGAAGTCTCGTCAGGCTCGGGAGAACCGCTGGACTCCCATGCGCCATCAGTCCTTCCGGAGGAACTGCCCGCAGGGCCAAAGGCAGGGCCAGCGCATGTCGTTGCACCGTCCTGGCGACCCCCTCTAGGGCAACACTCCAGACGACGGCCCTCCTCGTTGAAGACCTTGAAAATCAACATGGAGGAACCGTCGTACTAGAAGTGGATGGCAAGGGCGCCCTCCGCGCGGCAGGCGCGGGCCACCTCTCCCCATCCGTGGGTCATGAAGATCTTGCCCGGGGAAACAACCTCGACCTCTGCTCCTGTCGCTAGGGTGTCGCACTCGGCGTGCTGCAGCCACAGCTCGAGTGGCCCCCTCGACGGCATCTCTTCAGCAAAGAATTATGGGTGGATCCACGAGCGCGATGGCATCACCGCCCACACCACGAGTTCACGCGAGGAGCCCTCGGCATGAGTTCGCGAGGCGGCGGCAAGCGCCGCCACCACACGGCCATCGCGCATAAGGCGCGAGCGACGCGGGCCGCTGCCTCCCCCTCCGGAGCCTTGCGCCTGGGCGTAGAGGGGCAGTGGGTAACCATGGGGAGGCCGCTCGTGCCAAGGCCTCGTCACCTCCGGCCTCACGACGATGTCGCGAGGACGGGCTAGCCCCTTCTTCGGTGGGAGTGGCCCTAGCTCTTCGCGGGCGGCTTTCCCCTTCTCAGCGGCGGAGAATCTCCGTATCGGCGCCATAAGAGCCACAGCAAGGAGGAAGAAGAAGAAGCAGACATAATGGAGGAAGAGATAAGTGACGGGGGCTTCGCCCTCCTCCTTATTTATAGCCAGAAGGAGGCCAACCGCCGGCCTCCACAATCGCAGGTAATGATGGTTTTTCTTCTGCATGCAGCAGGGTCTCGTCAAGTCGGACAGTTGCCGAGGCGGCATAGGGAAGCAGAGGCGCCCACGTCCCGTCAGTCGCCACGCGTTAATCAAGGTTGCGGGCTATTGGGGCCCAGGGCGCTCTGCAGTTGCCCTTTGGCTTCGCCTTGAAGCCAAGTCCGAGCGTGCCTTGGTCCCCGGGGCTACTGTCGGTGTCCTACGAAAGGGGGTACCCAGACATGCCTGCCTGCGGCCCAGGGCGTGGCTCCACCAATGGCCTGGTATGGCCAGTCTTCATCAGCAACTACTCAAGACCCTCGCGAGGGGCCGAGCCTCACGAGGCAGATGACACAAGACCTCCTCAGGGGCAGCCTCGCTAGGCTGGCTCCCGAGGAGCGGAGATATCAATGCAAGGGGCACTTCGCGAGGTGCGCGTGACGTGAGCCATGACGACCAAAGCCAGGCGAGCGCCAGCGGGCGCAGAGTACCAGTTGCCTCTTTGGTGTTAAAAGGGCAAGCGCAGGCGAGGAGTCACAAGGCATCACACAAAGGTTTCCATATTGGTGCAACGAGACCAAGACCAGTAGGACAGAGGTCACCGCGGAGCCCACGACAGTGTCACCACCAGAACCTTTGGCAGGCAAAGACCACCTTTTGTCAGGATAGCTTGTACTAGTTGTCTGTAACGACCTCGATGCGGTTATATCTCCCACATGTCGAAGCACGACTTAGAGGCATAACCGCATTGAAAGCAATGTCGCAAGTGAGGTAATCTTCACACAACCCATGTAATACATAAGGGAAAGAGATACATAGTTGGCTTACAATCGCCACTTCACACAATACATGAGTAAAGCATTACATCATACAGATACAATCAAGGTCCGACTACGGAACCCAAAAGAAAAGAAGACTACCCCAAATGCTACACAGATCCCCGATCGTCCCAACTGGGCTCCACTACTGATCAACTGAAACGAAACCACACAATGAACAAGATCTTCATCGAGCTCCTCCTTGAGCTCGGGTGCGTCACCTGCACGGTTTCATCGGCACCTGCAAACTGGTTTTGGATGTATCTGTGAGTCACGGGGACTCAGCAATCTCACACCCGCGAGATCAAGACTATTTAAGCTTATAGGTAGGGTAAAAGGTATGAGGTGGAGCTGCAGCAAGAGACTAGCATATATGGTGGCTAAAATACGCAAATGAGAGCGAGAAGAGAAGGAAAAAGCACGGTCGAACAACTATGATCAAGAAGTGATCCTGAAACTACTTACGTCAAGCATAACTCCAACACCGTGTTCACTTCCCGGACTCCGCCGAGAAGAGACCATCACGGTTACACACACGGTTGATGTATTTTAATTAAGATCAACTTCGGGTTTTCTACAACCGGACATTAACAAATTCCCATCTGCCACATAACCGTGGGCACGGCTTTCGAAAGTTCAAACCCTGCAGGGGTGTCCCAACTTAGCCCATGATAAGCTCTCGCGGTCAACGAAGGATATTCCTTCTCCCCGGGAAGACCCGATCAGTCTCGGAATCCCAGCTACAAGACATTTCGACAGTAATAAAACAAGACCAGCAAGACCGACCGATGCGCCGACATCCTGATAGGAGCTGCACATATCTCGTTCTCAGGGCAACACCGGATGAACACTACGTACGGCAACCGAAGATACCCCAAGTTGCCCAGGGGCGGCACCGCAAGTGGCTCTAGTTTGGACCAACACTTAGACAAGCATTGGCCCGGTGGGCTAAATAAAGATGACCCTCGAGAGAGCGACTCCCAAGGGAAAAGTAGGTGGTGGTTAGGCAAATGTAAAACCAACATTGGGCCTTGCTGGAAAAGCTTTATTCAAAGCGAACTGTCAAGGGGGTCCCATAAATCACCCAACCGCGTTAGGGACGCAAAATCCAGGAACATAATACCGATATGACGGAAAACTAGGGCGGCAAGAGTGGAACAAAACACCAGGCATAAGGCCAAGCCTTCCACCCTTTGCCAAGTATATAGATGCATTAATTAAATAAGAGATATTGTGATATCCCAACAAGTAAACATGTTCCAACAAGGAACAACATCTCCATGTTCCAACAAGGAACAAACTTCATCTTCACCTGCAACTAACAACGCTATAAGAGGGGCTGAGCAAAGCGGTAACATAGCCAAACAACGGTTTGCTAGGACAAGGTGGGTTAGAGGCTTGGTTTGACAATATGGGAGGCATGATAAGCAAGTGGTAGGTATCGCAGCATAGGCATAGCAAAAGAGCGATCAACTAGCAAGCAAAGATAGAAGTGATTTCGAGGGTATGGTCATCTTGCCTGCAAGGTTCTCAAAGTTGTCGAAGGCTTGATCCTCGTAAATGTTCTCAACAGGTTCCTTGTTTACGTACTCGTCTCCCGGCTCTACCCAAAACAAGTACACAAGCAAAGGAACAACTATCAACCACGATGCAATGCGCAACCAACATGATGCAAAACATGGCATGATATGCGAGATGTGGTATGAAGTGCATATGCGAGCTCCGGAAGGAAAAGATGAATAAGGCATAATCTTGGCAAACCAAGTATGCCACTGAAAAGGTGAGGTGATTTCGGTTGAAATCGATATAAAGATCACCGGAATCGGATGCACGGTTTGCAAATGACAAGCAAAACAAGAATGACAAGATTCTGCCATTAACAGCATGATGCTACGTAGCAAGCAACAATAAATTAAGCTACTGCACCCAAACGTATCAGCAAAGCATATGGCAGTGATCTACTCAAGATGCTTGACAGAAGATGAACACTGAGCTACGGCTAGATCACACCACAACAGGTTCAAACAACCTGCTACAGGAACAGGACATCGCAAAATATGGCATGGCATGAATCTACTCAAAGCATTTAACAAAAGTCCCTTACTGACCATGAGCCAAAAAGGACCAGAAAATATAATAGCACCCATGTCAAATAAGAAAGTTTCGTTACAGTTTTCAGACTTAGCAGAAAACTGGACATGTCAAAACAGATAACAAGTAGGCATGTTTACGAGCTCGATGCACTCACTACAAAGAATTTCATGATAAAATAAGCATACATTCACCAAGAAGACATGGCATAGAAGCTGGACATGGCAATAACAACATCATAGCACGCAAGGATCAACTACAACAAGCTTGGCAAAATCGAAAAACATGTAAACAATCTGTCAGTAATATTTTATAGCAAAAGTAGAGCTCGATTGACTCAAGCTATGTCACTCCATATTTACAAACAAAGGCATGGATGGATAGATCAAATCCATATGTTTAAAACACCCTTACTGATCATGCTCAAAAGAGGCATAGATCTCTCTGAAACAACATGAACACATGGCATAAAAATAACAGCAGAGAATGACTAAGTGAAATTACTAAGTCTCTGAAATCAGCAACATCACATGTAGGACTCCAGTTCATAGGATGCACACATCAATCATGGCAAAAATGACAAAAGTGCATGTTCTGAAACAGATCTGAAACTAACATCACATAGCCCTCTTCTAATAGCATTTAGGGCATCAAGATGAACTCAAATGAAAATGATGCAATGAGATGAAATGATCTACTCATCGAGGCGAACAATTTGATATATTAAACACACGAAACGGAGCAGTGTGCAGCAAGTTATGATGCGATGAACATGGCATGATTATGCAACATATCCGGGGACTTAGTGGAATTTTACCCTCCGAAAGGTCAACGAGACGAGGATATCCGGGACGGAGCGGTTCCGGACGGGGACGAGGGCGTTTGGTTTGCCGGACCGGTGGATCTCGTCCCACCGGTCGGATCCGGCGACCGGCGATGGAGGAGGCGGCGGAGGTCCGCCGGGCGGCGACGGGGAAGGAGCCGGCGACGGGGGGGGGGGGGGGCTCGCGCGGCGGCGGCGGGCGCGGGATCTGCGGAGGAGGTGCGCGGGCTAGGCGGCGGCGCGGCGGAGCAGCGAGGCGCGGGCGAGCGGCGCGCGGCACGGGGCCGGCGAAGGCGGCGGTTGACGGCGGCGGAGGGCGGCGCGGTGGCGGTGGAGGACGACGGCGGAGCGCGGAGCGGGCGCCGGCATCGGAGCCGCGGGGACGGCGCGGGCGGTGGCCGGGCCCGGGCGGGCCGGCCTCGGGCCCCACGGGCCGCGGGCGGTGGGAGGCGCGGGGAGGACGCGTGGCGGCGCGCGATTGGACGAGGCGGCGGCGGAGCTGATGTGGCACGACGGGATTGGCCGGAGTGATGTGGCGGCGACGGCTGGGTGTCCGGCGACGGAGGAAGAAATGTCCGGCGGCGCGAGGGAAGCGGGGCTAGGGTTCATCTGCCCGAAATTTCGGGGAGAGACACATATTTATAGGCAGGAGGAGGTAGGAGGCTGCAAATGGAGTGTGGTTTTCGCCCACACGATCGTGATCGAACGGCCGAGAACATGGAGGGGGTTTGGATGGATTTGGGACACTTTGGAGAGGTGGTGGGCTGCAACACACACGAGGCCTTTGTAGCTACCCGGTTAACCGTTGGAGTATCAAACGACCTCTGATTGACCCGAAACTTGACAGGCGGTCTACTGGCGCTATACCAAGGCCGCTTGACAAACCTCGGTCCATTCTGGGAAAGTTTAATACCCACTCACGGAAAAAGATAAAAGGGGACGCCGGAGGACGTAGGAGCGCCGGATTGCAAAACGGACAACGGGGAAAATGCTCGGATTCATGAAACGAACACGTATGCGAATGCGATGCACATGATGACATGTTATGAAATGCATGACAAGGACAAAAATGCAAAATGACAGGAAACCCAACCACGGAGTGAAAATCATATCACATTGCCGAAAATGGCAAGAGTTGGAGTTACAAATATGGCAAGTTACATCCGGGGTGTTACATTGTCTCCCTTCAAAATTGGCCGTTGTGGGATCCCTTCCCGCCTAGCATTTGGAAAGAGGACCAGGGCCTCCATAAATAGGACTAGCCATCACCCTAGCAGGGGGACGTATCATCGAGATCATCCTAGCACACACAAGCTCACCGAGCTCAAGAACACCTCTCCTTAGGAGGCTGTTTGTCCCTTCTACTTGTTCATCCTCAGCCTACAAGGCAATCCACCACCACCACACTGGAGTAAGGTATTACACCGCAACGGTGGCCAGAACTAGTATAAACTCTCGTGTCTCTTGCTCTTTGGGTTCGTCGGGCTAGGCCTTGAGATTCTTCCGAGAGCAAGCTAGGGAGAGAGAGAGAGAGATCTTCATGTGCACCCCAGTGTTCGAACCTCAAGGGTTTGTCGGAACCCGTAATCTGACAACCTGTGTGAGAACCCATCAAGTTTTATGCACTATCTCCTATTGTGCAAGGACGAGGAACCTAAAACTAATACCTCTAACCATCTACCTTTAGTGTTGTGTTCTCTATTGCTGAATTCAAGGACGTTTTCCCCGATGAGCTACCCCCGGGACTACCTCCACTATGAGGCACCAAACACCGCATCGACCTCATTCTCGGTGCACCCCTACCAAACAAGGCACCCTACCGCGTCAACCCCGAAGAGACTAAGGAAATACAAAGGTAAGTGCAACAACTCATTGACAATGGACATGTGCGTGAAAGTTTAAGTCCTTGTGCCGTACCGGTCATTCTTGTGCCTAATAATGACTGTAGTTTTCGCATGTGTTCCGATTGTCGTCCCATCAATGCTATCACTGTTCGTTAGCAATATCCTATTCCTCGCCTGATTATATGCTGGATGAGCTTAGTAGAGCCACCATTTTCTCTAAAATTGATCCTAAAAGTGGCTATTACCAAATATACATCCAAAAAGGTGATGAATGGGAAACCGCTTTCGAAACCAAGTTTGGCCTGTATGAATGGTTGGTCATGCCTATAGGTTTATCCAAAGCACCCGGCACATTTATGCATGTGATGCACTTTGTTCTTCGTCCTTGCATAGGCGTATTTGTTGTGGTCTACTTTGATGATATTCTTGTGTTTAGCAAATCTCTCAAAGATCATGTTACCCATCTTAGAACCATTTTGCAAACTCTTAGGAAAGAGCAACTTTATGCCAATATGGACAAATGCCTTTTTGGTGTTGATAAGCTTGTTTTCTTGGGTTTTGTTGTGTCATCTAAGGGTGTTCATGTCAATGAAGCTAAAATTGATGCTACTAAAACTTGGCCACAACCAACCAACTTGCAACAAGTTTGAAGTTTCCTTGGCCTAGCCGGTTTCTATCGTAGATTCGTTAAGGACTTTAGCACTATTGCATCCCCTTTGCAGAATTTGAGTAAGAAAAATGCACCTTTTGTTTGGGGACCATCCAAATATACCGCATTCAATGATCTTAAGAATTAGCTTACACATGCTCCTTTGCTTGCTTTGCTCAATTTTGACAAAACTTTTGAACTTCATTGCAATGGTAGTGGCAATGGTATAGGAGGTGTGTTAATGCAAGAGAAGCGTCCAATTGCTTATTTTAGTGAAAAACTTTCCGGCGCGCAACTCAATTATCCCATCTATGACAAAGAGTTGTATGCCTTAGTACGAGTTTTGCGTTAGTAAGAACATTATGTTTGTCCTCATGAATTTGTAATCCATACGGATCACAAACGCTTAAATACCTTAAGGGTCAAACTAAATTGAATAAGCGTCCTGCCATGTTGTCACGCCCAATATGCGACTCTATCCTAAAGGAACTCGAATGTCCCACCAAGGATAGAACCGCATATTGACACGCTTTTGCAAGGTGGATATGATTACATCGTACCATTACATAATAGTTAGGGAAGCAGAATAAGGCATAGCATAGTGGTGGGATGGGGCTGATGCCTTCCCTCCCACCTAGGTTCAAGGCATGCTACTTGCAATTTGGGTTTGTTGCACCAATTAGACTGTTGGGGGTTCCCTTACAGTCTTTCAGTCAAAAAAACTTAATAGTTGGGGATACATACAAGGCATACAAATGCCACAAAAATACATCAACATCATACTTGACAACAACATCCGACTACGAATGAAACACAAATAGAAACTCAAACGACGTACACCCTGCTAGCCAAGGCTGCCAACCAGGAACCTAACCAAAGATCGACGAAGAAGAAGATGAACTCTAAAACAAGTAAACATCGCTCTCGCGTCAAGAACATTGCATTACCTGCACCTGCAACTGTACCTGCAACAAGCAACGCTATAAGAGGGGCTGAGGAAAGCGGTAACATAGCCAAACAACGGTTTGCTAGGATGGGTAAAAAGGTTAGAGGCTATCATGACAATTTGGGAGGCTTGATAAACAAGTGTTAGGTAGCGCAATATAGCGATAGCATCGATACAACTAGCATAGCAAAGATAGTAGTGAGATCCAATGTGATGGTCATCTTGCCTAAAATCCTGCTAGGAAGAAGAATGAGTCCATGAAGAAGATGAACCAACGTAGTCGAACGGATCCTCACAATCGCAACGTAACCGGAACTAACGAGAAGAAGCACAACTGAAAACAAGCAAACAACATCTTAAATAACCATCACATAAAAATGGCACGATGCACAATCCAGTATGATGCATGTCCGGTTTAATGATTCATGGCATGGCAAAGTGCAACAAACAACACTACAAATTAAGTGGAGATCAATATGAAACTCGTTGCATATTGATGAAACACCACATTCAGTCATTTAGTTTGCTCTCGTTTATGCTACTCAACAATACTAAATGTTGGTTAGCGTGGCAAGAGGTGAAGCATAAGTAACTAACTATTTAGGCAAGTTTACGTGAGGCCGGAAACAACAAACAATAATTCTGGTAAATGCCCACATGTATATAGCAATTTAATGCAAATAACAATATTTAAACATTTTAAATGTTGTTTTCATGATGCGGATGACGTATACAAGTTATATGCAATTTTTAAGAAAATGTTGACATGAGTATGATATGAAGCATTTGGTCACCATGGCGGAATGAAAAGGGTGCCATGGCGACGACAACGGAAATGATGCCACGGCAAGATCCCGGTTCCGGTAGCTCATGGGGATATCGGTGCAAAAGGAAGTGTGGATGTGCGAAACATGCAAGAGTGACGTGGAGTGATCCCGGTTACTGGGTGTCCGACGTACCGAAGACGGTGCCATACTAGGGAACAACTAACGTTCACGGGCGGATACAACATCTAAACATGCATCTCATAACACATGCTTTCGTTCATGGATGGTCGTCTCGGTGGTTATACCTTCGAAGCGTGCGTTTTCGAGGCGGTTCGAGTTCGTCGAGGAGTGTAGTCATTCTCGCGATGGTAGTGGAAGTAGTGGTACACGTTTCGTAGTCGAAATCACGACGGCGGTAGTCGTACACGGGTCGACGTTAGTGGAACTTGACGAAGTGGACGTCGACGGTAGTCGAACTTATGTTTTTTGTTCATGGGTCTTCGACAACGGTAGTCGTTCTTGGCATCGGGCATCGAGGTACTCGGTGCATCCAAAGGGGGCAAAATTTCGTGTTTTGACCCTTTTGTCAAACAAAATCAAGATCTGACCCTAGTTTGAAACGTTTTCGAGATCTGACCCTTTTGCTACCACCAGACCCTCAGGCGGTAGGGTTGCACAATCTACCGCCGCAGGTTTTGGCGATAGGTGTGGCTGACGGCTGTCAAGCCGTTAAGGGCTGCTTACAGACCTACTGCCATAGTCCACGGCGGTAGCCCACACAAACCTACCGCCGAGTGCTCTGGCGGTAGGTTATCATAGTCCGCATGAACTTAACTGCTTTGATTTTGTCTTCAATTATTTTGCCATAGACAAAAGAAACAATAAGCACAATTTCATAGACATAACATAGTTTGATCACATCCAAAATGTTTTGCCATTACGGACTAAGAAACAAGTACCAAATAACATAGTTTGATCACATAACATAGTTTGATCACATCCAAATAGTTTCATGAAGCCAACATAAGAAGTTTAACAAGTTCAACGGTCATCGACCACATAAAAGGTTTCATCCATAGGTAGCAATCAAACATGACGATCATCAGTAGCCACACGCATATATAGTTTAGATGATATAGATGACGATCATCATCTTCAAGCTGTGACGGTTGGTGTTCCTGATAGTAATAAGGATGGCCTGTCCAACATGAAGATTCTAGTCAACGAGGAAGCTCTTCCACCCAACCGAGCTTAAATGTGTGCGACCGTCCGCGTCCACGTCGTACGCACAAGTAGTGACGGGGCTCCTTGCGGTAAGGCATATTTCAGCATAGCCTTCTTCATTAGCCTCGATGCCACAACTCTCAGATAGGCTCTTTGGCAATTTCTGAATAAGAAAAACATATCAATTAATAAGTATGGATTATCTAAACTATTAACAATTCCTTGGATTCTACACTAATAACATACCATGACATGTCGATCGATCATGGTACTTGTTAGACGGGTCACGAATGGCGCCCCGATCAAGTCAGCACGTGGCAGAAAGTTGTCCCATAGGTTGCACACCTCCTGATCGCTCAGCCTTACTCTTTGAGCACAGATGGCTTCCTCAAGTGGGTGTTCATAGGCATCATCCTCATCAAGTGGTGGTGGTGGCGCCATGTTCCTTATATAAGCATTGATGGGATAACGTTAATTAAACATCAATGTTTGTTCTAATGCAAGCATTCATCAGATATAGGTAGATTCCACCTAAATCAATGGAGATATATAGCAAAACAAATGTCTACAATATTCACACAATAAATCATCACATATGGTTATAACAAAGACTAATCCTAGGGTCATCTAGGTTCGAGGGTTCATCTAGCTTCTAGGATTCATCATATAACCTAGAGAGGGTTCCTCATATGGCTATAAGAAAGACTAAACCTAGGGTTCATCTAGTTTCTAGGGTTCATCTAGGTTCTAGGGTTCATCATATCAACTAGAGAGGGTTCCTAGTATGGCTATAAGAAAGACTAAACCTAGGGGGTTCATCACATTGCAATCATCTAGGTTTAGGGTTCATCATATCAACTAGAGAGGGTTCCTCATATGGTTATAAGAAAGCGGATTGATTGACTCAAACTAATTGGGGGATTGGAGGAGCTTACCTTCCTCTTTCCGTAGCCATCTCGATCCGCAAAATCCGTGAATCAACGAAGAAGATCGGAGTGGGGAAGTGGAGGAGATAAGAAAATGGGCGAGAGGAAGAAGAAGGCGGCTGGGTGGGTGGGGATTAGGGGTTGGGGTGGGGTGGGCGGGCGGCTGGGTTTATAAATGCCCAAACCCTACCGCCATAGGCCACGGCGGTAGCAGACCACAACCTACCACCATCAGACCCGGGGGTAGGATGCCTCCCCCACACGCCACTTATGTGACCAAAAAATCGAGCAGCGCAGCGGTAGGGTTGCGCAGCCTACCGCCGAGGCCCTGGGCGGTAGGGTCCTACCGCCAGGCGCCCTGGCGGTAGGGTGTGCAACCCTACCGTTGCGCTGCTCGATTTTTTGGTCACAGAAGTGGGGCGTGGGGGGAGGCATCCTACCGCCGGGCCTGATGGCAGTAGGTTGTGGTCTGCTACCGCCGTTTTGTATGGCGGTAGGGTGCCTTTGTGTGCATTTTTTGCACCTTCTATCTTCTTTTGTCAATTTTTGGCATACAACATTTAAACAACATATGTATGACATATAAAGCACACAATGTATGATATATGATGCACACACCACAAATCTATAAATAAGGTAGGTTTGATACACCACAAATCTATAAATAAGGTAGGTTCGGTACATAGCAATTTAACGAAAACAGTTTCACGAGAAAATTCATATGGTTCACGAAGCAAATATGCAAGTTTTTAGTTCAACGACACGGCAGCAACTTCAGTCCTTCCTTTCCCTCTTCAACTTTCGGTCCTCGTTATCCCTGGATTGCTTCTCGGCCGCTGTCTTCTTGCGGGCCGCAGGACGTGCTTTCTGAAACGGGGATGGACTCTTCCAGTCCTTCTTCGGCACATTCCTCTTCTCATGCTGGGTTGGCTGAGTTGGTGGAGTGCCATCGTCATCATCGTACTCCTCATCATCATCATCCTCATCGTGCTCTTCCTCTTCCTCACCATGTTCTTCTTATGCGCCCTCTTCTTCATCTTCCTCTGGATCATCATCGTCGTCGTTCTCCTCCTCGCCATCTTGACCCGCCCTAGACGACGAGGTTGCATGGCTCGATGAAGCGAGGCTACGCATCGGTGCAGGAGGAAAAACATCCTCGGTGTTTGTAGCGCACCCAAGCAGGCCCACAAGCCAGCGTGCTTTGTTGACGTATTTCTGCAATGATAACGGAAGAATATGTTAATTTCTTGAATGTCCAATGATAACGAAAATGAACTCCGTATTACCTTCACCTTTCCCTCAACTTGTTCTCACTAGCTCTAGTCCCAGGGACAACACTAAGCGCATCAGAGGCATGAAAAATGCTTTTGTTCAGCTCCAAAGACTACAAAGTAATAAAATTAGTTAATAGCACGAAAAGCTGATTTCATCCAACTATCGGTTCGAAAGAGGTAAAAACAACATACCACTTTGTTCATGAGGGATCCGTACTCCCTAAACCCGCCTTGAAGCTGTCTGATGCTCTCGTTGTAGGCTTCATTCTCTAAGGCGTCATCGAACAGGTCTTCGGCATCTGATGTCGTCCACTAGGGCCTCAGACGCAGACGATGCTTGATGCCATCATCGTACCACAACATGTGATCCTCGTACTCGTCCCAGTCAATCACTCTCCTCTCCGTGTCTTTGTGTCCTTTCCACTCGTTCTATTCCTTCACGTATCTCGCATGTTTGGCTTCCCAATCCATGATTGATTGATTCTTCTTCCTACTCATCCTGCAATGCTTAAGAAAGAATGTAAAACACCCTTATTTTATGAATGTAAAGCATCAAAACAAGAACTTAGAATCGATGAGGACGGCTTGTGGTACTCACAAGTGTAGGTCGTAGCCGCCGGTATCGCAGACGATGCCGGCTAATGGTGTGTGTTGCGCCATACCAAATTGTGCGGCAACGCGCTATGGCAAGTGGTACTCCACGACATAGACACAAATCATGGGAACGATGCACCAGAAGAGAAGCCGGTCCTGCTTGCACATTCTGTTCAGCTCGAACCCCCACTCTGGATCATCACTATATGGCCGCCAAGTAGCCTATAACAAAACAATGGTAAGCGCAGGTGAAAGTGTTATCGAAACAATGGTAAGCTCAAGTGAAAATGTAGTTCTTATACCTGGGAAGGCGTGAGAGCATCAAGCTCGTTGTTGAAGACCTTGTACAAGGCCTTCGATTCGCCCGTGTAGAAACGCACAACGTCCCAAGCGTATGCGACGGTCGGGTAACGATCATCTTCGTTATCTCCGCCATAGTCCGTCCATGCACACGAGCGCATCTTCTCCGGATGGCCCACCGGGATTCGCTCCCACATCCAAATGGAGAGGCCCCATACACATTCACACATACCGGACATGACTTCCGCTCTCTGGGTCGCGTCGTCAAGCAACAAACCAAGTATAGATGATAAGATGTCAAAATGTAAAGCAGCACATGTCTGATATTTGAAAGAAAGTGATATTCACTTACCGAACAGTATAGGTAGGCAAGTCCGGCGGCCCCCCAGCTGGACCCCGCATCCCAGTCCTTCAGGATGTCGAGATACATCCATAGGGCATAGTTCTCGGAGCAGTGCGGGAACACTACCTCCGTGAGAATGTACCACAGGTAGGCCCTGGCGTACTGCTCCACCACCCGGGGCTCGGCATCTTCCGAGCACTTTCTCCGGTGCTCGAGGAGCCATGGCAGTGGTATGCCGAAAGTCTGGTTGCTCTTAGTTGGGGGGGCAGCCGCCGATGAGGCTGACAACCCTCTCGGGCCAGTTCGCGCTCTCCACTCTTCCTGTGAGAGGACGACCCTCCAGCGGTAGTGCCGTAATGATCGCCCAATCCTCGAGGTTCACGGTCATCTCCCCGCATGGAAGATGAAAGTTGTGTGTCTCTGGCCGCCACCGGCCGATCAAAGCCGTGAGAGCTGAGTGAATGAGCGTCGGCGGCGTACGCTTGAACTGCAGGACGAAACCCAATAGTCGGGCTCTCCGGAAGAACGATGCATACCGATCGTCATACTCCATCTTAACCGTCGTCTTGTGAGCCCTCATGCACAGTGGCGGTAGCATATGTGAAAATCAATAACCAAAGCATAATTAGCATGCACATAATAGTTAGCAACTTGTTTTCATCAATTTGAAAGATTTGGTTTAAAATGCTAATTACCACTCCATTCTTAATGAAACGGGCACGGTGACGCTTGTCGAACCTAGGGTCAAGCATTGTGTACTTTGTGCCGATGTCGTCCGCAAGAGGTGGCCTCCTAAAATAATTGCATAAGCATATCAAAAGTTTTTCAACATGAACTAGGGTTCAACATTAACTACGAAACACATTGATGCATAACAAAAATTAATCACATCCAACGGAACCTATGAGTTCAATCTTTGAATAATCATATATCAAGATTATTATGAACATGAACTAACTACAATACATATATCAAAGAACTAAATAAAATACTTTTATGAAGATGCAATCACCATGGTTTCAGTGCGTCATAACACATATTTCTCCAACAACATCCAACATGCATAATCTCATTTTTTGTTAAAAAAATGAACTAGTGTTCATCTTGAGGATTCATATACTACATATAACAAATATATCAAATATTCATCTCCAATATTCATCATACACTACATTCAATACTTGCATCATAGCATAGGAACATTCATCGTCCATCATATAAAAAAAACCATTCAAATCAATTATGAACTAGGGTTCATCTTAACACAACCATACCAACTCTTCAATATAGTTCAAATCTAACACAATATAACATCTAGAATCAACCTAAATCAATCCTAGGGTTAATTTTTTTTCAAATAAGAGTGATTTCAATCGAATAATGCGATGAATCGAAAGGTGTTTGATTAAACTTATTGGAGGGATTGAAAGAGCTTACTTTTCTTTCTTTGGGGCCATCTCGATCCGCAAAATCCATCAAGAAATGAAGAAGATCGGAGGGGGGAGTGGAGAGGATGAGCGAGGGCGACTTGGAGCAACTGCACTGTTCTTCGTCATGGGGGCGGCTGGGTGGGGGGAGAAGGGGGTGGGGGCGGCCGACCCGCGGTTTTATATGCCCACACCCTACCGCCAGTGTCTCTGGCGGTAGGTTCAGACAACCTATCGCCGGGTGGAACGGCGGTAGGGTGTGACGGAGGGGGCAAGGCGGCCGTTATCGTTGCTGACATGGACAAGTTCGCTACCGCCGCTGGTCTCGGCGGTAGGCTGTATGATCCTACCGCCAAGCACCCTGGCGCTAGGCAAAAGGGTCAAATTCCGAAAAATTTTCAAACTGGAGTCAGATCTCGATTTTGTTTGACAAAAGGGTCAAAACACAAAATTTTGCCTCCAAAGGGTACTTGGTGAAACCACGTAGTCGTACACGAATGATAGAGGTACTTGATGCATCGTTGTGGTACTTGGCAAAATCTCAAGGGAGATGCTTGATGATCCAGGTACGGGTCTTGGTGTGTCCAAAACGTAGCAGAACAAAGGTCTCGGTTGCGGTCGATGCAGGCATCCTCGCTATGCTCCTGATGCTGCTCGATGCAGAGAGCTGCGGGGGCGGCGCCTGGAGTTGAAGGGAGGCGACGACGCGCACAGGGAAGGCCGGCGAGGTGGAGATGGGGAAGCGGAGCCGCAGGTGAGGTCCGGGGCATGGCAAGCGCCAGATCCAGAGCGGAGAGACTCGAATCCGGCGAGGGCGAGGAAGCAGAGGCGCGAGGAGGGCCATGGTGGCACGGGCGACGAAGCAGCAGCGGTGCTGGCGCCGGACCATGCGACGGGGAGGTGAGGCAGAGGGGAATCGGACGAAGGCGCGTCGCTCCTGCTGGGCACGGAGGACGACGGCTGCGGGCGCGGGTGCTCGGGGAGCTCCTCTCCTTGGGCGCTCGGGCGACGAGGATCGGGCACGGGTCTCGCTCCTCTCCCTAGCGATGCAAGGAAGGAGGGGATCGAGGGACAGGGACGCTGCAAGGAAGATGGGGGCGCGGCGGGAGGGAGAGGGTGAGATTGAGAGGAGGGGGATCGGGCGCCCTGGCGGCTAGGGTTAGCAGCGGGGGCTGGGCCTCCATAAGAAAATGGGTCGGCCTGCTGGGAGGACTAAGTGGCCAGCTGGGCTTCTCTCTCTCCCTCATATTTTCTCTAGAAGAAAAGAAATAGAGAGAGGAAAATAAAGAGAGGGTTAGGAAAAGATCTTGCGCATGGGGTTGACTTTCCCGGACTCATAAAATGCGCTTGATCTAGGAAAAATAGAAGTGGCATGATCGAAATATATAAATTCAAATACATTTGAATATAAATCAAATGGTTTTGAATTGATACTAGGTTTTCGAAGTGCCCGAAAATATTGAGACTTTAGGAGCAGGGACGGATGCAGGGGGACGGGGGGGGGGGCTAGACTCCCCCCAACGATTGCCTCGTCCCTTGACAGGTATGACTTATTCGCTGATCTTTTTTGCCTGTGCACTTAATCATGATGGCTTCGCCCCCATATCCCTCTTCAGCCTTTTAATTAACGTGAAGCCCGAGCCCATGTACAGCCCAATGCTAAGAATGCTAAGCAGGCCATCGTGGATGTTAGTTGCAGTGGGCCATTAAAATTATATTAGGAGCCATCAGCTTGGAAAAAGGCCATCATGGACCTACGCACGCACATATGGCTGCGAACTTCTTCATTTCCAAGCCACCAGGAACTTCTGCGATCGGATCTTTCCATCGCGCCGTCTCACCGCCAGGGATTGTTGTCATCGAATCATTTCCATCGCGCGTTCGCGCCGCAACCGATAAGCGGAGAAGGGAAGGGGACGCCCGGACAAGGAGGCGTCGATCTACGGACCACGGACACGTTGCCGGGAGGCTTAATGCATTGATGAGCGGAAAGACATGAGGGAAAAAAGGTAGTTTATGTTCAAATTAGATTAGTTCGTGCCTTCACAAATTATAGAAATAGTCATACAAACTATAGACATTAAAAATCAATTATACATTTTCTGTTTTTTATTTGTGCTTGTGTAGACAGTAGACATGAAGAGGAACAAAGCGGAAGTGATTCAAGCTCTCAATCATCGAAACATGATGCCACTGCAAACGACGTGCAACCTAGCGAAGAGGAGCTGCCTAATCCAAAGTAAGTCTAAAGATTTTTATTGATGTCATGAGGTAAGCAACAATGATTTAATTCCAAACATTTATAATTTCTCTCTCTTTAGATGAATTGGTAAATATGAGGATTCCAAGAACTAAGGTAATAGCCGGACCAATATTTATTGATATGCAAACTTCTAATCCAAAAATTATGCCACTATAAAATTTCACAAATCTACATCTCTTATGTCGTTGTATTTCTATTAGTGCTCAGATTTGCTATCTATTTTTTCTCTTATGACTTTAAAAGGGGGTTAATTTTGTTAAGAAATTGGTGTAAAGGGGGTTAACATAAAGGGGGGGGGGATTTCATGTGCCATTTTCTTCGCCCCCCCCCCTATGCTCAAATCCTGGCTCCGTCCCTGTTTAGGAGGAGCCTCAATAAAAGAAATAAGAATTGTTGGAAAAGTGTGAGGCAAGGAATTGAGTTAGAAAATGCATGGAAGTTGAAATGCAGGTGTGTTATGGTGATGACAAAGTTAATGGAATATTTGATATAGCTCCCTAATAATATTGGGAGACTTTTATATGTTGTAAAGAGAAATCACCATGTGCATTTCCCTCGATTTAAATGGATTGAAGATCCATGCAATTTTTTAGCTGAGTTTTAAAAAGGGGTGCAAGATGACATGATGCAATGCACATGATGCAAAGATGAATGCAACGAACCAACCAAATCACACGACAAATCACGGAACCCATGGAAGGCATCTGGAGTGTCGGTCTTCGGGCGTCACACATGTGGAGTGAGTTCATAGAGTCATTTCCTTATGTTTCCAAATATATCAAAGGTACGGAAAATGTTGTGGTGGATGTTATTTCCCGCAAACACATGCTTGTTACAAAATTTGAACTGAATGGCATTGGCTTCGAGCACATAAAAGACTTGTATGCGCATGATCCTACTTTTGCTATTCCATATGCCAAATGTTTGACGCATACATCTTTGGAACGATATTACATCAAAGGTGATTATCTTATCAAAGGTAACAAACAATGTATTCCCGAGTCTTCTCTGCGTTTGTTACTTTTGCAAGAAGCTCATGGAGGACATATGCGTCACCTTGGATGTGACAAGACCTTCGCTACGCTCTCCAGGAACTAATTTTGGCCCAAGATGTTTTGCGACATCTCTCGCTACACCAACCGATCCTCTACATGTCGGAAAGCTAAGTATAAATCTCAATCTACATGACACTTCCTATTCTGTATCACCCATGGGAAGATAGTGGTATGAACTTTGTGCTTGGTTTGCCTAGAACTGGAAATGGCAAAGATTTTGTGTTTGTTTTTGTCGACAGTTTCTCTAAGTTGGCACATTTTATTCCATGCTACAAGATAGACGATGCTTCACATGTTGCCAATCTCTTTTTTTGGGAAATCTTGCGTCTACATGGAGTGCCCAAGACTATCGTGTCGGACCGCGATGTCAAGTTCCTAAGCTACTTTTGGAAGACCGTATGCGCCAATCTTGGAATCAAGCACTTGTTCTCTGCTACCTCTTGAGCACTGCGTTGGATTTCCCCGAAGAGGAGAGGACGATGCAGCAAAGTAGCGTAAGTATTTCCCTCAGTTTCTGAGAACCAAAGTACCAATCCAGTAGGAGGCTACACGCAAGTCCCTCGTACCTGCACAAAACAAATAGCTCAATGCAACCAACGCGATTAGGGGTTGTCAATCCCTTCACGGTCACTTACGAGAGTGAGATCTGATAGATAATATTTTTGGTATTTTTGATATAGAGATGCAAAGTAAAAAGTAAAAAGCAAAGTAAAAAAGCAAACCAATAATAGAGTAATGGAGGTTGATATGATCAGAATAGACCCGGGGGCCATATGTTTCACTAGTGGCTTCTCTCAAGAGCATAAGTATTCTACGGTGGGTGAACAAATTACTGTTGAGCAATTGACAGAATTGAACATAGTTATGAGAATATCTAGGTATGATCATGTATATAGGCATCACGTCCGAGACAAGTTGACCGACTCCTGCCTGCATCTACTAATATTACTCCACTCATCGACCGCTATCCATCATGCATCTAGAGTATTATATTAAAAATAGAGTAACGCCTTAAGCAAGATGATATGATGTAGAGGGATAGTTTCATGCAATATGATAAAAACACCATCTTGTTTTCCTCGATGGCAACAATACAATACGTCCATTGCTGCCCCTTCTGTCACTGGGAAAGGACACCGCAAGATTGAACCCAAAGCTAAGCACTTCTCCCATTGCAAGAAAAACCAATCTAGTAGGTCAAACCAAACTGATAATTCGAAGAGACTTGCATTGTCGGAGTAATGGGCCACGGGTAGGCTAACCCGGGACCCAGAACCTATCAAGACATCGGGGCAGGCTACGCCCCTCAAAGAATCCCAAGACGATCAGCCGACTCTGGGAGTCGGCCGCAGCATCGCCGATACCCACTCACGGCCGAGTCCCAGAGACGGCTATGACTCCCGATCGGCGACTCCAGGGAGGCCGGCTATGGGGAGTCGGCCCACGACTTCACCACTCTCTGCCTTCGGGAAGAAGGACGAGACCGAGGATGGCCGGAATACGGCCCTCCACTACGTTGATTACCAGGGGCAGGTATGGCTACAGTACGCCGTACCGGAGGAGAGCTCCGTCCGGCCCGGCACTGTTGCCATGCTAGCCCTGACGTCCGCCCTGCCAGCGGAACACTGTTCCCACGTCGGCCCGCATGTACGGCCTGGAGACGGCGGGCCCCGCTAGTCAGCGGGGGGGGGGGAGAGAAAGACGGCGAGAGCACCCGAAGACGGACCCTATGGGAGTCGGCCTCCGAGAGTCGGCCCGTTCCTCCCACGGGACCCGCACACTATTAACCAGATAAGACGGGGAGTGGCGACAGTGATCGCCCGCCAGGCGGCAGCACTGTTGCCACGCCCCCACGACCAAGCCAACGTCATCAGAGGCGCGGCTACAGTGGCCAGGTCAGTCGGCGGGGCCCACAAGAGGCGGGCTCCAGGAGTCGGGGAGAAGACGGCGGCCTAAGAGACAGACGGTTGGGACCCGCGTCCAGTCAGAGTACAATTGTACCCCCGGGGGGTAGGCCTATATAAACCCCCCGGGGCACCCATGCAAAGGGTTCGATCCTTTTTCCACCAGACCAGCAGCGTAGAAGGGAGAGAGCTAGCCTAGCCCTCTCCTACCTCCAGAACACAGCTCGAGGAGCAACTTTGTACACATATCACCATAGTGATCATGCAGAGACCCCGCAGAGCAGCAGTAGGGGTATTATCTCCTCGGAGAGCCCCGAAGCTGGGTAAGATTCGCCGGCGTGCATGCCTATGCCTCATCCCGCTTCCAGGCACCGGTGACGTTCTACTTGCCCCCACCATGATAAGCCATCCTTTGTCATATGTCGCACCCAACCCCCGACATTTGGCGCCCACCGTGGGGCGAGGTGCACCGTCGTCCGGAGATCTGTTCTGGACGGGAACCCTTTTCCTCCCTGGCGAGCGTAGCCAACCCGGCAAGCCAGAGGGAGTTCACGCCGACGCGCTGCACGATGCTGAGACCGCCTGCGCGGCCAGCTGCCTCGCCGATCTTGTCGGCGAGGTTAGCCTCACCGACGAGCCTGCATCCGACGCAGGCACCGGCGGCCCCGAGAGCCTTCTCGCGGGCCTCCTCGACGACCTCCATGTTGCTGGCGAGCCTGCCGCTGACCTGGAGTCCGTAGGCTCCACCGACCCGATGCTGGTCAATTCCGACACCGCGTCGCTCGACGCCTTCCCCACCAACGTGGTGGTCTACGACGAGCCGCTCCCTCGCGCGAAGGGCAGCGGGAGCATCGTCACAGAAGTGCTCGTCATCGGTCATGGCGAGCTCTCCGACGGAGGAGCCCGCGACCCGCTTGATGCGGCACTACAAGACCTGGATGCGCCCATTCCAGAGGACGCCGACGCCGAGACGCTGGAGGCACGCCGCCTCCAGCTCGTCGAAGGCGCAAAGAAGCTGGCAAGCATGAGACGCTTGTCAGAGGCCTACCAGCGTGAGATAGATCGCGCTGTGGGCGGCTCGCTGGCTCCGACGAGGCCGTGCCGCCTAGGCGCGGTCCGGCAACGCGGCGCGGACATCGCCAGCATGTTCGGGGCCGATGGCCCCGTATACGCCACGCCCGCCGAGAACATTCGAGCTGCCCAGGCGGCAGCAGACGAGTTGGACGGACTCGAAGGCGAAGAGCGCCGACTGATGACGGAGCGAGTCCAGCAATTCCTCGATGCGGCTAGCGCGCAGAACACGGCCGGCTGCCGAACCGAGGGGCCGCAGCAGCAGAACAATGACCTGCCACCCCGCCGAGACCAAGGCGTGACGTCTCGGACGCCGACTGGCGGGGTTCGCGGAAGAAAAGACAAGGAGCCGGCTGCGAGCCGTAGTCGGACTCACCTCACCATCGAGCGCGACCAAGACGGCCGCCCGAGAGCAGTAGAGCGGCGGGACGACTATGTGCCTCCTCCACCCCGCAGAGAAAGGCGAGTCTCCCTGCCGCCTGTCGAGCATCCGTCTCTCGGAGGCCGCCTCGGCCGCCGAGAGGGATTCGGAGAGAATGATGCCCGCCACCGGATCGACCGACTCCACCGATCCCTGGCGCTCGAAGAAGAAGACGAGCTGGGACCGCCGTGTTTCGGCCCCCGCATCCGAGATGAGCCCTTCCCCAAAGGGTTCACTCTCCCTAGAGACACTCCCAAGTACACCGGCTCCGTGAAGCAAGAGGACTGGCTGGTTGACTACTCCACAGCTGTCAGCATAGCGAACGGCAACAAGCGTGTTGCCGTGAAGTATGTTCCGCTCATGCTCCAGGGCACAGCCCGGACATGGCTGAACAGCCTGAAACCCCGCAGCATCAACGGCTGGTCCGACTTCACCGAGGCTTTCATCTGCAACTTTACGAGCACATACAAGCGACCTCCCAAGCCTCGCCAGCTCTCCTTGTGAGTGCAAGGCCCCAACGAATCGACTCGCGACTACCTCACGCATTGGGCCGAGCTCCGAAACTCCTGCGAGGGCGTGCACGAGGTGCAGGCCATCGAGTACTTCACCGCCGGGTGCAGAGAAGGCACCCTCCTCAAGCATAAGCTCCTCTGCGACGAGCCGGAGTCCCTGGATGAGCTGCTGATCATAGCAGACAAGTACGCCACAGCCGACTCTTCTATGAAGACGGAGATCCAAGTCAGCGCGACCGGCAAGACGGCCCCTCAGGCTCCCAGAACTCCGGCTGGAGACACTAGTCGGCGGCAACAGCAGGACGATCACAAGCGCAAGGCCCCGCAGCCGGCTTCCAGTAGCCGGCAGGTCGCAGCAGTCGAAGACCAACAGCCGGAGGAGCAGCCACCACCCAAGCGACAGAAGGGCGGCAAGCCCAATTGGTTGCCGGCTTTCTCCTACGAGCCGACTCTGAATGGCCCCTGCAAGTTCCACAGCGGCGCGAAGCCGTCGAACCACACCACCAGAAAGTGCCACTGGCTTACCCGGATTGCCAAAGGAGACGGCCTGGCGCCTCCCCCACCGGCTGGGCAGCCGCCTCCGCCTCCGCCCCAACAGCCGACTGCCAGGCCAGTCGGCGCAGTACAAGACGAGTACCCACAAGAGCATGGAGCATACGTGGTGTTCACCAGTATGGCAGATGACAGACGTAGCAGGCGGCTACAACAGCAAGAAGTCAACGCAGTGGCATCAGACACTCCAGAGTTCATGCACTGGTCCGAGAAGCCTATCAGCTCGAGCAGAGCTGATCACCCAGAGGTGATGCCGAATCCAGGGTCCTATGCCCTGGTCCTGGAGGCCACCTTTGCCACTGATAGGCTGGCAGCTCGCTTCTCGCGAGTTCTGATAGATGGAGGTAGCAGTATCAACATCCTGTATAAGGATACAATGGAGAAGCTGGGAATCAAGCAAAGACAGCTCCAGAGCAGCCGGACCGTGTTCCATGGGATTGTCCCTGGCCTTTCCTGCTCCCCAATCGGCAAGATTCTGATAGACGTCCTCTTCGGGGATAAGGAACATTTCCGCCGAGAGCCAGTCTGGTTTGAAGTGGTGGACCTCAGAAGCCCATACCATGCGCTGCTTGGCCGACCTGCTTTGGCCAACTTCATGGCAGTCCCCCACTACGCCTACCTCAAGATGAAGATGCCGAGTTCCAAGGGAATTCTGACTATGACCGGCGACTACAGAAAGTCGTCCGCTTGCGCAGCCGAGAGTAGTCGGCTGGCCGAGTCCCTGGTTATTGCAGCAGAGAAGCGGCTTCTTGATCGGGTTGTGGCGATGGCCGGCAAGCAGCCTGAGATGTCGCCCAACCCCAAGGAGTCAGAAGCTGAGGGCTCGTTCAAGCCAGCGAAGGAAACGAAGAAGATAACCTTGGACCCAGAGCACCCGGAGAGGTACGCAGTCATAGGTGCAAACCTTGACAGCAAATAGGAAGGCGAGCTCGTCGGTTTCCTCCGTGAGAATCGGGACATCTTCGCATGGTCCCCCAAAGACATGCCGGGTGTGCCGACGGAATTCGCCGAGCACAAGTTACATGTCCGGTCCGATGCGAAGCCCGTCAGGCAGCCCTTGCGCCGCCTGTCAGAAGAGAAGAGAAGAGTTGTTGGTGAAGAGATAGCCCGGCTCCTTGCAGCCGGCTTTATCATGGAAGTATTTTTTCCAGAGTGGCTAGCAAACCCAGTCTTAGTACTGAAGAAGAACAAGCAGTGGCGAATGTGTATTGACTACACAAGCCTCAACAAAGCCTGCCCCAAGGACCCGTTTGCTCTGCCGAGAATCGATCAGGTGATAGACTCCATAGCCGGATGCGAGTTGTTGAGCTTCTTAGATGCCTATTCAGGATATCACCAGATCAAGCTGAACCCGGCAGACAGATTGAAGACCGCCTTCATCACGCCGTTTGGAGCCTTCTGCTACCTGACCATGACGTTCGGCTTGAGGAACGCCGGTGCCACCTTTCAGCGTTGCATGCGGAAGTGCCTCCTCAAGCAACTCGGCCGAAATGCCCACGTTTACGTGGATGATGTGGTGGTGAAGACAGAAAAGCGCAGAACTTTGCTGGAAGACCTCAAAGAAACCTTTGAGAACCTGCGCCGATTCCGGATCAAGCTGAACCCCGAGAAGTGCGTTTTCGGAGTACCAGCCGGCCAGCTACTCGGCCTCCTGGTCTCCGAACGTGGCATAGAGTGCAACCCTGTGAAGATCAAGGCCATCGAGAGGATGGAGGTACCCAGCCGACTGTTGGATGTGCAGAAGTTCACTGGCTGCGTGGCATCCATCAGCCGTTTCATCAGTCGGCTGGGCGAGAAAGCTCTCCCGTTGTACCAGCTCATGAAGAAGACCAATTTTTTCGAGTGGAACCACAAGGAGGATGAGGCCTTTCTGCAGTTGAAGAAGATGTTAGTTACTCCCCCTGTGTTGGCGGCTCCAACTCCCAAGGAGCCCATGCTCCTGTACATCGCCGCCACCAGCCGAGTAGTCAGCACAGTCATTGTAGTAGAGCGCAAGGAGGAAGGCAAGGCACTGCTAGTCCAGAGACCGGTATACTACCTGAGTGAAGTACTGTCGACTTCCAAGCAGAACTACCCCCACTACTAGAAGATGTGTTACGGCGTGCACTTCGCCGCCAAGAAGCTGAAGCCTTACTTCCAAGAACATCCAATCACAGTGGTCTGCACAACCCCATTGGCCGAGATCATTGGAAGCCGAGATGCGTCTGGCCGAGTGGCCAAATGGGCCATAGAGTTGGCGCCTTACACGATCTACTATCAACCCTGCACCGCCATCAAGTCGCAAGCACAGGCCGATTTCCTCGTCGACTGGGCCGAGACCCAGTACCTGCCGCCAGCGCCCGACTCCACTCATTGGAGGATGCATTTTGACGGCTCCAAGATGCGCACCGGCTTGGGAGCCGGCGTTGTTCTCACCTCTCCCAAAGGCGACAAGCTCTAGTATGCACTGCAGATCCATTTCGCCGCCTCCAACAACGTCGCTGAGTACGAGGCGCTCATTCACGGGCTCCGGCTTGCCAAAGAACTCGGCATTCGCCGGATCCTGTGTTATGGCGACTCCGACTTGGTGGTCCAGCAATCATCTGGCGACTGGGACGCCAAGGACGCGAACATGGCAAGCTACCGCTTCCTCGTGCAGCAACTCAACGGATATTTCGAGGGGTGCGAGTTCCTCCATGTGCCAAGAAACGACAACAACCTAGCAGATACTTTGGCACGAATCGGCTCCACTCGCCAAGCAATACCATCAGGCGTCGCTCTTCAGCGCCTCCTCAAGCCATCCATCAAGCCTTCGCTAGAGTCAGACTCCATTTTTGTGCCGGCTCCTCCAAAAGAAGTCGGATCCGACTCCAAAGCCCAAGTGGACGGCACAAAAACCCTCGCAGATGACTCCAAGAACGCCGCAGTCAAAGCCGGCCCGGGGACTTCAGAACTCGGCCCAGGGACTGCGGCGACCAGAGAAAAGACTCCAGAACTCGGCCCGAGGACTGCACCACTCGGCCCGGGGACTTCACTGATCCAGCAAGCGGCCGCGGACTCCAGCCCGCCGCCTCCCAGCCCAGCCGCCCTCGTCCAAGTTGCAGTTCTGGCGGTTGAAGAGATAACAGCACCCTCATGGGCCCAGCCCATCCTCAAATTCTTGTTGAACAAGGAGCTACCAACTGATGAAACCTTGGCTCGGCAAATACAACGCCGAGCGGCAGCATACACCATAATCAACAGAGAGTTGGTCAGACGCAGCGTCACAGGCGTCTACCAGCGCTGCTCGAGCCAGAGCAAGGCCAAGCAATTCTCAGAGACATCCATCAAGGCGAGTGCGGCCACCATGCGGCCTCAAGAGCACTCATCGCCAAAGCTTTCCGACACGATTTCTTCTGGCCGACTGCCCTAGAAGAGGCCAAAGAGTTGGTCCAGAAATGCAAGGGGTGCCAGAAGTTCCACTCCAAGCCACATTAGCCGGCTTCAGCACTCAAGACTATCCCCATCGCCTGGCCCTTTGCAATTTGGGGCCTGGATATGGTGGGACCCTTCAAGACGGCACGAGGCGGCCTAACTCATCTGCTTGTCGCGGTGGACAAGTTCACCAAGTGGATAGAAGTGGAGCCCATCAAGAAATTGAATGGTCCGACTGCCGTGACTTTCATCTCAGACATCACAATTCGGTATGGCATACCGCACAGCATCATCACCGACAACATCACCGACAAAGGCGCCTTGGCCCGTTTCTGCGCGACGCAGGGCATCTGACTGGACTTAGCGTCCGTTGCCCATCCGCAGTCGAACGGGCAGGTGGAGCGGGCGAATGGCCTCATCCTGTCCGGCATCAAGCCTCGGTTGGTCGAACCACTGGAGCGTTCGGCCGGCTGTTGGCTTGACGAGTTGCCAGCCGTCCTCTGGAGTCTGCGCACGACTCCAAACAAGTCGACCGGCTTCACACCCTTCTTCCTCGTCTACGGTGCTGAAGCCGTCATCCCAACGGATATAGAGTTCGACTCCCCACGAGTCACGATGTACACTGCGGAGGAAGCAGAAGAAGCACGACAAGATGGCGTCGATCTGCTGGAAGAGGGCCGGCTGTTGGCACTCAGCCGGTCCAGCATATACCAGCAGAGCCTACGTTGCTAGTACAACAGGAAGGTCAGGCCGAGATCCTTCCTAGAAGGCGACCTTGTGCTCCGGCTGATCCAGCGAACAGCCGGCCAGCACAAGTTGTCTGCACCTTGGGAAGGCCCCTTCATCACCAGCAAGGTGCTAGGCAACGACTCCTACTACCTGATCGACGTTCAGAAGCCCCGAGCACGAAAGAGGGACGACTCCGGGAAAGAGACGGAGCGACCATGGAACGCGAATCTTCTTCGAAGATTTTACAGCTAATGCAGTATGTACCACGCTACCCTTTTGTATTGAAGTACCAAGACTCTGGGCCCCCCGAGACGGACTCGGGGACTGCCCCTTTTGACATCTGTATAATAAGTATTCTGCTTTCGAGTATGCTACTCTTTGTTACGCCGCTTGGCGCCGGGCTCGACTAGTCGGCCCGGGGACTTGCCGTCTCGCGCTATGAAAACGCTTCCTGCAGTCGGACAAGTAGTGTGTGGTGCTTAAGCCGTCTCCTGTCAGAAGCCGCAGCTCGCAGAACAGCTGCTCGGCGGGCAGGAGTAGGGAAGAATGGGTGCCCACACGAAAAATGGCTAAGGACTCAAAGCAAAAACATAGCTCGAGCCGGCTTTCCAGCAGTTCCTCACAAATCCGACTCCGAATAGTCGGCTTACTGTTTTCTATCCGACTTGCTAGCAAAACTCTAGAATGGCTGAGTACTTGCCTTCCCCAAAGTAGCCAAGTATTTGATCCAACGGCAGTCCACGAAGCGGCTGCCCGACTGGCAAAGACGGCATCTAGGGGAAGGCGGCAAAAGGAAAAAGCCAAAAGAGCAATAAGCAAGGAATGCTAGAAACCAGATAAATATTTACATCACAGGGGCCATTGGCCGAATCATTGAACAGAAGTTCAAAATACACCCAGTGGGTGGAGTTGTGCGAATTAACAAAGTTCTTCGAGCAACTACTAAGCAGATAAATAAAGCAAGGCAGCGGCCTATGAAGCCGCAGAAGGGTTCGGGGGCTCGGAGGAGATGGCGGTGTCGGACGTTGGGGCGGCCGGCTGGGCAGACTCGGCTTGATCACCTCCAGCAGCAGTCGGCGCAGTTGGGCGCGGCTCGTTGTTGGAGGCACGGTCGAGCTGAGGATGATCGCCTGCTCCGGCTTCTGGCACCTCCATCTCGTCTCCGACCTCCACCTCGCCTACCTCCTCGACACTGGAGCTGATCACCTCCGCCGAGTCCTCGCCGTAGTTCGGGTTCATCCCGAACCACTCCGGCGGCGCCTCCTCGCCGTTGTCAGCTAGCTCAGGAACAAAGACATTGGGGTCGACGTACTCGGCGAGTGCCGCGGCGCGCTTGACAAAGTCATTCCTCATGGCTGCCAGCTCCGGCTGGGCCTCAGCCCGGAGCGTGGCCAGCTGGTCCAGGCTTAGGTCCCGATACACCGCCTTGACGAACTCCAAGGCACAATGCGCTCCGGCGCGTGCCGAGGAGCCTTTCCAGGCCTCCAAGCGGCCCGCTGCGACCTCCAGCTAGTCGGCTGTCCGGCTGGGGGTGCGCAGAATCGGCATCTCCGGCCACAAGGCAGCAATCGCCTGGGCGCCGGCGCGTTGGAGCCGGCGCAGCATCCGGTGAGCCGGCCGTAGGCGAGCCTCGATGCTCAAAAGTTGTTCATCAAGAGTCCGGGGGGCGTTGGCAGCAACCTCCTCGCCGGCTGCCCTCCGCGCCTCGTGATCGGCCTCGATGGCTTGAACGGCGGCTTGCGCATGGCCTGGGAAAAAATCTACCAAGACAAAAAAAAGGGGGAAGCAAGTCAGAAAGGGCAAGAGTCAGCCCACAGTTGGCTGCCCAAAGGAAGCGAGTAAAGAAAACTTACCATCAACGATATCTTCAATTTCGTGGAAGCCGGAGGTCAGCATCGCCTCCTTATCGGTCCAGGAGGAGCGTTCGGCTTCGAACTAAGCTTGGAGTCCAGTCTCCCTCTCCTTCGCCTCCTCCTGCGCCTTCTTGAGCAGCTCCTTCTGCTCCGCCAGCTGCGCGGCCAGCAGGTCGCGCTCCGTAACGAGCTTGCCGCACTCCACCTCCTTGGCGCGCAAGGCGGTGTTGGCTTCGCCCAGCTGTTGCTGAAGAACGGCGTTGGCCTCTGAAGAAAGAAGAAAAAAGACACAAGTCATCAGAAAAGGTCGCCAAGAAGATCTGGCCCGACTGCGCAGCAGTCGGCCCGAATCTCGGGGACTACAGCCCGCGGATGCGCCAGCGCGCCCCCGCAAAGAAGGAAACTCACTCCGGCTCTCCGACAAGTCGGCAGTCCGCTTGCCCAGCTCTTCAACATTGCGGTTGAAGACGGTGACTCGGAGGTTGTGGTAGTCCTATGATAAGCATTTTCAAAAATAATAAGCGTCTGGAACTCGCCAGTAGAGTTCCAACCCGCCTGCTCAGCAGTCGGCTCGGAACTCGGGGACTACACCCAGTGGGTACGCTGGCGCGCCCCCACAAAGAGGAGCAAGAAAAACAAAGACAGAAGAAACATACCCGGACGGCCGCACGCGACGCCAGATGCGCCTTGGTGCAGTTCTGGAGGACGTCGCTCTCGGCTCGCAGCTTCGCCTGGACGTCCAGGAGCGCCTGGTTCAGCGGGTCGGTGCCGCCTCCTCGCACCCACCCGACGGGCGCGTCGCTCATCACCTCGACGTCTGGGGCGGACGAGCTGGCCGCTCCAGTCTCCAGAGGTCGCGGCGCTGAAGTTGCCTTCTCCAGACGGCGGCGTGTCGGCGAGGCGACTTGGAGAAGCAAGTTCGCCTCGGCTTCGTCCGTGGTCGGCGGCACCGGCGGGTCCGCCGGCCATTCATCCCTCGCGCTTCCCGATGGCGGTGGGGGCGGTGGTGGCGGCACCACCGTGTCCAGACAGGGGGCATTGCCGCCCTCCCTCTCCACCACGGGATGTTCCCCGCCGGCCTCCCCAGACTGCTCCATAGGATCCGGAGGCGGCGCCGAGCGCAATGGAATAATGAGAAGCGCCGACTGGCGGCGCGCGGCTTCTTCGGCCCGCTCTTTGGCCGCGGCGGCGGCTTCTGCTCCCTCCAGCCCCTCCTGGGTGGAGGCGGCCGCCTTCTCGGCCTCCGCCTTCTCCCGGCGGGCGGCTTCGTGCTCGTCGCGCTTCTCCTGCGCGTTCCGTTCCGTCGCTTCCCGGAGGTCGGCAGCGGGGTCGATACGCCGAGTCATGGGGGACAACTCCACCGACCCCCTGATGGAGGTGGCGGCGACTCTCCCAAGGGTGAGGGGAGCGCTGGAACAGGGAAGACACGTAAGGACTCAGATAAAATCCACAAAGAAGAGATAAAACAAGACAAAGAAGAGAAACACGTACCCAGAAGACAGCGGTGGCTTCTTCACTTCCTTACGGAAGCGATGGGCCCTCGCGACCGCCTCTTCCCGTTTGGTCGCGGCAACCGCCCCCTTAAACTTCTTTTCCCGGCCTCCGAGGGAACTTGGCCCGGCCCGACGCTTGCTCGCACCGTCTTGCCTCGGTTGATGGCGCGGGGCGACTCCTCCATCTTCGCCGGCGGGCCAGTCGGCGAAGGTGGCCGAGGGCCTGAGGCCGCCTTCCTCTCCTTCGCCGCCCCTTTCGGCGTCGGCCTCCATCGCCGCTGCCCCGAGGTCAGGGTCGTCGATGTCGCTCTCTGCTCGATCGGGGGCGAACTGGTGGGGCGGCCCCGCGGTGCCGGCCGCGGGCTGGAGGAGAGGGTTCTGGTTCAAGAGATAAGAATAAAGAGATCAGGAGTCGGATTCGGCTGAAGAAGAAGAAGAAGAAGAATCACTTACCACCGGCGGGGGGTTGGCGCGCGAGTACGGCTCCAAGCCGAACTGCCAATCCTCCGAGAGGCCGCAGTTTGCGATATAGTTCACCGTGTCAGCTACCTCCGCGTGAGGCATGTCCTTGGTGCACGTCCGACTCGGGTCCCGGTGGCCGCTCATCTGACAGATCAGATGAGGCCGGCCTTGGAGCGGGAGGACTCAGCAAGCCATGAAGGCGGCCAGCAAGTCGGCCCCAGCCAAGCCGGCCGACTGCGTCAGCACTCGAAGTCGCGATACGGCGGCGGCTCCAGCCGGAGTCAGCGTCTTGGCGCGGTACGACCAGCTGGGCTGCCTCCTAGCTGGCGCGCCGGCTGCATAAGCCGGCAGGTTAACCCAGTCGCCGTCTGGGGTGACGTTCTTGACATAAAAGTAGGAGCACTGCCACATCTTCACCGGTTTGATCAGCTGGATGGCGGGGAACGGGTTGTCGGCCGTCGACCTCCGCAGCCCGATGAAGGCACCACACTGAGCTGGCATGCCGGCGGCATGCGTGCCGAGCTTGGAATGAAAGAACTCTCCCCACAACTCGATGGTGGGGAGAACGCCGAGGAAGCCCTCGCACAACGCAGTGAAGGCCGCCAGCAGCACCACCGTGTTTGGAGTGAGGTGGTGCGGCTGGAGGCCATGAAAGTCCAGGAACGAGCGGAAGAACCCGCTCGCCGGCAGCCCCAGGCCGCGCATGAGGTGGGAGCGGAACACGAGCCGCTCGCCCTCCTCCGGCGCCGGCGTCACCTCCATCGGCGACGGAGCGCGGGCCTGCACGAGGTGCGCGCCGGGGATGCGGCGCGTCTTGCGGAGGAAGTCAATCATGTCGTCGTCGATCTCAGAACCATCCCATACGCCGGAGCGCACGACGGCGGGCGCGGCGGCGGAGGTAGAGCTCATCGCTGCGTGCAAGGCGCGGTCCGGCGCGGCAGCGGTGGGAGAAAGAAGGAGGAGAAAAAAAGCAAAGGAAGCAGAGGGGAGCGGGCGCGCGTGCTTCGCCGCCCCGTTCCCTCCGCCTACTTATAGGCCTGCGGACTGAAGAACCGAGGGGCGTCGTGGGATTAACTGCGCCCACGCCCCCATGACCCCCACGATTTACCACGGAAGTTACCACGCGCTTTTACTGCGCTGAGAAGCTCAACCGCCCGCGCAGCCGCAATGGATCCGTTCGAGGGCCGAGACGCGGTAATGGCGGGCCCCGCCCATGGGCCTGTCCCGTCGTGTCACATCCCTAGTTCTGGTATGCTCAAGGCTAGCTAGTCATGTGTGCATCATGTTTAAAATTTCATTAAATTTTGAAATGAGGATTTGTGAAACCCTCAGAATCATTTCTGGAAATGACCCAGATAAAAAATGCTCCAAAAAGGGTCCAAGAAATGTTCATGTCTCTCTCTGAAAATATTGGGCAGAGATAAAAATCAACCAATATTTTTAGGAGCTCATAAATATTTATTTTGGGCATTTGGAATTAATGCAATAGTTATTTGCTTTGGATATATATTGTTATATATATATGAAATATTGTCCAAAAATTATGCCAGTAATTGAGGAGCTCTGGAATAATACCATTAGCCCCTGCAAAAATTGGCATAAGTAAATAAAATGGTTTAGTATTTTTATTAAACCAAACAAATGTCAGAAAATTACAAAAGAAAAAAAAAAGGGAAAAACCCTTACCTGGCGCTTACCTCCCTGTGCAGCCCGTTCCTGTGCGGCCTAGCTGAACCAGCCCACCCGCGCCGTCGTCCTCCTGGCGCCAGTCGGCCAGGCGTGTGGCCGGCGCGCGCGCACGGCCGTGCCGCCACGCCACCTGCCTGCCTGGCTCCCCCTCGTCGCCTGGATGCCCTGCGCGTCGCCACGACGCTCCGCACCGCTCCCACTCTCTCTCGTTCCTCCCCCTCCCCTGGATCTCTCCCTCTCCTCGGACCGAACACGCCGCAGCCGCCGACGAGCACCACCGTAGCCACCGCCTCTCCCTCGCCCTCTCCTTGTGTCTGCAAGCTCCGCCATCGTCTGCTGCTTCGCCCCACCTTGGCCCCGAGTGCTGGGACGACCTGCATCGCCGCCATCGCCATCGTCTTTCTCCTCGGGTTCCGTTGCCACCGCCGTCGATTCGCTGTCACCAGGTCTCCCCCGAGCCGCTGTGCTGCTCCACGCGATCTCCGTGAGCATCTCCCCGTATCCCCTCTCTTCTCCCCATCGTTCCCGCATCGTAGCCGTCGCTACCACCATGGCTGAAGCCATCGCCGCCGCAGCTCCTCGCCGTTGTGGCCAGAGCCACAGCCCGTGCCTGCATCTGCCACCGCGCTCAGCAGCCTCCCAGAAGGCCAACGCCACCGTCTGCAGCTCCTGCCGTGCCCTGCAGCACCCGCGCACACTCGGCATCCAAACGCTGCCCCTAGCGCAACTCCGGCGAAGAACCGCCGCGGCTCGAGGTCGTCGCCGGCCGAACTCCGGCGAGGCTGACGTGGCGTGATTAGCTGCTAACCCTGCCACCTAAACCACCCCCCTAAGCCACTGACCGTGGGCCCCAGGGCCAAGTCAAACCCCGGTCAGCGCGGGTTTGACCGGGTTTAGCCCCTGTGTCACTTACGTGTGGCCCCCACACGTCAGGTTGACCTGGTCAGCGCCGTTGACTGCTGACGCAGGCATGACGTCGTGCTGATGCAATTAATTATTTTTTGGAATTATTTTAAACAGGAAATTCTAGAAAATATTCTAAACTTCTAAAATTCATAGTAAATCAACCGTAACTCCAAATGCAAAGATTTATATATGAAAAATTAGCAGAAAAATTCAAGGAATCCATCTCTACCATTTTCATGCATGTTTGAACAATGTTTGTCCTCTGTTTTGGACAAAACAAATAAAGGGCATTTAAATAATCATATATGGAGTTGGAATTTGAATCATGTATTCAAACCAACTTCATTTAAATCATATCTAGATGCATTAGCTCAAATCACAGCATATTGCCATCTCATGATCATGCATCATATTGTTGCATTGCATTGATTGTGTCCTTCTCTGTTTGCCGGTAACCATCCCCTCTCAGTCGACGATGTTTCCGACGATGTGATCGATGACATCGATGAAGAGCTATATTATCTTCAGAAGTGCCAGGCAAGCAAAAACCCCTTGTTCATTCCGATACAATCCCACTCTCTCGCTCCTGCTCTCTTTTACTGCATTAGGACAACAACGATTCAACTGTTATGTGATGCGGTAGTTGAACCCCTTTCCTCTGCATGACCTGTCATTGCCACAGTAAATAGATGAAACCCACTAGCATGAGTAGGAGTTGTTTGAGCCCTGATGTGCCTACTCATTCATGCTTGTTGTCATGCCTGCTACTGCTTAGAGTTGAGTCGGGTCTGATTCATCGGGAATGAATTGGAATGTGGTGAACATGTCCTACTGTTGAGAGCTAAGTCTGTGAACACGATTTGGTAAAGGTAGCGGTGAGAGGCCATATAGGAGTACATGGTGGGTTGCCTCATTGCGGCCGTCCTCAGGAACTGAGTTCTGTGTTTGTGATCCATGAACAGTTACTACCACACATTGGGTTCCGGTAACTCGGCCCCTCTCGACTTATTAATCAACATGATCTCTGTCCAGGAGTTGCAACTAGTTTCTGGTGTTTGTAGGTAGTGTTAGTAGTCTACCAAGTGGCACCCGGTACATGTGTTCTTGGGACAGACTAGGCACAGTGGCCCGGTGTACCAAGTGGCACCTGGTTGGTGGGCTTGGGAACCCTGCTCACATCGTTTGGGGCCGTGAGCGACACCCCGGCCGGATCTCCTTGCGGATGGAACCCGAATAGGCGATAAACCTGGACTAGAGACTTGTGTGGTTAGTCAGGTCGTGGCTGACTCCCTCGCCCGGCTTCCGCTTGAAGGTTGCCGAGGTACATGACGTGTACAGGGCGATAAGTGGCAAGAGCGTGTGTGAAGAAGTACACCCCTGCAGGGTTATCATTATCTATTCGAATAGCCGGATTCCTCGGATATGGAAACTTGGACCCCTTGCATAGTTCATAGACAAGTGAAAGTGGATACTCTAAAATGCGCAAGATAAGCGTGAGTGCTATGGGTGGCGTCCCCGTAGGGAGACGGGAGCGGATCCATAGTGGTGTATTGATATGGTGAATATGTGGACTCGTGTGCGCCACCTCAAAAGAGTTACTTGCAGTTGTAGTTAAGGATAGCCACCGAGTCAAATCTGGCTTGCTGCAGTTAAACCCCACTACCCCCTTTGTTGATACCGATGCATATGTAGATAGTTCTGATGTAAGTCTTGCTGAGTACATTTGTACTCACGTTTGCCTATTTTATGTTTTGCAGAGAGACTTTAGTCTCGCTAGTAGTTCCGCGTGGACTTCGATGTTTAGCTTGATAACTCAGCTACGATCTTGTGCCCGCGGCAAGATCTAGAGGATAGTCAGGCTTCTCAGCCTTTTTCATTTGTACATGTCTGTACTCAGACATGTTAAGCTTCCGCATATGCTTGTTGCTTGTATGCTCTGAATGTTGGGTCATGAGACCCATGTTTGTAATATCTCGCTCCTCGGAGCCTAATGAATAAATACTTGAGTCGTAGAGTTATGTTGTGATGCCATGTTGTATTTGCACATATCGGGCATATTGTGTGTATGATTGAAATGCTTGGTATGTGTGGGATCCCACAACCTAGTTGTTTATCCTTGGTAACCTCTCTTATGGGGAAATGTAGTCTTGTGCTTCCTTGAGCTATAGTAGTCCGGTACAGCCCGGTTCACCGGAGTCCTGCTAGCCCAGCACTACTGCTCAGGACACTTGACTGGCCGGCATGTGTTTCACTTCGTTCCTCTGTCTGTCCCTTCGGGGAAATGTCACGCGGTGACATCCGGAGTCCTGCCTAGCCTGCTACAGCCCGTGTTCCCGGAGTCCTGTTAGCCCAGTGCTACAGCCCGGATTCACACGCTGATGACCGACATGCTCGATGTGATTCATGTATGCCTGTTCCCATGAGTTAGTGCCACTTTGGGTTCACGACTAGTCATGTCGGCCCGGGTTCTCTGTCATATGGATGCTAGCGACACTATCATATACGTGAGCCAAAAGACGCAAACGGTCCCGGGCCAGGTAAGGTGGCACCCGTGGGAGTACCGTGCGTGAGGCCGCAAAGTGATATGATGTGTTACATGCTGGATCGATGTGGCTTAGGATTGGGGTACCGACAACATTGGTATCAGAGCCTGACTGCCTGTAGGATTACCAAGCCAAACTGGTCGAAGTTGTGTCTAGAAATGCTTTAGTTATGTAAGGGAATTGATTGTGGAAGGGAACGTAAGGCTCTTTTTACTCCTTTACCCCATGACTTTTTGATCTGAGTCAACCTCTTCTCTTCTACGGGGATTAAGAACTAGGCTTCTCTTCTATCTCTCAGGATGACGTGTTACTAAACCGTAGTTGCCTAGGATTGATGAGTTCAAGCCTCTGTTCAGTTTCTACTACTTTTAGTTTGTTGCCAGTTGTACCAGAACCTTGATATGATGTTGTTGAGTGTCTATGCAAACTGTTGTGAATGTCTCAAATCTTTTTCTGAGCATTTACAGCCATTATGCTGTCCGAGTCATCCCAGGTTTCTACATAGTCTGATGCATTTGCAAATCCTTTCCTTCCGTTCCTGATGTCCTTTTGATCAGAATAAGCACACTAATCGATGAGTTGAGGTACTCTATTGCCTCGACATATATGTTGGAACTGTTATTATGACCCTAGGTGTTTTAGGGAGTCACCTAGTAAACTAGCCATGTTTTGTGTTCCCGGTGTGATGATTCTGGCCACCATTCTCGAAAGCATCCCGTGATGCCATTTAGTTAGTAGGTATTCTCTTCATGGGTTCCTGAACCCGAGATTCACCTTACTTCGTGTTCATAGTGTTGCTCGTACCTTTAGAATATTAGTAACCTTTGTGATAGCCTCGAGGTCCGTGGTATCCCCTTCTTCCAAATACCATGAACCATCCTTGGCAGAAATTCGTTTGAATCAAAAGGTCACAACCAGGGTGTTCTTGAGGAGTACTCCACCCATATTGTGATTCTGCCAGTTCTTCCTTCCTACATGGGTTATCCGGAAGAAATTTGTTGAACTCATTTGACATACTAACCCATGAATCCACAACTCAGAAAGTTATATGTTCCTTGAGTTGACCCTCCTCAGTTGTATTCCGACCCTAGTCTATCAATTGATAGTCAGGAATAGTTGTGCATTCGTGTTCATCGATGCCTATTATTCTTATGGTCCGTCAAGCCATTCTATTCCGGAATGACTAGGAGAAACAAGGTCCAGTACCTCATCCATTTCTAGGATTGGGTCAAAGCAGTTGTATTCCGCAGATCAAATGCAATAAAGCTTTTGATTATGTTCTACCCTGAAGTATTACCCACTTTATGCCAGGAACGTCATGAGAATTGCACCTTCTCTTATGGATTCTTGACGCAGTGATACTTCTCGCCATCATTATTCATTCCTCGGTTTCGTGTTGTCGCAATCGGAATGCCGACAAGTGAATTGTGATGTGTGAAATCAATACTCCAAGCAACTCGTTGCTTTGTAGTAAACGGACAATAATATCATTTCTAGTGTGGTTGTTATTAAATAACCATACTAGGATTGATCGTGCTACCTAGTCCTTATTTTTGGTGCACTCTTCGATCAAGGAGTCAGGGTTGTGCTAATCCTTGCTTATTCGATCATATCGCCTTGCCTGAGAAGCAAGATTTTTCTCGAGCTTAGTAACATATCGGTGGTTCGTGATTTTCCGAATATCTTCTCGGAAGAATTACCAGGTTGTCACCTGACCGCTATGTTGAGCTCGTGATCACGTTGGTTTCTTATAAACCACCCCTTCTCCAAGAACTTGTGGTGGATACCCCTGAGCTAGTTGGTTAAGCTAAACAACAACTTGGAGAGTTGGAAGATAAAAGCTTGCCTTACTTAGTTCATTCCAAAGGGATATCCTTTTGTGTCCGCGTGTGTTGAAGAAAGGTGATATCTTCATCGATTGGTCCTCATGATCAGTTGTTGGATCTATTGCCTTGACAAAACTTTGACTTGAGTATGGGCTATCATCAAGTCAAATCAGAGCCAACGATGTTCATAATGTTGTCTTACTCTTGGTTGATTCCTCGAGCATACACCATTACATCTTTTGGTCTGACCAATGCTATCACCGTGTTCACATGATGGTGGAAGTCCAGTGATATGGAAATTCCGATGAGTTGTTGTTGAGCCCATCAGCGGCATTTTGTCTCCCCCATGATTCATGTTGAACATCAACCTAGTGTTGAAAACTTTGTAAGCAATGTCTTCGTGTTCCGTTCATGAAGCTTATGCTTGGATGAAAGGAGTGACTTCCTCTAGTCCACGTGCATTTGATGTAAGTTGCCGCCATGAATTTGAGAAAGGTTTGTTTTTCTTCCTTGGGAATCATCCCAAATCAGTCATGCATACGTGCGAAGTATTCTATGGTTTGGTAGATTAATTACCTCCACTCCATTCGTATTCCTAGCACACCAAGCCACTGGTTGATTTGTCCAAAGATAATGAGTTCTAAGTGCTAGTCCTGAAGGTACCAGACGGATTTGTACAAGATTTCGTTATCCTCGATGATGGTTCCCCACCTGAACTCGGTAGCGTTTTATAACAAGACTACTACGTGGTCATGCTTGTCTTGGACAACGTGTTCACATGTATGTAGCAGAACCAGCTCATGTTTTGGAGCTTGCCATCTTAGTTCATATCCCGAGAATCTCGCAACGTCATCTCGTCGAATTGTGTTGCAAAATTTCTTTTCCAGACAGGCTGTCTGAAATATTCCGTTACCAGCCAGATCTGAATCTCAGGCAGATATGATGGTTGGAACTTTTTCCAAGATCTATTATGTAGGTCCCGACAAGGTTGATGTCTGGCCAACACACCTAGCCGGAAGATCTATCATTGTAGTATCTTGATTGAGCTATTTGACATCTTCTCCATGAGGATCTCGTGCGACTTATTCCAGGAGTTGCTTCCTAGGGATTCTTGTGCTCCTAGTTTCTTCGATTAAGCTATAACCATTCAAACGGTGGAATCACCCTCGTTGATTTATTCCCAGTTACCAGAATCATTCCCAGCATTTGCATCTTGTTCCCAGCTTGCACCTTAGCAAGTACTGTTTAGGATCATTTTCAAAAGTGGTCATGTCATGGTCCCATCCATTTCCGGTGATAAGCAAAAATCATCCATTGCTTTGTCTTCAACAAGGTAGTCCACATCATCTAGTTAAATCTGGAAATGCCATTCCTTTGAACTCCACCAAACGATCGATGCTGATTGCCTTAGGCTCGTATAAAGAGTCTCAATGATCTATGAATCAAAAGTAATTCTTTTTGCCACTTAAGGGAATATTTCTGTGAGTCACCTTCCTTAAGATGTTCCGTTATGGTAGCATGGCAACTCAACTCCTCGCTACGTTGACAACCGTTCACCACCCTCCTAAGTGTGGAAATGTATCTACGTAGTGAACCTTCGTTATCTGTTACACTCCATCCCTCGGGATGTATGTTTCATGTCTTAGCTCGAGAAATGTTCAACGTCTCATTCCATGAGTTGATCGTGTATCGCTTGATTTTTGAGAAGATCGTTTTCTATAGAGTTTCCTTTTGTCGTCATCATGTTGTATGAAGATCTCGAAAGCAAAGACGTCAGGATCAATTTGAAGCAATGAATCAACATCTTCGAGAGGGATAGTTGGATCATGAAGATCGTGTTAGCATTGTGTCCCCTCTGATTTCTTACCACACGTCTTGAATCTCGGGACGAGATTCTCTCAAGTGGGGGCGAGTTGTCACATCCCTAGTTCTGGTATGCTCAAGGCTAGCTAGTCATGTGTGCATCATGTTTAAAATTTCATTAAATTTTGAAATGAGGATTTGTGAAACCCTCAGAATCATTTCTGGAAATGACCCAGATAAAAATTGCTCCAAAAAGGGTCCAAGAAATGTTCATGTCTCTCTCTGAAAATATTGGGCAGAGATAAAAATCAACCAATATTTTTAGGAGCTCATAAATATTTATTTTGGGCATTTGGAATTAATGCAATAGTTATTTGCTTTGGATATATATTGTTATATATATGAAATATTGTCCAAAAATTATGCCAGTAATTGAGGAGCTCTGGAATAATACCATTAGCCCCTGCGAAAATTGGAATAAGTAAATAAAATGGTTTAGTATTTTTATTAAACCAAACAAATGTCAGAAAATTAGAAAAGAAAACAAAAATGGAAAAACCCTTACCTGGCGCTTACCTCCCTGTGCAGCCCGGTCCTGTGCGGTCCAGCTGGGCCAGCCCACCCGCGCCGTCGTATTCCTGGCGCCAGTCGGCCAGGCGTGTGGCCGGCACGCGCGCACGGCCGTGCCGCCACGCCACCTGCCTGCCTGGCTCCCCCTCGTCGCCTGGATGCCCTGCGCGTCGCCACGACGCCCCGCACCGCTCCCACTCTCTCTCGTTCCTCCCCCTCCCCTGGATCTCTCCCTCTCCTCGGACCGAACACGCCGCAGCCGCCGACGAGCACCACCGTAGCCACCGCCTCCCCCTCGCCCTCTCCTCGTGTCTGCAAGCTCCGCCATCGTCTGCTGCTTCGCCCCACCTTGGCCCCGAGTGCTGGGACGACCTGCATCGCCGCCATCGCCATCGTCTTTCTCCTCGGGCTCCGCTGCCGCCGCCGTCGATTCGCCGTCACCAGGTCTCCCCCGAGCCGCTGTGCTGCTCCACGCGATCTCCGTGAGCATCTCCCCGTATCCCCTCTCTTCTCCCCCTCGTTCCCGCGTTGTAGCCGTCGCTATCACCATGACCGAAGCCATCGCCGCCGCAGCTCCTCGCCGTCGTGGCCAGAGCCACTGCCGCCCGTGCCTGCACCTGCCACCGCGCTCAGCAGCCTCCCAGAAGGCCAACGCCGCCGTCCGCAGCTCCTGCCGTGCCCTGCAGCACCCGCACACACTCAGCCGAACTCCGGCCGCCGCCCTGAGCTCCGCTCTGGCGATCTCCGGCGCCCCCGCCGCCTCCCACCTGCTCCCCTGGATGCGGACGACGACGACCTATGCCCCGGTGGTCTTCGCGCGTCCAAACGCTGCCCGTAGCGCAACTCCGGCGAAGAACCGCCGCGGCTCGAGGTTGTCGTCGGCCGAACTCCGGCGAGGCGGACGTGGCGTGATTAGCTGCTAACCCTGCCACCTAAACCAGCCCCCTAAGCCACTGACCGTGGGCCCTAGGGCCAAGTCAAACCCCGGTCAGCGCGGGTTTGACCGGGTTTAGCCCCTGTGTCACTGACGTGTGGCCCCCACACGTCAGGTTGACCTGGTCAGCGCCGTTGACTGCTGACGCAGGCATGACGTCGTGCTGATGCAATTAATTATTTTTTGGAATTATTTTAAACAGGAAATTCCAGAAAATATTCTAAACTTCTAAAATTCATAGTAAATCAACCGTAACTCCAAATGCAAAGATTTATATTTGAAAAATTAGCAGAAAAATTCAAGGAATCCATCTGTACCATTTTCATGCATGTTTGAACAATGTTTGTCCTCTGTTTTGGACAAAACAAATAAAGGGCATTTAAATAATCATATATGGAGTTGGAATTTGAATCATGTATTCAAACCAACTTCATTTAAATCATAGCTAGATGCATTAGCTCAAATCACAGCATATTGCCATCTCATGATCATGCATCATATTGTTGCATTGCATTGATTGTGTCCTTCTCTGTTTGCCGGTAACCATCCCCTCTCAGTCGACGATGTTTCCGACGATGTGATCGATGACACCGATGAAGAGCTATATTATCTTCAGAAGTGCCAGGCAAGCAAAAACCCCTTGTTCATTCCGATTCAATCCCACTCTCTCGCTCTTGCTCTCTTTTACTGCATTAGGACAACAACGATTCAACTGTTATGTGATGCGGTAGTTGAACCCCTTTCCTCTGCATGACCTGTCATTGCCACAGTAAATAGATGAAACCCACTAGCATGAGTAGGAGTTGTTTGAGCCCTGATGTGCCTACTCATTCATGCTTGTTGTCATGCCTGCTACTGCTTAGAGTTGAGTCGGGTCTGATTCATCGGGAATGAATTGGAATGTGGTGAACATGTCCTACTGTTGAGAGCTAAGTATGTGAACACGATTTGGTAAAGGTAGCGGTGAGAGGCCATGTAGGAGTACATGGTGGGTTGTCTCATTGCGGCCGTCCTCAGGAACTGAGTTCTGTGTTTGTGATCCATGAACAGTTACTACCACACATTGGGTTCCGGTAACTCGGCCCCTCTCGACTTATTAATCAACATGATCTCTGTCCAGGAGTTGCAACTAGTTTCTGGTGTTTGTAGGTAGTGTTAGTAGTCTACCAAGTGGCACCCGGTACAGGTGTTCTTGGGACAGACTAGGCACAGTGGCCCGGTGTACCAAGTGGCACCCGGTTGGTGGGCTTGGGAACCCTGCTCACATCGTTTGGGGCCGTGAGCGACACCCCGGCCGGATCTCCTTGCGGATGGAACCCGAATAGGCAATAAACCTGGACTAGAGACTTGTGTGGTTAGTCAGGTTGTGGCCGACTCCCTCGCCCGGCTTCCGCTTGAAGGTTGCCGAGGTACATGACGTGTACAGGGCGATAAGTGGCAAGAGCGTGTGTGAAGAAGTACACCCCTGCAGGGTTATCATTATCTATTCGAATAGCCGGATTCCTCGGATATGGAAACTTGGACCCCTTGCATAGTTCATAGACAAGTGAAAGTGGATACTCTAAAATGCGCAAGATAAGCGTGAGTGCTATGGGTGGCGTCCCCGTAGGGAGACGGGAGCGGATCCATAGTGGTGTATTGATATGGTGAATATGTGGACTCGTGTGCGCCACCTCAAAAGAGTTACTTGCAGTTGTAGTTTAGGATAGCCACCGAGTCAAAGCTGGCTTGCTGCAGTTAAACCCCACTACCCCCTTTGTTGATACCGATGCATACGTAGATAGTTCCGATGTAAGTCTTGCTGAGTACATTTGTACTCACGTTTGCCTATTTTATGTTTTGCAGAGAGACTTCATTCTCGCTAGTAGTTCCGCGTGGACTTCGACGTTTAGCTTGATACCTCAGCTACGATCTTGTGCCCGCGGCAAGATCTAGAGGATAGTCAGGCTTCTCAGCCTTTTTCATTTGTAGATGTCTGTACTCAGACATGTTAAGCTTCCGCATGTGCTTGTTGCTTGTATACTCTGAATGTTGGGTCATGAGACCCATGTTTGTAATATCTCGCTCCTCGGAGCCTAATGAATAAATACTTGAGTCGTAGAGTTATGTTGTGATGCCATGTTGTATTTGCACATATCGGGCATATTGTGTGTATGATTGAAATGCTTGGTATGTGTGGGATCCGACATCCTAGTTGTTTATCCTTGGTAGCCTCTCTTATGGGGAAATGTAGTCTTGTGCTTCCTTGAGCCATAGTAGTCCGCTATAGCCCGGTTCACCGGAGTCCTGCTAGCCCAGCACTACTGCTCAGGACACTTGACTGGCCGACATGTGTTTCACTTCGTTCCTGTGTCTGTCCCTTCGGGGAAATGTCACGCGGTGACATCCGGAGTCCTGCCTAGCCTGCTACAGCCCGGGTTCCCGGAGTCCTGTTAGCCCAGTGCTACAGCCCGGATTCACACGCTGCTGACCGACATGCTCGATGTGATTCATGTATGCCTGTTCCCATGAGTTAGTGCCACTTTGGGTTCACGACTAGTCATGTCGGCCCGGGTTCTCTGTCATATGGATGCTAGCGACACTATCATATACGTGAGCCAAAAGACGCAAACGGTCCCGGGCCAGGTAAGGTGGCACCCGTGGGAGTACCGTGCGTGAGGCCGCAAAGTGATATGATGTGTTACATGCTGGATCGATGTGTCTTAGGATCGGGGTACCGACACGTCGCGCGCGTGGGCTGGCAGACTGGCTCGGCCACGTGGCGTCCCTTGGCGGGTCCGCAACGGGCGGCGGCCGTGTGGCTTATCAGGCACGCCGCTTGAATCCCGCCATGACTTTCAAACTCTTTGAAGAGCAAGAGGACCATAAAGATCGCCTCCCCCACGATCCACTCGGAGGAAGAAACTGTTGAGGCTCCTCGATAGGTCTCCCTCGGCGCCTCACGAGCTTCGGGGACTACTGTCGGAGTAATGGGCCACGGGTAGGCTAACTCGGGACCCAGAACCTTTCAAGACATCGGGGCAGGCTACGCCCCTCAAAGAATCCCAAGACGATCAGCCGACTCTGGGAGTCGGCCGCAGCATCGCCGATACCCACTCACGGCCGAGTCCCAGAGACGGCTATGACTCCCGATCGGCGACTCCAGGGAGGCCGGCTATGGGGAGTCGGCCCACGACTTCACCACTCTCTGCCTTCGAGAAGAAGGACAAGACCGAGGATGGCCGGAGTACGGCCCTCCACTACGTTGATTACCAGGGGCAGGTATGGCTACAGTACGCCGTACCGGAGGAGAGCTCCGTCCGGCGCGGCACTGTTGCCATGCTGGCCCTGACGTCCGCTCTGGCAGCGGAACACTGTTCCCACGTCGGCCCGCATGTACGGCCTGGAGACGGCGGGCCCCGCTAGTCAGCGGGGGGGGACAAAGACGGCGAGAGCACCCGAAGACGAACCCCGTGGGAGTCGGCCTCCGAGAGTCGGCCCGTTCCTCCCACGGGCCCCGCACACCATTAACCAGATAAGACAGGGAGTGGCGACAGTGATCGCCCGCCAGGCGGCGGCACTGTTGCCACAGCCCCACGACCAAGCCAACTTCATCAGAGGCGCGGCTACAGTGGCCAGGTCAGTCGGCGGGGCCCACCAGAGGCGGGCCCCAGGAGTCGGCGGAGAAGATGGCGGCCTAAGAGACAGACGGCTGGGACCCGCGTCCAGTCAGATTACAATTGTACCCCTGGGGGGTAGGCCTATATAAACCCCCCGGGGCACCCATGCAAAGGGTTCGATCCTTATTCCACCAGACCAGCAGCGTAGAAGGGAGAGAGCTAGCCTAGCCCTCTCCTACCTCTAGAACACAGCTCGAGGAGCAACTTTGTACACATATCACCATAGTGATCATGCGGAGACCCCGCAGAGCAGCAGTAGGGGTATTATCTCCTCGGAGAGCCCCGAAGCTGGGTAAGATTCGCCGGCGTGCATGCCTACGCCTCATCCCGCTTCCAGGCACCGGCGATGTTCTACTCGCCCCCACCATGATAAGCCATCCTTTGGCATATGTTGCACCCAAACCCCCGACATGCATAGATAACCAATCATACATAAAAGAATTCAGAGAAGATTCAAATATTATTCATAGATAGACTTGATCATAAACCCACAATTCATCGATCTCAACAAACACACCGCAAAAAGAAGATTGCATCGAATAGATCTCCACGAGAGAGGGGGAGAACATTGTATTGAGATCCAAAAAGAGAAAAGAAGCCATCTAGCTACTAACTATGGACCCGAAGGTTTGAGGTAAACTACTCACACTTCATCGGAGAGGCTATGATGATGTAGAAGCCCTCCGTGATGACGGCCCTCTCCGGCGGAGCTCCGTAAGAGGCCCCAAGATGGGATCTCGTGGGTACAGAAGGTTGCGGCGGTGGAATTAGGTTTTTGGCTCCGTATCTGATCGTTTTGGGGTACGTAGGTATATATAGGAGGAAGGAGTATGTCGGTGGAGCTTCGAGGGGCCCACAAGGCAGGGGGCGCGCCCTAGGGGGGCGCGCACTCCACCCTCGTGACCGCCTCGTGGCTTTCTTGACGGAGGGTCCAAGTCTCCTGGATCATATCTGATGAGAAAATCACGTTCCCGAAGGTTTCATTTTGTTTCGACTCCGTTTGATATTCCGTTTCTTCGAAACACTGAAATAGGCAAAAAAACAGCAATTCTGGGCTGGGCCTCCGGTTAATAGGTTAGTCCCAAAAATAATATTAAAGTGGAACGTAAAGCCCAATATAGTCCAAAATAGTAGATAATATAGCATGGAGCAATAAAAAATTATAGATACGTTGGAGATGTATCAGGCATCCCCAAACTTAATTCCTGCTCGACCTCGAGTAGGTAAATGATAAAAAGAGAATTTTTGATGCGGAGTGCTACTTGGCATAATTTCAATTTAAATCTTCTTAATTGTGGTATGAATATTCAGATCCGAAAGATTCAAGACAAAAGTTCATGTTGACATAAAAATAATAATACTTCAAGCATACTAACAAAGCAATTATGTCTTCTCAAAATAACATGGACAAATAAAGTAATCCCTACAAAACCATATAGTCTGGCTATGCTCTATCTTCACCACACAAAGTATTTAAATCATGCACAACCCCGATGACAAGCCAAGCAATTGTTTCATACTTTTGACATTTTCAAAACTTTTTCGATCTTCACGCAATACATGAGCATGAGCCATGGATATAGCATTATATGTGGAATAGAATGGTGGTTGTGGAGAAGACGAAAACAGAGGAAGATAGTCTCACATCAACTAGGCATATCAACGGGCTATGGAGATGCCCATCAACAGATATCAATGTGATTGAGTAGGGATTGCCATCCAGCGGATGCACTAGAGCTATAAGTATATGAAAGCTCAACAAAAGAAACTAAGTGGGAGTGCATCCAACTCGCTTGCTCACGAAGACCCGGGGCATTTTGAGGAAGCCCATCATTGGAATATACAAGCCAAGTTCTATAATGAAAAATTCCCACTAGTATATGAAAGTGACAAAATGAGAGACTCTCTATCATGAAGATCATGGTGCTACTTTGAAGCACAAGTGTGGTAAAAGGATAGTAACATTGTCCCTTCCCTCTTTTTCTTTCATTTTTTTATTTGTGCCTTTTCTCTTATTTATGGCCAGTTTTGTTTTTCGTCCGGAGTCTCATCCCGACTTGTGGGGGAATCATAGTCTCCATCATCCTTTCCTCACTTTGGACAATGCTCTAAAAATGATGATCATCACACTTTTATTTTTCTTACAACTCAACAATTACAACTCGATACTTAGAACAAAATATGACTCTATATGAATGCCTCCGGCGGTGTACCGGGATATGCAAAGAATCAAGTGTGACATGTATGAAAGAATTATGAACGGTGGCTTTGCCACAAATACGATATCAACTACATGATCATGCTAGCAATATGACAATGATGGAGCGTGTCATAATAAACAGAACGGTGGAAAGTTGCATGGCAATATATCTCGGAATGGCTATCGAAATGCCATGATAGGTAGGTATGGTGGCTGTTTTGAGGAAGGTATATGGTGGGTGTATGATACCGGCAAAAGGTGTGTGGTATTTAGAGAGGCTAGCAATGGTGGAAGGAAGGAAAAAATGCGTATAATCCATGGACTCAACATTAGTCATAAAGAACTCATATACTTATTGCAAAAATCTAGAAGTTATCAATGCAAAGTATTATGCACATGCTCCTAGGGGGATAGATTGGTAGGAAAAGACCATCGCTCGTCCCCGACCGCCACTCATAAGGAAGAAAATAAATAAATAAATCATGCTCCGACTTCATCACATAACGGTTCACCTTACGTGCATGCTACGGGAATCACAAAGTTTAACACAAGTATTTCTCAAATTCACAACTACTCAACTAGCATGACTCTAATATCACCATACTCATAACTCAAAACAATTATCAAGCATCAATCTTTTCTTAGTATTCAAAGCACTCAAAAGAAAGTTTTACAAATATTGAATACCAAGCATATTATTATTATTAAGCAAATTACCATGATAATTACGACTCTCAAAATAATCTAAGTGAATCATGAGAGATGAATAGTTTCTCTAAAACAAATCCACCACCGTGCTCTAAAAGATACAAGTGAGGCACTAGAGCAAAACTATAAAGCTCAAAAGATATAAGTGAAGCACATAGAGTATTCTATCAAATTCCAATTTATGTACGGATATCTCGAAAGGTGTGTACATCAAGGATGATTGTGGTAGACTAACAAACAAATAGTCAAATCATACAAGACGCTCCAAGCAAAACACATATCATGTGGTGAATAAAAATATAGCTCCAAGTAAAATTACCGATGGAAGTAGACGAAAGAGGGGATGCCTTCCGGGGCATCCCCAAGCTTTGACTTTTTGGTGTCCTTGGATTATCTTGGGGGTGCCATGGGCATACCCAAGCTTAGACTCTTGACACTCCTTGTTCCATAATCCATCAAAATATTTCACCCAAAACTTGAAAACTTCACAACACAAAACTCAACAAAAATCTCATGAGCTTCGTTAGCGAAAGAAAACAAAAGACCACTTCAAGGTACTGTAATAAACTCATTATTTATTTATATTGGTGTTAAACCTACTGTATTCCAACTTCTCTATGGATTATAAACTATTTTACTAGCCATAGATTCATCAAAATAAGAAAACAACACACGAAAAACAGAACTGTCAAAAACAGAACAGTCTGTAGTAATCTGTAACTAACGCAAACTTCTGGAACTCCAAAAAATCTACCAAAATAGGAATACCTATACAATTTGATTATTGATCAGCAGCAATTGGAATCAGTATTTTATCACGTTCTGGTGATGTTTAACAATTGTTTTCGTGAACAGAAAGTTTCTGGAAATTACAGCAAGATCAAATAACTATCAACCAAGAAGATCCTATAGGTTTAACTTGGCACAAACACTAATTAAAAGATAAAACCACATCTAAACAGAAGGTAGATGGATTATTTATTCCTAAACAGAAGCAAAAACAAAAAAATACAATAAAATTGGATTGCCTCCCAACAAGCGCTATCGTTTAACGCCCCTAGATAGGCATAAACACAAGGATAGATCTAGGTAGTGACGTAGTAATAAGATAGATCGGTGAAACTCATTTCATATTATCTACGTTCGGCAACAAGTTTTCTTTGAGGCAAGCAAAAGTAATCAAAAGGGCTAAATTTAATAGGACAAAAGTCCCCAAGATTAATTTTTGGAGGTATAGGTTCCTCTTTCAGCGCTTCGTAATGCACAACCAATTCATCATTATAAGCGTTCTTTTGACAGAACCTTGCGAGCCTACACTCAAAAGAGTATCCTAGCTCATTATTTCGAATAGCCAAATCATCATTAAGTTCAGAGATTCTATCAATTAAAATATTGGTTGGCACCTTCTTTTCTAAGGTTTTCATTGAAACCAACATAGTCAAGAGATTGAAAACGCATAATTTCTTCTTGATCAAAGAGGATAGATTCTATGGGAGGACGGCCAGCGTCCACCCTATAATGCGCAAAGATTTCTTTGGCTTCTTTTATTATAAATCTGAATTCATGAGCCAAAAAGATTGTAGCGGCACGCTTAACAGAGGAGTGTTCGATATTAGAAAGTTCTAGGAAAACACTACTAGAAAAAGGGCTACTAATGGCGCACCTAATTTGGCCATTAATGGCACATTAGTGGTGCGCCATTAGTAGCACGCCATTAGTAATACTTACTAATGGCGCACCATAGGTGCGCCATTAGTATCTGGTATACTAATGGCGCACCACAGGTGCGCCATTAGTATAGGGCACGGTGCACCATTAGTATGCCTCCCAGGGCCATGTATAGCCAGGTGCTTTGGTATACTAATGGCGCACCACAGGGTGATGCTCCATTAGTAACCTCGGCATACTAATGGCGCACTGCTTAAGGATGCGCCATTAGTATCCTCTGGAATACTAATGGCGCACTGTTATGTGATGCGCCATTAGTATGAATATTAGGTTTTTTTTAATTATTTAATTTTCTGTTTTTTTGCACAGGTTACAAAATTTATAATTGGACAAAATATAGACAGCACACATCAACAACAGATTCATCGAATACAATAGAAGATTAGTCTTTCAATACATTTCATCATATTAGTCTCCAAATACAATTCATCACATTAGTCTCCGAATTGAAAAGACCGAACAAAGATAGAACATTATATTACAAGTCTCGAGACCGCGAGTAGCGAGTTTGTCTTCACATTACAAGTCGATATCGATCATCTAAACTACAATCACATAGAAGAGAGCTGCGGTCATCACGATGAGCATCATCACGATGAAACTCGTCTTCATCCGGTTCCTCCAACGCTCCCTCCCCTCTCGTGCTAGATAGCGGGCGTATCTAGATTCGGCCTCGGCCCTAGTGGTGTACCCTTTGTAACTGTTTCCGCTGAATCGGTGAACCTGTCTCCGACACTCCTCCCAGTCGTCGTAGACTCCGGGAACCTTACCCTTGTACACGACATACGACGGCATCGCTATGCACTAGCGAAACGAAACGTTAGTACCAATTCATAGACAATACATAAGCAATATATAAGTATGCAACAGAACGATCAGAAGAGAAAAGCAAGACATTAATAGCATCAATTACATCTAAGTTGAACGACTCTCGAAACCAAAGAGACATACTACAAGTTCATTAAAGTTTAATTACAACATGAGCCAATCGATGTTTCAGAACTAGACACATCATCACTGCTTTCGACTCGACTCAAGGGACCGGAGCGTGGATGAAGCCGCCGTCTATCGTGGGAGTCATGAAATTACGGGCGTTGTCAGCCTGCATTTGTAGCATTCCGTCTATCTCACTGTTGGACGGTTGATTTCTGAGGTAGAACTGCCCCGAGGTACGAAGGACATCTTGATGGATGATTTCCGCAAACTCCGACTGGATGCAAAAGAATTCTTGCCTGATGTCCGCGTCCTAGATTGCCGACATGCTCGCGGCCCAATCTTTGAGTTTACTCGGTAGCAGAAGTTGATGATGGTCCCGTACAATCGCCCGCATGTGATGGATGGCGTAGTAGGCACCCTTCTGACCGCCAGGCGGCTGCTTGATGCAGCAGAACGTCGTATTGTGGGAGAACACGTGCTTGCCGTACTTACGAATAGGCCTGTTGAAGGTGCCTCCAGATTGGGCGTAGCCGGGGAGAACATCATCAAGAACCTTCTTGACATTTGTGTAGTCTACGTTCGACTGACGGTCCGGGTCGATATACGTGGCCATGGAATATTTGGGGCTTAGGAGGATGAGCGTGCAATGTGTGTCACTGCAGAAAACACGGAATGTTAAAAGAAAAACGATCGAAATCTAAGAATTCGTATGTTATGGGGCGGTTGAGGGGAGGACTTACTCGGGAAAGTAAGGCACGAGGAAGTTATCCTTATCTGGGTTTGCCAGAATGATGCCTTCGAGGTAAGAACTCGCGCCTTGCCGGTCCCCAGCGCTGCCTAAGATCTTGGCACGCATGTAGAAGGGGTCGACTATCACGATGTCCGGGGTCTTGTTGCGAATGATCCGCATCTCCATACTCAGCGAAAATAGCCGAACGAAGGTGTAGTGCAGCGGATGAAGGTTCAACATAGCGTGGATGTCATCAAACCGCAGGACGATCGTACCCCCGATGTAGTTATCCACAAAGCCCTTGCCCTCTGGCACCTTGGCCACGAAAACCGGGTATGCCACATCCTTCTCTCTGAGACGCCGCTTCTCCAAAGAAAGAACACTGTCATGCAGACTCTGCATAGCACCGGCTGCAACATCGAGCATATTTCTCGGTAGCATCGGCCTACCCGCCACATGCACCCTCCTCATTAAATCCTCAGGTGAAGATGGCCCGTCCTGAGCACGGATCATACTCGGTGCCGGCTGGCCCGCACCCTTGTTAGTCTTTCTTTTGCGTGCCTTCTTCTCCTCCTGTAATGGGACCGAGTTCTGCTCACAGACCGCCTTCTTGAGTGTGTTGGGGCTGAGAATATTTCGCACCTCGCCTATCTGAGGCTCGGTGAAGTCGGCAGCTGGAGGCGTCTCCTGAGAGCTGAACGGCAGATGACGCCTGTTGCAACTTGGCTTCTCCATGGTACCAGCTAGATCGCGCACGTCTTTTGTTGGGTTGGGTTCTTGAGAAGGAGGCCCCATGAAGTCGCCCTCGTACCTATGATCGGCAAAGTACCGATCAACGTTGGCAAATGTATCGTCGTCGTCGTCGTTCTGATCCTGTGCCATATGCATGTTTGGATCCAGTGGCATAGGGATGTCCGGCACCGTTGCGGCGGTCTTGCCATGGGGCCGACTTGGCGCCGGCATGACTGGCGGTGTTGTCTTTGGGGTGGTGTCCCCTGCCCCCAAACGAATCTGGCTCTTCGGCCAAAGCAGGGGCCAGCTCAGGCAGGCGCTGAGGGTCATCACGTCATCATCGTCGGCCCCGACGGGTCGAATCAGAGGTAACAACTCGTCGCAGCCTGGCAGCACCCGAACCAGTTGAACCCTAAACAAGTTGGGTGGCATCTGGGTACCGTGGAACAAGGGGTTGCCCGGTTGAACGATTTTGCCCTTGGCGACATCGACCAACTCATTGTTCACGAAGTGCAGGAGAGTGCACGGAACGTCGGCGGCGCCCTGCGAAAACATGTAGGGCGTCAGGGATGCCCAGTCAAAGGCAAGGAGATGAAGTCCTCGGCCGAGAGAGGCTTAATTAGTAACCGTGATGATGGCGTCGAGCTCGGCTAATGTCGAGGCACCGCCAAAGGCGGGCGTGTAGTTGACGGAGGGGCCGCTTGCTGTAGAGGTGCCGGCCGGCGTACACCCGGGTGCATTAAGCTCCCGTGCGGGCGTCGGAGACACCAATGGCCCCGCCATCGTGTTCTACGAGTTGCTGGCCGTGAAGCTAGGAATCGGGGGCGGCCCCTGTTGGCCGCCCGCAATCCACGCACTCAACCCCTGGATCAAGGTAGGCACAATGGCGGTGATCGTCACTCCGAGTTGTTGTTGCACTTGCTCTTGGACAATCTCCGGAATCCGCGCCACCTGTGCCTTGAGTTCTTGAACCTCGCGCGCCTGGCTTGCCGAGTTGGTCTTTTTCTCCTTTCGTCCACCAGTGTTACAGTATGACCCCCATTTTGTCGACAAGCCTTTGCCGGCCACACGACCAGCTGACGTCGGCTTACTGAGCTTATCCTTGTTCTTCATTACATTCAACGCCCTATTTAGAGTGGTGTCCCAAGGGTTGCTCTTACTCGACCCAGCGCTACTGCTTTCAGTCGCATGCGGAAGGAATGTGAACCATTTAGAAATTTGGCTTCATTAATTAGAATGCAACCATATGGAGCTAATTACGCGGGGGTGTATTCCTTACCAGAACAAGCTCAAGCGCCCTGGTCTTCGGATCCGTGGTAAGCTCCTTTGTTTTCGGGTCCTTCTTGTACCGGGCCCTGACATAGTTCCTGGTCTGCTTGTCACCGTATTTATCGAAGAGGGGCGATAGGCGTTGCTCGGCACGGTCCACCTCCTCCTTGTCCCATATAGGCTCCGCCACTCTATAACCGCCAGGACCGAGTGTGTGTTCCCCTTAGTTCAGCTCCCGCATTTCTTTCCCCCACTGACTTGATTGGCAGTGTGCGGTGCTCGAGCAATTGATCTTGAAGTCGTTGTAGTCATCTTCGGTGATCGAAGGATTTTTCTCCTTGATCTTCTCATAACTCTCACCTTTCTCGATCATTCTCTTCACATTGCTTTTCCAAGTAGACAGGGCCTTGCTCATCTTCGTGAGGGCAGCATTGTTCACTTTATTCCCTTTGAGGCTTGTGTTTTCAAATTCAGTGGGGAACTTGTATCGTTCGTGCAGCTTCGTGAAGAGGAGGTTGCGCAAATTCCCTCGGTCAGGATGCCTCAGTTTCTCGGTGTTGATCGAGATGGTGCTTCGGAGAATGCACCCGAGCTGAAGCGAGTACCCCTTGACTATTCGTTCGGGCGTCGTTGGATTCCCGTCGGAGTCCACTTCAGTAACTTCCTCCTTGAGGGTGCGGAGCACGGTCGGGCGCCGGTCCTTCCGTTGCCTCTTCTGGCTGCCATCTGTGTGTGCGCCGCCATCATCAGTGGTGGCATCAGTGGGGTCATCCTCGACAGCACCATCAGTGGTCTCAGGATCGGTGGGGAAGGCGGTGTCCTCATACAAGTGAGGTTGTTCCTCCATCTCCTGGGACAGCTCCCAGAATGCCTTGCCGCCCGAACCCCCGGCCTCATCGTTGTGGGCCATGTTTCTCTCTAAATAGAAACAAAGTTTGGTCAAAAAGTTGGTTATTGTCAAGGAACAAGATCATGGTCTCATCATTTAGGGTTTGTCGACACCGAGGCATCCTAAAACCTAAGCTTTTATCATTGAGGGTTTTTCGACACCGAGGCACCCTAAAAGCCTAAGCTTTCATCATTTCGGTTTTTATCGACACCGAGGCACCCTAAAAGCCATGCATTAGTCACAAGTACGCCGGGGCACTTGATCCTACTTAATTAACTACTAAGATACCCCGGCCCATGCATTAGTCACAAGTACCCCATATGTCCTATTTTTAGAAAAGTCATGCTAAAATTCATGGAAAATTTCAGCATGACCTTTGCTAAAAATAGGACATATGGAGTACCCAAATTTGCCGGAACGGAAGTTAATCGACATTCCGGCAAACTCAAGGGCCTCTCGGGGTACCTGCAAAATCATTATCCCAGGTGGACAAGGCAATCATTTTGGGAGAAAGGGGTATCACAGCATTATATATCATCTCCAGCCCAACCAAAGCTTCACTCAAGAACAACTGAAGCGCATATGCGAATGTTACTTGATGAAACAAAGCATATATATGTAGCTTGCAGTCCAGGAAAAGCAGAGGAGGTGATGCTCTGTTTCAGCAACCAATATATGGTGCAACAAGCAAAACTGGATCAGAATAACTTTGCTCTGTATTAGAGTTCTGCTTGCTTTTATTGTTTCCACCCTTTACTGTACGTGGTTTATAGTGTCCTGCAGAAAAGCTCTGCTTTTTGAGTATGTGTGAAGAGAAACTTTCCTAGTATTTACTCCCTCTGTTCCAAAACACTTATCGTTGTTTTAGTTCAAATCTGAATTAAAACCAAGACAAGTATTTTGGAATGGAGGGTGTAGTAACTTATCAAGTACTACCTCTGTTTTTAAATGTAAGACGTTTTGACAGTTTAGTTGAACTGTGAAAACATCTCATATTTAGGAACAGAGGGTGCTGTCCGAGGCTACTGCAATCACCTGTCTGGTACAATGTAACCACATCACTCATCTCAAATAAAACATACCACTGGCTTCAGTGATGTTATATAACAAAATGACACTGAAATACATATACATTGGTACTGGGGTACAGAGAACTTCCGCAAGAGTTCCAACACACAAAAACCAGTAGTAAAATCACCATTGTAATGAATAAAATGTACTGCTGCAAACAAACACATTTATCTCTGAACTATATATGCTAACCATATCTTACAACAGATAATCAATTCAGAAACACAACAAATGCTAGCTAACATCCAAAAGAGGAAAATAGAGGTAACCATCTAGATAGAGGTCAATCTTTGCCTGCATGATAATTCCTCATTGGAATCCTGTCACAGTTCTATGTGTATGACATGTGGGACCTGGCTAAAACTTGTGGCACTTCTAATCTAACATTGGCATCAGCATGACTAGGTAGGTATCTTTGATCTTTGCCTGCATGTTGATTCCTCTTTGGAATCCATGTGTATGACATGTGGGGCCTGGCTAAAAAATGTGGCCCTTGTAAGCTAATTATGTCGGCTAAATAAACACCTGGCTAACTTGGCTGCCAATTATTATGATTGATGTTTTTTTGTTTTTTGTGAAAAGATGTAGCTTGCTATTGCGAGAGCAGTACATATTTGGTGCACCTACAGGCCATCCAGTGACAAGATCCAGCACCAGAAAAATGTACTGAATTTCACTGACAATTGAACTGTCACAAGTAAGAGACCTCATTAGGCTAAAAGCCAAAGCCCACAAGTACTTGTGAACTGAATCTTGCAAGTCCAAACCCATTGCTTGAATCCAGAGAAATAAAATTAGAATGCTCACAGGAAGAAAAAACTCACACTAACACATAATTATTACCGATAGGCTAACACCACACATCTTCAAATAATTCACAACCATGACAGTGATGGACAGGACCAAACGGATGCGCATATAGGAATCTACGAAACGAATGTATAGATTAGACATCTCCCAAAAACTGATTAAACCGCGAGCAAAATCATGTTCAAAAACCAAAACCCTGTGTTGTTCGACAAAATTTTGTAAAATAAAATAAAATCTGCAGTGGGTTCAATGGACTTGTCCACTCTACACTAGAGTCTGTTTGGTTGGTGTCTGAGCTGGGCCTAGGATATTGCTGCTTCTTTTTGCGTGGCAAGGCAAATCCTGGGACAATATTGTTTGCTTAGCCCCAATTCCCTCTCCCATCTTTCCCCGTGGATTGAACTGGATGTGTGTATGTAACAGGTGACAAAACATGGCATTCGTTACTAGCAACAACAAGCTAATACAGTGTGAAAAATTGGATTTGTTGCACACATACACACACTCACAGCTTGCTCTCTTTTCTTCTCTGTATTTGAATGCAATTTTGTTCCTACTGAGACTTTTGGTGCTAATACAAACTCCTGTAATCCTAAGCTGCATCTACTTGTTGTATTACTAAACTATCTTGGTTTTTAAAACTTAACTTACTACACCTCTACTCTATCATCAAACAAAGTCCATATTAAGAACATGTCAGTTTCAGAGAAGATGTGCATCCTGGAATAAGATAACAACAGATTTTGTCATGATACTGTTGCACCTCTCCATCAGCATGTTGCTACTACATACTGTACATGATACATAATTAGGTGTGTGCTCAAAAATGGAGATAAAGACAAGTTGAGAGCACCGCTTGGTCTGCCAGCTACTGAACTGAGTGTGACACTCTCTGAAGTTGAAGTTGAAGTTGATTATACTAGAGTTAACACTAATTAATGGCGGCACAGGTTAACAATCGCGCAGCTGGCATCTGGTCATCTACCAAATCCACCCAAATCCACCCTAACAGCAACAGCAAAGCGTCGAGCACATGGCGGGTACTCACCGCGCAGAGGAGGGACTTGAGGACGGCGGCGCAGGCTTGGTCGGAGACGTTGGCGGCTTGGAGCTGGTCCCGCAGGGCCTTGTCGTCGGCGGGGTCGCAGCAGGTACCGCCAGGGGCGTTGCCGCAGAAGGCGAGCGTCTCGTTGAGCGGCAGCGGCGCTCCTGAGCGGCAGCGGCGTCGAGGGCGGCGGGGCGGAGGCGTCGGCGTCGAGGGCGGCGGGGCGGCGGCGGCGGGAGAGGAGAGGGGAAGGGGATCGAGGGCGAGGGGCTCGGGCGAGGGAGAGAGAGGGGATCCTGGGTTAGTATTAGGGGGGCACAATACTAATGGCGCACCACCCCTCGGTGCGCCATAAGTATATACATGCTAATGGCGCACCTCGACCTGGTGCGCCATTAGTATTTTTTTATTTCCGCTCGAGCCAACAGGTTATCTCCCACCTGACCTTATCCACATCAACTCCCCTCTACTATCTCGACTGGTCAGGTGCCTGTTCTCACACCAGGAGGTCCTGGGTTCGATTCCCAGGCTCCATAAATTTTTTTTATGCATTTAAAATGTTGTTTGATACTTATTTGTGTTTAAATGTGTTCAAACTTGTTTAAATCATAACAGTAATTGTTTTATAAGACAGTAATAATTTTAAAAGGGGGGTCGGTGGCGGCGGTTGAGTAGGGGAGGGGTGCGGGGGGTCGGCGGCGGCGGTTGAGTAGGGGAATCGAGGGTGCGGGGGGTCGGCGGCGGCGGCCGGTGGACCGGGGGGTGCTCGGCGGCGAGGGGGACCGGATCTGGCGAGGTGGGATAGCGATCGAGATGGAGGGGGATCGAGATCGAGTGTCCATGAACTTTAAATATATTCATGATAGTTTAAAAAGTGCCCATGAAATACAATCGAGAAATGAAGGCTACGATTTAAATACAATCGATCTTAGCTAGCTATCTGTTAACAATCTTCTTGCCCTTATTTTTCGCAAATGGAGTTCTTCTGTGGAACGGACGGCCTTTAGGTAGGGTGGTCCTGCTTCTTCTTGTGGTGTATGCTGCTACTACATCATCATCGTCATGTTCGATCCTCGGGTCGCCGTACTTGTCAAAGTCTTGCTCATTGGCTACTCCATCCATTCCGATGATCTTCCTTTTGCCTCTCCTCACGACAACACGACTGGTCTTTGACGGGTCGGTAATGAAGAAGCATTGGTCCACTTGGGAAGCCAGTACCCATGGCTAATTTTTCGTGGTGACGTTTGCGCCCGCGGTCTTGGATTTGGCTTCGGGTATAACCATGGTGGTGAAATACCGGTCTTCTTTTAGGACGCTCTTGGCCCATCTGACACGGAACATCGGGACCTTCTCTCCAGCGTAGCTCAGCTCCCAGATCTCCTCGATCCTTCCGTAGTATCTGTCCTTGTCGTTACCGGTGTAGGATTCCATCGTTACCCCGGAGTTCTGATAACCATCGCTCTTCATGTCCTTGGCCTCGGTGTAGAATGTGTAGCCGTTGATATCGTACGCCTCATAGGTCATCAGGTTGTGCTCGACGCCCTGTGACAAGGCGAATTTGAGTTGTTCTTCCGTGGAAGAATCCTCATGTAAAGGGTACGACAGAAGCTTCTGCTTGAACCAACGCGTGAAACATGAGTTGTGCTCTTTGAGTATATCTCCGTCCGTCCTCTGTTGGCCTCGGTCATTGTACGTCTTCTTAATAAAGGTTTTGTGCTCTACCACCCAAGGATCAACCACGTCTATGTGTTGTAGCGCGACTAGGTTTGCTCTTTCAAAGTCGGCGAGTCGACCCTCGAAGTCGACATGCATTTCGCGGCGACCCTCACGGTGACCCCATCCAGCGAGCCTGCCGAGGTGCCTGTTGACGGGCAGACCAACGGGGTTCTCGATGCCTAGATAATTCGTGCAATACGAGATGCACTCTTCGGTCAGAAAGCCCCTGGCTATGCTTCCCTCTGGACGTGACATGGTGCGAACGTATCCTTTGATGACACCATTCATCCTTTCGAACGGCATCATGCTGTGCAGGAACGTCGGCCCGAGTTGGATGATATCCTCCACTATATGGACCAGCAGATGCACCATAACATCGAAGAATGTGGGCGGGAAGTACAGCTCAAGCTCGCATAGTATCACCACGATCTCTTTCTGTAGCCTTCTGAGTTGCCTCACGCCAATCGACTTCCGAGAGATGACGTCGAAGAAGTTGCATAGGCCAAATAGCGTTTCACAGACGTGCGCGTCCATGATCCCACGGATTGCCACTAGAAGTATCTGCGTCATCAGCACGTGACAATCGTGAGACATCATCCCGCTGAACTTCTGCTTCGCTGGGTCTAGGTATCTGCTTATCTTCCCCGCGTAACCGTAAGGAAGTTTTACTCCTAGGAGGCAGGTGAAAAACTGCTCGATCTCCTCCTGACTTAGAGTGAAGCACGCAGGAGGGTAGTCATTTCCAGTCTTCTTGGCCTTTTTGCCTTTGCGACGACTTTCTGTGTCCTGCTTCGCCTCATCATCATCATCATCATCATCATCATCATCATCATAATCATATATAGCGTGAAGCTCCTGCCTGATGCCCATTAATTTCAAGTCTGCCCTTGCTTTCGGCCCATCTTTGGTCCTCTCTGGCATGTTGAGCAGGGTACCAAGCAGACTCTCGCACACGTTCTTCGTGATATGCATGACATCAAGGCTGTGAGGCACACGGTGGATCTTCCAGTACGGCAAGTCCCAGAAAACAGACCTCGTTTTCCATACCTTCAGCAGTGGCTCTGGCGCCTTTCGCTTTTTTCCCGGCTCTGGCGCCTTTTGCTTCTTTTCCCGGCAGTGGGTAGTCTTTCCAATTTTTCAACAACTTGTCTATTTCCTCGCCGCTCCTCGTACACGGGCGTTTTCGGGGTTCGGTTTCACCATCGAACAGATCCTTGTGTTTCCTCCATGGGTCACCGTCGCGAAGCCACCTTCGATGTCCCATGAACACGGTTTTCGAAGATCCGGGATCTCTATCTAGCTGGCGATACGTTGTGTCATCCATGCACCGTACGCATCCAGAAAATCCGTGGACTACCTGCCCCGCGAGATATCCGTAACCGAGATAGTCGTGCACCGTCGTGAGCAGTGCGGCTCTCATAGGGAAATATTCTTTCTCTGCGGCGTCCCACGTACTGGCTGGCGTTTTCCACAGCGTGTCTAGCTCCTCCTTCAGCAGCCCCGGATACAGATTGATGTCGTTCCCTGGTTGTTTCGGCCCTTCAATTAGCATACTCATGTGAATGTACTTCCTCTTCATGCACAACCAGGGGGAAGGTTGTACATCCACACAAACACAGGTCAGGTGCTATGTGTGCTTCTCTGGCTGCCAAACGGATTGACTCCATCGGTGCTCGCGCCCAGCACGATGTTCCTTGGATCCTTCCCAAATTCTGGGTATTCAAAATTCAACGCTTTCCACTGGCTCGCATCCTTAGGGTGACTCAGCATCTTGTCTTTTTTATCTATCTCCGGATCATTTGCGTCATCTTCTCGCTTCTTCTCCTCCCTATCCGCGTGCCAACGCAGGAGCTTTGCTACCTTAGGATCCGCGAAATACCGCTGCAGACGAGGAGTGATCGGAAAGTACCACACCACTTTTTGAGGAGCTTTCTTCCTCTTCTTGTATCGAGTGACGCCGCACACCGGACATATGGTAGACTCCGCGTGCTCGTCCCGATAAATGATGCAATTGTTCATGCAGACATGGTATTTCATGTGCGGTAAATCCAGAGGACACACAATTTTCTTCGCCTCCTCCAAACTGGTCGGGCACTTGTTCCCCTTTGGAAGACGTTCGTGCCAGAATGACATGTTCTCGTCGAAGCATGCCTCGGTCATTTTGTGTTTTACCTTCATCTCCAGAGCCATGAGCATTACTTTCAGGCGGGTATCCTCGGGCCTGCATCCTTCATACAATGGAGTAACCGCGTCTAACTCAAGTTGATCCACCTTGGCTTTCTCTCGGGCGGCAGCTCTTGCGTTATCCGTCTGCTTGAGAAGCAGCTCTTGAATATAAGGGTCCTGCACCCAGCCCATTGATGGTCCACCGTCGTATGCTCCGCCGGCATCATCATCTTCATGATCATGCCCGTCGTCTACTCCGGCGCCATCTTCCTCATCATCATGTCCTGCATCTTCTACATGATGACTGTGTACAGCATCACCGTCGTGATCATCTCCTGGGGATTCTTCGTCTTCTCGCCCGGCCGAGCCATGGTGGTTGCCTTGCTGCCCTTCCTCATTTCTTGCCCGACCCCCATGGACGACTTCGTAGTCATCTTCATCACCTTGCCACCGATAGCCATCCATGAAACCACGCAAGAGCAGGTGGTCCCGCACCTGCCCGGAATCCGGGTCCGCAATAAGGCTCTCCAGCTTGCATATTCGACACGGACATCTTATCTCCGTCTCATTCTTTTGAAGCATCTCGGCTTTCGCGGACCTCAAAAACCTATTCACGATGCCTTCGGTCATCGTGTGGACCATGGTTGCCTGCGGGGTAGAGCAAAACGATATTTTAGAACCAAGAAAAAATTTGGCATGACTTTCCCTAAAAATAGGACCAAAAAGAATGCTTAATGCCAAAATTATCGCCGAAACGGAAATGAATCAACATTCCGGCAAAATATTGGCAACTATCGCATTTCAAATACCGGTACACCTCCAAACACAAACACATATGCAACACCACAAACATATGCAACACCACGAACATACATAGATCTAGCTAGGCCATAAAAAGTGCATGTGCAAATTGTTGTAGGGAGAACAACATAAATATAGCTTCCCCCCTTACTTACCTATCAAAAAAAGGTAATTTAACCACTTAATTTCAATGAATCTATGGTGGAAATGAGGTGAAAAAGAGGAGGCACCCGAGACAAGGAGGAGGTGGAGAGAATGGAGTGGGGAGAAAGTGAGTGTGGGTAGGATAGGCTGCCCAAAATATCTTGTTGCTGCCCACTTACTAATGGCGCACCAGCAGTAAATGCGCCATTAGTAATCGAGGTTACTAATGGCGCACCTATATCTGATGCGCCATTAGTAGTTTTGCGAAAAAAAAAGAAAAAAAATCATACTAATGGCGCACTCTCCAACGGTGCGCCATTAGTAGTTTGAACTAGTAATGGCGCACGGTGGGAAGGTGCGCCATTAGTAGTTTTCCAACAAAAGGAATAAAAAATATAATTAAAAAAACAGCATTAGTGGCGCACTCTGGTACTAGTGCGCCATTACTAGTTACAACTAGTAATGGCGCACCGTGCCAGGATGCGCCATTAGTATGTTTGGACAGACGCGCTAGTTCAAAAAAAAATAGGATACTAATGGCGCACCCTAGGCATGGTGCGCCATTAGTACTTTCAACACTAATGGCGTACCAGAAGGTGGTGCGCCATTAGTATATACTAATGGCGCACCACCTATCTGATGCGCCATTAGTGTCAATCCCACCTATAGCCCTTTTTCTAGTAGGGAAATTCTTTGTATAGAAGGGTGCATATGCATAAATTGCGTTTCAAGTTCAACGATAAGCATGGCAATAGTGTCTGCAAGACTACTAGTTCTATGGAGAATAGAACCGCCCATAGAGGGCAAAGCACCGTCACAAGTAAAGAAATTTTTGTATGATAGGTAGGGGGTTCTTCACCAGGAGCATCAGAATTTTCTGTGTTTTTATTATCGCCCATATCGGCAATAATTTCCCCAATTTCAGACATAGCGACAAAGAGGGCGAAGAGCGAAAGAAGGCGAACGAAAAGAAGAGGGAGAATAAAACGGCAACGGTGAAGTGGGGGAGAGGAAAACGAGAGGCAAATGGCAAATAATAGTGCGAGAGATAAGGAATTGTGATATGTACTTGGTATGTTGACTTTTGCGTAGACCTCCCCGGCAACGACGCCAGAAATTCTTCTTGCTACCTCTTGAGCGCTAAGTTGGATTTCCCCGAAGAGGAGAGGATGATGCAGCAAAGTAGTGTAAGTATTTCCCTTAGTTTTTGAGAACCAAGGTATCAATCCAGTAGGAGGCTACACGCAAGTCCCTCGTACCTGCAGGAAACAAATAGCTCAACGCAACCAACGCGATTAGGGGTTATCAATCCCTTCACGGTCACTTACGAGAGTGAGATCTGATAGATAATATTTCTGGTATTTTTGATATGGAGATGCAAAGTAAGAAGTAAAAGGCAAAGTAAAACAGCAAAGCAATAATAAAGTGGTGGAGATTGATATGATGAGAATAGACCCGGGGGCCATAGGTTTCACTAGTGGCTTCTCTCAAGAGCATAAGTATTCTACAGTGGGTGAACAAATTACTGTTGAGCAATTGACAGAATTGAGCATAGTTATGAGAATATCTAGGTACGATTATGTATATAGGCATCACGTCCGATACAAGTAGACCGACTCCTGCCTGCATCTACTACTATTACTCCACTCATCGACCGCTATCCAGCATGCATCTAGAGAATTAAGTTAAAAACAGAGTAATGCCTTAAGCAAGATGACCTGATGTAGAGGGATAGTTTCATGCAATATGATAAAAACCCCATCTTGTTATCCTTGATGGAAACAATACAATACGTGCCTTGCTGCCCCTTCTGTCACTGGGAAAGGACACCGCAAGATTGAACCCAAAGCTAAGCACTTCTCCCATTGCAAGAAAAACCAATCTAGTAGGCCAAACCAAACTGATAATTCGAAGAGACTTGCATGGATAACCAATCATACATAAAAGAATTCAGAGAAGATTCAAATATTATTCATAGATAGACTTGATCATAAACTCACAATTCATCGATCTCAACAAACACACCGCAAAAAAGAAGATTACATCGAATAGATCTCCACGAGAGAGGGGGAGAACATTGTATTGAGATCCAAAAAGAGAGAAGAAGCCATCTAGCTACTAACTATGGACCCGAAGGTCTGAGGTAAACTACTTACACTTCATCGGAGAGGCTATGATGATGTAGAAGCCCTCCGTGATGACGGCCCTCTCCGGCGAAGCTCCGGAACAGGCCCCAAGATGGGATCTCGTGGGTACAGAAGGTTGCGGCACTGGAATTAGGTTTTTGGCTCCGTATCTGATTGTTTGGGTGTACGTAGGTATATATAGGAGGAAGGAGTACGTCGGTGGAGCTTCGAGGGGCCCACGAGGCAGGGGGCGCGCCCTCCACCCTCGTGACCGGCTCGTGGCTTTGTTGACGGAGGATCCAAGTCTCCTGGATCATATCTGATGAAAAAATCACGTTCCCGAAGGTTTCATTCCGTTTGGACTCCGTTTGATATTCCGTTTCTTCGAAACACTGAAATAGGCAAAAAGACAGCAATTCTGTGCTGGGCCTCCGTTTAATAGGTTAGTCCCAAAAAATAATATAGAAGTGGAAAATAAAGCCCAATATAGTCCAAAACAGTAGATAATATAGCATGGAGCAATCAAAAATTATAGATACGTTGGAGACGTATCATTCTCTTCGGCATACCATCCTCAAACCGATGGCCAAACGGAGGTGACGAACCGGATGCTATCTACTCTCCTACGCGTGTTGATCAAGAAGAACATCAAGGAGTGGAAGAGTGGTTACCCATCACCGAGTACGCCTACAACCGCGCAAGACATTCGACTACTGGCAAGTCCCCCTTCGACGTCGTCTATGGCTTCAACCCATTGTCCCCATTGGACATTCTACCTCTACCACTAGAAGAGATCATCAACATGGACGCGAGTGCCTGAGCACTACTGCAAGATGCTGCTAACGCGACATTACGATCAGAGACCCTTTGACGAAACTGTGTGCAATGTATTAATCGCAAACGGTGATGTAAAAAAAGACAAAAAAGATGAAAAACGTTTGCGATGGCAGAGACATCAAACACGATTAAGATTTTAGTTGTGTGTGCGATGCAAGGCATATGGTTGACCCACACAGACTGTTTGTGAAGACAGAACAACAGAAATAGGCAGCCATATCAAGGTGTGTGCGATATACATCATACAGTTCACTCGGATTAACTGTTTGTGATCAGACAACACAATAGAAATGGTCAGCCAGATCAAGGTGTGTGCGATTTACGGCATGTAGTTCACTCGGATGAACTGTTTGTGATTAGGCGAAACAAAAGAAACGGTCAGCCAGATCAAGGTGTGTGCGATAGAGGGCAAACAGTCCACTCGGATGAACTGTTTGCGTCAATCCAAGAGAACATGAACGGTTTAACTTAAAAAGATGTGTGTGATATGCGGGAAACATGTATGAAATAAAAAATGTGTGTGAAGACCGATAATAACACAGACGATTGCTGCTAATAAGACGTGTCTGTCGTGCGATGGGATTGCATACAGAACAACAACAACAACAACAACACACACACACACACACTTACAAGGACATGGCTACATAACCAAATTAAACACCGAACATGGGTGGCTACTACACACATGAGACATGACATTTAATTGCACACACCAAAGTAAACTATTACATGCATAATTACATAGGTGGCTACTACACACATGACATTTCCACACACCAAAGTAAACTATATATTACATGCATAATTAACTAGGATAAACGATCATCTGATCATCATCTACTTCTTATGACGCTTGCCGCTACTGCTCTGCTTGTGGCTCGATCCGGCCTCGTCGATTTTGGGAACGAGGCACTTCCTCATGTCAACGATCCGCCTCTGTATCTCGTAGCATGTGTATACGCTCTTGGCCGCAAACCTGAGGTGAGGTTCATCTACTTGCCGCATCCAAGCCCTGTGTCAGGATACATGACTTGTTCTGTAGGCATCCCGCTTTATCTTTTCGTAGTAGAAGTCGATGATGGCCGAGGAGATTTCAACCTGGGAGACCTTCTTTGTGCTGCCTCAGACCCTGTAGTGGTCGTGGATTTCGACAAGGTTCTTGCAGGCCCAGCCCATAACCCTGAACACTTTCACATCGTGGTGGTTTCCACCATAGCGAACTTGTAGTCGGTGCTGTTGACAAACTTGGTGAAACGGTCGCAAGGCTCTATGGCCGTGTGGTAGTGGTAGATGAGGACATGATGGCGCACGCACGACTAGGCGACGCCAACCTTCTAATCTTTGCCAAGAAGACCGCCGTTGTACTGGAGGTTGATGCCGACCACCTTGTACTTGTCTTAAGCAAGCAACTGCTCCACAGTGTTGATGCAGTCCTCCACCAAGGTCGGGTCGATGGTCTACACCACCGAGAGATCCGGCTCCCTTGCATGGGTCTCCACTTTATGCTCGCCGAACTCCATTGGAGCGCCGCTAGATACCCTCTCTGTACGCGTTGTCGTGGGTGTGCTTGTTGTGTTGTGGGATGAGATCGAAAGGTTGAAGAGACTAAGGTTATAATGGCCGCTGGAATTAATGGGGAAGTCGGACGACCTAGAATATTCACACCGTCGGATGGCAGTTCCAATTTGCAGCCCGTAACTCCATCGTGTCGCACGTAACTGCATCATGGTGACACGTGCGGTGCAACCGCATGCATATGGGCCCCCAACATGATCGTTCGCAGGCCCCAACCACTGGCAGAGCGTGCACGGAGGGACGCGAGCAGAGCTCTCCGCGGCGCCTCAACGGCGAGCAACCATATATATCCATATAGCAGTTGAACATGCAAGGAAAAGCTGTTCGCAAGCCAGGAGCATGGAGGTATGCAAGCAGAGCACGTCGACGGACGCGTGCAGAGCGCTACGGCGCCTAACGGTGAGCAGAACGCGCTATGGCACCTAACGGTGAGCAGAGCGTGCCGAGGGACGCGAGCTTAGGCCGGCACAGTGATACGTGGCAAATAAGATGAACTGTGCGAGTGATGGCGGAGACATCAAGAATGAATTAGATTAGAGTTGCGTGTGCGACACGTGCCATACAATTGATCCATCCAAGTTGTTTGTGATGGAAGAAGCCGTGTGTGATGTGAGGAAATGCCTACTGGTATATAACCGTTGCGATTAATGAATTCATCACCCACGGGTTACCTCGTGTGGTCCGTGTGCGTTGTGATATGCTCTATGTGCACAACATCTATGCTCTGTGTATAGAAGAACAATATATATATATATATATATATATATATATATATATATATATATATATATATATATATATATATATATATATATATATATATAACAGGACATGATTGCAAGACCAAATTAAACATCCAATTACATTGTATAACAAATACCATAAATATTGCAAGGTTCAAATTCTAGCATTACAAGGCCCAAATTTAAAGATTACAAGGTTCAAAGTATTCAGACACATAAAATTCATCTTCTTCAGAATCTTTTTCATGCATTATTTCTGCAAAAGGATCAGCCACCGAGAAGTCATATAGTGGCTCGATACAGTGACTTCCGAATAATCTATCATATGAAGTTACAAACGGAAATCTAGCTTGTGCAGAGCCTTTTCCATTTAGCTATAGATGCCTGCGCTCTTTAGCAATCCATTCACTTCTACGCAGTAAATATAAGGCAAACCTCATTACCTTGAGCAACCTTGCTTTCTCAACAAAGAACCTCGCGAATTTAATTTCTGGTGTGGTGCCTCGGTACTCGTTAAAAGTAATTTCTGTGAGATGAAGATCGAGACATTCAATGGTATTGTTATATTCCCCAACATTTTCTACTTTCGGGCTTGCTAGTATCTGCAAAAGAAGACAACATATTAGTGCCTAGCTGTAGATTTGAAATCTTCAGGCCTCTTTGATTTGCAGGATTTCTAAAATACACAAAAAGAGTGAAATGCCACCTTCAATCTTTCATGATAAACTTTTATCACGAAAGCATGCCGGGTGAAGGAATAAAACGCGTACAACACTAGCTTCTAAAAATCAATGTATTGAAATCCTCCAAATTTCCTTTGGAAATCATTCTAAATTTGTCATTGTAATCATGGGTAAAAGTAACAAAAAATTAAGCTCCATTGTGGTTAACAATTAACAGGAAAGGAGCATCATCTCGATGTATAGCTTCTCCGTGCAAGGAAAGTATCTAAGGAATCTAACAACTTCATCCAGATCGGGGCCGACAGATTCTAGTGCCAAGATCTTCACCGTGCGCAGAGGCCGGGTCAAGCTTGTGGGAATCATTTCTTGGATGACAGGCGAACATATAGATCAACAACAATTAGATAAAATGTGTTTTCCAATAAGATATAAGAAGGAGAAGAAGAAGACTATTGTACCTGAATGGATAATGATCTAGTAACAAGTTCGTTGACTTTAGTACACAAATAGCCCAACACTATCAATTTTGGTGCGTGAATGACCCTGATTCTTGCTGGACCTAATTTATCAAGTACATAAAATCTCTCGAGGAAAGGCGCATTCTCAATGACAATATCGTGAAACACCTCAACTGACAGCCTTGGGCGGCGCCAGCAATGCGCATAAATTGCACGAACATCCATCGAGGTGATGTGGAGGCTACTGAACCCATCCATCGCGTGAAGATGAAGGTACTCGAGTGTTGTACAGCCGACGAGCAGGCGCTCCAAATCCTCCTTTGAGATGCAGACGACAATAAGCTTCAGGTGCTTAAGTTTTGGGAGATGAAGAGCATGCGGGGCATCGATCCGGGGGAAAATGCCCTGCCTGAATGTAGCGTGGCGCAGCTTGGATGCTAGACGGAGCATGGACGGTGGCAGCAAGCAAGGACATTTAGCATGAAAGCTGAGATTCTCGAGCCGATCCAGGGCTTGGGATAGGAACCAGTAGTGAAACCTGGGTTCAGTCTTGTTGTCGGGAATGAGTATGCCGATAGCAAGGCGTATGACCGGCCAAGGGTGCGGGGCGAGGACGTGGGACAATGTGTCCAAGCGTTGCTGCTCCCCGCTGTAGAACTTGTGGTCGACGATGACATCTAGGGGGTGGAGTGCCAGAGAGGGAACCACCGCCACGAGAGGACAATTGTCTACACGCCATATTTGATGGGGAGGGGGATATGATGGTTACCAACATCTTGTCGGGGAGGCTGCTGATGAAGTCCATGTTCGCCGGAGGCTCTTGTGGTTCTGGCTCGACCCGCCTCCGCTTGTTGGTCAGCTCGTCCTCCATCTCGCAACAGGCGGCGATCCTCGGCGGCGATGCTTATAGATGAGAAGGAGGACTGTTCTACGTACCTTCCCGACGCGACCGAAACAGAAGTCCAAAACCAACAATACATTGCAGCGCTCACGACGTGCGCGGCGGACTGTTCAGAGTCGTCCCTTCTAATCAAACAGCTGCCCACGGTAGTAAATGTTTAGTTGAACCACCACGGTTGGACTTACACGATCGTTTGCGATGATAACATGGTGGCTATTTGTTAAAAATGCCTAGGAAAATCAATGTATAAAAAGGCGAAACGAACCTTGAATAATTTCATATGTTTAGCAGAATTGCATGTTGCCTCTGTAAAATAGATCAAGGCGGGATGATACAGCGTATGTCGTTTCGCACACAGATCATGTGACCAAGTTCCCTCTCGGAACCATGAGGCTTCTTGATAAAAGCTCCGGTTTGTATGAAAGAAAATACGGGTCAAAGCCGAGTTGAAAAGGGCAGCAATATCTAACCCTGGCTTCATTAGGATTACACAAAAATGCAGATTGAACAGGACAATAACTACTAACTCAACCAAATGTTTTGGTAGTCACAATCAAATGGATCGCTCTGATCAACAAAATCAAGATCCTGGACCAGAAAATCTACTGGTACAAGGAGACAAGTTGTTGTAAATAGAAGCCGAGCATGTTCAGAAGCCCTTTTGTCCACCAGAGACTTCTTTTTATGTTGTTCAGCGTGTCCATCCGTGAGAAAGTTTTGTTAAAAAACTTAATCCTCATGGACAATAGTACTCTCGCATTCAACATGAAGAATGTGACAAAGCTAGGGTTTGCATGGTTGGATGCATATCCTGTTGGGGAACGCAGTAAATTCAAAAAATTTTCTACGCACACGCAAGATCATGGTGATGCATAGCAACGAGAGGGGAGAGTGTTTGTCTACGTACCCTCGTAGACCGAAGCGGAAGCGTTGATACAACGTAGAGGAAGTAGTCGTACGTAGAGGAAGTAGTCGTACGTTCTCCTCGCGATCCAACCGATCTAAGCACCGAACGTACGGCACCTCCGAGTTCTGCACACGTTCAGCTCGATGACGATCCCCGGGCTCCGATCCAGCAAAGCGTCGGGGAAGAGTTCCGTCAGCACGACGGCGTGGTGACGATCTTGATGTGTTACCGGCGCAGGGCTTCGCCTAAGCACTGCAACGATATGATCGAGGTGGAATTTGGTGGAAGGGGGCACCGCACACGGCTAAGGAACGATCCGTAGATCAACTTGTGTGTCTTTGGGGTGCCCCCTGCCCCCGTATATAAAGGATGGAGGAGGAGGAGGCCGGCCAAGGCAAAAGGTGCGGCCAGCATATGGAGTCCTACTAGGACTCCAAGTCCTAGTAGGAGTCCACCAAAAGGGGAGTAAGGGAGAAGGAATAGGAGGAGTAGGAAAGGTGGCCGGCCCCCTTTTCCCTAGTCCAATTCGGACCAAAGGGGAGGGGGGGCGCAGCAGCCTTTTCCTCTTCCCACTAAAGCCCATCAAGGCCCATTACTTCTCCCGTAATCCCGTAACTCCCCGGTACTCCCGAAAATACCCGAATCACTCAGAACCCTTCCGATGTCCGAATATAGTCGTCCAATATATCGATCTTTACGTCTCGACCATTTCGAGACTCCTCGTCATGTCCCCGATCTCATCCGGGACTCCGAACTCCTTCGGTACATCAAAACTCATAAACTCATAATATAACTGTCATCGAAACCTTAAGCGTGCGGACCCTACGGGTTCGAGAACAATGTAGACATGACCGAGACATGTCTCCAGTCAATAAACAATAGCGGGACCTGGATGCCCATATTGGCTCCTACATATTCTACGAAGATCTTTATCGGTCAGACCGCATAACAACATACGTTTGTTCCCTTCGTCATCGGTATGTTACTTGCCCGAGATTCGATCGTCGGTATCCAATACCTAGTTCAATCTTGTTACCGGCAAGTCTCTTTTCTCGTTCCGTAATACATCATCTCGCAACTAACTCATTGGTTGCAATGCTTGCAAGGCTTATGTGATGTGTATTACCGAGAAGGCCCTGAGATACCTCTCCGACAATTGGAGTGACAAATCCTAATCTCGAAATACGCCAACCCAACATGTACCTTCGGAGACACCTGTAGAGCATCTTTATAATCACCCAGTTACGTTGTGACGTTTGGTAGCACACAAAGTGTTCCTATGGTAAACGGGAGTTGCATAATCTCATAGTTAAAGGAACATGTATAAGTCATGGATAAAAGCAATAGCAACATACTAAACGATCGGGTGCTATGCTAATGGAATGGGTCATGTCAATCAGATCATTCAACTAATGATGTGATCTCGTTAATCAAATAACAACTCTTTGTTCATGGCCAGGAAACATAACCATCTTTGATTAATGAGCTAGTCAAGTAGAGGCATACTAGTGACACTCTGCTTGTTTATGTATTCACACATGTATTATGTTTCCAGTTAATACAATTCTAGCATGAATAATAAACATTTATCATGATATAAGGAAATAAATAATAACTTTATTATTGCCTCTAGGGCATATTTCCTTCAGTCTCCCACTTGCACTAGAGTCAATAATCTAGTTCACATCGCCATGTGATTTATCAGCAATAGTTCACATCGATATGTGACCAACACCCAAAGGGTTTACTAGATTCAGTAATCTAGTTCACATTGCTATGTGATTAACACCCAAAGAGTACTACAGTGTGACTTTTGCTTGTGAGAGAAGTTTAGTCAATGGGTCTGCCACATTCAGATCCGTTATGTATTTTGCAATTTTCTATGTCTACAATGCTCTGCACGGAGCTACTTTAGCTAATTGCTCCCACTTTCAATATGTATCTAGATTGAGACTTAGAGTCATCCAGATTAGTGTCAAAACTTGCATTGACGTAACCTTTTACGACGAACCTTTTTGTCACCTCCATAATCGAGAAACATATCCTTATTCCACTAAGGATAATTTTGACCGCCGTCCAGTGATCTACTCCTAGATCACCATTGTACTCCCGTGCCAATCTCAGGGTAGGGTATACAATAGGTCTGGTACACAGCATGGCATACTTTATAGAACCTATGGCTGAGGCATAGGGAATGAATTTCATTCTCTTTCTATCTTCTGCCGTGGTCGGGCTTTCAGTCTTACTCAATTTCACACCTTGTAATACAGGCAAGAACTCTTTCTTTGACTGTTCCATTTTGAACTACTTCAAAAATCTTTTCAAGGTATGTATTTATTGAAAAACTTATCAAGCGTCTTGATCTATCTCTTTTAGATCTTGATGCTCAATATGTAAGCAGCTTCACCGAGGTCCTTCTTTGAAAAACTCCTTTCAAATACTCCTTTATGCTTTACAGAATAATTCTACATTATTTCCGATCAATAATATGTCATTTACATATGCTTATCAGAAATGCTGTAGTTCTCCCACTCACTTTCTTGTAAATACAGGCTTCACCGCAAGTCTGTATAAAACTATATGCTTTGATCAACTTATCAAAGCGTATATTCCAACTCCGAGATGCTTGCACCAGTCCATAGATGGATCGCTGGAGCTTGCATATTTTGTTAACACCTTCAGGATCGACAAAACCTTATAGTTGCATCGTATACAACTCTTTTTTAATAAATCCATTAAGGAATGTAGTTTTGTTTATCCATTTGCCGGATTTCATAAAATGCGACAATTGCTAACATGATTCGGACAGACTTAAGCATAGATACGAGTGAGAAAGTCTCATCGTAGTCAACACCTTGAACTTGTCGAAAAACCTTTTGCGACAATTCTAGCTTTGTAGATAGTAACACTACTATCAGTGTCCGTCTTCCTCTTGAAGATCCATTTATTTTTCTTTGGCTTGCCGATCATCGGGCAAATCCCTCAAAGTCCATACTTTGTTCTCATATATGGATCATATCTCAGATTTCATGGCCTCTAACCATTTCGCGGAATCTGGGCTCATCATCGCTTCCTCATAGTTCGTAAGTTCGTCATGGTCTAGTAACATGACTTCCAGAACAGGATTACCGTACCACTCTGGTGCGGATCTCACTCTGGTTTACTTACGAGATTCGGTAGTAACTTGATCTGAAGTTACATGATCATCATCATTAGCTTCCTCACTAATTGGTGTAGTAGTCACAGGAACAGTTTTCTGTGATGAACTACTTTCCAATAAGAGAGAAGGTACAATTACCTTATCAAGTTCTACTTTCCTCCCACTCACTTCTTTCGAAAGAAACTCTTTCTCTAGAAAGTTTCCGAACTTAGCAACAAAAAGTCTTGCCTTCGGATCTGTGATAGAAGGTGTATCCAACAGTTTCCTTTGGATATCCTATGAAGACACATTTCTCCGATTTGGGTTCGAGCTTATCAGGTTGAAGTTATTTCACATAAGCATCGCAGCCCCAAACTTTAAGAAACGACAGCTTAGGTTTATTGCTAAACCATAGTTCATACGGTGTCGTCTCAACGGATTTAGATGGTGCCCTATTTAATGTGAATGCAGCTGTCTCTAATGCATAATCCCAAAAACGATAGTGGTAGATCGGTAAGATACATCATAGATTGTACTATATCCAATAAAGTACTGTTATGAAGTTCGGACACACCATTATGCTGTGGTGTTCCAGGTGGCATGAATTTGTGAAACTATTCCACATTGTTTTAATTGAAGACCAAACTCGTAACTCAAATATTCGTCTCTGCGATCAGATCGTAGAAACTTTATTTTCTTGTCACGATGATTTTCCACTTCACTCTGAAATTCTTTGAACTTTTCAAACGTTTCAGACTTATGTTTCATTAAGTCGATATACCCATATCTGCTTAAATCATCTGTGAAGTTCTGAAAATAATGATACTTGTCGCGAGCCTTAATATTCATCGGACCACATACATCAGTATGTATGATTTCCAACAAATCTGTTGCTTGCTCCATTGTTCCGGAGAACGGCGTTTTAGTCATCTTGCCCAAGAGGAATGGTTCGCAAGCATCAAGTGATTCATAATCAAGTGATTCCAAAATCCCATCAGCATGGAGTTTCTTCATGCGCTTTACACCAATATGACCTAAACGGCAGTGCCACAAATAGGTTGCACTATCATTATTAACTTCGCATCCTTTTGGTTTCAATATTATGAATATGTGTATCACTACGATCGAGATCCAACAAACCATTTCGTTGGTGTGTATAACCATAGAAGGTTTTATTCATGTAAACAGAACAACAATTTATTCTCTTACTTAAATGAATAGCCGTATTGCAATAAACATGATCAAATCATATTCATGCTCAACGCAAACACCAAATAACACTTATTTAGTTTCAACACTAATCCCGAAAGTATAGGTAGTGTGTGATAATGATCATATCAATCTTGGAACCACTTCCAACACACATCGTCACCTTGCCTTTTAACTAGTCTTTGTTCATTCTGCAACTCCCGTTTCGAGTTACTAAATTTTAGCAACTGAACTAGTACCAAATACTAAGGGGTTGCTATGAACACTAGTAAAGTACACATCAATAACATGTATATCAAATATACTTATGTTCACTTTGCCATCCTTCTTATCCGCCAATCACTTAGGGTAGTTCCGCTTCCAGTGACCAGTCCCTTTGCAGTAGAAGCACTTAGTCTCAGGCTTAGGACCATACTTGGGCTTTTTCACTTGAGCAGCAACTTGCTTGCCGTTCTTCTTGAAGTTCCCCTTCTTCCCTTTTTCCCTTTTCTTGAAACTAGTGATCTTGTCAACCATCAACACTTGATGTTTTTTCTTTGATTTCTACCTTCGCCGATTTTAGCATCGCGAAGAGCTTGGGAATATTTTCCGTTATCCCTTGCATATTATAGTTCATCACGAAGTTCTACTAACTTGGTGATGGTGACTAGAGAATTCTGTCAATCACTATCTTATCTGGAAGATTAACTCCCACTTGATTCAAGCGATTGAAGTACCCAGACAATCTGAGCACATGCTCACTAGTTGAGCGATTCTCCTCCATCTTTTAGCTATAGAACTTGTTGGAGACTTCATATCTCTCAACTCGGGTATTTGCTTGAAATATTAACTTCAACTCCTGGAACATCTTGTATGGTCCATGACGTTCAAAACATCTTTGAAGTCCCGATTCTTAAGCCGTTAAGCATGGTGCACTAAACTATTAAGTAGTCATCATATTGAGCTAGCAAAACGTTCATAACGTCTGCATCTGCTCCTGCAAAAGGTCCGTCACCTAGCGGTGCATCAAGGACATAATTCTTCTGTGCAGCAATGAGGATAAACCTCAGATCACGGATCCAATCCGCATCATTGCTACTAACATTTTTCAACACAATTTTCTCTAGGAACATATCAAAAATAAACATAGGGAAGCAACAACATGAGCTATTGATCTACAACATAGATATGCTAATACTACCAGGACTAAGTTCATGATAAATTTAAGTTCAATTAATCATATTACTTAAGAACTCCCACTTAGATAGACATCTCTCTAATCCTCTAAGTGATCACGTGATCCAAATCAACTAAACCATGTCCGATCATCACGTGAGATGGAATAGTTTCAATGGTGAACATCACTATGTTGATCATATCTACTATATGATTCACGCTCAACCTTTCGGTCTCTGTGTTCCGAGGCCATATCTGTATATGCTAGGCTCGTCAAGTTAAACCTGAGTATTCCGCGTGTGCAACTGTTTTGCACCCGTTGTATTTGAACGTAGAGCCTATCACACCCGATCATCACGTGGTGTCTCAGCACGAAGAACTTTCGCAACGGTGCATACTCAGGGAGAACACTTCTTGATAATTTAGTGAGAGATCATCTTATAATGCTACCGTCAATCAAAGCAAGATAAGATGCATAAAAGGATAAACATCACATGCAATCAATATAAGTGATATGATATGGCCATCATCATCTTGTGCTTGTGATCTCCATCTTCGAAGCACCGTCATGATCACCATCGTCACCGGCGCGACACCTTGATCTTCATCGCAGCATCGTTGTCGTCTCGCTAATCTTATGCTTCTACGACTATCACTACCGTTTAGCAATAAAGTAAAGCATTACATCGCGATTGCATTGCATACAATAAAGCGACAACCATATGGCTCCTGCCAGTTGCCGATAACTTGGTTACAAAACATGATCATCTCATACAATAAAATTTAGCATCACGTCTTGACCATATCACATCACAACATGCCCTGCAAAAACAAGTTAGACGTCCTCTACTTTGTTGTTGCAAGTTTTACGTGGCTGCTACGGGCTTTAAGCAAGAACTCATCTTACCTACGCATCAAAACCACAACGATAGTTTGTCAAATAGACTCCGTTTTAACCTTCTCAAGGACCGGGCGTAGCCACACTCGGTTCAACTAAAGTTGTAGAGACAGTCTTCCGCAAGCCATCTCTGTGCAAAGCACGTCGAGGGAACCGGTCTCGCGTAAGCGTACGCGTAAGGTTGGTCCGGATCGTCTCATCCAACAATACCGCTGAACCAAAGTATGACATGCTGGTAGGCAGTATGACTTGTATCGTCCACAACTCACTTGTGTTCTACTCGTGCAAATAACATCAACCATAAAACCTAGGCTCGGATGCCACTGTTGGGGAACGCAGTAAATTCAAAAAATTTCCTACGCACACGCAAGATCATGGTGATGCATAGCAACGAGAGGGGAGAGTGTTTGTCTACGTACCCTCGTAGACCGAAGCGGAAGCGTTGATACAACGTAGAGGAAGTAGTCGTACGTAGAGGAAGTAGTCGTACGTTCTCCTCGCGATCCAACCGATCTAAGCACCGAACGTACGGCACCTCCGAGTTCTGCACACGTTCAGCTCGATGACGATCCCCGGGCTCCGATCCAGCAAAGCGTCGGGGAAGAGTTCCGTCAGCACGACGGCGTGGTGACGATCTTGATGTGTTACCGGCGCAGGGCTTCGCCTAAGCACTGCAACGATATGATCGAGGTGGAATTTGGTGGAAGGGGGCACCGCACACGGCTAAGGAACGATCCGTAGATCAACTTGTGTGTCTTTGGGGTGCCCCCTGCCCCCGTATATAAAGGATGGAGGAGGAGGAGGCCGGCCAAGGCAAAAGGTGCGGCCAGCATATGGAGTCCTACTAGGACTCCAAGTCCTAGTAGGAGTCCACCAAAAGGGGAGGAAGGGAGAAGGAATAGGAGGAGTAGGAAAGGTGGCCGGCCCCCTTTTCCCTAGTCCAATTCGGACCAAAGGGGAGGGGGGCGCAGCAGCCTTTTCCTCTTCCCACTAAAGCCCATCAAGGCCCATTACTTCTCCCGTAATCCCGTAACTCCCCGGTACTCCCGAAAATACCCGAATCACTCAGAACCCTTCCGATGTCCGAATATAGTCGTCCAATATATCGATCTTTACGTCTCGACCATTTCGAGACTCCTCGTCATGTCCCCGATCTCATCCGGGACTCCGAACTCCTTCGGTACATCAAAACTCATAAACTCATAATATAACTGTCATCGAAACCTTAAGCGTGCGGACCCTACGGGTTCGAGAACAATGTAGACATGACCGAGACATGTCTCCAGTCAATAACCAATAGCGGGACCTGGATGCCCATATTGGCTCCTACATATTCTACGAAGATCTTTATCGGTCAGACCGCATAACAACATACGTTTGTTCCCTTTGTCATCGGTATGTTACTTGCCCGAGATTCGATCGTCGGTATCCAATACCTAGTTCAATCTTGTTACCGGCAAGTCTCTTTTCTCGTTCCGTAATACATCATCTCGCAACTAACTCATTGGTTGCAATGCTTGCAAGGCTTATGTGATGTGTATTACCGAGAAGGCCCTGAGATACCTCTCCGACAATTGGAGTGACAAATCCTAATCTCGAAATACGCCAACCCAACATGTACCTTCGGAGACACCTGTAGAGCACCTTTATAATCACCCAGTTACGTTGTGACGTTTGGTAGCACACAAAGTGTTCCTATGGTAAACGGGAGTTGCATAATCTCATAGTTAAAGGAACATGTATAAGTCATGGATAAAAGCAATAGCAACATAATAAACGATCTGGTGCTATGCTAATGGAATGGGTCATGTCAATCAGATCATTCAACTAATGATGTGATCTCGTTAATCAAATAACAACTCTTTGTTCATGGCCAGGAAACGTAACCATCTTTGATTAATGAGCTAGTCAAGTAGAGGCATACTAGTGACACTCTGCTTGTTTATGTATTCACACATGTATTATGTTTCCAGTTAATACAATTCTAGCATGAATAATAAACATTTATCATGATATAAGGAAATAAATAATAACTTTATTATTGCCTCTAGGTCATATTTCCTTCATATCCTTCCAGCGTTATTGTCCTCAAACGAATGTCATGAGAACTGAGAAAATCCCGGTGCTTCTTATGCCACCGATTTGTTATACCTTTTTGTCCATGTCCTTTAGCCTAAATAGACATGAAGACTAAAAACAGTTAATGTCTAAAAATAGTGCATAGAACATGGCTAATTGATAGAATGAATTGATGAAGATGGTGCTCACTTAAGCGGGGTATGCAGAGAAAAGGAACTGCCAATTGGAGCGGGGGTTCACGTATTATCTAACCACTGATATAATCAATCGCAATTATTTGTACCCAGTCGCTCCAAATTCCTGGGGTTGCGCATGACTCCTATTGGCTATTTGGTTGATTTCCTTTTTCAGGACAAAAACAAGGAATGAGTTTTGAGATTATGCACCGGTATCGGTAACAACGGAGTAGGACAGTTGGCAAGCAATACATTGAGCTCTTCTTATTGATAAAGCCAGTAATAATCAAACTAGAAAGGAAAAGAAAAAAGACAAAGAAAAATATCTGCACGAATCTTCGCGTAACATCAATGGCATAGGACCTAGATGTGCATTACTTAGAGCAGATCTAGATGTGCTTTAGCAATACTGTCAAACAAAACCCCTAATCATCATTGAAAATAGTGCATAGAACATGGCTAATGCGACAACCACAACTACACATGCTAGTTCCTTTTCATCTCTTTCCTTCATCTGTTGCCTGTGATTGATTCTTTCTTGCTTCATCGTACTGATTGTACATTCCAGATCAGCCAGTTTCTTCTTTAGCTTTACGTTATCTTCTGCGATCTTGGTGATAACACTCCGAGGCCTGCCATGCCATTCTTCATCCAGCTAGTTAACAAAGGCACAAGCCTCATATCCCTGCTAATGTTATGAGCGGTGGAATTAACTAAGGTAAAATGATGAACTTAATTAGCACTAACCTCTAAGGGGCAATTGAGAAACCGCCTGCCAATGTCGAATCCCTCCGTGCATATACGTCGAGCGGGAGTGTGCCCGTGCACACAACTCAGCTATTGGTACTTCTCGGTGGCGCAAAACTCGGAGTCGAACTCGTGTTGCGAGAGTCTGGAGTCAAGCTCCGAATCCAGCGGCAAATCGCTTTCCTAGGGGGGGCATTCAGGACGGATTCAGCAAGGATCTATACTTTGGACATGCTAAAAAAGATCGGGATAGATTGGAACCTGCCAGGACGATTCAGATCCATAGTACACCTGCCTTCTGATGACCATATGCAAGTGCTCGGCGGCGACCGCCATCCTGGCGGCGATACGAGCAGGAGCAGCCGCATTGAAACCATCAAGACCACTCGTCTGCATTTCCCCAATGTCAGGGCCACGCGAGGGAATTTGGAGGCTATGTAGGGATTTGGGGGAAATGGGGAAACTGTGGAGATAAGCTAACGGCCGGGAACTACTAATGGCACCATATATATGTTGTATACGGCACACTATTTGTACATGTAGTTTGTGTTAGGTATTACAACATCACGCATGATTTTCGCACCAAACCGTGTGAGAAGACAATGTAGGTTAGACATGGTTGCCGTTACATAACCGTATGTGATGTACTACCCTGTCCATATAATTGAGTTATGGTGAGATACCGTGTAAACAGCCGCTCTGCGGATATCCATAAAAAAACATCTGCTCTACATATAGAGATGGCGGCGGCGGCCTAGGCAACGGCTACCGGAGAAGAGGTCAATCCTCGGTCGATGGGCGGTGGCGATGTCATAGGAGGTCAATACTCGGTCTGCGGCGGGAGATAGGAGGAGCTCAACCATCGAGGTAGGCGGCAGCGTGATTCGAGCACATCCATCACGGTCGATGGTGGGATAGTGGAGGTCAAACTTCAGGCGGCAGCCGCACTAAGCTTTGCTCCTCGACCCTGTTGTCTCGGCGTGCCACCGCATCGCGCTTGTCTGTCTTATGGGTGGAGGTCGCCGCCCGGCTAATTAATTAAGGTATTCATTTTGTGAGTGGCTTAATTAAGGTATTCAATTCCTAAGTGTAGTGTTGTACTAGTACTCTGCATGTAAATTTACTGGCCATTAATTTTTGCCATTGCACGTGTGGATAACAACATGGAGCACCCTCAGTAATTATTAAAATAAAACCTTGTGATTTATGCACGCATCTCTGGGCAACAGTTAATCCATGTATTAATGTTGTTGTTTTGTTTTTAATTACCATTCGTCTACTGCAAATGGAACGATCTCGATGGATGAAGAATCGGAAAACCGCAGATTTTATCAATGGCGTGACAGAGTTCATGAATTTGGCTGAAAGTACAAAGAGGAGAATTGGTGATGTGGATTACATCTTGTGTCCATGTACTGATTGTGCTAATACAGAGTCACATGAAGTTGCAGATGTCCAGATGCACTTAGTCTCTAGGGGATTCATGGATGGATATACACGTTGGACCAGACACGTTGAAGAGGAGGTCATGGATGAAGATACCCAGGGCAGCAAGATGCCAAACCCCGATCAGTGTCACATGGATGTTGAATCTAACATCCAGGCAGAGGCGTCAATCTACCAATGGAACACCGGAAAGCCGAAACACCAACTGGAAAACCAAGACGTCCACGCAGATGACGACGATCTTGATATGCCAGATTTTGCTGCTATGATTGCAGATTTCGAGGGCCCAGAAAAGGATATGATTGGGTAAAAGGATATGCCAACCATTGATGCGGACTCGAAGAAAGAATTGTATCCAAGTTGCAAAAAGAAATATTCCAGGTTGAGTGCCACCCTAGCACTCCTCGGATTTAAAGCAGCAAACGGTCTATCAAACAAGGGCTTCACAGAGATCTTAGGTATTTTCAAAGATATTCTTCCGGAAGATAATGTGCTCCCCAGAAGCACAAATGAAGCAAATAAAATTGTTTGCCCATTGGAACTTGAAGTATAGAAGATACACGCTTGTGTGAATGATTGTATATTGTACCGTGGTGAGTATAAAGATTTTCGTGCATGTCCCACATGCAAGCATGCACGATAAAAGCGCAGGAGAGCAAAGGACAAGTACAAATTGGACGACGAGATCAAGACAGGAATCCCGTTCAAGGTTGTTTGGTACTTGCCTTTAATTCCAAGGTTGAGGCATTTGTTTGCAAACCCTAGAGAGGCAAAGAGGTTGCAGTGGCATCATGATGAGTAAATTGCGGATAGGTTTATGAGGCACCCGAAAGATGGGGCTCAGTGGGAATTAATCGACAACAAGTTTGAAAAATTTGCCAAGGATTCTAGAAGTATAAGGCTCGGGGAGTGTACTGACGGGATGAATCCTTTTGGCGATATGAGCACCAATCACAGCACATGGCCGGTGCTTCTATGCATATATAACCTAGCTCCTTGGTTGTGTATGAAGAAAAAATACATTATGATGTCAATGATTATCCAAGACCCGAAGCAACCTAGAAATGACATCAACATTTACTTCAGCTAGTGGTAGAAGTACTGCTGACAGAGTGGATAGATGCGCTTGCTGTAAAATGCTATGATGCTTACAGAAAGGAGAATTTCGATCTACATGCGATGCTGGTGCACACCATTCAAGATATGCCGGGATTAGGCAACACATCGGGGCAGAAAACAAGGGGAGATGTAGGGTGTGTCACATGCATGGATAGGACAGCTAGCAGAAGACTTCCCAACTCGTGCACAATAGTGTATTTGCGTCATCATAGGTTCTTACAGAAAAATCACCCATACGAAAAGATGAAAGCTGAATTTGATGGCACTACAGAGGCAGCTGAGGGCCCGAGACCCTATGAAGGGGAGGTGGTCTACAACATGGCTAAAAAAAATTAATGTTGTGCTTGGCAAGAACCACCCTTTGACGGTGAAACTAACACCCAAGGATCAAGTGTTTAAGAAGAACTCAGTGTTCTAGAAATTACCTTACTGGGAGATTCTACGTGTACGTCACTGCATTGATGTCATGCACGTAGAGAAGAATGTATGTGAAAGCATCCTTGGTACTCTACTAAAGATTAAAGGTAAAAGAAAGGATGGTAATGGTTCACCGCTCGATATGCTTGCTGATCGATCACAACGCAAGAGTGAAGCAGAAGATGATGACACAGTTCAAAAGAAGCAACACAGTTCTTCACCTATTTGTTGTCAGTTAGGACACCCTCTTCCTAACACGCAAACATTAGAAGTCTCGTGGATGTGAGCTCAGGTAAAATGAAGCTGACACACATGAAGTCACATGATTGCCATGTAATCTTGACACAAATCCTCCCGGTGGCCATCAGGAATCTGATGGACAAAGATATAAGAAACACACTCATTGACCTCTGTGATTTCTTCAACCAACTATGGCAGAATGTTGTAGATCCTTAAGAGTTGGATCATATGCAATATGATATTGCAAGAATATTATCCAACCTAGAGATGTTTTTCCCACAGTCATTCTTTGATGTCATGGTCCATCTCACTGTGCAACTTGTCGGCGAGATAAAGTATTGTGGTCATGTGTTTCTTCGCAACATGTATCCCTTCGAGCGGTTCATTGGAATACTGAAGAGATTTTGTCGGAACCGAAACCATCCAGAGGCAAGCATCCTACAAGGTTATACCGCGGAGGAGGTGGTTGATTTTTGCACCGAATACATGAAAAAAAGACCTATAGGTTTGCCCCTCTCTCGCCACGAGGGAAGGCTGAAAGGTAAGCCGGGCCTTGCTGGCACGCAATTGGCTGCACCCAAATAATTGGGAGAGAAATCCCATTTGACGGTACTGCTTAACAGCCCAGTTCTGATCGCTTATGCCGAAGAACACTTGGCGGAGATATGCCAAAGCTTCTTACAAATGGTGCCTTCATCAGAAGTGGAGATGAAGGAGCACACTAAGAAGTACGCCGAATGGCTGAAGAATCGTTTGGCACAAGGATCCATCGATGACATCGCTACGTGGTTGGCACAAAACCCATCACCTACGGTGTTGACGTACCAAGCATATGACACAAATGGATACATGTTCTACACTGAGGAACGTGATAAGAAGACCTCGTATCATAACAGCTCTATTCGAATAGAATGCATGACTGTAAATGGAGCTGATAAAAGGGTATACTATGGAACCATCAAAGAGATTTGGGATCTTGACTATATGAAAGTTAAGGTGGCATTATTCAGGTGCGCATGGATCCCTCTTGGTCAGGTAAGGATTTATGAGTACAGGAAGACCTATGTTAACAGGACAACGATGGCATATCACGCGGACCCATTCATGCTTGCCAGCGATGCTACCCAGATTTTCTTTGTGGAAGACCTTGCATAAGAACGGCCATTTAGAAATGCATGGGAAGAGAAGGGTACTGGGTGTCGACGATGTTGCCGATCAGGATGAGTACGATGAAACTGATGAGTTGCCAGCCAAGGGATCATGCACCAGTGCAACAGAGAAGCGTAAAATCATCAAAAACCCCAAGTTCATTCAGGGTCAACCTAATGATCCCAGTTCCCTCATGTACATGGGAATTAAGCCATAAGACTAGTCTATATGCCTACCCTGCAACTTAATTCGTTCAATTTAGAATTGTCGCGTGTACTGAATTTGTGAGTTATGCCCGGTTTTCTATTGATGTAAGAACCGTTAATATGTTCACCTTGATATGCTGTCAGCTCAGGCAATGGATATGAACTATTTATTATTATTATTATTATTATTATTATTATTATTATTATTATTATTATTATTATTATTATTATTATTATATCATAGAGGTAGCACACTCAATCGATCTCGCTATAGTATGTGTGAACAAAAATATGCAATCTGGTTTGCGAATAGCACACAGTTTGTTGATAAAAGCGGTGTGCCGACCAAACCCCGCCATCCTGCCCACGATCTGTCGTGCTTCTGATTGGCTAGAATCCAAATGCCACGGTTCGTACCTCTGCACCATTGGATGCTCCCAGATCGAACGGCGATCCTCATCCCTTTCGACATCACATGCAGTTCCGGTTGTAATCTTATTTTTATGCACAAAATGCACGTTAATCTCAAAAAATGTCTTAAATATAGCTAACGATACCTGAAATGCGCCAGAAAATCAAACCCGTGGTATAATGGTGATTGCGTACCGTGGAAATTTTTATGAGGCCAAACGATGAAGTTACCGGCCACATGAGTTTGAATTGACATGTCTCCTTTTGGAAAACCATGATCCTTCATGTGAGATGCTCCGGTTTGGAAGGAGCGGTCATCAAAACCTGTGCCAAAATTTACCAATTCTTTCCCACGGGGTCGTGAGAGCATGCCACAGGCACACATCAATTTTGATGATGTCCGAACTCCATTTGAATTTTCTGTAATTAAAATACCAACTAGGTCTACGCCAGTGGCCGCACCTCGCGGCCGAAATGTTTGAAACTTCTCCCCACTTCTCGAACAAATGGATGAAAACTCACAAAGCGACGCACAAATGATCTGTACACCTTTGCTAGGCTGATAGTAAGGGGGTATCATAGCTAGTATCATGCATGCCAACTAGGCAATTTTGATGAGCTGTCATAGAATTAATTAAATGAAGAAAGAGAGGGTTAAGTATCATATCATGAAACCATATCATAATAAATGTTATGCTACTATGTGTCATGCATGTCAATATAAACAAATTACTACATATGATACTAGCTAGCTACTCTATGATACTATGCATTAGAGCAAGTAAGTACACAAAAGAGTGACATAAGACTAGCGCCAATGGGTAGTAACATAGAATGTTACTAGTCTATGTTACTACCTCTATAGTGGGGAGTAACACATGTGTAGTACCATGCAACACTTCATTTATTATGCTATAGACTCATCTTGCCTTGAGATGTGTGATGTTACTCAGACTAGCCACAATGGGTAGTAACATAGACTAGTAACATGCCCATGTGTTACTAGTCTATGTTACTACCTCTATAGTGGGGAGTAACATATATGTGTGGTAACATGCAACACTTCATTTATTAGGCTATAGAGACATCTTGCCTTGATATGTACATGTGATGTTACTCATACTACTAGTAACTAGCTATGTTACTACTTTACTCTCTTTCTTCATTTATTGCTTGCCACATCATCTACTTAATTTATCTAGATATGTGTGATGTTACTACCTATGTTACTCCCATTGTGGGTAGTCTCATACTATAGTAAGATTATACCCACAGTGGGAGTAACATAGGTACGTAGTAACATCACACATATCCACTTTCCTCCATTTCTTCATTTATTGCTTGCCACATCATCTATTTTATCTAGATATGTGTGATGTTACTACCTATGTTACTCCCACTGTGGGTAGTCTGGCTATAAGGAATAGAATAATATATATGTGCTTATTAGTTGGAGGAAAGAGAAGAGAAGCAGGCTCTTGGTTAGTAGAGCCAGCTGCAACGCGAGACCCAAGACACTTTGTGAGGATGTAAGGTGGTCGAACTATTGATAAACTAGTACGTATATAAAACTTATTATTGTACATGCCCCTAAGAGGTTTGCTATATATGACATGGGAACTTCTTATTGACCCTTGGTTGTATTATTAACCATGCTCTTAGTGAGGTATCTAGTATATCATAGACGACTAGCTAGTATCAGACTGGCCACAGTGGGAGTAACTTCAGCAGTAACACCGACTCCAACTCAGCAAACTTGCTTATGTGGCAATAACTTAATGAGGAGAGAGTTACAGTGGGAGTAACTTAGCTAGTTACTGTAGCATCACATGTCCCAATACAATATGAGTCTGTAACCTAAGAAATGAAGCTTTGCATGACACTACACTTATGTTACTACCCATTACGAAGGTAGTAACATATATAGTCTAGGGATATGTGTATGTTACTAGTGTACTACTCTCCATTGTGTCTAGTCTCATACTCCCTCCTTTCCGGTTTAGGCTGGTTGTAATGGTACTATCATAAGTGGTATCATGCATGCCAACTAGACTTTCTGGATGATGTGGCACAAAGAGAGGACGTGGTATCATATCATGATACCGTGTCATATTAAATATTATACTACTACTTTATGTGATGCATGACAATTAGTAAGGGAACCTAAGATGTTAACTTATGATACTATGCATTATGGAAGTAGTATCCTAGCTACACTATCATATATATGCATGATACTACTAGTATATAAATACTCCCCATTACAACCAGCCTTATAGGGCTCAATTCAAACATCTCACCAACCAAGGTAGATGGTGAGTGGTGGAATACTTTTTGTAGTTTGCAAAAACACCCAATTAATGCTTTTGTTTTCCTCAAAAATTTAAGATTTCCAATGTATTAATTGCAATACATGCATGCATATATAAAGTACATGCATTGGTCAACTTTCTCTTAATACTTGCATGCAATGATTTAATGCACCTTGGAATCTGGACATGTGATGGGGAACAACCAAATTGAGCCTTATAAAATGGAAAAACTAAAATTTTGAGATAAGCCTATAAACCGGAAAGGAGGGAGTATATATGCATAATACTAGTATATGATCGGCAATACCTCCGTAATACACGCATGCATAGTATCATAAGTTAGTATCTTAGGTTCCTTATTAATTACCATGCATGACACAAAGTAGTACAACATTTAATATGACACGGTATCATGATATGATACCACACACCCTCTCCTTCATCGTTTAACTGTGTGCCACATCATCCAAAGAGTCTAGTTGGCATGCATCATACCGCTTGATACTCCCATATTACGACCAGCCTTATTAGGGTGGCCATAGTGGTGGTATCATAGCCGGTATCATGCACCCGGGAATAGAAAATATGATATATATATATATATATATATATATATATATATATATATATATATATATATATATATAATAAATGTTATACTACTATGTGTCATGAATGGCCATAAATACGGTCATCTATGATATATACTCCCTCTGTAAACTAATATAAGAGCCTTTAGGTCACTATTTAGTAATCTAAACGCTCTTATATTAGTTTACAAAGGGAGCTAGTACTACTCTATGATACTATATATGCACTATGAAGGTAAGTACGTAGTATCATACACTAGTATCATATGCATGATACTATATATATATATATATATATATATATATATATATATATATATATATATATATAGTATATGATGCCGGCCATAGTGGTGGTATCATAGCCGACGATGTCATGCACTCGGAAATAGCAAGTATGCTGATGTTGCAAAGAATTAAATATATATATAAAGAGGGTTAGAGTAACATATAGTAGGTAGATACCGTATCATGTTAAATGCGATGCTAATTTGTGTCATGCATGGCAGTAAATATGATCTATATACGATACTATACTCTATGTATTATACTATGCGCTATAGTTTATTAAAGGTAGTATCATACACCAGTATCATATGTACTGTATATTCATGATACTAATATATGACACTCTCCACTATACTCATGATTTCTTACCATGGAAAAAATTTGGAGGCGAAACGATGAACTCATGTTTTCATTCGAACAAAAATATGATGTTAGGTAATGTAAATGTTTTCAAAGAGCACACGGTTCACTCAAGAAAGCCGTGTGACCACTAAACCGTGGCCGATGCACCCCCCACCCCTTTGCCACACGTGCGATCTTAGTCGTGCATTCTGATTGGCCAGAACCCAAACCCCACGGATTGTACGTCTGCACCGTTGGATTCTCCTTGAGCGAACGGCGATCCTCATCCCTTTCGACAACACATGTACATGTTTTCAAATAGCCCCTCCTGAAAAAAATGTTTTCAAATAGTACACGGTTCACACATGAAAGCCGTGTGCCTACCAAACCATGGCCGATGCCCCCCTCACTGTGCGCGTGATCTAAGTCGTGCGTTCTGATTGGCCAGAACCCAAACCCCACGGATCGTACGTCTGCATCGTTGGATGCTCCCAGATCGAACGGCAATCCTCATCCCTTTCAACAGGAAATGCAGTCCGGCTACGAATTGATTTATATGCCAACATGCACGGTAAATGCCGAAAAATGTCTTACATATAGCACACGAGACGTGAAATGCACCAACAAATCAAACCCGTGGTAAAATTGTGATTGGTTTACGTGCGAAAAATTTAGAGCCGAAATGATGAACTCATGTCTTCATTTCAAAATTAGTACGTCTTCATTTCAAATGAAATTATTATGTTTGTGCACATGAGCTCTTAGAGGCAACCGTTTGCATAGGCCTTTTCGCGCGCGCGGCGAGCGGGGATATTTTTAACCCTTTTCACCTAGCCCGCCAACACCCCCACCATCCGCGCGCGTTTCACTCAACTAGTCCACCCAATCTCCTTCGCCAGCTCCCCCTCCCCTAGATCCACAGCAGAACCCTCTCCGGCGCCGGCGTGCTCACCCCGGCCGTGTGCCCGCTCTTTGGCGTCAAGCCTACCTCCACTGCCGTTCCCAACACGCCGCGGCCTGCGCCTCGCCGTCTTCGTTTGCTCACCAGCCACGCTCGAGCATGCCGATGCAGTAACCCTCGCCTCTCCTGTGGTCCGGTCTGGTTTGCGTTAAGAAGCCTGTTAGTTACTGCTCTCCATCACGGTGAGGCATATTTCCTCACAATCCCTCTTCCAATTTCATTCCGTATGTTCCCAAATTGGCTATAAAATAACGGAGAGCGTATATATGTTCGTTATCTACCTTTCTTAATACATATAAGTTGTATTTGTACCAATAAGTTACTACCTATTTACAGATCGCGAGCGCCCGAGTCACACAAACTTAACAAATTAGCCGTACATTTTCTAAATTATTGCATGGCTTGTTTAGAAAGCTTGATACCAAGTTGTTAGTTTTATGCTTATCCTCCTTTTCTGAGTTTCACATGTGTTCTCTGTAGATGCCGAGTAGCAGTGATAGCACTCATTCAGGCCATGAATCTTCATCTGATTCGGACAACCCTAGGTCTTCAGCAGATTGTGAGGGATCAAGTAGTCTTGAACGGGGTAGAGCTGCAACAATTACTCTTCCGGCCAGGACACGAAGGAACGCTCCAAGGAAACCCACACACCAGCCTAAAGGTGTATATGAAGTAACCGAGATTGGTCTAAAGTCTTGGGCTCCAACTAAACAAGATAAAGCACCCATGAGGTTCAGGAGTGTGTGTGGATTTCTTGGCAGGGCAAGGCTCAACATTAATCTGCCTGGGTTTCAGAAGGCTGACACAGAAACACGACGAAGGATAGTCCAGGAGATCATGGATCACTTCAACGTTCTAGAGCAGTGGAGAATGCAGTTGGAACACGCTGCACTGAAGAAGGCTAGGGATGCTTGGAGAAACTGGAAGCACGTGCTATACAAGAAGTACTTAAGTGAAGGCAAGGACCCAATCCCCGTATACGCCCAAATTACAAAGGCAGACTGAGCAGATTTCAAAAGGGTCAGGGAAACTCCAGAGTTTCCTGAGAAGAGTTTCAAGCAATCGGAACTTCAGAAGAAGAACATACACCCCCACCATATGGGTGTGGCAGGATACTACGACATGAAACTGATATGGGAACAGGAGGACAAAGAAGGTAGCGGCGGGTGGGAATCCAGCCTTTAGTGAAATCAGGGGCGAACGTGCCAGAGATTACTCGCGGGCACGTGCAAAGAGGCGTGATGACGGAACTTATTACTTTGATAACGCACATGACGCCAAACTGTATGAAGTGATGGTAGAGGCTTCCAAGATCCCTGGAAGGTTCTACAGGAACTCAGGGCCATGTGACATTCTGTCCATTGCTCTGGACACAAAAGAGCCCCCTGGCCATGCAAGGGGTATAAGTGTTAATGTCCCGCACAAGAGGGCTTTCACACTCAGCAAAGAAGCGAGGCTGAGCATGAAAAAAAGTGAGGAGTGAAATGAAGCAGAATGCATTGTTTGAAAACTTGAAGAAGGAGATTTATCTGGTTGTTCGAAAGGATGTTGGGGAGTCAATGATGATGTAGAAGACTCTAACACTGACAGATAGCCAACAGATGGGAGGGGAGGGGGCATGGATGATGATTCTTATTGCGCGACAACACTGCACAAGAGTAGCTATGCATCAGCTGACCCCAGCGGCACTGAGACTGCAGCTGCTCATGATGATGCTATATCTGATCTATCTGGAATGAAAGACATACTGAAGGGCGTGCTTACACATTATGAAGGTACATTAAAATGTGCAATAGCCAAGGTTTGCCCACCCTTCTTGGAAGATGGCCTCTTCTTGGACAATGTGCCATTGAAGCCGGGCTGTGTGAAGTGCTACATGACTGAAGTAAAGCCTGGATTCAATGAATTTGCCCTGAAGAATGTCCTAGGAGACTTCAATGAGCAGTGGCCACGAAAGGAAATAGAGTTCATCGATGAGATTCCTGAAGCCTCGCCAAGAGCAACCACTATCGCCCCTCAACCGGTGATGCTCTCCTTGCCACAACAGCTCTCGCGGGCTGATGCATCAACCTGTGATCAGCCGGACCGACTTTGTGGCGTACATGCCATGTCATCCTCTGCCTCAAAGCAGCCAGTGGCAAGGCCTACAACTACTGATGATGCACCACCGGTTCAGATAACGGCCGCTGAAGCAGCGGGGGGAGACCAGCTGCAGCACATGCTCAGCAGACCAACCTGGTGGAACAGACTGCTAAGCAGTCTGATGCTTCGTAACCGCCTGCTAAGCAGTCTGTAGGTCCAGAACCGACTGCTCATCAGTCTGTCGATCCGCAGGCGCGTGATCAGCATACCAATGCATCAGCACTTCCTGCTCAGCAAACCAACGCGTTGGCACGGCCTCCTCAGCACACCGACAAGTTGGCACCACCTGCGCAGAAACCCGACATAGCTTCAACGCATGGTCAGCAGTCTGATGCCTCTGCTCCTACAGCCCAGCAGTCCGTCACAGCAGCACTGCTAGCTTAGCGGTCCGGCATAGATAAATTGTCTGCTAAGTAGTCCATCCAAGCTTCACCGTCTGCTCGGCAGTCTACCGTGTAGGCAACCAGACGTTCTGCCAGAAATGCTTCAAGTACTAAGAAGGAAGTGGCCAAAAAGGCTACACCCACGACCACGAGGAAGGGTAGCGGTAGAGTGAAGAGGAAAGAGAATGATTGCCTCTTATGTAAAGCACTCATCGCTCAGAACCAAATTAACAGCAGCTTGTTCGAATCGGGGAGTAATATTATTTCTGGCGCCATGGGTCATGAAGAAGTACGTTTGTTGCTTGCTAAAAATAAAGCAGGCGTATTTGAAGCATGCAATTACGTCCATGGCCAGCCATTTCTTGTTGGTGAATACTTTGGTGAGTGCAGCTCCAGTTGCCGTGAGTTACATGAATATTGCATGGATCAAATGTCAGAAGGTCATCACCATTTGCTAGTCCACTACAACATAGATCATTTCTGACACGATGCTGGTTCCATCATTGTGAGTTTCGAGGACTTACATCTCTTCTTCAACTTCAACGTGCTCGATGCCACTCTTGTTAGATGCGTGATTTTGTAAGTACTTAACAAACTTCGATCAACTTCTCCATACAAGGCTGTAAATGATAAACATCTAACTGTATTTTATTCCTCTCAGGGGATTGAACGCGCAGAGAAGACAAAGTGAGAGTGTGTATTTCATAGATCCCGCATTAGCAAATGGCACAACATTACGTGAAAAGGACCGACTGGACTAGGCCGTTAACACGGTCGTTCGTATCTTCGAAAACACGTCCCATGCAGAATCATTTCTCTGGCCATGTCATGACCGGTAAGTCAAGTAAACAACCACGCATACACCGATTGTCTTTGAGATTTCGACATCATTCGTAAGTACATGGATTTCTTAATATGTAGAAATCACTGGATATTGGTATTCATTGTTCCAAACAAGAACACAGTTTACTACATCGATTCTCTCAGAGTGTCAACAAATGCTCAGGATCTGACGCATCTTCAGCAATTCTTGGATAGCTATTGAATTATATGATGTTGAAATTAATTTGCATTCATATTTGGTTCAATAATTGATGTTGTCAAAATTCATCATCATTTGCAGTGTGCTCGCATTATGGCAAACTAAACGAGGGAACCTGTTCAAGAGGAAACTACCTTTGCAGCACGTGATCATTTCTCCGATAACACACCGAAATCCATTATTTTCGGAAAATTTATCCAACAGTCTGCAAATACCTTTCCTTACGCTAGTCAAATGTTCAAGCTTCTAAATAAACCTCTTTGTATTTTGTCCAAAGAAAAAATAATACATCTAACACCGGTTAGGTTGTTCCTAACAGGAAAATACATGACTAGTTTTGTACAAAAACTTTCAGTGTCCTCAGCAAGAAGCAGGGACCAACCTTTGTGGATACTATGTTTGCAGACACATGATCTCCATCTGCAAATCTGCTGATAGTTGTGACGATCCTCCCGAATTAGTACTAGTAAGTCTATCTTAATTAATATCTTCTACTCCACTCATATGGCACATTCTGATCTTAAAAATACTGCAGCTCATCTTAAAACCGAGGACCCTTGAACCGCTCTCGGCTGGTGAATTGCTGATGGTTCGGAGAATTATTAGCGACTTCTTCCAAGATCACTACATCAATCCCACTGGTGATAATGAAGATTTGAGCATGCGTTCTCCTGAAACATTGAGTAAGAGTTAGCCGCTAAACACATAACGCATGGATCCATTGTTTTCCATCTGATGAGGCTTTTGTATTTCGTACACTATGATTAATTATGTAATGCATATATGTGTGGGCAAATATTTGGAATTTAGCTACCTTATGTTCAATTGCAGTTGTTGCGAAATCTGATGAATCTTCTTCCTGTGGACACTATTTTTTCAATTGAATATTGTGGTGAATTTGCTTTTTGCGTGCCGGTTCAAAATGGGATATTTTTGTTTATTTGTTCAATTGAATATTGTGGAAAATTTGCTTTATCCGTGCCGATTCAAAATGGGATATTTTTGTTTTAACCTAGCAATTGCTCCGCACACAGTTCAACTAAAAAGAGTGTGTGCGATCCACATCGAAAAGCACACGTCAATCAGAGCGGAACCGTTGGTGATACACAGCAGAGCGCAAATGATTTGCAGCGCTACTACGTGTGCATAGGTTCTCCGGAACCATTTGTGATATCGCGTTATCACACACGAGAACTGGGAGTAAACCGTGCCCAATTGAAAATACAATCCCAGTTGTATTTTTTTCAGGAAACGTGTGGGATCCCAAACGAAAAGCACACGTCACTCTTGCTGCAACCGTCAGTGATACCTAACAAATCACAAACGGTCTGCAACACTTGTATGTGTGCGAAGGGGCTCCTGAACCATTTGTGATAGAACATTATCGCAGACGGTAATTGTTGGAAAACGTGTGCGATGGAGTCTAGCATGGCATACGGGTTACGCAGAAAACTCATGTGCGATAGGGCACAAATCGCACACTGTTCATATGTTGGCCCATGTTCCTTGCATACTGTTTCCCAAATGGTTCATTACGACAGACCGTATGTTTTCACTACATCATTAGAAATGCTTAATCACCGATACCACACGTGTGAAAGAATTTAGTGTGTGTTGCATCGCACATGATTACATTTTGGAAGGCCTCTGGATCACTGCTCCATATCCCCGACGGTTTCTGGTTCATGTGGGAAGGACCCCCTATCGCACACACTCACTTGGCGACGGTTCCAAATGCCTTCGCGGAAAGGGGTTAACAACCGTTTGTTTAGGTCCGATGCGCACCAGTGGTTGATCATAATATACAGTACCAGAATAAGTGTGGAGCTAACCACCATATTGTAACCTTCAAATGGATCAGGAATTACACCCAAGGTCTCCAGTTTAGGCGAAGAGACCACACTTATTTGTGAAGGTGCATAACGATAATCAAGGAGCAGCCTTTGGAGTGAAGGGGCGTCTTTGATGATGAGCTCCTCTCCTTTAAAGAAAATTCCAATGCTTACAAGGTGAGATAACTTTATTTGGAGACAACGGATACAATTTTCTTTTCCAAAAAACAAGCAGCAAGCACTCCAGGGCAAGGCAGCAGGAGTGGATGATGTTGTGCAGTGAGGCCTCTGACAGATCAACCACCATAAGCGCGAGTTTTCATAGCAGTGTTAGTCGAATCATTTGTACCAGATTGTCTGGTAGATGACACTGGGCCTGGGTGGTGGTGTGGAGAGAGGAGGAAAACAATGAGATGGACATTGGTGGTGAGGGCACAGCTACAAACCTTGGTGGGCAACTATTTGCATAGTAATGGTAGAACTCATGATGCTCGAGTTTTTCAAATTGACGGGATGTCAGCCAGGCGTCCACCATGCAGGGTATGTGCAGCAGGCAGCATGTCGGGATGCATAGGTGTTGAACGGAGCCCTATTGGGAGGAGATGATGGCTCTGTGGAGTTCAAAATCATGAACTACAAATAGCCGGCGATAGTCGAGATTAAGAGGTACGACACACCATAGACTTCACCAACGAGATGCAAGGACCTATGTGCGGCAGCCATCCTTGGTGGGGAGAAGGAAGATGATCTCCCCAATGATGGCATCCAGGAGATTGCTCATGTGGTCCGCCAAATATTCTAAGGGTTCCTGATATCTAGGGTCCGTGGCCGCTTCTGCCCACGCTGCCGGGTGCATGATCTATAGCCGACGGTGCATCTGGCCGGAGCCTCATCTGAGTACATAGAAATTTAGAACAAAAAAGAAAAAACATACATGTTGGACATTCAAAATTAATTCTCAAGATCTAGAAGAAAAAAAGGGCACAAACTTATATGTAGGACATTCCAAATCAATTCTCAAGATCTGGCTACGAATTATTAGCACGCATGCTGACCCTAGTTGGATTATTAGCAAAAAAATATTCATACAGAACAAACAATTAATCGCTAACCATATATACCATTCAAACAATCAATACACTACAGGGATCTAACGAATCTTACTCTAACCGGTTTCCGTTTGAGTCAGAGTCATTGCCGGAGTAGCTGTGGACCTTCGGCTCTGGCTAGGGAGGCACGACAACGGCGACAAAGTCAAGTTTGCACTGCTGCCCGTGCAAGACCAGGTCGGTGGCGACAACAACCTCTGCACCCAGTTTCATGCATTGCGTGCGTGCTTCACCAGCCCCGGCGTCGCCACTCCCACTGATGGGGCGCTTCGGCAAAATCCTAATACACTCCATGTGGCGGTGACAACTGTGGATGGGGTGTGCGGCCGCCTATTATGACCAGCGGATCCGACGTCCATTAATTTGGAGAAGTGGGAGCAAGGTGGGTGGCGCTCAAAGGGCTAGCTCGCCTCCCGGTGAGCCTGCACAGCGGACTACTTACATGCCTACTGTCATTTTACACAACTACTAGCACGCCCCATGGTTAGTGCGTAGCGAACACGCGCATGCCTCGGCCTCCCGGTCTGCGTGCTAGCATGCGTCTTATCAACTCACGCAAGCTCGTACGACACACGGGATGTGTGCGCGACATGTATTATATTGATTTTTCCTTTTTGATGATTAATTCTGCCAATTTGTTGCTTAATCAAAGAACGACACGTACATTGTTGGTCTAACGGACACAGTTCAAATAAATAGTCCGTTTGTGATACTTGTTGATAATTATTTATAGTTTCCTGTATGTAAGAAGATTATATCAAAACTTGTCTCAAATTTGAAAAAAAATATCGCAGTCTATTGGTGTCCATATGACACCATGATAAGTTTCTTGATGTTAGAAAAGTTCAACTTAGTTTTGGATTTATTGGATTTTGAAATAAAGATTCTCGATGTTAGAAATTTCTTGCATGGGGATTAAACATGCACCCAGGGACACGTCCACATATGATTTTGCAATCCATTTGCATGCACTATCACGGGTCTCATGTAGATCAAATTTGATTTTTGCACATTTAAATCCCTGGGAAATCAATCAATGTATAAAAAACAGACAAGTGCTATCTAGTTTTTTCAATTTTCAACGCTAAACTCCTTAGGTCGCATGTTCGCTGCAGAAAAAGATTGACATGCATCTTTGGGCCACATGCACACGGTGGTCCTAGGACACTCACTCACGTGGGACCACGAGGTCGCCGCCCAGCACTATGACATGCGATGAGAGAGGTTAATTTGACCAACAAGGATGGTCATGTTTTGGTTTTTATTACGTACGGTAGGAGTATATATATAGTACGCGTTGAAGAGGGTGTCCGGGGGCAATACTACGCGTCATATTGGATAGTCACTCGCGTGCGATGCTTCCATCCGTGGGCCCGCGAGGTTGTCCTCCATCACATTGACCTAACAAGGACGTTTCTTATTGGGTTTGTTGCAGTAGGAGTATATAGTACGCGTCGAAGAGGGGAGGAGGGGGCCGGGGGAGCACATACTACACACACGTCATGAACGATCTCGCTTCGTGTGGGGACTTCTTTGGTTTCTGAGGTAGGTGCCACAAAGAAGTTGTGCATATTGGGTAATAAAAACATCACCAACACATGGGCCAACTGCAGACGATGGTTGTCACTCATTCGCCTGTGACTCTTCCCTCCATGGGCCCATGAGGTCGTCATCCATCTAATATATGTCACAATGACAAAGGTAATTTGACGAACAATGAGGATTATTTTCAGGTTGTGTTATGGTTCATAGCAGTATATATTACACGTCAAAGAGGGCAGGGGCAACATATATATAATACATGTCATGAACCTCGGTTCGTGCGTGGGACTTAAAGGTTTCCAAGGCAGGTGCTACAACAAAGTTCTGCATATATATTAGGTATTCAAATATCACAACCACACATCTCCATACATGTGTTTGGCCCACAAGCAAGCATTGGCGGTTGTCCTCTAGCACTCACTCACGGGGTTATCGGCAAGATGCTTCGTCCATCTCTGTGTGCCAGCTTGGTAAATCACTTCGACCGACAACGATAGAGGTTAATTTGACTTATAATTAGGAGGGGATTAAATTTTGGTTCATCTTGTACGATACGGTACATGCTACTATACTTCGAGTGCATGTGTACGCAAGAATCGCTCCCACCGGGTCGAGGTGCAGGGGGGAGGGGGGCGATGATAATCCCCAAGTGCAAGGAATCATCGTAGCACTTTCAAAAGGGGGAAGTGATACGTATGGAGTGTCGAACCCACAAGGAGCTAAAGGTAAGATCAATATTCTCTCAAGCCCTATCTGCCACTGATACGACTCTACGTGCACCGAACGTTTACTTCCAACTAGAAACGAGAAATAAAACTACGTTGTGGGTATGAAGAGGATAACTTTGCATGATGTCGATGAGCTAAAACATAAAAGTAGGTGCTGTTATCATAAAGTTGGAATATATTTCTAAATATTATAAATAGCGAGTGTGGAATAATGGTGGATCGGTGTGTGGAATTGTCCTAGGCAATTGTTAACAAGACCGGTAATCACTATTGCAGTTTCATAAGAGGGAGAGGCATAAGCTAACATACTTTCTCTACTTGGATCATATGTACTTATGATTGGAACTCTAGCAAGCATCCGCAACTACTAAAGATTATTAAGGTAAAACCCAACCATAGCATTAAAGCATCAAGTCCTCTTTATTCCCATACGCAACAATCCCTCTTACTCGGGTTTGTGTTTCAGTCACTCACCATGTGACGCCCCCGATTCAATCGTACACTAATCATGCACGCAAATGTGTACGATCAAGATCAGGGACTCACGGGAAGATATCACAACACAACTCTAAAGACATAAATAAGTCATACAAGCATCATAATACAAGCCAGGGCCTCGAGGGCTCGAATACAAGTGCTCGATCATAGACGAGTCAGCGGAAGCAACAATATCTGAGTACAAACATAAGTTAAACAAGTTGCCATAAGATGGCTAACACAAACGGGGATACAGATCGAACGAGGCGCAGGCCTCCTGCCTGGGATCCTCCTAACTACTCCTGGTCGTCCTCAGCGGCCTCCATGTAGTAGTAGGCACCTCTGGTGTAGTAGGAGTCATCGTCAACGGTGGCGTCTTGCTCCTGGGCTCCGGCATCTGGTTGTGACAACCCGGTAGAAGGGAAAGGGGGAAAAGAGGGAGAAAAGCAACCGTGAGTACTCATCCAAAGTACTCGCAAGCAAGGAGCGACCCTACATATGCATGGGTATATGTGTAAAGGGGCCATATCAGTGGACTGAACTGCAGAATGCCAGAATAAGAGGGGGATAGCTAATCCTGTCGAAGACTACGCTTCTGGCAGCCTCCGTCTTGCAGCATATAGAAGAGACTACACTGAAGTCCTCCAAGTAGCATCGCATAGCATAATCCTACCCGGCAATCCTCGCATTGTTGCCCTGTTAGAGAGCGATCACCGGGTTGTATCTGGCACTTGGAAGGGTGTGTTTTATTAAGTATCCGGTTCTAGTTGTCATAAGGTCAAGGTACAACTCCGGGTCGTCCTTTTACCGAGGTACAAGGCTATTCGAATAGATAAACTTCCCTGTAGGGGTGCACCACATAACCCAACACGCTCGATCCCATTTGGCCGGACACACTTTTCTGGGTCATGCCCGGCCGCGGAAGATCAACACGTCGCAGCCCCACCTAGGCACAATAGAGAGGTCAGCACGCCGGTCTAAATCCTATGGCGCAGGTGTCTGGGCCCATCGCCCATTGCACACCTGCATGTTGCGAGGGCGGCCGGAAGCAGACCTAGCCTAGCAGGCGTTAAAGTCCAATCCGGCGCGCGCCGCTCAGTCGCTGATGTCACGAAGGCTTCGGCTGATACCACGACGTCGAGTGCCCATAACTATTCCCGCGTAGCTGGTTAGTGCATATAGACCAAATGGCCAGACTAAGATCAAATACTAAGATCTCGTTAAGCGTGTTAAGTATCCGCGAACGCCGACCAGGGCCAGACCCACCTTTCTCCTAGGTGGTCTCAACCTACCCTGTTGCTCCGCCTCAAAGTAACAGTTGGGGCCGTCGGGAACCCAGGCCCACCTCTACCGGGATGGAGCCACCTGCCGCTTCAGCCCCCATCTCCGAACAGTATCACAGGTAATGTAACAGTGTAAAGTATATAGTATATGCCCGTGATCACCTCCCGAAGTGATCACGGCCCAGTTGTATAGCATGGCAAACGGACAAGAGTGTAGGGCCATTGATGGAACACTAGCATCCTATACTAAGCAGTAGGATAGCAGGTAAAGGTAACAACAGTAGTAGCAAGGACAGGCTATGCAGCAGTATAGGATTAACTGAAAGCAGTAACATGCTACACTACTCTAATGCAAGTAGTAGAGAAGAATAGGCGATATCTGGTGATCAAGGGGGGCTTGCCTGGTTGCTCAGACAAGGAGGGGTCGTCGGTGACGTAGTCGACCACAGGGGCATCAGCATCGTCACGGGATCTACCGAAGAGAAGAGGGGGGAGAAACAGTAAATACATAGCAAGCTAGTGCATAACAGGACAACAGGCAGAGCTAGACGTGTTCTAACGCGGTATGAGGTGATACTGGTGAAGGGGGGAAACATCCGGGAAAATATCCCCGGTGTTTCGTGTTCTCGGACGGATGAACCAGAGGGGGAAAGTTGCGAGTTTGCTATGTTAGGGATGTGTGGCGGATGAACGAGCTGCGTATCCGGAATCGTCTCATCGTTCTGAGCAACTTTCATGTACAAAACATTTTCATCCGAGCTATGGTTTATTTTGTATTAATTTTCAAAGTTTTAATTGATTTCTAATTTTTATATTTAATTTAATTCAAAATCAAAATAATATTTAAATTCTATGGGTACACAGGAAGTGTACCCAGCAAATGCAACAAAGGCTGACAGGTGGGGACAGTTGACTAAGTCAACTACCCAGTCAGCAGAGGCTGGTAGGTGGGCCAGGGGGATGCTGACTGAGCAGTCAACAGTCAAAGTATTGACTGTTGACTAGTCAAAGCAGGGAAGTGGGGTCTAGGTGTCATAGGGACATAATTCTATCCGAGTTTTAATAGTTTAAACAATTAGAGGGAGGGGTCCACCCGTCATAAGGCCAACTAACTAACCGTTTTATTAAACTTAATTAGTTAATTAGTGGGTGGGGCCAACCGGTCAGTGTGCAATTTGGTTAGTTTACTTAGCGCTAATTTAAACAAGGGTTAATATGGACATGGGTCCCATATGTCATACAAACAGGCGGTTCAGGGGTGTTTAACGCATCCCGGGGCGCAGACGGTCAGTGGCTCGGACGGGAGCAGTCGGAGGCGCGGGCGCCGGTGAGCGCGCCCTGGGCGTGGCCAGGGAACGACGCGTGCGGCCAGGGAACGGTAGCAGGCGGGGGCGCCTCGGGGCAGCAGTTGGGCGAGCGGTGAGCAGCGGCAAGCGCAAAACAGCAACGACAGGTGGACGCGCGCGTGAGACGCAACGGGGTTTTTAGCAGAGCGCAAAGTGAGCGCGGTGAGCGCACGCTCACCGCGAGCGCGGGTCCGGCGAGGTCGGCGACCTAAGGCGTCGGGGAGGGAAGGAGAGACAAGGGGAATCGAGGGATGTGGCTCACGTCGCGGCTGTAGGGGAGTGGCAGCGGGGCGCGAGGTGGAGACGGTGACGGCGTGACAGAGAGGAGGTCGGCCGTTGAGGAGGAGGAGGCAGTCCGACGGGGAAAACTCCAGCGAGGCCCGTGGAGCTCCGGGCGGCGGCGGGTCCGGTGGGCATCAGGGGCGTCGTCTGTCCTGACAGGATCCACGCGGGGCGGAGGGTCGAGGCGGCGAGGGGCTCCGGCAGGACGCGCGAGGCCAGGGGGGTAGGAGGCGCACGGGGTGGCGTCGGCCCGATCCCGATCTGGATCAGGGGAGGGGCAGAGCGAGGACACGAGGGAGAGGGGGATCATGGGGGGATCGTGTGGGGGGGGGGGTGTGCACTAGGGTTTGACCCCGGGGGGAGCTTATGGGTGGGCGACAGGGCCGGTGGGCCGGTCAGCGCAGAGGACACCTGGGCCTGGCCCAGTTAGGACGGGGGGTTGTCTTATTTTATTTATGTTTTGTCTTTAATTATTCTTTTAACTTCGGTTTTAAATGTTTTAATATCAAAACAATTTTATCAAACTATAAAACCCATACCTAAATTAGTAAGGTAGCATAACTCACTGTAATAAAATGTTCACACATTATTTCAACTAGCTTACAATTACCTATATACATAAAAGCATTTATTAAGTATTTTCAAATATTGTTTTAATTATTTTAGTGCACATAAATATTTTATAAAAGTGTGGTTTCATCACCTACCACTACTTATGGATTAATCGACACACTCCGAGCATTTTAGTTTTAATGTTTGAAAACTTCATCGTTTGTTTTGAATTTGAATTTGAATTCGATCGGGTTTGAATTAACGCAAGATTAACAACAGTGACCTCGGTGATGTGGCATCATTAGTAGAGATTACTATAGCAGGATTACGGAGGCGTCACAATTCTCCTCCACTACAAGAAATCTCGTCCCGAGATTTAAAAGGCGTATGGGGGCACTCTGGTTAAGAAATTCTAGTGAGGGTTCTTGTTGCTAGTTGCTCTTCTCAAAGAGGTCGATCCATTACGTTGATGTCTTCATTTCTTTGCTTCAGGTCATCATGATGAAGTTTGTCGTCCTTCCTTCAGGATCTTCACCGTACTTACGAAAGGGTGAGAAGGGAAAATCCTATAAGGACGGATCCTAACAAGATCTAGCATCAGACGGTTAACTCAGGGTAAGAAGCATAACTATCTCTCGAATTGAAACTTAAGAAGATGTCGAGAGCAAAGAAGGTACCATGAGAAGTTTCAAACCGATAGGCAAGCCTTCGATGCCTATCAGAAGGTGGAAGGGGTTCAGAGCAACGAGAATAAGTATTGCGTCTGATACCCGAATAGATCACTTGGCAGGTGGCCCGTGAGTTACATAAGAACTCAAGGGCGAGGAATAACTTTGGAAACCGGGGGTGTACAGGAGAGTCAGGTTTCGATCCTGTGGAACTGTGGGTTATGGGCCCACCATGTGGGATAAAAGTAGGAGTGGTGACATCTTGCATGGTCATGATAGCAAGGCATGTCAGAGGCTAGCCTGTCAGTTATGTCGGCAACAACATCGATACCAAGGGCGAGGGACGAAGAGAACCATTTTCCTGCTCCCTGAACGAGGCGGACCAATAGGCAAAGTTCTCGTCCATCGGTGGTTATCGGGATGCTATCAACAATGGTAACAGGGTCTTACTGACAGAGTTGTAGAACGAGGTGCTTACTAAGCAGGGAATTATCACTGCTCAGTTAAGTCAGATTACAAGAAAGCTTAAACAAGACAATGGAAAGGAAAATGCGATTATCAGGTTTAAACAGAACAATGGAAATGAAAATGTGTATACACACATATTTCGAGGGTATATCCTTACCAAGGACAAGCGGAGCATGATATCCATGACACGATAGAAAGTAGAAAACCATTTAGGTAAGGGGGAGGAATTTCAAGATATTACCCATACAACAGTGTTAGGATAAATGATAAAGAAAATTTAGCATTGTGCTTCAAATGTTCTTATTGAAAATCGGAGTACCAGTGACATGCTTCAAGATAGCATTACATGGTCTTCAATCAAAGGTTTGACTTTGGATACAGAAAGGATTCATCAGGAACAACATATAGAATAAGTCTTATGATTTCCTCATGGAAGAATGGTTAACCTTGCTAAATAGGAAACTATAACAATAGGTTCTCCGGCCAGGTGTGCTAGGCATGACATCATCTTACCGAGTCATATAAAGACAAGTGTTATAACTCTTGGAAATATGTTCCAACCATCATATCTGAGCGAGATTCAGATCTAATTGGTGTCAGGATACCTCAGACTCAGGATGCTCGAGAAGAAAAGGTGCGACACAAATTGACGAGATGACATTGTAAAATTCTTGGGAATTTGAATGGTGGGAGTGAGTTCCGAAACAAGAGTTCATCATTAACTCAAGGAGAGGTGAGGAGGTGGCTAATGATCTCAGCGACAATTCATTGGGATTTCCAACAGATGGATTTCCACAATTATGTGAACAAGGAGATAACATTTGTCGGATCAAATGATATAATGAGGTATGCTCGAGGAAAACATACACAATGAAACATTGGTTGAAAAGTGCACCCGAAATATGGGCTTAGGTAGTACGATCAATGTTAGAATGGTGATTCGATAATCAATGGCCTAAGAATGAAATGTCGACCATTAGCGTCAAAGCAATAGGGTTGCTAGGAGTTTCGAATACACACATTATAGTTCAATTGTTGGTTTTCCGGTTAGAAACAACACGGGGACCAAGGAACGAACGAAGATGGTAGGAAGTATCACTTGTACCAAGAATGCATAAGAGGTGGTGAAATTCTCACGACATTATTGACATAATAGATGGTAATACTTCAAGGTAAAGAAGAACAATTGCTGGATAGCATGGATCTCAAGGGACAACACGAAACACAAACAAGTTTGTGTTGAATGGAAGGCAATAAAGTGGTCGATGATAACACAAATCATCGAGGGCAAGGATGGTATTTCTCTTCATGAATTCAATTGATATCCTGGAAGAGCTCAAAATGTTGATCATGACACAATCGTCGAGAGATTTCACGAAGATGTAATCGATCGGTGATGACATCAAGTCAAAGGAATGATGAAGCGAAAGGTTATTGGAACCATGGGTAGGGCACAAACTCGAAATCAAGTTTGTTGTTCAAGGAGAAATGATATGACGAGGAAGATGGATGTAAGCTTAGCTCATCGTCGAAAATTTGGCTACGGGGAGAAGGGCCAGGTAGCACAGTTAAAATCAGCACGATACTGATATAGCCGATGAGGCTAGCAATGACATGATCGAGTACAAACTCGTAAGTAATGAAGATTCATAATAGTTGTTTAATCACGATGCGGACTCGATTCAGTTACCGATGTCCTTGAGTGTTTAATAACTCAGGGCCCATGAAAAATTGGAATCAGTGAGGATGTAGTACTTGATGAAGAACTCATAACAGGTTATGCAGTTCTATTATAATCTCGAGATACCAGGGGGTAACACTCGACGACAGATCAAAATAGAGGTTGGACGGGGTATTGTTCTGCAGAAGACAAGCGCTTAAACTTGCACGAGAAATGGTATTTAAAGGAGAACATGGTCGGAATCCACGGTCATAAAGGGTCGAACCACGGATACAAGATGAACATAACGAGGGGGGTAATTATTTTTACGAGCAGCTTCCATGATAAGTTATACATCGTGTCCATGGGCATGAACGCAAGGTTCAAGGTCGACTCCCACTTCTTCAATGTATAACCTTCCATACACTTCTCGCTTTGATAAATGCATTAGTGTTGAAAGTTTTACCTGGTGAAATACCAGATGAGTATGACTCGTGAAAACTTCCGAGTTCACACATATAAAGGAAGGCATAGGTTCAACCCGTCAGGGTATCGTAGAAACATATACCACAAGCTTGAATAGTAAATACCACCAGCTCGAAAGCAGAGCATGGTTGGTCAAGCAGATGAAACAATTTACCAAGGGCATTATGTAACAGGTAAAGAACTCACAAGAATTTTGGTTGTGAAGGACATTGTCGGATAATAACCCGGCAATGAGTATGATGGTCCACAACGGGGCTGATGTGAGTATCGGTACTCAATCAAAGGAAGAAGGAATGCCAAGGCATCGGATTATAGAAACAACTGACTAATTCAAAGCTTAATGCAAAGAAATTTTATGATTTCCAAATCAAGGGATCAGAAGCAATCGTTCTGATCGAAAATGAATAAGTTCAATAGACTTGGAAGCACAAACGATCAAGGCATTGATTGGTCAAGAACTAGCTCATATCCAAATGACGTCTGAGCCGGAAGGATGAATCCTAGGCTCCGACTGAGGAATGCAGGAATCCTCAACATATTGAATCAACGGACTTAAATGATAAAGACAAGGGAGGCCAATAAGATTATGAAACTTATGGGACTAACCATAATGCAAGCAAGCGAGAATTTCAAGAGCAATAGGCTGCTCGGGATTTTCGGAAGATCGAATGCTATTTTGAAGTCTTTGGCAAAACACATGAACAACGAGGAATGAGAGGATACTCGATAAGTGCGAGAATTATCCGTAGGGGTATTCAGGTGACAAAGAACAGCAAGGCAGTAAGCTAAATCATGAACGTATTGCAACACCCTACAGGGGGAATCCCTCACGCTTGCGCGACACGGAGGGCACCATAGGACAGCACCAAAGTAAAACATACAACTCATACCAAGCTAGATCATCAATCAACCCAAAGACAAAAGATATCTACTCAAATCATCATAGGATGGCAACACATCATTGGATCATAATATGTGGCATAAAGCACCATGTTCAAGTAGGGATTACAGCGGGGTGTTGGAGAGTGGACCATGTAAAAGAGATGACGATGGTGATGTTGATGAAGACGATCACCGTGGCGATGATTCCCCTCCCGATGGCACCCCGGCACCACCGGAAGAGAGGAGGAGAGGTTCTTCCCCTTGTGCTTCCTCCTCCATGGCCTCCAGCCTCTGGTCCTTGGCCTTCATGGTGATGATGGACCCCCCGGGATACTCCTCCATGGCCACCGGTGATGATGGCCCCCTCCGACAGTGTGCCGGAGAGGGCCTAGATTGACTTCTCGTGGCTACAGACGCTTGCGGCGGCGGAACTTCCGATCTAGGTTTCTTTCTGGAAGTTTGGGCATATATAGGAGAGTTTTGCGTTGATTTCATGTCAGGGGGGTTTCCGGGCTGTCCACGAGGCAGGGGGCGCGCCCTAGGGGGGTGGGCGCGCCCCCACCCTCGTGGGCAGCCCGGGACTCTTATGGCCTGCTTCTGGTACTCCGTGGGCTTTTTCTGGTCCAAAAATGATCTCCGTCAAGTGGCACGTCAATTGGACTCCGTTTAGTTTTCCTTTTTTTCTGATACTCTAAAACAAGGAGGAAACAGAAATTGGCACTGGGCTCTAGGTTAATAGGTTAGTCCCAAAAATCATATAAAATATCATATAAGTGCATATAAAACATCCTAGAAGGATAGTACAATAGCATGAATACTTCATAAATTATAGATACATTGGAGACGTATCAGGCGAGCACGCGACGCGTCGTGAACCAGACCTGTGTGGGGACTGTACAATTTTTGACGCATGCATGTGCCACATCAAAATGTTGTTCTTTTGATATTCAAACATATATGCATGCGTCACACATGTCCATACATATGTTTGGGGCAGATACATGCAGTGGTTGTCTTTGGACACTCTCCCTCGCTTGGTTATCACTGACGGCCTATATATTCGTGGGCCTGCGCGGACGTCTATCACTTTGACCAACAACGCGAGAGCTGTTACCAGTGTGGATTCTCCTTCTCTTGGTTCACGTTACCATATAGTTATATGTCGATCATGGTGAGATTCAAGACCTAAGTTCAAGGGCTCGCATACATATGAATCCACACTGGTAACAACTATATGGGCTATTCTGTTACGCGTAACAGAATATTAGTGTGTTACCCTAATCGAACTGACGATTTCAGGCGGTTGTATTGACATCTTCAAAGCGGTTGTACTGATGCAATTTTTTTGTCGGAACAGGGCGTGTAATATATCGTTGTAAAGCTCTTGACAACCATATTTCAAGTATATTGAAAGTTTTTGCAAAATCATTATGATTTAAGAGCAGTTTTGAAAAAACCGTTTTTTTCAAAACCGAAAACGTGAATCGTATTTCGGACTCAATTTTCGAACCGTTTGTCGGAATTGAGCAAATAAGATAGCGTTGGAAAGCTGGTGCAAATCCGCATCTTCCATATATGTATTGTTTTTTCTAATTCTATATGATTTAAAAGTAATTTAGAAAACGGTGAAATTCTGGGCGAAACGTATTTTCGCAATTTTTTGCAAACGGTTTGTCGGATTGCCGCAAATGATATGGCATTGGAAAGCTACGGAAAATGCGCAACTGTTTTGTATATAAATGTTTTTCTAATTCCTTACGGTTTAAAAATGAATTTGAATACGGTCAAATTTGATTTTGAACGCGATTTTTTTAAAAAAGTTTGTCGAAATATGGCAAATAATATATACCGTTGGATAGCTATCGAAAATGCAAAACTTAGTCATGTTGAACGTTTTCTCTACTTCGCAACCATTTAAGAGTAATTTTGAATACGACATGACGGATCATTCTGTTTTCTCGTCTGAAAAACAGAGTAGTCGTACTGATATATGTGTATGTTTGTACTGAGCTATTTTTCGCCCCTGTACTTGCATGGTTTATATCATCGAACTGAAGGGGGGGTAACAGAATAGTCCAGCCCTATATATATATATATATATATATATATATATATATATATATATATATATATATATACGCGTCATGAAACCTTGCTTCGTGTGGGGACTTTCTGGTTCAAAAAGCACGCTGCCACATCAAAGTTGTGCATTGGGTATATTCAAACACCCCATGACACATCATACATATGTTTGGGCCACGTGCACGCAGTGGTTGTCTTCAGGCACTCATTCGCATGGTTATCAGTGACAAGCTAGCCTATTTTCTGGGGCCGCGTGTGGACGTCCATGCATGACTTTGACCCAACAACAAGAGAGATTATACGACCAAGGTGTTGATTCTTCTTGGTTAGTCTTACAATACGCCTTAGTGAGATGCCCCCTTCTACCGACTCAAAGTGTGTGTGTGTGTGGGGGGGGGGCACAGTACTACTTCGTACTAGATGAACCTCCATGGGGTTGGGGATGTCCGGTTAATTTGCGATGCACATGTGCCACATCAAATTAGTGATTTTGTTATCTAAATATCACACCACATCGTTCTCTCTCTCTCTCTCTCTCTCACACACACACACACACATATCGGGCCACCTGCAGGTGTGGTTCATATGTGGTCTCACCCATCTAACGCTAGAAGAACACATCTGTGGGCCCGCACACGGTCCACATTTGATCGGAAGCAAAGGGGGGGGGTTGCCATGATGTTCTCCTTTCAGTTTTGTGTTATGGTACGGTGAGATGTCATACCTAGCTATTTGGGGGCATGCGTTCATAGCTAAGATTCCCCTCCCAGCAAAATGAAGTGTGTGTGTGGGCGCGGGGGGGGGGGGGGGCTAGCAATAATAACGTGCGCTATGTGCATGAGGTGCCACATCAAAGTTGTGCATTGTGTATTTGAACATCAAACCACCCTTTTGATACATATATTTGGTCCACATGCATGTGTGGTCGTGTTCTGACCCTTTCCCGTGTTTTTTCGGCAAATTTATAAACAGCAGACGAGTCGGACGCAACAACCATTTGCGATCAAGTATGAAACAGACACGGTTCCGTAGGACTACCCGTGTGCCGTGCCCCTGCCCCTATCTCCCGCATGATCACAGTACATTGGGCACCACGAGGCTTCCTCCCCCTCTCGAAAATATCTACTCCCTCGAAATATCGAAAATATCTACCCGCGTAGATGGTTTTCTGTTTGATAGCACATGATTAGTATGTGTGGACCATGTGCGATGTCTGTTACTCCTGCTCTGCTTCAATCAGTAAATCCAAATTTTCAGTAGTCCCAGCATTTCATTCCCACCTGCATCCCTCGCAATCTCAAAAATATCTGCCCGGCTTGAGTTTTTTTTCTGTTTGATAGCACACGATTATTATGTTTTAACCGTGTGTGGTGTTTGTTACTCCAGCCCCGCTCTGCTTCAATCCCTTGATCCAAATTTTTGGTAGCCCCGCCATTTTACTCCCACCTAGTAAAATTTTCAGTACCCATAGAATTTCCTCAAACACCACTTTGGGCCCTCTCCAGACACACACCCAAAATCCTTCGCTGACCCCAAATCCCACGCTCACAAACATGCACACCACCCCTCCGTCCCTCCAAACCTAGCTAGGTCATCGCCGCCGCCGCCGCGCTGCCTCCATCGTCAACCTCTGTCGGTCTGCCTGTGCAGTTTACCCACCGCTATACATACCCTTGCTTCCCTGAGTTTCTTAGATGACGCCTGCGAAAAGCCCCCTTTCCCAGAGATCCCTATCCCCACCCCTACCCCATTCCAGAGCGTTGCAACCTAAGCCCGGCTAGACTTCCTGGGGAGCTCAAGGAGCGAATGGCCCAAAAGAGCTTTACCGCGGCCTCTTCACCCAATGTCGGTGAGGTGGCCGCCGAGGAAACTGACGATGATGACTGGACGTGGATTTATTCTTTCAATCAATGGGCTAGAGTATTATTGCATGTCTCGGACGCCAGCTACGACATCGAGGTCGTCGACACCGACCTCATGACGCAGGCTATGTCACATGTTAAGTTGCCCACCACCAACCCTTCGGGTTCGACAGCCGTCGATCTCATCGATGGCCCTGCCGCTGATCTCCTCTGGCTCGTTATGAACAATTTTCCATCCTTCATTGCCATGGAGCCGCTTTTGTCATTTCTAAAGGACACCTTCTATGACGCTGGCTTGGGATCCTCAGCTGGCAAGTCAGACCTCATCGACGGTGACCACGAGGTGAAGCCAATCTGTGACAAGTGAGGTAACCCATGATTTGTTTTCTCGAACCCGTATTATGGTGAGAACCTGTCCAGTATTTATTGCTATACTAGCACATATGCCCGTGTGTTGCAACAGGAAAATTTGTTGTTTTGTGCAACCATAATATGACATAGCATCGGATTCACTACGAAGAGCATGCTGCAATGCAACATCCTTCTACAAAATGAACATAAAAAATAGGATGGAATTTAGCCGCGCTCATATTTTCTTTGCGAGCATAATATCTCACTAATTCCATTTATGTATAATCCTTCCATTAATTACCATGACGTCCTCACCCCTTTTAGTCAGAATCAAATCCCTCATTTTTCTATTTTAGAAGCTCCACCATTGAAGCCTACAAATCCTTCTTTTTAATTATCCTACCTTTTTACCTCAAATCCTTCCTTTAATTAGCCCCATCCATTTGAATATTCTATTTATTATGCCCACAATCTTTATTTTAATTATTCCACCAATTTACCCATAATCCTTTCTTTAATTAGCCACATCTGTTTAAATATTCTATTTAAGAGCACAATCCTTCCTATAATTAGTTCATTCTCTTAATTAGTTTGCCCTAAACATGAGGGCTGCTCTCCTTTGTTTTCACCGTGTGTTGATTGATTCCTGAGGCCGCTCATATATTTACCGGTGGGAAACATTGTAAAAGAACAAAGTGGGATTAGTAAATTAGAAAAATGCATAGCTCGTTGGTTGTTACATCAAAGAGCTGGACAGGAAGTTCTGTGTTCAATTCCCACAATGTTGATTTATTATGATCCAATTATTTCTGCGGTCTATATGAAAGCCCATAGAAGACCCATCAACATACAAGTACCTAAGACGAAAATCAACAAAAAGAACTAAACCAAACCAAGAATACCTATTCCCTTTAATAGTAGGTATAGATTTGGTTGTTTGCATTACACCTTGTTTATTTCTATGGTTTATGGTTGTTCGGTTGTTTGTAGTTAGCATATGTCCAGTTTCAATTGCCATCTTTGGTTTTTCGTAGTATTCCTTTCAGCTATTCACAGTGTGATGTTCTGTATGTGCCAGTATGAACTGCGCAGTTCAATTTCATCAATACAATTTTTAACAATAGCTCTATGAATGATTATATTTGGTTGTTATTAAGCATGTTGTACTCCCTCGGAATCTTTTTACTTTGCATATAAGAATTTTCTAAAGTCAAGCCTCGTAAAGTTTGACAAACTTTATGGAAAAATACCAACATTCACAATATGAAATCAGTATCAGTAGATGTGTCATGACTTAAATTTTCATATTGTATAACTTTAGCATGGTAGATGTTGATATTTTTCCATATAATTAATGTCAAACTTTATGAAGTTTGACTTCAGACAATTCTTATATGCAGAGTAAAAGTACCGGACCGAGTATTAACATGCCTTTCCATTTGATTTAACAATGGCACTGTTTGGATACTCTAACTTAGCTAGAGGTTAGAGTTAGTTTCTAGCTCATGACAGTTAAAAGGGGGAGAGAGATTGGTGGAATAGTTGATTGTATTTCTTGAGCCTCGTGGGCATATATATAGGAGTACATGGTCATCTTGGAGTACAAGTCAAGGTAGAATAAATCCTATGCTATCCTACGTTTACTAAATAACAATGATACTCAACAATGACTAGCCCTAAACTAACTCTAGCCATAGAGGTGTTTGGATGACAGGGTTAGATTGACAATAGATGCACTAGGAGAACTAGTCCCAACTAGCACCTCTTGGGTGGGATAGTTGTTTTGGGTGGGTTAGACGCAACTAGCTCAATCTAGCCATCATGTTTGGATACTTTAGGGCTATTTGAGCCCAAAATAGCTCAAACTAACTCTAAGCCATGGATCCAAACAGGGCCAATAACTAGTGTACTTAGACCTGCACAATACAAGTTTGAATGACTATGTTTCCTTGTTTTTAAATATTAGGCCTGTTGTAGTAAATAACACACCTTTCCACTTCTTGTTTTTGAATATTAGGTTTTTAACAATTTGATCTTGCACATGTAGGTCCTCGTGTTAGAGGTTTTGACCCGCTGTTAGACCTTTTTCCATATGGGGAAATGAGTTTTCCATGAATATCAGTCAAGTCAAGAAACTCAGAAAGATTGTTAGGATAAAGAAATTAGCGACAAAAAACAAAAAGATCTTTGTCTGCACAATGAAGAAGACATCAGTTCACTACAACATGGTACTAACTATTATACCGTGTCTTTTTAATTCCTTTTCGCCATTTCAAATCTATAGAAGATATTTAAGCATATCCTTGTTTCAGGCCTTTCCAAAGCAGTTCACTGATGATTACCTCTCAAACCACCTGCATGGTCAGGAGGCGAGTAAAGTATTCATTCAACACCCACGATTCAATATTGTCTTCCTGAAGAGGATGAAGGATGGACGTTCAATCATCCACATGCACTGGCCTAAAGTTGCAAAGACGTTCACCATCAATGAAGGCTCAATATTTGCCTTCCACTTCAGCAGTTTTCCAGATGAGATTCATCTGTCTATGTACTGTCTATGATGCTAATGTCCAAAGGTTATAGATGTTGCATGTGAAACTTGGTGCTGGTGCAGTTGTGTAATGGGGTAGCTGAGTGCTGAAGCTATACGATATTGTACTCTAATGTATTTCAATTATGAAATCATGCTTCCTTAATAAGAAAATGGAATATATTGTGTGCTTAATATGAAATGTCAATTAGATTAATAAATGGACTATTAAAAATAGGCCAATTAACCTGCAAATTACCAAAATAGCATGCTAATTAGGTTTTTATCTTGCAAACGATTATTGAGAAAACACCCTGGGCGATGACCTCAGATAACGCACATAGTTTCTAGGAATAAAACGTGTTGGATCAATGGACATTCGCACACAACTTCCTATTGAAAATTGTTTGTGTTATTCCACCATGCGCAAATGTTTACCACATAAAAAGTGTGTGTGATGGACAACCTATGCCACATAGTTTCTTCTACGCACTATTTGTGATGCATTCAATAACGCAAATAGTAAAATTGTTAATATCGTCTGCAATCGCAATGCTATCACAAACGATTTAATGGGGAAAATTGTATGTGACGTACATGCACTACAAGAAAACCACTTCCGTGATGACACGTGTTTGTCACAATAGGTCACATTTTCTGTCATGCATGTACATCCATGAAGATTTTATGACAGAGTCAAGATAGTCATACCTGTGCTGTCATAGAAGTGTTCCATGACAATACCAAAATTATCATGACGATAAATCACGCGTCATGGAAGTGTTTTTGTCAAGGGTAACCGACACGTGGCATCAAGGTTGTCAGAATCGCGATTCTATTATACCATTCTATGACTTTACGATCCAAACTAACCCCTATGATTCTATGATTTTAGTTCATAGAATCTATGTTTCTACGATCCTGATAGTGAAGATTCTATGATTTGCGATCCTACCATCGGAGCTCTGATCTGATTCAAAATCACGATTCTGACAACCTTACATGGCATCCACTGTAACAGGTCGTCGTTAAGCTATCGGGTTCCAATTTGGATTTGATAACCCGTTAAAAGCCGTGACCAGTGGGGATTTTCCACGTGTAAAATTCTCCTTCTCCAGAGTATCCACGTGTCAGCTCAGTGCTGGGACATATGTCATCCAACGAATGGACAAGTCTCACCTATGATATGTCGACACATGGCATGGCCCAACAGTGGCCCATTCAGTTCAAAAGGCCGTCCCATTTGACTTAGTCAAAAGGTAGTGGCGCATGTTTGCATATAGCCCATTTACATCCCGCTAACTCACGGCCCATTATAGCATATCTGAATTAGGCCCAGTAGCGCCATATGGGCCGTGCAATATGATTCCAGCTCGTTGTAACTTCCGGCCCATGTATGGCCCATGACGTCTTTCGGTCCATATGAGGCCCATTGTAAATCTTGGCCCATAAATGGCTCATGGTGAAACTGGCCCATGATGAACAGTATATCACTTTATACCCATTAACAACCCATTATTACATTGGGCCGTTTTAGCCCATGTTATCTTTCGTCCTTCTAAGGGCCCATTTATTATTGGGCTCATTTCCGGCATTCGATTACTTACGATCCGTTACTGGCCTGTTCTGCTTGTGGGCCTAATTCAACCCGTGGTTAAAGTCGGCCCGTCTGTGGCCCTTTAATCCGTTGGGCCATTTTCATAGCGTCATCAAGTATGGCCCATTAACGCCCTGTTATGCCTGCCGCTGGAATTAAGCCCGTTGTACACATGGGCCTGTTAACGGGCCATAAATAGACGATTCCCATTATAGCCTGTTTACGGCCCATATTGCGGACTGATTATTTTCCATGAATGTACGGCCCATGTGGCCAATCTATCATACGACCCGTAGAAGTCCCATTGAATCTACGGCCCGTAGAAGGCCAATGGATGATACGGACCTTAGGAGGCCCACTACGGCAGGCAGCAGGACCTTACAATGGTCAGTACGTTGCCCATGTTTGTTGTGGCCTAATTCTAAATAAAAAGGTTACCGCGAAAAAAGAACAGCAGCGACTACCAGCAAAAAAATAAACAAGACAATAAGGAAATAATTAAGGAAGCAACTTACGCTAGGCTATTATGGCTATTACAAATATTACATCCAGTAGGCATGAAAGTTCGCCACCAGTGCAAATATAGTGAACAGAGCAGCATATTACATACAATTGGCGTCTAAAATGGCCACCAGTGAAAATAAATGTAGTAGCAAAACAAGTCCAGAACCAAAACCACTTCAGAAGATCTCAAGAAAGGATACCCTGGATACCTACCATTCTGGCAAGAACCTTAGCAAGCTTATTAGTTTTTTCCTTGTTTGGCACTAAAATCGTCCAGCGCTTGCTGTTGCACCAGAAAGTATGCATATGAATTCTGCAGGGACTTCCTTAGTCCCTCGGCTTCTTGCCGCCTCATAGCTGATTGAAGCCTTTTAGCTTGTAGCTGAGATTGAAGAAGCCAAAGTGATTCAGGCAAGATCTTGCACCAGCGGTAGTGGCCAGTAACTCGAACACTACATCAACGCAGGACTTTGGGGTTGTCTCACTGTCTACAAGATCGTTTTTATCACCTTTCTTGGGGACAACAGGGTTGTCTCACTATCTTGAACCTTATTTGCATTACTTTCTCTACCATTGCATAATGGGGTGCTCTTCTCCAATATTCTGTTCGCATTCTACAAGAGAAAAAAGCAGACACGTCATAGGTTTAGCATGTAGTATATGAAACTCATTTTGGTAAACCGATTCAGTAGTAAGGTTGATAGGGTAACAGCATGAAACAAACATATATCTATGTACTAGGGTCACTGTATGTCCATATTATTCTAGTTTATGTTGCCAAATCAAGATAGAGACATTGTTCAAATCATATATTTTGAAGACACAACAGTATAGTAGAATATAAGTGTCAGAAACTACACAACACTAGAACACTTGTAATGTGCATGACATGAGAATATAACTGTTTATACAACTGAAACTTAAATCAACATAGAGCAAGAAGTTAGAACAACAATCCTATTAAAGAAATAGGTTTAAAACATACCTGTTGCGCCATTGGAGTTTCAATTGGATCCTTCAAATTCAAAATTAGTTGGTGTGAGTAAATATAGTGATGCAAGAGCAAAGGAGTATGGACCATAGCTACGGAATCTAACCTGAGAACAGTTGCTCTTCTGCTTTAAATGTGGAGTTTGGGTTCGCTATGGTGGTCTTCGTGCTTTGGGCACTGCATTTGCTTTACAAACTGCTCGCGTGGGGGTACTCTGTGGTGGACATGGTGTTGTGTCAACTAGAAGTGGGTTACTATCCACTGGGGTTGAGGTTAGATGGGTGTAGTCGGTTCTCTGTCCAACGGTGTAAGCGTACAATCTGGAAGATTCTCGATTATGTGTGGTGGGGCAAGTTCGTGGGCTAGTACAACCATGGTTCTATCTGCATCGACGAGTAGCCCCGTCTTTTGTGAATAATGGGTTTTTACTCCCTTGGCGCTATGATACTATGCACTATGGAGGTAGTTTCATACACTAGTATCATATGCATGATACTAGTATATGATACTCTCCACATAATCGTTGGGGTCGGCTCCATGCTATGAGGCCGTCTTGAAGCATTTTTTTGAGTAAAATAATCTTCTGGCCCTACCTGTCCTCCTGGTGATTGTAGTTTGCACATTGATCTAGTCAAGAGAGGAATATATAGTGGGGTAAATGTTAGTGGTTGCAGCAAATATTGTACACAGTGGGTCGTATAGCCAAGTTTAGAGGCAAGCATGTGTGGCCAGTGCTATGATGCTACGCGTCAACTCGTACAATGAGAAGAAGCTTGATTACTAATACTACTACGCCCTCTCCCACGCTCATGCGCATGGTCGCTCGCAGATGAGGAGAGGCTTTTGCTTACTACAAGAAGATATCCCTCCCGCACGCGGTGGACGGACATGCAGTAGTTGATTCGATACAGTACAAGTAGTAACTTCATTGTTTGATTTCTCGAAGAGGCAAAGAGCCAAGCGCAACCAGAACATGGCAGTTGCGAACGTTTGAGTGACAGTCTTTCGTGTAGGGGTGGGGCGTGGTGTGGTAGTTTTGTGGCAATTCTTTCTATTGTTGTTTGTGTCCAATAGGCACCATCGTCAGATGTAGATCTTACAGTTATTATGGCGATTGCTAGTTATAGTCATCTTATGAAAGTCCAATAATCCCAAAACAAACCCGACCACGTTTCTTGTGTGTAGGCATGAATAGGAATCAACCAATGAGAGACGTGGGACATGGTACCTAGCATGGCATGCAGTGGTCAGTTCATTGCATGCAAATGGTATTACTAATTAGCAAATACTCCCTCCGTTACTAAATATTTGTCTTTCCAGAGATTTCAACAAGTAACTACACCATAAATGAGTACATACGAAGAAAAATGAGTTAATCTACACCATAAATGGGTACAAACGAAGCAGGCGTGTTTCGATGCGCGCCCCCACGAGCAAGGTGCACGGCGCGAGGTGCCAGGTTCATCGTCAAGGTGATTGAGGAGCTTCAGGTGGCAAGGGCCATGCGCGGCGGGGGTCGCCCCGCACGTCCTCCCAATGCTGCCGCGGCCTCCGATGTGGGCAGCGGGTTGCGCGTCTGTGTTAACATACCGGGCCTCAACAAGGCTGCTTCACAGGACCTCTTCTGGCCGTCCCACATAGGCCAGAGTGGGGGCTACACCTACAGCTACTTTTGCATGCCGTTTGGCCTGCTGAACATGGTCACCTCGTACCAGCGCTTCACGCAGAGTGCCATGGCGGCTCACGAGGCCATGTGCTAGGCGGTCCTGTCGGAGGAAGTGTCGGACCCTCACGAGCCCGACGGGCCTCGCGAGCTCCCCAAGCCTCAGGAGATGCCCAGCTCATGAGGAGCAGTTTCTTCGACACATTTCTTCAGCTACCCCGACATTCCCGCGATGATGATGCGAGGTGACTTTTTTGTTTGTTCAGATTGAGGACGCCCCTCGGGCTGCATCATCGTCAGGCTACTAGGGCCCAGCCCCACAGCTGTATTGTTTTCCGCATGTATCAGAATTGGCATTGCCTTTTTGAAATTTCCAAGTATTTAAACTTGCATGTCCAGTGCTTCGTCACCATGATGTCGCTGCGCCCTCGCAAACCCGCCCGCGACCGCCTCATTATTAAGGACTGGCACGATATATGTGCTCGGGTCCATCCCTACAGCATTGTCAAACCCAAGCGACTGTGCTCTGTCCCGTTGGCCAGCTCCTATGTGTGTCACCTCTGGGGGTCCTTGGTGGCTTGTTCTTCCATGAGGTAATCGCATGTGGGTGAGTAAGGGTGCGCGGCCTGGTTCGCCATAGCAGGAGCCATGCCTCGGGTGTTTTTCCGTGGGATTGTTGCATGAGAAGACTTGGCACGACGTCTATGCTCGGGTTCATCCCTGCAGCGTCGATAAAACCAATGGATGAGCTCTGTCTGGTGGCCGGTCGCAATCACGTCACCTCCTGGGGTCATCTGCGTCCGGCCTTCTCATGCGATAACTTCCGGAGGGGCATTCGGTGCAAGACGCCCACCCACCCCACAGGTTCTAGAGTGCGCCTCACGCCAACAATCCAGGTGCAATCCGCCTTGAGGCAGGGCCTCGTGAGTCCCGCACTGGCTCATGGATAACCAGATACACCTCCTCTAGTTCTGTCGTGCTAGCCATGCGTACGAACGTGGCTGTACACACCCTGGAGTCTCCCCCGAGGGAACTCTCACCCACGCACCAGTGGAAGCCCCATGCTCCGCGCTGGCGGATGACACGGCCAAGGAGTGGCTATGCCCATGCCACAGTGGAAGCACCATGCTCCGCACTAGTAAATAAACAACTGTGGGCGCCCTAGCGGCCACACTAACCTCAGGATAGGCTATCGGCTCTTCGTATGGTCCTATCGTGCAGCTTTACCCATGGTAGGCACGCGCGAGGGGGCCGGACACGGGCCTGCGCTCAGGCTAGTCCTAGCACATCCCACCTCATCTGGTCCCCGATACCTAGTCTTCTCGCATCCCTCCCAGGAAAAAGCTTGCGTGGAGAGGTATGGAAGACTCTGGATTAACTTAGACGCCGCTCACATTTCCTTCATGAGGGATGTTCGAACATCAAGGGGGACCCCTGAGCATCGTGACTCGGTGGCCTCACTAGTCACATAGCCCATCGCCCCTTGGTCTCGTCCTAGCGATTCGGATGCCCCAACGGTGCTCGAGGTATGCGCGGGGGCTGGGCCATGCCGACGCAGAACACAAAGGCAAACAGGACGGAAATCAAGCATGGAAAAAGAATCACGGAGTTCTACCAATTTATTACAAGAACAGGAGTGTTCCATAGATTCAAACAAAAGTTTTTACGCCTCCATGAGGCACGGTAAATGTTGCAGGAATAAAACTAAGAATAAGGGCCACCACCACCTTTGTCGTCGCCGCCGCACGTCCCGGGCACTGGAAGACCGTCGTTTATGCCGCTGCCGCCATCATCGCCGCCGCCAACCTCCATAGCCGGAGCCTCGGGATCAGGGACACCAAGGATCTTCTTCTGCAGCGCGTCCACGTGATGCTTCACGGCCCCTCGGCAGCGGCGTGGAACTTAGGAGCGATTGAACATATCATCGCGCTGAAGTCGAAGCTAGGGTCCTGAAGTTAGAGATGGCCGAAGATGCGCGTCGTGGCCGCGGAGAAGAGTGAGCGGCACTCCTCCTCTAGAATGGAGGAGAGCCCCGCAAGGCCATCCTCGGGGATTGCCAGTAGCTCCTCATACCATCCCATGTAGATGGAGCACAATGCATCGTGAGCCTTGAGCTCGAGGGAGGGGAAGGCATCGCGCTCCGCGGCTATCTTCTTCTCAGCAGTGGGAAGAACCTTCTCCCTGGCGTCCAGCTAGGTTGCCGCCTCGGACACATGTCGGGCGTGGGATGCCTGGGCGTCGGCCACCTCCTTCTTCAGCGCGGCCAGGAGGCCACAGTTCGTGTACTGGTTGGCGGCCACCTGTGCTAGCTTGGCGTCGCGATCGGCGAGCTTCACTTCCCAGGCCTTCAGGTCCTCCTCCCATTGCTAGAGCCTTTGGGTGTGCATGGCTTGCTCCTCCTGGAGGGCCTTCAGCTTGGCCACCGCCCTAGCACGATGATCCTCGGCGGACATAGGGTTGGCCAATGCTGCATTGCGAGGCTCCTTGGCTTCGGTGGCCTCCTTCCTGCCTTCCACGGTGGCGGCCTCGGCCCCAGCCCAAGCCCTCTTGGCGGACGTGTTGGCCTAGAGCCACCCAGAGACATGCCCTAGGTGCTCCCTCACAAGACAACTTTCGGCATCTTGGAGGTCGATTCAGAGCTGACCGACCACGGCATAGGCTTCGTCCAGGGCGCCTGGCCTGATGAGGGGGCCACAGTCCGCCAGCGCAAGGGCCTGTGTAAGAGGTGACACCGCCGCCGGCTGGCGTCACCACCAGGGAGGCGGTGGCAAGGACGACTTGGGGCACCAGAGGCTCCGAGCTCGCCTCAGACACGACAAGGGCGGACGGCTCCGCGGCCTGCCGGACCGCGGGGGGCGGTGAGGGAGTCCTGGATTAGGGGGTCCTCGGACAACCGGACTATATACTTTAGCCGGACTGTTGGACTATGAAGATACAAGATTGAAGACTTCGTCCCATTTCCGGATGGGACTCTCCTTGGTGTGGAAGGCAAACTTGGCAATACGGATATGTAGATCTCCTCCCTTGTAACCGACTTTGTGTAACCCTAGCCCCCTCCGGTGTCTATATAAACCGAAGGGTTTAGTCCGTAGGACAACAACAATCATACCATAGGCTAGCTTCTAGGGTTTAGCCTCTACGATTTCGTGGTAGATCAACTCTTGTAATACTCATATCATCAACATCAATCAAGCAGGAAGTAGGGTATTACCTCCATCGAGAGGGCCCAAACCTGGGTAAACATCGCGTCCCCCGCCTCCTGTTACCATCCGCCTTAGACGCACAGTTCGGGACCCCCTACCCGAGATCCGCCAGTTTTGACACCGACATTGGTGCTTTCATTGAGAGTTCCACTGTGTCATCACCATAAGGCTTGATGGCTCATCTTGTTGTCAAGGACAACATCACCTCCGGGGGAGCCCGGGCTATAGGCCAAACTCTCCGACTAGGCGACTTCATCATGACCGCCTGTTCGGCCGCTCCGCCGACGATGACCTCTCGGGTCATCAAAAACCGCCTCCACATCGGCTCAGATTCGCCGAGCAGATGGATCCAATGGAGCTCTCCTCCTTGAACGAGCTCTTGGATCGCATCGCCGCTTTGGGAGTCGCTACGGACTATGATCGGATTGGGCTTAAACCCGACCAAAGGGAGATTAACTCTCCGCCGGTCACCCATCAGATAGCGGTGGTGGAGGAGCAACTCAGCGGTTCTTCCTCTATCTTGAGGACGAACTATGTCCGGATTCCTGAGCTCTCCGAGCCGGATACCCGTGTACGGGAGGACACGACCCAAGCCTTGAACCTAGAATCAGGGAGCAGGCCAGACCTAGTGGGCAACATCCTGGAGCCCAAACTTCCAAGATCGGAAACTCCTCCGCCCCTGGGTCTCAGATCGGGTCAGGGTTCGGATCTAAATCTACCCACCCACCCAGATATAAGTGATCTTTCCCACATTAGACAAGATCCCCAAGAGACAGTGCACCACTATTGGGCCAGATTCCTCCTTGTAATGAACAAGGTTAAGGACTGTCGCGAGGAAGATGCAATCGTATTCTTTTGCAAAAATTGCACGGACATGGGAATCCTCAACGCCATAAGTCGTCGTGACATAGCACACTTTACTGACTTGGCGGCCATAGTACAGAAGTACTGTGCGATGGAAAGTGCGTGGAAAACCCAAACACAAATTTGAGATCCTCCGGCTCTGACAAAACCCCCCGTCCGAACTAAAAGGGTGTACTCTCGTGAGTCACCCGATCCAACTACAAAGAAGCAAAAGCCCACTACAGGGCATGGAACCGTATTGGAGGGATGAGTTAATGGGCCATGCAAAATTCATAGCACATCGGATACCATGCCAACAGACATCCTTAGAGCATGTTGGGTACTCCGGCAGGTGTCCAAGAGCGGTGAGGATCTCTTCATCAACAATACGGTAGAGCACCACCCCATGGAGAACAACAATACAATATTGACAGTCTTCGAGACCTTCGCCTCAAATAATAGGCGTAAGGAGCACTCCGCAGCCTTGCCGAAGTCTGCCACGTGGCAGCAATAAATCCATGGAGGGATACGGCTATCACCTTCAATGCCAGTGACGAACCTAAATTCCAATTGTGGACGGTTTTCGGCTTACTAAAGTGCTCATGGACGACGGCAATAGATTAAACCTCATCTACAAGGAAACTCTTCGAAAAATGGAAACAGACAAAAGCCGCATTGAGCAAAGTAGCACAACCTTCAGAGGAATCATCCCTAGTCGGGAGGCACGATGTGCTGGGAAAATCACACTAGATGTGATGTTCGGCACGCCGGAGAATTATAGGTCCAAAGAAATCACATTCCAAGTGGCCCCTTCAATAGCGGATACCACGCCGTTCTAGGGCGGGAGGCATTCACGATCTTCCAAGCTATACCCCATTACGGGTACATGAAGCTCAAAAAGCCCGGGTCCAATGGAATCATCACTCTAGCTAGTGATCCGGACATAGCACTCCGCGCCGAAAATAAAACAGCCGCACTGGCCCTCGAGGCGTTATCCGAACCCATCGCGGCCGAGGAATTAACTGCATTGCGCTCCATAGTGGAGTGGGACGACGTGATACTCGACAAAATATCCAAGTACACCTCTTTTAAACCAGCGGACGAAATAGTCAAATTCCAAGTCCATCCAACGGACACTACAAAAACAGCATCCATCAGGGCATAGTTAAACCCCACAGTAGACACCGCGCTACGAGAGTTCTTGCGCGCAAATTGGGACATCTTCGCCTGGCATCCTTCAGACATGCCAGGAATCCCACGCAGGATGGCCGAGCATAGCCTTAACACCCTAAAGGGATTCAAGCCGGTCAAGCAAACCCTCCGACGCTTCTCTGAGCCTAAGCGACAAGCCATGGGAGAGGATCTTGCCAAGTTACTGGAGGCCGGATTCATTCGAGAAACAAAACATCTGGACTGGCTGGCAAACCTGGTGATGGTACCAAAGAAGTACAAATCCTGGCGCCTATGTGTCGACTTCAAGGACCTTAACAAGGCTTGCCGAAAGGATCCCTTCCCCCTCCCTCGCATCGATCAAATTATCGACGCTACCACAGGACACGACTCGTTGTGTTTCCTCGACGCATACTCCGGATACCATCAAATTAAGATGGCAGAGTCCGATCAAGCCGCAACGGCATTTATCACTCCATACGGCCTTATCTGTTTTAACACCATGCCTTTCGGGATTAAAAACTCCGGGCAACCTATCAATGCATGATTCAGACATGCTTGGAGACACAGATTGGCAAAACAGTGGAGGCATATGTAGACGATGTGGTCATCAAAACCAAACACGTCGAATCCTTAATAGACGACTTGAGGCTCACATTCGACAATCTCCGAACATACGACATTAAGCTCAATCCGGAAAAATGCGTCTTCGGCGTGCCCGCCGGAAAGCTCTTAGGCTTCATTGTCTCCAACAGAGGAATCGAAGCAAATCCGGCTAAAATCTGAGCCCTGTCATAGTTGGCCGTCCCAACAGACCTCAAGAAAATCCAGAAATTAACTGGATGCGTGGCTGCCATAAGCCGCTTCATCTCCCGATTAGGAGAAACGACACTGCCTCTTTATCGCCATCTTTGACGCACCGAACACGTCGAGTGGACGGATGCGGCCACGACCAGATTAGAAGAAATAAAATCCATTTTGGCCACAAACCCAATCTTGGCCGCGCCAAATGTTGGCGAACCAATGCTGTTATATATAGGGGCAACACACCAAGTTGTAAGCGCAGTGCTCGTCGTCGAATGAGAGACAGACAGACATATGTTCCCGCTTCAAAAGCTGATATACTATGTATCCGCTGTCCTCACTCCATGCAAATCACAGTACCCACATTATCAAAAGAAAGCATACACGGTCTTCATGGCATCCCGGAAACTACAACACTACTTTCAAGAGTGTTCAATTACGGTGGCCTCCGAAGTACCACTCAACGATATAATAAACAACCGCGAGTCCACGGGCCAGATTGCTAAATGGGCTATTGAGCTCCTCCCGTTCGACATAATATACAAACCACAGCAAGCCATTAAGACACAAGTACTGGCTGATTTCGTCGCCGAATGGACAGAAGCCAAACTCCCTAAAGAGTATGGCGTGTACTCCAATTGGATTATGCACTTTGACGGCTCTAAAATGCTGGCTGGTCTGGGGGCTGGCGTCGTCCTGACACCCCCCACCGGAGATACAGTCCAATACGTACTCCAAATACTATACACAGACTCCAACAACGCAACCGAATATGAGGCCCTGGTACATGGTCTCCGGATGGCAGTCTCAATGGGCATTCAATGCCTAGAGGTGCGTGGGGACTCGAACCTCGCAATATCTCAAATAAATGGAGACTTCGATGCCAAGAATCCAAAAATGGCGGCTTACGACAATGCCGTCCTCAAAATGTCAGCTCGGTTCGAGGGGCTTGAATTCCACCATGTGGTCCGGGAAAACAATCAGGCGGCGAATATCCTCGCTAGCATGGGCACTAAGCGCGACCCTGTCCCGCCTAACATCTTCTTGGAAAGGCTGTTTAAGCCATCCGTGGTATGGGAAGGAGAGACCAGGAATAATAGTCCGGACCCGGCCACAACACCAGATACCGAACACTCTGACATAATCGGAGGCTCTGCCACCGAAATAACACCTTCTGCCCATGCGATAATGGATGTCATCGCCCCGTGGACAGAACCATTCCTGGCCTACCTAACTAGGCAGGAACTACCCGAGGACCCAAACGAGGCACGTTGCATTGTGCGGCGGTCTAAAGCCTACAAGGTCCACGAGGGAGAGCTTTACAAGAAAAGCGCTACCGGAGTCCTTCAAAGGTGCATCTCCGAAGAGGAAGGACGACAACTTTTGGCAGAAATTCATGCTAGACTTGGTGGCCACCACGCCGCAGCTCGGTCCCTTGTAAGCAAGGCCTTCCGTACAGGTTTCTATTGGCCGACGGCGCGAGCAGACGCACAGGACCTCGTTCAACGTTGCGTCGGTTGCCAGCTTTTTGCAAACCAAAGCCATATGCCGCCTACTGCTCTCCAAACAATCCCCATTACTTGGCCCTTCGCGGTCTGGGGGCTTGATATGGTCGGGCCCCTCAAAGGGGGAAGCCATAAGAAAAAATACTTATTGGTCATGGTGGATAAATTCACCAAATGGATAGAAGCCAAACAAGTTAAAACAGCCCAGTCCGGACCAGTGATAGATTTCATATCCGGGGTTGTACACCGTTACGGCGTCCCCCATAGCATCATCATCGATAACGGCTCGAACTTTACAGCCGACGAGGTAAAACTTTGGTGCAGCAACTGGGCATCAAGTTCGATTATGCTTCTATCTATCACCCGCAAACTAACGGCCAAGTCGAGCGAGCAAACAGTCTTATCATGAGCGGCATTAAACCCAGATTGGTGCAATCCTTGAAGGAATCAAATATGCACTGGGTAGAAGAGCTCGAATCCGTACGTTGGGGGCTGCAGACCACGCCGAATTGCACTACCGGATACACACTGTTTTTCATGGTGTACGGCGCAGAGGTGGTACTGCCCTGTGACATAATTCATGACTCACCTCGAGTGCGCATGTATGAAGAGAAAGAAGCCGAGCTCGATCGGCAGGACAGTTTGGACGCCCTGGAGGAGGAGCGTGACATGGCAAAAGCCCGTTCCGCATTCTATCAGCAAAGGCTCGAAGGTACCAAAGCAGAGAAGTACGAGCCAAAACTTATAACGTTGGCGAACTCGTTCTATGCCTACCGGAGAAGAAAAAGAACAAGCTCAAGCCCAAGTGGGAAGGTCCCTTCATTATTGACCAAGTTTTGACGGTGGAGCGTACCGTCTGCAGGATGCATCGTTCAATCGACTCGAGCCAAATCCATGGAATGCATCCAGACTCCAAAGATTCTACGCCTAGTGCCGGACTCTGTGTTCGTCTCCCTACCTCTGTCAATTTTTTACATATTCATTATCTGTCTTTTCTTTCTTTCTTTCTTCCCTTTTTTCTTCAAGGCCTTATAAGGCTACAATGTGTCTTCACTGCACAATCTTGACGCGCTAGCTGCGCTCATGATACCTGGGGGCTTCTTATACAGAAGCTTAATATAGCTACGTTTCGGGCTTTAGGCCCAACACATGTGTTACTTTTCACATGTTCCATTTTTTGCCATTATATGCATCGATATGACTTAAGTTATGGCCAAGCTGGGTTGCCTGGCTCTTGTGTTTATGCCCTACTTTCCCGTTAATTTGGCTAGGGCATCAGGGGAGCACCTCTGCAATTGTTACTGCCAGGTCAGCCGGATGTGTACCTCAGACTGGGTGAAGCCGAAAGCTAGCGTTCTTATGGGAATATTAGGTCGGTGTTCAAAAGACGATTTTATTGATTGTACTACATGCCCCCAGAAGTTTATATCCTGCGTCTCTTTTCACAGTCCGGGCATGCACATTAGGGCATGCGTACCCAGGGAAAGGAACCCCTAACGGAACTATTCTCCCTGGAAGATGTTTCTTACTATCCATGTAATATAACATAGATAGTTGGGTACTTGTCTGTTAAAGCACTTATGACCCCTATGCCTGGTTTCCACGCATGTCCCGGTTTTTACAAAACTGAGTGGATATTCGAATACACTCCGGACTATCGGGTCGGGAGGTTGAAGCGAAAGGGTCCGCCATGACAAATGATTTACAATCTGGCTAGGGACAATATATGTCACTTGAAGTACACAGTCACTTAGACTGACTAAATTCTTCTTCTATACCATCCAACAAGCTGTCTAGCCTACATTCCTGTTGAGAATACTTTGCGGCTAATTCTACCTGGTCATAAACCAAACTGACAGGGATGTCTTTCCTGTTAGGACCCACAGGTCCGACGTCGGCCATGTGGTTCGGGTCAGCCTTAGTATCTCGCGTCTTCACCATTGCCCATGCCTCCCTTGCACCTTGTTGGTAGGCTGATATCTTCCATAAACGGAAGCATCGCCGCGCTCCCCTGAGCGTTTCTACAAGCTCTCTCATGCGTCCGGGCAGGGGGTGGATGGCCACAAGGCTTGGGCAATGCCCTGCATCACCTGTCGTACTTGTTCATGCAGTTGTGAGAGCTCTGGCGGAAGATCGCCTGTAGACCCGGGCATTTCCTCCACGGGACGACCCGTCAGCATACCTACAGAAATATCACTATCAGCTAGTTTCTTCGTCGAACTCTTTAAAAGTTCGTTCAAGCACTTACTGAAAATGTCGTGTCGAAGCCTCTTATTCTCCTTCATGGAGTCAGCAAGCTAGGCTCAAACATCTTTCCGTTCAATGCCCAGCCGGGTATTGGCGTCTTAGAGCTCGTTTTTCTCTAGCCTAACCCATGTAAGCACGCGCTCGCCAGCCTTTAGTTGTCGATTCGCATGTTGCTCATCCCCTCGCACGACCTCCGGATTCACTCCGGAGTCATCTGGAGAATCTATTATTAGATTTGCATGCATACCGCATACTACCTGGTACATGACATTCTTTGCAATAAAAGCAAGTCTTACCCGATGGGGCCTTCTCGGACTCCTTCATTGCGGCAACTGCGGCCTGAAGCTGGGCTTTACACTCCTCCAGCTCTCGAGACAACTAGGTATTCTTCTCCATAAGAACCTATGCAAACAATGATCCTTAAATCAGTCATACCAACTGTTTCAAGTCTCAGGGGCTACTGATATACATAATTATTAGATTCTCTTACCCTTATATCCTTTACATACTGGTCCGTGGCTCTGGCAAGACCATTTTGAGCAGCTCGGATGTACGCGTCTCCTGAGTTGAAGGCATCAAACGCCTCTTGGGAGAAACAAGCGTCACGGAGTACGGCCCGACGATGCATGTGATTCATGGCGCTCTGCACCTCGGAATTTGTAGCGGATAGCCTATCCGCATCCTCTGTAGGAGGAACATCCGGCGTTGGCCCCATGTTAGCGTCCGCCCCTAAGTCTGGCCCTGGAGCCCGACTTGTGGAGGCATGACCGGCAACCTCTCCGGATATGGTCCGGCGAGCGTTTTTCCTACTAGGAAACATGGGCTTAATTATATTTTAAAAGACGACCACCACAGAGCGGGGTTCTCTTTCATACCTATGCGACGGCGTCTCAGTCCTGACCGCTTTCCTTTTAAGCCTACCCGGCTTCGGTGCCCCTTGTCGGTGAGTCACTGCGGGTTCGGCATGGTGTCCCGAGAGCCTTCCCTGTAAAGCACCATATGTGTGTGGTAGGTGAAGTGCAGAAAAAGGGATCCTTCTTGGAAGTTAGGACTCCGGTTTAACCTACATGCGACGCAGGGAGCAGTCCCGGATAATCGGCTATGATGGCCACCATGGCACCATCACAGCTTAATTGATAGAACGTCCTGTTAATAAGCTCCACAAATGTGTCCGGATCTTCTTCAAGTCCGGGGTCCAGGGCCCGATCAGGGTCCTCCGGTTGTGGAGGCGGGCTGTGGACCTCCCTTACCGATTTTCGCAGTTCCTTCTATGAAATGGCAAGATAAATACTTATGACGAAGAATACGGGAAGGTTGGGAGTAAAAAGTAACAGCTCACCCAGCTTGGAGGGTTGTACATGGAGAATCCATCCCGTGGCTTGATGTGGAGGAACTCCTCTTCCTCTCCTTTGTACAAATTGCACAAATTTTTTGCGAGAGCAGAGACTAAGTCTGGTCCCTTACGACCGCAGCGGGTGGCATCATCTTCTCCGTTGAAGTTCCACATTGGTTGCCCCCGATATTGAAGTGGCTGCACCCCTCGCATTATGCATATTGACATAACCTCGATTACTGTCAATCCTGACTGGGCCAGCGTCTGTATCCGACCCATCACGTAAAAGACTTCCCTGTTATCTTCCTCCTGACGGCTCCGAGGGCGCCAGCTGCGACGTTTCTTCAAGGGAGCGTTCTCAAACTCAGGAAGGCCCATCAGAATAGTGTCCGGGAGGGGGATGTCCTCCATATAAAACCACTCCGAAGGCCAGTCTTCGGATGTCTTCTTCGGAGTACCGGACAGGTATCCGGTCCCGGCGATGCGCCATATTTCGGCTCTGCCCACTTGATATATTGACCCCTCCTATGTACGGGGTAGGTGGCAGAATAGCCTCTTCCATAGCTCGAAATGCGCTTCATAGCCCAGAAACAACTCGGAAAGGGCGACATAGCCAGCGATGTGTAATATGGAGGCGGGAGTCGAGTTATGCAGCTGGAGGCCATAGAACTCCAGGAGCCCGTGGAGGAACGGATGAATTGGAAATCCAAGCCCTCTTAATAAGTAATGGACAAGGCATACCCGTTCCCCCTAGATGGGTTGGGAAAGCTCTTCGCTTGCTCCCCGCCATTGTAGGTGGCGAGCCCGGCTCGAACGGGGACCATATACGCTGGAGGGAGAAATCCCTGGGTCTGTAACTCTACTAATTGGCTGTGAGGGATGGAACACTTCTTCCAATTGTCGGGCTTAGGGCTATGGGAGCGAGAGGAGGAGCTCCGATGGCCGGCCATGTTGGAATGGATTTTTTCGGGCGCGCTCCAATGGGTACTCGCTGGGGAAGGATGGTGTGGTCTGGATCTGCGATTCCCCATCTCTTTAATAGACGATTTACTCACATAGCTATGGTGGCAATTGTAAAAATGCCCTGTCTTCTCGCATTCGCTCGTGTGGGGACCCCGACTCATAAGTCAGGATCACCAAATGCACGTGTACAGTGATCCAAGAGATCAATGCTCACTAAACACACAGAAGCTGAATAACAAGAGTCTTACATCCATACATACTGTTTTACACAAGTAGGACTATTATGGTCAAGTCTTGAGTGCATCATCGCTGCGGAAATCTTCAATAACAACTTGGACCCATGCCATCTGCCTTAACGCTATAGGCATTCTGACTGGGAAGCGTCCTAGCTTGCATGTTCATCACCAAGGTACTCTTCATTATATCCTGTTCTTTCATGCCTGGCCAATAAAATAACCAGTGGCAAGCCAATGACTACTTTGAATGTACTCGCAAGCAACTCATGATTGGAACAAGGCACAATAATGCAGTGATATAACACTAAGTAGGTAGTTTGCAGAAAGCTAGTTTTGAGTGCAATGACATGATCTATCAACCTGTAAAGTATGCATCATGAGAGTACAAATGTCCGTATGAACAAGTTACAGATATCAACATAAGCGAAGTTGGACACCAATCCAACTTGATCATCGTGTCAAGCCATCTGACTTAACCCAAATAGTTTTATAAACACACACATACACGTGGTTTGTAAAACTCTGGACGTAGTTTAAGAAGCACCGCCCAACTGTCCTTGACCATGGACACGGCTATTCGAATAGTTTTACACTCTGCATAGGTTGCACACTTTACACACAAGATCTGGGGAACTTCCGTGTCATCCACGACCCGCGGCACCTCAACTACCTGGGGTAAGCACCCGATCACTATCTTTCCCTAGACGACACTAACAAGGAGTCCACTCGTTGTTCCATATCCTCACGATGTACATCATACGAGACTCACTCGAGATCATAACATCAGAGAGGGGACACAACAGTGTATCCGGTGCCCTGTGAAAAAAGTCATGGCCACCCTACCTGGCACGACCCCGTCCCGAGAGAGACCATCTACTCTCCCCCGTCACTAGTAATGCGGGCTCCAAGCTAGTATCAGCCTAGGTAATCAATAATGCCCTTTCCCATACAAGGGTAGAGTGGTTGCGCATGTAAGGTTGGGACAGTCGACAAATCTTAAATCTAATCTGTTTTCGAAAACAACACAACACTTGCCTCGGTACACCACTTCGTCATCAAGTGGTTACCCATCTCATTATCTCCCTCGGACATAAGTGGCACCCTACGGGGTTTTTGAAAAGTCTTTCGAAAATACTTTGTCTCCATCACCATGCATATACCCGCCACATTTGCGTAGCATCTACTTTAGCATCCTATCTACTCCCACCTGCATAACCCTAATAGAAAGGTAGGGTCATGCATCATGCAAGTGTCAACGAGAAAAGCAACGAAGGCACCACCTCAAGTGGCCACCATTTTATCATGACTTCGATGCAAGCAATAAAAGTGCCATATGACATGCACAAAAAGGGTTTCTTAGACATGGTAAAAGGGTTGCTTGCCTGTTTTAACAAAGTCTTCGAGGTCTTCAAATATCTCTGGTCCAACTCCGAGCATTTCGTCTACTTCGTTAACTATCGTCGAAAGCAACCATAATAAGCAACACAACAAGGCAGAAAATAAAAGTGCTCTAAAAATATTAAGTTGACTTTTCTAGGGCATCTCTAGTTATATGAAAAATAACCAGAGTGGTTTCACTGGAATTGGGTCAGTGGATGTTTCTAAACATTTTGATATGATGGAATCAAGGTGTTTATGGATTTGCAAGAAGTGTACAGAAATATATTTTTGAAAAATGAGCAAAGGCACCCATTTTACAAACCTTGATTTTAGAAGCATCTAGGAGTTGGTTTCACTGGATTTGGAGTTCAAATGAATTCCCTATGAATTGGCAAAGTTGACAAATATGAAGAAATGGCTCATTATATTGTGTGGCACAGAAAGTATTAAGAAAAGTGTTCACAAACTAAGTTATGAACTTAGAAGCATCTGGAAATTTGAATCGTGGCATTTGGATCAAATTTGAGCCCTCTGTGATTTTTGAAAGTTTATGACAGAAATGAAAAAATGGGACTTGATAAATATTTGTGAAGAAAATCTTTATGGAAAAATGTGCATATTGCACCATGTGATAGATCGAGAATTTATGAACTTATAGAAATTAGAATCATCAAATTTGGAGTCTATTTGAATTATTTAGGAATTTTACAATATTTATGAAAAGAAAAAGGAAGAAAGGGAGTCAACCTTATAAAGCGCACTGGGCGAAGCCCAGCTCAACAGCGCCTACTGGGCTCGGCCCAGTGGCTCAGCTGCGCGAGGGAGGAGGTGACACCAAAGGCGCACTGCGGGAGGGCGCCACCTAGCGGGGCAAGCGGATCGGCCCGAAGCCGTTTCCACTTAACTCGACTGGTGGGCCGGCTCGGTCGCCTCTGCCGCTGACGGGCGGGCCCCCCTACCAGTTGGCGGGGCGGTCGTCCTCTAGCTCCCGCTCGAGGCAGAGCGCACGCCGACGCTCGTCCGGCGATAGCCGGCGTCTCCCGCGGCGCTCCGCCTACGGGCGAGCTCAGCGCGGAGCGGCACATCCGCTGGTGCTGGTCACGGCTACCGGAGGGGGCCGAGGTGACCGCAACTTTGATGGTGGCAGGGGAGGTCGTCGGTCATCTGTGTCTCTCAGCGTTCGAGCATCCCCGCGACGGTTAGAGGAGGTGGGGAGGGTCGCCGGACCACGGGGAGTCATTGTGTGGAGGAAAGGGAGGGAGGTGAGCTCGGCATTGCTCGAATTTGAGCGAGCCGAAGCGGCGGCCGTGCGGTGGTAGGAGGAGAAGGGAGGCACGCGAGGAGTAGCTGGCTGCTCGAGGAGGTCGTTGAGGGGAAGAGAGAGTGAATGGCGCCCATAGGAGGGGCTCGGGATGGTCATTTAAGGTGGGGTGACGGTGCATCGTGGACGGCGTCCATGGCCACGGCCTAGGCAATGCCGGAGGCCGAATTGGCACACCCGGCCATGTCCGAGGTGTTCGTGGGCGTGGAACAGGTCGAGTGGGAAGGGAAGAAGGAGTGGGGCGAGTTCCTACGGGTCCCAAGCGCGTGCGCGCAAAGGCGGAGCTGGACGGTGCTCGGCCACGCGTGAGCATGGGCAGGAGGGAGAGAGGAAGGAGGGGCCGACCAACTGCCGTGTCTAGGACATCGAGGCTCCTCGTCGGGCGCGCTGGGGAGGCCCGAGGTGGCCGGAGGCGTCGAGCAGAGGGCGGCTACAGTGCCTGGGGGCACTGTAGCGTGCTCTGGAGCATGCAAATGGCTGGCATGGCCATTTTTACAGGGCCAGGGCATGTCCTCTTGTGCCTTGGGGTTGCCTTGGATGCCCTGGGGTGCATAGATGCTAGGTGGGATGATCAATGTTGAAATGGGAGAAAGAGGAGGTGTTGCCATGGGTGAATAGAGAGACAAAGAGGTGGGTTTTACCCCCAAATAATTGAGCTGATGAAGGAGGAGAGTTACTGGAGGTAGGAGAGGGTTAGGAGCAGCTGTGGTACAAAGTTGAGCCCATGGAGATTAGTGGAAGAGGTCAAAATGGCATTTCGGGAAAGTGTTAGAAGGTGTTTGATAATGCTTTGGGCAAGCAGACGATTTCCAATTGCCATGAGACTCCACAGGGTGAAATGGCACATATAATTATGGCCTTCCACCAATTTGGAGCTTATTTGGGAAAAGTTGCCAATGCAACTTTTGTAAACCCTAGAAATTAGCAGAAATGACCTTGTGTAGATCTAGTTGAGCAATTAACTTTCCCTTGATGAACCACTTGGTGTAGTATCATCATTTGAGGTTCTGAACATGTCCACAAAAGTTGACATCAAAATGAGAAAGTTGCCAATGTGAACTTGTTCAAATTTGGTTCTGGATAAAGAGGGTTTTGGGGAACTTTAACAAGATAACATTCTCTCCAACTTGTGCCATTTGGTCTAGATGCATTATTACACCATTTGAGCATGTGCACCAAGTTTGAGAGCATTTGGACATGTTTGACAGTGCAAAGTTGTTCAAACTTGAAAAAGGACAGAAGTGGTTTTGAGAGGGTTTCATGGGGTTATACTGTTCTCAATGACATGAGACTTGGCAAGATCATCAAACATGTCATATGTGACAGGCTAGAATTTTCTTGGAATTGTTGGGGAATATTTCCTTTGTAAATATTTCAAAAGCTTGAAATATCCAGAAAGGGTTTTTGAGCAGCTTGAAATATCCACTGAGTTTCCCTGATTTTTCTCAAATATTTTTGAAGCTTTTAAATAATTTTAACCTATTAAATACAATTTCTGGCCTAAAGAAAAAGCCTTTAAATAAAATAGGAAAATAACTTCTAAAATTATATTTTTGTGGTTTTTGGGTATCCTATATCTAATAGGAGTCAAATATATTTTTGGAAAGATTTTTTGTCAGGACCCCGATTCCAAGTCACATCGATCTAGCCGGTAACACCTCATATCACTTTGCGGCCTCACGCACGGTATTCCCATGGGTGTCGCCTTACCATGGCCCGGGACCATTTGCGCCTTTTGGCTCACGTATATGATAGTGTCGCTAGCATCCATATAACAGAGAACCCGGGCCGACATGACTAGTCGTGAACCCAAAGTGGCACTAACTTACGGGGACACGCATACATAAATCAACATCGAGCATGTCGGTCAGCAGCGTGCGAATCCGGGCTGTAGCACTGGGCTAACAGGACTCCGGTGAACCGGGCTGTAGCAGGCTAGGCAGGACTCCGGATGTCACCGCGTGACATTTCCCCGAAGGGAGAGACACATGAACGAAGTGAATCACATGTCGACTAGTCAAGTGTTCCGGAGCAGTAGTGCTGGGCTAGCAGGACTCCGGTGAACCGGGCTGTAGCGGACTACTATGGCTTATGGAAGCATAAGACTACATTTCCCCATAAGAGAGGCTACCAAGGATAAACAACTAGGTTGTCGGATCCCACACCTACCAAGCATTTCAAACATACACACAATATGCTCGATATGTGTAAATACAACATGGCATCACAACATAACTCTATGACTCAAGTATTTAATCATTAGGCTCCGAGGAGTGAGATATTACAAACATGGGTCTCATTACCCAACATTCAGAGCATACAAGTCAAAGCACATGCGGAAGTTTAATGTGTCTGAGTATAGACATCGACAAATGAAAAAGGCTGAGAAGCCTGCCTATCTACCAGGTCCTGCCGAGGGCACAAGATCATAGCTGAGGTATCAAGCTAAACGTCGAAGTCCACACGGAACCACTAGCGAGACTGATGTCTCTCTGCAAAGCATAAAATAGGCAAACGTGAGTACAAATGTACCCAGCAGGACTTACATCAGAACTATCTACATATGCTTCGGTATCAATAAAGGGGGTGGTGGAGTTTAACTACAGCAAGCCATCTTTGACTCGGTGGCTATCCTAAACTATGACTGCAAGTAACTCTTTTGAGGTGGCGCACACGAGTCCACATATTAGCCATATCAATACACCACTACGGATCCGCTCCCGTCTCTCTACGAGAACGCCATCCATAGCACTCACGCTTATCTTGCGCATTTTAGAGTATCCACTTTCACTTGTCTATGAACTATGCAAGGGCTCCAAGTTTCCCTATCCGAGGAATCCGGCTATTCGAATAGATAATGATAACCCTGCAGGGGTGTACTTCTTCACACACGCTCTCGCCACTTACCACCATGTACACGTCATGTACCTCGGCAACCATCAAGCGGAAGCCTGGCGAGGGAGTCGACCACGACCTGACTAACCACACAAGTCTCTCGTCCAGGTTTGTCGCCTATTCGGGTTCCATCCGCAAGGAGATCCGGCCAGGGTGTCCTCACGGCCCCAAACGATGTGAGCAGGGTTCCCAAGCCCACCATCCGGGTGCCACTTGGTACACCGCGCCACTGTGCCTAGTCTGTCCCAAGCCCACCTGTACCGGGTGCCACTTGGTAGACTGCTAACACTACCTACAAATACCAGAAACTAGATGCAACTCCTGGACAGAGATCAGGTTGATTAATAAGTCGAGAGGGGCACTTAAGCATTCCAATGTGTGGTACTAACTGTGTAACGCCCTCGATGCGGCTATATCTCGCACGTGTCGAGGCACGACTTAGAGGCATAACCGCATTGAAAGCAATGTCGCAAGTGAGGTAATCTTCACACAATCCATGTAATAAATAAAAGGGAAAGATACATAGTTGGCTTACAATCGCCACTTCACACAAGTACATGAATAAAACATTACATCATACAGATTACACTCAAGGTCCGACTACGGAGCCAAAATAAAAGAAGACTACCCCAAATGCTAACAGATCCCCGGATCACCCAACTGGGCTCCACTACTGATCATCTGGAAAAGAAACATAGTAACGGCCACGTTCCTCATCGAACTCCCAAGTGAGCTCGGTCGCGTCATCTGCACTGGCACCGTTGGTACCTGCAACTGTGGTGATAATATCTGTGAGTCACGGGGACTCAGCAATCTCACACCCGCGAGATCAAGACTATTTAAACTTAAAGGTGGGAAAGGGGTTTGTGAGGTGGAGCTGCAGCAAGCGACTAGCATATGGTGGCTACAGCGCAAAAGAGAGAGAGAAGAGAAGGCAAAGCACGGTCGTGAAGCTAGAAGTGATCAAGAAGTGATCCTGAAAAGACCTACGTCAGACATTACTCCAACACCGTGTTCACTTCCCGGACCCCGCCGAGAAGAGACCATCACGGTTACACACGCGGTTGGTGTATTTTAGTTAAGATCAACTTCGGGTTTTCTACAACCGGACATTAACAAATTCCCATCTGCCACATAACCGCGGGAACGGCTTTCGAAAGTTCAAACCCTGCAGGGGTGTCCCAACTTAGCCCATGATAAGCTCTCGCGATCAACGAAGGATATTCCTTCTCCCCGGGAAGACCCGATCAGTCTCGGAATCCCGGCTACAAGACATTTCGACAGCAATAAAACAAGTCCAGCAATGCCGCCCGATGCGCTGACATCCTGATAGGAGCTGCACATATCTCGTTCTCAGGGCAACACCGGATAAGTCAAGCTACGAGTAAAACCAGGCCTCGAGTTTCCACGAGGTGGCCCCGCAGGTTGCTCGGTTCGGACCAACACTTAGACAAGCATGTGCCCGGGGGGGGGGGCTAAATAAAGATGACCCTCGGGTTGATCAGACCCAAGAGAAAGGGGTAGGTGGTAGGCAAATGGTAAAACCAAGGTTGGGCCTGCTGGAAAAGTCTTATTCAAAGCGAACTGTCAAGGGGGTCCCATAAATCACCCGACCGCGTTAGGGACGCATAATCCGGGAACATAACACCGATATGACGGAAACTAGGGCGGCAAGAGTGGAACAAAACACCAGGCATAAGGCCGAGCCTTCCACCCTTTACCAAGTATATAGATGCATCAATTAAATAAGACATATTGTGATATCCCAACAAGTAAACATGTTCCAAAAAGGAACAGCATCTCCATATTCCAACAAGGAACAAACTTCATCTTCACCTGCAACTAGCAACGCTATAAGAGGGGCTGAGCAAAGCGGTAACATAGCCAAACAACGGTTTGCTAGGACAAGGTGGGTTAGAGGCTTGGTTTAACAATATGGGAGGCATGATAAGCAAGTGGTAGGTACCGCATAGGCATAGCAAAAGAGCGAGCAATCTAGCAAGCAAAGATAGAAGTGATTTCGAGGGTATGGTCATCTTGCCTGAAATCCCGCAAGGAAGAAGAACGTGTCCATGAAGAAGACAAACGGACGAAGACGAACGAATCCTCACAATCACAACGTTATCGGAACTAACCCAAAGATGCAACACCGGAAAGAAGCAAACAACAAAGTAAACAACCAACACATAAACATGGCATGATATGCGAGATGTGGTATGCAATGCATATGCATGCTCCGGAAGGACAAGGATGACCAAGGCATAATCTTGGCAAACCAAGTATGCCACTGGAAAGGTGAGGTGATTTCGGTTGAAATCGATATAAAGATCACCGGAATCGGATGCACGGTTTGCAAATGACAAGCGAAACAAGAATGACAAGAATCTGCCATTAACAGCATGATGCTACTTAGCAAGCAACAAGAAACTAAGCTAGTGCACCCAAACATATAAAAAAGCATATGACAGTAAACTACTCAAGATGCTCGACAAAAGATCAACACTGAGCTACGGCTAAATCACATCACAACAGGTTCAAACAAGCATGGCAAAAGTGCAAAAGATAACAGGTTCACAGACTTGGTGAAAATACTATCATGCCAGAAATTAACATCAGGGTGACATGTTTAGAGCAATGAAACAACATGCTACAAGAACAGAACATAGCAAAGTAAGGCATGGCATGAATCTACTCAAAGCACTTGACAAAAGTTCCTTACTGACCATAAGCCAGAAAGGAGTAGAAAAATATGATAACACCCATGTCAATTAAGCAAGTTTCGTTACAGATTTCAGACTTAGCAGAAAACTGGACATGTCAAAAACAAATAACAGGTAGGCATGTTTACGAGCTCGATGCACTCACTACAGAGCATTGCATGATAAAATAAGCATACATACATCAAGAACACATGGCATATAAGCTATACATAGCAAGAAGAACATCATAGCATGCAAGGATCAACTACAACAAGCTTGGCAAAATCGAATAACATGTAAACAATCTGCCAGTAACATTTTATAGCAAAAGTAGACCTCGAATGACTCAAGCTACGGCACTCCATAAATACAAACAAAGGCATGGATGGATATAGCAAATCCATATGCTCAAAACACACTTACTGATCATGCTCAAAAGAGGCATAGATCTCTCTGAAACAACATGAACGCATGGCATAAAAATAACAGCAGGCAGGGACTTAGTGAAAATACTAAGTCTCTGAAATCAGCAACATTAAGTACTCTAGTTTGCATGCTTGTTCTAGTCACCACAAAGATCACAAAAATACATGGCATAATTCACTGGAAAGGTAACATGGCATATTACAAAACTCATGTAGGACTCAACTTCATAGGAGGTACACATTAATCATGGCAAAAATGACAAAAGTGCATGTTCAGATAAGATCCAGCAACTAACATCAACTAGCCCTTTTCTAACATCATTTCGGGCATCAAGGTTTCCTCAAATGGAAATGATGCAATGGAACGAAATTATGTACTCTTCGAGATGGAAAATACGACATATTCTAAGCCCAAAACGGAGCTACGGATGCAGAGATACGATGCGATGAACATGGCATGATAATGTCCAAATGTCGGGGACTTATTGAAAATCGGGGGGAGGAGAAAGTCAACCTGCGGGCACGAATTTCGAGGATCGCCGGAGTACGGCGGATCTCGTCGGAGGAGAGACCCGGGGCTGCCGGGGCAGCGCCGGTGGTCGGGATCCCGCGGATCCGGCCGGCGGCGGCGCGGGGAACCGCGAGGAGGCGGAGGGAGGCGGAGCGGGGCGGCGCCGGCGAGGTTGAAGACGACCGGAGGGCCGGCGGCTCGCGGTGGCCGGACCTTGGCGGCGAGGCGCGAGGAAGCAGCGGCGCGAGCTGCTCGGGAGGCGTGCGGGGGCGGCGCGACGGCGGCGCTGGTCGGCGCAGGCGGCGGCGGCAGCCAGCGGGCGAGGCGGCGGGGCAGGCGGGAGCCCGGGCGGACGGCGGCGCGGCGCAAGGCGGCGGGGCAGGCGACCGGGGCGCCGGGCGGCGGGGCGCAGCGGGCGGCGCGGGGCGCCGGTGGCGCGGGCCTCGCGCGGGCGAGCGGCGGCGGTGGATCGGGCCCGCGCGGGCCCCGGATGGGCTCCGCGGGCCGGCGACGGAGGAGAGAGAGGGAGGGTGAGGTGGCGGTGAGGTGGCGAGGTGTGGTTGGCTGAGAGGGGCGGCGGGGCTACGTGGCGCGTTGCCATTGGCCCGGGTGAGGTGGCGGGATTTCGTCCGGTGGCGGACGGACATGTCCGGCTGCGCGCGGGGAATTTGCTAGGGTTTCATCTGCGCGAGGAATCCGGAGGGAAGCACTTATTTATAGGTAGAGGGGGCTAGGAAGCTCCAAATGGAGTGCGGTTTTCGGCCACGCGATCGTGATCGAACGCCCGATAACATGGAGATGACTTAGGTGGGTTTTGGGCCACTTTGATAGGGGTGTTGGGCTGCACCAAAAGAGGCCTTTGCGGATACCCGGTTAACCGTTGGAGTATCAAACGACCTCCGATTGACCCGAAACTTGACAGGCGGTCTACCGGGGCTATACCAAGGCCACATGTCAAGCCTCGGTCCGTTCCGAGAAGGTTTAATACCTGCACACAGAAAAAGGTAAAAAGGGACGCCGGGGAACATAGGAGCGCCGGATTGCAAAACGGACAACGGGGAAAATGCTCGGATGCATAAGACGAACACGTATGTGAATGTGATGCACATGATGACATGATATGAAATGCAGATGATGACATGGCAAAGAGCGACACGCAAGCACATGACATGGCAACGACGGCGAATAACTGGCGGACACCTGGCGCATCAGATCCGGGGCATTACAACACTCCACCACTACGAGAGGATCTCGTCCCGAGATCTAGGATGGCACCGGAGGGGAAGACGGAAGAGAAAGAGAAGAGGTAAAACTAAGTTGCTTCTTTGACAAAACAGTGAAACCAAAGAACCTTGAGAGGTTGAACACATTGAAAGAACGAAAACAACGAAGATGAACAAAGTTGAAAACACTTCGTTAGAAAAGAGGAACATGGGATATGACGAGAACCCGGCGGTTAAGAGACAAGATAGAAATATTAACCACTCCGGTTAAAACAAGATAGAGAAGGAATAAGAATGATATAATTTGGCAGCACTCGGTCTGAGAATGGAAGGTATTGAATATGAACTTGGCAAAAATGAAAGCACTTGGATGAGACTCCGGTTAGAAGAGGAATGATAGACATAACACTCCGGTTAAATCGATAAGCAAGCGAAAAGGGCATGATCTTGACAAAACAAGATGATGGGTTGAAGAGAGCAAAATCACAATGACTCTGGAAGAAAAATAGAAGATACATCAATGTGATAAAGGAATGGAGAAGAAAACAACAGCTTCTATCACAATTGAATTTGAAAGAGCCTCCTTAAAATAAGTATTGAACGGAGTTGTTGGAAAACCAACAACGAAAAGAATAAGCTTGTAGTGGGCTTAAGGAAACAACTCAAAACTATAAGGTGAGCTTCTGCCACCAACGGAAACAAATGATTGGACTGATATCAACAAGGAGAGTAGAAACTATTTCACCGGGAGGATAAATGAAGAACTTGGATCATTTATAAGCACCATAAATAGCAACAATCCTTAGGGAAAGCTTTAGGTGAAAAATAATCCAAGATAACTCCAAGGAAGAAATTGATGGATTTAAATTACCTCATTCTTGACAACATGTGAATCATGAAGCACGAACTCAAATTGTCAAGAATGACATAACACCAACTCAAATGATAAGGTAGAACGAATTGCACCTTGAAATGCAAGATGAAGAAATGCTTGAACTCCTCCAAAAAAAACATGTGTTGAACACCATGTTTATTTTGGAGTATAACTTGGCGGATCTTAGCTCCGAGAGAAAACTTGAAGAACAATTGAAGAATGAAAAGTGTCCTTGATAAACCACCAAGTAGGGCCTCCATGAAGAAACTCCAGTAATGAAAGGATGATAGGGAGAAAGAGAAGTTGAAAAAACAAGGTGAAGTCTTGCAATGATTAGATGGATCTCCGTGGTGATATAATTGCGAGAGCCTGGAACTCCGAGGGAGACAAAATGAAACAATTGAGATCAAGAATTTATTCATCATGAATAAACTCCGAAAGGAGGAATTAAACACTTGGATGAAACAAGAACAAGAATTACATTATGCGTGTCCTTCACCAATTAACTTGATGACAAGCAATGGATTTGGCATACTACTTATTCCCATAGAAAGGATTAAGATAGATATGGCACAAACTTGGGAAGGTCTTCAACGAACCACCGGTAGGGTTTAGAAAGAACGAATGAATTAATATGATAACGAAGGAAGTGAAATCTTGAATGAACCACCATAAGAATTGAAAATGAACGAAGAAAAGATAAAAACACCGGGAAGAATTAACAAATGAACGAAGATGCTTGTTAGGATTTAGATACATGAGGACGAAGAGATCATGAACTGATTAGAGGATATTTGAACGATGCACCGGTAAGATTTGGAGAACGAGAGCTGAAAGCTGAGAAAGAATAATTCTGAGATGAAAGGCTTTGGAGAATCAAACTGAAATGACCTCTGAAATGCTCCGGATGGGTATGAAAAGAATTCTCACAATCGAAACAATTATGAGAGGATGGCAACAAGCTAGAACAATGAATCTTGAAGAGAATGGAGCAAGATTTAAGAGAAACTCTTCTTCGGTCTTCAAATGTTGAGAATGACGACGAGAAACACCAAGAATTAGTTGAGACACTACGGAATAAAAATTGGAAAAGTTGAACCAACGATGAAAGAATTGAAAGATCTTGGAGAAAGACATTTGACTGATGATAATTCATTCTTACGTCAAACTTTGAAAAGAATTTTAGAAGCTCCGGGAAGATTAGAAGAGTCAGGTAAGATCCTAGGAAAAGACCTGTGGGTTAGGGCCCACTCAAAAGAAACACCGTTGAAAGAATGCATGAAAATAGAGATTGCACCGGTTGAATCAAATGGCTTGAATGAGATAGCATCCTCAAAAGAACTTGAGTGAATTGAGAATGGAAACTTGAATCTTCTGAGATATCTTCATCACTCCGGAACAAATGAGTAGTGAGAGGTGAATGATTAAGAGATACACCGACATTAGAAAACATTTGAAACAAGGAAAGATATGATCGACAAAGCTTGAATTGAGTCCACCGGAGTAGAAAAAATAACAAAGAATGATGAACTTGAAGTTGTTGCGCATCTTCATAAAAAATCACCGGATAAGAACATGAAGGAGAAGAATGGAGAGGCTTCACATCAATAAGATGGATACTTGATCAAGAAATCTGCGTCCTTGAAGAAATAAGGGTGGGAGGGCGGGAAAACAAAGACAACTTGGAACGGATGAAGCAAACACCGTTGAGAAGAACTGATAATTTATTCGCAAGATCAATTATCCACATAGGAATATGAGAACACCGTCTAGGAAAGGTATGGAATCAACACTTGACATTGAAGCAACTCGAATACCACAAATAAAACAAAACAAAAACAAAGGATTAGCTCGCAGAATAAGCCGGAAACAAACATATGATAGATCCCATATCGTATCATGTGTCTGTTGGAAAGATATTCTAAGAGATACTTGAATTCCCACTTATAAACTCCCGAAACTTTCTGGTTATGCAATCAGGTGTTGGGGATACCGGGGACACAAAATATATCACCCAAACTAACAATACCTAGATCCAGCTGTATCCATCCTTCAACACATAACCAAGAAATCCTCGGAAATCATCTACCTCAACCTTCGAAAAGCATCCGTTATACGAGTCATGGCAATACTCCCACACTCGCCTCAATACTGGGCTATCAGGGTTATCTCACCAACAACTGTACAAAAGAGATTTTCGATGTCGGCGTACTAAACTCAGGTATTCCAAAACCGCAACGATAAAATTATGACGACAACACATCGGAGCTCAACTCCCCGGGACACTGCCACAACCCCTAAATGTCAGGAGGCAACCAAGACAATGTTGTCATCATAAAACCATCGGAACGATTGTAATATACCCGCGTGATCCTAAATTTTTTTTAAGTGAAATTTGAGAAGAGAAGAGTCAAAACTCTACGTCAGGATGCCTTACCAGAGCGATGAGGAGACTGGGAAGTAAAAAGAATTCCTAAACTCTCCGATATATAATCCCTAATTGACTCAAAACATTTTTCAAGACACAACTCGGCCGCTAAAACGATCAATCAGTGGGGGCTCCTAAGGTCGGGGTAGGCTCTGATACCAACTTGTAACGCCCTCGTTGCGGCTATATCTCCCACGTGTCGAGGCACGACTTAGAGGCATAACCGCATTGAAAGCAATGTCGCAAGTGAGGTAATCTTCACACAATCCATGTAATAAATAAAAGGGAAAGATACATAGTTGGCTTACAATCGCCACTTCACACAAGTACATGAATAAAACATTACATCATACAGATTACACTCAAGGTCCGACTACGGAGCCAAAATAAAAGAAGACTACCCCAAATGCTAACAGATCCCCGGATCACCCAACTGGGCTCCACTACTGATCATCTGGAAAAGAAACATAGTAACAGCCACGTTCCTCATCGAACTCCCAAGTGAGCTCGGTCGCATCATCTGCACTGGCACCGTTGGTACCTGCAACTGTGGTGATAATATCTGTGAGTCACGGGGACTCAGCAATCTCACACCCGCGAGATCAAGACTATTTAAGCTTAAAGGTGGGAAAGGGGTTTGTGAGGTGGAGCTGCAGCAAGCGACTAGCATATGGTGGCTACAGCGCAAAAGAGAGCGAGAAGAGAAGGCAAAGCACGGTCGTGAAGCTAGAAGTGATCAAGAAGTGATCCTGAAACGACCTACGTCAGACATTACTCCAACACCGTGTTCACTTCCCGGACCCCGCCGAGAAGAGACCATCACGGTTACACACGCGGTTGGTGTATTTTAGTTAAGATCAACTTCGGGTTTTCTACAACTGGACATTAATAAATTCCCATCTGCCACATAACCGCGGGCACGGCTTTCGAAAGTTCAAACCCTGCAGCGGTGTCCCAACTTAGCCCATGATAAGCTCTCGCGATCAACGAAGGATATTCCTTCTCCCCGGGAAGACCCGATCAGTCTCGGAATCCCGGCTACAAGACATTTCGACAGCAATAAAACAAGTCCAGCAAAGCCGCCCGATGCGCCGACATCCTGATAGGAGCTGCACATATCTCGTTCTCAGGGCAACACCGGATAAGTCAAGCTACAAGTAATACCAGGCCTCGAGTTTCCACGAGGTGGCCCCGCAGGTTGCTCGGTTCGGACCAACACTTAGACAAGCATTGGCCCGGGGGGGGGCTAAATAAAGATGACCCTCGGGTTGATCAGACCCAAGAGAAAGGGGTAGGTGGTAGGCAAATGGTAAAACCAAGGTTGGGCCTGCAGGAAAAGTCTTATTCAAAGCGAACTGTCAAGGGGGTCCCATAAATCACCCGACCGCGTTAGGGACGCAAAATCCGGGAACATAACACCGATATGACGGAAACTAGGGCGGGAAGAGTGGAACAAAACACCAAGCATAAGGCCGAGCCTTCCACCCTTTACCAAGTATATAGATGCATTAATTAAATAAGACATATTGTGATATCCCAACAAGTAAACATGTTCCAAAAAGGAACAACATCTCCATGTTTCAACAAGGAACAAACTTCATCTTCACCTGCAACTAGCAACGCTATAAGAGGGGCTGAGCAAAGCGGTAACATAGCCAAACAACGGTTTGCTAGGACAAGGTGGGTTAGAGGCTTGGTTTAACAATATGGGAGGCATGATAAGCAAGTGGTAGGTATCGCATCATAGGCATAGCAAAAGAGCGAGCAATCTAGCAAGCAAAGATAGAAGTGATTTCGAGGGTATGGTCATCTTGCCTGAAATCCCGCAAGGAAGAAGAACGAGTCCATGAAGAAGACAAACGGACGAAGACGAACGAATCCTCACAATTGCAACGTTATCGGAACTAACCCGAAGATGCAACACCGGAAAGAAGCAAACAACAAAGTAAACAACCAACACATAAACATGGCATGATATGCGAGATGTGGTATGCAATGCATATGCATGCTCCGGAAGGACAAGGATTACCAAGGCATAATCTTGGCAAACCAAGTATGCCACTGGAAAGGTGAGGTGATTTCGGTGGAAATCGATATAAAGATCACCGGAATCGGATGCACGGTTTGCAAATGACAAGCGAAACAAGAATGCCAAGAATCTGCCATTAACAGCATGATGCTACTTAGCAAGCAACAAGAAACTAAGATACTGCACCCAAACATATCAACAAAGCATATGACAGTAAACTACTCAAGATGCTCGACAAAAGATGAACACTGAGCTACGGCTAAATCACACCACAACAGGTTCAAACAAGCATGGCAAAAGTGCAAAAGATAACAGGTTCACAGACTTAGTGAAAATACTATCATGCCAGAAATTAACATCAGGGTGACATGTTTAGAGTAATGAAAAAACATGCTACAAGAACAAAAAATAGCAAAGTAAGGCATTGTATGAATCTACTCAAAGCACTTGACAAAAGTTCCTTACTGACCATAAGCCAAAAAGGAGTAGAAAAATATGATAACACCCATGTCAATTAAGCAAGTTTCGTTACAGATTTCAGACTTAGCAGAAAACTGGACATGTCAAAAATAAATAACAGGTAGGCATGTTTACGAGCTCGATGCACTCACTACAGAGCATTGCATGATAAATTAAGCATACATACATCAAGAAGACATGGCATAGAAGCTATAAATGGCAAGAACAACATCATAGCATGCAAGTATCAACTACAACAAGCTTGGCAAAATCGAATAACATGTAAACAATCTGCCAGTAACATTTTATAGCAAAAGTAGACCTCGAATGACTCAAGCTATGGCACTCCATAAATACAAACAATGGCATGGATGGATATAGCAAATCCATATGCTCAAAACACTCTTACTGATCATGCTCAAAAGAGTCATAGATCTCTCTGAAACAACATGAATGCATGGCATAAAAATAACAGCAGGCAGGGACTTAGTGAAAATACTAAGTCTCTGAAATCAGCAACATTAAGTACTCTAGTTTGCATGCTTGTTCTAGTCACCACAAAGATCACAAAAATACATGGCATAATTCTCTGGAAAGGTAACATGGCATATTACAAAACTCATGTAGGACTCAGCTTCATAGGAGGTACACATTAATCATGGCAAAAATGACAAAAGTGCATGTTCAGATAAGATCCATCAACTAACATCAACTAGCCCTCTTCTAACAGCATCTCGGGTGTCAAGGTTTCCTCAAATGAAAATGATGCAATGGAAGGAAATTATGTACTCTTCGAGGCGAACAATCCAACATATTATACGCCCAAAGCGGAGCTACGGATGCAGAGATACGATGCGATGAACATGGCATGATAATGTCCAAATGTCGGGGACTTAGTGAAAATCGGGGGGAGGAGAAAGTCAACCAGCGGGCACGGATTTCGAGGATCGCCGGAGTACGGCGGATCTCGTCGGAGGAGAGACCCGGGGCTGCCGGGGCGGCGCCGGTGGTCGGGATCCCGCGGATCCGGCCGGCGGCGGCGCGGGGAACCGCGAGGAGGCGGAGGGAGGCGGAGCGGGGCGGCGCCGGCGAGGTTGAAGACGACCGGAGGGCCGGCGGCTCGCGGTGGCCGGACCTTGGCGGCGAGGCGCGAGGAAGCAGCGGCGTGAGCTGTTCGGGAGGCGTGCGGGGGCGGCGCGACGGCGGCGCTGGTCGGCGCAGGCGGCGGCGGCAGCCAGCGGGCGAGGCGGCGGGGCAGGCGGGAGCCCGGGCGGACGGCGGTGGGGCGCAAGGCGGCGGGGCAGGCGACCGGGGCGCCGGTGGCGCGGGCCTCGCGCGGGCGAGCGGCGGCGGTGGATCGGGCCCGCGCGGGCCCCGGATGGGCTCCGCGGGCCGGCGGCGGAGGAGAGAGAGGGAGGGTGAGGTGGCGGTGAGGTGGCGAGGTGTGGTTGGCTGAGAGGGGCGGCGGGGCTACGTGGAGCGTTTCCATTGGCCCGGGTGAGGTGGCGGGATTTCGTCCGGTGGCGGACGGACATGTCCGGCTGCGCGCGGGGAATTTGCTAGGGTTTCATCTGCGCGAGGAATCCGTGGGGAAGCACTTATTTATAGGTAGAGGGGGCTAGGAAGCTCCAAATGGAGTGCGGTTTTCGGCCATGCGATCGTGATCGAACGCCCGATAACATGGAGATGACTTAGGTGGGTTTTGGGCCACTTTGATAGGGGTGTTGGGCTGCACCAAAAGAGGCCTTTGCGGATACCCGGTTAACCGTTGGAGTATCAAACGACCTCCGATTGACCCGAAACTTGACAGGCGGTCTACCGGTGCTATACCAAGGCCACATGTAAAGCCTCGGTCCGTTCCGAGAAGGTTTAATACCCGCACACAGAAAAAGGTAAAAAGGGACGCCGGGGAACATAGGAGCGCCGGATTGCAAAAACGGACAACGGGGAAAATGCTCGGATGCATAAGACGAACACGTATGTGAATGTGATGCACATGATGACATGATATGAAATGCAGATGATGACATGGCAAAGAGCGACACGCAAGCACATGATATGGCAACGACGGCGAATAACTGGCAGACACCTGGCGCATCAGATCCGGGGCGTTATAAACTGTTCATGGATCACAAACACAGAACTCAGTTCCTGAGGACGACTGCAATGAGACAACCCACCATGTACTCCTACATGGCCTCTCACCACTACCTTTACCAAATCGTGTTCACACACTTAGCTCTCAATAGTAGGACATGTTCACCACATTCCAATTCATCCCTGATGAATCAGACCTAACTCAACTCTAAGCAGTAGCAGGCATGACAAACAAGCATAAATGAGTAGGCACATCAGGGCTCAAACAACTCCTACTCATGCTAGTGGGTTTCATCTATTTACTATGGCAGTGACAGGTCATGCAGAGGAAAGGGGTTCAACTACCGCAGTACGTAACAGTTGAATCGTTGTTGTCCTAATGCAGTAAAAGAGAGCAGGAGCGAGAGAGTGGGATTGTATCGGAATGAATAAGGGGGTTTTGCTTGCCTGGCACTTCTGAAGATAGCATTGGGTCTTCATCAGTGTCAACGATCACAACGTCGGAACAATGTCTACTGAGGGGGAACAACACCGGCAAACAGAGAAGAAACACAATCAATGCAATGCAGAATATGATTCATGATCATGACATGGCAATATGATGTGATTTGGCCTAATGCAACTAGCGACACAATTAAGTGTAGTTGGTTTGAACCCAAGGTTCAAATTCAAACTCCACATATGGTTATTTAAATGCCATTCATTTGATTTGTCCTAAACAGTAGCTATAAGTTGTTCTAACATGCATGAAAACGGTACAGATGGATAGACTGGATTCTTCTGATCATTTTTCATATATAAAACTTTCCAATCTGAGTTACAGATTATTTACTATGAATTTTAGAAGTTTTGGATATTTTCTGTAATAAATAAATCATTTAAGATTTATTTAAATTCCAGTAAGGGATTACTGCGTCAGCATGACATCGACATGACGTTAGCGGCTCAACGTGGCTAGTCCAGGTCAAATCTGACCTACGGGACCCATTGGTCAGTGACCTTGGGTTAGTTAGGTCGCCGACAGGTGGGCCCGGTCAACATTGACTAAGTCAAAGTCAGGCTGATACGTGGGGCCATAGTTATTAGTTAAAACTAATCAGAAACTAAACTAGTGTTAATTAAGGGTGTGGGGCCCATATGTAAGTGGGTCAGGGGGTTAATTAGCGGCTTTGTTAGCGTTTAGTGATGGTGCCACGTCAGAACCGCTGATGGTTAGACGACGGCGACGAACCAGAGCAGCGGTGGCTCGCCGGAGTGGCGCTAGGGGCAGCTGCTCGGTGCTCTGGGGGCACTAGGGAGGAGCTCTTGCTCGTCCCCATCTAAAGGGCCGGACGAGAGGCTGCGGGGTGGCTGGGAGCAGCGTCGGCGGCGAGCGAGGCGGTGGCCGGAGCTACGGCTCCACGGGCGCGAGGACTGCAGCGCGCTAGTGAGCGAGCTGATTGTAACGCCCTCGATGCGGCTATATCTCCCACGTGTCGAAGCACGACTTAGAGGCATAACCGCATTGAAAGCAATGTCGCAAGTGAGGTAGTCTTAACACAACCCATGTAATACATAACTGAAAAAGATACATAGTTGGCTTACAGTCGCCACTTCACACAATACATAAATAAACATCCATCATCCATATTACACTCAAGGTCCGACTACGGAACCAAAATGAAAGAAGACTACCCCAAATGCTACACAGATCCCCGATCGTTCCAACTGGGCTCCACTACTGATCATCCGGAAAAGACACATAGTAACGACCACATTCCTCGTCGAACTCCCACTTGAGCTCGGATGCGTCATCTGCACTGGCATCGTTGTCACCTGCAACTGTTTTGGTAGAACTTGTGAGTCACGGGGACTCAGCAATCTCACACCCGCGAGATCAAGACTATTTAAGCTTAAAGGTAGGAAAGGGTTGTGAGGTGCAGCTGCGGCAAGCGACTAGCATATATGGTGGCTACATTCGCAAAAGAGAGCGAGAAGAGAAGCAAAGCACGGTCGTGAAGCTAGAAGTGATCAAGAAGTGATCCTAGAACAACCTACGTCAGACATAACTTCAACACCATGTTCACTTCCCGGACTCCGCCGAGAAGAGACCATCACGGTTACACACGCGGTTGATGTGTTTTAATTAAGGTCAACTTCGGGTTTTCTACAACCGGATATCAACAAATTCCCATCTGCCTCATAACCGCGGGCACGACTTTCGAAAGATAATACCCTGCAGGGGTGTCCCAACTTAGCCCATTATAAGCTCTCACGGTCAACGAAGGATATTCCTTCTACCCAGAAGACCCGACCAGCCTCGGAATCCCGGACTACAAGACATTTCGGCAATGGTAAAACAAGACCAGCAAGACCACCCGACTGTGCCGACAAATCCCAATAGGAGCTGCACATATGTCGTTCTCAGGGCACACCGGATGAGACAGGCTACGAGTAAAACCAGCCATCGAGTTTCCCCGAGGTGGCCCCGCAGGCGGCTCGGTTCGGACCATCACTCGGAGGAGCACTGGCCCGGGGGGGGCTAAAATAAAGATGACCCTCGGGCTCGCGAAAACCCGGGGGAAAAGGCTTAGGTGGCAAATGGTAAAACCAAAGTTGGGCCTTGCTGGAGGAGTCTTATTCAAGCCGAACTGTCAAGGGGGTCCCATAAATCACCCAACCGTGTAAGGAACGCAAAATCAAGGAACATAACACCGGTATGACGGAAACTAGGGTGGCAAGATTGGAACAAGACACCAGGCATAAGGCCGAGCCTTCCACCCTTTACCAAGTATATAGATGCATTAATTAAATAAGAGATATTGTGATGTCCCAACATAATCATGTTCCAACAAGGAACAAACTTCATCTTCACCTGCAACTAGCAACGCTATAAGAGGGGCTGAGCAAAGCGGTAACATAGCCAATCAACGGTTTGCTAGGAAAGGATGGTTAGGGGTTTGACATGGCAATATGGGTGGCATGATATAGCAGTGGTGGTATCGCAGCATAGGCATAGCAAAAGAGCGAGCATCTAGCAAGCAAAGATAGAAGTGATTTCGAGGGTATGGTCGTCTTGCCTGCAAGGTTCTCAGAGTTGTCGAAAGCTTGGTCCTCGTAAGCGTTCTCAACAGGTTCCTCGGTCACGTACTCGTCTCCCGGCTCTACCCAAAACAAGAACACAAACAAAGGAACAACTATCAACCATGATGCAATGCATAAACAACAAGATGCAAAACATGGCATGATATGCGAGATGTGATATGCAATGTATATGCGTGCTCCGGAAGGACAAAGATGAACAAGGCATAATCTTGGAAAACCAAGTATGCCACTGGAAAGGTGAGGTGATTTCGGTTGAAATCGATATAAAGATCACCGGAATCGGATGCACGGTTTGCAAATTACAAGCAAAACAAGAATGACATATTTCTGCGATTAACAGCATGATGCCCCTTAGCAAGCAGCAAGAAATTAAGCTACTGCATCCATACATAACAGCAAAGCATATGGCAGTGATCTACTGAAGATGCTTGACAAAATATGAACACTGAGCTACGACTAATTCACACAATAGCAGGTTCAAACAAGCATGGCAAAAGTGCAAAAGATAACATGTTCACAGACTTAGTGAAAACAACAACATGCCAGAAATTAACATCAGGATAGCATGTTTAGAGCAAGCAAACAACATGCTACAAGAACACAATCTATCAAAATGGGCATAGATCTCTCTGTAACAACAAGAACACATAGCTTAAAAATAACAGCAGGACATGACTTAGTGAAATTACCAAGTCCCTGAAATCAGCAATGCACATCTTTCTAAATATATATATCTTTATGTGATTGGTCACAAGTTGTAGTTGGTAGTGGTAGTAGTATATATTCACTATAATTGTTTGTAGGAAATCATATTAACAAAAAAATCACACATAAATCACAACAATTGCGTGCAAAAACACATAATCTTACCATACTCAACGTATTTATGGTAATCAATCACAATTAATCCACATATGGTAAGGCTATAAACTCAGAAATCTCAAATATGATAATTATAGTAATAAATCAATCCATGTATGGTAAGGCTATAACTAAGGAAATTTCGAATATGGTAATTATCACCAGAATCAAAGCTTTCCAAAAAAGTTCTTCTTGCCATACCCTAATCGTGACCTCTTCATCCTGAGGCATTATTTCCATCTATTTGTCAGCTGAATCAGAACTTTCGAAAACTTTGTCTGACTAAATCACAATTTTCCTTCCTTCCCTATCATCTCAATCGAATCATGAGCTATAGGTAAGTCATTTCGTTCTCCACCTCGCACGGGTTGTACTGATTTTTATCATGGTTTGGCCCCCTGCCGTACAAGCCGCTCGATTCCTCCTCCCTCGCTCAATTCCTCCACCCTATCTTCTTCTTCATGGTGAGCGACCCAGGCAGCGATGCGTGCCCGTTATGCATCAGCGAGGAGGACCAGAAAACGGTGATTGCCAGCCCCGCGCTCGTCACGTGAACCCGTTCACCGTCAGGTCATGCTGGTGTGTTACGGGTGTAGGTGCACCTTACCTTAGAAATGGATGTTTGCCGGTGGACAATGGAGGCCTCGCCATGGACACCAGTATCCCTCTCCTCTTCCTGCGCCCTACCTCTCCTTCCTCAGTCTCTACCTCTCTATCTTATTCTCTGTTCCAGGAGATCTGCAGCCGACACCGCAGGCCCTGCCCGTTCGCTGCCGGTCACCTTGCCTCGCTGTTCGATCTCACCGCTGGATATGCACGACTCCGCCGCCCTGTGCCGTCCTTGTCGGGCACCATCATGGCGGCGCGAACACTGTATGCAGTGGCTACAATCGGCAGCGGATTTAACAGCGCGGTGGGCACTAGCGAGTAGCGACCCAGCGGGCAGCGGCTGTGCTGGCCGTTGTCTGCCGCCGAGGCGTAACGGCTCGGGCCCAGACTCCGAGTTCGTCATGGCGCTCCGCGCAACTTCCCTTGCGCCGGCTGACTCATGTATGCATCTACAATCTAACTAGCTAATTCCTCCCTTTGACTGGTGGTGGATCAGCACATACACAAGGGGAGGGGATTAGGGCGAAGAGCAGGGGGCATCACTCAATTTTAAAGGAGAGGGCTCTATTAGGAAAAGGAAAGGGTGTGTCATGGGGCAGGGGATTTTGTATTGGGCCCACGAGTTGAAAATAAGACAACCACATTTCTTCCCCACATATGGTCTGGATTTGGGGAGCCCAGACTGGCAGAAATGAGCTTCGACCTTGAGGACAAACTTAATCATTTGTTTGATTCACTTATATGCACTATAACCCGTAGCAACGCACGGGCATTCTACTAGTATGATCCCTAGTTGGCATGCTTGTGCTAGTCACCACAAAGATCACACAAATACATGGCATAGACCCCTGTAAAGATGGCATGGCATATTACAAAACACATGTAGGACTCCAGTTCATAGGATGCACACATCAATCATGGCAAAAATGACAAAAGTGCAAGTTATGATAAGAATCTATAACTAACATCACATAGCCCTCTTCTAACAGCATTTGGGGCTTCAAGATGAGCTCAAATGAAAATGATGCAATTGAGCACAGTTTTCGCCCACACGATCGTGATCGAACGACTTAGAGGATGGGAGTGACTTAGATGGGTTATTGGGCTGTTTTGGAGGGGTTTTGGGCTGCAACCCACAAGAGGCCTTCGCGGTTACCCGGTTAACCATTGGAGTATCAAACAACCTCCAAATGACCCGAAACTTGACAAGCGGTCTACCGGTGCTATACCAAGGCCGCTTGGGAAACCTTGGTCCATTCCGAGACCATTAACACTCGCACATGAAAATAGGTAAAAGGGGCGCCGGAGGACGTAGGAGCGTCGGATTGCAAAACGGACAACGGGGAAAAGGCTCGGATGCATAAGATGAACACGTATGCGAATGCAATGCACATGATGACATGACAAGGACAAAATGCAAAATGAAGGGAAACCCAACCACGGAGGGAATATCATATCACATTGCCGAAAATGGCAAGAGTTGGAGTTACAAATATGGCAAGTTACATCCGGGTTGTTACAACACTCCACCACTACGAGAGGATCTTGTCCCGAGATCTAGGACTGAAAGAACTCTGGATATTCGGAACGGAGGTGGTCCTCGCGCTCCCAGGTGGCTTCTCGGTCTGAATGGTGTGACCACTTCACTTTCAGGAATTTGATGGACTTGTTGCGAGTCTTGCGCTCAGTTTCTTCAAGAATGGCAACGGCGTGCTCATGATAAGACAAATCTTCTTGAAGATCAATCTCTTCGAAGTTGATGGTGCGCTCAGGCGTCTTGAAGCACTTGCGAAGCTGTGACACGTGGAACACATCGTGCAGATTTGCAAAGTTGGGGGGAAGCTCAAGTTGATAGGCGAGATCGCCTCTTTTGCCGACAATCTTGAAAGGACCGACGTATATAGGGGCAAGTTTCCCTTTGATACCGAAGCGACGAGTGCCTTTCATTGGAGAGACGCGGAGGTAGACATGGTCTCCGATCTCGAAAGCTAAATCACGGTATTTGCTATCATAATAGCTCTTCTGGCGCGATTGAGCGGCTTTGAGATTCTCACGAATGACTTTACACATATCTTCAGCCTCTGTGATCAAGTCGTTGCCAAGAAGTTGGCGTTCGCTGGTCTCTGACCAATTGAGAGGAGTACGACACTTTCTGCCATAGAGAATCTCGAATGGGGCTTTGCCCGAGCTCGCTTGAAAGCTGTTGTTGTAAGAGAACTCATCATATGGAAGACAATCCTCCCACTTAATGCCGAAAGAGATAACACAAGCCCTGAGCATATCTTCAAGAATTTGGTTGACACGCTCGACTTGTCCACTAGTTTGAGGATGGAAAGCTGTGCTGAAGCGAATGTTTGTGCCCATGGCCTTCTGGAAGGAGTCCCAGAATTTAGAGGTGAAGATGCTTCCACAATTTGAAGATATCAATTGTGGAATGCCACGCAAGGAGACAATTCTGATAGGAAGAAAATGAGCCACTTTAGTGAGCTTGTCGATGACGACGAAGATAGCATCATTTCCACGCTTGGACTTAGGAAAACCAGTCACGAAGTCCATTTCAATATGATCAAACTTCCATTCTGGAATAGCAAGAGGTTGGAGTAGACCAGCTGGTCGTTGGTGTTCTGCTTTCACCCTTCGACAGACATCACATTCATTCACGAATTGAGCAATTTCTCGCTTCATTCGAGTCCACCAATACGACTGCTTGAGGTCATGGTACATCTTTGTACTTCCAGGATGAATGGATAGGAATGAATTGTGAGCCTCGTTCATAATGACTTTACGAAGATCACCCTTAGGAACCACAATCCGGTCCTCGAAGAAAAGAGTATCTCTGTCATCAACGCGATAGCACTTGTATTTGGAAATGCCCTTGTCAATACCACGTTTCACCTTCTTCACCATGGTATCCAGGAGTTGAGCCTCATGAATTTGATCTTGCAAAGTAGGAGAGACTATGAGGTTGGCAAGAAAGCCTTGAGGAACAACTTGGAGATTCAATTTGCGGAAAGCTTCACAAAGATCCGGTTGAAAAGGCTTGAGGATTAAGCTGTTGCAATAAGCCTTCCTGCTCAAAGCATCTGCAATCACATTGGCCTTGCCTGGAGTATATTCAATACTCGGATTATACTCTTGAATCATTCCGACCCATCGAGTTTGCCTGAGGTTGATGTTGGGTTGAGTGAAGATATACTTGAGACTCTTGTGATCGGAGAATATGTCCACTTTCCTTCCCAACAGGAGATGTCTGCATGTTATTAGTGCGTGGACAACTGCCGCCAACTCAAGATCATGAGTGGGGTAGTTCTTTTCGTTGGGCTTCAACTGACGAGAGGTATAGGCCACAAGCTTCTTCTCTTGCATTAACACAGCACCGAGACCTTGAAGAGAAGCTTCACAGAAAACTTCATAAGGCTTGGATTCGTCAGGAGGAGTCAAAACTGGAGCAGTGACGAGTTTCTCTTTGATAGCGTTGAAAGCAACGTCACACTCAGGAGACCAGACATACTTCACATGCTTCTGGAGGAGGTTGGAAAGAGGCTTTGCAATCTTTGAGAAATTCTCAACGAATCTTTGGCAATAGCTTGCAAGTCCAAGAAAACTGCGAAGCTGCTTCACATTCTGAGGAGGTTCCCAATTCAAAACTGCAGACACCCTCTCGGTATTAATAGCAATGCCCTTGGCAGAGATGATATGCCCAAGGTAAAGAACTTCATCAAGCCAAAATTCACATTTGGAGAACTTCGCATAGAATTGATACTCTCTGAGCTTGTCGAGCACCAATCGCAAATGTTTGGCATGATCCTTCTTATTCTTGGAGAAGACAAATATATCATCGAGATAGAACAAGACGAATTCGTTGGTGTAGGGGTTAGATGAAGTTCATCATTCGAGAGAAAGTTGGAGGAGCATTGACAAGGCCGAAAGACATGACAGTATATTCATAAGAACCAAAGCTTGTTCTGAATGTTGTCTTGGGAATATCTTCTTCACGAATGCGAATCTGATGATAACCCATACGAAGGTCAAGCTTGGAGAACACTTTAGCACCTTTAAGTTGCTCGAATATCTCATTGATGTTGGGAAGTGGGTACTTGTTCTTGATAGTCTTCTTGTTCAATGGACGGTAATCGACGCAAAGTCGGTCCGTGCCATCCTTTTTCTGGATAGAAAGAACTCCACAACCCCAAGGAGATGAACTCGGTCTGATCAGACCCAGAAGCTCTTGTTCATCGAGTTGTTTCTTCAATTCCTTCAACTCTTTTGGCCCAAGCTTGTATGGACGCTTGCAAACGGGTTCCGTGCCAGGCTCAAGATCAATAACGAATTCGACTGGCCGGTGAGGAGGCATACCCGGAAGCTCTTCTGGAAAGACATCTTGGTACTCACAAACGACTGGAATCTGAGAGATAGCATCCAATTCGCCCTTCTCATTGAGAGAAAACAACCGAATGGTTTGATCACGAGCGGCATAGATGATCACATCGTCAGAAGAGTGAGTCAATTGAATTTCCCTGGCAGCACAATCAAGCTTAGCCTTGTGCTTATAAAGCCAATCCATCCTGAGAATAAGATCAATATCAGAGTCACCAAGAACAATTGGTTTAGCCAGAAATCTATAGTCACCCATCTTGATACCGACATTCGGAACGAACATGGTAGATCTCAAACGTTTAGCCGGGGAAACAACTTGCAGAGCTTTAGGTAAAGCCTCTGTGTCAAAATTGTGCTTCGATGCAAAAGGATATGACATGAAAGAATGCGATGCACCGGTATCAAATAAGACTTTTGCAGGAATATCATTAACTGAGAGATTACCCATGATCACTTCTGAAGAATCCTCTGCCTGAGCCGCGTTCATCATGTTCACCTTGGCATGCTTAGGATTATGCTTGACCACTGCATTGCTGGAAGATCTCACAGGAGGAGGAGGCGGAAGGCGCCTTTGGTTGAAGCACTTGTTCGCATAGTGACCCTTTTGCTGACACTTGTTGCAAGTCACTTCTGAGAGCGGACGATGATAAGGAGCATTTGACCTTGGAGCTTGATTCTGAGACTTGTTCTGATAGTCTGGGTTGGGTGGGTGGGAAGATCCACGACCACCTGAGTTCTTCTGCTGGTAAGGCTGACGGAACGGAGGAGGAGGAGGCGACCAAAAGTTCTGTTGCTTGGCCGCCACTAGTGAAGAAGAAGAGGACTGAACTGCGTCCCTGACTCTCTTCTTAGAAGCCTCACACTTAAGCTGGGCAGCCTCTTGTTTCAGTGCCATGTTGTAGAATTCATCATACTTTTTCGGCTCAAAAAGCACGAGAGCTAGTTGCAGATCTTCTCTGAGGCCACGCCTGAATTGGTAAATCATGCTCTTCTCATCAGGGATGTCTTGCTTAGCAGAACGAGAGAGCTTCTGGAACTGAGTGTTGTATTGATACACAGACATGTTGCCTTGCTTGAGATTGCGGAACTCCTCACGCTTAGTCTCAACAACACTTTCGGAATGTGATGAGCTTTGAAGTCACGGCGGAAATCATCGCAGGTAATCACACGACCTCCTTTGGAATCTTTGTATTGTTGGTACCAATCAGCAGCTTGATCCTTGAGTTGAAAAGAGGCAAACTTGACAAAGTCCTCAGGTCTGACATTGCTACATTTGAAATGCTTGTTGATGTCCACGAGCCGATCATCGGCGTCTGTGGCCTCGACACAGTAGCTGAAAGTCTTTGGCTGATTTGCAAGGAACTGATTGAGGGTAGCAAAGTGCGGCTGATTGTTGCCTTGGCCTTGATTTCCCTAATTACCTTGCCCTTGGTTGCGATCTTGCAAGAGCTGAATCAGAATCTGAGCGTTGGCATTGGTGGCTGTCATCAAGGCTTGCCATGCCTCTGGAGGCGGAGGTGGTGGCGGAGGGTTAGCCTGACTTCCTTCATTGCGTTCCGGATTCTGACGCGTTGGCGGAGCCATCCTGAAGAGGGTGACATCCATTAGCATATTGAAAGACATATATTCAAGCTGAATCAAAGGATCGAAATTGCAACATATAGTCTTCACAATAAACATTCGAACAAGAATGAACGAATGAATTCCAAAGTAAAGCATCACACTTCCATAAGCTGAGAAGCCATTTAGATAAAGGTATGGAATCACCATCTGCCTTCGAAACAACTCGAATATCACAACTGAAAACAAAACAAAAGATTGGCTTGTAGAATAAGCCGGAACAAACACATGATAGAGATTTCGCCCAAAGTGTTCGTGGTGGGGCCCACACGGGCACGACGTACAGCGGACGTCACGAATGACAAACAAGACGTCCCCGAATCAGCATAGCCAAGGATTCTTTAAGACGCCTCGCGACCAACGTAAATCGGCCGTGAATAGGCGGACCACTAGCATGTTAGGCCCCAATCTCAAATCATACATCTGTCGGAAAGATATCCTATAAGTTATTAGAATTCCCACTTATAAACTCCCGAAACTTTCTGGTTATGCAATCAGGTGTTGGGGATACAGGGGACACAAAATATATCACCCAAACTAACAATACCTAGATCCAGTTGTATCCATCCTTCAACACATAACCAAGAAACCTTCGGAAATCGTTTACCTCAACCTTCGAAAAGCATCCGTTATACGAGTTATGGCAATACTCCCGAACTCGCCCCAGTACTGGGTTATCGGGGTTATCTCACCAACAACTGTACAAAAGAGATTTTCGATGTCGGCGGAACTCAGGTATTCCAGAACTGCAACGATAAAATTGTGACGACAACACCTCGGAGATCAACTCCCGGGACACTGCCACAACCCCTAAATGTCAGCAGGCACCAAAAACAATATTCTCGTCACAAAATCATCAGAACGATTCCAAGATACCCGCGTGATCCTAAATTTTTTTTTAGTGAAATTTGAGGAGAGTAGAGTAAAAACTTCTACGTCAGGAGGCCTCACCAGAGCGACGAAGGGACTGGGAAGTAAAACGAATCCTACTCTCCGATATATATAATCCTAAGACTCAAAACTATTTTTCTAGACTCAACAACGCCAGCGATTCGATCAAGCATGGGGGGGTTCCTAAGTCGGGGATGGCTCTGATTACCAATTTGTAACGCCCTCGATGCGGCTATATCTCCCACGTGTCGAAGCACGACGTAGAGGCATAACCGCATTGAAAGCAATGTCGCAAGTGAGGTAATCTTCACACAACCCATGTAATACATAAGGGAAAAAGATACATAGTTGGCTTACAGTCGCAACTTCACACAATACATAAATAAACATCCATCATCCAGATTACACTCAAGGTCCGACTACGGAACGAAAATGAAAGAAGACTACCCCAAATGCTACACAGATCCCCGATCGTTCCAACTGGGCTCCACTACTGATCATCAGGAAAAGACACATAGTAACGACCACGTTCCTCGTCGAACTCCCACTTGAGCTCGGATGCGTCATCTGCACTGGCATCGTTGGCACCTGCAACTGTTTTGGCAGAATTTGTGAGTCACAGGGACTCAGCAATCTCACACCCGCGAGATCAAGACTATTTAAGCTTAAAGGTAGGATAGGGTTGTGAGGTGGAGCTGCGGCAAGCGACTAGCATATATGGTGGCTACATTCGCAAAAGAGAGCGAGAAGAGAAGCAAAGCACGGCCGTGAAGCTAGAAGTGATCAAGAAGTGATCCTACAACAACCTACGTCAGACATAACTCCAACACCGTGTTCACTTCCCGGACTCCACCGAGAAGAGACCATCACGGTTACACACGCGATTGATGTGTTTTAATTAAGGTCAACTTCGGGTTTTCTACAACCGGATATCAACAAATTCCCATATGCCTAATAACCGCTGGCACGGCTTTCGAAAGATAATACCCTGCAGGGGTGTCCCAACTTAGCCCATTATAAGCTCTCACGGTCAACGAAGGATATTCCTTCTACCGGGAAGACCCGATCAGCCTCGGAATCCCGGACTACAAGACATTTCGACAATGGTAAAACAAGACCAGCAAGACCACCCGACTGTGCCGACAAATCCCAATAGGAGCTGCACATATCTCGTTCTCAGGGCACACCGGATGAGACAGGCTACGAGTAAAACCAGCCATCGAGTTTCCCCGAGGTGGCCCCGCAGGCGGCTCGGTTCGGACCAACACTCGGAGGAGCACTGGCCCGGTGGGGGGGGGGCTAAAATAAAGATGACCCTCGGGCTCGCGAAAACCCGGGGGAAAAGGCTTAGGTGGCAAATGGTAAAACCAAAGTTGGGCCTTGCTGGAGGAGTCTTATTCAAGGCGAACTGTCAAGGGGGTCCCATAAATCACCCAACCGTGTAAGGAACGCAAAATCAAGGAACATAACACCGGTATGACGGAAACTAGGGTGGCAAGAGTGGAACTAAACACCAGGCATAAGGCCGAGCCTTCCACCCTTTACCAAGTATATATATGCATTAATTAAATAAGAGGTATTGTGATATCCCAACATAATCATGTTTCAACAAGGAACAAACTTCATCTTCGGCTGCAACTAGCAACGCTATAAGAGGGGCTGAGCAAAGCGGTAACATAGCCAATCAACGGTTTGCTAGGAAAGGATGGTTAGGGGTTCGACATGGCAATATGGGTGGCATGATATAGCAGTGGTGGTATCGCAGCATAGGCATAGCAAAAGAGCGAGCATCTAGCAAGCAAAGATAGAAGTGATTTCGAGGGCATGGTCATCTTGCCTGCAAGGTTTTTAGAGTTGTCGAAAGCTTGGTCCTCGTAAGCGTTCTCAACAGGTTCCTCGGTCACATACTCGTCTCCCGGCTCTACCCAAAACAAGAACACAAGCAAAGGAACAACTATCAACCACGATGCAATGCACAAACAACAAGATGCAAAACATGGCATCATATGCGAGATGTGATATGCAATGCATATGCGTGCTCCGGAAGGACAAAGATGAACAAGGCATAATCTTGGAAAACCAAGTATGCCACTGGAAAGGTGAGGTGATTTCGGTTGAAATCGATATAAAGATCACCGGAATCGGATGCACGGTTTCCAAATGACAAGCAAACCAAGAATGACATATTTCTGCGATTAACAGCATGATGCCACTTAGCAAGCAGCAAGAAATTAAGCTACTACATACAAACGTAACAGCAAAGCATATGGCGGCGATCTACTCAAGATTCTTGACAAAAGATGAACACTGAGCTACGGCTAATTCACACAATAGCAGGTTCAAACAAGCATGGAAAAAGTGCAAAAGATAACAGGTTCACACACTTGGTGAAAACAACATGCCAGAAATTAACATCAGGATGGCATGTTTAGAGCAAGCAAACAGCATGCTACAGGAACACAATATAGCAAAACGAGGCACGACATGAATCTACTCAAAACATAGAACAAAAGTCCCTTACTGACCATGATCCAAAAAGGACCATAATATATAATAGCACCCATGTCAATTAAGCAGAAAACTGGACATGTCAAAACAGATAGCAAGTAGGCATGTTTACGAGCTCGATGCACTCACTACAGAGCATTGCATGATAAACTAAGCATACAACCATCAATAAGACATGGCATAAAAGCTATACATGGCAAGAACAACATCATAGCATGCAAGGATCAACTACAACAAGCTTGGCAAAATCGAATAACATGTAAACAACCTGTCAGTAACATTTTATAGCAAAAGTAGAGCTCGATTGACACAAGCTATGGCACTCCAAAATTACAAACAAAGGCATGGATGGATAGAGCAAATCCATATGTTCAGAACATCCTTACTTATCATGCTCAAAATGGGCATAGATCTCTCGGTAACAACATGAACACATAGCTTAAAAATAACAGCAGGACATGACTTAGTGAAATTACCAAGTCCCTGAAATAAGCAACAATATGATCCCTAGTTTGCATGCTTGTGCTAGTCACCAAAAAGGTCACACAAATACATGGCATACACCCCTGTAAATATGGCATGGCATATTACAAAACACATGTAGGACTCCAGTTTGTAGGATGCACACATGAATCATGGCAAAAATGACAAATGTGCAAGTTCAGATAAGAATCTGTAACTAACATCACATCGCCCTCTCCTAACAGCATTTCGGGCTTCAAGATGAACTCAAATGAAACTGATGCAATGAGATGAAATGATGTACTCAACGAGGCGAACAATTTGTTATGCTACACGCCCAAAACGGATCCACGGGTGCATAGTTATGGCATGATGAAAGTGCAACAAAATATCTGACAGAAAAGACTTAGAGGATTTCGGGGGGAGGAGAAAGTCAACCCTCGTCGGATCTAGGGTTCGGCCAGAGGCACGCGAACCGAGGCGGCGGCGCGGCTCGTCGGAGATGGCCAGATCCAAGCGCTCCTCGCTGGATCCGGAGGAGGAGGGGGCGCGGGGAGCGACGATGAGGCGGCGGTAGTCGGGGACGGCGAGGCGGCGGAGGCGTGAGGCGCCTCGGGCGGCGCGGTGACAGCCGGCGATGGCGCGTGGGGCGGAGCCACGGCGGCCGGCGGGCGGAGGCGGCGGCCGGACGCGGGAGACGGCGCGGGGAGCGGCTGGGCCGCGGGGGCCCTCCCCGGGCTTCGGCGGGCCGCGGGCACGGCAGGGAAGTGGGGACCAGCCCAGGGACACGTGGCGCGGCGTGGTAGGTCGGCGGCGGCGGCGGACAACGTCCGGCCGTCCGGATTTTTGTCCGGCGGCTGGAGGAGGAGGGGAACTAGGGTTTCACCCGTGATTTCGAAGGAGGGGCTAGTTTTATAGGTAGGAGGGGCTAGGAGGCTCCAAATTGAGCACAGTTTTCGCCCACACGATCGTGATCGAACGACTTAGAGGATGGGAGTGACTTAGATGGGTTATTGGGCTGTTTTGGAGGGGTTTTGGGCTGCAACCCACAAGAGGCCTTCGCGGTTAGCCGGTTAACCGTTGGAGTATCAAACAACCTCCAAATGACCCGAAACTTGACAAGCGGTCTACCGGTGCTATACCAAGGCCGCTTGACAAACCTCGGTCCATTCCGAGACCATTTAACACTCGCACATGAAAATAGGTAAAAGGGGGCGCCGGAGGACGTAGGAGCGTCGGATTGCAAAACGGACAACGGGGAAAAGGCTCGGATGCATAAGACGAACACGTATGCGAATGCGATGCACATGATGACATGACATGAAATGCATGACAAGGACAAAATGCAAAATGAAGGGAAACCCAACCACGGAGGGAATATCATATCACATTGCCGAAAATGGCAAGAGTTGGAGTTACAAATATGGCAAGTTACATCCGGGGTGTTACACTAATGGCCGCGTTGGGCTCCTGGGAGCTCCCTGAGCACGCCTGCGTGCTTGGGTTAGCCAGGCGGGGCTGCTACCGACGGTGATGACAGACGTAGCGTCGTCGAGCTTTGGTTATGGCGGGGAATGGCACTACAGCATGGGGGCGAGCAAATGGAGAGAGGGGAGATGCGGCGGAGCTCACAGCGCATCCGATGGCATCGTCGGTGAGGTCGGGGCGGTCGGGTTGCTGCGAATCGATGAGGACGGCTGTTCGTGCAGAGGACGAAGACGGCGCCGATGGCGGCCATGTTGTGCTCCTCTGGTTGCTGCCGAGGATGGGGACGCGTATGAGGTTGGCGCAGAGCTCCCGAGCACGGCAGCATGACAAGGGGATGGCGATGGCCACGCGAGCGGCAGCGGTGGCCGGCGGGCTCTCGGGTGGTCGCGGGGAGCAGGGGCTGGAGGGGGAGAGAGGCACTAGAGAGGCGGGGGAGTGAGAGAGAATGTGTTGGGCATCTTCAGGCGCTCGAACGAGGGCGGGGGTGAAAGCAGGAGGTGAGGCTCAGTTGCGCGCGTGTCGACACGGTGTCGTCCTCCTGGCAGAAGCTTGGAGACGACTGGCAAGGTGGGTTGGCGGGCTGGGCCAACTGGGCCAGCTCCAGGTAAGAAAGGTTAGGTTTCTCTCTTTTTACTTTCTGTTTTGTTTTGTTTTCTATTTCTGACATTTGTTTTAATTTGGTTTTTGAACCAAACTAATTTTGTTGCTTCTGATAAACTTTGCAGGGAATAAAAGGATTATTCCAAAGCCCCTCAACAAAAATCAGAATTATGGGAGTAATAAAGTATTTATAGTATTTATTTGTTCCAATTCAAAATATAATATGTGTTAATTCAACAATCCAAAATGTCATGCAAAAATGTGCATCACCTCTTTCCAACATTTTCCAAAAATGATGAACATTTTTAAGGCCATTTGGGTTCACTGAAAAATATTTTAGTTGAACATGGTGGATTCCTTTTATGCTAGGGTTTGAACATCCCCCATTTCAAGTTTCCATGAAAGTTAAACATGATGCAAGCAAGATGCAAACATTAGGAGGCACCAGAAGCTAGGGATGTGACAGCTCACCCCTACTAAACAAGAATCTCGTCCCGAGATTCAAGTCGCGAGGTAAGGATACAGAGGGATCACAAAGATGATACAATCTTCATGACCCATACTTCAAATTGATCTTGACGTCTTCGCTTTCGAGATCTTCATCCAGCACGACGATGACAGAAAGAGACTCTATAGGAATCGATCTTCTCGAAGATCGAACAACTGATGTTCAACTAATGGAATGAGACATAACAATATCTCTCGAGTTGAGACGCGAAACACCCATCAGAAGCAACGGAAACAAACTGATGACAAAGGTTCAATTTGGTAGGCAACAATCCCATGCCCGGTCATGACGTAGCGGGGGGTTAGCTGCCATGCTTCCATAGCGGGGCACCTTAGGGAAGGTGACCGTTGAACTGTTCCCTTAAGTGGCAAAAAGAATTACTTTTGATCCATAGATCATTGAAACTCTTCATACCAGCTTAAGGCAATTTACAATTGATCATTTGAAATAGCTCGAAGAAATGGCACACTCGGACTAGGATGGATGATGTGGACTACCTTGTTGAAGACAACGCAATGGATGACTTTTGCTTATCATCGGAAATGGATGGGATCCATGACAGGACCACTTTTGAAGAGGATCCTGTACAACAAATACTGAGGTGCGAGCTGGGAACAAAAGCAAATGCTGGGAATGATTCTGGTAACTGGGGAAAAACACAACAGTCGAGAGTGTTTCCAACGTTTCAATGGTTATAGAATCATCGAAGAAACTGAGAGCACAAGGATCCCTAAGGAACAACTTTTAGAATAATTCGCACGAAATCCTCATGGAAAGATGGTCAAAGATACTACAATGACAGATCTTCCGGCTAGGTGTGTCGGCTAGAACATCAACCTTGTCGGGACCTACATCATAGATCCTAGAAAAGTTCCAACCATCATATCTGCCTGAGATTCAGATTTGATTGGTAACAGGATATTTCAGACAGCTTGTCTGGAAAAGAAAATTTGCAACACAAACCGACAAGATGACATTGCGAGATTCTCGGGAAATGAACTATGATAGCAAGCTCCAAGACATGAGCTGGTTCTGCTACAAACCTATGAACACGCTGTCCAAGACAAGCATGACCACGTAGTAGTCTTATAATAAAACACTACCGAGTCCAGGTGGGGAACCATCATCGAGGATATCGAAATCCTTGCGTAAGTCTAGCTCTTAAGAAGAAACTTCTTCTCCTTGAACAAATCAATCAGTGGCTTGGTGTGCTAGGGATTCATATAGAATGAAGGTTGCAAGTCTCCAGACCACAGAATACTTCGCATGTATGCATGACTGACTTGGAATGATTCCACAGGAAGCGAAACAAACTTTCTCAAATTCACGGCGACAACTTGCTTCAAATGCACATGAACTAGAGGAAGTCACTTCTTATACCAAACATATACTTCATGAACGGGACATGAAGATAATGCTTAGAAAAGTTTCCAACACTAGCGTTAATGTTCAACATAATCAAGGGGATGATAAATATGCTGCTGATGGGATCAACAACAATTCATCGAGATTTCCATATAGATGGAATCCCATAACTATGTGAGTAAAGTGATAGCATTGGTCAGGCCAAAAGATATAATGATGTATGCTCGAGGGATCAACCACGAGTAAGACAACATTATGAATATCGTTGGTTCTGATTTGATTTGACGATAGCCCATACTCAAATCAAAGATTGGGTAAGACAATAGGTCCAACAACTGATCACGAGGACCAATTGATGAAGATATCATCTTTCTTCAACACACACACACACACACACACAGAAGATATCCCTTAGAGATGAACTAAGTTAATCAAAGCTTTTACCTTCCAACTCTCCAAGTTGTTGTTTAGCTTAACCAACTAGCTCAAGGGTGTCTAATACAGATTCTTGGAGAAAGGGGTGGCTACAAGAAACCAACTTGATCATGAACTCAACATAGCGGTCAGGTGACAACCTGGTAACACTTCCGAGAAGATATTCGGAGAATCACGAACCACCGATATGTTACTAGGCTCGAGAACAATCTTGCTTTTCAGGGCAAGATGATGTGATCAATTAGGCAAGGATTGACACAATCCTAACTCATCGATCAAAGGGTGCACCAACAAAAATGCACTAGGTAGCATGATCAGTCCTAGGATGGTGATTCAATAACCAACACGCTAAGGATGATATTAATGTCCAAAAACTAGCAAGCAACACGGTTGCTAGGAGTATTGATTTCACACATCATAGTTCACTTGTCGGCATTCCGGTTACAATAACACGGGAACCTAGGAATGAATAATGATGGCAAGAAGTATCACTACGACAAGAATCCATAAGAGGTGGTGCAATTCTCATGAAATTGTTGACATAAAGATAGTAACACTCCAAGGTAGAACAGAACAAAGCTGGATAAATATTTGCTCTGCGGAACACAACTGCTTTGACCTAATCCTAGAAATGGATGAGGTACTGGAGTTTGTTTCTCCTAGTCATTCTGAAATAGAATGGCCTGACGGACCACAAGAATAATAAGCATCGATAACACGGATGCACAATTACTCCTGACTATCAATTGATAGATGATGGTTGGAATACAAATGAAGAGGGACAACTCAAAGGAACATATGGTTTTCTGAGTTGTGGATGCATAGATTTAGTATGTCAAACCAGTTCAACATATTTCTTCCAGATAATCCATGCAGAAAGGTAGGACTGGAAGAATCACAATTATGGATGGAGAACTCCTCAAGAGTACTCTGATTGTGAGCTTTTGGTTCAAAGAACTTCTCCCTTAATGGTTCATGGTATTGGGAAGAAGGAGATACCACAGACCTCGAGGACTATCGCAAAGGTTACTAATATCCTAAAGGTATGAGCAACACTATCAACACGAGGTAAGTAGAGTAATCCTGGGTCAAGAACCCAGGAGTAGAATACCTATTACTAAATGGCATCACGGGATGCTTTCGAGAATGGTGGCCAGAATCATCACACCGGGAACACAAAACATGGCTAGATTACTAGGTGACTCCCTAAAACACCTAGGGTCTTAATAATAGCTCCAACATATATGTCGAGGCAACAGAGTACCTCAACTCACTGATTAGTGTGGTTAATCTAGCCCAAAGGAACATCGAGAATGGAAAGAAGGGATTTGCAAATGCATCAGACTATTTAGAAACTGGGATGACTCGGACAGCATAACGGCTGTAAATGCTCAAAATGATTTGAGACATCATGCAAAATGGTGGCATAACCACTCAACATCACAATATCAAGGTACTGAGGCCAGCTATGAACATATGGAAGTAGTAGGAACTGAATTAAGGCTTGAACTCAATAATCCTAGGAAACTATGGTTTAGTAACACGTCATCCTAAGAGATAGAAGAGAAGCCTAGTTCTTAACCCCGTAGAAAAGAAGAGGGTGACTCAGATCAGAGGGCATGAGGTATAAGGAGTAAAAAGAGCCTTACGTTCCATCCCACAATCAATTCCCTTATATAACTAAAGCATTTCTAGACTCACCTTCGACCAGTTTGGCTTGGTAATCCTACAGGCAGTCAGGCTCTGATACCAAAGCTGTCAGGACCCCGATTCCAAGTCACATCGATCTAGCCGGTAACACCTCATATCACTTTGGGGCCTCACGCACGGTATTCCCACGGGTGTGGCCTTACCATGGCCCAGGATCGTTTGCGCCTTTTGGCTCATGTATATGATAGTGTCGCTAGCATCCATATGACAGAGAACCCGGGCCGACATGACTAGTCGTGAACCAAAAGTGGCACTAACTTACGGGGACAGGCATACATAAATCAACATCGAGCATGTCGGTCAGCAGCGTGCGAATCCGGGCTGTAGCACTGGGCTAACAGGACTCCGGTGAACCGGGCTGTAGCAGGCTAGGCAGGACTCTGGATGTCACCGCGTGACAGTTCCCCGAAGGGACCGACACAGGAACGAAGTGAATCACATGCCGTCCAGTCAAGTGTTCCGGAGCAGTAGTGCTGGGCTAGCAGGACTCCGGTGAACCGGGCTGTAGCGGACTACTATGGCTCATGGAAGCACAAGACTACATTTCCGCATAAGAGAGGCTACCAAGGATAAACAACTAGGTTGTCGGACCCCACACATACCAAGCATTTCAAACATACACACAATATGCTTGATCTGTGTAAATACAACATGGCATCACAACATAACTCTACGACTCAAGTATTTAATCATTAGGCTCCGAGGAGCGAGATATTACAAACATGGGTCTCATGACCCAACATTCAGAGCATACAAGTCAAAGGACATGCGGAAGCTTAACATGTATGAGTACAGACATCTACAAATGAAAAAGGCTGAGAAGCCCGACTATCTACCAGATCCTGTCGAGGGCACAAGATCGTAGCTGAGGTATCAAGCTAAACGTTGAAGTCCACACGGAACCACTAGCGAGACTGATGTGTCTCTGCAAAACATAAAATAGGCAAACGTGAGTACAAATGTACCCAGCAAGACTTACATCAGAACTATCTACATATGCTTCGATATCAATAAAGGGGTGGTGGAGTTTAACTTCAGCAAGCCAGCTTTGACTCGGTGGCTATCCTATACTACGACTGCGTGTAACTCTTTTGAGGTGGCGCACACGAGTCCACATATTCACCATATCAATACACCACTATGGATCCGCTCCCATCTCCCTACGAGAACGCCATCCATAGCACTCACGCTTATCTTGCGCATTTTAGAGTATCCACTTTCACTTGTCTATGAAATATGCAAGGGGTACAAGTTTCCATATCTGAGGAATCCGGCTATTCGAATAGATAATGATAACCCTGCAGGGGTGTACTTCTTCACACACGCTCTCGCCAGGTACCACCATGTACACGTCATGTACCTCGGCAAACTTCAAGCGGAAGCCTGGCGAGGGACTCGGCCACGACCTGACTAACCACACAAGTCTCTCGTCCAGGTTTATCGCCTATTCGGGTTCCATCCGCAAGGAGATCTGGTCGGGATGTCGCTCACAACCCCAAACAATGTGAGCAGGGTTCCCAAGCCCACCATCCGGGTGCCACTTGGTACACCGTGCCACCGTGCCTAGTCTGTCCCAGGCCCACCTGTACCGGGTGCCAGTTGGTAGACTACTAACACTACCTACTGTCGGGGTGGACGGCGTCCCCCGCGAGCACCTATGGGGCCGGAGCCCCTTTCGTTGTCCGGTGAGGGGGGCGGAGGGAGCACGGAGAGCAGATCGAGGCGAGCACACGGGCGGTTTACCCAGGTTCGGGCCGCGATGGACGCGTAAAACCCTACTCCTGCTTGGTTGTATTGAACTGGGGAGCTCGGGAGCTTGGAGAGCTAGCTACACCGAGCGTATGGCTGTCTGGATTCCGAATCTCCGAACCCCCTCTACGTTGCACACGGGCCTCCTTTTATAGCGCAAAGGGGTCACCGACAGGTGTCAACGTAAGAGAAAGGGGTAAAAGTGTAAAAGAGGTGGAAGTTGTAACAGTGCGGGAACAGTGGCGCTACAGTGCGGCACAGTGTTATCATACCTACTTCTGACGGTAGGGGACAAGGGCATTAAATGCCCGTCACGGTCGCCTGGACAGCACCGAGGCGGACCGTTAGGTGCGCCACCGCTCGCCACGGTGGTGGCTGCATGCCACCGCATACCCCAGGCTGCGCGGTGCCCCGCCACGTGCCCTTGGGGGAAACCCCGGAGCGACGCGTGGGCGGGTGAGCTGGAGCGCAGTCCTGAGGTGGCGATTTGCCGCGGCAAGTGGCTTGCCGCGGGGGTCGTCTTCCTGTGCCTGATAGCTTGCCGGCTATCAGGCCTTGCCGGGGCGCATGGCGCGCCGTGGCGGGCTTCTCTTGTGGTGCCTGGGTTCGGCCTTCCCGACAAGCTCCTCTTGTCGGGGTCTCGATCTTCTGTCTCGTATACTTTGTTCTTGGATGGTATTACATGGGCTTAGTCGTCCCGGCAAGCTCCTCTTGCCGGGGTCTTGTCTTCTTGGCCCGGCAAGCTCCTCTTGCCGGGGGCCTTGTCTTGAATGCTTGGTCTTCTCTTGGCGCTTCCTGGGCGGGCCTCGCCGCAGGGTGCTACAACTGCCCGTGCACAAGTCTGGGGTACTAAGGTACCCCTACTTTAGTACACCGACAGGAGCCCCCGGGCCTGGGCCACACACGGTGCCGAGCGTCGTTGGGCCAGGCCCTAACAGTGCACGGGCACGCGTGGCCTTGGTCGCGCTGCTCCTTAACTCCGCATCTGTCGCACCTTCCCCAGGCGGCGCGCGCTTATCGCGGCGTCGTGGGGGCGAAACGCCCGTTCCCTCTTTAAGTGGAGGGAGGTGCGGAGGCGCGGCTCGATAAATGAACGGGGGTGAGGCGCGGCTTTCGAGGCGTCCGTTCCCCATAATCACGGGATGGGGAGAGGTCGTCCCACCCGTCGCCTCGGTTCTGCGCGCCCACCACATGGTCCTTATGCACTCGGAGTCGCGGCGGCGGAGGCAGGGAGTCGGGCCGGCGCGGGTCGATGCAGTGGGTCGGCCCCAGTCGCCTGCCCTTCCTCCGCTTCTATTGGAGGAGCGAGGCGGCCGCGTCCCCACTCCGCCCCTTTATAAGGAGCGAAAGGGGGCAACGGAAATCCGCACTCCATCTCCTTCCTCCTTCTGCTTCTGGTTTCCTTCCCCCATCTGCGATGGAGGGGGGGGAACCCTGGTTCTTCTTCGGTTGCCGCGAGGGTGTCTGCTAGGCAACGCGCCCCTCCTCCCCTTGCGCCCGCGGCGGCGGAGCCGGTCGTCAGGGGAAGAGGGAGAGGGCGAGGTCGCGGACGAGGTCGTGGACGAGGCCGGGGCGCTCGGGGCGGACGGATCGGTGCGCCGTCCTCGCCTCCGCCAGCGGCTCCGTTCCTTCCCGCGGTCCATCTCGGGGACGACCCCTGTGAGTTCATTATCAGGCTGCGCCGGGCGCCTCGTCGCCGCCTCCGGCTTCCCGCTCCCTTCGCGAGCGTGTTGGAGGTGGAGCAGCCTGAGACGCTAAACCTGCGCATGAGGGGCTGCGGGATCAGTGGGACGCGAGTCCACGTCGAGTCCCGAGCCCCCGGCGTGGTGTGTCTGGGCCGCGGGTGGAAGACGTTCGCCCGGATCCACAGCTTGACGGAGGGGTTCTCCCTCCACTTTAAGCTGGTGGGGGAGGACCTCCTCTCCGTCAAGGCCTTCTGGGGCTCCGGCATCCGGGCCCGGCGCTGCGAAGATAGCTCCTCCGACAGCGAAGGCTCCTCCTCGAGCGAGAGTGACGAGGAGGGGAGCGACAGCGACGACGAGGGGAGCAGCCGCCGGGATGACGGGTCCGACTAGGCGTTGGTCGCAGCTCCGTGTGGCACTGGCGGCCCCATCGTCCGCGCCGGGCTCCGTGAACTCCCCGGGGTCGTCTCCTTGGGCGGCTGGCGTAGGGGGGCTGCTGAGGAGGACAGAGGGCGGACGTCGAAGGCCGCGAAGTCGGAGTACGGGCCGACTTCGACAGCTGGCTGACGCTCCGGTGCCTCGTGTTCCAGATGCGCCCCAGACGCCGTCATCACCCTTGCTCTCGGTGACGACCACCGGGGTCTTCTCTTCGGCCCGGCAAGCTCCTCTTGCCGGGGGCTTGATCTCCTCGGGCGGCCGGAGTGGCGAGGCTGGGGAAGAGGAAGAGGCTGGCGGCAAGGCCGCTGCCTCATCTTCCAGCTCTGCCTCCGGCGCCTCCGTCTTCTTCAGCCTCCGGAGACCCCCGGGCGGAGCCCCCGGATCTTCTTTTGGTGCCTTCTGCCACCCGTAGCTCGCCTAGGTGCCCCTTTCGCCCTCTTCGCCTACTTGCCCTACCTCCTGAGGAGAGAGACAAGAAAGGGATTACGGGCACCTTATCTCTTTTCAGCTTGTAAGCCTTCGGGCCTTAGTTGCGTTTAAGCCTTGTAATCCCTTCTTTCATGTTTTTCATTCTCTCTGAACTGTACCTGAGTGGAATGTTTTTAATGAGAAGGGGATGTTTGCCGGATCATTTGTCTCGCGGGTGGAAACCGCGGTAAGGAACGAATCCTTTACATCGTTAAGATAGACAGTTTCTCGCCCGGCAACAGGCCCAACCGCTCCCCCGCACTGCTCGACCTTTCTCACGCCCTTGGCGGAGGCGGGGAGCAGGCGGGTTCCGGCCCCTCGCTTCCCTCCCCCTTGCTGCCGCGGCTGCTATCGAAACGGGCCCCAGGAACGCGCTCTGGGGCTTGCCGCTAAGAGAGCACGGTAGCTTTTCAGGAGGAAAGGAGGCTTTCAAATTCCACAGTCCATAAGAGAATGCATGATGAGGGATGCAAAAACTTATCTGAGGTTGCAGCCCCCGGCGACTCTGGCTCGCCGGGGCGCAGGTGTTGGCTCGTCCTTCTCCTCTTCCTTGTCCTTGAGCGGCCCGGCAAGGACATTCAATTCCTGCGAGCCAAAGGGAAAGGACGGGAAAAAGACGCGGACTCGACCTCTAAGTTAGGGGTTAGCGACAGTTAGGAACTGACAACCCTAACCAAGGACGAGACTCTGACTCAGCATGCATGCTAAAATCTAGGGCGCCAGCGCTTCTTTATCTTCGGCCAGGGGCTTCGCCTGGCTTTGTACGAGGGGTTACATGCAACATCGGCAAGGCCTGCACAAACCGGTGGTTGCCGGAGCGGATCACGGCAACCGCGCCTTATGGGCGAAACTTGCGAAGATGCTCTATGTTCCCAGGAGTTGCTCACTGGTAGGCCCTCTTCGGTCTTGAGGCGGACAGCGCCGGGCCTCGCGACTCGTCTCACCCAATAAGGGCCTTCCTGCTTCGGCGTCGACTTGTTATAATTCTTGGCCGACTGAACGTGCCTAAGAACAAGGTCGCCTAACAGGGCAACTTTATCTGATGCCAGGGGCTTCGCCTGGCTTTGTACAAGGGGTTACATGCAGCAGCGGCAAGGCCTGTACAAACCGATGGTTGCCGGAGCGGATCACGGCAACCGCGCCTTATGGGCGAAACTTGCGAAGATGCTCTATGTTCCCAGGAGTTGCTCACTGGTAGGCCCTCTTCGGTCTTGAGGCGGACAGCGCCGGGCCTCGCGACTCGTCTCACCCGATAAGGGCCTTCCTGCTTCGGCGTCGACTTGTTATAATTCTTGGCCGACTGAACGTGCCTAAGAACAAGGTCGCCTAACAGGGCAACTTTATCTGGTGCCAGGGGCTTCGCCTGGCTTTGTACAAGGGGTTACATGCAACAGCGTCAAGGCCTGTACAAACCGATGGTTGCCGGAGCGGGTCACGGCAACCGCGCCTTATGGGTGAAACTTGCGAAGATGCTCTATGTTCCAGGAGTTGCTCACTGGTACGCCTTCTTCGGTCTCGAGGCGGACAGCGCCAGGCCTCGTGACTTGTCTCACCCGATAAGGTCCTTCCCACGGCGTCAACTTGTTGGAATCCTTGGCCGACTGAGTGCGCCGAAGAACAAGGTCGCCCTCTTCGAGACTCCTGGCCTTGACCTTGCGGCTATGGTAGCGACGCAAGGCTTGCTGGTATCGAGCAGCTCGTACCGCAGCCTGGAGACGTCCTTCCTCAAGGAGCAGCGCGTCATCTTGGCGCAGCTGCTCTTGCTCGAGCTCGTCATAAGCGAGCACCCGAGGAGATCCGTATACGAGTTCCGTGGGGATAACTGCTTCCGCTCCATAGACTAGAGCAAAGGGTGTCTGTCCGGTGGCTCGACTCGGTGTCGTTCTGATTGACCAAAGAGCCGCCGGCAGCTCCTCAATCCAATTCCTTCCGCACTTGCGCAGCCTGTCGAAGGTCCTGGTCTTGAGTCTGCGCAGCACTTCAGCGTTGGCCCTTTCTGCTTGACCGTTGCTCCTGGGGTGAGCAACCGAAGCGAAACAGACCTTGGCGCCGAGATCCTGGGCGTATTGCATGAAGGCGCGACTTGTGAATTGTGTCCCGTTGTCGGTGATGATTCTGTTGGGGATTCCGAAACGGCAGACGACCGACCGGAACAACTTGACTGCTGACTGCGCGGTCACCTTCCTCACTGGCTCCACTTCTGGCCACTTCGTGAACTTGTCGATTGCAACGTACAAGTACTCGAAGCCCCCGACGGCTCGGGGAAAAGGGCCGAGGATATCGAGCCCCCAGACCGAGAAGGGCCAGGATAAAGGGATTGTTTGGAGAGCTTGAGCTGGCTGATGAATCTGTTTTGCATGGAACTGGCACGCTTCACACTTGGTTACTAGTGCAGTTGCATCTTGGAGGGCTTCTTGCCAGAAGAACCCTTGCCGGAAGGCTTTCCCGACAAGTGCTCTTGCGCCAATGTGATGGCCGCATATGCCTCCGTGTATCTCTGCCAACAGCTTCTGTCCGTCTTCCCTGGAGATGCACTTCAATCTGACACCGTTGAGTCTCCTTCTGTACAGCTCGTTGTCCACGAACTGGTACATACTTGACTGCCTGGTGATCTTCTCCATCTCTTCTGGGTCGTCGGGAAGTTCTCCAGTTTGCAGAAAACGGACGATCTGCTGCGCCCATGCCGGAGCCCGGGGCTCGATGGCAAGGACTAAAGGCATGAAGGCCGCTGCGGGGACCCCGGCTTCTACGGCAAGAACCTCTGGTTCCGCCGGAGCCGGTGATCCCCCGGCAAGCTTGCCGGGGCAAAGCTTGTCGGGAACCCCCGCTTCAACTGGACAGATCCTCGGATCCGCAGGAGCGGACTGTTCCTCAGCGTTCAGACTGCTGATCTGCTTGCCGGAGCAAGGCTTATCGGGGACACCTGCTTCGACTGGACGGATCCTGGGATCCGCAGGAGCAGGCTGTCCCCCGGCGTTCTGGTTGTTGATCTTGGGGAGGCGCTGCTGGGTCGTCGTTTGTCGGGACGGACGCGACGCGTCCTCGGAGGCCGAGGCTCGGTCGTCCGCCCTGTTCTTGGATTTGGTGGCGCCGCGAGTGTTCTCGCCGGTGGCCACCCCTCCGACGGCGTCTCCCCCGCCCACCGTTGGCTCCGGTAGCGGTGGAAGAGACGCGGACGGGCCCGCGACCTCCGAAGCCTTCTTCTTCGGGGCCATGGTGTTGATGAAGCTAGCGAATTCGGAGAAGCTGACGAAGAGCGCGCTCGCGCGAACGCCGGATCTGATCCGCACAACCTCGACGCACCCCCTACCTGGCGCGCCAAAGATGTCGGGGTGGACGGCGTCCCCCGCGAGCACCTATGGGGCCGGAGCCCCTTTCGTTGTCCGGTGAGGGGGGCGGAGGGAGCACGGAGAGCAGATCGAGGCGAGCACACGGGCGGTTTACCCAGGTTCGGGCCGCGATGGACGCGTAAAACCCTACTCCTGCTTGGTTGTATTGAACTGGGGAGCTCGGGAGCTTGGAGAGCTAGCTACACCGAGCGTATGGCTGTCTGGATTCCGAATCTCCGAACCCCCTCTACGTTGCACACGGGCCTCCTTTTATAGCGCAAAGGGGTCACCGACAGGTGTCAACGTAAGAGAAAGGGGTAAAAGTGTAAAAGAGGTGGAAGTTGTAACAGTGCGGGAACAGTGGCGCTACAGTGCGGCACAGTGTTATCATACCTACTTCTGACGGTAGGGGACAAGGGCATTAAATGCCCGTCACGGTCGCCTGGACAGCACCGAGGCGGACCGTTAGGTGCGCCACCGCTCGCCACGGTGGTGGCTGCATGCCACCGCATACCCCAGGCTGCGCGGTGCCCCGCCACGTGCCCTTCGGGGAAACCCCGGAGCGACGCGTGGGCGGGTGAGCTGGAGCGCAGTCCTGAGGTGGCGATTTGCCGCGGCAAGTGGCTTGCCGCGGGGGTCGTCTTCCTGTGCCTGATAGCTTGCCGGCTATCAGGCCTTGCCGGGGCGCATGGCGCGCCGTGGCGGGCTTCTCTTGTGGTGCCTGGGTTCGGCCTTCCCGACAAGCTCCTCTTGTCGGGGTCTCGATCTTCTGTCTCGTATACTTTGTTCTTGGATGGTATTACATGGGCTTAGTCGTCCCGGCAAGCTCCTCTTGCCGGGGTCTTGTCTTCTTGGCCCGGCAAGCTCCTCTTGCCGGGGGCCTTGTCTTGAATGCTTGGTCTTCTCTTGGCGCTTCCTGGGCGGGCCTCGCCGCAGGGTGCTACAACTGCCCGTGCACAAGTCTGGGGTACTAAGGTACCCCTACTTTAGTACACCGACACCTACAAACACCAGAAACTAGTTGCAACTCCTGGACAGAGATCAGGTTGATTAATAAGTCGAGAGGGGCACTTAAGCATTCCAATGTGTGGTAGTAACTGTTCATGGATCACAAACACATAACTCAGTTCCTGAGGACGGCTGCAATGAGACAACCCACCATGTACTCCTACATGGCCTCTCACCGCTACCTTTACCAAATCGTGTTCACACACTTAGCTCTCAATAGTAGGACATGTTCACCACATTCCAATTCATCCCCGATGAATCAGACCTGACTCAACTCTAAGCAGTAGCAGGCATGACAAACAAGCATAAATGAGTAGGCACATCAGTGCTCAAACAACTCCTACTCATGCTATTGGGTTTCATCTATTTATTGTGGCAATGACATGTCATGTAGAGGAAAGGGGTTCAACTACCACAGCATGTAACAATTGAATCGTTGTTGTCCTGATGCAGTAAAAGAGAGCAGGAGCAAGAGAATGGGATTGTATCGAAATGAACAAGGGGGTTTTGCTTGCCTGGCACTTCTGAAGATAGCATTGGTTCTTCATCAGTGTCAACGATCACAACGTCGGAACAACGTCTACTGAGGGGGAACAACACCGGCAAACAGAGAAGAAACACAATCAATGCAATGCACAATATGATGCATGATCATGACATAGCAATATGATGTGATTTGGCCTAATGCAACTAGCGACACAATTAAGTGTAGTTGGTTTGAACCCAAGGTTCAAAGTCAAACTCCACATATGGTTATTTAAATGCCATTCATTTGATTTGTCCTAAACAGTAGCTATAAGTTGTTCTAACATGCATGAAAATGGTACAGATGGATAGATTGGATTTTTTGATCATTTTCATATATATAACTTTCCAATCTGAGTTACAGATTATTTACTACGAATTTTAGAAGTTTTGGATATTTTCTGAAATAAATAAATCATTTAAGATTTATTTAAATTCCAGTAAGGGATTACTGCGTCAGCATGACATCGACATGACGTTAGCGGGTCAACATGGCTAGTCCAAGTCAAATCTGACCTGCGGGACGCATTGGTCAGTGACCTTGGGCTAGTTAGGTCGCCGACAAGTGGGCCCGGTCAACATTAACTAAGTCAAAGTCAGGCTGACACGTGGGGCCATAGTTATTAGTTAAAACTAATCAGAAACTAAACTAGTGATAATTAAGGGCGTTGGGCCCATATGTAAGTGGGTCAGGGTGTAGGATCTTGAGAAGATGTGTCTAGAGGGGGGTGATTAGACACTTAGTGCTAAAGTTGCAGTTTTTAAACTTTTTCGGTTTAAGTGGAGTTTAGGCACAATTTCAACATTCATAATACATATCAAGCAAGCATGCAAAGAGTATATGAGCAGCGGAAAGTAAAGCATGCATCTTGCAAGAATATAAAGGGAAGGGTTTGGAGAATTCAAACGCAATTGGAGACACGGATGTTTTTGGCGTGGTTCGGATAGGTGGTGCTATCCTACATGCACGTTGATGGAGACTTCAACCCATGAAGGGTAACGGTTTGGCGAGTCCACGGGGGGCTCCACCCACGAAGGGTCCATGAAGAAGCAACCTTGTCTATCCGACCATGGCCGTCACCCACGAAGGACTTGCCTCACTAGCGGTAGATCTTCACGAAGTAGGCGATCTCCTTGACCTTACAAACTCCTTGGTTCAACTTCACAATCTTGTCGAAGGCTCCCAAGTGACACCTAGCCAATCTAGGAGACACCACTCTCCAAGAAGTAACAAATGGTGTGTTGATGATGAACTCCTTACTCTTGTGCTTCAAATGATAGTCTCCCCAACACTCAACTCTCTCTCATAGGATTTGGATTGGGTGGAATGAAGATTTGAGTGGAAAGCAACTTGGGGAAGGCTAGAGATCAAGATTCATATGGTAGGAATGGAATATCTTGGCCTCAACAGAAGGGTAGGTAGTTCTCTCTCAGAACATATGAGTTGGAAGTGTAGATGCGTTCTGATGGCTCTCTCCATGAATGAAGATGAGGTGGAGGGGTATATATAGCCTCCACACAAAATCCAATCGTTACACACAATTTACCAATCTCGGTGGGACCGAATCGACAAACTCGGTCGGACCGATTTAGTAAACCTAGTGACCGTTAGTGATTTTCGGTGGGACCGATAGGCAACTCGGTAGGACCGATATGGTTAGGGTTAGGGCATAACGTAATCTCGGTAAGACCGATTACACAAACTCAGTGAGACCGATTTGGTAATAAGCTAACCAGAGGGTTGGTCAGGCAAACTCGGTGGGACCGATTAATAAATTCGGTTGGACCGATTAATAAATTTGGTTGGACCGATTTTGGTAATAAGTTAACCAGAGAGTTTGCATTGTAATCTCGGTAGTACCAATTGCCTAAACTCGGTGAGACCGATTTTGGTAATGGACATACACAGAGAGATTACAATCCCATCTTGGTGAGACCGAGATCCCTATCGGTAGAACCGATTTGCTTAGGTTTGGCAGTGGCTATGACATGTGAAACTCGATGGCGCCGGATAGAAAGAATCGGTAGGACTGAGTTTGGCTTTGGGTTTTGGTCATATGTGGAAGTGGGAAAGTAACTGAGGGTTTTGGAGCATATCACCAAGCACATGAAGCAAGAGGCTCATTAAGCAACACCTCATCCCTCCTTGATAGTATTGGCTTTTCCTATGGACTCAATGTGATCTTGGATCACTAAAATGTAAAATGAAGAGTCTTGAGCTTGAAGCTTTAGCCAATCCTTTGTCCTTAGCATCTTGAAGGAGTTCCCACATCCTTTAGTCCATGCCACTCCATTGTTGAACTTATCTGAAACATACTCGATAAAAGTATTAGTCCAACAACAGATATGTTGACATCAATTATCAAAACCACCTGGGGAGCACTTGTGCTTTCAATCTCCCCCTTTTTGGTAATTGATGGCAACGTACATCAAAGATTTAGATAAAGATATAAAGAATAGCAAGTAAAGCTTTGGAAGGACATGTAACAAACATAGGCTCCCCCTACATGTATGCAATCATGTGAATATGAAATATAGAGGCATGTGAGAGCATAACCATGACAGAGTAGGCAATGTGTTACATGTATCTTGGCCATATGCATCAGAGCAAAAGATTATTAAGGAAAATACCTTCATGCTCATGAGTCCTTCTTGCAAACAGTTTGTACACAAGCAAGAATTCCTCATACTCTTGATTCTGATGCATATACTTACCTTGTAGTCTTGAGTTGGCTTAGGATGGAATGAACCTGCACAAACAAGGTTAGATAACACACGTACATCCACTAGCCAGAGCAAACAAAAGAAATCACAAGAATACTAAGACTAGGATGACATGTAGAGAGTGAGTACAAGGTACCACATTGGATTAGACATGTCCCCAAGAGTAAAGATATGCAATGAATTTGAATGATTTCTTTCCCTTAGATGTCTTGCTCCCCTTGAATCTGGCATGGGATATTGGGAGAAGATAGGGAACAGAAAATCAGAGCTGAAAGATACAAACGGATAGAGCTTAATGCAAATAAGCACATATGAACATGTCTTTCCCCCAAAAAGACATGTGGCATCTCTCCTCTTGAACATCAAGCATCTAGGATCCTTGAGTATTCTCTCCCCCTGGAGATCTCTTTCTCCCCCTTAATACTCTCTCCCTTGTAGGTGATAAGCTTTGATGTGATCTCTCTCTCCCCCTTTGACATCAATTTCCAAGAAGGGCTTTCTGGAATCTGTCGAATGGGTTTGGTCCTTGAGACTCAGCACAAAGCAATGGATAAAACTGTGATGCTTGTAGAGGACAAGATTCATTGAGTGGAGCTGGATCAGAAGAAATATAGAACAAGTGGCAAACTGTTTTTCCTGTTGTGAAATCGGTGGCACCGAGTGGCATGTTTCGGTGGTACCGAAGGGATTAGGTTCGACCGAAAACTACAAGTCGGTGAAACCGAGTTCATCACAGAGAAAAACACTTGTCACCTCAGCTCACTAGACAATTAGGATCTCACAAAGATTTGCAATGAATTATTTGAAAGATTTGCAATGAATTGGATGCAGAAAATGCAGAATAAAAACAAAAAGAAAAGACAAGAAACTGAAAGATCTAGATGAAGTTTTTTGTTGTTGTAAAAGGGAAACAAATATGCATGAGACAAATGCAATAACACAGAGAAGAACATAAGAGAACTTCATCTAGAGTTGGGCGGTGACATAGTCACCTATGTTAGAGTATATTGACTTGAGTCAAGTGAGAGCACTTGATTATGGGTCATACTCATCATTTAAGCTCAGAATGGGGTTACCATTTTTCTTTTAAGCATCTTGATGTATTCACATCTTGTTGAGTTGCTTTCACTCATGACTTGGAGTAAAGCTTCTTTAAGATGGAATAACATACCTTGGGTGGTGGTGTGGATCTTGCTCATGTAGTTGAACTTGTGTGGGTGCTGAAGGTTGATGTAGCTCATCAAGAATTGGGAGCACCACTTGGAATCTGAGTCCATCTACCTACATGGGTTAGTTCTTGCAAGGAAGAGCACTTGTGCATCTAAAAATGACAATCATGAAGCTCAACATAAAATTTGTCAAAGGATATGTTTGAATGGTCTTCTGCGTCCTTGTCTTCAACCACCATTGTGTAGAGAATTGGTGATGTAGAGATTGCTCAAGATGTGAGTGAGTTGCAATCTCATAGAATTAGATTCAACCAAGTACCTACATGGGTTAGATAACATGCAAGATGCAAATTTGTCCATGACATAAGATAATCATCATAAGAGATATATCATGGATTAGTCATAAGCTCATGTCTTGCATGTATCCAATGGATTTCCTACTCCAAGTTCGAAGCATCAATAATGTTCAATTCACCTCTCAACCTGCAAAACACTTTCTCATCAAGTGGTTTAGTGAATATATCTGCTAATTGCTTATCGGTGCGAACATGCTTAAGATTAATGTCACCTTTAGCAACATGATCTCGAATGAAATGATGAAGAACTTCAATATGCTTAGTTCGAGAATGTTGTACAGGATTATGTCCAATTTTGATAGCACTTCCATTGTCACAAAGCAATGGAACATGTTTCACATATATCCCATAGTCCTTAAGAGTTTGGGTCATCCAAAGTAATTGAGCACAACATGAACCAGCGGCAATGTACTCCGCTTCGGCGGTAGATAAGGATACCGAGTTTTGTTTCTTGGAGGACCAAGACACAAGAGATCTACCAAGAAATTGACAAGTACCCGAAGTGGACTTTCTATCAACCTTGTCTCCGGCGTAGTCCGAGTCGGAGTAGCCAACAAGATCGAAAGATGCCCTCTTAGGATACCAAATGCCGAAATTTGGTGTATGAATTAAGTATCTCACTATCCTTTTCACGGCCTTAAGATGACATTCTTTAGGAGCAGCTTGATATCTTGCACGCATGCATACACTTAGCATGATATCGGGACGTGAGGCACATAGGTATAACAATGAACCAATCATTGAGCGATAAACCTTTTAATCAACCGGTTCACCATCTTTGGTCAAATCAAGATGTCCACTAGTAGGCATGGGTGTAGGCATACCTTTGCATTCTTCCATATTGAACTTCTTGAATAAATCTTTGGTGTACTTCGTTTGAGAGACAAATGTACCTTCCTTAGTTTGCTTGATTTTCAAACCGAGAAAGAATTTGAGTTCACTCATCATAGACATCTCAAACTTCTTCGACATTAGCTTTCCAAACTTTTCACTAAAAAGAGGGTTAGTTGAACCAAATATGATATCATCAACATAAATTTGGCATACAAATAATTCTCCCTTAACCCTTTTAGTAAAAAGTGTGGAATCAATTTTTCCAATTTCAAAACCACTTGCAATAAGGAACTTGGTCAAGCATTTATACCATGCTCTAGGAGCTTGTTTAAGACCATAAAGGGCTTTGTGAAGTTTGTAAACATGATTTGGTTTCTTTGGATTGACAAAGCCGAGAGGTTGTTTGACATAAACTTCCTCCTCTATTTCACTATTTAGAAAAGCACTTTTAATGTCTATTTAGTACAAGGTGATATTATGGTGATTAGCATAAGCAAGTAAGATGCGAATGGACTCAAGTCTAGCAACGGGAGCATATGTCTCACCATAGTCCATACCTTCGACTTGTGTGTATCCTTGGGCAACAAGACGTTCTTTGTTGCAAACCACTTGTCCATCTTCATCTTGCTTGTTGCGAAACACCCATTTGGTACCAATGATGTTGTGGTTGTTGTCGGGCTTCTCAACCAATGTCCAAACTTGGTTTCTCTCAAAGTTGTGTAGCTCTTCATGCATAGCGTTTATCCAGTCCGCATCTTCCAATGCTTCTTCAACCTTCATAGGTTAAATGCTAGGGACGAATGAATAGTTTTCACAAAAGTTAGCTAAACGAGTTTTACAGCGAGTGATTCTCCCGGTTTGGATATCTTTGTAGATTTACTCGACGGGATGATCTTTGGCAATTCTTGCTCGAACTCGTGTAAGCTTTTGCTTGGGTCGGGGTGGAACATCCTCTTCATCTTGTTCTTCTTCTTCTTGGCCTTCTTCTTCTTGACCTTCTTCATTGTTGATGTTGTTGTTCTCTTGTCGTGGTGGAGAAGGAGGTTGTTGATGTTCATCTTGGTGTACTTCCTCGTTTTCTTCATCTTGACGCGTCCCACTTGTGGATGCTTCCGTATCAACTCTTGGTTCACCTTGACGTGATGTAGAAGCTTCCACTCGGACGAACGAGGTACTCTCCTTCATTTCGGTTGGACGAATCTTGCCAATAGACGAGTCTTGAATTGCTTCCGAAGGGTCTTTGTCTCCTACATCAATTGGCAATTTCTCTACTTGCGAGCCGTTAGATTCATCAAACTTCACATCCACCGTCTCTTCAACCTTTCGGGTGAAATTGTTGTAGACACGGTAAGTGTGAGAGTTTGAGCCATAACCAAGTAGAAAACCTTCATGAGACTTAGGAGCAAATTTAGAACGATGATGCTTATCAAGAATGTAGCACTTTGAGCCGAATACTCGAAAGTATCCAATTTGGGGTTTGTTACCGGTGAGGAGCTCGTATGCCATCTTGCCGAGTAGCTTGTGAAGATACAAGCGATTTGTTGCATGACAAGCTGTCTCAACCGCTTCTGTCCAAAAGTGCTTCAGCGTCTTGTACTCATCAAGCATCGTTCTCGCCATTTCAATGAGCGTCCGGTTCTTCCTCTCAACAACTCCATTTTGTTGAGGTGTGTACGTAGCCGATAACTCTTGTGAAATCCCTTCTTCCTCAAGAAAGGTGTCCACATTTGCACTCTTGAACTCCGTTCCGTTGTCGCTGCGAACCTTCTTGATCTTCACTTCAAATTGATTTTGGGCCTTCCTAGCGAAGTTTTTGAAGATCTTTTGGACCTGTGATTTATCATCAAGAAAGAACACCCACGTAAATCTTGAAAAATAATCAACTATAACTAGACCAAAAGAATTTCGACCGAGACTCTTGTAGGCGTTGGGACCAAAAAGATCCATATGAAGTAGCTCGAGTGGCCTCCTTGTGGTCATGATGTTCTTCACGGGATGCCTTCCTCCAACCTGTTTACCTGCTTGACAAGCACTGCAAAGTCTATCCTTATCAAATATGACATCGTTAACTCCAAGGATATGATTTCGTTTAATAAGCTTGTCAAGGTTTCTCATGCCAACGTGACCTAGTCGTCTTTGCCACAACCAACCTTTTGAGGATTTAGCAATAAAGCAAGTTTTAGGTTGTGCCTTTTTAGAGAAATCTACAATGTAAAGGTCACCTCTACGTATACCGGTAAAGACCATTTTATGATTGTCTCGACGAAACACTTGGCAATCTACTTCAGTAAATAGGACATTGAAACCGAAATCAGCAAGTCTAGATACTGAAAGTAAGTTGTAGCCGAGAGATTCAACGAGCATGACATTTTGAATGGAGCTATCATGTGAGATGGCCACCTTACCAAGGCCAACCACCTTACCCTTTGAATTATCACCAAAGGTGACATATTTTCGAGGGCCGTCATTTTCAGCAAGCTCACGGAACATCTCTTCATCTATGGTCATATGATCAGTACATCCACTGTCAAGAACCCATTCCTTTCCTCCTGACACATATCCCCGAAGATTTGCCATAAGACCAAAATGTCTCATTGCATTATCAAGATCGAAGTCACTATCATCATCTTCATCATAGTATCCATGTTCAACATCATCTTGTGATTGATCAAATCCTAGATAGGGTAATTCATTAGGTACATGATCATCAAAGCGGTTACCTTTATGAATTCTTATAGCTTCGGATATGATATCGCTAATGATTCCAATATTTCCTTTAGCGTGCATGAGATTGGTAAGCTCAAATAGACAATCACCAAAACTAGGATCACTAGAGTTCATCTCACTCAAGGCAATAGATTTATGGACAATTTCATCTAGATTTTTCAAGGAATAATTTGGAAAGCGTTTCTCAAGAAATTTCCATATAGTGTAAGCACACTTGAGAGTAGGCAAACATCTAATCAAGTTTCTAGGCAAGCCTCTAATGATGAGCTCAACAGTTCTAAGATTGCGAATCATGTCAATATCTTCATCTAGGGTAGGATGCATAGGATCAACATGAGGTGCACAAGGGCTAGCAATGTACTTGTTCAAATGATATTGATTGAAAATTACAAGCATCTCATTTTTCCACTCATGAAAATACTCTCCATCAAGAATAGGCACTCTATGTCTAAGACTCCCCAAAGTAGACTCATCCATCTTCCTCCAAGGTGATTAAACCAAGGAAATGGAGACCAAAGCTCTGATACCACTTGTAGGATCTTGAGAAGATGTGTCTAGAGGGGGGGGGGGTGATTAGACACTTAGTGCTAAAGTTGCAGTTTTTAAACTTTTTCGGTTTAAGTGGAGTTTCGGCACAATTTCAACATTCATAATACATATCAAGCAAGCATGCAAAGAGTATATGAGCAGTGGAAAGTAAAGCATGCATCTTGCAAGAATGTAAAGGGAAGGGTTTGGAGAATTCAAACGCAATTGGAGACACGGATGTTTTTGGCGTGGTTCGGATAGGTGATGCTATCCTACATCCACGTTGATGGAGACTTCAACCCACGAAGGGTAACGGTTGCGCGAGTCCATGGAGGGCTCCACCCACGAAGGGTCCACGAAGAAGCAACCTTGTCTATCCCACCATGGCTGTCGCCCACGAAGGACTTGCCTCACTAGCGGTAGATCTTCACGGAGTAGGCGATCTCCTTGCCCTTACAAACTCCTTGGTTCAACTCCACAATCTTGTCGGAGGCTCCCAAGTGACACCTAGCCAATCTAGGAGACACCACTCTCCAAGAAGTAACAAATGGTGTGTTGATGATGAACTCCTTGCTCTTGTGCTTCAAATGATAGTCTCCCCAACACTCAACTCTCTCTCATAGGATTTGGATTTGGTGGAAAGAAGATTTGAGTGGAAAGCAACTTGGGGAAGGCTAGAGATCAAGATTCATATGGTAGGAATGGAATATCTTGGCCTCAACACAAGGGTAGGTAGTTCTCTCTCAGAACATATGAGTTGGAAGTGTAGATGTGTTCTGATGGCTCTCTCCACGAATGAAGAGGAGGTGGAGGGGTATATATAGCCTCCACACAAAATCCAACCGTTACACACAATTTACCAATTTCGGTGGGACCGAATCGACAAACTCGGTCGGACCGATTTAGTAAACCTGGTGACCGTTAGTGATTTTCGGTGGGACCGATATGCAACTCGATAGGACTGATATGTTTAGGGTTAGGGCATAACGTAATCTCGGTAAGACCGATTACACAAACTCGGTGAGACCGATTTGGTAATAAGCTAACCAGAGGGTTGGTCAGGCAAACTCGGTGGGACTGATTACTAAACTCGGTTGGACCGATTTTGGTAATAAGTTAACCAGAGAGTTCGCATTGTAATCTCAGTAGTACCGATTGCCTAAACTCGGTGAGACCGATTTTGGTAATGGACATACACAGAGAGATTACAATCCCATCTGGGTGAGACCGAGATCCCTATCGGTAGAACCAATTTGCTTAGGGTTTGGAAGTGGCTATGACATGTGAAACTCGGTGGCACCGGATAGAAAGAATTGGTAGGACCGAGTTTGGCTTTGGGTTTAGGTCATATGTGGAAGTGGGAAAGTAGCTGAGAGTTTTGGAGCATATCACCAAGCACATGGAGCAAGAGGCTCATTAAGCAACACCTCATCCCTCCTTGATAGTATTGGCTTTTCCTATGGACTCAATCTGATCTTGGATCACTAAAATGTAAAATGAAGAGTCTTGAGCTCGAAGCTTTAGCCAATCCTTTGTCCTTAGCATCTTGAGGGAGTTACCACATCCTTTAGTCCATGCCACTCAATTGTTGAACTTATCTAAAACATACTCGATAAAAGTGTTAGTCCAACCAGAGATATGTTGACATCAACTATCAAAACCACCTGGGGAGCCCTTGTGCTTCCACAGGGGGTTAATTAGCGGCGTCGTTAGTGTTTAGTGGTGGTGGCTCGTCGGAGTGGCGCTAGGGGCAGTGGCTCGGTGCTCTGGGGGCAATGGGGAGGACTCTTGCTTGTCCGCATCTAAAGGACCGGACGAGAGGCTGCGGGGTGGCCGAGAGCAGCGTCGGTGGCAAGCGAGGCGGTGGTCGGAGCTACGGCTCCATGGGCGCGAGGACTGCAGCGCACTAGCGAGCGAGCTGATGGCCGCGTTAGGCTCCTGGGAGCTCCCTAAGCACGTCTGCGTGCTCGGGTTAGCCAGGCGGGGCTGCTACCGACGGTGATGTCAGACGTAGCGCGGCGAGCTTTGGTGATGGCAGGGAATGGCACTACAGCATGGGGGCGAGCAAATGGAGAGAGGGGAGATGCGGCGGAGCTCATGGCGCATCCGATGGTGTCGTCGGTGAGGTCGGGGACGGTCGGGTTGCTACGAATCGACGAGGAAGGCCGTTGGTGCAGAGGACGAAGACGGCGCCGATGGCGGCCATGTTGTGCTCCTTTGGTTGATGTCGATGATGGGGACGCGTACGAGGTCGTCGTAGAGCTCCCGAGCATGGAAGCGAGAGGGGATGGCGATGGCCACGCCAGCGGCAGCGGTGGCCGGCGGGCTCTCGGGTGGTTGCGGGCAGCAGGGGCTGGTGGGGGAGAGAGGCACCAGAGAGGCGGGGGAGTGAGGGAGAATGTGCTGGGCGTCTCCAGGTACTCGAACGAGGGCGAGGGCGAAAGCAGGAGGTGGAGCTCAGTTGCACGCGCGTCGACACGGCGTCGTCCTCCTGGCAGAAGCTAGGAGACAACTGGCAAGGTGGGTTGGCGGGCTGGGCCAACTGGGCCAGCTCCAGGTAAGATAGGTTAGGTTTCTCTCTTTTTACTTTCTGTTTTGTTTTGTTTTCTATTTCTGACATTTGTTTTAATTTGGTTTTTGAACCAAACTAATATTGTTGCTTCTGATAAACTTTGCAGGGACTAAAAGGATTATTCCAAAGCCCCTCAACCAAAATCAGAATTATTGGAGTGATAAAGTATTTATAGTATTTATTTGCTCCAATTCAAAATACAATATGTGTTAATTCAACAATCCAAAATGTCATGCAAAAATGTGCATCACCTCTGGTTGCTGTTTCCAGCATTTTCCAAAAATGATGAACATTTTTGAAGGCCATTTGGGTTCACTGAAAAATATTTTAGTTGAACCTGGTGGATTCCTTTTATGCTATGGTTTGAACATCCCCCATTTCAAGTTTCCATGAAAGTTAAACATGATGCAAGCAAGATGCAAACATTAGGCGGCACCAGAAGCTAGAGATGTGACATTTTTACTGCCCTTAATTAGGTACTTGTAGTGCAAACCTCAATTCAGGGGGTTTTTGGAAAACTAATTTTTGAAAATACTATTTGGCCAAATTGTTTTTGTAAGAAATTATTTTTATGTCCCATATACATGGCATGATTATTGGTTCAAGAGTTTGGAGCAAGGAGATGAAGTATAGGAGTTGGAGGATTTATTTGATTTTTAGAGCACTTGCAAACAACACACAAAATCCAATCAAGGCAAGGTCCAAAACACTCGAAAGTTTTTGTCAAAGCAAATTTTATCATGATTTATTAGCTTAAGTGTTGTGGCATGAAAATCAGGGTGTGACAGCTCGACATGTGGAAGATAGCCATCATTAGGCACGGAAGCCAAGGAGTGCAACATTTATTGGGAGCCCGACACTACTCAATAGGTACTTAAAAGTTGGAGGAGAACCCGCCTTGCAATGCCGAAAACAATCTGCGCGCCGGACTCATCGTCATTGAAGCCTGGTTCTGGGGCTACTGAGGGAGTCCTGGATTAGGGGTCCTCGGACAGCCGGACTATATACTTTAGCCGGACTGTTGGACTATGAAGATACAAGATTGAAGACTTCGTCCCGTGTCCGGATGGGACTCTCCTGGGCGTGGAAGGCAAGCTTGGCAATACAGATATGTAGATCTCCTCCCATGTAACCGACTCTGTAACCCTAGCCCCCTCAAGTGTCTATATAAACAGGAGGGTTTAGTCCGTAGGACAACAATAATCATACCATAGGCTAGCTTCTAGGGTTTAGCCTCTATGATCTCGTGGTAGATCAACTCTTGTAATACTCATATCATCAAGATCAATCAAGCAGGGAGTAGGGTATTAGCTCCATCGAGAGGGCCCAAACCTGGGTAAACATCATGTCCCCTGCCTCCTGTTACCATCCGCCTTAGACGCATAGTTTGGGACCCCCTACCCGAGATCTGCCAGTTTTGACACTGATAGCCGGCTCCTCTTGAGGCTGTATCACAACATCATGGGGGCCCGCTCCACCACGAAGCGATGAGGGATGGCCTCCTCCACATGTGCCGGAGTCATTACGGCTACGGCGAAGTGACTACACCATAAATGAGTACATACGAAGCAAAATGAGTGAATCTACACCATAAATATTTAGGAACGATGCACAACATTGAGTACTACTACTGACTAGTCTCTTTTTGACACACATTTACATTGATATGGCTTGAATGCCAACGAGGGAGAGGATAGCGGTTCCCGAAACATTGAAAGGTCTATGATGCCTCCTCATTTAATTAGCATGCAGAGGTAAGTAATTGGAGAAGTAGAATGGAGCCAGAACAGTGTGAATGCAACGCAATTTGGACTCTCATATAAAGATGCCCCACCACTCCAACCCATCTACTCATAGTCTCTCTGCAACACTGCTCACTCTAATTCAAGACGAGGACCAAGTGACCAGAAGCCACAACAACCCATGGCATCCATGGACGCAAGCGGCAGTCGGCTATGCCAGATCGTCCAAGATGTCGGCCTACGGCCCCGAACAGCATAGTATTTCCAGACGGTGCTGGCGACCGCTGGCGTCATAGCCCTCGTTGATGCCGTCTTTTCCTCTCGCATGTGCGGGAAGATGGTCTGCTCCATCCAAAAGTTCACTGCCGTCAAGAAGTACATGGACGACCTTTCCATACTCCTCCAGCCCGTGCGCCCAGGCTCCTCAATCGTTTCCTGCCACCCTCATCGGCCTCCAAGGTGACGAACTCTTTGAAGCACTGGTGGCCCTTCAGCTGCCGGAGTTCGCGACAAAGAATGTGCACCTCGAGGCCGCGCTCACCGCGCAGCGCCTCGCCATGCAAAAAATCATCGACTTGCACATCCACATCTACGAGGAAATCGTCTACATATGACACTACAATGCCAGCGAGGACAAAAAGACGTTGGCCTTCTTCCACTGGCTGGAATCTTTGGAAGCCATTGTTTGGAAACACGTTGACCTGGCCACGAAAGCCGCTGCTACTTAGCCGTCGCTGGTGGGCCAGCGCCCTAAGTCGAGGAGGAAGAGGTCGTCGATGGATGCATCTTTCTTCTTGCCTCCTATAACTAGCACTGCATCGCCTCGTGGCCACAATGTGTTAGTGTATGGCATTTTTAGTCCAGTCGTAAATGACACGCGTGATCCCTTGCTCTTATTTGGCATTAATTATATGTAGTATAACTTTCTTGGTGCTGGTTTACTACCTACATCATGGTTTATTAGTCACTTCTATAATTTGTGCTAAATTTGGACCAAAGATTTAACTGACAGAATGTTTGTGCATGTCAACAAAATTTATATCGTTGATCACTGTGTCCTGGGAACCGAGGTACAAAGACTTGCCTACCTGCGGCCCACGGCATGGCTCCCTCGATGGCCTGGTACGACCCATCTGCAAGACCACCAAGACAAGACCCTCGAGAGGGGCTAGGCCTCGCAAGGTGGACGACACCAAGACCTCCTGAGGAAGCGGCCTCCCCAGGCGGCCTCCCGAGGAGCGCAGATTTCTATGGAGGTACCCAGCCTCATGAGGCTGTGATGACGCGAACCATGATGACCAAGGCCACGCGGTCGCCAGCAGGCGCAGAGGAGGTAGTTTCCCCTTTGGTGCTAAGGAGGCAAGGACAGGTGTGGGTTCCTGAGGAATCCCCCAAAGGTTTCCATTCCGGTGCTACAAGACCAAGACCACATGCTCGGCAAGATGGAGGTCATAACCGAGCCCACCGCTGCGTCATGGCTAGAAGCTTTCTAGGCGAAGACCACCTTTCGTCAGGATTAGATGTACTATTTGTCCCATTCCAAATTGGCCGTTGTGGGATCCCTTCCCGCCTACGTTTTGGGGGAAGAGGACCAATGCCACTATAAATATAGGTCAGCCACCACCGCAGAGGGGGATCCGGATCCAACGCTTTCCACCCTCACCAAAACCACCTTCGCGAGGTTGTTCATCCTCTGTAGTAGTTCATCCTCAGCCCCTCGTGAGGCGAGTCCACCACAAAGTAGGAGTAGAGTTTTACACCGCAAGGTGGCCTGAACCTGGGTAATCTCTCATGTTCATCTTCTTCCTTGTTCATGTGAATCCGGCAAGGCTAGGCTGTGGGGCGAAGGGCTCTAAGCTTGAGAGGTTGAGATCTTCACACACGCCCCAGAGTTTGAACCTTCTTGGGTATGCGCAACCCTCAAGCCGACATTTGGGGCCCAGTAGGGGCATGTCGAGATCCTCCGTCGAGTTTCGCTCCGTCCCACTTCATCCCTCCATGGACGACGCCCCCCGGGTCCGTGCCGAGTGCCAGCCGCTTGCGTCGCTATGATGTCGCTCATGGGCTACGGCGCCCCGCGCTGCTTCGCTTCCCATGGGCCAACGCTACCGTCGACCCTGCCGTCCATGAGCAGCAGGATTTGTTGGTGCCATCTTCCGTGCGGCACGATGGCTGCACCGTCACTCCATCGCCCACTGTGGCCACGACATCGTCCTTCCATGCTAGCCGCGGGCCGGCGAACGCGCAAGCTGCACTTCTCATGGCGCGCAAATTGCTGCGTTAATGCTTCGCCGATGACCGCTATGATGGCTGGCTTGGCCGCATCGCTGAGCTTGTTAGCGCCGCGGGCGAGGCCCCTGTGTTGTCCCGCTTGCTCTGTCACCCTCCGTCCCAAGTGGGCAACATGGCCCACGACGCTCCTCCTCCTCCTCCTCTGCGCGGCACTGACCTGAGCCCGGGCGTGGTGTGCAACCACGCAACCCGCTCCGTGGGGCGCCTGCTCGCGATGAAGCAAACTGCCAGGTAGTGCAGCAGCCCCAAGGAGAAGCGTGTGCGCTTCCCATGCCGCAATGTCAAGACCGTGCGCTGCAGGAGGCGGTGGCGCGTGGGTGTCAAGACGAAGCTCCACCCATGCGGCCGCTACATGTGAGTGCGGCAGGCTGCCATGCCTTCACCCCAAAGCTACACCGTGTTGTCTGGCGCGACAAGTTCAAGCCGGATCTGCCTCCAAGTTATGACAGCACCCCTGACCTCGCGGAATTTCTCCAGCTCTACTTGCTGAGCATCGAAGCAGCAAACAACAACGACAAGGTCATGGCGAACTGGTTTCCCATGGCCCTCAAGGACGGCGCGCACTCTTGGCTCCGAAACCTCCCGGAAGTGTCAATCTCCTCCTGGGACAAGCTCCATGGGCGCTTCATCACCAACTTTGAGGGCAACCATGACCACGCTGCTGTAGTGGGCGGCCTGCGACGCGTGAAGCAGCAGTCGGGCGAGACCTTGCACAAGTACATACAACGCTTCACAAACGTCCGTATTAGGATCCCGAAAGCATCTGACGAGGCCATCATCTCAGCATTCTTCGAAGGAGTCCGGGATGTCAAGATGAAGGAGGAGCTTGCCATCAACGAGGACCAGTGCTTGGCGCTGGAGATGTTCAACCTAGCGAACAAGTGTGCGAGGGCCGACTCCCCCTCCTGGAGCTTCCTGAGGTCAACCCCGAGGACAAGAAGGTCAAGGATAAGGAGGCAAAGCACAAGGGTCAAGTCGTGATCGCGGCTGAACTTGAGATGAAGCAAGGTCGTGACCACGATGAAAACCCCAGGGGCAACTGCCTGTTTTACATCATCCCCAACGTGCACAACCACAACACCAACGACTGCCAAGAGCTCAGAGCCCTCCACGACGGGTGCCTTGGTCGTCACCCCGAGCGTGGTGACCGGGGCTACAACCGCGGAGGAGGGTGAGGTGGAGGCTGCTGGGACAACCGCGACCCTTGTCAGGACTGGCGCGATCAGCCTCGTGAGGACTGTTGGTGCGACGAGCCTCGCGACGGGTTCTGGCGTGATCAACCTCGTGAGGCCCATCTTCAGGGCAATTCCAGCCTACATCGTATTCCGCCACCGCCAAAGAGGAACGGCGACAACCGGCAGGATGATTAGGCCGGGGCTTCTAGGAACCTCGTGCTATCGCTTGCATACTTTGTGGTGCGCAGGCCCGAGACTCACAACGCATCTTCAAGCAGTTCTCTCATGAGGTGAACGCATCCCTCCCGAGGCTCGAGGCCGCACGTCCCCTTCAAGCAGTTCTCTCGAGTACTCTATCACCTTTGACTCCAAGGATCACCTCAACTGCTCACCGCTGGAGGCGCGTTTACCATGCTTTGCACGCCCACCATCAGCAACGCCCTCGTCACCAGGACCCTCATCAACGGTGGGGCAGGGCTCAATGTTCTCTTTGTCGAGACATTCGAAATGCTCCAAGTGCCCTATGATCAGCTCCATCCAACCAAGCCTTTCGCAGGGGTGACCGACGGCTCCACCATCCCCTGTAACAGATACGCCTCACAGTCACCTTTGGCAACCACAACAACTAACACATCGAGCTCATCAACTTCGAGGTCGCCCACATCAGCCTCCCGTACAACGCCATCCTAGGGAATCCGACCCTTGTCCAATTCATGGTCGCAACTCACCATGGCTACAATGTCCTCAAGATGCCAGGGAGCGGTGGTATCATCATAGTCGCCTGCGATGAGAAGGATGCGATGTGCTTCCTCGAGCGCGCCTATCAAGCCGCAGCGGCTGACAACCCAGACGGTGAGGGCGCCGTCCTGCCTCCTGAGGCCACACCCAAGAAGAAGAAGCAACTCTTCCTCAAGAGTCGTTAGGGGAATAGTGCACTTGCTGACGGTACTTCATACCCCGCACCCGCTGCAGCGGCGCCTCTTCCACCTGCATAGGAAGGCGCGCCCGGCGCCTCCCTTAGGACGGGCTTGGGGGCTCCTGTCTGGGGAGCCTCTGACTTGGACAGGGTGATGAGGGAGGTGCTCGGGCACCATTTGCAGGCGTGTTTTGATGCACACCCCCCGCGAGCAAGGCGCATGGTGCGAGGCGCCAGGTGCGTGAGAGTTCATCGTCAAGGCGTTTGAGGAACTTCAGGAGGCAAGGGCCATGCGCGGCGAGGGTCGCCCCGCACGGCCTCCCAACGCTGTCGCGGCCCCTGACGTGGGAAGCGGGCTGCGCATCTGTGTCAACATACCGGGCCTCAACAAGGCTGCTTCACATGACCTCTTCTGGCCGTCCCACATCGGCAAGAGTGGGGGCTACCCCTGCAGCTACGTTCCCAGGCCGTTTGGCCTGCTGAACATGGTCGCCTCGTACTAGCGCTTCGCGCAGAGTGCCATGGCGGCTCAAGAGGACGTGTGCCAGGCGGTCCTCTCGGAGGAAGTGCCGGACCCTCACGAGCCCGCGGGCCTCTCAAGCTCCCTGAGCCTCAGGAGACGCTTTAGCTACCCCGACATTCCTGCGACGATGAAGCTAGGTGACTTTTTTGTTTGTTCAGATTGAGGGCGCCCCTCGGGGTGCATCATCCCCAGGCTGCTAGGGCTCGGCCCCGCAACTGTATTGTTTTGTGCATGTATCAGATTTGGCCTTGCCTTTATGAAATTCCCAAGTATTTCAACTTGCATGTCTAGTGCTTCATTACCATGATGTCGTTGCGCCCATGCAAACCCGCCCACGACCGCCTTATGATTATGGACTGGCACGACGTCTGTGCTCGGGTCCATGCATCCTTGCAGCATTGTCAAACCCAAGCTAGCGAGCTCTATCCCATGGGCTAGCTCCCGTGCGTGTCACCTCCTCGGGTCCTTGGTGCCTTGTTCTTGCATGAGCTAATCGCATGTGGGTGAGTGTCGGGGGGAATCGGCCTCCACGAGCACCTATCGGGATGGAGCCCCTTTTCGGTTTGGCGGGGGGCGGAGGTTGCACAAAGAGCAGATCGAGGCGACACACACACAACGATTTTACCTAGCTTCGGGCCGCACGGATGCGTAAAACCCTACTGCTGCTTGTCTGGTTGATTCGAGTTCTTGCTCTGGAGCGCAAGAAGCTACAGTAAGTTGGAGCTGGACGTAGACGAGGGTCTACTGGGTGTCCTCCTTCGGGTTTCCCCCTCTACGTGCTCATGGGCCTCCTTTTATATGCTAAGGGGTTTCCCACAGGTAGCGGCGCAGGTGAGGGTAAAAATGGCAAGGAACTGTGCGAACAGTGGCCGCACAGTGCTATCGCACCTAACTCTGACGGCGGGGGACAAAGGCATTAAATGCCCGTCTGGATCCCCCGAACAGTACCGAGGCGGACCGTTGGGGGCGCCTCCGCTTGCCACGGGGGTGACTCTGCCAATGTCGCATGACACCGCGCGCCTCAGGTTGCGCGGCGCCCCGCCACGTGCCTCTGGGGAAGCTCCAGAGTGATGCGTGGCCAGGTGAGCTGGAGCGCAGGCCTGAGGTGGTGGTTTGCCGCGGCAAGTGGCTTGCCGCGGTGGTTGTCTTGCCGCACCTGAAAGCTTGCCGCTCGTCAGGCCTTGCCGGGGTGCGCTGCGCGCCGCGGCGGGCTTTTCTTGGGGTGCCTTGGCTCGGCCGTCCCGGCGAGCTCCTCCCGCCGGGGCCTTGGTGCTTCGGCTTAGTCGTCCTGGCAAGCTCCTCTTGCCGGGGCCTTGTCGCCTTGGCCCGGCAAGCTCCTCTTGCCGGGGCCTGGTCTTCTTGGCTCGATCACTTGGCCTTCGTCCGGCCCAGAAAGGGCCGTGGAGACTCTTGTCGCTCCCCTGGCAAGCCTTGCCGCGGGACGCTACTACTGCCCGTGCACAAGTTCGGGGTACTAAGGTACCCCTACTTTAGTACACCGACAGGAGCCCCCGGGTCTGGGCCATACACGGTGCCGAGCGTTGTTGGGCCAGGCCCTAACAGTGCACGGGCACGCGTGGCCTGGGTTGCGCTGCTCCTTAACCTCGTGCCCGCCGCGCCCTCCCCAAGTGGCGCGCGCTTATCGCGGCGTCGTGGGGGGGCGAGGCGTGCGAGGTGTGCGTGACGTGGGTGGCGTGCGCGGGGCTTGAGGCCCGCAGGCATGCGTCACGTCGGGCACGATTCCTTTATTTGGAAAGGCGAAACGCCCCCCCCCCTTCTTTATAAGCGGAGGGGAACAGGGGCAGCTCGCCATTCCGCCGGTTGCTGTTCCTCGAAAATCTCCGCCACTTCCTCCTTACTAGAGAAAGCGGCGATTCGCCCTCGCAGCCACTGGCGCCGCCAACGCCGACAACTCCCCCTTCCCGTATCTGCCATGGCCCCGAAGAGCGACAAGGCGAAGGGGAAGGCCGTGAAGTCGGCCGAGGCGCTGCGGATGGAAGCGCTTCGGAAGGAGACGGCGACGTTCCCCCCTCAGCTCGATGCGCTGGGGCTAAAGAACGGATACCGCCTCTTCTAGTCGACAGCGACGCGAGCGCATCCGTGCACGCGAGTTCTTCCCGCCATTGCCCAGAAGCTGTACCCGACCGGGTACCCTTTCTTCGCCGTGTTCTTCTATTGCGGGATCTGCCCGCCTTTTTCCGAGTTCTTCTGCGACATCATGCACACCTACAACCTCCACCTCCTTGATTTCACCCCCAACACCGTTCTGACAATGGCGGTTTTCACACACCTTTGCGAGAACTTTGTCGGAGTCCGCCCCAACATAGCCCTCTTCCGCCACTTCTTTACTCCTCGGGTGGAGAAAGGAGAGCCGCTGTCCGGCGGAGTCGCCTGGGTCTCCAGGACCGGCAAGAAAGAGGTCTACTTGGAGGGGGAACTCCGTGGCAGATGGGAGGAGTGGAGGGCCGAGTGGTGCCTGATCGTCGAGGAAAATCCACCGCCGTTCACCATCGTGCGCCGAACTCCAGTGGTGCGCGGCCGTGACTGGAGCGACCTAGCTCCGGACGACGCCAAGCTGAAGATTGCCGTCACCCGAATCCTGCGCCTCAGGTTCGCCGGGCTCACCGTCGGCGCCGTTGGCGCGGATTTCCTTCGCTGGCGTATCGCCCCCCTGCAGGAGAGGGGGAAGCCGGCTTGGGAATTCCAAAACGCGGCGGACATCATGAGGCTGCGCCCGGGCCTTAACTACAACTTCACCGTTCTGGAGCTCGTCGCAGTGTTGAAGGAGCTGTTCAGGTACGACTCCGAGCACCCAGAATGGTTCAGGTTGCCGCCGGGCGTCGTCCACCTGTGCAACAACTCGGCGCTCAGCCGCATCCTCACGATGATGCCGCTGTGCGACTCGCACGGGATCGACGCGACCTGGCAGGAGCCGGCGGACGACGTCGTGCAGGCCTTCTTCGACAACTTGGAGGAGGTGTCGGTCGACCCCGACGAGAAGAGGGGCCTCACGGGGGACACCACCCCCGAGGAGCTGGCGTACATCGCCTCCAGGATGGAGGAGGCGGCGGCCGCCGCGGCCGCGGGCGAGTCTGGCTTCACCCTGGCCGAAGCAGACGCGGCAGAGGCGGAGAGCCTCGCCGACCAAATGGAGTCCGCCGGCGCGGAGGAACCAGCCGAGCCCGGTGGCGCGGGCGAGCCCGCCCAGGACGCGAGTGGCTTGCCGGAGGTTGACGCGCCCTCCTCGCAGCTCGTCGCAGGCGGAGCCCCCTGCCCAGCCGAGGAGGCGTCTCCGCAGGGCCGGAGAGGTGGTGCGGCAGGCCGACTAGCAACCGCAGCCCGCGTGACACGCGCCTCCGAAGCAGCGGGAGCGGGGTCCTCACGGGCCGCGGCTTCTGCTCCTGCCGCTCCCCGTACCGCGGCGGCAACGGGGGCGGGTTCGTCCACCGCCCCTGCCAAGCGGTCCCGGGAACCCACTCCCCTGTCTCCTCGCGCCTGGAGCAAGCCGGTTTTTGACTATTCTGCTCTTAGCTCCGAAGACGAAGAGGAGGACGAAGAGTAAGTTCCTGATAGAGCTTGTATCTTCTTGATTTCTGTTGCTTCGTCTTGTTTTGCAGCCTACTCATCCTCCCCCGAAACCGTTCCCTTTCAGGAGCCTGGCCCAGAGGAGGGCGAAGAGGGCCAAGATCCCGCTGGTCGTCCTTGAGGGCGAATCTCCCCCGGCAACTGGGGAGGTGCCGGAGACGACCGTGCTGGACTTGGCAGCGGGTCCCCAGGGCAGCCCACAGCGCAGCCCCTAGGGTGAGTGCATGGCTAGTTCTTGCTGTTTGGCGCGCGCGTGAGCTCCCCTTCTCTTTGTGGTTGACATGTGGCTGTTGTTGTTGGGTAGGAGCAGAGCAGCCCCAGCAGGCGACCCCGGGGGGCACTCCTGCCGCGCCGTCTGTGTCGACCACCCCACCTAGGGAGAAATCTCCGGCAAGGGAGGAGCCCCCGGCAGGGGAGACCTCCCCGGCAAGGGAGGATCCCCCGGCAAGGGAGACCTCTCCGGCAAGGGAGGGATCTCCGGCGAGGGACGCGGCCAGCGATCCCCCGGCAGCGGAGGCCGCGGCCACGGACCCTGCCACCGGTAAGCCCCCCTGCACGGAAAACTTCCCCTGGTTATCTTTCCTTATGAGCCTTTTTGTCGGCTATTCGGTTGACTCTTCTCCCCTCTTCCGGCCATCAGACCCGCCCACCGCGGACCCGATGGAGACCGAGGCCGTCGTCGGGGAGGGCGCGCGCAGCGACGCCGACGACGTCGTCGTCATCGAGGAGGCGGACGGCACCGACGATCCCGCAGGTGGCGGGGAGGCCGAAGCCGCCAAGGCCGCGGCGGCGGCATATGGCGAGGGGACCGGTGGCCGTGCCGACGGCCCCCGGGAGGCAGGGGCGTCAAGCACTCCGCCGTCCGGCGATCCCGCTGCTGCCGCCGCGTCTGGCCCCGAGGAGCCCCCGGCGGGTGCCTACCTGAAGGCCGACGATGGCGTCTTCATCAGGCTCCCCTGGGAGCCTAGCTCCAGGGCGCCGGTCGAGGGGGAGGCCTTGGACGGAGAAGTGCTCGCCTCCGCCGGGCTGACAGTGGTCGAATCGCCAAGCACCAGCAGCAGCGAGCCCGAGGAGGAGCGGCTGCTCCGGAAGCTTGTGTCGCTCTACCGCGCTCGGCAGGCTAAGGTGGAGCGCAAGGAGGCACTCGTCGCGAGGTCCGGCGCGGACATGGAGAAGCGTGCCGGGGAGCTCCGGGAGCTCAACCAGGAGGCTCTCCGGTCTTTGGCGAAGGAGCGGAGGCTGCTCGACGAGGCGCGCACGGCCTTTCTCCTCGAGAAGGCAGAGGCCGAAGAGCAGCAGAGGCTTGCCGCTGCGGGGCTATCCGCGCGGGAAAGCGAACTGGTGCAGCAGAAGGCCAGCCTCGCCAGCCACGAGGAGGAGGTTGCCGCGCGCGAGCAGACGCTTGGCGGGGCCCTGCAGAAAGCGCAGGACGCTGCCGCAGCCGCCAAGGTCGTAAAGGGGGAGCTGGAGACGAGGGTGGCGCAGCTCGTCAGCGACCTCAAGGCGAGCGACGAAGAGCTTGCCGCGCTCAAACAGGAGCGCGAGAAGGGCGCTCACACCCTTGGCGAGCTGCAGGGCCGCTTCACCGAGAAGATCCGGGAGCTCGACGCCGCCAAGGATTCCAAGGCCGACCTCGAGCTGAAGCTGGACACCCTGGCCAAGGCGCTGGAGAGCGCCAAGGGGCAGGAAGTGACCTTGCGGAAGGAGGTTGCTGACAACGAGGAGCTATTGAAGCGCGCCGCTGTTACCCAGAACGCCTTCCAGGAGACGGTGGAGCGGTGGACCGAAGGCCTCGTCGACATCGCCACCACCATCGACAAGGAGCTGAAGCTGCTGGGGATGGAGGGCCACGAGTACCCCTCCGGCGAGAATGTCTTGCCGAGCGTCAAGCTCACTTCCTTCTTCAAGGGCTTGGTGGGGGTGCTCCAGCATCTCCGGGAAACGATCCCAGAGCAGCTGGCCGAGGAGACGCGGGAAGCCGTCTCCGGGGCCCTCGAGAGGGTGCTGGTGAAGATCGTCATCCGCAACCCCACCATCAGGCTTACCAACGTCCTCAGGCACCTGCCGGAAGACGCCGACCTGACGGAGATCAGGGCCCTCGTCACCCCCATTGTGGAAAGGGTGGCCAGGATCAGGAGGGGCGAGGGCGACCACGCGGATTAGGCCGCCCACCTCTTTCTTTTCTTCCCTTGTCGCTGCTGAGCATGTCATAGAAACAGCTGATTAGAGCAGCGGCAAGTCGTTTTGGAATATAACTTTTATCTTAGGCAGTTCATTGCGCTGTTATCTCCCTCGTTCGACTTTGTGCTTCGTACGTTCGCGCCCTACGCTCCCAGGAACTTGTCGGTGCAAGCCTCCGCCTTGCCACGGGTGCCGAGTGCGGGACATCAGCAACCCGCTGGCGGTGCCTCCACCGGCAAGAAACCTTGCCGCGGCTGGCGCAACTCACTTAAAATGTTGAGCAGGCTCAGGGCGAGGTAAGCGTTGCGACTGCAGTCGCAGCACACTTAAGCTGCCGAGCAAGCTCGAAACAAAGTAAGGACGACACTCTGGATGTAGCACACTTAAGTCGTTGAGCGGACTCGAAACGAAATAAGGGCACAACCAGCCACGAGCCGGCCCCTCCGCGCATAGGTTTCCCATACGAAGCTCGGCCGTTCAAGGAAGATAACTTAAGGGTAAAAAGGAGCTTAATTGCTCAAATTTTGGCAACTTAGCTTTTTTGTTGTTTGCAGTACGGCAAGGCGCAGCTTCCTCGGGCGACACCCAGCCTATCCTGTTATCCCCCCTTCTCGAGGTAAGGGAATAACGAGGGCTCGGGGCTTCACGGCCTGCCATCGCTTGTCGGAGCGGAGTGCTGCACAATCGTGTCAAATAATGCATGCGCAAAGCGGAGAGGCGCGAAATCGACAAGATGTGCGGGGCACATAAGCTATGCTTGGGATCTGCGCTCGTCTCTGTACCAAGGATTACATGCAACTGCGGCAAGACTTGGACAGAGAGGATGGCCGACGGAACGGGTTCCGACTACCGCGCTGGCAAGGTCCCTCCCACGGTCGGCGTCGACTCGTTTGGATCTTGGCGGCCTAGGCGCGCCAAAGAACGAGGTCGCCTTTCCCGCAACTTCCGGCGCTAACTTCTGCGGCTACAGGAGCGCCACAGAGTTTGCTGGAGGCGAGAAACTCGCTCAGCGGCCGGAAGGCGGTCCTCCTCAAGGAGCAGCTGCTCTTGCCCGGGCTCTGCGTGAGTGGGTACTCGAGGAGGGCCGTGCACGAGTCCGTGAGGAGGAATGCCTCCGCTCCGCGGGTTGGAGCGGAAAGGTACCTGGCCATACCTGAGCTTACCTGTGGTCGCCAAATCTGGTTCGCACAACCTCGACGCACCCCCTACCTGGCGCGCCAAAGATGTCGGGGGGAATCGGCCTCCACGAGCACCTATGGGGACGGAGCCCCTTTTCGGTTCGGCGGGGGGCGGAGGTTGCACAAAGAGCAGATCGAGGCGACACACACACAATGATTTTACCCAGCTTTGGGCCGCACGGATGCATAAAACCCTACTGCTGCTTGTCTGGTTGATTCGAGTTCTTGCTCTAGAGCGCAAGAAGCTACAGTAAGTTGGAGCTGGACGTAGACGAGGGTCTACTGGGTGTCCTCCTTCGGGTTTCCCCCTCTACGTGCGCATGGGCCTCCTTTTATATGCTAAGGGGTTTCCCACAGGTAGCGGCGCAGGTGAGGGTAAAAAGGCAAGGAATTATGCGAACAGTGGCCGCATAGTGCTATCGCACCTAACTCTGACGACGGGGGACAAAGGCATTAAATGCCCGTCTGGATCCCCCGAACAGTACCGAGCCGGACCGTTGGGGGCGCCTCCGCTTGCCACGGGGGCGACTCTGCCAACGTCGCATGCCACCGCGCGCCTCAGGTTGCGCGGCGCCCCGCCACGTGCCTCTGGGGAAGCTCCAGAGTGACGCGTGGTCAGGTGAGCTGGAGCGCAGGCCTGAGGTGGTGGTTTGCTGCGGCAAGTGGCTTGCCGCGGTGGTTGTCTTGCCGCACCTGAAAGCTTGCCGCTCGTCAGGCCTTGCCGGGGCGCGCGGCGCGCCGCGGCGGGCTTTTCTTGGGGTGCCTTGGCTCGGCCGTCCCGGCGAGCTCCTCCCGCCGGGGCCTTGGTGCTTCAGCTTAGTCGTCCCGGCAAGCTCCTCTTGCCGGGGCCTTGTCGCCTTGGCCCGGCAAGCTCCTCTTGCCGGACCTCGCCTCCTTGGCCCGGCAAGCTCCTCTTGCTGGGGCCTGGTCTTCTAGGCTCGATCACTTGGCCTTCGTCCGGCCCAGAAAGGGCCTTGGAGACTCTTGTCGCTCCCCTGGCAAGCCTTGCCGCGGGACGCTACTACTGCCCGTGCACAAGTTCGGGGTACTAAGGTACCCCTACTTTAGTACACCGACAATGAGTAAGGGCGCGCGACCTGGTTCGTACAACCGCAGTTCGGCGCTTCGCCGTAGCGGGAGCCATGCCCCAGGTGTTTTTCCGTAGGATCTTCGCATGAGAAGACTTGGCACGGCGTCTGTGCTTGGGTCCATCCCTCCAGCAACGATAAAACCAATGGCTGAGCTCTGTCTGGCAGCCGGTCCCATTCACGTCACCTCCTGGGGTCATCTGTGTCCGACCTTCTCATGCGATTACCTCCGGAGGGGCATTCGGTGCAAGACGCCCACCCGCCCCACAGGTTCTATAGTGCGCCTCACGACAACAATCCAGGTGCAATCCGCCTTAAGGTAGGGCCTCGTGAGTCCAGCGCTGGCTCATGGGTGCCCAGATACACCTCCTCCAGTTCTGCCGTGCTGGCGACGCATACGAGCGTGGTTGTACACACCCCGGAGCATCCCCCCGATGGAACTCCCACCCACGCACCAGTGGAAGCCCCATGCTCCGCGCTGGCGGACGACACAGCCAAGGAGTGGCTATGCCCACGCCAAAGTGGAAGCACCATGCTCCGCGCTGGTGAATAAACAACTGAGGGCACCCTAGCAGCCGCACTAACCTCAGGATAGCCTATCGGCTCTTCGTACGGTCCTATCGCACAACTTTCCCCACGGGAGGCACGCGCGAGGGGGCTGGACACGGGGGTTGTGCTCAGGCATGTCCTGGAACATCCCACCTCATCTGGTCCTCGGTACCTAGTCTTCTCACATCCCTCCAAGGCAAAAGCTGGCGTGGAGAGGTATGGAATACTCCGGATTAACTTAGACGCTGCTCACATTTCCTTCATGAGGGATGTTCGAACTTCAACGGGGACTCCTGAGCTTCGAGACTCGGGTGCCTCACTAGTCACGTAGCCCCTCTCCCCTTGGTCTCGTCCTGGCGATCCGGACGCCCCAGCGGCGGTCAAGTTACGCGGGGCTGGGCCATGCCGACGCAGAACACAAAGGGAAACAGGAAGGACATCAAGCATGGAAAGAAAAGCACGGAGTTCTAGCAAGTTATTACAAGCACAAAAGTGTCCCATAGATTCAAACAGAAGTTTTTACGCCTCCACGAGGCACGGTAAATTTTGCAGGAATAAGACTAAGAAGAAGCACCACCACCTTGGCCGTCGCCGCCACCAGTCCTGGTAACTGGATGACCGTCGTTGACGCCGCTGCCGCCAACCTCCGCAGCCGGAGCCTCAGGATCGGGGATGCAGAGGAACTTCTTCAGCAGCGCATCCACATGATCCTTCACGGCCCCCTCGGCACCGGCGCGTAACTCAGGAGCGGTTGCATAAATCACCGTGCTGAAGTCAAAGCTAGGGTCCTGAAGTTAGAGATGGCCGAAGACGCGCGTCGCGGCCGCAGAGAAGAGCGAGCGAGACTCCTCCTCTAGAATGGAGTCCACTTTGGCGGTGGCGCCCGTGAGCACCTCCACGAGCTTGGAGGAGAGCCCCGCAAGGCCATCCTGGGGATTGCCAGCGACTCCTCATACCATCCCCTACAGATGGAGCATAGTGCTTCGCGAGCCTTAAGCTCGAGGGAGGGGAAGGCATCACGCTCCGCGGCTACCTTCTTCTCAGCAGCGGCGAGGACCTTCTCCCTGGCCTCCAGCAAGGCTGCCGCCTCGGAGACATGTTGGGCGTGGGATGCCTAGGCATCGGCCACCTCCTTCTTCAGTGTGGCCAGGCGGCCGCGCTACGCGGACTGGTCGGCGGCCACCTGTGCCAGCTTGGTGTCGCGATCGCCGAGCTTCGCTTCGCGGGCCTTTAGGTCCTCCTCCCATTGCTGGAGCCATTGGGTGTGTGTGGCTTGCTCCTCCTAGAGGGCCTTCAACTTGGCCTCCACCTTAGCACGACGCTCCTCAGCGGACGTAGCGTTGGCCAACGCTGTGTCGCGAGGCTCCTTGGCTTCGGCGGCCTGCTTCCTGCCTTCCACGGTAGCGGCCTCGGCCTGAGCCCAAGCCGTCTTGGCGGACGTGTCGGCCTAGAGCCACCTAGATATAAGCCCTAGGTGCTCCCTCATGAGACACCTTTCGGCATCTTGGAGCTCGGTTCGGAGCTGACTGGCCGTTGTGTAGGCTTTGTCCAGGGCGCCTGGCCTGATGAGGGGGCCGCAGTCTGCCAGCACAAGGGCCTGGGGAAGAGGTTACACCGGCGCACCAGCTAGCGTCACCACCAGGGAAGCGGTGGCAGGGATGACTTAGGGCACCGGAGGCTCCGAGCTCCTATCAGACACAACAAGGGCGAATGGTTCCATGGCCTGCCGGCCCGCGGGGGCCGGCTCCTCCTGAGGATGCATCACCACGTCATGGGGGCCTGCTCCATGACGAAGCGACGAGGGACGACCTCCTCCGCATGTGTTGGAGTCATCGCGACTATGATGATTTGTGGCGCCCCCTGAGTCCCATATCCTTCCTTCCTCTTCTTCACCATGACGCCCATCCTGGTCATCAGGAGGGGAGCACTGTGGGCACGGTGCCAATATGTGCTAAACAAAAATCAAGGTAAGGTGCTTACTCGTCAGGAGCGATCGACATCCTCTTCTTCTTCTTCTTCATGGCCAGGGCTGGGCACCCCCGCTCTTCCTTGGCGCGGCCTTGGTCGTGCTTGGGGAGTTGGTGGGGCGCTCTTTGCCCGGCCTCAGCGCGGTGCTACTGCCTGGCGAGATGGAGGCATCGCCCTGAGGGGCCATGACCTGCGAGACTGTGCCTGCTCCGGCGGCGAGAGGCACGCCCCTTGGATGGGGTGCCGCCCTGCTATTATTCGGGGTTACCTGGCCTGACCTTCGCAAGGCCTGGGGAGTGGCCCCGGACCTCGTGAGGACCCTGGTGGAGCGTGGGGATTCCATGGCCGGGGGCTCGTTGGCGTCGTCGTCGTCCGCAAAGCCGTGAAGGAGCTCGCTCTAAGATGGGGGGAGATTTCCGCCATGTCGTCCTTGGTGACCTCTGAGTCGTCCTCACCCTCTTCGTTGACACTATCGCCCGAGGACACCGGCACCGGGAAGTTGGGGTGCTCTAGAGACGCGAGCCCCAGCTCCTTGAAGACGAGCATGGTGGCGATCAACGCCTCCCTGTCAGCGCGGCGGTACAACGAGGCGTAGGCCTCCGGAAGGTCCCCTGGCTCACCCTCGAGCAGGGTGTTCATGGTCTTGTCCAGCTCCTTGCCCGTCAAGCTCTCCGAGCGTAGCCTGATGTCGTCTGCCGTGCCCCGGAACTCCCACATGGGGCGCATGTGCGACTGGAGCGGAGCTATGCATAGCGTTAGGAACTCCTTCACAAGCATGCAACCTGTCAGCGCCCTGGCATCCATGTGTGAGGTCATCTTCCTCAGGAAAGGCGCCACCCGGGGGTCGGAGAACTTCTCATGGCTCCACCCTTGAGTCGTTCGGATAGCATGGTCAATAGCTCCAGCTGCTCGTTGAGGCCCTTGGTGTCCATGAAGACCCAACGGTGCTGGATGCTTTCCATGTTCTTCCTGACCCTCATGAGCACGTTGTTCTCATGGACCACGACAAAGGATACACAACCAGAGCGCTGGGTCGAATTGTGCATCCGTAGAGAGAAGAAGTGTAGGAGGAGTGTCATAGAGGGTCTCACGCCCGCGAAGGCCTCGCAGTAGAAGGCAAAGATGGACTTGAGGAGGATGGAGTTGGGTTGAAAATGCAGGGCCTGGACATAGTATTGGTCAAGGACGGCGGTGAAGAACTCGCAAAGAGGGGGGACGAGCCACACGAAGATGTTGTGGAGGAAGAAGGGGTAAACCGTCTATGCCAGAGTCCTCTGCTCGGCGGAGCCGGCCCAGATCACGATCTCCTTCAACTCGTTCTCGTCGCTCGCCGTGTACGGGAGCACGAGGGTGAGGTACCCATCCTCGGTGATGGAGGATGCGTTGAGTGCAGGCGCAGGAGAGGAGGATGAGCTTATGGCTTGCGCCACGGTCTTCGACTTCTTGGGAGCCATCTGTGAAGTCACCTGTGTCGGAGTTGGAGAAGGAAAGGGGGAGCCGAGCTTGTTAGGATCTGGAGAGGTCCTTGGCAGAGGAAAGGGGATATGAGGCAACGCGAGAAGGATTAATGATGGCCTAGTGGTGTGAGCCATCCTTTTGTCAGTCTGGACAGTTGTTGAGGCGACATGGGGAGCGGAGGCGTCCGTGTCCTATGAAGCGCTATGCGTCAGCCTGGCCCGCAAGCGAGTGGGGCCCGCAGTGCTTCACCCTTTCCCCTTGGCTTTGCCTTGAAGCCAGCCAGAGCACGACTGGGTCCCGGGGGCTACTTTCGGTGTCCTGGGAAATGGGGTACCCAAACTTGCCTGCCTGGCGGCCCACGGCATGGCTCCCCCGACGGCCTGGTACGGCCCATCTGCAGGACCGCCAAGACAAGACCCTCGCGAGGGGCAAGGCCTCATGAGGCGGACGACACCAAGACCTCCCGAGGGAGTGGCCTCCCCGGGCGGGAGAGGATATTTCTATCCAGGTACCCAGCCTTACGAGGCTGTGATGACGTGATCCATGACGACCAAGGCTAGGCGGGCACAGAGGAGGTAGTTTCCTCTTTGGTGCTAAAGAGGCAAGGACAGGTGTGGGTTCTCGAGGAATCCCCCAAAGGTTTCCATTCCGTTGCTACAAGACCAAGACCACATGCTCGGCAAGACGGAGGTCATCACAGAGCCCACGCCGCGTTAGGGCCAGAAGCTTTGCAGGTGAAGACCACCTTTCGTGAGTATTAGATGTACTATTTCTCCCTTTTTAAATTGACCATTGTGGGATGCATTCCGTCCTAAGTTTTGGGGGAAGAGGATTAAGGACACTATAATTATAGGCCAGCCACCACCGTAGTGAGGGGTCCGTCCAACTCTTTGCACCCTCAATAGAACAGCCCTCGCGAGGTTGTTCATCCTCTGTAGTAGTTCATCCGCAGCTCCTCATGAGGCCAATCCACCACAAAGTAGGAGTAGGGTTTTACACTGCAAGGTGGCCCGAACCCTGGGTAAACTGCCGTGTTCATCTTCTTCCTTGTTCACGCGAATCCGGTTAGGCTAGGCTGTGGTGCGACGGGCTCTAAGCTTGAGAGGTTGTCGGCGTACAAAAGTAGAAGCTCTCCTTTTGACCCCTTTACTTCTGCACGGGCAGTCAATGCCGCGCGCTGCGGCCACACTTAGCAGGGCAGAGGAGCGAAGCCGGACAGAAGCCGAAGCACAAGAAAACCAAGACAATGCCAAGTCCAGAAACGCAGGAGAGCAAGAGGGCAAGGTGGACTCCCTCGGCAAGATCCTTGCCGAGGCAGCCTCCGCAGCCTCGGCAAGAGCCTTGCCGGGGCAACTTGCCCGACGCCAGCAGAGCAAGCCACCCTTGAGCCCACGGGTTCCAACACCACCAACTACCCATGTTAGGACCAAGGCTCGGGAGGTGCCTCTGTGGTGGCATGCAGATTTTTGTCAAGATCATATACATGTGAGATCAGATGAGGACCAGAAGACGGCGACCCTCGGTGGATCCTAGCCGAGGAAATCCATAAGATCACGACAAGACCCTTGCCGGGCCCCCGGCAAGACCCTTGCCGAGGGCATCAGCGGGGCCACTACCAGGCCCGTGCCTGCCAAGACTCCACTGCCGTTCCCAAGCAGCTACTAGCTCAACCAGCTGGGCAGGCACCTGCGTGGCGACGGGCGGCTTCTACGCCGACTCAGCAAGCACCTGCGTGGTGGCATGCGACCCTTCGTGAAGGCTCCACCACCGCGCCAACCCAGCAGCCAGCCAACGTGGCGCCACAAGGCCTCGTCAGCTCGGGCAAGTGTCAAAGCCACGAGAGGCGGCGACATCAGGGACGTGCTTCCTTCCCATCCCCGATAAACAAAGGGGGGCACGTCGGCAGCACATTAAATGCGTTTGTCCGACGGTGCCAGAGGATAGACTCATCCACTGTACACCTTTCCACCTCCTGTGTGCCACTGTGGCGACCCCTTTGTGCCTATAAAAGGAGGCCCGAGGCGTCTAGGAGGAGGATTCGGACCTTTTGGGCAAGTTACACCCTGTAGCTAGCTCAAGAACACAAGAACACTCTAATACATCGACCATAGCAGGACTAGGGTATTATGCATCCTCGCAGCCCAAACCTGGGTAAACGATCCATGTGCTTCCTGTCAGACCCGCTCTTTGCACAACCTCGCGCCCGCCAACCGTAGAAGGGATCCCAGTGACCCCATAGGTGTCGTTCCCACCGACATCTTTGGCGTGCCAGGTAGTGGGGGGCACAGTTGTGAAAATTGGTCTGATCGAAGCAGCAACTTCATCATTGCCGTCGTTCCAAGGAAGAAGACGACCAAGCCTGACGGCACCATCTGCAGATGCGGTGGGCACCCTTGCAACGACAGAAAAGCTAAGTCATGTGATACGTTGAGCAATTTATTTATATATATATATGGTTATTATCCTTGAAGGTCCTGCCCTATGTATGGAAAACCTGCACGCAAAGGGACCCTTCCACAATTGGCAACACCCTTGTTCTGTTTCGAGTTCGCTCAACAGCTCAAGCGGCCGCGTCGAGAGGGGCAGGGTGACCTTCCGCAATTGGCAATACTCTCGACTCTGAGTCGAGTCCAGCTCGACAGTTCGAGCGGCCGCGTTGAGAGCGGTAAGGTGGTTCGCCTGGCAGCAAGCACACCCGGCAGGCCATTGGGGATCCGTCCTCAAGGTGCCACCCTGGGTTTACACACCGGCAAGCCTACCCGGTTAACGTAGGGTGAATATACAAAGGAAGATTGAATAGGAAGATAACATGCATCATATCAAAAGTACTATAGAGTATTATTACATCAGTTGTTCCCGCGGTTCTAACTAGAGATAGAAATCATCTTGGTTATGAACCTGCAGCGACAATGAGAAACGGGGTGCCTAATCCCAGCACTGGCTTTCCACCCTCTGGATTCCATCGATGCGGCTGATGATGGGCTTGATACGCTCCTTGAGTGCCACGATGTCCGCATCCTCCGGCAAGCTCTCCAGCACGGTGTCAAAGTCGAGGTCAGGATTCCAGTGCGCCACCTTGGTGAGGACCTTGGTCATGGCACCCCGGCAAAGCCTCCGGGCCTCATCGGCCAGGGAGGCCACCCGATTGGAGTGGAGCTGCTCTAGGGCCCCGAGGACGCCCTCGAAGAAGATGGTCAGCTTGGCGTTGGGGCTCAGTTGTGCTCCGGGGTATACATCACATTTGGCATCTCCATGGTAGCCAGCTGCATGGTGATCCTGCCAGTGACGCCTTTGAGGCGCCCGATCCAGCGATTCTGACCCTGCACAAAGTCTTTGTGGTTGGCGGTCTCGTTCTTTCGCAGCTGCTTCTCGGTCTCCGGGTCCTTGGCCAGGGTCTCCTTCCGGGCCTTGCCCTCCAACAACATCCGCTCGAGACCCTCCAGCGTCAACTTGAGGTCTTTGATGGAGTTGTTGGCCTCGGAGAGCTGCCCAGCCCTGCTGAGGGCCGCGCCAGGCGCCTCAACTAGAGCGCTGTTGAGCGTGTCCTTCTCCTTGGACAGCTTCAGGACCTGGTCTTTCAGCCCGTCCTGCTCCACCTCCAGCTCCTTCACCTTGTCAGCGTGAACCAGAGCCTGGGCATTGAGTGCCTCCCTGTGCCTCTGCTCCTGCTCCTAGGTCTTCTGCACGACGAGCTTATCCACCTTCTCATCCTTGCCGTGGAGCGTTGCGATAAGCTTCTCCTCACGCGCGGCAAGGTCCTCTTCCTGGGAGTTCATCATGGCTTGGTGCTGGGTTTGAGCGGCTTCGTCTTTGGCGGCCAGGTTCTTCGCCGTCTCTTGGGCCTTCTTGATGTCGGCCCGCTTCATGGTGAGCTCCACCTCGCGCTTGTCCAGCTCATCCTGGGCGGCCTTCAGCTCCTCACAAGCTTAGCGGAACCAAGCTTGCGTCTCGGAAACGCGTCCCTTGAGGTCCGCCTCCGCCTTGCCCACCGTTGTCATCCTGGATTTGGCCTTGTCCAGGCGGGCACGGTGGAGCACCTGGAGCTTCCTAAAGCTGGCGCCCATGGCCCAGAGAAGCCGCTCCTCCCGGGAACCGTCGCTGCTGGCGCACGGCTCGTCAACAACCTCGAGCCCGGCGGCGGCAAGCACCTCCTCGTCGAACACCTCTCCCTCGATGGGCGCCTTGGAGCTCGACATCCCTGGAAGGTGGACGAAAAGGTCGTTGCTCACCCTCAGATACCTGCAAGAGCTAGAGGCAGCGGAGGAGGAAGGCTGGTCATCAACCACCTCCTCCTCGGTAGCGGCCTTGCCGGCCTCCCCGGCAGGCCCCTTACCGGCCTCCTCGGCAGCAGCCTTGCCGGGCTCCCCGGCAGACTCCTTGGCGGCGTCCTCAACAACGCCCTTGGCGGCCTCCTCGATGGCAATCTTCTCAGCCTTCGCCGCGGCGGCCTTGGTGACATCCTTGATGAAGGTGTCTATGTCCTCCTAGCCCACCGAGGGAGGATCTGGATATCGAGATGGAGATGAGGCGAAGCCAAGACCAAGATTCAAAAAGAAGAAGAAAGGGCAGGGATGAGAGGTGAATGATGTACCCATGCCGGGCTGGGAAGAAGTAGAACCTTTCTCGCCAACATCTGAAGCCGAGGCAGAGCCGCCGATGCCCCAAGTCCGCCCCCTCTTCCTCCTCCGTGTGCAGGCTCGGTGCTTGACGCCCTTGCCGGGGACGCCCCTCGAGGCGGCGTGGTCGATGGGGGCGACGCGTCGGGGGTGGCCCTTAGTGGCTCCTCCTGCTGCCGTCCTTCTCCTGTGATCTCGGCAAGGTCAGCGCCCGTGACTCATACCCCCCAACACACACGTCGACGAGGGGCGAGTGGTGAACTTACGCTGGGGGCTGCTCTAGGGGCTACTGTCCGGGCTGCTCACCACCACCAGTGGCGCCCTCGAGGTGCCCGCCGGGGGCTGGCCGCCTGACGAGGACCTGGCCCTCTTCACCCTCTGGGCCAGCGTCTCCACATCCCTGCAGAAATGAAAACAATCCAAGATAAGCGACACAGTTTGAGGAAACGGAGATGACCAAAGGGGGGAGGGAACAAGAAGCTTACTCCTCCTCCTCCACCTCCTCCTCTGCTGCCTTCCTCCTCCTCCTTGGGCTGAGGGACCCGAAGTCAAAAAAGACCTCTGTGTCGACGTTTGCCGAAGGAGGGTAAGAAGGTGGATTTTGAGCGCACTTAGACGAAGAGGAGGCATATGCTTTCCTCTTCGCCACCGCGGCCTTCACCAATTTCTTCGCTGCCGTGGCCCTCGTTTGGCGCACAGACACCTCCGGGGCTTGCCGGGGTTGCACGACCCTACCAGGCCGATCCGGCTCGCCGCAGCTGGCCCGCCGCAGCTCTCCCCGTGGCTGGAGGGTCGACAACCTCGACCTCCTCCTCCTCCTCCTATTTTGACTCGTCGACCACATCCTCAATGAGAGGGGCCCCGGTGCCGGTGCTGCTGGCCTCCCTAGCGAACTCCGCCCATTGGGAGAGCTCCCTCTCCTCCTTGGCTGCCGCTGCTTTGTCCTCCTTCGCAAGCTCCGCCTCTGCCGCCCGGGCGGCAATGTATTCCAGCTCCGCCTGGGTGGTGTCCTGGACGAGCCGCGACTCGTCGCGGACGTACTTCTCCTCCAAGGTGTCGAAGTTGGCACGAGGCTGTGCGCATTGAACTCCGGCGTCATGGCAATGATGTCGTTTCGGCGCGAGTTATTTCTTAGCGGGACCACCCCCACCGGCAACCCAAACAAGGGCCCCTTGGCGGCCTTGCCAGCTTTGGCAGCCTTATCGGACCCCTCGACCTTGCCGTCGCGGTTCACGTCGAGCTGGAAGAGTCGCTGGCAGAAATGGGCGTGTCCCATCACCGGCAGGTTGTGGTCCAAACCGGGGCGAAGCATCATGATGTCGGCCACATTCATAAAGAGCCAGGCCGACCTCCTCTTGTTATGCAGCGGAGCGATTCGGCGACGAATGAAATCCGCCCCGAGCATCTCAAGGGTGAGCCGGCCTCAGTGAGGTGAAGAATCCTGGTGGTGGCGACCGTGAGCTTCGCGTCGTCAGCATCGACATTGCTCCAGTCGCTTCTGCAAACCGGCGGTGCCTGGCAAACTAGGCAGAATTCCTGTTGATCCTCCTCCTCGATCTAGCACCACCAGCCCCGCCACACTTCCCACATCTCCTTCTGGGCACCCTTCGGGTATGTATCCTTGGACCTTAGGATCCAGGCGACGCAACCGGAAATGGCGCCCCCTTCTAGATCCGAGGGAAGAAGTAGTGGTAGAAGAGCGCCGTGTTGGGATGCACTCCGATGAAGCCCTCGCAGAGATGCGCAAAAAGAGCCATGCACGCCATGACATTTGGGGTAAAATCCAGAAGATGAAAGCTATAGGTGTGCATGATATCATTGAAGAAATCAGAGAAGGGGGGGAGGCCACAGGAGAAGTAGTCGACGAAGAATGGGTACCGATTCGGGCCGGCCTCGGCGAAGGCAGCGGGGATGCCGCACGTGGCCGGGTGCCCCATCGTCTCCCCCGTCTTGCACCCCCACAGATGCTTGAAGTAGTCCCGAAGGTGGACTGCGTCGACCGCCGTGGGGAAGTAGGCGGATTGTGTCCGCCGCATCGCCAACTTGCCCTCCGGCGGCTCGCTCGTCCCGGCATCCTTGGCCACTCCCTTGCCTCTGCTGGTTTTGGGTGCCATGGCGGCTGCGGGAGGCGAGGAATGAAGGATGGCGAAGGCGCAGTGGCGGCGAGCGAAGGCAAGATCTTGAAAGTGAGGAAGAAGGGGACGGCGGTTCCGAGATTGGGGAAAGCACGGAGGGTAAATGAGCACCGCGCCCGTGGTTTTTCCTTTTTACGGGGAAGGCACGGGCCGCCTCTTTTCCAATTTACTGCGATGTGATGCATGCGTACAGGAACCGCCCCATGCATGACCACCACGTCATGCACGATCCTCCACGTCGCGCGTTCAACGCGGGTCATGGGGAAGCACAGTGGACAAAACAGTTACTATGGTAAAATTCCGCCCCACCTGCCCGCGCCCCATTCTGGACCTGGCCCAACAACACGTCGCACTTATGTGTGGCCCAGACCCGGGGGCTCCTGTCGGTGTACAAAAGTAGGGGCTCTCCTTTTGACCCCTTTACTTGTGCACGGGCAGTCAGAGCCGCGCGTCGCGACCACACTTAGCAGGGTACAGGAGGGAAGTCGGAGAGAAGCCAACGCACAAGACAACCAAGGCAACGCCAAGATCAGAAATGCATGAGAGCAAGAGGGCGAGGTGGACTCCCTCGGCAAGATCCTTGCCGAGGCAGCCTCCGCAGCCCCGGCAAGAGCCTTGCTAGGGCAACTTGCCCGACGTCAGCAGAGAAAGCCACCCTTGATACCATGGGTTCCAACACTACCAACTATCCACGTTAGGACCAAGGCTCGGAAGGCGCCTCTGTGGTGGCATACAGATCTTCGTCAAGATCATAAACATGTGAGACAAGATGAGAACCAGAAGACGGCCACCCTCGGCAGGATCCTAGCTGAGGAGATCCACAAGACCCCTACAGCGCCTTGCCGGGGACGACTGCAATGCCACGGCAAGACCCTTGCTGCGCCCCCGGCAAGACCCTTGCCGAGGGCATCAGCGGGGCCACTGCCAGGCCCGCGCCTGCCAAGACTCCTGCATCGGCTCTCTCGCTGCCACGCCCGCCGCCTGCCATAGGAGACGCAACCCACAGAGCGCCTTCGTTGCCTCCCCATCAAGACGTCGCCCTCGGACCCAGGCGCGTGACCCCGCGGCGCGACCAGCCGCGCAGGGCACCCGCGCGTGAAGAAGAAAGCTGCCAGGAGCCAGCGGCCACAAGAACACGCTCCTGCGCTCCCAGCGCCTTCACTCCAACACCGCGCGTCGCCAACAGTGGTGGCACGCGAGCGCCAAGACCAGGAACCACCTCCGCGACGGGCTCCGGTGACCACAGTGGACCTTCACTCCCAAGCTACGCAGCGTCGTCTGGCCGGGGAAGTTCAAGCCCGACCTGCCTCCAGGCTATGGCGGCACCCCAGACCCCGCGGAGTTCTTGCATCTCCATGAGCTGAGCATCAAGGCGGCCAATGGTGACAAGAAGGTCATGGCGAACTGGTTTCCCATGGCCCTCAAGGATGGCGCGCGCTCGTGGCTCGTGAATCTGCCCGCGGAATCGATCTCCTCCTGGGGCGAGATGCGTGAGAGTTTCTGTCGGCATTCTGGGAACGGGGGTCCCCAGACTTGCCTGCCAGCGGCCTGCGGCGTGGCTCAAATGGGAGCCCAGCATGGCCCATCTTCATCAGCACAAGGCTCAAGACCCTCACGAGGGGCCAAGCCTCGCGAGGCGGACGACACGGCGCTTCCTCAAGCATGGCCTCCTTAGGCTGGCTCGCGAGGAGGCGGAGAGATCAAGGCGGGTACCTCACGAGGTGCCGATGACGCAAGCCATGACGACCAAGGGTGCCAGGCGGGCGCCAGCCCGCGCAGCGTCTCCCTTTCCTCTTCGGTGCAAAGGGGGCAAGCGCAGGCGAGAGGATCAAGCAAAGGCACCCATTTCGGTGCAACGAGACCAAGACCAGTCCAACGGCGGGAAGGTCACCATGGAGCCTAGGACGGCATCACCACAGGGCCTTTGGCAGGCGAAGACCAACTTTAGTCAGGATAAGTGTACCAGATGTTCCCCTTCAAATTGGCCAATTGTTGGCGCCCTTCCCGCTCAATATTTGGGAAGAGGCCCAGGACCTTTGCCTATAAATAGGACTAGCCACCCCCAGAGTAGAGGCAGATTGAAATGAGCTAGGATCGAATCCAGCATCTAGAGAGAGAGAGAGAGAGAAGGGCGATCGAACTCCCCCTAGCAGTTCATCCCCTAGCCAAGAACAGACCCTCGCGAGGCTGTTCTTCCTTGTATTGTTCTTCCTCATCAGCCCAAGAGGCAATCCACCCACCACACTGGAGTAGGGTATTACACCACAATGGTGGCCCGAACCAGTATAAACCTTGTGTCTCTTGTGTTGTTCTTGCGGTAGTTTAGATCCTTGCGAGACGGAGAGGTAGAGGGCTCGATCTCCGCGCGCACCCCAGAGTTCGAACCTTAAGGGTCTGCCGGAACCCCAGAATCCGACATTTGGCGCGCCAGGTAGGGGTGCGCCGGAATCTGTCTGCCACCGCTCCGCTCTCCTTCGACCGCCGCATCCATGTCTGACGCTCGTCGGGCCCGTGCCGAGCGCCGGGCCGCCATCGCTTCCCGTGCCGTCCAGACGGCCCCCGCCAGTGGGCGTCCTCGTCGTTCCCCGTCGCCCGCCGTCAACGCCGCCACCGGCCCGGCGGGGAACGAGCAGCAAGCATCCTCTCAGCACCCATCCATATGGCGGGATGGACGCACCGCCACTCCGTCGCTCACCCCGGCCGGTTCTTCGTCGCACGTGCTTCGCGCGCCTTTGGAGGCTCGGGCTGCGCTCATCGCGGCGAACGAGCTCCTGCGCTACCGCCCCGTCGACGACATCTACGAGGAGTGGCTCGACCGCGTCGCCGAGCTCGTCCGCGCCGCCGGGGGCTCTCCCGCGCCTTCCGCACCGCTGCGCCGCACTCCGCCCCGCATGGGCAATGAAGCCCCGGGAGCATTCCAGCCGCCTCCTTTCCAAGAAGATGCCATGGCCCCAAGGCGCGCCGCTCCTGGGCGGAACCCGCTCCGTCATGCGCCGGTCCAGCAGGAACGGAGCTGCCAAGAAGTCCCACGACCGCAAGAGGGCGCCCGGGCGCTCCCGGCCCCGGCACGCCGAGACCCCGCTCCAGCTCCGGCACGTCAAGACCCCGCGCTGCTCCCAGCTGCGGTGCAAGGGGACCCAGAAGGCCAAGCTCTCCCTCAACCAAAACCTGCCGCGGCCACCGCTGGCTGCCGCGCCTACACCCCGAGCTACGTAGCGTCGCGTGGCCCGGCAAGTTCAAGCCGGACCTGCCTCCTCGCTACGACGGCACAATTGATCCCACAGAGTTCCTCCAGCTCTACGAGCTGGGAATTGAAGCTGCCAGCGGGGACGAAAAGGTCATGGCGAACTGGTTCCCCATGGCGCTGAAGGAAGGTTCTCGCACTTGGCTCCTGAACCTGGCCCCAGGCACGATCTCCTCCTGGGACCAGATGCGTACTCGCTTCATCGCCAACTTCCAAGGTACCCGCGACCGGCCTCCCGCCGTGAGCGACATGCGCCGCATCAAGAAGCAACCTGGGGAGACCCTGCGAAAGTACATCCAGCACTTCAACAGTGCGCGCCTCGAGATCCCCCGGGTGTCCGAAGAAGCCATCATTTCGGACTTCTCCGACGGCGTGCGCGACGTCAAGATGAAGGAGTTGGCGATGCATGAAGACCTCTGCACCTCCCTGGAGCTGTTCAACCTGGCGACCAAGTGCGCCAGAGCTGAGGAGGGACGCCTCTCCCTCCTCGAGCTGCCTGCCGCAGACCCAGAAGAGAAGAAGCCCAAGGCTAAGGACATGAAGCGCAAGGGGCCCGCCGTGCTCGCGGCAGAGCCGGACACCAAGCGGGGCAAAGATCTGCTCGAATCCTCCAGGGGAAGCCGGTACTGTGTGTACCACGACCTCCACACCCACAACACCAATGAATGCCAAGAACTCCATGCCATGCGAGAAGGAAGAGTCGGCCGACGCCCTGACCGTGCTGACCGGGCTACGGCCGAGGAGGAGGATGGAACCCGGGACGCTGGGAAGATCATGGCCCACGTCAGGGCTGGCGTGACCAACCTCACGAGGACCGCTGGCGAGACCCGCCTCGCGAGGGGGGCTGGAGGGACCAGCCTCGTGAGGATCGCCATCATGGCAACCCAGGCCTGCCGTCGTTCCCGCCTCAGCCAAGAAGGAATGAAGACCGCCAGCAAGACGAGGGGGATGGGGGCTTCCAGGAGCCTCGCGCCATCGCCTGCATCCTGGGCAGAGCTCAAGCCCCAGCCTCTCAACGTATCTTCAAGCTGTTTGCTCGTGAAGTGAATGCAATTCTCCCCAAGCTTGAAGCAACGCGTCCCCTCAGGTGGTCGGCCTGCACCATCACGTTCAGCTCAGCAGACCAGCTCAAGTGCGCGGCCACAGCCGGAATCCTCCCAATGCTTTGTTCCCCAGTCATCAGCAACGTTCTGGTCACCAGGACCCTCATCGACGGAGGGTCAGGGCTCAATGTCTTGTCCATGGAAACATTCAACAGCCTCCAAGTGCCCTATGACCAGCTTCAGCCAACCAAGCCCTTCTCCGGAGTCACCGACGGTTCCACGGTCCCGATCGGGCAGGTCCGCCTCCCGGTCACCTTCGGCACCTACGAAAACTACCGCACCGAGCTCATCGACTTTGACGTCGCCCACATCCGCCTGTCGTACAACGCCATCCTCGGGTAACCGGCGCTGGCTAAGTTCATGGCCGTGACTCACCATGGCTACAATGTCCTCAAGATGCCAGGAAGCGGCGGCGTCATCATGGTGCCATGCCAAGAGAAGGACGCAGTGTGTGCCCTGGAGCGAGCCTTTCAGGCCGCGTCACTAGAAGACCCAGACCGCGGAAGCAGGAGGCTTCCTGAGACCACCCCCAAGAAGAAGAGGATGACGTCAGGCTCAGCCCCTCAGGAGGTAGGCCTTTCAAGGCCCGCGTCTGCCCAGGGGGATCCTCCTTCAATTTCATAGGAAAGCGCGCCCAGCGCCCTCCTCAGGCAGGGCTCGGGGGCTCTCACCTGGAGGGTCACCGACCTCGCCAAGGTCACGAGGGAGGCGCTGGGGCACCATGTGGAGGCGTGCTTCGAGGCATGTTTCCCTCGAAAGGAAGCCAGGGAAAGAAGGTCAGACCAGCAGGAGTTTGTTAGCAACGCCATTCAGGAACTACAGGAGTCAAGGATCATGAGATTTTGCCGTCGCCCACCAGCTATGGCTCCCCATCCAGGCGAGGATGGTGGGCTGCGCGTCCGCGTCGACGTACCAGGGCTCAATCAGATCGCCACGGCGGAGCGCCTGTGGCCCTCACAAATGGGGCGCTGCGGAGGACCACCCCACAGCTATGTTCGCATGCCTTATGGCCTGCCGAGCGTGGCTGCGGTGTACCAGCGCATCATGAGGAGCATCTTGGAGGTGCAAGAAGGCAGGCGTTCCACAGCCCTGGCGGAGATGGAGGCTGCTCACGAGGAGCCACCAGTGCCCCCGGAGACTCCCGAGGCCCCTGGGTCTGGGGGCTCGTGAGGATCGGCTTCCGCAGCCCACCGCGTCTGCTGCACCGACGCCACTGCACCGACGACATCTTGAGGTGACATCTTTCAAGTTTCATTCCCAGCTGGGAGCGCCCTCCCGGGGTTGTGTCATTCCCAGGCCGCGTGGGTACGTCCCTGTGGCATGTATCCCTTTTTATCTTTTCAGTCGCTAGCTTGCTTTGCTGGGGGCGCCCCTCGGGCTGCATCATCCCCAGGCCACTCGGGCTAGGCCCAGCGGCATGTATCCCTTCCGCGTTTATTTCCAATTATGCATCATGCTTGATTACTCGATGCCGTCCGCGGCACCTCTTCTTCTTCATGTCGACCACTTGCACGTTAACGGGGGGGTGCCTGAGCATCGCGACTCAGGGCTCTTACTGGCTCTCCAGCCCTCATCCTCTGGCCTTGTCCACGGCATCGCGACCTGGCATACCAGCGATGGCTGAGACAAGCTCGAGGGCCGGGACCCGAGGACGTAGAGTGCCGGCATCTAACCAGATTTTGCAGGAACACATCTCAAGATACGGCCCAGTGCCAGGCGCAACCCGCCTAGAGGTAGGGCCTCGTGAGTCCCGCGCTGGCTCACGGGTGCCCAGATACACCTCACCTAGCTCTACCGTGCCAGGCACGTGTCAGGGCGGGGCTGTACACGCCCCGGGGGCTCCTCCCGGAGGGGATCCCCCTCCCATGTACTAGTGGAAGCACCATGCTCTGCGCTGGCTGATGACACTGCCGAGGAGCGGCTATGCCTGTACACATCCGTAAGCGCTATGCTCCGCGCTGGTGATAAACAACTGAGGGTGGCCTCCGGGCCGCGTTAACCTCAGGGAGCCCCGAGCTCAGTGGCTGGCCTCATTGCAACGCCTCCCCCCGGGAGCGCCGCGCGAGGGGGCTCGGCACGGGGGCTACGAGTGGGTCACGCCCAGCCGTACGCCCCAGCCAGGCCCCTCGGGCCTGGTTCGTCGCGCGTCTTTCCCCGAGCGGAGCCAAGGTACGAAGGCTGTTTGCGCGTCAAGGGGGACTCCTGAGCATCACGACTCAGGAGCCTAACTGGCTCTGTAGCCCCTCACTCCTTAGTTCCGAAAGGCTATGCTGGGTGAGGTACGCGCGGGGTCGGGCTCTGCAGACGTAGAACGGTAGCCCCGCCTACATTCCATCTCATGCTGTTCGCGCGTCAAGGGGGACTCCTGAGCATCACGACTCAGGAGCCTAACTGGCTCCGTAGCCCCTCACTCCTTAGTTCCGAAAGGCTATGCTGGGTGAGGTACGCGGGGTCGGGCTCTACAGACGTAGAACGGAAACGCACCTACATCGCGCTTCCCTACTTGTTGTTCGTGGGCCAAGGGGGACTCCTGAGCATCGCGACTCAGGAGCCTAACTTGTCACGTGGCCCCTCATTCCTTTGGTCCCGTCCTGGTTTCTGGTCGGGGCTGATGCTGGGTGAGGCATGCGCGTGGCCGGGCTCGGCCGGCGTAGAGCATAAGCAAGTAGAGAAGACGAACATAAAATTCAAGGAACTTAAAAGTGAATATTACAACCCTTAAGGTCGCCTTGGTACCAAACGCAAATTTAAATGCCTCCTCGAGGCGTCGTGCATGTGCAGGAATCAAAAGAAGGACAGGAATGGTAGCGGAGTCACTTGTCGGCAGCGGAGTCGCGTGGAGTGGCTTCACCTTGTGGGGTAGTAGAGCTGGCAGCACCTCGCTTCGGCTTGGTGCTGAAGGCCCGGAACTTCCCTAGCAGCTCCCCTGCGCGCCCCTTCACGGCCTCGACAGCAGCAGCGGCGCCCTCGCCGCTCACCGGCTCCAGCAGGCTGTTAAGGTCGGCGCTGGGGTCGCGAAGGTAGACATGGGCGAAGACCCGCGTCAGCGCGGCGGAAGACAGGACACGCGCCTCGGCTTCAACCGTGGGGGCGAGTTCGAGGGCGACATCTCCAAGAGCCTTCACCAAGAAGGGAATCAGTTTGGCGGGGCCGTCCCCGTCGCCAGCCAGCGGGCTATCCAGGCCACTCTCGTAAAGCGTCTTCAGTGAAGCGCGGGCATCCTTCTCCATGTCCGTGAAGGCCACGCGATCCTCGGCAAGGACCCGGGCCTTGGCGTCCAGCTCAGCCTTCGTCGTCTCCAGCTCCTTCTTCAACGCACCTAGTTGGCTGCGGCGCTTCTTGAGCTTCGCCTCCCAGTCCTCAAGTGCCGCCTCGCGAGCCTTCACCCCCTTCTCCTGCTCTTGGCGAAGGCGGGTCTCCTCTGCAAGCTGATCACGAAGGCCTTGCAACTCGTCCTCCAGCTCCTTGCAGCGGCCGCGGATGCCAACCGCCTCTCCCAGGGCCGCTTCACGGGCAGCCTTCGCCTCGAGGGTAGCTTCCCTCTCCTCGTCACAGGCCGTCGAGGCCTGAACCAGCGCTGCCCGGATCAAGGCGTCAGAGCGAATCCACCCCGAGGCTAGCTCCAGGCGCCCGGCCACCTGGCGAGGGTCGGCGCCTAGAAGATCCTGCCGCAGCCGGTCCAGTCCAGCAACAGCTCGCTCCAGGATGGAAGAAGAAGGCGGAGAAGCATCAGTGTGCTTCAAGGCAGCAGGAGGAGTCCCAGAACCAGCAGCCGGTGGAACGGGAGGAGAAGGTAGCGGCGGCGAAGCTGCAGTATCCCGAGACGGAGTCTACTGTGCCTCCCCAGCCATAGCAGCAGCACCAGGCAAGGGCACCTCTGGGGTCGACCGAGCCATGGGGGCTGCGGCCCCAGCCAGATCAGCCAAGCCCCGCAAGGGCGAGTGGGCAGGAGAAGCCCGCGCGTCGCGGTCGCCCTCCCCTGCAGGTGGAGGTGTCGTCGCAGCTGGAGCCTCAGGAGCTCCCTTCAGCTTCTTTGCCGCGGGCGCCAGCCCTCTCAGGAGAAGTAATCGTCAAGCCTCGTCAGCGGAACAAGAAACCAGGGACCAAGGATCAAGCACTTACAGGTCTTCGCCAGAAAGCTCCAGCAGTCTCCTGCCAAACTTGAAGCCTGAGAGCCGGCTGGAGGGGTCGACCTCGGAAGCAGAAGGCGCGTCAGCGGTTCGCCCCGGAGTCAAGGCGGACCCGCGGGGAATCAACCCGGTCCTGCCCTTCTTCGGGACCGGGGGCGAGCTCTCGCTGCCCAGCACGTCGTCGTCATCGTCATCATCACTCAGCGAAAGGCAGAAGGCGCGGGGCTTGCGCTGGAGCGGGGGAGCCCTAGACTCACCGTCAGTCGCCTCGGAGGCGGGACCTCCCTCCCGCTCCTCCTCGCCTGCTCCTCCGCTGGAGTCGCCGGAAGACACATTCACCAGATCCTCGGGAGCCACCACGGGCACGAGCCCGTCCCCGTTGAAGACGGGCATGGACTCCACCACTTGCTCCCAATCGTCGCGCAGGAACAGGGGCAAAGGCGCGCCCTCCAGCCTTGCTGCCTCGCCCCTGACCAGGGACTGGAGAACCGCTGTCACGTCCTCTTCGCCCACGGCTGCGGGGCTCGAGTGAGGCCTCCACATCGGGGGAGAGTACTACCGAAGCGGAGCCAGCTGGTGCTCCAGGAACTCCCTCAGCAACAACGCCCCGGTCAGCTTCGCCGTCGCCATGTTGGCTGGCTTCAAATCGGCGAACATCTTTGCCAGCATCAACTTTGCGCGGGGATCCGTGAGCTCCGCCCGGCACCAATCTTCCTAGCTCACGGCCGGCTCCGTGGGAAGCGCCAACCGAGGGTCGACGCACCCGGCGTAAACCAATACCCACTTGCTCCGGAAGCCCTCGATCCTCTTCCCTGGATTCGAGATGGCCATGGAGCTGCCGCACGCGACAAAGCCCGCGCACGCAAAAGGAAAACCTTTGGAGGTCCAGAGCTAGAAGTAGTGGCATAGCAAGGCCACTGAAGGCTGCACCCCCACATGCGCCTCGCAGTAGTAGGCGAAGATCGCCAGGAGAAGGACGGAGTTGGGGTGGAGATGCAAAGCTTGCAAGTTGTAATGGCGGAGGACGGCGAAGAAGAACTCGGAGAAAGGAGGCACCAGGCCAGCTGTAATGGAGCTCACGAAGAAAGGATAGAAGGTGCTCCCTTGACCTTCAGGGGCATCGGAGCCGACCTTGAACATCTGCGCCCCGTCAATGCCCTGCGCCGCAGCCATCCGGTGCAGTAGGGCGAGGCTCGCCTTCGACACGTTTGGCGAATCCAAAGCAGGCGAGAACCAAGCTTTGGCCGGGGCCCGGCGAGGCGCCATGGCTACCTGGGTCGAGCGGGTGGAGCAGATCTGGAAGCTTGGAGGAAGGAAGGAGAAACGCAAGAAAGGGGATCTGAGGAGCGGATGAAGAAGGAGAAGAACAAAACCCGAGCAGATGCCACGCCTTTAGTATCCTGCGCAGTTGCAAAAGCACCCACATCCAATCAACCGCCACGCGGCGCCCGAGGCCGCAGGCTGTTAGGGACCGCGGCACTTCGCCCTTGCCCTTTCGCCTCTCGGCACGGCCAAGTCCGTGCGCGCCTTGGGCCCGGGGCTACTGTCGGCGTTCTGGGAACGGGGGTCCCCAGACTTGCCTGCCTGCGGCCTGCGGCACGGCTCAAATGGGGGCCCAGCGTGGCCCATCTTCATCAGCACAAGGCTCAAGACCCTCGCGAGGGGCCAAGCCTCGCGAGGCGGACGACACGGCGCTTCCTCAAGCACGGCCTCCTTAGGCTGGCTCGCGAGGAGGCGGAGAGATCAAGGCGGGTACCTCACGAGGTGCCGATGACACAAGCCATGACGACCAAGGGTGCCAGGCGGGCGCCAGCCCGCGCAACGTCTCCCTTTCCTCTTCGGTGCAAAGGGGGCAAGCGCAGGCGAGAGGATCAAGCAAAGGCACCCATTTCGGTGCAACGAGACCAAGACCAGTCCAACAGCGGGAAGGAGGTCACCATGGAGCCCAGGACGGCGTCACCACAGGGCCTTTGGCAGGCGAAGACCAACTTTAGTCAGGATAAGTGTACCAGATGTTCCCCTTCAAATTGGCCAATTGTTGGCGCCCTTCCCGCTCAATATTTGGGAAGAGGCCCAGGGCCTTTTCTTATAAATAGGACTAGCCACCCCAAGAGTAGAGGCAGATTGAAATAAGCTAGGATCGAATCTAGCATCTAGAGAGAGAGAGAAGGGCGATCGAACTCCCCCTAGCAGTTCATCCCCTAGCCAAGAACAGACCCTCGCGAGGCTGTTCTTCCTTGTATTGTTCTTCCTCATCAGCCCAAGAGGCAATCCACCCACCACACTAGAGTAGGGTATTACACCACAATGGTGGCCCGAACCAGTATAAACCTTGTGTCTCTTGTGTTGTTCTTGCGGTAGTTTAGATCCTTGCGAGACGGAGAGGTAGAGGGCTCGATCTCCGCGCGCACCCCAGAGTTCGAACCTTAAGGGTCTGCCGGAACCCCAGAATCCGACATTTTCTTCGCCAACTTCCAGGGCACTCGTGACCGCCTGCCTGCCGCGGGTGACCGGCAACATACCAAGCAGACGCCAGGGGAGACCCTGCAGAAGTACATCGAGCGCTTCAACAACGTTCGTCTCAAGATCCCAAGGTTTCAGACAAACCCATCATCTCGGCGTTCTATGATGGCGTCCGCGACGTCAAGATGAAGGAGGAGCTCGCCATACACGAGGACTTGTGCACGTCCCTGGAGATGTTCAACATGGCGACCTAGAGTGCGAGAGCTGAGGAGGGTCGCCTCTCCCTCCTGGAGCTCCCGGGGGCTGACCCAGAAGACAAGAAGGCCAAGAACAAGGACGTGAAGCGCAAGGGTGCGACCGTGCTCGCGGCTGAACTAGAGATGAAGTGTGGTTGCGACCACCCAGAGTCATCTAAGTGGAGCCGTCCGTTCTGCGTCTTCCAGGACATGGACAACAATGACTGACAAGAGCTCAGGGCCATCCACGATGAGCGCCTTGGTCGACGCCTCGAGAACATCGATTGAGGCTACGACCGTGGAGGAGGCCGAACTGGGTGGCGCTGGGACGACTGCGGCCCTCGCGAGGGGTAACGCGACCAGCCTTGTGAGGACCGCTGGCAGGGCTAGCCTCGCGAGGGCGCCTGGAGAGATCAGCCTCATGAGGACCATCCTGAGGGCAACGTAGGCCTCCGTCCGCTGCCACCACCACCAAGAAGGAACGAAGACCACCACCAGGATGAGGGGGATGGGGGCTTCCAGGAGGCTCGAGCCATCTCCTGTATCCTGGGTGGTGCTCAGGCCCCAGCCTCTCATCGCATCTTCAAGCAGTTCACCCGCGAAGTGAATGCAACCCTACCCACGCTTGAGGCCACGCGCCCGCTCAGGTGGTCCAAGGGCACCATCACCTTCAACTCGTCCGACCAGCTCAAGCGCGCGGCAACTGCCGACGCCCTCCCAATGCTTTGCTCGGCTGTTATCAGCAGCATCCTCGTCACCAAGACCCTCATTGATGGCGTTGCGGGACTCAATGTTCTTTCCATCGAGACGTTCGACTGACTTCAAGTACCCTACGACCAGCTGCAGCCCACCAGGCCTTTCTCAAGAGTGACCAATGGCTCCACCACCCCGATAGGGCAGATCTGCCTCCCCGTCACCTTTGGCCAGCACAACAACTACCGCACCGAGCTCATCGATTTCAACATCGACACATCCGCCTTCCATACAATGCCATCCTTGGGTACCCAGCCCTGGCCAAGTTCATGGCGGGACTCACCATGGCTACAATGTTCTCAAGATGCCAGGGAACCGCGACATCATCACGAACACCTGCGAGGAGAAGGACGTGGTGTTTTCCCTCGAGCGTGCCTATCAGGCTGTAGCGGTCGAGAACCCCGACGACGAAGGCGATGTCTACCCTCCTGAGGCTGTCCCAAAGAAGAAGAAGCAGCTGCTCCACCAAGAGCCTCAGAAGGGCGGTGTCTCCAGCGGCACCACCTCAGGACCTGCGCTGACGGACGGGGCGCCTTCCTCCCTCGTGTAGGAAGGCGCGTCCGGCGCCCCTCTTAGGATGGGCTCGAGGGCTCTCTTCTGGAGGGCCTCTGACTTAGCCAATGTGACGAGGGAGGTGCTGGGGCACCACATGGAGGCATGCTTTGCCGCACGCTTACCTCATGAGGGCACAAGGCACGGGGTGCCAGGTGCTCAGGAGTTTATCACCAAGGCGACCGAGGAGCTTCAAGAGGCGAGAGCCATGCGCGGCGACCGCCGCCCACCGCCTGGCGCGGCTCCTTTTCCTAGCAAGGACAACGAGTTGCGCGTCTGCATCAACATTCCAGGGCTCAACAGGGCCGCATCAAAGGAGCGCTTCTGGCCATCACACGTTGGTCGGTGTGAGGGCCCACCTCACAACTACCTTCGCATACCCTTTGGCTTGCCGAACGCGGCTGTTACCTTCCAGTGCCGCCTGCGGAGTATCATGGCAGCTCAGGAGGCTAGGCACCAGGCAGTCCTGGCAGAGATGGCGACGGTCCTTCACGAGCCCCTGAGCCTCCAGAGCCTCCCGAGGTTCAGGGCCCAGGCTCCTCGTGAGGAGCGACTTCTCAAGTACGCGTCTTCAGCTACTTCAGCATCTCTTCAGCAACGGTGCCAGTTGACATTTTCTGGTTTATTCAGTTGGGGGCACCCATCGGGCTGCATTATACCCAGGCCCCGTGGGCCTGTGCCCATGGCATGTATCTTTCTTGCATCTTCTAGTCGCTTTGTTGGGGGCGCCCCTCGGGCTGCATCGTCCCCGGGCCGCATTGGTCCCTCCCTCCGGCATGTATCGTTCTTGCATCTATCAGAACTAGCTTTACCTCCTTCCATGAGTTGCTTTATGATTATCATCTACCCGTCCGGTACTTCGATACCATGAATGTCGTGCACCCTTGCAAACCCACCCATGACCGCCTTATGATTAAGGACTGGCACAACGTCTGTGCTCGGGTCCGTCCCTGAAGTGTTGCTAAACCCAAGAGGTTGACCTGCGGGCCAGAACCCGTGTACGTCACCTCCCCTGGCCCTTGGTGCCTTGTTCTCGCATGAGCTAATCGCGGGCAGACAAGCTAGGGTGCACGACCTGGTGCCTCGTGACCCCGGGTGAAGGAAATATGCCCTAGAGGCAATAATAAAGTGATTATTTATTTCCTTACATATCATGATAAATGTTTATTATTCATGCTAGAATTGTATTAACCGGAAACATAATACATGTGTGAATACATAGACAAACAGAGTGTCACTAGTATGCCCCTACTTGACTAGCTCATTAATCAAAGATGGTTATGTTTCCTAACCATGAACAAAGAGTTGTTATTTGATTAACGAGATCACATCATTAGTTGAATGATCTGATTGACATGACCCATTCCATTAGCATAGCACCCGATCTTTTAGTATGTTGCTATTGCTTTTATCCATGACTTATACATGTTCCTTTAACTATGAGATTATGCAACTCCCGTTTACCGTAGGAACACTTTGTGTGCTACCAAACGTCACAACGTAACTGGGTGATTATAAAGGTGCTCTACAGGTGTCTCCGAAGGTACATGTTGGGTTGGCGTATTTCGAGATTAGGATTTGTCACTCCGATTGTCGGAGAGGTATCTCTGGGCCCTCTCGGTAATGCACATCACATAAGCCTTGCAAGCATTGCAACTAATGTGTTAGTTGTGAGATGATGTATTACGGAACGAGTAAAGAGACTTGCCGGTAACGAGATTGAACTAGGTATTGGATACCAACGGTCGAATCTCGGGCAAGTAACATACCGATGGACAAAGGGAACAACGTATGTTGTTATGCGGTCTGACCGATAAAGATCTTCGCAGAATATGTAGGAGCCAATATGGGCATCCAGGTCCCGCTATTGGTTATTGACCGGAGACGTGTCTCGGTCATGTCTACATTGTTCTCGAACCGTAGGGCCCGCACGCTTAAGGTTTCGATGACAGTTATATTATGAGTTTATGAGTTTTGATGTACCGAAGGATTTCGGAGTCCCGGATGAGATTGGGGACATGACGAGGAGTCTCGAAATGGTCGAGACGTAAAGATCGATAAATTGGACGACTATATTCGGACATCGGAACGGTTCTGAGTGATCCGGGTATTTTCGGAAGTATCGGGAAGTTACGGGATTACGGGAGAAGTAATGGGCCTTGATGGGCTTTAGTGGGAAGAGGAAAAGGCTGCTGCGCCCCCCCTCCCCTTTGGTCCGAATTGGACTAGGGAAAAGGGGGCCGGCCACCTTTCCTACTCCTCCTATTCCTTCTCCCTTCCTCCCCTCTTGGTGGACTCCTACTAGGACTTGGAAACCTAGTAGGACTCCACACCCTGGCGCGCCAAACCCTAGGCCGGCCACCCCCTCCCTTGCTCCTTTATATACGGGGGCAGGGGGCACCCCATAGACACACAAGTTGATCTACGGATCGTTCCTTAGCCGTGTGCGGTGCCCCCTTCCACCAAATTCCACCTCGGTCATATCGTTGCAGTGCTTAGGCGAAGCCCTGCGCCGGTAACACATCAAGATCGTCACCACGCCGTCGTGCTGACGGAACTCTTCTCCGACGCTTTGCTGGATCGGAGCCCGGGGATCGTCATCGAGCTGAACGTGTACCAAGAACTCGGAGGTGCCGGAGTAACGGTACTTGGATCGGTCGGATCGCGAGGAGAACGTACGACTACTTCCTCTACGTTGAGTCAACGCTTCCGCTTCGGTCTACGAGGGTATGTAGACAACACTCTCCCATCTCGTTGCTATGCATCACCATGATCTTGCGTGTGCGTAGGAATTTTTTTTGAAATTACTACGTTCCCCAACAGTGGCATCCGAGCCTAGGTTTTTATGGTTTGATGTTATTTGCACGAGTAGAACACAAGTGAGTTGTGGACGATACAAGTCATACTGCCTACCAGCATGTCATACTTTGGTTCAGCGGTATTGTTGGACGAGACGATCCGGACCAACCTTACGCGTACGCTTACGCGAGACCGGTTCCCTCGACGTGCTTTGCACATAGATGGCTTGCGGAAGACTGTCTCTCCAACTTTAGTTGAACCGAGTGTGGCTACGCCCGGTCCTTGAGAAGGTTAAAACGGAGTCTATTTGACAAACTATCGCTGTGGTTTTGATGCGTAGGTAAGATGAGTTCTTGCTTAAAGCCCGTAGCAGCCACGTAAAACTTGCAACAACAAAGTAGAGGACGTCTAACTTGTTTTTTCAGGGCATGTTGTGATGTGATATGGTCAAGACATGATGCTAAATTTTATTGTATGAGATGATCATGTTTTGTAACCGAGTTATCGGCAACTGGCAGGAGCCATATGGTTGTCGCTTTATTGTATGCAATGCAATCGCGATGTAATGCTTTACTTTATTACTAAGCGGTAGTGATAGTCGTAGAAGCATAAGATTGGCGAGACGACAACGATGCTGCGATGAAGATCAAGGTGTCGCGCCGGTGACGATGGTGATCATGACGGTGCTTCGAAGATGGAGATCACAAGCACGAGATGATGATGGCCATATCATATCACTTATATTGATTGCATGTGATGTTTATCTTTTATGCATCTTATATTGCTTTGATTGACGGTAGCATTATAAGATGATCTCTCACTAAATTATCAAGAAGTGTTCTCCCTGAGTATGCACCGTTGCGAAAGTTCTTCGTGCTGAGACACCACGTGATGATCGGGTGTGATAGGTTCTACGTTCAAATACAACGGGTGCAAAACAGTTGCACACGCGGAATACTCAGGTTTAACTTGACGAGCCTAGCATATAACAGATATGGCCTCGGAACACGGAGACCGAAAGGTCGAGCGTGAATCATATAGTAGATATGATCAACATAGTGATGTTCACCATTGAAACTACTCCATCTCACGTGATGATCGGACATGGTTTAGTTGATTTGGATCACGTGATCACTTAGAAGATTAGAGGGATGTCTATCTCAGTGGGAGTTCTTAAGTAATATGATTAATTGAACTTTAATTTATCATGAACTTAGTCCTAGTAGTATTAGCATATCTATGTTGTAGATCAATAGCTCGCATTGTTGCTTCCCTGTGTTTATTTTGATATGTTCCTAGAGAAAATTGTGTTGAAAAATGTTAGTAGCAATGATGCGGATTGGATCCGTGATCTGAGGTTTATCCTCATTGCTGCACAGAAGAATTATGTCCTTGATGCACCGCTAGGTGATGGACCTATTTGCAGGAGCAGATGCAGACATTATGAACGTTTTGCTAGCTCAATATGATGACTACTTAATAGTTTAGTGCACCATGCTTAACTTCTTAGAATCGGGACTTCAAAGACGTTTTGAACGTCATGGAGCATATGAGATGTTCTAGGAGTTGAAGTTAATATTTCAAGCAAATACCCGAGTTGAGAGATATGAAGTCTCCAACAAGTTCTATAGCTAAAAGATGGAGGAGAATCGCTCAACTAGTGAGCATGTGCTCAGATTGTCTGGGTACTACAATCGCTTGAATCAAGTGGGAGTTAATCTTCCAGATAAGATAGTGATTGACAGAATTCTCTAGTCACCATCACCAAGTTAGTAGAACTTCGTGATGAACTATAATATGCAAGGGATAACGGAAAATATTCCCAAGCTCTTCGCGATGCTAAAATCAGCGAAGGTAGAAATCAAAGAAAAACATCAAGTGTTGATGGTTGACAAGATCACTAGTTTTCAAGAAAAGGGCAAAAGGAAAGAAGGGGAACTTCAAGAAGAACGGCAAGCAAGTTGCTGCTCAAGTGAAAAAGCCCAAGTCTGGTCCTAAGCCTGAGACTAAGTGCTTCTACTGCAAAGGGACTGGTCACTGGAAGCGGAACTACCCCAAGTGATTGGCGGATAAGAAGGATGGCAAAGTGAACATAAGTATATTTCATATACATGTTGTTGATGTGTACTTTACTAGTGTTCATAGCAACCCCTCAGTATTTGGTACTAGTTCAAGTTGCTAAGATTAGTAACTCGAAACGGGAGTTGCAGAATGAACAAAAACTAGTTAAAGGGCAAGGTGACGATGTGTGTTGGAAGTGGTTCCAAGATTGATATGATCATCATAACACACTCCCTATACTTTCGGGATTAGTGTTGAAACTAAATAAGTGTTATTTGGTGTTTGCGTTGAGCATGAATATGATTTGATCATGTTAATTGCAATACGGTTATTCATTTAAGTAAGAGAATAAATTGTTGTTCTGTTTACATGAATAAAACCTTCTATGGTCATACACACCAATGAAAATAGTTCATTGGATCTCGATCGTAGTGATACACATATTCATAATATTGAAACCAAAAGATGCGAAGTTAATAATGATAGTGCAACCTATTTGTGGCACTGCCGTTTAGGTCATATTGGTGTAAAGCGCATGAAGAAACTCCATGCTGATGGGATTTTGGAATCACTTGATTATGAATCACTTGATGCTTGCGAACCATGCCTCTTGGGCAAGATGACTAAAACGCCGTTCTCCGGAACAATGGAGCAAGCAACAGATTTGTTGGAAATTATACATACTGATGTATATGGTCCGATGAATATTAAGGCTCGCGACAAGTATCATTATTTTCTAACCTTCACAGATGATTTGAGCAGATATGGGTATATCTACTTGATGAAACATAAGTCTGAAACGTTTGAAAAGTTCAAAGAATTTTAGAGTGAAGTGAAAATCATCGTGACAAGAAAATAAGGTTTCTACGATCTGATCGCGGAGACAAATATTTGAGTTACGAGTTTGGTCTTCAATTAAAACAATGTGGAATAGTTTCACAAATTCATGCCACCTGGAACACCACAGCATAATGGTGTGTCCGAACGTCATAACCGTACTTTATTGGATATAGTACAATCTATGATGTTTCTTACCGATTTACCAATATCGTTTTAGGATCATGCATTAGAGACAGTTGCATTCACGTTAAAAGAGGCACCATCTAAATCCGTTGAGACGACATCGTATGAACTATGGTTTAGCAATAAACCTAAGTTGTCGTTTCTTAAAGTTTGGGGCTGCGATGCTTATGTGAAAAAGCTTCAACCTGATAAGCTCGAACCCAAATCGGAGAAATGTGTCTTCATAGGATATCCAAAGGAAACTGTTGGATACACCTTCTATCACAGATCCGAAGGCAAGACTTTTGTTGCTAAGTTCGGAAACTTTCTAGAGAAAGAGTTTCTTTCGAAAGAAGTGAGTGGGAGGAAAGTAGAAAACTTGATAAGGTAATTGTACCTTCTCCCTTATTGGAAAGTAGTTCATCACAGAAATCTGTTCTTGTGACTACTACACCAATTAGTAAGGAAGCTAATGATGATGATCATGTAACTTCAAGATCAAGTTACTACCGAATCTCGTAAGTAAACCAGAGTGAGATCCGCACCAGAGTGGTACGGTAATCCTGTTCTGGAAGTCATGTTACTAGACCATGACGAACTTGCGAACTATGAGGAAGCGATGATGAGCCCAGATTCCGCGAAATGGTTAGAGGCCATGAAATATGAGATATGATCCATGTATGAGAACAAAGTATGGACTTTGAGGGATTTGCCTGATGATCGGCAAGCCAAAGAAAATAAATGGATCTTCAAGAGGAAGACGGACACTGATAGTAGTGTTACTATCTACAAAGCTAGAATTGTCGCAAAAGGTTTTCGACAAGTTCAAGGTGTTGACTACGATGAGAGTTTCTCACTCGTATCTATGCTTAAGTCTGTCCGAATCATGTTAGCAATTGTCGCATTTTATGAAATCCGGCAAATGGATAAACAAAACTACATTCCTTAATGGATTTATTAAAGAAGAGTTGTATACGATGCAACTAGAAGGTTTTGTCGATCCTGAAGGTGTTAACAAAATATGCAAGCTCCAGCGATCCATCTATGGACTGGTGCAAGCATCTCGGAGTTGGAATATACGCTTTGATAAGTTGATCAAAGCATATAGTTTTATACAGACTTGCGGTGAAGCCTGTATTTACAAGAAACTGAGTGGGAGCACTACAGCATTTCTGATAAGTATATGTAAATGACATATTATTGATCGGAAATAGTGTAGAATTATTCTGCAAAGCATAAACGAGTATTTGAAAGGAGTTTTTCGAAGAAAGACCACAGTGAAGCTTCTTACATATTGAGTATCAAGATCTATAGAGATAGATCAAGACACTTGATAAGTTTTTTCAATGAGTACATACCTTGACAAAATTTTGAAGTAGTTCAAAATGGAACAGTCAAAGAAAGAGTTCTTGCCTGTGTTACAAAGTGTGAAATTGAGTAAGACTCAAAGCCCGACCACGGCAGAAGATAGAAAGAGAATGAAAGTCATTCACTATGCTTTGGCCATAGGTTCTATGAAGTATGCCATGCTGTGTACCAGATCTATTGCATACCCTACCACTGAGTTTGGCAAGGGAGTACAATAGTGATCTAGGAGTAGATCACTGGACAGCGGTCAAAATTATCCTTAATAGAATAAGGATATGTTTCTCGATTATGGAGGTGACAAAAGGTTCGTCGTAAAAGATTACGTCGATGCAAGTTTTGACACTAATCGAGATGACTCTAAGTCTCAATCTAGATACATATTGAAAGTGGGAGCAATTAGCTAAAGTAGCTCCGTGCAGAGTATTGTTGACATAGAAATTTGCAAAATACTTAAGGATCTGAATGTGACAGACCCGTGGACTAAAATTATCTCACAAGCAAAACATGATCACACCTTAGTACTCTTTGGGTGTTAATCACATAAGCGATGTGAACTAGATTACTGACTGTAGTAAACCCTTTGGGTGTTGGTCACATATCGATGTGAACTATGGGTGTTAATCACATGGTGATGTGAACTATTGCTGGTAAATCTCATGGCGATGTGAACTAGATTATTGACTCTAGTGCAAGTGGGAGACTGAAGGAAATATGCCCTAGAGGCAATAATAAAGTGATTATTTATTTCCTTACATATCATGATAAATGTTTATTATTCATGCTAGAATTGTATTAACCGGAAACATAATACATGTGTGAATACATAGACAAACAGAGTGTCACTAGTATGCCTCTACTTGACTAGCTCATTAATCAAAGATTGTTATGTTTCCTAACCATGAACAAAGAGTTGTTATTTGATTAACGAGATCACATCATTAGTTGAATGATCTGATTGACATGACCCATTCCATTAGCATAGCACCCGATCGTTTAGTATGTTGCTATTGCTTTTATCCATGACTTATACATGTTCCTTTAACTATGAGATTATGCAACTCCCGTTTACCGTAGGAACACTTTGTGTGCTACCAAACGTCACAACGTAACTGGGTGATTATAAAGGTGCTCTACAGGTGTCTCCGAAGGTACATGTTGGGTTGGCGTATTTCGAGATTAGGATTTGTCACTCCGATTGTCGGAGAGGTATCTCTGGGCCCTCTCGGTAATGCACATCACATAAGCCTTGCAAGCATTGCAACTAATGTGTTAGTTGTGAGATGATGTATTACGGAACGAGTAAAGAGACTTGCCGGTAACGAGATTGAACTAGGTATTGGATACCAACGGTCGAATCTCGGGCAAGTAACATACCGATGGACAAAGGGAACAACGTATGTTGTTATGCGGTCTGACCGATAAAGATCTTCGCAGAATATGTAGGAGCCAATATGGGCATCCAGGTCCCGCTATTGGTTATTGACCGGAGACGTGTCTCGGTCATGTCTACATTGTTCTCGAACCGTAGGGTCCGCACACTTAAGGTTTCGATGACAGTTATATTATGAGTTTATGAGTTTTGATGTACCGAAGGAGTTCGGAGTCCCGGATGAGATTGGGGACATGACGAGGAGTCTCGAAATGGTCAAGACGTAAAGATCGATATATTGGACGACTATATTCGGACATCGGAAAGGTTCTGAGTGATCCGGGTATTTTCGGGAGTATCGGGAAGTTACGGGATTACGGGAGAAGTAATGGGCCTTGATGGGCTTTAGTGGGAAGAGGAAAAGGCTGCTGCGCCCCCCCTCCCCTTTGGTCCGAATTGGACTAGGGAAAAGGGGGCCGGCCACCTTTCCTACTCCTCCTATTCCTTCTCCCTTCCTCCCCTCTTGGTGGACTCCTACTAGGACTTGGAAACCTAGTAGGACTCCACACCCTGGCGCGCCAAACCCTAGGCCGGCCACCCCCTCCCTTGCTCCTTTATATACGGGGGCAGGGGGCACCCCATAGACACACAAGTTGATCTACGGATCGTTCCTTAGCCGTGTGCGGTGCCCCCTTCCACCAAATTCCACCTCGGTCATATCGTTGCAGTGCTTAGGCGAAGCCCTGCGCCGGTAACACATCAAGATCGTCACCACGCCGTCGTGCTGACGGAACTCTTCCCCGACGCTTTGCTGGATCGGAGCCCGGGGATCGTCATCGAGCTGAACGTGTGCCAAGAACTCGGAGGTGCCGGAGTAACGGTACTTGGATCGGTCGGATCGCGAGGAGAACGTACGACTACTTCCTCTACGTTGAGTCAACGCTTCCGCTTCGGTCTACGAGGGTACGTAGACAACACTCTCCCATCTCGTTGCTATGCATCACCATGATCTTGCGTGTGTGTAGGATTTTTTTTTTGAAATTACTACGTTCCCCAACAGTGGCATCCGCGCACCAGTTGTCTTTCTTCAGGATTCTCGCATGAGAAGAATGGGCACGTCGTCTGTGCTCGCGTCCGTCCGTGCAGCGTTGATAAACCCAACGACTGAGCTCTGTCTGGCGGGCCGGCCCCATTCACATCACCCCCTGGGGTCGTTCATGTTTGGCCTTCTCATGTGACAATCTCAGGAGATTCATTCGGCACAGGTTGTCAAACCATCTCGCAGGGCGATCACAAGTGTCCCGAATCAAGTTCGGGCGCAACACGCCTTGAAGTAGGGCCTCGTAAGTGCCGTGCTGGCTCACAAGTGCCCAGACACACCTCCTCTAGCCCCGCCATGCAGGCCACATGTCAGGGTGGGGTTGTACACGCCCTGGGGGCTATACTCAGAGGGAGCCCCCACCCACGCACCAGTGGAAGCACCATGCTCCGCGCTGGCAGTCGACACGGTCGAGGAGCGGCTATGCTCGTGCAAGTGCGGAAGCGCCATGCTCCGCGCTGGTGATAAACAACTGGGGGTGGCCCCATGGCCGCATTAACCTCACCGAGCCGCTAGGCCCAATCTTCAGCCTCATTGCAACACTTTCCCTTCGGGAGGGTCGCGCGAGGGGGCTAGGAATGGGGGCTATGCTTAGGTTACACCTAGCGTACATCACCCTGCCAGGTCCCTCGGACCTGGTCGTCTCGCGCCCCTCCCGAGGGATACCTCGGCGAGGAAAGGTATGGAAGTCTGTTCGTACGTCAAGGGGGACTCCTGAGCATCGCCACTCATGAGCCTAACTGGTCACGTAGCCCCTCACCCCTTGGTCTCATCCTGGTGATTCAGACGACCCAATGGCTGCTGAGGTATGCGCGGGGCCGGGCCCCGCTGATGCAGAACACTAAGGCCTACTCTCGCGTCTCATTCCCGAGGGTTGTTTGTACGTCAAGGGGGACTCCTAAGCATCACCATTCAGGAGCCTAAGTGGTCACGTAGCCCCTCACCCCTTGGTCTCGTCCTGGTGGTCCAGACGACCCAATGGCGGCTGAGGTATGCGCGTGGATGGGCCCTGCCAACGCAGAACATTAAATTAAACGGGAAGCAAATCGCAAATCCTAGCAGATCATTACAAGGCATATTGTGTTCTAAAAGATGTGGAGCACATAAGTTCTTACTCCTCCACGAGGCACGATACATGTTGCAGGAAATAAGAGGAAGGGGAGCGCCACCAACGAGCTTCTTCTTCAGCCTTGGGCGCTGCTACCGCCCGCGAGGAGGGCCCCGTCGTCGACTACGTCCCCGTCGCCCGTGCGGTCAGTCGTGGTTGGAGGGTCAGCAACGCCATTAGCCGCGGGTGCAGGGTCGATGGCGATGAACTTTCACAACAGGGTTTCCACCTGGTCCTTCACGGCTTCGGCAGGAGTGGTGTAGTGCTCCAAGTGCACAGGCTCAAGCAAGGCTCCAAAGTCGAAGTTGGGGTCGCGAAGATGGAGGTGGCTGAAGACGCGCGTCATGGCCAAGGCGGAGAGCGTGCGGGCTTCTCCTACCACCATGGGGCAAACCCCAAGGACGACACCCTCGAGCACCGTGACGAGCTTGGGGAGGAGCTCGGTGGGGCCATCTTAAGCAGTCAGAAGCGGCTCCTTCAACCCCGTCAAGAGAATTGAAGACGGCATGATCCTTGGCAAGAACTTTTGCCTTGGTCTCCATCTAGGCCTTCTCTGCTTCCACCTCCTTCCTCATCTTCTCCAGGCCGCCGCGCTCCGCGGCCTGCTCCCGGCCCGCTTGCCCCAGCTTGGCGTTGCGGTCGGCGACTGCATCCTCGCTAGCCTTCAGCTCCTCCTCCCGCACCTCGCACTGATGGGTCTCAGCGACCTGTTGATTGCAGAGGGTCTTCAGCTCGGCCTCTGCCACTCGGCAGCGCTTCTTGGCAGCTTCGACATCCTTCATCGCCACGTCACGGGTGGCCACGGCCAGGCCAGCAGCCTGTTTGCCCTTCTCTGATGCTGCGATGGTCTGGCTCCATGCCGCCCTAACGGATGCGTCGGCTCGGAGCCATCCCGAGATCAGCTCCAGGCACCCTGATACTAGGCGTAGGTCGGTGCCCTGAAGGTCGTCACAAAGCTGGGTCAACACGGAAAGAGCCTCCTCTAGAGCACTAGGCGCGGCGAAAGAATCACGGCCCAGCGGCGTGATGGATGGGGGAAGAGACAACGTTGGCGACAGGATTGGCGAGGTAGCAGCAGCAGAGGGGGCTGGGGGCTCCGGAGCCTTCGGGACCTCAGCAGGCGAGCTGAGAGTGAGCGCATCCGTAGTCGGCTTGGCTATAGAGATTGCCTCCTCCTGAGGCCGGGCCTCCGAGCCTCGGGAGGACGACCCAGACACAGGAGCACGCTGGCCGTCCCCATCTTTCTGTGCCGGAGGTGGCGCAGCAGGCGAGCTGAGAGTGAGCGCATCCGTAGCCGGCTTGGCTATAGAGATTGCCTCCTCCTGAGGCCGGGCCTCCGAGCCTCGGGAGGACGACCCAGACACAGGAGCGCGCTGGCCGTCCCCATCCTTCTGTGCCGGAGGTGGCGCGGCCGCAGCAAGCTCTTGGGCCTCGATGGTCCTAGTTGTCTCCTTCTTCTTCTTCATCACCGGCGTTGGCCTAACCGTACAAGAGGGAGGCATCAAGATACTACGACAGGAACATGGAATAAAGATCAAGGCGAAGCACTTACTAGTCCATGACGGTGTAATCCGTCGCCCTCTTCTGAAGCACCATGCCCACGGGCTTCGCGGGTTGTGGCACTGGCGCGCAAGCCCTAGGGGCAGACAAGGCCATGGCGCCTGGATCTGTAGCGGCGCCGGCCGGTGATAAGGCGAAAGCATCGCCTCGGGGGATCAGCGTCGATCTGCTCTTGTTCAGGACCCCTGCCTTCAACTTCTTCGGAGGGGTGCCCCTGGACCTTGTGGTGACCCCAGCGGGGCGCGGTGACTCGCTCGCCGGGTACTTGTCGGCGTCGTTGTCATCAGGAAGGGTGCGGAGGAGATCGGTCTGCCACGGAGGAGAAGTCTCCCCCGCCCCCACCAGGGTCGCCTCCGATTCCGACCTCTCCTCCTGGCCGGACTCGCCGGAGGACAACTTCACTAGGGAGCCCGAGGGCCGAGAATGCCCCAGAGGCACAAGCCAGCGCTCATCGAGGACAGGCATAGTGTCGGCAATCTTCTCCTCGTCGGGACGACGGTATAGCGGAAGGTGAGTATCCAGTGGGAAGCCCTGGTCCTTCCCAACTAGGAGGCGCACGACCTTGTTCCGCTCCTGTTTGGGAAAGTCATCCGGGCGCAGCTAGAGGTCGCCTCCTGCGCCCATAAGCCTCCACAAGGGGCGCGAGCGTGCCTGGAGTGGAGCCAGGCGCTGTGTTAGGAACTCCTTGACAATCATGGCCCCCGTCAGCTTCTCCGCCTTCGGGTCGTCAGCTTCAGGTCGGCCACCATCTTCTCTATCAACTTCCCCACTGGGGATCGCTGAGCTTCTCATGAGGCCATCCCTTGTGAGGTGCTGGCAGCCCGGTCGGCAGCTCCAGCCAAGGGTAGGAGCGCTAGGCGTCCATGAAGATCCAGTTGTTCCTGAAGTCCTCCACCTTCTTCCTGGCTCGCGAGATTGCGTTACTGCCATTGGTCGCGATGAAGTTGGCACACCTCGAACACTGGCCCTCCTTGACCCGGAGGTAGAAGAAATTGCGGAGCAGCGCCACAGACGGCATCACCCCCACGAACGCCTCACAGTAAAAGGCAAAGATTGACAGGAGGAGGATGGAGTTGGGATGAAGATGGAGGGCGTGGAGATTATAATGGCAAATGACGGCATAGAAGAAGATGGAGAAAGGGGGGACCAGCCCCGTGAAGACGTTGTGCAAGAAGAAGTGATAGTAGGTTGCCGCTGCCTGCTGTCAGCTGGAGCGCGGCGGCGAGGTTCTTCTCCTTGGTGATGGTGGACGCGCTCAGGGCAAGCTCGAACCAGGAGGGCGAGCTCGCAGAATTTGCCTTGTCGGCGACCATCGGTCGCGGGCCTAGGGGAGAGATTTTCGATGGATCTAGAGTCTCTCTAGGCGAGAAGGAGATGGGGATCTGGAGCAATACAAAGGAAGGGCAATGAAAGCTCCACAGCAGGCGCCAGCCTTTTTGTCATGCAAGGACGGTTGCCGAGGCAGTGTGGGGAAGTGGAGATACCCATGTCCCATCAATCGCCACGCGCCAACCAAGGACGCATGCGGTTGGGGCCCACGGCACTCCGCACTTACGCTTTGGCTTCGCCTCGAAGCCAAGTTCAAGCGCGCCATGGTCCCGGGGGCTACTGTCGGCATCCTGGGAATGGGGGTACCCAGACTTGCGTTCCTGCAGCCCACGGCGTGGCTCTATTAACGGCCTGGTGCGGCCCAGCATCCACAACAACAACTCAAGACCCTCGCGAGGGGCCAAGCCTCGCAAGGCGGACAACACCGAGACCCCCCTGGGGGGTGGCCTCCCCAGGCTGGCTCCCAAGGAGTAGAGGTATCAATGCAAGCTACACCTCGCGAGGTTCACATGACGTGAGCCGTGACGAGCAAGGCCAGACGGGCGCAGTGCGCCAGTTTCCTCTTTGGTGCAAAGGAGGCAAGCACAGACTTGGGGTCCTGAGGAATCAAGCAAAGGTTTCCATATCGGTGCGACAAGACCAAGACCACTAGGGCGGCAGGACGGAGGTCACCGCAGACCCCACCACTGCGTCTCCACCAGAGGCTTTTGCAGGCGAAGACTACTTTTGTGAGGATAACTTGTACTAGTTGTCTTCCTTCGAATTTGGCCGTTGTGGGATCCCTTTCCGCCTATATTTGGGAAGAGGACCAAGGCCACTATATATAGGACTAGCCAGCACAATAGGAAGGGGGATAGAGGCTGGAGGGATCGATTCCATCCTGACCAGCTCACCAGCTCATCGAGCACAAGAACACCTCACCTCCTGAGGCCGTTCCACCGCTGCATCCTCAGCCCCTTGAGGCAATCCACCACAAAGCTGTAGTAGCGTACTACACCGCAAGGTGGCCCGAACCAGGATAAACTGCTCTGTCTCTTGTTCGTTGGGTTTGTCTAGCTAGGGCACGGATTCGGGGAGCGGGCAGTCTGGGGAGGACGAGTTCTTCGCACCCACCCCAGAGTTCGAACCTCTCAAGGGTCTGCGGAACCTTGAAGCCAACAATACTTGGTCTAATAATTTAATTGGCCTGCGCAAGCTCTAATAATTGGTCCAGTATGTATAGCAGTAGGGGATGTGGGTGTAACAATGGTATTGCTGTCCTCATCGCAATAAGAGCCGAAGTATCCTCATCATTGTCACTAGTGTTCACCTTTGCAAGCAAGATGGAATAAAGGAGTGATATTATTACACTCCATATACTCTAGAATGGTCCGAATAAATATATTTCATCCACCCATAAAACATGCAAGCATAGCTTCATTATCCTCAACAATACCACATCTAATCATGCCACTTTATAATTCCTGATAAAATTCCTCTGCAGAATTTTTTCCTTATTTTAGACGCTACAAATTTTGGGGTAATTCACGTTGATAATATGGTGGAACCCAATGAGTAGCAAAATAGAAGCAAAACTAGTGAATGCACAAATAGCAGCCGCAACACGTCTATCCTAAGGATGTTGTAAGCATGTGAAACGTTGTCCAGCTTCTAACTCCCAAGCAAGATAGATATCCGGAATGTATCTACCCTCAAATGGTGGAATATTCAATTTTAGTTTAGGAATATGGTAATAATCTCGTACCTGAGGTGGTGGTGCAGCTCTACCGCTGCGATTATATGCATAAGCACGACCTGGTGGTGGTGGTGCCACTGTCACGTAGTTTTGATTTTGGTCAATCTCATCCTCGTAATTGTCCTCCTCATATGTAGTAGCAGCAGGAGCTGCAGAAGCATCAATAGCAGTAGGAGTGGCACCAGATGTTTGGGTTGGCTCAAGAGGAACACGTTGCGCTTGTCCTGCTGGATCACGACATGGAGGTGGTTGTTCATGTCGTTGCAATGGGGCAGCAGAGGCGGCTGGTGGTTGTGGTAGATGCGCGAGTACTTCATCGAACTTGGCGTCCAACTTGGTGTCAATCGTCTTCTCAATGTCATGAATCCTCTCCAGTGCCTTTCCAAAGCTCGCCATCACGTCATCCACCTGTTGACCCAACATGTGCTGTAATTTATCATGAAGCTCCTTCTTCGTCATGTTCTCCTAGTCATATTTTTCTGCTTGTGATCCGGCCATGGTTAGCAGCAATAGAAACAAACAAGAATATGATCCTACAAACTACTAGAAAGTGGTGGTGGTGTGGTGTCACAAATCCGTCAAGCAAATCTCAAATTCTTATCAATTCTAGCCCAACAGCAGGTGGTGATCGGCAACCGTTGTAGTCAAAACTCTCAAAGCTTGGACAGAGCGATTGCCAGGTGGTGTCAAACACCCGATGTAGATATACGTGGAGCTGGGAAGGCTTATGATATGGTAGCAAAAATGTCAACAACAATCAATCTAGAGATGCAAACTTGAATAAACGCTCAATGACGGTATTGTGTTGGTCCTAGGCTAGACCGTGTTAGAGACGCGAGCCTAGAATAGTAGAAAATTCACGGCGCTGCACGTAAACAAGGGAGGAGCACACTCTGAATCTCTTATTTTTTACCTTTTTGCACTTCCCTTTTTCCTTTTTTTGCCCCGCAACCATTTTTTTCAAAAAAGTCTACTAATGGCCTAAAAACTGCCTAGCTAGAATTTTCCGGAGTCAGGTTTTTGGAAATGGGAACTATTTTTCTTCTACGGGTGGCAGAGAAGTTGGGGATTCTGACTTGTTCACGAATTGTAGTTAGATATCACATGGAAATCAGTAACAGGGAAGTAATACTGGACTCCGAACAAAACTGGTGGTGGAGATGAATCTAGTGGAACTCAGACTAGTGGTGAAGTTGTATCTAGTGGCAAGTCGGACTTGTGGCGGAGCTGTATATGGTGGCAACTCGAACCGGTGACGTGATGGCGGCGGATATGTGGTGGTGTATAGGGCAATAGCGATGAAGATGGTGCGGCGGCGGCGGCGTGACAAACTATGACATACCTCAAAACTCTAAAGGACTAGACGATAAGACCAGTAACTTGACACGACGATGCAACCACAAATTCAACAAAGAAAAAACTAAAAAAGATTATGCAAAGGCTGAGATTGGTTCGGATATGATGAACTAACCCTATTTTTTTGGATTTTTCATGGACTATAGGTATGAAGAGTAGACTGCGCGTTAGCAATTGCTAAACCAACTCCGAGAGGTTATTAACCACATCGGAGCACGATCAACCTGAACACGATGGTCTATATCCTGCAAGGAAACAAAGAATAAGTAAGAAATTGATGTTGTAGTCTGGATATTTCGAACATAAGAGGAAAGTTTCTTTATCAAGGTGGGGTTCTTTGACGTCTTTGTCTGGTCATTGAACACAAACGGTGTACGTGAAGTTGCTGCTATGGCGAACTTTAATCTAAACAAAAGCCGGAGTCTAAACGACACCCTAAGGGTTGTATATATGGAGGAATAGGGGGGATTGGTGACCCCTTGTAGGAGTAGTCCGAAACAAACCCTAATTCCGTTTCCCCACACATACAGACTCTAAAAACAACCTAGGAATTTGTATTTAGAAATTACATGGGCCTGGCCAAAAAATAAGGTGGCGCAACACATAAAATAAGCTATGGACCAAATTTATAAAAGGACTGTCGGATCTGGGGTTCCGGCAAAACCCTTAAGGTTTGAAATCTGGGTTGCACGCGAAGTTCTTTCCCTCCAACCGATCTACGCCCTAGCTCCCTAAGATCTCACGGACGAACTCGATGAAAGACACGAGATTTATACTGGTTCGGGCCACCATTGTGGTGTAATACCCTACTCCAGTGTGTGGTGGTGGATTGCCTCTTGGGCTGATGATGAACAATACAAGGGGAAGAACAACCTCCTGAGGTTGAGGTGTTCTTGTGCTTGTCGAACTTGTGTGGGTGAGGTGCGTCTGGATGTGTTATCAGATGCGATCCAGCCAAGATGCCCTCTACTGTGGTGGCTAGCTCTACTTATATAGGCCCAGGTCCTCTCCCCAAATATTGAGCGGGAAGGGAGCCAACAATGGCGGCCAATTTGAAAGGGGACAACCAGTACAAGCTATGCTGACAAAAGTGGTCTTCGCCTGCAAAAGGCTCTGGTGATGACGCCGTCTTGGGCTCCATGATGACCTCCGCCCTGCCGTCCTGCTGGTCTTCGGTCTCGTTGCACTGATATGGAAACCTTTGCCTGATGCCTCGGTACTCCATGCCTGCGCTTGCCCCCTTGGCACCAAAGAGGAAACAAGGACGCTGCACGCTGTGGCGCCTGCCTGCCGCCCGCCTGGTGTCGATCGTCATGGCTCATGTCACGAGAGTGTAACACCCCGGATGTAACTTGCCATATTTGTAACTCCAACTCTTGCCATTTTCGGCAATGTGATATGATATTCCCTCCGTGGTTGGGTTTTCGTTCATTTTGCATTTTGTTTATGTCATGCATTTCATATCATGTCATCATGTGCATCGCATTTGCATACGTGTTCGTCTCATGAATCCGAGCATTTTCCCCGTTGTCCGTTTTGCAATCCGGCGCTCCTATGTTCCCCGGCGTCCCCTTTTACCTTTTTCCGTGAGCGGGTATTAAACTTTCTCCGAATGGACCGAGGTTTGTCAAGTGGCCTTGGTATAGCACCGGTAGAACGCCTGTCAAGTTTCGGGTCAATCGGAGGTCGTTTGATACTCCAACGGTTAACCGGGTAACCGTGAAGGCCTCGTGTGTGTTGCAGCCCAAAACCCCTCCAAACAGCCCAATAACCCATCTAAGTCACTCCCATGTCCATCGCCGTTCGATCACGATCGCGTGGCCGAAAACTGTGCTCAATTTGGAGCCTTCTAGCTCCTTCTACCTATAAATAGACCCCCATTTCCAAATCCCGGATCAAACCTACCCTAACCCTAGTCCAATCGCCTCGCCGCCGCCGGACACGTCCGGACGGCGCCGGACGAAACCGCGCCGCCGCCCGCGCCAACTCGCCGCCTGCCACGTGTCGCGCCACCGTCTCACGAGCGCCTCCCCGCGCCGCGGCCCGCCTGGCCCAGGGCAGGCCCGCGCCGCATCGCCCCGGGCCCGAGCGCCCCGCCGCCGCCTCCGCCTCCGCGCCGGCGCGTGCCGCCCCGTGCCACCGTGCGCGACGCCACCGCAGTTCCTCCCCCGCCGCCGCGTCTGCCGCCCCGCGCCGCCCCGTCTGCCGCCCCTCGCCGGCGTCCGCGCCCGGCCGCGCATCCCCCGACCTCCCCGCGCCCCGAGCTCCGCCGGCCGCCCTCCTCCATCTCCGCCGTCGCCGGCCTCGCCTCGTCCCGCCGGATCTCGATCCGGATCTGACGAGGGTGACTTCTCCTTCCCCCCCAATTTTCGACAGTCTTTTCTCTGCATATTTTTTAGCAATGTTTAACGCATCATAACTTTCTGCATACTACTCCGTTTCATGCGTGTAATATGTCAAATTGTTCGCCTCGAGGAGTACATCATTTCATCTCATTGCGTCATTTTCATTTGAGCTAATTTTGATGCCCGAAATTCTGTTGGAAGAGGGCTATGTGATGTTAGTTTCAGATCTGTTTCAGTAGATGCACTTTTGTCATTTTTGCCATGATTGATGTGTGCTTCCTATGAATTGGAGTCATACATGTGTTCTGTAGTATGCCATGCCATCTTTACAGGGGTGTATGCCTTGTATTTTTGTGATCCTTGTGGTGACTAGCACAAGCATGCAAACTAGGGATCTTAATGTTGCTGATTTCAGGGACTTAGTAATTTCACTAAGTTATTCCCTGCTGTTATTTTTGTGCCATGTGTTCATGTTGTTTTAGAGAGATATATTCCACTTTTGAGCATGATCAGTAAGAGTGTTTTGAACATATGGATTTTCTCTATCCATCCATACCTTTGTTTGTAATTATGAAGTGTCCTAGCTTGAGTTAATCGAGCTCTACTTTTGCCATAAAATGTTACTGGCAGTTTGTTTACATGTTATTCGATTTGAGAAGCTTGTTGTAGTTGATCCTTGCATGATATGATTTTATTCTTGCCATGTATAGCTTCTATGCCATGTCTTCTTGATGGATGTATGCTTAGTTTATCATGAGATGCTCCGTAGAGAGTGCATCCAGCTCGTAAACATGCCTACTTGTTATCTGTTTTTGACATGCCCAGGTTTAATTGACATGGGTGCTATTGACATGGGTGCTATTGTATTTTCTGGTCCTTTTTGGCTCATGGTCAGTAAGGGACTTTTGTTCTATGCTTTGAGCAGATTCGCGCCATGCCATATTTTGCTATGTCCTGTTCTTGTAGGATGTTGTTTCCTTGCTCTAAACATAACATCCTGATGTTAATTTCTGGCATGTCGATTTCACTGTCTGTGAAGCTGATATGTTTTGCATTTTTGCCATGCTTGTTTGAACCTGTTGTGGTGTGATTTAGCCGTAGCTCAGTGTTCATCCTTTGTCAAGCATCTTGAGTAGATCACTGCGATATGCTTTGCTGATATGTTTGGATGCAGTAGCTTAATTTCTTGTTGCATGCTAAGTGGCATCATGCTGTTAAACGCAGAAATATGTCATTCTTGTTTTGCTTGTCATTTGCAAACCGTGCATCCGATTCCGGTGATCTTTATATCGATTTCAACCGAAATCACCTCACCTTTCCAGTGGCATACTTGGTTTGCCAAGATTATGCCTTGTTCATCTTTTTCCTTCCGGAGCACGCATATCCATTGCATACCACATCTCACATATCATGCCATGTTTTGCATCATGTTGCTTGCGCATTGCATCGTGGTTGATAGTTGCTCCTTTGCTTGTGTTCTTGCCTTGGGTAGAGCCGGGAGACGAGTACGTGAACGAGGAACTTGTTGAGAACACTTTCGAGGATCAAGCTTTCGACAACTCTGAGAACTTTGCAGGCAAGATGACCATACCCTCGAAATCACTTCTATCTTTGCTTGCTAGATGCTCGCTCTTTTGCTATGCCTATGTTGCGTTACCTACCACTTGCTATATCATGCCACCCATATTGCCATGTCAAACCTCTAACCATCCTTTCCTAGCAAACTGTTGATTGGCTATGTTACCGCTTTGCTTAGCCCCTCTTATAGCGTTGCTAGTTGCAGGTGAAGATGAAGTTTGTTCCATGTTGGAACATGATTATTTTGGGTTATCACAATATCTCCTATTTTAATTAATGCATCTATATACTTGGTAAAGGGTGGAAGGCTCGGCCTTATGCCTGGTGTTTTGTTCCACTCTTGCCACCCTAGTTTCCGTCATACCGGTGTTATGTTCCTTGATTTTGCGTTCCTTACGCGGTTGTGTGATTTATGGGACCCCCTTGACAGTTCGCTTTGAATAAGACTCCTCCAGCAAGGCCCAACTTTGGTTTTACCATTTGCCACCTAAGCCTTTTTCCCCCGGGTTTTCGCGAGCCCGAGGGTCATCTTTATTTAACCCCCCGGGCCAGTGCTCCTCTGAGTGCTGGTTCGAAACAAGCAGACTGCGGGGCCACCTCGGGGAAACTTGAGGCTTGGTTTTACTCGTAGGATGTCTCATCCGGATGTGCCCTGAGAACGAGATATGTGCAGCTCCTATCGGGATTTGTCGGCACAATCGGGCGGCTTTGCTGGACTTGCTTTGTTACTGTCGAAATGTCTTGTAGTCCAGGATTCCGAGACTGATCGGGTCTTCTCGGTAGAAGGAATATCCTTCGTTGACCATGAGAGCTTATAATGGGCTAAGTTGGGACACCCTTGCAGGGTATTATCTTTCGAAAGCCGTGCCCGCGGTTATGAGGCAGATGGGAATTTGTTAATGTCCGGTTGTAGAAAACCCGAAGTTGACCTTAATTAAAACACATCAACCGCGTGTGTAACCGTGATGGTCTCTTCTCGGCGGAGTCCGGGAAGTGAACACGGTGTTGGAGTTATGTTTGGCGTAGGTTGTTCTAGGATCACTTCTTGATCACTTCTAGCTTCACGATGGTGCTTTGCTTCTCTTCTCGCTCTCTTTTGCGTTGTTAGCCACCATATATGCTAGTCGCTTGCTGCAGCTCCACCTCACAACCCTATCCTACCTTTAAGCTTAAATAGTCTTGATCTCGCGGGTGTGAGATTGTAGAGTCCCCGTGACTCACAGATTCTACCAAAACAGTTGCAGGTGCCGACGATGCCAGTGCAGATGACGCATCCGATCTCAAGTGGGAGTTCGACGAGGAACGTGGTCGTTACTATGTGTCTTTTCCTGATGATCAGTAGTGGAGCCCAGTTGGGACGATCGGGGATCTGTGTAGCATTTGGGGTAGTCTTCTTTCATTTTGGTTCCGTAGTCGGACCTTGAGTGTAATCTGGATGATGAATGTTTATTTATGTATTGTGTGAAGTGGCGACTGTAAGCCAACTATGTATCTCTTTCCCTTATGTATTACATGGGTTGTGTGAAGATTACCTCACTTGCGATATTGCTTTCAATGCGGTTATGCCTCTAAGTCGTGCTTCAACACGTAGGAGATATAGCCGCATCGAGGGCGTTACAAGTTGGTAATCAGAGCCTTCCCCGACCTTAGGAGCCCCCACTGATTAATCGTTTTTAGCGGCCGAGTTGTGTCCAGAAAAATGTTTTGAGTCATTTAGGAATCATGTATCGGAGAGTTTAGGAATTCTTTTTACTTCCCAGTCTCCTCATCGCTCTGGTAAGGCATCCTGACGTAGAGTTTTAACTCTTCTCTTCTCAAATTTCACTAAAAAAATTTTAGGATCACACGGGTATCTTGGAATCGTTCCGATGGTTTTGTGATGACAACATTGTCTTGGTGCCTCCTGTCAGCAGGGGTTTAGTGGAAGTGTCCTGGGGAGTTGAGCTCTGAGGTGTTGTCGTCATAATTTTATCGTTGCAGTTCTGGAATACCTGAGTTTAGTACGCCGACATCGAAAATCTCTTTTGTACAGTTGTTGGTGAGATAACCCTGATAGCCCAGTACTGAGGCGAGTGCGGGAGTATTGCCATAACTCGTATAACGGATGCTTTTCGAAGGTTGAGGTAGACGATTTTCGAAGGTTTCTTGGTTATGTGTTGAAGGATGGATACAGCTGGATCTAGGTATTGTTAGTTTGGGTGATATATTTTGTGTCCCTTGTATCCCCAACACCTGATTGCATAACCAGAAAGTTTCGGGAGTTTATAAGTGGGAATTCAAGTATCTCGTAGGATATCTTTCCAACGGACACGTGATACGATATGGGATCTATCATATGTTTGTTCCGGCTTATTCTGCAAGCCAATCCTTTGTGTTGTTTTCAGTTGTGATATTCGAGTTGTTTCGAAGGCAGATGGTGATTTCCATATCTTTATCTAAATGGCTTCTCAGCTTATGGAAGTGTGATGCTTTACTTTGGAATTCATTCATTCATTTTTGTTCGAATGTTTATTGTGAATACTATATGTTGCAATTTCGATCCTTTGATTCAGCTTGAATATATGTCTTTCAAGATGCTAATGGATGTCACCCTCTTCAGGATGGCTCCGCCAACGCGTCAGAATCCGGAACGCAATGAAGGAAGTCAGGCTAACCCTCCGCCACCACCTCCGCCTCTGGAGGCATGGCAAGCCACCAATGCCAGCGCTTAGATTCTGATTCAGCTCTTGCAAGATCGCAACCAAGGGCAAGGTAATCAGGGAAATCAAGGCCAAGGCAACAATCAGCCGCTTTTTGCTACCCTCAATCAGTTCCTTGCAAATTAGCCGAAGACTTTCAGCTACTGTGTCGAGGCCACAGACGCCGATGATTGGCTCATGGACATCAACAAGCACTTCGAATGTAGCAATGTCAGACCTGAGGATTTTGTCAAGTTTGCCTCTTTTCAACTCAAGGATCAAGCTGCTGAGTGGTTCCAACAATACAAAGATTCCAGAGGAGGTCGTGTGATTACCTAGGATGATTTCCGTCGTGACTTCAAAGCTCATCACATTCCAGAAAGTGTTGTTGAGAGTAAGCGTGAGGAGTTCCGCAATCTCAAGCAAGGCAACATGTCTGTGTATCAATACAACACTCAGTTCCAGAAGCTCTCTCGTTTTGCTAAGCAAGACATCCCTGATGAGAAGAGCATGATTTACCAATTCAGGCGTGGCCTCAGAGAAGATCTGCAACTAGCTCTCGTGCTTTTTGAGCCGTTAAAGTATGATGAATTCTACAACATGGCATTGAAACAAGAAGCTGCTCAGCTCAAGTGTGAGGCATCTAAGAAGAGAGTCAGGGATGCAGTTCAGTCCTCTTCTTCCTCACTAGTGGCAGCCAAGCAACAGAAGTTCTGGTTGCTTCCTCCTCCTCCGTTCCGTCAGCCTTATCAGCAGAAGAACTCAGGTGGTCGTGGATCTTCCCACCCACCCAACACTGGCTATCAGAACAAGTCTCAGAACCAAGCTCCAAGGCCAAATGCACCGTCCGCTCTCAAAGGTGATTTGCAACAAATGTCAGCAAAAGGGTCACTATGCGAACAAGTGCTTCAACCAAAGGCGCCTTCCGCCTCCTCCTCCTGTGAGATCTTCCAGCAATGCAGTGGTCAAGCATAATCCTAAGCATGCCAAAGTGAACATCATGAACGCGGCTAAAGCAGAGGATTCTTTAGAAGTGATCATGGGTAACCTTCCTGTTAATGATATTCCAGCAAAAGTCTTATTTGACACCGGTGCATCGCATTCCTTCATGTCATATCCTTTTGCATCGAAGCATAATGTTGACACAGAGATCTTGTCCAAAGTTATGCAAGTTGTTTCTCCTGGAAAACTTTTGTCTTCTAGCTTGGTTGCTCCCGATGTTTCTATCAAGATGGGCGACTATAGATTTATGGCTAAACCAATTGTTCCTGGTGACTCTGATATTGATCTTATTCTCGGGATGGACTGGCTTTCTAAGCACAAGGCTCAGCTTGATTGTGCTGCCAGGGAAATTCAATTGACTCACTCTTCTGAAGATGTGATCATCTATGCCGCTCGTGACGAAACCATTCGGTTGTTTTCTCTCAATGAGAAGGGCGAATTGGATGCTATCTCTTAGATTCCAGTCGTTTGTGAGTACCAAGATGTCTTTCCAGAAGAACTTCCGGGAATTCCTCCTCACCGGCCAGTTGAATTCGTTATTGATCTTGAGCCTGGCACGGAACCCGTTTGCAAGCATCCTTACAAGCTTGGGCCAAAAGAGTTGAAGGAATTGAAGAAACAACTCGATGAACAAGAGCGTCTGGGTCTGATCAAACTGAGTTCTTCTCCTTGGGGTTGTGGTGTTCTTTTTGTCCAGAAGAAGGATGGCACGGACCGACTTTGCGTCGATTACCGTCCATCGTACAAGAAGACTATCAAGAACAAGTACCCACTTCCCAACATCAATGAGCTATTCGAGCAACTTAAAGGTGCTAAAGTGTTCTCCAAGCTTGACCTTCGTATGGGTTATCATCAGATTCGCTTTCGTGAAGAAGATATTCCCAAGACAGCATTCAGAACAAGCTTTGGTTCTTATGAATATACTGTCATGTCTTTCGGCCTTGTCAATGCTCCTCCAACTTTCTCTCGAATGATGAACTTCATCTTCAACCCCTACACCAACGAATTCGTCTTGGTCTATCTCGATGATATATTGGTCTTCTCCAAGAATAAGAAGGATCATGCAAAGCATTTGCGATTGGTGCTCGACAAGCTCAGAGAGTATCAATTCTATGCGAAGTTCTCCAAATGTGAATTCTGGTTGATGAAGTTCTTTACCTTGGGCATATCATCTCTGCCAAGGGCATTGCTATTAATCCAGAGAGGGTGTCTGCAGTTTTGAATTGGGAACCACCTCAGAATGTCAAGCAGCTTCGCAGTTTTCTTGGACTTGCAAGCTATTGCCGAAGATTCGTTGATAATTTCTCAAAGATTGCAAAGCCTCTTTCCAACCTCCTCCAGAAGCATGTGAAGTATGTCTGGTCTCCTGAGTGTGACGTTGCTTTCAATGCTATCAAAGAGAAACTCGTCACTGCTCCAGTTTTGACTCCTCCTGATGAATCCAAGCCTTATGAAGTTTTCTGTGATGCTTCTCTTCAAGGTCTCGGTGCTGTGTTAATGCAAGAGAAGAAAGTTGTGGCCTATACCTCTCGTCAGCTGAAGCCCAACGAAAAGAACTACCCCACTCACGATCTTGAGTTGGCGGCAGTTGTCCATGCGTTGATAACATGGAGACATCTCTTGTTGGGAAGGAAAGTGGACATATTTACCGATCACAAGAGTCTCAAGTACATCTTCACTCAGACCAACCTCAACCTCAGGCAAACTCGATGGGTCGAAATGATTCAAGAGTATAATCTGAGTATTGAATATACTCCAGGCAAGGCTAATGTGATTGCAGACGCATTGAGCAGGAAGGCTTATTGCAATAGCTTAATCCTCAAGCCCTTTCAACCGGATCTTTGTGAAGGTTTTCGCAAGTTGAATCTTCAAGTTGTTCCTCAAGGTTTTCTTGCCAACCTCATAGTCTCTCTTACTTTGGAAGATCAAATTCGTGAGGCACAACTGCTGGATACCATGGTGAAGAAGGTGAAACGTGGTATTGACAAGGGCATCTCCAAATACAAGTGCTATCGCGTTGATGACAGATATACTCTTTTCTTCGAGGACCAGATTGTGGTTCCAAAGGGTGATCTTCGTAAAGTCATTATGAACGAGGCGCACAATTCTCTTCTGTCAATTCATCCTGGAAGTATGAAGATGTACCATGAACTCAAGCAGTCGTATTGGTGGACTCGAATGAAGCGAGAAATTGCTCAATTCATGAATGAATGTGATGTCTGCCGAAGGGTGAAAGCAGAACATCAACGACCAGCTGGTCTACTCCAACCTCTTGCTATTCCAGAATGGAAGTTTGATCATATCGAAATGGACTTCATGACTGGTTTTCCTAAGTCCAAGCATGGAAATTATGCTATCTTCGTCGTCATCGACAAGCCCACTAAAGTGGCTCATTTTCTTCCTATCAAAGAGTCTATCACAGCAGCGCAGCTGGCAGAGCTCTACATCTCCAGAATTGTCTCCTTGCATGGCATTCCACAATTGATTTCTTCAGACCGTGGCAGCATCTTTACATCCAAGTTTTGGGATTCTTTTCAGAAGGCCATGGGCACAAACATTTGCTTCAGCACAACTTTCCATCCTCAAACTAGTGGGCAAGTCGAGCGTGTCAACCAAATTCTTGAAGATATGCTCAGGGCTTGTGTTATCTCCTTCGGCATGAAGTGGGAGGATTGTCTTCCATATGCTGAGTTCTCTTACAACAACAGCTTTCAAGCGAGCTCGGGCAAAGCCCCATTCGAGATTCTCTATAGCAGAAAGTGTCGTACTCCTCTCAATTGGTCAGAGACGGGCGAACGCCAACTTCTTGGCAACGACTTGATCACAGACGCTGAAGATATGTGTAAAGTCATTCGTGAGAATCTCAAAGCCGCTCAATCGCGCCAGAAGAGCTATTACGATAGCAAACACCGTGATGTGGCTTTTGAAATCGGAGACCATGTCTACCTCCGCGTCTCTCCAATGAAAGGCACTCGTCGCTTCGGTATCAAAGGGAAACTTGCCCCTAGATACGTCGATCCTTTCAAGATCATCGGCAAACGAGGCGATCTCGCCTATCAACTTGAGCTTCCCCCAACTTTGCAAATGTGCACGATGTGTTCCACGTGTCACAGCTTCGCAAGTGCTTCAAGATGCCTGAGCGCACTATCAACTTCGAAGAGATTGATCTTCAAGAAGATTTGTCTTATCATGAGCATCCCATTGCTATTCTTGAAGAAACTGAGCGCAAGACTCGCAACAAGTCCATCAAATTCCTGAAAGTGAAGTGGTCACACCATTCAGACCGAGAAGCCACCTGGGTGTGCGAGGACCACCTCTGTTCCGAATATCTGGAGTTCTTTCAGTCCTAGATCTCGGGGCGAGATCCTCTCGTAGTGGTGGAGTGTTGTAACACCCCGGATGTAACTTGCCATATTTGTAACTCCAACTCTTGCCATTTTCGGTAATGTGATATGTTATTCCCTCCGTGCTTGGGTTTCCCATCATTTTGCATTTTGCCCTTGTCATGTCATCATGTGCATCACATTCGCATACGTGTTCGTCTTATGCAGCCGAGCATTTTCCCCGTTGCCCGTTTTGCAATCCGGCGCTCCTATGTTCCCCGGCGTCCCCTTTTACCTTTTTCCGTGAGCGGGTATTAAACTTTCTCGGAATGGACCGAGGTTTGTCAAGCGTCCTTGGTATAGCACCGGTAGACCGCCTGTCAAGTTTCGGGTCATTCGGAGGTCGTTTGATACTCCAACGGTTAACCGGGTAACCGCGAAGGCCTCGTGTGTGTTGCAGCCCAAAACCCCTCCACATCATCCCAATAACCCACCTAAGTCACACCCACGTCCATCGCCGTTCGATCACGATCGTGTGGCCGCAAACCGTGCTCAATTTGGAGCTTCCTAGCTTCCTCTACCTCTATTTAAAGACCTCCATTTCCAAATGCTGCATGAATCCACCCTAACCCTAGCCCCGCTCCCCTCCGCGCCGCCGGACACGTCCGGATCGGGCCGGACGCGTCCGCTGCTGCGCCCGCGCCAATGGCAGGCCGCCACGTGGCGCGCCGCCGCGCTGCCCCGCCGCCGGCCCGGAGAGCCCGCCGCGGGCCCTCCCCGGCCCATCGCGCCCGCGCCTCCCTCTCCCTCGCCCCGCGCCGCGGCCGCCTTCCTCGCCGGCGCGCGCCGCCGCCGCACCTCGCCTCGGCTTCCCCGTCGCACTCGCCCCGCCGCCGCGCCGCCGCCCCGTTCGCCGAGCACCGCCGCCGCCCGGTCGACGTCGCCGCCTCGCGCTCGCCGCCGCCTCGCGTGCGCCGCCGCGCTCACGCGCCCGCCGCCTTCCTCCTCGCCGTCGCAGCTCCTCCGCCGCCTTCCCCCGTCGCTCTCCGGCGAGATCCGCGCCCCGGATCTAGGTCCAGCTCACGGTTGACTTTCTCCTCCCCCCCCCCCGAAATCGTCTGTCATTTTCTGATGTTATTTTGTTGGATGTTCATCGCATCATAACTTGCTGCATACTGCTCTGTTTCGTGCGCGTAATATGTCAAACTATTCGCCTCGATGAGTACATCATTTCGTCTCATTGCGTCGTTTCCATTTGAGCTCATCTTGATGCCCGAAATGCTGTTAGAAGAGGGCTATGTGATGTTACTTTCAGATCTGTTTCAGTAGATGCACTTTTGTCATTTTTGCCATGGTTGATGTGTGCATCCTATGAACTTGAGTCCTACATGTGTTTTGTAATATGCCATGCCATCTTTACAGGGGTGTATGCCATGTATTTTTGTGATCTCTGTGGTGAGTAGCACAAACATGCAAACTAGGGACCATATTGTTGCTGATTTCAGAGACTTAGTAATTTCACTGCTGTTATTTTTATGCCATGTGTTCATGTTGTATCAGAGAGATCTATGCCTAGTTTGAGCATGATCAGTGAGGGTGTTGTGAACATATAGATTTTCTCTATCCATCCATGCCTTTGTTTGTAATTATGGAGTGCCATAGCTTGGGTCAATCGAGCTCTACTTTTGCTATAAAATGTTACTGGCAGATTGTTTACATGTTATTCGATTTTGCCAAGCTTTTTGTAGTTGTTCATTGCAAGATATGATGTTGTTCTTGCCATGTATAGCTTCTATGCCATGTCTTCTTGGTGGGTGTATGCTTAGTTTATCATGAAATGCTCTGTAGTGAGTGCATCGAGCTCGTATACATGTCTACTTGTTATCTGTTTTTGACATGTCCAGTTTTCTGCCAAGTCTGAAATCTGTAACGAAACTTGCTTAATTGACATGGGTGCTATTATGTTTTCTGGTCCTTTTTGGCTATTGGTCAGTAAGGGACTTTTGTTCTATGTTTTGAGTAGATCCATGCCATGCCATATTTTGCTATGTCCTGTTCCTTTAGCATGTTGTTTGCTTGCCCTAAACAGGTCATCCTGATGTTAATTTCTGGCAAGTTGATTTCACCTGTCTTTTTGTAGTCTGTGAAGCTGATATGTTTTGCATTTTTGCCATGTTTGTTTGAACCTGTTGTGTTGTGATTTAGCCGTAGCTCAGTGTCAATCTTTTGTCAAGCATCTTGAGTAGATCACTGCCATATGCTTTGCTGATATATTTGGATGCAGTAGCTTAATTTCTTGTTGCATGCTAAGTGGCATCATGCTGTTAAATGCAGAAATATGCCATTCTTGTTTTGCTTGTTATTTGCAAACCGTGCATCCGATTCCGGTGATCTTTATATTGATTTCAACCGAAATCACCTCATCTTTCCAGTGGCATACTTGGTTTTCCAAGATTATGCCTTGTTCATATTTTTCCTTCCGGAGCACGCATATGCATTGCATACCACATCTCGCATATCATGCCATGTTTTGCATCATGTTGCTTGCGCATTGCATCGTGGTTGGTAGTTGTTCCTTTGCTTGTGTTCTTGCCTTGGGTAGAGCCGGGAGACGAGTACGTGAACGAGGAACCTGTTGAGAACACTTTTGAGGATCAAGCTTTCGACAACTCTGAGAACTTTGCAGGCAAGATGACCATACCCTCGAAATCACTTCTATCTTTGCTTGCTAGATGCTCGCTCTTTTGCTATGCCTATGCTGGGATACCTACCACTTGCTATATCATGCCACCCATATTGCCATGTCAAACCTCTAACCATCCTTTCGTAGCAAACTGTTGATTGGCTATGTTACCGCTTTGCTCAACCCCTCTTATAGCGTTGCTAGTTGCAGGTGAAGATGAAGTTTGTTCCATGTTGGAACATGATTATTTTGGGTTATCACAATATCTCTTATTTTAATTAATGCATCTATATACTTGGTAAAGGGTGGAAGGCTCGACCTTATGCCTGGTGTTTTGTTCCACTCTTGCCACCCTAGTTTCCGTCATACCGGTGTTATGTTCCTTGATTTTGCGTTCCTTACACGGTTGGGTCATTTATGGGACCCCCTTGACAGTTTGCTTTGAATAAGACTCCTCCAGCAAGGCCCAACTTTGGTTTTACCATTTGCCACCTAAGCCTTTTTCCCCCGGGTTTTCGCGAGCCCGAGGGTCATCTTTATTTAACCCACCGGGCCAGTGCTCCTCTGAGTGCTGGTTCGAAACGAGCAGACTGCAGGGCCACCTCGGGGAAACTTGAGGCTTGGTTTTACTCGTAGGATGTCTCATCCGGATGTGCCCTGAGAACGAGATTTGTGCAGCTCCTATCGGGATTTGTCGGCACAATCGGGCGGCTTTGCTGGACTTGTTTTATTACTGTCGAAATGTCTTGTAGTCCGGGATTCCGAGACTGATTGGGTCTTCCCGGTAGAAGGAATATCCTTCGTTGACCGTGAGAGCTTATAATGGGCTAAGTTGGGACACCCATGCAGGGTATTATCTTTCGAAAGCCGTGCCCGCGGTTATGAGGCAGATGGGAATTTGTTAATGTCCGGTTGTAGAAAACCCGAAGTTGACCTTAATTAAAACACATCAACCGCGTGTGTAACTGTGATGGTCTCTTCTCGGCGGAGTCCGGGAAGTGAACACGGTGTTGGAGTTATGTTTGGCGTAGGTTGTTCTAGGATCACTTCTTGATCACTTCTAGCTTCACGTCCGTGCTTTGCTTCTCTTCTCGCTCTCTTTTGCGTTGTTAGCCACCATATATGCTAGTCGCTTGCTGCAGCTCCACCTCACAACCCTATCCTACCTTTAAGCTTAAATAGTCTTGGTCTCACGGGTGTGAGATTGCAGAGTCCCCGTGACTCACAGATTCTACCAAAACAGTTGCAGGTGCCGACGATGCCAGTGCAGATGAGGCATCCGAGCTCAAGTGGGAGTTCGACGAGGAACGTGGTCGTTACTATGTGTCTTTTCCTGATGATCAGTAGTGGAGCCCAGTTGGGACGACCAGGGATCTGTGTAGCATTTGGGGTAGTCTTCTTTCATTTTGGTTCCGTATTCGGACCTTGAGTGTAATCTGGATGATGAATGTTTATTTATGTATTGTGTGAAGTGGCGACTGTAAGCCAACTATGTATCTCTTTCCCTTATGTATTACATGGGTTGTGTGAAGATTACCTCACTTGCGACATTGTTTTCAATGCGGTTATGCCTCTAAGTCGAGGGGATATAGCCGCATCGAGGGCGTTACAAAGGGGCCTTGATAGAGTCGAGGGTCCCAATCTTTTGATGAGATGATAACTATCGATTTGGTGGAGCCGACTTTGACGATCCGATTACAAACGTGCATGACGTTACACCTAAAATCGCTAAACCAATCTCCTAAGGTTACTGACGATGCTGGAAGCACGATTAGCCTGACCACAAAGGTCTATTCCTGCACGCAATCGAAGAATAAACAAGAATATGGTAATCCAATCTAAATATTGCGGATAAAGATGAGTATTGATAAAGGTGGGGATCCGAAAGCAGTCTTGGTTCGGTCGTCGGACACAAACGAGGTACACAAAGTTACAATGGCCAACTTTTAACTAAATAAATCCCAAGCAAAAATCTAGTAGATGGATCTACTTATATAGGAGCAAGGGGTGGCGCCCAAGGAGGTGGGAGGACATCCGAAGGCAGCCTAAAACTAACCCTATATTGTACAAGTCCCATGGGCCCAACTGGAGGTGATGCAACACCTCTAGACTTGTAGTTTGACTCTGATTCTACTTGAGTGTCAGATTGTTTCGTCAATATCTCAACACTCCACGCGAATTTGAAGGTGAATCCAATTGGGTTGGAAAGAGCATGGAATGTACTTTCTAACAAAAAAATCACCCAATTCGGAGTCCCGATGAAAGAGTTCTTGGGTTTTTGAGCCACGTATGTCTGTGCAGTCCGAATCTGAGTCCAGAACGTGTGGGACTTGGACTCTATTTTCTCTTGGCCTTACTTGTGATGTGAGAGGACTTTTTGAATAGCACCTAAACTTCTCTTTTTCCCTTATCTTCATATGTGGATTTTACAAATGTCCCATACACCTGCAATTAGACATGGCTCAAATGTCTGTGAAGTATTTTTGTCTTGGATAACATAAATAAATTATTTCATAGTTTGCATTAGAAATGACCTCACAAATGTGCATGTATGCAATATTTTCGGTCGTATCCAAGGTAGTCATGTCCTCATCATCCTCCCCTTCTTGAAAACAAAGCTGTCCTCGTCGTTGCTTAACCTGAAATGTGGCTAACAAAAGAGACAAGGTGTACATGTTGTATATGTATATGTCATCCATTTTTAGTTCCATTGGTTTTTGCACATATGACACATGTATACATGAGTAGCTTTCATAGTTCACAAAATATAAAGCCAAAATATTATCACAAGAAGTAGAAGGCATGAAAATATTGTAACTTAATTTGCACATATAAGTGAAGCTCTTATCCATGTCAAAGGATTGCCAATGTTCGTCATTAAACCATCCCGAAATTGGTGAATAAACCTTACTTGCATCAAATTTACATGCTACAACATGCTTAAATAAGCAAACATGCAATAAGTCATTTGACACAGAATCATCACCAAGATTATAGGTCATATCAAAATGATTAAACATTGGTTCTTTTGCGTCAACAGTTAATTCAATGGGTGCACTCAAAATTGTTGATATTTCAGTTGTTTGATCATATGACGCATTCATGACACTAACACGATTCCCTAAAATAGGTGGTGTGGTCAAATCGACAGATAAGTTAACACATGATGTATTCTAGTTAACTAGGCATGCATCATTCTCATGTGAAATTGGAAAATCTGTACCGTTGTCATTACCTCTTATGATAAACTCAGATGATGTAGGCACTCTTGGTGGTGATGTGTCACACGATGGAGATGATGTAGTCCTTGCAACAACGAATGTGGTTGTCATAGTAAGCCTAGTAGTTGAAGAAAGATTTGTATCAACACTTGGAATGTGCAACTTGTGCTTGTTCTACTCGTGGGCAACACGTCGTTTTATTTCCTGATCGGCTTTGGAAGCAAGACTAAACAAATGGTCCATAGGATAACACTCTTAGTGAATTAGTATCTTCTGAATATCACGGGTTAATCCTCCCCAAAATCTATCCATAAAATCTTATTCACTTTCTTCTAAAAATGAGTGCAACAAGGTAGTTTGTAAATCATTATAATATTTCGTTACAGTGTCACTAGCTTGTTTCAAATGTTGTAATTTTTTTATCATGCCATGAGTATAATAAACATCTACGAATCAATCTCTTGTGATATATTTTAAACCATCCCAAGAAGTAGGTATATAATCAGGGTTTAACTGACATTATTCACTACACCAAACTGAAGCATAACTAGTGAATGAACCAACCGTGACCTTAACTTTTTCTCAATCAGCAAAATTGATGGGCATCAATTGATGGGCATCTCCATACCCCTTTATTATCCGTGTTGATGTGAGACTTTCTCCCTTTTTATCTTCTCCAGACAACCTCCATCGTCATATTCTATTCTACCTATAGTGCTTTGTCCATGGCTCGCGCTCATATATTGCGTGAAAGTTGAAAAACTTTGAGAATACTAAAGTATGAAACAATTGATTGGCTTGTCATCGGGGTTGTGCATTATGTGAGCATTTTGTGTGACGAAAATGAAGCATGGCCAAACTATATGATTTTGTATGGATGAGCTTTCTTTGGCTATGTTATTTTGAGAAGACATAATTGCTTGGTTAGTATGCTTGAAGTATTATTGTTTTTATGTCAATATTAAACTTTTGTCTTGGATCTTTTGGATCTGAACATTCATGCCACAATAAGGAAATTACATTGAAAATTATGTTAGGTAGCATTCCACATCAAAAATTCTGTTTTTATCAATTACCTACTCGAGGACGAGCAGGAATTAAGCTTGGGGATGCTTGATACGTCTCCAACGTATCTATATTTTTTTATTGTTCCATGCTATTATATTATCCATCTAGGATGTTTTATATGCATTTATATGCTATTTTATATGATTTTTGGGACTAACCTATTAACACAGAGCCCAGTGCCAGTTTCTGTTTTTTGCTTGTTTTTGAGTTTTACAAAAAAGGAATACCAAACGGAGTCCAATTGATGTGCCAATTTTTTATGACTTTTTATGGAACAAAAGAAGCACCCGGAGTAAAAGAGTTGGGCCAGAAGAGTCATGGGCCATCCACGAGGGTGGCGGGCGCGCCCTACCCCCTGGGTGCGCCGCCCTATCTTGTGGGTGACTCGGAGACCCCCCCTGACGTGAGACCTACGCCAAAAATTCCTATAAATATAGAATCCTCCAGAAAATAACCTAGATCAGGAGTTCCGCCGCCGCAAGCCTCTATAGCCACCAAAAACCAATCGAGACCCTATTCCGGCACCCTGCCAAAGAGGGGATCCATCACCGGTGTCCATCTTCATCATCCCGGCGCTCTCCATGACGAGGAGGGAGTAGTTCACCCTCGGGGCTGAGGGTATGTACCAGTAGCTATGTGTTTGATCTCTCTCTCTCTCTCTCTCTTTCTCTCTCTCTCTCTCGTGTCTTGATTTGGCATGATCTTGATGTAACAAGAGCTTTGCTATTATAGTTTGAACTTATGATGTTTCTCCGCCTCTACTCTCTTGTAATGGATTGAATTTTTCCCTTTGAAGTTATCTTATTGGATTGAGTCTTTTAGGATTTGAGAACACTTGATGTATGTCTTGCATGTGCTTATCTGTGGTGACAATGCGATATTCACGTGATCTACTTGATGTATGTTTTGGTGATCAACTTGTGGGTTTAGTGACCTTGTGAACTTATGCATAGGGGTTGGCACATGTTTTCGTCTTGACTCTCTGGAAGAAACTTTGGGGCACTCTTTGAAGTACTTTGTGTTGGTTTGAATAGATGAATCTGAGATTGTGTGATGCATATCGTATAATCATACCCGCGGATACTTGAGGTGACATTAGGGTTTCGGTTGATATGTTTCTTAAGGTGTTATTCTAGTATGAACTCTAGGATAGATCGAACGAAAAGAATAGCTTCGTGTTATTTTACTATGGACTCTTGAAGCCAGTTTCTGTTTTTTGCTTGTTTTTGAATATTACAAAAAAGGAATACTAAACGGAGTCCAATTGATGTGCCAATTTTTTATGACTTTTTATGGAACAAAAAAGCACCCGGAGTAAAAGAGTTGGGCCAGAAGAGTCTTGGGTCGTCCACGAGGGTGGCGGGCGCGCCCTACCCCCCTGGCGCACCGCCCTATCTTGTGGGTGACTCGGAGACCCCCCCTGACGTGAGACCTACGCCAAAAATTCCTATAAATATAGAATCCTCTAGAAAATAACCTAGATCGGGAGTTCCGCCGCCGCAAGCCTCTATAGCCACCAAAAACCAGTAGAGACCCTATTCCGGCACCCTGCCAAAGAGGGGATCCATCACCGGTGTCCATCTTCATCATCCCGGCGCTCTCCATGACGAGGAGGGAGTAGTTCACCCTCGGGGCTGAGGGTATGTACTAGTAGCTATGTGTTTGATCTCTCTCTCTCTCTCTCTCTCTCTCTCTCGTGTCTTGATTTGGCATGATCTTGATGTAACAAGAGCTTTGCTATTATAGTTTGATCTTATGATGTTTCTCCGCCTCTACTCTCTTGTAATGGATTGACTTTTCCCTTTGAAGTTATCTTATTGGATTGAGTCTTTAACGATTTGAGAACACTTGATGTATGTCTTGCATGTGCTTATCTGTGGTGACAATGCGATATTCACGTGATCTACTAGATGTATGTTTTGGTGATCAACTTGTGGGTTTAATGACCTTGTGAACTTATGCATAGGGGTTGGCACATGTTTTCGACTTGACTCTCTGGTAGAAACTTTGGGGCACTCTTTGAAGTACTTTGTGTTGGTTTGAATAGATGAATCTGAGATTGTGTGATGCATATCGTATAATCATACCCGCGGATACTTGAGGTGACATTAGGGTTTTGGTTGATATGTGTCTTAAGGTGTTATTCTAGTATGAACTCTAGGATAGATCGAACGAAAAGAATAGCTTCGTGTTATTTTACTATGGACTCTTGAATAGATGATCAGAAAGGATAACTTTGAGGTTGTTTCGTACCCTACAATAATCTCTTTGTTTGTTCTCTGCTATTAGTGACTTTGGGGTGACTCTTTGTTGCATGTTGAGGGATTGTTATATGATCTAATTATGTTATCCTTGTTGAGAGAACTTGCATTAGTGAAAGTATGAACCATACGCCTTGTTTCCTGCATTGCAATACTGTTTACGCTCACTTTTATCGCTCGTTACCTTGCTATTTTTATAATTTCAGATTACAAAAACCTATATCTACCATCCATTTTGCACTTGTATCACCATCTCTTCGCCGAACTAGTGCACCTATAAAATTTACCATTGTATCGGGTGTGTTGAGGACACAAGAGACTCTTTGTTATTTGGTTGCAGGGTTGTTTGAGAGAGACCATCTTCATCCTAGGCCTCCCACGGATTGATAAACCTTAGGTCATCCACTTGAGGGAAATTTGCTATTGTCCTACAAACCTCTGGACTTGGAGGCCCAACAACGTCTACAAGAAGAAGGTTGTGTAGTAGACATCAACCCAGCCAGACGGCAAGGCTCCCAAGGCCCCCTCACCTCAAGAGCGGCTGGACACCATCGATGTCTCTTCCTTCATCGATCACCCCGTGTACTTCGTTAGGACGGTGCTGCGTGTCACACGCGCATGCTTCTCCATGCCACAGAAGCTCCTGCTGGCTCCTTGTCGCCTCCAAGAAGTTGCGCCACTACTTCCAAGGACACCCCATTAAAGTCGTCTCCACGTACCCCCTGGAGAAGGTGCTCTAGAGCCCCCATGCCGTGGGAAGGGTTGCTGAGTGGAACATCGAACTACAGGTGTTCCAGCTTGAGTTCAACACCGCCAAGGTCATCAAGGGCGTGGCCTTCCCTGACTTTGTGGCGGAATGTACTGACGACCCGTACCGAGGAGCGGGTGTCACATCCCTAGCTTCTGGTGCTGCCTAGTGTTTGCATCTTGCTTGCATCATGTTTAAATTAATGAAAGTTGAATTGAGGATAGTTGAAACTCTCACAAATCACTCCCAAAATAATCAACAATAAAACCTCTTCAAAGAAGTCCAAGGGAATGTTCCTGCTACTCTGTGAAAATATTGGTAAGAGGTAAAATTCAAACCAATATTTTGGAATCACAGAAATATTTATTCGGGGCCCTTGAATTAAATCAATGACATATTTGAGTTGGATTTATTTCTGTTATATAAGAAATAAAGTTCAAATATTTTGTAAGTTTGCATGTGACCTTGGACTACCTCCCTGAGCTCACCCAAAAATTTACAGAAAGTTTTAAAATGGTTTGGTTTGTAAATCAAATCAAAACAACGAAAGAAAATAAAAAACAGAAATAAAAGAGAGAGAGAGAGACTAACCTGGGCCACTTACCTGGCGGCCCATCTGCACTAGCCCAGCTGACTGGCGCTGCCAGTCGTCATCTCCACCGTGCCAGAAGGATGCCGAGCGTGTGCTAGCCGTGCGCACACACGCGCCCGTGCCACCTCCTGCCTGCTAGCTTGCGTGGCGCCGCGGACAGACTGGCGAGAGCCATGTGGATCGCTCCGACCGCCCCGCCACTCTCCCCCTCATCTCCCTCTCGCCCTCTCTACCATGGCCGAGACGCCCGCGAGCTCGCTGCCGCCATAGCCGCAGCCACCGCCTCCCCCTCGACCCCTCGTCGTGCCTACGAGCTCCGTCTCGACGTCCCCGACCTCCTCGACGAACCACGAGGCCCCAGACGCGCCGCAACGCTGCCACCGCTGCCCTTTTCCTCGTCGGCCACTGAAGATCGTCGTCTTCGATTCGCCGCCTCCCGAGCATCCCCGAGGCCGCTAACCATCCCTACGGATCCGCCGTGAGCTCCTCCTTCTTTTGCCTTGTCCCCTTACTTCCGCGCGTTCCCTAGCCCGATCCCCAACCATGACTGAAGCATCTCGTCGTCGGCCATGGCGTAGCCGTGGCCACAGCTGCGCAAGCTCGCAACCGAGTGCTTCACCGCACTTGTCGTGTCCCCTGGGGCCCGCAGCACCGCTCCGCACCACCTGTCGTGCCTCCTAGCAACGACCCTGAGCTTGCTCGAGCTCCGGCAGCCGCCAACATCGTCGCCGACGTCTTTTCCGACCACCCCGAGCTCAAACAACACCACCACTCGACGCGGCAGCCCCCCAGCTTCACGTAGATGCTCCCCGCGCGCCAAATAGGGCCCTGCGGCGAATCCCGACGCCCTCCACCGTCCCTGGCGTCGCCGGCGACGAGCCGCGGGTCAACTCCGGTGAGTTGACCTGGGGGTTTGACCCGCTGACCAGGGGTTTGACCTCCCCAGGCCCCTGCATAATTAGTATTAGGTTTAAGTAGTGTTAAATTAACTTAGTTAATTAGGTGAGCCACTGACATGTGGGCCCAGGCCCTAATTAACCTAGGTTAGTGCTAACCTAACACTAACTAACACTGTTAGTTAGTTGTCACACCGACACGTGGGTCCCAGCCGTCAGGTTTGACCTGGGCTGGCGCCTTTGACTTGCTGACGTCACACTAACGCCAGGCTGACGCAGTAAATCCTTTTCTGGATTTATTCTTATATAGGAAATTCCAGAAAAATAGTGTAAACTTCAAAAAATCATAGAAATTAATCTATAGCTCAGAATGAAATAATTTATATATGAAAAATGATCAAAAAATACAATCTAGCCATCTGCACTATTTTCATGCATGTTAGAGCAACTTATAGCTACTGTTTTGGACAATCAAATGAATGGCATTTAAATAACCATATGTGGAGTTTGAATTTGAACCTTGGGTTGAAACCAACTACACTTAATTGTGTTGCTAGTTGCATTAGGCCAAATCACAAGCATACTGCGATGTCAAGATCATGCATCATATTGTTGCATTGCATTGATTGTGTTCTTTCTATGTTTGCCGGTAACCGTCCCCTCTCAGTCGACGATGTTTCCGACGACGTGATCGATGACACCGATGAAGAACTATATTATCTTCAGAAGTGCCAGGCAAGCAGAACCCCCTTGTTCATTCCGATACAATCCCACTCTCTCGCTCCTCCTCTCTTTTACTTCATTAGGACAACAACGATTCAACTATTACATGTTGCGGTAGTTGAACCCCTTTCCTATGCATGACCTGCCATTGCCAAAGTAAATATATGAAATCCACTAGCATGAGTAGGAGTTGTTTGAGCCCTGATGTGCCTACTCATTCATGCTTGTTTTCATGCCTGCTACTTCTTAGAGTTGAGTCGGGTCTGATTCATCGGGAATGAATTGGAATGTGGTGAACATGTCCTACTGTTGAGAGCTAAGTGTGTGAACACGATTTGGTAAAGGTAGCGGGGAGAGGCCATGTAGGAGTACATGGTGGGTTGTCTCATTGCAGCCGTCCTCAGGAACTGAGTCCTGTGTTTGTGATCCATGAACAGTTACTACCACACATTGGGTTCCGGTAACTCGACCCCTCTCGACTTATTAATCAACATGATCTCTGTCCAGGAGTTGCAACTAGTTTCTGGTGTTTGTAGGTAGTGTTAGTAGTCTACCAAGTGGTACCCGGTACAGGTGGGCTTGGGACAGACTAGGCATCGTGGCACGATGTACCAAGCATAGATCCACCCGTCGAGGTGGGCTTGGGAACCCTGCACACATCGTTTGGGGCCGTGAGTGACACCCCGGCCGGATCTCCTTGCGGATGGAACCCGAATAGGAGATAAACCTGGAATAGAGACTTGTGTGGTTAGTCAGGTCGTGGCCGACTCCCTCGCCAGGCTTCCGCTTGAAGGTTGCCGAGGTACATGACGTGTACATGGTGGTAAGTGGCGAGAGCGTGCGTAAAGAAGTATAACCCTGTAGGGTTATCATTATCTATTCGGATAGCCGGATTCCTTGGATATGGAAACTTGGATCCCTTGCATAGTTCATAGACAAGTGAAAGTGGATACTCTAAAATGCGCAAGATAAGCGTGAGTGCTATGGATGGCATTCTCGTAGGGAGACGGGAGCAGATCCATAGTGGTGTATTGAAATGGTGAATATGTGGACTTGTGTGCGCCACCTCAAAAGAGTTACTTGCAGTCGTACTTCAGGATAGCCACGAGTCAAAGCTGGCTTGCTGCAGTTAAACTCCACCACCCCCTTTATTGATACCGATGCATATGTAGTTAGTTCTGATGTAAGTCTTGCTGGGTACATTTGTACTCACGTTTGCTTATTTTATGTTTTGCAGAGAGACTTCAGTCTCGCTAGTAGTTCCGTGCGGACTTTGACGTTTAGCTTGATATCTCAGCTACAATCTTGTACCCTCGGCAGGATCTAGTGGATAGTCAGGCTTCTCGGCCTTTTTCATTTGTAGTTGTCTGTACTCAGACATGTTAAGCTTCCGCATGTGTTTGACTTGTATGCTCTGAATTTTGGGTCATGAGACCCATGTTTGTAATATCTCGCTCCTCGGAGCCTAATGAATAAATACTTGAGTCGTAGAGTTATGTTGTTATGCCATGTTGTATTTACACATATCGAGCATATTGTGTGTATGATTGAAATGCTTGATACGTGTGGGATCCGACAACCTAGTTGTTTATCCTTGGTAGCCTCTCTTATGGGGAAATGTAGTCTTGTGCTTCCATGAGCCATAGTAGTCCGCTACAACCCGGTTCACCGGAGTCCTGCTAGCCCAGCACTACTGCTCCGGAACACTTGACTGGCCGGCATGTGTTTCACTTCGTTCCTGTGTCTGTCCCTTCGGGGAAATGTCACGCGGTGACATCCGGAGTCCTGCCTAGCCTGCTACAGCTTGGGTTACCGGAGTCCTGTTAGCCCAGTGCTACAGCCCGGATTCACACGCTGTTGACCGACATGCTCGAAGTTCATGTATGCCTGTCCCCATGGGTTAGTGCCACTTTGGGTCCACGACTAGCCATGTCGGCCCGGGTTTATGGATGCTAGCGACACTATCATATACGTGAGCCAAAAGTCGCAAACGGTCCCGGGCCAGGTAAGGTGGCACCCGTGGGAATACCGTGCGTGAGGCCGCAAAGTGATATGATGTGTTACATGCTAGATCGGTGTGACTTAGGATCAGGGTCCTGACAGCTTTGGTATCAGAGCCTGGCTACCTGTAGGTTTACCAAGCCAAACTGGTCGAAGTTGAGTCTAGAAATGCTTTAGTTATATAAGGGAATTGATTGTGGATGGGAACGTAAGGATCTTTTTACTCCTGATACCTCATGCCCTCTGATCTGAGTCATCCTCTTCCTTTCTACGGGGTTTAAGAACTAGGCCTTCTCATCTATCTATCAGGATCACGTGTTGCTAATCCATAGAATCTTAAGATTGTTGGTTCCAGGCCTCAATTCAGTTTCTACTACTTCTATGTGTTGAAAGTTGATCTCAGCAGCTTGATATTGTGATGTTAAGTGGTTATGCCATCATTTTGCAGAATGTCTCAAATCATTTTGAGCATTTACAGTCATTATGCTGTCCGAGTCATCCCAGGTTTCTAAACAGGTTGATGCATTTGCAAATCCTTTCCTCCCGTTCCCGATGTCCTTTTGGGCCAGATTAAGCACACTAATCGGTGTGTTGAGGTACTTCGTTGCCTCGGCGTATATGTTGGAGCTACTATTATGACCCTAGGTGTCCTATGAAACCATCTAGTAATCTAGCCATGCTTTGTGTTCCCAGTGTGATGATTCTGGCCACCATTCTCGAAAGCATCCCGTGATGCCACTTAGTAGTAGGCATTCTACTCCTGGTTCTTGACCCCAAGATTCACCCTACTTTCTTCCTGTTGATAGTGTTGCTAGTTCCTTTAGGATATTAGTAACCTTTGCGATAGTCTTCGAGGTCCGTGGTATATCCTTCTTCCAAATACCATGAACTGCATATGGCAGAAGTTCTTTTGAACCAAAAGATCGCAACTGAAGTGCTCGTGATGAGTTCTCCGTTACATTGTGAATCTGCTAGTTCTACCGTTCTGCATGGGTTATCCGGAAGAAATGTTGATCTTTGCTCAACATACTAATCTATGCATCCACAACTCAGAAAGATACATGTTCCTTGAGTTGTTAGTCTTCACTTGTATTCCGACCATTGTCTATCAATCGATAGTCTAGAGTATGTGTGCATTCGTGTCCATCGATGCCTATTACTCTTGTGGTCTGACAAACCGTTCTATTTCAGAATGAATGGGAGAAACAAACTCCAGAACCTCATCCATATCTAGGATTGGGTCAAAGCAATTGTACTCCGCAGATCAAAATGCCAATCCAGCTTCTTCTCTGCTCTACCTTGGAGTGTTACCATCTTTACGTCAAGAGTGTCATGAGAATTGCACCACCTCTTATGATTTCTTGACGCAGTAATACTTCTTGCCATCATTGTTAATTCCTCGGTTCCCGTGTTATTGTAACCAGAATGCCGACAAGTGAACTATGATGTGTGAAATCAATACTCTTAGCAACTCCGTTGCTTGGTAGTTAATGGACAATATTCTCATTCTTAGCGTGTTGGTTACTAAATCATCATCCTAAGATTGATCGTGCTACCTAGTCCTTATTTCTGGTGCACTCTTCAATCAATGAGTTAGGATTATTCAATCCCTTGCCTATTTTGATCATATCGGCTTGCTCTGAAAAGCAAGATTGTTCTCGAGCTTAGTAACATATCGGTGGTTCGTGATGTTCCGAATATCTTCTCGGAAGTGTTACCAGGTTGTCACCTGACCGCTATGTTGAGTTCGTGATCAAGTTGGTTTTGTTACAAACCACCCCTTCTCCAAGAATCTGTGTTGGATACCCCTGAGCTAGTTGTTAAGCTAAACAACAACTTGGAGAGTTGGAAGATAAAAGCTTGCCTAACTTAGTTCATTTTAAAGTGATATCTTTTGTGTGTGTGTGTGTGTGTTAGTTGAAGAAAGATGATATCTTCATCAATTGGTCCCTGTGATTAGTTGTTGAACCTATCGTCTTGCCCAAACCTTGACTTGAGTATGGACTATCGTCAAGTCAAATCAGAACTAACGATGTTCATAATGTTGTCTTACTCGTGGCCGATCCCTTGAGCATACACCATTACATCTTTTGGTCTGAACAATACTATCACCTTGTTCACATAATGGTGGAAGTCCAGTGATATGGAAATTCCGATGAGTTGCTATTGAGCCCATCAGCAGCATTTTGTCTCCCCCATGATTCATGTTGAACATTGAGCTAGTGTTGTAAACTTTGTAAGCATTGCCTTCGTGTTCCGCTCATGAGGTATATGTTTTGGTGAAAGAAGTGACTTTCTCCAAGTTCACATGCATTAGGTGTAAGTTGCCGCCATGAATTTGAGAAAGGTTTGTTTTGTTTCCCTTGGAATCATCCCAAATCAGTCGTGCATGTGCGAATGTATTCTATGGTTTGGTAGATTAATTACCTCCACTCCATATGTATTCCCTAGCACACCAAGCCACTGATTGATTTTTTCAAGGAGAAGGAGTTCCTTCATAACAGCTAGTCATGACTTATGTTAGGACTTTGTTATCCTCGATGATGGTTCCCAACCTGAACTCGGTAGTGTTTTATTATAAGACTACTATGTGGTCATGCTTGCCTAGGACAGCGTGTTCACATGGGTGTAGCAGAACCAGCTCATGTTTTGGAGCTTGCTATCGTAGTTCATTTCCCCAAGAATCTGGCAATGTCATCTCGTCGGTTTGTGTTGCAAAATTTCTTTTCCAGACATGCTGTCTGAAATGTTCCGTTACCAACCAGTTCTGAATCTCAGGAAGAAATGATGGTTGGAACTTTTCCAAGATCTATGATGTAGGTCCTGACAAGGTTGATGTTCTGGCTGACACACCTAGCCAGAAGATCTATTATTGTAGCATCTTGACTAATCAATTTGACCATTAGGATTTTGAGTGACTTATTATAGAAGTTGTTCCTTATGGATCCTTTTGTCTTCCCGAAGTCCGACCTATACTTGATGGCCACGTTAATGCTTTAAGTATGACCGTGGTATGTAGAACGTCAAGGAGAACATTGGAAGCAGAGTGCTAAATGTCTCTTGGTCGATCATCCAGATTTTGTTTCCTTGGCCTCGCTAAGGTGAAATATGAGAAAGTGTTGTTTTCCTTTGCATGTGCATTGTCCATCACTATTCATCATTGTAGTAAGATGTGTTGCCAGGATCCTCGACAAGGATGTTGGTAAGACCTTGATGAATATGGAAATGCTCAAGTTCTTGAGAGCACGTGTAAGCAAATCATCCATTGCATTGCCTTCAACAAGGTAGTTCACATCATCCATTCTAGTCCGAGTATGCCATTTCCTCGAGCTCTTTCAAACGATCAATTGTAAATTGCCTTAAGCTGGTATGAAGAGTTTCAATGATCTCTGAATCAAAAGTAATTCTTTTTGCCACTTAAGGGAATAATTCTACAAGTCACCTTCTGCAAGGTGCCCCGTTATGGGATCATGGCAATTATTTCCTCGCCACCTTGACACCATCCACCATCTTTCTAAGCGTGGAATTGTTGCCCACCAAATCAAACCCCATCATTGTTCTTCCATCCCTCTCGATGTGTTTTGTGTCTCAACTCGAGATGTTTCAACATCTCATTCCGCGAGTCGATCTTGTATAGTTCGATCTTCGAGAAGATCGATTTCGGTAGAGTCTCTTTCCGTCATCATCATGTTGGATGAAGATCTCGAAAGCAAAGACGTTAAGATCAATTGGAGCAGTGAATCAACATCTCCGAGAAGGGCAATGGGATCATGAAGATCGTGTCGGCTTTGTGTCCCCTCTGACTTCTTACCTCACGACTTGAATCTCGGGACGAGATTCTTGTTTAGTAGGGGTGAGCTGTCACATCCCTAGCTTTTGGTGTTGCCTAGTGTTTGCATATTGCTTGCATCATGTTTAAATTAATGAAAGTTGAATTGAGCATAGTTGAAACCCTCACAAATCACACCAGAAATAATCAACAATAAAACCTCTTCAAAGAAGTCCAAGGAAATGTTCCTGCTACTCTGTGAAAATATTGGTAAGAGGTAAAATTCAAACCAATATTTTGGAATCACAGAAATATTTATTTGGGGCCTTTGAATTAAATCAATGACATATTTGAGTTGGACTTATTTCTGTTATATAAGAAATAAAGTTCAAATATTTTGTAAGTTTGCATGTGACCTTGGACTACCTCCCTGAGCTCACATAAAAATTTACAGAAAGTTTTAAAATGGTTTCATTTATAAATCAAATCAAAACAAAGAAAGAAAATAGAAAACAAAAATAAAAGAGATAGAGAGAGAGAGAATAACCTGGGCCACTTACCTGGCGGCCCATCTGCACTGGCCCAGCTGACTGGCGCTGCCAGTCGTCGTCTCCACCGCGCCAGAAGGACGCCGACCGTGTGCTCGCCGTGCGCCGCGGACAAACCCTCGAGAGCCGTCTGGATCGCTCCGACCGCCCCGCCACTCTCCCCCTCGTCTCCCTCTCGCCCTCTCCACCATGGCCGAGACGCCCGAGAGCTCGCTGCCGTCATTGCTACAGCCACTGCCTCCCCCTCGACCCCTCGCCGTGCCTACGAGCTCCGTCTCGACGTCCCCGGCCTCCTCGACGAACCACGAGACCCCGGACACGCCGCAACACCGCCACCGCCGCCGTTTTCCTCGTCGGCCACTGAAGCTCATCATCGTCGATTCGCCTCCTCCCGAGCATCCCCGAGGCCGCTAACCATCCCTACGGATCCGCCGTGAGCTCCTCCTTCTTTTTCCCAAGTCCCCTCACTTCCGCGTGTTCTCTACCCCGATCCCCAACCATGACCGAAGCATCTCGCCGCCGGCCGTGGCGTAGCCGTGGCCACAGCCGCGCAAGCTCGCAACCGAGCGCTTCACCGCACTCGTCGTGTCCCCAGGGTCCCGCAGCACCGCTCCGCACCACCTGCCGTGCCTCCTAGCGACGAGCCAGAGCTCGCCCGAGCTCCGGCAGCCGCCAACGTCGTCACCGGCGTCTTTTCCGATCTCCCCGAGCTCAAACAACAACACCACTCGACGCGGCAGCCCCCCAGCTTCATGTAGATGCTCCCCGCGCGCCAAATAGGGCTCTGCAGCGAATCCCGAAGCCCTCCACCGTCCCTGGCGTCGCCGGCGACGAGCCGCGGGTCAACTCCGGCGAGTTGAGCTGGGGGTTTGACCTGCTGACCAGGCGTTTGACCTCCCCAGGCCCCTACTTAATTAGTATTAGGTTTAATTAGTGTTAAATTAACTTAGTTAATTAGATGAGCCACTGACATGTGGGCCCAGGCCCTAATTAACCTAGGTTAGTGCTAACCTAACACTAACTAACTCTGTTAGTTAGTTGTTACACCGACATGTGGGTCCCAGCCGTCAGGTTTGACCTGGGTTGGCGCCTTTGACTTGCTGACGTCACACTGACGCCAGGCTGACGCAGTAAATCCTTTTCTGGATTTATTCTAATATAGGAAATTCCAAAAAATAGTGTAAACTTTAAAAAATCATAAAAATTAATCTATAGCTCAGAATGAAATAATTTATATATGAAAAATGATCAGAAAAATCCAGTCTATCCATTTGTACTATTTTCATGCTTGTTAGAACAACTTATAGCTACTGTTTTGGACAAATCAAATGAATGGCATTTAAATAACCATATGTGCAATTTGAATTTGAACCTTGGGTTCAAACCAACTACACTTAATTGTGTTGCTAGTTGCATTAGGCCAAATCACAAGCATACTGTCATGTCATGATCATGCATCATATTGTTGCATTGCAATGATTGTGTTCTTTCTATGTTTGCCGGTAACCGCCCCCTCTCAATCGACGATGTTTCCGACGACGTGATCGATGACACCGATGAAGAACTATATTATCTTCAGAAGTGCCAGGCAAGCAGAACCCCCTTGGTCATTCCTATACAATCCCACTCTCTCGCTCCTGCTCTCTTTTACTGCATTAGGACAACAACGATTCAACTGTTACATGTTGCGGTAGTTGAATCCCTTTCCTCTGCATGACCTGTCATTGCCATAGTAAATAGATGAAACCCACTAACATGTGTAGGAGTTGTTTGAGCCCTGGTGTGCCTACTCATTCATGCTTCTTATCATGCCTGCTACTGCTTAGAGTTGAGTCAGGTCTGATTCACGGGGAATGAATTGGAATGTGGTGAACATGTCCTACTGTTGAGAGCTAAGTGTGTGAACACGATTTAGTAAAGGTAGTGGTGAGAGGCCATGTAGGAGTACATGGTGTGTTGTCTCATTGCAGCCGTCCTCAGGAACTGAGTCCTATGTTTGTGATCCATGAACAATTACTACCATACATTGGGTTCCGGTAACCCGACCCCTCTCGACTTATTAATCAACATGATCTCTGTCCAGGAGTTGCAACTAGTTTCTGGTGTTTGTAGGTAGTATTAGTAGTCTACCAAGTGGTACCCGGTACAGGTGGGCTTGGGACAGACTAGGCACCATGGCACGGTGTACCAAGCGTAGATCCACCCGCCGAGGTGGGCTTGGGAACCCTTCACACATCGTTTGGGGCCGTGAGTGACACCCCGGCCGGATCTCCTTGCGGATGGAACCCGAGTAGGCGATAAACCTGGACTAGAGACTTGTGTGGTTAGTCAGGTCGTGGCCGACTACCTCTCTAGACTTCCGCTTGAAGGTTGCCGAGGTACATGACATGTACATGGTGGTAAGTGGCGAGAGCGTGTGTGAAGAAGTACACCCCTGCAGGGTTATCATTATATATTCGAATAGCCGGATTCCTCGGATATGGAAACTTTGATCCCTTACATAGTTCATAGACAAGTGAAAGTGGATACTCTAAAATGCGCAAGATAAGCGTGAGTGCTATGGATGTCGTTCTCGTAGGGAGACGGGAGCAGATCCATGTTGGTGTATTGAAATGGTGAATATGTGGAATCATGTGCGCCACCTCAAAAGAGTTACTTGCAGTCGTAGTTCAGGATAGCCACGAGTCAAAGCTGGCTTGCTGGAGTTAAACTCCACCACCCCATTTATTGATACCGATGCATATGTAGTTAGTTCTGATGTCAGTCTTGCTGAGTACATTTGTACTCACGTTTGCTTATTTTTTGTTTTGCAGAGAGACTTCAGTCTCGCTAGTAGTTCCGTGTGGACTTCGACGTTTAGCTTGATATCTCAGCTACGATCTTGTGCCCTCGGCAGGATCTAGTGGATAGTCAGGCTTCTCGGCCTTTTTCATTTGTAGTTGTCTGTACTCAGACATGTTAAGCTTCCGCATGTGTTTGACTTGTATGCTCTGAATGTTGGGTCATGAGACCCATGTTTGTAATATCTCACTCCTCGGAGCCTAATGAATAAATACTCGAGTCGTAGAGTTATGTTGTGATGCCATCTTGTATTTAAACATATCGAGCATATTGTGTGTATGATTGAAATGCTTGGTATCTGTTGGATCCGACAACCTAGTTGTTTATCCTTGGTAGCCTCTCTTATGGGGAAATGTAGTCTTGTGCTTCCATGAGCCATAGTAGTCCGCTACAGCCCCGTTCACCGGAGTCCTTCTAGCCCAGCACTACTGCTCCGGAACACTTGACTGGCCGGCATGTGTTTCACTTCATTCCTGTGTCTGTCCCTTCGGGGAAATGTCACGCGGTGACATCCGGAGTCCTGCCTAGCCTGCTACAGCTCGGGTTACCGGAGTCCTCTTAGCGCAGTGCTACAGCCCGGATTCACACGCTGTTGACCGACATGCTCGAAGTTGATTCATGTATGTCTGTCCCCGTGGGTTAGTGCCGCTTTGGGTCCACGACTAGCCATGTCGGCCCGGGTTCTTTGTCATATGGATGGTAGCGACACTATCATATACGTGAGCCAAAAGGCGCAAACGGTCCCGGTCCAGGTAAGGTGGCACCCGTGGGAATACCGTGCGTGAGGCCGCAAAGTGATATGATGTGTTACATGCTAGATCGGTGTGACTTAGGATCGTGGTCCTGACAGCGGATGAAGACTGTTCCCTCACACCCAGATATAAGGCGCCCGATAGCTTGGTCATGTACTTCGACGACGCGTTCGCTCGCCAGGGCATGGGGGCTGGAGTCGTACTCATCTCGCCTACCCAGACCAAGCTCTACTACGTCATGCAACTCTGCTTCCAGCATGGCGAGAAGGTCTCCAACAACATTGTGGAATACGAGGGCCTGATCACCGGCCGCAGGGCCATGGCGGCCCTAGGGGTCAGGCATCTCGCCATCAAGGGCGATTCTCAGCTCCTCGTTAACTTGTCCAACAAGGAATACAAGCCTAAGGACGAGCACATGGAGGCATACCTAGAAGAGGTACGCAAAATTGAAAAATGATTCTTGGGCTTGGAATTGACACACATGCCGCGTGGCACGAACAAGGAGGCGGATGACTTCGCCAAGAGGGCATCCTAGTGCGATACCAGAAGCCCGGCTGTCGGTGTCAAAACCGGCGGATCTCGGGTAGGGGGTCCCGAACTGTGCGTCTAGGATAGATGGTTACAGGAGACAGGGGACACGATGTTTACCCAGGTTCAGGCCCTCTCTATGGAGGTAATACCCTACTTCCTGCTTGATTGATGTTGATGAATATGAGTGTTAGAAGAGTTGATCTACCACGAGATCGTAATGGCTAAACCCCAGAATCTAGCCTGTATGACTATGGTAATGAGTATATTTTTTGCGGACTACACCCTCCGGTTTATATTGACACCGGGGGGATCTAGAGTTACATAGAGTCCGTTACATAGGAAGGAATCTTCATAGTTCATAGCCAGGCTTGCCTTCCACGCCAAGGAGAGTCCTATTTGGACACGGGTATAGTCTTGGGCCTTCATGTCTTCACAGCCCGTCAGTCTGGCCCATCGATAATAGGCCGGACGCCCGAGGACACCTTAGTCCAGGACTCCCTCAGTAGCCCCTGAATCTGGCTTCAATGACAAGGAGTCCGGCGCGCATATTGTCTTCGGCATTGCAAGGCAGGTTCCCTTCTTTCCGAACTCCAAGATAGTCTTCGGACGCAACGATAGTATCCGAACCTGTCACACACACCATACACAACCACAGAGGAAATATAGTTTTACCCGAATCAAATCCGCTGACAATTTTTTTTCATCATGACATCACATCCGACCGGTCATAATTCTGAACCGTTTCTGTGCCCGCCGCTCCACGTCCCGAGATGCGGTTGCCAATGGCACGTCTTGTCAAAGAAGAGATCGTGTCCCCTTATCGTGGGATTTTCATCAATGCGGGTATGGGTAACCCAACCGTGCAGTTTACACATGCCTTGGGAATAGGCGAGCTTTCAGGGCGAGTGGGTAGGCGCTTGATATTCACGGCCTTTATAAGGGGATAAGGATTCCCTTCCTTCACCCACACCCTTTTTCTCCTTCAGTCCTTCCGTCCTTGAGCTCCAGCGCCCAAGCTTTAGCTTTTCCTTGTTTGAGAAAGCACTCCAAACATGTCCGGATCCGGAGCTGGAGGCAAGTGGATGGCCTCCTCCGTTAAGAAGAACATCATGGAGCTCCGGGAGGCCGGATATCTGGCCAAGGAGATTGCTCACCGACTCCCGGCAAAAGGGCAAATCGTCCCCACTCCCGAGCCCCATGAGAGGGTTGTGTTTCTCACACACTTTGTCCGCGGGCTGGGATTCCCTCCCCACCCGTTCGTCCGCGCACTGATGTTTTACTACGGGCTAGACTTTCATGACCTAGCCCCCAATTTTATTCTCAACATCACGACATTCATTGTCGTGTGCGAGGCCTTCCTCTGCATTCCACCTCATTTCGGCCGATGGATGAAGACCTTTAATGTGAAGCCGAAAGTGGTGAGCGGCCAACAAGCAGAGTGCAGAGGCGGCATGGTGGGTAAGATCCCCAATGTTACCTGGCCTGAAGGCTCCTTTGCGGAAACGGTGAAGGGGTGGAAATCGGGGTGGTTATACATCACCGAGCCGCGCGACACTGACTGGGCGGCGGGACCCGAATTCCGATGCGGCTCACCTCCAGGCAAGAGAATGGCCTAACTTGGGGTCTCTTGAGTGAGCTGACTGGTCTCCAGACGTGCGTCCAAAACATGATAGATAGGAAAATCAAGCTCCGCAACGTGATCCAGGTCATGCTCATTCGTCGGGTTCTTCCGTGCCAACGCCGGAGTTGCTATCTGTGGGGGTACGGTCCGAACAAGCACCAGACGCTACTAGAGCTCTTCGCCACGACGCACGAAGACATCTGGAAAGTGCTCTCCAAGGTCGGCGAGACACCACTGCCCACGATCGAGGATCGTGGGCTCAGCTTAAAACGTCAGGCTAATTTGGTAAGTTGTTTCATGTTTTCAAGGCATACCCTTTACTAGCATATTGTGAGGAAAAAGCCTAAGCCTTCCTATCCATGTTTTCTGGCCTGGATCGAGGTAGCAGGGGGATTAACTATCCCGCTCCTCTGCCCAACGACCCCAAATTTCCATTACTGACGAAAATACTGTTTCCAGCACCTTATGAGGTGCCGGAGAAGATGGCCAAGAAAGCGGCCAAAGGGGCCCGGAGGGGCCCTCGCCGAAAAGGCGCTCCGGACGTGATGTCCGAAGACGAAACTCGCTATTCGTCCGTCGACGACGATGACGAGGAGAAGGAATAGGAAGACGACTCCCCACCCGAGGTGGGGAGGAAGAAGAGAACGACCTCCATGAATCTAGAGGCGAAGGCACCCAAGAGGGGGAAAGGCTTCCCCGCAGATAACTCCACGTGGGATGTCGATAGCAGTCCGGAGCGGCCTTCTCGGGCCAAGCCTCGGGCCGAATCGTAAGTATCAAAAATCTTTACGCATGCCCGAACATCCGTCCTTTCCGCCTTACAATATTGATATGTTTGAATCGTGTTATTGCAGTCCGACTCAGGACAGTTCTCCGCGATCTTCATCAGAAGGTTTGCTGGACCCCAAGGAGAGGGCCAGCATGTCACCTCCGCCCGCTTACTCCACGTCGACCAAGGGTGATGACGAGGAAGCGTCCCAAAGGGCCTCCTCGGACCGGGGGAAGGGTCCGGAGATCATCAGGGTGGCGCCCCAGGATGACTCCCGGGCCGCTGGATATATAGGGGAAAAAGCCCCTGCGGAGACGGACGGTGCGGGCCGAGTTCTACTCGACCCTTAGCCGGATTCTATTCCGGAGACCTATACGGATCCCGAATCCAGCAAACGACTTTTCCCAAAAAGAGGGGGTGTGCAACCTGTGACCTCTGTCCAACCGGAGGCGTCGGATCGTCTACTAGAAGTGCTACAAGGCGCCTCCATTGTGGATGAGTACCGTGCCCATATGAGTACGGTGATTGAAAGGGTTCAGTCTGCCAAAAATGGACTGGCCGAAGCCTGCCCTAGCCTTCTAGTAGTCTTTGAGGTGAGTAGTGCAATTGTAAGAAGAATATCACAGCGTACACAGTAGCCCCTGATGCTCTATTCGGTGTCTGGAAAGAAAAAGCCGAACAGAGGATCAAAAATAATTTTCGCAGGAGTCTAACATAACGTGTCTATGTGAATAAGCAGGCCTCGTTGCGGGTTGCTAATGCTCAAACCGCGGAGGTCTATGGACTGAAGCAGGAACTGGAGCGGGCCGAGGAAGAGCTCGGCCTCATGAAGAAGCAGCTGGAGGATAGCCAAGGTATGCAGTAACATGCGTGTATATTGAAGAATAAATGGTTTAAGCTGACTAAAGTGTCATGAGCTTTACTAGGGGCCACGACCAAGGTGGCGGCCCTCAAAAAGGCGTTGGCCTAGGCCGAGGAAAAAGCGGCCAAAGAATGTGCAGCACGCGAAAAGCACGAGGCCAGGGTCAGCAAGATTCAGCAAGAGCTCAAGGACGCCATCAAAAAGTACGAGTCCTTATAGCGTGACTCTAAGGCACAAGGATCCGAACTTGCTAAGGCCCGCAAGAGCACGCAAGATGCCCGAGCCGAAGCCCAGGGCGCCCTCCAGGAAATCTCGGCGGCCAAGAAGATTGCGGCGGGTAAGGCTGTCGCTATGCAAGGAAAATCTGCAAATGAAAAAGTCCTTGAACTTACCCGAACTTGTGTTTTCCAGGGGCATTTGCAGATCTGCCGCGCAGCGTATCGGATGCTGTTGAGTTCTACCGGGCCAAAGAAGGGATGTCTACGGAGAAGCTGTTCTGGTCCCAATATCTTCGACCAGAACATCCGGTGCCCTTTAGCGACCAGTTGAAACAGCTGGTCGAGCAGCACAAGTTGGCCGAGTTAGCCATGAAGGACCTTATAGTCCGGCTGTGGCCTGCCGAGCCCGTGCCTGGCAGCTACTTTGGACATGTAAATCGGCTTGTAAGTGCCTGTCCATGGCTTGAAGTCGTGAAGCGGTCGGTCTGCATCGAGGGCGCATGGATGGCATTCGCGCATGTCAAGATGAACTGGGCGAAGATGGATGCCAAGAAGTTGATGAACGAAGGGCCACCTGAGGGCAAGGAGCATCGGCGACCCAAGCTGTATTTTTACGGTGTCTTAGAGGGATCCCTCCTTGTGGCAGAGCAATGTGCGAAGGATGCGATATTCCCATGAAAACATTTGAGTTGTCCTGTAATATGAAACAAGATTGGTATGTAATATGATGCTTCTGATTAAATTTTACCTCCTGTGCGGCCGTTTATTAACATCTGAGGGTTGACCAGTCATCGGCTTCTGCCCCCACATAGATAGTACGGGGGTGTCGAGATATATCTAAACACTCTTTACCCCACATTCTTGTCCTTAAAGGAGGTGTTTAGTGCAACAAACAAGGCGATCAGACTATACGGCCTTTATTACCCTCACTTAGCCATAGGAGTTTGACCATGAAAATTTCGGCGAAGCCCCTGGTGTTCGGAAGGCCGAACTAGGGGCGTTATATACGCCTAACCGAAAAAACCGTTTCCTCGCATAAAGCGGAAAAAAATCTCTAGGGATTTGAGACCTCTCGAACAGCTAACCAGCTCTCGCCTCATCATGATAGTCAGTTTTCGGCTTTCTCTACTGAGGTGCTCGTCCGGATGAACCGGGACACAATCGCAGTAGTTCTCTCTTTAGTACCCTAGCCGATATAGCGGAACGTAAGGTAGCAAACACAGGAGCCTAGCAACCAAACTATTGAACAAAGACATGATTCAGAGCTGATGCATATAATGCTATAAGTTCGGGGTGCCTAACTGTACTGTAAAAGTGTTCGGACATTTGTTGTCGTAACGTGGGGCGTGATGAAGCCCCTGGTGCCGTAATACGTACCAGAATGTACGCGTGCAACGAGTAATAAATACAAAGGAAGAAAGGGGAAGATTAAGTAAAAACTGACGCTGCCCTGGGGGTTCCCTTGTGTGCCAAAGATCCTTGCCTCCTTTGTGTGTCCAACAGACGGGTTGTTAGAAGAAACCTCAAAAAGAGTGAATTGACCTGGGATGGAAAAGAAAAGATATGCCAATCCTGGGGTCAGTCGAGCCGCACTGTGGAACGCGAGATAGCTATACCTCAGTCCATATTTTTTGTGCGAGTAATTATGTACGCGTGGGATGGAGGCCGAATTGCTAATCAAGCTCTTTACGAGCCGAGTTGTCCTGTTGCAGTGTAGTCCGGACCCTCTTAACAATGTCCGAGGGCTTAGCAGCCGGATTATATTTCTGCTTGAGAAGACCATTCTGTACTTCTGCTGCTAGGGCGGCTGTGTGCTCCTCATTACGAAGGGAGCGTTCCGTGTTTCCATTGACTGTTATGACGCCGCGTGGACCGGGCATCTTGAGCTTGAGATAAGCGTAGTGTGGCACTGCGTTGAATCTAGCAAATGCGCTTCGTCCGAGCAGTGCATTGTATCCGCTGCAGAAGGGGGCGATATCGAAGATTAACTCTTTGCTTCAGAAGTTGTCCAGATAACCGAAGACCACCTCCAGCGTGATTGAGCCCGTACAACGGGCCTCTACGCCTTCTATGACTCCTTTAAAGGTAGTCTTTGTGGGTTTGATTCATGAGGGATTAATGCCCATCTTCCGCACTGTATCCTGATAGAGCAGGTTGAGGCTGCTTCCACCATCCATTAGGACTCGTGTTAGGTGAAATCCGTCGATGATTGGGTCAAGGACCAGTGTGGCCGATCCACCATGACGGATACTAGTTGGATAATCTCGGCGATCAAAGGTGATCAGAAATGACGACCATAGATTGAATTTTGGGGCGCCTGGCTCTGCCGCATAGACGTCCATGAGTGCACGCTTGCGCTCCCTTTTGGGTATGTGTGTAGCATATATCATGTTCACCGTTTTGACTTGAGGGGGAAATTTCTTCTGTCGCCCAGTGTTCGGCTCCCAGGGCTCTTCATCGTCGTCCTTGCTTTGCGATCCTGTTTCCTTGCTCTCGGTATTTGACTTGTTGGCTTGCTTGAAAACCCGGCAATCTCTGTTGGTATGATTGGCTTGTTTTCCTGGGACGGACGATCGAGTATGCGGTCCAAGCTGGATGGTCCCTCGTTGTTCCTTTTATAAGGTTTCTTTCGCTGGCCAGGCTTGGAGCCACTGAATCCAGCGTGAACTGCTGTGTCATCGGTGTTATCGCCATTACTTCGGCATTTGTGTCTATTGCGTCGGGTCTTCCCGGTGCTATTTTTGGCCTCAGAGGCGCTTGCCTCATTGGCTGTGTTTTTACTACGAGCAAGCCAACTATCTCCACCCACGGAAAAGCGGGTCATGAGTGCCGTGATGGCTGCCATAGATGTCGGTGTCAAAGCCGGCGGATCTCAGGTAGGGGGTCCCGAACTGTGCGTCTAAGGCGGATGGTAATAGGAAGCGGGGGACACGATGTTTACCCAGGTTCGTGCCCTCTTGATGGAGGTAATACCCTACTTCCTGCTTGATTGATCTTGATGATATGAGTATTACAAGAGTGGATCTACCACGAGATCGTAGAGGCTAAACCCTAGAAGCTAGTCTATGGTATGATTATTGTTGTCCTATGGACTAAACCCTCCTGCTTATATAGACACCGGAGGGGGCTAGGATTACACAGAGTCGGTTACAAGGGAGGAGATCTACATATCCGAATTGCCAAGCTTGCCTTCCACGCTAAGGAGAGTCCCATCCGGACACAGGACGAAGTCTTCAATCTTGTATCTTCATAGTCCAACAGTCCGGCTAAGGTATATAGTCCGGCTGTACGAGGACCCCCTAATCCAGGACTCCCTCAGTAGCCCCTGAACCAGGCTTCAATGACGATGAGTCCGGCGTGCAGATTGTCTTCGACATTGCAACCCGGGTTCTTCTCCAAATTCTAAGTACCTCTTGAGTAGTGTCCGGCTCCCCATAAATGTTGCACTCCTTGGCTTCCATGCCTAATAATGGATATCTTCCACGTGTCGAGCGAATGCGAGAAGTCGGGGCATTTTTACATTTGCCACCCTAGCCATGTGAGTAAATCGTCTATTAAAGAGATGGGGATTCTCAAATCCAGATCACACCATCATCCCACATCGAGGATCCATCGGAGTGCGCCCGGAAAAATCCATTCCAACATGGACGGCCATCGCAGCTCCTCCTCTCGCACCCGTAGCCCTAAGCCCGGCAATTGGAAGAAGTGCTCCGTCCCTCACAGCCAATTAATAGAGTTACAAACCCAGGGATTTCTCCCTCCAGCGTATATGGTCCCCGTTCGAGCCGGGCTGGCCACCTACAATGGCGGGGAGCAAGCGGAGAGCTTTCCCAACCCATCCAAGGGGGAGCGGGTATGCCTTGTCCCTTACTTATTAAGAGGGTTTGGATTTCAAATTCATCCGTTCCTCCGCGGGATCCTGGAGTTCTACGGCCTCCAGCTGCATATCTTTACTCCCGCCTCCATATTACACATTGCTGGCTATGTTGCTCTTTGCAAGCTGTTTCTGGGCCGCGAAGCTCATTTCGAGCTATGCAAGAGGCTATTCTGCCTCGTACACCGTACATAGGAGGGGTCAATATATCAAGTGGGCGGAGCCGAAATATGGCGCATCGCCGGGACCGGATACCTGTCTGGTACTCCAAAGAAGACATCCGAAGACTGGCCTTCAGAGTGGTTTTATATGGAGGACGCCCCCACCCGGTTTTATATGGGCCTTCCTGAGTTTGACAATGCTCCCTTGAAGAAACGCCGCAGCTGGCGCCCTCGGAGCCCTCAGGAGGAAGATAACGCGGAAGTCCTTTCCCTGATGGGTCGGATACAGACGCTAGCCCAGTCAGGATTGACAGTAATCGAGGTTATGTCAATATGTATAATGCGGGGGTGCAACCACTTCAATATCCGGGGCAACCCATGTCGCACTTCAACGGAGAAGATGATGCCACCCGCTGCGTTCGTAAGGGACCGGACTCAGTCGCTGCTCTAGCAAAATTTTGTCCGACTTGTACAAAGGAGTGGAAGAGGAGTTCATCCGCATCAAGCCACGGGATGGATTCTCCATGTACAACCCTCCAAGCTGGGTGAGCTGCTACTTTTTACTCCCAACCTTGCCGTATTCTTCGTCATAAGTATTTACCTTGCCATTTCATAGCAGGAACTGCGAAAAGCTGTAAGGAAGGTCCACAGCCTGCCTCCACAACCGGAGAACCCTGACCGGGCCCTCGACCCCAGACTTGAAGAAGATCCGGACATATTTGTGGAGTTTATTAACACGAAGTTCTATCAATTAAGCTGCGACGGTGCCATGGTGGCCATCATAGACGATTATCCGGGACTACTCCTTACATCGCATGCAAGTAAAACCGGAGTCCTAACTTCCAAGAAGGATCCCTTTTTCTGCACTTCACCTACCACACACATACGGTGCTTTACAGGGAAGGCCCTCAGGACGCCATGCCGAACCCGCAGTGACTCATCAACAAGGGGCACAGAAGCCGGGCAAGCTTAAAAGGAAGGCGGTCAGGACTGAGATGCCGTCGCAGAGGTATGAAAGAGAACCCCGCTCCGTGGTGGTCGTCTTTTAAAATATAATAACGCCCATGTTGCCTAGTACGAAAAACGCTCGCTGGACCATATCCGGAGAGGTTCCCGGTCACGCCTCCACCAGTCGGGCTCCAGAGCCGGACTTAGATGCAGACGCTAACATGGGGCCAATGCCGAATGTTCCTCCTACAAAGGATGCGGATAGGCTATCCGCTACAAATTCCGAGTTGGAGAGCGCCGTGAATCATAGGCGTCGTCGGGCCGTACTCCGTGATGCTTGTTTCTCCCAAGGGGCGTTTGATGCCTTCAACTCAGGAGACGCGTACATCTGAGCTGCTCAAAATGGTGTTGCCAGATCCACGGACCAGTATGTAAAGGATATACGGGTAAGAAAATCTAATGATTATGTATATCAGTAGCCCCTTAGACTTGAAACAGTTGGTACGACTGATTTAAGGATCATTGTTTGCATAGGTTCTTACGGAGAAGAACACCTAGTTATCTGAAGAGCTGGAGGAGTGCAAAGCCCAGCTCCAGGCCGCAGTTGCCGCAGTGAAGGAGTCCGAGAAGGCCCCATCGGGTAAGACTTGCTTTTATTGCAAAGAATGTCATGTAACAGGTAGTATGCGGCATGCGTGCAAATCTAATAATAGATTCTGCAGATGACTCCGGAGTGAATCCGGAGGTCGCGCGAGGGGATGAGCAACATGCTAACCCACAGCTAAAGGCTGGCGAGCGTGTGCTTACACGGGTTAGGCTGGAGAAAAACGAGCTCCAAGACGCCAATACCCGGCTGGGCATTGAACTGAAAGATGTTCGAGCCCAGCTTGCTGATTCCTTAAAGGAATATAAGAGGCTTCGACGCTGCATTTTCATTAAGTGCTTGAACGAGCTTTTAAAGAGTTCTGCGAAGAAACCGGCTGACAGAGTTATATCTGTAGGTATGCTGACGGGTCGTCCCGCGGAGGAGATGCCCGGGTCTACAGGCGATCTTCTGCCAGAGCTCTCACAACTGCACGAACAAGTACGACATGTGATGCAGGGCGTTGCCCAAGCCTTATGACCATCCGCCTCCCTGCCAGGAGGCATGAGAGAGCTTCTAGAAAATCTCAGGGGAGCGCGGCGGTGCTTCCGATTATGGAAGATATCAGCCTGCCGACAAGGTGCAAGGGAGGCCTGGGTCCTGGTGAAGACGCGATATACCAAGGCTGACCCGAACCACATCGACGAGGTCGGACCTGTGGGGCCAGACGGGAAAGAGATCCCTGTCAGTTTGGTTTATGACCAGGTAGAATTAGCCGCAAAGTATTCTCAACAGGACTGTAGGCTAGACAGCCTGTTGGATGGTATAGAAGAAGAATTTAGTCAGTCTAAGTGACGGTGTACTTCAAGTGACATATATTGTCCCTAGCCGGATTGTAAATCATTTGTCGTGGCGGACCCTTTCGCTTCAACCTCCGGACCCGACAGTCCAGAGTGTATCTGAATACCCGCTCAGTTATGTAAAATACGGGATATGCGTGGAAACCCGGCGTAGGGGTCATAAGTGCTTGAGCAGATAAGTACCCAACTAGCTATGTTATATTACATGGATAGTTAGAAACATCTTCCAGGGAAAATAGTTCCGTTAAGGGTTCCTTTCCCTGGGTACGCATGCATTAATGTGCATGTCCGGACTGCAAATAGAGACGCGAGATGTAAACTTCTGGGGGCATGTAGTACAATAAATGGAAATTGTCTTTTGTTCACCGATCGAATATTCCCTTGAGCACGCTAAGCCAGTTTGAGGTACACATCCGGCTAACCCGGCAGTAACAATCACAGAGGTGCTCCCCTTATGCCCTAGCCGAATTAACGGGAACATAGGGCATAAACACAAGAGCCAGGCAACCCAGCTTGGCCAAAACATAAGTCATATCAATGCATATAATGGCAAAAAAAGGTACATGTGAAAAGTAACACATGTGTTGGACCTAAAGCCCGGAACATAGCTATATTAAGCTTCTATATAAGAAGCCCCCAGGTATCATGAGCGCGGCTAGCGCGTCAAGATTGTGTAGTCAAGACACATTGTAGACTTTTAAGGCCTTAAAGCAAAAGGGAAGAAAGAAAGAAAGAAAAAACGGATAATGAATATATAAAAGAATTGACAGAGGTAGGGAGACGAACACAGAGTCCGGCACTAGGCGTAGAACATTCGGAGTCTGGCTGCGTTCCATGGATTTGGCTCGAGTCGATTGTCCGATGCATCCGGCAGACGGTACGCTCCACCAGTCAGAACTTGGTCAATAAGAAGGGACCTTCCCATTTGGGCTTGAGCTTGTTCTTTTTCTTTTCCGGTAGGCATAGAACAAGTTCGCCAGCGTTTTATGTTTTGGCCCGTACTTCTCTGCTTTGGTACCTTCGAGCCTGTTGCTGATAGAATGCGAAACGGGCTTTTGCCACGTCAGGCGCCTCCGCCAGGACGTCCAAACTGTCCTGCCGATCAAGCTCGGCTTCTTTCTCTTCATACATGCGCACTCGAGGTGAGTCATAAATTATGTCGCAGGGCAGTACCGCCTCTGCGCCATACACCATAAAAATGGTGTGTATCCGGTAGTGCAATTCGGCGTGGTCCGCAGCCCCCATACTACGCAGTCGAGCTCATCTACCCAGTGCGTATTTGATTCCTTCAAGGATAGCACTAATCTGGGTTTAATGCCGCTCATGATAAGACCGTTTGCTCGCTCGACTTGACCGTTAGTTTGTGGGTGATAGATACAAGCATAATCGAGCTTGATGCCCATGTTGCTGCACCAAAGTTTTACCTCGTCGGCTGTAAAGTTTGAGCCGTTATCGGTGATGATGCTGTGGGGGACGCCGTAACGGTGTACAACCTCGGATATGAAGTCTACCACTTGTCCGGACTCGGCTGTTTTAACTGGTTTGGCTTCTATCCATTTGGTGTATTTATCCACCATGACCAATAATTATTTGTTCTTATGGCTTCCCCCTTTGAGGGGTCCGACCATATCAAGCCCACAGACCGCAAAGGGACAAGTAATGGGGATTTTTTGGAGAGTCGTAGGCGGCATATGGCTTTGGTTTGCAAAAAGCTGGCAACCGACGCAACGTTGAACGAGGTCCTGTGCGTCTACTCGGGCCGTCGGCTAGTAGAAACTTGTATGTAAGGCCTTGCTTACAAGGGCCCGGGCTGCGGCGTGGTGGCCGCCAAGTCCAGCATTAATTTCTGCCAAAAGTTGCCATCCATCCTCTTCGGAGATGCACCTTTGAAGGACTCCGGTAGCGCTTTTCTTGTAAAGCTCTTCCTTGTGGACCTTGTAGGCTTTAGACCACCGCACAATGCAGCGCGCCTGGTTTGGGTCCTCGGGTAGTTCTTGCCTAGTTAGGTAGGCCAGGAATGGTTCTGTCCACAAGGCGATGACAGCCATTATCACGTGGGCGGCAGGTGTTATTTCGGTGGCAGAGCCTCTGATTATGTCAGAGTGTTCGGTGTTTGGTGTTGTGGCCGTGTCGGTGTACAAAAAGAGGGGTACACTTTTTGTACCCCTATAAATGTGCACGGGCAGTCAGAGCCACACCCGCGACCACACCAAGCAGGGCAAGGGAGGTGAGCCAGGGTAAGACCAAAGTCCAAGGTAGCTGGAACAACGCCAAGGACAAGACCACGAAGAGCAAGGTGACGAAGCGGGCTCCTCCCCCGGCAAGATCCTTGCCGGGATCAGCCCTAGCAGCCATGGTAAGACCCTTGCCGCGGCAGCTCACCCCACGCCTACGGAGCGAGTCACCCTTGAGTCCACGGCCCCCACCATGGTCCACTATATTGGGGCAAGGGATCAGGAGACACCTCTGTGGTGGCATGCAGATCTTTGTGAAGAAACATTCAAGATCAGATGAGCACTAGAAGACGACGATCCTTGGCGAGATCCCAGCCAAGGAAAACCACGAGACCCCCGCCAAGCGCCTTGCCGGGGACGACACCAGGCACCACGGCAAGACCCATGCCAGGGCCCCGACAAGGCCCTTGCCGAGGACATCTACAGGGCCACCGCCAGGCCCGCGCCGACCAAGCCTCCACCGCCGTTCACATGCAGCCGCCGACCCAACCAACTTGGCAGGCACCTGCGTGGCGGCATGCAGATCTTCGTAAAGACTCCACCAATGCGCCACCTCAGCTGCCTGCCTGCCTACATGGCATCACACGCACCGCTGGCCAGGGTGCGTGTCAAGACGAGGAGGAGCGGCAACGGATGGGACGGGCTTCGCCCACGTCCCCTATAAAACAAGAGGACACCTAAGCAGATGCACTAAATGCGCCTTGTCATGTAATGCGAGGGATAACCTCGAAACACTGTGCCCTTTCCACCTCCTGTGTGCCACTGTGGCAACCCCTTTTTCCCTATAAAAGGAGGCCTAAGGCGACCAGGAGAGGGATTCGGCCTTTTGGAGCTCCTCACGCCCCATAGCTAATTCAAGAACACAAATATACATATATCCACCAAAGCAGGAGTAGGGTTTTACGCATCCTCGCGGCCCGAACCTGGATAAACGAACCGCGTGCTATCTGTTTGATCCGCTCTTATCTCAACCCCGCACCCCGCTAACCGTAGTAGGGATTCTTGTGATCCCATATGTGTCGTTTCCACCGACAGGCCGGGTCCGGACTATTGTTACCAGTCCCTCCTTCCCATACCACGGATGACTCAAACAGGCTTTCCAAGAAGATATTAGGTGGGACAGGGTTGCGCTTAGCACCGATGCGAGCGAGCATATCCGCCGCCTGATTGTTTTCCCGGACCACATGGTGGAATTCAAGCCCCTCGAACCGAGCTGGCATTTTTAGGACAGCGTTGCGGTAAGTCGCCATTTTTAGATCCTTGGCGTTGAAGTCTCCATTTATATGAGATATTGCGAGGTTCGAGTCCCCACGCACCTCCAGGGTTGAATGCCCATCGAGACTGCCATCCGGAGACCATGTAACATGGCCTCATATTCAGCTGCATTGTTGGAGTCTGTGTATAGTATTTGGAGTACGTATTGGACTGTATCTTCGGTGGGGGATGTCAGGACGACGCCAGCCCCCAGACCAGCCAGTATTTTAGAGCCGTCAAAGCGCATAATCCAATTGGAGTATGCGCCTTTCTCTTTAGGGAGTTCGACTTCTGTCCATTCGGCGTCAAAATCAGCCAGTACTTGTGACTTAATGGCTCGCCGTGGTTTTCTATATTATGTTGAACGGGAGGAGCTCAATAGACCATTTAGCAATCTGGCCCGTGGCCTCGCGGTTGTTTATTATGTTGTTGAGTGGTACTTCGGAGGCCACCATAATTGAACACTCTTGAAAGTAGTGTCGTAGTTTCCGGGATGCCATGAAGACTGCGTATGCTATCTTTTGATAATGTGGGTACCATGATTTGCATGGAGTGAGGAGAGTGGGTACATGGTATACCGACTTTTGAAGCGGGAACTTATGTCCATCCATCTCTCATTCGACGACGAGCACTGCGCTTACAACTTGGTGTGTTGCCGCTATATATAGCAGCATTGGTTCGCCGACGTTTGGCACCGCAAAGATTGGGTTTGTGGCCAAAACGGCTTTTATTTCATCAAATCCGGCCGTCGCCGCATCTGTCCACTCGATGTGTTCGGTGCGTCGAAGAAGGCGATAAAGAGGTAGTGCCTTTTCTCCTAATCGGGAGATGAAGCGGCTTAAGGCAGCCACACATCCAGTTAGTTTCTGGATTTGCTTGAGGTCTGTTAGGATGGCCAACTGTGATAGGGCTCGAATTTTAGCCGGATTTGCTTCGATTCCTCTGTTGGAGACGATGAAGCCTAAGAGCTTTCCGGCGGGCACGCCGAAGATGCATTTTTCCGGATTGAGCTTAATGTCGTATGTTCGGAGATTGTCGAACGTGAGCCTCAAGTAGTCTATTAAGGATTCAACATGTCTAGTTTTAACGACCACATCGTCTACGTATGCCTCCACCGTTTTGCCAATCTGTGTCTCCAAACATGTTTGAATCATGCGTTGCTAGGTTGCACCAGTGTTTTTTAGCCCGAAAGGCATGGTGTTAAAACAGAAGGGGCCGTATGGAGTGATAAATGCCGTTGCGGCTTGATCATACTCAACAATCTTAATTTGATGGTATCAGGAGTATGCGTCGAGGAAACACAATGAGTCGTGTCCTGTGGTAGCATCGATAATTTGATCGATGCGAGGGAGGGGGAGGGGATCCTTTGGGCTAGCCTTGTTAAGGCCCTTGAAGTTGACGCATAGGCGCCAGGATTTGTCCTTCTTTGGTACCATCACCATGTTTGCTAGCCAGTCCGGATGTTTCATTTCTCGAATGAATCCGGCCTCCAGTAACTTGGCTAGCTCCTCTCCCATGGCTTGTCGATTAGGCTCAGAGAAGCGCCGAAGAGTTTGCTTGACCGACTTGCATCCCTTTAGGATGTTAAGGCTATGCTTGGCCAACCTGCGTGGGATTCCTGGCATGTCTGAAGGATGCCAGGCGAAGATGTCCTAATTCGCACGCAAGAACTCCTATAGTGCGGTGTTGTGGGGTCTAACTGTTCCCCGATGGATGCTATTTTTGTAGCGTCCATTGGATGGACTTGGAATTTGACTATTTCATCCGCTGGTTCAAAAGAGGTGGACCTGGATCTTTTGTCAAGTATCACGTCGTCCCTGTCCACTGTGGAGCGCAGCGCATTTAATTCCTCGGCCGCGAGGGCTTCGGATAACGCCTCGATGGCTGTCGATGTTCTGGGAACGGGGGTCCCCAGACTTGCCTGCCTGCGGCCTGCGGCGTGGCTCAAATGAGGGCCCAACGTGGCCCATCTTCATCAGCACAAGGCTTAAGACACTCGCGAGGGGCCAAGCCTCGCGAGGCGGATGACACGACGCTTCCTCAAGAACGGCCTCGTTAGGTTGGCTCGCGAGGAGGCGGAGAGGTCAAGGCGGGATACCTCGCGAGGTGCCAATGATGCAAGCCATGACGATCGAGGGTGCCAGGCAGGCACCAGCCCACGCAGCGTCCCCCTTTCCTCTTTGGTGCAAAGGGGCAAGCGCAGGCAAGGGGATCAAGCAAAGGCACCCATTTCGGTGCAACAAGACCAAGACCAGTCCAACGGTGGGAAGGAGGTCACCATGGAGCCCAGGACGGCGTCACCACAAGGCCTTTGGCAGGCGAAGACCAACTTTAGTCAGGATAAGTGTACCAGATGTTCCCCTTCAAATTGGCCAATTGTTGGCGCCCTTCCCGCTCAATATTTGGGAAGAGGCCCAGGGCCTTTGCCTATAAATAGGACTAGCCACCCACAGAGTAGAGGCAGATTGGGATGAGCTAGGTTCGAATCCAGCATCTAGAGAGAGAGAAGGGCAATCGAACTCCTCCTAGCAGTTCATCCCCTAGCCAAGAACAGGCCCTCGCGAGGCCGTTCCCCCTTGTACTGTTCTTCCTCATCAGCCCAAGAGGCAATCCACCCACCACAAACTAGAGTAGGGTATTACACCACAATGGTGCCCCGAACTAGTATAAACCCTGTGTCTCTTGTGTTGTTCTTGCAGTAGTTTAGATCCTTGCGAGACGGAGAGGTAGAGGGCACGATCTCCGCGCGCACCCCAGAGTTCGAACCTTAAGGGTCTGCCGGAACCCGTGATCCGACATTTGGTGCGCCAGGTAGGGGTGCGCCAGAATCTGCCTTCCCATCGCTCCGTCTCCCGTTGCGTCGTCGTCACCATGTCCGGCGACCAGGCGGGCAACCAAGGCCCATGGGCGGCATGGCCCATCTGCGCGGAGACTCCCGCTCCGGGCGACCCCGCGCCGCAAGCAGCTCGCGGTCCGCAGGGCGCTGCGGGCCGCAGGCGGCGCGGGCAAGCTTCTGCGGCCCTCACACCGCGACAGGCGCGGTCGGCAGCGAGGGCATCCAATCACGCCGCAACTACGACACCGTACACCCGCCGGGAACAGGCGAACTCGAGGGCCGCGCTCATAGTAGCACGGGAGCTGCTGCAGTGCAGGCTATTGGAGGGCGGCCGCGACGTGCTGCTGGAGCGGGTCGCCGAGATCCTGGGCTTCGCCGCTTCGGGGGCTCACCCCTTCTGCGTCCAGCTTCCGCCTCAAGCTTAGGGCGGCGCACGAGGGGGTCCCTCGCACCCGCGTGGGCCTCAAGACTACCCCAGCACCAGCGAATCCACCGGCACCAGACTGGCGGTGGCGCTACCCCCGCCCCCGGCGCGCGAAGGAGAGGGGCTCAGTGCGGCCCACGGCGCCAGCGGCCAACCACGCTACCACCCCGCGGTGGGCACGACAAGCAACGCTGCATGTCACATGGAGCACTACAGCGCAGCAGTCGGGGTGGCGGCGCCAGAGGAATACGTGCCCCACATGATGGACCAAGGGCATGCTCACGGGGGCGAACAGGGCTCGCTCTTCAGCCCCAGCTGGGAGGACGAGACACCAGAGGCCGAGCCCTTCCAGGATCCCCAGGACGGCTCCGTCGGTCACACTGGAGGCAACGACTACCGGGTGCCGTTAATTCCTCAAGAGCAGGCATACACTAATCATGGATCGCAGGAGATGCAGGTCGCCGCAACAAGCAGCTGCCCTGTTCCTGCGGCCTCCTACCCCTCGGGAGGAGGACGCAGGGGGCTGCAGGAAAGGGGAAGAGATCCTACATCACCACCGCAGCGTTCGGAGCAAGGCGTTCTTAGAAGATAGGCCCTCCGCTGGGGAGGCGCCTGAGGGCCTGCCCCTGGCGGAGGACTCGCGGTCGTCGGGGGAACCGCTGGCGACCGCTCTACCCCACCGGCGGCGTCCTGGTTTCCGGTCGTCGTTGGTGGCACTAGAGTGTGGCGCAAGGCGGGACCCTCATATGGCAATATGAAGCAAGGCCGGTTCCTGTGAAGAAGGCCCAGTGCCTGTGAAGCTCACCGCCCCGTGACACTCTCACGTAATAATGAGTGGAGTCTCAGGGGTGCCGGCCTCAGGCCCTGGGGCTCCCTCCCACGCCCAGTGGACAGCACTTAGCTCTGCGCTGGTGAGAAGACGTCGAAGGCTAGATTAGGTCCCGGACGCGGCCTTTTTGTTTGCTTTCATTGCCTTCTTCCTTTGGTTGTAACCTTTTTCCCCCGCTGGATTTAAGTTGAATTCGAATTTGAGCTTTGCGTGCGTTTGGGGAAGGGATGCTTGGTCTTGTTTGAATCGTTTCCCGTGTTCTGGTCCCCATCTCACCACAGCTACCTCCCCTCGCGAGCCCCTCGTGAGCCGGGCCAGGCCTAGCTTGAGCATGGCCCAGACTGCCGCTGTCGCTCCCTCGCGAGGTGACCTTTGGTACTTGCGGAGATCGTTTTATCGGGAGAAGGCCCTGAGCTTGTGAAGAAGGCGAACGCCTGTGAAGCCATCCCGCTCGGGAGAAGGCCCTGAGCCTGTGAAGAAGGCGAACGCCTGTGAAGCCATCCCGCTCGGGAGAAGGCCCTGAGCCTGTGAAGAAGGCGAACGCCTGTGAAGCCATCCCGCTCGGGAGAAGGCCCTGAGCCTGTGAAGAAGGCGAACGCCTGTGAACTCATCCCGCTCGGGAAAAGGCCCTGAGCCTGAGAAGAAGGCAAATGCCTGTGAAGACGTCTTGCTCGAGGAAAAGGCCCGGAGCCTGTGAAGAAGGCAAATGCCTGTGAAGATGTCTCGCTCGAGAAAAGGCCCGGAGCCTGCAAAGACGGCCCACGCCAGTGGGGTTTCCTGTCAGCAACAACCCCGCCTCCCGAGGTTTCAACTACCCAGCACCCAAGACATGACATCCTACAGAAGGCAGCTCCGGAGCCAGCAAGGAACAAGGGTGAACCAGCCTACCGTTGACACGCGTACGATTTAATCACTGCAGATACATTAGATACGAGTTCATACATGAGGGGCTTCCCCTCCCAAAACGCTCTCACGACCGTCAGGCCAAACGCTTGAGTTCTATCTATGTAGGGTAGGAAGACAGGGATATTACATGATCAATCTGACAAATCCCCCAATGCATCCCCAGGGGCGCCTCCCGAGCTGTCGCTGGCGTCGCTGAACTCACCTTCGTTGTACGCGCCCCCATCAGCGGCATTGGGGTCCTCCACCACGCCACCTTCGTCGGCGCCCACCACCACATCGTCATCATCAGAAGGGAAGGCCCGGATGAGAGCATCCATGTTGCTCTCCACCCATTCAGCCAGGTCACCTCCAACGGCCTGAGGGACTGGGGCGATGGCAGCATCGAAGTCGAAGTGGGGATCCATGTTCCGAAGATGGCTGAAGACGCGGGAAAAGGCGCGCTCGAGCAGGGCGCGGCTCCTCTCCTCCACCAACCTCTTGGCTTTGACCGACTGCGCCTCCAGCTGTGTCACCACGGTGGTGAAGAACTGCAGGTTGTCGGCGTAGTTGATCGTGTGCGGCTCGCCCACGGCAGCGTCACAGATGTTGCCCAGGGCAATGTTAGCCCTCTCCCTGAGCTTGGTGAGCATGGGGCCGTGCTCGTGCTCCAGGACTTGCCGCTGGCGTATCTCGTCGGCATTTTGACGCTCGACGGATGCGGCCTCTTCCACACGCTGGCGAAGGCGGAGCACCTCGGCTTGGGAGGTGGCCAGCTCCTTCTGCGCTGCCTCAAGGGCGACCCGGGAGGCGTTCGCTCGTCGCGTCGCCTCATCCCGTTGGTCCCTCAAGGCGGCGGTTCTACCCTCAGCTTCGACTCGGATCATCCCCAGCTTCCCCTCGAACTCACGGTCGAGGCTTTGGCGCGCTGTCGCCACCCGACGGCAAACCTCCTCCAAGACACGCGTTTCTCGCGCGGCGACATCGTTTTCCGCCTGCATCACTAGGCACTCCCTCGTCTCCAGCTGCTCGTGCTGGCGAGCGCGTTCGGCGGCCTCCAGCACCAACGCTTCCTTGCGCTTCCGTAGCTCAGCCGGGTCGCCAGAAGCCACCTCCATCGATGCAAGGGCTGCCTCGCGCAGCTCCGCTTGCTCCTCCAACGAGCGACACCAGGCCAAGAGCTCCCGAGCCTGTTCTTCTGCTGCTCCTCGCCGTCGGTCTGCTCTTCGGGCCTCCTCAACGGCCTGAGACCGAGCCGCTAGGGAAGCCTCCAGTGACGCCTTCGCTCCTTCGTCATCAAGTTCGCGCTGACGACGCGCGAGGGCAGCGGCGGCCTCCAGCTCGTGCCGCTCTGCGGCCAGTCGCAGGCCCTCGGCTTCCAGGCGCGCGTCTTCCTCTGCGAGCTCCTGCCCAAGCAGGTCTACGGCGCCACTCGGCCTCCGAAGGAATTCGTGGCAACGGGCACGGCGCTCCCGAGCACGCTCAAGCACGTCTGCCACACCATCATCCGCCCCAAGCGGGCGTCGAGGACCCCGGATCAACGCTCCGGCCCCGGGCAGGCGGCTGGGGGCTGGCGCCTTCATGACGGTCGGCCGCGCCGCATCAGAAGCCCGACTTGAGTCCAACCTGACCTCAGGAGAAGGGCCCCGGAGGTGCCTCAGCCGGTCACAGCCCGCGACCAGACGGGAAGCCCACGGCAGGCTGCCTATGTCGAGGGAAGGCCCGCGGAAGGAGATCGCGGGAGCGGGAGAGTCGCCGCGCGCTATGCGGCAGTCTGAGCCGTCACCTGCCCAAACCACAAGGGCAGTGCTGCTCGAGACACCCAGGGGTGGCGGAGGAGACGGAGTCAAGGAAGGCGTCGACTCGGCGGCTTCATCAAGCTCAGTAGGCAGAGGCTTGTAGAGCAAGGATCAGCGGATGCGGCAAGCAGGATAAGGAACAGAAAAGGAGAAGGCTTACTCATCGGCGCTTCAGCAAGCGGCAAGGGAAGTCGTCGCCCAGGGCCTCCCTTTTTCTCCGGAGGGCCTCAAAGTCCACACGGAAACGGCCCAGGAGAGATGCACAAGAATCAGCCTGCGAAGAGGGCGGAGCGCCAAGGCCACTTGCGTCGGGGGCGCATGCCTGATACGCACGGGCAATTGCCTCGTCAGAGATCCCGGCCGGGGGCTCAGGAGCCTCGGCCTCAAGCATTGGAGGCGGCAACGCCTCACCTGTGGCCTCGGCAGCGCGGACCTCGTGAGCTGCCCCATCAAGAGCATCGCTAGGTGCGGTCACATCGTCTGCGGCTCCCTCGACCCCCGCTGTCTCCTGCCTCCCTGCGCCACCACTCGAGGAGGATTCACTCAGGCCGACCGGAAGGGAAATCACCACCACAGGGTTCTCGCGAGGCCCCTGGAGGCCGACAGGGCGTAGCCCCCACTCGTCGAAGGGGGGCATCTGCCTCATGAAGTCATCCCTGTTGTGGCAGAGGTACAGCAAGGCTCCCCCCTGCCGGACACCCCCGGGGTTGGGATCGCCTGTCAGGACCAAGAGCACCTTCCTCAGCACCTCGGGCATCAGGTCTTCTCCCCGAAGCCTCACGCGATCACCATGCCCGCTGAATGCCCACATTCGACGAGAATGGCGTTGGAGAGGGGCAATGCGGCGCAATAGGAACTCCTTCATCACTTTGGGCGCCGTTACGCCAAGCTTCTTCAGGGACATGAAGCGGTGCCAGACGAAGGCGAGCCGGGAACTTACGAGCGTCTCCTGGCCCCAGCCCGAATTAGGCACAGCAGGCGATGTCGGCTTCATGAGCCGGGGGCTGGGTACCCAGACATCAACGTACAACCACCGCTCGCGGAGCCCGGCTGAAGGCAGAGGGAGGTTGAAGTCGATACCAGAGGCTATGGTCTTGGGCGAAGTTACGAAGCTCACGCATGCCGAGCATTGCGTGGGGTCGGCAGGATGCAAGGAGAAGAAGTGGCGCAGTAGGGCAACAGAAGGAGGGATGCCCACAATCGCTTCACAAACAAAAGCGAAGAGTGAAAGGATAGCAATGGACTCAGGACCCAGATGCATCATGTGGATCTGATAATGGTTGAGGATGGCGTTGAAGAAATCGGAGAAGGGAGGCACCAAACCCGCCCACAAGGCGTCGGCAAAGTAATGGACCTCGGTGATTATCCTGTCAGTGGGGAGGTGACACGTAGGCCACGCCGTCGTCCTCCCACACTCGTTGAAGGCGGTGGCCAGAGCCGGACTGAGCTTGCCCAGGCATTCCAGGTTGAGTATGATTGAGCGGCCGACAGCAGGCACCACCGGCGGCAGCGGGCGAGATGGAGCCGCAGGCTTCTCCCCCTTCCCTTTCTTTGGAGCCATGGCGACGGGCGAAAGAGAGGAGATGCGAGATGGGATTGGAAGCAAGGGTGAGAGTTCGGAGGGAGGAAGAGCAGGAGACGACCAAGCAACAGGGAAAAGGGCGGCTGTGTACAATTGTGGGGCAACTTAGCGCGGCGCGGAATAAGGGAGCGTGGGTAAACAGTGCCGCCCATGTCCAATCAACCGCCAGGCGGCGCCCGAGGCTGCAGGCTGTTAGGGCCCGCGGCGCTTCGCCCTTGCCCTTTCGCCTCTCGGCACGGCCGAGTCCATGCGCACCTCGGGCCCGGGGGCTACTGTCGGCGTTCTGGGAACGGGGGTCTCCAGACTTGCCTGCCTGCGGCCTGCGGCGTGGCTCAAATGAGGGCCCAGCGTGGCCCATCTTCATCAGCACAAGGCTCAAGACCCTCGCGAGGGGCCAAGCTCGCAAGGAGGACCACACGGTGCTTCCTCAAGCATGGCCTCCTTAGGCTGGCTCGCGAGGAGGCGGAGAGAACAAGGCGGGGTACCTCGCGACGTGCCCATGACGCAAGCCATGACGATTGAGGGTGCCTGGAGGGCGCCAGCCCGCGCAGCGTCCCCCTTTCCTCTTTGGTGCAAAGGGGGCAAGCGCAGGCAAGGGGATCAAGCAAAGGCACCCATTTCGGTGCAACAAGACCAAGACCAGTCCAACGGTGGGAAGGAGGTCACCATGGAGCCCAGGACGGCGTCACCACAGGGCCTTTGGCAGGCGAGGACCAACTTTAGTCAGGATAAGTGTACCAGACGTTCCCCTTCAAATTGGCCAATTGTTGGCGCCCTTCCCGCTCAATATTTGGGAAGAGGCCCAGGGCCTTTGCCTATAAATAGGACTAGCCACACACAGAGTAGAGGAAGATTGGGATGAGCTAGGATCGAATCCAGTATCTAGAGAGAGAGAGAAGGGCGATCGAACTCCTCCTAGCAGTTCATCCCCTAGCCAATAACAGGCCCTCGCGAGGCCGTTCCCCCTTGTACTGTTCTTCCTCATCAGCCCAAGAGGCAATCCACCCACCACAAACTAGAGTAGGGTATTACACCACAATGGTGGCCCGAACTAGTATAAACCCTGTGTCTCTTGTGTTGTTCTTGCAGTAGTTTAGATCCTTGCGAGACGGAGAGGTAGAGGGCACGATCTCCGCGCGCACCCCAGAGATCGAACCTTAAGGCTCTGCCGAAACCCGTGATCCGACAATGGCCAGTGCGGCTGTTTTATTTTCTGCGTGGAGTGCTATGTCCGGATCACTATAGTCGGCGTTCTGGGAACGGGGGTCCCCAGACTTGCCTGCCTGCGGCCTGCGGCGTGGCTCAAATGGGGGCCTAGCGCCGCCCATCTTCATCAACACAAGACTCAAGACCCTCGCGGGGCGGACGACATGGTGCTTCCTCAGGCGCGGCCACATCAGGCTGGCTCATGAGGAGGCGGAGAGATCAAGGCAGGGTACCTCCCGAGGTGCCCATGACGCAAGCCATGACGACCAAGGGTGCCAGGCGGGCGCCAGACCGCGCAATGTCCTCCCTTTCCTCTTTGGTGCAAAGGGGGCAAGCGCAGCCGAGAGGATCAAGCAAAGGCACCCATTTCGGTGCAACGAGACCAAGACCAGTCCAACGGTGGGAATGAGCTCATCGTGGAGCCCAGATCGGCGTCACCACAGGGCCTTTGGCAGGCGAGGACCAACTTTGGTCAGGATAAGTGTACCAGATGTTCCCCTTCAAATTGGCCAATTGTTGGCGCCCTTCCCGCTCGAATTTGGGAAGAGGCCCAAGGCCTTTGCCTATAAATAGGACTAGCCAACCCCAGGGTGAAGGCAACTAAAAGTTGGGGAAGTATTTAGAGCAATCGTAGAGCAAGTAGAGAAAGAGGGAGAAGGGCGGCTGAACTCCCCTAGCAGTTTAGCGTCCCCGCAAAAACACGCCCTCGCGAGGCTGCTCTCGTTTGTATTGTTCATCATCATCATCAGCCCAAGAGGCAATCGACCCACCACACTGGAGTAGGGTATTACACCACATCGGTGGCCCGAACCAGTATAAACCCTGTGTCTTTTGTGTTGTTCTTTCTGTAGTTTAGATCCTTGCGAGACGGAGAGGTAGAGGGCATAATCTCCGCGCGCACCCCAGAGTTCGAACCTTAAGGGTCTGCCGGAACCTGAAATCCGACATTTGGCGCGCCAGGTAGGGGTGTGCCGGAATCTGCCTTCCTACCGCTCCGCCTCTCGTCGCATCGTCGTCACCATGTCCGGTGACCAGGCTGGCAACCAAGATCCATGGGCGGCGTGGCCTGCCTGCGCGGGGCCGCCCGCCTCGGGCGACCCCGCGCTCCAGGCAGCCCGTGGTCCGCAGAGCGCTGCGGGCCGCGGGCGGCATGGACAGGCTTCCGCAACCCTCACACCGCGGCAAGCGCGGTCGGCGGCGAGAGCCTCTAACCACGCCGCAACCACAACACCGTACACCCGCCGGGAGCAAGCGAATTCGAGGGCCGCGCTCATGGTTGCCCGGGGGCTGCTGCAGTGTAGGCTGCTGGAAGGCGGCCGCGACGTGCGGCTGGAGCGGGTCGCCGAACTCCTGGGCTTTGCCGCTTCGGGGGCTCACCCCTTCTGCATCCAGCTTCCGCCACAAGCCCAGGGCGGCGCACGAGAAGGCCCCGCACGCCCCCGCGGGCCTCAATGCTACCCCAACACTGGCCAATCCACCGGCGCTGGGCTGGCGATGGCACTACCCCCGCCCCCGGCACATGAAGGAGAGGGGCTCGGTGCCAGAAGAGTACGTGCCCCACATGATGGACCAAGGGCACGCTCACGAGGGCGAACAAGGCTCGCGTCGCAGCCCAAGCTGGGGAGACGAGACACCAGAAGCCGAGCTCTTCCGGGAGCCCTAGGACGGCTCCGCCGGCCACGCTGGAGGCGATGACTATCGGGTACCACTAATTCCTCACGAGCAGGTATACGCTAATCATGGGTCGTAGGAGGTGCAGGTCGCCGCAGCGAGCATCTGCCCAGCACCCACAGTCTCCTACCCCTCGGGAGGGGGGCGCAGGGGGCTGCAGGAGAGGGGCAGGAACCCCACTTCACCACCATGGCGTTCGGAGAAAGGCGTTCTCAGGAGGTAAGCCCTCCATTGGGGAGGCGCCTGAGGGCCTGCCCCTGGCGGAGGACCCGTGGTCGTCGGGGGAACCGCTGGCGACCGCTCTACCCTGCCGGCGGCGTCCTGGTTTCCGGTCGTCATCGGTGGCACTAGAGTGTGGCGCAAGGCGGGGCCCTCGTCTGGCGATATTAAGCAAGGCCGGTACCTGTGAAGAAGGCCCAGTGCCTGTGAAGCTCGCCGCCCCGTGACACTCTCACGTAATAATGAGTGGGGTTGTACACGCCCCGGAGTCTCAGGGGTGCCGGCCTCAGGCCCTGGGGCTCCCTCCCACGCCCAGTGGACAACACTTAGCTCCGTGCTGGTGAGAAGTCGTCCAAGACTAGATAGGGTGCCGGACGCGACCTTTTTGTTTGCTTTCATTGCCTTTTCCCCTTGGCTGTAACTTTTCCCCCGCTGGATTTAAGTTGAATTCGAATTTGAGCTTTGCGTGTGTTCGAGGAAGGGGTGCTTGGTCTCGTTCGAACCATTTCTTGCGTTCTGTTCACCGCCTCACCACAGCTGCCTCCCCTCGCGAGCCTCTCGCGAGACGGGCCAGGCCTAGCTCAAGCGCAGCCCAGACTGCCGCTGTTGCTTCCTCACGAGATTACCTTTTGGTGACTGCGGAAGTTGTCTTTTCCTAAAAAGCCCAGAGCCTGTGAAGAAGGCGAATGCCTGTGAAGCCGTTTCGCTTGGGAGAAGGCCCAGAGCCTGTGAAGAAGGCGAACGCCTGTGAAGCCATCTCGCTCGGGAGAAGGCCCAGAGCCTGTGAAGAAGGCGAACGCCTGTGAAGCCGTTTCGCTCGGGAGAAGGCCCAGAGCCTATGAAGAAGGCGAACGCCTGTGAAGCCGTCTCGCTCGGGAGAAGGCCCAGAGCCTGTGAAGAAGGCGAATGCCTGTGAAGCCGTCTCGCTCGGGAGAAGGCCCAGAGCCTGTGAAGAAGGCGATCGCCTGTGAAGCCGTCTCGCTCGGGAGAAGGCCCAAAGCCCGTGAAGAAGGCGAACGCCTGTTAAGCCGTTTCGCTCGGGAGAAGGCCCAGAGCCTGTGAAGAAGGCGAACGCTGTGAAGCCGTTTCGCTCGGGAGAAGGCCCAGAACCTGTGAAGAAGGCGAGTGCCTGTGAAGCTATCGCATTTATGAAAAGGCCCGGAGCCTGTGAAGAAGGCGAGTGCCTGTGAAGCTATCGCGTTTATGAAAAGGCCCGGAGCCTCGGAAGAAGGCGAATGCCTGTGAAGCTATCGCGTTTATAAAAAGGCCCGGAGCCTGTGAAGAGGGCCAGCGCCTGTGAAGCCCCTCGCTGACAGTACTTGCGCGTCCTATGATTTCAACCAGAGAACGCTCAGGACACCACGAGCTGCCTCGAGGCCTGCGCAAAACAAAGGTAAACCAACCAGCCGCCAGGCGTGGATGCTCGCACAATATAATAGCTGCTAATAGGATCTACACAAGTTTTTACATGAGGGGCTTCCCCTCCCAAAATGCTCTCACGACCATCAGGCCAAACACCTGAGTTCTATCCATGCAGGGAAAAAAGATAGGGGCGACACGCAGTCAGTCAAACAAATTCCCCAAGGCGTCCTCGGTAGCACCTCCCGAGCCGCCGCTGGTGTCGCTGGACTCGCCACCGCTGACTGCATCGTCGTCAGCGGCGCCGGGACCATCCACCACACCGCCCTCATCGGCAGCCACGATCACGTCATCGTCATCCGAAGTAAAGGCCCGGGCGAGAGCATCCACGTTGTTTTCTACCCAGGCCGCCAGATCACCTCGGACGGCCTGGGGGACTGGGCATCAAAGTCGAACTGGGGATCCATGTTCTGAAGATGGCTGAAGACACGAGAAAAAGCGCACCCGAGCAGGGAGCGGCTCCTCTCCTCCACCAACCTGTCAGCCCTGGCCGACCGTGCCTCCAGCTGCGTCACCACAGCGGTGAAGAACTGAAGGTTGCCGGCATAGTTGATTGTGTGCGGATCACCCACAGTTGCCTCGCAGATGTTGCCCAAGGCTGTGTTAGCACTCTCCCTGAGCGTAGTAAGCATAGGGCCATGCACGTGCTCCAGGACTTGCCACTGGCGTATCTCATCGGCATCCTGACGCTCGACGGCCTCAGCCTCTTCCACCCGCTGGCGAAGACGGATCACCTCGGCCTGGAGAGCAGCCGACTCCTTTTGCGCTGCCTCAAGGGCGGCCTGGGAAGCGTCGGCTCGCCGCGTCACCTCATCCCGTTGGGCCCTCAGGGCTGTGGTTCACCCCTCAGCCTCAACCCGGATCAACTCCAGCTTCCTCTCGAACTCGCGCTCGAGGCCTTGGCGCGCGGTCGCCACCCGGCGACCAACCTCCTCCAGGACACGCGCCTCCCGAGCAGCAACTTCATCTTCCGCCTGCGTCACCAGGCGCTCCCTCGTCTCCAGCCGCTCGTACTCACGGGTACGTTCGGCGGCCTCCAGCGTCAGCGCCTCTTCACGTCTCTGGAGCCCGGCTGGGTCGCCAGAGGCCACCCTCATCGACGCAAGGGTCGCCTCGCGCAGTTCCACTTGCTCCTCCAGCAAGTGGCATCGGGCCAGGAGCTCCCGAGCCCGCTCCTCTGCCGCCTCTCGTTGTCGGTCGGATCCCAGGGCCTCTTCAGCGGCCTGGGATCGGGCCACCCGGGAGGCCTCCAGCGACGCCTTCGCTTCTTCGTCTTCAAGGTCGCGCTGGCGGCGCGCGAGGGCAACGGCGGCCTCCAACTCGCGCTTCTCCGTGGCCAGGCGCAGGCCCTCGGCCTCCAGGCATGCGTCTTCATCAGCGAGCTCCTCCCCAAGCAGGTCCACCGCGCCGCTCGCCCTTCGAAGGAATTCGCGGCGGCGAGCGCGGAGCTCCCGAGCACGCTCGAGCACGTCTCCCACACCATCGTCTGCCCCAGGCAAGCGACTGGAGGCACGAATCATCGCTCCCCCTCCGGGCAGGGGGCTGGGGGCTGGCCCCCCACGACGGCCGGGCGCACCGCGCCAGAAGCTCGGCATGGGGCCGGCACATCTCCAGACAAAGGGCGCGGGGGTCGCCTCAGCCAGTCGCAGCCCGCAACCAGATGAGAAGCCCACGGCAGGCCGGCCACGCCAAGAGAGGGCCCATGAAGGAAGATCGCAGGAAGAGAAGGGCTGCGAGGCACCTCAGAATGGTCCGCCCCTTCGTTCGTCCTCACCACAAGAGCCGTGCTGCTCGGGACGTCTTGGGGCGACGGGGGAGGTGGAGCCAAAGGAGGCGGCACCTCAGCGGCCTCCATGACCTCGGCAGGAAGGGGCCTGCAGAGCAAGGATCAGTAGACGCAACAAGGGGATCAGGAGCCGGGAAAGGAGAAGGCTTACTCGTCAGTGGCGAAGTACTTCCGGCGCTTCAGCAAGCGACAAGGAGAGTCGTCACCTAGGGCCTACCTTTTCCTCCGAAGGGCCTCAAAGTCCACACGGAAGCGGCCCAAGAGAGGTGCACAGGAATCAGTCTACGATGGGGACGGAGCACCAAGGCGACCTGCGTCAGGGGTGCCTGCCTGACGCGCACTGTCAGCTGCCTCGCCAGAAGGCACGGCCAGGGCCTCAGGAGCCACAGCCCCAAGCGCTAGAAGCGGCTGCGCCACACCAACAGCCTCAGCAGCACGGGCCTCAGGAGCTGCCCCCTCGAGAGCACTGTCGGTCGCAGCCACCTTCTCGGGAGCTTTTTTGGCCCCCGCTGTCTCCTGCCTCCCTGCTCAACCACTCGAGGAGGATTCGCCTAAGCCGACCGGAAGGGCGGTCACCACCACAGGGTTCTTGCAAGGCCCTTGGAAGCCGGCAGGGTGTAGCCCCCACTCGTCGAAGGAGGGCATCTGCCTCACGAAATCATCCCTGTTCTGGCAGAGGTACAGCAGGGCCCCTCCCCGCTGAATGCTGCCCGGGTTGGGGTCGCCGGTTAGGACCAAGAGCACTGTCCTTAGCACTCCAGGCGACAGGTCTTCCTCCTGAAGCCTCATGTGATCACCATGTCCGCTGAAGGCCCACGTCCGGCGAGAATGACGCTAGAGTGGGGCAATGCGGCGCAACAGAAACTCCTTCACCACCTTGGGTGCCGTCACGCCGAGCGTTTTCAAGAACGTGAAGCGGCGCCAGACGAAGGCGAGCCGGGGACTCTCGAGCGTCCCCTGGCCCCAGCCAGAGTTGGGTACAGCAGGCGAAGTTGGCTTCACCAGCAGGGGGCTGGGTACCCCAACATCGACGTACAGCCACCGCTCACGAAACACAGCTGAAGGTGGGGGGAGCTTGAAGTCAATGCCAGAAGCTGCAGTCTCAGGCGTAGCGACGAAGCTCACGCATGCCGAGCATTGAGCGGGGTCAGCAAGACGCAGAGAGAAGAAGTGGCGTAGCAAGGCAACGGAAGGAGGGATGCCCATCAGCGCCTCGCAAACAAAAGCAAAGACCGAAAGGAGGGCGATGGATTCAGGGCCCATATGCATCATGTGGATCTGGTAATGGGTGAGGATGGCATTGAAGAAATCAGAGAAGGGGGGAACCAGACCCGCCCACAAGGCATCAGCAAAGTAATGAACCTCGGTGATTATCCTGTCGGGGGGAAGTGAGACGTAGGTCAGGCCGTCGTCCTCCCGCACTCGTTGAAGACAGTGGCCAGAGCCGGGCCGAGCTTATCCAGGCACTCCAGATTGAGTATGATTGACTGGCCGACGGCGGCGGACGAGATGGGAGCACAGGTTTCTTCCCTTTCTCTTTCTTCGTCGGAGCCATGGATGAGGACGGGAAAGAGGAGATGTGAGATGGGATTAGAGGCAAGAGTCAGAGTTCGAAGAAAGGAGGAACAAGGGACAGTCGAGCAACAGGAAGAGGGGCGGCTGTGTACAACTATGGGGCAACCTAGCGCGGCGCAAAATAAGGGAGCGTGGGCAAACAGTACCGCCCACGTCCAATCAACCGCCACACGGCGCCCGAGGCCGCAGGCTGTTAGGGCCCGCGGCGCTTCGCCCTCGACCTTTCGCCTCTCGGCGCGGCCAAGTCCATGCGCGCCTTGGGCCCGGGGGCTACTGTCGGCATTGTGGGAACGGGCGTCCCCAGACTTGCCTGCCTGCGGCCTGCGGCGTTGCTCAAATGGGGGCCCAGCGCGGTCCATCTTCATCAACACAAGACTCAAGACCCTCGCGAGGGGCCAAGCCTCGCGGGGCGGACGACACGGTGCTTCCTCAGGTGCGGCCACCTCAGGCTGGCTCACGAGGAGGCGGAGAGATCAAGGCAGGGTACCTCGCGAGGTGCCCATGATGCAAGCCATGACGACCAAGGGTGCCAGGCGGGTGCCAGACCGCGCAGTGTCCTCCCTTTCCTATTTGGTGCAAAGGTGGCAAGCGCAGGCGAGAGGATCAAGCAAAGGCACCCATTTCGGCGCAACGAGACCAAGACCAGTCCAACGGTGGGAATGAGCTCATCGTGGAGCCCAGAACAGCGTCACCACAAGGCCTTTGGCAGGCGAGGACCAACTTTGGTCAGGATAAGTGTACCAGATGTTCCCCTTCAAATTGGCCAATTGTTGGCGCCCTTCCCGCTCGAATTTGGGAAGAGGCCCAAGGCCTTTGCCTATAAATAGGACTAGCCACCCCCAGGGTGAAGGCATCTATAAATCGGGGAAGTATTCAGAGCAATCGTAGAGCAAGTAGAGAAAGAGGGAGAAGGGCGGCTGAACTCCCCTAGCAGTTTAGCATCCCCGCAAGAACACGCCCTCGCGAGGCTGTTCTCCTTTGTATTGTTCATCATCATCATCAGCCCAAGAGGCAATCCACCCACCACACTGGAGTAGGGTATTACACCACATCGGTGGCCCGAACCAGTATAAACCCTATGTCTTTTGTGCTGTTCTTTCTGTAGTTTAGATCCTTGCGAGACGTAGAGGTAGAGGGCATAATCTCCGCGCACACCCCAGAGTTCGAACCTTAAGGGTCTGCCGAAACCCGAAATCTGACAACTACCTAGAGTGATGATTCCATTGGGCCCGGGCATTTTGAGCTTCATGCACCCGTAATGGGGTATAGCTTGGAAGATCGTGAATGCCTCCCGCCCTAGAAGGGCATGGTATCCGCTATTGAACGGGGCCACTTGGAATGTGATTTCTTCGGACCTATTATTCTTCAGCGTTCTGAATACCACATCTAGTGTGATTTCCCCAGCACATCGTGCCTCCCGACTTGGGATGATTCCTCGAAAGGTCGTGCTACTTTGCTCAATGCGGCTTTTGTCTATTTCCATTTTTCGAAGAGTCTCCTCATAAATGAGGTTTAATCCGCAGCCGCCGTCCATGAGTCCTTTAGTAAGCCGGAAGCCGTCCACAATTGGCCTAAGGACCAAGGCGGCTGGTGCTCGGGCTGTTCGGAATTTAGGTTCGTCACTAGCATTGAAGGTGATAGCCGTATCGCTCCATGGATTTATTGCTGCCATGTGGAAGACTTTGGCAAGGTTGTGGAGTGCTCGCTTACGCCTATTGTTTGAGGCGAAGGTCTCGAAGACTGTCAATACTGTATTGTGGTTCTCCACGGGATGGTGCTCTGCGGTATTGTTGATGAGGAGATCCTCACCGCTCTTGGCCACCTGCCGGAGTACCCAACATGATCTAAGGCTGTATGTTGGCATGGTATCCGCTGTGCTGTGAATTTTGTATGGCCCATTAAGCCATCCCTACAATACGGTTCCATGCCCTGTAGTGGGCTTTTGCTTCTTTGTAATTGGATTTGGTGACTTACGAGAGTACACCCTTTTAGTTCAGACGGGGGGTTTTGTCAAAGCCGGAGTATCCCGAAATTTTGTTTGGGTTTTCCAGGCGCTTTCCATTGCACAGTACTTCCATACTATGGCCGCCAAGTCAGCGAAGTGTGCTATGTCATGGCGAATTATGGCGTTGAGGATTCCCTTGTCTGTGCAATTTTTGCAAAAGAATGAAATTGCGTCTTCCTCACGACAGTCCTTAACCTTGCTCAATACAAGGAGGAATCTGGCCCAATAGTGGTGTACTGTCTCTTGGGGCTCTTGTCTAATGTGGGAAAGATCACTTATATCTGGGTGGGTGGCTAGATTTAGGTCCGAACCCTGACCTGATCTGAGACCCAGGGGTAGAGGAGTTTCCAATCTTGGAAGTTTGAGCTCCGGGATGTTGCCCGCTAGGTCTGGCCCGCTGTCTGACTCTAGGTTCAAGGCTTGGGCCATGTCCTCCCGTAGACGCGTATCCGGCTCGGAGAGCTCAGGAATCTGGACATAGTTCGTCCTCAAGATAGAGGAAGAATTGCTGAGTTGCTCCTCCACCACCGCTATCTGATGGGTGACCGGCAGAGAGTTAATCTCCCTTTGGTCGGGTTTAAGCCCAATCTGATCATAGTCCGTAGCGACTCCCAAAGCGGTGATGCGATCCAAGAGCTCGTTCAAGGAGGAGAGCTCCATTTGATCCATCTGCTCGGCGAATCTCGAGAAACGTGGAGGCGGTTTTTGATGACCCGAGAGGTCATCGTCGGTGCAACGGCCGAATGGGCGGTCATGATGAGGTCGCCTACTCGGAGAGTGTGGCCTACAGCCAGGGCTCCCCAGAGGTGATGTTGTCCTTGACAACAAGATGAGCCATCAAGCCTTATGGTGACCACATAGTGGAACTCTCAATGAAAGCACCAATGTCGGTGTCAAAACCGGCGGATCTCGGGTAGGGGGTCCAGAACTGTGCGTCTAAGGCGGATGGTAACAGGAGGCGGGGGACATGATTTTTACCCAAGTTCGGGCCCTCCTGATTGAGGTAATACCCTACTTCCTGCTTGATTGATCTTGATGATATGATTATTACAAGAGTTGATCTACCACGAGATCGGAGAGGCTAAAACCTAGAAGCTAGCCCATGGTATGGTTGTTGTTGTCCTACGGACTAAACCCTCCGGCTTATATAGACAACGGACGGGGCTAGGGTTACACAGAGTCGGTTACAAGGGAGGAGATCTACATATCTGAATTGCCAAGCTTGCTTTCCACTCCAAGGAGAGTCCCATCCGGAGACGGGACGAAGTCTTCAATCTTGTATCTTCATAGTCCAACAGTACGGCTAAAGTATATAGTCCGGCTGTCCGAGGACCCCCTAATCCAGGACTCCCTCAATAGACTTTGGATTTTCTTGGTTGAGGTGGCGGGCGAGCCATTCGTCACGGATGCTACGTTTGAAGGCCGCTAGGGCTCCGACATCTGGACAGTCAATGATTTGGTTCTTTTTGGTTAGGAACCTAGTCCATAAATTTCTGGCCGATTCTCCAGGTTGTTGAACTATATGGCTTAAGTCATCGGCATCTGGTGGCCGGACATAAGTACCTTGGAAGTTGTCAAGGAAAGCTTCTTCCAAGTCCTCCCAGCTGCCGATGGAATTTTCAGGCAGGCTATTTAGCCAGTGTCTAGCTGGCCCTTTTAATTTTAATGGGAGGTATTTGATGGCATGGAGGTCGTCTCCTCGGGCCATATGGATGTGGAGAATAAAATATTCAATCCACACTGCGGGATCGATTGTTCCGTCGTATGATTCAATATTGATGGGCTTGAACCCCTCGGGGAATTCGTGATCCAGCACTTCATCTGTGAAGCAGAGAGGGTGTGCGGTGCCTCTATATCGGGCCGCGTCGCGGCACACCTTTGATGTAGTCCATCTGCGGTTATCGGCCCGGGCGTGACTAGGTTTGTCACATCCGAATAGGTAGCCGTCATCCCGAGTCGAGAAGCGTCCTCGCGATTCGTAGATTGATCTGTTGTGTCTTGCTCTGCTGTCCAGGTCCTGCCGAAGGTCATATGTATGGTCCTGAGCTGATTTGTCTCTGTTTTTATGAGGCGGTGGGGCGGGCTGTTGTTCGGCCTGAATTGCCGTTTTTGAAGGAAATATGCCCTAGAGGCAATAATAAAGTTATTATTTATTTCCTTACATATCATGATAAATGTTTATTATTCATGCTAGAATTGTATTAACTGGAAACATAATACATGTGTGAATACATAGGCAAACAGAGTGTCACTAGTATGCCTCTACTTGACTAGCTCATTAATCAAAGATGGTTATGTTTCCTAACCATGAACAAAGAGTTGTTATTTGCTTAACGAGATCACATCATTAGTTGAATGATCTGATTGACATGACCCATTCCATTAGCATAGCACCCGATCGTTTAGTATGTTGCTATTGCTTTTATCCATGACTTATACATGTTCCTTTAACTATGAGATTATGCAACTCCCGTTTACCGTAGGAACACTTTGTGTGCTACCAAACGTCACAACGTAACTGAGTGATTATAAAGGTGCTCTACAGGTGTCTCCGAAAGTATTTGTTGGGTTGGCGTATTTCGAGATTAGGATTTGTCACTCCGAATGTCGGAGAGGTATCTCAGGGCCTTCTCGGTAATGCACATCACATAAGCCTTGCAAGCATTGCAACCAATGAGTTAGTTGCGAGATGATGTATTACGGAACGAGTAAAGAGACTTGCCGGTAACGAGATTGAACTAGGTATTGGATACCGACGATCGAATCTCGGGCAAGTAACATACCGATGACAAAGGGAACAACGTATGTTGTTATGTGGTCTGACCGATAAAGATCTTCGTAGAATGTGTAGGAGCCAATATGGGCATCCAGGTCCCGCTATTGGTTATTGATCGGAGACGTGTCTCGGTCATGTCTACATTGTTCTCGAACCGTAGGGTCCGCACGCTTAACGTTACGATGACAGTTATTATGAGTTTATGCATTTTGATGTACCGAAGGAGTTCGGAGTCCCGGATGTGATCACGGACATGACGAGGAGTCTCGAAATGGTCGAGACGTAAAGAATGATATATTGGAAGCCTATGTTTGGACATCGAGTGTGTTCCAGGTGAAATCAGGATTTTACCGGAATACCAGGAGGGTTACCGGAACCCCCCGGGAGCATAATGGGCCAACATGGGCCTTGGTGGAGAGGTGAGAGGGCTGCCCTCATGGGCTGCGCGCCTCCCCCCTTCCCCTAGTCCTATTAGGACTAGGAGAGGTGGCCGGCCCCCTCTCTCTCTCTCCCCCTTGGAGAATCCTAGTCCAACTAGGATTGGGGGGGGCGGGGGGGAATCCTACTCCCAGAGGGAGTAGGACTCTCCTGGCGCGCCAGGCTTGGCCGGCCAGCCCCTCCCCCTTGGCTCCTTTATATACAGGGGCAGGGGGCACCCCATAGATACACAATTGATCATTGAGATCTTTCCTTAGCCGTGTGCGGTGCCCCCTTCCACCAAATTCCACCTCGGTCATATTGTTGCAGTGCTTAGGCGAAGCCCTGCGCCGGTAACACATCAAGATCGTCACCACACCGTCGTGCTGACGGAACTCTTCCCCGACGCTTTGCTGGATCGGAGCCCGGGGATCGTCATCGAGCTGAACATGTGCCAAGAACTCGGAGGTGCCGGAGTAACGGTGCTGTGATCGGTTGGATTGCGAGAAGAACGTACGACTACTTCCTCTATGTTGTGTCAACGCTTCCGCTTCTGTCTACGAGGGTACGTAGACAACACTCTCCCCTCTCGTTGCTATGCATCACCATGATCTTGCGTGTGCGTAGGAAAATTTTGAAATTACTACGTTCCCCAACAGTGGCATCCGAGCCTAGGTTTTTATGGTTTGATGTTATTTGCACGAGTAGAACACAAGTGAGTTGTGGACGATACAAGTCATACTGCCTGCCAGCATGGCATACTTTGGTTCAGCGGTATTGTTGGACGAGACGATCCGGACCAACCTTACGCGTACTCTTACGCGAGACCGGTTCCCTCGACGTGCTTTGCACATAGATGGCTTGCGGAAGACTGTCTCTCCAACTTTAGTTGAACCGAGTGTGGCTACGCCCGGTCCTTGAGAAGGTTAAAACGGAGTCTATTTGACAAACTATCATTGTGGTTTTGATGCGTAGGTAAGATGAGTTCTTGCTTAAGCCCGTAGCAGCCACGTAAAACTTGCAACAACAAAGTAGAGGACGTCTAACTTGTTTTTGCAGGGCATGTTGTGATGTGATATGGTCAAGACATGATGCTAAATTTTATTTTATGAGATGATCATGTTTTGTAACCGAGTTATCGGCAACTGGCAGGAGCCATGTGGTTGTCGCTTTATTGTATGCAATGCAATCGCGATGTAATGCTTTACTTTATTACTAAGCGGTAGTGATAGTCGTGGAAGCATAAGATTGGCGAGACGACAACAATGCTACGATGGAGATCAAGGTGACGCGCCGATGATGATGGTGATCATGACGGTGCTTCGAAGATGGAGATCACAAGCACGAGATGATGATGGCCATATCATATCACTTATATTGATTGCATGTGATGTTTATCTTTTATGCATCTTATCTTGCTTTGATTGACGGTAGCATTATAAGATGATCTCTCACTAATTATCAAGAAGTGTTCTCCCTGAGTATGCACCGTTGTGAAAGTTCTTCGTGCTGAGACACCACGTGATGATCGGGTGTGATAGGCTCTACGTTCAAATACAACGGGTGCAAAACAGTTGCACACGCGGAATACTCAGGTTTAACTTGACGAGCCTAGCATATAACAGATATGGCCTCGGAACACAGAGACCGAAAGGTCGAGCGTGAATCATATAGTAGATATGATCAACATAGTGATGTTCCCCATTGAAACTACTCCATCTCACGTGATGATCGGACATGGTTTAGTTGATTTGGATCACGTGATCACTTAGAGGATTAGAGGGATGTCTATCAAAGTGGGAGTTCTTAAGTAATATGATTAATTGAACTTAAATTTATCATGAACTTAGTACCTGATAGTATCTTGCTTGTCTATGTTGTGTAGATAGATGGCTCATGCTGTTGTTCCGTTGAATTTTAATGCGTTCCTTGAGAAAGCAAAGTTGAAAGATGATGGTAGCAATTACACGGACTGGGTCCGTAACTTGAGGATTATCCTCATTGCTGCACAGAAGAATTACGTCCTGGAAGCACCGCTAGGTGCCAGGCCTGGTGCAAGAGCTACGCCAGATGTTGTGAACGTCTGGCAAAGCAAAGCTGATGACTACTCTATAGTTCAGTGTGCCATGCTTTACGGCTTAGAACCGGGACTTCAACGACGTTTTGAACACCATGGAGCATATGAGATGTTCCAGGAGTTGAAGTTAATATTTCAAGCAAATGCACGGATTGAGAGATATGAAGTCTCCAATAAGTTCTATAGCTGTAAGATGGTTGAGAACGGTTCTGTCAGTGAGCATATACTCAGAATGTTTGGGTATAACAATCACTTGATTCAACTGGGAGTTAATCTTCCGGATGACTGCGTCATTGACAGAATTCTCCAATCACTGCCACCAAGCTACAAGAGCTTCGTGATGAACTATAATATGCAAGGGATGACCAAAACTATGCCCGAGCTCTTCGCGATGCTGAAAGCCGCGGAGGTAGAAATCAAAAAGGAGCATCAAGTGTTGATGGTTAACAAAACCACTAGTTTCAAGAAAAAGGGCAAAGGGAAGAAAAAGGGGAACTTCAAAAAGAACAGCAAGCAAGTTGCTAATCAAGAGAAGAAACCCAAGTCTGGACCTAAGCCTGAAACTGAGTGCTTCTATTGCAAGCAGACTGGTCACCGGAAGCGGAACTGCCCCAAGTATTTGGCGGATAAGAAGGATGGCAAGGTTAACAAAGGTATATATGATATACATGTTATTGATGTATACCTTACTAATTCTCACAGTAGCACCTGGGTATTTGATACTGGTTCTGTTGCTAATATTTGCAACTCAAAATAGGGGCTACGAATTAAGCGAAGATTGGCTAAGGACGAGGTGATGATGCACGTGGGAAATGGTTCCAAAGTCGATGTGATCGCGGTCGGCACGCTACCTCTACATCTACCTTCGGGATTAATATTAGATCAAAATAATTGTTATTTAGTACCAGCGTTGAGCATGAACATTATATCTGGATCTTGTTTGATCCGAGACGGTTATTCATTTAAATCAGAGAATAATGGTTGTTCTATTTATATGAGTAATATCTTTTATGGTCATGCACCATTAAAGAATGGTTTGTTCTTACTTAATCTCGATAGTAGTGATACACATATTCATAATGTTGAGGCCAAAAGATGCAGAGTTGATAATGATAGTGCAACTTATTTGTGGCACTACCGTTTAGGTCATATCGGTGTAAAACGCATGAAGAAACTCCATACTGATGGACTTTTGGAGTCACTTGATTATGAATCACTTGGCACTTGCGAACCGTGCCTTATGGGAAAGATGACTAAAACACCGTTCTCCGGTACTATGGAGAGAGCAACAGATTTATTGGAAATCATACATACTGATGTATGTGGTCCAATGAATGTTGAGGCTCGTGGCGGATATCGTTATTTTCTCACCTTCACTGATGATTTAAGCAGATATGGGTATATCTACTTAATGAAACACAAGTCTGAAACATTTGAAAAGTTCAAAGAATTTCAGAGTGAAGTGGAAAATCATCGTAACAAGAAAATAAAGTTTCTACGATCTGATCGTGGAGGAGAATATTTGAGTTACGAGTTTGGTCTACATTTGAAACAATGCGGAATAGTTTCGCAACTCACGCCACCCGGAACACCACAACGTAATGGTGTGTCCGAACGTCGTAATCGTACTTTACTGGATATGGTGCGATCTATGATGTCTCTTACCGATTTACCGCTATCGTTTTGGGGTTATGCTTTAGAGACGGCCGCATTCACGTTAAATAGGGCACCATCGAAATCCGTTGAGACGACGCCTTATGAACTATGGTTTGGCAAGAAACCAAAGTTGTCGTTTCTTAAAGTTTGGGGCTGCGATGCTTATGTGAAAAAGCTTCAACCTGATAAGCTCGAACCCAAATCGGAAAAATGTGTCTTCATAGGATACCCAAAGGAGACTGTTGGGTACACCTTCTATCACAGATCCGAAGGCAAGATTTTTGTTGCTAAAGTCGGAAACTTTCTAGAGAAGGAGTTTCTCTCGAAAGAAGTGAGTGGGAGGAAAGTAGAACTTGATGAGTTAACTGTATCTACTCCCTTATTGAGAAGTAGTACGTCATAGAAATCAGTTTCTGTGACGCCTACACCAAATAGGGAGGAAGCTAATGATAATGATCATGAAACTTCAGATCAAGTTTCTACTGAAGCTCGTAGATCAACCAGAGTAAGATCCGCACCAGAGTGGTACGGTAATCCTATTTTGGAAGTCATGTTACTAGACCATGATGAACCTACGAACTATGAAGAAGCGATGGTGAGCCCAGATTCCGCAAAGTGGCTTGAGGCCATGAAATCTGAGATGGGATCCATGTATGAGAACAAAGTGTGGACTTTGGTTGACTTGCCCGATGATCGGCAAGCAATTGAGAATAAATGGATTTTTAAGAAGAAGACTGACGCTGATGGTAATGTTACTATCTATAAAGCTCGACTTGTTGCAAAAGGTTTTCGACAAGTTCAAGGTATTGACTACGATGAGACTTTCTCACCCATAGCGATGCTTAAGTTTGTCCGAATCATGTTAGCAGTTGCCGCATTTTATGATTATGAAATTTGGCAAATGGATGTCAAAACTGCATTCCTGAATGGATTTCTGGAAGAAGAGTTGTATATGATGCAACCAGAAGGTTTTGTCGATCCAAAGGGAGCTAACAAAGTGTGCAAGCTCCAGCGATCCATTTATGGACTGGTGCAAGCCTCTCGGAGTTGGAATAAACGCTTTGATAGTGTGATCAAAGCATTTGGTTTTATACAGACTTTTGGAGAAGCCTGTATTTACAAGAAAGTGAGTGGGAGCTCTGTAGCATTTCTGATATTATATGTGGATGACATATTACTGATCGGAAATAATATAGAATTTCTGGATAGCATAAAGGGATACTTGAATAAGAGTTTTTCGATGAAAGACCTCGGTGAAGCTGCTTACATATTGGGCATTAAGATCCATAGAGATAGATCAAGACGCTTAATAGGACTTTCACAAAGCACATACCTTGACAAAGTTTTGAAGAAGTTCAAAATGGATCAGGCAAAGAAAGGGTTCTTGCCTGTGTTACAAGGTGTGAAGTTGAGTAAGACTCAATGCCCGACCACCGCAGAAGATAGAGAGAAAATGAAAAATGTTCCCTATGCTTCAGCCATAGGCTCTATCATGTATGCAATGCTGTGTACCAGACCTAATGTGTGCCTTGCTGTAAGTTTAGCAGGCAGGTACCAAAGTAATCCAGGAGTGGATCACTGGACAGCGGTCAAGAACATCCTTAAGTACTTGAGAAGGACTAAAGATATGTTTCTCATTTATGGAGGTGACAAAGAGCTCGTCGTAAACGGTTACGTCGATGCAAGCTTTGACACTGATCCGGACGATTCTAAATCGCAAACCGGATACGTATTTACATTAAACGGTGGAGCTGTCAGTTGGTGCAGTTCTAAACAAAGCGTCGTGGCGGGATCTACATGTGAAGCTGAGTACATAGCTGCTTCAGAAGCAGCTAATGAAGGAGTCTGGATGAAGGAGTTCATATCCGATCTAGGTGTTGTACCTAGCGTATCGGGTCCAATGAAAATCTTTTGTGACAATACTGGTGCAATTGCCTTGGCAAAGGAATCCAGATTTCACAAAAGAACCAAACACATCAAAAGACGCTTCAACTCCATCCGGGATTTAGTCCAGGTGGGAGACATAGAGATATGCAAGATACATACGGATCTGAATGTTGCAGACCCGTTGACTAAGCCTCTTCCACGAGCAAAACATGATCAGCACCAAGACTCCATGCGTGTTAGAATCATTACTTTGTAATCTAGATTATTGACTCTAGTGCAAGTGGGAGACTGAAGGAAATATGCCCTAGAGGCAATAATAAAGTTATTATTTATTTCCTTACATATCATGATAAATGTTTATTATTCATGCTAGAATTGTATTAACTGGAAACATAATACATGTGTGAATACATAGGCAAACAGAGTGTCACTAGTATGCCTCTACTTGACTAGCTCATTAATCAAAGATGGTTATGTTTCCTAACCATGAACAAAGAGTTGTTATTTGCTTAACGAGATCACATCATTAGTTGAATGATCTGATTGACATGACCCATTCCATTAGCATAGCACCCGATCGTTTAGTATGTTGCTATTGCTTTTATCCATGACTTATACATGTTCCTTTAACTATGAGATTATGCAACTCCCGTTTACCGTAGGAACACTTTGTGTGCTACCAAACGTCACAACGTAACTGAGTGATTATAAAGGTGCTCTACAGGTGTCTCCGAAAGTATTTGTTGGGTTGGCGTATTTCGAGATTAGGATTTGTCACTCCGAATGTCGGAGAGGTATCTCAGGGCCTTCTCGGTAATGCACATCACATAAGCCTTGCAAGCATTGCAACCAATGAGTTAGTTGCGAGATGATGTATTACGGAACGAGTAAAGAGACTTGCCGGTAACGAGATTGAACTAGGTATTGGATACCGACGATCGAATCTCGGGCAAGTAACATACCGATCACAAAGGGAACAACGTATGTTGTTATGCGGTATGATCGATAAAGATCTTCGTAGAATATGTAGGAGCCAATATGGGCATCCAGGTCCCGCTATTGGTTATTGACCGGAGACGTGTCTCGGTCATGTCTACATTGTTCTCGAACCGTAGGGTCCGCACGCTTAACGTTACGATGACAGTTATTATGAGTTTATGCATTTTGATGTACCGAAGGAGTTCGGAGTCCCGGATGTGATCACGGACATGACGAGGAGTCTCGAAATGGTCGAGACGTAAAGAATGATATATTGGAAGCCTATGTTTGGACATCGGATGTGTTCCAGGTGAAATCAGGATTTTACCGGAATACCGGGAGGGTTACCGGAACCCCCCGGGAGCATAATGGGCCAACATGGGCCATGGTGGAGAGGTGAGAGGGCTGCCCTCATGGGCTGCGCGCCTCCCCCCTTCCCCTAGTCCTATTAGGACTAGGAGAGGTGGCCGGCCCCCTCTCTCTCTCTCCCCCATGGAGAATCCTAGTCCAACTAGGATTGGGGGGGGGGATCCTACTCCCAGAGGGAGTAGGACTCTCCTGGCGCGCCAGGCTTGGCCGGCCAGCCCCTCCCCCTTGGCTCCTTTATATACAGGGGCAGGGGGCACCCCATAGATACACAATTGATCATTGAGATCTTTCCTTAGCCGTGTGCGGTGCCCCCTTCCACCAAATTCCACCTCGGTCATATCGTTGCAGTGCTTAGGCGAAGCCCTGCGCCGGTAACACATCAAGATCATCACCACACCGTCGTGCTGACGGAACCCTTCCCCGACGCTTTGCTGGATCGGATCCCGGGGATCGTCATCGAGTTGAACGTGTGCCAAGAACTCGGAGGTGCCGGAGTAACGGTGCTGTGATCGGTTGGATTGCGAGAAGAACGTACGACTACTTCCTCTACGTTGTGTCAACGCTTCCGCTTCGGTCTACGAGGGTACGTAGACAACACTCTCCCCTCTCGTTGCTATGCATCACCATGATCTTGCGTGTGCGTAGGAAAATTTTGAAATTACTACGTTCCCGAACAGTTTTATCCCGACCGCGTGGTGGTCGGTCCGCCGCACTATCCCGACCACGTGGTGGTTGTTCCGCATTGCGTGAGGGAGGTACGGGCTCTAGTGCCACCTCATCGAACTGAGGTAGCAGTATGCTCGTTGGGTAACTCTTGGCTGGGGGCTTGAGGTCGTATTCTTCGGCTGCCAGGACATCAGTCCATCTGTCAATGAGTAGGTCTTGATCGGCTTGAAGCTGCTGCTGCTTTTTCTTCAGGCTTTTTGCAGTAGCTATTAGCTAGTGCTTGAAGCGCTCCTGCTCGAGGGGTGTACCTCAGGCACGATGAAATCCTTGCTGCCGAGGCTCTCCTCATCCTCGGAGAGTGGACGGTAACTATCGTCATCCGGTCACTGGGCATGGCCTGTTTATCAGGGTTAACTTGCCCGTTGCCTTGTTCTTCCTGTTCGGATGCTACTCCAACAGGGTCTTCATTGTTTTCGGCGTCATCCGCATTGCTATTTTTTCGGTGCCACTGTTGCCATCTTTTGAGCGGCATGGCTTAGAGCGGCGTTTATGGCGCCGACGCTTGGACTGTGTCTCAGAAGGTTTATTCGTGACTGGATCTTCTTTGTCATCGTCGCTAGATTTTCTAGGTGTGTCAACCATGTACACATTGTACGAAGAGGTGGCCGTCCAACATCCAGTGAATGGCGGGTCTTGGCCTTGCTCCTTGTCGGCATCGTCGTCCATACCGTTGGTGTCTTCGGAGCCATAATCAAGCTCGTCGGTTAAGTCCTCGATAGTGGCTATGAAGTGGGTGGCGGGTGGGAAGCGAAATTCCCCATCATCAGCCTCTAGTTCAAACCAGACATAGTTCAATTTTGAGACCTCCACCAAGGATAGGTTTTTTTAGTGAATTTAGCACATTGCCCAAGGGAGAGTGTTGGAAGACGTTTGCGGCGCCGAACTCGAAGATCAAATACCGATCCAGCTTGGTGTCTGCAGGCGTATGCTGTTTAGAATTTATAGCCAGAAACGAGTCTGGAATTCCGTTGACGCAGATATTCCCTGGTGTTAAGTCTGTGTGCGGCTCCATCGCCGCGGACTCTATGGCTACGGATGGTGCCATCTGCTTCGGATCTAAGTCCGTAGCAGTTACAGGAACCATCTCCTGAATCTGGTCTGATGATAGATTTAAGTCATGTTCATCAGAGCGAGGGGGAGCGATCACTGCGGTCTCAAATCCATTGAAGATCATGTCTCCACGGAAATCCACGATGTAGTTCAAGCTTCCAAATCTGACCTGGTGTCCAGGGGTGTAGCTATCGATCTGCTCCAGATGGCCAAGCGAGTTGGCCCGCAGTACGAAACCGCCAAACGCGAAAATCTGTCCGGGGAGGAAGGTTTCTCCTTGTACAGCGTCACTATAGACGATCGAAGGGGCCATCGAACCTTTCGTCGACGGCACAGTGGAACTCTCAATGAAAGCACCAATGTCGGTGTCAAAACCAGCGGATCTCGGGTAGGGGGTCACGAACTGTGCGTCTAGGATCGATGGTTACAAGAGATAGGGGACACGATGTTTACCCAGGTTCGGGCCCTCTCTATGGAGGTAATACACTACTTCCTGCTTGGTTGATCTTGATGAATATGAGTGTTACAAGAGTTGATCTACCACGAGATCGTAATGGCTAAACCCTAGAAGTCTAGCCTGTATGACTATGGTAATGAGTATATCCTTTCCGGACTACACCCTCTGGTTTATATAGACACCGGGGGATATAGGGTTACATAGAGTCGGTTACATAGGAAGGAATCTTCATAGTTGATCGTCAAGCTTGCCTTCCACGCTAAGGAGAGTCCTATCCGGACACGTGTACAGTCTTGGGCCTTCATGTCTTCACAACCCAACAGTCCAGCCCATCGATAATAGGTCGGACGCCCCAGGACCCCTTAGTCCAGGACTCCCTCACCGGCGTCTTCGAGGAACGGCTGTTCAAGCCAACGGCACCCCCCCACAGCATGCCCGACACTGCTTTGGGAGGAACCACCCATGGACCCCTCCTCGGGCGCTCCAGCCTGTGGTCCGACCTCCGGAGCCCGCTTGCTCCTGGCACTCGAACTTCATGAGGGGTTCTGGTCTGAGGAGTTCAAGGCATACCTGCTCCGAGGCAGCTTGCCGGAGAAGAAGGAAGACGCATAATGCGTGCCCCGTAAGGCCACTTCTTACTGCTTGCAGGACGGCGAGCTCTACCAGAGGCGCCCAAACGACGTCTTGCTACGATGCATCTCCAAGTAGCAGGGGTGTGAGCTGCTGGCTGACATCCGCAGTGGGGATTGTGGGCATCACTCTTTGTCAGGCACCCTCTTGGGCAAGGTGTTCTACAGCGGGTTCTACTGGCCCACGACGCTCAATGATGCCACTAAGCTAGTGAGATCCTGTGAGGCTTGTCAATTCCATGCTAAACAGATCCACCAGCCCGCTCAGGGCCTCCAAACCATCCCGCTCTCGTGGCCGTTCGCAGTCTGGGGGCTTGATATCCTGGGCCTATTTCCCAGAGCGGCCAGGGGCTACCGCTACCTCTACATCACCATCGACAAGCTCACCAAGTGGGTGGAGGTGGAGCCTGTGCGCACCATCCCAGCTGGCTTGGCTGTCAAGTTATTCAAGGGCCTCGTGAGCCGCTTTGGGGTCCCCAACCATATCATCACTCACAATTGCTCTCAGTTCAAGAGCAACCTCTTCGAAACATATTGTGCGAACCTTGGAACGCAGATATTCTATGCTTTGGTGCACGCCCATGGAGTAACGACCAGGCTGAATGTGCCAACTCGGAGGTCTTGAGGGGCCTCAAGGCGAGGATCTTCAAGAAGAAACTCGAGGCCAGTTGTGGGGACCCCGACTCATAAGACAAGATCACCGAATGCACGTGTACAGTGACCCGAGAGATCAATGGTCGCTGAACACACAGAAGCTGAATAACAAGAGTCTTACATCCATACATACTGTATAACACAGGTAGGACCATTATGGTCAAGTGTTGAGTATAGCATCGGAGCGGAAATCTTCGTTGACAACTTGGACCCATGCCATCCGCCTTAACCCGACAGGCATACTGACTGGGAAGCATCCTAGATCGCATGTTCGTCGTCAAAGAAATCTTCATCTTAATCCTGTTCTTTCATGCTTGGCCGATAAAATAACTAGTGGCAAGCTAATGAGTACTTTGAATGTACTCGCAAGCAACCCAAGGGTGATAACAGAATAATTATTCAAGGCACTACTCCTAATTTGGCATTTTTGCGGAAAGCTAGTTTTTCTCATGCAAGTATGATCAACATTTATCAAGGATATGAATGCGTCTGCAACAAGTATCAGGAGGTTACAGACATCAACATCGAGAGAGAGTTATGAACAACTCATGCTCAAGCTCATCGTGACTTCCTCATGAATCACGTCAATAGATTTACCAAACCGTGTTGTTTGTCAGAAACATATGGACGTGGTCTAAGCAGCACCACCCAACTGTCCTTGACCGTGGACACGACTATTAGAATAGTTTTACACTCTGCAGAGGTTGCACACTTTACCCACAAGATCCGGGGAACTTCCGTGTCATCCACGACCCGCGGTACCTCAAGTACCCGGGGTAAGCACCCGATCACTATCTTTCCCTAGACGATACTAACATAGAGTCCACTCGATTGGTAGTAACCCCCGTTCCCAACATTTCACAACTTAAAATTGTGGAGCCTCGCTCCCATATTCATCACACACCACAGGCACGGGGTACCAACGGTGTGTCCGGTGCCCCATAAAAATGTTCTTGGCCACCCTACCTGGCACGACCCCGTCCCGAGAGAGAGCATGTCACATCCTGCATTTTGTAACACTTCATTTGCATTAATAAAGCATGAAAATTTGGACAAACAAAAACTTTTGCATTATTTGGCTTTTATTTTGAAGTTGGTTTTCTCTGTGTGATTTTTCAAGTGCTCTTTAAAGTCAACTACTCCACCTTCTATACTTCATCTCCTTGCCCCAAACTTCTGCCCAATGATCATGCCATGTGTATAGAGCAATATAGTACTTTCTTACAAAAATAATTTGGCCAAAAAGTATTTAAAAAAATTAGTTCTCCAAAAACCCCTGAATTAAGGATTTCACTGCAAGTACTTGATTTGGGGGATGAAACATATTTCAAAAGGTATATTTCAAACCTATTAGATATAGGACACCCAGAAACCACAAAAATATAATTTTAAAAGTTATTCTTATATTTTATTTAAAGGCTTTTTCTTAAGGCCAGAAATGGTCTTTAATAGGGAAAAATTATTTTATTGTTTTAAAAATATTTGAGAAAAATCAGGGAAGCTCAGTGGGCATATATTTTCCATATATATGAGTTTCAACACATGGGTTGATCAAAACATTTGTCAAAACCTCCCAAAACCATTTCTGCCCATTTCTAGGATTTGAAATATTTCTACAGGAAATATATTCATAAAAATCCAAGGAAAATCCAGCAAGTCACAAATGCATATTGTGATCACCTTGCAAAGCCTCATGTCAATTAAAGTCATTTTGGTTCACCAAAATGCCCCAAAACCCTCTCTCACCAGAATCAAATTTGATCAAGTTTGTACTACCAACTTTCTCTACTTGACCCCAACTTTTGTGAGCATGTTCACATGACCAAATGAGGCCACTACACCAAGTGGTGCATCAAGGAGAAGTCATTTGCTCAACTAGATCTACACAAGTCTATTTCTGCTCATTTCTAGGGTTTACAAAAGTTGCACTGGAAACTTTGCTCAAATAAGACCCAAATTGGTGGAAGGCACTGAATATATGTGTCATTTCACCCTGTGGAGTCTCATGGCAAATGGAAGCCATCTACTTGCCCAAACCAGCATCAAACACCTTCTGCCACTTTGCAAAAATCCCATTTTTGGCCTCTTCCACTAATCTCTGTAGGCTCAACTTTTTACCACGACACCTCCTAGTCCCCCTCTAGCACCTGTGTGCTTTGCTGCCCGAGGAAGCAATGATGAAGGGGGAGAACCCCAATTTTCTTCTCTGGACAGCAGATTTCCCTCTCTCTCTCTCTCTCTCAGCCTCCCTCTCTCCCCACAGCTTTCCAGAGCATCCAAGGCTCGTTCCAGCTTTTGCCCATGCCCCCTGCAGCCTCCAGACACAAGTGGACGCGCGCGGACGCGGGAAAGCTGTAGATGCCGGCCAAAGTCGCGCTCTGGAGCGCCTGCTAGAGCACCCGACCGTTGATGCCGCGTCTCCCGACCACCTCGAGCCTCCCCGCGGGCCAGTCGATACCCCTCGACGTCCGCTCCATGCCAGCAGGCCGCCCACTTGCTCCCGCGCCCTCCTCTCTCTCCTGCAGCTCACGCCAGAGCGCCAGCCCGCTCGGCCAATGCTCGCGCCACTCCTGTGGCCCGCGTGTAGCTCGTCCCGCTCCTTCTCTCTCTCCCTGGTACCCTACACCACTCCCACGAACACCCCCGAGCCCCCCATTCCCTCTCTAACGGCCACCCGAGCCGATCCCGCAGGAACCCGTAGGCCGCGCCCACGGTGGACCTCGGCCAGCCTATAAAAGGCGACCCCGAGCCTCTCTCTCGCTCCCTGTCGCTCCCCCACACTCTTAATCCACCTCCCACACCACCCATTGGTCTCCAGAGCCGCTTGAGCTCGAGATCGAGCTCGAGACCCGCCGCCTCAGCTCGTCGGCGTTCGCGTGGTACAGGCCTCCTCCGCCCCCGTTTTCTCTCGATCTGGAACCACGCGGCCACGCAGACCCTTTCCCTTCTCTTCCCCACTCTTTTTGCAGTCGGGAACGGCCGGAGCCATCGACGCCCGAGGCACCTCCGCCGCATGACCTCGTCGCCGGCGAACCAGGCTGCTCCGGCGACCGTCTCCACCTCCACCCGAACGGCGACATCCTCCCGAGTCCAACGGTACCAACCATGCATCTCCCCGTGCCCTATATCGCCGCCGGCAAGCTTGCCATTGCCTCTGGACGGAGGTAGACAACGACGGCCGTGGGCCCTGCCCGTCAGCCTCACGCCTTGACGGGTGGGATCCACCCGTCAGGTTTAAACGCACGCGTGCGTGCACCAGTTCGCCTGTCGGCATAAGGCATACCCCACCTTTACGCCTTCGACGTGGTAGCCTCGCGCGGGCCGATTTCCCCTCTCGGCCTGCTGCCCGTGGCCTCTCTGGCCCAGTGGCGCAGCGCCACTTTTCTTTTTCTTTTTCTGTCACCCTTCCAAAAATCCCACAGGATAAAATATTTATCCAAATGAAGTGATTCCAGTTCCTACAATCTTGTAAAAATCCCACCTATTTAATGGTGCAACTTTCATTCAAATCCAACCAACTTTTATGTACTGTTCAAATTTAAATTCAAATTTGAGCAGTTTAATCTCTGTTTGGAAATCCATATCCCCTCTTATATAACTCCAAATCCAAAACTAAGAATTTTCCCCTTCCTAGTTTTCCTCCTAGTGTTTTACAAAAATAAGTTGACATTTTTCTGAGCACTTTGATTTTTCTGTTTTTATCATTGTCTTATTTTTTTGTTATTTTCCTGTGACGTTTAGATCCCGTATTTGACTAAGTAGCTGAAGAGGAAGGAGGAGAAGGATTTGAAGACCTCGAAGAACAAGCCAATCAAGGCAAGCAGCCCTTTGACCATGTCTATGAAACCTTTTTTTATGCATGTCATATAGCACTTTATTGTTGCTGCAACGGAATCATGATGAGGTGGTAGCCACTTTGATGGGTTGCCTCCGTTACTTCCTCGTTGATACTTGCATTGTGCTTGACCCTACCTCCTTATGAGGGTTATGCCGATGGGAGTAGATAGGATGCCAAAGTAGTGCTACGCATAAGGGACGGGTATATGCATGGTAAGGGAGACAAAGTATTTTCAAAGGACTTTTCGAAAACCCCATCGGGTGCCACTTATGCCCGAGGGAGACAATGAGATGGGTAGCCACTTGATGATGAAGTGGTGTACCGAGGCAAGTGTGTGTGTTGTTTTCGAAAACGGACTAGATTTAAGATTTTATGACTGTCCCAACCTTACATGCGCAACCACTCTACCCTTATATGGGAAAGGGCATTATTGATTACCTAGGCCGATACTAGGAGCCCGCATTACTAGTGACGGGGGAGAGTTCGTGCTCTCTCTCGGGACGGGGTCATGCCAGGTAGGGCGGCAATGACTGTTTTCACAGGGCACCGGATACACCGTTGAGTCCCCTCTCGGATGTTACGATCTCGAGTGAGTCTCGTATGATGTACATCGTGAGGATACGGAAAAACGAGTGGACTCCTTGTTAGTGTCGTCTAGGGAAAGGTAGTGATCGGGTGCTTACCCTGGGTACTTGAGGTACCGCGTGTCGTGGATGACACGGAAGTTCCCCGGATCTTGTGGGTAAAGTGTGCGACCTCTGCAGAGTGTTAAACTATTCGAACAGCCATGTCCACGGTCAAGAACAGTTGGGCGGTGCTGCTTAAACTACGTCCACATGTTTACAAACCAGTGTGTGTGTTTGGATAAGTGGGAAGAACTACTTGGGTCAAGTCAAGGACTTGACATGGTCGAGTTAGGTTGGTGCCCACTCTATTTATGTTGATATATGTAACCTGTGCTCATGGTTACTTGAATTCTCCTGATGCATGTCTTACAAGTTGTTGAGCATGTCATTGCACTCAAAACTAGCTTTCCGCAAAAATTTACCTATATCATGCATTGTTGTACCTTGAACCGAAACATGGGTTGCTTGCGAGTACATTCAAAGTAATCATTGGCTTGCCACTGGTTATTTAATTGGCCAGGCATGGAAGAACAGGAGTTCGAGGAAGAGTTCTTTGGTGATGAACACGCAAACTAGGAAGCTTCCCAGTCAGAATGCCTGTAGGGTTAAAGCAGATGGCATGGGTTCTGCTTTTCGACGAAGATTTCCGCTGGTTGTGTTTCATTTTATATTCAGCCCTGAAGGCTCTATCTATGTAAGACTTGACCATAATTGTCATAATTTGCGTAAGACGGTATGTATGGATGTAAGACTCTTGTTATTCAGCTTCTCTGTGTTCAGTGAGCATTGATCCCTGGGATCACTGTACACGTGCATTCGGTGATCACGACTTATGAGTCGGGGTCCCCACAGAGCTGGCATCAGAGCCATCCTGACTATAGGAAGACTTAGTTAGCATGGACGTTAGTTAGAGTGAGACTATCCACAAACTACCTATATACCTACGCTTTCTAGAAATATCCCGAACATGGGTCGTATCTCCTCTATTGACCCTTCCCTTTCCACTTTTGTAGATGGCCGTCGTACCGGAGGACCTCCTAACCACTGGATTTCCCGTGCTCCTTGAGGACAGCCTCAAGAAGTGCCAGTTCAGTCGAGCCCCCACTTTCTCCTACCACGAGCACTGGATCAACAACGCTAAGAAGGAGTATCACGTGGAGGTAGTCGTGAGGGCGAACGACTCCCTGACGAGCTGGCTCTTTGAGGGACCCCAGATGGCGACCCTGCTCCTCGCCGTTGAGACGGCTGCCCTCAAGGCGCTGACTCGCGTTCGAGATCTCCTGCCAGAGATGGCGAGTGAGCCAGCCACTCGTTACCTGCCTTATCGTAAGGAAGGTGATGACGAGAGCAGCACACCAGCTCCACCCATGGACAAGGGACTTCCCCTCCGTTTCCAGACCTACTTCAGCTTGTGTGCTGACAGCCTTGCACAACACTTGGCCTCAGAGTCGATGGAGCTTCGGAGGGAACTCCATGAGACCAAGGAACTCCACCACCTAGCTCAGACAAGGGCGGACAGGATCAAGAAGGATGGTGCGCCCCCTGGACAGCCTGTTGTTGCCTATCGAGGGGGACGACCCCCATAGGTTACGCATGCCAGAGGATCATCTCAGCCACGCCGTATGACGGCGAAGGAATACCGCAACCTCTTCACGGTGCCAGCGGCGAAGCAGCGCCGTGTTCAGCTCCTCCACTCCCCCATTCACTCAAGTGACGAAGATACTGAGACAGATGAAGATGAGGAGGAAGACCTAGAGGAGCCGGAATACGCGACCGAGCATTCCACCACTTAGACACCGTTCGAGACTAGGATAGGCCAGTCCGCAACCCTTAAGGTAGGATAGGTCGTGTACCCCTATGCGAAGTCGAGTCCATGTAATGGTTCAAATGAAACCATGTTGTGTTTGCTTTCAACTTGTTTTGATGGAAGTCGTACTTTCCTTCGGGAACTTGTAAACGACTACATCACCCATTTGGTTTTAATGCTTGAGTTTGGCCCTTCTGGCCCTTGCTTCACTTAAAATTGTGTCACGCCCACCCCCTTACTAGGCATCCCATCTATATTATTTTTCCCCATCTGTCCCAATTATGATACCTTGACCGCTCCAACAGGATGCCTTTTGTAACATGTACTGGTATCTCTACCCAGCAGCAAGAAGCCGGAAGTTCTGCTGAAGCAGGAGCCAACCAGGACCAAGCCCGAGGACAAGCTCGACCACCGCCACCGCCTCCGAACATGGACATGGCTCAGCTCCTCCAAGCCTTCTGAGAGGAATGCCAAGCCAACACAGCAGCCCTCCAGATGATTGCTCAAGCGGTCAACCGCCAGCCGGCGGGGAACGGCAATGGACGTTCCACGCTGGTGGAGTTCAAGAAGCATGCACCACCCACCTTCGTCGAGACTGCTGAACCCCTGCATGCAGACGACTGGCTCCGCACCATTGAGGATTTGCTGGAACTAGTCGGATGCACTGAGGACCGTGAGAAGGTGGCATATGCTGCTCACTGTCTCGGGGGAACTGCCAGAGCTTGGTGGGATGGATTCAAGGCCATGAATGCTGTGCGAAACATCACTTGGAATGACTTCAAGGTAGAATTCCGCAAGGCCCTCATTCCTTCTGGAATCATGGCCATCAAGAAGCGTGAGTTCCGAGCCCTGAAGCAAGGTAGTAGCACTGTCAAGGAGTACATGCAGAAGTTCAGTGTTCTCTCAAGGTATGCCCCTGAAGATGTCAGCACTGATGCTGCCAAAAAGGAGCGCTTCATGGAAGGCCTTAACCAGACTCTGTAGTACTCGCTTGTTGTGTGTGACTGCCCAACCTTTCCTGATCTGGTGAACAAGGCACTCATGCTTGAGGACAAGCGACGTGCTTTGGATGATACCCGTAAGAGCAAGATGATCAACAAGGGTAGCTCCAGCAACCACAAGCCTCGCCCGTGGCAGCCAGCCCCGGTCAAGCCAACCGATCAGTAGCCAAAGCTCTTGCACCCCGCACCAACTATCCACCTCAGCAGTATGTCAACCCCAGGCCAGCTTACAACAACCCCAATAACAATGCCGGTAGGAGCAGCAACCCCAATCAAGTCACTTCCTTCGGATGTGGTCAGCCAGGACATTACTCCAAGAATTGCCCCAACAAGAAGCCCGACGCCCCGTGCCCCAATGCGCAGAACCCAGGACAAGGTCGTGGAATGCCACCAAGGAACCAAGCTCCCCGCAACCCGCCCAACAACAGCAAGGGTCGTGTGAATCATGTCACTGCAGAAGAAGCCCAAGAAGACCCGGACGTCGTGATGGGTACGTTCCTTGTCAACTCAACACCTGCAACTGTCTTGTTTGATTCTGGAGCCACGCATTCATTTGTCACCCAAAGGTTTGCATTAAAAAGTGGCATGACTCCTACACCCCTGAATAACCCTATGGTGGTACAAACCCCCGGAGCAGAGATGAGAGCCAAGATAGGATGTAAGGGAGTCGGGATTGTCATTAATGGGGTAGACTTCCAAGCAGACCTTATCATCTTAAGATCACAAGGCTTGGATGTGATCTTTGGAATGGATTGGCTCATCAAGCACCAAGGCTTGTTGGATTGTGCCAACCGGTCAGTCACTGTGACCAATGACCAAGGATTCGAAGTTAAGTTTGCTCCCAACCCCTCCTCTGCTCAAGGCACCCAAGTCAACCGTCTGTCAGAAGTTGGATTGGAATAAGTGCCAGTAGTATGCGAATACCCCGATGTCTTTCCTGATGAGCTACCGGGAATGCCTCCTGACCGAGACATTGAGTTCATCATCGAGCTCATGCCCGGAGCAGGACCCATCTATAAGAAGCCTTATAGAATGGGGTCGGAAGAGTTAGCGGAACTGAAGAAGCAACTGGAAGAGCAGTTGAGGAAGGGATTTATCCGCCCTAGTGCTTCCCCTTGGGGATCACCTGTTCTGTTTGTGGCAAAGAAGGACTGTACCATCCGCTTATGCATTGACTACCGCTCCCTCAATGAAGTTACAATCAAGAACAAGTATCCACTTCCCAAGATTGAAGATATGTTTGATCAACTCAATGGGGCCAAGGGTTCTCCAAGATTGACCTCAGATCTGGGTACTACCAACTGAAAATCAGACCCCAAGATATTCCGAAGACGACATTTGTAACCCGATATGGACTGTATGAGTGCACGGTCATGTCTTTTAGATTGACCAATGCCCCAGCTTACTTCATGTATCTCATGAATAAGGTCTTCATGGAATATTTGGAAAAGTTTGTCGTTGTCTTCATTGATGACATTCTTGTCTTTTCAAAGACGGAAGAAGAGCACGAGCAACACTTGAGGATGGTCCTAGACAAGCTTCGAGAGCACCAACTATATGCCAAGTTCAGCAAGTGTGAATTTTGGCTGCATGAGGTTGGATTCTTGGGTCATGTTTTGACTGAAGAAGGATTGTCGGTAGACCCCGCTAAGATTGAAGCCATGACTGAATGGCAATCCCCGAGCAATGTGAAGGAAGTCAGAAGCTTCCTCGGACTCGCGGGATATTACCGCAAGTTCGTTGAAGGATTCTCAAGCATTGCACGACCCATGACTCATCTCTTGAAGAAGGACAAGAAGTTTGAATGGACACCAAAGTTTGAAGAGAGCTTCCAGGAGCTGAAGAAGAGACTGACCACCGCCCCAGTTCTGGCCACACCGGATATACAAAAGGAGTTTGTGATATATTGTGATGCGTCAAAAAATGGACTGGGAGGTGTTCTGATGCAAGAAGGCAGAGTTGTAGCTTACCTTTCAAGGCAACTACGGCCTCATGAAGAGAACTATGCTACTCATGACCTCGAGTTGGCAGCTATAGTTCATGCCCTGAAGACATGGCGACATTACCTCCTAGGGAAGCAGTGTGAGATATACACGGATCACAAAAGTCTGAAGTATATCTTCACTTAGAAGGAATTGAACATGAGGCAAAGGAGATGGCTAGAGTTGATCAAGGATTATGACCTTAGTGTTCAATACCATCCTGGGAAGGCTAATCTGGTAGCAGATGCATTAAGCAGAAAGGCTTGTACCTTGAATGCTATGCTTAAGAAAAGGCTACCTGCCTTGTATGAAGAACTTGAAAGCTTCCGGTTGGAACTGGTTGCACCAGGATTCTTAGCCAACCTTGAAGTCAAGCCTACCCTGATGGATGATATTAAGGAAGCTCAAAAGGGACACGAAAGTATTGAAGGCATTAAGAGGAAGATCAAGGCAGGCAAGGCCCCAGGATTCTCAGAGGATGGGCAAGGAATCGTGTGGTTTGGGAATCGCATTTGCGTACCCAACAAGATTGAGCTCAAGAATTTGATCTTACAAGAAGCTCATGACACTCCATAATCCATCCACCCTGGAGGAACCAAGATGTATCAAGACCTGAAGGAAAAATTCTGGTGGCACGGGATGAAAAGGGAGATTGCCACCTATGTTGCCAAGTGTGATGTATGCCAAAGGGTCATGGCTGAACATCAGCGACCTGCTGGATTACTCCAACCACTCAAGGTTCCGGAGTGGAAATGGGATAAAGTCGGGATGGATTTCATCACTGGACTACCTAGGTCAAACAAGGGACATGACTCCATCTGGGTCATAGTCGATCATTTGACTAAAGTATCCCATTTCATTCCGGTGAAGACTACCTATGATGGCAACCAGCTAGCAACTCTATACATCGGCAGAATCATAAGCCTTCATGGTGTTCCCAAGGAGATTGTGTCACATCGAGGAACCCAGTTTACCTCAAGGTTCTGGAAGAAGTTCCAAGAGGCCATGGGGACCAAGTTGTCCTTCAGCACTGCTTTCCACCCACAGACTGGAGGTCAGACAGAACGAGTGAATCAGATACTCGAAGACATGCTCCGAGCCTGTGTCTTAGCATATGGAGCTAGGTGGGAAGATTGCCTCCCTTTTGCCAAGTTCTCCTACAACAACAGTTACCAGTCAAGCCTCCAAATGGCACCATTTGAGGTATTGTACGGTCGGAAGTGCCGCGCACCCCTCAATTGGTCAGAAACCGGAGAAGGACTAGTATTTGGGCCTGAAATCCTGCGTGAAGCAGAAGAGCAAGTTCAGCTAGTCAGAGAGCAACTGAAGACCGCTAAGTCCAGACAGAAGAGCTATGCTTACACTCGACGCCGACGAGTGAACTTCCAAGTCGGAGACCATGTATACCTACGGGTAACTCCTCTTAAGGGAACCAAGCGTTTCCACGTTAAGGGAAAGCTCGCACCAAGATTCATCGGCCCTTTCAAGATCACCGCACGACGTGGAGAAGTGGCTTACCAGTTGGAACTGCCACCTGAACTATCCGATGTGCACAACGTATTCCACGTGTCACAACTCCGGAAGTGTCTCCATGTCCCAGACAAGCCTGATCTTTACAAGGACGTCAATCACCAAGCCATTGACCTTCAGCCTGATTTGACTTACCGTGAAAGGCCCATCTGCATTTTGGATGAGGCTGAGCGGCGCACTCGAAGCCGCATCATCAAGTACTTCAAGGTCCAGTGGAGCAACCACACTAAAGCAGAAGCAACCTGGGAACGTGAAGACTACCTTAGATCCGAGTTTCCGTATCTCTTTAAAGCCTAGTTTAGGAATCTCGGGGACGAGATTCTTGTAAGGGGGTAGGTCTGTCACACCCTGCATTTTGTAACACTTCATTTGCATAAATAAAGCATGAAAATTTGGACCAACAAAAACTTTTGCATTATTTTTCTTTTATTTTGAAGTTGGTTTTCTCTGTGTGATTTTTCAAGTGCTCTTTAAAGTCAACTACTCCACCTTCTATACTTCATATCCTTGCCCCAAACTTCTACCCAATGATCATGCCATGTGTATAGAGCAATATAGTACTTTCTTACAAAAATAATTTGGCCAAAAAGTATTTAAAAAAAAATTAGTTCTCCAAAACCCCCTGAATTAAGGATTTCACTGCAAGTACTTGATTTGGGGGATGAAACATATTTCAAAAGGTATATTTGAAACCTATTAGATATAGGACACCCAGAAACCACAAAATATAATTTTAAAAGTTATTCTTATATTTTATTTAAAGGCTTTTTCTTAAGGCCAAAAATGGTCTTTAATAGGGAAAAATTATTTTCTTGTTTTAAAAATATTTGAGAAAAATCAGGGAAGCTCAGTGGGCATACATTTTCCATATATATGAGTTTCAACACATGGGTTGATCAAAACATTGGTCAAAACCTCCCAAAACCATTTCTGCCCATTTCTAGGATTTGAAATATTTCTACAGGAAATATATTCACAAAAATCCAAGGAAAATCCAGCAAGTCACAAATGCATATTGTGATCACCTTGCAAAGCCTCATGTAAATTAAAGTCATTTTGGTTCACCAAAATGCCCCAAAACCCTCTCTTACCAGAATCAAATTTGATCAAGTTTGTACTACCAACTTTCTCTACTTGACCCCAACTTTTGTGAGCATGGTCACATGACGAAATGAGGCCACTACACCAAGTGGTGCATCAAGGAGAAGTGATTGGCTCAACTAGATCTACACAAGACTATTTCCTCTCATTTCTAGGGTTTACAAAAGTTGCATTGGCAACTTTCCTCAAATAAGCCCCAAATTGGTGGAAGGCCCTGAATATATGTGTCATTTCACCCTGTGGAGTCTCATGGCAAATGGAAGCCATCTACTTGCCCAAACTAGCATCAAACACCTTCTGCCACTTTGCAAAAATCCCATTTTTGGTCTCTTCCACTAATCTCCGTAGGCTCAACTTTTTACCACGGCACCTCGTAGTCCCCCTCTAGCACCTGTGTGCTTTGCTGCCCGAGGAAGCAATGATGAAGGGGGGAGAACCCCATTTTTCTTCTCTGGACAGCAGATTTCCCTCTCTCTCTCAGCCTCCCTCTCTCCCCACAGCTTTCCAGAGCATCAAAGGCTCGTTCCAGCTTTTGCCCATGCCCCCTGCAGCCTCCAAACACAAGTGGACGCACGCGGACGCGAGAAAGCCGTGGATGCCAGACAAAGTCGCGCTCTGGAGCGCCTGCCAGAGCACCCGACCGTTGACGCCGCGTCTCCCGACCACCTCGAGCCTCCCACGCGCGCCAGTCGATGCCCCTCGACGTCCGCTCCACGCCAGCAGGCCGCCCACTTGCTCCCGCGCCCTCCTATCTCTCCTGCAGCTCGCGCCAGAGCGACGCCCCGCTCGGCCAATGCTTGCGTCACTCCTGTGGCCCGCGTACAGCTCGTCCCGCTCCTCCTCTCTCTCCCTGTCACCCTACACCACTCCCACGAACACCCCCGAGCCCCCCATTCCCTCTCTAACGGGCACCCGAGCCGATCCCGCGGAAACCCGTAGGCCGCGCCCACGATGGACCTCGGCCAGCCTATAAAAGGCGACCTCGAGCCTCTCTCTCGCTCCCTGTCGCTCCCCCACACTCTTAATCCACCTCCCACACCACCCATTGGTCTCGAGAGCCGCTCGAGCTCGAGATCGAGCTCGAGACCCGCCGCCTCACTCGTCGGCGTTCGCGCGGTACAGGCCTCCTCCGCCCCCGTTTTCTCTCGATCTGGAACCGCGCGGCCACGCTGACCCTTTCCCCTCTCTTCCCCGCTCTTTTTGCAGTCGGGAACGGCCGGAGCCATCGACGCCCGAGGCACCTTCGCCGCATGACCTCGTCGCCGGCGAACCAGGCTGCTCCGGCGACCGTCTCCACCACCACCTGAACGGAGACATCCTCCCGAGTCCAACGGTACCAACCATGCATCTCCCCGTGCCCTATATCGCCGCCGGCGAGCTCGCCGTTGCCTCTGGACGGAGGTAGACGACGACGGCCGTGGGCCCTGCCCGTCAGCCTCACGCCCTGACGGGTGGGATCCACCCGTCAGGTTTAAACGCACGCGCGCGCGCACCGGTTCGCCCGTCGGCAGAAGGCGTACCCCGCCTTTATGCCTTCGACATGGCGGCCTGGCGCGGGCCGATTTCCCCTCTGGGCCTGCTGCCCGTGGCCTCTCTGGCCCAGTGGCACAGCGCCACTTTTCTTTTTCTTTTTCTGTCACCCTTCCAAATATCCCACAGGATAAAATATTTATCCAAATGAAGTGATTCCAGTTCCTACAATCTTGTAAAAATCCCACCCATTTAATGGTGCAACTTTCATTCAAATCCAACCAACTTTTATGTACTGTTCAAATTTAAATTCAAATTTGAGCAGTTTAATCTCTGTTTGGAAATCCATATCCCCTCTTATATAACTCCAAATCCAAAACTAAGAATTTTCCCCTTCCTAGTTTTCCTCCTAGTATTTTACAAAAATAAGTTGACATTTTTCTGAGAACTTTGATTTTTCTGTTTTTATCATTGTCTTATTTTTTTGTTATTTTCCTGTGACGTTTAGATCCCGTATTTGACGAAGTAGCTGAAGAGGAAGGAGGAGAAGGATTTGAAGACCTCGAAGAAGAAGCCAATCAAGGCAAGCAGCCCTTTGACCATGTCTATGAAACCTTTTTTTTATGCATGTCATATAGCACTTTATTGTTGCTGCAACGGAATCATGATGAGGTGGTAGCCACTTTCATGGGTTGCCTCCGTTACTTCCTCGTTGATACTTGCATTGTGCTTGACCCTACCTCCTTATGAGGGTTATGCCGGTGGGAGTAGATAGGATGCCAAAGTAGTGCTACGCAAAAGGGACGGGTATACGCATGGTAAGGGAGACAAAGTATTTTCAAAGGACTTTTCGAAAACCCCATCGGGTGCCACTTATGCCCGAGGGAGACAATGAGATGGGTAGCCACTTGATGACGAAGTGGTGTACCGAGGCAAGTGTGTGTGTTGTTTTCAAAAACGGATTAGATTTAAGATTTGATGACTGTCCCAACCTTACATGCGCAACCACTCTACCCTTATATGGGAAAGGGCATTATTGATTACCTAGGCCGATACTAGCTTGGAGCCCGCATTACTAGTGACGCGGGAGAGTTGGTGCTCTCTCTCGGGACGGGGTAGTGCCAGGTAGGGCGGCCATGACTGTTTTCACAGGGCACCGGATACAACATTGTGTCCCCTCTCGAATGTTACGATCTTGAGTGAGTCTCGTATGATATACATTGTGAGGATATGGAACAACGAGTGGACTTCTTGTTAGTGTCGTCTAGGGAAAGGTAGTGATCGGTTGCTTACCCCAGGTACTTCAGTTACCGCGGGTCGTGGATGACACGGAAGTTCCCCGGATCTTGTGGGTAAAGTGTGCAACGTCTGCAGAGTGTTAAACTATTCGAATAGCCGTGTCCACGGTCAAGGACAATTGGGCGGTGCTGCTTAAACTACGTCCACATGTTTACAAACCAGTGTGTGTGTTTGGATAAGTGGGAAGAACTACTTGGGTCAAGTCAAGGACTTGACATGGTCGAGTTGGGTTGGTGCCCACTCTATTTATGTTGATATCTGTAACCTGTCCTCATGGTTACTCGAATTCTCCTGATGCATGTCTTACAAGTTGTTGAACATGTCATTGCACTCAAAACTAGCTTTCCGCAAAAATTTACCTATATCATGCATTGTTGTACCTTGAACCAAAACATCGGTTGCTTGCGAGTACATTCAAAGTAATCATTGGCTTGCCACTGGTTATTTAATTGGCCAGGCATGGAAGAACAGGAGTTCGAGGAAGAGTTCTTTGGTGATGAACACGCAAACTAGAACGCTTCCCAGTCAGAATGCCTTTAGGGTTAAGGCAGATGGCATGGGTTCTGCTTTTTGACGAAGATTTCCACTGCTTGTGTTTCATTTGATATTCAGCCCTTAAGGCTCTATCTATGTAAGACTTGACCATAATGGTCATAATTTGTGTAAGACGGTATGTATGGATGTAAGACTCTTGTTATTCAGCTTCTGTGTGTTCAGTGAGCATTGATCCCTAGGATCACTGTACACGTGCATTCGGTGATCACGACTTATTAGTCGGGGTCCCCACAGAGCACCAACTCTCCCCCGTCACTAGTAATGCGGGCTCCAAGCAAGTATCGGCCTAGGTAATCAATAATGCCCTTTCCCATACAAGGGTAGAGTGGTTGCGCATGTAAGGATGGGACAGTCGACAAATCTTAAATCTAATCCGTCTCTGTAAACAACACTTTTATCGAGCCTTGGTACACTACGTCTCCACCAAGTAGTGGCCTAGTTCATCATCATCTCACAGGGGCATTAGTGGCACCCACTGGGCTTTTTGCATGCAAGTATGTCAAACCACACTTGTTTCTTTCCATGCATAACCCTTACCCACTTTGCGTAGCCATTTACTATAGCATATTTCTACAACCCACCAACACAACTCTAAACAAGGGTAGAGCCATGAACAATGCAAGTATCAATGGAGTATGCAACGGAGGTAAGCCTAGCATGGTTGCCATTCAAGGTATATCATGCACTCAGTGATGCAACGAAAATGCCATCATGATGTAAAATGGTTCATCATGGTCAAAGGGTTGCTTGCCAGTTTTACCAAAGTCTTCGAGGTCTTCAAATATCTCTGGTCCAACTCCAAGCATTTCGTCTACTTCGTCAACTATCGTTGAAAGCAATCATAATAAGCAACACAACAAGGCAGAAAATAAAAGTGCTCTAAAAATATGGATTTGAATTTTCTAGGACTTCCCTGGTCATATGAAAAATAACCAGGGTGGTTTCACTGGAATTGGATTAGTGAATATTTCTGAACATTTCAATATGATGGAAACAATGGGTTTATGGATTTGCAACAAGTGTACAGAAATATATTTTTGAAAAATGAGCAAAGGAAGCCATTTAGCAAATCATGATTTTAGAAGAATCTGGGAGTTGGTTTCACTGGATTTGGAGTTCAAGTGATTTTCCTATGGATTTGCAAAGTTAACAATTATGAAGAAATGGATCATTATTTTGTGTGGCACAGAAAGTATTAACTAAAATGTTCATAAACTAAGTTATGAACTTAGAAGCATCTAGGAATTTGAATCAAGGAATTTGGATCAAGTTTGAGCCCTCTGTGATTTTCTAAAGTTTATCACAGAAATGGAAAAATAGGATTTGCTAATTATTTGTGAAGAATGTTTTTCTGAAAAATGTGCAAGTTGCACCACATGATAGAGCATGAATTTATGAACTACTAGAAATTTGAATCATCAAATTTGGAGTCCATATGATTTATTTATGGATTTTTGAAGTTTTACAAAAAAGGAAAAAGGGAAAAGGTATCCACCTTATTAGGCGTTGTGGGCGACGCTTAGGGCCAGAGCGCACTGGGCCCGGCCCAGTGGATCGGCTGCACTCTCAATGGGGCCACGTCGGAAGCGGCTTCGCTGGAATGCGTATTCGCGCGGGGGCGGCGGTTACAACCGGAGGCGTTTCCACTTAAACGGGCGGGTCCCGCCCGTTGGGTCGCCGACCCGCGGGGCCCAACGGCAGGGTCGTCTCCTTCCTCCCACGCCCGCGATAGAGGGGATCGAGGCCGCGGTTGAGTGCCGGCCGGCGCTTGCCCCCAGCGGCAGATGCTACCCCGGCCAAGCTCTGGCCACCGGAGGGGTCACCGGGGAGAGGCGCGTCAGGGAAAGCCCTCGGAGACGGCAGGGGATGGCCGGAGCTCATCTGGCGACGGTCGTGGCGGATGGCCCCATCAGGCATTGGCGGCACCGGCACCACGATGCACGGGACGAGGCAGAGAGGAGCGGGGAAGCTCCATAGCCTAGCGGAGGCTCCCCTGGAGGTCGAAGGAGAGGGGGAGGAGCTCTGGTTCGCCGGAGCAAAGTGGAGGCCGACGGCGAACATGGTGGCCATGGAGAGGGTAGGAGGGCACGAGGGGGGATGAGGGGATGTCCGAGAGGTGCACGGGAGAGAGGAGGTTTGAACCGAGGCGAGAGAAAGAGTCGGGGTGGCTTAAATGGGCGTGGCCGTGGAGCACCGTGGGCAGCATCCATGGACGCGCTCGGTTGAGGTCGTGGTGGGGAGAGGAGGGAGGTTTAGGAGGGGGCCGGCAGCTTGTCATGTCCCAGACGCTGAGGCGGCCTCGTGAGACATGCTGGGGAGGCCCGAGGTGGCCGGAGGCGTTTGGCAGGGGGCGGCTACAGTGTGGAGCGCACTGTAGCGCGCTCCAGAGCGCCCAAATGGTCGGCATGGCCATTTTCTATGCAATGTGGGCGCGTCCAAAGGTGTCTGGTAGCTCTAGGGGGAAGTAAAGAAGTGGTCTGTGGCTTGGATGCCCTGGGGAGCCAGTAGGAGAGGAGAGAGGTAGAAGAAGAGGGAGAGAGGGGCTGTCCAGGGAGGTAAATGGGGGTATTTTACCCCTCAATCATTGAGCAATGGCGAGGGGAGAGTTACTGGAGGTAGGAGAGGAATAGGAGGAGCTGTGGTAAAAAGTTGAGCTCAAGGAGAATAGTGTAAGTGGTCAAAATGGTGATTTTTGAAAAGTGACAGAAGGTGTTTGATGCAAATTGGGCAAGCAAATTAACTCCACTTGACATGAGAATTAACAGGATCAAGTGTCACACATAATTGAGGTTGACCACCAAGTTTGAGTACATTTGTAGAAAGTTGCCAATGTAACTTTGGTAAACCCTAGAAATCAGCAGAAATGGTTTTACCAAGATTTAGTCATGCAAATCTATTCTCCTTGATGCACCACTTGGTGTAGTGTCATCATTTGAGGATTTTAACAGGTCCGCAAAAATTCAGATCAAAAGGACACACTTGGCAATGTAGAGTTGTTCAAATTTGGTTCTGGACAGAAAGGGTTTTGAGGGGGTTTGATGATGTTTTCTTGATCTCCAAGGCATGAGGCTTTGCTACATCATAAAATATGTCATATTTGACATGCTATAATTTTCTTGGATTTTTATGGAAATATTTCCTGTAGATATATTTCAAATCCTTGAAATGGGCAGCAATGGTTTTGGGAGGTTTTGTCCAATATTTTGATCATGACCATATGTTTAAACTCATATATATGGAAAATATATGTCCATTGAGATTCCCAAACTAGGCGCGGAAAGGAATATGGAAACTTGGATTTGGGGTAGTCTTCAAGTCCTCATGTTGCTTCCGTGTGGTGCCCCATTGAACTTAAAGTACTTGTTGGTGTGTCTTCATGTATGACGTTCTTCTTGATCCAGGTTGCTAATGGGTAACTCGTGGTAGGTCAGATTGGGCTGGAGGTTGTTGGCTCGTGGTCGATGTCCTTGTAGAGACCGGGCTAGTTAGGAAGTTGGAAACGTTTCTGGAGTGGTGTCGTGTGAAAAAACATTGTGCACAGTAGGTGACTCAGGTGATAACTCTAGCTGGTAGCCGTCTATTCTTCATCTTGCAGTGATCTTGGAGAGGGCCGATAAATCTTGGTGTGAGATTCCCTTCGACATGCAAATGCTTGGTCCCTTTGAGAGAAGTGGCTTGCAGATATGCCTGGTCTTCGATGCAGAGGTTTACTTCTTAACGATGGTGGTTGGTGTAGTTCTTCCTCCTGGACATGGCGATCTTCAGATGTTCCTTGACCAGCTCAGTGATTCTTCTTCCGTCTTCGGGTTGACAAGTATGTTACCAAAATAAAGATGACAACCAACTTGTCCAAGTACTCCATGAAGACTTTGTTCATGAGGTACGTAAAGTAGGATGGGGGTATTGGTGGTGGTCACGGTTGAGTATGGTCCAAGGTGTTCTCGATCTAGAGTCAAGACCCACGGTCATGGTCCGACCATGTTGTAGCTTGGTAGGGATTAAGGGTTTCAAGGATTCTAGGGTGCGAGTGAACGTTTGTCCTTGAGCACAATTCCTGGGATGCCAATTGTTCTATCTAGTCCTCCAAACAGATCACCTTATACCGCTGAAAGCATCATTTCGTATAGGTCAACTCCAATCATCACTGATGCTATTCATATCCTCATGACTATCAAGAGGAGGTCTAACAAAATCATATATGTCTACGATCCCCAAACTCATATGTGTGGCTACCCCTAAAAATCCATGGGTAGAGCATACAAGCTTCCAAGCTGGAATAAAACATGACAATCCAAGTGCTCATCCTATTCTTTCAAGGTCTAAGATAAAGCATCTGTATCCTAAGGAAACAAGTCGTATACCACTCCAAGATCTTGTTTCCTACCTATGAATCACCTCCATAAGCCCATTAATTACATAATCCATTAATTCTACAAATCCAATGTCTATGGTGTTCCACATGATCTCCTAAAGTCCCTATAATCCCCAAATACTTGAAAGGGCTATCTCCACTATGGTAAGTCCACCAATTTCCATTACCATCGCCAAGTAAACTCCAAGGTCAGGTTTTATATAGATCCCTAAATCAACTCCGACCATTAATCCAATCTCTTAGTTTATCGTTCACCGAGAAACATGGTATCATGATCAAGATTATCAGTCTAAATCCAATTGACTTTGAACCATGTAGAATTACTCTGCATCCATACTCCACTAGGATAACGTACTGAATCCAAATCTCATGTCCAACGAGAATTCCTATCTATTCCCCGAAGTCATTTTCGTAATGTCAACTATCTTCTATCATATCCCCTGGCTCAATCAAATCCTTATACTTCCAAGAATTTCATCTTGCGATTATAATTGTCCCACAAAATCCAACTTACTCCAGGGGTAATGAAAGCTATGCTAATCTATACTCATGATCCCACCAAGTTCATCTACATACATCAAAGCCTCATAATCCACCAAATAGTCTCATCTAATTCCTCAAGTCATTTATATAAACTCATCAAGTCATTTGTCCTCTATTCCTATATCCTCAAACTGGTCTTCCCTATGGCATCGTCAGTTCTGGTGCTATATTAGGATGATAATATGCTCGTTCACTATGTCCACAAGTTCCATAGTGAACCCAGTGCTATGCAAGGTTACGGAGGCTTAACAGGTTCTCTTGCAATTCTGTGGGTTAAGCACATGGTTAAGGATTCGAGCTGGGGTATCTTATGAAGTCTCAAAGGGTCTAGGAATGGGTTTCTAGTCTGGAGGGTTAAATATAACTCTACGGGGTTGCACTTGGTCGTGGAGATTGTAGCAGAAGTCTTCATTGCTAGTTGGTTGCTGAAGAAGAATCCTTGGTGTTTCCGGTCTTCAGTTGAGGAGAGAGATGAGAGGGAAAGGTAGCATAGAGGAGGTGAATGCCTAAAGGGGGTTCTATAGTGCAGGTGCAAACAAACGGGCGCCAAAAAGGGCCAAACAAAGGAAAACAAGGAAGGTGATATAGTCGCGTACTTGTTGCCTAGGGCGAAAGTATGACTTATATCAAAACACAAACAAATAAAAACAAGCAACACACAACCATGGTTCTATTCGAACCATCATACGGACTCGACTACGCATAGGGGGTACACGACTCATCCTACCCTAGGGGTTCTCGGACTAAGTAGTCGTGTGTTACTTCGTGCCTGTCGGGGGGAAATCAGCCTCCACGAGCACCTATGGGGATGGAGCCCCTTGTCGGTTCGGCGGGGGGCGGAGGTTGCACAAAGAGCAGATCGAGGCGACACACACACACAACGATTTTACCCGGCTTCGGGCCACACGGATGCGTAAAACCCTACTGCTGCTTGTCTGGTTGATTCGAGTTCTTGCTCTGGAGCGCAAGAAGCTACAGTAAGTTGGAGCTGGACGTAGACGAGGGTCTACTGGGTGTCCTCTTGGGTTCCCCTCCCTACGTGCGCATGGGCCTCCTTTTATATGCTAAGGGGTTTCCCACAGGTAGCGACGCAGGTGAGGGTAAAAATGGCAAGGAACTGTGCGAACAGTGGCCGCACAGTGCTATCGCACCTAACTCTGACGGCGGGGACAAAGGCATTAAATGCCCGTCTGGATCGCCCAAACAGTGCCGAGGCGGACAGTTAGGGGCGCCTCCGCTTTCCACGGGGGCGACTCTGCCAACGACGCATGCCACCGCGCGCCCCAGGTTGCGCGGCGCCCCGCCACGTGCCTCTGGGGAAGCTCCAGAGTGACGCGTGGGCAGGTGAGCTAGAGCGCATGCCTGAGGTGGTGGTTTGCCGCGGCAAGTGGCTTGCCGCGGTGGTTGTCTTGCCGCACCTGAGAGCTTGCTGCTCGTCAGGCCTTGCCGGGGCACGCGGCGCGCCGCGGCGGGCTTCTCTTGGGGTGCCTTGGTTTGGCCGTCCCGGCGAGCTCCTCCCACCGGGGCCTTGGTGCTTCGGCTTAGTCGTCCCGGCAAGCTCCTCTTGCTGGGGCCTTGTCGCCTTGGCCCGACGAGCTCCTCTTGTCGGACCTCGCCTTCTTGGCCCGGCAAGCTCCTCTTGTCGGGGCCTGGTCTTCTAGGCTCGATCACTTGGCCTTCGTCCGGGCCAGAAAGGGCCGTGGAGACTCTTGTCGCTCCCCTAGCAAGCCTTGCCGCAGGACGCTACTACTGCCCGTGCACAAGTTCGGGGTACTAAGGTACCCCTACTTTAGTACACCGACAGGAGCCCCCGGGTCTGGGCGATACACGGTGCCGAGCGTTGTTGGGCCAGGCCCTAACAGTGCACGGGCACGCGTGGCCTGGGTTGCGCTGCTCCTTAACGCTGTGCCCGTCGTGCCCTCCCCAAGTGGCGCGCGCTTATCGCGGCGTCGTGGGGGGCGAGGCGTGCGAGGCGTGCCTGACGTGGGTGGCGTGCGCGACGTGGGTGGCGTGCGCGGGGCTTGAGGCCCGCAGGCATGCGTCACGTCGGGCACGATTCCTTTATTTGGAAAGGCGAAACATCCGCTCCCACTTTCAAGTGGGGGGAGACGTGGAGGCGCGGCTTGGTGAACGAACGGGGTCGAGGCGCGGCTTTCGAGGCGCCCGCCCCCACGATCACGGGGTGGGGAGAGGTCGCCTCATTTGTCGCCTCGGCCCTGCTCGCCCGCCACGCGTCCTCCATGCGCTTGGGGTTGCGGTGGTGGAGGCAGGAAACCTGGCCGACGCGGGTCGAAGTAGAGGGTCGGCCCCGTCGCCTGCCCTTCCTCAGCTTTGATTGGTTGGGCGGGGCGGCCGAGCCCCCACTCCGCCCCTTTATAAGGAGCGGAAGGCGGTGATGAGTGTCCGCACTCCTTCCTTCTTTCTTCTCTTAGATCCCTGGTCCCCTTTCCCCAACTGTCATGGAGAAAGTGAACCCTGGTCCTTCTTCGGTGGCGGCAAGGGTTGCCGCCAGGCAGCGCGCCCCTCCTCCCCTTGCACCCGTGGTGACGGTGCCAACCGTAAGGGGAAGGGGGAGGGGGCGAGGTCGTGGACGAGGCCGTGGACGGGGCCGAGGTGCTCGAGGCGGGCGGGGCGGCGCGCCGGCCTCGCCTCCGCCGGCGGCTCCGTTTCTCCCGGCGGTTCATCTCGGGGACGACCCCTGCGAGTTCATCATCAGGCTGCGCCGGGCGCCTCGCCGTCGCCTCCGCCTCCCGGCTCCCTTCATGGTCGTCCTGGAAGCGGAGCAACACGAGACGCTTAGACTGCGCATGAGGGGCTGCGGGATCAGTGGTACGCGAGTCCACGTCGAATCCCGAGCCCCCGGCGTGATGTATCTTGGCCGAGGGTGGAAGTCGTTCGCCCGAATCCACAGCTTGATGGAGGGGTTCACCCTCCATTTTAAGCTGATGGAGGGTGATCTCCTCTCCGTCAAGGTCTTCGGGGACCTCGGCACCCGGGCCCGATGCTGCGTGGATAGCTCCTCCGACAGCGAAGACTCCTCCTCGAGCGAGAGTGACGAGGAGGGGAGCGACAGCGACGACGAGGGGAGCGGTCGCCGGGATGACGGGTCCGACTAGGTGCCGGTCGCAGCTCCGCGTGGCACCGGCGACCCCCATCGTCCGTGTCGCTGGCTCCGTGAACTCCCCGGGGTCGTCTCCTTGGGCGGCTGGCGTAGGGAGGTTGCGGAAGAGGAAGAGGGCGGGCGGCAAGGCCGCTGCCTGATCTTCCAGCTTCGCCTCAGATGCCGTCATCACCCTTGCTCACGGCGACGACCACCGGGGTCTTCTCTCTGGCCCGGCAAGCTCCTCTTGCCGGGGCTTCGTCTTCTCGGGCGGCCGGAGTGGCGAGGCTGCGGAAGGGGGAGAGGCCGGTGGCAAGGCCGTCAACTCGGAGTACGAGGGCTAGATGCCCTCGACAGCGTGTTGACATCCCGCCGCCTCCTTTTCGAGCTCCGCTTCCAGCGTCGCCGTCCCCATCCAGCCTCCGGAGCCCCCCGGGCGGAGCCCCGGATGCTCTCTTGGCGTCTTCTGCCACCCGTAGCTCGTCTAGGCGCCCCTTTTGCCCTTCTCGCCTCCTTGCCCTACCTCCTGAGGAGAGAGACAAGAAAGGGATTACGGGCACCCTATCTCTTTTTATCTTGTAAGCCCTCGGGCCTTAATTGTGTTTAAATCTTGTAATCCCATCTTTCATGTTTTTCATTCTCTCTGAGCTGTACCTGAGTGGAATGTTTTTAATGAAAAGGGAGTGTTTGCCGGACCATTTGTCTCGCGGGTACATCCCGCGGCAAGGAGCGAACCCTTTGCATCATTAAGATAGACACTTCCCTGCCCGGCAACGGACCCTGCCGTCTCCCCGCGCCCCTTGGCCCTCCTCACGCTCTTGGCGGAGGCAGGGAGAAGGCGGGTTCTGGCCCTTCGCTTCCTCCTCTTGCTGCCACGGCTACTATCAGAAGCGGGCCCCGAGAACGCGCTCCGGGGTTTGTCGCTTAAGAGAGCACGGCAGCTTTTAGGAGGAAGCAAGGTTTTCGCATTCCGCAGCTCACGAGAGAATGCATGATAAGGGATGTAAAGACTTAATTGAGGTTGCAGCCCCCAGCAACTCTGGCTTGCCGGGGCGCGGGTGCTGGCTCGCCCTTCTCCCCTTCTTCGTCCTTGAGCGGCTCGGCAAGGGTATGCAATTCCTGCGAGCCAAAGGGAAAGGACGGGAAAAATACGCGGACTCGACCTCTAAGTTAGGGGTTAGCAACTGTTAGGCACTATCAACCCTAACCAAGGGCGAGACTCGACTCAGCATGCATGCTAAAACTTGGGGGCGCCAGCGCTTCATTATCTGCTGCCAGGGTCTGCGCCTGGCTTTGTACAAAGGATTACATGCAACTGCGGCAAGACTTTGTACAAAGAGTTGGTTGCCGGACGGGGTCCGACAACCGCGCCTTACGGGTAAAACTTGCGAAGATGCTCAATGTTCCAGGAATTGCTCATCGGACTACCATCTTCGGTCTCGAGGCGGACGGCGCCGGGCCTCGTGACTCATTTCACCCGGTAAGGGCCTTCCCACTTTGGCGTCAACTTGTTGTGTATCTTGGCCGACTGAACGCGCCAAAGAACAAGGTCGCCTTCCTCGAGGCTCCTGGCTTTAACTTTGTGGCTATGATAGCGACGCAGAGCTTGCTGGTAGCGAGCGGATCGCATAGCAGCCTGGAGACGATCCTCCTCGAGGAGCAGTGCGTCATCTTCACGCGACCTCTCTTGTTCAAGCTCATCATAAGCGAGCACTCGAGGTGACCCGTATACGAGTTCCGTGGGGGTAACTGCTTCTGCTCCATAGACTAGAGCAAATGGTGTCTGGCCGGTGGCTCGATTTGGCGTCGTTCTGACCGACCAAAGAACCGCCGGCAGCTCCTCGATCCAGTTCCATCCGCGCTTGAGCAGCCTGTCAAAACTTCTGGTCTTGAGCCCGCGCAGTACCTCGGCGTTGGCCCTTTCCGCTTGACCGTTGCTCCGGGGATGAGCAACAGAAGCGAAGCAGACCTTGGTGCCGAGGTCTTGGGTGTACTGCATGAAAGCGTGGCTTGTGAACAGCGTACCGTTGTCAGTGATGATCCTGTTGGGGATCCCGAAGCGGCAAACAATCGACCTGAAGAATTTGATCACGGACTGGGCTGTCACCTTCCTCACCGGTTCCACTTCTGGCCACTTTGTGAACTTGTCGATGGCAACGAACAAGTACTCAAAGCCCCCGACGGCTCGGGGGAAGGGGCCGAGGATATCGAGCCCCCAGACCGAGAAGGGCCAGGACAAAGGGATCATCTGGAGAGCTTGAGCTGGCTGGTGTATCTTCTTGGAATGGAACTGGCACGCTTCACACTTGGTTACTTGTGCAGTTGCATCCTGGAGGGCTGTTGGCCAGAAGAAACCTTGCCGGAACGCTTTGCCGGCAAGTGCTCTGGCGCCAATGTGGTGTCCACATATGCCTCCGTGTATCTCCGCCAACAGCTCCTGTCTGTCTTCCCGGTGAATGCACTTCAATTTCACCCCATTGCGTCCTCTTCTGTACAGTGCGCCGTCGACGAACTGGTACATACTAGACTGCCGGGCTACTCTTTCCGCTTCTTCTTGTTCTTCGGGAAGATCTCCTGTCTGGAGGAAACGGACGATCTGCTGTGCCCACGTCGGAGCCAGTGGCTCGACGACGAGGACTAAAGGCATGTCGGCGGCTGCGGGAACATCAGCCTCTACGACGAGGACTTGGGGCTCAGCCGGAGCTTGACGTTCCCCGGCAAGCTTGCCGGGGCATGGCTTGCCGGGAGCGCCTGCTTCGTCGGGACAAACCTTGGGGCTTGCCGGAGCGGGCAGCTCCTCAGCACTCTTGGCGTCGATCTTGGGGACTCTCTTGGCGGCGGCTTCGGGAAGCTCTGCCGGGAAATAGTCACCGGAGACCGATTTTCTCTTCTTGCTTGGCCCAGTCGATGGTGTCACGGATGGCTGAGTCAGCTTGGGCACAAAAGTCCCTGGTTCCACAGGTAGCTTTAGTGTGGCGCATTTTGACAGGGGCGATGTCGTTCTCTGCTCTTGGAATGTATTCCATTTGCAGGCCGTCAAAGCGCTCTTCCAGCTTCCTCACTTCATCAACGTAAGCCTCCATCAACGGGCACTGGTAATCCTTGTTCACTTGGCAGACGACGAGCTGCGAGTCACCCCTGACAATGAGCTTCTTGATCCCAAGGTCCGCCGCGATCCTGAGACTGGCGAGCAAACTTTCATACTCTGCCGTATTGTTGGTTGCTTGCTCCTTGGGAAAGTGCATCTGGACGATGTACTTGAGGTGCTCTCCGGTGGGCGCGATGAGCAGCACGCCGGCACCGGAGCCTTCCAGCGAAAAGGCACCATCAAAGTACATCAGCCACTCTTTGGTTGCTTCCTTGCCGGGGATGCTCGTCTCTAGAATTTCTTCGTCCGGTGTCGGCGTCCACTCTGCTATGAAATCTGCCAATGCTCTGCTCTGGATGGTCGATGTGCTCTCGAACTTGAGGCCAAAGCTTGACAGTTCTAGTGCCCACTCGACAATCCTGCCTGTTGCTTCGGGATTCTGCAGTATCCTATTAAGCGGAAAGCGAGTGACCACTGTGATCTCGTGTGCTTGGAAGTAATGGCGCAGCTTCCTCGAGACCATGAGGAGGCCGAAGAGCAATTTCTGCACACCAGAGTACCTCGACCTAGCCCCCTGTAGGAGGGAACTGACGAAGTAAACTGGGCGCTGCACCATCCTCTTCTTCTGCACTTCCCCTTGCGCTTGCGCGGATTCGCCTTTGCCGGGGCCAGAGCTTGTCGGGGAAGCCCCCTGCTTGTCGTCGGACGCGCTTGCCATGGTTGCTGGCTCGTCATCAGCTTCCCTCTCCGCTATTAACACAGCACTAACCACTTGATTGGTTTCCGCTAGGTAGAGCAGCAACTTCTCTTGCGGTCTAGGCGCGACAAGTAGAGGAGCGGAGGACAGGTATTTCTTCAGGTCTTGCAGTGCAGCCTCCGCATCCGGAGTCCATTTTACTGGACCTGCCTTTTTCAAGATTTTGAAAAACGGCAGGGCGCGTTCCGCAGACCTGGAAATAAACCTGCTGAGAGCCGCCACGCAGCCGGCAAGTCTTCGCACGTCCTTGACACGCGTTGGTGCTTCAATCTGCTCGATGGCCTTGATCTTGTCGGGGTTGGCTTCGATCCCACGCTGAGACACGAAGAACCCGAGAAGCTTGCCGGAGGGAACTCCGAACACGCACTTCTCGGGGTTGAGCTTGAGGCTGATCTTGCGCAAGTTCGCAAAGGTCTCTTCCAAGTCTTTAACCAAGGTTGCCTTGTCTCTGCTCTTGACCACAGTGTCGTCCATGTAGGCCTCCACATTTCTGTGGATCTGTGGCTCGAAAGCAGTGTGGACAACCCTCGCAAACGTCGAGCCTGCGTTCTTCAGTCCAAAAGGCATCCGCACAAAACAGTACGTGCCGCATGGAGTGATGAACGCAGTCTTCTCTTCATCTTCTTTGGTCATGAAAATCTGGTGGTACCCGGAGTAGGCGTCGAGGAATGAAAGTAGGCCACATCCGGCCATGGAGTCAACAATCTGGTCGATGCACGGCAAAGGAAATGGATCTTTAGGGCAAGCTCTGTTGACATCGGTGAAATCGATGCAAAGCCTCCACTTCCCGTTTGCTTTGCGCACGACAACAGGATTGGCCAACACGTCGGATGGAGCACGCCTCTGACGATGCCTGCCGCTTCCAACTTCCTGATCTCCTCCGCGATAAACTCTTGGCGCTCCACCGCTTGTTTCCTGACTTTTTGCTTGACGGGCCGCGCATGAGGACAGACGGCAAGGTGGTGCTCAATCACTTCCCTGGGAACGCCGGGGATGTCAGATGGTTGCCAGGCAAACACATCGACATTCACCCGCAGGAAAGCAACGAGCGCGCTTTCCTATTTGGGGTCGAGAGTGGCACTAATGGTGAAGGTACCACCAATGCCGTCCTCCTTGGCGGGCACCTTCTTGGTCGCTGGTGGAGCAGCCGTCGTCTTCTTGTGTTTACCTGCGGGGCTCGATGGTGCGTCCTCAACGGCAGCGCAGCGCTCCGAAGAGGCGCGCTTGCCGGAGTGGGCACCAGAGCATTCGTCGGGCTTGGCCTTCTTGCCGGGGGAGCTCAATGGCACGTCCTCGACGGCAGCGCAGCACTCCGAGGAGGCGCGCTCGCCGGAGTGGGCGCCAGAGCATTCGCCGGGCTTGGCCTTCTTGCCGGCGGGGCTCGATGGCACGTCCTCTACGGCAGCGCAGCACTCCGAAGAGGCACGCTTGCCGGAGTGGGCGCCAGAGCACTTGCCGGACTTTTTCTTCTTGCCGGCGGGGCTCGATGGCACGTCCTCTACGGCAGCGCAGCACTCCGAAGAGGCGCGCTTGCCGGAGTGGGCGCCATAGCACTTGCCGGACTTCTTCTTTCCCCCGGAAGCTCCAGCGGCAAGTGGGACGCGGGCCGTTGCTGCTGTTGCGTCCCAGTATATTTGGTCAGCGCAGATAAGGGCATCCTTCTTGTCGCCGGGGACAGAAATGACGCTTATCGGGCCAGGCATCTTGAGCATGTTATACGCGTAGTGAGAGGCCGCCATGAACTTGGCGAGCGCTGGTCCGCCGAGGATCCCGTTGTAAGGCAACGGAAAGTCGGCGACATCAAAGGTGACCCTCTCAGTCCTAAAATTCAGCTCGCTGCCAAATGTTACCGGCAGCGTGATCTTTCCCTTCGCCTTGCTCTTTCCCGGGTTGATTCCTTGGAATGTGCCGGTTTCTTCGAGCTCGCTGTCGGGAACTTGGAGTCTCCGGAGAACAGCAGAGGAGATCAGATTCAAGCCGGCCCCGCCGTCAACTAGCATCTTAGTGACCTTGAGGTTGCGGATCGTTGGGGAAACCAACATCGGCAAGCACCCGACCGCGGTTGTGCGATCAGGGTGGTCCTCAATGTCGAAGATGATAGGCATGCTGGACCATCTCAGGGGTCTGCGTGACTCGACGGGTAGCTCCGCTGCATTGACCTCCCGCACCCACCGTTTAAGCTGGTGGTGGGAAGCGTGCAGGGAGGCACCGCCGTCCACACACAAGACCTCAGTGGCTTTCTGAAACTCCTGCTCGCTGGTCTCGGGGTCTTCCATGTCTTCGTCGTCGTCATCGTCTTCGTCCTTGTCGCGTCCCCGGGGAGGTCTGTCTGCTTGCCGCTGCTTGTCCTTGCCGCGGCGCTCCCCCGGGCCGGGATGCTTCCTGCCGGATCCCACGCCGCCTGCTTGGGCTCTCTCCTTGTCGCGTCGTGCGTACTCGGCTTTCTGCAGCTCGACGAGTCGCTCGACTTGCTTGCAACTCTGGAGGTCGTGGCCCCTGGTATGGTGGATCTTGCAGTACTTCTTGTCGGTACCGTCCCGCTTATCGGCAGCAGCCACCGCCCGACAGTTGGCGCACCCGACAACCTCCTTGCCGGGGCCTCCCGCCTGGGCTTTCTTGGCGGAGCCCTCGCTGCCGGACTTCTCGACAACCAGTACCTCTGGGTTTTTCTTCTTTTTGCCGTTCCGCCGCCGGCCTCTCCTTGCCGGGGCGGTACCTTCACTGTCGGATTCTCCTTCTCCAACACTTTCTCCGGGGAGCTTCCTCCCCTCCTCAGCGCGTGCACACTTGTCGGCCAGGGCGTAAAGCTCGCTGACCTCCTTGATTTTGCACATCGCCATCTCCTCCCGCATCCTGCGGTTGCGCACGTTCTGGTGGAACGCGCTGATCACCGCGGCGGGGTGGACGTCTGGGATGTTGTAGTGCACACGGCTGAACCTCTGGATGAACTTGCGCAAAGGCTCCCCCTCCTTCTGAACAAGCAGATGAAGGTCGCTTGCCTGGCCATGGGGTTTGTGGCCGCCCGTGAAGGCGCCAACGAACTGATGGCATAGATCTGGCCAGGAGGAGATGGAGCCGTCCGGCAAGTGCATGAGCCAGGATCTGACGTTGGGCTTGAGTACCAGCGGGAAGTAGTTGGCAAGGATCTTGTCGTCCCGTCCCTCGGCAGCCTGCACCGCAATGGTGTAGACGCTGAGGAACTCCGACGGGTGCGACGTGCCGTCGTACTTCTCGGGCACGTCGGGCTTGAAGTTCTTCGTGCTAGGCCACTGTACTTGCCGCAGCTCGCGGGTGAACGCGGGGCAGCCTACCGAATATGGCAGTTCGCCTGGTTCCCCCGGTGCGTGCATGTCTCCGGAGGGCTCAACGCGCTGGTCTGATTGACGCCGCGCCTCTCTTCTGCGCTCGATGCGGGTTCGAGCGTCTTCTTCCCTTCGTTCGTGAAGGACTTGGCGTTGTTCGCGGCGAGTTCGCTGGTTCGACGACGCGGTGGAGTCGTTGTCGAGGTGAGCCCGGCGAGTCGGCGACCGCGGCTTATGGGGCGGGGAGTGCACGGTGGTCGTACCCCCGCCATTCTTGGCGCCATCGGTTCTCGCCTGGGTGACTGGCCGCGGCTGCGACGCGCTGTGCTGCCGCGGAGTGTCGCCGTTGGCGAAACCGATGAGACTCTGGATGGTTGCCCTCCAGTCGTCGAGCTTGTCCGCCGTCGGAGGATAGTCTAGGAGTAGCTGAGCTCGCGCGAGAGCTACCGCTGGGGTGGCGGGCAGAGGCGGCGAACGGCGCGAGGAGCGGGATGTGCTCAAACTCCTAACTATGTTAGAAGGAGCAGCACCCGGTCCAGGCAGCCGCGCGACGCTCGTTCCGGCACGCTGGATCGCATGCTGGTCCTGAGCGCCTTGGGACCCACCAGCATGGTCTGGGTCCAGCGAGCGTATGGTACCATGGGTACCATGACGCTGCTGGTTTCGCGCCTCCTGAGAGGGGCGCGGGGCGAGCTCGGACGTCGCGGGACCAAAAACTGGTTCGACAGCGCCCGTTCCTCCGCCGGCGTCCTCCCCACCACCCGTCTGCTCCATGGGCGGTGGGTTCGACGCTGACGGACCGGTCACCTCCGGAGCTTTCTTCTTCGGCCCCATGCCGGCGCGAACAATGAGAGTCTGGCTCGCGCGGACGCCGGATCTGGTTCACACAACCTCGACGCACCACCTACCTGGCGCGCCAAAGATGTCGGGGGGAAATCGGCCTCCACGAGCACCTATGGGGACGGAGCCCCTTGTTGGTTCGGCGGGGGGCGGAGGTTGCATAAAGAGCAGATCGAGGCGACACACACACACAACGATTTTACCCAGCTTCGGGCCGCACGGATGCGTAAAACCCTACTGCTGCTTGTCTGGTTGATTCGAGTTCTTGCTCTGGTGCGCAAGAAGCTATAGTAAGTTGGAGCTGGACGTAGACGAGGGTCTACTGGGTGTCCTCTTGGGTTCCCCTCCCTACGTGCGCATGGGCCTCCTTTTATATGCTAAGGGGTTTCCCACAGGTAGCGACGCAGGTGAGGGTAAAAATGGCAAGGAACTGTGCGAACAGTGGCCGCACAGTGCTATCGCACCTAACTCTGACGGCGGCGGACAAAGGCATTAAATGCCCGTCTGGATCGATCGAACAGTGCCGAGGCGGACCGTTAGGGGCGCCTCCGCTTGCCACGGGGGCGACTCTGCCAACGTCGCATGCCACCGCGCGCCCCAGGTTGCGCGGCGCCCCGCCATGTGCCTCTGGGGAAGCTCCAGAGTGACGCGTGGGCAGATGAGCTGGAGCGCATGCCTGAGGTGGTGGTTTGCCGTGGCAAGTGGCTTGCCGCGGTGGTTGTCTTGCCGCACCTGAGAGCTTGCCGCTCGTCAGGCCTTGCCGGGGCGTGCGGCGCGCCGCAGCGGGCTTCTCTTGGGGTGCCTTGGTTTGGCCGTCCCGGCGAGCTCCTCCCGCCGGGGCCTTGGTGGTTCGGCTTAGTCGTCCCGGCAAGCACCTCTTGCCGGGGCCTTGTCGCCTTGGACTGGCGAGCTCCTCTTGCCGGACCTCGCCTTCTTGGCCCGGCAAGCTCCTCTTGCCGGGGCCTGGTCTTCTAGGCTCGATCACTTGGCCTTCGTCCGGCCCAGAAAGGGCCCTGGAGACTCTTGTCGCTCCCCTGGCAAGCCTTGCCGCGGGACGCTACTACTGCCCGTGCACAAGTTCGGGGTACTAAGGTACCCCTACTTTAGTACACCGACAGTGACTCATGCAGTCTTTTGGGTTATCCACAGGTGTTGCTACGTCTCTTGTAGTTGTTCGATGAAACAATCCGGGTTGAGCCTGAAGATTCTTCAACAACTTCTCGCATGTTGAAGTAATGGGGTGAAGGTGGCTCCTCGTAGCAGGCATTGACTCGCTCTTCTGTTGTCTTCTTAATCATGACGACCCCTTTTGCCTTCTAAGGCTTCGACGGTACCAGGTAGGTAATCCCTTATGCAATGATATCAACAAGGCATAGTAGAGGGCCAACATGTCGGTTACGTTGATGAAAACATCGACACCAAGAGCGGGGGATGAAGAGAACCGTTTTCCTGCTCACAATAGTGAGGCGGGCCAATGGCGAGGTTCTCATCCACTGGTAGTTGCCGATACAACAACCGTAAGGACATGGTTGCTCTATTAGCGATGTACATCATGATCTTGCATTTCCTATGCCCTGATCATCATAGGCTAAGGTCGCATCATCTTGGAGCAATGTCAAGGGTGTCACCATCTTCTAGGCCTTCATGTCCTCATTCTTCAAAGGCGTATCTTCTGTTGGCATCGTCTTGCTGTGGTGTTGAGGTGGGTGAGTGTCTGGCAAGGTGTAATCCTTCTAGGCTACCCACGAGGATTACAAGGAATCCCGTGGTCAGGGGCTTGAGGGTGCTAGCGACCATTTGCAATAATTTTGAAGGGAAGAGATTGATGGGGAAAGTATACCTTAGTTTTCGAAGAACCGAGAAGGGAAGAGAAGTATAGATAGTTTTGAAAACTAGTAATAGTTTTGGAAATAGTTTTACCTTTACTAACGACCATGCTAACTAAGGCTTCCTACAGTCAGGATGGCTCTGATACCAGCTCTGTGGGGACCCCGACTCATAAGTCGAGATCACCGAATGCACGTGTACAGTGACCCCAGAGATCAATGCTCACTGAACACACAGAAGCTGAATAACAAGAGTCTTACATCCATACATAACGTATTACGCAAGTAGGACCATTATGGTCAAGTCTTGAGTATAGCATCGCAGCGGAAATCTTCGTTGACAACTTGGACCCATGCCATCTGCCTTAACCCTACAGGCATTCTGACTGGGAAGTGTCCTAGCTCGCATGTTCGTCGTCAAAGAAATCTTCATCTTACTCCTCTTCTTTCATGCCTGGCCGATAAAATAACCAGTTGCAAGCCAATGAGTACTTTGAATGTACTCGCAAGCAACCCAAGGGTGATAACAGAATAATTATGCAAGGAACTACTACTAATTTGGCATTTTTGCGAAAAGCTAATTTTTCTCATGCAAGTATGATCAACATTTATTAAGGATATGAATGCGTCTGCAACAAGTATCAGGAGGTTATAGACATCAAAATCGATAGAGAGTTATGAACAACTGATGCTCAAGCTCATCGTGACTTCCTCACGAATCACGTCAATAGATTTACCAAATCGTGTTTTTGTTAGAAACATATGGACGTAGTCTAAGCAGAACCACCCAATTGTTCTTGACCGTGGACACGGCTATTCGAATAGTTTTACACTCTCCAGAGGTTGCACACTTTACCCACAAGATCCTGGGAACTTCCATGTCATCCACGACCCGCGGTACCTCAAGTACCCGAGGTAAGCACCCGATCACTATCTTTCCCTAGACGATACTAACATAGAGTCCACTCGATTGGTAGTAACCCCCGTGCCCAACATTTCGCAACTTAAAATTGTGGAGCCTCGCTCCCATATTAATCACATACCACTGGCACGGGGTACCAACGGTGTGTCCGGTGCCCCATAAAAATGTTCTAGGCCGCCCTACCCACACTTGTTTCTTTCCATGCATAACCCTGACCCACTTTGCGTAGCCATTTACTATAGCATATTTCTACAACCCACCAACACAACTCTAAGCAAGGGTAGAGTCATGAACAATGCAAGTATCAATGGAGTATGCAACGGAGGCAAGCCTAGCAAGGTTGCCATTCAAGGTATATCATGCACTCAGTGAAGCAACGAAAATGCCATCATGATGTAAAATGGTTCATCATGGTCAAAGGGATGCTTTCCTGTTTTAACAAAGTCTTAGAGGTCTTCAAATATCTCTGGTCCAACTCGAAGCATTTCGTCTACTTCGTCAACTATCGTTGAAAGCAATCATAATAAGCAACACAACAAGGCAGAAAATAAAAGTGCTCTAGAAATATGGATTTGACTTTTCTAGGACTTCCCTGGTCATATGAAAAATAACCAGGGTGGTTTCACTGGAATTGGATTAGTGAATATTTCTGAACATTTCAATATGATGGAATCAAGGGGTTTATGGATTTGCAAGAAGTGTACAGAAATATATTTTCGAAAAATGATCAAAGGAACCCATTTAGGAAATCATGATTTTAGAAGAATCTGGAAGTTGGTTTCACTTGATTTGGAGTTCAAGTGATTTTCCTATGGATTTGCAAAGTTGACAATTATGAAGAAATGGCTCATTATTTTGTGTGGCACATAAAGTCTTAAGTAAAATGTTCATCAACTAAGTTATGAACTTAGAAGCATCTAGGAATTTGAATCAAGGATTTTAGATCAAATTTGAGCCCTCTGTGATTTTCTAAAGTTTATCACAGAAATAGGAAAATAGGATTTGCTAATTATTTGTGAAGAACGTTTTTCTAGAAAAATGTGCAAGTTGCACCACATGATATTGCATGAATTTATGAACTAATAGAAATTTGAAGCATCAAATTTGGAGTCCATATGATTTATTTATGGATTTTTTAAGTTTTACAGAAAAAGGAAAAAGGGAAAAGGTATCCACCTTATTAGGCCATGTGGGCGACGCTTAGGGCCGGAGGGCACTGGGCCCGGCCCAGCAGCTCGGCTGCACCCGCAAAGGGGCCACGTCAGAAGCGGCTTCGCTAGAATGCGTCTTTGCGCGGGGGCGGTGGTTACGACCGGAGGCGTTTCCACTTAAATGGGCGGGGCCCGCCCGCTGGGTCGCTGACCCACGGGGCCCAACGGCAGGGTCGTCTCCTTCCTCCCACGCCCGTGAAAGAGGGGATCCAGGCCGCGGTTCAGTGCCGGCCGGCGCTTGCCCCCAGCGGCACAGGCTACCCCCGGCCAAGCTATGGCCACCGGAGGGGTCGCCGGGGAGAGGCGCCTCAGGGGAAGCCCTCGGAGACCGCAAGGGATGGCCGGAGCGCATCCGGCGACGGTCGTGGAGGACGACCCCATCAGGCCTCGGCGGCACCGGCACCATGATGCACGGGATGAGGCGGAGAGGTGCGGGGAAGCTTCGTAGCCTAGCGGGGGCTCCCCTGGAGATCGAAGGAGAGGGGGAGGAGCTCTGGTTTGCCGGAGCAAAGTGGAGGCGGACGGCGAACATGGTGGCCATGGAGAGGGTAGGAGGGCATGAGGGGGATGAGGGGGTGTCTAAGAGGTGCACGGGAGAGAGGAGGTTCGAACCGAGGCGAGAGAAAGAGTCGGGGTGGCTTAAATGGGCGTGGCCACGGAGCACCGTGGGCAGCGTCCACGGACGCGCTCGGGTGAGGTCGTGGTGGGGAGAGGAGGGAGGTTTAGGAGGGGGCCGACAGCTTGTCGTGTCCCAGATGCCAAGGCGGCCTCGTGAGACACGCTGGGGAGGCCCGAGGTGGTTGGAGGCGGTTGGCAGGGGGCGGCTATTTTCTATGCAATGTGGGCACGTCCGAAGGTGTCTGGTAGCTCTAGGGGGAAGTAAAGAAGTGGTTTGTGGCCTTGGATGCCCTGGGGAGCTAGTAGGAGAGGATAGAGGTAGAAGAAGAGGGAGAGAGGGGCTGTCCAGGGAGGTAAATGGGGGTATTTTACCCCTCAATCATTGAGCAATGGCTAGGGGAGAGTTACTGGAGGTAGGAGAGGACAAGGAGGAGCTGTGGTAAAAAGTTGAGCTCAAGGAGAATAGTGTAAGTGGTCAAAATGGTGATTTTTGAAAAGTGACAGAAGGTGTTTGATGCAAATTTGGGCATGAAAATTAACTCCACTTGACATGAGAATTAACAGGATCAAGTTTCACACATAATTAAGGTTGACCACCAATTTTGAGTCCATTTGTAGAAAGTTGCCAATGTAACTCTGGTAAACCCTAGAAATCAGCAGAAATGGTTTTACCAAGATTTAGTCATGCAAATCTATTCTCCTTGATGCACCACTTGGTGTAGTGTCATCATTTGAGGATTTGAACATGTCCACAAAAATTCAGATCAAAAGGACACACTTGGCAATGTAGAGTTGTTCAAATTTGGTTCTGGACAGAAAGGGTTTTGAGGGGGTTTGATGATGTTTTCTTGATCTTCAAGGCATGAGGCTTTGTTAGATCATCAAATATGTCATATGTGATATGCTTGAATTTTCTTGGATTTTGATGGATATATTTCCTATAGAAATATTTCAAATCCTTAAAATGGGCAGCAATGGTTTTGGGAGATTTTGTCCAATATTTTGATCATGACCATATGTTGAAACTCATATATATGGAACATATATGTCCATTGAGTCTCCCTAATTTTTCTCAAATATTTTTAAAGCTTTAAAATAATTTTAATCTATTAAAGACCATTTCTGGACTTAAGAAAAAGCCTTTAAATAAAATAGGAAAATAACTTTCAAAATTATATTTTTGTGGTTTCTGGGTATCTTATATCTAATAAGAGTCAAACATATTTTTGGAAAGATTTTTACTGCCCTTAATTAAGTACTTGCAATGCAAACCTCAATTCAGAGGTTTTTGGAAAACTAATTTTTGAAAATACTATTTGGCCAAATTATTTTTTTAAGAAATTATTTTTATGTCCTATACACATGGCATGATCATTGGTTCAAGAGTTTGGAGCAAGGAGATGAAGTATAGGAGTTGGAGGATTTATTTGATTTTTAGAGCACTTGCAAACAACAGTCAAACATTCAATCAAAGTAAAGACAAAAACACTCAAAAGTTTTTGTCAAACCACATTTTATCATGATTTATTAGCTTAAGTGTTGTGGCATGAAAATCAGGGTGTCACACCTATGGTAGGGGTTGGCTCGATGAGCTTCAGTCCGTGTTGTGGTCCATCCGCACCACTGCGACTAAGCCCACCGACAAGACCCCGTTCTTCCTCATCTACGGGGCTGAGGCGGTCCTCCCTCCTGAGGTCAAACACCACTCCCCGCAGGTCTTGGCATTTGATGAGGCATGCCAGGACGCCTCATGGGGGATGGACCTCATGCTCGGGGGAGGAGGGCCACCACCAAGCCTCACACCATGCCGCGAGGTACCAGCAGGCACTGCAGTGGTAACACTGTCGTAGCGTCCGCTCCAGGACCCTCGAGGTGGGTGACCTAGGTCTGAGACAGGTGCTCTCTAGGGAGGTGTTTCACAAGCTCTCGCCTATGTGGGAGGGCCCGTTCAGGATCACCTGTGTCTCCAGGCTTAGCGCCACACGCTTGGAGACACACGACAGGGTCCCCATCCAGAATGCCTTGAACATCCGGCACCTCCGGAAGTTCTATCCGTGACTAGCAAGCGCCATGCACCTCTCATGTCTCCGCCCGTGACACTCTCACGTATTAACGAGTGGGGATGTACACACCCCGGAGTCTCCTGAGTGCCGCCCCTGGGCCTCACGGGGGATCCCACACACGTCCTAGTGGAAGCCCCATGCTCTGCGCTGGCGGGAAGATCAGAAGACTAGTGTAGGTGCCGGACGCAACAGTTCTTTTGCTTGCTTTCTGTAGCAGATTAGCCACTTCGCAGAATGAAATTTGAAGTTCTCAGGTATTTATTTGGAAGGGTTGGCAATTTTTTCTCCTCGCAACATTCACTCTTTCAAGTATCGCTTTAGGAAGAGTGACGGTTGCCTGTCGCTCTTCCTCGCGCGTCTCGCGCGCGGGGGCTGGGCACGGTTTTTGCGCTTGGTCCTACCCACTACCACAGCTCTCCAAAGCCTTGGTGTCCTAGCCTTTGTTGTCTTAATCCTCATGTGACACTCTGAAACGATCCAACAGGCACGCACGCTCTCTCGAGTCCATCCCTCCGGGCATCGCGACATGGCGTACCAGCGGCAAACGACCCATGCTTGTTAGATCGCGCGAGGCACGGCACCTCTGGAGGTCCCCTAATCCCGTGGCCACCGTGTGATTCCCGAGGCCTGAGAACCTTCAGATCCTTAAGAGGAAAACCCCTTTCAGGATCTCTCCAGAACGAGGGGTGCGCAGGAGGTCCAATCTCCAGAGAAGCACGCTCTCGCAGCATGGGAGCCTACCGCAACCACGCGAAGCTAAGTTATCCTAATTGCAATCAGCAAGAAGCTGTCAGTTAGTAGCAACAGGAATGTCAGGTCGCAATATAAAAATGATAATATAATGGTGCAAGCACCATGATTCATTACATGCCCCGGCAGAGCTTTCGACTTTTTTGATGCAGAAAATGGAGAGAAGCAAAAGTGGTCGGGCGACCATTGCGGCTCCTGAGACCAAGCTCCAGAAACGCTCGCGCTCAATCACAGTCCTCCTCCTACTTCACTGGGGCACGGCGGCGAGGTGGCTCATCGTCCGAGATCAGCGGCATGGTGGCTCATTGCAGTCGCCGCCGCCCGTGCTCTTCCCAGAAGAGGAGCCACCACTGCTGGAGGCATCGCGACCGTCGCGAAGGGCAAGTTCACCGCTGGAGGTACTACCGCCCCTCCGGTCGTTGTCAGAGGAGGGGTGGATGTCATCGTCATCGCTGTCGCTCTCTAGGAAGCACCCCGGGCGCATGTCGTCCTCCCCAAAGATCTTGACGTCGAGGGTCGTAGCGCCATCGTGCCTGAAGTGGAGGGTACACCTCCCCTGCAGGTCGTGCACGCGGGCGAACGGATGCCACCTGCGGTTCAGGGACACATTGCCGGCGGGGGTAACCTCGACATCCACCCTTGAAGCCTTGCTGCCGCAACCATAGGCCTGCCCCCAGAGGCCACCAGGTCCCTCGGCTGGTAGTGCGCCTGCGAAGAACCGCGGGAGCTGGAACCAGACGCCTGTAGGCCTGTCTGCCCACACCACGAACTCCGAGGACACATTGGCTGAATGGGATCACGGGCGCGGTGGCCGAATGGCTGCCACATGCCTCCCTCCTTGGTCGTGGCCACCCCGGCCGTGGCAGCCTCTACAGCGGGAGGGCGCACCCCTGCGACTACCAGAGGCGGTGCCAGCCTTCCAGGGGGTGCGCCCATGCCCTCGGGGAGGCACCGCTGGCATCACAACATACTTGTGGGGGCAGCTGCGACCTCTCTTGTGCGGTTGTCGGAGTTTTGGGAACTAGGGTACCCAGACTTGGTTGCCTGTGGCCCATGGCATGGCTCCATCGACGGCCTGGTACGACCCATCTTCAGCACCTTCAAAACAAGACCCCCGTGAGGGGCCAAGCCTCTGGAGGGAGCGGCCTCCCCAGGCTGGCTCCCGAGGAGCAGAGATTCCTATGCAGGCGCCGACCTCATGAGGTTGAGGTGACAAGAGCCATGGCGACCAAGTCCAGGCGGTCGCCACTGGGCGCAGAGCAATAGGTTTCCTCTTTAAAACTAAGGAGGCAAGCACAGGCACGGGGTCACGAGGAATCAGCCAAAGGTTTCCATTCCCGTGCAACAAGACCAAGACCACCAGGATGGCTGGACGGATGTCATTGCCGAGCCCACCACAGCGTCACAACAAGAAGTTTGCAGGTGAAGACCACCTTTCATCAGGAAATGATGTAGTTCTTGTCCCCCTTCGAAATTGGACACTGTGGGATCCCTTCCCCCCTTTGTTTCGAGGAAGAGGACCAAGGCCACTATAAATATAGCTTAGCCAACACCGCAGGGAGGATCATGATTAATTCCTTAGCTCACACCAACTCAAGAACAGGCCTCCTGAGGTTGCTCTTCCTCTATACTAGTTCATCCTCAGCCCCTCGCGAGGCTAATCCAAACCAAAGCAGGAGTAGGGTCTTACACTGCAAGGTGGCCCGAACCAGGATAAACTGATGTGTCCCTCTCCTTTCTTGTTCATCGAGCTAGGCTGTGGGGGTGAAGAAATGGTTAGCTAGAGAGGTTGAGTTCTTCGCACATGCCCCGGAGTTTGAACCTTTCTTGGGTCTGTGGAGCCCTGAATCCGACATTTGGCGCGCCGGGTAGGGGTGTATGGAAGCCTCTCTTCTGTCAATGGTTCCGCCGCCGTTCCCATGGCTGACGCTCGCCGTGTCCGTGCCGAGTGCCGGGCTGCTTGTGTCGCTCAACCTCTCCGGTGGCTAACGCCGCTACTGACCCCAACGCCTGCGAGCAGTAGGACTTGTCGTTGTCGCCGTCCATGCGGCGCGATGCCCGCACCGCGACTCCATCTCCCACTCCAGCCACAACGTCGTCTTACCATCTTTCTCACGGGTCAGCGAATGCACAGGCTGCGCTGCTCACTGAGCATGAGCTTCTACGCTATCGTCCAACCAACGACCTCTACGGGGATTGGCTGGGCCGCATCACCGAGATCATCAGCACCGCTGGAGAGGCTCCTGCAACATCTCGCTCGCTGCCGCCCCCGTCGTCTCAGGCGGGCAACATGGCCCACGGTGCACCTGCTCCTCCTCTTCGGCGCGATGACGTCCCCGAGCCAAGGCGTGAGTCCCCCTAGCGCGACTCGCCGTGCAGGGCGCCGGCACGCAATGAAGAGAGCTGCCAGGTCGTGCGGTGGTCTCAAGGAGAGGCGCGTGCGCTCCGAGCAACGCCACGTCAAGACCTTGCGCCGCTAGAGGTGTGCTACCTCTTGAGCTTGTGTTGGTTTTCCCCGAAGAGGAGAGGATGATGCAGCAGAGTAGCGTAAGTATTTCCCTCAGTTTTTGAGAACCAAGGTATCAATACAGTAGGAGGCCACGCTCAAGTCCCTCGTACCTGCACAAATCGATAGCAACTTGCAACGAACGCGATTAGGGGTTGTCAATCCCTTCACGGTCACTTACGAGAGTGAGATCTTATAGAGATAATATTTTTGGTATTTTTGGTATAAAGATGCAAAGTGAAAAGTAAAAGGCAAAGTAAAAACAAAGCAAGATTAAAGTGATGGAGATTGATATGATGAGAATAGACCTGGGGGCCATAGGTTTCACTAGTGGCTTCTCTCAAGAGCATAAGTTTTCTACGGTGGGTGAACAAATTAATGTTGAGCAATTGACAGAATTGAGCATAGTTATGAGAATATCTAGGTATGATCATGTATATAGGCATCACATCCGTGACAAGTAGATCGAAACGATTCTGCATCTACTACTATTACTCCACTCATCGACCGCTATCCAGCATGCATCTAGAGTATTAAGTTAAAAACAGAGTAACGCTTTAAGCAAGATGACATGATGTCGAGAGATAAATTCATGCAATATGAAATAAACCCCATCTTGTTATCCTCAATGGCAACGATACAATACGTGCCTTGCTGCCCCTTCTGTCACTGGGAAAGGACACTACAAGATCAAACCCAAAGCTAAGCACTTCTTCCATGGCAAGAACTACCAATCTAGTTGGCCAAACCAAACGGATAATTCGAAGAGACTTGCAAAGATAACCAATCATAATAAAAGAATTCAGAGAAGATTCAAATATTATTCATAGATAGACTTGATCATAAACCCACAATTCATCGGTCTCAACAAACACACCGCAAAAGAAGAAGATGACATCAAATAGATCTCCACAAGAGAGGGGGAGAACATTGTATTGAGATCCAAAAAGAGAGAAGAAGTCATCTAGCTAATAACTATGGACCCGAAGGTCTGAGGTAAACTACTCACACTTCATCGGAGAGGCTATGATGATGTAGAAGCCGTTGATACGTCTCCAATGTATCTATAATTTTTGATTGCTCCATGCTACTCTATCTACTGTTTTGGACTATATTGGGCTTTATTTTCCACTTTTATATTATTATTGGGACTAACCTATTAACCGGAGGACCAGCCCAGAATTGCTGTTTTTTTTGCCTATTTTAGTATTTCGAGGAAACAAAATATCAAACGGAGTCCAAACGGAATGGAACCTTTGGGAACGTGATCTTCTCACCAAACATGATCCAGGAGACTTGGACCCTACTCCAAGAAGTTTCCAAGGAGGTCACGAGGGAGGAGGGCGCACCCCCCTGGGCGCGCCCCCTCCCTCGTGGGCCCCTCGGAGCTCCACCGACGTGCTCCTTCGTCCTATATATACCTACGTACCCCCATTAGACCAGAGAGGGAGCCAAAACCCTAATTCCAACGCCACAACTTCCTGTATCCACGAGATCCCATCTTGGGGCCTGTTCCGGAGCTCCGCCAGAGAGGGCATCCATCACGGAGGGCTTCTACATCAACACCATAGCCCTTCCTATGTAGTGTGAGTAGTTTACTTCAGACCTTCGGGTCCATAGCTAGTAGCTAGATGGCTTCTTCTCTCTTTTTGGATCTCAATACAATGTTCTCCCCCTCTCTCGTGGAGATCTATTCGATGTAATCTTCTTTTTGCGGTGTGTTTGTTGAGAACGATGAATTGTGGGTTTATGATCCAACTTATCTATGAATAATATTTGAATCTTCTCTGAATTGTTGTATGTATGATTGAGTTATCTTTGCAAGTCTCTTCGAATTATCCATTTGGTTTGGCCAACTAGATTGGTAGTTCTTGCAATGGGAGAAGTGCTTAGCTTTGGGTTCAATCTTGCGGTGTCCTTACTCAGTGACAGAAAGAGTTGCAAGGCACGTATTGTATTGTTGCCATCGAGGATAACAAGATGGGGTATTTATCATATTGCATGAATTTATTCCTCTACATCATGTCATCTTGCTTAAGGAGTTACTCTGTTTTTAACTTAATACTCTAGATGCATGCTGGATAGCGGTCGATGAGTGGAGTAATAGTAGTAGATGCAGGCAGGAGTCGGTCTACTTGTCACGGACGTGATGCCTATATACATGATCATACCTAGATAACCTCATAACTATGCTGAATTCTATCAATTGCTCAACAGTAATTTGTTCACCCACCGTAGAATATCTATGCTCTTGAGAGAAGCCACTAGTGAAACCTATGGCCCCCGGGTCTATTCTCATCATATAAATCTCCATTACTTCATTTTACTTGTTTTGCTTTTACTTTTCACTTTGCATCTTTATACCAAAAATACCAAAAATATTATCTCTATCAGATCTCACTCTCGTAAGTGACCGTGAAGGGATTGATAACCCCTAAGCGTTGGTTGCGAGTTGCTACTGTTTTGTGCAGGTACGAGGGACTTGCGCGTGACCTCCTACTGGATTAATACCTTGGTTCTCAAAAACTTAGGGAAATACTTACGCTACTATGCTGCATCACCCCCTCCTCTTCGGGGAAGACCAACGCTAGCTCAAGACGTAGCAGCCCTCCGTGATGACGGACCTCTCCGGTGGAGCTCCGGAACAGTCCCCAAGATGGGATCTCGTGGATAAAGAATGTTGCGGCGGTGGAATTAGGTTTTTGGCTCCTCTTCTGATCGTTTGGGGGTACGTGGGTATATATGGGAGGAAGAAGTACGTCGGTGGAGCTTTGGTGGGCCCACGAGGGTGGGGGCGCGCCTAGGGCTGTAGGGCGCGCCCCCCTACCTCGTTCCCACCTTGGAGCTTTCTTGGCGTAGGGTACAAGTCTCCTGGATCTTATTCGGGAAGGAAATCACGTTCTAGAAAGGATTTTTCTGTTTGGACTCCGTTTGATATTCCGTTTCTTCGAAACACTGAAATAGGCAAAAAACAGCAATTCTGGGCTGGGCCTCCGGTTAATAGGTTAGTCCCAAAAATAATACAAAACTGGAAAATAAAGCCCAATATAGTCCAAAACAGTAGATAATATAGCATGTAGCAATCAAAAATTATAGATACGTTGGAGACGTATCACGCATCCCCAAGCTTAATTCCTGCTCGTCCTCGAGTAGGTAAATGATAAAAAGAGAATTTTTTATGCGGAGTGCTACCTGGCATAATTTCAATGCAAAATTTCTTAATTGTGGTATGAATATGCAGATTCGAAAGTTTCAAGACAAAAGTTCATATTGACATAAAAATAATAATACTTCAAGCATACTAATAGAGCAATTATGTCTTCTCAAAATAACATGGCCAAAGAAAGTTATCCCTACAAATTCATATAGTCTGGCTATGCTCCATCTTCACGACACAAAGTATTTAAGTCATGCACAACCCCGATGACAAGCCAAGCAATTGTTTCATACTTTAACATTTTCAAAACTTTTTCAACCTTCACGCAATACATGAGCGTCAGCCATGTATATAGCACTATATGTGGAATAGAACGGTGGTTGTGGAGAAGACAAAAAGAGGGGAAGATAGTCTCACATCAACTAGGCATATCAACGGGCTATGGAGATGCCCATTAATAATATCAATGGGAGTGAGTAGGGATTGCCATGCAACGGATGCACTAGAGCTATATGTATATGAAAGCTCAACAAAAGAAACTAAGTGGGTGTGCATCCAACTCGCTTGCTCATGAAGACCTAGAGCATTTTGAGGAAGCCCATCATTGTAATATACAAGACAATTTCTATAATGAAAAATTCCCACTAGTATATGAAAGTGACAACATAGGAGACTCTCTATCATGAAGATCTTGGTGCTACTTTGAAGCACAAGTGTGCTAAAAGGATAGTAACATTGTCCCTTCTCTCTTTCTCTCTCATTTTTTTATATATTTTTTATTTGGGCCTTTTTTATGGCCTCTTTTTTTTCTTTTTTGTCCGGAGTCTCATCCCGACTTGTGGGGGAATCATAGTCTCCATCATTCTTTCCTCACTTGGGACATTGCTCTAAAAAATGATGATCATCACACTTTTATTTTTCTTACAACTCAACAATTACAACTCGATACTTAGAACAAGATATGACTCTATATGAATGCCTCCGGCGGGGTACCGGGATTTGCAATGAATCAAGAGTGACATGAATGAAAGAATTATGAATGGTGGCTTTGCCACAAATACGATGTCAACTACATGATCATGCTAGCAATATGACAATGATGGAGCGTGTCATAATAAACGGAACTGTGGAAAGTTGCATGGCAATATATCTCGGAATGGCTATGGAAATGCCATGATAGGTAGGTATGGTGGCTGTTTTGAGGAAGATATATGGTGGGTGTATGATACCGGCTAAAAGTGTGTGGTATTAGAGAGGCTAGCAATGGTGGAAGGATGGGAAAAAGTGTGTATAATCCATGGACTCAACATTAGTCATAAAGAACTCATATACTTATTGCAAAAATCTAGAAGTTATCAAAGCAAAGTATTACGCGCATGCTCCTAGGGGGATAGATTGGTAGGAAAAGACCATCGCGCCTTTATTATGGTCGTTTCATTCTGTCCCCGCTTAGAAAAGGTCAAGCGGACACTGTCAGTATTGCCTTGGGAAGAGCTTTACTTGGAGAAATAGAAGGAACATGTATTACACGTGCAAAATTTGGGAGCGTGCCGCACGAGTATTCTACAATAGCAGGTATTGAAGAATCCGTACAAGAAATTTTACTAAATTTGAAAGAAATTGTATTGAGAAGTAATCTCTATGGAGTTAGAGACGCATCCATTTGCGTCAAAGGTCCTAGGTACATACTCGTCCCCGACCGCCACTCATAAGGAGGACAATCAATAAACACTTCATGCTCCGACTTCGTTACATAATGGTTCACCATACGTGCATGCTATGGGAATCACAAACTTCAACGCAAGTATTCTTTAAATTCACAACTAATTCCACTAGCATGACTCTAATATTATCACCTCCATATCTCAAAACAATTATCATGCTTCAATCTTTTCTTTGTATTCAACGCACTCAAAAGAAAATTTCACAAATCATGAATACCAAGCATGTTAATATTAAGCAATTTACCATGCTATTACGACTCTCAAAATAATTTAAGTGAAGCATGAGAGATCAATAGTTTCTTTAAAAAAACCACCATCGTGCTCTAAAAGATTTAAGTGAAGCACATAGAGCAAAATTATAACGCTCAAAAGATATAAGTGAAGCACATAGAGCAAAACTGCCTAGCTCAAAAGATATAAGTGAAGCTCAAAGAGTATTCTAACAAATTTTAATTCATAGATGGATCTCTCAAAGGTGTTTACAGTAAGGATGATTATGGCACACTAACAAACAAAGAGACAAATAATACAAGACGCTCCAAGAAAAACACATATCATGTTAATGATTAAAAATATAGCTCCAAGTAAATTACCGATGGAAGTGGACGAAAGAGGGGATGCCTTCCGAGGCATCCGCAAGCTTTGACTTTTTGGTGTCCTTGGATTATATTGGGGGTGCCATGGGCATCCCCAAGCTTAGGCTCTTGCCAATCCTTGTTCCATAATCCATCAAAAGAACTCACCCAAAACTTGAAAACTTCACAACACAAAACTCAATAGAAATCTCGTGAGCTCCTTTAGAGAAAGAAAACAAAAGACTACTTCAAGGTACTGTAATGAACTCATTCTTTATTTATATTGGTGTTAAACCTACTATATTCCAACTTCTCTATGGATCATAAACTATTTTACTAACCATAGATTCATCAAAATAAGTAAACAACACACGAAAAACAGAATCTGCCAAAAACAGAACAGTCTCTAGTAATCTGTAACTAACGCAAACTTCTGGAACTCCAAAAACTCTACCAACATTAGACGACCTAGAAAATTTGTTTGTTGATCAGCAGCAATCGGAATCAGTATTTTATCGCGTTCTGATGATTTTTAATAATTCGGGCACTAAACGCACAGTTTCTGGAAATTACAGCAAGATCAAATAACTATCATCCAAGAAGATCAAATAACTACCAAACACTAATTAAAACACAAAACCACATCCAAACAGAGTGTAGATGGGTTATTTATTCACTAACAGGAAAAACACAAAAAACTAAAAATAAAATTGGGTGGCCTCCCAATAAGCGCTATCGTTTAACGTCCCTAGCTAGGCATAAAAGCGAGGATAGATCTAGGTATTGCCATCTTTGGAAGGCAATCCATAAGTGGCTCTCATGATGGTTTCATATGGCAATTTTATTTTCTTTCTTGGAAAGTGTTCCATGCCCTTTTTCAATGGTAATTGGAACCTAATATTCCCTTCCTTCATATCAATAATCGCACCAACCGTTCTAAGGAAAGGTCTACCAAGAATAAAAGGGCAAGATGGATTGCAATCTGTATCAAGAACAATGAAATCTACGAGCACATAATTCCTATTTGCAACAATAAGAACATCATTAATCCTTCCCATAGGTTTCTTAATAGTAGAATCCGTGAGATCTATGTTTAAAGAGCAATCATCAAGATCGCCGAAATCTAGCAAATCACACAAAGTTTTGGGGATAGTGGAGACACTAGCACCCAAATCACACAAAGCATAAAACTCATGATCTTTAACTTTAATTTTAATAGTTGGTTCCCACTCATCATAGATTTTTCTAGGGATAGAGATTTTCAACTCAAGTTTTTTCTTCATAAGATTGCATCAAGGCATCAACGATATGTTCGGTGAAGGCTTTCTTTTGACTATAAGCATGCGGAGAATTTAGCACGGATTGCAACAAGGAAATCCAATAAATCAAAGAGCAACTTTCATAATTAAATTACTTGAAATCCAATATAGTGGGTTTAGCAACATCTAAATTTTTATTTCTTTCAATCCCACTTTCATCAATTTATCATAAAGATCAAAATACTTCGAATATTTGGAACGCCTTCTAGGTAAAGGAAGATCATATTCAGTTTCATCAAGATTCATATTGCAAAACAAAGATTTGATAGGGGACACATCAATAACTTTTAGATCTTCATCTTGATTTTCATAAGAATTGGAAGAACACGCTTTAATACAGGCATTTTTGGAAGGACGCATCCTAGCGGTTCTTTCCTTGCACTCATCAATGGAAATTCTCATAGCTTTGAGAGACTCATTGATATCATGCATAGGAGGAATAGATCTAAGCTTTAAAGAATAAACCTCAAGAGAAATTCTATCAATGTTCCTAGCAAAATCATCAACTTTAAGCAATTTCTCTTCAAGCAAAGCATTAAAATTCTTTTGTGAATTCATAAACTCTTTAACACTATTCTCAAATTCAGAGGGCATCTTATTAGAAGGATTATTAGGGTATGGCCTAGGATTAAAATTCCCTCTATACGCGTTGTTACCAAAATTATTCCTACCAACAAAATTCACATCCATAGATTCATTGTTATTCTCAATCAAAGTAGAACAAGGCATATCATTAGGATCAGAAGAAACACTCATAGTAGCAAATAGTTTCATAAGTTCATCCATCTTTGCACTCAAAACATTGATTTCTTCTATCGCATGCACTTTTTTATTAGAAGATCTTTCAGTATGGCATTGAGAATAATTAACCATAATATTATCTTGGAGTTTAGTAGCATCTCCTAAAGTGATTTCCATAAAAGTGCCTCCCGCGGCCGAATCTAAAAGATTTCTAGAAGCAAAATTCAATCCGGCATAAATTTTTTGTATAATCATCCACAAATTTAAACCATGAGTAGGGCAATTACGCATCATTAATTTCATTCTCTACCAAGCTTGTGCAACATCTTCATGATCAAGTTGCTTAAAATTCATAATATCGTTTCTAAGAGAGATGATCTTAGCGGGAGGAAAATACTTAGAGATAAAAGCATCTTTGCACTTGTTCCAAGAATCAATACTATTTTTAGGGAAAGACGAAACCAAGCTTTAGCACGATCTCTAAGCGAAAAAGGAAATAGCCTCAATTTAACGACATCATGATCAACATCTTTTTTCTTTTGCATATCACATAAATCAACGAAGCTATTTAGATGAGTAGCGGCATCTTCACTAGGAAGGCCGGCGAATTGATCTTTCATAACAAGATTCAACAAAGCAGTATTGATTTCACAAGATTCAGTATTGGCAAGAGGAGCAATCGGAGTGCTAAGGAAATCATTATTGTTGGTATTGGTTAAGTCACACAATTTGGTAGTATCTTGAGCCATCGCGACAAACAAGAAATCCAACACACGAGCAAACAAAAGGCAAGGGAGAAAAAGGTAAACGGAGAAGGAGAAGGGTAAGGAGAAGGAGAAAGAGAAAGAGAGGGCGAATAAAACGGCAAGGGTGAAGTGGGGGAGAGGAAAACGAGAGGCAAATGGCAACTAATGTAATGCAAGATATAGGATTGTGATGGGTACTTGGTATGTTGACTTTTTGCGTAGACTCCCCGGCAACGGTGCCAGAAATTCTTCTTGCTACCTCTTGAGCTTGCGTTGCTTTTCCCCGAAGAGGAGAGGATGATGCAGCAGAGTGCCGAAAGTATTTCCCTTAGTTTTTGAGAACCAATGTATCAATCCAGTAGGAGGCCACACTCAAGTCCCTCGTACCTGCACAAATCGATAGCAACTCGCAACCAACGCGATTAGGGGTTGTCAATCCCTTCACGGTCACTTAGCAGAGTGAGATCTGATAGAGATAATATTTTTGGTATTTTTGGTATAAAGATGCAAAGTGAAAAGTAAAAGGCAAAGTAAAAACAAAGCAAGATTAAAGTGATGGAGATTGATATGATGAGAATAGACCCGGGGGCCATAGGTTTCACTAGTGGCTTCTCTCAAGAGCATAAGTTTTCTACGGTGGGTGAACAAATTACTGTTGAGCAATTGACAGAATTGAGCATAGTTATGAGAATATCTAGGCATGATCATGTATATAGGCATCACGTCCGTGACAAGTAGATCGAAACGATTCTGCATCTACTACAATTACTCCACTCATCGACCGCTATCCTGCATGCATCTAGAGTATTAAGTTTAAAACAGAGTAACGCTTTAAGCAAGATGAGATGATGTAGAGAGATAAATTCATGCAATATTAAATAAACCCCATCTTGTTATCCTCGATGGCAACGATCCAATACGTGCCTTGCTGCCCCTTCTATCACTAGGAAATGACACCGCAAGATCGAACCCAAAGCTAAGCACTTCTCCCATGGCAAGAACTACCAATCTAGTTGGCCAAACCAAACGGATAATTTGAAGAGACTTGCAAAGGTAACCAATCATACATAAAAGAATTCAGAGAAGATTCAAATATTATTCATAGATAGACTTGATCATAAACCCACAATTCATCGGTCTCAGCAAACACACCGCAAAAGAAGAAGATTACATCAAATAGATCTCCACAAGAGAGGGGGAGAAGATTGTATTGTGATCAAAAAAGAGAGAAGAAGCCATCTAGCTAATAACTATGGACTCGAATGTCTGAGGTAAACTACTCACACTTCATCGGAGAGGCTATGATGATGTAGAAGCCCTCCGTGATGACGGCCCTCTCAGGCAGAGCTCCCGAATAGGCCCCAAGATGGGATCTCGTGGATACAGAAAGTTGCGGCGGTGGAATTAGGTTTTTGGCTCCTGTTCTGATCGTTTGGGGGTACGTGGGTATATATAGGAGGAAGAAGTATGTCGGTGGAGCTTCGGTGGGCCCACGAGGGTGGGGGCGCGCCTGGGGCTGTAGGGCGTGCCCCCTTACCTTGTGCCCTCCTCGGAGCTTTCTTGGCATAGGGTCCAAGTCTCATGGATCTTATTCGGGAAGAAAATCACGTTCCAGAAAGGATTTTTCTGTTTGGACTCCGTTTGATATTCCGTTTCTTCGAAACACTAAAATAGGCAAAAAACAGCAATTCTGGGCTGGGCCCCCGGTTAATAGTTAGTCCCAAAAATAATATAAAAGTGGAAAATAAAGCCCAATATAGTCCAAAACAGTAGATAATATAGCATGGAGCAATCAAAAATTATAGATACGTTGGAGACGTATCAAGGTGGTGGCACGCGGGTGTCAAGATCGGGCTCCCCCTCTAATGGAGTCCTGGATTAAGGGGTCCTCGGGCATCCGGACTATGGTACATGTGCCGGACTAATGGGATGTGAAGATACAAGTCCGAAGACTCTCTCCCATGTCCGAATAGAACTCTCCTTGGCATGGAAGGCAAGCTCGGCGTCCTGATATGAAGATTCTTTTCTCTGTAACCGACTTTGTAAAGCCCTAGTCCCCTCCTGTGTCTATATAAACTGGAGGGCTTAGTCCATAGAGGCAATAAGAATAATCATAGTCATACAGGCTAGACTTTTAGGGTTTTAGCCATTCCGATCTCGTGGTAGATCTACTCTTGTAATATTCATATTCATCAAGATCAATCAAGTAGGAAGTAGGGTATTACCTCCACAGATAGGGCCCAAACCTGGGTAAACACCGTGTCCCCCACCTCCTGTTACCATCGACCTTAGACGCACAGTTCGGGACCCCCTAGCCGAGATCCGCCGGTTTTGACACCGACATTGGTGCTTTCATTGAGAGTTCCGATGTATCGTCGTCAAGAGGTTCGATGGCCCCGTCCATCATCTACAACAATGTTGTCCAGGGAGAAGTCTTCCTCCCCAGATAGATCTTCGTATTCGGCAGCTTCGCACGGTGGGCCAACTCGCTTGGCCATGTAGAGAAGATCGACAGCTACGCCCCTGTCCATCAAGTCAGATTTGGAAGCTTGAACTACATTGCGGATATCCGCGGAGACTTGATGTTCGACGGATTTGAGGCCACGACAGCCACACCCTGTCACCATGATGAACATGACTTAAATCTGTCATCGGACCATACCCAGGAGATAACACCCGTAATTGCTCTGGCCCAACATCCCGAGCAGACCGCGCCATCTGAGGACGGGAGGCTCAACCCCGCCACGGAAGCCGCCGACTCAGCGGCGTCGGAGCCACACACAGACCCAACCCCGAGCGGGATCTATGTCACCGGAACCTCGGACTCGTTTTCGGCTACAGGTTCCAAACCATGTGAGTCCGCACACGTCGAGCTTGATCAGACATCAATCCTCGAATTCAGCTCCACGGACATCTTCCCGCACTCGCCTTTAGGCGACGTGCTAAACTCATTAAGAAGACTCTCCTTAGCGGTGGACTCACAGCCGAATTATATCCGGTTCGAACTAGAGGCTGATGACGGAGAATTTCATTTCCCACCCACCGCCCACTTCATAGCCACTGACGAGGACCTAACCGACATGCTCAATTACGGCTTCGAAGACATCGATGGTATGGATGACTATGCCGGAGAAGAGGAGGCCCAAAACCTGCCATTTACCGGATGTTGGATGGCCACTTCCTCGTATGATGTATACATGGTGAACACACCTAAAGAGAACAATGGATACAACGAGAAGGATCCAGTCGAGGATAAACCTCCTGAGATACAGCCAAAACACCGACGTCAGCGGCGCCGCTCTAAATCACGCCGTGTAAAAGATAGCGATACCGGCACAAGAGAAGATAAAACTCCGGACGGTGCCGGAGACAATGAAGACCCCATTGAAGCAACTTCCGAACAGGACGAACGGGAAGACGGGCAAGTTAGCCCTGATGAACAGGCCATACACAAAGACTCGGAGGACAGTAATTATCTTCCGCTCTTCGAGGATGAGGTGAGCCTCGGCAACGAAGATTTTATCGTGCCTGAGGAACCTCTCGAGCAGGAGCGCCTTAAGCCTCGGCTAGTAGCCACTGCAAGGAGCCTGAAAAAGAAGCAACAACAGCTTCAGGCTGATGGACTGGTGTCCTGGCAGCCCAGGAATACGGCCTCAAGCGCCCATCCAAAAGTTACCCGAAGTGCAAATTGCTACCTTAGTTCGATGATGAGGCACTGGAGCCGTACCATCATCGCACAATGCGGCTAACCGACCACCACATGGCTGGAACAAAGAGGCAACTCAAGCCGAACACCAGCCCGCCCCACCTCACCATAAAGGCAGAGATAAAACAGCTCGGGGACATATATATGACCTGCAGCAGGACTTGGACAATAGAGCAGGTCAGAACAGATCGATCTATGGATCATGGGGACGTGCCCCGACACGCGACAACGGCCACCTAGCCGGACGCAACAATCATACTCACGCCCGGGCCGAGAACCGCAGACGGACTCCATCCGTGTTACGTTGTGACATGGCCCAATATAGAGGCGCCGCACACCCCTTTGCTTCACTGACGAGGTAATGGAGCATGAATTCCCAGAAGGGTTTAAACCCGTAAACATTGAATCATACGATGGGACAACAGACCCCACGGTATGAATCGAGGATTTTCTTTTTCACATTCATATGGCCCGCGGCGATGATCTCCATGCCATCAAATACCTCCCATTAAAACTCAAACGACCAGCCCAACACTGGTTGAACAACCTGCCTGAAAACTCCATCGGCAACTGGGAGGACTTGGAAGAGGCCTTCCATGACATCTCCTAAGGTACATATGTTTGACCTCCCGATGCCGACGACTTAAGTCACATAATTCAACAGCCCAGAGAGTCAGCCCGGAAACTCTGGACTAGGTTCTTAACCAAAAAGAACCAGATCGTCGACTGTCCAGATGCCGAAGCCCTGGCGGCCTTTAAACATAGCATCCGAAACGAATGGCTCGCCCGACACCTCGGCCAAGAAAAGCCGAATTTCATGGCAGCCCTTACGACACTTATGACTCGCTTTTGCGTGGGCAAAGATATCTCGCTAGCCCGTAGCAACAACAATGCAAGCAAACCTGGCACTGCAGAAGCCAGAAATAGCAACGGCAAGCCTCGACGCAACAGACACAAGCGTCGAAACAACGGTGATAATCCGACGACACGGCAGTCAATGCCGGATTCAATGGCTCCAAGTCCGGCCAGCGGAAGAAGCCGTTCAAAAGGAACAATTCAGGCTCATCCAGCTTAGACCGCATACTCGATCGCCCATGCCAGATACACGGCACCCCCGACAAACCAGTCAATCATACCAACAAAGACTGTTGGGTTTTTAAACAGGACGGCAAGTTAAATGCCGAGAGCAAGGAAAAGGGGTCACAAAGTGAGGACGATGACGAGGAGCCCGTCCACTGAACACAGGGGGATAGAAGAAGTTTCCCCCTCAGGTCAAAATGGTGAACATGATATACGCCACCCACATCCCGAAGAGGGAGCGCAAGCGCGCACTCAGGGACGTCTACACGATGGAGCCAGTCGCCCCAAAGTTCAACCCATGGTCTTCCTGTCCGATCACTTTTGATCGCAGGTACTAGCCGACCAGTATCCGTCATGGCGGTTCAGCCGCACTGGTCCTCGACCCAATCATCGATGGGTTCCACCTCACGTGAGTTCTAATGGACGGTGGTAGCAGCCTGAACCTGCTCTATCAGGATACAACGCGCAAAATGGGCATTAATCCCTCAAGAATTAAGCTCACCAAGACTACCTTTAAAGGGGTCATGCCAGGTGTAGAGGCCCGCTACATGGGCTCAATCACACTAGAGGTTGTCTTCGGATCCCCGGACAACTTCCGAAGCGAAGAGTTGATCTTCGATATCGCCCCCTTTCGCAGTGGCTATCGTACACTGCTTGGACGAACCGCATTCGCTCGATTCAACGCGGTGCCACACTACGCTTATCTCAAACTCAAGATGCCCGAACCACGCGGTGTCATAACAGTCAATGGAAACATGGAACGCTCCCTCCGTACCGAGGAGCACACCGTTGCTTTAGCAGCAGAAGTACAGAGCGGCCTTCTGTAACGCCCTCGATGCGGCTATATCTCCCACGTGTCGAAGCACGACTTAGAGGCATAACCGCATTGAAAGCAATGTCGCAAGTGAGGTAATCTTCACACAACCTATGTAATACATAAGGGAAAGAGATACATAGTTGGCTTACAATCGCCACTTCACACAATACAAGAGTAAAGCATTACATCAACCAAGTACATTCAGGGCCCGACTACGGAGCCAAAATAAAAGAAGAACCCCAAAAGCGACAAAGGTCCCCGATCGACCCCAACTGGGCTCCACTACTGATCGACTAGAACGAAACAACATAAAGGATAAGATCTTCATCGAGCTCCTCCTTGAGCTCGGGTGCGTCACCTGCACGGTCTCATCGGCACCTGCAAACTGGTTTGGAAGTATCTGTGAGTCACGGGGACTCAGCAATCTCACACCCGCGAGATCAATACTATTTAAGCTTAAAGGTAGGACAGGGTAGTGAGGTGGAGCTGCAGCAGCGACTAGCATATATGGTGGCTAACATACGCAAACGAGAGCGAGAAGAGAAGGCAAAGCACGGTCAAACAACTATGATCAATAAGTGATCCTGAACTACTTACGTCAAACATAACTCCAACAACCGTGTTCACTTCCCGGACCCCGCCGAGAAGAGACCATCACGGTTACACACGCGGTTGGTGTATTTTAGTTAAGATCAACTTCGGGTTTTCTACAACCGGACATTAACAAATTCCCATCTGCCACATAACCGCGGGCACGGCTTTCGAAAGTTCAAACCCTGCAGGGGTGTCCCAACTTAGCCCATGATAAGCTCTCGCGATCAACGAAGGATATTCTTTCTCCCCGGGAAGACCCGATCAGCCTCGGAATCCCGGCTACAAGACACTTCGACAGCAATAAAACAAGTCCAGCAAAGCCGCCCGATGCGCCGACATCCTGATAGGAGCTGCACATATCTCGTTCTCAGGGCAACACCGGTTAAGTCAAGCTATGAGTAAAACCAGGCCTCGAGTTTCCACGAGGGGGCCCCGCAGGCTGCTCGGTTCGGACCAACACTTAGACAAGCATTGGCCCGGGGGGGCTAAATAAAGATGACCCTCGGGTTGATCAGACCCAAGGGAAAGGGATAGGTGGTAGGCAAATGGTAAAACCAAGGTTGGGCCTTGCTGGAAGAGTCTTATTCAAAGCGAACTGTCAAGGGGGTCCCATAAATCACCCGACCGCGTTAGGGACGCAAAATCCGGGAACATAACACCGATATGACGGAAACTAGGGCGGCAAGAGTGGAACAAAACACCAGGCATAAGGCCGAGCCTTCCACCCTTTACCAAGTATATAGATGCATTAATTAAATAAGATATATTGTGATATCACAACAAGTAAACATGTTCCAACAAGAAACAACATCTCCATGTTCCAACAAGGAACAAACTTCATCTTCACCTGCAACTAACAACGCTATAAGAGGGACTGAGCAAAGCGGTAACATAGCCAAACAACGTTTTGCTAGGATAAGGTGGGTTAGAGGCTTGGTTTAACAATATGGGAGGCATGATAAGCAAGTGGTAGGTGCCGCGGCATGGGCATAGCAAAAGAGCGAGCAATCTAGCAAGCAAAGATAGAAGTGATTTCGAGGGTATGGTCATCTTGCCTGAGATCCCGCAAGGAAGAAGAACGAGTCCATGAAGAAGACAAACGGACGTAGACGAATGGATCCTCACAATCGCCACGCTATCGGAACTAACCCGAAGAAGCAACACCGGAAAGAAGCAAACAACAAAGTAAACAACCACCACATAAACATGGCATGATATGCGAGATGTGGTATGCAATGCATATGCATGCGCGGGAAGGGAAAAGATGAACAAGGCATAATATTGGCAAACCAAGTATGCCACTGGAAAGGTGAGGTGATTTCGGTTGAAATCGATATAAAGATCACCGGAATCGGATGCACGGTATGCAAATGACAAGCAAAACAAGAATGACAATAATCTGCCATTAACAGCATGATGCTACTTAGCAAGCAAAAAGAAATTAAGCTACTGCACCCAAACATATCAACAAGGCATATGACAGTAATCTAATCAAGATGCTTGACAAAAGATGAACACTGAGCTACGGCTAAATCACAACATAACAGGTTCAAACAAGCATGGCAAAAGTGCAAAAGATAACAGGTTCACAGACTTAGTGAAAATAACATGCCAGAAATTAACATCAGGATGACATGTTTAGAGCAAGGAAACAACATGCTACAGGAACAGGACATAGCAAGATATGGTACGGCATGAATCTACTCAAAGCATTGAACAAAAGTCCCTTAATGACCATCAGACAAAAGGGATCGAAAAATATAATAGCACCCATGTCAATTAAGCAAGTTTCGTTACAGATTTCAGACTTGGCAGAAAACTGGACATGTCAAAACCAGATAACAAGTAGGCATGTTTACGAGCTCGATGCACTCACTACAGAGCATTGCATGATAAACTAAGCACACATACGTCAATAAGACATGGCATAGAAGCTATACATGGCAAGAACAACAATATATCATGCACGGATCAACTACAACAAGCTTGGCAAAATTGAATAACATGTAAAAAATCTGCCAATAACATTTTATGGCAAAAGTAGAGCTCGATTGACTCAAGCTATGGCACTCCATAATTACAAACAAAGGCATGGATGGATAGAGAAAAACCATATGCCCAAAATACCCTTACTGATCATGCTCAAAAGAGGCATAGATCTCTCTGAAACAACATGAACACATGGCATAAAAATAACAGCAGACAAGGACTTAGTGAAAATACTAAGTCTCTGAAATCAGCAACATTAAGTACCCTAGTTTGCATGCTTGTGCTAGTCACCACAAAGATCACAAAAATACATGGCATAAACCTCTGGAAATATGTCATGGCATATTACAAAACACATGTAGAGCTCAACTCCATAGGATGCACACATCAATTATGGAAAAAATGACAAAAGTACATCTACTGAAACAGATCTGAGACTAACATCACATAGCCCTCTTCTAACAGAATTTTGGGAATTAAGATGAGCTCAAATGAGAATGATGCAATGAGAGGAAATGATGTACTCGTCGAGGCGAACAATTTGATATGCTATACGCACGGAACGGAGCCATGGGTGCAAAGTTATGATGCGATGAACCTGGCACGAGAATATGAACAAAGATGAGGACTTAGTGGAATATTACCCCGCGGAAAAAGTCAACGGCGGCGCGAGAACCGAGGATGGCCGGAGGAGGGGCCGGGGACGGGCGCGCGCGGCGGATCCTGGCCGGATCCCGCCGGATCCGGCGCCCGTGGAGGCGAGGGCGAGGCCGGGCCGGCGCGGGGAGCGCGCGGGGAGGTGGCGCGATGGTGGCGGCGGCGCGCAGCGGGCGGCGGCGCATCGGAGGCGGGCGGCGGCGCGGTGGCGGCGGCGGCGCGCGGCGGCGGCGCACGGGCGGCGAGCGCGGGGACGCGGGCGCAGGCGTGCGGCAGCGGGCAGGCGGCGGGGCAGGCGCGGGGACGCGGCGGCCCAGATCTGGCCCGGGGCGGGCCGGCCTCGGGCCCCGGCGGGCCGCGGGCGGCGCTGGAGGAGAGAGAGGGGGCGTGGGGCTGAGGTGGCGGCTGGGGATTGGGCGCGGGGGCGACGTGGCAGGCTCCGATTGGCCCGAGTGATGTGGCGGTGGCGGTGGACATGTCCGGCGAGGGGATGGACATGTCCGACGGCGCGAGGGGAGAGGTGCTAGGGTTGGACTGCGCGAAAAACCGGGGGGAAGCACATATTTATAGGTAGAGGGGGCTAGGAAGCTCCAAATGGAGTGCGGTTTTCGCCCACACGATCGTGATCCGACGACTGAGAGGATGGAGAAGACTTAGATGGGTTTTGGGCCACTTTGAAGGGGTGTTGGGCTGCACCAACAGAGGCCTTCACGGTTACCCGGTTAACCGTTGGAGTATCAAACGACCTCCGAATGACCCGAAACTTGACAGGCGGTCTACCGGTGCTATACCAAGGCCGCTTGACAAACCTCGGTCCATTCCGAGAAAGTTTAATACACTCACGGAAAAAGGTAAAAGGGGACGCCGGGGAACACAGGAGCGTCGGATTGCAAAACGGACAACGGGGAAAAAGCTCGGATGCATGAGACGAACACGTATGCGAATGCGATGCACATGATGACATGATATGAAATGCAGATAATGACATGGCAAAGAGCGACACGCAAGCACATGACATGGCAAAGACGGCGAATAACTGACAGACACCTGGCGCATCAGATCCGGGGCGTTACAACACTCCACCACTACGAGAGGATCTCGTCCCGAGATCTAGGAATGGAACCGGAGGGGAAAAACGGAAGAGAAAGAGAAGAGGTAAAACTAAGTTGCTTCTTTGACAAAAGAGTGAAACCAAAGAACCTTGAGAGGTTGAACAATTTAAGAGAAAGAGTACAACAGAGATGAACGAGATTGCAACCAATCCGGTAGAAAAGAGGACCAAGGAGTATTACGAGAACTTGAAGGTTGAAAGACATGGAAATAAGAGCTTCACGAACGAAAAGAATATGACCACCTCGGTAAGATGAGATAGCCAAGGAACAAGAATGACCGAATTTGTACGCCACTCAGATAGGAAAGAGAAGAAAACTTGATGAGATGAAAAGTTATTGAAGAGATGATACAACACTTCGGTTAAAAGGATAAGCAAGAAAAGAAGATGATCTTGACAAAACAGGAAGATGGTTCGAAGAGAGCAATATCACAATGCCTTCGGGACAAATGAAAGAGTGGAATCAAGAGAACAGAGAAGAGAACAACAACTTCTATACCAAGGCCACTTGACAAACCTCGGTCCATTCCGAGAAAGTTTAATACACGCTCACGGAAAAAGGTAAAAGGGGACGCCGGGGAACATAGGAGCGCCGGATTGCAAAACGGACAACGGGGAAAAAGCTCGAATGCATGAGACGAACACGTATGCGAATGCGATGCACATGATGACATGATATGAAATGTAGATAATGACATGGCAAAGAGCGACACGCAAGCACATGACATGGCAAAGACGGCGAATAACTGACGGACACCTGGCGCATCAGATCCGAGGCGTTACACCTTCTCAAGCAGAACCTTAATTCGGCGGCCGAGCTCCTAGACACTGTCAAACGAGTCCAGACTACTCTGCAGCAAGACAACCCAGCTCGTCAAGAGCTCGACTAGCAATTTGGCCTCCGTCCCAGTCCCGACAAAGCGGCGGCGTTCGTACCGCGCGTACATAACTATGCACTCAAAATACCATGGGCATAGACGGAGGCATAACTAGCGTGTGATCCACAATACGGCTCGACCGCCCCCAGACACAGATACTTTCACTTTTTCCTTTTTATCCTTTTCAGGTTTTTTTCATAGGTTTCTTTGTACGACCTGTTCACCAGTCCTTTTGAAAGTATATATACACCAAGATGGCAAGAAGCACTGACGCATAATGGAATTTCCAGGTGGTCTCTTTAAATGATCACTCCACCTGTTTTCAGGACTCGCACGCAGCTCTCCCTTGGTGGTGGCATGTCAAATAGCCCTGTTGCTTATTGCACTACTTGTACAAATACGCCTTGATGTATTAATCAAACTATAATGGAAAAAGTTCGCGACTCAACTTTTGCGGCTACTGCTTTCTTTTTTTCTTCCCTTTTGGATATTCTTATCAAGTTGCACCTGTACATTTTGGTACGCTTTAAATCTGCCAGGGGCTTCATTGCGCCCCATAATACGACAACAAAGTCCGAACACTTTTTACAGTATAGTTCGGCACCCCGAATTTAGCATTATATGCATTGGCTCTGAATCATGTCTTTGGTCAATAGTTGGGTTGCCCGGCTCCTGTGCTTACCACCTTTAGCGATTTTGGGTGAACTACTGCGATTGTGTCCTGGTTCATCCGGAAGAGCACCTCAGTAGAGAAAATCGAAAACTGACTATCATGATACGGCGTGAGCCGGTCAGCTCTTCAGAGGTTTCAAATCTTTAGCGATTTTTCCCGCATTATGCGATGAATCGGTTCTTACCCGATCAGGTGTTTGCAGCACCCTTGTCCGAATTAAATACTAACTAGGGGTTGTGCCTATATATTTTTACTGTCGAACTCCTATGGCTAAGTGAGGATGATAAATCCACATAGTCTGATTGCCTGGTCGTTGCGCTAAAAACCTCCTTCAAGGACACAACATTTGGATCAAGAGTGTTTAGATTCTATCCCGAGCACCCCCGTACTACCTACGTGGGGGCTGAAGCCGACGACTGGCCAATTCTCAGATTTCATAAAAACGGCCGAACAGGAGGTAAAATTTAAATAAGCGCTATATTACACAATCAACTTTGTTTCAAAATACAGGCCGAGATAATATGAATATATTCATTCAAAGATTACGTCTTTCGTACATTGCTCCGCCACAATGCGGGATCCCTCCAGGACATCGCTAAAATATCGCTCGGGCGTGCGGTGCTCCTTGCCCGCGGGCGGTCCCTCGGTCACGAGCGTGACGACATTCATCTTCGCCCACTTCATCTTGACACGGGCGAAGGCCATCCGCGCACCTTCAATGCAGACCGACCGGTTGATGGCGTCAAGCCGGAGGCAGGCACTGACTAGCCGCTTCACGAGCCCAAAGTAGCTGCTGGGTATAGCTTCGGCAGGCCATAGCCGGATTATTAAATCCTTCATGGCTAGTTCGGCCACCCTATGCAGTTCGACCAGCTGTTTTAGCTGATCGCTAAAGGGCACCGGATGTTCGGGCGCAACTTAGTGCGGCCAAAACAGCTTTTCCGTTGAGCTCCCCTGTTCGGCTTGGAAGATATCCGCAGCATCAGAAACACTGCGCTGCAGATCTGCAAATGCCCCTGGAGAACTCCAAATCCGGGTTAATAAGAGATATCTCTTCTTCACATACTAGCTTTGCATAGTAAAAGCCTTACCCGCCGCGATTTTCTTGGCCTCCTGGATCTCCTGGATTGTGCTCTTGGCTTCATCCTAGGCCTCTTGTGCGCTCTGGTGAGCCTTGGTGAATTTGGTCTCTTGATCGGCAACATCGCGCTCCAAGGACTCACACTTCTTGACGGCGTCCTAGAGCTGCTACTGGACCTCACACACCCTGGCCTCGTGTTTTTCACGGGCGGCCGACTCCTTTGTCATTTTCTTCGTGGCCTAGCCAGCACTTTCTTGAGGGTTTCCACCTCAGTATCCGCTCCTACAAATATCATGGCCCTATGGTCAGCACAAGTCATTCATCCTTTTATGGATATACACAAGGTCATCATGTACCTTGATTGTCCTCCAGTTTCTTTTTTACACGACCGAGCTCTTCTTCGCCCCGCTCCAGGCTCTGCTTCAGTCCGGAGACCTCAGCAGCATGAGAGGTTGCGGCCAGCATAGACGCCTTCTTATTCACATAAGACATATTTAGTTAGCTTCCTGCAAAAATTACTTGATCCTCTATATAGCTTTTCTTTTCGAACACTGGACAGTGTCTCAGGGGCTATTGTCTATACTATGACTTTCTCTTTTGCGTCGCGTACGTCAAAGCCTGTCAGCAGGCTGGTGCAGGCTTCGGTCAGTCCGCTCTTGACGGACTGAACCCTCTCAACCATCGTACCCATAAGGATACGGTGTTCATCCACAATGGAAGCGCCTCGTAGCGCTTCCAGCAGATTATCTGGTGCCTCTGGACGGACAGAGGTCACCGGCGGAATAGGAGCACCTCCTCCCTTCGAAGGAGGCTGCTCGCTTGATTCCGGAGCCGCGTAGGTCTCCGGAATGGTATTCGGCTGGGGGCTCAATTGGATATGGCCCCCATCGCCAGTTTCCATGGGGATTTTCTCCCTAAGGTGTCCAGTGGCCGAGGGTTCACCCTCCGGCGTAACCCTGACGGCCTCCTGAACCTCTCCCTGGCTTGGGAAGGTCCTTGAGATTAGCACCTCGGCGTCACCCTTGGCCTTGGGAGAGTAATCCACCGGTCGTGACTCGCTGGCCATCGCCTTTGAATCCAGCGAATCCCGTGATGAGGATCGCAGAGAGCTGTCGCGGGCCGGACTGCAATTGCATAATTCAACATGTTAAAACTATGAAGTAGATAGGCCGGATATATGGACGTATCAGGATTTTTAGTACTCATGATGCGGCCAGGGGCTTGTTTCGGGGGTGCGGCTCTGGGATGTTGTCAATGTCCCACGTGGAGTTATCGGCGACGGAGTTCTTCCCCCTCTTGGACACCTCTGCCTCCAGATTTTTGGAAGCCGCCCTCTTCTTCCTTCCCCCCTTAGGGGGAGAGCTGCTTTCTTCCTCCTACTCATCGTCGTCTTCGGTGGCGGAAGAGCGAGTATCGTTGTCTTCGGACGTCATGTCCGAAGCTCCTTTGCGGCGGGGGCCACATCGGACCCCCTTGGCCTTCTTCTCCGGCGCCTGGTAGGGCACCGAAACCATCATCTTCGTCAGAAGCGGAATTGCTGGTTCCTCGGGAAGCGGAGCCGGACACCGAATCCGCTCCGCCTTCTTTGTCCATCCCTGGAAAATAAATAGTGAGGTTTAGATATCTTCCCTGACTAAGCAAGTAAAGTATGCACCTAGAAATGCGAAAGACTTACCGCACTGGCAGGATGGGCCAGGTTGTGCCTGCGGTCCTCGATGGTCTCCAGCGGCGTCTCGTTGCCCTTGAAGAGCACCTTCTAGATATCTTCGTGTGTACTTCCAAAGAATTGTTGCAAGCACTGGTGCTCGGCTAGTCCGGCTCTGGCATGGAAGGATCCAGCGAACTAGCATCACCTAGATCACATTGACGACCTTGACGTTCTTGTCCACTATGCTCTGGATGCGCGTTTGTAGCACTGTTATCTCCTCCGACGAAGTCCAATTCAGGACCTTCTCTAGCCAGGAGGCGAGCCGCATTGGGGCGCCGGATTTGAATTCGGGAGCCGCGGCCCAGGTGGCGTCGCGGGGCTCTGTGATATAGAACCATAGTTTCTGCCACTCTTTGACGGTCTCCACAAAAGTACCATCGGGCCATGTGACATTGAGCATCTTGCTTACCATGGCACCTTCGCACTCTGCGTGTTGGCCGTCCACCACCTTCGGCTTCACGTTGAAGATTTTAAGCCACAATCCAAAGTGGGGAGGAATGCGGAGGAAGGCCTCGCACACGACAATTAATGATGATATGTTGAGGAAGGATTTTGGGGCTAGATCACGGAAATCTAGCCCGTAATAGAACATGAGTCCACGGACGAAAGGGTGGAGAGGAAATTCTAACCCACGGACGAAGTGGGGTATGAACACCACCCTCTCATTGGGCTTCGGGATGGGGACGATCTGCCCTTAGGCCGGAAGCCGGTGGGCGATTTCTTTCACCAGGTACCCGGCCTCCCGAAGCTTGGTGATGTCCTTCTCCTTGAGGGAGGAGGCCATCCACTTGCCTTGCGCTCCAGATCCTTACATGGTTGAGTGCTTTCCCAAGGCGGAAAAGATGAGGACTTGGGCGCTGGAGCTCGAGAATGGAAGGGCGGAGAGAGAGAGAGAAGGCGTGGGTGAAAGAGAGGAATCCTTATCTCCATATAAAGGTAGTGAATATCAAGCGCCTCCCCACTCGCCTTAAAACTCGTATGTTCCCAAGGGGCCATGCAGATGGCACAGTTGGGTTACCCACGCCCATATTGATGAGAATCCCGCAATAAGGGGACACGATCTAGGCTTTGACAAGACGTGCCAGTGAGACCGCATCTCGAAGCGGTAGGCCGAAAAACGGTTCGAAATAATGACAGGGTGATGACGTGATATCACGTTACAAAAAGTTGTCAGCGGATTGGACTCGTGCAATATTATACTCTCTACGGTGGCGTGTGGTATTTGTTTTGCAGGGCCGGATACGTTCGTTGTGTCCGAAGACTGTGTTGAAGTATTCAGGGAAGGAACCCGCCTTGCAATGCCGAAGACAATTAGCGTGCCGGACACATCGTCATTGAAGCCTGGTTCAGGGGCTACTAAGGGAGTCCTGGCTTCAGGTGTCCTCGGGCATCCAGACTATGGTACATGGGCCAGACTGATGGGCTGTGAAGATACAAGACCGAAGACTCTCTCCCATGTCCTGATAGGACTCTCCTTAGCGTGGAAGGTAAGCTAGGCGTCCTGATATGAAGATTCCTTTCTATGTATCGGAGTTTGTACAACCCTAGTCCCCTCCAGTGTCTATATAAACTGGAGGGCTTAGTCTGTAGATGCAAGAAGAATAATCATAGTCATACATGCTAGACTTTGAGCTAGTGTCGTATCGCCCTAGGTTGTAACTCTCAGATGATGAATATCATCCAAAAAATCGCCGATCCAATGCCTATGATTTTCCTACTTATTGATCTTGCTAAGTTACTACTACTGTTGTTACTGTTGCACTTGCTACAATATCACTGCTATCACTGTTACCGTTATTACTGTTGTTGCTATTACTATCACAACTATCATACTACTTTGCTACTGATCACTTTGCTGTAGATAATTAATCTCCAGGTGTGGTTGAGTTGACAACTCAGCCGCTAATACTTACAAATATTCTTTGGCTCCCCTTGTGTCGAATCTATAAATTTGGGTTGAATACTTTACCCTCGAAAACTATTGCGATCACCTATACTTGTGGGTTATCATGGCCATCCCCAAGACGAAGAAGAGCTACTCCACAGAGGTCCTCGGGAGGCTGGGGCATCCAACGATTGTGCCTTAGGCCCCGCGTCCACTGATGGGGCGCCCTTCCCTCTCGCATAGGAAGGCGCACCCGGCGCCCCTCTCAGGTTGGGCTCGGGGGCTCTCCTCCCGGGGCCTCTTACCTGGCCAGCGTCACGAGGGAGGCGTTCGGGCACCATGTGGAGGCGTGTTTCAACACGCGCTTCCATGAGCAGGGCGCGAGGCTCTAGGTACTCAAGAGTTCGTCACCAAGGCAATTGGAGAGCTTCAGGAGGCGTGAGCCATGCACGGCGAGCGCCGCCCACATGGCTCAGCGCAGCTGCTGCCCCTGACATTGGTGGAAAGTTGTGCGTCTGCATCAACATCCCGGGGCTCAATGGGGCCACTTCTCAGGAGAGCTTCTGGCCGTCCCACGTCGGCCGGAGTGGGGGCTACCCCCGCAGCTATGTCCGCATGCCGTTCGGCCTACTGAGCATGGATGCCACACACTAGCGCTACATGCAGGACGTTCTGGCGGCTCACATGGCCGGGCGCCAGGCAATCCTCACCGAGGAGGCGCTAGACCCCCATGAGCCTCTTGGTTGTCCAGATCCCCCGAGACTCAGTAGCGGGTCGACTCGTGAAGGACGACCTCTTCAGCGCACCTCTTCAGCTGCCACAACACTTCTTCAATGACGGTGCCAGGTGACTTTTTGGTTTGTTCAATTGAGGGCGCCTCTCGGTCTGCATTATCCTCGAGCTGTACGGGTCCGTCCGTGCAGCATGAACCGTTTTGTGCATATCAGACCTGGCTTACCCTTTCCTGAATTGCTTCATATTATCACCTACATGACCGGTGCTTCGCCACCATGATTGTCGTGCGCCCTCACAAACCTGCCCGTGACCGCCTCACGATTAAGGATTGGCACGACGTCTGTGCTCGGGTCCGTCCCTGCAACGTCGCTAAACCAAGTGGTTGAGCTCTATCTCACGGGCTAGCTCCCATGTACGTCACCTCCCGTGGTCCTTGGTGCCTTGTTCTCGCATGAGATAATCGGGAGTGGATGAGTGAGGGCATGCCACCCGGTTCCTCGCCGCGGTGGGAACCGCGCGCCGATTGTCTTTCTTTAGGATTGTTGCATGAGAAGACTGGGCACAACGTCGGTGCTCGGGTCTGTCCCTGCAGTGTCGATAAAACTAGCGGGTGAGCTCTGTCTGGCTGGATGGCTCCGTTCACGTTAACTTCTGGGATTGTTGGTGTTTGGCCTTCTCATGTGATGTGCTCTGGAGATTCACTCGGCACAGGCCACCTAAACATCTCTTAGGATCCTTGCAAATGTTCCGAACCAAAATTCAGGTGCAACCCGCCATGAGGTAGGGTCTCGTGAGTCCAGCGCTGGCTGACGGGTTCCCACATACACCTCCTACAGTCCTGTCATGCTAGCCACGTGTCAGGACGGAGTTGTACACGCCCCGGAGCCTCCCCTCAAAGGGAGCTCCCACCCACGCACCAGTGGAAGCCCCATGCTCCGCGCTGGCGGAGGACACGGTCGAGGAGCGCCTATGCCCATGCAAGAGTGGAAGCACCATGCTCCGAGCTGGCGAATAAACAACTGAGGGCGCCCTAGTGGCTGCTGCAACCTCAGGAGGGCCACTAGGCTCGCTGTCCGACCTCACCGTGTCGCTTTCTCTACGGGAGGGTCGCGGGAGGGGGCTAGGCACGAGGGCTACGCCCAGGCACTACAAAAAGAAAAAACTTCCGTGATGATACGTGTTTGTCATAGTAGGTCATGTTTTCTGTCATGCATGTACATCCACGACGATTTTATGACAGAATCAAGATAGTCATACATGTGTTGTCGTAGAAGTGTTCCATGACATTAGCAAAACTATCATCACGGAAGTTTCCACTTCCGTGATGATAAATTGCGCGTCATGGAAGTGCTTTCGTCAATGGTGACGGACACATGGCATCCACCGTAATGGGTCGCCTTTAAGCTATTAGGTCCGGTTTTGGATCCGATAACCTGCTAACAGCCCGGACCAATGAGGATTTTCCACGTGTAAAATTCTCATTGGCCGGAGGAAACACGTGTTGGCTCACCGTTGGGACAAATGTCATCTATTCATTGGACGAGGCGCCTATGATACGTCGACACGTGGCATGGCCCAACAGAGGCCCATTCTGGTGAAAAGGCCGGCCTGTTTGACATGGTCAAAAGGTAATGGGCCGGCCCAAGGAAAGCATGTTAATGGCCTGTTCGTATATAGCCCATTTACAGCCCGCTAACTCACGGCCCGTTACGGCCTATCGGAATTAAGCCCAGTAGCTTCATCTGGGCCATCCAATATGATTCTAGCCCATTGTAAGTTCCGACCCATGTATGGCCCATGATGTCTTTCGGCCCATACGAGGCCATTTGTAACTCTTGGCCTATTAACGGCCTGTGGTGAATCTGGTCCGCAATGAACAGTATACCCCTTTATACCCATTAACGGCCCATTATTCCATTGGCCCGTTTCCAAGCCGTGTTATCTTTCGGCCTTCTCAGGGCCCATTTATTCTTGGGCTCATTTCCAGCATTCGGTTACTTACGACCCGTTATCGGGCTTTTCCGCTTGTGGGCCAAATTCAGCCCGCGGTTACAATCGTCCTGTTTGCAGCCCATTAATCCGTTGGGCCATTTTCATTGCGTCATCAAATACGGCCGATTAACGATGACTCGTTATTGTCAGCCCATGAAGGAATGATTCCAAATCTAGCCTATTTACGACCCATAATGAGGTCTGTTACTGGCCCATGTTTGGCCTACCGACCATACGACACGTAGAAGGCCCATTGATGCTACGGCCCATAGAATGCCCATTTTTTCTCCGTCCCTTCGAAGGCCCATTGTTTCTATGGCCCGTAGGAGGCCCATGGTAACTACAGTAGATATGTAGCCCATGGTTATTGTGGTCTAGTTTTAAAAATATGTTATTGCGGCCTCTAGCAAACCGTGGAAAAATAACTGCACGGACTACAATCAAACAAATAAAGAAGACAACGAGGAAATAATTAAGCAAGCAACTTACGCTAGGCTATCACTGCTATTACACATATTACATCCACTGGGCACCAAAGTTCGCCACCACTGCAAATATAGGGAACAAAGCAGCATATCATATGCACTGGTTGTCAAAGTTAGCGACCAGTGCAAATAAACGCCGCAGCAAAACAAGTCCAGAACTGAAACCACTTCAGAAGAGCTCAAGAAAGAATATCCTGGGTACCCATAATGCTGGCAAGATGCTTAGCAAGCTTATTAACTTTCTCTTGTTTGGCGCTTAAATCCTCCACCACTTGCTGTGGCACTAGAAAGTATGCATCTGAATTCTGCAGAGACTTCCTCAGTCCTTCTGCTTCCTGTCGCATAACATCTGATCGATGTCTTTCAACTTGAAGTTGAGACTCAAGAAGCCGAACTGATTCAGGCAGCGAGTTCAAAGAGCTGGTGCCAGCAGTAGTAGCCAGTAACTCGAACACTACATCAAGACAGGACTTTGGGGTTGTCTCAGTGTCTTCAATATATTTTTTATTAGCTTTCTTGGAGACCAACAGGGATCTCTCACTATATTGAACCTTATCTGCATTACTTCCTTTACCATTGCATAACGGGGTACTCTTCTCCAATATTTTATCCGCGTTCTAAAAGAGAAACAAACAAACGCATCACAAGTTTACAATGTAGTATATGAGACTCATTTTGGTAAACCAGTTCAGTAGTAAGGTGGACAGGATAACAACATGAAACAAACATATATCTATGTAGTATGGTCACTGTATAGTCTATATCATTCTAGTTTATGTTGCCAAATCAAGATAGATAAAGTTCGAATCATATCTATTTAAGACAAAGCAGCATAGACAGAATATAAGTGTGGAAAACTACACAGCAATAACAAAACTTGTAATGTGCATGGCATGAGAACATAACTGTTTATTCAATTGAAACTGAAATCAACATAGAGCAAGTAATAATAGCAAACACATTAAAGAAACAGGTTTAAAATATACCTGTTGCGCCATTGGAGTTTCAGTTGCATCCTTCAAATTTGAAATTAGTTGTTATGAGTAAATACAGTGATGCAAGAGCAAAGTAGTATGAACCATAGCTACGGAACCTGACCTAAGAACAATTCTTCTTCTGCTTTAAGCACTGACTTGGGGTTCCGAGTGGTGGTCCTCGTGCTTTGGGCACTGCAGGTGCCTTACTAACTGCTCGTGTTCGGGTGCTTTGTGGTGCAGACGGTGCTGTGTCCCTTGGAACTGGATTACTATCTGCTGGGGTTGGGGTTATAAGGGGTGTAGCTGGTTCTCTGTCCAACTGAGTAGGGGTACAATCTGCATGAGTCTGTGTTATGTGTGGTGGGGTTGGTTCTTGGGCAAGTACAACCGTGGTTCTATCTGCATCGATATGTAGCACGATCTTTTCTGAAGACCGTGTTATTAATCCCACATATACTGCCATCACCCCCTCTAACTGAAATGGCTAATAAAGTAGAAATGTAATTGAATGTACAAACATTGTAAGATAGACATGTGCAATGGATAGTAGGGAAGAAAACAGGGCAAGAAATAATTCACATTATTGTTGTCTAGCCAAATAGAATAGCAGGACATAAATTCACATATATGGTGGCTAATTGAACAGGATAGCATGACACAATTTCACATGTATGATGGCTAACTAACAAGACAGAATGACATACTTGAAAATATGATGACTATGTAAACAGGATGACATGATATAACTATACAATGTGTCTATTAAAGTGGTTGGCATGCCATAAATCACAAACATGTCATCGATGGAAACATGATGGCATGATATAACTATATTTTGTCTTTACAAAATGGGTTGGCATGCCATAATTCAGATACATGTTTTCTATGTAAACATCTTGGCATGATATAATTCAAATATATGATTTATATACTAAGCAAGTGAGCAGACGGCAATTGCATATATGATGTGTCAACTAAGGAGATGTCATTCAATATTGTGTATATGATGTAAAAGTTAAGCATTGCAATACAACATATGCATGATATGAGTAATATAACCCTGCGAAGTTTGAGCATACACCTCAGGGGGATAATAGGACTGGTCATCAGCCTCTGAATCCTCCTCTGAAGAGCTATCTGTAACCAGCAAGATATATGCTTCGGCATGTAGCATTGTCTGCTCTGAAAACCTTGTTTTCACTCTAGATTTCTCCATCACCAATTCGAATGGCTGGTGCACAGGAAGAGGAGTTGAATATACAAACATTGTCGACAAATTCAATGAGAAATACAAAAAGAAGTACGACATGATATAATTCACATATATGATGCTTGGCTAAACATCATGGCATTGCATAATTCACATATATAATGCCTTGCAACAAGATAGCATTGCATAATTCACATATATAATGTCTTGCAACAAGATGACATCGCATAATTCACATATATGGTAATTAGACACTAAACAGGTGGCATTCACACAAAGCATGTCTAAACTAAGCAAATGACATAGCAATGCAAGATACCATACGCACGATATGAGCAACATAACCCTACCATGTTAGAGCATCCACCTTGGGGGGGGGGGGGGAATAGGACTGGTCAACTGTCTCTGAATCCTCCTCTGAGGATCTATCCGTAACCAGCAAGACATGCACTTCGTCAGATAGCATTGCCTGCTCCGAAGACCTTGTTTCCACTTAAGATTTTTTCCATGACTGTGCCGAATGGCTGATGCACACGAAGAGTAATTGAATGTACTAAAATTGTTGACGAATTTAACACGTAATAAAAAATGATGGCATGATATAATTCACATATAAGATGACTGGCTAACGAGGGTGGCATTACAAAATTCACATATATGATGCCTGGCTAAACAAGATGGCATTGCATGATTCACATATACGATAAAGAAACTAAACAGATGGCATTGACACAAAGCATGTCTAAACAAAGAAGATGACATATTTGATGTATACAATAAGCAATGCAGGGCACCGTATGCATGATATTACCAACATCAGCATGCCAACTTAGAGCGAAGACCTTAGGGAGTAAATAGGAGTGGTCTTCTCCTTTTGAATCCCCCTCAGAACAGTTATCTTCCTCTTGATTATGATCTGAAATGGGTGGAGGGGGGCTGCCTTTGCGCCCACCATGGAGCGACGTCTGCATGAAATTTTATTGCCATGCAAGGCTCGTCTCTTTTGCTCTACATGTTCAGTTCCATTGTGTACAATAACTGACATGCATAGGAATAGAACATAGTGAGATTGTGTAAGGAGTGCATGCACAAATCCAGATTGATGGTAGCAAATTGTGGATAGACCCAAAATGAATGATAGAAGCCAGATAATAGCTTTAGTTACAAAATACAGATAATGGCTCCTTTAATGTTTTTTTGCACCCAACATGAAACTCATAGTAGACACCCAAGATTAACCAGATAGTAGGCACAGAGTACTGATTGTTGCCCCAATATGTACCCCACAACCATTTAAAAACTCAAGTTTCAGCATTAGTGTGGAGCTGACTCGGAGTCTAATAGGTGAAAACGACGATACATTAGCATGTCATCATATTAAGCGATGCATAACATAAGCAGACAAGGAAGAGTGTGACCTCTCTTGCGGACCCGTGTAGTCCTCAAGGTAATCTGCTTAGTTGATGATGGTGATGCAAAGAAGCATGGTGAGATTAAGTCAAACCACAAGAAAATGTGCGGTTATAATGCTATTATGCTAGTATCTCTTAGTCCCGTGCTTCATGGATAGGAATTTGAAAAGGAGGACAAGTGGAAATTAAAATTCCTACAGTTTTTCTTTCAAGGAGACACTAAAGGAACAAATCCTATATTTTTCCTTTGATCCATTCCTTTGAACCAAATTCATGAATAGTAGTACCATAGGAAACTTTCCAACTCCTATGTTTTTCCTTCACTTTTCCTTTCAAGCACTGGCAATTCTAGTAGGAAGGCTTGAGCAAGTAAAAGCCTACACTCAAATAAAGTTTTTGTGCTACTTCTATTACTTTGGACCCAGGCCACTGCCCTACTAGCTCAACTCCCAAGCCCATCAACAAATGCACAGCTCAAACGCGCAGAGATAAATAATCATGGCACTCAAGAGAGTCCATCACGGATAGCTAAGTTGCCTGGTACCTCACTGCTTTTCATATAGCAGGATAAAATAATCATTATTCATGTTACTACGTGTGCTTAGTGGACAATATATATAACATGTAGAGTAAAAAATAGATGCAACAAGTGTACAACCTCTTTGGCGAAGCCATGTCGATCTCAGCGTGATTGGGGTGGTCGGTGAGGATGCTCCGGCTGACTTGGCTATCGGGGGAGGGGAAGAAGATCTTAGGCGTCTTTCGATGGAGCCTGGGGTATTGCTCCGCTATGATGGAGGGTTTCGTCGTTGGAGCAGCTCCGATGAGTTGTACGACGCCGAGGCTGAAGCAGAACAAGAGAGACAACGTTAACCTGAGTGGAATTCTAATAGCATCTCAAATAGATGACGAAAAATACATAACCACAAAGTGCTAGATGTAAAATACATCCGCAACTCATTCTGAACTTAACTGTCGGAACTGAATTTAACTATCGAAACTGAACTTAATTGTCGAAACTGAATTTTGTTGTCAAAACTGAATTTTACTATCGAAACTGAACGCACTAGTAGCAGAAAAGCAGTAGTAGTAGCAGCAACGCGTGCGAGAGCCGGGGTAGCTGGTCATGCAGCAGCATCACGTGAGGCTACATGTCAGTCGACTGACTTTTTCATCTCTGTTCAGTTGATTTTCCAGCCGTTGGATACGAAGTCAAGGGCATGCAGTTCATCTTCAACCTCCACCCCCCTGAGCAGCCAGCCACCACCGGCCAAATAGCCGCCCCCCGCCGCCCGCGGCCGGTGGTGCGCCGCCCCGCCCACCCCGAAACCACTCCCCACCGCTGGTCCCCTGCCGCCCCGGCCATCCCTCTGGGCCCCCCTGTGATGAGCTTTTTCTCTAGTGATCCCCACACCACCGCCCCACCACAGCCGGCGACCACCGCTCGCACACTGAACCCTAAGATAGAGAGTGGGGTACCTCTCTGGCGAGCCCCCTCCCTGTTGCGGCTGGTTCTTCCTTTACTCCGGCAAGCCCCCCCCACCACCTGAAAATCGACTGACCCAAAAGTCGATTCAGTCGACTGAAGTGTAGCTAAATCTGAGAAGCACGCAAGCAAGAGCAAGAGCGAGAGAAGTAGTGCGAGTAATAGCAAGAGTAATAGCAAGAGCAGACCAAGCAGGGGACCGAGAGCAAGAGCAGAGCAGTAGCGCGAGTGAGAGCTAAAGCAGCAGCAGCTTCTACTGATGTGGACGTCTCCATGGAGGGAGCGACGCCATGGAGGAAGTGGCCAGCCACGCCGCCGTGGATGGAGCCGCGCCGTGTCGGCTTGGGACCGAACGCCGGCAGTACCGTGAGATCGAATAAAGAAGAAAATGCGGCGATTAGTGTACAACTTCTTTGGTGGCGCCGATTAGGCCTCAATTCATCCGAGGAAACGGTGATGATGATGCTCTTCCGGTTGTGCAGGTGAAGACGGTAGTGTGGGAATGGAGGTGGTGCGAAAGACGAGGGGAACGTCGCGGTAGCTCCTTGGACATGGAGGACGGGGTGGCTAAACCGGCGGGACGACGAGATCGACGACGGATCCTCATTCGGTACGATGGATGAGGGACGTCGAGGTGTTGTTGTGGACGACGTCGTCGGGGAAGTGTTGGATGTGGGGCTCCGGCAAACCCATGAGGTTCGAACACTGGGTGCACGTGAAGTCTTTCCCTCCTATCGATCTACGCTCAAGCTCGCTAGGATCTCGCGGACGAACTCGATGAACTCACAACACAGGAAGAGACATGAGGTTTATAATTCGGGCCACCGTTGTGGTGTAATACCCAACTCCATTGTGGTGGTGGATGGATTGCCTCTAGGGCTAATGATGAACAGTACAAGGGAAGAACAACCTCCTGAGGTTAAGGTGTTCTTGGGCGAGTGTTGGCTTCTTGCTCTGTTCCAGTTCTGGATCCATTGCCTCCTACTGTGGTGGCTAGTCCTATTTATAGAGGCCATGGTCCTCTACCCAAATATCGAGCGGGAAGGGAGCCAACAACGGCGGGCAAATTTAAAGGGGGACAGCTAGTACAAGCTATCCTGACAAAAGCGGTCTTCGCCTGCGAAAAGCCTTTAGGTGACACCGTCTTGGGCTCCACGATGACCTCCGCCTTGCCGTCCTCCTGGTCTTGGTCTTGTTGCACAAATATGTCAACCTTTGCCTGATGCCTCGGTACTCTTCGTCTGCGCTTGCTTCCTTAGCAACAAAGAGGAAACAAGGACTCTGCGTGCTCCGGCGTCCGCCTGGCGCCCGCCTGGCGCCATTCGTCATGGCTCATGTCATGAGTCCCTCGTGAGGTTTGCCCCGCCTTGATATCTCCGCTCCTCGTGAGCCTGCCTGGCTAGGCCACTCCAAAGGAAGTCTTGTGTCGTCCGCCTCGCGAGGCCTGGACCCTCGCGAAGGTCTTGGATGCCTTGTTGATGAAGATGGGCCGTACGGCCCGTAGCGTAGCCACGCCATGGGCCGCAGGCAGGCATGTCTGGGGACCCCCGTTCCCAGAACGCCGACAGTAGCCCCCGGGCCCAAGGTGCGCTTGGGCTTGGCCTCGCAGCAAAGCCAAGGGTCAAGTTCAGAGTGTCGCGGGCCCCAAAAGCCTGCGGCCTCCGTCGACGCGTGGCGGTTGATTGGACGTGGGCGTCTCCGCTTCCCCACACTGCCTCGGCAACTGCACTACTTGACGAGTCCCTGCGACATGCAAGGAAAACCGTAATTACCTGCGATCGTGGGAGACGCCGGTTGGCCTCCTCTCGCTATAAATGTGGAGGGGGAGGAGCCCCCGTTGACCATCTTCTCCTTGCTTGCTTGCTTTGTCCTCCTCGCTCAGCTGCTGACAACAATGGCGCCCATTAGAAGGTTTTCGGTCGAAGAGAAGGGGAAAGCTCCCCGTGACGATCCAGAGCCACTTCTGCCGAAGAAGCGGGCGATCCATTGCCGTGACGAGGCGGCATTGCAAGTGGTGACGAGGCCTTGGTGCGAGTGGCCTCCTCCGGGGTTCCCGCTACCCTTGTACGCCCGAGCCGAGGGCTCGGGAGGACGGAGTGGCAAGCAGCACCGCCCGCGCCGTGTCCAGGTTCGCCCCGCCTCGGCGCCACGCGTCGTCGCCCCTGGGGTGCACGCCGCTGACTCCTTGCGCGAGTTGGTGCTGTGGGCGTCGATGCCACCAAGCTCCTGGGTCCACTTCCCGCGGTTGTTCTCTGACGTGATGCCACCGAGGGGAGTGCTTGAGCTCTGGCTGCAGCACACCGACTGCAGTGCCCCGGCGACCGGAGCGGAGATTGAAGCGGTCCCCACCGGCAAGATCTTCATGACCCGCGGTTGGGGCTCGATCGCGCGGGTTTGCCGTGCGAGAGGGGCCCTCGCAATCCCCTTCGAGTACGATGGCGTCTACACGCTCTTCTTAAAGGTCTTCGACGCCGAGGGCCGCTGCTTGGAGTGCTGCCCTGGAGGGGAGCGCGAGGTCGTCGCGCATCTCGCTCGCGAGCACTCCAGGAGCAGCGGCAGTTCGTGGGAGTCCGGCAGCTCTCCCGAGCTTTATGAGACTCCGGAGACGAGCGACGATAGTTACGTCCCTCCGAGCTCTCACCATGCTCGGAGCAAGGCCACGGTGTCCGGTCGCCGCCGCTGCTGATCTGGATGGGGTTGTCGCCGGCCTCCCGTGGACCATTGTTGATGATGGCGTCGGCCACGAGAGGGTGTAGGTAGGATTCCTCTTAGTGATAGCTTTTGTTCCCTGTGAAAGATCGCGAATCACCCTGTGGGGCATGTAAGGATCTGTAATGTCTTTCGTGTTCATCTTCCTTGTTATAAGAACTTGGTGAACACTTGCCCCGTTAAGGCTCGGTCCCTCCCTTTCTTTCCTCACAATAGCTTGTTTCTCTACGCTGACCGGTCCCGGTCCCAAGGCGGCTACAGCCATCGCTGGTATGCCAGGTCGCGTGCCATGGTCAAGGCCAGGAGGTGCACGGCCCGAGGTCCAGTAAGAGCCCCTAAGGCGCGATGCTCAGGAGGTCCCCCTTAGTGCCCAAGCAACCATGGTAAGGAGAGAAAGGGAGTTGACGTGGCCGCAACGGGGTTGCGGCAGGGCACGAGTGGCCATGAGGCCTAAACAGTTAGCCAATCCGGGTGTAAGACTTATCTTGTCGATTTCGCGGTGGCTCATGATGTTGTGCTGGGTTGTGCGCCAACTTGTGCGGCATAGAAAGGCCGACCCGTACGAGTTTCCCTTACTCATGCTCTCCTTAATGCTCTACGTCCTCATCTCCCGGCCCTCGAGCGAGCTCAGCCGCCGCTGGTATGCCAGGTCGCGATGTTGTGGTCAAGGCCAGGGGGTGAGGGCTGGAGAGCCAGTAGGAGCTCCTGAGTCGCGATGCTCAGGAGCCCCCCTTTTAACGCGCAAGAGGATCGCACGAGGAAAAGGAGGCTCGCGGTGCCACCTGCTACACTTCCCTCGGGACTCCTGTGAATAGGCACAAGGAGGGACATGGTTGACTGCTACAGCTGTTAGCCTGCCGCTGGTTGATCTGGGTAAGGCGAAGGCACCGAGGGCCTGGTGAGGTGACGTGTGCGGCACGTGCCGCGAGCCAGAGCTCGACCACTCGGATTTGACAGTCGTGGCAGGGACGAACCCATGCACCAGTGCCATGCCTCTGTGAAGGCCCCGGGGGAGGCGATGATCGAGCAGGCGATAGCCGTTGGCAGGTTAGGCATAAAGGGGAGATTGACTTGGATAAATGCAGGAAGATACATGCCACTGGGCCTGGCCCGAGTGGCTTGGGGATGATGCAGGCAAAGGGGCCCCCACAGCAAGGTAAGCTAATGACTTAAGGAAAGGGGATACATGCCACAGGGACGGACCCACGTGACCTGGGAATAATGCAGCCCGAGTGGCGCTCCCAACTTAAATGAACTTGGAAGATGTCACCTGGTTCTGTAGACGAAGTAGAGTTGATGTAGCTGAAGCCACGCGTTGAAGGGATGACCCTCATGAGCCACCAGGACCTTGAGCCTCGGGAGGCTCTGGGGGCTCAGGAGATTCCCTGAAGAGCGTCTCGATCTCCTCCTGAACGGCGTAGATCCTGGCTTCCTGGGACGCCAGGACCCGCCGCAAGTTGCGCTGATCCACGCTCGGCAAGCCGAAGGGCATGCGAACGTAGCTGTGTGGTGGGCCCTCACAGCGGCCCACACGTGATGGCCAGAAACGCTCCTGAGATGCGGCCCTGTTAAGCCCTGGAATGTCGACGCAGAGACACACCCCGGCATCCTCGGCCGGATGGGGGGCTGCGCCTTGTGAGCGGCTGTGGTCGCACATGGTCCTTGCTTCTTGTAGTTTCTGGGTGGTCTTGGTGATGAACTCCTGGGTGGTGGACACTCCTTTCCCTATGTTCTCCTGAGGGGGACGTGTCGCGAAACACGGCTCCATGTGGTGCCCAAGCGCCTCCCTCGTCAGGTTGGCAAGGTCTGAGGGCCTCGCGAAGAGAGCCCCCGAGCCCTGCCCGAGGAGGGTGCCGGGCGCGCCTTCCTAGGCGATGGAGGGAGGCACCCCTGGAATGGGCGCTGATCCTGACGAGGCTCCTGACGGGATGCCATCCCCTTGAGGTCCTGCGCGGCACGACAACTTCCTCTTGGGGACGGTCTACGGAGGGCCTTCACTTCTGCTATAGGGGTCGTCGATGGCTGCGGATTGGAAGGCGCTCTCAAGAGAGCACACCGCATCCCTCTCCTCACACGTGACCGCGATGATTCCTCCACTTCCTGGCATGTTGATAACATTGTAGCCGTGATGGATGACTGCCATGAACTTGGTCAGGGCCGGATACCCGAGGATGGCGTTGTACGACAAGCGGATGTGCGCGACGTCAAAGTCGATGAGCTCGGTGCGGTAGTTGTCGCGCTTGCCAAAGGTGACAGGCAAGCGAACTTGCCCTATCGGTGTGGTGGAACCATCAGTCACTCCTGAGAAAGGCTTGGTCGGCTGGAGCTACTCATAATGCACTTGAAGGTTGTCGAACGTGTCGATGGACAGGACATTGAGCCCTGCGCCGCCGTCGATGAGAGTCTTGGTGACTTGCACATTGCTGAGGACTGGGGAGCATAGCATTGGGAGTGCGCCTGCGGTGGCCGCACACTTGAGCTGGTCTGCTGAATTGAAGGTGATGGCGCATTGGGACCACGTGAGGGGGCGCGTGGCCTCGAGCTTGGGGAATGCCGCATTCACCACGCGAGCGAACTGTATGAAGATGCGCTGAGAGGCTGGGGCTTGCGCGCCGCCCAAGATGCAAGCGATCGCTTGCGGCTCCTGGAAGCCCCAGCCCCCTCGTCCTGGTGGTGGTCGTCGTTCCTCCTTGGTGGTGGCAGCGGGGGAAGACCAACATTGCCCTGGGGGCGATCCTCACGAGGCAGGTCTCTCCAAGCGCGCTCGCGAGGTTGGTCCTGCTAGCGGTCCTCACGAGGCCGGTCACGCCACTCCTGGCGTGGGCCACGGTCTTCCCAGTGTCCGCCTCCATGTCCTCCTCCATGGCCGTAACCCCGGTCGTTGCGCTCGGGGCGTCGACCATAGCGTCCTTCTCGTATGGCTCTGAGCTCCTGGCAGTCGCTGGTGTTGTGGGTGTTCAGGTTGTGGAAGCCGCAGAACGGCCGATTGTTCTTGGATGACTCGGGCTGATCTCTGCCTCTCTTGGTGTCGGGCTCCGCTGCGAGCACCACTGCCTCTTTGCGCTTCACGTCCTTGGCCTTGGCCTTCTTCTCCTCCGCTCCTGCAGCTGGCAGCTCGAGGAGAGAGAGATGTCCCTCCTCAGCTCTTGCGCACTTGGTCGCCAAGTCGAAAAGCTCTTGAGAAGTGCAGAGCTCCTCGTGGATGGCCAGCTATTCCTTCATCTTGATGTCGCGCACGCCGTCGGAGAATGCGGAGATGATGGCTTCGTCGGTGATCTTGGGGATCTTGTGTCGAGTGTTGTTGAAGCGCTGGATGTACTTCTGGAGGGCCTCTGCTGGCTATTGCTTGATGCGGCGTAGGTCACCCGCGGCTGGAGGACGGTCGCGAGTGCCCTGGAAGTTGGCGACGAAGCGGTCACGTATCTCGTCCTAGGAGGAGATCGAGCCATGCTGCAGGTTCAGGAGCCAAGAGCGGGCCCCGTCCTTGAGAGCCATGGGAAACCAGTTCGCCATGACTTTTTCATCGCCGTTGGCTGCTTCGATGCTCAGCTCGTAGAGCTGCACGAACTCCGCGGGGTCCGCGGGGCCGTCGTAGCGAGGAGGCAGGTCTGGCTTGAACTTGCCTAGCCAAGCGACGCTACGCAGCTCAGGGGTGAAGGCACGGCAGCCGGCTGTGGTTCCCGGGGCCTGCTTCAGGGGTGGAGCCTGGTCTTGACGAGGTTCGCGCTACGCCGCCGTGGGCGGGGCGCGGTCTTGACGAGGCGGCCGCGGGATTTCTTGGCAGCTTCTTTCTTCACGCGCGTACGCCGGGCGCGGTGGATCACGCCGCGGAGGTGCGCGCCTTGGTGCCAAGGCACCGTCTTGGGGTTGAGGTGGTGGTGGCACGCCAGGAGGCAGAGAGTTGGACGGCGCCAGAGAGCCCCCTGTGGTGCGGACGAGCTCGGCGATGCGGTCGAGCCACTCCTCATAGACGTCGTCGACAGGGCGGTAGCGTAGGAGCTCGTTCGCCGCGATGAGCGCAGCTCGTGCCTCCATGGTAGAGCGGTGCGTGCGGGACGAAGAACCAGCAGGGGTGAGCGACGGAGTAGCGGTGCGGCCGTCCTTCCGCACCGAGGGATGCAGCAAAGACGCCTGCTGCTCGTTCCCCGCCAGGCCGGTGGCAGCGTTGGCGACGGGAGACGGAAACGACGAGGTGGCCCGCCTACGGGAGCCGTCTGAGTGACGCGGTCGGAGAGGGCAACCCGACTCTTAGCTCGAGCACGGCGAGTGTCCGCCATGGAGACGATGGAGCGATGGAACATTGAATCGACTGTAGGGAATCTACGGCGCACCCCTACCTGGCACGCCAAATGTCGGATGTGGGGCTCCAGCAAACCCGAGAGGTTCAAACACTGGGGTGCGCGTGAAGTCTTTCCCTCCTACCGATCTACGCTCAAGCTCGCTAGGATCTCGCGGACGAACTCGGCGAACTCACAACACAGAAAGAGACACGAGGTTTATACTGGTTCGGGCCACCGTTGTGGTGTAATACCCTACTCCAGTGTGGTGGTGGATGGATTGCCTCTGGGATGATGATGAACAGCACAAAGGAAGAACGTCCTCCTGAGGTTGAGGTGTTCTTGGACGTGTGTTGGCTTCTTGCTCTGTTCCAGTTCTGGATCCGTTGCCTCATACTGTGGTGGCTAGTCCTATTTATAGAGGCCCTGGTCCTCTTCCCAAATATCGAGTGGGAAGGGAGCCAACAACGGCGGGCAAATTTAAAGGGGGACAGCTAGTACAAGCTATCCTGACAAAAGCGGTCTTTGCCTGCTAAAAGCCCTGGGGTGATGCCGTCTTGGGCTCCATGATGACCTCCGCCTTGCCGTCCTCCTGGTCTTGGTCTTGTTGCACCAATATGGCAACCTTCGCGTGATGCCTCGGTACTCTTCGTCTGCGCTTGCTTCCTTAGCACCAAAGAGGAAACAAGGACTCTGCGCGCACCGGCGCCCGCCTAGCACTCGCCTGGCGCCGTTCGTCATGGCTCACGTCACGAGTCCCTCATGAGGTTTGCCTCGCCTTGATATCTCCGCTCCTCGTGAGCCTGCCTCACTAGGCCACTCCAGAGGATGTCTTGTGTCATCCGCCTCGTGAGGCCTGGACCCTCGTGAAGGTCTTGGATGCCTTGTTGATGAAGATGGGTCGTACAGCCCGCAGCGTAGCCACGCCATGGGCCATAGGCAGGAAAGTCTGGGGAGCCCCGCTCCCAGAACGCCGACAGGAAGAGGCTCCGGCTGGGTGGCGGATGGAGGAGGGTGTGGGGCTTCGTGGGTTTTCACGGCCTTGGTGTATGATTGGGTGGGCGGATGGGATGGGAGTGGGGAACCATGTCTTAGGGACGTTCTTGTCCTAAATGTGGTGTATGTTACGAAAGTACCCCCACCGATTTGACCTAGGCGGTTCTTTCAGTTCAGGGGTATCACGGGCATTTCGCGTCTCGGGATTTCACAGGAGATGGGAGTTTTCGAGCGCGTTGTAATTTTGGAACAGAAAGGCGCGGTTTGAGATGGAGGGACTTGTCGGAGCACAACGAGACAAAGATATATCTTAAATATTTTGGGGTAACAAGGCGCGGGTTGAAGAGGCGGGAGTTTCACAGCATGATAGACAGAGACGCTTGCTTGAAATTTCGGCATAACAAGGCGCGGCTTGAAATTTCGGGAGTACTAGCTTAATGTGTAACAAAAAAAGACAATTCTCACCTTATCACTACAGAGAGCCATGTCCCGTTTTACTACATTACTAGAAATGCATTCAAATGCAACAAAAAAATAAAAAAATCGGGACAACAAACATAATGTGTACAGTACCAAAACAATTTGCACTTCCCTCAACAATAAAAAACAATGTGTGTCGTCTAGCATATGGACTAAATTTGAGTATGTTTTCCCTGTTTGAATGGGATTGTACTCGGGTTAGTTATACAACCATCTTAATATTATCTTCACAACTCATGACATGAATATATGAGAAGTATATTCCTATATAAATACGAACTACATGTACATACGATCTCAAATTGAAATATATGTATCCATTTGATGTTGAATTCAAATCATAGTACATGTATGCTCTAGCTAGATGTTCGGAATCTAAACCATGTATGATATACTACGTACAATGTGTATAACAAGCACAACACACACACAAACACCATTTAGACTAGTAAGGTACATGTGCATTTAACGCATGAGATTTAACAACCAAATTATGAATAAATACCACATTATAGCATGTAAGCTTTGAGTCATATATGCCTGATGTAGACCTTCGTTTAATTCTTATAGTTCATTTCATTCAAAATCGTCTAGTTTTTATAAGAAAGCTAATCTATTTTAAGATTCATGGAATTGTGCGTTGTAAGGCATACAGTAAAAAAATGGCAAAACATGTAGAAAAACATTTGGGCAATTTGATACGGAAGATTCTAGAACAAAGAAGAAGTGCTTGTGTTTCGAGGTTTGTGCATTATGCTTAAGTTCAACCATGGAGTCTTCTAAATTGTACATGTGGCAAAATCTGGTGGAATCTAGATGATATCCAACGGCCACTAGTGCTCAAATTTTCCATCTCTGCACCATCGGATTGGCCTCATCCAACGACCATCTTTCAAAGTTAAAGTTATCCGCACACTATATAAAAAATATAAAATACAATATATATATATATATATATATATATATATAGGAGTATAGATATAGATATGTGATGCGAAAGCCACCCATCATCTCCAATTAGAATAGTGTGTCCATGCACGGATGCAATGTGGACAAATGATGTCTGCCATCGATATCTCAAATTCAAATCAGTCTGACCTTGTTCAATGTGTATACAATACAACATGCTCATTTCCAAACCACACCGCGCATGTCTCAGTTATATTCATGCATGCATGGGTTTCAAACATCATGATCTCTTATTCAAATATTTCAATTCAACTTTACATTGATTATGACCTCACCTAGTCTTTTACACCCACATAGTCGTCTTCTCTTTTTTAATTGTACCACTAACTTCCTCTCGTGCATGCATGCACACACAATACCAGTCGGCATTATCCATCGCGCACATGCAATCTTTTTCTTCTGGTCGGTCTCCCATGCATGCAAACACACACACCTCCCCCTCTCCATCATGTCGGGCATTCTTTATCTCTCACGTGCATGTGCAATGATCGATTTCCTCTATGTGTGTATATATAGCTAGGTCTTTCACTGTTTCCCACACAAACCGATCAATCTATATATCTAGTGAGGTCTCACCTTCTTTCTCACGTCCACATCGATTAATGTATACCTCTCTATATAGGATTACATAGCTAATACACACACATTAATTATGTATCCAACGTCCCCCTCTCATCATACATGCCTTCCGCTTCATCTCTCAGACACGTGCATAGTGGCGAAGACAGGGGCAGCAAGGGCCCTGCCCCCCCTAACATCACTATATATCAAGGCTAATATGAATGTGATAATTAGACAATTGCTGGTAAAATGGTTTAAGTTGATGAATTGGCCCTCCTCGTAAAGGATTAGCAATGCTTGGCCCCCTAGCACATTTATTTTTCATGGCTCCGCCACTTCGCGCAACAACGCACGTTCTCGCACCCTCTGTTTAAATATCGATTTCGCACTTGTGCACTCCTTCATAGTCTCCGTCCACTTGGCCCCTCGCACCATCTACTAGCCCCCCACTGGATTTTGCCACATGTACAATCTAGCAGACTCCATGGTTGAACTTAAGCATAATGCACAAACCTCGAAACACAAGTGCTTCTCCTTTGTTCTAGAATCATTCGTACCATAACTGCCCAAACTTTTTTTCTAGTTGAATTGCCATTATTTGTTTTTACTTTATGCTTTACAACGCACAATTCCAGGAATCATAAAATAGATAAAGGGCTTCTTTGATTCAAAGGATTCTCAAAGGAATTTTGGAGGATTCTAGTCCTTAGGAATTTTTCCTATACTGGTTGTTTGATTCGTAGAATTGTAAACCATAGGAACTTTTCCATAGGATTTGTTTGCACTATATTTCATAGGAAACATCCCATCCACTCAAACCTCGTTGAAAGAATCCTGCGTTTTTTCTATGCACAATCAAACACTCGTACAATCCTGTAGGATTCAAGACGACATTCCACTCTAATCCCATGTTTTTCCTATTCTCCCGTTTTGGAAATCCGACGAAACAAAGAGGCCCTAGCTTTTTTATAAAAACTAATTTATTTTGAATGAGATGAACTATAAGAATTGAACGAATGTCTACGTCAGGCATATATGACTCAGAGCTTACATGCTATAGTGTGGTATTAATTCATAATTTGGTTGCCGAATCAGATGTGTGCAATGCACGTGTACCTCACTAGTACTTTGAGTATGTGCAAAACACGTAAATTAGAATTCCAATGGCACCCTACGCAGTGTCTCTCTTACAGTTCATGAAGCCACGTGGCACATGTGGAGGCGTTGTCACGACCTCCTTGTGTGGATTGATCACAATGACATGCTGCTTGTTCTAGAAGAATGTACTTGCCCTCTCAGAGCCACATTGGCGGTACATGCACGAAGCGAAGATGTGCACGCACGCCACACACACACACTCATTCCCTCGCACGCACACGCGGGTACATGGGGGGACGCATTTTTGTACAAAGATCCACCCCATGTGATAATTTGACGCGTGTAAAGTCCTTCACTTCATTGATGGTAAATTAAAACAGCGCATGTGTCAGGACCCTGATTCCAAGTCATATCGATCTAGCAGGTAATACCTCATATCACTTTGCAGGCTCACGCACGGTATTCCCACGAGTGTCGCCTTACCATGGCTCAGGACCGTTTGTGCCTTTTGGCTCATGTATATGATAGTGTCGCTAGCATCCATATGACAGAGAACACGGGCCGACATGACTAGTCGCGAACCCAAAGTGGCACTAACTTACGGGGACAGGCATACATGAATCAACATCGAGCATCTCGGTCAGCAGCGTGCGAATCCGGGCTGCAGCACTAGGCTAAAAGGACTCCGGTGAACCAGGCTGTAGCAGGCTAGGAAGGACTCCGGATGTCACCGCGTGACATTTCCCCGAAGGGACAGACACAGGAACGAAGTGAATCACATGCCGGCCAGTCAAGTGTTCCGGAGCAGTAGTGCTGGGCTAGCAGGACTCCGGTGAACGGGGCTGTACCGGACTACTATGGCTCATGGAAGCACAAGACTACATTTCCCCATAAGAGAGGCTACCAAGGATAAACCACTAGGTTGTCGGATCCCACACATACCAAGCATTTCAATCATACACACAATATGCTCGATATGTGTAAATACAACATGGCATCACAGGATAACTCTACGACTCAAGGATTTATTCATTAGGCTCCGAGGAGCGAGATATTACAAACATGGGTCTCACGACCCAACATACAAAGCATATAAGAAACAAGCACACGTGGAAGCTTAACATGTCTGAGTACAGACATCTACAAATGAAAAAGGCTGAGAAGCCTGACTATCTACTAGATCCGGCCGAGGGCACAAGATCGTAGCTGAGGTAACAAGCTAAACGTCGAAGTCCACGCGGAACTACTAGCGAGACTGACGTCTCTCTGCAAAACATAAAATAGGCAAACGTGAGTACAAATGTACCGAGCAAGACATACATCAGAACTAGCTACATATGCATCAGTATCAATAAAGGGGGTGGTGGAGTTTGACTGCAGCAAGCCAGCTTTGACTCAGTGGCTATCCTGAACTACGACTGCAAGTAACTCTTTTGAGGTGGCGCACATGAGTCCACATATTCACCATTCAATACACCACTATGGATCCACTCCCATCTCCCTACGAGAAGGCCATCCATAACACTCAAGCTTATCTTGTGCATTTTAGAGTATCCACTTTCACTTGTCTATGAACTGTTATAGGGAACCCAGAAGTCCTTTTCCGCGGACACGGCTATTCGAATAGATGATGTTAACCCTGCAGGGGTGTACTTCTTCACACATGCTCCCGCCACTTACCACCATGTACACGTCGTGTATCTCGGCAACCTTCAAGCGGAAGCCTGGCGAGGGAGTCTGCCACCACCTGACTAACCACAAAAGTCTCTAGTCCAGGTTTATCGCCTATTCGGGTTCCATCAGCAAGGAGATCCGGCCGGGGTGTCGCTCACGTCCCCAAACGATGTGTGCAGGGTTCCCAAGCCCACCTCGACGGATGGATCTACGCTTGGTACACCGTGCCACGGTGCCTAGTCTGTCCCAAGCCCACCTATACCGGGTACCACTTGGTAGACTACTAACACTACCTACAAACACTAGAAACTAGTTGCAACTCCTGGACAGAGATCAGGTTGATTAATAAGTCGAGAGAGCTTGGAGCTCCTGGAGCCCAATGTGAGTTAGTAACTGTTCATGGATCACAAACACAGAGCTCAGTTCCCGAGGACGGTTGCAATGAGATAACCCACCATGTACTCCTACATGACCTATCACCACTACCTTTACCAAATCGCGTTCACACACATAGCTCTCAACAGTAGGACATGTTCACCACATTCCAATTCATCCCCGATGAATCAGACCTGACTCAACTCTAAGCAGTAGCAGGCATGACAAACAAGCATGAATGAGTAGGCACATCAGGGTTCAAACAACTCCTACTCATACTAGTCGGTTTCATCTATTTACTGTGGCAATGATAGGTCATGCAGAGGAAAGGGGTTCAGCTACCGCATCATGTAACAGCTAAAACGTTGTTGCCCTAATGCAGTAAAAGAGAGCAGGAGCGAGAGAGTGGGATTGTATCAGAATGAACAAGGGGGTTATGCTTGCCTGGCACTTCTGAAGATAATATAGTTCTTCATCGGTGTCATCGAATAATCGTCAGAACGTCGTCTACTGAGAGGGGACAGTCGCCGGCAACAGAGAAAGAACACAATCAATGCAATACGACAATATGATGCATGATCATGACTTGGCAATATGATCTGAGTTGAGCAAATGCAGCTAGCAACGATTTAAATGAAGTTGGTTTGAACCCAAGGTTCAAATTCAAACTCCATGTAAGACATTTCAAATGCCATTTATATGATTTGTCCTAAACAATAGACATAAGTTGTTCTAACATGCATGAAAAGGCCACATATGGATAGATTAGATTTTTCTGATCATTTTTCATATATAATTTGTTTCATTTGGAGTTACGGTTGAATTTCTATGAATTTTAGAAGTTTTAAACATTTTCTGGAATTTCCTAGACTATTTTAAAACCAGAAAATCATTACAGCGTCAGCATGACATCATGCTGACGTCAGCAGGGTCAACAGGCCGGTCCAGGTCAAACCTGACCAGTGGGGCCCACTGGTCAGTGACTCTGGACAGGTTAGTGTCACAGACAGGTGGGGTCCGGTCAAACAGCCACGTCAGCATGGTCAATGCTGACGCGTGGGTCCACTAGAATTAGACTAATTCTAACTAATTTATTTAGCCAGTTAGTTAAACAGATGGGGCCCGACTGTCTGTGGGTCAGGGGTGGTTAACAATATGGTTAGGCAACTAATGACGGGTTAGGCGGCGACTAATCACCGGCGCTTAGCAGTGCACGGTGGCGATCGCCGGCGGCTGTTTCCGGCCACGGCTGCTTGCGCGGCTGGGTGCGTTGGGGAGCTGATGCTGCGACGCTTCAGATGGTGGAAGTGGCATGTGCTGGGGCGGGCGAAGATGACAGCGACGTCGACCACGACGGCGGCCGGAGCTCGGTCGGGTGCGGGCGCGGGGCTTCAGGGCGGTAGGGAAGGAGCTGGTGGCCTAGATGGCACGCACGGGCCACTAGAAGCACTCTGTTGCCACGGGTTCAGGCGGAGGGGCTCGGGACAAGGGAGCTGGGCGGCCATGGCAGACGGCGGTGCTCGGCCACGCGGGCGGGGGTGCTATGGCACGGGACTGAGCAAAGCAAAGGAGGGGAAACGGGAAGGAGCTCACAGTGAACTCGATGGCGTAGTCGATGAGGTCGGGGACGCACTGGAGCCCGTGAATCGACGACGGCGAGGTGCCGCAGTAGGCGGCGAAGACGGCGATCGTGGTGATGCTGTCGACCTCCCGGGCTCCCTTCAGTCGGTGGCGCGAAGCAGCGTGGTGAGACAGAGCTTCTGGGCTGGATTTTAGGGCGAGGGGTGGCCGGTGGCCACGCGGGCAGCAGCGGCGAGCTCGGTGGCTCTTGGGCGGCTGCCGGGGAAGGGGCAGAGGAGAGGGAGAGAGTGCATCGAGTGAGGGAGAGGAGAGAGGGGTCTCGAGGCGTCTCCGCGGTGTCGCGAGGATGTTGGGGAGGCTGCCACCGCGAAGCAGGAGGTGGAGACCTCCGCGTGCGCGCGTGCTACTTCGCCTCTGCCTACTAGCAGAGGTTGAAGACAGCCGCTCTGCCACGGTGGGCTGGACTGGTGCAGCTAGGCCGACTACAGGTAAGTGGCCCAGGTGAGGTTTCTGTCTTTTCATAATGTATGTTCTGTTTTCTATTTTGTTTTCTGTGTTCTGATTTAGTTCAGGCACTAAACTATTTTTTTAGCTTCTGAAAATAATCATGTGGCTATGGATAATATATTCAGAGCCACCCACCAATTTTCAGAATTATTGGATTAGTAAACTAATTATTATGAATATAATCCAATTCAAATACTATAGGATTTAACTCAAAGGCCCAAGATAAACACTTTTGAAACTCCAAAAATATTGGTTTGAATTTTATTCATGCCAATATTTTTCAAAGCTGGAAAGGAACATTTCCTTGGAAGCATTTGAAGCAATTTTTTTAATGTTGATCATTTTTAGAAATGATTTCTGAGGCTCTCCAATTTCCCAATTCAAATTTAGAAGAAATTTAGACATGATGCATGGACGCAAGAGAAATCAAGCAAGGGCTGATCTAGGGCTTGTGACAACTCACCCCCACTAAATAAGAATCTCGTCCCGAGATTCAAGACGTGAGGTAAGAAGACAGAGGGGGCACAAGACCAACACAATCTTCGCGATCCAGATGTCCTTCTCGAGGATGTTGATTCATTGCTTCGTATTGACCTTGATGTCTTTCTTTCGAGATCTTCATCCAATACGAGGACAAAAGAGCGAAACATGTCTACATGGATGGATAATCCTAATGATCACAAGATCAGCTCACGGAATGAGACGTAGAAACACCTCTCGAGCTGAGACATGAAACACATCGAGAGGGATGGAAGAACAAACGACGAGGTTTGATTTGGTGAGCAACAATTCCACGCTTAGAGAGATGGTGGATGGTGTCAAGGTGGCGAGGAAAAAAAATTGCCATGATCCCATAACAGGGCACCTTGGGGGAGGTGACTCGTAGAGTTATTCCCTTAAATGGCAAAAAGAATTACCTTTGATATCTAGATCATTGAAACTCTTTATACCAGCCTAAGGAAATCACAATCGATCGTTTGGCGGAGTTCAAAGGATTGGCATATCCGGATTCGAATGGATGATGTGGACTACCTTGTTGAAGACAACGCGATGGATGATTTTGCTTATCATCGGGAATGGATGGGACCCATGGTAGGACCAGTTTTGAAGGTGATTCCAAACAGCAATTACTGAGAGAGCAGCCCATGGGAATTGGCACAATGGCGATGCAAACTGGGAACAAAAGTAGATGTTGGGAATGTTCCAACCATCATATCTGCCTGAGATTCGGACCTGGTTGGTGTCAGGATATTCCAGACTCATCCAGTCTAGAAAGAAAAATGAATGATTGCAACACAAATCGACAAGATGGCATTGCGAGACTCTCGAGAGATGAACTACGATAGAAAGCTCCAAAACATGAGCTGGTTCTGCTACATACATGCGAACATGTTGTCCAAGACAAGCATGACCACGTACTAGTCTTACAACGCAACACTACCGATTTCAGATGGGGAACCGTCATCGAGGATATCAAAGTCCTTGTATAAGTCTTGCTCTTAAGAAGGAACAGGTTGCAAGTCTTCAAACCATAGAATACTTTGCACATATGCATGACTGACTTGGGATGGTTCCGAAGGAAGCAAAAACAAGCTTTCTCGAATTCACAGCGGCATCTTTCATCAAATATACGTGAATTAGAGGAAGTCACTCCTTTCATCCAAACGTATACCTCATGAGCAGAACATGAAGGCAATGCTTACAAAGTTTCCAATACTAGTGTAATGTTCAACATGAATCATGGGGGAGACAAAATGTTGCTGATGGGCTCAACAACAACTCATCGGAATTTCCATATCACTGGACTTCCACCATTATGTGAACAATGTGATAGTATTGGTCGGACCAAAAGATGTAATGGTGTATGCTCGATAAATCAACCACGAGTAAGACAACATTACGAATATCGTTGGTTCTAACTTGATTTGACGATAGCCCACACTCAAATCAAGGTTTGGACAAGACAATAGATTCAACAGCTGATCACGGGGATCAGTTGATGAAGATATCATCTTTCTTCAACACACACACACACACACACACTCAAAGATATCCCTTAGCGATGAACTAAGTCGGACAAGCTTTCATCTTCCAACTCTCCAAGTTGTTATTTAGCTTAACCAACTAGCTCGGGGTATCCAACACAGATTCTTGGAGAATGGATGGTTTTTAGAAAAAAGCAATATGATCACGAACTCAACATAGCGACCAGGGAACAACCTGGTAATAATTCCGAGAAGATATTCGGAAAATCACGAACCACCGATATGTTATTAAGCTCGAGAACAATCTTGCTTTTCAGGGCAAGACGATATGATCAAGCAGCGAGGGATTGTCACAATCCTAACTCATTGGTCGATGAGTGCACCCGAAAATATGGATTAGGTAGCACGATCGATCTTAGGATGATGATTCAATAACCAACATGCTAAGAATGAGCGTATTGTCCATTAACTATCAAGCAATGGAGTTGCTAGGAGTATTGATTTCGCACATCACAGTACACTTGTCGGCATTCCGGTTACAATAACACGGAACCGAGGAATGAAAAATGATGGCAAGAAGTATTACTGCGTCAAGAATTCATAAGAGGTGGCGCAATTCTCGTGACACTCATGACATAAAGATGGTAACACCCCAAGGTATAGCAGAATAAAAGCTGGATTGGCATTTGATCTACGGAATACCACTACTTTGACCCAATCTTAGAAATGGATGAGGTACTGGAGTTTGTTTCTCCTAGCCATTCTGGAATAGAATGGCTTGACGGACCACAAGAATAATAGGCATCGATGAACATGACCGCACACATACTCTGGACTATCAATTGATAGATGAAGGTCGGAATATAGCTGAAGGGGACAACTCAAAGGAACATATGGTTTTCTGAGTTGCGGATGCATAGATTTAGTATGACAAACAAGTTCAACATGTTCTTCCAAATAATCCATGCAGAAAGGTAGGACTGGCAGATTCACAATGTAGAATGAAGAACTCATCAAGAGCACGCTTATTGTGATCTTTTGGTTCAAAGGAACTCCTGCGAAGGATGGTTCATGGTATTTGGAAGAATGATATACCACGGACCACGAAGACTATCACAAAGGTTACTAATATCCTAAAGGAACTAGAAACACTATCAACATGAAGTAAGTAGGGCGAATCTCGGGTTCAAGAACCCACGATTAGAATACCTACTAACTAATAACATCACGGGATGCTTTCGAGAATGATGGCCAGAATCATCACATTGGGAATACAAAACATTGCTAGATTACTAGGTGACTCCCTAAGACACCTAGGATCATAATAATAGCTCCAACATATATGTCGAGGTAATAGAGTACCTCAACTCATCGATTAGTGTGGTTAAACTAGCCCAAAGGGACATCGGGAACAGAAAGAAGGGATTTGCAAATGCATCAGACTATTTAGAAACCTGGGATGACTCGGACAACATAACGACTGTAAATGCTCAAAAATATTTGAGACATCTTGCGAAATAGTGGCATGACCACTCAGCATCACAATATCAAGGTTCTGATGCCAGCTATGAACACACGGAAGTAGTGGAAACTGAACTGAGACTTGAATCCCTCAATCCTATAAGTCTATGGATTAGTAAAACGTCACCCTAATAGATAGATTAGAAGGCCTAGTTCTTAATCCCCGTAGAAAAGAAGAGGCTGACTCAGATCAGAAGGCATAAGGTATAAGGAGTAAAAAGAGCCTTACGTTCCATCCCACAATCAATTCCCTTATATAACTAAAGCATTTCTAGACTCAACTTTGACCAGTTTGGCTTGATAATCCTACACGCAGTCGGGCTCTGATACCAAAGCTGTCAGGACCCTGATTCCAAGTCACATCGATCTAGCCGGTAACACCTCATATCACTTTGCGGCCTCACGCACGGTATTCCCACGAGTGTCGCCTTACCATGGCTCGGGACCGTTTCCGCCTTTTGGCTCACGTATATGATAGTGTTGCTAGCATCCATATGACAGAGAACACGGGCCGATATGACTAGTCGTGAACCCAAAGTGGCACTAACTTACGGGGACAGGCATACATGAATCAACATCGAGCATGTCGGTCAGCAGCGTGCGAATCCGGGCTGCAGCACTGGGCTAATAGGACTCCGGTGAACCAGGCTGTAGCAGGCTAGGCAGGACTCCAGATGTCACCGCGTGACATTTCCCCGAAGGGACAGACACAGGAATGAAGTGAATCACATGCCGACCAGTCAAGTGTTCCGGAGCAGTAGTGTTGGGCTAGCAGGACTCTGTGAACCGGACTGTAGCGGACTATTATGGCTCATGGAAGCACAAGACTACATTTCCCCATAAGAGAGGCTACCAAGGATAAACCACTAGGTTGTCGGATCCCACACATACCAAGCATTTCAATCATACACACAATATGCTTGATATGTGTAAATACAACATGGCATCACAGCACAACTCTACGACTCAAGTATTTATTCATTAGGCTCCGAGGAGCGAGATATTACAAACATGGGTCTCACGACCCAACATACAGAGCATACAAGAAACAAGCACACGAGGAAGCTTAACATGTCTGAGTACAGACATCTACAAATGAAAAAGGCTGAGAAGCCTGACTATCTACTAGATCCTGCCGAGGGCACAAGATCGTAGCTGAGGTAACAAGCTAAATGTCAAAGTCCACGCGGAACTACTAGCGAGACTGACGTCTCTGTGCAAAACATCAGGACTCAAACAACTCCTACTCATGCTAGTGGGTTTCATCTATTTAATGTGGCAATGCCAGGTCATGCGGAGGTAAGGGGTTCAGCTACCGCAGCATGTAACAGTTGAAACGTTGTTGTCCTAATGTAGTAAAAGAGAGCAGGAGCGAAAGAGCGGGATTGTATCGGAATGAACAAGGGGGTTATGCTTGCCTGGCACTTCTGAAGATAATATAGTTTTTCATCGGTGTCAATGAATAATCGTCGGAACGACGTCTACTGAGAGGGGACAGTCAGCGGCAACAGAGAAAGAACACAATCAATGCAATGCGATAATATGATGCATGATCATGACATGGCAATATGATGTGAGTTGAGCTAATGCAGCTAGCAACAATTTAAATGAAGTTGGTTTGAACCCAAGGTTCAAATTCAAACGCCATGTAAGACATTTCAAATGCCATTTATGTCGGCGTTCTGGGAACGGGGGTCCCCAGACTTGCCTGCCTGCGGCCTGCGGCGTGGCCCAAATGGGGCCCAGCGTGGCCCATCTTCATCAACACAAGGCTCAAGACCCTCGCGAGGGGCCAAGCTTCGCGAGGCGGACGACATGGCGCTTTCTCAAGCACGGCCTCCTTAGGCTGGCTCGCGAGGAGGCGGAGAGATCAAGGCGGGTACCTCATGAGGTGCCCATGACGCAAGCCATGACGACCAAAGGTGCCAGGCGGGCGCCAGCCCGCGCAGCGTCTCCCTTTCCTCTTTGGTGCAAAGGGGGCAAGCTGCCACACCCTGATTTTCATGCCACAACACTTAAGCTAATAGATCATGATAAAATCTGGTTTGACAAAAACTTTTGAGTGTTTTGGACTTTGCTTGATTTGATTTTTGTTTGTTGTTTGCAAGTGCTCTAAAATCAAATAACTCTTATACTCCTTCTCCTTGATCCCAAAACCTTTTTCCCAATGATCATGCCATGTGTATAGAGCAATATAGTATTTTCTTACAAAAATAATTTGGCCAAAAAGTATTTTCAAAAAATAGTTTTCCAAAAACCTCTGGATTGAGGTTTGCACTGCAAATACTTAATTAAGGGCAGTAAAAATATTTCAAAGGTATATTTGAAACCTATTAGATATAGGATAACCAGAAACCACAAAAATATAATTTTAAAAGTTATTTTCCTATTTTATCTAAAGGCTTTTTCTTAAGGCCAGAAATGGTCTTAAATAGGTTAAAATTATTTTTAAGATTTAAAAATATTTGAGAAAAATCAGGGAAACTCAGTGGACATATATTCTCCATATATATGAGTTTCAACACATGGTAATGATCAAAATATTGGACAAAACCTCCCAAAACCATTTCTGCTCATTTCAAGGATCTGAAATATTTCTACATGAAATATTTTCACAAAAATCCAAGAAAATTCTAGCATGTCACACATGACATTTTTGATGATCTTGACAAGTCTCATGTCATGGAGAACAGTATAACCCCACGAAACCCTCTCAAAACCACTTCTGTCCCTTTTCAAGTTTGAACAACTTTGCATTGTCAAACATGTCCAATTGCTCTCAAACTTGGTGCACATGCTCAAATGGTGTAATAATGCATCTAGACCAAATGGCACAAGTTGGAGAGAATTTTATCTTGATCAAAGTGCCCCAAAACCCTCTCTGACCAGAATCAAATGTGAACAAGTTTGTACTACCAACTTTCTCTCCTTGACCCCAACTTTTGTGAGCATGTTCACATGACCAAATGAGGCCACTACACCAAGTGGTGCATCAAGGAGAAATGATTTGCTCAACTAGATCTACACAAGTTCATTTCTGTTGATTTCTAGGGTTTACCAAAGTTACATTGGCCACTTTACCCAAATGAGCTCCAAATTGGTGGAAGACCCTATTTATGTGTGCCATTTCACCCTGTGGAGTCTCATACCAAATGGAGTTCATTTGCTTACCTAAACAAGCATCAAACACCTTCTGCCACTTTACCAAAATTCCATGTTTGACCTCTTCCACTAATCTCCATGGCCTCAACTTTTTACCACAGCCCCTCCTAGTCCTCCTCTACCTCCAGTAACAATGGATGCATCCCAGCTCAATAATTGAGGGGTGAAACCACCTCTTTCTCTCTCTGGACAGCCTCTTTCTCTCTCTCCCTCAACCTCTCTCCTCTCCTAGTGGCTCTCCAGGGCATCCAATGCCTCTCCACACTTCCTTACTACCCCCAAGCACTACCAGACATCAGTGGTCGCACCCACATTGCCAAAAAATGGCATGCCGGCCATTTGCACGCTCTGGAGCGCGCTACAGTGCGCTCCCGCACTGTAGCTGCCCCCTTCCAACCGCCTCCGGCCACCTAGGGCCTCCCCCTCTTGTCCCCCGAGGTCACCCCGACGTCCATGACACGCAATGCTATCGGGCGCCTCCTCCCCTGCCTTCTGTCTCCCTCCTCGAGCTCACCCGAGCGCGGCCTGGACCGCGCCCATGGTGCACCAGTGCCCTCCTCTATAGAGCCTTCCCCCGAGCTCTTCCTCTCCTCTAATGGACCCCCATCACTCTCGTGAACCTCCCGGACACGCCCAATCTCCCCCTTGTGCCCTCTTCCCACCTCCATGGCAGGGTTGCCGCCGCTGAGCCCCCGGACCAACCCGAGCCTCCATTGCTTCTACTGCTCCCACTAAACGCTCCAGAGGACCCCCATGGCCCCAAGGAGCCTCCCCCGCACACCAAGCCTTCCTCCCCGTGCTTGCCCTGCCCTGCCCGAATCTCGCCCGAGCACCGTCCGCCGTGGCCATGGCCCCGCTCACCTCCGCCCTCCCCTTGACACGCCGACAGGGGGGATCGGATGTGGCTCGTCTTCCCGAGCACGTCGGTGGCCGGATCACCGAGAACATTGGCCGGTAGCGTCGGCAGTCGCCGTCGACGTCCCTCTGCCTCGCCCCCTCTGCTTCGAGTGGGAGGTTGAGGACGACGCCGCATCAGCTCGATGGGCCCCACCTGTCGGCGGCAGCGGCGACCGAGCCGGTCCCGCAGGTCGGGTTAAGTGGAGGCGGGACCCGGGGAAGACGTTTCCATCATGGGGAGACGTACTCTGTGAAGTACGCGTTCGGCGTGGCCCTTCTTAGCCACATGGCCGTGCAGCTGGGTCGGCCCAGTGCGCTGCGGCGCTATACTGCGCTCAGTGCGCGGTAGGTATAAACCCCACTTCCTTTGTATTTTTATTTTTCCAGAAAATTGTAAAATCTCCCAAATATTCATATTAACTCCAAATTTGATGATTCAAATTTCTAGTGACTCCATAAATCATGATCTACCTGCTAGTGAAGCATGCACATTTTTCTAGAACAATTTTCCTCACACAAATTAAATAAAATCTCATTTTCCATTTCTGTGATAAACTTTAGAAAATCGCAGAGAGCTCAAATTTGATCCAAATGCCATGATTCAAATTCCTAGATGTTCCTAAGTTCATAACTTAGTTTATGAACATTTTTATTAATACTTTCTGTACCACATAAATTATTGAGCCATTTCTTCACATTTATCAACTTTGCAAATTCATAGGAAATTCATTTGAACTCCAAATCCAGTGAAACCAATTCCTAGATGCTTCTAAAATCATCCTTTGTTAAATCATCCCCAAAAGCGTAGGGTAAAAACATACAAAGCACGGAGTCAAGTAGAGGAAATAACAGTGCAGTCACTACCTAAGATAGAGTTATATTACAAAGGCAAGCTTGTCGTAGCCCAAATGAATCGCCTTCATGACTTGGCCAGTAGCGACAAGAAAAGGAAAGGGGAGGCGGCCTAATCCACACGGTCGCCCTCGATCCTCTTGATCCCGGCCACCCTCTCCACTATGGGCCCGACGAGGGCCCTGATCTCCTCGAGGTCGGCCTCTGCCGGCAGGGATTTGAGGACGTTGGTGAGCCTGATGCCGGGGTTGCGGAAGGCGACCTTCACCAACACCTTCTCGAGGGCTCCGGCGACGGCTTCGCGCGTCTCGCCGGCCAGCTGCTCTGGGATCGCATTCCGGAGATGCTTGAGGGCTGCCACCACGCCCTTGAAGAACAAAGTGAGCTTGGCGCTGGGTGGGACGTTCTCGCAAGTGGGGTACTCGTGGCCCTCCATCCCCAGCAGCGTCAGCTCCTTGTCGATGGAGGCGGCGATGTCCAGGAGGCCCTCGGTCCACTGCTCCACCGTCGCCCTGAATTCGTTCTGGGTGACCGCGGCGCTCTCCAACAACGCCTTGTTGTCCGTGACCTCCTTCCGCAAGGCCACCTCTTGCACCTTGGCGCTGTCCAGCGCCTTGGACAAGGTGTCCAGCTTCAACTCGAGGTCGGCGTTGGAGTCCTTGGCGGCGTCGAGCTCCTTGATCTAATCGGCGCAGCGACCCTGCAGCTCCCCAAGGGTGTGGGCACCCTTCTCGCGCTCCTGCTAGAGCGCGGCGAGCTCCTCGCCGCTCGCCTTGAGGTCAGTGTCGAGCTGCGCCACCCTCGCCTTGAGGTCGGTGTCGAGCTGCGCCACCCTCGCCTCCAGTGCCTCCTTGGCGGTCTCGGCGGCCGCGGCAGCATCTTGTGCCTTCTTGAGAGCTCCACCGAGCGCTTGCTCGCGTGCGGCGACCTCCTCCTCGTGGCTGGCGAGGCTGGCTTTCTGCTGCGCCAGCTCACGATCTCGCGCGGCTAGCCCCGCGGCGGCAAGACTTTGCTGGTCCTCAGCTTCCGCCTTCTCGAGGATGAAGGCCGTCCGCGCCTCGTCGAGCTGCCTTCGCTCCTCCGCCAAGGAACGGAGGGCCTCCTGGTTGAGCTCCCGGAGCTCCCCGGCGCGTTTCTCCATGTCCGCTCCCGCCTTCGCGACAAGCGCTTCCCGGCGTTCCACCTGGGCTTGTCGGGCGCGGTAGAGCGACACCAGCTTCCGGAGCAGCCGCTCCTCTTCAGGCTCGCCCCCGCTGCTGCTTGGCGCGTCAACCAGCGTCAGCCCGGCGGAGGCGAACACCTCTCCATCCAAGGCCTCCCCCTCGACCGACGCCCTGGAATTCGACTCCCAGGGGAGCTTGATGAAGATATCGTCGCCGGCCTTCAGGTAGGCGCCTGGCTGGGGCTCCTCGGGGCCCGACGCCGCTGCAGAGGCAGTATCGGCGGTCGACGCAGCGCCTGGCGCTCCTGCGGCCTCAGGGCCGTCAGTACGATCGCCGGCCCCCTCACCTGCGGCTGCATCGGCGGCCTCTTCGCCGACCGGATCTTCAGCACCCTCCACCTCCCCGGTGGCGGCCACGTCGTTGGTATGGCCGCGCGCGTCCTCCTCGACGACGACCTTGGTCTCCATCGGGTCCGTGGCGGGCGGGTCTGAAGGCCGTAAGAGGGGGAGAAGTCAAGCAACTATCCGAAGAAGAAGAACCCCAGGGGAGTTTCGAGGCAAGAAGGTTACCTGGGCCAGGGTCTGCCGTCGCGGTCTCCACCGCCAAGGGGCCGCCGGCGTCGTCCCTCGCCGGAGACGGCTCTCTTGCCGGAGACTGCTCCCTTGCCGGGGACGGCTCCCTCGCCGGGGAGCTCCCCCTTGGCGCTGTAGTTGTAGCGGGTGGCTCATCGGGGGCGGTCTCCGGACGCTCCTGGTGGGGTTGCTCTGCTCCCACACAAATCGTCAGCCCGATGTCAAGAATAGCGAAGGGCACCCGGGCGCGCCCAACGGCAGGAAGCAAGTCATATGCTTACGCTGGGGGCTGCGCTGGGGGCTGCTCCGAGGATTAGTTGGTGGGCCCGGCAAGGTCATCTCAGGCGCACCCCCTGCCGCCACGGAGGGCTCGTCGTCGAGGATGACCACTGGGACCTTGGCTCTCTTTGCCACCCTCTGAGCCAGAGTCCTGTAAAGGACCAAATTCGGAGGAAAGCAAATGAGATACGAGGCACAACTACAAGAATTGAAGAGACACAAGGAGACCGGGGATCTTACTCCTCTCCCTCTTCCTCGTCGGAGCTAAGCGCGGAGAAATCGAAGACCGGCTTGCTCCTGGCGCGGGGAGGCGGGGGAGTAGGCTCCCGTGGCCGCTTGGCGGGAGCAGTAGACGACTCCGCTCCGGCTGCCGCCGCGGCATGAGAAGCGGCAGTAGCAGAAGCTGCGGCCCGCGAAGACCCCTCTCCTGCTGCCTCAGAGGAGAGCGTCACGCGGCGCTTTGGTTGTGGGCTCGTCTGCCGCACCACCTCCCCAGCCTTGCGGAGACGCCTCCGTGGCTGGGCAGGAGGCTCTGCTTGCGGCGAGCTGCCCGCGGGGCGGGAGGAAGAGGCGCCGACCTCTGGCAAGCCGCTTGTGTCCTGGGCAGGCTCGGCCTCGGCGTCGTGCCCGGCAAGCTCTTCCTTGCCGGCAAATTCCGCTTGATCGGCAAGGCTTTCCGCCTCCGCTGCGTCCGCCTCCGCCAATGTGAAGCCGAACTCGCCCGCGGCCGCGGCTGCCGCGGCCTCCTCCATCCTGGAGGCGATGTACGCCAACTCCGCGTCGGTGGTGTCGTGGGTGAGACCCCTCTGCTCGTCGGCGTCGACTGGCCTCTCCACCAGGTCGTCGAAGAACACCCGCACGACGTCGTCGGCGGGATCCTGCCAAGTGGAGTCGATCCCGTGCGAGTCGCACAGCGGCATCATTGCAAGGATGTGGCTGAGCGACGAATTGTCGCACAACGGAACGACGCCTCGCGGCAGCCTGAACCATTTGGGGTGGTCGGGGTCGTGCTTTAACAGCGCCCTGAGCGTCCCGTCAAGCTCCAAGACGGTGAAATTGAAGTTGAGGCCAGGGCGCAACCTCATGATATCCGCCGCATTCTGGAACTCCCAGGCAGGCCTCCTCTTCTCCTGCAGGGGAGCGATGCGGCGGCGGAGGAAATCTGCGCCGACGGCCCCAACTGTGAGCCTGGCACGCCTGAGCCGCAGGATTCGGGTGACGGCAATCCGCAACTTGTCGTCTTCCGGGGCCGCGTCGCTCCAATCCCTGCCACGCACCACAGGGGTTTGGCGCACGACAGTGAATGGCTGCGGGTTCTCCTCGACGATCAGGCACCAGTCTGCCCTCCATTCCTCCCATTTGCTGCAGAGCTCTCCCTCCAGATAAGCATCCTTCTTGGCGGGCTTCGAGATCCAGGCGATCCCGCCGGAGAGGGGCTCTCCTCTCTCTACTCGAGGCATGAAGAAGTGGCGGAAGAGAGCTACGTTTGGAAAGACTCCGACAAAATTTTCGCAGAGATGTGCGAAGATTGCCATGGTCAAGATAGCATTGGGGGTGAAATCGAGAAGGTGGAACCCGTAGGTGTTCATGATGTCGCAGAAAAATTCAGAGAAGGGCGGGCAGAGCCTGCAATAGAAGAACAGAGCAAAGAAGGGATACCCGGTCGGATACTCCTTCTGGGCGACGCCGGGAAGAACCCTCGTGCGCAGATGCGCTTGCGTCATCGCCGACCAGAAGAGGTAGTATTCCTCCCTCAGGACCCACGCGTCGAGCTCAGGGGGGAAGACTGCCTGCTCCTTTCGCTGCGCCTCGAGCCGCAGCGCCTCGGCCGACTTCACGGCCTTCCCTTTTCCCTTGTCGCCCTTCGGGGCCATGGCGGAAAGAGGGAGGGAGGTCGACGGCGTCGGTAGCACTGGTGGCGGCGGAAGGGGAGCGGAGCGCTGCTTCTCTTGGGAAGTGGCGGAGGATTTCGAGGAATCGCAACTGGCGGGTGGGCGGACTGCCCCTATCTCCCCTGCTTATAAGGGGAGGAGGGGGGCGTTTCGCCTTTCCGAACAAATAAGTCGCCCGCTACGTGACGCGCGCCTGCGGGGCTCAGCCCCGCGCACGCCGCCCATGTCACGCACGCCTCTCCCCACGATGCCGCATTCGACGCGTGCCGTTCGGGGAGGACGTGGTGGGCGCAGAAAAAGATGCAGCGTGACCCAGGCCACGCGTGCCCGTGCACTGTTTTGGGCCTGGCCCAACAGCGCTCGGCACCGTGTATGGCCCAGGCCCGGGGGCTCCTGTTAGTGTACTAAAATAGGGTTACCTTAGTACCCCGAACTTGTGCACGGGCGGTCGTAGCACCCCGCGGCAAGGCCTGCCAGGCGATGGCCAAGACCCTCCATGGTCCCCTCTTGGGCCATTCAAGAACAAAGTATTTGAGCCAAGGCCCCGGCAAGAGGAGCTTGCCGGGAAGGCCACCCGAAGAGAGCGAGCCCCTGGCAAGAGGAGCTTGCCGGGACTGCCGCTCAAAGCACAAGGCCCCGACAAGAGGAGCTTGCCGGGAATGCCATCCACGGCACGACAAGGACCCTGCCACGGCACGCCCCGCGCCCCGGCAAGACCCGGTGAGCAACAAGCTCCCGGATGCGACGAGACATCCACCGCGGCAAGGCGCATGTCGCGGTAAGTTACCACCTCGTGCCTGCGCTCCAGCTCACCCACCAACGTGTCGCTCTGGGGGCATCCCAGGCGCACGTGGCGGGAGGCTGTGCAGCCAGGGGCATGCGGTGGCGAAGCGAAGCTGACAGAGTAGCCATCGTGGCAAACGGTGGCGCTCCTGACGGTCCACTTCCCTGCACCGTCTGAGCGACGCGGATGGGAATTTAATGCCCTTGTCTCTCGCCGTCATAGTTAGGTATGATAGCACTGTACAACCACTGTGCAGGCAGCTGTACCCGCTACAGCATTCTACCATTTTTGCCCCCACCTACGCTGCCACCTGTGGGTAACCCCTTGAGCATATAAAAGGAGGCCCCATGCGCATGTAGGAGGGGGGATCGTCACGCTCGACCTCGCCAGCAGCTCGTGTGTACTGTAGCACCGCGCGCTCCCGAGCAAGAACACAATACGATCCACCAAGCAGCAGTAGGGTTTTACGCATCCTTGCGGCCCGAAGCTGGGTAAATCCCTCGTGTGCAGCGCCTCGATCTGCTCTTTGTGCAACCTCCGCCCCCCGCCGAACCAGTAAGGGGCTCGGTCCCCATAGGTGTTCGAGGAAGCCGATTCCCCCCGACACAGGCAATCAGGCCATAAGGCTATAACAGACAAAACGCGCTCAGGGAACTTATGCTATATTACTGATGAAGTGTAAGAAGCATCTTCGAAGAAAATAGTACCCCCACCGATACCTTTCTTCGGTACTCATTGTTACTATGAGACTTGTGCAATAGATTTTTTGTACTCATGAGTTCCGTTGTGTGCCGTCCATAATTGAAAACAATAAGAGCGCTAGCTTTCGGCTTCACCCAGTCTGAGGTCCGGCTCGGATGACCCGATCGTGACAATCGCAGAGGTGCTCCCTACTCCCTAGCCGAACAATCGGGAACGTAGGGGTAAACACAGGAGCAAGGCAACCCAGCTTGCAAATCGCTTAAGTCAATATGGTGCATATTGTGGCGTAATACACAAACAAGGAACGAAGCCGTACAAGTATAATCATATGCAAGAGGAAAGGCTTCATGAAGGAAGCCCCCAAGTGAATTGGGTATTTGAATTTGTGTGTCACAAACAAAGTTATGACATGGAATTTTTTCACAAACAACTTTCTGTCAAAAAAGTATAATGCTTGGTCGGACCGGACACAAGTTAAAAATTGTAAAACTTTGAGCATGAAAGCGACTTAGCTGGTTAATGTGTTCGGCATTGATGACGCGGTCCGAGCTTGATGCGGGACAAGATTCCATCCCCCAAGCCGGTCCCGATGTGTTGGAGCAACGAGCTCGACACTCTGAGGTGGTGACATAGCGCGACTAATGCAGACCGCCGAAGTCCCCGGCATGGGTTAATGAGGTGTTGACGAAGCCCCCTGTCCAGCCAAGGTGATGTGGTATGTCAGTATGCCGAGGTGACAACAATGCCCGACTCGAATTATTTACCTATGCACAAAAAATAGTGCAAACCAGAGATAATAATAATAATGATAAATTTAAAAAAAATATTGCATAATAAATATTTATGCAAAGTGAGTAATAAAAGAAATATAGCCTGGCGCCAAAGTCAATGTCGATGTAGGGCGTCGGCGTGATGCGGTAAAGGTGTGGCAAAGCCTGAATTCACAGGTCGGTCCGAGTTCTGGATGCGGCGTTCGTCGGACTATGTTCGGAAACTGACTGAACCACCTCGCGACCATCGTTAATGCGGCCATGATTTGGTAGACATGTGTACAGATGATGGACAAACCAGAGTAATAATTCCTTGGGAAAAATAAACCCAAACAAGCAAAAAATACTAGGATTAATAGCACCTGGTTTATTTGTTGTAGGAATCCGAAGAAAGGTGATTCCCAAAATTGCGACTCGATCTGCACACCCATTGCCTGATGGGCGATAAAGTGACGGCATGGCGATGCTAGCAAAGGTTGGCTCACCGAGGCAAAGCCCTCGGTCCAGCTAACGTGATGGAGTTGGTCGGCTAGTGACGCCGAAGTCTCCGGAGTAGGTTGATGAAGAGATGGCGATGCCCCCGGTCGAGCCGAGATGTCTAAGCCTCGATGTCAGCCGATGAGTCGAAGTAGATCGGCGTGATGGACACCGGCTTGAAGGAGCAACAGTGCGGCCCTACCGATGCAGGTCGTGACGTGGTCAATGCCGGCTTGATGAAGTGACCATGCGGTGATGTCGGTGTGCCCGCTCCGTGTAATCCGTGGGGCGGCAATGTTGGTGATAATTTATCCTTCGCGATGCCGAACTCTTGTTCGGCTTGCCGAGATGATGATTCGAAGAAGATGAACTCGGCTCAATAAAGTGATAACGTGTCTAGCACAGGTCGGTGGCCGTAGAACAACGTTGTCGGGCTGGTTTGACAAAAGCGCGATGGTGAAGATCATATTGGAAAAGACTTCAGAATTAACAGGATGTGTTTGGGAACAAAACACAATACCCCATACAAAACTTCCTTCAAAAAGGATGTCCAAAATCCTGTTCATAAAAAAGATGAATTCGGGTCGGATTCGTTCTCACGCAGAAAATAGATCCGAAAACTGATGCACTAATCGGAAGGTTCTCGATGTTTGGACGGTCGGATCGAGCTGAAATTTTGAGGGGTGGTAGATATGGGAATTCCGCAGTAGATAAATGGTTGGATCTTCCAAAGGAACTCCGAGCTGGGCTCTATAGACCACGCCCTAAACTTGTCCAGATTCCTGTCCAGATTTGACAGGGCTCCGGTATATCGTAGATTGTCAGAGATTCCTCCATCGGAACTCGACGAAATTTTGCATGGCTGTTGTAGACGTAATTCTGCACTATTCCACCGAAGCAATCGTCAAACCGATGCTCGAGGAGGCGGTGACAGTGGATACAAGTTCGCCGTCAAGAAAAACAGCACGGTCGCCCGAGGGCAATGTTGACGTTGAGCCCTCGAGCTCCATGGAGGATTCCTCTATGATCATGATAGAGATGGAGTTAATGTTGATGAAGGCCCCCGTCCGAACATGACGATCGGAGATGGACTGCGGTCCTCGGTCGAACCAAGGTGACCAGTCGAGCCAGCGACGAAGATGCCACCGTCGCAGTTGACCTGCGGGCGAGCCATTGATCCTTTTGCCGATCACACAGCGGAACTCTCAATGAAAGCACCAATGTCGGTGTCAAAACCGGCGGATCTCGGGTAGGGGGTACCGAACTGGGCATCTAGGATCGATGGGTAACAGGACACAGGGGACACGATGTTTACCCAGGTTCGGGCCCTCTCTAGGGAGGTAATACCCTACTTCCTGCTTGATTGATCTTAATGATATGAGTATTACAAGAGTTGATCTACCATGAGATCGTAGAGGATAAACCCTAGGATCTGGCCTATGATTATGATTGTGTATGAGATTGTCTATTGACTAGCCTGGCCTCGGTTTATATAATGCACCAGAGGCCTAGGATAACAAGAGTCCTAGCCGAATACACCGGTGGGGAGGAGTCCTTGTCTTGATCGCCAAGTCTTGTGGAATCTTCCTTGTATGCGGCAGCTGTCCGAACTGGCCCATGAGTATACGACCATGGGGGTCCTTAGCCCAATCTAACAGATCGGGAGATGACGTGGTGAGTACCCCTAGTCCAGGACACCGTCAGTTATGCTGCTGAAGAAAAGTATTGCCTCGGAGAAGAAGGCGACCGACGAAATCCTGCAACTTCACGAGGACAAGGTGAAGCTTTGCCACGAGCTCGACCTGCTGAAGGAGGAGAACGCCGGCTGGAAGAAGCTGCATGATAATAGTAGTTCCTCGATGAAGATGCTTCTGGCCCTCGTCATGGAACAAAAGGAGGAGTTGGCGAAGCTCCACATCGAGCACCCGATTGCTGCCAAGGTACGTAATGCGGCCGTGGAACAGATGATGAAGGCTCACATCGAGAAATCCCGCGTCATGGACAGAATGAAGAAGATAGTGGAGGAGAAGCGCAAGGAGATGGAGGTCATGGAGGCTAGGAAGAAGCAGTTACGACTCCGCGGCCAGCAAGCCTTGATGTAGTAGAGAGCACCGCCCCAGACTTGTGTGTGTGTCTTCCTTCTTTTTTAGGGGTGATAATCTTCCTTCTTCTTTTGCTCCTGTGTTTCTTTTTTTGCTTCGAGTGTTTCGCCGCACGTGTCACGTTCTCTGCGAGGCACGAATAGAACAGTGCTAACAATGAGATGTGTAGCAAATTAGATCATTTTTGTTGCCATATGGCACTGGGCTGCTATCGGCGTTCTGAGAACGGGGGTCCCCAGACTTGCCTGCCTGCGGCCCACAGCGTGGCTAAGCCAGCAGGTCATACGGTCCATCTTCGTGAACAAAGCATACAAGAACCTCGCGAGGGTCCAAGCCTCGCAAGGCAGACGACGCAAGACCTCCTTTGGAGTGGCCTAGACAGGCAGGCTCACGAGGAGTGGAGACATCAAGGTGGGGCAAACCTCAGAAGCTCTCGTGACGTGAGCCATGACGAACGACACCAGGCAGGCACCAGCGCGCAACGTCCTTGTTTCCTCTTCGGTGCTAGGGCGGCCAGCGCGGACGAAGAGTACCGAGGCATCAGGCAAAGGTTGCTATATTGGTGCAACGAGATCAAGACCGCGAGGATGGCAAGACAGAGGTCATTGTGGAGCCCAAGACGGCGTCACCACCAGAGCTTTTAGCAGGCGAAGACCGCTTTTGTCTGGATAGCTTGTACTAGCTGTCCCCCTTCAAATTTGCCCATCGTTATTGGCTCCCTTCCCGCTGAACATTTGGGGAGAGGACCAGGGCCTATATAAGTAGAGCTAGCCACCATAGTAGAGGCATGTGATCTTAGTTGGATCCAACCCGATTGAGAGCCTACCCCAAGAACACCTCAACCTCAGGAGGTTGTTCTTCCCTTGTACTGTTCATCATTAGCCGCAGAGGCAATCCACCACCACCACACTGGAGTAAGGTACTACACCACAACGGTGGCCCGAACCAGTATAAATCTCGTGTCTTTCTGTGTTGCGAGTTCGTCTAGTTCGTCCGCGAGATCTTAGCGAGCTAGGGAATAGATCGGTAGGAGGGAAAGACTTCGCGCGCACCCCAGTGTTTGAACCTTAAGGGTTTGCCAGAACCCCACATCCAACAGCTGCTGTGTTTCGTACTCCTCCGTCGTACTACTCCAGTGGAAAACTTGAGTATACTGCACGGTTCTTTGCTCCTCCTTAGGTCGTCGGCACATTTATACGAGCAGTCAAATCACAAGGCCTCGCCTTGTTGCAATAATGAGCCGTCAAATCACAAAGGCCCTCACCTCTCTTGAAACCGACCAAGCTAGACCGTCCCACCCTCCAGCCTTTTAAGAATGTATACTTTTGTGCAGTAGTAGTATCAATGGATTGCGCCATGGAGAAAAACTAATAAGATGAAACTAAATAAAAAAAGTGGTACATATAGAGGGTGCTCGTCGCCAAATTATGCATATAGTACTATTTAAAAAGCTAGTATGTGCTTAATGGGGTGTTAAATTATATTAAAGAAATTAGCATACCTATTTAATTCCTTATTATTTATGCCACTAGTTGTGTATTACTACTCATTTTTGCCATTAGAAGTTACAACTACTCAAAAATGCCATCGATCCATGAGATGCCTGCTCAAAAATGCAAATAGATATCTCAAAAATGCCATCGTTAAGTTAGATGTTTGCTCAAAAATGCCATTAGATATTGTTAGTTTCACGTCAAACCCGTTGACCATGTTATATGACAAAAATAAGCCGATTCTCACAATGATAAGTGTGGCCCCACTTGTCAGGACTAACCAGGCGAATAATTTTACAGGAAAATAAGAATGCTGTTGGGATCAAGTAGGCCCCACACTTTATTTTACTGTAGTGAGATAGAGGGAGAGCTGGCAAGTTGGTCCATCGGTATTTATGTCATTATAACATGGCCAAAGAGATTTGAGTCACAATAATGGTGTCCAGCACAACACACCACTCAAATAAAACTAAGCACCCTGAAATTATTTGACAACTAAACTGCTGGCTATATGATGTTGGCCATATATATTGTACGTATATAATGTGAAGAAACGAGTGGTAGTACTATACCAACTAAAAGATGGACTGTAAGACATACTAATATGTACGTACTGATGAGTTAAAATAACGAGAAGGAACATAACATAGTTCAGCTGGGGGCTCAGCACAACACACCCCTCAAATAAAACTAAGCACACCTGAAATTAAAGTAAGCAACTAATCCGTTAGACACTGCATTAGAAACACCATGAGCAACGACACTGCCACCTTACTCAGACTCCTCGTTGATACGTCTCCAATGTATCTATAATTTTTTATTGTTCCATGCTATATTATATTCTATTTTGGATGTTTAATGGGCTTTATTATACACTTTTATATTACTTTTTGGACTAACCTATTAACCGGAGGCCTAGTCCAAATTGTTGTTTTTTTGCCTATTTTAGAGTTTCGCAGAAAAAGAATATAAAACGGAGTCCAAACGGAATGAAACCTTCGGGAACGTGATTTTTTTGGAACAAACGTGATCCAGAGGACTTGGTTTCCACGTCAAGAAAGCACCGAGGAGAGCATGAGGCAGGGGGGTGCGCCTACCCCCTGGGCGCGCCCTCCACCCTTGTGGGGCCCACGTTGCTCCACCGACGTACTTCTTCCTCCTATATATACCTACATACCCCCAAACCATCAGAGGCTTCCACAAAAACCTAATTCCACGGCCGCAACCTTCTGTACCCGTGATATCCCATCTTGGGGCCTTTACCAGCATCCTGCCAGAGGGGGCATTGATCACGGAGGGCTTCTACATCAAAACATAGCCTCTCCGATGATCTGTGAGTAGTTTACCTCAGACCTTTGGATCTCAATACAAAGTTCTCCACGATTCTCGTGGAGATCTATTCGATGTAATCTTCTTTTGCGGTGTGTTTGTTGAGACGGATGAATTGTGGGTTTATGATCAAGTTTATCCATGAACAATATTTGAATCTTCTATGAATTCTTTTATGTATGATTGGTTATCTTTGGAAGTCTCTTCGAATTATCAGTTTGGTTTGGCCTACTAGATTGATCTTTCTTGCAATGGGAGAAGTGCTTAGCTTTGGGTTCAATCTTGCGGTGTCCTTTCCCAGTGACAGCAGGGGCAGCAAGGCACGTATTGTATTGTTGCCATCGAGGATAACAAGATGGAGTTTATATCATATTGCATGAGTTTATCCCTCTACATCATGTCATCTTACTTAAAGCATTACTCTGTTCTTTTGAACTTAATACTCTAGATGCATGCTGGATAGCGGTCGATTTGTGGAGTAATAGTAGTAGATGAAGGCAGGAGTCGGTCTAGTTGTCACGGACGTGATGCCTATATACATGATCATACCTAGATATTCTCATTACTATGCTCAATTCTATCAATTGCTCAACAGTAATTTGTTCACCCACCGTAATACTTACGGTCTTGAAAGAAGCCACTAGTGAAACCTATGGCCCCCGGGTCTATTTTCCATCATATTAATCTTCCAACACTTAGCTATTTTTATTGCCATTTATTTTACTTTGCATCTTTATTTACTCTTTATCATAAAAATACCAAAAATATTATCTTATCATATCTATCAGATCTCACTCTTGTAAGTGACCGTGAAGGGATTGACAACCCTTTATCGCGTTGGTTGCGAGGTTCTTATTTGTTTGTGTAAGTGCGTGGGACTCGAGCGTGGTCTCCTACTGGATTGATACCTTGGTTCTCAAAAACTGAGGGAAATACTTACGCTACTTTGTTGCGTCACCCTTTCCTATTCAAGGGAAAAACAACGTAGTGCTCAAGATGTAGCAAGAAGGATTTCTGGCGCTGTTGCAATGAGAGTCTACGTACAAGTCAAGACATACAAAGTACCCATCACAAACCCTTATCCCTCGCATTACATTATTTGCCATTTGCCTCTCGTTTTCCTCTCCCCCACATCACCCTTGCCGTTTTATTCGCCATCTCTTTTCTGTTCGCCTCTTTTATTTGCTCGCTTCTTGTTTGCTCATGTGTTGGATTGCCTGCTTGTCAAGATGGCTCAAGATAATACTAAATTGTGTGACTTTACCAATACCAACAACAATGATTTTCTTGGCACTCTGATTGCTCCTCTTACCGATACTGAAGCTTGTGAAATTAATGCTGCTTTATTGAATCTTGTCATCTAAATAGCTTCTTTGATTTGTGTGATATGCAAAAGAAGAAAGATGTGGACATTGATATTATTAAATTGAAGCTATTTCCTTTTTCTCTTAGAGATGGGTCTAAAGCTTGGTTTTCATCTTTGCCTAAAAATAGTATTGACTCATGGAATAAGTGCAAAGATGATTTTATCTCTAATTATTTTCCTCCCGCTAAGATCATCTCTCTTAGAAATGATATTATGAATTTTAAGCAACTTGATCATGAACATGTTGCACAATATTGGGAGAGGATGAAATTAATGATACGTAATTGCCCTACACATGGTTTAAATCTTTGGATGATTATACAAAAAATTTATGCCGAATTGAATTTTGCTTCTAGAAATCTTTTAGATTCGGCCGCGGGAGGCACTTTTATGGCAATTACTTTAGGAGAATCTACTAAACTCCTAGATAATATTATGGTTAATTATTCCCAATGGCACACCGAAAGATCTACTAATAAAAAAGTGCATGCGATAGAAGAAATTAATGTTTTGAGTGGAAAGATGGATGAACTTATGAAATTATTTGCTAATAAAAGTGTTTCTTCTGATCCTAATGATATGCCTTTGTCTACTTTGATTGAGAATAATAATGAATCTATGGATGTGAATTTTGTTGGTAGGAATAATTTTGGTAACAATGCCTATAGAGGAAACTTTAATCCTAGGCCGTATCCTAGTAACCCCTCTAATAATTATGGTAATTCATACAACAATTCTTATGGACATTTTAATAAGATGCCCTCTGAATTTGACACTAGTGTTAAAGAATTTATGAATTCTCAAAAGAATTTCAATGCTTTGCTTGAAGAAAAGTTGCCTAATATTGATGAATTGGCTAGGAACATTGATAGAATTTCTCTTGATGTTGATTCCATGAAACTTAGATCTGTACCACCTAAGCATGATATCAATGACTCTCTCAAAGCCATGAGCATTTCCATTGATGATTGCAAAGAAAGAACTGGTAGGATGCGTGCTAAAAAAGATCACTCTGTGAAAGAGTGTTCTTCTAATTTCTATTGAAGATCTAAAAGTTATTGATGTGTCCCCTATTAAACCTTTACCTAGAAGGCGTTCCAAAAATTCGGAGTTTTTAGATCTTGATGCTAAAATTCGTAAAAGTGGGATTGAACAGATCAAAACTTTTGATAGCAATGAACCAACTATTTTGTATTTCGAGGAATTTAATTATGATAATTGCTCTTTGATAGATTGTATTTCCTTGTTGCAATCCGTGCTAAATTCTCCACATGCTTATAGTCATAAAGCTTTTACCAAACATATCTTTGATGCTTTAATGAAATCTTATGAAGAAAAACTTGAGTTGGAAGTTTCTATCCCTACAAAAAATTTATTATGAGTGGGAACCTACTATGAAAATTAAAATTAAAAATCATGAATGCTTTGCTTTGTGTGATTTGGGTGCTAGTGTTTGCACAATTCCAAAAACTTTGTGTGATTTGCTAGGATTCCGTGAATTTGATGATTGTTCTTTGAACTTGCACTTTGCGGATTCCACCATTAAGAAACCTATCGGAAGAATTAATGATGTTCTTATTGTTGCAAATAGTAACTACGTGCCCGTAGATTTCATCGTTCTTGATATAGATTACAATCCTTCATGTACTATTATTCTTGGTAGAGCTTTCCTTAGAACGATTGCTGCAATTATTGGTATGAAGGAAGAGAATATTAGATTCCAATTTCCCTTAAGGAGAGGCATGGAAAGCTTCCCTAGAAATAAAATAAAATTGCCATATGAATCTATTAAGAGAGCTACTTATGGATTGCCTACCAAATATGGCAATACCTAGATGTATCCTTGCTTTTATTGCAAGCTAGGGGCGTTAAATGATAGCGCTTGTTGGGAGGCAACTCAATTTTATTTTTATTTTTTAGTTTTTTTGCTTATGTTTAGGAATAAATATTTGATATAGCCTATGTTTAGATTTGTTTTTATGTTTTAATTAGTGTTTGTGCTAAGTTTAACCTATAGGATCTTCTTGGATGATAGTTATTTGATCTTGCTGAAAATTCCATAAACTTTCTGTTCACGAAAACAATTATTGAAAATCACCAGAACGTGATAAAATATTGATCCCAATTGTAGAAGATCAATAAACAAATTTTCTCGGTAGTCCTATTTTGGTAGATATTTTGGAGTTCCAGAAGTTTGCGTTAGTTACAGATTACTACAGACTGTTCTGTTTTTTAGAGATTCTGTTTTTTGTGTGTTGTTTCCTTATTTTGATGAATCTATGGCTAGTAAAAGAGTTTATAAACCATAGACAAGTTGGAATACATTATGTTTAACACCAACATAAATAAAGAATGAGTTCAATATAGTACCTTGAAGTGGTATTTTGTTTTCTTTCACTAACGGTGCTCACGAGATTTTCTGCTAAGTTTGTGTTGTGAAGTTTTCAAGTTTTGGGTAAAATATTTGATGGATTATGGAACAAGGAGTGGTAAGATCCTAAGCTTGGGTATGCCCATGGCATCCCAAGATAATCTAAGGACACCAAAAAGCCAAATCTTTGGGATGCCCCGGAAAGCATCCCCTCTTTCGTCTACTTCCATCGATAACTTTACTTGGAGCTATTTTTTATTCACCACATGATATGTGTTTTGCTTGGAGCATCTTGTATGATTTGAGTCTTTGCTTTTTAGTTTAACACGATAATCCTTGCCGCACACACCTTTTGAGAGAGACACACATAAATTGGAATTTATTAGAATACTCTACGTGCTTCACTTATATTTTTTGAGCTATATAGTTTTGCTCTAGTGCTTCACTTATATCTTTTAGAAACTATTGTTCTCTCATGCTTCACTTAAATTATTTTGAGAGTCTTAAAACAGCATGGCAATTTGCTTTAATAATAATATCATGAGAAATTTTATGCTTGATAAATGTTTTGAGATATAAAGGTGGTAATATCATAGTTGTGCTAGTTGAGTAATTGTGAAATTGAAAAATACTTGTGTTGGAGTTTGTGATTCCCGTAGCATGCACGTATGGTGAACCGTTATGTAACAAAGTCGGAGCATGAGGTATTTATTGATTTTTCCCTATTAAATCTTTGTTTTGCAATATGAATCTTGATAAAGATGGGGCTAGAGATGAGTCACCTTTACATAGAAGGCGTTCCAAAAATTCGGAGTTTTTAGATCTTGATGCTAAAATTTGTAAAAGTGGGATTGAACAGATCAAAACTTTTGATAGCAATGAACCCACTATTTTGTATTTCGAGGAATTTAATCATGATAATTGCTCTTTGATAGATTGTATTTCCTTGTTGCAATCCGTGCTAAATTCTCCACATGCTTATAGTCAAAATAAAGCATTTACCAAACATATCATTGATGCTTTAATGAAATCTTATGAAGAAAAACTTGAGTTGGAAGTTTCTATCCCTAGAAAAAATTTATTATGAGTGGGAACCTACTATGAAAATTAAAATTAAAAATCATGAATGCTTTGCTTTGTGTGATTTGGGTGCTAGTGTTTGCACGATTCCAAAAACTTTGTGTGATTTGCTAGGATTCCGTGAATTTGATGATTGTTCTTCGAACTTGCACCTTGCGGATACCACCATTAAGAAACCTATGGGAAGAATTAATGATGTTCTTATAGTTGTAAATAGTAACTATGTGCCCGTAGATTTCATCGTTCTTCATATAGATTACAATCCTTCATGTCCTATTATTCTTGGTAGACCTTTCCTTAGAATGATTGGTGCAATTATTGGTATGAAGGAAGAGAATATTAGATTACAATTTCTCTTAAGGAGAGGCATGGAAAGCTTCCCTAGAAATAAAATAAAATTGCCATATGAATCTATTATGAGAGGTACTTATGGATTGCCTACCAAATATGGCAATACCTAGATCTATCCTTGCTTTTATTGCAAGCTAGGGACGTCAAATGATAGCGCTTGTTGGGAGGCAACTCAATTTTAATTTTAGTTTTTAGTTTTTTTGCTTCTGTTTAGGAATAAATATTTGATCTAGCCTCTGTTTAGATTTGTTTTCATGTTTTAATTAGAGTTTGTGCAAAGTTTAACCTATAGGATCTTCTTGGATGATAGTTATTTGATTTTGCTGAAAATTCCATAAACTTTCTGTTCACGAAAACAATTATTGAAAATCACCAGAACGTGATAAAATATTGACCCCAATTGCAGAAGATCAATGAACAAATTTTCTAGGTCGTCCTATTTTGGTAGATATTTTGGAGTTCTAGAAGTTTGCGTTAGTTACAGATTACTACAGACTGTTCTGTTTTTGACAGATTCTGTTTTTCGTGTATTGTTTCCTTATTTTGATGAATCTATGGCTAGTAAAAGAGTTTATAAACCATATAGAAGTTGGAATACATTAGGTTTAACACCAATATAAATAAAGAATGAGTTCAATACATTACGTTGAAGTGGTGTTTTGTTTTCTTTCACTAACGATGCTCACGAGATTTTCTGCTAAGTTTGTGTTGTGAAGTTTTCAAGTTTTGGGTAAAAGATTTGATGGATTATGGAACAAGGAGTGGCAAGAGCCTAAGCTTGGGGATGCCCATGGAGCCCAAAATAATCTGAGGACACCAAAAAGCCAAATCTTGGGGATGCCCCGGAAAGCATCCCCTCTTTCGTCTACTTCCATCGATAACTTTACTTGGAGCTATATTTTTATTCACCACATGATATGTGCTTTGCTTGGAGCATCTTGTATGATTTGAGTCTTTGCTTTTTAGTTTAACACGATAATCCTTGCTGTACACACCTTTTGAGAGAGACACACATAAATTGGAATTTATTAGAATACTCTACGTGCTTCACTTATATTTTTTGAGCTATATAGTTTTGCTCTAGTGCTTCACTTATATCTTTTAGAGCACGGTGGTGGATTTGTTTTATAGAAACTATTGTTCTCTCATGCTTCACTTAAATTATTTTGAGAGTCTTAAAACAGCATGGCAATTTGCTTTAATAATAATATCCTGAGAAATTTGATGCTTGATAATTGTTTTGAGATATAAAGGTGGTAATATCATAGTTGTGCTAGTTGAGTAATTGTGAAATACTTGTGTTGGAGTTTGTGATTCCCGTAGCATGCACGTATGGTGAACCGTTATGTAACAGAGTCGGAGCATGAGGTATTTATTGATTGTCATCCTTTGTGTGGCGGTCGGGATCGCGCGATGGTTAACTCCTACCAACCCTTCCCCTAGGAGCATGCATAGTAGTACTTTGCTTCGATGAGAAATTTTCTAGCCTCTTCGGTACCGTGCATTTCCCTTTCTCACCTTGAGAGTTGGTGCAAACTTCGCCGGTGCATCCAAACCCCGTGATATGATACGCTCTATCACACATAAACCTCCTTACACTACTAGAAAAAGGGCTACTAATGGCGCACCTAATTTGGCCATTAATGGCGCACCACCGGTGCGCCATTAGTATAGGGCACGGTGCGCCATTAGTTTGCCTCCCAGGGGCCATGTATAGCCAGGTGCTTTGGCATACTAATGGCGCACTGCTTAGGGATGCGCCATTAGTATCCTCTGGAATACTAATGGCGCACTGTTATCTGATGCGCCATTAGTATGAATATTAGTTTTTTTAATTTTTTAATTTTCTGTTTTTTGCACAGGTTACAAAATGTATAATTGGACAAAATATAGACAACACACATCAACAACAGATTCATCGCATACAATGGAAGATTAGTCTCTGAATACAATTCATCATATTAGTCTCCGAATACAATTCATCATATTAGTCTCCGAATTGAAAAGAACGAACAAAGATAGAACATTATATTACAAGTCTCGAGACCGCGAGTAGCGAGTTTGTCTTCACATTACAAGTCGATATCGATCATCTAAACTACCATCACATAGAAGAGAGCTGCGGTCATCACGATGAAACTCGTCTTCATCCGGTTCCTCCAACGCTCCCTCCCCTCTCGCGCTATATAGCGGGCGTATCTAGATTCGGCCTCGGCCCTAGTGGTGTACCCTTTGTAACTGTTTCCGCTGAATCGGTGAAACTGTCTCCGACACTCCTCCCAGTCGTCGTAGACTCCAGGAACCTTACCGTTGTACACGACATACGACGGTATCGCTATGCACTAGCCAAACGAAACGTTAGTACCAATTCACAGACAATACATGAGCAATATATAAGTATGCAACAAAACGATCGGAAGAGAAAAGCAAGACATTAATAGCATCAATTACATCTAAGTTGAACGACTCTCGAAACCAAAGAAACATACTACAAGTTCATTAAAGTTTATTTACAACATGAGCCAATCGATGTTTCAGAACTAGACACATCATCACTGCTTTCGACTCGACTCAAGGGACCGGAACGTGGATGAAGCCGCCGTCTATCGTGGGAGTCATGAAATTACGGGTGTTGTCATCCTGCATTTGTAGCATTCCGTCTATCTCACTGTTGGACGGTAGATTTCTGAGGTAGAACTGCCCCGAGGTACGAAGAACATCTTGATGGATGATTTCCGCAAACTCCGACTGGATGCGAAAGAATTCTTGCCTGATGTCCGCGTCCTGGATTGCCGACACGCTCGCGGCCCAATCTTTGAGTTTACTCGGTAGCAGAAGTTGATGATGGTCCCGTACGATTGCCTGCATGTGATGGATGGCGTAGTAGGCACCCTTCTGACCGCCAGGCGGCTGCTTGACGCAGCAGAACGTCGTATTGTGGGAGAACACGTGCTTGCCGTACTTACGAATAGGCCTGTTGAAGGTGCCTCCAGATTGGGCGTAGCCAGGGAGAACATCATCAAGAACCTTCTTGGCATTTGTGTAGTCTACGTTCGACTGACGGTCCGGGTCGAAATACGTGGCCATGGAATATTTGGGGCTTAGGAGGATGAGCGTGCAATGTGTGTCACTGCAGAAAACACGGAATGTTAAAAGAAAAACGATCGAAATCTAAGAATTCGTATATTACGGGACGGTTGAGGGGAGGACTTACTCGGGAAAGTAAGGCACGAGGAAGTTATCCTTATCTGGGTTTGCCAGAATGACGCCTTCGAGGTAAGAACTCGCAACTTGCCGGTCCCCAGCGCTGCCCAAGATCTTGGCACGCATGTAGAAGGGGTCGACTATCACGATGTCCGGGGTCTTGTCGCGAATGATCCACATCTCCATACTCAGCGAAAATACCCGAACGAAGGTGTAGTGCAGCGGATGAAGGTTCAACATAGCGTGGATGTCATCAAAACGTAGGACCATCATACCCCCGATGGAGTTATCCACAAAGCCCTTTCCCTCTGGCACCTTGGCCACGAAAACCGGGTATGCCACATCCTTCTCTCTGAGACGCCGCTTCTCCAATGCAAGAACACTGTCATGCAGACTCCGCATAGAACCGGCTGCAACATCGAACATATTTCTCGGTAGCATCGGCCTACCCGCCACATGCACCCTCCTCATTAAATCCTCAGGTGAAGGTGGCCCGTCCTGAGCACGGATCATACTCGGTGCCGGCTGGCCCGCACCCTTGTTTGTCTTTCTTTTGCGTGCCTTCTTCTTCTCCTGTAATGGGACCGAGTTCTCCTCACAGACCACCTTATTGAGTGTGTTGGGGCTGAGAATATTTCGCACCTCGCCTATGTGAGGATCGGTGAAGTCGGCAGCTGGAGGCGTCTCCTGAGAGCTGAACGGCAGACGACGCCTGTTGCAACTTGGCTTCTCCGCGGTACCAGCTAGATCGCGCACGTCTTTTGTTGGGTTGGGTTCTTGAGAAGGAGGCCCCATGAAGTCGCCACCGTACCCATGATCGGCAAAGTACTGATCGACGTTGCCGAATGTATCGTCGTCGTCGTCGTTCTGATCCTGTGCCATATGCATGTTTGGATCCAGTGGCATAGGGATGTCCGGCACCGTTGCGGCGGTCTTGCCATGGGGCCGACTTGGCGCCGGCACGACTGGCGGTGTTGTCTTTGGGGTGGTGTCCCCCACCCCCAAACGAATCTGGCTCTTCGGCCAAAGCAGGGGCCAGCCGATCAGGCAGGCGCTGAGGGTCATCACGTCATCATCGTCGGCCCCGACGGGTCGAATCGGAGGTAGCAACTCGTCGCAGCCTGGCAGCACCCGAACCAGTTGAACCCTAAACAAGTTGGGTGGCATCTGGGTACCGTGGAACAAGGGGTTGCCTGGTTGAACGATTTTTCCCTTGGCGACATCGACCAACTCGTTGTTCACGAAGTGCAGGAGAGTGCACGGAACGTCGGCGGCGCCCTGCGAAAACATGTAGGGCGTCAGGGATGCCCAGTCAAAGGCAAGGAGATGAAGTCCTCGGCTGAGAGAGGCTTAATTATTTACCGTGATGATGGCGTCGAGCTCGGCTAATGTCGAGGCACCGCCAACGGCGGGCGTGCAGTTGATGGAGGGGCCGCTTGCTGCAGAGGTGCCGGCCGGCATACACACGGGTGCATTAAGCTCCCGTGCCGTCGTCGGTGATACCAATGCCGCCTCCGCCGGAGACACCAATGGACCCGGCATCGCGTTCTGCGAGTTGCTGGCCGTGAAGTTAGGAATCGGGGGCGGCCCCTGTTGGTCGCTCGCAATCCACGCACTCAACCCCGAGATCAAGGTAGGCACAATGGCGGTGATCGTCGCTCCGAGTTGTTGTTGCACTTGCTCATGGACAATCTCCGGAATCCGCGCCACCTGTGCCTTGAGTTCTTGAACCTCGCGCGCCTGGCTTTCCGAGCTGGTCTTTTTCTCCTTTCGCCCACCAGTGTTATAGTATGACCCCCATTTTCTCGACAAGCCTTTGCCGGCCACACGACTAGCTGACGTCGGCTTACTGAGCTTATCCTTGTTCTTCATTACATTCAACGCCCTATTTAGAGTGGTGTCCCAAGGGTTGCTCTTAGTCGACCCCGCGCTACTCCTTTCAGTCGCCCGCGGAAGGAATGTGAACCATTTAGAAATTTGGCTTCATTAATTAGAATGCAACCATATGGAGCTAATTACGCGGGGGTGTATTCCTTACCAGAACAAGCTCAAGCGCCCTGGTCTTCGGATCCGTGGTAAGCTCCTTTGTTTTCGGGTCCTTCTTGTACCGGGCCCTGACATAGTTCCTCGTCTACTTGTCACCATATTGGGCGGTAGGCCTTGCTCGGCACGGTCCGCCTCCTCCTTGTCCCATATAGGCTCCGCCACTCTATAACCACCGGGACCGAGTGTGTGTTCCCCTTAGTTCAGCTCCCGCATTTCTTTCCCCCACTACCTTGATTGGGAGTGTGCGGTGCTCGAGCAATTGATCTTGAAGTCGTTGTAGTCATCTTCGGTGATCGAAGGATTTTTCTCCTTGATCTTCTCATAACTCTCACCTTTCTCGATCATTCTCTTCACATTGCTTTTCCAAGTAGACAGGGCCTTGCTCATCTTCGTGAGGGCAGCATTGTTCACTTTATTCCCTTTGAGGCTTGTGTTTTCAAATTCAGCGGGGAACTTGTATCGTTCGTGCAGCTTCGTCAAGAGGAGGTTGCGCAAATTCCCTCGGTCAGGATGCCTCAGGTTCTCGGTGTTGATCGAGACGGTGCTCCGGAGAATGCACCCGAGCTGAAGCGAGTACCCCTTGACTATTCGTTCGCGCGCCATTGGATTCCCGTCGGAGTCCACTTCAGTAACTTCCTCCTTGAGGGTGCGGAGCACGGTCGGGCGCCGGTCCTTCCGTTGCCTCTTCTGGCTGCCATCTGTGCGTGCGCCGCCATCACCAGTGGTGGCATCCTCGGCGGCACCATCAGTGGTGGCATCAGTGGGGTCATCCTCGGCGGCACCATCAGTGGTCTCAGGATCGGTGGGGAAGGCGGTGTCCTCATACAAGTGAGGTTGTTCCTCCATCTCCTGGGACAGCTCCTAGAATGCCTTGCCGCCCGAACCCCCGGCCTCATCGTTGTGGGCCATGTTTCTCTCTAAATAGAAACAAAGTTTGGTCAAAAAGTTGTTTATTGTCAAGGAACAAGATCATGGTCTCATCATTTAGGGTTTGTCGACACCGAGGCATCCTAAAATCTAAGCTTTTATCATTGAGGGTTTTTCGACGCCGAGGCACCCTAAAAGCCGTGCATTAGTCACAAGTACCTCGGGGCACTTGATCCTACTTAATTAACTACTAAGATACCGCGGCCCATGCATTAGTCACAAGTACCCCATATGTCCTATTTTTAGCAAAGACATGCTAAAATTCACGGAAAATTTCAGCATGACCTTTGCTGAAAATAGGACATATGGAGTACCCGAATTTGCCGGAACGGAAGTTAATCGACATTCCGGCAAACTCAAGGGCCTCTCGGGGTACCTGCAAATTCATCACGACACACTGGTCGGAGACAAAACCCAACAAACTAGCAAAATCATCACAAATTGTTTTCGGTAAAAGATGATCATCATCTTTACAAGTCTTTCTCAATGTGATCACAAGTAATTCAGAGGCATCACAAGTAATTCAGAGCAAAGAAACAGCTTAATACATGCCTCAGCTTATCAACAATCATTACTTGTCAAATACAGAAGAAGGAACAATTTATTTGTGACATAGTTACAAATGATGACAGAATAAAGCAGACACCATACACTAGCCTAAAAACAAGTGAAGTTTCACCCATATAAGAACAAGTGAATTCTAGTCACATTGAATCTGAAAGAGAATGCAAAATGCTACTTGGTATTTTCAATCTGGATACAACATAAATAGTGTTGGACTCTTGGTAATACACTAGTTCTAGAAGAAGTAGACAGACATATACATCCATCTAATTCTACATGAAGTTGACAGAAATATGCATGAACCATCTAGCATCCAAACATATATCCGGAGGACTTGAGGATTCTTTAGTCCAAACAATACATGAACAGCTTCCGATATGCTTTTCTACAGACAAGACATGTTTGCAGCAGAGTGGTGTGATTTTATTGTCTGAATTTAATCCAAACAGAACTACAGTGTGCACTGCTCAACTGAAAATTTAATTATTTCAACTAATTTCTGGACCAGCCTAGTAATAGTTTTTATGGGATCATCACTAACAATCATAGCACCAGCTTGTTTATTTAATGATGGCATTGTTGCTGCATCTACTTGTTGTACTACTAAACTATCTTGGTTTTTAAAACTTAACTTGCATAGTTTAGTAGTAGTTACCATGATATTGGCAATCAATTCTCTGTTTTCCACTATGGACATGTCATTATTGCTGATAGTGAAACTCAGGTTATTCCTTTACAAAAGTAGGCAGTGGGTGTTCAGCCTATTAAAAACAAAAAATATCTATTGATCCTTTCTTGATTACAAAGTCTATCAATAGAAGTAACTTCTTGTATCAATATTGTGGTCAAAATCTTTAATAAGCTGTGAATATTGATATATTTGCCCCACAGAGCACAAATGCTCAATCATTTTAAACAAAAAGTACTCCTTCCTGTCCTTGTCTGAAGTTAGGCCCCGTTTGATTGCTCCGTTTTTTCTAAGTATTTTGAGAATACTAGAGTATTTGATATTACCATAGTTTTATTTACTATGGGGTGTTTGGCTGCCACTAAAAATGATGCTTTTAATACTGCAGTATTTGCCAAACCTTGGTATTTTCTCTGTTTTAAAAGAAGAGCTCTGGACCTCTTTTTATGAAACTGAGCTAGCGAAAGAAACGCCTCCATGCCCGACCACTGATCCCTGCCTCCCGTTATCGCCCGGGGTCACTAGGCCCTCCTACATGTAATTATTGTTAATTTGCAGTTCCTAGCTAGACATAATGTTGTCCCTAACTGTCCCTAGTCTGTTCAAAAGCTATGATGGATCATTTTCTGATTGACTAATATTGGTGCAAATCAGGTTAGTCCTCAGCAGTTACCAACTAAGTCTTTTTGTCCTTCTTTTCTGCAAGTTCAGGTGGGATCTTGTTCAGCAATCACTGCACCAATAAGAAAGAACAGAGGACAGTACACAAAATCGTTTGCTAATTCTCAGAATCTCTGCAACAATGCCTTAGTCAATATTCTTGCTTGATACAATTGTTCTTGGAATAATATATCAACAAAGAGAAACTCCCCACACATTTGATCTTGGTACAGACACAAGTGAAAGAATCTGTTATATATATTGGCCATAGCATATTACTAGAATTTACAATAATCATCACTCACAAGCTTACACCAGAACAAACCAAGCAACACTACTGAATAACACACCAAGTAGTCACAGTCAAACCTTACACCAAATGCTCATCACGACATGAGCATACACGACGAGCACTCCAACGACTCATGAGAGCAGAGAGATGGAGAGAGCAGAGAGAGAGAGGGGGGATGATACCTTGACGAGCTCCCCTGATGGCGTGGGTAGTAGGGTTGGGGCAGCGTCCCGGGAAGAACTAGGCACACACGGTCCGAGGTGCGTGCAGCCTGCGCGCGAGAGGAACCAGCATCATCAGCACAATCGAATCGAACAAAGGGGGAGGGGGAGGAGAAGAGGACCTTGCGAGACCTTCAATGGCGGGGTCGCGGGAGAGAAGAAGCACGCGAGGGCGGCGGGGCGGCGGTGTCGGCGTCGAGGGCGGCGGGGCGGCGGCGTCGGCGTCGAGGGCGGCGGGGCGGCGGCGTCGGCGTCGAGGGCGGCGGGGCGGCGGCGTCGGTGTCGAGGGCGGCGGGGCGGCGGCGTCGGCGTCGAGGGCGGCGGGGCGGCGGCGTCGGGAGAGGAGAGGGGAAGGGGATCGAGGGTGAGGGGCTCGGGCGAGGGAGAGAGAGGGGATAGAGGGCGAGGGCTCGGGCGAGGAAGAGAGAGGGGATCGATACGAAGTAGGGGGGCACAATACTAATGGTGCACCACCCCTCGGTGCGCCATAAGTATATACATGCTAATGGCACACCTCGACCTGGTGCGCCATTAGTATTTTTTTTATTTCCGCTCGAGCCAACATGTTATCTCCCACCAGACCTTATCCACATCAACTCCCCTCTACTAGCTCGACTGGTCAGGTGCCAGTTCTCACACCAGGAGGTCCTGGGTTTGATTCCCAGGCTCCACAAAATTTTTTTATGCATTTAAAATGCTGTTTGATACTTACTTGTGTTTAAATATGTTCAAACTTGTTTAAATCATAACAGTAATTTTTTTATAATACAGTAATAATTTTTTAAAAAATATCATCAAACAGTAATGCCGGTGGAGCGGGGGAGGGTGTGGGGGGTCGGCGGCGGCGGCCGGTGGACCGGGGGGTGCTCGGCGGCGAGGGGGACCGGATCTGGCGAGGTGGGATAGAGATCGAGATGGAGGGGCATCGGGATCGAGTGTCCATGAAATTTAAAAATATTCATGATAGTTTAAAAAGTGCCCATGAAATACAATCGAGAAATGAAGGCTACGATTTAAATACAATCGATCTTAGCTAGCTATCTGTTAACAATCTTCTTGCCCTTCTTTTTCGCAAATGGAGTTCTTCTGTGGAACGGACGTCCTTTAGGTAGGGTGGTCCTGCTTCTTCTTGTGGTGTATGCTGCTACTTCATCATCGTCGTCATGTTCGATCCTCGGGTCGCCGTACTTGTCGAAGTCTTGCTCATTGGCTACTCCATCCATTCCGATGATCTTCCTTTTGCCTCTCCTCACGACAACACGACTGGTCTTTGACGGGTCGGTAATGAAGAAGCATTGGTCCACTTGGGAAGCCAGTACCCATGGCTCATTTTTCGCGGTGACGTTTGCGCCCGCGGTCTTAGATTTGGCTTCGGGTATGACCATGGTGGTGAAATACCGGTCTTCTTTTAGGACGCTCTTGGCCCATCTGACACGGAACATCGGGACCTTCTCTCCAGCGTAGCTCAGCTCCCAGATCTCCTCGATCCTTCCGTAGTATCTGTCCTTGTCGTTACCGGTGTAGGATTCCATCGTTACCCCGGAGTTCTGATAACCATCGCTCTTCACGTCCTTGGCCTCGGTGTAGAATGTGTAGCCGTTGATATCGTACGCCTCATAGGTCATCAGGTTGTGCTCGGCGCCCTGTGACAAGGCGAATATGAGTTGTTCTTCCGCAGAAGAATCCTCATGTAAAGGGTACGACAGAAGCTTCTGCTTGAACCAACGCGTGAAACATGAGTTGTGCTCTTTGAGTATATCTCCGTCTGTCCTCTGTTGGCCTCGGTCATTGTACGTCTTCTTAATAAAGGTTTTGTGCTCTACCACCCAAGGATCGACCACGTCTATGTGTCGTAGCGCGACTAGGTTTGCTCTTTCAAAGTCGGCGAGTCGACCCTCGAAGTCGACATGCATTTCGCGGCGACCCTCACGGTGACCCCATCCAGCGAGCCTGCCGAGGTGCCTGTTGACGGGCAGACCAACGGGGTTCTCGATGCCTAGATAATTCGTGTAGTACGAGATGCACTCTTCGGTCAGAAAGCCCCTGGCTATGCTTCCCTCTGGACGTGACATGTTGCGAACGTATCCTTTGATGACACCATTCATCCTTTCGAACGGCATCATGCTGTGCAGGAACGTCGGCCCGAGTTGGATGATATCCTCCACTATATGGACCAGCAGATGCACCATAACGTCGAAGAATGCGGGCGGTAAGTACATCTCAAGCTCGCATAGTATCACCACGATCTCTTCCTGTAGCCTTCTGAGTTGCCTCACGCCAATCGACTTCCGAGAGATGATGTCGAAGAAGTTGCATAGGCCAAATAGCGTTTCACGGACGTGCGCGTCCATGATAGGCCAAATAGCGTTTCAAGCTCGCAACTGGAAGTATCTGCGTCATCAGCACGTGACAGTCGTGAGACTTAATCCCGCTGAACTTCTGCTTCGCTGGGTCTAGGTATCTGCTTATCTTCCCCACGTAACCGTAAGGAAGTTTTACTCCTAGGAGGCAGGTGAAAAACTGCTCGATCTCCTCCTGACTTAGAGTGAAGCACGCGGGAGGGTAGTCATTTCCGGTCTTCTTGGCCTTTTTGCCTTTGCGACGACTTTCTGTGTCCTGCTTCGCCTCATCATCATAATCATATATAGCGTGAAGCTCCTGCCTGATGCCCATTGATTTCAAGTATGCCCTTGCTTTCGGCCCATCTTTGGTCCTCTCTGTCATGTTGAGCAGGGTACCAAGCAGACTCTCGCACACGTTCTTCGTGATATGCATGACATCAAGGCTGTGAGGCACACGGTGGATCTTCCAGTACGGCAAGTCCCAGAAAACAGACCTCGTTTTCCATAACTTCAGCAGTGGCTCTGGCGCCTTTCGCTTCTTTCCCGGCTCTGGCGCCTTTTGCTCCTTTCCCGGTAGTGGGCAGTCTTTCCAATTTTTCAACAACTTGTCTATTTCCTCGCCGCTCCTCGTACACGGGCGTTTTCGGGGTTCGGTTTCACCATTGAACAGATCCTTGCGTTTCCTCCATGGGTCATCGTCGTGAAGCCACCTTCGATGTCCCATGAACATGGTTTTCGAAGACCCGGGATCTCTATCTAGCTGGCGATACGTTGTGTCATCCATGCACCGTACGCATCCAGAAAATCCGTGGACTACCTGCCCCGCAAGATATCCGTAACCGAGATAGTCGTGCACCGTCGTGAGCAGTGCGGCTCTCATAGGGAAATATTCTTTCTCTGCGGCATCCCACGTATTGGCTGGCGTTTTCCACAGCGTGTCTAGCTCCTCCTTCAGCAGCCCCAGATACAGATTGATGTCGTTCCCTAGTTGTTTCGGCCCTTCAATTAGCATACTCATGTGAATGTACTTCCTCTTCATGCACAACCAGGGGGGAAGGTTGTACATCCACACAAACACAGGCCAGGTGCTATGTGTGCTTCTCTGGCTGCCAAACGGATTGACTCCATCGGTGCTCGCGCCCAGCACGATGTTCCTTGGATCCTTCCCAAATTCTGGGTATTCAAAATTCAGCGCTTGCCACTGGCTCGCATCCTTAGGGTGACTCAGCATCTTGTCTTTTTTACTATCTCCGGATCATTTGCGTCATCTTCTCGCTTCTTCTCCTCCCTATCCGTGTGCCAACGCAGGAGCTTTGCTACCTTAGGATCCGCGAAATACCGTTGCCGACGAGTAGTGATCGGAAAGTACCACACCACTTTTCTAGGAGCTTTCTTCCTCTTCTTGTATCGAGTGACGCCGCACACCGGACATATGGTAGACTCCACGTGCTCGTCCCGATAAATGATGCAATTGTTCATGCAGACATGGTATTTCACGTGCGGTAAATCCAGAGGACACACGATTTTCTTCGCCTCCTCCAAACTGGTCGGGCACTTGTTCCCCTTTGGAAGACGTTCGTGCCAGAATGACATGTTCTCGTCGAAGCATGCGTCGGTCATTTTGTGTTTTACCTTCATCTCCAGAGCCATGAGCGTTACTTTCAGGCGGGTATCCTCGGGCCTGCATCCTTCATACAATGGAGTAACCACGTCTAACTCAAGTTGATCCACCTTGGCTTTCTCTCGGGCGGCAGCTCTTGCGTTATCCGTCTGCTTGAGAAGCAGCTCTTGAATATAAGGGTCCTGCACCCAGCCCATCGATGGTCCACCGTCGTCTGCTCCGCCGGCATCATTATCTTCATGATCATGCCCGTCGTCTGCTCCGGCATCTTCCTCATCATCATGTCCTGCATCTTCTACATGATGACTATGTAGAGCATCACCGTCGTGATCATCTCCTGGGGATTCTTCGTCTTCTCGCCCGCCCGAGCCGCGGTGGTTGTCTTGCTGCCCTTCCTCATTTCTTGCCCGGCCCCCATGGACGACTTCGTAGTCATCTTCATCACCTTGCCACCGATAGCCATCCATGAAACCACGCAAGAGCAGGTGGTCCCGCACCTGCCCGGAATCCGGGTCCGCAATAAGGCTCTCCAGCTTGCATCTTCGACACGGACATCTTATCTCCGTCTCGTTCTTTTGAAGCATCTCGGCCTTCGCGGACCTCAAAAACCTATTCACGATGCCTTCGGTCATCGTGCGAACCATGGTTGCCTGCGGGGTAGAGCAAAACAATATTTTAGAACCAAGAAAAAATTTGGCATGACTTTCCCTAAAAATTGGACCAAAAAGAATGCTTAATGCCAAAATTATCGCCGAAACGGAAATGAATCAACATTCTGGCAAAATATTGGCAACTATCGCATTTCAAATACCGGTACACCTCCAACCACAACATATGCAACACCACGAACATACATAGATCTAGCTAGGCCATAAAAAGTGCATGTGCACATTTTTGTAGGGAGAACAACATAAATATAGCTTCCCCCCTTACTTACCTATCAAAACAAGGTAATTTAACCACTTACTTTGAATGAATCTATGGTGGAAATGAGGTGAAAAAGAGGAGGCACCCGAGACAAGGAGGAGGTGGAGAGAATGAAGTGGGGGAGAAAGTGAGTGTGGGTAGGAGAGGCTGCCCAAAATATATTGTTGCTGCCCACTTACTAATGGCGCACCAACAACAAATCCGCCATTAGTAATCCAGGTTACTAATGGCGCATATACATCTCATGCGCCATTAGTAGTTTTGCAAAAAAAGGAAAAAATATCATACTAATGGCGCACTGTGAACTAGTAATGGCGCACAGTGTAGCAGTGCGCCATTAGTAGTTTTGCAACAAAAGGAATAAAAAATATAATAAAAAAAACAACATTAGTGGCGCACAGTGGGACAAGTGCGCCATTACTAGTTGCAACTAGTAATGGCACACTGTGCCCGGATGCGCCATTAGTATGTTTGGACAGGCGCGCTAGTTCAAAAAAAAAATTTGATACTAATGGCGCACCCTTGACTAGGTGTGCCATTAGTAGTTTCAACACTAATGGCGTATCAAAAGGTGGTGCGCCATTAGTGTCAATCCCATCTATAGCCCTTTTTCTATTAGTGTTATACCTTCCTCAAAAAAGCCATCATACCTACCTATTATGGCATTTCCATAGACATTCCGAGATATATTGCCATGCAAATTTCCACCGTTTTGTTTATCATGACACGCTCCGTCATTGTCATATTGCTTTGCATGATCATGTATTTGACATCGTATTTGTGGCAAAGCCACCGTTCATAATTCTTTCATACATGTCGCTCTTGATTTTGTTGCATATCCCGGTACACCGCCGGAGGCATTCACATAGAGTCATATCTGGTTCTAAGTATGAAGTTGTAATTCATGAGTTGTAAGTAAATAAAGGTGTGATGATCATCATTATTAGAGCATTGTCCCAAGTGAGGAAAGGATGATGGAGAATATGATTCCCCCACAAGTCGGGATGAGACTCCGGACTAAAAAAAGAGGCCAAAAAAAGAGAGGAGAAAAGGCCCAATAAAAAAATGAGAGAAAAAGAGAGAAGGGACAATGTTACTATCCTTTTACCACACTTGTGCTTCAAAGTAGCACCGTGATCTTCATGATAGAGAGTCTCTCATTTTGTCACTTTCATATACTACTGGGAAATTTCATTATATAACTTGGCTTGTATATTCGAATGATGGGCTTCCTCAAATGCCCGAGGTGTTCGTGAGCAAGCAAGTTGGATGCACACCCACTTAGTTTCTTTTGTTTGAGCTTGCATACACTTATAGCTCTAAGTGCACCCGTTGCACGGCAATCCCTACTCCTTGCATTGCCATCAATTGATGGGCATCTCCATAGCCCGTTGATTAGCCTCGTTGATGTGAGACTTTCTCCCTTTTTGTCTTCCCACATAACCCCTATCATTATACCTTATTCCACCATAGTGCTATATCCATGGCTTGCGCTCATGTATTGCGTAAAAGTTGAAAAGGCCAAAGCGCGTTAAAAAGTATGAACCAATTGCTTGGCTAAAACTGGGGTTGTACAGGATATGAATATTTTACGTGGGGAAGATGGAGCATAGCCAGACTATATGATTTTGTAGGGATAACTTACTTTGGCTATGTTATTTTGATAAGACATAATTGCTTCTTTAGCATGCTTGAATTATTATTGTTTTTATGTCAACATCAAACTTTTATTTTGAATCATATCAAATCTGAACATTCGTGACACAATAATAAGAATTACACTGAAATTATACTAAGTAGCATTCCACATCAAAAATTCTGTTTTTATCATTTACCTACTCGAGGACGAGCAGGAATTAAGCTTGGGGATGCTTGATACGTCTCCAACGTATCTATAATTTTTGATTGTTCCATGCTATATTATATTATGTTTCGGATGTTTAATGGTCTTTATTATACACTTTTATATTACTTTTAGGACTAACCTATTAACCGGAGGCCCAGCCCAAATTGCTGTTTTTTTGCCTATTTCAGAGTTTCGTAGAAAAATAATATCAAGCAGAGTCCAAACGGAATGAAACCTTCAGGAACGTGATTTTTGGAACAAACGTGATCCAGAGGACTTGGAGTCCATGTCAAGAAAGCACCGAGGAGAGCACGAGGCAGGGGGCGCGCCTACCCCCCTCGGCGCGCCCTCCACCCTCGTGGGGCCCACGTTGCTCCATCGACATACTTCTTCCTCCTATATATACCTACGTACCCCCAAACCATCAGAGGCATCCACGAAAACCAAATTCCACCGCCGCAACCTTCTGTACCCATGAGATCCCATCTTGGGGCCTTTTCCGACGTCCTGCCGGAGGGGGCATTGATCATGGAGGGCTTCTACATCAACACCGTAGCCTCTCCGATGATGTGTGAGTAGCTTACCTCAGACCTTCGGGTCCAGTTATTAGCTAGATGGCTTATTCTCTCTATTTGGGTCTCAATACAAAGTTCTCCACGATTCTCGTGGAGATCTATTCGATGTAATCTTCTTTTGCGGTGTGTTTGTTGAGAGGGATGAATTGTGGGTTTATGATCAAGTTTATCTATGAACAATATTTGAATCTTCTCTGAATTCTTTTATGTATGATTGGTTATCTTTGCAAGTCTCTTTGAATTATCAGTTTGGTTTGGCCTACTAGATTGTTCTTTCTTGCAATGGGAGAAGTGGTTAGCTTTGGGTTCAATCTTGCGGTGTCCTTTCCCAGTGACAGCAGGGGCAGCAAGGCACGTATTGTATTGTTGCCATCGAGGATAACAAGATGGAGTTTATATCATATTGCATGAGTTTATCCCTCTACATCATGTCATCTTACTTAAAACATTACTCTGTTCTTTTGAACTTAATACTCTAGATGCATGCTGGATAGCGGTCGATGTGTGGAGTAATAGTAGTAGATGCAGACAGGAGTCGTTCTACTTGTCACAGACGTGATGCCTATATACATGATCATACCTAGATATTCTCATAATTATGCTTAATTCTATCAATTGCTCAACAGTAATTTGTTCACCCACCGTAATACTTACGCTCTTGAGAGAAGCCAATAGTGAAACCTATGGCCCCCGGGTCTATTTTCCATCATATTAATCTTCCAACGGTTAGCTATTTTTATTGCCGTTTATTTTACTTTGCATCTTTATTTACTCTTTATCATAAAAATACCAAAAATATTATCTTATCATATCTATCAGATCTAACTCTCGTGAGTGACCGTGAAGGGACTTACAACCCCTTTATCGTGTTGGTTGCGAGGTTCTTATTTGTTTGTGTGGGTGCGTGGGACTCGAGCGTGGTCTCCTACTGGATTGATACCTTGGTTCTCAAAAACTGAAGGAAATACTTACGCTGCTTTGTTGCATCACCCTTTCATCTTCAAGGGAAAAACGAACATAGTGCTCAAGAGGTATCACTCGTCCACGTGCTCGACTTCGTCCTTGTCCCTTTTCCTCTTGGGCGATACTTCTTTGCATGAACTGCACACTTGGGTCTTGCTCTTCATCCAACCCTTGTAGATATTGAAACAAAGATAGCCATCCATTACGGCATAGTGGATGTGGTATATATCTAGTACATTCCACTCCCATGCATGATGAAACTTGAACGGAGGTTTATTCACTGTACCATACGAAGGATGAACCATGGCTCCTGCTAGTGTCAGCATTGAAGGCTGATCACAGGAGGGTACCATCCCTTTCTTCTGAAGGTCGAAGGAGTTGCCTACAACGAGGCCTATCCGATCTAGGACATCCCTGTCGTTCCTAAAGTCTACAGTAACGAATTTTACTCGGCCGCCCTTGAGGAAGTTCTTAAATTCCTCGCACTCAACATCAGCATGGCATATGTGGTAGACCAAGCATAAGTCGTGCACGCAAACCTGGATCACGGCGGGCTTCTTCTTCTCTTCCTCCTTTATATTCTTCTCGCTTTCCAGGACTGTGGTGTACTCAACATCTAGCCCAGCGACCCACTCATCCTTTGAGTTTTCCAACATGCGTCTGAAGCGAGCAAGGCATCCTTTCACCGTCATGGAAGAACAGGTGTAGATGACGTCGAACTCATCGCCGGTGATGGTTCTAACCTTCTACTCACCACTGATCATGGACTTTTGGGATGCCATGGATTTTGGAGGAGGGTTAGGATTAGTGGAACTGTTGTAATGTGAAAGGACGGGACGACTAGGAGCGAACTGCCGTAATGTTAAAGGACGTCCAGGGATGAGTAGGAGCGAACTGCCAACGATTATTGTAAAAATGCTGAGTGGGGCGTGCGAACGGCAGGTAGTGGCTTGCCTGGTAGATAAATGGATTCATGTACAGTACTATGGGGGCCCAATTAGATGTCATGTCTACTCAACACCCAATTAAATGGCTTTCGATGTCATGTCAAGCGTCGGGAAAATTACAGGTGATACGAAGCTTTCCATTCTCCCATGATATGGGCTTCCAACAGCCCTTGGATCTGAGATTGAACGGTTGCATGGCGTGATTCTAGACCTATGGGTGAATATCCTATCCTGGAGGGTTATTCTGCAAATTTTCAGCAACTTAGCATGCAACAGTTCGATCATAGATCCAGGGGCTGCCAGCAGCCCGTATCATGGTCACGCCTACCACGACCGTCGCCTTGCTCGCACGATCGCGCCCTTGGAGATTTAACACGATGCGTTAGGCTATCTGATGTTGGCATGTCATACATTAGTCATCACTTAGTCACTCAGGCTGGTCATAATGGGGAGTAACTTAGACTAGTAACATGCATATGTTACTAGTCTATGTTACTACCATTATAGTGGATAGTAACATATCACTACTATGGAAAACCTTATAGATAGAAACTTACCAGTAGTGTGGGACAAAAAGAAGCGCTACTACAATTTAACACTAGCGCATGTAACCCAAACGCACTACAGCTAAGCTCATAGCAGTAGCGCGCCTAACTGTAGAGGCGCTACTACTACAGTTCTCCTTACTATTCTCGCCGGGGTACCTATAGTAGTAGCGTGCCTAAGGAAAGCCCGCCGCTGCTAAGATTGTTGCAGCAGCGTGTTTCGCGTAGCAAGCGCTACTGCTAAGGAAAGGAAAATAAAATGAAAAACATATAGAAAAGTAAATGAAAATGAAAGAAATAGAAAAATGGGAAGGAAAAAAATGTGAATGAAAATAAATGAAAAAGAAAAATAAAGGAGAAATGCATAGCAGCAGCGGGTTTTATGGACATATGCTATAGATAATGTAGCAGTAGCGCTTTTTGTGGAACGCGCTGCTGCTACTTTCCACTTAACCAACCGGTTTTCTTCTTCCCCAACGCCCACTTCCCCCAAATCCAACACACGTGCGTCTGTTGTCGCCACCGTCATCGCTCGGCCGCCGCGCGCTCTCCCGTTGCCCTCCGCACGCTGTCGACGCCTCCCCCGACCCTGACCTCGATGCCGCCCCCGACCCGACCTCGACGCCGCCCACGACCCCGACCTCGACGCCCCCTACATCGCCGCCCTCCGCCGTGCGCCCGCCGCCTCGACCCCGACCCCGTCCCCGACGTCGACGCCGCGTGCCCCTCTCCCTAACTCCGCCTTCGCCCGAAGTGAGCACGCCCTCCTCCTCCTCCTCCCCTACCTCTGCCTAGCTAGGGTTCTCAGGGTTGAATTTCAGAGTTCATCTAATTAGTTAGGGTTCATCAAATTAGATGCTAATTATGGCAGTAGTTGTTAAACAAAATTAGTTTTAGAGTTCATCAAATTAGTTAGTGTTAAATTTTAGAGTTCATCAAATTAGTCAGGGTTCATTAACTTTTAGAGTTCATCAAATTAGTTAGGGTTAAATTTTAGACTTTATCTAACTAGTGTTTTTACTGTTTTTTTAGTAAGTGTTTAATATAATTAGTAAGAAAATTAATATAACTAGTTGAACTAGTTTATTTTTTAGTAAAAACTAGTTTATTTTTATTTATAGTAAGTGCTTAACTTAACTAGTTGAGTTAATACAACTATTTTATTTTTAGTACGAAAATTAATAGAACTAGTTTACTTTTTTAGTTAAAGCAATTATCCCGCATTGACGTTGACGATGCCTATCCGCATCCTCGTCATCGAGTCGGCAGAGGACACCTGCGTCAACAGATGGGCCATGTCCGGGACTGGGCTCCGCCGGGGTGGTACTGGGAGGCGCTACCTACCAGGGGGCGCAGGTTGGTGAGGAGTCAGCCCGTCATTGACCCGAACCTTCTTTGGTGGCGGTCGCATGGGCTAGTGACGGTCCGGAGGCTCGAGGACCCCGCGGAGGTGGTGCGTCACCGTGTCAGTGAGGAGGACGCGCACGTCCGTCGCTACTTGTTTGCGTTGGAGCACGGGTTCTCCAATACCTGGCAGGTTCTCCAGGCATCTCACTGGAGCTATGATCCTGTGATGGTTCCTTCTTTGTGGGAGTCCACCGCCCGCGCCGATACCCGTCGTGCGCTAGGGTTTTAGTTGTATTTGTTATGTTATATGTATGATACTATTTGGGATGTATTAGTGATAATATTCGACGATGTACATACGCATGAGATGATTTACTTTTGCTTATTGAATGCATGCTAATTTGAATACAAGTATTTATTTTACGATTTTGTTTTGCTTATTGAATGCTCATGTCAATATGAGTCCTATAAGATAATTTGAAATGTATATCTTGTGTTGCTCAAATAGGATATGTGCTTGCCCAAGTGGCCGGTCATGTTTGCAGGTTACACCTTCGAGTGGCCTATGTTTTGCCGGAGTGTTCATTCATTTCTGTTCTAGCAAATTTCAGGCGCTCGATATGTCCTATTTTAGCAAAGGCCATGCCATATTTTCCCGTGAACTTTGGCATGACTTGTGCCAGAATATGTAGGAAATATCGAGTGCCCCAGATTTGTGTGTTGAGTATCCTGGTAGTTGCCTTTGATCGATTTTCAATTAATGTTTCAACTATGAACATCGGAAATGTCTGATGACGAAAAGGATTTCTGTATTTGCGAATACTTCGAAGACGAGCACGACCTGTGTGATAGAATCTTCCTAGATGATGATAGGCGCTTCAGGATCAAGCTGGACGACAGCTTCGGAGTGGATATAGTAAGTCACAACGACAAGTCTTTTTTCGTAATTAAGCATGACCTCTGCTTCATTTGCTTCAACTTATAATTTATTTATTTTACTATTCTTCTAGCGTATCCCCTGCCATGCAAGAGTTTTTGTCTTGGATAAGATAGCTTTCAGTCCTATGAAAACTACTATCGAGGTAAAGAGAGTTAACTTGAAGACCGAGCATGGTTATACTTTCCACGCAAAATTATACAACACAGACACCTACACCTATTTTGAATGCAAACCTTAGCAAGCACTAAGCAAGGCTTATGCATTTGAGCCTGATATGGTTATCACCTTTGATATTCGTCCCGAAGATGATATTGAAGGTAATATCGACATCTGGGTCGATGTGCAGACGCCTCCAGTTATACCATTATATGAGTTTCTCAACCATATTTATGTCTTTGATATTGTTTATTCAAAAAAAGTTGACAACTAATTTCTATTGACAGCTTATTTCCATTCAAGCAAACATGTCCGCCGCTTGGTAGACATGACCGTCCACTGTCTCGGGGCTAAACTAAACTGCGAGGAGATAGGTCATTATGTTTCATGGCTTGAGGATCTTCATAGTGTCAAGACAAATTATTTTTCTAGACTTAAAAATCTTAGTACTGAAAACATGTGACCAATAGTGTTCGTACTAAACTACGGTAACATCTATTTAGGAAAGATGGTGAGATTTTTACTATTTGTCCTCAATGCATCTTTTGCATACATTACTTTTTAAGCTAAACTTGATTGGTAAGTATGTTACTATACGATGTTCTTCAACAGGGACTCCAGATGAATGTTGTGCCTCATTGGATCGAGACTAAAGGTCGCATGAGAATTATTAGCTTACGGCCAAGATATCCTACAATGCACTTTAGTGGATACATGATTTCTAATAGCGAGGAATGCTTAATAGTGAAAGACTGGAGCAAAATTGTGAACGATCACACAGAAGTACTAGGGGCAGCAATCAGAAGCGCATCCCACGATTAGGAGACATGTTCATCTGCATGCTCCAAGTTGATGAAGCAGGAGTGCTACACATGTTTTATGCTATTTTACCTAAGAGAGAGCAGCAGAAGTGATTTGCTAGCTAGAAATGAGTTATGATGATTAAATAACTAGTGTTGGTGGTAATGACTATGATGATGATTATTCTCTAGTGTTGGTGGTGATTAGATTGCTACCGCAGCTAGTGTTGGTGGTGATTAGCTAGCTAGAATGAGTTTGAAGATGATGATGTGTGCTACACTATGACTATGATGATTAAATAGCTACTGTTGGTGGTAATGACTATGATGATGGTTAAATAGCTTGTGTTACTCGATTAGATTCAAGTGGAGGCAACATCTGGTGCACATCAAAAGTACTACTAGTCCAAACTAGATCAAGTTTGGATTAGTAGTATACTTTTGACATGCACCACATGTTGCCTCCACTTTAATCTAATCCACCGTCATTTGACACACTATTATGTATATATTGATATAACAACCTCATAATTGCTATTTTACCAAAAAAATTATAACGGCGTATAAATACACTAAAAATAAAAAAAATGAGAAAAAGAATACTAGTAGCGATGGAGAGTAAACACGCTACAACTAGCTATATTAGCAGTAGCGCTGGAATGGACAAACGCTGCTGTTATATGTCTTAGCACAAGCGCGTGTAGCACGCGCTACTGCTAAGGAATAGTTGTAGGACCTTATCAGTAGCGCGTCCTCCCATGCTACTGATAGGCAAAATACCCGCGCTACTGCTAGGGTTTTCCCTAGTAGTGTATGTGTAATCATGCATCACCTCATTTATTACTTTGTAGACTCATTTTGCATTGGGAACCACTATGTGTTGGTAACATATTATGTTACTCTATTTTCCTCTCTATTCATTAATTACATGACACATCATCTTTTTTTGCTTATGTGGCATGTATGTCACTACCTATGTTACTCGCACTATGACCAGCCTCATACAACTAGGTTAGCTATAAGGTTGGCCATAAGAGTAATTTTTTTACTTCTCTCTATCTCTTTCTTCATAGTATTTATTGCATATGCCAAGGAGTAGCCTCTTCCAATGAAATGGTAGTCTCAAGTCATTAAAAGCATGCACACCCCACATCTCTTACTGGTTGATATGTCAAGAAACAAGAAACGATGTACTCCCTACTTTCCAGTTTGAAGGGCTTATCTCAACTTTTTTCCAATTTATAAGGCTCATCTCCATCTCATTTCCAGTTTCCGAGACGCATTAAATCTTTGCATGTAAGAATTAAAAAGGAACACACCGATGCATGTAATGTTTCTACTTATCTAGTGGCCAAGCATGCATGCACTTCAATTAATCCAATTTAATGCATCAGTTTAATTGGGGAAGTTTTGTAAAGTACGAGATACATTCCTCCACTCAGAAAATGCCTTGATTGATGAGATTTCAAATTTGAGCCTTATAAACCGGAGAGGAGGGAGTAGAAGTTAATGCACCGCGCCTAAGTGTTTTGGGATTATTTGGTTTTCGTAAGATGACTTGTACACCTAGACGGAGGGAGTAATTAACTTGCCATGCCTATGTGGCAGGCTTAGCACCTGTACGCGCAAGTACAATAGTGGCCTATAAGCCTGCTTACATGGCATTTTTGCATTTGTGGAGGAAAGAGGCAAGGAAAAAGTGGAGGAGTGGGCTCTCATGCAAGATCCATCCTCTACATGGTGGAGCATTGGGAGAGGCACCTGTATACCATGGAGGTGGTCAGGAATCAGGAGACTGATGCCGGTCGTAGCACCGCAGTTAAAATGATAGAATGGCAAGTCAAATCACGGGGGCCCACCTATCCAGCAGTAACTTGCTATCAAATCACACAACCCTACGTTTGCAGTAGCCTACTCCCTCATCTTCTCGCGTCTCTATCGAACCGACTAGGCGGAAATGCCCCGGCTACCGCGCGGGAAAAGCCCCTCCCTCGACTTTTAGATAGTACAGTATACTAATATTGTATCCATGGATTGCGCCATGGAGCAAAGCCTCAAGAAAATGGCGGTACACATGTACGGAGTATACAACATGCCCATCGCGTTAGCGTGGCACCACAGACGGTCGGTCGGTCTGGCACGCCGCTCTCCGAATGGAAGGCACGTCATATTGCGTTTGCAAACACATGTGGGACTATAATTGAGAACCGACCATAGGCACACTCCCTGGCTCTACAAGTCGGGTGAGTTAATAGAAGAGAAAGACGAGTGATAGTACTAGAGAAGTGTTGTACAGACGTTGGTGCCTGGACGATCCCTGCATGACACGGAAGATCAACTCGTCCATGCATGTGACCAGACTCCAGAAGACACGCCTGGATTGGCTATCGTCTATATATCGTGCAGGATATGTTGTACAGGGCTGTAGTTCCGATGAGAAATCTAAAAAAATGTTTCTTGTCATCTCGCAATATAAGGGGTCTGTTTGGTTAGAGACTAGTGTGGCCAAGCCAAATTGTGGCTAGCCACACAAGTATGGTAATCCACACAAGTGTGGCTGAGAAATTGGACGCCAAACTTTGGCAAAAGTTGGCAAAAAAATGTCTCTATGACAAGTGGGCCATAGGGCAAGCCAAAGTGTGGCAAAAACCAAACACATGCCAACTAAACTGTGGCTGCCAAATTTTAGCATGGCAAACAGTGACTGGGAACCAAACAACCCCTAGGTGTCATGTGCTTCAGATCACTGTGAGGGTTAAACAGCGACAGCTGAGTTCCTCCAAGGCGCTGGTCATTGGGGGCACATGAACGAAGACTACTCGGCTGCCATCTAGGTCAAGCCGGCTATGTTAATTAGGACATCTATCGACGAACCCCTTTTCTATGAGTTTATCTTTAATTTGAGCTTTGATCTTCGTCTAGTTAGTCCGTCGGGATTCATGTTGTCTCCTTTGGGCAGTGAGGTTATGGTTTCTTGTCATGTGGCATTTTTTCATGTTATATGTTATAATATGGTGCTTCAGATCAAAATGATGACAACTGCGCCTTCAGGGCATGTGCATGAAGACTTCTCGATAGTCATTGACAAGCTCAAGCCAGCTCCGGTAGAAAAAAGAAAACTAGTAATCCACTATATAGGCAGGAGCCTCCGCGCTTGCTTGCTAGTGTTGCTCTCTTCACACTGTCTCATCCTCTCCAGATCTAAACATGACAGCGGTGGCCACACTCTCTATCTTTGCTCCCCGCTGGTCACAGATCCAGCCGGATCCTCTCCGTCGGGGAAGGTGAGAAGGTGCAATGTTCACGCGGTCGTCCTCGGGGACGGCTCTTACCCACTGCTGGCGCATCCCGATCAGTGTTCCTTGTCGTTCTCTCCCAAGCACCGCTGGCTAGGGAGGGCCTCCGACCCCTTCTTCCTCGCTGCCGTAGTGTGGGCAGATCCGGCCTCCCGCCGCCCACCTAGCGACATCCCGGCGACCCTCAGGTATAACTTCCTTCGAAACCGGCCTTGCTCTACTTCCCGAGCTCCTGACGTCGCTGCATTTGTATCTTTTACTATTTCTCAGCCCCCCTCGTAGATAGGATCGATTGGCTGTTCGAAACCCACCTAAATTTTGACTGTTAAGAGGTAAAAGTAGTTCATGCACTCAAATCTAGTACTACTTGGTTCAAACTAGGAAGAAAGCGGGTGGGAGTGGGGGAAGATCTATTACTTGAATCTAGTACTTGGTCGAAAGAGGAAATAATGGGGCGAAAAGTAGTAGAGACTGGCTATCCGACTAGTCTCTTGGTGTAATAGGGAAATAAAGGGAAACTCAGTACAAACTCAATATAAACCCAATCTATTGGTTGAAAAGGAAACGAAAGTGGGGGCTGGGGGACATGTCAATAGAGTAGGTCCAGCACTAGATTTGCTAGACTCACACAGTATAAGGTGGCTATACAGATAAAAAATGGGACCAACCCAGATATCCACTCTTATGTAATGCCACTGGTAAAATGTAGCAGTCGCACTGTTAAAAGTAAGGATACGTTAAACCAATGTTGTTTTCAATGTAATGCCTCCAGTAATATGAATCAATGGCACTTTTTTTCATGTCCTGCTAAATTTCCCATTAAGATAATTTGGTTCTTCTCATTAGAAATGCAACTGTCCTGGTCCTCCTACTCTCCAGTGCCCAAATACCGACTCTGTAGCAGCTGTTAATGTAATGTTGCTGGCAAAATGAAGCAATGGCACCATTAAAGTAATTGTCGTATTTAACGGTTGTCATAGTTAATCCTAATGGCCACACTAATATCAAGCAATGCTGCTGCTTTAGAAATTGCTACTGTCCCTGTAGGATTGCCATTCAGATAAGGAACATGCTTCTTTTCATTTGATGTATGTTTCATCAATTGTTTGTCACCATCCTTTCCACCTTTTTTTGTGCAAACAGAGACATACATTTCACACTTGATCTTAGTTGAACTGCACAAATGATATCCAAATTATAGTTGAACATTCCAGGAGTTTCACAACCAACCTTGATGTTGCTTAATTTTATTGCAACTAATGAAGAAGAAGCTCTATGGGTTTCGTTTTCTGATGGAAATGGAACCGGGGCTGGAGCCCTTCTCTTAAAAAAAATGAAGAAGCTGCTAGCTCATGGGACATTGCTTCATTTTAGGTGAAATGCACCAAAAGGTCCCATGAATTGAATCATCCATGTTGGTGATTGGTGTCATCCCTTCTACGATGGCATTGACTGCAGATATGGTTCCCATCACGAGGTATGTTCCTTTTTGGTCTGACCGTTTGCCAAAGATCCTGCATGTTGAATCTGCTCTTGTGCTACTGTTTTGGCACTGCCATGATAAAGCAGTAATGTTATTATTTTGCACCTTAATCTAGTGGCACTATTAATTTGAGGGAATGTTTTGGCACCGGTAGTGCCATTGATTTGTTTTATATATCAAAAGAGGGGGTTTCCTCCTATTGCATTAAAGAAACCGTACCATGGAGAACCATTATCTGACATCATCTCAGTGTAAACAGGCAGTTATGCAACTACTACTAGACCGGCCTGAGTAATAGCAGGAGACAAGGTCGCCACATAAGCTAGGTAGGTAGGGGGACGTAGCAGCAGCTCGACCAAGTTTGGATTACAACGCAAATGCTACCATAGAAACATCAGGGGGGAAGATAGAGCCAGCTTTAGCATCCCAGTCTAAGCACCCCTGGCCTCCATCCTTGCGACGCACAGTACACCTCATTTACCACCTTCTCGACCCTAGAGCCACAGATAAAGTGAAGTAATAATACAGTTAAAATATAGCGAGTGTCCTCTCTATCATTTCATTTCCAACGTAGATAAGGAAAGTGCTTCTCTTTATTAGTATTTGTTTAAGCATTTTTGCAAACTGGGGTGCTTAATTATAGTTGATCTGCACAAAAATAGAGATTGGAATGTCTCAAGGCCCCTCCTTGTACTACCGATGTACACTGATGTTCATCACTGGCAGAAGGTGTATCGGGGAGACTTGGGTCAATTTCCAGTATGAGGCATACCGTATGAGGCATCACAGGGCCCATCTCGCCCTTGCAGCATGGCATACTATGATACTATTGCAATATTTTCTTATATTTATTAGTGTATGTTTCATCAACTTGTGCCACTATAATGTAATCACACTTTTTGATTATCTGTGCAAACAGGGTTATTCAGCTGCATTTTGGTGGAACTGCACAAATGTACGGATGGAACCGCCATATATGCAGAGTACGAGGTGCCAAGTAAAAATTACCGACACCAACCCTACTCCATCTAAGCATTGGCATCCACCACCAAAAGTGGGATGTGTCGCGCTCACTGTGGACGGATCTTTCTCGGCAGCAAATCCTCTAACCAAATACTAGTAGCTTAGACTTAAAAAAATACGAGTAGCTTATATTGGCAGTTTTCTAGGGAGTACTCTTTTCTGAAAGAAGCACCAACTATTTTTGTTTATTTGTACACAGTGTCACAACTTTGACCCAAAGGTCCAGAGCTATTTTAGGGTGATTTGCATAGTATTCGGAGACTGATTTTAAGCATGATTTTTATTAGTTGTCACAGTGATTGTAAGCATGAGCAAATGGAAGACTAGGTTAGTGCGAAGCTTACCTTAAACCCTACCGACACCGTTGAAACGAGGTGAGCATCAAGGGAACCATGGAGAATGGTGGGGAAGTGACGTCGCGCCATCCGGCCTCCTCTTGCGGTGGTAGAACAAATACTCATGTGGCTCCGGCTGGCTCTGCACCCTCAGGAACGACACACCGTACTCAATCGATTCGTTATCCTCTGGGTGCTCGACCTTCGACCTGTATGCCCACCACCTCCGCCTAACTTTCACCTCAAGCGAATCGGTTTGCTCCATTGCCCAGAGGAGATACTCGATGAACTCGAAGGTCTGCGGCGTGACTGCCGCCGAGGAGTACATCGCCGCCCTCATCGCTGTCGTCTCGCTCTTTCGCATACATTGCCACATGGCCCTCGCCGTCCTCGAAATCTCCCACTCATTGTTAAACCAAGTAAGGATCTCCTTCAACCTGGCCAACTTTGCCTGGTCGTCGCCGGTGATCTGCCTGATTCACTACTTCATCATCTCCATAGATGTCGTTCTGAGTGGTCCAGTGCTAGCTTTGGAAGATGGGAGGAGATACGATGGTCTTGCAATAGAGAAGAGGGAGAGGCGAGATACTGGTTTTGGAATGGAGATGATGGAGAGGAGAGGGGGTGGCTTTTCAATGTGTCGGATTGCGGGTTCCGGCAAAACCTTAAGGTTCGAACTCTGGGGTGCGCACGAAGATCTCTCCCTCTCCGTAGCTCACTCACTCACCACCACTACTAGGGAAAAGCCTATACACAGAGGTATAGCAGTGGCGCTGGCTAAAATAGGGCGCTACTGCTACTTTGTAGTAGCGCGTTCTAGCAAAGCGCGCTATAGCTACAACTATAGGAGTAGCGCGTGTGCAGCAAAAAGCGCTACCACTATAATTCCCACCATGTTAGCGGTAGGCTAGGAATAGTAGTAGCGATTCTGCATAAAGCGCGTTACCACTGTGGTCGTTGTTGCAGCGCGTTTCCTGTGTAGAGCGCTACTGCTGAGAAAGAAAAGAAAAATGAAAGAAAAATAGAAAAGTAAATGAAAATGAAACAAGTAGGAAACAGAGAAATGAAAAAAAGAAAATGTAAAGATAAACAAAAGAAACAACTACTTCATATAGCAGTAGCGTGTTTTGCTAAAACGTGCTATAGCTTACTTAGCTATTGCGCATTTCCGAAACAGCGCTACTGCTAGTTCGACTTAACCACCTGCGCGCTCAAAATTTTGCTAAGTCCTCCTTTCTCCCCCTCTCCCCCTGTTTCCCCAACTCCTCTGTCGCCGCCGTCGACCGCGCAGCCCGAGCCCGAGCCTGCCCTCACCGCCCCCGCCCGAGGTCGCCCTGAAACTCACCGCCGCCGCCCGCCGCCGCTCTCGACCTCACCATCGCCGCCCTCGACCTCACCGTCGCCACCCTCGACTTCACCGCCGCCGCCGGAGCCCACCCAGGACCGCCGCCGCCCGAGCCCGCCCTCGCCGCCCTACCTTCGTCGCCAAGCACCTCCCCGCCATCATCTCTCCCCTCTCTATACGCCCCCACCCCTCCCCCACCCCCTCTCTCTCTCTGCTTTTTCTTCCTCTGCCATGTTAATTAGAAATAGTAGTAGATGTTAATTAGTACTAGGGTTCGTAGATAATGTTTTTAGTAGTAGTAGTAGATGTTAATTAGTAGTAGTAATGGTACTAGTTAACTAGGGCAGTATGGTTAATAGTAGATGTTTTTTAGTTAGGGTAATAATAGATGTTAGGTAGTAGATAATGTAGATGTTAATTAGTTAAGTAGGGTTCAGTCTTTTAATTGAGTTTGTTTAGCGTGATGTTAATTAGGGCAGTAGGGTTTAGTTTAAAGTAAAGTTTAATTCAGCAGTTAACTAAATATAATCTATATATTTGGTTTTTGAATTGAGTTTGAGAGAGCATGAGGTTTGTGTAGATTTTTTGAAGTGTCAAACGCTAAGAGATGAAAATTTGAAGTGGTCAGGATATATGCAAATTCCTCAATTGTGTTTGCATATGTTTATCTATTGTTTCTCATGTAAATATTCTTAAGTGGTCCTGTTATATGCAACATAGAAGTGGTTCGATTGTGCCCAAGTGGCCTTTTTTTGTTTCCAGGGAATGAAGCCGAGTGGCCTATGTTTTGCCCGAATGTTGATCCATTTCCGTTCCGGCAAATTTCAGGTTCTTGATTTGTCCTCTTTTTAGCAAAGGTCATGCCGAAATTTTCCATGAATTTCGGAATGACTTGAGCTACAAACTAGGACATATTTAGTGCCCGGGATTTGCCGCACTGGGAAGGAGTCAACGTTCTTGCAAAGCATATGCCTTTTTTATGCCATTATTCATTTTATTAGGCCTAGAATTAATTGACTAGATTTAATCGTAGGAAACATGGCTAGCAACGATGAAGGACAGGGTTCTGGTGACTGCGACAACGTTTACCTGGCGGCAGACGAATCTTTTAAGAAAGCCGAGGACCAACGGTTGATGTTGCTGGGTCCACCTGTCACATCGGGGACTGAGACTGACATCGAGACCGGCATCGAGATCGGCGCTAAGACTGAGACCGGCACCGAGACTAGCGGAGCCGATATAGAACCGAAAGCAAAGAGGCAACGACGCCCAAACGAGCTCATGACTACTAGACTGGTGATCACGGAGGTGGACGACGACATTTTTGAGCCAAACATGCCCGCGAAAGCGCGCGCGTGCTACGACAATCAAATAGGCTGCATCGTACGGACAACCACCACCATCAACGATGAGAAACTACAGAAGATAGAAAATATGAGGCCCTCCCTCCTAAAGAAGCTGCACCAGATATTCTTGTTCCTCGGCCGGAATGAAAAGGATTATAAAGATCCAGATAAAGACCTGGCAATGAAGAAGATCCACAAACATGCCATGACCAAGTTTAGCGACGCGTTGGCCGCCAGGAAAGCAAGGGTGAAACATCGGATCGTCAACAAAAAGGAACCCTACTCCGTAATTGTAAAGGATAATCCGACAATCACGGAAGAGCAGTTTCAAATATTCAAGGCGACTTGCGAGGCCGAAGCTGCCAAAAAGAAGTCAAAGTACATGAAGGGGCTTCAAGAGAGGAACATGGGGTCCCACCACCTCGGAAGCCATGGTTACCGCAGGAAGAGGTACATATGGGCCAAGGAGGACGCAAAACCCGAAAGTCTGGGCATCGTAGACCCCTTGGCGGACTTCACCGTCCCGCAGGAGCGTGACGTCCTCAGGGTTCAGCATCATTGGCACCCAGTCAAGAAGGTCTTCAACACGGACCCGGTCACGAGGGAGTTCATGAGATTGTTGGTAATTTTAGTTTCTGATCAATTCGACTACATGTTTAGTCATGTTTGTAAATGATCCTTGTTCCTTTTGTAGAGAAAGCAGCACAGGATTGCGGCCGAAAGCGACTCGCCGTTTGAGGCGTTGGCGAGGCCCAAGTGGGACACGCCATTCAACCGGGCGTTGAACATATTGAAAGGACTCTCGCTGGACACTCGGCCGTCGTATGGACATGTGCATGGTGTCAGAGACGGCACCACGTGGAAGAAGTACTACCGTGAGACCATGGAGGAGAGAAAGGAAATACGGAAATTAACTGAAGAAAACATCGACAAGAAGGTTGAGATTGCGGTTGATAAGAAATCAGCTAAGATAGTTGCAACTGTGTACACTGCCACAAAACAGGCAGTTGCAGATATGTCTGGTCTCTTGGTTCCGGCCGTTCTCAGTTGGAGCAAGCAAAATCCAGAAAAAAATGCAGCAGACTTTCCCCTTGCTGACTTCTTTAGGAGCAGCTCGACTAGCGTTGCACCTGCACCTGCTTCTGCACAGGCACCCCCACCAGCTCCTGCACCGGCTCCCGCACCTGTCTCGGACGTGCTCGGCGGTGCTTCATCTTTGGCTGAGCTCGACGCCCTCATGGTGTCTGTCACACCGGCCATCTTCAATAAATGTATAATCTCCCATTTCCGTTGCCTTTCAGATGTCTCACGTCGCAGACATGTCTTTGTAGGCTGACGTAACCCCGTGCACCATATTGAACACCATAGGCGACCAGAAGGTGGACGTGGGGAAGGCGATGATAATGAAGCCGAAGGAACCATTGTTCTACGACCGGCCAATCACAAAGGGCGTCTTGAAGGTTTCAGTGGCCAGTGTCAAACCGGGCCAGGAGAATTTGGCTCCTCCAGTACTAGGGGAATGACGACGAGACCACGCGGTGGCTTCGTGGTTGTAATGGGTGCGTCCTATTGTGGCCAAAGTGTCTGCTTCGTCTGGAGGTGGTCGGGAGCACACCCATGAGCACGCAGCCTCAGGAAGGAATGAACATCAACACCCCACCTACCCAATTAGCGTCGGGTGTCTGGCTGGGTGATAGCGGACGAGGTGAGGAAGAAGCTCCATTAGTCGCTGATGATGTCACCACGGATGAGGATGACGATGACACTCAACAATATCTCAATACTGGCGCCTACTCAGGGTTTGAGCGTCATGAGTTGGTGCCTGAATTGCCGCCTCTGGAGGCTCAACGTATTATAGACGACCTGCCGGCAAAGAAGCCTAGGAAGAGACGGAGGAAAGGCAAGAAAGCTGCTTCTATGATCCAGCCGCCTCAGCAGCCTCCGGTTCAAGACCATATAGATATCCCCATTGTGGCGAAATGGCATATCCTTGGTGAACCAATCCTACCTGAAGCAGCGCTAGGGGCCAGATCTGGTGATATAAGGAGACTTCATGACGATGTGCTGCGGATAGAGAAAGGCCTCATTGCCTCGAAAAATCCAGGATACCCACTCTATGTGGTTAACGTGCCGCGGCAATTGTCGTCCATCGACACATTCCCCGCGGAGAAGTTATTCCTTCGATTTGATTACATCTTCGACATGTTTCACGTGAAGAAGCTAGAGTTTACGTTTGTCCGCCTTTATGCCTTGCACATGAACTACCTCTTCGGGGTTGAGTGGATGCCTCATATCTGTGTCGCCGACCCGTACTTCATGCACAAGGGCTTCTTGGGAGTCTGCGCAGGTCATGATGAATATGCGAGGGAATACAACGCCAATTTCATGATCGCCAATAAGGACAAGGAGGCGATTCTCGTGCCATATCATCCCCTGTAAGTCATCCGCGCGGATATCCTACCTTTGATTTCAATCATTCATTTGCACGGTGGAGGCTAATTAATTTGAGGTGTACTTATTTTGCGCAGCGGCAGGCGTGCCATCCTCATCATCCTCTACCCCCAATACTCCCACGCTCTTTACTTGGACTTGTTGAAGAACATTAACAAAAAGGATTACACCCACATCAAGTCTGTTCTCGACAGTGCTATGTTTTACTACGACGCACGGGGTGGAGAGGTCAAGGACAAGAAGAGAAGGGACAGAAGGCCCGCCTTCGGCCATAAGATCGACTTCTGCTACATCCAGCAACCAAGTGAGTCTCTTAGTGATGGATTCTATGTCCTACACCACATGCTCGAGTACAGACGGGATAACTAGAACCTTCGCATGTCACCTAGATTCGGCGATGCCCATGTTCTGCGATGGGCAAAGAACATAGGAGATATCGAGGATCATCGACTCCGAGCTGAGTTCTATCACATCTAGCGCGAACTTACCCAAATCATCATGAAGGAGGTCGTCGAAAAAACAGGGATGTTCTACGAAGGACAAATGTCGCGGGAAGACGTCCGAACACGCGTAGCCACTCAGTGTCTCGACCTGAAGCCTTTCACTAAGCTTGGGGACTATCTCCCTGACTTGGATGGATGGCACTACATGTTGGAGTGATTGCCGATATATGACAATGTGTCCGTTTAGTCTATACTTTCTGTATGAACAAACTCTGAGTTATGCAAGACGAAACTTTATTTGTGATCTAATTAAACAGTCCTCCTCGACTAGCGATGATCACTCTAGTTAGGGCATTTTGGGTATGAACAACTTTGTTATTTATGCTTATGATATGTTGCGTTCTATTTTTGCCAAGTCTGTCTCTTTCTGTTGCTCAACTATATATGTTGCATATCATCAACCCATGTGACGATGCAGGTGCATAGATCATCGATGGCGAAGAAGTGCTACACCAGGAGTATATATACGACGACTGGCCGGAGTGTCAGGCCCAGGTGTACCAGTTTCCAGTTTCCAAGCAACAGGCAGTAGTTAGTTTAGGTTTTCGCTAATGCGAGAGAGGGATACAAACTCATGTACTGCATAGTTCCGCTCTCACTCATAGTGATCGCTCTTCTCGCGTATATCATTGTTTAGATGGATGACGATGTAGTTGCAAGTAATTGAGACTTGTATCGCTATTTTTAAGATGATGACGAGAGACCACTTTGTGTTGGATGATGACTATGATGATGACATGATTTGATGAGACTATTTGTATGTATATGTTATGATTACATTTGTATGTGTATGATATGCTAAATATTATTGTGTAAAGCCTGTCCAAATACAAAACAAATATGAAGAAAAAACAGAAACTAATAAAACTAGCAGTAGCGAGGGGATTAAAGTTAGCAGTAGCGCTCCCTTACCAGTAGTGCTTCGTTCTGAAAAGCACTGCAGATATTAGTAGTAACGCGTTGCGATAAAGCTTGCTACTGCTAGCCATGAATAGCAGTAGCGTTGGATGACACGTGCTACTGCTACATGTTAGCTGTAGCGCCTTATTAGTAGCGCGGTCCCGCGCTACAGATAGGAATAATACCCGCGCTACTGCTAGGCTTTTCCCTAGTAGTGCACGATCTCAAAGCTCAGCTCGTTGAACTCGAAGAACAATGGACACAAGAGTTTATACTGGTTCGGGGCACCGATGTGGTGTAATATCCTACTAGAGTGTGGTGTGGTGGATTGCCTTGTAGGCTGAGGATGAACAAGTACAAGGGAAGAACAGGCGCCTGAGGAGAGGTGTTCTTGAGCTCGGTGAGCCTGTGTGTGCGAGGGTGGAATGGATCTGATCCAAAGTCCGTCATTACCCCAGCTATGGTGGTGGCTAGTCCTATTTATAGAGGCCCCGGTCCTCTTCCCAAATGTTAGGTGGGAAGGGATCCCACAACGGCCAATTTGAAGGAGGACAAGTAGTACAAGCTATCCTAACAAAAGGTGGTCTTCGCCTGCCAAAGGCTCTGGTGGTGACGCCGTCGTGGGCTCCGCGAGGACCTCCGCCCTGCCGTCCTGTTGTTCTTGGTCTTGTTGTGCCGATATGGAATCCTTTGCTAGACGTCTCGGGACTCTTTGCCTGTGCCTACTCCTTTAGCACCAAAGAGAAAACTAGTACCCTGCGCCCGCTGACGCCCGCCTGGCCTTGGTCATCATGGCTCACGTCACGGGAACCTCACGAGGTGTCCCTCGCCTTGATCTCTCCGCTCTTTGCGAGACAGCCAAGTGAAGCTACCCCCGAGGAGGTCTTGTGTCGTCCGCCTCGTGAGGGTCTTGAGTGTTTGCTCGTGAAGATGGGCCGTACCAAGGCCGCTAGAGGAGCTACGCCGTGGCCCGCAGGCAGGCAAGTCTGGGGACCCCCATTCCCAGAACGCCGACAGTAGCCCCCGGGCCCAAGGTGCGATTGGACTTTGCTTCGAGGCGAAGCCAAGGGGCAAGTGTGGAGCGCCGCGGGCCCCAACCGCCTGTGGCCTTGATTGATGCGTGCAACTGATGGGAAGTGGGTGTCTTCGCTTCCCCACGCTGCCTCGGCAACTACCCGACTTGACGAGTCCCTGGTGCATATAGAGAAAACCATCATTACCTGCGATCGTGGGGTTCGCCGGTTGGCCTCCTCCTGCTTTAAATGGGGTGGGGGCGGAGCCCCCATCCCCGTCTCTTCCTGTTCTGCTTGTTTCTTCTTCCTTGCTTCACTACTAGCAGCTACACCCATGGCGCCGATGAAGAGGTTCTTTGCCGCGGAGAAAGGAAAGGCTCGCCAAGAGGGGCCCGACGCTCCTCCGCCCAAGAGGGGGCAGGGTCGCCCTCGTGGGCTGCAGGCACGCAAGTCTGGCGACCCCTGCTATGGTTCCCCACAGGCGAGGGCGAGTCTCTTCGGGGTCCGGTGCCGCTCCGGGCGTCAGAAGCGGCGCTTCTCCTCCTGGTGGGAGCCGCTTGAGGCGCGGCGGCCCTGCCGATGGAGGGAGGCACACCGCAGTTGCTAGGCCTCCCCGGCCATGCTTCCACTTGGCGGAGGTGTTGCTGGAGTTTGTTGTGTGGTCGGAGAACCCGACCAGCACCTGGCTCCAGCTTCCATAATTCATTGGCGGAGAGCTGGCGGCTTCGGTTCCCAACGGCCTCTAGTTGCAGGCGGACGACTGCTGCAGCAAGGCCTCGTGGGTTGCGGTGGAGATTTCCGTCACGAGTAACATAGCCCTGGCCCGCGGTTGGCAGACGTTTGCCCGCGCGCATGGCCTGGGCAGGCGATGCACCCTCCACTTTAAGTACGACGGTGCCGCAATCCTCTTCGTGAGGGTGTTCAGGGAAGACGTCCGCCGCGCCGGGTGCTACCCAGAGGACAACGACGGTGGCGAAGTGCTCGGCCTTAGCGACGGCCGCGACGAGGGCGAGGGTGAGGTCGCCCTTGGTGATGAAAGTGGATCGTCCAGCGGCAGCGGCTCCTCCTCTGGTGAAGGCTCCAGCAGCGGCGGCTATGACCAGCCGCCCCGTCGCCGTGCTCACTTTGAGGACGGTGGTGGGTCGTCCCACCGTCGCGCCTGTCGGATCACGGGTTCTGGCTAAACCCTCAACGTTAGAACACTGGGGTGCACGCAAAGATTTCCTCCCCACCGATCTACACCCTTGCTCACTAAGATCTCACGGACGAACTCGAAAAACTCATAACACAAAATACACAAGATTTATACTGGCTCGGGCCACAGTTGTGGTGTAATACCCTATTCCAGTGTGGTGGTGGTGGATTGCCCCTTGGGCTGATGATGAAGAGTACAAGGGGAAGAACAACCTCCTGAGGTTCAGGTGTTCTTGTGCTTGGCGAGTAGCGAAGGGTAGGCTCTAGGTCTCCTTACTTGCCCTCTACTATGGTGGCTAGTTCTACTAATATAGGCCCTGGTCCTCTCCCCAAATATTGAGCGGGAAGGGAGCCAACAACGGCCAATTTGAAAGGGGACAGCTACTACCTGACAAAAAGTAGTCTTCGTCTGCAAAAGGCTCTGGTGGTGACGCCGTCTTGGGATCCATGGTGACCTCTGTTTTGCCGTCCTACTGATCTTGGTCTCATTGCACCGATATGGAAACCTTTGCTTGATGCCTCGGTACTCCGCACCTATGCTTTCCTCTTTAGCACCAAAGAGGAAACGAGGACGCTGCGTGCGCTGGCGCCTGCCTGGTCTCGATCGTCATGGCTCACGTCAAGAGAACCTTGCAAGGTTTTCCTTGCCTTGATCTCTCCGCCCCTCATGAGCCTGCCTGGCGAGGCCGCTCCTGAGGAGGTCTTGCGTCGTCCACCTCGTGAGGCTTGGCCCCTCGCGAGGGTCTTGAATGCCGTTTTGATGAAGATGGGCCGTGCAGGCCTGCTTGCACAGCCACGCCGTGGGCCGCAGGCAGGCAAGTCTGGGGACCCCTGTTCCTAGAACACCGACAGTAGCCCCTGGGCCCAAGGCGCGCTCGGGCTTGGCTTCGAGGCGAAGCCAAAGGTCAAGTGCGGAGCGCAGCAGGCCCCAAAAGCCTGCGGCCTTGGTCGACGCGTGGCAGTTGATTGGATGTGGGCATCTCCGCTTCCCCATGCTGCCTCGACAATTGCCCGACTAGAGAAAAGGCTGGCGCAGACAGTGCTTGCCTTCATTGGTTCCCTTTGCCTAGGTCAGATCCCCTACCTTGCACCCTGCTTCTGAAATCCTCAGATCTGCTTCCATCTCCTCCCGCACCAGCGACCGATGGCGCCGCGCAAGGTCAAGCTCTCTGCATCACCGGCTTGGTACGAGCCTGCTCTCGATTTGCCCAACGTCTCGGAGAAGAGCCTCGCCTCCACATGCTTGCTGACGGCGGGTGAGAGCAACGAATGGGGGAAGACGGAGCTTCTGGCTGCCTCCATCGAGCTGGAGCCTGAGGGGAGCATGTTCTTCCCCTTCTTCACGAGCAGCATCGCCGCCGGGTTGGTTCCCCCCTTCTCTGACTTCTTCTATGAGGTCCTCAACCACTTCGGGCTGCAGGCGCTGCATCTCCATCCCAACTCCATCCTTCTCCTATCCATCTTCGCTTACTAGTGCGAGGCGTATCTGGGCGTGATGCCGGCCGTGGCTCTGCTGCACCACTTCTTCTTCCTTCGCCTTAGCGAGGGTCATATCTCTGGTGTGCCAATTTCATCGCCTCCGGCAAGGCCAATTCGATCTCGAACACCGGGAAGAAAGTCGACAACCTCAGGGGCAAATGGTTCATGATGAGTGCCAAGTGCGTCCATCCGCGCTTGGAACTGCCGACGGAGGCGCCCCAGTCTGACAAGGGGTGGTCCCATGCAGAGCTCACTGACGAGCGAGCGTCGTCGGTGTTGGAGCAGATGATGACCGACTTGAAGCCGGGCAACGCGAAAGCGGCCAAAGTGACGGGGGCCATGCTCTGGAGGGAATTCATGACGCTGCGCGTTGCTCCACTTCAGGCGCGCACGCACCCCTTGTGGAGGCTTGGAGATGAAGAAGACAAGGTTCGTCTGAGGCTTGAGGCCCTGCCTGACGATGAGCTGACTGTTGTCTGCGCCTCTTGGTTGGGGACAACCAGGAGTACCCGCCAAGCGCTTTCGCTCCTTTGTTCTGTCGCAAGGACTGGGAGCCAATCGTGGCCTCCAGACCGACCTTTTACGCGCGCGGGCTGGTCCCGCCAACGCCCTCTGGAGGCCCTGCGGCGTCGAAGCCGGTGGATCTGCCTTCGGATAAGTCCCGTGGGGAGGAAGAAGAGGAGGTGGACCCGGAGGTGACCCCCGAGGAGATGCGAGAAACCCCTCCCTTGAGCAAGGCTGACATCCTCCACGCCCTTCCTGACGACGCCGAGGTCGACACCCGCCGGGGGGAGGGGGAGCTGCCCGCTATCCCGACGAAGGGCAGGTCGTCGCTGATTTCTCGAGGTGCTTCCTCCGCCTTGACGCCGCCTAGAGTCGGCTCCGGCCCTTCTGTTGCATCGTCTTCTACTTTTGGGGCCCGTGTGCCCGCTCCTCAGGCCCCGATGCTTTCTTGTTTCAAGCTCCGCAAGCGGAAGGTGGACTATGTCGCCGTGGACCAGTAAGTGCTTCAAGCTTCATCTTGTTCCTGCCTGCGCTTGCTATTTACTGACGTTCACCTTTGGTTGATCAAGCCGACGCCTTCGGTGAAGAAGAGGAAAGAGGTTGCAGCGGCCGCGCCTCCTTCTACGGAGAAAGGAGGCGACAACACTTGCACCTCCTCAGCCCGGTCGCCCTCGCGAGGCCAAGAGGAGCATCGTCGGGATGAGTCAACCCCCGTGGCACCAATGGCTTTGGAAGTGCCGATGCCTGGCTCGGCTGATGAGGTCCGAGAGGCTCAGGAGCCCTCGATCTTCCAGGCTCTGGTAACAATGTCGCCTCCTCCTCCTCCTGCGCCTCTGGCACCAAATTCTTTTGCTTCCTCCACCGTCTTGGAGCGTGTCCTTTCGAAGATGGCCACGCTACGGGGAGACCTTCTGGGTGCGGACCTGCGTTTGGTGGCTGGGCGCCTGGAGCTAGCCTCTGGCTGGCTTCACTCCGACTCCGCAGTTCGAGCGTCGCTGAGCAAGGGCACGGTGGCCTCCAAGAAGGAGAAGCAGGCCGCCATCAGAGCTGCTGTCGATCGCGAGGCGGCGCTGAATGACGCCGAGGCTGCCCGCGACCGCTGTCGAGAGCTGGAGGGTGAGCTAAAGAGCCTGCACGACGAGCACGCGAAAGAAGCATGTGGCCGCGAAGCGAAGGAGGAGGAGATGAAAGCTCGGGAGGATGCCATCAAGGGCCATTACGCCGAGCTGGGGGAGCTGGCAAAGGCGCAGGCCGCGGAGCGCAACCAACTAGAGGAGCTGGAGCAGAAGGCGAAGGCGAGGGAGGCCGATCTCGATGCCAAGGCGAAGGTCCTGGCTGAAGACCGCGTGGCCTTCTCACTTCTTGAGAAGAGGTCTAGCATGGCGCTAAAGTCACTATATTAGAAGGGCTTGGAGAACCCACTGACCACCGACAAGGACGGCCCTGCTCAACTACTTCCCCACCTGGTGAAGGCGCTTGAGGAAGTCATGGAGGGCATCATTCCCATGGCTGAGGCAGTGGCTCGTGTCCTTTCTTCAGCTGCGCTGGCGCGTGTCTTCAGCCATCTGCGCCCTCGCGATCCCAATGCTCATCTCGACGAGCATCTGGAGCCTGTAGGTAATCAGCACTGCGCGGCTGCCGCGACGGCCGTGAAAGTTCAGGTGGAGGCCTTGTTGAAGAAGTTTCGCGGCTTTGTCCTCGCGCCCTTGTCCGGCGATGCCATCGATCCTGCTGCTGGCGGTGCAGGTGAAGGCGACGCTACCAAGGGAGGAGCACCTTCTGCGGGCGATGGTAGTGTCCAGGGGTGACCCGCTACCGCTTTCCTGTTTCATTCCTGCAGCATGCATCAGGCCTCGTGGAGGTGTTAAACTTTCGTTTGATATTGTGAGAACAATATGTCTTGTAATATTTGCGTCGAGATTTTGCGATTTTCTTCCTATTTGCTTTGTGTTCTGCGTCGGCAGAGCCCGGCCCCGCGCATACCTCGACCGCTGTTGGGCCGACCTGAGACCAGGACGGACCAAGGAGTGAGGGGCTACGTGACCAGTTAGGCTCCTGAGTCGCGATGCTCAAGAGTCCCGCTTGACGCGCAAACAGCTTATAGGGAGGATACGCGAGGATAGGTTAATGTTCTACGTTGGTAGAGCCGGCCTTGCGCATACCTCAACCACCGTTGGGCCGACCGGAGACCAGGACGGACCAAGGAGTGAGGGGCTACGTGACCAGTTAGGCTCCTGAGTCGTGATGCTCAGGAGTCCCCCTTGACGTGCAAGCAATCTCCATACCTTTGCCCTCGCCGAGGCCCGGCTCGGGAGGGCCATGCGACGACCAGGTCGGGTAGACCTAGTCGGGTAGCATACGCTTGGGCATGACCCGAGCGCAGCCCCCGTGCCCAGCCCCCTTGCATGGCTCTCCCGAGGGGAGGCGTTGCGGTGAGGCCGGACGCTGAGCTCTGGGGCTCCCTGACGTTGGTATGACCGTGAAGCCGCCCTCGATTGTTTATCACCAGAGCGGAGCAAAGTGCTTCCGCTTGTGCACAGGCATAGCCGCTCCTCAGCAGTGTCGACGGCCAGCGCAGAGCATAGTGCTTGCACTTGTGCGTGGGAGAGGCGCTCCCTCTGCGGAGAGCCCCCGGGGCGTGTACAGCCCTGCCCTGACATGTGGCTTGCACTCGTGAGCTGGCGCGGGACTCACGAGGCCCTACCTCAAGGCGGGTTGCACCTTCTCTTGGTTCTTGTTCGCTGTGCTGGTCCTATGAGGTGGTCAAACAACCTGCGCCGAACGAATCTCCTGAGGTTATCGCGTGAGAAAGCCAAGCACCAACGCCCCTAGGAGGTGACGTGAACGAGGCCGGCCCGCCAGACAGAGCTCGGCCGTTGGATTTATCGACGCTGCAGGGACGGGCCCAAGCACAGACGCCATGCTCAACTTACTCACGCAAAGGGTCCTGAAGGAAGACGGCCGGCGCGTGGTCCCCATGATGGGTGGCGATCGAGCAGGTAATAATCAAAGATAGGTTAAGCATGGAAAGCATGTTGGCTTAAGTAAATGCAAGGGAGATACATTCCACTTTGTCAGGCCCGAGCGGCTTGAGGATGATGCGGCCCAAGGGCGCCCCCAACAAGGTAATCTAAAGACATAAAAAGCGATACATGCCACAGGGACGGACACGTGCGGCCTAGGGATGATGCAGCCCGAGGGGCGCTCCCAGCTAAATGAACTTGGAAAATGTCACCTAGTTCTGTTGACAAAGGGGAGTTGGGGCAGCTGAAGTTGTGCGGCGAAAGGATTGCTCCTCACGAGCCACCAGTGCCCTGAGCCTCCGGAGGCTCAGGGGCTCTGGTGGTTCCTTGAGGACCGTCTCCATCTCCGTCAAGACAGCTTGGTGCCTGGCCTCCTGAGCCATCAGGATGCGACGCAAGTTGCGCTGGTAGGCGGACGACACCCTCGGCAGGCCAAAAGGCATGCGAACATAGCTGTGCGGTGGGCCCTCGCAGTGTCCCACGCGCGAAGGCCAGAAAAGCTCCTGAGAAGCGGCCCTTTTGAGCCCTGGGACGTCGACGCAGACGCGTAGCCCGTCATCCTCGCCTGGATGGGAAGTTGTGCCTCGTGAGCGGCGGTCGCCGCGCATGGCCCTTGCGTCTTGCAATTCCTGACTGGTCATGGTGATGAACTCTTGACCGGTGGGCGCTCCTTGCCCTGTGTCCTCCTGGGGGAAACGTGTCGCGAAGCACGCCTCCAAGTGGTGCCCAAGCCCCTCCCTATTGATGTGGGCAAGGTCCGAGGCCCTCCAGAAGAGAGCCGCCGAGCCCTGCCCGAGAGGGGCGCCGGGTGCACCTTCCTATGCGATGGAGGGGGGGCGCCCCTGGAGCGGGCGCTGATCCAGACGAGGTTCCAGCTGCGACGCCACCCTCCTGAGGTCCTGCACGGCGCAACTGCTTCTTCTTGGGGATGGCCTCAGGAGGGCCCTTGCCCTTGCTGTCGGGGTCGTCGATTGTTGCTGCTTGAAAGGCATGCTTGAGGGAGCACACCGCGTCTCTTTCTTCACATGGGACTGTGATGATCCCGCCTCTTCCCGGCATCTGGAGGACATTGTAGCCGTGATGGGTCACCGCCATGAACTTGGCCAGGGCTGGATACCCGAGGATGGCATTGTAGGGCAGTCGGATGTGCGCGACGTGGAAGTCGGTGAGCTCGGTGCGGTAGTTCTTGCATTCTCCGAAGGTGACAGGGAGGCGGACCTGCCCTATCGGTGTGGTAGAACCGCCGGTCACTCCTGAGAAAGGCTTGGTAGGCTGAAGCTGGTCATATGGCAGTTGGAGGTTGTCGAACATGTCGACAGACAGGACGTTGAGCCTTGCGCTGCCGTCGATGAGGGTATTGGTAACTTGCACGTTGCTGATGACTGGTGAACAAAGCATCGGGAGGACGCCAGCGGTAGCCGCACACTTGAGCCGATCTGCCGAGTTGAACGTGATGGGGCACTGGGACCATCTGAGCGGGCGTGTGGCCTCGATCTTGGGGAGGACTCCATTCACTTCACGAGCAAATTGCTTGAAGATACGATGCGAGGCTGGGGCCTGGGCTCTGCCCAAGATGCAAGCGATAGCACACGGCTCCTAGAAGCCCCAAGCCCCCTCGTCTTGATGGTGGTCGTCATTCCTTCTTGGTGGTGGCGGTAGTGGTGGAAGACCGGTGTTGCCCTGAGGTCGATCCTCACGAGGTTGGTCCCTCCAGGCGCCCTCGCGAGGCTGATCCTGCAAGCGGTCCTCACGAGGACGGTTGCGCCACTCCTGGCGCGGGCCATGGTCGTCCCAGCGTCCGCCACCATGTCCTCCTCCTCGGTCGTAGCCCCGGTCGCCGCGCTCGGTGCGTCAACCAAACCGTCCTTTGTGAATGGCTCTAAGGTTTTGACAGTCGCTGGTTTTGTGGGTCTTCAGGTTGTGGAAGGCGCAGAACGGTCGGCTACTCTTGGATGACTCGGGCTGGTCTCTGCCGTGCTTGGTGTCCGGTTCGCTGCGAGCATGACTGCTCCCTTGCGCTTCACGTCCTTGGCCTTGGCTTTCTTCTCCTCCGGGTCTGCATCTGGGAGCTCGAGAAGGGAGAGGCGCCCCTCCACAGGTCTAGTGCACTTAGTCGCCAGGTTGAACAACTCCAGAGACGTGCACAACTCCTCGTGGTTAGCGAGCTCTTCCTTCATCTTGACGTCGTGGAGGCCATCCGAGAACACAGAGATGATGGTCTCGTTCATCACCTTAGGGATCTTGAGGCAGACGTTGTTGAAGCGTTGGATGTACTTTTGGAGGATCTCTCCTGGTTGTTGCTTGACGCGGCGCAGGTCACCCACGGCCGGCGGGCTGTCGTGAGTGCCCTGGAAGTTGGCAACGAAATGGTTGTGCATCTCATCCCAGGAGGAGATCGAGCCTGGATGCAGGTTCAGGAGCCAGGAGTGGGCGCCATCCTGGAGAGGCATGGGGAACCAGTTCGCCATGACTTTCTCATCGCCGTTGGCCGCTTCGATGCTCAGCTCGTAGAGCTGCAAGAACTCCGCGGGATCGGGGGTGTAGTCGTAGCGAGGAGGCAGATCTGGCTTGTACTTGCCCGGCCAGGCGACGCTACGCAACTCGGGGGTGAAGGCGCGGGAGCCGGCTATGGTCAATGGGGCCCGCCTCGGAGGTGGAGCTTGGTTTTGGTGGGGTCCGCGCACTGTGGCTGCAGGCGGCTCGCGGTCTTGCCGCAACAGACAGTCCTGGCACGGGGTGCGAGGAGTGCTGGAGCGTTTTCTTGCGGCGGAGGGACTTCTTGATAGCTTTTCTCTTCATGCGTGGGCGCCGGACGCGGCCGGTCGTGTCTCGGGGCCCCATGCCTTGGCACCAGGGCACCGTCTTGATGCAGAGGTGGCGGAGGTGCTCCGTGAGCCACGTCGCCCGTGGCTAGCGGATGTCGAGGCAGAGAGAGGGATGGCGCAGGGGATCACCCTGCGGCGCGGACAAGCTCGGCGATGCGGTTGAGCCAGTCCTCGTAGAGGTCCTCGACCGGGCGGTAGCGCAAGATCTCGTGCAACATGAGGAGCGTGGCCCGCGCGTCCATGGGAGCACGACGTGCATGGGACAAAGAACCGGCCATGGTCAGTGATGGATGCTTGCAGCTCGTTCCCCGTCGGGCCGATGGTAGTGTTGGCGGCAGGGAACGAGGAACGACGAGGTGGCCCGCTGACGGGAGCCGTATGAGTGACGCGGGCGGCGATGGCAGCCCGGCGCTCACCGTGAGCGCGGCGTGCGTCTGCCATGGAGACAACGGAGCAACGGGACGCGGAGGAAGGAAGCTTTGGCGCACCCCTACCTGGCGCGCCAAATGTTGGATCACGGGTTCCGGCTAAACCCTCATGGTTCGAACACTCGGGTGCGCGCCAAGATTTCCTCCCCACCGATCTATGCCCTAGCTCGCTAAGATCTCACGGACGATCTCGACGAACTCACAACATAAAAGACACAAGATTTATAATGGTTCGGGCCACCGTTGTGGTGTAATACCCTCCTCTAGTGTGGTGGTGGTGGATTGCCTCTTGGGATGATGATGAGCAGTACAAGGGGAAGAACAGCCTCCTGAGGTTGAGGTGTTCTTGTGCTTGGCGTCTAGCTAAGGGTTGGCTCTCGATCTCCCTCACTTGCCCTCTACTGTGGTGGCTAGTTCTACTTATATAGGCCGTGGTCCTCTCCCCAAATATTGAGCGGGAAGGGATCCAACAACGGCCAATTTGAAAAGGGGACAGCTAGTACAACTTATCCTAACAAAAAGTAGTCTACACTTGGAAGAGGCTCTGGTGGTGACACCGTCTTGGGCTCCATGGTGACCTCCATCTTGTCGTCCTGCTGGTCTTGGTCTCGTTGCACAGATGTGGAAACCTTTACTTGATGCCTCGGTACTCCGCGCCTACGCTTGCCCCTTTAGCACCAAATAGGAAACGAGGACGCTGCACGCGCTGGCGCCCGCCTGGTCTCGATCGTCATGGCTCACGTCACGAGAACCTCGCGATGTTTGCCTTGCCTTGTTCTCTCCGCCCCTCGTGAGCCTACCTGGCGAGGACGCTCTTGAGGAGGTCTTGCATCGTCTGCCTCGCGAGGCTTGGCCCCTCGCGAGGGTCTTGAATGCCTTGTTGATGAAGATGGGCCGTGCAGGCCTGCTTGCACAGCTAGGCCGTGGGCCGCAGGCAGGCAAGTCTGGGGACCCCCGTTCCCAAAACGCCGACAGCGCACCGGTGAAGCACGAGGAGGACTCTAGTTGACTTGGAGGGAGCGCTGGGGACTGATTCTTAGGAGTAGCCGTGGGTGTAGGGGCCGCTTTTGCCTGTTTTCCTTTCTTTTCTTCCTACATCCCAAGAAACAAGTATGGTACCCCGTGAGGGCGTATGATGAACCGTAACGCTTTTCCTGCCTTCGCTATGTTTATCATTTCTGAGTTGTGCCGCGACATCAGATTTTTACATAGGCGTGTAAAGTTAACTTAGCTTGGTGTGTCGGAATTAGTTGCCACCTCGTGAGGCATGCATCTCCAGCACCTGGTGAGACCTCATTGCTGTAGACTGGGGGCGTCGAGGTACTGCAAAATTTTATTAAGAAACCCTTTTCTTCCGTGCTGAGGGCCCCAGGCGTAGTCGGTAATGACCCAAGTGCTCCACATCGCGGTACCCCTGGGGCACGGACTTAAGAGAGGGGGCTGCGCCAGTTTGCAAGCTCGAACATGGGTGCCTCGCGAAGACCAGGGGAAACAATTACGCGCGCACCCAGTCCAGCCCCCTCGCGAGGCATGCGAGGGAGAGTGCAGGCCAAAACAAAGAACCGAGGAAAAAACCGAGGGAAAAAAAGGGAATCGAACCGAGCGAACGAGAAACACCAGAATGCGAATTTCCATTAAAGAGGGGCAAGCCAATGACGGAAAGCAAATGAACAACCGTGTACGACACCTAGTCTAGTCTTCTCACCAGCGCGGAGCTAATTGCTGCCACTAGGGCATGGGAGGGAGCCCCCGAGGCCCGAGGGCGGCACTCTGGAGACTCCGGGGCGTGTACAACCCCACTCATTATTACGTGAGAGTGTCACGAGCGGAGACCTTCACAGGCACTGGGGCTTGCTTCATGGGTAGAACTTCCGGAGGTGCTGGATGTTCAAGGCGTTCTAGATGGGGACCCCGTCCTGCGTCTCCAGGCGCACGGCGCCAGGCCTGGAGACGTGGGCAACCCTAAGCAGGCCCACCCACATGGACGAGAGCTTATGCAACCCTTCCTTGGAGAGCACCTGAATTAGGACGAGGTCGCCCACCTCGAGCATCCTGGAGAGGATGCTACGGTAGTGATACCGTCGTAGCGCCTGCTGGTATCTTGCCGCTCGGAGCGTGGCTTCACGGTGGCGTTCCTCCCCCAGCACAAGGTTCATCCCCCACATGGCATCCTGCTACGTCTTATCAAACGCCAGGACCCGTGCGGAGCGATGCTTGACCTCGTGAGGGAGAACCGCTTATGCTCCGTAGACGAGGAAGAATGGGGTATCGCATGTTGGCTTGGTGGCGGTGGTGTGGATGGACCACAACACAGACTGGAGCTCGTCGTGCCAGCCCCTGCCGCAGGCCTCGAGCTTCTTCTTGAAGGTCCTGGTCTTGAGGCCTCTCAGGACCTCCGCGTTGGCGCGTTCGGCTTGGCCATTGCTCCTGGGGTGTGCCACCGAAGCGTAGCAGATATGCATTCCAAGGTTAGAACAATATGTCTTGAAGAGATTGCTAGTGAACTACGAGCCGTTGTCGGTGGTGATGCGGTTAGGGACCCCGAACCGTCTCACGAGTCCCTTGATGACTTAACTGCGGACCCGACCGGGATGGTGCGGACAGCCTCTACCTCTCCCCATTTGGTGAACTTGTCGATGGCGATGTAGAGGTAGCGGTAGCCCCCAGGCGCTCGAGGGAATGTGCCTAGGATATCCAGCCCCCAGACCGCGAATGCCATGAGAGTAGGATGGTCCGGAGGCCCTGAGCTGGCTGATGGATCTGCTTGGCGTGGAATTGGCAGGCCTCGCAGGACCTCACCAGCTCGGTCGCGTCGTTAAGTGTCGTAGGCCAGTAGAACCCGCTGCGGAACGCCTTGCCGACTAGGGTACGTGACGATGAGTGGTGCCCGCACTCTCCGCCGTGTATGTCAGCCAGCAACTCATTCCCCTGCTCCCTGGAGGTGCATCGCTAGGAAACATCATTTGGTCGCTTCCTGTATAGCTCATCATCCTGGATGCATTATGCCGTAGCCTGTTGGGCCACGCACTCCGCATCTTCCTCTTTCTCCGGCAGCGTCCCTCGCATCAGGTATTCCTTGAGCTCCATAGTCCAGCACCCCTCCCGAGGCTCGAGCACCAAGAGCAAGCGCGCTCCTATGGTCGGGCCACAGGCGGGGGCTCCCGAGGCCGGTGGTTGAGGGAGTTCCTCCCGAGGCAATGCTATCCCTGCTGATGGGGGTGTTGCTGATGGCTTGAAAAGCCACTCTTCGAAGACATCGGGCTCTTGAGGCAGACGCTTGGATGCCCTTCTGGCGATGTCGTCGGCTTCCTTGTTCGTGCCGCAAGGCACGTGCTGCAGCTCCAGGCCCAAGAACTGCTACTCCATCTTGCGCACCTCCGCGAGATATGCCTCCATGTGCTCGTCCTTCAGCTTGTACACCTTGTTGGAGAAGTTGACGAGGAGCTGCGAATCACCCTTGATGGTGAGACGTTTTACCCCCAAGGCCATGGCAGCCTTGAGACCGGGATCAACCCTTCATACTCCACGATGTTGTTGGAGACCTTCTCGCCCCGGTGGAAGCAGAGCTGCACAACGTAGTAGAGCTTGTCTTGGGTGGGCGAGATGAGCACGGCTCCAGCCCCCGCGCATTGGCGTGCGAAGGCGCCGTCGAAATACATGACCCAACCAGCTGGTGCTTCACTCCCCGGTGAGAGGGATCGGCCCTCTCTGACCTCGGGTTCTGGGGCGTCGGTCCATTCGGTCGTGAAGTCGGCTAGGGCGGCCTCCTTGATGACCCTGGTTGCGCTGAACTCGAGCTGAAATGCCTGAAGTTCGATGTTCCATTCGGCGACCCTTCCCGCGGCATTAGGGATCCCGAGCATCCTCTCTAATTGGTAAGCTGAGACGACTTTAATCGGGTGGCCTTGATGATGAACTCCTGAGCACTGGGCGCTCCTCGCCCAATGCCCTCTTGAGGGAAACGTGCAGCAAAGCACGCCTCCATGTTGTGCCCGAGCGCCACCCTCGTGATGTTGGCTAGCTCTAAGGCCCTCCAGAAGAGAGCCCCTGAGCCTCGCCCGAGGAGGGCGCCGGGCACGCCTTCCTATGCGAGGGAGGGAGGCGCACCAGATTTGGGTGTTGATCCTGAGGCGGCGCCGCTGGAGACGCCACTCTCCTGAGGCCATGTGCGCAGTATTTTCTTCTTCTTCTTGGGGATGGCCTCTGGAGGGTACAGGGTGCCCTCGTTGTCGGGGTCTTCGGTTGCTGCAGCTTGGAAGGAGCGCTCCAGGGAGCACACCGCATCTCATTCTTCATAGGGGATTGTGATGATTCCGCCGCTCCCTGGCATCCTGAGGATGTTGTAGCCATGGTGAGTCACTACCATGAACTTGGCTAATGCTGGATACCCAAGGATGGTGTTGTACGGTAGATGGATGTGGGCGACGTCTAAGTCGATGAGTTCGGTGCGGTAGTTGTTGTGCTGGCCGAAGGTGACAGGAAGACGGGCCTGCCCTATTAGGGTGGTAGAGCCGTCGGTCACTCTCGAGAAGGGTTTGGTGGGCTGCAGCTGATCGTATGGCCCTTGGAGGCTATCGAATGTCTCAACGGATAGGACATTGAGCCCTGCACCGCTGTTGATGAGGGTCTTGGTGACTTGGACGTTGCTGATGACGGGCGAGGAAAGCATCGGGAGGGCGCCGACAGTCGCCGCGCACTTGAGCTGGTCCAACGAGCTGAAGGTGATGGCGCATTTGGACCACCTGAGCGGGCGCATGGCCTCGAGCCTGGGAAGGACCGCGTTCACCTCGTGAGCAAACTGCTTGAAGATGCGCTGGGATGCTGGGGATTGAGCTCCGCCCAAGATGCAGGCAATAGCACGCGGTCCCTAGAAGCCCCTAGCCCGCTCGTCTTGATGGTGGTCGTCGTTCCTTCTTGGTGGTGGTGGCAGTGGAGGGGGACCAGCACTGCCCTTGGGGCGCTCCTCGAGCAGCTGGTCCCTCTAGGCGCCCTCACGAGGCTCGTCCTGCCAGCGGTCCTCACAAGCCCGGTCGCGCCACTCCTGGTGGGGGCCGCCGTCGTCCCAGCGTCCCCCACCTCGTCCTCCTTCTTGGCCGTAGCCCCAGTCGTGGCGCTCGGGGCGTTGACCGAAGCGTCCATCTCAGATGGCCCTGAGCTCTTGACAATCGTTGATGTTGTGGCTGTGTACGTTGTGGAAGGCACGGAATGGAAGGCTGCTCTTGGACGACACGAGGTGGTCCCGGCCGCGCTACGTGTCCGGCTCCGCCGCTAGCACGGCCACCCCCTTGCGCTTCACGTCCTTGGCCATGGCCTTTTTCTCCTCTTGGTCGGCAGCAGGGAGCTCGAAGTGGGAAAGGCGCCCTTCCTCAGCTCTTGCGCACTTGGTCGCCATGTTGAACATCTCCAGAGCCATGCACATCTCCTCGTGGATAGCGAGCTCCTCGTTCATCTTGATGTCACGGACTCCGTCAGAAAACACTGAGATGATGTCCTCATCCGTCACCTTGGGGATCTTGAGGCGAACATTGTTGAAGCGCTGGATGTACTTTTGTAGGGTCTCTCCTGGCCTGCTGCTTGATGCAGCGCAGGTCACCCGTGGCCGGAGGGCGGTCGCGAGTGCCCTGGAAGTTGGCGACGAAACGGTCGCGCATCTCACCCCAAGAAGAGATTGACCCCGGGGGCAAGTTCAAGAGCCATGAGCGAGCACTATCCTTGAGATCCATGGAGAACCAATTCGCCATGACTTTCTCATCGCCGTTGGGCGCCTTGATGCTCAGCTCGTGGAGCTGCAGGAACTCCGCAGGGTCGAGGGTGTCATCGTAGCAAGGAGGAAGGTTTGGCTTGAACTTTCCTGGCCAAACAATGCTACGCAACTCCGGAGTGAAGGTGCGGCAGCCAGCTATGGCCAACGGGGCCCTTTGCACAGGCGGAGCCTACTCTTGATGCCCGCGTACCGCCACTCCAGGCGGCACACAGTCTTGACGTGGTGGCACCGGGAGCGTAGGAGCATTTTCTTGCCGCTGGGGAACTTCTTGGCAGCTTCCTTCTTCGCGCGCGGGTGCGTGGCATGGTTGGTCGAAGATATGGTAGAGCAATTTGAAATGTCACGGCAGAGGATAATCCAACAATCACGGCAGAGCAATTTGAAATATTCAAGGCGGCTTGCGAGGTCGAAGATGCCAAAAAAATTCAAAGTACATGAAGGGGCTTCAACAAAGGAAAATTGGCTGCCACCACCTCGAAAGCCGTGGTTACGATGGGAAGAGGTCCATATGGGCCAAGGAGGACACGGAAGCCGCGAGTCTGGGCATCCCAGACCCCTTGGCGGAGTTCACCGTCCTGCAGGACCATGACATCCTCAGGGCCCGGCACCGTTGGGACCCAGTGAAGAAGGTTTTCGAGACGAACGCGGTCACGAGGAGTTCATTAGACTGCTTGTAATTTTAGTTTTTGATCAATTTGACTACATGTTAGTCATATTTGTAAACGATCCTTGCGCCTTTTGTAGAGAGAGCAGGACAGGATTGCGGCCGAAAGCAACTCGCCATCTGAGGCGTTGGCAAGGCCCATGTGGGACACTCCATTCAACTGGGTGTTGAACATATTGAAACGAATCCCGGCGGATAATCGACCGTTGTATGTACGCGTGCACGGTGTCGGAGACGGCACCACGTGGAAGAAGTACTATAGTGAGAACAAGGAGGAGAGAAAGGAAAGTCGGTGGTTAACCGAAGAAAACATCGACAAGTAGGTTGAGATTGCGGTTGAGAAGAAATCATCTCAGACAGTCACAACAGCGGTAGCTACCGCAAAACAGATGGTTGTAGATATGTCTACTTCCTTGGTTCCGGCTGTTTTCAATTGGACCAGGCAAAATCCAGAAAAAATGCAGCGGACTTTCCCCTTGCTGACTTCTTGGGGAGTAGCTCGACTAGCATTGTACCAGCACCTGCAGCTGCACCTGCTCCCGCACCGGCTCCCGCACCAGACGTGCTCGGCGGTGCTTCTTCTTTGGCTGAGCTCGACGCCCTCACGGTATCTATCACACCGGCCCCCTTCAATAAATGTATAATCTCACGTTTTCGTTGCCTTTCGGATGTCTCATGTCGTAGACTTTTCTTTGCAGGCCGACGAAACACCATGCACCATATTGTACACCGTCGGCGACCAGAAGGTGAACGTGGGAAAGGCGATGATAATGAAGCCGAAGGAACCATTGTTCCACAGCCGGCCAATCCCCCCAAACGTCTTCAAGGTTTCCGTGGCCAGCGTTAAACCGGGCCACGAGAATTTGCCTCCTCTAGTACTAGGGGGGTGACGACGAGACCCCGCGGCGGCTTGGTGATTGTTGCAATGGATGGATCCTATTGTGGCCAAAGAGTCTGCTTCGTCTGGAGGCGGCCAGGAGCACACCCACGAGCACGCAGCCTCAGCAAGGTATGAACATCAACACCCAACCTACCCAATTAGCGTCGGGTGTTGGGTTGGGTGATAGAGGACGGGGTATGGAAGAGGCTCCATTAGTCTCTAATGAGGTCGCCATGGATGAGGATGAGGATGACGATGGCACTCAAAAGTATGTCTATACTGGCGCCTACTCAGGGTTTGAGCGTCATGAGTCGGTGCCTGAATTGACGCCTCCGGAGGCTCAACGTATTATAGACGACCTTCCAGAAAAGAAACCTAGGAAGAGAGCGAGGAAAGGCAAGAAAGCTGATTCTATGATCCAGTCGCCTCAGCAGCCTCGGGTTCAAGACTGCATAGATATCACCGGTGTGGATAAATTGCATATCCCCGATCAACCAATCCTACCTGCAGCAGCGCTAAGGGCTAGATTCGGCGATCTAAGGAGTCTTCATGACGATGTGCTACGGATAGAGAAAGGCCTCATCGCCTCAAAACATCCAGGATACCCACTCTACGTGGTTAACGTTCCGCAGTAATTGTCGTACGTCGACTTCTTCTCTGCGGATAAGTTCTTCCTTCGATTCGATTACATATTCGACATGTTTCACGTGAAGAAGTTGGATTTTACGTTTGTCCGCCTTTATGCCTTGCACATGAACTACATCATTGGAGTTGAGCAGATACCTCATATCTGTGTCGCTGACACATACTTCATGCACGAGAGCTTCTTGGGAGTCTGCGCAAAGCACCATGAATACGCGAGGGGATACATTGTCAATTTCATGCTCGCCAATAAGGACAAGGAGGCGATTCTCATGCCTTATCATCCCCTGCAAGTCATCCGCTCAGATATCCTTCCTTCGATTTCAATCATTCATTTGCACGGTGGAGGCTAATTAATTTGAGGTGTACTTATTTTGCGCAGCGGCGGGCGCGCCGTCCTCATCATCCTCTACCCCCGATACTCCCAGGCTCTTTACTTGGACTCGTCGAAGAACATTAACAAAAAGTATTACACCCACATCAAGGATGTTCTCGATAGTGCTATGTTTTACTACGAAGCATGGGGTGGAGAGGTCCAGGACAATAAGAGAAGGGGCGACAGGCTCGCCTTCGGCCATAATACCGACTTCTGCTGCATCTAGCAACCGAGTGGTTCTCTTAATGATGGATTATATGTCCTACACCACATGCATGAGTACAGACGGGATCACCAGAACCTTTGCATGTCACCTACATCTGGCGATGCCCATATTCTGCAATGGGCAAAGAACGTAGGAGATATGGAGGATCATCGACTTCGAGCTGAGTTCTATCACATCCAACGCAAACTTGCCCAAATAATCATGAAGGAAGTCGTCGGAAAAACAGGGATGTTCTATGAAGGACAAATGTCGCGGGAAGACGTCCGAACACGGGTAGCCTCTCAGCGTCTCGACCTGAAGCCTTTCACTAGGCTCGGGGACTATCTCCCTGAATTGGATGGATGGCACAACATGTTGGAGTGATTGTCGGTATATGACAATGTGTCCGTTTAGTCCATACTTTCTGTATGACGAAACTTTGAGTTATGCACGACGAAACTTTATTTGTGATGTAATTAAACTGTCCTCCTCGACTAGCGACAATCACTCTAGTTAGGGCATTTTGGGTATGATCGACTCATGTGACTATGCAGGTGCAGGGATCATCGATGGCGAAGAAGTGCTAAGACAGGAGTATATATACGACGAGTGGCCGGAGTGTCAGGCCCAGGCGTACCGGTTTTCGGTTTCCGAGCGACAGGCAGTAGTTAGTTTAGGTTCACGCTAATGCGAGAGAGGGATACGAACTCATGTACTGCATATTTCCGCTCTCACTCAAAGTGATAGCTCTTCTCGCGTATATGATTGTTTCGATGCATGACTTGTATCGCTATTTTCGAGATGATGACGAGAGACCACTTTGTGTTGGATGATGATTATGATGATGACATGATTTGTTGAGACTAGTTGTATGTATATGCTATGATTACATTTGTATGTGTATGATATGCTAAAGATTATTGTATAAATCCTATTCAAATACAAAACAAATATGCAGAAAAAAAACTAATAAACTAGTAGTAGCGAGGGGAAGAGAGTTAGCAGTAGCGCCGCCTTACCAGTAGCGCTTCCATGTAAAAAGCGCTGGTGATATTATCAGCAGCGCTCTTCACCAAAGCGCGCTACTGCTGTCCATGTATAGCAGTATCGTGGGACGACAGGCGCTACTGCTACATGTTAGCTATAGCGCCTTATCAGTAGCGCACCTTCCCGTGCTACTGATAGGCATAAAACCCGCGCTGCTGCTAGGCTTTTCCCTGGTAGTGTACCGTTTGTTCCCTTCCACTCTAATTTGCTGAAAATTTTATTCGGATAGTTAGGTCAATATATTCAAGGGTGCATGGAATATTCTTATAAGAATAGGATAGAAGTGTTGTAATAAAGTTTGTACCTTGTTTTTGTCAGGTAATTTGTCTTTTTTGCCCAAGATGATATCCCTCCAAATGGTATGTACTCTTATTAGAAATAGTTTAAATATAAACTCAAATTGGCTTTGCTGCAAGGCACTATCTGAACTCTTTACTTAAAATATGGGAAGGAAATAGCTCGCATATTGCTAAAAATCATATGTCGAACACCATTATCTGCAATAGACATGGTCACCATTATCTATTCTACCTTCTGGCATTTTTATCCCCCTTTTGGATCACAGGCACATGATTATTTGACATGGTGGCTGAGGCTAGTGCTTATGGGTTTGTCAATTTCAGATCGACCCTCTGAAACAACAGATGACTTATGTGTCTTCTTCACACCTAGTGAAGGTTTTAGTAAGATCATAGAAATTAATACTTAATAGAAACACCATCATCGAGAGTAGGCATGAAGTAATATGTTAAAAAGCCGATCATACCTCTTTTTTCTCTTTATTCCGTGTCTTTGCAAGCTCTGGATGGTTTGAAGACGCGGAAGCTCTGGATCGTTTATGTGTAAACCGTGTGTATGCATGCCCTTATATAAAGGAAGTTGTGTTCGAGTTGGACTCTGAAGGTCTTATTTATTCTGGACTGTATTAAATAATATAATACCAAGCCGTGTCCCATGGTCATGTTTAAGTCTCTGAGTCCAACACGTGAACTTCTAATAATAGGAACAACTTGCTCGTTCCTTTCTAGATATATTCTGGTGGCACACGATTATATTATTTTTCTAGTTTGATTAGCCAGCCGCACAAAATGAAGTTGCTTATTTTGGTAATATTTTTTAATATGTTAATTTATCCATGTGGCTTTGTTTTTTTTTCATTTTTTCTACATTTTTCTTTTTTGGGGGGGTGGGGGGAGGGGGGAATGTTACTACCTTTTGTTAGATCAAAAGATCTATAATTAGTCATGCTTCTGTCGACGATGGTGTCTCTCCGATTGGAAAATGTTATATATGCCTTTTCTTAAATAAAAGTATTCATGTTTGACTATTTATCATGATTGTAAACATTCATGTGAAGAAAATTTCGGAAACATGAAATCAGTGGTATGAAAAAGCAAACTTTTAGTAGTAAACTTGTTATCACACATTCTCAAAAGGGTAATGCAAGTAGGAAATTGGGAAAGTGGCATGTGTCTTTGTTGTTTGGCCACTCTTGGGGTTGCAAACATGGGTCTAACTGAAGGAATTTATGCTAAAATAAGTTGGGTGCATTACAAATCGAGTAGGCAGTGGTCTTGTCCTGCCTCGCACATCATCATGTTGTGTCGCCATCGCCTTTGTAGGTAGCCATTTTTACATCGGACGGCAAAACCTGACATTGCCCTTCCTCTTCTTTACACTATGCCATCAGTGGGTACAACAATATATAGTGGTTACCATTTTCATACATGAGTTCAGTAAGAAACTATTCCAACTGAAATTAATTAATGGTTGATAACTATCTCAACTTGATTCATGCATGGCGAGGGAGTATATGAATGAATATTCATTTATATAACATGATAGAAAAATATCTACTAAAGATCTATAGTTCGTATTCTATCAATTGAATTCTAAATATTACAAATTATTTCTTCCTTCCCCGTCGTGATCTGCAAGGTTGTTGTTTATCACCAAGGCATTGTGCATGCTTTCGCGCTTTTTTTAGGCATGAATTGCTCTTCCGAGTCTTCATCGTCCTCAAGAAGAAGAGCTTGTCTCTTGATTCTTGTACTCCTTCTTATCACCCTGTATTCTTCTTCTTCATCGTCACCACTGTCTTCGTGTATATCATCTAAAATATTTTCTTTTGGTTCCTTTTTAATGATGACACCTTTTGTAAATTTCTTCAAGTTACCCCAGATATAATAAGAGAGTTAGTCCAATTTGTTTGTCTAGAAATATGATTTTTTGAATGAGGAACTCCATCTATTTTTTGAATACCTCATCATCTTTTGGAGGATCAAGTGACATAGTTCTCTTCTCGTCAGAATCTTCATAGTGTTTCAGCTTTCTCCTACTTGTGCTTTTATTTTTGCATCTTTCATCATTGTTTTCATCATGTATTTGAACATATTGACTCTCTTCATCTGCCCCAGGTTTAATGACACCAGCTTTTGAAAAATTCTTCGGCTTACTCTACAAAAGCATCAAAAGATCAGGTTAGTTACATTGTGTCTAAAATATGGTATATTATGAAATAGATGATGCATAAGGGAGTGTAATCTACATATAATTAGGAATGTTGTTATTTTTCATTTTGTTTCAATTTTTGACGCAAATATTAACTTTGAGAAATATACTGGATGCAGGAAAATCAGTAAATATCATACCGTTTCATTGTTGTCACTCTTCATAGATGAACTACCGGTGTCTAGAAAGAATAGTCTTGAGACTGTGTAGTCTGGTCTACAACTGGTGAAATTGTAGTATGTCAATCTAAACTGAAAAATTACAGTTTCACCACAGATCTCTTGGATTGGTTTTGGAAGATTGTCACTTTCATTAAAAATTGATGCAACCATGTTTTCTGCCGACTCATGAAGTAATTGTTGAGCTTCTTTTTCAAATAGTACACAAGATGCAGATGCAGTCGAATCACTGATTTGAAGCATAATCTTATATCTGCAAAATATGTAACAAATTTATTTAAAAAAATTCTATTAAAACTATTAAGATAGAGTTCTGTTAAACTCTTTACCATGGTTTGGGTTGAGCTTTCCTATCGCATTTGGTACAATAGTAGCAATCAATTCTCTTTTCAAGTAGCTTCTTGCAGTTATTTTCGCTGCATGATATGTAGTATCAACCATATCTTGTATAAATATCATTAATTACTGCTTCCACGGTAAATATCCTTCCCTGCAGAGTAAATATATATATATATATCTATGCTTATGAGTGGGAAAAAACAATTCATTATTATCGCTGGATTACAGACCTGATTTGATGAGTCTAAGAGAATGCCATTTAACTCTTCCAAAGTTTTTTTTATTGTAGCGCATTTGCTCTTCCAGTGTACCTTTTAGATGGTTCTCCTCAGCATGTAGATCTTTGATAATTTTTTTCCTTGGAACAAATGCTATTTGGAGACAAAGATATGAGCCAGGGTAGGTAGTACTGACATTGACATTAAAAGGGCAATGTTTGTAGGAATTTCACTTACCTGTTTTGTACGTCCATAGTCTCATGAATATCTAAATTTATAGAAACTTGAGTTGCACTATTTTTTAACAATAGATTATATCCTACATAGTGCTCCAAATAATAATTTTTCTATGTAAAACCAAGCAGAGAGATAGTAAAACCATAATAAAATAAGTGATTAAAATTTGAAAGAAGACATACTACCAAATTTCCTCACTGTTGTTGATGTAATTACAATGACATTCCCTATTGACTTCACATCAATTAGATCAGCTTTGTCACCCCATAATCTAACTTTCACTTCCTGGTCTCTGTCAACAAAGAGTAAAACTATTGTGAAGACATGACATGAGCACCTTGGCTACAAATAAGATGTATTTTTGGCTTACTCGATTAGAAGGAAAATATCACGGATTCTAGAGACCCCAAGATATGTTTTAGTTTCTTCAATTGGTCCTATGCGTGTTGCAACTCCAATAACATATGTTAGCACATGAATTTAGATGGCATTCTATACATGACATGAAAAGATATGGCATACTTTATATAAAAAGTTCAATGATATCATACCTGAAGAGAAAAGTGTCAATGCTTACTCTTTCGGAGAGTACCTTCATGCTTGAAAAGTTGAAACCATGCTTTGGAATGTCTTCATTATCTTCAATTTCCTCTATATTTGTTGTGGGGAAGAAGTTGATCATCATATCATTTTGTACAGGTCGAAATTTTGCTGCTGCAGGAATGACTCTCACATTTTTAATCTGGTACACATTGCATTCTTGAATAAATGACCTTACCTTTTCGATATATGCCTTATTGATAACTCCATGCAACATTGTCCCCTTCAATTGTATTCGTAATTAGCACGTAGATTGAAGCTAAATTATCAAAATAATTCAAGAAAGGATGCAATTTCTATGAGAGAACCATAATACCTCTTCATCAATAAGGACCATCTCTAGACTAATTATTTCACCATTACTGATCAATATGGAATCCCATAGTCTTGATACTCTTGCCTTTATTGTTATTTCTTTTCCTCTAGTGGTAGTATTGATCTGACAAAAGGTTTTGTATGCCATGAAAGACTTTATCATTGAACTGCAAAATAAAAAAGATAGTTAGGAATACGTATGATGATGCTGAAGAGATTGTTACTTTTACAGGGAGCTATTTGTCCAAACCTGTGTGATTAGAGCTGGTTGGAAACGACGGCAACCCGTTCATGACGGAAGCGATGGAAGGGGCTGTCCGCTGCGGACAATGAGATATGTTGTATAGGCTGTTGGCAGCGTGAAGCTGGAGACGCGTGCGATAAGAATTACGATCTATGGAGACGTGTGTGAGAGGAATTACGATCTATCGGATGGCCTCACATCAAGGATATGACCTGGAGAATAAAAATCACCAAATGCGTATGTGATGTGTATATTGACATATATATATATATATATACAGCCATGCACGTGTTTGTATTGCCAATGACACAATGTTTGGATGGAGCTATGTGTCTTTTTCTTTTTGGACAATTAAAGTATGATATATGGCCATTGAGAATAAAATTATGAGGCCAACATTTTTATTCTATAGCTTTTTCCCTAGGATTAACGTGAGAGACACGACATGGACAGGTACCAAGGGGAGGATGTCACGTCCATAACAAACCACATATTTTCTTCTTTTTTTCTTTCTGATTATTAAAGGGAAAAGGAAAGAGTCAAAGTGGAGGAAGGCTCGTGTACATGGGATAGGGGACTCCAAGTGGAGAAATACTCGTGGGATAGGAGAGCACGCCGTCTCGCCACCGCAGGTTTCATCCAACGGCTATACATGCATTATATATTAATCAGACGGTCAGTTTTCTTTAATTTCACGGTTTAATGTGGTGTCTCATATGGTGCCTCCAATTAGTAAATATAAGATTGTCATCATATATTTAACACATACTTACGTATGTAAGAAAACAATATACCACATCTTATTAAGTTATAAAAATAATTTCTGAACAATAAAATCGTGGATTTTTTTGCCAACGAAAATCCTGGTGATTGTGTATGAAAGCATTATAAGATTTAAGGACCAATGTAATAATAAATCACTTATTATTTAAATATATTAATAACAAATTCTCAGCCCCTGTTTATTTTTTAATAACATTGTTGCGCCCAACCAAAAATTATAATTAGAATCAGCCCAGCAAAATCATGTATTTCGAGAAAGTGCAAATGGCCTGTAATTTTTTAGGAAAAAATAAAGGGCCGCATGGACGCTACGTTATTTGTTCACCCAGCCCACCAAATGGATTGTAATTCTAAAAAAAGAGACCAAATTGACTGTAAATTATGAAAAACTGGGTTGAATACGTGCCACATTTTTGGAGGCTGAAATGAGGGCCAATAGGTCGAAGCCAACGCAAGTCATTGTCAACTTAGTCAGCAAATGATTCTGGCATCGTTAGCCGTTGGATTTACATCCAACGACCGACATCCATCTTAAATCTCTCGTCTTCTTCCTCCAGCATCGCCGAGACCACCTGCTCCCGCCTCGTGCTGCTAGCAGCTCTGCTTAGCACGCTTCGCTGTGAAGCGCTACCCCACCGTTGGCCATGACATCCCTCCATTCCTCCTGTTCTTCTCCACCTACTACCAAACCACACCACACCAGAACTAGTTAACCCTCGTACACCTCTCCGTCTACGTCTCTACTCCCGCGTCTTCCCATCTCCGGCTCATTGCTATCCGGGGCCTGGCCGTCATCCACCACCTTGGATGCGCTCGGTGCGGAGTGGTCAATGTGGTCAACGAAAGACATCCGTCGATGACAGCTGGGTCCACGGCCGCACGCAAGAAAATGCCTCCTTATTACGCACAAAATAATGATTCCTCTACCTGACAGCCAGGACCTACCGGAAGGGCCTCTGTGTTTCGCGAAAAAACGTTCCCCCCGCTGACAGGTCGGACCCGCTAGCTATATCTTCGCACGCAAGGAAGTGCCTCCTTATTACGCACGAAAAAATGAATACACCCTACTAGCTGGGACCCACCATAGTGGGAGGCTGACTTGTGGGCCTACTAAGTTGACGGGGACGGAGGGCTTTGTTAACTTAGTCAATATTAACGATTCTAGCTCCAGTGACCGTATGATGTCCATCCGACGGCCGTAGTGATTCTTCAACCTTTGGTCTTCTTTCTCCAGCCGCCCAAACAAGCGTCGGTCGTGCCGCCTGCTCCTGCCTCTCGTGTCCAGCTGTGCTGCCACCGCTAGCCATGCCATCCCTCTATACTCACCCACACCTCCTATTATTCTCTGGTGACGGCAGCCTCACATCGCAGCCAATGCAGTCAACCCACGTACTCCCCTTCGCGTGGGCATCCACTGCCGCGTCTTCCCCGGCTCCGCGTTGTTCCTTTCATAGGCCTCACCGTCGTCCACCGCCCTGGTCCTCTTGGCGCGGCATGGTCAATGTGGTCAAAGAACGACTTCCGTCGGAAGAGTACTATACATGGAGAGGTTGATAGCTGGGCCGGCAGCTGCAGCAAGGAAGTGCCTCGTTATTACGCACAATATAACTATCCCTCCACCTGACAACAGGGACCCACCGGACGGGCAACCATATGTCGCAAAAAAATGTTCCCCCTAACTGCTGGGACCCACCAGCTACATCTTCGCACGCAAGGAAGTGCGTCCATATTACAGGCAAAAAAAATTATGCGTCCCCCTGACTGCTGGGACCCACCAGCTACATGTTCGCATGCAAGGAAGTGCCTGACAGTCGGGACGCACCTGGTCGAAGCATACATAGCGTTGTCATTCTGGTCGCGAACGTGTACCTACATACGATCAGTCTGTCTGCAGGCTGCTGTGATGAACCGTGGCCATGTAAGGAAGGGAACATGTCGTAGTAGAGGCACACACCTATCATAGTAGAGACGTGCACGTAACATGTACACGTACGTACAACGGCCAGGGTGGAAGAAAGTAAATACGGCCACATACATACATACGGGCGGGGTTTTGAACGCCTACTCATGCATATGTACGGCCAGGGCTCGTGTACATGGCTGGGTCAGAACGGAGAAACTGCGTCGTCTTCGTGTTCATGGGGAGGCAACGGAATGCGTCATTTTCATCGGGAGGCAACGGAATGCGTGCTGTTCATCGGGAGCCAACCGGCTTGGAGGGAACAACCAATGGAAACGAGGCCTAGCGTACCGCAGAACGGAGGAAACGGCTTTGTGTTCGACAGACACAGTCGAAACGGGATCCTGTTCATCGGGAGGGGTCTGGCGTATCGCAAAAAAGAGGAAACAGACCTCCTATGGTTGAAACAGGGTCCTGTTGGTCGGGAGGGGTGTGGCGTACCGTAAAACGGAGGAAACGGACTTGTGTTGGAGCGCTACGGTTGAAACGGGGGTCCTGTTCATCGGGAGGGGTGTGGCGTACCGCAGAACGTGACTCCACGGGATATTGTTCATCTCCACCGTCGACTGCCTCCACGGGCTATTGTTCATCCATCGTTGAATGCCTCCACGGGCTCCTGTTCATCCACCGCCGACCTCCTCCGGCCTCCACCTACGACTGTTCATCCACCGGCTCCTGTGCATCCAGCCTCCACCGCTCCTCCACCGGCTACTATTCAACCAGCCCTCTCCATGTTGTCCTGTTCAACCACCCCTCCACAGGCTACTGTTGTCCACCGGCTATTGTTCAACCAGACCTCCACGGGGTCCTGTTCATCCATTCCTCCATGGAGTCCTGTTGATCCAGCCCTCCACGGGGTCCTGTTCATCCACCGGCTCGATCGATCGATGTAATGTTCATCCAGCGGCAACGGCCTCTACTACCATGGGGTCCTGTTCATCCAACCCCCCACCGGGAATTGTTCATTCAAACCCCCCAACAATGCTCACTGTTCATCCAGAGGCAGCATCGATCGGTTTCAGTTAGCAGCGGTAGCGAAGGAATCACTCGGGTTCAGTTAACAACAAGGGATCGATCAATCGCACGGGTCCAGTAACGCGTAGCCTGTAGTGCAATTGCTCAGGTTCAGTTAGAGCCCAGCAGCTCGCTCGGGTTCACTTAGAGCGCAATGCCTCACACACACACGCATAAATACGAGAGAAACGCACATCGCTCGGCCCCCAACCACCCACCATAACCGGGAACTCCCCCGATATTTTCCTCGCCCTCGCTTCTACCATGGTTTTTCCCGTCATGGACATCCCAAAGAATGTCATGCAGTTGTGTCTCCGCCCCGCCCAAGACAAAAAGCCCATTTTCTATCATGATTTTTTCTCATAGAAGCAGAAGCCCACCACATCTATGATGATATCGGGTTTTGTCACAATTATCATCATAGAAGTGTCATAAGTATGACAGAAAAAAATTTCATTCGTCCAAAAATGTCACGGATGCGTCTTTTTTGTAGTGAGGGCACGTCTCATGCACGCCACCTCACTAGGTATCCTTCACTTGGTTTTCTCGCGACCCCCCCAGGCAATAGCTTGTGAGGAAAGGTATTAGGGCTCCAAATTAACCCAGACGCTGCTCACATTCCCTTCACGAGGGTTGTTCATATGTCAAGGGGGACCCCTGAGCAACGCGACTCAGGGGCCTAACTGGTCACGTAGCCCCTCACCCCTTGGCCTCGTCCTGGTGATCCGGACGCCCCAATGGCTGTTGAGGTATGCACGGCGCCAGGGCCTGCCGACGCAGAACACTAGGCAAACAGAAAGGAAATCGAGCACGGAAAGGAAATCGTGGAGTCCTAGCAAGATATTACAAAACATAATGTCTCACAAGTTCAAGTAGAAGTTCTCATGCCTCCACGAGGCACCGTAAATGTCGTAGGGTCAAACTAGGAGGAAGCGCCACCATCACCTCGATTGGCGATGTCGCCCGCCATGGGGAGCTCATCGTCGACAATGTCTCCACTATCTTCACCGCCATCTCCATTCGCCGCAGCCACGGGGTCGATGTAGAGGAAGTTCTCCAGCAAGGTTTCTACTTGCTTCTTCATGGCCTCGGCAGCAGCGTTGCGGGACTCAGGAGCCACCGGCTCGACCAGCACACCAAGGTTGAAGCTTAGGTTCCGGAGATGGAGGTGGCTCATGACACGCGTTGTGGCCGCAGTGAAAAGCACACGACACTCCCCTTCCATAATGGAGACCACTCTGGCGGTGATGCCCTCGAGCTCCTCGGCGAGCTTGGGGAGAAGACTGGCAGGGCCATCCTTCGGAGTCGCCAGCGGCTTCTTGTACCCTTCTCCATAAAGGGAGTGTAGTGCCGTGCGGGACCTCATCTCGAGGGAGACGAAGGCCTCACGCCCCGAGGCTGCCGCCTTCTCGGTGGCGGCGAGGGTCTTGTCCCCGGCCTCCAGCGGGGCCGTCTCCTCAGAGACAAGCTTGTCATGGGACGCCTGGGCCCTGTCCGCCTCCTCCTTCAGCTTGCCCAGGCAGTTCCGCTCCATGGCCGGGGCCAGCTCGGTGTCATGGTCGGGCTTTGACCTCCTCCTCCCGCTCTTGGAGCCAAAGGGTGTGGGCAGCCTGCTCTTCACTGAGGGCCTTCATCTCGTCTTCCATTGTGTTGCAATGTTCCTTGGCGGACGATGCGTCGACAAGCGTCGCGTCGCATGCCACCGTGGCCTCGCCGGCCTCCTTCTTTCCCTCTATAGAGGCAGCCTCGGCTTGGCCCAGGCCGCCCTAACAGACGTGTCGGCTAGGAGCCACCCTGAGATCAGCCCTAGACGCCTCGTCGCCATGCACCTATCGATGCCCTGGAGATCGGTCCGGAGCTGGTCCAGCGTGGTGTAGGCCTCCTCCAGAGCACCGGGCCTGGTAGAGGGGCCACGGTCCGCCAACACGAGGGCCTAGGGAGGAGGCGGCATCGGCGCCTAGACTGGCGCCACCATGGCAGCAAGGGCAGCAGGGGCTCTGGAGCCCCCAAACCCCCCGTGGGTGCAACGGGGACGGGCGGCTCCGGAGTCTACTAGGCCACGAAAGCGGCCTCCTCCTGAGACTTTGCCACTAGGCTCTGAGGGGCCCGCTCCGTCATGGGGGAGCGCAAGGTACGCCCTGAGGAGTCAAACGAGGGGCAGTGGTGGACGGTGTGGCCTCAGGGGTCCCGGCTTCCTCCTCCTTCTTCTTCACCACGGGCTCCGCCCTGGTTGCCAGGAGAAGAGCACTGTGGGCATGGCATTGAGGATGGTGAAAGAAAACAAGGTAAGATACATACTCATCAGTGGCGATGTACGCCCTTTTCCTGGCCAGGAACGCGGCGCCCCCAATCTTCCTGAGTGTGGGCATCATCGCGACCTGAGGATCAGCCGAAACATGGCAGCTGGCCCCCGGGGCAGCAGCAATGGATGACAAGGCGTGGGCGTCGCCCCGACGAAGCGATGCCACCCCGCCCTTCTTCAGAGTCACTCGGCCTAGTCTCCGCAATGGGGTGCCCCCGGACCTTGTTACGACCCCGGTGGAGGATGGGGATCCCTCGACCAAGTGCTCGACGGCATCATCATCATCAGAGAGACCGCGGAGAAGCTCGGTCTGTGACGGGAGAGAGGTCTCCGCTGCATCGTCTATGGTCGCCTCCGAGTCCACCTATCCCTTCCCCTCTGAGTCTTCAACGGAGGACACCGGCACTGGGGAGGTGGGAAGCTTGGGCGGCATGAGCCCCAACTTGTTGAAGATGGGCATGGTGGCGGCCAGCTCCGCCCCGTAGCCACGGCGGTATAGCGGGAGGTAGGCCACCTGTAGGCTGCCCAGGACCTTCTCAAGCAAGGTATGCACATCCTTGCTTAGCTCCTAGCCTATCAAGATCCCTAGGTGCAGCCGGATATTGTCCCTCGCACCCTTGAAATCCCACATGGGGCGTGAGTGTGCCTGGAGCGGGGCCAGGCGCTGTGTGAGAAACTCCCTAACAAGCATGGCCGCCGTTATCGCCCCGGGCTCCATGTCCGCCTGCATCAGCCTCAGCACCTGCACCGCCCCGGGGTCGGTGAGCTTCTCATGAGCCCACTGGTCCAGCTTCTCCGGCATCTTTGTCGGCAACTCCAACCGAGCATGGAGGCCCTTGGCGTCCATGTAAATCCACTTACGCGAGAAGTCATCCACCTTCTTCCCATCCCTCATGAGCGTGTTGCCGCTGTGGACCACGATGAAGGAGACACAACCTGAGCGCTGCGTCAGGTCGTGCATCCGGAGGAAGAAGAAGTGGCAAAGTAGCTCAACGGAGGGCATCACGCCCATGAATGCCTCGTAGTAGAAGGCGAATATCGACAGGAGAAGGATGGAGTTGGGCTGGAGATGCAGGGCGTAAACCTTGTAATGGTCGAGGACATCAATGAAGAACTTGGAGAAGGGTGGGACGAGCCCCGCGAAGACGCTGTGGAGGAAGAAGGGATAGAATGTCCACGCCAAGGTCCCCCTCTTAGTGGAGCCAACCCAGAGTATTGTCTCCCTCCCCTAATTGTCATTGCTCGCCGTCAGTGGAAGCACGGCGGCAAGGTGCCTCGCCTCGGTGATGGAGAACGTACTGAGGGCTGACGCGCGGGTGGAGGAAGAGTGTGCGGCCAGAGCAGCGAGCTTCACCTTCTTGGACGCCATCAGCGAAGAACTCGGGGGAGAAATTCGGCAGATCTGGAGATGCTCTTGGTGAGGAGAAAGGGATCTAGAGCAAGACGAAGAGAAGGCAATGAAGGCTCAGCGGCAGGCGCCAGTCATTTTGTCAGCCTGGGCAGTTGCCGAGGCAGCATGGGGAAGTGGAGACACCCACGTCCCATCAAGTGTCACGCGTCGACTCGGTCCATAGGCGATCGGGGCCCGCGCCCCTTCGCCCTTTCCCTTTGGCTTCGCCTCGAAGCCAAGTTCGAGCGCGCCTTGGGACCGGGGGCTACTGTCAAGACTTGCTTGCCTGCGGCCCATGGTGTGGATGCATCGACGGCGTGGTATAGCCCATCTTCGGCACCTTCAAAAGAAGACCCTTTCGAGGGGCCAAGCCTGGCGAGGCGGACGACGACAAGACCTCCGGAGGGAGCGGCCTCCCTAGTCTGGCTCTAGAGGAGTGGAGATTCCTGTGCAGGCGCCCACCTCATGAGGTTGAGGTGACGCATGCCATGATGACCAAGCCTAGGCGGGCACGAGCGGGCGCAGAGCAGCAAGTTTCCTCTTTAGTGCTAAGAAAGCAAGCACGGGTGCGGGATCCCGAGGAATCAGCCAACGGTTTCCATTCCCGTGCAACAAGACCAAGACCGCTAGGATGGCAGGACGGTTGTCGTTGCCAAGCCTTTAAGGTGAAGACCACCTTTCGTCAGGATATGATGTACTTCTTGTCCCCCTTCAAAATTGGCCACTGTGGGATCCCTTCCCGCCTTCGTTTGGAGGAAGAGGACCAAGATGTCGGATTTCGGATTACGGCAAAACCCTTGAGGTTCGAACACTGGGGTGCGCACTAAGATCTCTCCTTCCCCTAGAACTCTCTCCCACCACAATCACAAGGCTCAATGCGTCGAACTTGCAGAACAAAGGGACACAAGCTTTATACTGGTTTGGGCCATCGATGTGGTGTAATACCCTACTCCAGTGTGGTGTGGTGGATTGCCTCTTGCGCTGGGGAAGAACTAGTACAGGGGAAGAACAACCTCCTGAGGAGAGGTGCTCTTGTGCTCGGTGAGTTTGTGTGCATGAGGATGGTCTGAATGGCCTAGGACCCGTCGCCTCCTACTGTGGTGGCTAGCCCTATTTATAGTTTCCCTGGTCCTCTTCCCAAATGCTGGCGGGAAGGGATGCCACAACGGCCAAATATTAAGGGAGGCAACTAGTAAAAGTTAGCATGACTAAAGGTGGTCTTCGCCTGCCAAAGGCTCTGGTGGTGACGCCGTCTTGGGCTCCACGGTGACCTCCGTCCCGTGGTCCTGCTGGTCTTGGTCTCTTTGCACCGATATGAAAACCTTTGCCTGATGCCTCCGAGCCTGCACTTGCCTATTTAGCACCAAAGTGGAAACGAGGACACCGCGCGCGTTGGCGCCCGCCTGGCCTTGGTCGTCATGGCTTGCGTCACAGGAACCTCGCGAGGTGCCCCTTGCCTTGATCTCTCCGCCCCTCGCGAGCCAGCCCGGTGAGGCCGCCCCGAGGAGGTATTGCATCGTCCTCCTCGCGAGGCTTGGCCCCTCACGAGGGTCTTGAGTGTTTGCTGGGGAAGATGGGTCGTACAGGGCCACCGATGGAGCCACGCCGTGGGCCTCTAGTAGGCAAGTGTGGGGACCCCCGTTCCCAGGACGTCGACAGTAGCCCCCGGGCCCAAGGTGTGCTCGGACTTGGCTTCGAGGCGAAGCAAAAGGGCAATTGCGGAGCGCCGCGGGACCCAACAGCGTGCGGCCTCGGTTGACGTGTGGTGATTGATTGGACATTTGTGGGGACCCCGACTCATAAGTCGTGATCATCGAATGCACGTGTACAGTTATCCCAGTGGTCAATGCTCACTAAACACACAGAAGCTGAATAACAAGATTCTTACATCCATACATACCATCTTACACAAATTATGACCATTATGGTCAAGTCTTAGATAGATAAAGCCACAAGGGCTGAATACCAAATAAACTTAAGCAACAGAAATCTTCGTCGATAAGTAGAACCCATGCCATCTGCCTTAACCCTAAAGGCATTCTGACTGGGAAACGTCCTAGTTCGCATGTTCGTCTCCAAAGAACTCTTCTTCGAACTCCAGGGCTTTCATGCCTGGCCAATTAAATAAACAGTGGCAAGCCAATGAGTACTTTTGAATGTACTCGCAAGCAACCCATGTTTTGGCTCAGGATACAACAATGCATGACATAGGTAATTTTTTGCAGAAAGCTAATTTTATTGTTCTATGACATGTTCAACAACTGGGAAATCATGCATCTTATGAATCCAAGTAACCATAGGGGCTGGTTACAGATATCAACGTAAAGGGAGTGGGCTTCAACCCAACTCAATCATGTCAAGTCCTTTGACTTGACCCAAGTAGTTCTTCCCACTTATCCAGACACTCACTAGTTTGTAAACAAGTGGAAGTATCCCAAGAGCGGTTACCCAACTGTCCTTGACCGTGGACACGGCTATTCGAATAGTTTTACACTCTCTAGAGGTTGCACACTTTACCCACAAGATCCGGGGAGCTTCCATGTCATCCACGACCCGTTGTACCTCAAGTACGGTAAGCACCCGATCAGTATCTTTCCCTAGTCGACACTAACATATAGTCCGCTCGATTGGTGGTAACCCCCTTGCCCAACATTTCACATCTTAAAAATTGTGGACCCTCGCTCCCATATTCATCACATACCACAGGCATGGGGTACCAACGGTGTGTCTGGTGCACTATAAAAACTGTCATGGCCGCCCTACCTGGCATGATCCCATCCCGAGAGTGACCTCATGTCACCCCCTTCACTAGTAATGTGCGCACCATGCTAGTATCAACCTAGGTAATCAATAATGCCCTTTCCCATATACAGGTAATCAATAATGCGCATGTAAGGTTGGAATAACGGTCGCAACTTAAAACTATCCATTTTGAAAACAACACACACACTTGCCTCAGTACACCACTTCGTCATCAAGTGGTTACCCAACTCATTATCTCCCTCTTGCATAAGTGGCACCCGATGGGGTTTTCGAAAAGTTTTTGAAAACAATCTTTTCTTCCATCACCATGCATATACCCATCCTCTTTTTGCATAGCTCTACTTAGCGTCCTAGCTATTCCCACTCGCAGAACCCTCATAGAAAGGTAGGCTCATGCATCATGAAGTATCAACGAGAAAAGAAATGGAGTAACCCACAAAAGTGGTACCCTCTCATAATGATTCTGGTGCAACAACAACAAGTGCTATATGACATGCATAAAAAGGTTTCACGGTATGGTCAAAGGGTTGCTTTCCTGCCTCAGCAAACTCTTCTAGGTCTTCAAAGTCTTCTAGTCCAACTCCTTCGTCAACAACGCAATCTATCATCGCAAAATAACAACGAGAAAATAAGGCCATAGCAAAACATAAAGAACCAAAGTGCTCAGACAAATGTCAACTAATTTTTGTTAAATACTAGAGTGTATTCTAAGAATGATAAAATTCCTAGTTTTGGATTTGGAGTCATGGAAACAGTGCTAGGAATTTTCAATGACAGGCCTAAATGCTCAAATTCAAATTTAAATGTGAATAGTGAAGAAAAATTGGTTTGATAAGAGTGAAAAATGTACCATTAAATAGGTGGGATTATTACAAGAATTTAGGAGTTGAAATTATTGCACTTGGATGAATATTTAATCCTGTGGAATTTTTGCAAGTTTAATAGAAAACAAAAAGGAAAAGGAGCATTGTGCAACTGGGCTGGAATAGTTGGAGCGCAGTAGGCCCAAATAGAGAGGCGACCCAGCACACTGGTGCACGCACGCACGACACGTTTAAACCTGATGGGCGGGGCCCAGGCATCAGCGAGAGAGGGAGGGGCAATGGAGGGGATAGGCTGATAGGCGGGGCCCGCCTGTCATCCCTAACCCCATGACAGAGGGCCGGCGAGCTCAGCGGTGACGTTTTTGGGCACGGCGGGGTGAGCTGATGTCATGGCTGGACTTAGCGTCGAGTCGCCGTTCGGGTGGAGGTGGTCGACGTCGCCGGAGCTGCCTAGTTTGCCGGCGACGCGTCGGGAGGTGGTCGCACCGGTCGTGTCTGGATGAAAACAACGCGGAAAGGAGAGGGGAAGTGATAAAGGCAGGGTGTCCCGTTCTTTCGATGAGATGCTAACTATCAATTTGGTGGAGACGACTTTGACGATCCGACTACAAACATGCACGACGTTGCGCCTTATCAATCGCTAAACCAACTCCAAGAGGTTACTGACGATGCTGGAAGCACGATCAGCCTGAACATGAAGGTTTATTCCTGCAAGCAATCGAAGAACAAGCAAGAATATGCTAAAGCAATCTGAATATTGCGAGTATATATGAAGTATTGATGAAAGTAGGGTTTCATAAGCGGTCTTGGTCTGGTCGTTGGACACAAACGAAGTACACGAAGTTGCCACAATGGCTAACTTTTAACTAAATAAAACCCAAGTCTAAACGATGCCTTAAGGGCTATATTTATAGGGAAAAGAGAGGAGATTTTGTCCACCCTTGGCAAGGTGGGACTAAAACACCTCCTAAGTCATTTCCCCTACAATATGGACTCTAAAAATAGATTACGTGGGCCTGGCCCAAAGTAAGGTGGCGCAACACCAATAATAATCTATGGACGAAATTTATGAAAGGTCGTCGTGTATATTTCGTCCATCTTCTTGTATGTCATGATGGTGGCTTCAAAGTCCGGAAATCTCCACTTGAACCTATGTTCTTGTTCTCTTGGCATGCACCTTCATCTCCGTGCTTGACGATGCTCCAATGTTCATCCTTCTTGTCCGTGCTAGGCCCTTCAATTGCAAGCAACACAAATGTATCTAAGTTAGGCACCATGATATTCTCATGAACACTAGAAACATTACGTAGGAACGGAAGTACCTGATAATTTAATTGGCGTATGCAAGCTCTAGCAATTGTTCCAAGAGGTAAAACAGCAGGGGCTACGGGTGTAACTGCAGTAGCCATGTCCTCATAATCCTCCCCTTCTTGAAAACAAAGCCGTCCTCGGCGTTGCTTAGTCTGAAATGGGGCTAACAAAAGAGACAAGGTGTACACGTTGTATATGTATATGTCATCCATTTTTACTGATCTCAGTTGTGGCACATGTGACATGGTTATAGAAGAGCACCCTTCAAAATTTGTGAAATATGAAGCCAATATATTATCACAAGAAGACAAAGGCATGAAAATATTGCAACTCAGTTTGCACATATAAGTGAAGCTCTTATTCATATCAAAAGATTGACAATGCTTATCATTAAACCATCCCAACATTGATGAACCATCACCAAGATTAGAGGTCATATCAAAATGATTAAACATTGGCACAATTATTTTCAAGCATATTTGATCTAAATTTGAGTTATTCCCTGATTCACATGGTTCTTTCGCATCAATAGTTAATTCAATGGATTCACTCAAAATTGTTTGATCAAATGGCAAAGTCAAATCATCAACAGAGTCCTCTAAAATAGCTGGTGTGATCAAAGTAGTAGGTAGATCATCGCATGGTGCATTTAAATTAACAAGGCATTCATCATACTCATGTGGAGGTGGAAGATTAATACCTTTGTCATTACCTATTATGGTTAACTCAGATGATGTAGGCACTCTAGGTGGCGACAGGTCACGTGGTGGAGGTGATGTAGTGCTCACAACAATGGATGTTGTTATCATAGTAGGCGCAGTGGTGGAAGGAACAGCTGTTGCAACTTTTGGGATTTGCACCTTCCGCTTGTTTGTCTTCTGGGCAACATGTCTTGTTATCTCCTGTTCAGCTTTGCAAGCAAGATGAAACAAACGGTCCATAGGATAACAGTGTTCATGAATTAGTATCTCCTGAATGTCACGATTTAATCCTCCCCAAAATCTATCCATAAAATCATCTTCAGTTTCTTCTAAAGAGGAATGCAACAAGGTATTTTGTAAATCATCATAATATTTCGTTACAGTGTCACTACCTTGTTTCAAATGTTGCAACTTTTTAATCATGTCACGAGTATAATAAGCGGGGACGAATGTATATCGCATGGCAAGTTTCAAATCATCCCAAGTAATAGGTATATAATCAGGGTGTAATCGACAATATTCACTCCACCAAACTAAAGCATAACCAGTGAAAGAACCAACCGCAACCTTAACTTTTTTATGTGCATCAAAATTATGTGAAGCAAATATATTATTTATGTCGAACTCCCATCAAATATATAAAGCAGGTCTAAAACGGCCATTAAATGATGGTATAGGAACATTAACCTCATGCGCATTATGCACCTCTCGTGATCGTTGTGGAATTTGCATAGGTGGTGGGACGTCTCCTGCGATCGACAAAGCCCATGAATTGACTCTGGATCCTCTCATGATTAGTAGAAACAAGAAACAAAATCCGAAAATAATGTTCCTATGAACTACTGGGAAGTGGTGGTAAAACGCTCATAGTATAGCAAATATCAAAGTCTTACAAGTTCGTACCATGCAGCAGGTGGTGACCGGCAACCAATGATGTCAAATAACTTGAAGAGTTCGGTAAAGCGATTGCCAGGTGAGCGTAAGTATGCACGGTGTGGAAATATGTGGAGCTGGGTTGGCTGTATATATGTGGGAAAAAAATGCTACAACCACGTTAATTAATGCAAGTTGAAAATTTGTTTAAAGTGGTCGAGTGTTGGTCCTAGGCTAGACTGTGCTAGAGACGCGATCCAAAGACACAAGTGAAATTCACGTGTAGACTGACGATCCAACAAAACATATGAGCGCCCCCACAGTAGCACGATTATATCTCCAAATACTTTGTATCATGGCTGCTCTCTCTTTACTTTTTTATTTATTCCGCCAGACGCTCTCTTTTTTTTCAACCGTAGAACAAACGGATCTGAGAATCAAACTTGCCTTCACCAAAAGAAAAAAAACTGCACGCAGGAGTCCTTCAAAAACTACTACCAATCGAATGAGTGGTTTTTTTATCAAGAATTGACGTGGAATACTACTCCCAAACTCCTTCCATGTTTTTTCTTTCAACCTTACCAAAGGGATGTGCAATCCTTTCTTTTAGTACGTGACACAAGCAAGCACAAATATATGGACTTTTCAAAAAAAACTGCTGGTTAACTTTCCAAACCAACTAGTTTCCTTCCGTTGCAAAATAACATGCAGAATATCTTGGAAACCGAAGCAATTAGATGGCAGTTTTTTTTTTCAATTCCCAAACGTGAAATATTCCCTTCCAAACTCTTTCTTTCTTTTATTCCCTTTCTTTCTTTGGCTGATCCACACGTTCGCACACAAATAAGACCGATCATCCTTTTTTCTTTGTGTTGGCTGATCTATTTTTTTATTACTTTCAATTAGTAGGCACAACTCACGTCCTTCATTCCTTCCTTCTTTCCTTTCTTTTTGACAAACAGAACTTGGCAACAAAATCTGAACCGTGCGGTGATTGCTCGTTCCCCACCAAAATAACTTTCCTTTTTTTTCAAACAAACACCACGTAAGAGATAAGGCAACCTCAAACGGTGCACTTTTTTTCACTCTTTCCAAAACAAATTTCAATCTTGATGTAACTCCCTTTTCTTCTTTCCTTCTTTTAAACTGAGCGATAAAAAACCAAGCCTATTATTTCGGGATTTCCATGAGAGCTAATCTGCGCCTTCTCTTTCCTTTTAAATCTCTTTCTTTTAGGCCGCACCAAACTTGCCTTTTTTTGTCTCCAAACATGATGATCCAAGGCAATTGATTTTTGAACTTCCAAAATCTTTCTCCAAAGGAAACGGATCTGTACGCCCAAACATAGAAAGATGCGCTGATGGCTTTCCTTTTAACTTCAACCGTTCACACAAATATATTATTTCCCTTCCTTCTTGATCTCCAAAAAGGCAGCAGCACCTGCCTCTGTTGTTGCGACCAATCCCTTTGACGATCTGATGCTCTGATACCACTAGATAACGGCGGGGTGTCCCGATCTTTCGATGAGATGCTAACTATCGATTTGGTGGAGATGAGTTTGACGATCCGACTACAAAAGTGCACTATGTTGCGCCTTAGCAATCGCTAAACCAACTCCGAGAGGTTACTGACGAAGCTGGAAGCACGATCGGCCTGACCATGAAGTTCTATTCCTTCAAGAAATCAAAGAACAAGCAAGAATATGCTAAAGCAATCTGAATATTGCGAGTATATATGAAGTATTGATGAAAGTGGGGTTTCATAAGAGGTCTTGGTCTGGTCGTTGGACACAAACGAAGTACACGAAGTTGCAACGATGGCTAACTTTTAACTAAATAAAACCCAAGTCTAAACGATGCCTTAAGGGCTATATTTATAGGGAAAAGAGAGGGGATTTTGTCCACCCTTGGCAAGGTGGGACTAAAACACCTCCTAAGTCATTTCCCCTACAATATGGACTCTAAAAATAGATTACATGGGCCTGGCCTAAAGTAAGGTGGCGCAACACCAATAATAAGCTATGGACGAAATTTATGAAAGGTCATCTTGTATATTTCGTCCATCTTCTTGTATGTCATCATGGTGGCTTCAAAGTCCGGAAATCTCCACTTGAACCTCTGTTCTTGTTCTCTTGGCATGCACCTTCATCTCCGTGCTTGACGATGCTCCAATGTTCATCCTTCTAGTCCGTGCTAGGCCCTACAATTGCAAGCTACACAAATGTATCTAAGTTAGGCAGCATCATATTCTCATGAACAATAGAAACATTACGTAGGAACGAAAGTACCTGATAATTTAATTGGCGTACGCAAGCTCTAGCAATTGTTCCAAGAGGTAAAACAGCAGGGGCTACGGGTGTAACTGCGGTAGCCATGTCCTCATCATTAGAAAGGGATCTGCGAGGTGAGCCGTCTCTAGATCGGGAAAGAACGGGGCGGAGGAGGTCTGTACCGTGAGATCGACGGTGACCCGAGGCGGCAGAGCTCGAGCTCGATCTTGAGTTCGGGCGCTCCTAGAGATGAACTTGGGGTGCACGGTGTTGATTTGGTGCTGCAGGGGGTGAGTGGCGAGGACAGGAGGGTTCGGGGAGGCCTTATATAGGCGGGTGACGGTCCACCATGGACCAGTGCATCGGCGATGTCGTTGTCGTCGCTCTGGGTCACGGGGGCTCGCAGCGAGGTGTCGGGGGTACTCGTGGGGTTGGTCTAGGGCGAGGGGAGTGAAGAGAGGGAGCAGGGGGAGGGCAGAGGCGCTGCGCGTGTGAGGCCACTCACTTGAGCTCTCGGGCGGCCGATGCGCTTGCAAGCAGGGGCAGGAGAGAGAGAGGAAGGAGGGGGCCGACCAACTGCCGTGTTGCGTACACCGAGGTGCATCGTCGGGCACGCTGGGGAGGCCCGAGGTGGCTGGAGGTGGTTGGCAGGGGGCGGCTATAGTGCGGGAGCGCACTGTAGCGCACTCTAGAGCGTGCAAATGGCATGCCATGGCATTTTATACGCCTTGTGGGCACGGCCACTGATGTCTGGCTGCCCTAGGGCGCAGTAAAGAAGAGGGGAGGGGCATTGGGTACCCTACAGAGCCAGCAGGAAGGGAGTGGGGTTGAGAGAGAGAGAGAGAGAGAGAAGTTCCTGTCCAGGGAGGTAAATGGGGGTGTTTCACCCCTTAATCATTAATAAATGGCCAGGGGAAAGTTACTAGGGGTATAAGAGGGTCACGAGTAGCTGTGGTAAAAAGTTGAGGCCATGGAGAAGAGTGGAAGAGGTCAAAGTAGTTGTTTTGGTAAAGTGGTAGAAGGTGTTTGTTTGTTGTTTTGGGCAGGTAAATGAATTCCATTTGGCATGGCACTCCAGAGGGTGAAACAACACATATAATTAGGGCCTTCCACCAATTTTGAGCTCATTTGGGAAAGTTGCGAATGCAACTTTGTAAACCCTAGAAATCAACAGAAATGGGTTTTTCAAGATCTAGTCATCCAAAACTATTCTCCTTGATGCACCACTTGGTGTAGTTTCATCATTTGGGTATTCGACAATGTGCACAAAGTTTCGGATCAAATCGTGAAAGTTGGCAATGTAGAGTTGTTCAAACTTGGATCTGGACAGAGAGGGTTTTGGGGCACTTTAGTGAACCAAAACTATTTTTATTGATATGAAACTTTGCAATATCATCACATTATACATATGTGACTTGCTAGAATTTTCCTGGATTTATTTCAAAATATTTCTTGTAGAAATATTTCAAATACTTGAAATGGACAGAAATGGTTTTGGAGGGTTTTGCCTAATATTTTGATCATGACCATGTGTTTAAACTCTTATATACGGACAATATATGTCCTTTGAATCTCATCTCAAGTATTTTTGAAACGTTTAAATAATTTTAACCTATTAAAGACCATTTCTGGCCTAAAGAAACAACCTTTAAATAAAATAGGAAAATAAGTTTTAAAATTATATTTTTGTGGTTTATGGGAGTCCTATACCTATTGCGAGTCAAATATATTCTTTGAAATATTTTTCATACCCCAAATCAACTACTTGTACTACAAACCTCAATTCAGGGGTTTTTGGAAAACTAATTTTAGAAAATACTTTTTGGCCAAATTATTTCCGTAAGAAAATACTATATTGCACTATACACATGGCATGATCATTGGGCAGAAGTTTGTAGCAAAGGGATGACTTATATAAGGTGGAGTTGTGTTGACTTTAAAGAGCACTTGAAAAACACAAAGAGAAATCCAACTCCAAATAAAAGCCAAATAATGCAAAAGTTTTTTTTGTCAAACCACACTTTATCATGATTTATTAGCTTAAGTGTTGTGGCATGAAAATCAGGGTGTGACAGGCCTACCCCCTTACAAGAATCTCGTCCCCGAGATTCCCAAATTAGGCGTGGAAAGGAATACGAAAACTGGATCTGGGGTAGTCTTCACGTCCTCATACTACTTGTGCTTCCGAGTGGTGCTCCATTGAACCTTGAAGTACTCGACGGCGTGGCTTCGTGTATGACGTCCTGCTTGATCCAGATTGCAATTGGGGTCTCTGGCGTAGGTCATATTGGATGCAGGCCGATGGCTCGGTGATCGATGTCCTTGTAGAGACCGGACTAGTTAGGAAGTTGGAAACATTTTCAGAGTGGTGTCGTGTGGAAAAGATGTTGTGCGCAGTGGGTGACTCAGGTGGTAACTCTAGCTGGTAGCCGTCTACTCTTCTTCTTGCAGTGATCCTGGAGAGAGACGATAAATCTTGGTGTGATCTTCCCTTTGACATGGAAATGCTTGGTTCCTTTGAGAGAAGAGGTTTGAAGGGACACATGGTCTTTAACGAGGAAGTTCATTTCTTGACGATGGTGGTTGGTATAGTTCTTCTTCGTTGATACGATGGTCTGCAAATGTCGTCTGGCTTTTGGCTCTTCTTCCGTGTTCGGGTAAACAAGTATGTCATCAAATAATGTTGACACCCAACTTGTCCAAGTAGTCTATGAAGACTCTGTTCATGGGTTATATAAGGTAGGCTAGGGTATTGGTGGTGGTAACGGTTGAGTATTGGCCAGGGTTTTCTTAACCTAGAGCCAAAGCCCATGATCCGACCATGTTGTGGCTGGGTAGGGTTTAAGGGTTTCAAGGATTCTAGTGTGTGAGTGAACGTTTATCATATTATCCTTAAGCAAGGCTCCTAAGATGCCAATTCTTCTATCTACCCTTCAAACAATTCACATCATCTCACCTATAGCATCATCTTGTATAGGTCAACTCCAACCATCACTCATGCTATTCATATCCTCATGACTCCCAAGGGGAGGTATAGCAAAATCATACGTGACGACTATCCCTAAACTCATATGCATGGCTATCCCTATGTAAAAATCCATGGGTAGAGCATGCAAGCTGCTAAACTTGAATTAAACATCACAATCCAAGTGCTCAGCCTATTCTTCCAAGGTCAAAGATAGTGCATCTCTATCCTAAGGAAACACGTCGTATGCCACTCCAAGATCTAGTTTCCTTTCCCATGAATCAACTCCAAAAGCCCATTAATTACATAATTCATTAATTCTACAAATCCAATGTCTATGGTGTTCCACATGATCTTCTAATGTCCTATAATCCCCAAATACTTGAAAGGGCTGCCTTACTATACTTAGTCCACCAATTTCCATTATCATGGTCAAGTAAACTCGAAGGGCAAGCTTATATAGAACCCTAAATCAACTCCGACAATTAATCCATTCTCCTAGTTTATCATCCACCAAGAAACATGGTATGATGATCGAGATCATCAGTCTAAATCCAATTTACTCCGAACCATGTAGACTTACTCACCACCTATACTCCACTAGGATCACCTATTTAAATCCAAATCTCATGTCCAACGAGAATTTCTACACCTTCCCCCAAGTCATTATCGTAATATCAACTATCTCCTATCAATATCCCTTGGCTAAGACAAATCCCTATTCCTCCAAGAATTCCAGCTTGCGATCATAATTGTCCTACTAAATCCAGTTTATTAGGGGTAATGAAAGCTATGATAATCTATAATCATGATCTCAACAAGTTCATCTACCAACATGAAAGCCTCATAATCCACCAAATAGTCTCATATAATTCCTCAAAGTCATTGATATAAACTCATCAATTCATTTGTCCTCTATTCCTATATCCTCAAACTGTTCTTCCCTATGGCATCGTCAGTTCTTGTGCTATATTAGGATAATAATGTGCTCGTTCACTATGTCCACTAGTTCCATAATGATCCCAGTGCTGCGCAAGGTTTACAGAGGCTTCCTGCAATTATGTGGGTTAAGCACGTGGTTAAGGACTCGAGCTGGGGTATCTCGTGAAGTCTCGAAGGGTCTAGGAATGGGTTTCTAGTCTAGAGGATTAAACATAACTCTACGGGGTTTCACTTGGTCGAGGAGGCTGTAGAAAAGTTCTTTAGTGCTCGTTGGTCGCCGAAGTAGAATCCTTGGTGCATCTTGTCTTGTTGGCCTTCAGTTGAGGAGAGAGATGAGAGGGAAAAGTAGCATAGAGGAGGGAATTCCTAAGGGGGTTCTATAGTGCAAGTGCAAGCACACAAGTGCCTCGAAGGCCACACACATTCATTAAGATAAGATAGGTGAAACGCGTACATGCTGCCTAGGGCAAAAGTGCGACTTATATCGAAACACAAACAGATAAGAACAAGCAACACTCAACATGGTTTCATTTGATCCATCATATGGACTCGACTGCTCATAGGGGGTACATGACTCATCCTACCCTAAGTGTCCTCAGATTCGGTAGTCGTGCTTTCTTCATTACTTGGAGGAAAGGCCCTCATTCTTCAGCTTCTAGGTTCTCCTAGGGTGCCAATGGGCATGCGACAATCGGCTTCTTATTGGGACACATCCTGTTAATATGCCCAAGTTCACCATACCCGTGACATGTGACGGAAGAAAAAAGGTTGTTGTTCAGTCTTGGGTATTGTCGTCGGGGGCCTGATGATGACCCTCTACAAGGTGGACATGGAAATCCATTCCTATGCCTCCTGCATGGGGCTTGGTCGCAGGCTTTCTGAAGTTCCTCGATTTGTTGCTCCTGATTGGCGATGTGTGCTTGTAGGGCAGTGATTTGTTGTTCTCGCTCAACCACCTTCTTCTTCTCGAGGTAGTGGAGGTGCGGAAGTGAAGGGAGGTCTTGGTGAGCCTTAAGGAATGCTTCGGTAAGGTGACGTAGAAGGTAGTCTCCTACGTTGATGACACAGATCTAGTACTTGAGGGTTGGATCCTCATCTTCTGGGAAAATCCTCACTTGTGTCGGAGCTCCAAATCCTCTCTTGCTAGGTAGGTAGCCGCTGGCGTGTTCTTCCTTCATTTCTGGAAGGAGGTCTTCAAGACGGAGGAGCGCTTCATATGCCACTTGCTGAATGGCCAGGTCTCTTGTTGGCATGGGTGCTCCAATGAAGAACCACCCCTGGGGTGAGGTCTTTGTAGGCACAAAACCTGTCGGCGTTCTAGGGACGGGGGTTCCCAGACTTGCCTGCCTGCACCCCACGGCGTGGCTCCGCTCACGGCCTAGTACGGCCCGTCTGCAAATGCCCAAGACCCTCACGAGGGGCCAAGCCTCGCGAGGCGGACGACACAAGACCTCCTCAGGAGAGGCATCATCAGGCTGGCTTGCGAGGGGGCGGAGAGATCAAGGCAAGGCGAACCTCGCGAGGTTCCAATGACGTAAGCCATGACGATCAAGGCCAGGCGGGCGCTAGCGCGCACAGTGTCCTCATTTCCTCTTTGTTGCTTAGGAGGCAAGCGCAGGCGATGTGTTCCGAGGCATCAGGAAAAGGTTTCCATATTGGTGCAACGAGACCAAGACCAGCAGGACGGCAGGACGGAGGTCACCGTGGAGCCCAAGACAGTGTTACCACTAGAGCCTTTGGCAGGCGAAGACCACCTTTAGTCAAGATAGCTTGTACTAGCTGTCCCCCTTCAAACTGGTCGTTGTGGCATCCCTTACTGCTCAATATTTGGGAAGAGGACCAGGGCCTCTATGAATAGGACTAGCCACCACCGTAGGGGGGAGAGGAAACTGACCTTGGACTAGATCCATCCTGACCCACACAAGTTCACCAAGCACAAGAACACCTCTCCTCAGGAGGCTGGTCTTCCCCTTGTACTATTCATCCCCAGCCCACGAGGCAATCCACCACACCACACTGGAGTAGGGTATTACACCACAACGGTGGCCCGAACCAGTATAAATCTTGTGTCTCTTGTGTTGCGAGTTCGTCGAGCTAGGCTTTGATATGATGGCGAGGCTGAGGGCGTGATTAGGTAGGGGGAGATCTTCGTGCCCACCCTAGTGTTCGAATCTTAAGGGTTTTGCCAGAACCCGAAGTCCAACATTTGGTGCGCCAGGTAGGGGTGCGCCGGAGCTTTCCTTCTGCCAGTTGATCCGCCGACACTCCGCGGCTCCGATGTCCGGCGACCCGAGGACCAACGCCGACCGCTGGGCATCTTGGCCAGCCTGGGCAGCCCCGTCCGCCCAAGAAGACCTCCATGCCGTGCCCCAGGCAGCGCGCGGATCGCCAAACGCCACGGGGTGCGGGAGGCGCGGTCACACGCCATCCGCCCTCCCTCCGCGGCAAGCGCGGGTAGCTGCAAGGGCCTCAAGCCATGCTACGGCCACGACACCGCACACCAAACAGGAACAAGCAAACATGAGGGTCGCGCTCATGATAGCACGGGAGTTGCTGCGCTGCCGGCTAATGGAGAGCGGTCGGGATGCGTTACTGTAGGACATCGCCGAGCTCCTGGACGCCGCGGCCTCAGTTGCACCGCCCTTCTGCTCCCTGCTTACACCTTAGGTCGCGGCCGCATGGCATGGCGGGCCTCGCCGTGCCCACGTGCCCCCGAGCGCACCATTGGGCTTAATCGACATCGGCGTGACCAACGGCACCGGAAGCCCAATCGCACCCGCGCCACCCCCAATGAGCGCGGGTACGAGCATTGCCACCTACGGCCCCAGCAGGATGCCACCCTACCATCCCCAGGGTAGCGCGCTGGGCCGGGCGACATGGAGCGTCGGGCACTATGGCGAGGTCTTCGAGGCGACGGCCTCGGAGGCCTACGTGCCCCGCATGGTGGACCAGGAGTATGCGCTAGAAGACGACCCCAACTCGTTCCTCGAGCAGGGCTGGGAGGAGGAGGCTCTAGAAGCTGAGACCATCAAGGAGCCTCCCGGGAGCCTCACCAACCGTGCCGGTGACAACAGCTACAGGGTACCACTAGTCTCTCAGGAGCAAGCTTACGCTAACCCTGGATCGCAGCAGGATCAGGTCACAGCGGCGAACGGCGGCCCCAGCTCGACAGCCACCCTTCCGCCAGGAGGAGCGCAACGGGGGCTACAGGAGAGGGGCCAGGAGCAAGGCACCTCCCTGTGCCGCACGGAGCAAGGCGTCCCCTGGAGGTAGGCCCTCTGCCCGGGAGGTGCTGGAGAGCCTTCCCCCCGGCAGAGGACCCGTGGTCGCCGAGGGCGCTGCTGGCGTCTCCTTTGCCCCTTGCTGACGTCCTGGTTTCCGGACGCCCCCAATGGTGGTCGAGGGCGGCGCAAGGCGGGGCCCTCGTCTGGCGATATGAAATAAGACTCATGCCTGTGAAGGTCTCCGCTTGTGACACTCTCACGTAATAATGAGTGGGGCTGTACTCGCCCCAGAGTCTCAGGAGCGCCGCCCTCGGGCCTCGGGGGCTCGCACCCACGTCCTTGTGGCAACACTTAGCTCCGCGCTGGTGAGAAGACAAGAAGACTAGACTAGGCGCTGGACGCCGCCATTTTCTTTTAACCTCTTTTCTGTAGCCCTGCTTTGTGGCTTTCGATTTAAGTCGAAGTTGAATTTTCATTGATGTGCGTGGGGGTGCCTTTTTTCGTTCGTGCGATTTCTTGCAATTTGGTTCCTGCCATAATTCAGAGCTTGAGCCTGTTGCCTCCCCCTCGCGAGCGGGGGCTGGGCATAGCACGGGAGCGCTGCACGCATCCTCTGCCATGACTGGCACTTACTTCTCATGAGGCCCCCTCGGGCGGATCAGCAAGCTCCTCGCAGGCTCCTCAAAAACTCGCGACCTCACGGGCCAACTCAGGGCATGCTCAGGCTATCGTAAATTACAACAGCAAACTCGTTGCTGGGTTCACAGGTTCATGAAGGCATATATTCAGCTTGGCCAAAGAAATAGAGACAACAATCTGTTTACATGAGGGGCTTCCCCTCCCAAAATGCTCTTACAACCTCCAGAGCCATGCCCGAGTTTTAGCATGCAGGATAAACAACAGGGAAGCACGGGTTCAATGGGACATGTCGCTCATGGTGTCCCCCGGCTCGCCTACAGGCGCGTCACTGGCGTCACTGACGCCGTCGCTGGTGTCCCCGTCACCATCGCCAGCACCGCCCTCGCCGTCGTCGACCACGTCGCCTTCGTCCTCCGCAACCACCACCGCATCTTCATCGGAAGTGAAGGCCCTGACCAGCGCGTCCACATTGTCTTCCACCCACCGCTCCAAGTCACCTCGGGTGGCCTCGGGTACGGGAGCAATGGCGGCATCAAAATCAAAGTTGCGATAGGTGTTTTGGAGATAGCTGAAGACGCGGGAGAACGCACGCCCAAGCAGGCCGCGGCTCCTCTCGTGAACAAGTTGGCGAGCTCTCTCGGAATGATTCTCCAGGCGCGTCACCATGTTGGTAAAGAAGCGGAGGTGGCTGGCATAGTCGTTTGCGTGGGGATGAGGGGCATTCTCATCATAGATGTGGCCCAACACCATGTTGGCCCTGTTCCTGAGGCCCTCGAGCATGGGGGCGTGCACGCTCTCCAGCGTCCACCGTTGAAGCACTTCCTCCCTGTTCTGCTGCGCGATCCACTCGGCGTTGGCGACCCGCTGCTGGAGAGGAAGCATCTCGGTGCGGGTAGAGGCCAGCTCAGCCTATGCCGAGGCCAGGGTGGCTGCGGTGGCCTCCTCACGCCGTTCCACCTTAGTTAGCCTAGACTTGAGGGAGCAGTCCTGCCCGCAGCCTCGACCGCTACGAGCTTCACCTTCAGGTCGTACCTGCCCACAAGATCTGCGCGAGCCTCGGCCACACGGCGGTCGACATCCTCCTGAGCCCAGGCCTCGCACGTGCTGACAGCATCCTCCACTAGGGAAACTTGGCGCTTCCTCGTATCCAACCGCTCAAGCTCGAGGCTACGCTGCATGGCTTCCAGCGTCAGCGCCTCCTCGCGCTTCAGGATCCCTTCCTCCTCAGCAGGCGTCCCCCTCATCGATGCAAGCGCGTCTTGGCGTGTGTCGGATCAGGGGTTCCGGCATACCCTTAAGGTTCGAACTCTGGGGTGCGGGCGGAGATTATGCCCTCTTCCTCTCCGTCTCGCAAGGATCTAACTACAGAACGAACAACACAAGAGACACAAGGTTTATACTAGTTCGGGACACCATTGTGGTGTAATACCCTACTCTAGTTTGTGGTGGGTGGATTGCCTCTTGGGCTGATGAGGATGAACAGTACAAGGAAGAACAGCCTCGCGAGGGTCTGTTCTTGGCTAGGGGGATGAACTGCTGGGGGAGTTCAATCACCCTTCTCTCTCTATCTCTACTTGTTCTCTGCTTGCTCTGAATACTCCTCGATCTCTCGATGCCTCTACCCTGGGGGTGGCTAGTCCTATTTATAGGCAAAGGCCCTGGGCCTGTTCTCAAATATTTGAGCGGGAAGGGCGCCAACAATTGGCCAATTCGAAGGGGAACATCTGGTACACTTATCCTGACTAAAGTTGGTCTTCGCCTGCGAAAGGCCCTGTGGTGATGCCGTTCTGGGCTCCATGGTGACCTCCTTCCCACCGTTGGACTGGTCTTGGTCTCGTTGCACCGAAATAGGTGCCTTTGCTTGATCCTCTCGCCTGCGCTTTCCCCCTTTGCACCAAAGAGGAAAGGAGAACGCTGCGCGGGCTGGCGCCCGCCTGGCACCCACGATCGTCATGGCTTGCGTCATGGGCACCTCGCGAGGTACCCCGCCTTGATCTCTCCGCCTCCTCGCGAGCCAGCCTGAGGAGGCCGCGCCTGAGGAAGCATCGTGTCATCTGCCCCGCGAGGCTTGGCCCCTCGCGAGGGTCTTAAGTCTTGTGTTGATGAAGACGGGCCATGCCGAGCCCCCATTTGAGCCACGCCGCAGGCCGCAGGTAGGCAAGTCTGGGGACCTCTGTTCCCAGAACGCCGACAGTAGCCCCCGGGCCCAAGGCGTGCATGGACTTGGCCGTGCCGAGAGGCGAAAGGGCAAGGGCGAAGCACCGCGGGCCCTAACCGCCTGCGGCCTTGGGCGCCGCGTGGCGGTTTGACAGGACGTGGGCGTCTCCGCTTCCCCATGACGCCTTGGCAACTGCGTGACTTGACTAGTCCCTGCATGCGTATATACTGGTCATTATTACCTACGATCGTGGTGCTCGACGGTTGGACTTTTCCGGCTATAAGTACGAGGCCGCATAAGCTCCGCCAGTCCGCCCCTTCCCGCTTCTCTTCTTCTTGTTCTCCTTTGCCGCCCGCCGCTCGCATGGCTCCGAAGAGGTTCTCAGCCGCGGAGAAGGGGAAGGCTAGTCGGGCGGGGCCCGACTCCCCTCCGGCCAAGTGCGGCCGGGGTCGTCCTCGCAAGCATCCTGCGATCCCCGCGGTGGCTCCCCGTGGCCACGGCGATGGTTCTCCGCGTGGTGGTGAGCGCTCGGCTGCCAAGGGGAGGCAGGCTATGGCTGCGCGGCCCACCAGGCCGCGCTTTCGCTCGGCGGAGGTGCTGCCGGAGTTCGTCGTGTGGTCGGCGGACCCGACCAACACCTGGCTCCAGCTCCCTCGCTTCTTCATCAGCGAGCTGCCGGCCAGCGCCCGGTGCGGCTTCTTGCTTCAGGCTGACGGTTGCTGCAGTAGGGCCTCCTGGGTTTCGCTCGAGGTCTCCCCTTCTGGGAATGGGGCCCTGACCCGCGGCTGGCAAACGTTTGCCCGCGCGTGCGGCCTGGGCCAGCGGTGCACCCTGCACTTCAAGTTCGATGGCGACGGCACCCTCTATGTGAGGGTGTTTGGGGAAGATGGTCGCCGCGTAGGATGCTGCCCCGAGGGCGACGACCGTGGCCGGGGGCCTCGCTCCAACGATGATGGAGGAGACAGCGCCCGCTCCGATGGCGGCACTCGATGCTCCCCAAGCTCCACCAACTCTTCTTCGGGCGGCTCCTCCAGCAGTGGCCGCAGCCAGCCCCCTCGCCGTCACGCTTGCTTGGGTGGTGGCTGTTCCTCCACCCGTCGCCACACCCCGGTGAAGCGTGATAGGGAGTCCGCCTGAGATTCGGAGGCATCCCGCGTCGCCTCTGCTGGCCGATGTGAGGCGGGCCGCGCCGGGATCGCCCTTTCCTTTTCCTTTTGCTCCCTGTGTAAGACAAAACAGCTGCATGGAGCCCCATGGGGGCGTACTGAGAATCATTGTCGTTGTAGCCATTACCTTGACTTTGTTGTTGCGCTTCTCAACTATTTGCCCTCACGTAGGTAGTTTGAGCCGGGGGGCGACCGACCCAGGCCCTGTGTGCGTGTCGCGGTGCCCGAGGGGCACGGACTAGAGGGGTGCTCCTGTAGAGAGCCCGGGCCGTGAAACCTTTACGCGGCTAGAGCAGAAACGCTCGCGAGGGCGTTCGAGTTCCATCCCTCGCGAGGCCTTTCATGAGAAAAATCAAAACGAGGAGCGAAAATCGACGAATCACAAATCAACAACGGCGATAGTTTCGATAAGACTTCAGATGCGAATAAACACGTCAACTGCGGAAAGCAAATAAAAAAGCCGCGTCCGGAACCTAATCTAGTCTTCGACGTCTTCTCACCAGGGCGGAGCTAAGTGCTGCCACTGGGCGTGGGAGGGAGCCCCAGGGCCTGAGGCCGGAGCTCCTGAGACTCCAGGGCGTGTACAGCCCCACTCATTATTACGTGAGAGTGTCACGGGGCGGCGAGCTTCACAGGCATTGGCCTTCTTCACAGGCTCCGGGCCTTTCTTCTTAGAGGTGATCAGCTTCACAGGCACTTGCCTTCTTCACAGGCTCTGGGCCTTTTCCAGAAAGATATGAGCTTCATAGGTGTTCGCCTTCTTCACAGGCTCTGGGCCTTCTCCAAAAGAGATGATCTTCACAGGCGTTCGCCTTCTTCACAGGCTCTGGGCCTTTTCCAAAAGAGATGATCTTCATAGGCATTCGCCTTCTTCACAGGCTCTGGGCCTTTTCCAAAAAGAGATGATCTTCACAGGCGTTCGCCTTCTTCACAGGCTCTGGGCCTTTTCTGGAAAGAGATGATCTTCACAGGCGTTCGCCTTCTTCACAGGCTCTGGGCCTTTTCCGGAAAGAGATGATCTTCACAGGCGTTCGCCTTCTTCACAGGCTCTGGGCCTTTTCCGGAAAGAGATGATCTTCACAGGCGTTCGCCTTCTTCACAGGCTCTGGGCCTTTTAGGGGTAGAACCTCCAGAGGTGCTGGATGTTCCACGCGTTCTAGATCGGCTCCCCTCTTGAGTCTCCAAGCGCACGGAGCCTGGCCTGGAAACATGAACAACCTTGAACGGGCCCTCCCACATGGGAGAGAGCTTGTGCAGCCCCTCCCTGGAGAGGACCCGCCTGAGTACGAGGTCTCCTACCTTGAGGGTCCTGGGGCGGATGTTGCTGTAGTGATATCGTCGTAGCGCCTGTTGGTACCTTGCCGCTCGCAGCGCGGCTTCCCGGCGGCGTTCCTCCCCCAACATGAGGTCCATCCCCCGCATGGCGTCCTGCTGCGCTTGGTCGAACGCCAGGAACCGTGCGGAGCGATGCCTGATCTCGTGAGGAAGGACTGCTTCAGCTCCATAGACCAGGAAGAACGGGGTCTCCCCGGTTGGTTTGGTCGTGGTAGTGCAGATGGACCACAGCACGGATTGGAGCTCGTCGTACCAACCCCTGCCGCAGGCCTCCAGCTTCTTCTTGAACGTTCTGGTCTTGAGGCCTCTCAAGACCTCCACGTTGGCTCGTTCGTCCTGCCCATTGCTTCGCGGGTGTGCCAACAAAGCATAGCATATCTACGTCCCAAGGTTAGCACAATATGTTTTGAAGAGATTACTGGTGAACTGCCAACCGTTGTCTGTGATGATGCGGTTCGGCACCCCGAACTGGCTCACGATACCCCTGATGAACTTGACCGCGAAGCCCGCGGGGATGGTACGGACAGCCTCCACCTCTGCCCACTTGGTGAACTTGCCAATGGCGACATAGAGGTAACGGTAGCCCCCTGGCGCCCGAGGGAACGGGCCCAGGATGTCCAACACCCAAACTGCGAATGGCCACGAGAGGGGTATAGTCTGCAGGCCTCCCGCTGGTTGATGGATCTGCCTGGAATGGAACTGGCAGGCCTCACAAGCCTTCACCAATTCGATTGCGTCGTTGAGCGCGGTGGGCCAATAGAACCCACTACGAAATGCCTTGCCGACTAGGGTCCGTGATGATGAGTAGTGTCCGCAGTCTCCGTCGTGTATGTCCTCCGGTAGTTCGTTTCCTTGCTCCCTGGAGATGCAGCGCAGTGATACATCGTTTGGTCGCTTCCGGTAAAGTTCTCCATCTCTGATGTAGTATGTCGTGGCCTGCCGCGCCACACGTTCTGCTTCCTCTTCCTTCTCCGGTAGGGCCCCTTGTGTTAGATAACTCCGTAGTTCTGCGATCCAGCACTCCTCCTGAGGTTCCATCGTCAGGAGCAGGCGTGCTCCTGAGGTCGGCCCACAAACCGGGGCTCCCGAGGCTGGCGGCTGGGGGAGCTCCTCTCGAGGCTGAGCCGTGTTTGATAACGTCGGCTGTGCTGAAGGTTTGAAGAGCCGATCCTCGAAGACGCCGGGTTCCTGCGGCAACCGCCTGGATGCCCGTCCGGCTATGTCGTCAGCTTCCTGATTGGTGCCACGGGGCACGTGCTTCAGCTCCAGCCCCCAGAACTGCTTTTCCATCCTGCGGACCTCCGCCAGGTAGGCCTCCATATGCTCGTCCTTCGGCTCATACACCTTGTTGGAGAAATTGACTAGGAGCTGCGAGTTGCCCTTGACGGTGAGGCGTTTCACTCCCAAGGCCACTGCGGCCTTCAGCCCGGCTATCAGTCCCTCATACTCTGCTATGTTGTTGGAGACCTTTTCACCTTGCTGGAAACAGAGCTGTGCGGCATAATAGAGCTTATCCTGAGTGGGTGATATCAGCACCGCGCCAGCCCCCGCGCCGTGCCTGGAGAACTCCCCATCGAAGTACATAACCCAGCCTTCCGGCGCCTCACTTCCTGGGGAGAGGGACCGATCCTCGTCGTCCTTGAGGCCTGGTGCCTCCGCCCATTCCGCCACAAAAGCCGCCAATGCTGCTCCTTTGATGACCCTGGTTGTGCTGAACTCGAGTTGAAACGCCTGCAGCTCTATATTCCACTCGGCGACCCTTTCGGCCGAGTTAGGGCTCCTGAGCACTCTCTCCAGGGGGTATGATGAGACGACCTTGATGGGGTGAGCCTGGAAGTAGCGACGCAACTTGCGCGAGGCTACCAGTAACGCGAGGAGGAGCTTCTGAGGCATTGGGTACCGTGCCCTCACGTCCCTTAGCACCGTGCTAACAAAGTAGACCGGGTGATCAACAAGGCTGAGAGCATCTTGGGTCGCGGTGCCCTCGGGAGGTAAGGGCATCTCATGAGATGACGTGGCCTCAGGAGGTGAACCATCTGGGCATGCGGCCTCCCCTGTATCCGGTGCGCTCTTCGGTAGCTGACCCTCTTCATCTATGGTTGTGGCTTCCACGGGCTTTCCTTGTTCCCGTTTTGTCTTGCCTCGGGCTGCCGCTGCGTTCTTGACCTGGCGCTCCTCCCTAACCGCAACCAGGGCTGCGCTGGCGGATTACGGAGTGGAGGCGAGGTAAAGCAGCAGGGGCTCTTGAGGGCGCGGAGCCACCATGACTGGGGGATTGGTCAGGTACCTTTTGAGATCTTGAAACGCCTTATCTGCCTCTTCAGTCCATTCAAAAGGCCCCTTTTTCTTCATCAGATGAAAGAAAAGGCAGCGCTTGCTCCCCCAATTTGGAGATGAAGCGCCCTAGCGCGGTCACGCGCCTAGTGAGCTTCTGCATTTCTCTGAGGGTCTTTGGCAGACTCATGTCCTCGACCGCCTTGACCTTCTCTGGGTTAGCCTCAATGCCACGGTGGGACACAAGGAAGCCCTAGAGCTTGCCCGAGGGGACCCCAAACACACATTTCTCTGGGTTGAGTCGCAGGTTTACTGCGTCGAGGCTCGCGAAGGTCTCCTTCAGGTCTTGTATCAGGGTCTTGGCCTCCCAAGATTTCACCACAATGTCATCAACGTAGGCTTCGACATTCTTCCCGAGTTGCGGGCCCAAGGTGATGTGCATCAGCCGCTGAAAGGTCGCCCCTGCGTTACGCAGTCCAAATGGCATGCATGTATAGCAGTATACCCCGCACGGGGTCAAGAAGGCGGTCTTCTCAACATCTTCTACCGCCATCTTGATCTGGTGGTATCCGGAGAAGGCGTCCAAGAAGCACAGCAGGTCGCACTCGCCGGTGGAATCGACGATCTGGTCGATGCGGGGGAGCGGAAACGGATCTTGCGGGCATGCCTTGTTGAGATTGGTGAAGTCGACACACATGCGTTCCTTCCCCCCTTTCTTGGGCACAACAACAGGGTTGGCCAACCAATCCGGGTATCGGACCTCGCGAATGACCCCAGCGGCTTCTAACTTGCGGGTCTCTTGGACGATGAAGGCCTGCTTCTCTGCGGACTGCCGCCTGGCCTTCTGCTTCACGGGGCGCACATTTGGGCACACATTGAGGTGATGCTCGATGACGCCCCTGGGGACCCCTGCCAACTGATCGGGCTCCCAAGCAAACACCTTCTTATTTGCGCGCAGGAACCTGACCAAGGCCTCCTCCTGCTCAGGCTCAAGGTTGGTCCGGCGGAAACGGCGTTGATCCCGCGGGCAAACGGTTTGACGTGGCGGCTCGTGGGTGGTGCCTGCGAGCCGCCCAGGAGGGCCGCAATGACCGGATGCATCGACGTCGCGGTGTGGTCGCCCTGTCGCATAGGCGGATGCTAGGGTGGTGCTTGCCGCTCGTTTCCCGCGGGGCCGGTGGCGGTGTTGACGGCGGGCGACGGGGGACGGCGACAACGCCCACCGGCGAGGGCCGCTGGCGCGACGCGAGCTCGATGGGCGCTGTACATGGATGGAGCAGCCGGAGGAGGATGGAGCGGTGGAAGGCAGATTCCAGCGCACCCCTACCTGGCGCGCCAAATGTTGGATCAGGCGTTCCGGAAGACCCTTAAGGTTCGAACTCTGGGGTACGCGCGGAGATTATGCCCTCTTCCTCTCCGTCTCGCAAGGATCTAACTACAGAACGAACAGCACAAGAGACACAAGGTTTTTACTAGTTCAGGCCACCATTGTGGTGTAATACCCTACTCTAGTTTGTGGTGGGTGGATTGCCTCTTGGGCTGATGAGGATGAACAGTACAAGGAAGAACAGCCTCGCGAGGGTCTGTTCTTGGCTAGGGGGATGAACTGCTGGGGAGTTCAATCGCCCTTCTCTCTCTATCTCTACTTGTTCTCTGCTTGCTCTGAATACTCCTCGATCTCTCGATGCCTCTACCCTGGGGGTGGCTAGTCCTATTTATAGGCAAAGGCCCTGGGCCTCTTCCCAAATATTTGAGCGGGAAGGGCGCCAACAATTGGCCAATTCGAAGGGGAACATCTGGTACACTTATCCTGACTAAAGTTGGTCTTCGCCTGCCAAAGGCCCTGTGGTGACGCCGTTCTGGGCTCCATGGTGACCTCCTTCCCACCGTTGGACTGGTCTTGGTCTTGTTGCACCGAAATAGGTTACTTTGCTTGATCCTCTCGCCTGCGCTTGCCCCCTTTGCACCAAAGAGGAAAGGGGAACGCTGCGCGGGCTGGCGCCCGCCTGGCACCCACGATCGTCATGGCTTGCGTCATGGGCACCTCGCGAGGTACCCCGCCTTGATCTCTCCGCCTCCTCGCGAGCCAGCCTGAGGAGGCCGCGCTTGAGGAAGCGCCGTGTCGTCCGCCCCGTGAGGCTTGGCCCCTCGCGAGGGTCTTGAGTCTTGTGTTGATGAAGATGGGCCATGCCGGGCCCCCATTTGAGCCACGCCGCAGGCCGCAGGCAGGCAAGTCTGGGGACCCCCGTTCCCAGAACGCCGACAGCGTGCCTCCACATGCTACTCCAAGAAGGCGCTCCAGGCCTGGAGCTCCCACGCGCGTTTCTCTATGATCTCGCGGCGGCGATCGGCTTCCCGGGCTTCTTCCAAGGCTCGGAAGTAGGCCTCGCGTGAGGTCGCGAGAGACTCCTCGGCCTTCGAATCGTCTAGCTCGCGCTGGTGGCGCCCGAGGTTGATGGCAACCTTCAGCTTATGCCGCTCCTCCATCAGCCGAAGACCCTCGGCCTCGAGGCGCGTGTCTACGTCTGCAAGTTCCCCACCGAGCTGGTTCATCGCCTCTTGGAAAAGCTCGTGGCGGCGACGCTTCGTTCGTACGCAAACTTAAGCGCGCGGCCGATTCCGTACTCCGCCACGGGAGCTGCCGATGAGGTCCGAAGCGACTCGACCCCTCTCGGCAGGGGGCTGGAGGCTGGCGCCCCCTCGGTCGCTAGCCAGGTCCCGCGGGGGGCCCGTGTAGGCATAAGCCCGCAGCTTGAAGAGGAGTCCAGGATCGAAGCCATCCAGCCGCCATCCACGACCAGAGGAGGAGCCCTTGGCATGCCAACCGCACTCCAAGCAAGGCCATGGAGTAGAGATGGCAAGGGCACAGGCTCGAGGTGCATTGCAGGCAGGCTTGCTTCTCCATCCGACCCTGCGCCGGGGGCGGCACACAGATTCGTGGCGCTCAAGACTAGCGGGGGAGACGAAGCAAGAGGAGGTTGCTCCTCATGAGGCTCCACGGGCTTGACAGGAGGGATCCTGGAGAGCCACCGTCAGGAAGGGAAGAAGCACTCGGGGAATCACAAAGATAAGGTACTTACACGTCTATGACGATGTACTTCCTATGCTTCAACAGTCGGACGATGCCGCTGCTGCGGCTTGGAGACCCCTTCCTCTTACAGAGCACCGTGAAGTCAACGTGGAACCGGCCCAAGCGTTGTAAGTGGCGGCCAGCGCAGCGCACGACTGGTGAAGCACCCAAGGAGACGACCTCAGGAGCGTCGGGCTGGGGAGAGCTGTCGGGCTCCGCCTCGCGACGACCTGCCATGTCCTTAGGAGCTTCGGCCATAGGAGCAGCAGGCTGCATCACCCCCTCAGCTGCCGCCCCGGGATGATAATCACGGATTCCCGAGGATGATGCCTCAGGAGCCTTAGGCGACATCAACACCTTGGCACCCACGACTCCAGCCTCTAGCGGTGCTTGCCTCCCCGCGTCCACTCTTGGGGCAAGCTCGGCGCCGGCGACAAGGAGAGGAACCACGGTGACGGGATTCTAACAAGGCCCCACAAGCCCGTCTGGGCGCATCCCCCATTCATCGAAGGAGGGCATCTGCCCCGCAAACTCGACCCTGGTTGAACAGTTGTACAAGCAACAAACCCCTGCGACAAATCACCCGGTGAGGGGTCACCGGCCAAAACTTTGAGCACCGTTCTTCGTGCCTCGGTTGGAAGCCCCGACTCCTGAAGCCTCATGCGATCCCAGTCGCTGGTCGGAGCCCACATCGGCTGGGAGTGACGCTGGAGTGGGGCGATACGGCATCGGAGGAACTACTCCAGCACCTTGGGCACGGGCACAACAAGATCCCTTAGCCTCCTCAGTCGGAGCAAGACGAAAGCGAGACTGGAGCTCACGAGCTCCTCGTGACCCCAGCCACAGAAGGAGCAATGCCCACCATGGCCTCGCAGACGAAGGCGAAGACGGTGAGAAGGGCGACAGATTGGGGATCCAGGTGCAGCATATGGATCTGGTAATGGGAAAGCATGACATCGAAGAAGGCGGAGAAGGGAGGAACCAGGCCAGCCCGCAGGGCGTCGACGAGGAACTGGACCTCGGTGGCCGTCAGATCAATGGTGGCTCGAGACGCAGGCCAGGCCACCGTCCCTCCCCATGTGGGATGGCTGAGGACAGGGGCTTTTTCCCTTTCTCCGCCTGGCTCGGTGCCATGGAGATTGAGAGGACCGAGCTCGATTCGGATTGGAAGAGGAAGCATAGGAACGAGGAAGCAAAGAAGTTGGGAATGTGTTGCCGGCAATGGGGGAATAACGGTGTAGGATCTGTGGCCGCCTAGCCAGGCGGATTTCAAGGCTGCGTGGGGAAGCGGGGTAGGCCGCATCCAATCAGCCGCCACGCATCAACCAAGGTCGTAGGCTGTTGGGGCTCGCGGCGCTCCGCACTTGCCCTTTGGCTTCACCATCGCTCGTCCCCGACCGCCACTCATAAGGAAAGCAATCAAAGAACACCTGATGCTTCAAATTTGTCACACAACGTTTACCATACGTGCATGCTACGGGACTTGCAAACTTCAACACAAGTATTTCTCAAATTCACAATTACTCAACTAGCACAACTCTAATATTACCATCTTCATATCTCAAAACAGGCAACAAGTATCGAACTTCTCATAGTATTCAATGCACTCTATATGGAAGTTTTTATTATACCCATCTTGGATGCCCATCATATTAGGACTAATTTCATAACCAAAGCAAATTACCATGCAGTTCTAAAAATTCTCAAAATAATATAAGTGAAGCATGAGAGTTCATCTATTTCTTCAAAATAAAACTACTGCCGTGCTCTAAAAGGAGATAAATGAAGCACTAGAGCAAAAGCAACCTACTCCGAAAGATACAAGTGAAGATCAATGAGTAATTGAATAATTATGTAACTATGTGAGGACTCTCTAACATTTAATAATTTCAGACCTTGGTAATTAATTAAAAAAGCAAGCAAAACAAAATAAAATAAAATGACGCTCCAAGCAAAACACATATCATGTGGTGAATAAAAATATAGCTCCAAGTAAAGTTACCGATGAACGAAGACGAAAGACGGGATGCCATCCGGGGCATCCCCAAGATTAGGATCTTGGTTGTCCTTGAATATTACCTTGGGGTGCCTTGGGCATCCCCAGGCTTAGGATCTTGCCACTCCTTATTCCATAGTTCATCGAATCTTTACCCAAAACTTGAAAACTTCACAACACAAAACTCAACAGAAAACTCATAAGCTCCGTTAGTACAAGAAAATAAATCACCACTTAGGTACTGTTGTGAACTCATTCTAAATTCATATTGGTGTAATATCTATTGTATTCCAACTTTTCTATGGTTCATACCCTCCGATACTACTCATAGATTCATCAAAATAAGCAAACAATACAATCAAAACAGAATCTGTCAAAAAACAAACAGTCTGTAGTAATCTGTATCAAACATATACTTATGGAACCCCAAAAGATTAAAATAAATTGGTGGACGTGAGGAACTTATCTATTAATCATCTTCAAAAAGAATCAACCTAAAATCACTCTCAAGTAAAAAATGGCAGCACATCTCGTGAGTGCTAAAGTTTCTGTTTTTTACAGCATGATCATAAAGACATCACCCAAGTCTTCCCAAAGTTTCTACTTGGCACAAACACTAATTAAAACATAAAACCACATCCAACCAGAGGATAGATAGATTATTTATTGCTAAACAGGAGAAAAAGCAAAGAACAAAAATAAGATTGGGTTGCCTCCTAACAAGCGCTAATGTTTAATGTCCCTAGCTAGGCATGATGATTTCAATGATGCTCACATAAAAGGTAAGAATTGAAACATAAAGAGAGCATCATGAAGAATATGACTAGCACATTTAAGTCTAACCCACTTCCTATTCATATGGATTTTGTGAGCAAATAACTTATGGGAACAATAATCAACTAGAATAGGAAGGCAAACCAAGCATAACTTTAAAACTTTAAGCACATAGAGAGGAAACTTGATATTATTGCAATTCCTACAAGCATATATTCCTCCCTCATAATAATTTTCAGTAGCATCATTAATGAATTCAATAATATAACCAGCACCTAAAGCATTCTTTTCATGATCTACAAGCATAGAAATTTTATTACTCTCCATATAAGCAAAATCCTTCTCATTCAGAATAGTGGGAGTATCATAAGAAACTTGAATACTATAAATTGTTTCCGCATTGAAAGAATAAAGTTCAGAGAAAGGGTAATCATAATCATGACAAGTTTTATAAATATAATCATCACTACTTTTTATAGCATACATATCATCACAATAATTATCATAAGTAGAAACTTTGTTCTCATCATAATCGATTCAAACCTCTTCTAAGATAGTGGAATTATCACTAAATAAAGTCATGACCTCTCCAAATCCACTTTCATATTTATCACAATAAGATTCAACATCCTCCAAAATAGTGGGATCATTACTTCCTAAAGTTGACACTCTTCCAAACCCACTTTCATCAATATAATCATCATAAGTAGGAGGCATGCTATCATCATAATAATTTTGCATATCAAAACATGGGGGACAAAACATATCATCTTCATCAAACATAGCATCCCCAAGCTTGTGGCTTTGCATATCATTAGCATCATGGGTATTCAAAGAATTTATACTAACAACATTGCAATCATGCTCATCATCTGCATATTTTTTGCCAAGCATTCTATGTAATTCTTCTTCTAGTACTTGAGCACAATTTTCCTTTCCATCATTTTCACAAAAGACATTAAAAAGATGAATCATATGAGGCAACCTTGATTCCATTTTTGTAGTTTTCTTTTATAAACTAAAATAGTGATTAAACAAGAAACTAAAAGATTCAGTTTCAAGATCTAAAGATATACCTTCAAGCACTCACCTCCCTGGCAACGGCTCCAGAAACTGCTTGATGTCTACTACGCAACCTTCTTATTCTAGATGTTCTTGGGCCTCCAAGTGCAGAGGTTTGTAGGAGAGTAGAAAATTTCCCTCAAGTGGATGACCTAAGGTTTATCAATCCATGGGAGGCGTAGGATGAAGATGGTCTCTCTCAAACAACCCTGCAACCAAATAACAAAGAGTCTCTTGTGTCCCCAACACACCCAATACAATGGCAAATTGTATAGGTGCACTAGTTCGGTGAAGAGATGGTGATACAAGTGCAATATGGATGGTAGATATAGGTTTTTGTAATCTAAAAATATAAAAACAGCAAGGTAACTAATGATAAAAGTGAGGACGAACGGTATTGTAATGCTAGGAAACAAGGCCTAGGGTTCATACTTTCACTAGTGCAAGTTCTCTCAACAATAATAACATAATTAGATCATATAACTATCCCTCAACATGCAACAAAGAGTCACTCCAAAGTCACTAATAGAAGAGAACAAACGAAGATATTATTGTAGGGTACGAAACGACCTCAAAGTTATCCTTCCTGATCGATCTATTCAAGAGTCCGTAGTAAAATAACACGAAGCTCTTTTTTCCGTTCGATCTATCATAGTGTTCGTACTAGAATAACACCTTAAGACACAAATCAACCAAAACCCTAATGTCACATTGATACTCCAATGTCACCACAAGTATCCACGGGTATGATTATATGATATGCATCAGAAAATCTTAGATTCATCTATTCAACCAACACAAAGAACTTCAAAGAGTGCCCCAAAGTTTCTACTCGAGAGTCAAGACGAAAACGTGTGCCAACCCCTATGCATAAGTTCATGAGGTCACGGAACCCGCAAGTTGATCACCAAAACATACATCAAGTAGATCGCGTGATATCGCATTGTCACCACAGATAAGCACATGCAAGACATACATCAAGTGTTCTCAAATCCTTAAAGACTCAATCCGATAAGATAACTTCAAAGGGAAAACTCAATTCATTACAATAGAGTAGAGGGGGAGAAACATCATAAGGTCCAATTATAATAGAAAAGCTCGCGATACATAAAGATCATACCACCTCAAGAACACGAGAGAGAGAGAGAGAGATCAAACACATAGCTACTGGTACATACCCTCAGCCCCGAGGGTGAACTACTCCCTCCTCGTTATGGAGAACGCCGAGATGATGAAGATGGCCATCGATGAAGGTTCCCCCCCTCCGGCAGGGTGCCAGAACGGGTCTAGATTGGATTTCGGTGGCTACAGAGGCTTGCGGCGGCGGAACTCCTGATCTAGGTTATGTTCTGGGGGGTTTCTATATATATAAGAGGTTTTGGCATCGAGAACAAGTCAGGGGGGGTCTCCGGGTTGTCCATGAGGTAGGAAGGTGTGCCCAGGGGGGTGGGCGTGCCCCCCGCCCTCGTGGGCAGCCCGAGACTCTTCTGGCCCAACTCTTTTACTCCATGGCCTTCTTCTGGTCCGAAAATAAGGTCCGTGAAGTTTCAGGTTAATTGGACCCCGTTTGGTTTTCCTTTTCTGCAATTCTCAAAAACAAGGAAAAACAGAAACTAGCACTGGGCTCTAGGTTAATAGGTTAGTCCCAAAAATCATAAAAAATAGCATATAAATGCATATAAAACATCCTAGATGTATAATATAATAACATGGAACAATCAAAAATTATAGATACGTTGGAGACGTATAAGACGCCGAGGCGCATCGTTGGGCGCGCTGGAGAGGCCGGAGGTGGTTGGCAGGTGGCGGCTACAATGCGGGAGCGCATTGTAGCACTCTCCAGAGCATGGAAATGGCATGCCATGGCATTTTATATGCCTTGTGGGCACGGCCACTGATGTCTGGCTGTCCTAGGGAGCAGTAAAGAAGAGGGGAGGGGCATTGGGCGCCCTGGAGAGCTAGTAGGAGAGCAGTGGGTTGAGAGAGATGGAGACATTGCTGTCCAGGGAGGTAAATGGGGGTGTCTCACCCCTTAATCATTGAAGTTACTGGGTGTATAAGAGGGTCAGGAGTAGCTGTGGTAAAAAAGTTGAGGCCATGGAGAAGAGTCGAAGAGGTCAAAGTAGTTGTTTTGGTAAAGTGGCAGAAGGTGTTTGTCGTTGGTTTGGCAAGGTAAATGAATTCCATTTGGCATGAGACTCCACAGGGTGAAATGGCAAAATAATTAGGGCCTTCCACCAATTTTGAGCTCATTTGGGAAAGTTGCCAATGCAACTTTTGTAAACCCTAGAAATCAACACAAATGGGTTTTTCAAGATCTAGTCATCCAAAACTATTCTCCTTGATGCACCACTTGGTGTAGTTTCATCATTTGGGTATTTGAGAATGTCCACGAAGTTTGGGATCAAATGGAAAAAGTTGGCAATGTTGAGTTGTTCAAACTTGGATCTAGACAGAGATGGTTTTGGGGCACTTTAGTGAACCAAAATTATTTTGATTGATATGAAACTTTGCAAGATCATTACATTATGTATATGTGACTTGCTAGATATTTCCTGGATTTATTTGAAAATATTTCTTGTAGAAATATTTCAAATACTTGAAATGGACAGAAATGGTTTTGGAGGGTTTTGCCCAATATTTTGATCATGACCCTGTGTTTAAACTCTTATATATGGAAAATATATGTCCTTTGAGTCTCCCTAAATTTTCTCAAATATTTTTGAAACACTTAAATAATTTTAACCTATTAAAGACCATTTTTGGCCTAAAGGAAAAGACTTTAAATACAATATGAAAATAACTTTTAAAATAATATTTTTGTGGTTTATGGGAGTCCTATACCTATTGGGAGCCAAATATACTCTTTGAAATATTTTTCATACCCCAAATCAAGTACTTGTAGTGCAAACCTCAATTCAGGGGGTTTTGGAAAAATAATTTTAGAAAATACTTTTTGGCCAAATTATTTTTGTAAGAAAATACTATATTGCACTATACACATGGCATGATCATTTGGCAGAAGTTTGGAGCAAAGGGATGAAGTATATAAGGTGGAGTTGTGTTGACTTTAAAGAGCACTTGACAAACACAGAGAGAAATCCAACTCCAAATAAAAGCCAAATAATGCAACAGTTTTTTTGTCAAACCATAGTTTATCATGATTTATTAGTTTAAGTGTTGTGGCATGAAAATCAGGGTGTGACAACGTGGGCGTCTCCGCCTCCCCATGCTGCCTCGGCAACTGCCCGACTTGACGAGTCCCTGCGGCATGTAGAGTAAAATCATCATTACCTATGATAGTGGGGATCGCCGGTTGGCCTTCTCCTGCTAAAAATGAGGGGGGACGGCGGAGCCCCCGTCGCTCATTCTTCTTGCTCCGCTCGCTTCTTTCTCCCTTGCTTCATTGCTAGTAGCGACACCCATGGCGCCTACAAAGAGGTTCTCGACCGCAGAAAAAGGTAGGGCCCGCCAGGAGGGGCCCGGCTCACTGCCGCCTAAGAGAGGGCGCAGCCGTCCCCGCAAGCACACCGCGGCCCCTGCCATGGCCCCTCGCGGCTGTGGCGGTGCCTCTTCACGCGGTGGGGGTCGCCCAGGTCGTGGCAGCCCCATCGATGAAGGGAGGCGCACCATGGTCACGCGGCCTCCCCGACCGTGCTTCCACTCGGCGGAGCTGCTGCCGGAGTTTGTCGTGTGGTCAGAGAACCTGGCGGGCACCTTGCTTCAGCTCCCGCGCTTCTTTGTCGGTGAGCTTCCAGCAATGGGTCCACGCGGTCTCTGGCTGCAGGCGGACGACTGCTATAGCAAGGCTTCATGGGTCGTGGTCGAGGTCTCCGTCGTGGGCAGCGCAGCCCTAGCCCGCGGCTGGCAGACGTTTGCCCGCGCGCGCAGCCTAGGCCGGCGGTGCACCCTCCACTTCAAGTATGATGGCGACGCGACCCTCTATGTGAGGGTGTTCGGGGAAGATGGTCGCCGCGTCGGGTGCTGCCCCGAGGACAACAACGGCGGTGAGGTGCTTTTCCTCGGCGCCGTCCATGGCTCGCCCAACTACGGCGACTCTTCTTCCGGCGACAGCTCCAGCAGCAGCGGCTACGACCAGCCGCCATGCCGCCGCGCCCGCTTCGAGGGTGGCAGCGGGCCGTCTCGTTGCCGCGCCCCAGTGAAGCGTGAAGAGGGGTCTGGCTGAGCCCAGGAGAGCGCCATGGGCCCATCCTCACGAACTGCCGCGAGGGCATGCGCCACTTTTGTTTCGTTCTTCCTTTTCTTCCTACATTAAGAGAAAGACAAGTATGGGGCCCCGCAGGGTCGTGCAACGAACCATGATTTCCAAGTTGCTATGTTATGTTTATCTTTCCTGTGTCATGTTACAGCATCGGCGTTTCATGTAGGCGCGTAGAAATAACTTAGCTTGACACGCTTGGAGTAGTTTCCGCCTCGTGAGGTGCGCATTTCCCAGTACCTGGCGAGGCCTCCTTGGCCCGGGAAGAGGGGTCTAGAACTGCAAAAATTCGTTAGGAAATTTTTATTCTCCTGAGCCCTTCCAAGTCCTGGTCGCAGGCGCAGCCGGCCATGACCCAACGCTTCGCATCGCGATACCCGAGGGGCACGGATTGAGAGAGGTGCGCCAGCTTGCGATCTCGAGCGAGGGTGCCTCACGAAGAATAGGAAAAACGCTCTCACGAGGGCACCTGCCAGCCCCCTCGCGAGGCATGCGAGGGAGAGTACGGGTCAAAACAAGGAACTGAGGACAGAAGCGGAGCTAAAAAGGTGAAGGAACCAAGCCGGCAAGGAACACCAGAAAGCAAATTTTCATTAAAGAGGGGCAAGCCAACTACGGAAAGCAAATGAAAAGCCATGTCCGGCACCTAGTCTAGTCTTCTCACCAGCGCGGAGCTAAGTGCTCCCACTACGACGTGGGAGGGAGCCCCCGAGGCTTGAGGGCAGCACTCCCGAGACTCCGGGGCGTATACAGCCCCACTCATTATTACGTGAGAGTGTCATGAGCGGAGACCTTCACAACCACTAGGCCTTGCTTCACAGGTGCCGGGCCTTGCTTCATGGGTAGAACTTCCGGAGGTGCTAGATGTTCCAGGCGTTCTGGATGGGGACCCCGTCCTGCGTATCTAGGCGCACGGCGCCAGGCCTGTTGACGTAAGCGACCCAAAATGGGCCCTCCCACATGGGTGAAAGCTTATGCAGTCCTTCCCTGGTGAGCACCCGCCTTAGGACGAGGTCACCCACCTCGAGCGTCTTGGAGCGGACGCTACAACAGTTATATCGTCGCAGCTCCTGCTGGTATCTTGCCGCCCGAAGCATGGCTTCGTGGTGGCGTTCCTCCCCAACCATGAGGTCCATCCCCCGCATGGCGTCCTGTTGCGCCTCATCAAATGCTAGGACCCGCGTGGGGACCCCGTGAGGGAGAACCGCTTCTGCTCTGTAAACAAGGAATAACAGGGTCTCGCCTGTTGGCTTGGTGGTGGTGGTGCGGATGGACCACAACACAGACTGAAGGTCATCGTGCCAGCACCTGCCGCAGGCTTCGAGCTTCTTCTTGAAGGTCCTAGTCTTGAGGCTTCTTAGTACCTCCACGATGGGGCGTTTGGCCTGACCATTGCTCCTAGGGTGTACCACCGAAGCATAGCAGATCTGCGTTCCAAGGTTAGCACAATATGTCTTGAAGAGATTTCTAGTGAACTGCGAGCTATTGTCGGTGATGATGCGATTAGGGACCCCCAACCGGCTCACGAGACCCTTGATGAACTTGACCATTCATCCGGACAGGATGGTGCGGACAGCTTCTACCTCCGCCCATTTGGTGAACTTGTCGATGGCGACGTAGAGGTAGCGGTACCCCCCAGGCGCTCGAGGGAACGGGCCTAAGATATCAAGCCCCCAGACTAAAAATGGCCACGAGAGTGGGATAGTCTGGAGGCCCTGGGCTGGCTGATGGATATGCTTGGCATGGAATTGATAGGCCCTGCAGGACTTCACCAGCTCTGTTGCGTCGTTGAGCATCGTAGGCCACTAGAATCCGCTGTGGAATGCCTTGCCGACGAGGGTTCGTGACGACGAGTGGTGTCCGCAGTATCCGCCGTGTATGTCCGCTAGCAACTTGTTCCCCTATTCCCTGGAGATACAACGCAAGGAAACGTCATTCGGCAGCTTCCTGTATAACTCATCGTCCTAGATGCAGTACGCCATGGCCTGTCGGGCCACGCGCTCTGTGTCCTCCTCTTTCTCCGGCAGCGTCCCTTGCGTCAGGTATTCCTTGAACTCCTTGGTCCAGCACCCCTCCTGAGGCTCGAGCGCCAGGAGTCAGCGCACTCCCGAGGTCGGGCCGCAGGCCGGGGCTCCCGAGGCAAGTGGCTAGGGGAGCTCGTCCCGAGGTGGCACCGGCCTCGAAAGCGAAGGTGCTGCTGATGGCCTGAAGAGCCGCTCCACGAAGATGTCAGGCTCTTGGGGTAGTCGCTTGGATGCTCTTTTGGAGATGTCGTCGGCCTCCTTGTTGGTGCGACGGGGCACGTGCTGCAATTCTAGACCAAGGAACTGCTTTTCCATTTTGCGTACCTCCGCGAGGTATGCCTCAATGTGCTCGTCCCTTGGCTCGTAGACCTTATTGGAGAAGTTGACGAGGAGCGGCGAGTTGCCCCTGATGGTGAGGCGCTTCACCCCTAGGGCCACCACATCCTTAAGGCCGGCTATGAGGCCTTCGTACTCCTCGATGTTGTTGGAGACCTTCTCGCCCTGCTGGAAGCAGAGCTGCACGACGTAGTAGAGCTTGTCTTGAGTGGGCGATGTGACCACCGCTCCAGCCCCCGCGCCCTGGTGTGCAAACGCGCCATCGAAACCCAGCCGTCGGGCGCTTCACTTCCTGGAGAGAGGGATCGGTCCTCGCCTGCTTCAAGCCCCGGGGCATCCGTCCATTCTGCCATGAAATCAGCGATCATGGCTCCCTTCATGACCCTGGTTGTGCTGTACTCCAGATGGAATGCGTGCAGCTCGATGTTCCATTTGGCGACCCTTCCAGCAGCGTTGGGGCTCCTGAGTACCCTCTCCAGCGGGTAGGCCGAGACGACCTTGATTGGATGACCTTTAAAGTAGTGATGTAGCTTACGTGAGGCCACCAAGAGCGCGAGAAAGTGCTTATGAGGCATGGGATACCGTGCCCTTGCATCCCGCAGTACCGTGCTGACGAAATACACTGGGTGCTTGACGTGGGCGGGCGCGTCGACTGGGCCTACGTCTGTCGGAGGTTGAGGCGCCTCCGGAGGCGATGGATCCCTAGAGCCCGGTCATTCATTGGGGCCTCTACAGGCCCAAGGACGCCGTCTTGCTGGGCCTCGTCATCTGTTGGTGTTGTTGTAGCCCTTGTGGTGCCCTTCGGGTCTTGTATCACCTCGGCTGGGGGCGTGGCTCGGTGCGGCGTAGCCTTAGCCTGGCGCTCTTCCCGAACCGCCACCAGAGCTGCGCTGGCATAGTAAGGAGTGGCGGCAAGGTAGAGCACCAGGGGCTCGAGAGGGCAGAGCTCCACCATCACCGGAGGGCTAGTCAGGTATCGCTTGAGATCTTGAAACGCTTGGTCAGCCTCCGGGGTCCACTCAAATGGGCCCTTCTTCTTCATCAGCTTGAAGAATGGTAGGGCACGCTCTCCTAGCTTGGAGATGAATTGCCCCAGTGAAGTTATGCAGCCGGTGTCGGTGTTCTGGGAACGGGGGTCCCCAGACTTGCCTGCCTGCGGCCCATGGCGTGGCTATGCGAGCAGGCCTGTACGGCCCACCTTCATCAACAACGCATACAAGACCCTTGTGAGGGGCCAAGCCTCACGAGGCGTACGACGCAATACCTCCTCAGGAGAGTCCTCGCCAGGCAGGCTCGCGAGGAGTAGAGATATCAAGGCGAGGCAAACCTCGCGAGGCTCTCATGAAGTGAGCCATGACGAACGACACCAGGCGGGCGCCAGCGCGCATAGCGTCCTTGTTTCCTCTTAGGTGCCAAGGGGGCAAGCGCAGGCGCGAAGTACCAAGTCATCAGGAAAAGGTTTCCATATCAGTGCAACAAGACCAAAGACTAAGAGGACGGCACGACGGAGGTCACCATGGAGACCAAGACGGTGTCACCACCAGAGCCTTTTGCAGGCGAAGACCACTTTTGTCAGGATAGCTTGTACTAGGTGTCCCCTTTCGAATTGACCGCCATTGTTGGCTTCCTTCCCGCTCAATATTTGGGGAGAGGACCTATATAAGTAGAGCTAGCCACCACAGTAGGGGGCATCGGATAACGCATCGAGCCCTCACCCACACAAGTTCGGCAAGCACAAGAACACCTCAACCTCAGGAATCTGTTCTTCCCCTTGTACTGTTCATCATCAGCCTAGAGGCAATCCACCACCACACACTGGAGTAGGGTATTACACCACAACGGTGAGCCGAACCAGTATAAATCTCGTGTCTTTCTGTGTAGTGAGTTCGTCGAGTTCATCCGCGAGATCTTAGTGAGCTCGGGCATGGATCAGTAGGAGGGAAAGAACTTCGCGCACACCCCAGAGTTCGAACCTTAAGGGTTTTGCCGGAACCCCACATCCGACATTTGGTCCGCCAGGTAGGGGTGTGCCGTATCTTCCCTTCCGTCGATCGGCGCTCCGTTGCTCCGTCGTCCCCATGGCAGACGCTCGCCGCACTCGTGCTAAGCGTCGGGCTGCCCTCATCGCCCGCGTTGCTCAGACGGCTCCTGTCGGTGGGCCACCCCGTCGTTCTCCGTCTCCTGCCGCCAACGCCGCAAACGGCCCGGCGGGAACGAGCAGCAAGCGTCCTCGCTGCACCCATCAGTGCGGCAGGACGGCTGCACCGCCACTCCATCGCTGACCCTAGCCGGTTCCTCGTCCCATGCACATCGCGCTCCCATGGACGCGCAGGCCACACTCCTCATGGCGAACAAGCTCCTGTGGTACCGCTCGGTCGACGACCTCTACGAGGACTGGCTCGACCACATCGCCAAGCTCGTCCGTGCCGAAGGGGGCTCCCTGGCGCCGTCCCACTCTCTGCATCACCCTCCGCCAGCCGCGGGCGACGTGGCTCATGGAGCACCTCCACCACCTCTTCCCCAATATGGTGCCTTGGCGCCAAGGCGCGCGGCCCCACGCCACGACCCACCGCGCCCGGTGCCCGCACGCGAAGAGTGAAGCTGCCAAGAAATCCCTCGGCCGCGAGAAGCTGCACCCGTGCTCCCCGCGCCAACTCGCCAAGACTGCGCACTACCTGCTGTGGCGGCACGCGGACCTCGTCAAGTCCAAGCTCCACCTCCGAGACGGGCCCCGGCGACCATGGCCAACTGCCGCGCCTTCACTGCCGAGCTGCCTAGTGTCGCCTGGCCGGATCTACCTCCTCGCTACGCTGACACCCTCGACCCCGCAGAGTTCCTGCAGCTTTATGAGCTGAGCATCGAAACGGCCAACGACGATGAGAAAGTCTTGGCCAACTAGTTTCCCATCGCTCTCAAGGATGGTGCCCGCTCCTGGCTGCTGAACCTGCCGCAAGGATCGATCTCCTCCTGGGACGAGATGCGCGACCGCTTCGTCGCCAACTTCCAGGGCACTCGCGACCGCCCGCCGGCCGCGGGTGACCTCCGCCACATCAAGCAACAACCAGGATAGACCCTCCAGAAGTAAATCCAGCGCTTCAACAACACCCGCCTCAAGATTCACAAGGTGACGGATGAGGCCATCATCTTCGCGTTCTCCGATGGTGTCCGTGACATCAAGATGAAGGAGGAGCTCGCTATCCATGAGGGGTATTGAACATCTCTCGAGTTGTTCAACCTGGCGACCAAGTGCGCAAGAGTTGAGGAGGGGCGCCTCTCCCTCCTCGAGCTGCCAGCTGCGGGCACAGAGGAGAGGAAGGCCAACGCCAAGGACGTGAAGCGCAAGGAAGCGGCCGTGCTCGCAACAGAGCCGGACACCAAGCGAGGCAGAGATCAGCCCGAGTCATCCAAGAACAGCCGACCGTTCTGCGCCTTCCACAACCTGAACACCCACAACACCAGTGACTATCAAGAACTCTGAGCCATTCGTGAAGGACGCTTCGGTCGACGCCCCGAGCGCAGTGACCGGGGTACGGCCGGGGTGGAGGATGTGGTGGTGGACGCTGGGACGACTGTGGCCCGCGCCAGGAGTGGTGCGACCGGCCTCGTGAGGACCGCTGGCAGGATCATCCTCGCGAGGGCCCCTAGAGAGACCAACCTCGCGAGGACCGTCCTCAGGGCAACGTCAGTCTTCCCCCACTGCCGCCACCACCAAGAAGGAACAACGACCACCATCAGGACGAGGGGGCTGGGGGCTTCCAGGAGCCACGCGCTATCGCCTACATCTTGGGCGGAGCCCAGGCCCCAGCATCGCAGCGCATCTTCAAGCAGTTTTCTCGTGAAGTGAATGCAGTCCTCCCCAAGTTCGAGGCCACGCGCCCGCTCAGGTGGTCCTAGTGCGCCATCACCTTAACCTCAGCAGACCAGCTCAAGTGCGCAACCATCGCTGGTGCCCTCCGGATGCTTTTCTCACCAGTCATTAGTAATGTACAAGTCACCAAGACCCTCATCGACGGCGCACCAAGGCTTAACGTCCTATCAATCGACACGTTCGACAACCTTCAAGTGCCCTATTACCAGCTTCAACCTACCAAGCCTTTCTCAGGAGTGACCGACGGTTCCACCACACTGATAGGGCAGGTCCGCCTCCCTGTCACCTTCGTGGAACGCAAGAATTACCGCACCGAGCTCATTGACTTCGACGTCACGCACATCCACCTGCCATACAATGCCATCCGTGGGTATCCAGCCCTGGCCAAGTTCATGGCGGTCACACACCACGGCTACAACATCCTCAAGATGCCGGGAAGCCGCGGAATCATCATGGTCACATGCGAAGAAAGAGATGCGGTATGCTCCCTCGAGCGTGCCCTCCAAGCTGTAGCAATCGACGACCCCGACAGCAAAGGCGAGGGCCCTCCTGAAGCCCTCCCCAAGACGAAGAAGAAGCAGCTGCGACGTGCAGGATCTCAGGAGGATGGTGTCGTAACTGGAACCTTGACAGGATCAGCGCCCGCTTCAGGGGCGCCTCCCTCCATCACAAAGGAAGGTGCGCCCGGCGACCTCCTCGGGCAGGGCTCGGGTCCTCTCTTTTGGAGGGCCTCAGACCTTGCCAACCTCACGAGGGAGGCGCTTGGGCACCACTTGGAGGCGTGCTTCGCGGCATGCTTCCCTCAGAAGAATACAGGGCAAGGAGTGCCCACCACTCAGGAGTTCATCACCAAGAGCACTCAGGAACTGCAGGATGCAAGGGCCATGCGCGGCGACCGCCGCTCACGAGGCGCAGCTCCCCATCCAGGCGGGGATGTTGGGCTGCACATCTGCATTGACGTTCCAGGGCTCAACAGGGCCGCATCTCAGGAGCTTTTCTAGGCTTCGCGCGTGGGCCGTTGCAAGGGCCCACCACACAGCTACGTTCGCATGCCCTTCGGCTTGCCGAGCGTGTCGTCAGCCTATCAGCGCAACATGCGGCATGTCCTGGCGGCTCAGGAGGCTAGACACCACACCGTCCTGACAGGGATGGAGACGGTCCTCAGGGAACCACCTGAGTCCCCAGAGCCTCCCGAGGCTCAAGGCCCCGATGGCTCGTGAGGAGCCATTCCTTCACCGCGTACCTTCAGCTGCCCCCAACTCTCCTTTGTCAACAGAACCAGGTGACATTTTTCAAGTTCGTTTAGCTGGGAGCACCCCTCGGGTTGCATTATTCCCATGTCGCGTGGGTTCGTCCCTGTGGCGTGTATCCTTTTCTCATGTCTTTAGCTTACCTTGTTGGGGGCGCCCCTCGGGCTGCATCATCCCCAAGCCGCTTGGGCCTGACCCAGTGGCATGTATCTTCTGCATTTACCCAAGCTGATTGGCCTTCCATGCTTAATCTGCCTATGGTTGTCACTTGCCCGATTACCAGCTGGTCGATCATCGCCTCCAACAGAGCCTCCTCACACAGGCATGGCACTGGCGCATGGGTCCGTCCCTGCCACGTTGACAAACCTGAGCGGTCGAGCTCTGGCTCGTGGCATTCCTCGCGCACGTCACCTCATCAGGCCCTTAGTAGCTTCATCTCCTCATAGACCAACCAGTGGCAGACTGGCAGCCATAATGGCAAAACCGTGTTTCTCCTTGTGCTGGCTCGCAGGAATATCATGAGGATAGCACCGGGCGGCACCGCGAGCTCCCACCTCTTCCAAGTAACCCTCTTGCATGTTAAAAGGGGGGATCCTGAGCATCGCAACTCAGGAGCTCTTCCTGTCTCTCCAACCCTCACCCCCTGGCCTTGTCCACGGCATCGCGGCCTGGCATACCAGCGGCGGCTGAGTTCGCTCGAGGGACAGGACCTGAGGACGTACAACACGAAGGAAAGCATTGGAAGTGGGAGGACCCGGACGGTCCTAGCCTAGCTACACTGTGGATGATTGCGCACAGGTCTGGCGCAACACGGAGAATCGACCCCGAATTGCCAAGGTAAGTCACGAGCTCGGAACAACTAAGTTGTTGGAACCTAGGCGTTACGCTCGCTGCATTCCTGTTGCAGCCACGTCGCATCCCTTTCTCGCCTTACCATATCTGCTTGAGCGCTAAGGGGAACCTCCTGAGCATCGCACCTCAGGCGCTCTTACTGGACCTCGGGCCGGTCACCTCCTGGCCTTGACCACGGCACGTGACCTGGCATACCATTGACGGCTGCAGCCTGCATGGGGACCAGGACCTGTCAGCGTAGAACAACATGCTATCGCGAGGATGGAAAGGGGAGACCGAGCCTGAACAGGACACGCGTTCGCAAATTTTCATAACAGGGAATATGTATGCAAAATACATTACAGACCCCTTACACACCCCCACAGGGTACTTCATGATTCTTCGTAGGGAACAAAAACGAGAACTAAGAGGAATCCTATCTACATCTCCCCCGTGGCGGACGCCATCAACAACAGTGGGCCACGGGAGGCCGGCGCCGACCCCATCCAGATTAGCGGCGGCGGCGGCTGGACGCCGCGGCCCTGCTCTGAGCCCGGCAAGAGCTTGGGGGCACGTAGCTGTCGTCGCTCGTCTCCGGAGTCTGCTAAAGCTTAGGAGAATCGCTAGACTCCCAGGGGCTGCTGCTGCTGGAGTAGCCATGACCGGAGCGCACGTCCGCCTGGCGCTCCCCTCCAGGGCAACACTCCAGGCGGCGGCCCTCCGCGTCGAAGACCTTGAAGAAGAACATGGAGGCGCCGTCGTACTCAAAGTGGATCGCGAGGGCGCCTTCCGCACAGCAAACCCGCGCAACCTCGCCGCAGCCGCGGGTCATGAAGATCTTGCCGGCGGGGACCGCTTCAATCTCTGCTCCGGTCGCCAGAGCGTTGCAGTCGGCATGCTGCAGCCAGAGCTCGAGAGGCCCCCTCGACGGCATCATGTCGGAGAAGAACCACGGGAAGCGGGTCCAAGAGCTTGGGGGCATCGGCGCCTAGAGCATGAGCTCGCACGAGTAATCTGAGGTGTGGATTCCAGGGGCGACGGTGCATGTCGCCACGGCGCGGCGACCGCGAACGCGGCACGGGCGGCGCCGCTCGTCGCTCCGCCCTCCTGAGCCCCCGACTCGGGCGTACAAGGGTAGCGGATATCCTAGAGGAGGCCGCTCGCACCAAGGCCTCGTCATCACCTGCATCGCTGTTTCGTCGCGGCGGTGAACCGACCTCTTCTTCGGCGAAGGCGGCCCCGGATCATCGCGGGGGTCTTTTCTTTCTCTTCAGCGGAGAACCTTCGGATGGGTGCCATTGCTGCTAGAAGTGGAGCAAGGAGGAAGAAGCGAGTGAACCGAGAAGAGATGGGCGATGGGGGCTCCGCCCCCCCTCCCCATTTAGAGCGGAAGAAGGCCAACCGGCGCATCCCACGTTCACAGATAATGATGATTTTCCTTGCATGTCACAGGGACTTGTCAAATCGAGCAGTTGTCAAGGCAGCGTGGGGAAGTGGAGATGCCCACATCCAATACGCCACGCTTCAACCGAGGCTGCAGGCTTTTCGGCCCCGAGGCGCTCCGTACTTGACATTTGGCTTCGCCTCGAAGCCATGCCCGAGCACGCCTTGGGACCGGGGGCTACTGTCGGCGTTCTGGGAATGGGGGTCCCCAGACTTGCCTGCCTGTGGCCCACGGCGTGGCTATGCGAGCATGCCTGTATGACCCACCTTCATCAAGAAGGCATACAAGACCCTCATGAGGGGCCAAGCCTCGCGAGGCTCTCATGACGTGACCCATGGCGAACGACACCAGGCGGGCGCCATGCGCGCGCCAGCGCGCGTAGCGTCCTTGTTTCCTCTTTGGTGCCAAGGAGGCAAGCGCATGCGCGGAGTACCGAGGCATCAGGCAAAGGTTTCCATATCAGTGCAACGAGATCGAAGATTAACAGGACGGCAAGACGGAGGTCACCATGGAGCCCAAGACGGCGTCACCACCAGAGCCTTTTGCAGGTGAAGACCACTTTTGTCAGGATAGCTTGTACTAGCTGTCCCCTTTCAAATTGTCCGCCGTTGTTGGCTCCCTTCCCGCTCAATATTTTGGGAGAGGACCAGGGCCTATATAAGTAGAGCTAGCCACCACAGTAGCGGGCATCGGATAACGCATCGAGCCCTCACCCACACAAGTTTGGCAAGCACAAGAACACCTCAACCTCAGGAGGCTGTTCTTCCCCTTTTACTGTTCATCTTCAGCCCAAGAGGCAATCCACCACCACACACTGGAGTAGGGTATTGATACCTCTCCACCGTATCTATAATTTATGAATTATTCATGCTATTATACTATCCTTCTAGGATGTTTATATGCATTTATATGATTTTTGGGACTAACCTATTAACCTAGAGCCCAGTGCCAATTTCTATTTTCTTCTTGTTTTAGAGTATTGCAGAAAAGGAAAACTAAACGGAGTCCAATTGACATGCCACTTGACGGAGATCATTTTTGGACCAGAAGAAGCCGACAGAGTACCAGAAGCAGGCTAGAAGAGTCCCGGGCTGCCCACGAGGGTGGGGGGCGCGCCCACCCCCCTAGGGCACACCCCCCTACCTTGTGGACAGCCCGGAGAATCCCCTAACGTGAAATCAACGCAAAACTCTTCTATATATACCCAAACTTCCAGAAAGAAAGCTAGATCGGAAGTTACGCCACCGCAAGCCTTTGTAGCCACAAGAAGTCAATCTAGGCCCTCTCCGGCACCCTGCCGGAGGGGGTCATCATCACCAGTGGCCATGGAGGAGTATCCCGAAGGGGCCATCATCACCATGAAGGCCAAGGACCAGAGGGTGGAGGCCTTGGAGAATGAATCACAAGGCCATGGTGCTTTGTGCCACATATTATGATCCAATGATGTGTTCCCATAGTATGATGTTTTGAGTAGATATCTTTTGTCTTTGGTTTGATTGATGATCTAGCTTGGTATGAGTTGTATGTTTTACTTTAGTGCTGTCCTATGGTGCCCTCCGTGTCGCGCAAGCGTGAGGGATTCTCGCTGTAGGGTGTTGCAATATGTTCATGATTCGCTTATAGTGGGTTGGTGAGTGACTGAAACACAAACCCGAGTAAGAGGGATTGTTGCGTATGGGAATAAAGAGGACTTGATGCTTTAATGCTATGGTTGGGTTTTACCTTAAGTATCTTTAGTAGTTGCGGATGCTTGCTAGAGTTCCAATCATAAGTGCATAGGATCCAAGTAGAGAAAGTATGTTAGCTTATGCCTCTCCCTCATACGAAACTACAATAGTGATTATCGGTCTTGTTAACAATTGCCTAGGACAATTCCGCACACTGATCCACCATTATTCCACACTCGCTGTTTATAATATTTAGTAATATATTCTAACTTTATGATAACATCACCTACTTTTATGTTTTAGCTCTCAGACATCATGCAAATTATCCTCTGCATACCCACAACGTAGTTTTATTTCTCGTTTCTAGTTGGAAGTAAACGTTCGGTGCACGTAGAGTCGTATATGCGGGAGATAGGGCTTGAGAGAATATTGATCTTGCCTTTAGCTCCTTGTGGGTTCGACACTACGTACTTATCACTTCCACCTTTGGAAAGTGCTACGATGATTCCTTGCACTTGGGGATTATCAAGCTCTTTTCTGGCGCCGTTGCCGGGGAGCAATAGCGTGGGGTTGATATTCTCGTGTGTGCTTGTTTGCTTTCTTCACTAAGTATATTTTGTTTTTCCTTTTTGTTTCTATTTAGTTGTGGGTGAAACATGCAAAAAAAATAAAAGAATGAAAATACAAAAAAAATTACTTGCCTTTCATGCCTAAAAAGTTTTTTCAAAAAGAGAAGTGATTGGAAAGTTATGCATTGAAGAAGTGAGGGTCGACCTTGAGCACTTGTGTTCATGCTCACGGAACCAATGTAGTATTTTTCATGGAAGTTTCTCTGTAAATATTTATCCCCTTGTATATATCCATTGTATTATGAAAATAATGTGCCAAGCTTTGGTTTTAGGATGATTGGATTGCTTGTTTACTATGTGCATAACGAAAACAGAAACTTTGGCTGTAGTGCATGAATTTACATTTTTTACTGGAAAGTCAAATGAGTCTGAAACTTTTTGCACATTACTTCTGTACAAAATTTTCAAATTTTCAAATTTAGTTCATAATTTTAGGAGGTACAGAAGTTTTCTAAACTTCCAGATTACTACAGACTGTCCTGTTTAAGACAGATTCTGTTTTTGATGCATTGATTGCTTGTTGAAACTATTGATTTCTATCGGTGTATTAAGCCATGGAGAAGTTATATTACAGTAGCTACAATGCAAAAACAAAATAAGAATTGGTTTGCAACAGTACTTATAGTACTGATTTGCTTTGTTATACTAACGGGTCTCACAAAGTTTTTGTGGATGAAGTGTTCGAAGAACGAGGAGTTACCGATGCGAGAAGAATAAAGAGAGGAAAGAGTTCAAGCTTGGGGATTCCCCAGGCACCCCAAGTAAATATTTCAAAGGATATTCAAGCATCTAATCTTGGGGATGCCCCGGTTGGCATCCCATCTTTCTTCTTCAACAAATATCGGTATACCTCGGTTTTTGTTTTGTTCACATGATTTGTGTCCTTTGTGTTTTTTTTGTTTAAGAACCATGCTAGCATGAGATAGCCCTTCATCCATTTATAGAATACTTCATGTGCTTCACGTAAATCTTTTAAGTATGGTCTTATAGAATTGCTCTTTGTGCTTCACTTAAATGTTTTGATTATGGTTTTATAGAATGCTTCATGTGCTCCACTTATACATTTTGAGCTTGGATATTGGTTAGTCTATATTAATTGTAGAATGCTCCATGAAATTCACTTATATCTTTTGGAGTATTAATAATACTATCATTTAAAGTGGGGTTGGAAGAGTGTCAACTTTAGGAATTAGTGATCCCACTATCTTGGAGGGTGTTGAATCTTAGTGTGATATTTATGAAAGTGGATTTGGAAGAGTGTCAACTTTAGCTAGTAATGACTCCACTATTCAGAAGAGGTTCCAATTGAGTATGAGAACAATGTTGCTATCCATGATGCTACTGAAAATTATTATGAGGGAGGAATACATGCTTGCAGGAGTTCCAATAATATCAAGTTTCCTCTCTAAGTGCTTAAAGTTTTGAAGTTATACTTGTTTTGCCTTCCTATGCTAGTTGATTGTTGTTCTTATAAATTGTGTGCTCACGGAATCCCTAGGCATAGGAAGTAAGTTATATTTAAATATGCTAGTCATATTCTTCAAGATGCTCTCTTTGCGCTTCAATTCCTATCTTTGATGTGAGCATCATTGAAATCCTCATGCCTAGCTAAAAGGCATTAAACAAAAGCGCTTGTTGGGAGACAACCCAATATTCCCATACTGTTTTTGTGCGTTTACATGATTAAGCTACTGTAGTAATCATGTTTTATAGCTTTTGTTTAATTAAAGTGCCAAGTAAGACCTTTGGGAAGACTTGGGTGAAAGTTAATGTGATCTTGCTGAAAAGAACAGAAACTTTGCGCTCACGAGAATAGATGTCATTTTTTATAGAAGAGTGTTCTTGAGTTTATTATTTTTGCAGAAGATTAATAGACAAATTCCTCACGTCCACCAATATATTTCATAATTTTTGGAATTGCAGAAGTATGGTTATTGTTCAGATCATGACAAACTGTTCTGTTTCTGACAGATTCTATTTTCATTGCATAGTTTTCTTGTTTTGTAGTTTCTATGACTTATATTCCTCAGTATAAATTGTAGAAATGATATGGTACAGTAGGCATTTTGTGAGAACAATTATGAACCTTGTCTTTGACAGTACCAAAGTGAAGGGTTTGCTCTTTATCATACTAACCTATCTCACGAAGTTTGGTTAAGTTTTGTGTGGTTGAAGTTTTCATGTTTTGGGTGAGATATCGATATAAGGAGAATAAGGAGTGGCAAGATCCTAATATTGGGGATGCACAAGGAACCCCAAGTTAATGTTCAAGGAAGACTCAAGCGCCTAAGCTTCAGGATGCCCCGGAAGGCATCCCCTCTTTCGTCTTCAAAACTATCGGTATACCTTACTCGGAGCTATATTTTTATTCACCACATGATATGTGTTTTGCTTGGAGAGTATTTTCAATTTTACTTGCTATTTGAATAAAATCATTGGATCTTAAATATTGAATGAAACATAATCCTCCCATGGCTAGTTAATTATTTGACTACTCAGTGTTCTTCACTCGTATCTTTTTGGAGTAGTTTGTCATTTGCTCACGTGCCTCATGTATATCCTGTGAGTAAATGGTTGAATGAATCGAATGTCATAAATCTAAATTTATATATGTTTCATATACTTATAACATGGGGAGTAATGACTTCACACATAATAAGTATAGGTAGTAAACTTATTGAAGGTTAGCAAACATAGAATTGCTCACTTGAACAATTCATGAAAGCATATTGAAGGAAGAGAGGTTTCACATATAAATATACTATCTTGGACATCTTTTATGATTGGGAGCACTCATTAAAATATGAAATGCTAAAGATTTGATGTTGGACAAGGAAGACAACGTAATGGGTTATGTTTTCTTATATGTGAAATAAAGTATATTGTCATGGATCATCTAACATGTTGAGCTTGCCTTTCCCCCTCATGCTAGCAAAATTCTTTGAACCAAGTAGAGATACTACTTGTGCTTCCCAAAACCCTTAAACCAGTTTTGCCATGAGGGTCCACCATATCTACCTATGGATTGAGTAAGATCCTTCAAGTAAGTTGTCATGGGTGCAAGCAATAAAAATTGCTCTCTAAATATGTATGATTGAAATAAAAGCGACAGATTGCATAATAAAGGTTCATATCACAAGGGGAAATATAAAGTGATGTTCTTTCGCATTAAGATTTTGTGCATCCAACCCTGAAAGCGCATGGCAACCTCTGCTTCTCTCTATGAAGGGCCTATCTTTTATTAATATCTTCTACCTTATGCAAGAGTCTTGGTGATCTTCACCTTTCCTTTTTACATTTTATCCTTTGGCAAGCACAGGGTGTTGGAAAGATCCTGATATATATATATATATATATATATATATATATATATATATATATATATATATATATATATATCTTATTGGATGTAAGTAAGCATGAGCTATTATTGCGGACATTACCCTTGTGGTAAAAGGTTGGGAGGCCAAACTATAAGCCCCTATCTTTCTCTGTGTCCGATTAAAACTCCATAACCACAAGTATTGCGTGAGTGTTAGCAATTGTGAAAGACTAAATGCTAGTTGAGTATGTGGAGTTTGCTAAGTCAAAGCTCTGACATAGACTCTTCCTAAAAATAAGATGAATTGCAATTGTTTGATGACTGAGAATATTGTTTGTTAGTTTTCAAGAAAGTTCATGATCTATACTTTAACATGTGATTAACTTGTTACTTTATCATGAGAAGTTTTATGAGATGAGCAACTGTTATGACATATAATGATGCTAGAAAAAGTGATTGGAATTATCATTGATCAAACTTATGCACTTGCTAGCATTCACACTTCATAAATTATTTCTTTTATCATTTACCTACTCGAGGACGAGCATGAATTAAGCTTGGGGATGCTGATGCGTCTCCAATGTAACTACTATTTATGAAATATTCATGCTATCATACTATCCTTCTAGGATGTTTTATATGCATTTATATGATATTTTATATGATTGTTGGGACTAACCTATTAACCTAGAACCCAGTGCCAGTTTCTGCTTCCTTCTTGTTTTAGAGTATCGCAAAAAAGGAAAACTAAACGGAGTCCAATTCATGTGCCACTTGACGGAGATCATTTTTGGACCAGAAGAAGCCCACGGGTACCAGAAGCAGGCCAGAAGAGTCTCGGGCTGCCCACGAGGGTGGGGGGAGCGCCCACCCCCCTAGGGTGCTCCCCCCTACCTCGTGGACAGCCCGGGGACCCCCTTGATGTGAAATCAACGCAAACTCTTCTATATATACCCAAACTTCCAGAAAGAAACCTAGATCGGAAGTTCCACCACCGCAAGCCTTTGTAGCCACGAGAAGTCAATCTAGGCCCTCTCCGGCACCCTGCCAGAGGGGGCCATCATCACCGGTGGCCATGGAGGAGTATCCTGGAGGGGCCATCATCACCATGAAGTCCAAGGACCAGAGGGTGGAGGCCATGGAGGAGGAAGCGCAAGGGGGAGAACCTCTCCTCCTCTCTTCCGGTGGCGCCGGAGTGCCATCGGGAGGGGAATCATCGCCACGGTGATCGTCTTCATCAACATCACTGCCGGGGAAATATGACTCCGCGAGCACCTATGGGGACGGAGCCCCTTCTCGGTTCGGCGGGGGGCGGAGGCCGCGCGAAGAGCAGATCGAGGCGGGGCACACGAGCAGTTTTTAACCAGCTTCGGAGCTCTCCGGAGAGATAATACTCCTACTGCTGCTTTGTGGATTGTATTGAGTTCTTGCTCGGGAGCGCTGAGTGCTATAGTACACACCAGCAGCTAACGAGACCGAGCGTGAGTGTTCTACTGTTCGTCCCTTTCCCCTCTACGTTGTGCATGGGCCTCCTTTTATATGCTCAAGGGGTGTCCAACAGGTGGCAACGTAGGCAAGGGCAAAAATGGAAAGGTGCTGCGGTAGGTACAACTACCTACACAGTGTATCAAACCTAACTCTGACGGCAGGGGACAAGGGCATTAAATGCCCATCTGCGTCAACCAAACAGTGCAGAAAAGGGACCGTTAGGGATGCCTCCGCTTGCCACGATGGCGATCTTGTCAGCGCCGCTTGCCACAGTGCACCCCTGGCTGCCCAGCCTCCCGCCACGTACACCTGGAAGTGCCTCAGAGCGACACGTTGGTGGGTGAGCTGGAGCGCAGGTACAGAGTGGTTGCTTGCCGCGGCAAACGCCTTGCCGCGGTTGTTGTCTCGTCGCGTCCGGGAGCTTGTCGCTTGCCGGGTCTTGCCGGGATGCGTGGCGCGTCGCGGCAAGTTCCTTGAGATGCCTTGGTTGGCCTCCCCGGCAAGCTCCTCTTGCCGGGGTCTTGCGTCTTGAGTGGCCTTCCCGGCAAGCTCCTCTTGCCGGGTCCTTGTCTCCTTGGCTTAAATACTTTGTTCTTGAATGGTTCCAAAGGAACCACAGAGGTCCTTGGCGGTCACCCGGCAAGCCTTTCCGTGGGTCGCTGCGACTGCCCGTGCACAAGTTCGGGATACTAGGGTACCCCTACTCTAGTACACCGACAATCACCATCATGATCACCATCCTCATCTCTTTTACGCGGTCCACTCTCCCGCACCCCGCTGTAATCCCTACTTGAACATGGTGCTTTATGCCACATATTATGATCCAATGATGTCTTGCCATCCTAGGATGTTTTGAGTAGATATCTTTGGGTTGATTGATGATCTAGCTTGGTATGAGTTGTATCTTTTACTTTGGTGCCGTCCTATGGTGCCCTCTGTGTCGCGGAAGCATGAGGGATTCCCGCTGCAGGGTGTTGCAATACGTTCATGATTCGCTTATAGTGGGTTGGTGAGTGACTGAAACACAAACCCGAGTAAGAGGGATTGTTGCGTATGGGAATAAAGAGGACTTGATGCTTTAATGCTATGGTTGGGTTTTACCTTAATGATCTTTGGTAGTTGCGGATGCTTGCTAGAGTTCCAATCATAAGTGTCTGGAGAGCATGAGCTGGCTGGTGTATCTGCTTGGAATGGAACTGGCACGCTTCACACTTGGTTACTTGTGTAGTTGCATCCTGGAGGGCTGTCGGCCAAAAGAAACTTTGCCGGAAAGATTTGCCGGCAAGTGCTCTCGCGCCAATGTGGTGACCACAAATGCCTCCATGTATCTCTGCCAACAGCTTCTGTCCATCTTCCCGGCGAATACACTTCAATTTCACACCGTTGAGTCTTCTTCTGTACAGTGCGTTGTCGACAAACTGGTACATACTTGACTACCGGGCTACTCTTTCCGCTTCTTCTTGCTCTTTGGGAAGTTCTCCTGTCTGAAGGAAACGGACGATCTGTTGTGCCCATGCTGGAGCTTGTGGCTCGACAACAAGGACTAAAGGCATGTCTGCTGCTGCGGGAACATCCGCTTCTACGGTGAGAACCTGCGGCTCAGCCGGAGCTTGACGTTCCCCGGCAAGCTTGCCGGAGCAAAACTTGTCGGGAGCGTCTGCTTCAACGAAAAAAACCCTGGGGCTTGTCGGAGCAGACTGCTCCTCAGCACTCTTGGCGTTGATCTAGGGGACCTTCTTGGCGGCGGCTTCAGGAAGCTCTGCCGGAAAATAGTCGCCAGAAATCAACTTCCTCTTCTTGCTCTGTCCAGTTGATGGCGTAACAGATGGTTGAGTCAGCTTGAGCACAAAGATCCCTGGTTCCACAGGTAACTTAAGTGCTGCGCACTTTGACAGGCCATCGGCAATGTCGTTCTGATCTCTTGGAACATGTTCCATCTGTAGGCCGACAAAGTGCTCTTCTAGCTTCCTCACTTCATCAACGTAAGCTTCCATCAATGGACTCTGATAATTCTTGTTCACTTGGCGGACGACAAGTTGCGAGTCACCCCTGACAATGAGCTACTTGATCCCAAGGTCTACCGCGATCCTGAGACCGGCAATCAATCCTTCATACTCTGCAGTATTGTTTGTTGCTTGCTCCTTGGGAAAGTGCATCTGGACTACGTATTTGAGGTGCTCTCCGGTGGGTGCGACAAGCAGCACGCCAGCACCGGCGCCTTGCAGCGAAAAGGCACCATCAAAGTACATCAGCCACTCTTTGCTTGCCTCCTTGACGGGGATGCTCGTCTCTGGAATTTCTTCATCTGGTGTTGGCGTCCACTCTGCTATGAAGTGCTCTCAAACTTGAGGCCAAAGCTTGACAGTTCCAGCGCCCACTCAACAATCCTGCCTGTAGCTTCTGGATTCTGCAGTATCCTCTTCAGCGGAAAGCGAGTGACAACTGTGATCTCATGTGCTTGAAAGTAATGGTGCAGCTTTCTCGAGGCCATGAGAAGGCCGAAAAGCAATTTCTGCACACCAGAATACCTTGACCTAGCCCCCTGCAGAAGGGAACTGACAAAGTAGACTAGGCGCTGCACCATTTTGTTCTGCTGTATCTCTTCGCACATCTGCGCAGATCAATCTTTGCCGGGACCAGAGCTTGTCGGGGAAGCCCCCTGCTTGTCACTGGACGTGCTTGCCGCGGTCGCTGGCTCATCATCAGCCTCCCTCTCCGCTACTAACGCAGCACTAACCACTTGATTAGTTGCCGCCTGATATAGCAGCAACTTCTCTTGTGGTTTAGGTGCGACAAGTATTGGAGTGGAGGACATGTATCTCTTCAAGTCCTGCAGCGCAGCCTCTGCTTCCGGAGTCCATTTCATTGGACCTTCCTTTTTCAAAATTTTGAAAAACGGCAGGGCGCGCTCGACAACAACTAGCACATCTTTGCCTTTCCTCTTCCTGTTGTTCCGCCACCGGTTTTTATTTGCCGGGGCAGCATCATCGCTGTCAGATCCTCCTGTTCCTGCATTCTCTCCGGGGAGTTTCCTCCCTTCCTCAGCACGTGCACACCTGTCGGCCAGGGCGTACAGCTCACTGACGTCTCTGATCTTGCACATCTGGGAACGCGCTGATGACCGTGGCAGGGTGGACATCTGGGATGTTGCGTTGCACTTGGCTGAATCTCTGGATGTACTTGCGCAGGGGCTCTCCTTCTTTCTGGGCAAGCAGATGAAGATCACTCTCCTGGCCATGAGGTTTGTGGCCGCCTGTAAAGGCGCCGACAAACTGATGGCATAGGTCTGCCCAGGAAGATATGGAGTTGTGCGGCAAGTGCATGAGCAAGGACCTGATATTGGGTTTGAGCACCAGCGGGAAGTAGTTGGCAAGGATCTTGTCGTCCCACCACCCAGCAGCTTGCACCGCGATGGTGTAGATGTTGAGGAACTCCGACGGATGCAACTTGCCGTCGTACTTCTCGGGTACGTCTGGCTTGAAATTCTTCGTGTTGGGCCACTGGACTTGCCGCAGCTCACGGGTGAATGCAGGGCAACCTACCGCGTACGGCAGGTCGCCTGGTTCCCCTGGCGCATGCATGTCGACAGTGGGTCCAGCGCACCGGTCTGATTGATGCCGCGTTTCTCTTCGGCGCTCAGTGCGAGTACGAGCGTATTCTTGCTGTCGTTCGTGAAGAACTTGGCGTTGATCACGATGAGCTCGTGGATCCGATGAAGCAGTGGAGTCGCTATCACAGTGGACCCAGCGAGTCGGCGATCTTGGTCTTCGGGGCGGAGAGTGCACGGTGGTTGCCCCCCCACCTGTCTTGTCGCCACCGGGTCGCCCCTGGCTGACTTGCCGCGGCTGCGACGTAATCGCCTGCCGTGGAGTGTCGCCGTTGGCGAAGCCGATGAGACTCTGAATGGTGGCCCTCCAGTCGTCGATCTTGTTAGGTGTTGGAGGGAAGTCTAGGAGCAGTTGAGCTCGCGCCAAAGCTTCTGCTGGAGTGGCGGGTAGCGGTGGCGAACGGTGCGAGGAGCGGGATATGCTCGGACTTCTAACTGCGTTAGAAGGAGCAATATCCCATCCAGGCGACCGTGCCTCGCTCGCGCCAGCATGTTGGTGCGCGTGCTGGCCTGGAGCATCCCGAGATCCGCCAGCTCGATTTGGGTCCAGCGAGCATATGGTACCGTGGGTACCACGTCGCTGCCGGTCCTGCGCCTCCTGAGATGGGCGCGGTGCATCTACGGACGCTCGGTCGTCGTGGGAGCCGGCTACACTGCCGATGGGCAGCGCAGCCTTGTCCTTGGACCTAGCGGCACCGTGGGCTCCCTCGTCGACGCCCGTTCTTCCGCCGGCGCCTTCCCCACCAGCCGTTTGCTCCGGCGGCGGTGGGTTCGATGCGGACGGAGCAGCCGCCTCTGAAGCCTTCTTCTTCGGTGGCATGTCGATGAAGTCGATGAAGATGTAGCTCGCGTGAACGCCGGATCAGGTTCACACAACCTCGACGCCCCCTACCTGGCGCACCAAATATGCCGGGGAAATCTGACTTCGCGAGCACCTATGGGGACGGAGCCCCTTCTCGGTTCGGCGGGGGGCGGAGGCCGCGCGAAGAGCAGATCGAGGCGAGGCACACGAGCGGTTTTTACCCAGCTTCGGAGCTCTCTGGAGAGATAATACTCCTACTGCTGCTTTGTGGATTGTATTGAGTTCTTGCTCGGGAGCGCTGAGTGCTACAGTACACACCAGCAGCTAACGAGACCGAGCGTGAGTGTTCTACTGTTCGTCCCTTTCCCCTCTACATTGTGCATGGGCCTCCTTTTATATGCTCAAGGGGTCTCCAACAGGTGGCAACGTAGGCAAGGGCAAAAATGGAAAGGTGCTGCGGTAGGTACAGCTACCTACACAGTGTATCATACCTAACTCTGACGGTAGGGGACAAGGGCATTAAATGCCCGTCTGCGTCGCGCAAACAGTGCAGAAAAGGGAACGTTAGGGACGCCTCCGCTTGCCACGATGGCGATCTTGTCAGCGCCGCTTGCCACGGTGCATCCCTGGCTGCACAGCCTCCCGCCACGTATGCCTGGAAGTGCCTCAGAGCGACACGTTGGTGGGTGAGCTGGAGCGCAGGTACAGAGTGGTTGCTTGCCGCGGCAAACGCCTTGCCGCGGTTGTTGTCTTGTCGCGTCCGGGAGCTTGTCGCTCGCCGGGTCTTGCCGGGACGCGTGGCGCGTCGCGACAAGTTCCTTGAGATGCCTTGGTTGGCCTCCCCGGCAAGCTCCTCTTGCCAGGGTCTTGCGTCTTGAGTGGCCTTCCCAGCAAGATCCTCTTGCCGGGGCCTTGTTTCCTTGGCTTTAATACTTTGTTATTGAATGGTTCCAAAGGAACCACAGAGGTCCTTGGCGGTCACCCGGCAAGCCTTTCCGCGGGGCGCTGCGACTGCCCGTGCACAAGTTCGGGATACTAGGGTACCCCTACTCTAGTACACCGACAATCACCATCATCATCACCATCCTCATCTGTTTTACGTGGTCCACTCTCCCGCACCCCGCTGTAATCCCTGCTTGAACATGGTGCTTTATGCCACATATTATGATCCAATGATGTCTTGCCATCCTATGATGTTTTGAGTAGATATCTTTGGGTTGATTGATGATCTAGCTTGGTATGAGTTGTATGTTTTACTTTGGTGTTGTCCTATGGTGCCCTCTGTGTCGCGCAAGCATGAGGGATTCCCGCTGCAGGGTGTTGCAATACGTTCATGATTCGCTTATAGTGGGTTGGTGAGTGACTGAAACACAAACCCGAGTAAGAAGGATTGTTGCGTATGGGAATAAAGAGGACTTGATGCTTTAATGCTATGGTTGGGTTTTACCTTAATGATCTTTAGTAGTTGCGGATGCTTGCTAGAGTTCCAATCATAAGTGCATAAGATCCAAGTAGAGAAAGTGTGTTATCTTATGCCTCTCCCTCATATGAAACTGCAATAGTGATTACCGGTCTTGCTAACAATTGCCTAGGACAATTCCGCACACCGATCCACCATTAGTCCACACTTGCTATTTATAATATTTAGTAATATATTCTAACTTTATGATAACAGCACCTACTTTTAGGTTTTATCTGTCTGACATCATGCAAAGTTATCCTCTTCAAACCCACAACGTAGTTTTATTTCTTGTTTCTAGTTGGAAGTAAATGTTCGGTGCACGTAGAGTCGTATCAGTGGCAGATAGGGCTTGAGAGAATATTGATCTTACCTTTAGCTCCTTGTGGGTTCGACACTCCATACTTATCACTTCCACCTTTTGAAAATGCTACGATGATTCCTTGCACTTGGGGACTATCAGGTATTAGACCACAACGGTGGCCCGAACTAGTATAAATCTCGTGTCTTTCTGTGTTGTGAGTTCGTCGAGTTCGTCCGTGAGATCTTAGTGAGCTAGGGAATGGATTGGTTGGAGGGAAAGAACTTCGCGCACACCCCAGAGTTCGTACCTTAGGGGTTTTGCCGGAACCCCACAGCCGACAGCCGGCAAGCTTCTGCATCTCCTTGAGGGTTTGTGGCGGGCTCATGTCTTCGATCGCCTTGACCTTGTCCGGGTTGGCCTCGATCTCCCTGTGGGACACGAGGAAGCCCAGCAGCTTGCCGGAGGGGATAACAAACACACACTTCTCCAGGTTGAGCTGCAAGTCCACCTGGCGCAGGCTCGCGAAGGTCTCCTCTAGGTCCTGAATGAAAGTTATCGCCTCCCGAGACTTTACCACATTGTCGTCGACGTAGGCTTCAGCGTTCTTCCTGAGCGGTTTACCCAGTGTGATGTGCATCAGTCGTTGGAAGGTCGCGTCTGCGTTACGCAGCCCGAATGGCATGCAAGTGTAGCAGTACACCCCACACGGGGTTAGGTAGGTCATCTTCTCCACATCCTCTACCGCCATCTTGATCTGATGATAGCCTGAGAACGCATCCAGGAAGCATAGCAGGTTGCACTCGGCGGTGGAGTCAATGATCTGGTCGATGCGTGGAAGCGGGAACGGATCTTAGGGACAGGCCTTGTTGAGGTTGGTGAAGTCAACACACATGTGCTCCTTCCCACCTTTCTTTGGCACGACGACAGGGTTCGCCAGCCACTCGGGGTACCGAACCTCGCGAATGGCACCTGCCGCCTCCATCTTACGGGTTTCCTGGACGATGAAGGACTGCTTCTCTGTGGACTGTCGTTGCGCTTTCTGCTTCACAGGGCACACATTGGGGCACACCCTCAAGTGATGATCGATCACCCCTTTTGGGACCCCTACCTGCTGTTTGGGTTCCCATGCGAATACTTCTTTGTTTGTCTGCAAGAACTTCACCAATGCCTTATCTTGATCTGGGTCGAGGTTGGCACCTATGGTGAAGGTGGCTCCAGAGGAACCATCTTCCTCGCCCGACACCTGCTTGGTTTCTGCTCGATATTGAGTGAACAACTGCTTCTTTTTAGCTGGTGCAGCCTCCTTAACTCCGGAGGTGACCTCGTCGGCCGGTCGTGCTACCGCGGCGGTTTTGAGGGTGAGCCTGAGCGCCACCAGAGCTTCCTTGGTATCTCCAACTACGGTGAGGACATCCTTGCTCACAGGCATCTTCATGACGTTGTAGGCCGGATGGGTTGCCGCAATAAACTGAGCCAGAGCCGGGTACCCGAGGATGGCGTTGTACGGGAGGCCAATACGGGCGATGTCAAAGTCGATCAGCTCAGTGCAATAGTTGTCGCATGTGCTGAAGGTCACGAGAAGACGGATCTGCCCCAGGGGGCTGGCGGAGCTGCCGCCGACCCTGGAGAAGGGCTTGCTACGGCGGAGCCGGCTAAAAGCCTCCACAGAGAGCACGTTGAGGCCGGCGCCGCTATCGATGAGGGTCTTGGTGACAGCTATGCTGCAGATGGTGGGTGTGCAAAGCACTGGGAGCACGCCCGAGCCGACGGTGGTGACCGGGTGATCCCCCGAGTTGAAGGTCAGGTCGGCCTTGGGCGCCACCCAACCCGGGGGAGCTCCCTGCTGCACGTAAGCAGCGCCGATCTGGTGGAGGATCGACTTTGTGTGTCGTCCTAAGGGCGGCGCTTGCGAGCCGCCGAGGAGGGTCGCGACAGCGAGGTGTGCCGGTGCCGCGAAGCGTGCAGCGAAGAGGCTGCGCAGCTCCTCCCAAGATTCCACTGTAGATCCTGGGAGGTTGAGCAGCCAGGCATGGTGCACCAATGAGGGCCATGGGAAGCCAGTTGGCCATGACCTTGTCGTCACCCCCAGCCTTCAGGACGGCCTCTTCACACGCCAGCAGGAAGGCCGACGGGTCCGCCGCGCCGTCGTAACGCGGCAGCATCTCTGGCTCGAACTTGGGTGGCCACTACACCCGCCGCAAGGCGGGGGACCCAGGCTCGGAGCCCCTGGGCCCACCATGGGCATCCGTCGCTACAGTCGGAAGAGCAACGACGGCCATGGGGGCAAGGCGCGGTGATGGCGGAGCGTGGGCCAACCGAAGGAAGGCTTCGACGCACCCCTACCTGGCGCGCCAAATGTCCGATTTCGGGTTCCGGCAAAACCCTTGAGGTTGGAACACTGGGGTGCGCACGAAGATCTCTCCTTCCCCCAGCACTCTCTCCCACCACAATCGCAAGGCTTAACGCGTCGAACTCGCAGAACAAAGGGGCACAAGGTTACCGGGGCATATTTCAACAACTTTTTCCCCAAAAACTAATTGGAGAAATATGGCGCCCCCACCTTCCCACCTCCACCTAAACCCTAGCCCACCGGCGATCTCCACTCCTATCCACTAAATTGGTGGACTGATCCATTCATCTTGTTCGGCGTCTCGAGATCTTTCTGCTGATGTCCTCGGTGATGGATTTTTCTTCGGGATCTACCCTTGATCTGGACTTCTCCGAGGGTAGAGTTTTTGCTGATGAGATCTATAGGGCGTCTGGCCTCACTGTCCATCCCATGGATGGTAGAGGGGCATTTACCCTAGTTGTCTCCTTTAGCAGGCATGAATTTCGGCTTGATGTGAATTCTGTGGCCGCCGCCCTTGAGTCGGCGCTGGGAGGATCGGCCATTGATCTTTGGGTCTCATATATTACTGATAAGGTATTTAGCTTCAATGTTTCATGCAAGGCTGTTGGTTTTCATATTGTGGACACTAGATCGTACTCTTGCCCTCAATTCAAATGCTATTTTCATTTGTGGGGAAATGGGGGTCCAAATTGGTTACGTGAATTCAATATCTGGAAGAAAGAGTGTGATGCTGAGTGGATCCTGGTCAGTCCTTCTAAGCATAGGGCAGCCTTGGGCCTTCTTGCAATGCATAATCCTCCATCAAAGTCAGCCATTAAATCCAAGCCTTCTCTTCAGAAAAAATTATCTTTTGCTACGTTTCAAACGTATGATGCATGCAAAGGGTATAGATATCATGCAACGGCTGAATGTATTGCGGCATCTGAGAGTGCTGGCTATGGGATTTCTGAGAGGGAGCGCCAGGTCATTGCTCCGCCCCAACCTGAAATTCTTAACTGGACTGTTGCTTCGCCACCGATCATCTTTGGCACGGTGAGCTCGTCGGAGATCCAACAGCGTATCGCGTCAAGGGGTTCAACCTCGGATCTTGTGCCGGTAGACTCGGGCGGGATTTCGGGATCTCAAAATTTGCCTCTTTTGGGCCCTTCAGCTGCTGGCCCATCTAGCTCTACTACTGTACCGAGCCCATCCCAGGCTGAGGCCTCTTTTGATCAAATGATAAATGACATGGTCGATGAAATTGTTACATGTCAGACTTGTTTTAAGCGTGGGCATTTTTCTTCTTCTTGCACGTCAACTCTAAAGTGCTTGGGTTGTTCTCGGGTTGGCCATACTAGGAGCGATTGCACCCGTTTTGCTAGGAGATTGGGTCTGGTTTGGAAACCCAAGCCCGCTAATGATTCAGTTTCCGAGGCAATAGCTACAAGAAGCGAGAATATCTCTCTGACAGGATTTTTACCTAACTCGGACTCCTCGGTTTTGATTGCACCGTCCCCATCGACCAACTCTGTTCAGCTTGGTCCAAGGACGCCTCCAGGCTCTCCGCAAGCACCACCACCGCCGCCTTCTGAGCCACCCTCGCCAACGCCGGCCATGGCCAACTTCCCCATTGACCCAATGCAGTATGTCCCGGCAAGGCATCACATCATTGATGCGGGGGATGCAAGATGGCCGCGTACCTTTGTCACGCCGCATGTCCCCATCGTGCGCCGCCACGAAGACTACATGCTTGCTGAAGTCATGCCCATGCCTCCTGCTAATGAGATTGGTGCTGCTCGAGAGGAGGTTGCTGAATGGCTGGAAGCTCATGGATATCAGGTTCATTCTGTTCAGCCATGGATCAATGCTGTCGGGCTGTTTCGAGTCAGGGATCCTGCGGTGCGTTACTCTCTTATACATCTCCCTCCGCAACACCTTGGCAATGATCGGTTTGTCCGCTTTATGAAACATGATGAGGGGGAGGGTTTTCGTGGAGCTCAGGGCTTTCGTCAGGGTTTGATTATGATGTTGGGCATCCCTCTGGATCTTCGCAATACTGAAAACATTAGAGCGGCAGTGAATACTTTTGGCAAATTCCATCATTGGAACAGTGAGGATCCATATTTAGTCAGATCCCTGGTGTTTGCTTCTTTTCCTGAGGACGTTCTGGTGCCTCGTGATGTCGTTTTCAATGACTATGCTGCATGGGGTGGGGCAAGAGTGTCTTGGACAGCGCCCATATACATTCTTGGGGACAACTTTGCAGAGCAGATGCCACAAGATGAGGATTGGATGCCAATAAATGGAAATCCTCACCCCCTTCCTGGGGTGCCCTTTCCTGATCTTCCCCAGTTTATACTGCCTAATTACCCTGATTTAGGTTGGAATGAAGTGCCACCACCTCCCCCAGAGCAACCTGACATGGGTGACAACAATTGGGGCAATGCAGTTTGGGGGGATGATGAGCAAGTGCAGAATGATGTGCAAATGGAGCAAGAGTCTATGGTTCTTGATAACTCTGAAGATCATTCTCTGTCAGTGGAACAGCATTTTCAACCAAATTTTGTGCTCATTCATGATCTGGATCAACCTGTGGAGCCAGAAGTGGGACTGGAGCAGCCAGTTGTTATGGAAAACAATGTTGTTTATAATCCTGCCGACTGGGCTCTAGTGGTCTATAAGCCACCTGCACACTGTCCTGATAATAATACTTCTATGGAGGAATCTCCTGAGTTAGAGATGGCCATGACTGTCACTGCTGCTAAAGCTATGCTTCGACCTGAGTTGCCACCTGAGATGATCTTCAAAAGGAACTTCGAGGCCATCTTGCATTCAGATATCTGCTATGAAATCCCTAAGCCAATACAGGTGTTGCCTTTGCAGTCTGACCTGCTCTCTAAAAGAAGCTGGGACTTGGCCTTTGAGGTGCCAAGACTGACCTATTACAATACAAATCTGGAGCACAGGCCTGTGTCTAGGGTTCTTTTTCCAGCTCGGCAGGATGAGTCATCTGCTATTGGGGAGGCAGTGCAGTTTAATGAGCCACCTGAGCAACCTGAAGAGCAGAGAAAGGTTAGAAGGCCCAGGAAAACCATGGCCCCCACTCCAGTGGTAGAAACCTCAGTAAGAAGGTGCACTCGAGGATCTTTGCAGAGAGATGGCTTCAAGATAACTTTTCAGGAGCTCCCAATGCAGCCAAAAAGGAGGAAACCCAAGGCCAAGCCCTTCTCAGCTACAGTGACTCAGAACATGCAGGATGAGCAAGTTGAAGATCTTCCACCACCTACTCCAATATCCAAACTGCAGCAGATTGGCCAGGAGCTGGGAATTGCTGATGATCTGATTACAGTGGAGCAGCTTATGGCTGATCCCTCAACTCCAAAGACCAGTACTGCAAATGTTTAGCTGTCAAATGGCTAGTTGGAGGTGGCAGTTATTCTGTTTATTATGGTTCTTCTCTTTCGGTACTGTTTGTAATAATTTAAAAGAATCATGCTGGACATGTGTGCTTGTTGAGGGTGGTGGCATTAGGTGCCATCAAACTATTCTATTTGATACTTTTGGTGTAAATGAGTAATTCTTGTAAGAACTGGAGTGTTTTATGCTGGAATGTTAGGGGTCTAAATTCTGAAGCTAGGCAAAGAGCTGTCAGACAAAAGTTGGAGGAAAGTCAGTGTGTTATTGCCTGCTTCCAAGAAACCAAATGTGATTCTTTTGATTTCAGATCTATTAGATCCTTTTGCCCTAAAAGATTTGATAGATTTGCTTTCTCCCCTTCTGTGGGGGCTTCTGGGGGCATTTTGATAGTGTGGAATTCTTCTGTCTTCTGGGGGACTGTAGTTGAAATTCAACAGTTTGCGATGGTAATTCAGTTTGTCTCCAAGCAAAATAATGAACACTGGTCCCTTGTTTCTGTGTATGATCCATGCCAAGGGGAAGCCAGGGTCAATTTTGTCAACTGGTTATATAACCTACAAATTCCAATGGGAGATAACTGGCTCTTGGTGGGCGATTTTAACTTCATGAGATCTCTGGAGAATAGAAATCTACCTGGTGGTGATCTGAATGATATTTTCATTTTCAATGAAATAATTGCACACCTTCGGCTGCTGGAGCTTCCCCTTAAGGGGAGATCTTACACATGGTCCAATATGCAGGATAATCCCTTGCTAGAGCAGTTAGACTGGTTTTTTACTTCTGCTGATTGGATCTCTTCATATCCCATGACTGAAGTGTTACCCCTGGCCAGAACTGCATCTGACCATGTGTCATGTGTGGTCACTATTAAGACTTCTATTCCTAAATCTTCTATATTTAGGTTTGAGAACTATTGGGTTGAGCTTGAGGGGTTTATGCAATGTGTCCAACAGGCTTGGCAGAAGCCATCCCACAAATCTCATATCACAGCTAGAATTGCAGACAAGTTCAAAACCCTGAGAGGGGCCCTTAAGAGATGGCAGATGAGTATCTCTAAGATAAAAGTGTTGATCTCAAAATGCAATGAAGTCATTCTGTGTTTAGATGGCCTTGAAGAGGTTAGACCTTTATATAGACCTGAATTTAACTTCAGGCAGGTGGTGAAACTTCATGTGGAAAAACTCCTACATATTCAGTTTATATACTGGAAGAAGAGGTGTACAATCAGGTATATTAAACTTGGTGGGGAAAATACCAAATTCTTCCATGCTATGGCCACTGAGAGGCATAGAAGAAATTCCATTGCTTCTCTAACAGATATTGATGGGACTGTGGTCTCTAGTCATGCACAGATGGAGGGCATCATATGGAATTGTTTCAAAAATAGAATGGGAGTTTCTGCAGGTATAGTAATGGGTTTTGACCTGAATGTTTTGCTCAAGCCAGTAGATGGGCTAGATTTCTTAACAGAACCATTTACAAAAGAGGAAATGGATGATACTGTCAAGCAAATGCCCACTGATAAGGCCCCTGGCCCAGATGGTTTTAATGGGTTATTCTTCAAGAAATGTTGGCACATTATTTGTCAGGATTTTTATGAGCTAGCTGAAGCTTTCCACAATGGTACTGCAAACCTGGAGAATATAAATGGCTCTTTCATTACACTCATACCCAAAAAACTGGCCCCTGAAGGTGTTGGAGATTATAGGCCAATCTCTTTGACTGGGATGGGCCTCAAATTTCTGTCCAAAATGGCTGCTAACAGGTTTCAGAGGATCATTATGGAATGTATACATAAGAATCAATATGGTTTTATTAAAAGTAGGACAATTCAGGATTGTATTGGCTGGACACTTGAATATCTGCACCAATGCCATCAGTCAAAGAGACCTATTGTTATTCTTAAATTGGATTTTGAGAAAGCCTTTGACTCCATTGAGCATGAAGCTATACTATTAATTCTCAAGCACAAGGGATTTAATCAAAAATGGATTTCTTGGGTCAAGCAACTGCTATCAACTGGAACTTCATCTGTCCTTTTAAATGGAGTACCTGGTAGACAATTCCTTTGTAAAAAGGGAGTTAGGCAAGGAGACTGCCTTTCACCATTGCTTTTTGTAATTGCTGCTGACCTCTTGCAATCAGTAGTAAATGATATGTTCAAAAGGGGAATATTAAAGCTGCCAATCCCATGCCATGACCAAGATTATCCTATAGTTCAGTATGCTGATGATACCCTAATCATTCTACCAGCAGACAAAGCTCAAATTTTGGCTCTCAAGGACATGCTACATGTGTTTTCCACCTCTACAGGGCTAGTGGTGAACTACCACAAATCTTCCATGGTTCCCATTAATGTGGATGAGAACACTATCACCAGTTTGGCTGCAGCCTTTGGTTGTCAGGTGGGCAAGATGCCCTTCACATATCTTGGGCTACCTGTGGGTACTACCAGACCAAAAATGGTGGATTTTATGCCTCTTGTGGATTGTATGGAGAGAAGAATGTCAGCTAGTTCTTCTTTCTTAAACCAGGGGGAAAGGCTACAGTTCTTAAACTCTGCACTGTCTTCCATGCCCATATTCTATCTTGGCAGCCTCCTTGTTCCTACAGGGATATTAAAGCAATTGGAGAGAATACAAAGGCAATGCTTGTGGAGAAAACACAGAGATGATCCCTCACCATCCCTGGCAGCCTGGGACCTAATTTGTAGGCCCAAAAACAAAGGAGGGCTGGGAATTCTAAATCTGGGTGTGCAAAATATGGCTCTCTTGCTGAAACATCTGCACAAATTCCTGAACAGGTTTGACTTGCCATGGGTTTCACTTATATGGGATACATATTACCACTGTTCTGTACCACAGGGGACTGACAGTTGTGGTTCCTATTGGTGGAAGGATATATGTAAATTGCTGGATCATTTTAGGTGCACAACTTGGGTTCAGATCAACTCTGGGACTTCTGCTTTATTTTGGTCAGATAAGTGGAAGATAGATGAAACATCAATCACCTTGCAAACCAGATTTCCAAGGCTATTTTCATATGTCAAAGATCCCTGGATTACGGTCTCTGAGGCTTTCCATTCACAGAGTCTCACAGAGTTGTTCCATTTACCTTTGTCTGCACAGGCTTACCAGGAGTATATGACTGTGCAAAACATGATGGCCAATTGTAATAGGGAAGTGGAAGCAAATGACAGCTGGTTCTGGCAGGGATCCAGCCAACCTTTTAAGCCCAAACTGTTCTACTCATTTGTGCATTCCCAAATGTCTTTCAATCCTCTCCTTTTATGGATTTGGAGATCTTCCTGCACAATGAAAATCAAGGTGTTTGCTTGGATGTTAATCATGGATAGACTGAATACCAAAGATATGGTTGAAAGAAGGCACTGGCATCTAGAGGATGGGGTCAACTGTGTTCTCTGTCCTTTGGGGACACGTGAGACCAGAAATCACTTATTCTTTGAGTGTAATTTCAGTGTGAGAATATGGAATTACCTCCAAATATTATGGCCACCTGGAGAGGATATGTCCACAATTGTCATGCAAGCTAAGCAAGACTTTGCTAAACCTTTCTTTACTGAGGTTGTTTTTGTTGCTTGCTGGAATATTTGGATAATGAGAAATGCTAGAGTCTTCAGGCATGAGAGGCAAAGTTTTAATAGATGGAGATGTGCCTTCATCCATGATATTACACTCATGCAACATAGAATCAAGCAAAGATATAAGGAGGAGCTGCTTAGATGGATTTCCTTCCTGCCTCCTTGAGGTTTTGTAATCTAGTCTCTTAGTGTAGTTCTTTTCTCTCTATTACTGTATAGATTACCTCTTGTAATCCATGTATTGTATTGTCACTTGCGATATTAATAAATTCTGAATGCTGTGGGGGGGTTTTCCCTACAGTTACCAGTCAAAAAAAAAGGGGGCACAAGGTTTATACTGATCCGTGCCACCGATGTGGTGTAATACCCTACTCCAGTGTGGTGTGGTGGATTGCCTCTTGGGCTGAGGAAGAACTAATACAGGGGAAGAACAGCCTCCTGAGGAGAGGTGCTCTAGTGCTCGGTGGGTTTGTGTGGATGAGGATGATCTGAATGACCCAGGATCAGTCGCCTCCTACTATGGTGGATAGCCCTATTTATAGTGGCCCTGGTCCTCTTCCCAAATGCTGGCGGGAAGGGATGCCACAACGGCCAAATTTGAAGGGAAACAACTAGTACAAGTTATCATGACTAAAGGTGGTCTTCGCCTGCCAAAGGCTCTGGTGGTGACTATCGGTGTCAAAACCGGCGGATCTCGGGTAGGGGGTCCCGAACTGAGCGTCTAGGATCGATGGTAACAGGAGACGGTGGACACGATGTTTACCCAGGTTCGGGTCCTCTCTATGGACGTAATACCCTACTTCCTACTTGATTGATCATGATGAATATGAGTATTACAAGAGTTGATCTACCAAGAGATCGTAATGGCTAAACCCTAGAAGTCTAGCCAATCAGTATATGATAATGAATATGTCCTATCCGGATTAGGGGGTGTTCGGATAGCCGGACTATACCTTCAGCCGGACTCCAGGACTACGAAGATACAAGATTGAAGAATTCGTCCCGTGTCCGGAAGGATCTTTTCTTGGCGTGGAAGGCAAGCTAGGCGTGCGGATATTCAAGATCTCCTACCATTGTAACCGACTCTGTGTAACCCTAACCCTATCCGGTGTCTATATAAACCGGAGGGTTGTAGTCCGTAGGACGACCATCATCATACACAATCATACCATAGGCTAGCTTCTAGGGTTTAGCCTCCTTGATCTCATGGTAGATCTACTCTTGTACTACCCATATCATCAATATTAATCTAGCAGGAGTAGGGTTTTACCTCCATCGAGAGGGCCCGAACCTGGGTAAAATAAAGTGTCCCTTGTCTCCTGTTACCATCCGACCTTGACGCACAGTTCGGGACCCCCTACCCGAGATCCGCCGGTTTTGACACCGACATTGGTGCTTTCATTGAGAGTTCCTCTGTGCCGTCACGATCAGGAAGGATGCCTCTACCCGTCTTTAAAGACGGCGCCATTACAAAAGGAGCCTTGGCTGTCGGCCAAACTCTTCGGCTAGGTGGTTTTATCGCAACCACCTGTTCGGCTGTTGCGCCGACGGTGACCTCCCGGGTCATCGAAAGCAACCTCCACGTCGGCTCAGAACTCGCCGAGCAATTGGATCCGATGGAGCTCTCTTCTGTAAACGAGCTCCTGGATCGCATCGCCGCACTGGGTGTCACTACAAATTACGACCAGGTTGGGCTTAAACCCGATCTAAGAGAAATTAACTCTCCCCAAGGCACCCACCACGTTGTTGTGGTGGAGACACAATGCGGCGACTCTTCATCTATCTTAAGGACTAGCTACGTCCGAATTCCTGAACCCTCCATGCCGGATATCCGCGGAGGAGAGGATACAATCCAAGACCTGAGCTTAAAATCAAGCAAATCGGATAACATCCAAGCCTCCGGACCTCAGAATCCGAAAGTTCTTCGGCCTCCGAACAACAAACTGGGCGAAGTCTCAGATTCAACGACACCCGCCCGCTCGAAGAAACAGTACATCATTACTGGGCCAGGTTCCTCCTGGTTATGAACAGGATAAAGGACTGCCGCGAGGGAGACGCAATTTCAATCTTTTGCAGTAACTGCACGGACAAGGGAATACTCAACGCCGTAAGTCGTCGTAATATTACACGCTTTGCTGACTTGGCGTCCATAGTACAAAAATACTGTGCGATGGAAAGTGCTTGGAAAACCGAAATAAAATTTTGGGATAATCCGGCCTTGAATAGCAATCCCGTCCGAATTAAGAGGGCGCACCACAGTAAGGCGCCCGGACTAAATACTAAAAAATCGAAACCCTTTAGAGGGCATGGAACCGTACTTGAAAAGTGGCTAGATGGACCCTGCAAGATTCATAGCGCAGAGGACGCCACCCCAACTCATAGCCTCAGGGCATGTTGGATACTCCGGCAGGTGGCCAAAATTGGCGAGGACCTCCTAATTCCAGAGGTCGAAGGAAACCAGCCCGAGAATTTCAGTTCCGCTCTCACAGTCTTTGAGACTTTCGCATCAAATAACATGTCAAAAAGAACACTCCGCAGCCTCACTGAACTCTATCAAGTAGCGACAATAAACCCATGGAGTAATACCGCTATCACCTTCAACGCGAGTGACGAACCTAAATTTCGAACAGCCAGAGCACCAGCCGCATTGGTCCTCAGTCCCATTGTGGACGGCTGTCGCCTCGCAAAGGTACTCCTGGACGGAGGCAGCGGATTCAACCTCATTTATGAGGAAACCCTCCAAAAGAGGGAAATAGACTGGAACCGCATTGAGCGAAGCAGCACAACCTTTAGAGGAATAATCCCCAGTCAGGAAGCGCGCTGCACCGGAAAGATCACACTAGATGTGGTATTCGGCACGCCGGATAATTACAGGTCCGAACAGATCACGTTCCAGGTGGCCCCGTTCAAAACAGGATATCACGCTATACTAGGACGGGAGGCTTTCACAGTTTTCCAAGCTATACCCCATTACGGGTACATGAAGCTTAAAATGCCTGGACCAAACGGAATTATCACTCTCGCTAGTGATCCGGACATAGCACTCCGCGCCGAGAACAAGACAGCCGCATTGGCCCTTGAGGCACTATCCGAAACCTTAGTGGCCAAAGAACTGACTGCGCTGCGATCCACGGTCAATAGGGATGATGTGATACTCGATAAGAGATCCAAATCCACATCCTTCAAACCAGCGGATGAAATAGTCAAATTCCAGGTCCACCCAACGGACACCAATAAATCAGCCTCCATCGGGGCAAGACTGAACCCTGATGTAGGCGCCGCACTGCGAGAGTTCCTACGAGAGAACTGGGACATTTTCGCTTGGCACCCTTCAGACATGCCAGGAATACCACGCAGGTTGGCCGAACACAGCCTAAATATCCGGAAAGGATTCAAACCTGTCAAACAAGCCCTTCGGCGTTTCTCCGAACCAAAGAGACATGCTATGGGAGAGGAGCTAGCCAAGCTATTGGAGGCCGGATTCATTAGAGACATCAAACACCCGGACTGGCTAGCAAACCTGGTGATGGTACCAAAGAAGGACAAATCCTGGCGCCTGTGTGTCGATTTCAAAGACCTTAATAAGGCTTGCCCAAAGGATCCTTTCGCCCTCCCTCGAATAGATCAAATCATCGATGCCACTGCAGGACACGATTCGCTGTGCTTCCTCGACGCATACTCCGGTTACCATCAAATCAAGATGGCAGAATCAGACCAAGCCGCAACAGCATTCATCACACCATACGGCCCATTCTGCTTCAACACAATGCCCTTTGGGCTAAAAAATGTCAGCCCAACATATCGGAGCATGATTCAAACATGCCTGGCAAACTAGATCGGCAAAACAGTGGAGGCCTATGTAGATGATGTGGTCGTTAAATCAAGACATGTCGAATCTCTAGTAGACGACTTGAGGCTTACATTCGACAACCTCCGAAAATACGACATTAAGCTCAATCCGGAAAAATGCGTTTTTTGGCGTTCCAGCCAGAAAGCTCCTGGGCTTCATTATATCCGGTAGAGGAATTGAGGCAAATCCAGCTAAAATCCGAGCTTTGTCACAATTGGATGTCCCAAAAGACCTCAAACAAATACAGAAACTCACCGGATGCGTGGCGGCTTTAAGCTGCTTTATCTCCCGCCTGGGAGAAAAGGCATTGCCCCTTTACCGCCTCTCAGGCGCACTGAACACTTCGAGTGGACAGACGCTGCCACGGCTGGACTCGAGGAAATAAAGGACATCCTGGCAACAAACCCAGTCCTAGCCGCGCCGAACATCGGAGAACCCATGCTATTGTACATTGCCGCAACTCATCAAGTTGTTAGCGCAGTACTCCTCGTCGAGCGGGCAACGGACGGACACAAAATCCCCCTTCAAAGGCCGGTTTACTATGAGTCCACTGTCCTCACACCATGCAAATCACGGTACCCGCATTACCAAAAGATTGCATACGCGGTGTTTATGGCATCCCGGAAGCTACGACACTACTTTCAAGAGTGTTCTATAACAGTAGCCTCGGAAGTACCACTCAACGATATTATCAACAACCGCGATGCAACGGGCCGGATAGCAAAATGGACCATAGAGCTCCTCCCGTTCGACATAACCTACAAACCACAGCGAGCCATTAAGTCGCAAGTCCTAGCCGACTTCGTTGCCGAATGGACAGAGGCCGAACTCCCTAAAGAGTACGGCACATATTCAAACTGGATCATGCATTTCGACGGCTCCAAAATGTTGGCCGGACAGGGGGCTGGCGTCGTTTTGACGTCCCCTACAGGAGACACAGTCCAATATGTACTCCAAATTATGTACACAGACTCCAACAATGCAGCCGAATACGAGGCCCTTCTACATGGTCTCCGGATGGCAGTATCCATGGGCATTCAATGCCTGGAAGTACGCGGGGACTCAAACCTCGCGATATCCCAAATAAATGGCGACTTCGATGCCAAAGACCCAAAAATGGCAGCTTATCGCAATGCCGTCCTAAAAATGTCAGTTCTGTTCGAGGGACTGGAGTTTCACCATATAGCCCGAGAAAATAATCAGGGAGCGGACGTCCTGACACGCATCAGAGCAAAACAAGATGCAGTCCCCTCCAACATCTTGTTAGAAAGATTATTCAAGCCATCTGTAGCATGGGAGGGGGAACCCTCGGAAAACAGTCCGGACACAACCGCACAACCCGACGCCGAACAATCCGACATAATCGGAGGCCCTGCCACCGAAATCACACCTTTAGCCCATGAAATAATGGCGGTCATCGCCCCGTGGACAGAACCATTCCTAGCCTACCTTACTAGGCAGGAACTCCCAGAGGACCAAAACGAGGCACGCTGCATAGCGCGGCGATCTAAATCCTATAAAGTCCACGAGGGAGAGCTATACAAGAAAAGCACTACAGGAGTCCTTCAAAGATGTATCTCCGAAGGGAAGGGCGGAGTCTGTTGGCTGAAATTCATGCCGAACTCGGTGGCCACCACGCCGCAGCTCGGTCCCTTGTAAGCAAGGCTTTCCGTACGGGCTTTTATTGGCCGACGGCCCGAGCAGACGCTCATGACTTAGTCAAACGATGCGTCGGTTGCCAGCTCTTTGCAAACCAAAGCCATATGCCGCCCAACGCCCTCCGAACTATCCCCATCACTTGGCCTTTTGCGATCTAGGGGCATGATATGGTGGGACCCCTTAAAGGCGGAACCCACAAGTAAAAATACTTATTGGTCATGGTGGATAAATTCACCAAATGGATAGAAGCCAAGCCTGTTAAGACGGCCGAATCCGGACCTGTGACAGACTTCATATCCGGGGTCGTACACCGTTACGGTGTCCCCCACAGTATCATCACTGATAACGGCACAAACTTCACCTCCGACGAAGTAAAGCTGTGGTGCAAAAACATGGGCATTAAGCTCGACTATGCTTCTGTCTATCACCCACAAACTAACGGTCAGGTCGAACGTGCAAATGGTCTCATCATGAGCGGCATTAAACCCAGACTAGTGCGGTCCCTCAAGGAATCTAATATGCACTGGGTGGAGGAGCTCGACTCCACACTCTGGGGGCTGCGAACCACGCCGAATCGTACCACCGGATTCACACCATTCTTTATGGTGTACGGCGTAGAGGCAGTTCTGCCTTGCGACATAATTCATGACTCACCTCGAGTGCGCATGTACGAAGAAAGAGAAGCCGAGCTCGATCGGCAGGACAACCTGGACGCCTTAGAGGAGGAGCGCGACGTGGCTAAAGCCCGTTCCGCATTTTATCAACAGCAGGCTCGAAGATATCAAAGCAGAGAAGTATGGGCCAAAAATTACAACATTGGCGAACTAGTTCTACGCCTACCGGATAAGAAAAAGGACAAACTCAAGCCCAAATGGGAAGGTCCCTTCATAATTGACCATGTCCTGACTGGTGGAGCGTACCACCTGCAAGATGCATCGGATAACCGACTCGAGCCGAACCCATGGAACGCAACACGTCTCCGGAGATTCTATGCCTAGCGCCGAACTCTGGGTTTGTCTCCTTCCTCTGTCCATTTTCATATATTTTTCTGTTTTTATTTTGTCTCCTCCCACTCTTTCCTTTTATAGCCCTTAAAGGCTCATCATGTGACGCGCTACCCGAGCTCCTTAAACCCGGGGGCTTCTTTAACAGAAGCTTGTTTATATGGGTTTCACGCCCAACGCACGCGTCAGACTTCCACATGCACCTTTTCTACACCATTATGTGCATCGATATGACTTAAGTTTTGGCGAAGCTGGGTTGCCTGGCTCCTGTGCTTATCCCTACGTTCCCGATTGTTCGGCTAGGCGGTAAAGGGAGCACCTCTTTGATTGCTACTGCCGGATAAGACGGATGTGTACCTCAGACTGGGTGAAGCCGAAAGCTAGCGTTCTTAAGGGAATACTCGGTCGGTGAACTAAAGATGAACCTTTTTTACTTATACATGCCCCCAGATGTTATCCCGCATTTGCAGTCCGGATGTGCACTTCGGGGCACGCCACCGCAGCGAAAGGAACCCTTAACGGAACTATTCTCTCTGGAAGATGTTTATTACTAACCATGTAATATAACATAACTAGTTGGGCACTTGTCTGATAAAGCACTAATGACCCCTACGCCTGGTCTCCATGCATACCTCGGTTCTTATATAACCGTTATGGTATTCGGACACACTCCGGACCGTCAGGTCCCGAGGTCGAAGCGAAAAGGTCGGCAACGACAAACGATCTACAATCCGGCTAGAAGGCATTACACATGTCAATTATAAATTACATAGTCATCCTGACTGATTGTATTCCTCCTCTATACCATCTAACAGGCTGTCTAATTTACAGTCCTGCTGGGAATACTTTGCGGCCAATTCTACCTAGCCATACACTAAGCTCACAGGGATCTCCTTCCCGTCAGGCCCCACCGGTCCGACCTCGGCCTTATGATTGGGGTCAGATTTCGTAAAGCGGGTCTTCACCATGGCCCAGGCCTCCCTAGCGCCCTGCCGGCAGGCCGATATCTTCCACAACCGGAAGCGCCGCCGAGCTCCCTTCAACTTCTCCGCAAGTTCTCCAAGGCCCTCAGGTATGGAGTGGGCAGGCCACAAGGCTTGGGCAATACCTCGCATCGCCTGCCGAACTCGTTCGTGCAGTTGCGAGAGTTCGGGAAGAAGGTCGCCCGTTCAACCGGGCATCTCCTCTACAGGACGACCTGTCAGCATACCTACAAACATAACTCTATTAGTCGTCTTCCTCGCCGAACTCCTTTTTCAAGAGTTCGCTTAAGCACTTACTAAAAATGCCGCGTCGAAGTCGCTGATTCTCCTTATTGGAGTCCGACAGCTGGCCACGAACATCTTTTAGTTCAACATCCAGCCTGGTGTTGGCATCCTGGAGATCATTCTTCCCCCGCCTCACCTTTGTTAGCACGCTTTCACCAGCCTTTAACTGGCGTAGAAGTTGTTGCCTGTCCAGATCGAGTCCGGCGCCATCTACAATACCATTTGTCAGATTGGCACGTAAATCCACACAACACTAAATATTCTGGTGTATTGTTCACCTGTAGGGGTCTCTTTAGACCCCCCTGCTGCCGTTAGTGCGGCCTCTAGTTGGGCCCTGCACCTTTCCAGCTCCTAGGACAGCGCGGTGTTCTTCTCGGTAAGAAACTGCATGTTATATGATTCTCGAATCAGTTATTTCCACTGCTTCAAGTCTCGGGGGCTACTGGCATATCTATATTTACCAAAATTTTCTTACCCGTATGTCTTTTACATACTGCTCCGTGGCTCTGGCTAAACCATTTTGAGCGGCACGGAGGTACGCGTCTCCTGAATTAAAGGCATTTAAAGCCTCCTAGGAGAAACAAGTGTCGCGAAGAACTGTCCGGCGACGCCTATGGTTCATGGCACTCTCCACCTCGGAATGGGTGGCAGACAGCCTGTCCGCATCCTCTGATGGAGGAGCGTCCGGTGCGGGCCTTGCGCGGGCCTCCGCTTCCAGGCCGGGCGTTGGAGTCTGGCTGGTGGAGGCGCGATTGGCAACCTCTCCGGATATAGTCCGGCGAGATCTCTTCGTCCTGAAGATAGCTCGAATGTTAATATACCCTGGAGGAGTAAAACACCAGGGAAAAAGAGAGGGTACGCCATACCTTTTCTCTGGAACCTCAGTCCAGACTACATTCCTTTTTGCCCCATGGGGCCCTGTGGCCCCCTGCCGGCTAGCTGCAGCGGGGTTGGCTTCCTGCCTCGGGAATCTCCCCTACAAAGCACGATTGCTGTCAGAAGAACCAAACCCGTGAAAACGGAACCCCTCTTAAGGGGGTAAAGCTCCGGTATTTGTCACCTGGGAGGCCGGGATTAACCCTGGGTAATCAGCTATAATAGCTACCAAGGTATCATCCTTGCTTAGCTGATAAAGCACTCCGTCGATAAGCTCCACCGCTAAGTCCGGATCCTCTTCGTAGTCCGGATCGAGGGACCGTTCTGGGTCCTCTGGCTGTGGAGGACGGCTGTTTATGTTTTTTACCTCCTAACGCAGGTCCTGCGTTGAAGTCGTTGGACTGCCTACTTAATCATGTAATATGAACAGGGAAGCACGATTGTCCGCTTACCCAATTCGGAGGACTATACATGGAAAACCCGTCTTGCGGGTCGACGCGGAGGAATTCCTCTTCTTCTCCCTTGTACAAAAAGGATAAGATCTTCATTAGAGCGGCAGGCGAGTCCGGCCCTTTTCGGCGGTAACAGGTGGCGTCATCTTCCCCGTTGAAATCCCACATGGGGTGGCTTCTGTATTGGAGCGGCTGCACCCCCCCCCCCCCGCATAATGCATATTGCCATGACTTTAATCATGGTTAGTCCAGAATGAGCCAGTAGCTTAATCCAGCCCATTAAGTAAAGGATGTCTCTGTCATTCTCTCTCTGAGAGCTCCGAGGGCGCCAGCTCAGGTGTTTCTTCAAGGGAGCGTTGTTGAACTCAGGGAGACCGGCCCGGATAGGGTCCGGCACGGGGACGTCGTCTATATAAAACCATTCTGAAGGCCAGTCCTCGGACGCCTTCTTCGGGGTTCCGGACGGATATCCGGTCCCGGCGATGCGCCATACTTCGGCTCCGCCCACTTTATATATGGACCCCTCTTGGGAACGGGGCACCAGGCAGAATATCTTCTTCCACAGCACGAAATGAGCCTCGACGCCTAAAAATAGCTCGCAAAGAGCAACGAAGCCCGCGATGTGTAACACGGAGCCGGGCGTAAGGTGATGCAGCTGGAGGCCATAGAACTCCAGAAGCCCGCGGAGAAAGGGATGAATTGGAAATCCCAGTCCCCTTATTAGATAAGGGACCAGGCACACCCGCTCCCCTTTAGAGGTACTAGGTGAGTCCTCCGCTTGTTTTCCGCCTTGATAAGTGGTGAGTCCGGCTCGGACCGAGACCATATAGGCTTGAGGGAGAAATCCCTTGGCTTGGAGCGACACTAATTCGCTATGCGGGATGGAACAACTCTCCCAGTCTCCAGGGATAGGACTGGAAGGGCGAGAGGAGGAGCTGCGGCGGCTGGCCATGTTGGAATGGATCTTTGCTGGAAACGCTCTGATGATTTCTTGCGGAAGGGGAAGGTGTGGTTTGGATCTGAATCCCTATCTTGTTAGATAGGCGGCTCATTTATACGGCTAGGGGCTTGGATGTAAAACCGCCCCAGCTTTTCGCATTCATTTGACACGTGGAAGGCGACCATTATTGGGCGTGAAAGCCAAGGAGCGCTGCATTATAAAATCGGACGTTATACCCGCAGGTACACAAAGTTTGAAGGAGAACCCGCCTTGCAATGCCGAAGACAATCTGCGCGCCGGACTCATCGTCATTGAAGCCTGGTTCGGGGGCTACTGAGGGAGTCCTGGATTAGGGGGTGTTCGGATAGCCGGACTATACCTTCAGCCGGACTCCAGGACTGTGAAGATACAAGATTGAAGACTTCGTCCTGTGTCTGGAAGGATCTTTTCTTGGCGTGGAAGGCAAGCTAGGCGTGCAAATATTCAAGATCTCCTACCATTGTAACCGACTCTGTGTAACCCTAACCCTATCCGGTGTCTATATAAACTGGAGGGTTGTCGTCCGTAGGACGACCATCATCATACACAATCATACCATAGGCTAGCTTCTAGGGTTTAGCCTCCTTGATCTCGTGGTAGATCTACTCTTGTACTACCCATATCATCAATATTAATCGAGCAGGAGTAGGGTTTTACCTCCATCGAGAGGGCCTGAACCTGGGTAAAATAAAGTGTCCCTTGTCTCCTGTTACCATCCAACCTTGACGCACAGTTCAGGACCCCCTACCTGAGATCCGCCGGTTTTGACACCGACACCGGACTATACACTCCGGTTTATATAGACACCGGAGATATCTAGGGTTACACGAGGTCGGTTACATAAGAGGGAATCTTCATAATCGGCCGCCTAGCTTGCCTTCCATGCCAAGTAGAGTCCAATACGGACACGGGTATAGTCTTCGGTCTTCGTGTCTTCACAGCCCATCAGTCCGGCCCATGGATAATAGGCCAGACGCCTGAGGACCCCTTAGTCTAGGACTCCCTCAGTAGCCCCTGAACATGGCTTCAATGACGAGGAGTCCGACGCGCAGTTTGTTTTCGGCATTGCAAGGCGGGTTCCCGTTCTTCGGAACTCCAATATAGTCTTCGGAGATGATGATCGTATTTGGATCTATGTATATAATTGCATAAAATACAATACTCCACGAGTCCAATCTGCGGACAATTGTTTATGACACTGTATCACGCCTGCCCGGTTATTATTTCCAACCGTTGGCTAGCCCATTGCCCCACGTCTCGGGAAGTGGTTTTATTGGCACACTTTGTCAAAGCAGAGATCATGTCCCCATGTTCACAAGATTTTCAATAATATTGGTATGGGTATCCCAACCATCCCCTGGGTACAACTCTTTGAGGATAGGTAAGTTTCATGACCCAGGAGGGGACGGTCGACATTCTGGGCCTTTATATGGGGACTCAGACTTGTCCTTCTCTTCCATCCTTCCTTCTTCCTCAACCCTAGCCACCTCGAGTTCTATCCCTCGAGCCCTAATCACCACCAGCCCCAATCATGTCTGGGTCCAACCGTTCAGGCCGGTGAGTGGCCTCTTCCGTCACTAAGTAGGATATTGCGAAGCTCTGCATAGCGAGGTACTTGACCCCAGAAATCCTTCATCGGCTTCCTCGCGAGGAGGCGGAGAGATCAAGGCAGGGTACCTCGCGAGGTGCCCATGACGCAAGCCGTGATGATCGAGGGTGCCAGGCGGGCGCCAGCCCGCGCAGCGTCCCCCCTTTCCTCTTTGGTGCAAAGGGAACAAGCGCAGGCAAGAGGATCAAGCAAAGGCACCCATTTCGGTGCAACAAGACCAAGGCCAGTCCAACGGTTGGAACGAGGTCACCATGGAGCCCAGAACGACGTCACTGCAGGGCCTTTGGCAGGCGAAGACCAGCTTTAGTCAGGATAAGTGTACCAGATGTTCCCCTTCGAATTGGCCAATTGTTGGCGCCCTTCCCGCTCAATATTTGGGAAGAGGCCCAGGGCCTTTGCCTATAAATAGGACCAGCCACCCACAGGGTAGATGATGGAATCCAACATCTAGAGAGAGAGAAGGGCGATCGAACTCCCCCTGGTAGTTCATCCCCTAGCCAAGAACAGACCCTCGCGAGGCTGTTCTCCCTTGTACTGTTTTTCCTCATCAGCCCAAGAGGCAATCCACCCACCACAAACTAGATTAGGGTATTACACCACAATGGTGGCCCGAACTAGTATAAACCATGTGTCTCATGTGTTGCTCTTGCGGTAGTTTAGATCCTTGCGAGACGGTGAGGTAGAGGGCTCGATCTCCGCGCGCACCCCAGAGTTCAAACCTTAAGGGTCTGCCGGAACCCAAAATCTGACATTTGGCGCGCCAGGTAGGGGTGCGCCGGAATCTTCCTTTCCATCGCTCCGTCTCCCGTTGCGTCGTCGTCACCATGTCCGGCGACCAGGCGGACAACCAAGGCCAGTGGGCGGCATGACCCATCTACGCGGAGCCTCCCGCTCCGGGCGACCCCGCGCCGCAGGCAGCTCGAGGTCCGCAGGGCGCTGCAGGCCGCAGGCGACGCGGGCAAGCTTCTGCGACCCTCACACCGCGACAGGCGCGGTCGGCCGCGAGGGCATCTAATCACGCTGCAACTACGACACCGTACACCCGCCGGGAACAGGCGAACTCGAGGGCCGCGCTCACAGTAGCATGGGAGCTGCTGCAGTGCAGGCTATTGGAGGGCGGCTGCGACGTGCTGCTAGAGTGGGTCGCCGAGCTCCTGGGCTTCGCCGCTTCGGGGGCTCACCCCTTCAGCGTCCAGCTTCCGCCTCAAGCTCAGGGTGGCACACGAGGGGGCCCCGCGCACCCGCGCGGGCCTCAAGACTACCCCAACACCTGTGAATCCGCCGGGACTAGACTGGCGGTGGCGCTACCCCCGCCCCTGGCGTGTGAAGGAGAGGGGCTCGGTGCGGCCCACGGCGCCAGCGGCCAACCGCGCTACCACCCCGCGGTGGGCACGACAGGCAACGCCGCATGGCGCATGGAGCACTACAGCAAAACATTCGGGGTGGCGGCGCCAGAGGAATACGTGCCCACATGATGGACCAAGGGCACGCTCACGGGGGCGAGCAGGGCTCACTCTTCAGCCCCAGCTGGGAGGACGAGATGCCAGAGGCCGAGCCTTTCCAGGAACCCCAGGACGGCTCCGTCGGCCACACTGGAGGCAACGACTACCGGGTACCGTTAATTCTTCAAGAGCAGGCATACGCTAATCATGGGTCACAGGAGATGCAGGTCGCCGCGACAAGCAGCTGCCCCGCTCCTGCGGTCTCCTATCCCTCGGGAGGAGGACGCAGGGGGCTGCAGGAAAGGGGCAGAGATCCTACATCACCACCGCGACGTTCGAAGCAAGGCGTTCATAGAAGATAGGCCCTCCGCTGGGGAGGCGCCCGAGGGCCTGCCCCTGGCGGAGGACCCGTGGTCGTCGGGGGAACCGCTGGCGACCGCTCTACCCCACCGGCGGCATCCTGGTTTCCGGTCGTCGTTGGTGGCACTAGAGTGTGGCGCAAGGTGGGGCCCTCGTTTGGCGATATGAAGCAAGGCCGGTTCCTATGAAGAAGGCCCAGTGCCTGTGAAGCTCGCCGCCCCGTGACACTCTCACGTAATAATGAGTGGGGATGTACACGCCCCGGAGTCTCAGGGGTGCCGGCCTCAGGCCCTGGGGCTCCCTCCCATGCCCAGTGGACAACACTTAGCTCCGCGCTGGTGAGAAGACGTCGAAGACTAGACTAGGTGCCGGACGCGGTCTTTTTGTTTGCTTTCATTGCCTTCTTCCTTTGGTTGTAACCCTTTTTCCCCTGCTGGATTTAAGTTGAATTCGAATTTGAGCTTTGCGTGCGTTCGGGGAAGGGGTGCTTGGTCTTGTTCGAATCGTTTCCCGCGTTCTGGTCACCATCTCACCACAGCTGCCTCCCCTCGCGAGCCCCTCGCGAGCCGGGCCAGGCCTAGCTTAAGCACGGCCCAGACTGCTGCTGCCGCTCCCTCGCGAGGTGACCATTGGTGCTTGCAGAGATCGTTTTCTCATGAAGGCCCAGAGCCTATGAAGAAGGCGAACGCCTGTGAAGCCATCGCTTTCGGGAGAAGGCCCTGAGCCTGTGAAGAAGGCGAACGCCTGTGAAGCCATTCCTTTCGGGAGAAGGCCCTGAGCCTGAGAAGAAGGCGAACGCCTGTGAAGCCATCCCTTTTGGGAGAAGGCCCTGAGCCTGTGAAGAAGGCGAACGACTGTGAAGCCATCCCTTTCGGGAGAAGGCTCTGAGCCTGTAAAGAAGGCGAATGCCTGTGAAGCCATCCCTTTCGGGAGAAGGCCCTGAGCCTGTGAAGAAGGCGAACGCCTGTGAAGCCATCCCTTTCGGGAGAAGGCCCTGAGCCTGTGAAGAAGGCGAACGCCTGTGAAGACATCCCTTTCGGTAGAAGGCCCTGAGCCTGTGATGAAGGCAAATGCCTGTGAAGACGTCTCGCTCGAGGAAAAGGCCATGAGCCTGTGAAGAAGGCAAATGCCTGTGAAGACGTCTCGCTCGAGAAAGGGCCTGGAGCCTGCGAAGACGGCCCACGCCTGTGGGGTTTCCTGTCAGCAATGACCCCGCCTCCCGAGGTTTCAACTACCCAGCACTCAGGACGTGACGCCCTCTAGAAGGCAGCTCCGGAGCCAGCAAGGAACAAGGGCGAACCAGCCTACCGTTGGACACGCGTACGATTTAATCACTGCAGATACATTAGATACGAGTTCATACATGAGGGGCTTCCCCTCCCAAAATGCTCTCACGACCGTCGGGCCAAACGCCTGAGTTCTATCTATGCAGGGTAAAAAGACGAGGATAGTACATGGTCAATCTGACAAATACCCCAATGCATCCTCGGAGGCGCCTCCCGAGCTGTCGCTGGCATCGCTGAACTCACCTTTGTTGTCTGCGCCCCCATCAGCGGCATTGGGGTCTTCCACCACGCCACCTTCGTCGGCGCCCACGATCACGTCTTCATCATCCGAAGTGAAGGCCCAGATGAGAGCATCTACGTTGCTCTCCACCCATTCAGCCAGGTCATCTCGAACAGCTTGGGAAACTGGGGCGATGGCGGCGTCGAAGTCGAAGTGCGGATCCATGTTTCGAAGATGGCTGAAGACACGGGAAAAGGCGCGCCCAAGCAGGGCGCGACTCCTCTCCTCTACCAACCTATCGTCTTTGGCAGACTGTGCCTCCAGCTGTGTCACCACGGTGGTGAAGAACTACAGGTTGCCGACGTAGTTAATCGTGTGCGGCTCGCCCACGGTAGCCTCACAGATGTTGCCCAGGGCAATGTTAACCCTCTCCCTGAGCTTGGTGAGCATGGGGCCGTCGTGCTCCAGGACTTGCCGCTGGCGTATCTCGTCGGCATTCTGACGCTCGACGGCCATGGCCTCTTCCACACGTTGGCGCAGGCGGAGCACCTCGGCCTGGGAGGTGGCCAGCTCCTTCTGCGCTGCCTCAAGGGCGACCCAGGAGGCGTCCGCTCGTCGCGTCGCCTCATCCCGTTGGGCCCTCAAGGCGGCGGTTCTACCCTCAGCTTTGACTCGGATCATCCCCAGCTTCCCCTCAAACTCACGCTCGAGGCCTTGGCGCGCTGTCGCCACGCGACGGCAAACCTCCTCCAGGACACGCGTTTCTCGCGCAGCAACATCGTCTTCCGCTTGCGTCACTAGGCGCTCCCTCGTCTCCAGCTGCTCGTGCTCGCGAGCGCGTTCGGCGACCTCCCGCACCAGCGCTTCCTCGCGCTTCCCAAGCTCAGGCGGGTCGCCAGAAGCCACCTCCATCGATGCAAGGGCTGCTTCATGCAACTCCGCTTGCTCCTCCAACGAGCGACACCAGGCCAAGAGCTCCCGAGCCTGTTCCTCTCCTGCTCCTCGCTGTCGGTCTGCTCCTCGGGCCTCCTCAACGGCCTGACCGAGCCGCCAGGGAAGCCTCCAGCGACGCTTTCGCTTCTTCGTCATCAAGGATGCGCTGACGACGCGCGAGGGCAGCGGCTGCCTCCAGCTCGCGCTGCTCTGCGGCCAGGCGCAGGCCCTCAGCTTCCAGGAGCGCGTCTTCCTCAGCGAGCTCCTGCCCAAGCAGGTCTACGGCGCCACTCGCCCTCCGAAGGAATTCATGGCGACCGGCACGGCGCTCCCGAGCACGCTCAAGCACGTCTGCCACGCCATCATCCGCCCCAAGCGGGCGTCGAGGACCTCGGATCATCGCTCCGGCCCCGGGCAGGGGGCTGGGGGCTGGCGCCTTCACGACGGCCGGCTGCACCACATCAGAAGCCCGACCTGAGTCCAACCCGACCTCAGGAGAAGGGCCCCGGAGGCGCCTCAGCCGGTCGCAGCCCGCGACCAGACGGGAAGCCCACGGCAGGCTGCTTATGTCGAGGGAAGGCCCGCGGAAGGAGATCGCGGGAACGGAAGAGTCGCCGCGTGCTATGCAGCGGTCCGTGCCGCCGCCTGCCCAAACCACCAGGGCAGTGCTGCTCGAGGCACTCAGGGGTGGCGGAGGAGACGGAGTCAAGGAAGGCGTCGACCCGACGGCTTCATCGAGCTTAGTAGGCAGAGGCCTATAGAGCAAGGGTCAGCGGATGCGGCAAGCAGGATAAGGAACAGAAAAGGAGAAGGCTTACTTCCGGCAAGGGGAGTCAACAGCAAAGTACTTCCGGCGCTTCAGCAAGCGGCAAGGGGAGTCGTCGCCCAGGGCCCCCCTTTTTCTCCGGAGGGCCTCAAAGTCCACACAGAAACGGCCCAGGAGAGATGCACAGGAATCAGCCTGTGAAGAGGACGGAGCGCCAAGGCCACTGGCGTCGAGGGCGCAAGCCTGGTACGCACGGGCGGTTGCCTTGTCAGAAATCACGGCTGGGGGCTCAGGAGCCTCGGCCTGAAGGATTGGAGGCGGCAGCGCCTCACCCGTGGCCTCGGCAGCGCGGACCTCGTGAGCTGCCCCATCAAGAGCATCGCCAAGTGCGGTCACATCGTCCGCGGCTCCCTCGACCCCCGCTGTCTCCTGCCTCCCTGTGCCACCACTCGAGGAGGACTCACCCAGGCCGACCGGAAGGGAAATCACCACCACCGGGTTCTCGCGAGGCCCCTGGAGGCCGACAGGGCGAAGCCCCCACTCGTCGAAAGGGGGCATCTGCCTCACGAAGTCATCCCTATTGTGGCAGAGGTACAACAAGGCTCCCCCCTGCCGGACACCCCCGGGGTTGGGATCGCCTGTCAGGACCAAGAGCACCTTCCTCAGCACCTCGGGCATCAGGTCATCTCCCTGAAGCCTCATGCGGTCACCATGCCCGCTGAAGGCCCACATTCGATGAGAATGGCGTTGGAGAGGGGCAATGCGGCGCAATAGGAACTCCTTCACCACTTTGGGCACCGTTACGCCAAGCTTCTTTAGGGACATGAAGCGGTGCCAGACGAAGGTGAGCCGGGGACTTACGAGCGTCTCCTGGCCCCAGCCCGAATTAGGCACAGCAGGCGATGTCGGCTTCACGAGCCGGGGGCTGGGTACCCCGACATCAATGTACAACCACCGCTCGCGGAACCCAGCTGGAGGCAGAGGGAGGTTGAAGTCGATACCAGAGGCTACGGTCTTGGGAGAAGCTACGAAGCTCACGCGTGCCGAGCATTGTGTAGGGTGGGAAAGATGCAAGGAGAAGAAGTGGCGCAGAAGGGCAACAGAAGGAGGGATGCCCACCATCGCCTCACAAACAAAAGCGAATACTGAAAGAAGAGCAATGGGCTCAGGACCCATATGCATCATGTGGATCTGATAATGATCAAGGACGTCGTTGAAGAAATCGGAGAAGGGAGGCACCAAACCAGCCCACAAGGCGTCGGCAAAGTAATGGACCTCGGTGATTATCCTATCAGCGGGGAGGTGACACGTAGGCCACGCCGTAGTCCTCCCGCACTCGTTGAAGGTGGTGGCCAGAGCCGGATTGAGCTTGCCTAGGCACTCCAGGTTGAGTATGATTGAGCGGCCGACAGCAGGCGCCACAGGCGGTAGCGGGCGAGATGGAGCCGCAGGCTTCTTCCCCTTCCCTTTCTTTGGAGCCATGGCGGCGGGCGGAAGAGAGGAGATGCGAGATGGGATTGGAAGCAAGGGTCAGAGTTCGGAGGGAGGAAGAGCAGGAGACGGTCAAGCAATAGGGAAAAGGGGGGCTATGTACAACTGTGGGGCAACCTAGCGCGGCGCAGAATAAGGGAGTGTGGGTAAACAATGCCGCCCACGTCCAATCAACTGCCACGCGGCGCCCGAGGCCGCAGGCTGTTAGGGCCCACGGCGCTTCGCCCTTGCCCTTTCACCTCTCGGCACGGCCAAGTCCATGCGCGCCTCGGGCCCGGGGGCTACTGTCGGCGTTCTGGGAACGGGGGTCCCCAGACTTGCCTGCCTGCGGCCTGCGGCGTGGCACGAATGGGGGCCCAACGTGGCCCATCTTCATCAACACAAGGTTCAAGATGAAGGAAATATTCCCTAGAGGCAATAATAAAGTTATTATTTATTTCCTTATATCATGATAAATGTTTATTATTCATGCTAGAATTGTATTAACTGGAAACATAATACATGTGTGAATACATAGACAAACAGAGTGTCACTAGTATGCCTCTACTTGACTAGCTCATTAATCAAAGATGGTTATGTTTCCTAACCATGAACAAAGAGTTGTTATTTGATTAACGAGATCACATCATTAGTTGAATGATCTGATTGACATGACCCATTCCATAAGCATAGCACCCGATCGTTTAGTATGTTGCTATTGCTTTTATCCATGACTTATACATGTTCCTTTAAACTATGAGATTATGCAACTCCCGTTTACCGTAAGAACACTTTGTGTGCTACCAAACGTCACAACGTAACTGGGTGATTATAAAGGTGCTCTACAGGTGTCTCCGAAAGTACATGTTGGGTTGGCGTATTTCGAGATTAGGATTTGTCACTCCGATTGTCGGAGAGGTATCACTGGGCCCTCTCGGTAATGCACATCACATAAGCCTTGCAAGCATTGCAACTAATGTGTTAGTTGTGAGATGATGTATTACGAAACGAGTAAAGAGACTTGCCGGTAACGAGATTGAACTAGGTATTGGATACCGACGATCGAATCTCGGGCAAGTAACATACCGATGACAAAGGGAACGACGTACGTTGTTATGCGGTCTGACCGATAAAGATCTTCGTAGAATATGTAGGAGCCAATATGGGCATCTAGGTCCCGCTATTGGTTATTGACCGGAGACGTGTCTCGGTCATGTCTACATTGTTCTCGAACCGTAGGGTCCGCACGCTTAAGGTTTCGATGACAGTTATATTATGAGTTTATGAGTTTTGATGTACCGAAGGAGTTCGGAGTCCCGGATGAGATCGGGGACATGACGAGGAGTCTCGAAATGGTCGAGACGTAAAGATCGATATATTGGACGACTATATTCGGACATCGGAAAGGTTCTGAGTGATTCGGGTATTTTCGGGAGTATCGGGGAGTTACGGGATTACGGGAGAAGTAATGGGCCTTGATGGGCTTTAGTGGGAAGAGGAAAAGGCTGCTGCGCCCCCCCTCCCCTCTAGTCCGAATTGGACTAGGGAAAAGGGGGCCGGCCACCTTTCCTACTCCTCCTATTCCTTCTCCCTTCCTCCCCTCTTGGAGGACTCCTACTAGGACTTGGAGACCTAGTAGGACTCCACACCCTGGCGCGCCAAATCCTAGGCCGGCCACCCCCTCCCTTGATCCTTTATATACAGGGGCAGGGGGCACCCCATAGACACACAAGTTGATCTACGGATCGTTCCTTAGCCGTGTGCGGTGCCCCCTTCCACTAAATTCCACCTCGGTCATATCGTTGCAGTGCTTAGGCGAAGCCCTGCGCCGGTAACACATCAAGATCGTCACCACGCCGTCGTGCTGACGGAACTCTTCCTCGACGCTTTGCTGGATCGGAGCCCGGGGATCGTCATCAAGCTGAACGTGTGCCAAGAACTCGGAGGTGCCGGAGTAACGGTGCTTGGATCGGTCGGATCGTGAAGACGTACGACTACATCAACCGCGTTGATATAACGCTTCCGCTTTCGGTCTACGAGGGTACGTAGACAACACTCTCCCCTCTCGTTGCTATGCATCACCATGATCTTGCGTGTGCGTAGGAATTTTTTTTGAAATTACTACGTTCCCCAACAGTGGCATCCGAGCCTAGGTTTTTATGGTTTGATGTTATTTGCACGAGTAGAACACAAGTGAGTTGTGGACGATACAAGTCATACTGCCTACCAGCATGTCATACTTTGGTTCAGCGGTATTGTTGGACGAGACGATCCGGACCAACCTTACGCGTACTCTTACGCGAGACCGGTTCCCTCGACGTGCTTTGCACATAGATGGCTTGCGGAAGACTGTCTCTCCAACTTTAGTTGAACCGAGTGTGGCTACGCCCGGTCCTTGAGAAGGTTAAAACGGAGTCTATTTGACAAACTATCGTTGTGGTTTTGATGCGTAGGTAAGATGAGTTCTTGCTTAAGCCCGTAGCAGCCACATAAAACTTGCAACAACAAAGTAGAGGACGTCTAACTTGTTTTTGCAGGGCATGTTGTGATGTGATATGGTCAAGACATGATGCTAAATTTTATTGTATGAGATGATCATGTTTTGTAACCGAGTTATCGGCAACTGGCAGGAGCCATATGGTTGTCGCTTTATTGTATGCAATGCAATCGCGATGTAATGCTTTACTTTATTACTAAGCGGTAGTGATAGTCGTGGAAGCATAAGATTGGCGAGACGACAACGATGCTACGATGGAGATCAAGGTGTCGCCCCGGTGACGATGGTGATCATGACGGTGCTTCGAAGATGGAGATCACAAGCACGAGATGATGATGGCCATATCATATCACTTATATTGATTGCATGTGATGTTTATCTTTTTATGCATCTTATCTTGCTTTGATTGACGGTAGCATTATAAGATGATCTCTCACTAAATTATCAAGAAGTGTTCTCCCTGAGTATGCACCGTTGCGAAAGTTCTTCGTGCTGAGACACCACGTGATGATCGGGTGTGATAGGCTCTACGTTCAAATACAACGGGTGCAAAACAGTTGCACGCGCGGAATACTCAGGTTATACTTGACGAGCCTAGCATATAACAGATATGGCCTCGGAACACGGAGACCGAAAGGTTGAGCGTGAATCATATAGTAGATATGATCAACATAGTGATGTTCACCATTGAAACCACTCCATCTCACGTGATGATCGGACATGGTTTAGTTGATTTGGATCACGTGATCACTTAGAAGATTAGAGGGATGTCTATCTAAGTGGGAGTTCTTAAGTAATATGATTAATTGAACTTTAATATTATCATGAACATTAGTCCTGGTAGTATTAGCATATCTATGTTGTAGATCAATAGCTCGCGTTGTTGCTTCCCTGTGTTTATTTTGATATGTTCCTAGAGAAAATTGTGTTGAAAAATGTTAGTAGCAATGATGCGGATTGGATCCGTGATCTGAGGTTTATCCTCATTGCTGCACAGAAGAATTATGTCCTTGATGCACCGCTAGCTGACGGACCTATTGCAGGAGCAGATGCAGACATTATGAACGTTTTACTAGCTCAATATGATGACTACTTAATAGTTTAGTGCACCATGCTTAACTGCTTAGAATCGGGACTTCAAAGACGTTTTGAACGTCATGGAGCATATGAGATGTTCTAGGAGTTGAAGTTAATATTTCAAGCAAATACCCGAGTTGAGAGATATGAAGTCTCCAACAAGTTCTATAGCTAAAAGATGGAGGAGAATCGCTCAACTAGTGAGCATGTGCTCAGATTGTCTGGGTACTACAATCGCTTGAATCAAGTGGGAGTTAATCTTCCAGATAAGATAGTGATTGACAGAATTCTCTAGTCACCATCACCAAGTTAGTAGAACTTCATGATGAACTATAATATGCAAGGGATAACGGAAAATATTCCCAAGCTCTTCGCGATGCTAAAATCAGCGAAGGTAGAAATCAAAGAAAAACATCAAGTGTTGATGGTTGACAAGATCACTAGTTTCAAGAAAAGGGCAAAAGGAAAGAAGGGGAACTTCAAGAAGAATGGCAAGCAAGTTGCTGCTCAAGTGAAAAAGCCCAAGTATGGTCCTAAGCCTGAGACTAAGTGCTTCTACTGCAAAGGGACTGGTCACTGGAAGCGGAACTACCCCAAGTGATTGGCGGATAAGAAGGATGGCAAAGTGAACATAAGTATATTTGATATACATGTTATTGATGTGTACTTTACTAGTGTTCATAGCAACCCCTCAGTATTTGGTACTAGTTCAGTTGCTAAAATTTAGTAACTCGAAACGGGAGTTGCAGAATGAACAAAGACTAGTTAAAGGGCAAGGTGACGATGTGTGTTGGAAGTGGTTCCAAGATTGATATGATCATCATCACACACTCCCTATACTTTCGGGATTAGTGTTGAAACTAAATAAGTGTTATTTGGTGTTTGCGTTGAGCATGAATATGATTTGATCATGTTAATTGCAATACAGTTATTCATTTAAGTTAGAGAACAATTGTTGTTCTGTTTACATGAATAAAACCTTCTATGGTCATACACACCAATGAAAATAGTTCATTGGATCTCGATCGTAGTGATACACATATTCATAATATTGAAACCAAAAAGATGCGAAGTTAATAATGATAGTGCAACCTATTTGTGGCACTGCCGTTTAGGTCATATTGGTGTAAAGCGCATGAAGAAACTCCATGCTGATGGGATTTTGGAATCACTTGATTATGAATCACTTGATGCTTGCGAACCATGCCTCTTGGGCAAGATGACTAAAACGCCGTTCTCCGGAACAATGGAGCAAGCAACAGATTTGTTGGAAATCATACATACTGATGTATATGGTCCAATGAATATTAAGGCTCGCGACAAGTATCATTATTTTCTAACCTTCACAGATGATTTGAGAAGATATGGGTATATCTACTTGATGAAACATAAGTCTGAAACGTTTGAAAAGTTCAAAGAATTTTAGAGTGAAGTGAAAATCATCGTGACAAGAAAATAAGGTTTCTACGATCTGATCGAGGAGACAAATATTTGAGTTACGAGTTTGGTCTTCAATTAAAACAATGTGGAATAGTTTCACAAATTCATGCCACCTGGAACACCACAGCATAATGGTGTGTCCGAACGTCATAACCGTACTTTATTGGATATAGTACAATCTATGATGTTTCTTACCGATTTACCAATATTATTTTGGGATCATGCATTAGAGACAGCTGCATTCACGTTAAAAGGGGCACCATCTAAAGTCCGTTGAGACGACACAAAATAAACTGTGGTTTGGCAAGAAACGAAAGTTGTCGTTTCTTAAAGTTTGGGGTTACGATGCTTATGTGAAAAAGTTTCATCCTGATAAGCTCAAACCCAAATCGGAGAAATGTGTCTTCATAGGTACCCAAAGGAGACTGTTGGGTACACCTTCTATCACAGATCCGAAGGCAAGATATTCGTTGCTGAGAATGGATCCTTTCTAGAGAAGGAGATTCTCTCGAAAGAAGTGAGTGGGAGGAAAGTAGAAAACTTGATAAGGTAATTGTACCTTCTCCCTTATTGGAAAGTAGTTCATCACAGAAATCTGTTCTTGTGACTACTACACCAATTAGTAAGGAAGCTAATGATGATGATCATGTAACTTCAAGATCAAGTTACTACCGAATCTCGTAAGTAAACTAGAGTGATATCCGCACCAGAGTGGTACGGTAATCCTGTTCTGGAAGTCATGTTACTAGACCATGATGAACTTGCGAACTATGAGGAAGCGATGATGAGCCCAGATTCCGCGAAATGGTTAGAGGCCATGAAATCTGAGATATGATCCATGTATGAGAACAAAGTATGGACTTTGATGGATTTGCCCGATGATCGGCAAGCCAAAGAAAATAAATGGATCTTGAAGAGGAAGACGGACACTGATAGTAGTGTTACTATCTACAAAGCTAGAATTGTCGCAAAAGGTTTTCGACAAATTCAAGGTGTTGACTACGATGAGAGTTTCTCACTCGTATCTATGCTTAAGTCTGTCCGAATCATGTTAGCAATTGCCGCATTTTATGAAATCCGGAAAATGGATAAACAAAACTACATTCCTTAATGGATTTATTAAAGAAGAGTTGTATACGATGCAACTAGAAGGTTTTGTCGATCCTGAAGGTGTTAACAAAATATGCAAGCTCCAGCGATCCATCTATGGACTGGTGCAAGCATCTCGGAGTTGGAATATACGCTTTGATAAGTTGATCAAAGCATATAGTTTTATACAGACTTGCGGTGAAGCCTGTATTTACAAGAAAGTGAGTGGGAGCACTACAGCATTTCTGATAAGTATATGTAAATGACATATTATTGATCGGAAATTATGTAGAATTATTCTGTAAAGCCTAAAGGAGTATTTGAAAGGAGTTTTTCGAAGAAGGACCTCGGTGAAGCTGCTTACATATTGAGCATCAAGATCTATAGAGATAGATCAAGACGCTTGATAAGTTTTTCAATAAGTACATACCTTGAAATTTTTTGAAGTAGTTCAAAATGGAACAGTCAAAGAAAGAGTTCTTGCCTGTATTACAAGGTGTGAACTTGAGTAAGACTCAAAGCCCGACCACGGCAGAAGATAGAAAGAGAATGAAAGCCATTCCCTATGCTTTGGCCATAGGTTCTATAAAGTATGCCATGCTGTGTACCAGACCTATTGTATACCCTACCCTGAGATTGGCACGGGAGTACAATAGTGATCTAGGAGTAGATCACTGGACGGCGGTCAAAATTATCCTTAGTGGAATAAGGATATGTTTCTCGATTATGGAGGTGACAAAAAGGTTCGTCGTAAAGAGTTACATCGATGCAAGTTTTGACACTGATCCAGATGACTCTAAGTCTCAATCTGGATACATATTGAAAGTGGGAGCAATTAGCTAGAGTAGCTCCATGCTGAGCATTGTTGACATAGAAATTTGCAAAGTACATGCGGATCTGAATGTAGCAGACCCGTTGACTAAAATTCTCTCACAAGCAAAACATGATCACACCTTAGTACTCTTTGGGTGTTAATTACATAGCGATGTAAACTAGATTACTAAATCTAGTAAACCCTTTGGGTGTCGGTCACATAGCGATGTGAACTATGGGTGTTAATCACATGATGATGTGAACTATTGATGTTAATCACATGGTGATGTGATCTAGATTATTGACTATAGTGCAAGTGGGAGACTGAAGGAAATATGCCCTAGAGGCAATAATAAAGTTATTATTTATTTCCTTATATCATGATAAATGTTTATTATTCATGCTAGAATTGTATTAACTGGAAACATAATACATGTGTGAATACATAGACAAACAGAGTGTCACTAGTATGCCTCTACTTGACTAGCTCATTAATCAAAGATGGTTATGTTTCCTAACCATGAACAAAGAGTTGTTATTTGATTAACGAGATCACATCATTAGTTGAATGATCTGATTGACATGACCCATTCCATAAGCATAGCACCCGATCGTTTAGTATGTTGCTATTGCTTTTATCCATGACTTATACATGTTTCTTTAAACTATGAGATTATGCAACTCCCGTTTACCGTAAGAACACTTTGTGTGCTACCAAACGTCACAACGTAACTGGGTGATTATAAAGGTGCTCTACAGGTGTCTCCGAAAGTACATGTTGGGTTGGCGTATTTCGAGATTAGGATTTGTCACTCCGATTGTCGGAGAGGTATCACTGGGCCCTCTCGGTAATGCACATCACATAAGCCTTGCAAGCATTGCAACTAATGTGTTAGTTGTGAGATGATGTATTACGAAACGAGTAAAGAGACTTGCCGGTAACGAGATTGAACTAGGTATTGGATACCGACGATCGAATCTCGGGCAAGTAACATACCGATGACAAAGGGAACGACGTATGTTGTTATGCGGTCTGACCGATAAAGATCTTCGTAGAATATGTAGGAGCCAATATGGGCATCCAGGTCCCGCTATTGGTTATTGACCGGAGACGTGTCTCGGTCATGTCTACATTGTTCTCGAACCGTAGGGTCCGCACGCTTAAGGTTTCGATGACAGTTATATTATGAGTTTATGAGTTTTGATGTACCGAAGGAGTTCGGAGTCCCGGATAAGATCGGGGACATGACGAGGAGTCTCTAAATGGTCGAGACGTAAAGATCGATATATTGGACGACTATATTCGGACATCGGAAAGGTTCTGAGTGATTCGGGTATTTTCGGGAGTATCGGGGAGTTACGGGATTACGGGAGAAGTAATGGGCCTTGATGGGCTTTAGTGGGAAGAGGAAAAGGCTGCTGGGCCCCCCCTCCCCTCTAGTCCGAATTGGACTAGGAAAAGGGGGCCGGCCACCTTTCCTACTCCTCCTATTCCTTCTCCCTTCCTCCCCTCTTGGTGGACTCCTACTAGGACTTGGAGACCTAGTAGGACTCCACACCCTGGCGCGCCAAATCCTAGGCCGGCCACCCCCTCCCTTGATCCTTTATATACAGGGGCAGGGGGCACCCCATAGACACACAAGTTGATCTACGGATTGTTCCTTAGCCGTGTGCGGTGCCCCCTTCCACTAAATTCCACCTCGGTCATATCGTTGCAGTGCTTAGGCGAAGCCCTGCGCCGGTAACACATCAAGATCGTCACCACGCCGTCGTGCTGACGGAACTCTTCCTTGACGCTTTGCTGGATCGGAGCCCGGGGATCGTCATCAAGCTGAACGTGTGCCAAGAACTCGGAGGTGCCGGAGTAACGGTGCTTGGATCGGTCGGATCGTGAAGACGTACGACTACATAAACCGCGTTGATATAACGCTTCCGCTTTCGGTCTACGAGGGTACGTAGACAACACTCTCCCCTCTCGTTGCTATGCATCATCATGATCTTGCGTGTGCGTAGGAATTTTTTTTGAAATTACTACGTTCCCCAACACAAGACCCTCGCGAGGGGCCAAGCCTCGCGAGGCGGACGACACGGCGCTTCCTCAAGCACGGCCTCCTTAGGCTGGCTCGCGAGGAGGCGGAGAGATCAAGGCAGGGTACCTCGCGAGGTGCCCATGACGCAAGCCATGACGATCGAGGGTGCCAGGCGGGCGCCAACCCGCGCAGCGTCCCCCCTTTCCTCTTTTGTGCAAAGGGAACAAGCGCAGGCAAGAGGATCAAGCAAAGGCACCCATTTCGGTGCAACGAGACCAAGGCCAGTCCAACGGTGGGAAGGAGGTCACCATGGAGCCCAGAACGATGTCACCGCAGGGCCTTTGGCAGGCCAAGACCAACTTTAGTCAGGATAAGTGTAGCAGATGTTCCCCTTCGAATTGGCCAATTGTTCGCGCCCTTCCCGCTCAATATTTGGGAAGAGGCCCAGGGCTTGTGCCTATAAATAGGACCAGCCACCCATAGGGTAGATGATGGAATCCAACATCTAGAGAGAGAGAGAAGGGCGATCGAACTCCCCCTAGCAGTTCATCCCCTAGCCAAGAACAGACCCTCGCGAGGCTGTTCTCCCTTGTACTGTTTTTCCTCATCAGCCCAAGAGGCAATCCACCCACCACAAACTAGAGTAGGGTATTACACCACAATGGTGGCCCGAACTAGTATAAACCTTGTGTCTCTTGTGTTGCTCTTGCAGTAGTTTAGATCCTTGCGAGACGGAGAGGTAGAGGGCTCGATCTCCGCGCGCACCCCAGAGTTCGAACCTTAAGGGTCTGCCGGAACCCAAAATCTGACAACGGGAGCGGATCCATAGTGGTGTATTGATATGGTGAATATGTGGACTCGTGTGAGCCACCTCAAAACTCAGATGCTTGCAGTCGTAGTTCAGGTTAGCCACTGAGTCAAAGCTGGTTTGCTACAGTTAAACTCCATTACCCCTTTGTTGATACCGAGGCATATGTAGTTAGTTCTGATGTAAGTCCTGCTGGGTACATTTGTACTCACGTTTGCCTATTTTATGTTTTGCGGAGAGGCGTCGGTCTTGCTAGTAGTTCCGCGTGGACTTCGACATTTAGCTTGTTACCTCAGCTACGATCTTGTGCCCTCGGCAGGATCTGGTAGATAGTCAGGCTTCTCAGCCTTTTTCATTTGTAGATGTCTGTACTCAAACATGTTAAGCTTCTTCATGTGCTTTGACTTGTATGCTCTGAATGTTGGGTCATGAGACCCATGTTTGTAATATCTCGCTCCTCGGAGCCTAATGAATAAATACTTCAGTTGTAGAGTTATGTTGTGATGCCATGTTGTATTTACACACATCGAGCATATTGTGTGTATGATTGAAATGCTTGGTATGTGTGGGATCCGACAACCTAGTTGTTTATCCTTGGTAGCCTCTCTTATGGGGAAATGTAGTCTTGTGTTCCATGAGCCATAGTAGTCCGCTACAGCCCGGTTCACCGGAGTCCTACTAGCTCAGCACTACTGCTCCGGACACTACTAGGAAAAGGGCTATAGATAGGATTGATACTAATGGCGCACCAGGGAAGTAGTGCGCCACTACTATATACTAATGGCGCACCTGTTGGTGATGCGCCATTAGTGTGGAAGACACTAATGGCTCACCAGAAACAGGGTGCGCCACTAGTATTAATTTTTTTCTCCATTTTTCCATACATACTAATGGCGCATCAGGTCGACAATGCGCCATTACTAGTTCTAACTAGTAATGGCACACCAGGCGGAGAGTGCGCCATTACTGTAATTTTTTTCTGATTCTTTTTTTTGCAAAACTACTAATGGCGCACCGTTTCACCGTGCGCCATTACTAGTTTAAACTAGTAATGGTGCACTATTACAAAGTGCGCCATTAGTATATATACTTATATTTTTTAATTTTCTGCAAAACTTCTAATGGTGAACCACCTGCAGGTGCGCCATTAGTAACCAGGGTTACTAATGGCGCATTTCCTTGTGGTGCGCTATTAGTAACCTGGGACCCCAACAAGATATTTTGGACAGCCCCACACCTACCCACTCACTTTCCCCACTTCATTCCCTTCACCTCCTTCTCCAAGCTTTCGGCTACCTCCTCCTCCTCACCTCATTTCCACCATAGATTCATCAAAATTAAGTGGTGAAATTACCTTTTTTTGATAGGTAAGTAAGGGGAAAGCTATCTTCATGATGTAGATCTACTTTTTTCTCCCTAGCTCGCTCCAACAACGTGCACATGCACTTTTTGTGGCCTAGCTAGATCTATGTATGTTTGTGGTGTTGCATGTGTTTGTGGTGTTGCATATATGTTTGTGTTTGAAGGTACCGGTATTTGAAATGCGATAGTTGCCAATATTTTGCCAGAATGTTTTGATTCATTTCCGTTTCGGCGAGAATTTTGGCACTATGCATTCTTTTTGGTCCTATTTTTAGGGAAGGTCATGCCAAATTTTTTCTTGGTTCTAAAATATCGTTTTGCTCTACCCCGCAGACGACCATGGTCCGCACGATGACTGAAGGCATCGTGAATAGGATTTTGAGCTCCGCGAAGGCTGAGATGCTTCAAAAGAACAAGACGGAGATAAGATGTCCGTGTCGAAGATGCAAGCTGAAGAGCCTTATTGCGGACCCGGATTCCGGGCAGGTGCGGGACCACCTGCTCTTGCGTGGTTTCATGGATGGCTATCGGTGGCAAGGTGATGAAGATGACTACGAAGTCGTCCATGGTCGGGGTCGGGCAAGAAATGAGGAAGGGCAACAAGACAAGTAGCACCGCGGCGAGGGCGGGCGAGAAGACGAAGAATCTCCAGGACATGATCATGACGGTGATGATGTACACAGTCATCATGTAGAAGATGTCGTACATGATGATGAGGAAGATCAAGACGAAGGGCATGATCATGAAGATGAAGATGCCGGAGCAGACGACGATGGAGGCTGGGTGCAGGACCCTCATATTCAAGAGCTGCTTCTCAAGCAGACGGATAACGCAAGAGCTGCTGCCCGAGAGAAAGCCAAGCTGGATCAACTGGAGATAGACGCGGTTACTCCATTGTATGAAGGATGCAAGCCCGAGGATACCCGCCTGAAAGTAACGCTCATGGCTCTGGAGATGAAGGTAAAACACAAAATGACCGACGCATGCTTCGACGAGAACATGTCATTCTGGCACGAACGTCTTCCCAAGGGGAACAAGTGCCCGACCAGTTTCGAGGAGGCGAAGAAAATCGTGTGTCCTCTGGATTCACCGCACGTGAAATACCATGTGTGCATGAACAATTGTATCATTTATCGGGACGAGCACGCAGATTCTACCATATGTCCGGTGTGCGGCGTCACTCGATACAAGAAGAGGAAGAAAGCTCCTCGAAAATCGGTGTGGTACTTTCCGATCACTCCTCGTCTGCAGCGGTATTTCGCGGACCCTAAGGTAGCAAAGCTCCTGCGTTGGCACGCGGATAGGGAGGAGAAGAAGCGGGAAGATGACAGAAATGATCCGGAGATAAATAAAAAAGACAAGATGCTGAGTCACCCTAAGGATGCGAGCCAGTGGCAAGCGTTGAACTTCGAATACCCAGAATTTGGGAAGGATCCAAGGAACATCGTGCTGGGCGTGAGCACCAATGGAGTCAATCCGTTTGGCAGCTAGAGAAGCACACATAGCACCCAGCCTGTGTTTGTGTGGATGTACAACCTTCCCCCCTGGTTGTGCATGAAGAGGAAGTACATTCACATGAGTATGCTAATTGAAGGGTCGAAACAACCAGGGAACGACATCAATCTGTATTTGGGGCTGCTGAAGGAGGAGCTAGGCACGCTGTGGAAAACGCCAGCCAATACGTGGGACGCCGCAGAGAAAGAATATTTCCCTATGGGAGCCGCACTGCTCACGACGGTGCACGCCTATCTCGGTTACGGATATCTCACGGGGAAGGTAGTCCACGGATTTTCTGGATGCGTAAGGTGCATGGATGACACAACGTATCGCCAGCTAGATAGAGATCCCGGGTCTTCGAAAACCGTGTTCATGGGACATCAAAGGTGGCTTCGTGACGATGACCCGTGGAGGAAACGCAAGGATCTGTTCGATGGTGAAACCGAACCCCGAAAACGCCCGTGTACGAGGAGCGGCGAGGAAATAGACGAGCTATTGAAAAATTGGAAAGACTGCCCACTGCCGGGAAAGAAGCAAAAGGCGCCAGAGCCGGGAAAGAAGCGAAAGGCGCCAGAGCCGCTGCTGAAGGTATGGAAAACGAGGTCTGTTTTCTGGGACTTGCCATACTGGAAGATCCACCGTGTGCCTCACAGCCTTGATGTCATGCATATCACGAAGAACGTGTGCGAGAGTCTGCTTGGTACCCTGCTCAACATGTCAGAGAGGACCAAAGATGGTCCGAAAGCAAGGGCAGACTTGAAATCAATGGGCATCAGGCAGGAGCTTCACGCTAATGATGATGATGATGATGATGATGATGAGGCGAAGCAGGACACAGAAAGTCGTCGCAAAGGCAAAAAGGCCAAGAAGACCGGAAATGACTACCCTCCCGTGTGCTTCACTCTAAGTCAAGAGGAGATAAAGCAGTTTTTCACCTGCCTCCTAGGAGTAAAACTTCCTTACGGTTACGTGGGGAAGATAAGCAGATACCTAGACCCAGCGAAGCAGAAGTTCAGCGGGATGAAGTCTCATGACTGTCACGTGCTGATGACGCAGATACTTCCAGTTGGAATCCGTGGGATCATGGACGCGCACGTCCGTGAAACGCTATTTGGACTATTCAACTTTTTCGACGTCATCTCTCGGAAGTCGATTGGCGTGAGGCAACTCAGAAGGCTACAGGAAGAGATCGTGGTGATACTTTGCGAGCTTGAGATGTACTTCCCGCCCGCATTCTTCAAAGTTATGGTGCATCTGCTGGTCCATATAGTGGGGATATCATCCAACTCGGGCCGACGTTCCTGCACAGTATGATGCCGTTCGAAAGGATGAATGGTGTCATCAAAGGATACGTTCGCAACATGTCACGTCCAGAGGGAAGTATAGCCAGGGGCTTTCTGACCGAAGAGTGCATCTCCTACTGCACGAATTATCTAGGCATCGAGAACCCCGTTGGTTTGCCCGTCAACAGGCACCTTGGCAGGCTCGCTGGATGGGGTCACCGTGAGGGTCGCCGCGAAATGCATGTCGACTTCGAGGGTCGACTCGCCGACTTTGAAAGAGCAAACCTAGTCGCGCTACAACACATAGACGTGGTCGATCCTTGGGTGGTAGAGCACAAAACCTTTATTGAGAAGACGTACAATGACCGAGGCCAACAGAGGAAGGACGGAGATATACTCAAAGAGCACAACTCATGTTTCATGCGTTGGTTCAAGCAGAAGCTTTTGTCGTACCATTTACATGAGGATTCTTCCGCGGAAGAACAACTCAAATTTGCCTTGTCACAGGGCGTCGAGCACAACCTGATGACCTATGAGGCGTACGATATCAACGGCTACACATTCTACACCGAGGACAAGGACATGAAGAGCGATGGTTATCAGAACTCCGGGGTAACGATGGAATCCTACATCGACAACGACAAGGACAGATAATACGGAAGGATCGAGGAGATCTGGGAGCTGAGCTACGCTGGAGAGAAGGTCCCGATGTTCCGTGTCAGATGGGCCAAGAGCGTACTAAAAGAAGACCGGGATTTCACCACCATGGTTATACCCGAAGCCAAATCCAAGACCGCGGGCGCAAACGTCACCGCGAAAAATGAGCCATGGGTACTGGCTTCCCAAGTGGACCAATGCTTCTTCATTACCGACCCGTCAAAGGCCAGTCGTGTTGTCGTGAGGAGAGGCAAAAGGAAGATCATCGGAATGGATGGAGTAGCCAATGATCAAGATTTCGACAAGTACGGCGACCCAAAGATCGAACATGACGATGATGATGAAGTAGCAGCACACACCACAAGAAGAAGCAGGACCACCCTACCTAAAGGACGTCCGTTCCACAGAAGAACTCCATTTGAGAAAAAGAAGGGCAAGAAGATTGTGAACAGATAGCTACCTAAGATCGATTGTATTTAAATCGTAGTCTTCATTTCTCGATTGTATTTCATGGGCACTTTTTGATATCATGAATATCTTTAAATTTCATGGGCACTTTTTGAATTCATGAGGACACATGATCTCGGTTCCCCTCCATCTCGATCTCGATTCCCCCTCCATCTCGATCTTGATCCCACCCGCACCCTCCCCCGCTAGCTAGCTCCACCGCCGTCGACGACCCACCGCAACCCTCCCCCGCTCCACCTCCGCCGACGAGCACCCGGGCCCCCGCACCCCCTGGGGGGTTATTACTGTTTTTATAAAAAATGTTACTGTTATGATTTAAACAAGTTTGAACATATTTAAACACAAATAAATGTCAAACAGGATTTAAAATGCATAAAAAATATATTGGTGAGCCTGGAAATCGAACCCAGGACCTCCTGGTGTGTGTGCTGCGTATTGACCAGTCGGGCTAGTGGGCGGGGTCTATTGTAGATAGGGTTAGGTTGAACCTGACAAGTCGGGCTAGATTAAATTACTTATGGCGCAACCCTCGGTGGTGCGCCATTGCTATGGATGTACTTATGGCGCACCCCTGGGTGATGCGCCATTGCTAAGCCTCCCCCCCACACTAAAATCCCCAATCTCCATTTCTCTCTAATCCCTCCCCTACCTCGTCTCACCCGCGCCTGACCACCACCGCCCACCACTTCCCCCGTGCTCGCCGTCTCTGGCCATGCTCGCTTCCCCCGCCGCACCCGACCACCTCCCTCACCGTCCCTCCTCCGCCTGCGCCCGCGCTCTTGCCGTCCCCCTCCCCCCACGGCCCTGCCTGCGTCAACCTCCCCCCGGAGCGCGATAGCTAGGGTTCCTAGCCGCCGCCACCGCAGCCGGCCCGCCGCCGCGGCACGCCCAGCCGGCCGAACTCTCCGCTGCCCCACCTCTGGTACAGGACCCCAGCAGCGCCTCCCCCCATCAAGCAGCCGCTCCCACTAGCGGTGCCCCCCTCCCTGGAGTAGGCGCTCCTGCCCAGCAACGCTGCCGCCCGGAGCTACGCCGGCGACCAGTCCATAGGCAGGTAGCCACCACTCCTTCGTCCTTCCTCCCTCTTCCCTCATCCCCCCTCCCTCTTTCCTCTTGCATCCTCTGTTCAATTTTTTGCTTGCTGCGTGATTTTTCCAGAGCATGCTCAAGTTTACATGTGAAAGGATTGTGCTTGATAGGTGTTTGTGATAATGCCTCTAAGGGAGGGGTCATCGCGTCATTAGTCTCTGTATCAGAGTCTTTTTTTCCTAGCCGTGTTGTCACCGAAAAATGCAATAAATTCTCATGGTTCGAAACCTTTGATACTTGGCTTCTCCAAATGAGAAATTTATGCATGTAATAACTGGTTTACCTTAGTTTGCAGAAATATGAGATTAAGCCTTACTTAGTAACAATGTTTCAAGAAGATCAATTTGGAAGCTCTGCTTCACAGGATGCCTTCAGACACTTGCACATATCTTTCTAACTCATGCATTATTTCATCTATTAAACACTTCAAAGTGATGTCTATTTCCTTTACCTTAGAGGAAAAACAAAATAATATCTTCTACTTTGCCTAGAGGAAATATAATTTCATGGACTACTTGTTATATCAATTTTTTAGCTAAGTTTTGTCTCCCTGCGAAAATTAGGCCAATTCCTTCTCAAAATCACATCTTTTAACTAGGAAGAACCTGAGACACTATGGCATCAACACTTGTAAGAAAAGAAATTGCAGGAGAATGAAGATTATATTAAAAAATGGTATCAGTAGTGGTAAACAAGCACATAATCCCTCCTAGGTAGTAACAATAACTTTATGCAGGAGAGTGAAAGAAGAATCATAGGCGATCAGGTTCGATCACGGTTGGAGAAAAATTGAGGCGTTTGCTGGCTCCAAGACAGTGATACAGGTATATACATGTGCTCTGCTTACTTGATCATACAGAAGATTTTCATATAAGAGTTACATTTCAAGTTGCTGAACCTTTTCATATAAGTTTGCTTCCAAGGAGTTGTTCTCTGTCTAGTCCAATTCTGAAGAAATAAAAAGTGAATAGTTTGTTTGTTCCCTGTGTGGTCACTCTATTTTTGAGTACTGACATTAGTTATGTTTGTTAGCAGCAAGATATTTAAATGAAGCTTGTTCTTTTTCAACTGTTCAACTGATGCCATGAAACTGAATATAGTAGTTGAAAACCCTGTTTTTCTTCCTGATCGTGAAAATTTGAAGTCCTGTTTGTGTTTTGGTTTTGTTGGTTGACAATTATGATTAGTTTTTCATTTCATGGGTGCTGTAAAATGTGCAGGTGGTGAGTTGAGGCTCAGCATACAACTTGTTTGGACTAACCAAGAGGACGAGGTATGTTGCTTGCCCAAGCTAAGTGACACGTACGCGCCAAGTTTTCTGTTATATAATTACCTGTTAGTGCTTAGTTAAACTGCATGATACGACCATAGCAGATGGATGGTACTAGGTGTTGTTTTGTTTCTTGCCAATGTATTCAGAGAGCAGATGTGCCACTGCAGATTTCTTTTCTTGAAGGCAGCTCACATAAGTTGAGCTACAAGTGAACAACTTGCTGCTGTTAGATCTGGAATGGAAGCTCACATAAGTTGAGCTGATTTTTGTCCATATGAAAGCAGAGGACCATATGGTCTGTGGCCATTTCATCCATATGAAAGTAGAGGCACATTGTGTAGTTCTGAAACATTGATTGGCTCATGTTGTAATTATACTTTAATGAATTCATATGTCTCTTTGGTTTGGACAGTCGTTCAACTTAGATGTAATCGATGCTATTTATTAGTAGGACCATGAATCATGCTATTAATGTCTTGCTTTTCTCTTCCGATCCTTTTGTTGCATACTTACATATTGCCTATGTATTGTGTGTTGTTTGGCTTGTGCATAGAGATGCCGTCGTATGTCGTGTACAAGGGTAAGGTTCCCGGAGTCTACGACGACTGGGAGGAGTGTCGGAGACAGGTTCACCGTTTCAGCGGTAATAGTTACAAAGGGTACACCACTAGGGCGGAGGCCGAATCTAGATACGCCCGCTATCTAGCGGGAGAGAGGAGGGAGCGTTGGAGGAACCGGATGAAGACCAGTTTGATCGCGATGATGCTCATCGTGATGACCACAACTCTCTTCTATGCGATGGTAGTTTAGATGATCGATATCGACTTGTAATGTGAATACAAACTCGATACTCGCGGTCTTGAGACTTGTAATGTTTTATCTTTGTTCGGTCTTTTGAATTCGGAGACTAATATGATGAATTGTATTCGGAGACTAATCTTCTATTGTATTCGATGAATCTGATGTTGCTGTGTGTTGCTGTCTATATTCTGTCTAATAATATATTTTATATTCTGTCTAATAATATATTTTGTAACCTGCGTAAAAATCAGAAAAGGAAAAAAAACAAAATATTCCTACTAATGGCGCATCACCACCAGGTGCGCCATTAGTATGCCAAAGGATACTAATGGTGCAGCAACAGAGAATGCGCCATTAGTATGACAAAGCCATGCTTACGTATGGCCCCCCGGGAGGCACACTAATGGCGCATGCTGTTACATAGTAATGGCGCACTAGTTGGTGCGCCATTAGTATACCAGATACTTATGGCGCACCTGTGGTGCGCCATTAGTAAGATATACCAGTGGCGTGCTACTAATGGCGCACTGATAATGCGCCATTAGTAGGCAAAACCAGTGCACCATTAGTAGGCCTTTTCCTAGTAGTGGGAACTCTTGACTGGCCGGCATGTGATTCACTTCGTTCCTGTGTCTGTCCATTCGGGGAAATGTCACGCAGTGACATCCGGAGTCCTGCCTAGCCTTCTACAGCCCGGTTCACCGGAGTCCTGTTAGCCCAGTGCTACAGCCCGGATTCGCACGCTGCTGACCGACATGCTCGATGTTGATTCATGTATGCATGTTCCCGTAAGTTAGTGCCACTTTGGTTCACGACTAGTCATGTCGGCCCGGGTTCTCTGTCATATGGATGCTAGCGACACTATCATATACATGAGCCAAAAGGCGCAAACGGTCACGGGCCATGGTAAGGCGACACCCGTGGGAATACCGTGCGTGAGGCCGCAAAGTGATATGAGGTGTTACCGGCTAGATTGATGTGACTTGGAATCAGGGTCATGGCACCATACCTCATTCCTTTCTTATTACTGAAATAACCCTCCGGCATATGTGCATCCTCGCAGGTTAACGCCTGGTTTTTCTCAATCGTCCTCCTCCTCAGGGGACCTTCTTCCAGAGATGATGGAGAGTGACACGCCTTCTCCAGTCTCCTCGCCTAATATGGTGGATGATCTTGAGGTGTCGTCCCGGAGGGCTCCTCCCGACCAACCAGTAGTGCAGCAAACGAGGAAGGAGCTACCCAAAGGTGGTGCCTCTGTCACTCATGGTTCGGGGGTCAAGAATGACGACCCCGAACTGTAAAGTTTACAGTCGGAGACAATGCTGGAGGCAGGTAAGCGGATTCTTTCAAAGGAATGTCGTGCTCCGGCAGCGGTGTCCAAAGACCTAGGAATGCTGGAGATGCTGACGGACATGCTGCGACGAGCGTACGTTTTAGAGGAGCACCGTGCCTTAATGGTTACGGTGGCCGAAAAAGTTGTATCCGCGAAGAGAGGGTTGAACGAGGCTTTTACGAGCCTTTTGAGAGGTTTTGAGGTTTGTGATGTAATGTTGCCAATTGACAGAATGCACCTGTTGTGTATGCATTAGCCCCTGAGACTTGGATCGCCTTCCAAAGGTAGTGATCGGAGGATCGAAAAGATATTTTTAGGTACTAACCTTGGTTGAATTTGGAATGGAGGCTGTCTCCCCTCCTGCCGCTGCCCGAAATTCGGAGGTAATCGAACTGCAGCGAAAGCTGGATATTGCGGAGGATGACATTGCTTTGATCAACAGGCATCTTGGCGACTCGCTAGGTATATATTTCGAGCATTACTTACACCAATGTGCTCATAATGTAAGCTTGAATCTGAAGAGAATTTGACATAAAATATGCATCAATGCAGATGGTGCTGCCGCCGTGGAAACCCTTCGGGCGGAGGTAGCCTGGGCCAAGGAGCAGGCCCGGTTTAGTAATGCGGCTGCCGAAAAGGCATTGGCTGACTTGAAGGCCGAACAAGCCGCGTGGCGCCTGGATAAGGAGGCCATGTCCACCATGGCGCGCGAGTTAGAGAATGCAGCTAGCCACTGTAAACTTCTTGAAAAGGAAAATGAAGCCAAAACGGCTGAACTTGACAAGGCCTTACGAGAGGCGAGAGAAGCGCGGTCTGAATCTAGAGCAGCCCGTGAGGTGATCCGGCAAGCTGGGGAGATTGTGCCTGGCAAGCCCTTTTTGCTACAGGCTAAGTTCGGCGATCCGAACTATGCTCAGCTTAACCAAGTACGGAGTTCTCCGGACAATTTTTTAGACTTGCCGAAGAGTTCCTCTGATGCGGTGCAATTTTATCAGGCGCACGAGGGGTATGCAACGGAGAAGCTTTTCTGGTCGCAATTCGGCGCGTCGAGGCGCCCTCTGTTGCTGAATGAACAGATGTCCCAGTGGGCCGAGCTGCATAGGATATCCAGCGCTGCCATGAAGAACGTCGTAGTCCGTTTGTGTACGACTGAACCTGTTCCGAGTAGTTACTTCGGCCCGGTGCAGCGGCTTGCTCACGCGGAGCCGCGTATCGATGTTGTTAAGTGGTCGGCGTGCATTGAAGGTGCACGGATGGCCTTCACCTGAGTCAAGACATTTTGGGGGAAGATGAAGGCCATCAATATTGCGACGAAGATTCCACCCGAAGGCAAGGACCGTCCGGAACCGGAGCATTATTTTGGAGACGTCCTAGAGGCCGCCCGCTTGATAGAGGGTCAGTGCTCGAAAGATATAATATTCGAGTGATGTGTACAAGGGTTGTAACATACAACTTTATAGTTAATCTATTTTTTGCTCGAAAGCTTGTATTCCTCCTGTGCGGTCGTTTTAATGTAATTTTAAAGTTTTCCAGTCATCAGCTTCAGCCCCCTCGTAGGAAATACGGGGGTGTTCGAAAAAGCATTGAATCACTCTTTATCGAACGTCTTGGTCCGTAAAGGGGGTGATAATGCGGCGAACCAGACAATCGGACTATAGGGCGTTAACACTTTCACTTGGCCATAGGAGTTTCATGGTGGGGCTACGACATAGCCCCTGGTATGTATGCGGCGTATCGTAATATTATGCCTTACATGTTTTGATCTGAAAAAGATCCTTCGTGTGACACGGGGAATCGCTAAAGATTTGAATAAGTCGTCAAGTGGTTGACCAGCTCTCGCTGTATCATGACAGTCAGTTTTCGGCTTTCTCTACTGAGGTGCTCATCCGGTCAAAGCATGGGCACAATCACAGTAGTTCTCCCTTTACTACCCTAGCTGATAGAACGAAACGTAGGGTAGCAAGCACAGGAGCCGGGCAACCCAACTATTGACCAAAGACAATGATTCAAAGCTGATGCATATAAGGACAAACTTGTGTCTTGCAATAGTTAGTCAAAAAAAACTTGCGACGCCGAAGTACGCTATAGAGTTGTTCGGACTTTTATTGGCGACTCATTTGTTCCCATACCGAGCCACTGGCAGGTTATGCCGAGGTGCGTCTTCTAACACCGCCGTTACGGTCGTACTCATCGTAAAAAGAGTATAGAATATTAGTTCGGATGAGTTTTACTCGGAGTGGAGCAATAAGCCAATAATAAATTCATATATATATATATATATATAAAGAAGAGAAAACCACAACCTGGCTATTTGACATGCTCGGGGTCGGGAACGGAGGAAAAAGGCATAGTACAGGCTCAGAATAAAGAGTGTTGTCTACAAAAAGCTATTTTGGACCTCCTATCGCACGTCTGCGTCGTTCGTCCTCTGGGAGGGGAGTCCTTAACTGAAGTAGCCCCTTAGGTGAGTGTGCGGATCCGAACTCCGACAGAGTCTGTTGTATATGCAGTCCTGTCGGTCACCTGTTTATAATAAAAAAAATAAAGAAAATGGATAAAAAACGTTACGGGAATGCTTGCAGGGTTGTCCGTATTGTGCTTCCGCCGATACCCATGGTATCTTGAGCGCATAGTGATGTATGCATGGTGTAAATCCTGCCATCATAGTGGGTGGGTGGCGGAAGCCGAACTTCTATTTCCGCTCCGATAGTGGTCGAACATCGGAGGGAAACTGCTTCTGGGCCCCGGTGTTTGGCCGGCGAGCCTTGTCGTCGTCTTTATCGCTTGGTGGCCTTCTCCATTTGTATTCGGCATTAAGCTTGCCTGCCTGCTTGAAGACCCAATAGTTTCTGTTGGTATGATTAGCTGGCTTATTAGGGTGGCCGTGAATCTGACAGGGTCGGTCCAATATCCTGTCAAGGGCGGATGGTCCGTCCTGTTTGGCCTTAAATGGCTTCTTCCGTTGACCGGGTTTTGAATTGTGAAATCCGTTGTTGACTGCTGTGTCATGCAATCTTTCGTTATTGCTGCGACGGTTATGCTCGTTCAGTCGTGGCTTGCCGTTGCCGTCTTGGATTTCGGAAGTGCCCGGGTCGCTGGCATTGTTGCTTTTGCGACCGAGTCAGTTGTCTTCTCCCGCACAAAAGCGAGTCATTACAGCGGTAAGGGCTGTCATGGATTTAGGTCCTTCCTGGCCGAGGTGATGTGCCAGCCATTCATCCCGGACGCTACGTTTGAAGGCCGCGAGGGCTTCCGCGTCCGGACAGTCGATTATTTGATTCTTTTTTACTAGGAACCTAGTCTAGAGCTCCCTAGCTGACTCGTCAGGCTGCTGGACAATATGAATTAAGTCATCGGCATCTGGTGGCCAGACATATGTTCCTCGGAAGTTATCATGAAAGGCATCTTCCAGATCTTCTCAGCTGCCAATAGATTTTTCTGGCACACTATTTAGCCAGTACTATGCTGGCCCCTTAAGTTTGAGAGGCAGGTATTTAATGGCATGAAGGTTGTCTCCGCAAGCCAAGTGGATATGGAGGAGGAAGTCCTCAATCCATACTGCGGGATCTGTTGTTCCATCATATGATTCAATGTTGATGGGTTTAAACCCGTCTACAAATTCATGCTCCATTACCTCGTTGGTGAAGCAAAGAGGGTGTGCGGCTCCTCTATGTTGGGCCACACTGTGAAGCACCTCTGGTGGACTCCGCTTACGGTTTCCGGACCGAGCGTGCTCGGTTCTGTACTGGGAATCTTCCATGATCAATACGTCCCATGGATATAGTCTTCGGTCTTAATAGGTCGATGACCGCAAAATTCTCCATCATCCGCTGTAAGGTCGAACCGAACATAGTTCGGCGACGAGCAGTCTGCCAAGGATAGTTTTTTTAGCGAGTTTAGTAGGTCGCCAATGGGCGAGTGTTGGAATATATCCGCGGCGCTGAACATGAAGATCGATAGCCGGTCGAGTTTGGTATCCGCGGGCTCGCAGGGTTCGGAACTCGATACCGGAGACAAGTCCGGGGTTCCTTTGATGCAAGTATCGTATGAAATGGGATCTGCATATGGCTCCAACGCCGCCAAATTGGCAGCCCCCGTAGTGGGGTTGAGTTTCCCATCTTCAGATGACTTGATCTGCTCTGGATCTAAGGCCAGAGTTGTTACAGGAGCTATCTCCTGGATGCGGCCCGATGCCATGTTTAAGCCATGTCCATCGGGGCGAAGGGGAGCGGTTGGCGCGGTCTCGAATCCGTCATAGATCAAGTCTCCACGGATGTCTGCGACGTAGTTCAGGCTTCTGAATCTAACCTGATGGCCATTGGCGTAGCTATGGATCTGCTCCAGATGGTCGAGCGAGTTGGCCCGCAGTACGAAGCCGCCGAATACAAAGATCTGTCCCGGGAGGAAGGTTTCTCCATGGACCACGTTATTACTGACGATTGAAGGGGCCATCAAACCTTTCATCGACGGCACAGTGGAACTCTCAATGAAAGCACCAATGTCGTCAAAACCGGCGGATCTCCGGTAGGGGGTCCCGAACTGTGCGTCTAGGAACGATGGTAACAGGAGACGGGGGACACGATATTTACCCAGGTTCGGGCCCTCTCTATGGAGGTAATACCCTACTTCCTGCTTGATTGATCTTGATGAATATGAGTATTACAAGAGTTGATCTACCACGAGATCGTAATGGCTAAACCCTATAAGTCTAGCCTATGAGTATACAGTAAGGAATATGTCCTATCCGGACTATGCTCTCTGGTTTATATAGACACCGGGGAGATCTAGGGTTACACGAGCTTGGTTGCATAAGAGGGAATCTTCATAATCGCCCGCGTAGCTTGCCTTCCACGCCAAGTAGAGTCCAATCCGGACACGGGTATAGTCTTCGGTCTTCGTGTCTTCATAGCCCATCGATCCGACCCATGGACAATAGGCCGGACGCCCGAGGACCCCTTAGTTCGGGACTCCGTCAGTGATGCTGTCTTGGGCTCCCCGGTGGCCTCCGTCCTGTCATCCTCCTGGTCTTGGTCTTGTCGCACCGATGTGGAAACCTATGCCTGATGCCTCGGGACTCCTCCCATGCGCTTGCCTCTTTAGCACCAAAGAGGGAACGAGGACACCGTGCGCGCTGGTGCCCGCCTGGCCCTGGTCGTCATGGCTTGCGTCACAGGAACCTCGCGATGTGCCCCTTGCCATGATCTCTCCGCACCTCGTGAGCCAGCCTGGTGAGGCCGCCCCCGAGGAGGTCTTGCGTCGTTCGCCTCGCGACGGTCTTGATCGTTCGCTGGGAAAGATGGGTCGTACAGGGTCGCCGATGGGGCCATGCCATGGGCCGCAGGCAGGCAAGTCTGGGGACCCCCATTCCCATGACGACGAGACAAGACCACTATAAATATAGCTTAGCCACCACCGTAGGGAGGATCCGGACCAAATCCTTGGCTCACACCCACACTAGAACAGACCTCCTGAGGTTGCCCTTCGCGAGGCTAATCCACCCCAAAGGAAGAGTAGAGTCTTACACCGCAAGGTGGCCCGAATCTGGGTAAACTGTTGTGTCCCTCTCCTTTCTTCTTCATCGAGCTAGGCCATGGGGGTGACGAACTGGTTGGCCGGAGAGATTGAGTTCTTCGCACACACCAAAGAGTTCGAGCCTTTCTTGGGTCTACGGGGCCCTGAATCTGACATCGGTGGCGAGCCTAGCCCCTCCTTGGGAGCCTTTCCCTTCTCGATGGCCCAAAACCTCCTCACTGGTCCCATGGATGCTCTAGCGAGATGGCGGCGCAACAAAGAAGAAGAAGGAGAAAGCAGCAAGAGAATGAACATGGGTTGGGGGCTCCATCCCCCTCCCCATTTATAGCAAAAGGAAGGCTGACCATCGGCCTCTCACGCTCCAAGCAATTATGGCCACTCGGCATGCACCGGGCAGTTGTCAAGTTGAGCAATTGCCATGGCGGCATGGAGAAGTGGATACTCCCATGTCCCATCAAGCGCCACGAGTCAGCCTGCCCCGCAGGTGATTGGGGCCCACGGCACTTCGCCCCTGGCCTTTGGCTTCGCCTCAAAGCCAAGTCTGAGGCGCCCAGACTTGCCTGCCTACGGCCAATGGCGTGGCTCCATCGATGGCCTGGTACGGTCCATCCGCAAGGCCACCAAGATAAGACCCTTGCGAGGGGCCAAGCCTCGCGAGGCAGGTGACACCGAGACCTCCGGAGGGAGTGGCCTCCGCAGGCGGCCTCCTCAGGAGTAGAGATTTCTATGCAGGTGCCCAACCTCATGAGGCTGCGATGATGCAAGCCATGATGACCAAGGCCAGGCAGGCGCCAGCGGGCACAGAGAAGGCAGTTTCCTCTTTGGTGCTAAGGGGGCAAGCGCAGGCGTGGGTTCCCGAGGAATCTGGCGAAGGTTTCCATTACGGCGCAACAAGACCAAGACCACTAGTACGGCAGGACGGATGTCATCGCCGAGCCCACCGCAGTGTCATGACCTGAAGCTTTGCAGGCAAAGACCACCTTTCATTAGGATAAGATGTACTACTTGTCCCCTTTCAAATTGGCCACTATGGGATCCCTTCCTGCCTACGTTTTGGGGGAAGAGGATCGAGGCCACTATATAAGTATAGGTTAGCCACCACCATAGAGAGGGTCGACTCATTCCCTCACCCATATACCTCGCGAGGTTGTTCATCGATTGTACTAGTTCATCCTCAGCCCCTAGTGAGGCCAATCCACCACAAAGCAGGGAGTAGGGTTTTACACCGCAAGGTGGCCAACACTTGGGTAAAATGTCGTCACTACTAGAATCAGAGGATTTGCCATCAGCCCCTTCCTTGCCGTCTGCTAGCGGACGGCAAAGGAGGTCTTTGCCGTCCGTTACCAAAAAATAGACGACAAAGAACTAGTTGATGGCAATGATGGCAAAGACACGACACCCCAACCCCAAGACCCCGACCTTGACCCCGACACCCCGACCCCGACCCTGACACCCCGACCCCGAGCCTGACCCGACACCGCCACCCGGACACCGACACGGCACCCCGACCCCGACCGGGCACCCCGGCCCGACACCCCGAACCCGAGACCGACCCCGACCCCGACACCCTGACCCCGAGCCTGACCCGACACCCCGACCCCGACAACCGACCCCCTGACCCCTTGACCCCGACACCCCGACCCCGACACGACACCCCGACCCCATGACCACGAAACAGCACCCCGACCCCGACACGGCACCCGGACACCGACACGACACCCCGACCCCCCGACCCCGAAACAGCACCCCGACCCCGACAAGGCACCCCGACACCGACACGACACCCCCGACCCCCGACACCTCCCGAAAAGGTGTTCTTTGGCCTCCCAGAGGCCGACGGGGTCATATATTTGTGAATTATTAGTTAGGTCATATATTTTTCGATTTTGTTATGAAAAACATCATATATAATTGTGTTGATCGGGTAGTTTTAAATGTGCAGTTGTTTCATCGCTCCGAGGTTTGGTGTTCGACGACCTCGCCGTGCGTTTGAAGAGCTCTGCCCCTTCATTCGTGGGTGAGCACAAATGACATGTCCTCCTCCCCCATTAATTATTTGATCTATTCCGATGAAACTTGATAGCTAGCTATATATGCGTAACCAATATGTGTCTCCCGTTCGAAAGCGTATAGTTATAAATATGCATGCATTTGCATATTTATAACCTTGATTCTTTCGAATTGTCCAACGCTATCCATGGACAGCCCGAGTATGTGTAGATTGGGTTTGTTTTCCCATATGCTTTGCTCCGGATCCGACGCATAAATTTCGTCAGTGCCTCCCCTGTTGTTCTCCGGGTACACATCCTCTCTGTTTATTGCAGAGACGTGTATCAGGAGAACAGCGGGGAGGTGCTGCCGAAATTTTGCGTCAGATCCGGAGCATAGCATGGGAAAATGAACCCAACCTACACATACACGGGTGGGATTAGGACCTATCATTACCTATTAGAGTGTAGGTTGCATGGACGTAATAAAATTGACAAAGTAGATCAACTGATGAATATATACAAGGTGAATTACATATATAATTGTTGTGTGTCCAGTAGCTTCGAAAGTCAAGATGATTGATCATGCGTGGATGTATACCGGTCACACTGGTCAGAACAAATGGAGCGCTGAATGGTTCACAAAAACCAAGGGGTTTGTGCAAGCCGCATTTGCAAATGGCCAGAGGACAACCTGGTGCCCCTGTTTCTGGTGCGGCAATTGGGAAAAGAGGACAGAGGCTGAAATGGGCAAACACCTGCAGAAGAGTGGTTTTACGCCCGATTTATACGGTGTGGACATTTCATGGTGAGTCTGCCCAACGTGACCGAGAGTTGGATCGTCGTCGCACCGACGAGCATGGTACCGGGATGGAAAACATGGTGCAAGACTATGATGATGCTCGAGATTCGAACGAGGAGATGGAGGAATCTGCAAAGGCCTTCAATGAAATGTTGGAGTCTTCAAAACGTCCGCTCCACGAGCACACTGAGCTTTGTCAGTTGGATGCCATCTCATAAGTAATGGCTCTGAAGGCTCATTTCAACTTGGGCAGAGAATGCTATGATGCAATTATGACATTATTTGGACGCTTTCTACCCAAAGGCCATGTAATGCCTGCAAACCTGTACCAGTCGGACAAAATCCTCCGTGCACTAAGGATGCCCTATGAGAAGATACATGCCTGTGAGAAAGGATGTGCCTTATTTAGGCTTGACTATGTGGACTTGAACTATTGTCCCATTTGCAAGTCTTCCAGGTATATTGTGGTAGACAACGGTATGGGTGAGAAGACACAGACCAAAATCCCCGTTAGTGTTCTTCGGTATATGCGAATCGTACCAAGACTTCAACGTCTTTTCATGGTCGAAAAGACGGCCAGACAGATGACATGGCCCAAAACAGGCAAAAGAATAAAACTAGATGCAGATGGGAATCTGATGATGGTACACACATCAGATGGTGTTACGTGGAAAAAGTTTGATGAATTACATGCTGACAAAGTGGCAGATCCGAGGCATCCTCGAGTCGGCATCAACATGGATGGATTCAGTGTGTTTGGTATGACGGCAGCCCAATACAGTTGTTGGCCCGTATTTGTCTTTCCACTCAATCTCCCCCCCGGACAGATTATGCAAAGAAAGAACATTTTCCTGACGTTGATAATTCCAGGGCCCAGCTATCCGAGGAAAAATATGAATGTTTACATGCAGCCGCTTAAGGACGAATTGGAAGAAGCCTGGGATAATGGGTTCAAGACATACGACGCCTATAGCAAACAGAACTTCATAATGCGTGTCTGGTACATGTACTCGACGCATGACTTGCCGGCGTATGCGCTATTCGTTGGCGGGTGTGTGCATGGAAGGTTCCCGTGCCCCACATACAAGGGAGCTCTTGAGTTTCGTTGGCTTCAGGCCGGTCGAAAGTTTTCTTGCTTCGACATGCATAGACAGTTCCTGGATCTTCGCCATAAGTTCAGGAAAGACAAGAAGAACTTCATCAGAGGTAGAGTTGTCAAAAACTCTACACCACCTGCATTGACAGGCCAACAGACCCTGGATCGGTTAAACGCTCTCGAGCCAGATCCATAGCGTCCAGGGTAATTCAACGGGTATAATACTAAGCACGCGTGGACTCACAAAACATGCTTACGGAATCTGCCTTACTTCAAAGACCTCCTTTGCCCACACAACATCGACGTGATGCACACTGAGAAGAATATCGTCGAGGCACTTTTTGGTACATTGTTCGGCATAGATGGGAAGTCAAAGGATGATACTAAGGCTAGAGTCGATCTGGAGGCGCTATGTGATAGGCCGTTACAAAACATGAAAGAACCGAAAGGAAAGAAGAACTGGACGAAGCCAAAGGAGCTACGGGTGTACAGGTGTGAGGAGGGATACGAGGAGGAGGCGGCAGATGTTATTAATTGTACTAATAATTAAAAATATTCAACTAGCTAGTTATTAATTGTACTAATCAATATTGTCTCATTTGATTGCAGACATTCTATAGGTGTGAGGAGGGATACGAGGAGGAGGCGGCGGATGTTATTGACAAGGAATTCAAGCGCCTACTTAAGAACTTACGGCATGAGGTCCGGGTGCAGGCTGTTCGAGACTACTACGTCGGGCGTGGTATCAAGAAGCCCAAGCAGGAGTCCCGCGATAAGTTCTTGAGTAAGGAGCAGTACATGAAGGTAATTCTTAAGGCCTTGTACTTACTTCCTTCATTTACTAATTCATAGCCGTAGCACTCAAGTTTCTATTTGCTAACTTAGGCCCCTCCGAGATGGTGTGCGGATCGGATGGATTGTTGGGAGGTGTTGGTCAATGCGTGGTGCTCAAAAGAATGGCAGGCCACCCACAACGAGGCCAAGGACAAACGTGCCCAAATGGAAGGTGTGCCACACCACCAAGGGAGCTCCAACTTATTTCAGTACGGGCGGAACTGGGTATGTGGTTTGCTTCATGATTCATGCAATTCATTCATCATGCTAGCTTTAGCCCTTTAATTACTAATTTACTTTGTTTCTCTCTTTCAGGCACACTACAATAAGGTTGATAAGGTGCCAGAGGCTTTTAGTCTTCTTCTTCTTCTTCTATTCTTTTTCTTCTAGTCTGATTCTTCTTCTAGTCTAATTCTTCTTCTAGTCTTCTTTTTCTAACTTCCTTATTTGTCATTTTGAAGGTTTCATTCACTTCACGGAAGCCAGCTTGCTATGATGGATTGCTTGTTTTTTCCTTTGATGCACTTCTTGTATTCTGCTCGCTTGCTATGATGGAATTAACTTGCTATGATGAAACTGGATTGCTATGATGAAACTTTGCATATTGTAATATGTATGGATCGATGGAACTATGTGCAACCTACTATGTATGTATGGATGGATATATATGTGCTGAATATTTATTATGTTGGATATATATGTGCTGGATATTTATTGTGAAAGAGTCCTGTGATATATTTGCTGTGATAATTGTTGGATATAAGAAAAACAAAATAAAAAAGAGGCAATGCAGGCTCTTTGCCGTCCGCGGCAGACGGCAAAGGCCCCTTTGCTGTCGGTGGCAGACGGCAAAGGGGGCACGTGGCGCCCACCTGTGATTCCTGAGAGATGGACCATTTGGCAAATTTTCCTACCGTGGCGGACGACAAAGCTAAGCTTATGGCAAAGACAATGCCTTTGCCGTCCGCCATGGCAGACGGCAAAAACACAGCGGGTGCTGACGCATTGCTGACGTCAACTGGCGGATGGCAAAGAGGCGCTCAAATTTGTCGTCCGCTGGCGGACGGCAAAGGCCGCCGTTAGCCGCCTAACCGACTAACGCTGGCGAACGTCCAGGATTTTGCCGTCCCTCCTCTTTGCCGTCCGCCGTTGTAGGCAAAGGACTCTTTGTCGTCCGCCATAAAAAGCAGACGGCAAAGGACCTGTTTGCTGACCCTGTCTTTGCCGTAGCTATTTGCTGTCCGCCGCGGACGGCAAAGCTCTTTGCCGTCCACCGTCCGTGCCTTTGCCGTCCGTCGTGGCAGACGGCAAAATACTGGATTCCTGTAGTGCGTGTTCATCTTCTTCCTAGGGTATCAAGCTAGGCCGTGGGTTGACGAGCAGGTTGGCTGGAGAGGTTGAGGTCTTCACACACGCCCCAAAGTTCGAACCTTTCTTGGGTCTGCGGAGCCCTGAATCCGACAGTATCACTCAATTCGGTATCCGGATGAAAGAGTTCTTGGTGTTTTGAGTCAGCTATGTCTATGCAGTCCTAATCTAAGTCCAGGACGTGTGGGACTTGGACTCTATTTTCTCTTGGCCTAAAAGTAACGTGAGAAGACTTTTTGAACATCACCTAAACTTCTCTTTTCCCTTATCTTCGTATGTGGATTGTACAAATGTCCCATACACCCGCAATTAGACATAGCACAATAGTCTGTGAAATATTTTTGTCCTAGATAGCATAAATAAATTATTGCATAGTTTGCATTAGAAATCAACTCACAAATATGCATGTATGGAATATTTAGCTCGTATCCAAGGTAGTCATGGCCTCATCAGGCCGGCAAGGCACTGGCTAAATAGCCTACCTCCTCACTCCTTCGGGAGTTGGGAAGCACTCGAGAAAGCCTTTAGGGCAAATTTTCCAAGGCATTTATGTCAGACCTCTAGACACCGACGACCTCAGCAACGTCATGCAGCAACTAGGTGAGTCAACTAAGAAATTCTGGAATCGTTTCCTTACCAAAAAGAACTACATTATAGACTCCCCCGACACCAAGGCCATTGCGGCAATTAAGCAGAACATCCGAGATGAATGGCTCACCTGCTAGCTCAGGTAGGATAAGTCGGGGACCATGGTAGCCCTCACCTCACTTATGACCTATTTATGTGTGGGAGAGTATAGTTGGCTGGCCCACAGTAATCACAATGGCAAGTCTGGCACCTTGGAGACTCGTGACGCCTTTGGCAAGCCTAGGCGCAACAAAAACAAGCGTAGACATAAATATGGCGGGAGCAACATCGAGGATGCCACAGTAAATGCAGGGTTCAACTGACCTAGATCTGGGCATAAAATGAAGCCCTTGAAAGGGAACAGAGTTGGACCCATCTAGCTATATTAGATCCTCGACAGACCATGCCAAATTCATGGCACCTCCGATAAACCAGCAATCCATACCAACTGGAATTGCTGGGTCTTAAAGCAAGTTGGAAAGATGGCGGTGGAGGGCCAAACCAAAGCCCAACCTCGCAGTGAATACGAGGATGAACCTCGGTGGCCCAATAATGGAGGGCAGAAGCAATTTCATCACGAGGTGAAAGATGTAAACACGATTTACGCCACCCACATCCCTAAAAAGGACAGGAAATGAGCACTTCGGGACATCTATGCCTTGGAGCCTATTGCGCCAATGTTTATTCCATGGTCGGCTTACCCGATCACATTTGACAAGCATGACCATCTGACCAACATTAGTCATGGCGGAACATCCACTGTAGTGCTGGACTCGTCATTGATGGATCCATCTGATGCACTTCTTCATGGATGGAGGCGGCAGCCTCCATTTAATCTACGCGGATACGATATAGAAGACGTGCATCGACTCATCTCAGATCAAGCACAACACCAGTACCTTTAAAGGTATCATGCCGGGTGTGGAAGCTCGTTTCACGGGAACAATAACACTGGAGGTAGTCTTTTGGTCTCTCGAGAGCTTCAGGAGCGAAGATTTAATCTTCGACATTGTCCCCTTCTGGAGCGGATACCATGCACTGCTAGGGCGCACCGCATTTTCTCGCTTTAACGCAGTCCCACATTATGCATACTTAAAGCTGAAAATGTCGGGACCAAATGGTGTTGTTATTAATGGCAACTCTATACGCTCCCTCCGAACGAAGGAGCAAACTACGGCTTTCACAGCCGAGGTACATGCATCTGAGGAGGCATCTCATGGAAGTAAGCACACGCCCGGCTCATCAAAGCGTACATGAGGCGCACAAGCCAATCCAAATCAGGCATTCCCCCACCCCAAATTAGGGTACGGCCTCCTCGTGCGCCTCCCCTAGGAAGGGCACTATGTCCCTAGGGTGCATAACTTTGCACTAAATGTTCCCTGGCGGCCGAGGAGCCAAAAAAAATAAACATCATGGTCGGCTCGACCAAACATCTACACATTTCGGACTTGCATACCTGTAGGGATCTGTAAAAGAATCAGCTAAGAGTGGCATATCCATATGGCTTCAACCATCCGAGCGGCAGCTGCACACCTCTTTAAAGGACTTGACCGACGAAAGCATCAAGCGAGTGAACGTCCGAGGTTGCAGATAGCGCATAACAACTTTTCTATCAACAAAGATGAGCTAGTCAATAGCATGGAGACGCAGACGTGTGGAAAGAAGCGGATCGTGCTAATAAACCCCACGAAAAGTCTGCTCTGTTTTGTTTTACTCCTTCTTTTCTTTCTTTTTGCATCATATATTCTACGAAGTCCCTTTTATAACAGCTTGGTATACACGGCTTGACCATATGGAATAAACAAATGGCACCCCTTAAGGTTGTTGATGTAGGGTGGAACCCGAGGGGCCAATCTTTCACAATTTTGAGGGGATCCCACGAAGAACACACAAAACACGAGGGAAATCACGAGAGCAACACTCAAGAACATGTCCAAGGACACACCCACTAGACAATCAAACACACAAGATCCACAAGGGTACATGAACAAAAAATAGAAAGATACAAGGTAGAGTTCCTCCCAAATCCAAAGGAGATGGGGTCTTGATTACCCTTCCTTAGACAGGGTCCTGAACCCACTAGGGATCTTCTCACATGGAGGTCTTGATCTCCATGGGAATGGTCTCTCTGTTTCTCTCAAGAGGAGGTAGGAGCAAAGCGCACATACAAATGAGCTATCATATTTGCTATCCCTAAAAATGAGGAGGGGGTCTATTTATAGTCTAAGACATGAAGGGGTAACTGAGGGGGCGAAATAGGTACATGGGCCTCGGCCCAAAACATGGATGCACGCAAATGCCGAATGATCTAGATGCGGGTCTGGATGATCCTAGCATCGTCCATATGATCCGGGCATCGTTCATATGATCCGGGTCCTCGTCCGGATGATCCAGCTTCGTCGAGAGCCTCTGAGGGAGTCCTGGATTAGGAGGTGTTCGGGTAGCTGGACTATACCTTCGCCGGACTCCTGGACTATGAAGATACAAGATTAAAGACTCCGTCCCGTGTCCGGAAGGGACTTTCCTTGGCGTGGAAGGCAAGCTAGGCGACGCGGATACTCAAGATCTCCTACCATTGTAACCGACTCTGTGTAACCCTAACCCTATCCGGTGTCTATATAAACCGGAGGGTTGTAGTCCGTAGAACAACCATCATCATACAGAATCATACCATAGGCTAGCTTCTAGGGTTTTAGCCTCCTTGATCTCATGGTAGATCTACTCATGTACTACCCATATCATCAATATTAATCAAGCAGGAGTAGGGTTTTACCTCCATCGAGAGGGCCCGAACCTGTGTAAACTTCGTGTCCCTTGTCTCCTGTTACCATCCGACCTTGACGTATAGTTCGGGACCCCCTACCCGAGATCCGCCGGTTTTGACACCGACATTGGTGCTTTCATTGAGAGTTCCTCTGTGCCATCGCGATCAGGAAGGATGCCTCTTCCCGTCTTTAAAGACGGCGCCATTACTAAGAGAGCCTTGGCTGTCGGCCAAACCCTCCGGCTAGGTGTCCACTGTCCTCACTCTATGCAAATCACTGTACCCACACTATCAGAAAATTGCATACGCAGTATTCATGGCATCCCGGAAGCTACGACACTACTTTCAAGAGTGTTCGATTACAGTAGCCTCGGAAGTACCACTCAATGACATCATCAATAACCGCGATGCAACGGGACGGATCGCAAAATGGACCATCAAGCTCCTCCCGTTCGACATAACCTATAAGCCACGGTGAGCTATAAAATCGCAAGTATTGGCCGACTTCGTCGCAGAATGGACGGAGGCCGAACTCCCTAAAGAGTACGGCACATACTCAAACTGGATCATGCATTTCGACGACTCCAAAATGTTGGCCGGATTGGGGGCTGGCGTCGTTTTGACGTCCCCCACAGGAGACACAGTCCAATATGTACTCCAAATTATGTACACGGACTCCAACAATGCAGCCGAATATGAGGCCTTCCTACATGGTCTCCGGATGGCAGTATCCATGGGCATTCAACGCCTAGAGGTATGCGGGGATTCGAACCTCGCGATCTCCCAAATAAATGGCGACTTCGACGCCAAGGATCAAAAAATGGCAGCTTACCGCAATGTCGTCCTAAAAATGTCAGCTCGGTTCGAAGGGCTGGAGTTTCACCATATAGCCCGCGAAAATAATCAAGGAGCGGACGTCCTAGCACGCATCGGAGCAAAACGCGATGCAGTCCTCCCCCCCCCCCAACATCTTTTTGGAAAGATTGTTCAAGCCATCCGTAACATGGGAGGGGGAACCCGCAATTAACAGCCCGGACGCAGCCGAACCACTCGACGCCGAACAACCTGACATAATCAGAGGTCCTGCCAACGAAATTACACCTTCAGTCCACGTAATAATAGCGGTTATCGCCCCATGGACAGAACCATTCCTAGCCTACCTTACTAGGCAGGAACTCCCAGAGGACCAAAATGAGGCCCGTTGCATAGTGCGGCGATCTAAAGCCTACAAAGTCCACGAGGGGGAGCTTTATAAGAAAAGCACTACCGGAGTCCTTCAAAGGTGCATCTCCGAAGAGGAAGGGCGGAATCTTCTGGCCGAAATTCACGCCGGTCTCGGTGGCCATCACGCTGCTGCTCGGTCCCTTGTTAGCAAGGATTTCCGCTCAGGACCTAGTCCAACGATGCGTTGTTGCCAACTTTTTGCCAACCAAAGCCATATGCCACCCACCGCACTCCAAACTATACCCATCACCTGGCCCTTTGCGGTCTGGGGGCTTGACATGGTCGGACCCCTTAAAGGTGGAACCCATAAGAAAAAATACTTACTGGTCATGGTGGATAAGTTCACCAAATGGATAGAAGCCAAGCCTGTCAAAACGGCTGAATCCAGACCCATGATAGACTTCATATCCGGGGTTGTACACCGTTACGGCGTCCCCCATAGCATCATAACCGATAATGGTACAAATTTTACAGCCGACGAGGTAAAACTGTGGTGCAAAAACATGGGCATCAAGCTCGACTATGCTTCAGTCTATCACCCACAAACCAATGGCCAGGTCGAACGTGCAAACAGTCTTATCATGAGCGGCATCAAACCCAGACTAGTGTGGTCTCTCAAGGAATCTAACACGCACTGGGTAGAGGAGCTTGACTCCGTACTCTGGGGGCTGCGGACCACGCCAAATCACACCACCGGATACACACCATTCTTTATGGTGTACGGCGCAGAGGCAGTTCTGCCCTGCGACATAATTCATGACTCACCTATAGTGCGCATGTACGAAGAAAGAGAAGCTGAGCTCGATCGGCAGGACAGCCTGGACGCCTTGGAGGAGGAGCGTGATGTGGCAAAAGCCCGTTTCACATTTTATCAACAACAGGCCCGAAGATACCAAAGCAGAGAAGTACGGGCCAAAAATTACAATGTTGGCGAACTAGTTCTACGCCTGCCGGATAAGAAAAAGGACAAACTAAAGCCCTAATGGGAAGGTCCATTTATAATCGACCAAGTCCTGACTGGTGGAGCGTACCGCCTGCGAGATGCGTCGGATAACCGACTCGAGCCGAACCCGTGGAACGCCACACGTCTCCGAAGATTCTATGCCTAGCGCCGGACTCTGTGTTCGTCTCCTTCCCCTGTCCATTTTTTACGTTTTTCTATCTTATATTTCTCTCCTTCCCCTCTTTTTCCTTTAAAGCCCTTAAAAGGCTCACTACATGACGCGCACTCGCGCTCATTTAACCTAGGGCTGCTTTAACAGAAGCTTATTTATACGGGCTTCATGCCCCACACATGTGTCAAACTTCTGCATGTACCTTTATTTTCACCATTATATGCATCGATATGACTTAAGTTTTGGCCAAGCTGGGTTGCCTGGCTCCTGTGCTTACCCCTACGTTCCTGATTGTTCGGTTAGGTGGTAAAGGGAGCACCTCTGCGATTGTTACTGCCGGGTCAGCCGGATGTGTACCTCAGACTGGGTGAAGCCGAAAGCTAGCGTTCTTAAGGGAATATTCGGTCGGTGGAATAAAGATGCCCTTTTTATTAATTTTCATGCGCCCCCAAATGCTTTTTCTGCGTTTTTTTACGCAGTCCGGACATGCACTTTAGGGCATGCCTCCCCAACGAAAGGAACCCTTAACGGAACTATTCTCTCTGGAAGATGTTTCTTACTAACCATGTAATATAACATAACTAGTTGGGCACTTGTCTGATAAAGCACTAATGACCCATACGCCTGGTCTCCACGCATACCACGGTTCTTGTATAACCGCTCTAGTATTCGGACACACTCCGGACCGTCAGGTCCCGAGGTTGAAGTGAAAAGGTCGGCAACGACAAACGATCTACAATCCGGCTAGAAGGCATTACATATGTCAATTCAAAATTACACAGTCATTTCGACTGATTGTATTCCTCCTCTATACCATCTAACAGACTGTCTAATTTACAGTCCTGCTGGGAATACTTTGCGGCCAATTCCACTTGGTCGTACACTAAGCTTACATGGATCTCCTTCCCGTCAGGCCCCACCAGTCCGACCTCGGCCATATGGTTTGGGTCAGACTTCGTAAAACGGGTCTTCACCATAGCCCAGGCCTCTCTAGCACCTTGTCGGCAGGCCGATACCTTCCACAACCGGAAGCGCCGCTGAGCTCCCTTCAGCATCTCCGCAAGCTCTCCAAGGCCATCGGGTGTGGAGTGGGCAGGCCATAAGGCTTGGGTAACGCCTTGCATTGCCTGCCGAATTCGCTCGTGCAGTTGCAGGAGTTTGGGAAGAAGGTCACCCATAGAACCGGGCAGGACGACCTGTGAGCATACCTACAGGCAATACTCTGTTATTTGACTTCCTCGCCGAACTCATTTTCAAAGTTCGTTCAAGCACTTACTAAATATGCCGCATCGAAGCCGCTGATTCTCCTTCGTGGAGTCCTCCAGCTGGCCACGAACGTCCTTAAGTTCAACATCCAGCTTGGTGTTGGCATCCTGGAGATCATTCTTATCTCCCCTCACCTTTGTCAACGTATTCTCACCGGCCTCTAACCGGCGCAAGAGTTGTTGCTTCTCCGGATCAAGTCCGGCGCCATCTGCAACATCAATTTTCAACGTATTCTCATCGAAGCCGCACAATACTAATCTTTCAAAGTGTATCTTACCTGAGGGGTCCCTTTAGGCTCCCCTGCTGCGGCTAGTGCGGCCTCTAGTTGGGCCTTGCACTTTCCTAGCTCCTGGGACAACACGGTGTTCTTCTCGGTAAGAACCTGCATGTTATATGATCCTTAAATCAGTTACTTTAACTGTTTCAAGTCTCGGGGGCTACTGGTATATATATATTTAACCAAAAATTTCTTACCCGTATGTCTTTCACATACTGCTCCGTGGCTCTGGCTAAACCATCTTGAGCGGCACAGAGGTACGCATCTCCCGAATTAAAGGCATCTAAAGCCTCTTGGGAGAAACAAGCATCGCGTAAAATTGTCCGGCGACGCCTGTGGTTCATTGCACTCTCCACTTCATAATTTGTGGCAGACAGCCTATCCGCATCCTCTGTCTGAGGAGCGCCCGGTGCACACCTTGTGCTCGCCTCCATTTCCTGGCCGGTCATGGGAACCTGGCTGGTGGAAGCGCGATTGGCATCCTCTCCGAATATAGTCCGGCGAGGTCTCTTCGTCCTGAAAAAGGCACAAACGTTAATATGCCCTGGCGGAATAATGCCGCGGAAATGGAGAATGCGTTACCTTTGCGCCGGCATCTCGGTCCGGACTGCATCTCTTTTTTCCCCACGGGTCCCTGCGGCCCCTCATGGGCTAGCCGCCACAGGTTCGTCTTCCCGCCTCGGGAATCTCCCCTGTGAAACACGGTTGTTGTTAGAAACGCCGGAATACGGGAAAATGGAATCCCCTTCAAGGGAATAAAGACTCCGGTTTCTGTCACCTGGGAGGCCGGGATTAACCCGGGGTAATCAGCCACAATAGCGACCAAGGTGTTGTCCTTGCTTAGCTGATGAAACACCCCATCGATAAGCTCCACCGATATGTCCGAATCCTCTTCAGAGTCCGGATCGAGGGACCGTTCTGGGTCCTCGGGTTGTGGAGGATGGATGCTTATATCTTTCACTTCCTGTCGCAATTCCTGCATTGAAGTCGTCAGACTACGTATCTGACCATGGAAGTATCAAATAAATGGGCAAGCGCAGTTGTTCGCTTACCCAACTTGGAGGTTCATACATAGTGAATCCAGCCCGCGGGTTAACGCGGAGGAACTCCTCCTTCTCTCCCTTGTACAAAGAGGACAGAACCTTTATTAGGGAGGCAGCCGAGTCCGGCCCTTTACGGCCATAACGCGTGGCGTCATCCTCCCCATTGAAATCCTTCATAGGGCGGCCTCTGTATTGAAGCGGTTGCACCCCTCGCGTAACGCATGCGGCCATGACTCCGATCATGGTTAGTCCGGAATGAGCCAACAGTCTTATCCAGTCCATCAGGTAAAGGACGTCCCTGTCGCTTTCTCTCTGAGAGATCCGTGGACGCCAGCTCAAGCGTTTATTCAAGGGAGCACTGTTGAACTCTGGGAGACCGGCCCGGATAGGGTCCGGCAGTGGGACGTCCTCTATGTAAAACCATTCCGAAGGACAGCCCTCGGACGCCTTCTTCAGGGTTCCGGATAGGTATCCGGTCCCGGCGATGCACCATACTTCGGCTCCGCCCACTTGGTATATAGACCCCTCTTGAGAACGGGGCACCAGGCAGAATATCTTCTTCCGCAGCGCGAAATGAGCCTCGACACCTAAAAATAGCTCGCGAAGGGCAACGAAGCCCGCAATGTGTAACACGGAGCCGGGTGTGAGATGATGCAGCTAGAGGCCATGGAACTCTAGAAGCCCGCGGAGAAATGGATGGATTGGAAATCCCAGTCCCCTTATCAGATAGGGAACAAGGCAAACCCGTTCTCCTATAGAAGGATTGGGGGTGTTCTCCGCTTGTTTTCCACCATGATAGGTGGCGAGACCGGCTCGGACCGGGACCATGTATGCCTGAGGGAGGAATCCCTTGGCCTGAAGCGACACTTACTCGCTATGCTGAATGGTGCAACTCTCCCAATCCCCGGGCTTAGGATCGGAGGGGCGAGGGGAGGAGCTGCGACGGCTGGCCATGTTGGAATGGACCTTAGCTGGGAAAGCTCTGATGATAGCTCGCGGAGAGGAGAAGATGCGGTTCGGATCTAAATCCCCATCCCGTTAAATAGGCGGCTCATTTGTATGGCTAGGGGTGTGGATGTAAGAACGCCTCGGGCTTTTCGCATTCGTTCAACACATGGAAGACAACAATTATTGGGCGCAGAAGCCGAGGAGCGCTACAAAAATCAGACATTATTCGTACAGGTACATAGAATTCAGGAGAGAACCCGCCTTGCAATGCCGAAGACAATTTGCGCGCCGGACTCGTCGTCATTGAAGCCTGGTTCGGGGGCTACTGAGGGAGCCCTGGATTAGGGAGTGTTCGGGTAGCCGGACTATACCTTCACCGGACTCCTGGACTATGAAGATACAAGATTAAAGACTTCGTCCCGTGTCCGGAAGGGACTTTCCTTGGCGCGGAAGGCAAGCTAGGCGATGCGGATACTCAAGATCTCCTACCATTGTAACCGACTCTGTGTAACCCTAACCCTATCCGGTGTCTATATAAACCGGAGGGTTGTAGTCCATAGAACAACCATCATCATACACGATCATACCATAGGCTAGCTTCTAGGGTTTTAGCCTCCTTGATCTCGTGCTAGATCTACTCTTGTACTACACATATCATCAATATTAATCAAGCAGGAGTAGGGTTTTACCTCCATCGAGAGGGCCCGAACCTGTGTAAACTTCGTGTCCCTTGTCTGTCGTTACCATCCGACCTTGACGCACAGTTCGGGACACCCTACCCGAGATCTGCCGGTTTTGACACCGACAGCCTCCTATACGCTTTGGTCATTGTCACTAGGTATTTATCCGGATGACCTGGGGAAAGGTCCTGATGATCCGACTGAGCCCGGATGATCCGGACGAAGGTTCATTTGTCTTTCTTGACTAATAGAGGAACCAGTGTCCCGTGTTTCGATGAGATGGTGATTATCGTTTTCAGAGGAGTAGACTTTGACTGTCCGACTTCGAACGTGTGAAGATGTTGCACCTTAGCAATCGCTAAACCAACTCTAAGAGTTTACTTAGCACGCCGGAGCACGATCAAGCTGACCATGAGGGTCTATTTCCTGCGATCAAACGAAGAACAAGCAAGAAACTAAGATTGCAATCTGGATATTTCAAATACAAGATGAAAGCTTTATCGATAAAGAAGGGTTCCGTGACGTTTTTGTCTAGTTGTTTAACACAAACGAAGTATGCGGAGTTGTAGCTTTGGCAAACTTTAATCTAAACAAAACTCAAAGTCTAAACGATGCCCTAAGGGTTGTATATATGCAGGAAGAGGGGGAATTCCGTGGCCCTTGGAGGAGGAGTCTGAAACCAACCCTAACTCTTGTTTCCCCACACATACGGACTCTAAAAATAGCCTATATTCAAGTATTTCGAAATTACATGGGCCTGGCCCAATAATGAGACGCAACACCTATAAGAGCCTTTGACAAAATTTAGGACATGGCATCTTGTATATTTTATCCAAAACTTCATGCACTCATTATGGTGGCTTCCAAGTCCTGAATTGATCACTTGAAACTTCATTCTTTTTCCCCTTGCACATGCCATCATCTCCATGCTTGAACTTGCTCCAAGGTTCATCTTTCTTGTCCAAGCTAGGCCCTTCATTTTTAAGCAAAACAAATGTATCCAATTTCGGCAGCATCATATTCAATTGAACATTAGAACCATTACCAAGAAACGGAAGTACCTGGTAATTCAATTGGCGTGCGCGAGCTCTAGTAATTGGTCCAGTATGTATAGCAGCAGGGGCTGTGGGTGTATCAATGGTATAGATGTCCTCATCATCCTCCCCTTCTTGAAATGAAGTCATCCTCGACGGAAGCTCATCTTCCTCACCCAAATAAGGCTTCAAATCTACAATGTTAAAAGTGGGATTAACCCCAAAATCTGCAGGCAGCTCAAGTTTATATGCATTATCATTTATTTTCTCTAACACCTTAAATGAACAATCAGCATATGGCATTAGCTTTGATTTGCGCAAATAAGGAGACACATCCTTACGCAAATGTAACCAACCAGGTGCAATGACAACATGTTTTCTACCTTTATCTCCAGCAAGTTTATATTTAGCATTCATATGCTCAATGTTTTCCTTATTTAACTCATGCATTTTTAAGATCAATTCAACACGTTCTTTAGCATCAAAATTAACCTTCTCCGAGGATGGAAGAGGCAACAAATCAATAGGTGCACGAGGTACGGAATGTTGGGGAACGTAGTAATTTCAAAAAAAATTCCTACGCACACGCAAGATCATGGTGATGCATAGCAACGAGAGGGGAGAGTGTTGTCTACGTACCCTCGTAGACCGAAGCGGAAGCGTTGACAAAACGTAGAGGAAGTAGTCGTACGTTCTCCTCGCGATCCAACCGATCACAGCACCGTTACTCCGGCACCTCCGAGTTCTTGGCACACGTTCAGCTCGATGACGATCCCCGGGCTCCGATCCAGCAAAGCGTCGGGGAAGAGTTCCGTCAGCACAACGGCGTGGTGACGATCTTGATGTGTTACCGGCGCAGGGCTTCGCCTAAGCATTGCAACGATATGACCGAGGTGGAATTTGGTGGAAGGGGGCACCGCACACGGCTAAGGCACGATCCGTAGATCAACTTGTGTGTCTATGGGGTGCCCCCTGCCCCTGTATATAAAGGATGGAGGAGGAGGAGGCCGGCCAAGGCTTGGCGCGCCAGGGTGTGGAGTCCTACTAGGTCTCCAAGTCCTAGTAGGAGTCCACCAAGAGGGGAGGAAGGGAGAACGAATAGGAGGAGAAAGAAAGGTGGTCGGCCCCCTTTTCCCTAGTCCAATTCGGACCAAAGGGGAGGGGGGGCGCAGCAGCCTTTTCCTCTTCCCACTAAAGCCCATCAAGGCCCATTACTTCTCCCGTAATCCCGTAACTCCCCGATACTCCCGAAAATACCCGGATCACTCAGAACCTTTCCGATGTCCGAATATAGTCGTCCAATATATCGATCTTTACGTCTCGACCATTTCGAGACTCCTCGTCATGTCCCCAATCTCATCCGGGACTCTGAACTCCTTCGGTACATCAAAACTCATAAACTCATAATATAACTGTCATCGAAACCTTAAGCGTGCGGACCCTACGGTTCGAGAACAATGTAGACATGACCGAGACACGTCTCCGGTCAATAACCAATAGCGGGACCTGGATGCCCATATTGGCTCCTACATATTCTACGAAGATCTTTATCGGTCAGACCGCATAACAACATACGTTGTTCCCTTTGTCATCGGTATGTTACTTGCCCGAGATTCGATCGTCGGTATCCAATACCTAGCTCAATCTCGTTACCGGCAAGTCTCTTTACTCGTTCCGTAATACATCATCTCACAACTAACACATTAGTTGCAATGCTTGCAAGGCTTATGTGATGTGCATTACCGAGAGGGCCCAGAGATACCTCTCCGACAATCGGAGTGACAAATCCTAATCTCGAAATACGCCAACCCAACATGTACCTTCGGAGACACCTGTAGAGCACCTTTATAATCACCCAGTTACGTTGTGACGTTTGGTAGCACACAAAGTGTTCCTACGGTAAACGGGAGTTGCATAATCTCATAGTTAAAGGAACATGTATAAGTCATGGATAAAAGCAATAGCAACATACTAAATGATCGGGTGCTATGCTAATGGAATGGGTCATGTCAATCAGATCATTCAACTAATGATGTGATCTCGTTAATCAAATCACAACTCTTTGTTCATGGTTAGGAAACATAACCATCTTTGCTTAATGAGCTAGTCAAGTAGAGGCATACTAGTGACACTCTGTTTGTCTATGTATTCACACATGTATTATGTTTCCTGTTAATACAATTCTAGCATGAATAATAAACTTTTATCATGATATGTAAGGAAATAAATAATCACTTTATTATTGCCTCTAGGGCATATTTCCTTCAGTCTCCCACTTGCACTAGAGTCAATAATCTAGTTCACATCGCCATGTGATTTATCAGCAATAGTTCACATCGATATGTGACCAACACCCAAAGGGTTTACTAGATTCAGTAATCTAGTTCACATCGCTATGTGATTAACACCCAAAGAGTACTAAGGTGTGATCATGTTTTGCTTGTGAGAGAATCTTAGTCAACGGGTCTGCTACATTCAGATCCGCATGTACTTTGCAAATTTCTATGTCAACAATGCTCGGCATGGAGCTACTCTAGCTAATTGCTCCCACTTTCAATATGTATCCAGATTGAGACTTAGAGTCATCTGGATCAGTGTCAAAACTTGCATCGACGTAACTCTTTACGACGAACCCTTTTTTTTTGTCACCTCCATAATCGAGAAACATATCCTTATTCCACTAAGGATAATTTTGACCGCCGTCCAGTGATCTACTCCTAGATCACTATTGTACTCCCGTGCCAATCTCAGGGTAGGGTATACAATAGGTATGGTACACAGCATGGCATACTTTATAGAACCTATGGCCAAATCATAGGGAATGTCTTTCATTCTCTTTCTATCTTCTGCCGTGGTCGGGCTTTGAGTCTTACTCAATTTCACACCTTGTAACACAGGCAATAACTCTTTCTTTGACTGTTCCATTTTGAACTACTTCAAAATCTTGTCAAGGTATGTACTTATTGAAAAACTTATCAAGCGTCTTGATCTATCTCTATAGATCTTGATGCTCAATATGTAAGCAGATTCACCGAGGTCCTTCTTCGAAAAACTCCTTTCAAATACTCCTTTATGCTTTACAGAATAATTCTACATTATTTCCGATCAATAATATGTCATTTACATATACTTATCAGAAATGCTGTAGTGCTCCCACTCACTTTCTTGTAAATACAGGCTTCACCGCAAGTCTGTATAAAACTATATGCTTTGATCAACTTATCAAAGCGTATATTCCAACTCCGAGATGCTTGCACCAGTCCATAGATGGATCGCTGGAGCTTGCATATTTTGTTAACACCTTCAGGATCGACAAAACCTTCTAGTTGCATCGTATACAACTCTTCTTTAATAAATCCATTAAGGAATGTAGTTTTGTTTATCCATTTGCCGGATTTCATAAAATGCGGCAACTGCTAACATGATTCGGACAGGCTTAAGCATAGATACGAGTGAGAAACTCTCATCATAGTCAACACCCTGAACTTGTCGAAAACCTTTTGCGATAATTCTAGCTTTGTAGATAGTAACACTACTATCAGTGTCCGTCTTCCTCTTCAAGATCCATTTATTTTCTTTGGCTTGCCGATCATCGGGCAAATCCATCAAAGTCCATACTTTGTTCTCATACATGGATCATATCTCAGATTTCATGGCCTCTAACCATTTCGCGGAATCTGGGCTCATCATCGCTTCCTCATAGTTCGCAAGTTCGTCATGGTCTAGTAACATGACTTCCAGAACAGGATTACCATACCACTCTGGTGCGGATCTCACTCTAGTTTACTTACGAGATTCGGTAGTAACTTGATCTTGAAGTTACATGATCATCATCATTAGCTTCCTTACTAATTGGTGTAGTCGTCACAAGAACAGATTTCTGTGGTGAACTACTTTCCAATAAGGGAGAAGGTACAATTACCTTATCAAGTTTTCTACTTTCCTCCCACTCACTTCTTTCGAGAGAATCTCCTTCTCTAGAAAGGATCCATTCTCAGCAACGAATATCTTGCCTTCGGATCTGTGATAGAAGGTGTACCCAACAGTCTCCTTTGGGTACCTATGAAGACACATTTCTCCGATTTGGGTTTGAGCTTATCAGGATGAAACTTTTTCACATAAGCATCGTAACCCCAAACTTTAAGAAACGACAACTTTGGTTTCTTGCCAAACCACAGTTTATTTTGTGTCGTCTCAACGGACTTTAGATTGTGCCCCTTTTAACGTGAATGCAGCTGTCTCTAATGCATGATCCCAAAATGATATTGGTAAATCGGTAAGAAACATCATAGATTGTACTATATCCAATAAAGTACGGTTATGACGTTCGGACACACCATTATGCTGTGGTGTTCCAGGTGGCATGAATTTGTGAAACTATTCCACATTGTTTTAATTGCAGACCAAACTCGTAACTCAAATATTTGTCTCCGCGATCAGATCGTAGAAACCTTATTTTCTTGTCACGATGATTTTCACTTCACTCTAAAATTCTTTGAACTTTTCAAACGTTTCAGACTTATGTTTCATCAAGTAGATATACCCATATCTGCTCAAATCATCTGTGAAGGTTAGAAAATAATGATACTTGTCGCGAGCCTTTAATATTCATCGGACCATATACATCAGTATGTATGATTTCCAACAAATCTGTTGCTTGCTCCATTGTTCCGGAGAACGGCGTTTTTAGTCATCTTGCCCAAGAGGCATGGTTCGCAAGCATCAAGTGATTCATAATCAAGTGATTCCAAAATCCCATCATCATGGAGTTTCTTCATGCGCTTTACACCAATATGACCTAAACGGTAGTGCCACAAATAGGTTGCACTATCATTATTAACTTCGCATCTTTTTGGTTTCAATATCATGAATATGTGTATCACTGCGATCGAGATCCAATGAACTATTTTCATTGGTGTGTATGACCATAGAAGGTTTTATTCATGTAAACAGAACAACAATTGTTCTCTAACTTAAATGAATAACTGTATTGCAATTAACATGATCAAATCATATTCATGCTCAACGCAAACACCAAATAGCACTTATTTAGTTTCAACACTAATCCCGAAAGTATAGGGAGTGTGTGATGATGATCATATCAATCTTGGAACCACTTCCAACACACATCGTCACCTTGCCCTTTAACTAGTGTTTGTTCATTCTGCAACTCCCGTTTCGAGTTACTAAATTTTAGCAACTGAACTAGTACCAAATACTAAGGGGTTGCTATGAACACTAGTAAAGTACACATCAATAACATATATATCAAATATACTTATGTTCACTTTGCCATCCTTCTTATCCGCCAATCACTTGGGGTAGTTCCGCTTCCAGTGACCAGTCCCTTTGCAGTAGAAGCACTTAGTCTCAGGCTTAGGACCATACTTGGGCTTTTTCACTTGAGCAGCAACTTGCTTGCCGTTCTTCTTGAAGTTCCCCTTCTTTCCTTTTGCCCTTTTCTTGAAACTAGTGATCTTGTCAACCATCAACACTTGATGTTTTTCTTTGATTTCTACCTTCGCTGATTTTAGCATCGCGAAGAGCTTGGGAATATTTTCCGTTATCCCTTGCATATTATAGTTCATCACGAAGTTCTACTAACTTGGTGATGGTGACTAGAGAATTCTATCAATCACTATCTTATCTGGAAGATTAACTCCCACTTGATTCAAGCGATTGTAGTACTCAGATTATCTGAGCACATGCTCACTAGTTGAGCGATTCTCCTCCATCCTTTAGCTATAGAACTTGTTGGAGACTTCATATCTCTCAACTTGGGTATTTGCTTGAAATATTAACTTCAACTCCTGGAACATCTCGTATGGTCCATGACGTTCAAAACGTCTTTGAAGTCCCGATTCTAAGCAGTTAAGCATGGTGCACTAAACTATTAAGTAGTCATCATATTGAGCTAGCAAAACGTTCATAATGTCTGCATCTGCTCCTGCAATAGGTCCGTCACCTAGAAGTGCATCAAGGACATAATTCTTCTGTGCAGCAATGAGGATAAACCTCAGATCACGGATCCAATCCGCATCATTGCTACTAACATTTTTCAACACAATTTTCTCTAGGAACATATCAAAATAAACATAGGGAAGTAACAACGCGAGCTATTGATCTACAACATAGATATGCTAATACTACCAGGACTAAGTTCATGATAAATTAAAGTTCAATTAATCATATTACTTAAGAACTCCCACTTAGATAGACATCCCTCTAATCTTCTAAGTGATCACGTGATCCAAATCAACTAAATCATGTCCGATCATCACGTGAGATGGAGTAGTTTCAATGGTGAACATCACTATGTTGATCATATCTACTATATGATTCACGCTCGACCTTTCGGTCTCCGTGTTCCGAGGCCATATCTGTTATATGCTAGGCTCGTCAAGTTAAACCTGAGTATTCCGTGTGTGCAACTGTTTTGCACCCGTTGTATTTGAACGTAGAGCCTATCACACCCGATCATCACGTGGTGTCTCAGCACGAAGAACTTTTGCAACGGTGCATACTCAGGGAGAACACTTCTTGATAATTTAGTGAGAGATCATCTTATAATGCTACCGTCAATCAAAGCAAGAAAAGATGCATAAAAAGATAAACATCACATGCAATCAATATAAGTGATATGATATGGTCATCATCATCTTGTGCTTGTGATCTCCATCTCCGAAGCACCGTCATGATCACCATCGTCACCGGCGCGACACCTTGATCTCCATCGTAGCATCGTTGTCGTCTCGCCAATCTTATGCTTCCACGACTATCACTACCGCTTAGTAATAAAGTAAAGCATTACATCGCAATTGCATTGCATACAATAAAGCGACAACCATATGGCTCCTGCCAGTTGCCGATAACTCGGTTACAAAACATGATCATCTCATACAATAAAATTTAGCATCATGTCTTGACCATATCACATCACAACATGCCCTGCAAAAACAAGTTAGACGTCCTCTACTTTGTTGTTGCAAGTTTTACGTGGCTGCTACGGGCTTAAGCAAGAACTCATCTTACCTACGCATCAAAACCACAACGATAGTTTGTCAAATAGACTCCGTTTTAACCTTCTCAAGGACCGGGCGTAGCCACACTCGGTTCAACTAAAGTTGGAGAGACAGTCTTCCGCAAGCCATCTATGTGCAAAGCACGTCGAGGGAACCGGTCTCGCGTAAGCGTACGCGTAAGGTTGGTCCGGATCGTCTCGTCCAACAATACCATTGAACCAAAGTATGACATGCTGGTAGGCAGTATGACTTGTATCGCCCACAACTCACTTGTGTTCTACTCGTGCATATAACATCAAACCATAAAACCTAGGCTCGGATGCCACTGTTGGGGAACGTAGTAATTTCAAAAAAACTTCCTACGCACACGCAAGATCATGGTGATGCATAGCAACGAGAGGGGAGAGTGTTGTCTACGTACCCTCGTAGACCGAAGCGGAAGCGTTGACACAACGTAGAGGAAGTAGTCGTACGTTCTCCTCGCGATCCAACCGATCACAGCACCGTTACTCCGGCACCTCCGAGTTCTTGGCACACGTTCAGCTTGATGACGATCCCCGGGCTCCGATCCAGCAAAGCGTCGGGGAAGAGTTCCGTCAGCACAACGGCGTGGTGACGATCTTGATGTGTTACCGGCGCAGGGCTTCGCCTAAGCATTGCAACGATATGACCGAGGTGGAATTTGGTGGAAGGGGGCACCGCACACGGCTAAGGAACGATCCGTAGATCAACTTGTGTGTCTATGGGGTGCCCCCTGCCCCTGTATATAAAGGATGGAGGAGGAGGAGGCCGTCCAAGGCTTGGCGCGCCAGGGTGTGGAGTCCTACTAGGTCTCCAAGTCCTAGTAGGAGTCCACCAAGAGGGGAGGAAGGGAGAACGAATAGGAGGAGAAAGAAAGGTGGTCGGCCCCCTTTTCCCTAGTCCAATTCGGACCAAAGGGGAGGGGGGGCGCAGCAGCCTTTTCCTCTTCCCACTAAAGCCCATCAAGGCCCATTACTTCTCCCGTAATCCCGTAACTCCCCGATACTCCCGAAAATACCTGGATCACTCAGAACCTTTCCGATGTCCGAATATAGTCGTCCAATATATCGATCTTTACGTCTCGACCATTTCGAGACTCCTCGTCATGTCCCCAAACTCATAAACTCATAATATAACTGTCATCGAAACCTTAAGCGTGCGGACCCTACGGTTCGAGAACAATGTAGACATGACCGAGACACGTCTCCGGTCAATAACCAATAGCGGGACCTGGATGCCCATATTGGCTCCTACATATTCTACGAAGATCTTTATCGGTCAGACCGCATAACAACATACGTTGTTCCCTTTGTCATCGGTATGTTACTTGCCCGAGATTCGATCGTCGGTATCCAATACCTAGCTCAATCTCGTTACCGGCAAGTCTCTTTACTCGTTCCGTAATACATCATCTCACAACTAACACATTAGTTGCAATGCTTGCAAGGCTTATGTGATGTGCATTATCGAGAGGGCCCAGAGATACCTCTCCGACAATCGGAGTGACAAATCCTAATCTCGAAATACGCCAACCCAACATGTACCTTCGGAGACACCTGTAGAGCACCTTTATAATCACCCAGTTACGTTGTGACATTTGGTAGCACACAAAGTGTTCCTACGGTAAACGGGAGTTGCATAATCTCATAGTTAAAGGAACATGTATAAGTCATGGATAAAAGCAATAGCAACATACTAAACGATCGGGTGCTATGCTAATGGAATGGGTCATGTCAATCAGATCATTCAACTAATGATGTGATCTCGTTAATCAAATCACAACTCTTTGTTCATGGTTAGGAAACATAACCATCTTTGATTAATGAGCTAGTCAAGTAGAGGCATACTAGTGACACTCTGTTTGTCTATGTATTCACACATGTATTATGTTTCCTGTTCATACAATTCTAGCATGAATAATAAACTTTTATCATGATATGTAAGGAAATAAATAATCACTTTATTATTGCCTCTAGGGCATATTTCCTTCACGGAATCATATACAATTTCAAAAGGGCACATCATTGGAGTAAAATTTAGGGAACGGTTATAAGCAAATTCAATATGAGGCAAGCATTATTCCCACATTTTCTTGTTATTATTCGAAACATCCCTAAGCATAGTAGACAATGTTCTGTTGACTACTTAAGTTTGTCCATCAGTTTGGGGGTGACAAGTAGTACTAAAAAGCAGTTCCGTCCCCAACTTATCCCATAAACATCTCCAAAAGTGGCTAAGAAATTTAGTATTATGATCTGAAACAATAGTATTTGCCACACCATGCAAGCGAATAATTTCACGAAAGAACAAATCAGCAACATTAGCAGCATCATCACTCTTATGACATGGTATAAAGTGTGCCATTTTCGAGAACCTATCCACGACAACAAATATGCTATACCTCCCCTTCTTTGTTCGAGGTAAAACCCAAACAAAGTACATAGATATATCCTCCCATGGAATAGTAGGTATAGGCAAAGGCATATATAAAGCATGATGATTGAGTCGTGACTTAGCTTTTTGACATTTAGTGCAGCAAGCAACAAAGCGCTCAACATCCCGTCTCATCTTTGGCCAAAAGAAATGTGTAGCAAGTACGTTCTCCGTCTTCTTCATGCCAAAGTGTCCAATTTATCATCGTCCATGCGCCTCCTCCAACAACAAAAGATGAACAGAGCTAGCTAGAATGCATAGCTTGTTAGCGCGTAACACAAATCCATCATTAATGACGAACTTGTTCCATGTTTTCCCTTCTTTACACCAGCCCCGCACTCCGCAAGGCCCATGACTCTGTGGGGCCGGACTCCAATCCGGACTCCAAGCCCTCCGCGCCCCTGCCGATCGAATCCGATTGGGCGCCGATCATGGAGTTTACCGCCGCGGACATCTTTCAGCACTCGCCCTTTGGCGATATTCTAAAGTCATTAAAGTCTCTCTCTTTATCAGGAGAGCCCTGGCCGAACTGCGGTCAGCAAGGTTGGGATACGGAAGACGAAGAAATTCAAAGCCCACCCACCACCCACTTTGTAGCCACTGTCGATGATTTGACCGACATGCTCGACTTCGACTCCGAAAACATTGACGCTATGGACGCCGATGTAGGAGACGATCAAGAACCAGCATCTATAGGGCACTGGAAAGCCACCTCATCATATGACATATAAATGGTGGATACCCCAAAAGAAGGAGATGGCGATGGAACAGCGGGGGATGACCCCTCCAAGAAACAGCCTAAGCGCCGGCGTCAGCGGCGCCGCTCTAAATCCCGCCAAAGCAAAAATGGTGATTCCGGCACAGGAGATAATAATACTCCGGATAGCGCCGAAGAACACCCCCTCCAGCAAGATTCAGCGCAGGAGGATGGAGAAGCCAACCCTCACGAGAGAGCGGCAGACAGAAAGGTTGAGAATGATAATTATATGCCTCCCTCCGAAGACGAGGCAAGCCTCGACAATGACGAATTCGTCGTGCCAGAGGATCCAGTCGAACAAGAGCGTTTCAAACGTTGGCTTATGGCCACGACAAGTAGCCTCAAGAAAAACCAACAACAGCTTAGAGCTGATCAAGATTTGCTAGCCGACAGATGGACTGACGTCCTTGCGGCCGAAGAGTATGAACTCGAACGCCCCTCCATGAGCTACCCAAAGCGCAGGCTGCTACCCTGATTAGACGAGGAAGCACCTAAACCTACATCACCAGCGCATGATACGGCCGATCGGCCACCTCGCGGCCGCAACAGAGAGGCCTCTCAGCCCTCCGCTCAAGCCGCACCCCGGCGCCGCTCAAAACATTCTAAGGCACGGGAAAATGCGCCAGACCTGCGAGACTTATTGGAGGACAAGGCAAAGCAAACAAGATCGATCTATGGATCGCGCGGGCGCCCTACGACATGTGACGGTGATCGTCACTCCGGATATAATAAATTTGGCCGGGCCGAACACAATAGACAAAGCTCGTTTGAGCTGCGTCGTGATATAGCCCAATACAGAGGCGCTGCACACCCCCTATGCTTCACACATGAAGTAATGGATCATCAAATCCCTTAGGGTTTCAAACCTGTGAACATCGAATCATACGATGGCACAACAGATCCTGCAGTATGGATCGAGGATTATCTCCTTCATATCCACATGGCCCGCGATGACAATCTACACGCCATCAAATACCTCCCACTCAAACTCAAGGGACCATCTTGGCATTGGCTTAACAGCTTGCCAGTAGAATCAATCGGTTGTTGGGAGGACCTGGAAGCCACATTGCTCGACAATTTCCAGGGCACCTATGTGCGACCACTAGATGCCGATGACCTAAGCCACATAATTCAGCAGCCAGAGGAATCGGCCAGGCAATTCTGGACACGGTTCCTAACAAAGAAAAACCAAATAGTCGACTGTCCGGACGCTGAGGCCCTAGCAGCCTTCAAGCATAAAATCCGCGACGAGTGGCTTGCCCGGCACCTTGGACAAGAAAAGCCGAAATCCATGGCAGCACTTACGACGCTCATGACCTGCTTTTGCGCAGGAGAAGATAGCTGGCTAGCTCGTAGCAATAACTTGACTAAGAACCTTGGTAATTCGGACACCAAGGACAACAGTGGCAGGTCGCGTCGAAACAAGCAAAAGCGCCGCGTTAACAGCGACAACAACAAGCATACGATAGTAATTGCCGGATTCATAGACTATAAATCCGGTCAGCAAAAAAAACAATTCAAAAGAAATACTCAAGGCCCATCCACTTTGGACCGAATACTCGACCGCTTGTGCCAGATACATGGCACCCCCGAAAAGCCAGCCAATCACACCAACAGGGAATGTTGGGTGTTCAAGCAGGCAGGCAAGTTCAATGCCGAAAATAGAGACAAGGGGTTGTGTAGCGATGACGAGGAGGAGCCTCGGCCGCCGAACAACAGTGGACAGAAGGGTTTTGCCTCACAAGTGCGGACGGTCAACATGATATACGCAACCCACATCCCCAAGAGGGAGCAGAAGCGTGCGTTAAGGGACGTATATGCGATGGAGCAAGTCGCCCCAAAGTTCAACCAATGGTCCTCCTTCCCGATCACCTTAGATCGAAGGGACCACCCCACTAGCATCCGTCATGGCGGATTCGCTGCATTGGTTCTAGAACCAATTATTGACGGATTTCATCTCACAAGAGTCCTTATGGACAGCGGCAGCAGCCTGAACCTGCTTTACCAGGATACAGTGCGGAAAATGGGCATAGATCCCTCGAGGATTAAGCCCACCAAAACGACCTTTAAAGGCGTCATACCAGGTGTAGAGGCCAACTGTACAGGCTCAGTCACACTTGAAGTGGTCTTCGGATCTCTGGATAATTTCCGAAGCGAGGAGTTAATCTTCGACATAGTCCCGTTCCGCAGTGGCTATCACACACTTCTCGGGCAAACCACATTTGCAAAGTTCAACGCGGTGCCGCACTACACATACCTTAAGCTCAAGATGCCAGGCCCTCGAGGAGTAATCATGGTCAATGGAAACACCGAACGCTCCCTCCGAAGGGAGAAGCACACGGCAGCCCTCGCAGTGGAAGTACAAAGCAGCCTCTCAAGGCAGCTCTCCAGTCCGGCCGTTAAACGTCTGGACACTGTCAAGCGCGCCCGTAGTAACCTACAACAAGACCGCCTGGCACGTTCCAAGCAGACGTAGCAACACGGCCCCAACCCCAACCCTCGCGAAATAGCGAAACCAGTGCTTCGCGTACATAACTACGCTCTCGAAATACTATGGGCACAGGGGGAGGGGCACCATCACGGCATGCCCGAAACACGGCTTAAACCGCACTAGGGGCTGCCGATTCCTTTATTTTCTCTTACTTTCAGGACTCCATACTTCGGAAGACCTGTTCGGCAATCCAACTGCCGCACAAACGATTCAAGAACTAGGGAAGAAGAAAAGCTACGCCGCATTATAGAACTCCCAGGTCGTCTCTATCACGAGCAGTATACCTGTTTTGCATACTATTCCGCAGCCTACCCCTGGAAAGGACATGTTAAATAGTCCCGCTTTTGCTTATTGCACTATTTGTATCATTCTGCTTCGATCGCAGCCTTTCTATAAACAATGCATAGCTTTTGTCTACTTTTGCATTACTGTTTTTTACAAATATATGTTCATTAACGACATGTTGCACCCGTACACTTTAGTACGGTCAATACGCCAGGGGCTTCAGTACCCCCCCCCAACATGGTGTGAGAAGTCTGAACACTTTAACAAGTATGACACCCCGAACTTATAGCATTATATGCATCGGCTCCGAATCATGTCTTGGCTCAATAGTTGGGTTTGCCCGGCTCCTATGTTTTGGTGCCTTACGTTCCGTTGTATCGGCTAAGGTAGCACTAGGAGAACTACTACGATTGTGCCCCAGTTGAGCTGGGCGGAGCACCTCAGTAGAGAAAGCTAAAGCTGACTGTCATGATGAAGCGAGAGACTGGTCGCTGTTCGAGAGGTTTTTCGAGTACCTAAAGACTTATGCCGCTTAGAGCGAGAAGTCGGCTTTGTCCGGCCAAAGGCATGGATAGCGCCCCGAACTCGGTCTTCCGAATACTAGGGGCTTCCCTGAAATTTCAAATTATAGAATTCTATGGCTAAGTGAGAGTGTTCAAGCATTATAGTCCGATTTCCTTGTTTGTTGTGCTGAGCGCCTCCCTCGAAGGACCCAAACATGGGAAAAAGAGCGCTCAGGTTTATCCCGAACACCCCAGCACTAGTGGCACGGGGGCCGAAGCCGACGACTGGCCATCTCTCAATTTTGATAAACAGCTGCACAGAAAGTAATATTTTAAATTCAAAAAGCATTGCTTAGCGCATATGAACAAGTTTTCAGCGCACAGGACAATACGAGCGAGTTTACTCACAAATTACATCCCTGGAACATTCATCCGCCATAAGGTAGGCACCCTTCAGAACATTCTTATAATAGTTTTCAGGCTTGCGATGCTCTTTCCCTGGCGGTGGCCCGTCCTTCACAAGCTTCTCACCATCCAGCTTGCCCCAATGCACCTTAGCGCGGGCAAGGGCCCCACGGGCACCTTCGATGCAGACGGAGCGCTTGATGACCTCGAGCCTTGGACAGGACTCCACCAGCCGCCGCACCAGCCCGAAGTAGCTCCCAGGCAGAGCCTCTCCAGGCCACAGCCGAACTATGAGGCCCTTCATGGCATGTTCGGCTACCATGTGGAGCTCGACCAGCTGCTTCAGCTGGTCGCTCAGGGGCACAGGGTGTCCGGCCTCACCATACTGAGACTAGAACACCTTCTCTGTCGAGCTGCCCTCTTCGGCTCGGTAGAATGCGGCGGCATCGGACACGCTACGGGGAAGATCTGCGAATGCTCCTGGAGAGCTCTGGATTCGGGTAAGTAACAAGAAGCTCACTTTTACATGTTTGCTTTGCATAAAAATGCCTTACCTGCCGCTACCTTTTTCACCGCATCCAACTCCTGGAGGGCCTTCTAGGATTCAGCCTTGGCAGACTTGGCATTTTCAATAGCTGCCGCGAGCTCGTACGCTCGCGTCTTTGAGTCAAGCTCCAAACTCTCATGTTTTTTCATGAGAGCCTGGAGCTCTGGCCACACCTCGCCAACCTGGGCTTCATATCTCTCCCGCTCGGAGCGCTCCGTGGCCGCTCTCTTCTCGGCCTCGGCCAACGCTTGCTTAAGGGTCGCCACCTCAGTTGTGGCCCCTACAATAGCCATGTTAATCCTGTCATATTTTTTGCAATTGCGCTTTTATATTTTTGTTTTTTCTATAAGATATCTCTTACCTTCTTTCTCCTCGAGCTGCCGCTTGGCAAGGCCGAGCTCTTGCTCGGACCGCTCGAGGCCCTGCTTCAGTGTGCCCACCTTCGCAGTCAGTGCGGCGGTCGCCAGCAATGAAGCCTGCATACGCATATTGACTCTTTTTCTGTTAGACTCCTACAAATTTTATTAGATCCTCTATTCGACTTTTCTTTCCGAACGCCAAACAGAGCATCAGGGGCTACTGTCTATGCGGTAATATTTTTACATATTCTGTACTTACCTCGAAGCCTGTTAGAAGGCTGGCACAAGCTTCAGTCAGTCCGCTCATGGCGGACTGAACCTTCTGGATCACCGCACTCATAATAGTGCGGTGCTCCTCGTCGATGGAGGCGCCATTAAGCACCTCCAGTAGATTGTCCGGCGCCTCCGGTTGGACGGGGGCTGCCGGCTCAGTAGGCTTGTTACTCTTGGAAGGAGTTCGCCTACCGCGGTCCAGAACCGTTGACGATTTCGGCGCGGTGTCCGGCTTAAAGCCGGACTTGGAGCCCTGGGGGTTTTATCCCCTTTACTCCTGGAGTCCGGGAGGTCGCCTTGCGGCTCCTCCAGGACCATCCTATCCTGGCCCGGAACCCGGCGGGACGCCACCTCGGCATCGCCCGTAGGGCGGGGGGAGGTAGCGGAGGGCAGTAAATTCACGTCCGATGAATCCAGGGAGCCGCTCAACAACTCGTGGAGCCCGGCCTTGGGCGGACTGCATAATCATGTTCAACATAAGGAAAGGTTGTGCAATAAAGGAAGGCTATGAATTCTTCGGGTGTCCGGATGCTTACGATTCCGCCGGACGCTTGGCCCTGTGCGGCCACTCCTCTTCGTCGTCATCGGCGTCGGTGGGGTAGTCCGGAGGAAGGGTCTTCCCCTTCTTGAACCCTTCAGCCTCCCCGGTCGGGGCGGCCTTCCTTTTCTTTCCTCCCCCCACTGGAGGGGGAGAGGTTTCTTATTCCTCCTCCTCGTTTTCACGGGAGGAGCGCGTCTCGGATTCGTCGGATGATGAATCCGACACCTCCAGGCACCGGGCACTCTTTCGAGTCCATGTGGCCTTCTTCTTAGCCTTCTTCTCCGGCACCACATAAGGTGCCGGAGCCAGCAACTTCGCTAAGTGAGCATCGTCTAGGTCTTCGGGCAAAGGGGCCGGATAGTCGATCTGTTCGGACTTCGCCTGCCAATCCTGTCAAAGTACTAGGTGCATTAGTGACCAAAGGGCCTAACTAACCACTCATATAATCCAAACGTACTTTTAAATGTTGTTTTCCAATCATCTCCAAATTTCAAACGAATTTGATGGTATCCAGAACGTAAATCATCTTTGGAGAATATTGTAGAGCCACTCAATTCATCAAGCATATCATCTAGCCTAGGAATAGGATGACGATAGCGAATAGTAATATGATTAATGCCTCTACAATCAACAGACATATGCGACGTACCATCCTTTTTTGGCACTAGTATAATAGGAACATCACAAGGACTAAGAGATTCGCGTATATAACCTTTATCGAGCAGCTCTTGTACTTGACGCATAATCTCCTTCGTCTCCTCTGGATTTGTACGGTATGGCGCATGGTTTGGAAGCGAAGCACCGGGGATTAGGTCAATTTGATACTCAATCCCTCGAATAGGTGGTAATCCCGGTGGTATGTCTCATCGAAAGACGTCAGCAAACTCCTGCAAAATGTTAGTGGAAGCAGGAGGCAAAGAGCAAGGCACGTCCTCGAATGAAAATAATGCCTCTTTGCATACAAAATCATAGCAAACAGATTTACTACTATCTATGTTGGCGTTCTGGGAATAGGGGGACGGCGTGGCTCGATTGGCGGCCTGGTACGGCCCACCTTCAACATCAACAACTCAAGACCCTCGCGAGGTGGACGACACCAAGACCTCTAGAAGGAGCGTCCTCCTTAGGCTGGCTCTTGAGGAGTGGAGATTCCAATGCAAGCCTCACCTCGCAAGGTTCGGATGGAGCGAGCCATGACGACCAAGGCCAGGCGGGCTCCAGCGGGCGCAGGACATCAGTTTCCTCTTTGGTGTAAAGGAGGCAAGCTCAGGCGCGGAGTCCCGAGGAATCAGTCAAAGGTTTTCCATTCCCGTGCAACAAGACCAAGACCACCAGGAGGGCATGACGGAGGTCATTGTCGAGCCCACCACAGCGACACGCCAGAGGCTTTGCAGGCGAAGACTAATTTTGTCAGGATAAGATGTACTAGTTGTCTCCCTTCGGATTTGGCCATTGTGTGACCTCATCCCGCCTTCATTTGGGAAGAGGACTAAGTCCACTATAAATAGGACCTAGCCACCACCATAGAAGGGGACGGATCATTCAAATCATCCTCTCCCACACCAGCTCAAGAACACACCTCCTAAGGTCGTTCTTCCACTGTACTATGTGACACCCCAAAATTTTTACCTTGGTTTTGAGGAATTAAAAATTTTTGCCAGGTTTTAAAACTTTGATTTTGAGCTCCCTTTTGATTTTTTCACCATTTCCTCCCTTGTTATTATGGAATTTTGCCCCAAAATGAAAACCTTTCAAAATAAGTTATTGGACCTATTTAACCACTTAAGAAAACCTTTTCTTGTATCAGTAGAACTAATTAGATAATTAAGTTGCTTGATTTTTATTGAAAATGGCTTTTCAAGGTTAAAATGGCCATATTTGAAGTACAACCATTTGATAAATTCACTTAAAATTACCACCAAAATTTGGAGATGTCAGGTGATGTTTTTAAATCTCTTTTATATAAAAATTATTTTTATTGTTAAATTATTTTGAGCTCTACAATCAATTCTCTTCACTGGTCCAGAGGGCAGTTTTGCACTACAACCCTTTTAAATATTTCTTTCTAGCCTCCACCAAAATTATGGGATGTTGGTAATAGCCTATGATTCAACTTTACGCAAAAACTTAGTATTGTTCTTTGAAAAATTTGAGTGAACCAACCTCTTTTCCATTCTGGTCCAGTCTTGTGAATTCTACTGCAACCCCATTTATTTTTGCTCCAATGACCTTGTGCTTTCTCCTGCTTATAGTACCCCCTTAAGAACCCCTAAGTCCAGGAGCATGCACCTATTGGATCATCTTTGGTTCATGAAATGATGCCTTCTAGCTCCTGTCCAGAAGTGAGGTTCAGCAAAACCTGCACTAACAAGTTTCTCCTTTTGCTAAACCAACCTTACCACCCTCTCTTGAATCTAAGGAGACACTGATCTGAAGAATTTGACCACTCCAAGAAATGCCTAAGTGCTCTTGGCATTTTGTCAAACACCTTATGGGCATGATCTGTTTTGACATAATTTTTGACACCGCACTGTGAGCTTGCACCTTTGATCAAACCAGCATGTCCACTAGACTCCCAGTTACTCCTAACCTAGATCTGCTAAAAGCCAGCCTCACCCAAGCTCTGTAGCGTGCCCTGGCATTACGTCGAACACGTCACGTGCACGCCCGGAGCGCGAGCAGAGCACGCATTTTGCACTTGCCGTGCGCCCGAGCCGCCGTGTCCCGCCCCGCACTCACTTCGGCCCGTGACCGACCGTAGCCAGCGCGCCGTGTCCCCTTCTGCACCCCACGAACCCCGCAGCACTCGCCACGTCCCTGCCAGGCCAACAGCTAGCCGCCACGGCCGCCCGGCAGCTCCTGCCCTGGCCAGCGCCGCCCAAGACACCTCTGCTCGCCAGCTCGCCCTTGGAGCTGTAGCCTCTCGTCCGCTAGCTCCTGCCGTCATCCCCAGCCACGCCACGTTGCCCGCAAGCTACAGAACGTCGTTCACCGGAGAGCTTATCCACGGCCTCCGTGGAACCGCCTTGCCTCGCCTATAAAATGAGGCCCGAGCTCATCCGGGCACACAGGCGACCTCAAGCCATCCCCCTAGGGCCTCCATTTGCAGCCAGACGACCCGGGGGAGCCTCCTTCCCCATCTCTGGCAACCACAGCCGCCGCCACGGCTCCAACTCTTCCAGCGCCACCAGAGCCTCTCCCTCCCATTTCTCTTCACCGAGAACACCATCTCCCTCCCATGAACCTTTCCCACTACTCGATTTCGATCGGGGCTCACCGTGGGAGAAATTTCACTCTGCCCCCGAAGCCTCCTCCGCCGCGAAGCTCGCCGCCGGTAGCTCCCTCCGTCCCCCCCGGCCTGGCAACCACCGGGAGGACCGCCCTAGAGTGGCGGATCCATCCCCGCCCTCGGGGCCCCGCGAGGAGCCGCCAGTCGCCGGCGACGATCGTCGGAGCTCCGCCTCCGCTCGGGACAGAGGAAGGAGGGGGAAAAGGACTAGTCAAACCTGAATAGTGGGCCCCTTGGACCCACTGTCAGCGACCCCGCACCGGTCCACGTGGGATTAATTGAAGGCGTAAACCCCGCAGTACGTTTTCCTTGCACCGAAAGCGTATTCTGTCCGAAGCGTTTTCTTTTATATATTAAAAAAAACAGATTTGACCAGAACTTTGACTGACTATAACTCTTTAAATATAACACCAAATAAATTGATTCTTTTTCCTACATCCCTCAAATTCTGTCTAGTTTATTTTAAGATTTATTTGAAAATTTTCCAAACAACTTTTTTGTGCGGTTTTTGAAATATGTGTTATTTGCATATTTTTGAAAATAGGATTTCGAAGAGAGGGAAGGAAACCTACAAAAAAATCTTGGAGTGCACCTTGCCTTTCCACACCATGAAGGCAAGCATTCTGAACCCCGGCATAATATTTTTTGTGTGCTAGTTGACACATTTATAACACCACCTTATTTCGGAGTATTGTTATTTCATGTGACATGATCCTTTGCATGGATGCATTCTTGTGTTTTACCTTGCTGTTGAAATGAGCATACTTGTGATGACAATCACCCTCATGTGCCTTGCATGCATACCGGAGAGGAATCCGGGAAAAAGTCTCTGCCTTGGGTAGACGTGAGCTTGTCGCCGGTCTCTGTCGGGACGATTATATCCGGTATGGCACGGTAAGGTATAACAAGTGTGAATTGTTGGTTGAAATATTTTTGTTACCCATGTCAAGCAAAAAACTTATAACACTCCTGAGCCGACCGCAGATCGATCTTGTTCCAGTAACCCCCATACTTGCCTTGTACTACAACTTGTCCCTGCCGCAGGTAGGGTACGGTTCAGTAAGTCGTCAACCCCTTTCAAGCACACACCGTACAGAGAGGCCATGGTGGAAGGTACCGGTTGTAACCGGTAGGCTGGTCACATGGTCTGGGGGCATGGGTGTTTCCGGTTGGGACCGAGAGGGGAGGCCACCCCTTAGAGCGCGCGATATAAATTTGATCCCATGCTACGCGAGGTTGTAGCCTCCCCACTTAGAGTTTTACTTAACAAGTGTCGTGGGTGATTCCAGACACCGGTGAGTTAAGCTGGTGTGTGCAAGTCAGGTGTGTTTTCAACAAAAAGGCCGTAGACGGAATTAGTCCCGACGGACTAAAGGAATCCGTTACTCGTGGGTAAAGAGTACACCCTCTGCAGAGATTAAACCTATTTGAATAGCCGTGTCCTTAGTTATGGGTTACAGTCTGGGATGGGTCGAGTGTCGGTCTTAGTATCGGTCTTCGGAGGAAAACTGTTAACCCAGAACTGGGATCTCGATTTGAGACTTGTGATTATTGTTCTGTGGACTAACCCGTTACATTGGTGGAATTATCGAATATCCCTGGGACGGTTCCACCTCTTGGATATTCACTATGATTATTTTAAAAAGCCCTTTCTGTGGTGTCGCTAAGACGCCCGACTGTGGCATTTCTTTTAAAGCCCTTTCTGTGGTGTCGCTAAGACGCCCGACTGTGGCATTTCTTTTAAAGCCCTTTCTGTGGTGTCGCTAAGACGCCCGACTGTGGCATTTCTTTTAAAGCCCTTTCTGTGGTGTCGCTAAGACGCCCGACTGTGGCATTTCTTTTAAAGCCCTTTCTGTGGTGTCGCTAAGACGCCCGACAGTGGCATTTCTTTTAAAGCCCTTTCTGTGGTGTCGCTAAGACGCCCGACTGTGGCATTTCTTTTAAAGCCCTTTCTGTGGTGTCGCTAAGACGCCCGACTGTGGCATTTCTTTTAAAGCCCTTTCTGTGGTGTCGCTAAGACGCCCGACTGTGGCATTTCTTTTAAAGCCCTTTCTGTGGTGTCGCTAAGACGCCCGACTGTGGCATTTCTTTTAAAGCCCTTTCTGTGGTGTCGCTAAGACGCCCGACTGTGGCATTTCTCTTAAAGCCCTTTATGTGGTGTCGCTAAGATGCCCGACTGTGGCATTTCTTTTAAAGCCCTTTCTGTGGTATCGCTCAGACGCCCGACTGTGGCATTTCTTTTAAAGCCCTTTCTGTGGTGTCGCTAAGATGCCCGACGGTGGCATTTCGTTTTAAGCCCTTTATGCGGTGTCGCTATGACGCCCGACTGTGGATGCTTGTTGATTTCTTTTTAAACTTTAATACTACTATGTTATTACTTATTCGTAAATAACATGCTCGCACGCATCTGAGATTTATTTATATTTTGTGACTAACATCATGAGCATGAAATATTTTTCAGCATATCATTGTAATATCATACCTATGTTCATGATGTTTGCGAGTACATTCAAAGTACTCACTGGCTTGTCCCTGGCTATTGTCTTGGCCAGATATCCGGTTGGAGAGGAGCGTTGCGATGACAGCCTCGGAATCCTAAGCAGCGGTGATAGCAGCCTCGCGAAGATAGGAGTTAACCTGGTCAGCTGTTCCCGTGAGAAATGGAGTCCCATAGATCATGGTGATCTACAAACCGCTTCCGCCATCAACCACTAGAAACCATCTGATGTACTCATAGGCCAAAATGGTCTTGTACTACATATTTTTTACTCTTGCTTGGAATTTCTGTATCAAGTTGATGCCTCATCAGCCAACAGTAATCCTGGGGCTGATGAGTTCGACGGCCATTTTCTGGAAATTAATGTCTGGAAAACCGGTCGCGACATACTAGTTCATCCTCAACCCATCGAGGCCAATCCACAACAAAGCAAGAGTAGGATTTTACACCGCAAGGTGGCCTGAACCTGGGTAAACTGATGTGTCCCATTTCCTTCCTGTTTGTCGAGCTAGGCCTTGGGATTGGCGAGTAGGCAGACTGGGGAGGTTGAGTTCTTTGCATGCACCCCAAAGTTCGAACCTCCCAAGGATCTGCGGGGCCCAAAATCCGACATTTGGCGCGCCAGATAGGGGTGCATCGGAGCCTCTCTTCTGCCGGTCGATTCGCACTGCTTCACCGCTCCCATGGCTGACGCTCGTCGAGCTCGTGCTGAGCGCCGGGCTGCCCTAGCCGCCTGTGTCACTCAGACATCGCCAGCGGGCGATGGCTGCCCTTGCCGTACCCCGTCACTAGTGGCGAACGCCGCCGCCAGCCCCGTGGGCTATGAGCAGCATGCTTCGTCACTGCATCCTTCCCTGCGGCGAGACGGGCAACCACCCCGTCGGTGGCTCCGGGTGCTTCATCTTCCCATGCTCGTCGAGGTCCTGCGAACGCGTAGGCTGTGCTGCTCATGGCATGCGAGCTCCTGCGCTACCGCCTAGTTGATGACTTCTACGAGGATTGGCTGGACCGCATCGCCGAGCTCGTCAGCGCCGCCGGAGAGTCTCCTGCACCATCTCGCTCACTGCCTCACCCACCGTCTATCGCGGGTGACGTAGCTCACGGAGCACTGGTACCTCTTGAGCACTGCGTTGGTTTTCCCTTGAAGGTGAAAGGGTGATGCAACAAAGTAGCGTAAGTATTTCCCTCAGTTTTTGAGAACCAAGGTATCAATCCAGTAGGAGGCTACGCGCGAGTCGCTCGCACCTACACAAAACAAATAAATCACAGCAACCAATGCGATGAGGGGTTATCAATTCCTACACGGTCACTTATGAGAGTGAGATCTCATAGATATGATAAGATAATATTTTTGGTATTTTTATGATAAAGATGCAAAGTAAAATAAAAGCAAAGTAAACAGCAACAGAAATAACTAAGTGTTGGAAGATTAATATGATGGAAAATAGACCAGGGGGCCTTAGGTTTCACTAGTGGCTTCTCTCAAGAGCATAAGTATTTTATGGTGGGTGAACGAATTACTGTTGAGCAATTGAAAGAATTGAGCATAGTTATGAGAATATCTAGGTATGATCATGTATATAGGCATCACGTCCGAGACAAGTACACCGACTCCAGCCTGCATCTACTACTATTACTCCACAAATTGACCGCTATCCAGCATGCATCTAGAGTATTAAGTTCATAAGAACAGAGTAACGCCTTAAGCAAGATGACATGATGTAGAGGGATAAATTCATGCAATAAGATAAAAACCCCATCTTGTTATCCTCGATGGTAACAATACAATACGTGCCTTGTTGCCCCTACTGTCACTGGGAAAGGACACCGCAAGATTGAACCCAAAGCTAAGCACTTCTCCCATTGCAAGAAAGATCAATCTAGTAGGCCAAACCAAACTGATAATTCGAAGAGACTTGCAAAGATAACCAATCATACATAAAAGAATTCAGAAGATTCAAATATTGTTCATAGATAAACTTGATCATAAACCCACAATTCATCGATCTCAACAAACACACCGCAAAAAGAAGATTACATCGAATAGATCTCCATGAGAGAGGGGCAGAATATTGTATTGAGATCCAAAAAGAGAGAAGAAGCCATCTAGCTAATAACTATGGACCCGAAGGTCTGAGGTAAATTACTCACACATCTGTTGGGGATTGTTGCAGAAATTAAAAAATTTCTACGCATCACCAACATCAATCTATGGAGAGACTAGCATCGAGAGAGAGGGGAGTGCATCTTCATACCCTTGAAGATCGCGATGCGGAAGCGTTACGAGAACGCGGATGAAGGGGTCGTACTCGTAGCGATTTAGATCGCGGTTGATTCCGATCTAAGCGCCGAATAACGGCACCTCCGCGTTCAACACACGTACAGCCCGGGGACGTCTCCTCCTTCTTGATCCAGCAAGGGGAGAGGAGAAGTTGAGGGAGAGCTCCGGCAGCACGACGGTGTGGTGGTGGAGCTTCTAGTTCTCCGGCAAGGCTTCACCAAGCACTACTACGGAGGAGGAGGTGTTGGGGAGGGAGTGGGCTGCGCCAGGGGAAGGGTTGTGGCTCCCATGCGCCTCCCAACTATATGGTGTGGTCTATGTATTCACACATGTATTACGGTTTCCAGTTAATACAATTATAGCATGAACAAGGAAATACAATAATAACCATTTTATTATTGTCTCTACGGCATATTTCCAACAGTCTCCCACTTGCACTAGAGTCAATAATCTAGTTCACATCACTATGTGATTGTAATGAATCCAACACCCATGGGGTTTGTTCATATCTCGCTTGTGAGAGAGCTTATTAGTCAATGGGTCTGAACCTTTCAGATCCGTGTGTGCTTTACAAATCTCTATGTCATCTTGTAGATGCAGCTACCACGCGCTACTTGGAGCTATTCCAAATAACTGCTCTATTATACGAATCCGGTTTACTACTCAGAGTCCTCCGGATTAGTGTCAAAGTTTGCATCGACGTAACCCTTTACGATGAACTTTTTTTCCACCTCCATAATTGAGAAAATTCCTTAGTCCACTAGTTACTAAGGATAAGTTCGACCGCTGTCATGTGATCCATTCCTGGATCACTCTTGTACCCCTTGACTGACTCATGGCAAGGCACACTTCAGGTGCGGTACACAACATAGCATACTGTAGAGCCTATGTCTAAAGCATAGGGGACGACCTTCGTCCTTTCTCTCTCTTCTGTCGTGGTCAGGTCTTGAGTCTTACTCAATACTCACACCTTGTAACACAGCCAAGAACTCCTTCTTTGATGATCTATTTTGAACTCCTTCAAAACCTTGTCACGGTATGTATTCATTTGAAAGTACTATTAAGCATTTTTGATCTATCCTTATAGATCTTGATGCTCAATGTTCAAGTAGCTTAATCCAGGTTCTCCATTCAAAAACACTTTCCAAATAACCCTGCATGCTTTCCAGAAATTCTACATCATTTCTGATCAACAATATGTCAACAACATATACTCATCAGAAATTCTATAGTGCTCCCACTCACTTCTTTGGAAATACAAGTTTCTCGTAAACTTTGTATCAAACCAAAATCTTTGATCATCTCATCAAAGCATACATTCCAATTCCGAGATGCTTACTCCAGTCCTTAGAAGGATTGTTGGAGCTTTGCATACTTGTTAGCATCTTTCAGGATTGACAAAAATTTTATGGTTGTATCACATACAACCTTTCCTCAAGAAAATCGTAGAGGAAACAATGTTTTGACATCCTATCTGCAAGATTTCATAAATAATGCAGTAACTGCTAATATAATTCCAACACACTCTTAGCATCGCATTCAGTGAGAAAGTCCCATCGTAGTCAACTCCTTGAACTTGTCGGGAAACATCTTAACGACAAGTCGAGCTTTCTTAATGGTGACACTTACCATCATTGTCCGTCTTCCTTTTATAATCCATCTGCACCCAACAGCCTTACGACCATCAAGTAGTTCTTTCAAAGTCTATACTTTGTTTTATACATGGATCCTCTCTCGGATTTTATGGCCTCGAGCCATTCGTTGGAATCCGGGCCCACCATCTCTTCTCCATAGCTCGTAGCTTCATTGTTGTCTAGCAACATGACTTCCAAGACAGGATTACGTACCACTCTGAAGTAGTACACATCCTTGTCGACCTATGAGGTTTGGTAGTGACTTGATCCGAAGTTTAATGATCACTATCATAAGCTTCCACTTCAATTGGTGTAGGTGCCACAGGAACAACTTCATGTGCCCTGCTACACACTAGTTGAAGTGATGGTTCAATAACCTCATCAAGTCTCCACCATCCTCCAACTCAATTCTTTCGAGAGAAACGTTTCCTCGAGAAAGGACCCGTTTCTAGAAACAATCGCTTTCGCTTCTGGATCTGAGATAGGAGGTATACCCAACTATTTTTGGGTATTCTATGAAGATGCATTCATCCGCTTTGAGTTCGAGCTTATCAGCCTGAAACCTTTTCACATAAGCGTCGTAGCCCCAAACTTTTAAGAAACGACAGCTTAGCTTTCTCCAAACCATAGTTCATCCGGTGTCGTCTCAACGGAATTGCGTGGTGCCCTATTTAAAGTGAATGCGGTTGTCTCTAATGCTTAACCCGTAAACGATAGTGGTAATTCGATAAGAGACATCATGGTATGCACCACATCCAATAGGGTGCAGCTATGATGTTCGGACATACCATCATACTATGGTGTTCCAGGCGGTATTAGTTGTGAAACAATTTCCACAATGTCTTAATTATGTGCCAAACTCGTAACTCAGATATTCATCTCTATGATCATATCATAGACATTTTATCATCTTGTCACGACGATCTTCAACTTCACTATGAAATTACTTGAACCTTTCAATAATTCAGACTTGTGTTTCATCAAGTAAATATACTTAGCATCTACTCAAATCATCTGTGAAATAAGAACACAACGATATCCACTGCGTGCCTCAGCACTCATTGGATTGCACACATCAAATGCATTACTTCCAACAAGTTGCTCTCTTGTTCCATCTCATTGAAAATGAGGCCTCTCAGTCATCTAGCCCACGTGGTATGATTTGCATGTCTCCTCAAGTGAGTCCAAACGATCCATCTGCAAGGAGTTTCTTCATGTGTATATACCAATAGACATGGTTCGCATGTCTCAATCTTTTCAAAAACGAGTGAGTCCAAAGATCCATCAACATGGAGCTTCTTCATGCGTTTTATACCAATATGACTCAAATGGCAGTGCCACAAGTATGTGGTACTATCATTACTATCTTATATCTTTTGGCATGAACATGTGTATCACTACGATCGAGATTCAATAAACCATTCATTTAGGTGCAAGACCATTGAAGGTATTATTCAAATAAACAGAGTAACCATTATTCTCCTTAAATGAATAACCGTATTGCGATAAACATGATCCAATCATGTCTATGCTCAACGCAAACACCAAATAACAATTATTTAGGTTTAGTACCAATCCCGATGGTAGAGGGAGCGTACGATGTTTGATTACATCAACCTTGGAAACACTTCCAACACATATCGTCATCTCACCTTTAGCTAGTCTCCTTTTATTCCGTAGCCTTTTATTTCGAGTTACTAACACTTAGCAACCGAACCGATATCTAATACCCTAGTGCTACTAGGAGTACTAGTAAAGTACACATTAATATAATGTATATCCTATATACTTCTGTTGACCTTGACTGCCTTCTCATCTACCAACTATCTAGGGTAGTTCTGCTTCAGTGACTGTTCCCCTTATTACAGAAGCACTTAGTCCCGGGTTTGGGTTCAACCTTGGGTTTCTTCACTAGAGCAGCAACTGGTTTGCCATTTCATGAAGTATCCCTTCCTTCCCTAGCCCTTCTTGAAACTAGTGGTTTTACTAACCATCAACAATTGATGCTCCTACTTGATTTCTACTTTCGCGATGTCAAACATCGCAAGTTGCTCAAGGATCATCATGTTTATCCCTGATATGTTATAGTTCATCACGAAGCTTTAATATCTTGGTGGCAGTGACTATGGAGAACCATCACTATCTCTTCTAGAAGATTAACTCCCTCTCGATTCAAGCGATTGTAGTACTAAGACAATCTGAGCACATGTTCAACGATTGAGCTTTTCTCCCTTAGTTTGCAGGCTTAAGAAAGTTGTCAGAGGTCTCATACCTCTTGACGTGAGCACTAGTCTGAAATCCCAATTTCATTCTTTGGAACATCTCATATGTTCTGCGACGTTTCAAAAACCGTCTTTGGTGCGACAATTCTAAACCGTTAGCATTACGCACTGAACTATCACGTAGTCATCAAGACTTGTATGTCAGATGTTTCGCAACATCTACAGACGACGCTCGAGGTTCAGCACACCGAGCTGTGCATTAAGGACATAAGCCTTCTGTGCAGCAATGAGGATAATCCTCACTTGACGGACATAGTCCGCATAATTTCTACTATCAACTTTCAACTAAATTTTTCTCTAGGAAAATATATTAAACAGTAGAACTAAAGCGTAAGCTACGACATAATTTGCAAAGACCTTTTGTCTATGTTCATGATAATTAAGTTCATCTGATTATTTAATGAACTCCCACTTACATAGACATCCCTCTAGTCATCTACATGATCTGAGTCAACTAGACCCAGTGGCATCTATCACGTAGGTTGAGGCCCTCCAGAAGAAAGCCCCCGAGCCCTGCCCGAGGAGGGCGCCGGCCGCGCCTTCTTATGCCATGGAGGGAGGCACCCCTGGAACGGGTGCTGATCCGGACGAGGCTCCTGACGCGGAGCCATCTCCTTGGGGTCCTGCGCGCCGCGGCAACTTCTTCTTGGGGATGGTCTCCGGAGGGCCTTCACTTCTGTTGTCGAGGTCGTCGATGGCTGTGGCCTGGAAGGCGCGCTCAAGATAGCATACCGCATCCCTCTCCTCACACGCGACCGTGATGATTCCTCCACTTCCTGGCATCTTGAGAACGTTATAGCCGTGATGGATGACTGCCATGAACTTGGCCAGGGCTAGGTATCTGAGGGTGGCGTTGTACGGCAGGCGGATGTGTGCGACGTCGAAGTCGATGAGCTCGTTGCGGTAGTTGCCGCGCTTGCCGAAGGTGACGGGCAGGCGAACTTGCCCTATCGGTGTGGTGGAACCATCAGTCACTCCTGAGAAAGGCTTGGTTGGCTGGAGCTGCTCATAGGGCACTTGAAGGTTGTCGAACGTGTCGACGGACAGGACGTTGAGCCCTGCACCGTCGTCGATGAGAGTCTTGCTGACTTGCACATTGCTGATGACTGGGGAGCATAGCATAGGGAGTGCTCCTGCGGTGGCCGCACACTTGAGCTGGTCTGCCGAGTTGAATGTGATGGCACATTGGGACCACCTGAGAGGGCGCGTGGCCTCGAGCTTGGGGAGCAGAGCATTCACCTCGCGGGTGAACTGTTTGAAGATGCTCTGAGAGGCTGGGACTTGTGCACCGCCCAAGATGCAAGCGATCGCACGCGGCTCCTAGAAGCCCCCAGCCCCCTCGTCCTGGTGGTGGTCATCATTCCTTCTTGGTGGCGGCAGCGGGGGAAGACCAGTGTTACCCTGGGGGTGATCCTCACGAGGCGGGTCCCTCTAGGCGCCCTCGCAAGGTTGGTCCTGCCAACGGTCCTCGCGAGGCCGATCGCGCCACTCCTGGCGCGGGCCACGGTTGTCCCAGCGTCCGCCTCCACGTCCTCCTCCACGGCCGTAGCCCCGGTCGTTGCGCTCGGGGAGTCAACCATAGCATCCTTCTCGTATCTCTCTGAGCTCCTGGTAGTCGCTGGTGTTGTGGGTGTTTAGGTTGTGGAAGGCGCAGAACGACCGATTGCTCTCGGATGACTCAGGCTAGTCTCTGCATCGCTTGGTGTCGGGCTCCGCTGCGGGCACAACTGCCTCCTTGCACTTCACGTCCTTCGCCTTGGCCTTCTTTTCTTCTACTCCTGCAACTGGCAGCTCAAGGAGAAAGAAGCGCCCCTCCTCAGCTCTTGCGCACTTGGTCGCCAGGTTGAACAGCTCCTGAGAAGTGCAGAGCTCCTCGTGGATAGCTAGCTCTTCCTTCATATTGATGTCACGGATGCCATCGGAGAACGCGAAGATGATGGCCTCGTCCGTGACCTTGGGGATCTTGAGGCGGGTGTTGTTGAAGCACTGGATGTACTTCTGGATTGTCTCTCCTGGCTGCTGCTTGATGCGGCGCAGGTCGCCCGGGGCCGTTGGGCGGTCGCGAGTGCCCTGGAAGTTGGCGACTAAGCGGTCGCGCATCTCGTCCCAGGAGGAGATCGAGTCGTGCTGCAGGTTCAGGAGCCAAGAGCGAAGCCCCGTCCTTGAGAGCCATGGGGAATCAGTTCACCATGACTTTTTCATCGTCGTTGGCCGCTTCGATGCTCAGATAGTAGAGCTGTAGGAACTCCGTGGGGTCGGCGGTGCCGTCGTAGAGAGGAGGCAGCGACACTATGCAGCTCGAGGGTGAAGGCACGTCAGCTGGCTGTGGTTGCCGGGGCCCACTTCGGGGGGTGGAGCCTGGTCTTGACGGGGTTCGCGCTGCGCTGTTGCAGGCGGTGCGAGGTCCTAATGAGGTGGCGCGGGGAGCGCCGGCGCAGCTTCTCACGGCCGCGGGATTTCTTGGCAGCTTCTTTCTTCGCGCGCGTGCGCTGGGCGCAGTGGATCACGCCGCAGAGGTGCGCGCCTTGGTGCCAAGGCACCGTATTAGGGTTGAGGTGGTGGAGGCACGCCATAAGCCCTGTCGCCCGCGGCTGGTTGAGGAGGAGGTAGAGAGTTGGACGGCGCTAGAGAGCCCCCTGCGGCGCGGACGAGCTCGACGACGCGGTCGAGCCACTCCTCGTAGACGTCGTCGACAGGGCGGTTTCGCAGGAGCTCACTCGCCGCGATGAGCACAACTCGTGCCTCCATGGGAGCGCGGTGCGCGTGGGGCGAAGAACCAGCAGGGGTGAGCGATGGAGTAGCGGTGCGGCCGTCCTGCCACACCGAGGGAAGAAGCGAGGATGCCTGCTGCTCGTTCCCCGCCGGGCCGGTGGCAGCGTTGGCGACGAGAGACGGAGAACGACGAGGTGGGCCGCCTACGGGAGCTGTCTGAGCGACACGGGCGGAGAGGGCAGCCCGACGCTCAGCTCGAGCACGGCGAGCGTCCGCCATGGAAACGATGGGGCGACGGAGCGACGAACTGATGGGAGAGAAACCATGGCGCACCCCTACCCGGCGCGCCAAATGTCGGATGTGGGGCTCCGGCAAACCGTAAGGTTTGAACACTGGGGTGCACGCGAAGCCTTTCCCTCCTACCGATCTACACTCAAGCTTGCTAGGATCTCGCGGACGAACTCGACGAACTCACAACACAAAAAGGGACACGAGGTTTATACTAGTTCAGGCCACCGTTGTGGTGTAATACCCTACTCCAGTGTGGTGGTGGATGGATTGCCTCTTGGGCTGATGATGAACAGTACAAGGGAAGAACGACCTCCTAAGGTTGGGGTGTTCTTGAGTTTGTGCTGCTGAGGAAGATCTGAACCAGTTTCGGATCAGTTTTGGATTAGTTGCCTCCTACTGTGGTGGCTAGTCCTATTTATAGAGGCCCTGGTCCTCTTCCCAAATGTTGAGCGGGAAGGGAGCCAACAACGGCGGGCAAATTTCAAGGGGGGCAGCTAGTACAAGCTATCCTGACAAAAGCGGTCATCGCCTGCGAAAAGCCCTGGGGTGACGCCGTCTTGGGCTCCACGATGACCTCCGCCTCGCCATCCTCCTGGTCTTGGTCTCGTTGCACCAATATGGCAACCTTTTCCTGATGCCTCGGTACGCTTCGTCTGTGCTAGCTTCCTTAGCACCGAAGAGGAAACAAGGACTCTGCGCGCACCGGCGCCCGTCTGGCACCGCTCGTCATGGCACACATCACGAGTCCGGTGTGAGGTTTGCCCCGCCTTAATATCTCCGCTCCTGTGAGCCTGCCTGGCTAGGCCACTTCAGAGCAAGTCTGATGTCGTCCGCCTCACGAGGCTTTGACCCTCGCGAAGGTCTTGGATGCCTTATTGATGAAGTTGGGCCATACGGCCCGCAGCGTAGCCATGCCATGGGCCGTAGGCAGGCAAGTCTGGGGACCCCCGTTCCCAGAACGCCGACAGTCCTGGTAGGTGTTCTCAAGATGGATGAAGACATGGGAGAATGCGTGCCCCAGCAGGCTGCGGCTCCTCTCTTCGACAAGCAGGCGAGCTCTCTCGAAGCGGTTCTCTAGGTGCGTCACCACGTCGGCGAAGAAGCGGAGGTGGGTGGCGTAGTCGTTCGCGTGGGCGTGAGGGGCGTTCTCTTCACAGATGTGGCCCAGGGCAGTATTGGCCCTGTTCCGAAGTTCCTGAAGCATGGGAGCATACACGCGCTCCAGCGTCCGCCGCTAAGGCACTTCCTCCCTGTTCTGCCGTGCAACGGACTCGGCGTTAGAAACCCGCTGCTGAATAGAGAGCAGCTCGGCGCGGGCGAAGGCCAGTTCCACCTGCACCGTGACCAGGGCGGCTGCCATGGCCTCCTCGCGCCACTCCACCTCAGCTAGCCTAGGCCTAAGGGCAGCGGCCCTACTTACAGCCTCCGTCTCTGCAAGCTTCAACTTCAGGTCATGCCTACCCTCAAGACCTGCACGAACCTCAACAACCCGGCGATCGATCTCCTCCTGGGCCTTGGCCTCGCGTGCACCAACAACATCTTCTGCTTGGGCAACTTGACGCTCCCTCGTCTCCAATTTCTCAAGTTCGAGGCTACGCTCCATGGCTTCCAGTGCCAGCGCCTTGTCGCGCCTCCGTATCTCTTCTTCTTCGGCAGACGTCCACCTCAGCAACACAAGGACGGCTCTAGGCGCCTCCACTTGCCGCTCCAAGGAGGCGCTCCAGGCTTGGAGCTCCCATGTGCGCTTCTCCGCAGCCTTGCGGCGGCGGTTAGCTTCTCGGGCCTCTTCCAGAGCTCGGGAGCAGGCTTCACGAGAGTTTGCAAGAGAAGCTTCCGCCTTCACGTTATCGAGATTGCGTCGGTAACGCCCGAGGTTGATAGCCACCTTCAAGTTATGCCGCTCCTCCGCCAACTGAAGACCCTTGTCCTCGAGGCACGCGTCGACACCTGCGAGTTCTTCACCAAGCCGGTTCATCGCGCCCATCGCCTCCTGGAAGAGATCGTGACGAACAACGCTCTGCCTGTGCTCGAACTCAAGCGCACGGCCCATCTCGTCCTCCACCGCGGGGGCTGTAGGCGGGGCCCGAAGCGGCATGCCCCCTCCCGGCAGGGGGTTGGGGGCTGGCGCACCAGCGGAGGGCAGGCAGGCCTTGCAAGGGGCCCGGACGAGTCTGGGCCTGCTACTTGAGGAGCCGCCCGAGACCGAAGCCATCCAGCCGCCGTCCACGATTAGAGGAGGAGCCCTGGGCACGCTCGTTGAGCTCCAGGCAAGGCCGTGAAGGAGGGACGACAGGGGCATAAGCTCAAGGCACCATGGAGGCGAGCGCGCCCTCGCAACCAGCCCCGCACCGAAGGCGGCGTGCAGGCTCGAGGCGCTCAAGGTCAGTAGGGGAGAAGAGGAGAGAGGAGACAGCTTCTCGGGAGACACAACGGCTGTGGCTGAAAGGACCCTGAAGAACCAATGTCAGGGAGGAAATCAGCACTCAAGAATCCACAAAGATACAATACTTACTCGTCAATGGTGATGTACTTCCTCCGCTTCAACTGCCCGAAGATGCCACTGTTCCTGCTCGGTGACCTCTTCCTCTTCCGGAGCTCCTCGAAGTCCACGCAGAGCCGACCAAAGCGTTGGACATGGCGGCCAGCACAAGGGACAACCTCAGGGGCGCCAAGCTAAGGAGAGTCGTCGGGCGCCATCTTGCAGCGACCTGCCGAGGTCTCAGGAGCTTCGGCCTCATGAGTCTTGCGCTGCATCGCCCCTGCAGCTGCCGCCCCAGGACAAGAATCAGGACTCCCAAGGACGATGCCTCGGGAGCCCCAGGCGGCATCATCACCTCGGTACTAGGGCCACCGGCCTCGGACAATGCTCGCCTCCCCGGATCCACACTCGGGGTGAGCTTGTCGGCAGCCGCGAAGAGAGGAACCACATTGACGGGGTTCTCGCGAGGCCCCACCAGGCCGTCTGGGCGCAACCCCCACTCGTCAAAGGAAGGCATGTGCTCCATGAATTCCTCGTTGTTCGACCAACGGTACAACAGACAACTCTTCCCAGGCATGTCGTCCGGCAACAAAACGCCCGCCAGGACCCCAAGCACTGTTTGCCGCATCTCAACAGGGAACCCGGATTCCTGAAGCCTCATATGGTCTTGCTGTTGAGCAAGGCCCACATCGGCCGAGAATGGCGCTGAAGCGGAGCGACTCGGTGTTGGAAAAACTCCTTCACCACCATAAGTGCAGTCACGCCACGGTCTTTCAGCCTCTTCAACCTGAGCCAGATAGGGACAAGGCAGGGGCTCGCGAGCTTCTCGTGGCCCCAACCGGAGTTTGGTACGGCACGCGCCGACGAAGGATGGAGCAGAGGGTTGAGCACTCCGACATTAACAAATACCCACCGTGTCCGAAACCCGCTCGTGGATGGAGGAAGCTCAAAGTCGATCCCCGTGCCTGACGTCGCAGCCACCTGGAAGCTCATGCATCCCGAGCTCTGCCGGGGGTCAATCAGATGCAACAAGAAGTGGCGAAGAAGGGGCACGAAAGGGGCAATGCCTCACACACAAAGGCGAAGACGGCAAGAAGGGTCACAGATTGGGGGTCAAGATGCAGCATGTGGATCTGATAGTGTTCAATCACTGCGTTGAAGAGGGCGGAGAAAGGAGGGACCAGGCCGGCCCAAAGGGCGTCGATGAATAACTGGACCTCGGTGGCTGCCTAGTCAATGCGAGCACGAGATGCAGGCTAAGCCACTGTCTGTCCCCACTCATTGAAACCGGAGGCGACCATGGGACGCACCTTGCCCATGGCCTCATCGTTGAGCACCAGCGATCGGCCAACTGCGGGCTCGACGGCCGGAGGCGCACTGGCCAAAGACAGAGGTTTCTTCCCCTTATCCGCTTGTTTCGGTGCCATGGCGATCGAGTGAGCAGAGCTCATGTCAGATTGGAAAGAGGAGTGGAGTCCCGGGGAAGCAGAGGAATTGGGGAGTATGGCGCAGGCGATGGAAGAATAACTGTGTAGGTTGCGGTGGCCGCATAGGCAGGCAGATTCCAAGGCAGCGTGGAGAAGCGGAGACGCCCATGTCGAATCAACTGCCACGCGTCGACCAAGGTTGCATGCTATTGGGGCCCGCGGCGCTCGGCACTTGACCTTTGTCTTCGCCTCGGAGCCAAGCCCAAGAGCGCCTTGGGCCTGGGGGCTACTGTCGATGTTCTGGGAACGTGGGTCCCCAGACTTGCCTGCCTGCGGCCCATGGCGTGGCTCTGCGAGTGGGCTCGTACGACCCATCTTCACCAACAAGCACGCAAGGGGTCAAGCCACGCGAGGCCGACGAAGCAAGACCCCTTCGGGAGCGGCCTCACCAGGTTGGCTCGCGAGGGGCGGACAGATCAAGGCAAGGAAAACCTCGCGAGGTTCTCGTGACATGAGCCATGACGATCCAGACCAGGCGGGCGCCAACGCGGATAGTGTCCTTGTTTCCTCTTTGGTGCTCAGGAGGCAAGCGCAGGCGTGGAGTACCGAGGCGTGAAGCAAAGGTTTCCATATCAGTGTAACGAGACCAAGACAAGCAGGACGGCAAGACGGAGGTCACCATGGAGCCCAAGGCGGCGTCACCACCAGAGCCTTTTGCAGGCGGATACTACTTTTGTCAGGATAAGCTGCACTAGCTGCCCCCTTTCAAATTGGCCGTTGTTGGCTCCCTTCCCACTCGATATTTGGGGAGAGGACCAGGGCCTATATAAATAGTACTAGCCACCACCATAGGGGATAACTCATTTGGAGGCATCTCATCTCATCTTGAGTAATCCTCACCCACGCGAGTTCACCAAGCACAAGAACACCTTGCATCAGGAGGTTGTTCTTCCCCTTGTGCTGTTCATCCTCAGCCCAAGAGGAAATCCACCACCACCACACCGAGTAGGGTATTACACCACAACAGTGGCCCGAACCAGTATAAATCTTGTGTCCTTTGTGTTGCGAGTTTGTCGAGTTAGTCTTTGAGATCTTAGCAACGCTAGGGTGTGGATCGGTAGGGGGAGATCTTCGTGCGCACCCCAGTGTTCGAACCTTGAGGGTTTTGCCGGTACCCGTAATCCGACATCTTGGCTTCGGCTTCTATTTTGTGGCTTCTGCTCCACTTGATAATCATACTGAGGGTCTGGAGCAGTTGGTGCAACCATGATAGGCCATCTCACGGTGACAATCTCACCACCACGATTTTACGAGCGCTCCATTGTATGAGGCCTTGCTACAGGAACGACTACATCAGTTGTGGTAGGCTGCACATTGTCTTCAGGTACATCATTGGCTTCCGGCTCCACATTGTCTTCAGCCATGACAATGTCATTGGTTTCAGTGGTGTTCGTGGAGGCAGCCTCATTGTTTTCAACCTCCATCTCTTCAACGACTGGAGGATCTGGCACAATCACATTCACATTCTCTTCTTGTAGGACTAGATCACTAGCAAGGGGAGTAGCTTCTCACTCTTCTTCTTTCTCTTCTTTGGCTGATGCTGCCGAAATGTCTTCAGCAGCTTTAGCTTCAGACTCAAAAGTGGATACAGAGCGGACGACTTCAGGGAACACTTGACGTGCTACTGAGCTTGTTTGTTGCACACCCTCTTCTGATCTGCTTGACATGGAGGCCTGAGGCTTTTGCGAAGCCTGCGGAATGCTGGCGACACCTTAGGTGAGGGGGTGGTATGTTCCATGTAGTCATCATCAAGAACCAGAGTGGCGACTTGAGCTGGTGGAGTACGGGGGATCTCATCTTGCAGGGGGGTTTCAGGTTGTTTCTCTGCCCATGAATCATGTTGAGCAACTGGTGTCAAGGGACGACCAATGCTAATGAGTTCACTGCTCGTGGGAGCAAGCGATGATACCGGATTGGGTTCAAGCTGAGGAAGGACTTCATCATCAGTAACATTGTCTTGACGACCAATTTCTTCAGCTGTGTTGGGTTCAGCAGCTGGAATCTCTTCACTTCCTGGAGCCTCTGTGTAACGCCCCGGATTCGATGCGCCAGGTGTCCGCCAGTTATTCGCCGTCGTTGCCATGTCACGTCCTTGCGTGTTGCACTTTGCCTTGTCATCATCTGCATTTCATATCATGTCATCATGTGCATCGCATTTGCATACGTGCTCGTCTAACGCATCCGAGCATTTTCCCCGTTGTCCGTTTTGCAATCCGGCACTCCTATGTTCCCCGGCGTCCACTTTTACCTTTTTCCGTGAGCAGGTATTAAACTTTCTCGGAATGGACCGAGGTTTGTCAAGTGGCCTTGGTTTAGCACCGGTAGACCTCTTGTCAAGTTTCGGGTCAATCAGAGGTCGCTTGATACTTCAACGGTTAACCGGGTAACCGCGAAGGCCTCTGGTGTGTTGCAGCCCAACACCTCTCCAAATTGGCCCAAAACCCATCTAAGTCATCTCCATCTTCTCGGTCGTTCGATCACGATCGTGTGGGCGAAAACGGCACTCCATTTGAAGCCTCCTAGCCCCTCCTACCTATAAATATGTGGCTCCCTCCGAAATTCGCGGTGCAAACCCTAGCCTCTTCCTCCTCCCGCTGCCGGACGCGTCCACCCCGCGTGCCGGACATGTCTGCCGCCGCCCTCCTCCAATCGCGCGTCGCCACGTGCCCCCGTCGCCGTCTCCACCGCGCTCCGCCGCCAGGCCCGCCGCGGCCCGCGCCAGGCCCTCCACGGCCCGGGCTCGCCCGCCGTCGCCCGCGACCCGCGCGCCTCGCCTCGCCTCCTTGCTCGAGCGCCGCTCCAACCCCGCTGTCGGCAGCCGTCCTCGCCACCTCTCCGATACCCCACGGCCGCGCCCCTGCCGGAGCTCCGCCGGTGACCTCGCCAGGTCGCCGCCTCCCGTCGCCCTCTCCTTCCCATCTCCCTTCCTCACCCGATCTCCCTCACTCTCCTCTCTGCAGATCCGCCGCCGCCGGAGCTCGGCACCTCGCCGCCGGACTCCTCCAGCCGGATCCGCCCGGGATCCACCGGATCTGGGACCCCGCGACCCATTCCCGGCCTCGCCAGCCACCAGACCCCGCCGCCATCGCTGGGGATCGCGCCGCCTCCGCCGCGGATAGGGAGGAGCTCGATCCAGCCGGCCTCCGCTCGGGCCGTTGACCTCACCCGCGTGGGCCGCCGGCCCAGCATGCCGACTTCCCCAGCCCGCTCTCGACCTGGGCCAGGCCCGTTTAGGTGAGCGGCCGCCGTCCGTGCTATCTGTCGCCTCGGGCGTCGTTTAGTTATTCAGCGCTTGCAGTATTTTGGCCAAGTCCCTGTTATTTTGCATTACCATGCCGTGTTCATCGCATCATAACTCACTGCATACTGCTCTGTTTCATGCGTGTAATATGTCAAATTGGTCGACTCGACGAGTAGATCATTTCATCCCATTGCATCATTTTCATTTGAGCTCATCTTGATGCCCGAAAAGCTGTTGGAAGAGGGCTATGTGATGTTAGTTCCAGATTATTATCAGAACGTGCACTTTTGTCATTTTTGCCATGATTGATGTGTGCACCCTATGAACTGGAGTTCTACATGTGTTTTGTAATATGTCATGCCATATTTACAGGGGTGTATGCCATGTATTTTTGTAATCTTTGTGGTGATTAGCACAAGCATGCAAACTAGGGATCATATTGTTGCTGATTTCAGGGACTTAGTAATTTCACAGTCATTCCCTGCTGTTATGTTTATGCCATGTGTTCATGTTGTTTCAGAGAGATCTATGCCTCTTTTGAGCATGATCAGTAAGGGTGTTTTGAACATATGGATTTTATCTATCCATCCATGCCTTTTTTTTGTAATTATGGAGTGCAATATCTTGAGTCAATCGAGCTCTACTTTTGCTATAAAATGTTCCTGGCAGATTGTTTACATGTTATTCGATTTTGCCAAGCTTGTTGTAGTTGATCCTTGCATGATATGATGTTATTATTGCCATGTCTAGCTTCTTTGACATGTCTTCTTGATGGTTCTATGCTTAGTTTATCATGAAAAGCTCTGTAGTGAGTGCATCGAGCTCGTAAACATGCCTACTTGCTATCTGTTTTTGACATGTCCAGTTTTCTGCTAAGTCTGAAAACTGTAACAAAACTTGCTTAATTGACATGGGTGCTATCATATTTTCTGGTCCTTTTTGGCTCATGGTCAGTAAGGGACTTTTGTTCTATGTTTTGAGTAGATTGATGCCATGCCTTGGTTTTCTATATTGTGTTCCTGTAGCAGGTTGTTTCCTTGCTCTAAACATGTCATCCTGATGTTAATTTCTGGCATGTTGTTAATTTCACAAAGTCTGTGAACCTGTTATCTTTTGAACTTTTGCCATGCTTGTTTGAACCTGTTGTCGGTGATTTATCCGTAGCTCAGTGTTCATCTTTTGTCAAGCATCTTGAGTAGATCACCGCCATATGCTTTGCTGATATGTTTGGGTGTAGTAGCTTAATTTCTTATTGCATGCTAAGTGCAATCATGCTGTTTAACGCAGAAATATGCCATTCTTGTTTTGCTTGCCATTTGCAAACCGTGCATCCGATTCCGGTGATCTTTATATCGATTTCAACCGAAATCACCTCACCTTTCCAGTGGCATACTTGGTTTGCCAATATTGTGCCTTGTTCATCTTTTCCTTTCGGAGCACACATATGCATTCCATACCACATCTCGCATATCATGCCATGTTTTGCATCATGTTGCTTGCGCATTGCATCGTGATTGATGTTTGTCCCCTTTGCTTGTGTTCTTGCCTTGGGTGGAGCTGGGAGACGAGTACGTGAACGAGGAACCTGTTGAGAACGCGTACGAGGATCAAGCTTTCGACAACCCTGAGAACCTTGCAGGCAAGATGACCATACCCTCGAAATCACTTCTATCTTTGCTTGCTAGTTGCTCGCTCTTTTGCTATGCCTATGCTGTGATACCTACCACTTGCTTATCATGCCTCCCATATTGTTAACCAATCCTCTAACCCACCTTGTCCTAGCAAACCGTTGTTTGGCTATGTTACCGCTTTGCTCAGCCCCTCTTATAGCGTTGTTAGTTGCAGGTGAAGATGAAGTTTGTTCCTTGTTGGAACATGGAGATGTTGTTCCTTGTTGGAACATGTTTACTTGTTGGGATATCACAATATCTCTTATATTATTAACGCATCTATATACTTGGTAAAGGGTGGAAGGCTCGGCCTTATGCCTGGTGTTTTGTTCCACTCTTGCCGCCCTAGTTTCCGTCATACCGGTGTTATGTTCCCGGATTTTTACGTCCCTAACGCGGTCGGGTGATTTATGGGACCCCCTTGACAGTTCGCTTTGAATAAGACTCCTCCAGCAAGGCCCAACATTGGTTTTACCATTTGCCTCAGCCTATTACCTTTTTTCCCTTGGGAGTCGCGCATCCCGAGGGTCATCTTTAGTTCAAACCCCCGGGCCAATGCTTGTCTAAGTGTTGGTCCAAACTAGAGCACCGTGCGGGACCGTCCCTTGGCAACTTGGGTTATGTTGGTACCTGTACGCTTAGCTTATCCGGTCGTGGCCTGAGACGAGATACGCGCGGCTACTATCAGGGTGTCGGCACGCCGGGAGGTCTTGCTGGACTTGTTTTATTACTATCGAAATGTCTTGTAGCCGGTATTCCAAAACTGATCGGGTCTTCCCAGGGAGAAGGAATATCCTTCGTTGATCGCGAGAGCTTATCATGGGCTAAGTTGGGACACCCCTGCAGGGTTTGAACTTTCGAAAGCCGTGCCCACGATTATGTGGTAGATGGGAATTTGTTAATGTGCGGTTGTAGAAAACCCGAAGTTGATCTTAATTAAAATACATCAACCGCGTGTGTAACCGTGATGGTCTCTTCTCGGCTGAGCCCGAGAAGTGAACACGGTGTTGGAGTTATGCTTGACGTAAGTAGTTTCAGGATCACTTCTTGATCATAGTTGTTCGACCGTGCTTTTGCCTTCTCTTCTCGCTCTCATTTGCGTATGTTAGCCGCCATATATGCTAGTCGCTTGCTGCAGCTCCACCTCATACCTTTTACCCTACCTATAAGATTAAATAGTCTTGATCTCGCGGGTGTGAGATTGCTGAGTCCCCGTGACTCACAAATACTTCCACAACCAGTTTGCAGGTGCCGATGAAACCGTGCAGGTGATGCACCCGAGCTCAAGGAGGAGCTCGATGAAGTTCTTGTTCATTGTGTTGTTTCATTTTAGTTGATCAGCAGTGGAGCCCAGTCGGGACGATCGAGGATCTGTGTAGCATTTGGGGTAGTCTTCTTTTATTTTGGTTCCGTAGTCGGACCTTGATTGTATCTGTATGATGTAATGCTTTATTCATGTATTGCGTGAAGTGGCGATTGTAAGCCAACTATGTATCTCTTTCCCTCATGTATTACATGGGTTGTGTGAAGATTACCTCACTTGCGGCATTGCTTTCAATGCGGTTATGCCTCTAAGTCGTGCTTCGGCACGTGGGAGATATAGCCGCATCGAGGTTGTTACAAGTTGGTATCAGAGCCCTCCCCGACCTTAGGGGCCCCCACTGATTGATCGTTTTTAGCAGCCGAGTTGTGTCTAGAAAAATGTTCTGAGTCATTTAGGAATTGTGTATCGGAGAGTTTAGGAATTCTTTTTACTTCCCAGTCTCCTCATCGCTCTAGTAAGGCATCCTGCGTAGAGTTTTGACTCTTCTCTTCTTAAATTTCACTAAATTTTTTTCAGGATCATGCGGGTATCTTAGAATCGTTCCGATGGTTTTGTGATGACAACATTGTCTTGGTGCCTCCTGTCAGCAGGGGTTTAGTGGAAGTGTCCCGGGGAGTTGAGCTCTGAGGTGTTGTCGTCATAATTTTATTGTTACAGTTCTGGAATACCTGAGTTTAGTACGCCGACATCGAAAATCTCTTTTGTACAGTTGTTGGTGAGATAACCCTGATAGCCCAGTACTGAGGCGAGTGCGGGAGTGTTGCCATAACTCGTATAACGGATGCTTTTCGAAGGTTGAGGTAAACGATTTCCGAGGGTTTCTTGGTTATGTGTTGAAGGATGGATACAGCTGGATCTAGGTATTGTTAGTTTGGGTGATATATTTTGTGTCCCCTGTATCCCCAACACCTGATTGCATAACCAGAAAGTTTCAGGAGTTTATAAGTGGGAATTCAAGTATCTCGTAGGATATCTTTCCAACAGGCACATGATACGATATGGGATCTATCATATGTTTGTTTCTGGCTTATTCTGCAAGCCCAATCCTTGGTTTTTGTTTTGTTTTGTGGTATTCGAGTTGCTTCGAAGTCAAATGGTGAATCCATACCTTTCCTAAATGGTGTTCTCATATTTCTATGTGGATAATAATCCTTCTTGTTCATCAAGGTTGTCTTTTCAATCCTTTTCAACCGGTGTGTCCCTCTTCAAGTGGATCCGATCACTTCAACATTCGCAAGATCAATTATCAGTTCTTCTCAATGGTGTTTGCTTGATCCGTTCCAAGTTGTCTTTGTTTTTCCCGCCCTCCCACCCTTTTTTCTTCAAGGACTCAGATTTCTCAATCAAGTATCCTTTTTATTGATGAAAGTTTCTTCATTCTTTCCTTCAATGTTCTTATCTGGTGATTATCATGAAGATGGCCAGGAGTTTCAAGTTCATCATTCGTCATTCTTTTCTTCTCCGGTGGTTCCAATTCAAGCTTTATCGATCATATGTTTTCCTCATTTCTAATGTTTTCTCATGTCGGTGCACCTCTTAATCATTCACCTCTCGCTATTCAATTGTTCCGGAGTGTTGAAGATATCTCAGAAGATTGGTTTTCATCCTCAATCCGTTCAAGGTATTTTGAGGTTCTTATCTCAGTCAAGCCATTTAATTCAACCGGTGGAATCTCTCTTTTCAAGCAATTCTTTCAACGGTGTTTCTTTTTAGTGAGCCCTAACCCGCAGGTCTTTTTCCAGGATCTTACCTGACTCTTCTAATTTTCCCGGAGTTATTCTCAAATGCTTTTCCAATTTTGACATAAGAATGAATTATCATCAGTCATTTGTCCATCTCCAAGATCTTCCAAATTCTTTTCATCGTTGGTTCAACCTTTCCAAGCCATTCTTCGTAGACGTCGTTGACGGGACGGTAACGAAGGAGCTCGTTTGCCGTGATGAGCACAGCTCGAGCCTCCAAGGGTGCGCGGAGCGCGCGGGACGAAGAGCCAGCTGGCATGAGCGATGGAGTAGCGGTGCGGCCGTCCTGCCGCACGGACGGGTGCTGAGACGACGCTTGCTGCTCGTTCCCCACCGGGCCGGTGGCGGCGTTGACGGCAGGCGACAGGGAACGACGAGGACGCCCACCGACGGGAGCCGTCTGGGCGACGCGGGAAGCGATGGCGGCCCGGCGCTCGGCATGGGCCCGACGAGCGTTAGACATGGACGCGACGGTCGGAGGAGAACGGAGCGGTGGAAGACAAATTCCGGCGCACCCCTACCTGGCGCGCCAAATGTCAGATTTCGGGTTCCGGCAGACCCTTAAGGTTCGAACTCTGGGGTGCGCGCGGAGATTATGCCCTCTACCTCTCCGTCTCGCAAAGATCTACGCTACTGAAAGAACAACACAAAAGACACAGGGTTTATACTGGTTCGGGCCACCGATGTGGTTTAATACCCTACTCCAGTGTGGTGGGTGGATTGCCTCTTGGGCTGATGATGATGAACAATACAGGGAAGAACAACCTCGTGAGGGTCTGTTCTTGGCTAGGGGGATGAATTGCTAGGAGGAGTTCAGCCGCCCTTCTCTCTCTCTCTCTTGCCCTCTGCTTGCTCAGATTCTAGGTACCTACTTCTAGATCTCTCTGAATCTCTGGATAGATGCCTCTACCCCGGGGGTGGCTAGTCCTATTTATAGGCAAAGGCCCTGAGCCTCTTCCCAAACATCTAGTACACTTATCCTGACTAAAGTTGGTCCTCGCCTGGCAAAGGCCCTGTGGTGACGCCGTTCTGGGCTCCACGATGACCTCCTTCCCATCGTTGGACTAGTCTTGGTCTCGTTGCACCGAAATGGGTGCCTTTGCTTGATCCTCTCGCCTGCGCTTGCCCCCTTTGCACCAAAGAGGAAAGGGAGGACACTGCGCGGGCTGGCGCCCGCCTGGCGCCCTTGGTCGTCATGGCTTGTGTCATGGGCGCCTCGTGAGGTACCCTGCCTTGATCTCTCCGCCTCCTCGTGAGCCAGCCTGATGAGGCCACGCCTGAGGAAGCGCCGTGTCTTCCGCCCCACAAGGCTTGGCCCCTCGCGAGGGTCTTGGGTCTTGTGTTGATGAATACGGGCCGTGCTGGGCCCCCTTTGAGCCACGCCGCAGGCAGGCAAGTCTGGGGACCCCCGTTCCCAGAACGCCGACAGTGGTGACGCTGGCTTGGGCTCCACAATGACTTCCTCCTTGCCGTTGGGCTGGTCTTGGTCTCGTTGCACCGAAACGGGTGCCTTTGCTTGATGCTCTCGCCTGCGCTTGCTCCCTTTGCACCAAAGAGGAAAGGAGGACACTGCGCGGGTTGGCGCCCGCCTGGCGCCCTCGGTCGTCATGGCTTTCATCACGGGCACCTCGTGAGGTACCCCGCCTTGATCTCTCCGCCTCCTCGCAAGCTAGCCTGATGAGGCCGTGCCCGAGGAAGCTCCGTGTCGTCCGCCCCGCGAGGCTCGGCCACTCACGAGGGTCTTGGTTCTGTGTTGATGAATATGGGCCGTGCTGGGCCCCCTTTTGAGCCACGCCGCAGGCAGGCAAGTCTGGGGACCCCCGTTCCCAGAACGCCGACAGTAGCCCCCGGGCCCAAGGCGCACCCGGACTAGGCCATGCAGGGAGGCGAAAGGGCAAGGGAGAAGCGTCGCGTGCCCTAACAGCCTGCGGCCTTGGGCGCCGCGTGGCGGTTGATTGGACGTGGGTGTCGCCACTTCCCCACGACGCCTCGGCAACTGCACGGATTGGACAAGTCCCTGAATGCAAAGCGGGTCATGATTACCTGCGATCGTGGAGGTCGGCGGTTGACCTTCGCCAGCCATAAATACGGAACGGCACACGCCCTTCCAGTCCATCTCCCCTTGCTTCTCCTTCTTCCCAGTCCTTGCTCCGTCTTGCTGCGATGGCTCCGTTGAGGAGGTTCTCAGCCGCAGAGAAGGGGAAGGTTCGCCAGGTTGAGCCTGCCTCTCCCCTACCCATGCGCGGCCGAGGGCGCCCTCGCAAACATCCTGTGGCCACCACGGCAACTCCCCGCGGCCGTGGAGATGGTTTCCAGCACGGCGACGGGTGGACAGCTGCGGCCGGGGGCGCGCTTCGGTCGCGCGTCCCCCTAGGCCGCGCTTTGGCGCTGCAGAGGTGCTGCCGGAGTTCTTTGTGTGGTCGGCAGAGCCGACCAGCGCCCGACTTCAACTTCCTCGCTTCCTCCTCGGCGAGCTCCCGGCCGGCGCCCCGGGCGGCCACTGGCTTCAGGCAGACGGCTGCTGCAGCCGGGCCTCATGAGCTTCACTAGAGGTCTCTGCAGCCGGGAGCCTGGCCTTAACCCACGGTTGGCAGACGTTTGCCCACGCGCGTGGCCTGAGCCGTCGGTGCACCATGCACTTCAAGTTTGACGGCGATGCCACCCTCTACGTGAGGGTGTTTGGGGAAGATGGTCGCCGCACAGGGTGCTGCCCTGAGGACGACAACCGCGGCCGGGGACCCAGCCCCGGCGATGACGGAGAGGACAACGCTCCCGTGATTGGCGGCGCTCAGGGTTCCCCAAGCTTCACCGGCTCTTCTTCAGGCGGCGACTCTTCTAGCAGTGGCCGCGGTCAGCCTCTACGCCGTCGTACCTGCTTGGAAGGTGGTGGCGCGTCTGCCTGCCGTCGCGCCTCGGTGAAGCGCGAGAGGGAGTCTGCTTGAGCCCCGGAGGCGGCTCGAGTCTTCCCTGCAGGCCGGCGTGAGGCGAGCTGCGCCCGATCTGCTCTTTGTAATCCTTTTTCCTGCGTAAAAAGACAGTAGCGTGGAGCCCCGCGGGGGCGTGTTTGGGTTATTGCTGTTAGTCATCGCTTTGCTTTTGTTATCGTGCCTTCCGGCTACGTGCCCGCGTGTGGATAGTTCCCGGCCCCAGCCGTGGGGGAGGGGGCGACCGACACAGGCCCTGTGTTCGTGTCGTGGTGCCCGTGGGGCACGGACTGGAGGGGTGCTCCTGTAATGGACCCAGGTCGCGAAACCTTTGAACGACTAGGACAAAAACACTCATGAGGGCGCTCGGCTACCCCCCTCGTGAGGCCTTGCATAAGAGAAATCGAGGCAGGAGAGTGAAAAGGCGAAGAACCACAAGTCAAAGACGGTAACAGCTTCAACAAAACTTCGAATGAGAATGGACAAGCCAACTGCGGAAAGCAAATTCAAAAGCCGTGTCCGACACCTAATCTAGTCATCGACGTCTTCTCACCAGCGTGGCGCTAAGTGCTGCCACTGGGCGTGGGAGGGAGCCCAGGGCCTGAGGCCGGCGCTCCTGAGACTCCGGGGCGTGTACAGCCCCAACTCATTATTACGCGAGAGTGTCATGGGCGGCGAGCTTCACAGGCATTGGCCTTCTTCACAGGCTCCAGGCCTTTCTTGGGGGAAGCAAGCTTCACGGGCATTTGCCCTCTTCATAGGCTCTGGGCCTTTTCCAAAACGTGACAGCTTCACAGGCATTCGCCTTCTTCACGGGCTCTGGGCCTTTTCCAAAAAGGATAATCTTCACAGGCATTCGCCTTCTTCACAGGCTCTGGGCCTTTTCCAAAAAGGATAATCTTCACAGGCATTCGCCTTCTTCACGGGCTCTGGGCCTTTTCCAAAAAGGATAATCTTCACAGGCATTCGCCTTCTTCACAGGCTCTGGGCCTTTTCCAAAAAGGATAATCTTCACAGGCATTCGCCTTCTCCACAAGCTCTGGGCCTTTTCCAAAAAGGATAATCTTCACAGGCATTCACCTTCTTCACAGTCTCTGGGCCTTTTCCAAAAAGGATAATCTTCACAGTCATTCGCCTTCTTCACAGGCTTTGGGCCTTTTTAGGGGTAGAACCTCCGGAGGTGCTGGATGTTCCATGCGTTCTGGACCGGCACCCCACCCTGAGTCTCCAAGCGTGCGGAGCCAGGCCTGAAAACATGAACAACCTTGAATGGCCCTCCCACATGGGAGAGAGCTTGTGCAGTCCCTCCCTGGAGAAAACCCGCCTGAGCACGAGGTCTCCTACCTCGAGAGTTCTAGGGCGGATGTTGCGGCAGTGATATCGTCGCACTGCTTGTTGGTACCTCGCCGCCGCAGCGCGTCTTCTCGGCGACGTTCCTCCCCCAGCACGAGGTCCATCCCCCGCATGGCGTCCTCCTGCGCCTCATCGAATGCTAGGACCCATGCGGAGCGACGTCTGACCTCGTGAGGGAGGACCGCTTCGTCTCCTTAGACCAGGAAGAATGGGGGTCTCTCCAGTCGGCTTGGTCGCGGTGGTGCGGATGGACCCCAACACGAACTGAAGCTCATCGTACCAACCTCTGCCGCAGGCCTCCAGCTTCTTCTTGAACGTCCTGGTCTTGAGGCCCCACAGGACCTCTGCGTTGGCTCGCTCGGCCTGGCCGTTGCTTCGGGGGTGCGCCACCGAAGCGTAGCATATCTGCGTTCCAAGGTTAGCACAGTATGTTTTGAAGAGGTCACTTGTGAACTGCGAACCGTTGTCTGTGATGATGCGGTTCGGCACCCCGAACCGGCTCACGATGCCCCTGATGAACTTGATTGCGGAACCCACGGGGATGGTGCGGACGCCCTCTACTTCAGCTCACTTGGTGAACTTGTCCACGGCGACGTAGAGGTAGTGGTTGCCCCCTGGCGCCCGAGGAAACGGGCCCAGGATGTCTAGCCCCCAGACTGCGAACAGCCACAAAAGGGGTATAGTCTGCAGGCCTCCCGCCGGCTGATGGATCTGCTTGGTGTTGAACTGGCAGGCCTCACAAGCCTTCACCGGTTCGACGGCGTCATTGAGTGCGGTGGGCCAATAAAACCCGCTGCGGAACGCCATGCCGACGAGGGTCCGTGATGATGAATGATGTCCACAGTCTCCGCCGTGTATATCTTCCAGCAGTTCCTTTCCTTGCTCCCTGGAGATGCAGCGCAGGGATACATTGTTTGGTCGCTTCCGGTAGAGCTCTCCATCCTTGATGCAGTATGCCGTGGCCAGCCATGCCACACGCTCCGCTTCCTCCTCCTTCTCCGGCAGGGTCCCTTGTGTTAAGTAACTCCGGAGCTCCGTGATCCAGGACCCCTCCTGAGGCTCCATCATCAGGAGCAGGCGTGCTCCTGAGGCGGGGCCACAGACCGGGGCTCCTGAGGCAGGTGGCTGTGGGAGCTCCTCCCGAGGCTGAGCCATGTTTGACAATGACGGCTGGGCTGAGGGCTTGAAGAGCCTCTCCTCAAAGACGCCAGGCTCCTGAGGTAACCTCCTGGACGCCCGTCTGGCGATGTCGTCAGCCTCCTGATTGGTGCCACAGGGCACATGCTGCAACTCCAACCCCCAGAACTGCTTCTCCATCCTGCGGACCTCCGCAAGGTAGGCTTCCATGTGCTCATCTTTCGGCTAATACACCTTGTTGGAGAATTTGACAAGGATCTGCGAATCGCCCTTGATGGTGAGGCGTTTCACCCCCAGGGCAGCTGCGGCCTTCAAGCCCGCTATTAGACCTTCATACTCTGCTATGTTGTTGGAGACCTTTTCACCTTGATGGAAACAGAGCTGTACAACGTAGTAGAGCTTGTCTTGAGTGGGCGATATAAGCACCACCCCAGCCCCAGCGCCATGCCTGGAGAACGCCCCATCGAAGTACATGACCCAGCCTTCCGGCGCCTCGCTTCCCGGGGAGAGGGATCGATCCTCGTCGGCCTTGAGGCCTGGTGCCTATGTCCATTCTGCCACAAAGTCCGCTAATGCTGCTTCCTTGATGACTCTGGTCGTGCTGAATTCGAGCTGAAACGCTTGCAGTTCTATATTCCACTCAACGACCCTTCCGGTTGAGTTAGGGCTCCTGAGGAGTCTCTACAAGGGGTATGACAAGACGACCTTGATGGGGTGACCCTGAAAATAGTGCCGCAGCTTGCGCGAGGCCACCAGTAGCGTGAGGAGGAGCTTCTGAGGCATGGGGTACCATGTTGTCGCGTCCCGCAACACCGTGCTGACGAAGTACACTGGGTGCTCAACGAGGTTGGGTGCGTCAGTGTTGGTGGCGCCCTCCGGAGACCATGACGCCTCCTGAGGCGATGAGGCCTCCGGAGGCCGGCCATCTGGGAGAGGGGCCTCTTCCGCCTCCGGTGCACTCCTCTGCGGCGGCTGATCCTCCTTAGCCGCAGTGGCGGTTTCTGTGGGCCTTCCTTGTTCCTGTTTTGCCTTGTCCCGGGCTGCTGCCGTGGTTTTGACTCGACGCTCCTCCCTAACTGCCACCAGGGCTGCGCTGGCGGAGTAGGGAGTGGCGGCGAGGTAAAGCACCAAGGGCTCTTGAGGGCGTGGAGCCACCATGACCGGAGGGCTGGTCAGGTATCTCTTGAGATCTTGGAAGGCCTTGTCGGCCTCTTCAGTCCATTCAAAGGGCCCCTTTTTCTTCATTAGCTGGAAGAAGGGCAGCGCTCTCTCCCCCAACATGGAGATGAAGCGCCCTAGCGCGGTCACGCGCCCAGTGAGCTTCTGCATTTCTCTGAGGGTTTTTGGCGGGCTCATGTCCTCGACCGCCTTGACCTTTACTGGGTTAGGCTCAATGCCTCGGTGGGACACGAGGAAACCCAAGAGCTTGCCGGAGGGGACTCCGAACACACACTTCTCTGGGTTGAGCCGCAGGTTCGCTGCGTTGAGGCTCGCAAAGGTTTCCTCCAGGTCTTGTATCAGGGTCCTGGCCTCCCGAGACTTCACCACAATGCCATCTACGTAAGCCTCAACATTCTTCCTGAGCTGCTGGCCCAAGGTGATGTGCATCAGCCTCTGAAAGGTCTCCCCTGCGTTACGCAGCCCAAATGGCATTCATGTGTAGCAGTACACCCCACACGGGGTTAGGAAGGCTGTCTTTTCGACATCTTCTACCGCCATCTTGACCTGGTGATACCCAGAGAAGGCATCCAAGAAGCATAGCAGGCCGCATTCTGTGGTGGAATCGACGATCTGGTCGATGCGGGGGAGCGGGAACGGATCTTGCGGGCATGCCTTGTTGAAGTTGGTGAGGTCGACACACATGCACTCCTTCCCTCCCTTCTTTGGCACAACGACAGGGTTGGCCAACCAATCCAAGTATCGGACCTCGCGAATGACCCCAGCGGCCTCTAGTTTGCGGGTCTCTTGGACGATGAAGGCATGCTTTTCTATGGACTGTCGCCTTGCCTTCTGCTTCACAGGGCGCACGTTGGGGCACACGTTGAGGTGATTCTTGATTACGCTCCTAGGGATCCCCGCCAACTGGTCAGGCTCCCAAGCGAATACCTTCTTGTTTGCGCGCAGGAACTTGACCAGGGCCTCCTCCTGCTCGGGCTCGAGGTTGGCGCCTATGGTGAAAGTGGCGTTGGTGGACCCGTCCTCATCGACGGGTATCTTCTTGGTTTCTGCCTTGTCTTGGGTGAACAACAATTTATTCTTGGCGGGTGCAGCCCCCTTGGGCTCGGGGGTCTCCGAGTCGGCGGGTTGTGCCGACGCCGCTGTCTTGAAGGCGAGCTTGAGCACTCGCAGCGCGTCTCCAGTGTCCCCGTGCACGGTGAGGACACCGCTGCTCCCGGGCATCTTCATGAGGTTGTACGCCGGGTGCGTCGCGGCCATGAACTGGGCCAGCGCTGGTTAGCCGAGGATGGCATTGTAGGGGAGGCCGATGGGGGCGATGTCGAAGTTGACCAGCTCCGTGCGGAAGTTGTCGTAGGTGCCGAAGGTTACTGGGAGCCGGATCTGTCCCAAGGAGCTGGATGACCCGCCGCCAACGCCTGAGAAGGGCCGGCTGGGTTGCAGCCGTTCCAGGGGTATGCAGAGGAGGTTGAAGGTCTCAACCGAGAGCACGCTGAGGCCCGCGCCGCCATCGATGAGGGTTCTGGTGACGGCCACCTGGGAGATAGTGGGGGTGCACAGCATGGGGAGCGCACCCGAGCAGGATGACTTGGAGGGGTGGTCCTCCGAGCTGAAGGTCAGGCCGGCCTTGGGCGCCGCCCGGACCGGGAGAGCCCCCTGCCGCGTGGAAGCGGCGCTGACCCGACGGATGAGCGTCTTGGCGTGGTGACTTGTAGGCAGCGCCTGCAAGCGGCCCAGGAGGGCCGCGACGATCGGGGGTGTTGGTGTAGCGTGGTGGGCGAGGAAGAGGCCGCGGAGCTCTTCCCAAGAGGCCACGGAGGCCGCCAGCAGGTGGAGAGGCCATGCGCGTGGGGCGCCGGTGAGGGCCATGGGAAGCCAGTTGGCCATGACCCTATCATCATCTCCAGCTTCGAGGATGGCCTCCTCGTACGCCAGCAAGAAGGCCAGCGGATCAGTCGCGCCGATGTAGTGCGGCGGCGTCGTTGGCTTGAACTTGTCCAGCCACCGTACCCGTTGCAGGGCTGGGGCCAGGGCTCGGAGCCCCCTGGCCCACGTGCTGTCGCCTTAGGCCGGAGCGGGCGACGCGCTACTCATCGCGAGGCAGGTCGTGGCGGTGGCGGAAAGGAAAACTCCGGTGCACCCCTACCTGGCGCGCCAAATGTTGGATTTCGGGTTCCAGCAGACCCTTGAGGTTCGAACACTAGGGTGCGCGCGGAGGTTCCGCCTTCTACCTACCTGCACCCCACCGCCTCGCTAAGATCTAAGGTATGGAAAGAACAGCACAAGAGACACAAGGTTTATACTGGTTCGGGCCACCGTTGTGGTGTAATACCCTACTCCAGTGTGTGGTGTGGTGGATTGCCTCTTGGGCTGATGATGATGAGCAGTACAAAGAAGAACAGCCTCACAAGGGTCTGTTCTTGGCTGGGGGGATGAACTGCTAGGAGGAGTTCAGTCACCCTTCTCTCTCTCTCTCTGATTGCCTCTGTATATCTATCTCTACCCTGGGGGTGGCTAGTCCTATTTATAGGCAAAGGCCTTGGGCATCTTCCCAAATATTGAGCGGGAAGGGCGCCAACAATTGGCCATTTTGAAGGGGAACATCTGGTACACTTATCCTGACTAAAGTTGGTCTTCGCCTGCCAAAGGCTCTGGTGGTGACGCTGGCTTGGGCTCCACAATGACTTCCTCCCTGCCGTTGGGCTGGTCTTGGTCTCGTTGCACTGAAACAGGTGCCTTTGCTTGATACTCTCGCCTGCGCTTGCTCCCTTTGCACCAAAGAGGAAAGGAGGACACTGCGCGGGCTGGCGCCCGCCTGGCGCCCTCGGTCGTCATGGCTTGCGTCACGGGCACCTCGTGAGGTACCCCGCCTTGATCTCTTCGCCTCCTCGCGAGCCAGCCTGATGAGGCCGTGCCCGAGGAAGCTCTGTGTCGTCCGCCCCGCGAGGCTCGGCCCCTCGCGAGGGTCTTGGGTCTGTGTTGATGAAGATGGGCCGTGCTGGGCCCCCTTTTGAGCCACGCTGCAGGCTGCAGGCAGGCATGTCTGGGGACCCCCGTTCCCATAATGCCGACATGGTGGCACTAGGGTTTGAGCGAGACGGCGAGATGGAAGAGGAGATAATGACCGCGAGGATGTGTATTTATAAGGTGAAGGGATGCACAATGCAATTATGAAGGTGCCCCTGGCGGTTCACATTTGATGGACACGTGCCATGCATGCAACTTATGGAGACTTGTTCCATGTTCCCATGCACGCCTGGTTTGTCGGGTGGTCGTTCCGGCTTCTCCGGTATTCAGGTAAAAGATATATAGCATTAAAAAAAATAAATGTGTGTCTTCTGTATCTTCAGCTGACAAGGATGAAGTGAAGACATTAGACACGTGTCAACAGAATGCATATGACTAGACAGACAGAATTTGAGAAGGAAGCATAGAAGGGGTTAAGGTCCGATCACATTCACTTAGTTCAGAAAATGGCAAGTCTGAAGATATAGCTATAAGTGAATGGTGCAGAGGACAGAACACACGCGCGCGCGCGCGCACACAAACACACACACACACACACACACACACACACACACACACACACACACACACACACACACACACACACACACACATATATATATATATATATATATATATATAGATTTACCAGAAAAGACCAAATCAACATTGCGAAGCTAAACTCTGAAGTCAAATTAATGTTGGAGACAAACCAAATATGAAGATAATGCAATCATGATGCCAAATGAAAATCTTCAAGAAAGTTTGGTGGTGGCGTTACCCACCGTATAGGAAGTATTAGACCCAGACACGACGCACAATTATCATGGCGCTCCGAAGTCAAATTCTATATTAATGTATTCACACTTAGATGGTAAGTCTTCATTAATTAAAGATATACGTTACTTCGTTTGTTGCACATCTAAGTCATCAACATGCATAAGCATTAGGATGTGTGTCCATTCACAGGACATTTGAGGATTCTAAGATATTTAGCTCACACCGCAGCTTGCAAAACCTTTTCTCATCCAAGGGTTTTGTGAAGATATCTGCCAATTGCTCTTCAGTGTTGATGTGTATGATATCAATGTCTTCCTTCAACACATGATCCCTAAGAAAATGATGACGGATTTGAATGTGCTTTGTCTTCGAGTACTGAACTAGGTAGTGAGCGATCTTGATGGCGCTTTCATTGTCGCAGTAGAGTGGCACATGCTTCATGTTGATGCCATAGTCCTTGAGGGTTTCCTTCATCCATAGAAGATGAGTGCAGCAACATCCAGCAGCAATGTATTCAGATTCAGTAGTGGAGAGTGATACACAGTTCTGCTTCTTTGAAGACCAACTAACAAGAGATCATCCAAGAAAGTTACATGTTCCTAATGTGGACCTGCGATCAACCTTGTCACCAGCATAATCAGCATCTGAGAATCCAACTAGATCAAACTCTGGGCCCTTTGGATACCATAATCCTAGTGTTGGGGTGTGAGCCAAATATCGAAGAATTCGCTTCACAGCTAAGTGATGCAATTCCTTTGGTGCTGCTTGCAATCGGGCACACATGCAAATGCTAAGCATTATATCAGGCCTAGATGCACATAAGTAGAGTAAAGAACCAATCATGGAGCGGTATACCTTTTGATCGAACTCTTTACCATTGTCGTCGGGGCCCAATTGGCCTTTGGTTGGCATTGGCGTCGTGCACCCTTTGCAGTCTTGCATTCCAAACTTCTTCAGGCAATCTTTGAGGTACTTCACTTGTGATATGAAGATGTCATTTCTCTGCTGACGAATTTGAAGACCAAGGAAGATCTTCAGCTCACCCATCATGGACATATGATATTGCTCTTGCATCATATGCCCAAACTCATCAATTTATCTCTTGTCAGTGCAGCCGAAGATAATGTCATCCACATAGATTTGGCACACAAATAGTTCACCATCATATGTCTTCATGAAGAGAGTGGGATCTACAGAACCAGGTTTGAAGACTTTTCGCTTCAGGAAGTCTTCGAGTGTGTAATACCAAGCGCGAGGTGCTTGTTTGAGTCCATATAGTGCCTTGATGAGCTTGTATACCATGTCAGGATGCTTTGGGTCTTCAAAACCAGGTGGTTGTGCAACATACACTTCTTCTTCAATTTTGTCGTTGAGGAAGGCACTCTTTACATCCATTTGGTATAGAAGAATGTTGTTGTAGTTGGCATAGGCTAGCAATATGTGAATGGTTCAAGCCTAGCCACAGGAGCAAAGGTTTCATCGAAGTCAATCCCTTCAACTCATGGGTAACCTTGAGCAACGAGACGAGGCTTCTTTCTAAAAACATGACCATGTTCATCTTGTTTGTTGCGATAGATCCATTTGGTGTCATTGATATTGTGCTTGCGAAGATCGGGATGCTTTACTAGCTCCCATACATTATTCAGCTCAAACTGTTGAAGCTCTTCTTGCATAGCTAGAATCCATTCAGGTTCCATGAAGGCCTCATCAACTTTCTTGGGTTCGGATATAGAGACAAAAGCAAAGTGCCCATAGAAATTTGCTAGTTGTGTTGCTCTTGAACGAGTGAGTGGACTAGGTGCATTGATGCTATCAGTTATCTTCTCAATCTGGACTTCATTTGCAACACGAGGATGTACTGGACAAAGATTTCGCCATTGCTGATCATTGTCTTCATCTTCAGCATTGGCTTCAGGCTGAGCAGTGTCTTCATGCTGATTAGGTGCAGAAATGATGATTTCCTCTTCAGCATGTTCCTCTGTAGGTATGATTTCTCTAGTACCCATAATCTTGATAGACTCACTCAGTGTAGCTTCATCTAGCACATTTGGTAGGTGCTCTCTTTGCGAGCCGTTAGTTCCATCGAACCGCACATCCACAGTTTCAACCACTTTGTAGTGAAAGAGGTTGAAGACTCTGTAGGAGTGTGAATCCTTTCCGTAACCAAGCATAAAACCTTCATGTGCTTTTGGTGCAAATTTTGAAGTGTGATGTGGATCCTTGATCCAGCACCTAGCACCAAAGACTCTAAAATAGCTGACATTTAGCTTCTTACCAGTCAGGAGCTCATATGATATGTTCTTTAGGCACTTGTGAAGATAAACACGGTTGATGATGTGGCAAGTAGTATCAATGGCTTCAGGCCAGAATTTCCTTGGAGTCTTGTACTCATCAAGCATCGTGCATGTCATCTCAATGAGGGTTCTGTTCTTGCGCTCCATGATGCCATTATGTTGTGGTGTGTATGGAGGAGAGAACTCATGTGTGATGCCCATTGTATCAAGATAAGTGTCAAGGCCGGTGTTCTTGAATTCTATGCCGTTGTCACTTCTGATGTGCTTGATCTTGATGCCATAGTTGGTCATGGCATGATTGGCGAATTGTCTGAAGACATCCTGCACTTTAGTCATATATAGAATTATGTGCACCCATGTATATCTTGAGTAATCATCAGCAATGACGAAACCATAGAGGCATGCAGTGGTAGTAAGGGTAGAGTAGTGAGTAGAGCCAAATAAGTCCATGTGAAGCAGCTTGAAGGGATGTGTGGTCGCCATGATTGTCTTCGAGGGATGCTTGGCCCTAGTCATATTTCCAGCTTCATAGGCACCACACAGATGATCCTTCTCGAACTTGACGCCGTTGATGCCAATGACATGATTCTTCTTCGCGAGAGTGTGCAAGTTCCTCATGCCCGCATGCCCTAGCCTCCGATGCCAGAGCCAGCACTCTGAAGCTTTTGCTAGAACACATACGACAAGCTATGGTCCAGCGGAGAAATCTACCATACACAGATCGTCTTTTCGATACCCTTCGAAGACTAGAGATTTGTCAGATTCCATAAGCACAAGGCAACGATATTTTCCAAATACCACAATCATGTTCAGATCACAAAGCATTGAGACAGACATTAAGTTGAAACCAAGGGATTCAGCATGCATCACTTTATCCATGTGATGATACTTTGAGATTGCAACTCTACCTAGGCCCAATACCTTGCTTTTACCAGTGTCGGCAGATGTGATGTGACTATTGTCAGACGGGCGTAGGGTTGAATCCATAAGAAGACTTCGATCACTATTCATGTGGTTAGTGCATCCACTGTCCATAATCCACTCAGTAGCCTTCAGAGCCGTACCCTATAGTGCAGTTAGGGTGATAGGCTTCATGAAGAGAAGTGTGAAGCGCAAACATTTGACGAACAAGCATACTATCAAAATTCAGATCCTTGTTAGGGTAGATAGGATGATTGTCAAGAAATCCTGGGACGAAATACATAGTAAGACCATTTTGGCACTTTATCTTGCGTCCCACAAGATGTTTTAGGTCCCCGACATTAGCGTCTGAAGCTTTTGATTTCCGGCTGGAGACCTTTCCCTGCAAAAGAAAGTTAATTCTTCTTAACCACCCACATCTTCAAGGGTGACTTAGAAGCAATGAGTCTAAGTGTAGCATCTGAGAATTTGGCTTTGGATCCCTAGCAAATAGCCTTGCGGGAGGTGAATAATACTCATAAGAATCGGCAGAAAAGTTCTTGGTTTTATGAACATACCGTTCGAAGAAACACACTCATATTCATAAGTCTAAGTATTGTTTCTATAACGCCCCGGATCCGTTGCGGTAGGTGTCCGCCAGTTATTCGTCATCCTTGCGATGTCATTTGCTTGCGTGTTGCACTTTGCCATGTCATCATCTGCATTTCATATCATGTCATCATGTGCATCGCATTTGCATATGTGTTCGTCTCATGCATCCCAGCGTTTTCCCCGTTGTCCGTTTCGCAATTCGACACTCCTATGTCCTCCGACGCCCCCTTTTACCTCTTTTCGTGTGCGGGTGTTAAACATTCTCAGAATGGACCGAGATTTGCCAAGCGGCCTTGGTACATCACTGGTAGACCGTCTGTCTAGTTTCGTGCCATTTGGAGTCCGTTTGATACTCCAACGGTTAACCGGGTGGCCGCAAAGGCCTCTTTTGTGTGCAGCCTAACACCCCTCCAAAGTGGCCCAATAACCCATTAAAAACCCCTCCACGCTCTCGTTCGTTCGATCACGATCGCGTGGCCGAAACCCGCACCTCATTTGGACACTCCTAGCTCCCTCTACCTATAAATATGTGCATCTCCCCGAATTTTCGGATCAAACCCTAGCCATCTTCATCCTCGCGCCGCCGGACACGTCCAACCCCGCGCCGGACATGTCCGCTGGCCACGTCGCCCGGCCAATCTGGTGCCGTCACGTCAGCCCCCGCCGCCTCTCGCCCAACCGCGTCGCGCCACGCGTCCACGCGCCCGCACACACTTCGCAGCCACCCACGCGGGCCCGGCGGGGCCCGAGCGAGGCCCCCCCGGCCCGGTTCAGCCGCCACCGCCTCCCGCGGGTGCCCGCGCCCCAGCCCGCGGCTCCTGCCGCCGCCGCCGCCCATCGCCGTCGCCCCGCACCAGCGCCCGCGCGCCGCCCCGCTCCGCCGCCGCCGCCCCGCACTAGCGCCTGCTCGCCGCCGTCCGACCGCGCCGCCTGCGGCTCCCCTCTGCGCCGCCAGAAAGCGCGCCGCCTCGCCGCTCATCACGCCGCCCCGCGCCGGAGGTCGCCTTCCCGCCGCTCGTCGGAGCTCTCGGAGCTCGCTGAAGCCGGATCTGCAGCGGGGTGGACGAGATCCACCACCCCCGTCTGGGTGGCATTCCAATAGGATGATCACATGGAGACCCTGGGATCTCCTAGGACAACACTGGATTCCCCAGGTGCCCAGGCGAACCACTAGTATATCCCCAGGGTGCCCCAACCAATCCACCCAGATGTGTATTAAAGTAGCCACCTTAAGTTTCCCTTAGTTAAAAACAACTCTCAGATCTTTCATGAATCTCACAAACCAATCCACGTCTACGAGCATATCATAGCAGTGGAAGCATAAAGCAAAAATACCCTTGGTTTGAATGCAAGAAAATAGGTTCCTACCTGATCAACTACTTCCCAATACCCACATGTTATCAATCCTACTCATGCAATGTTTGGGGGTAAAACTAATGCATAAAAACTAGGTATGAAAAGTATGATTAAAGTGTGAACTTGCCTTGTACTATTGATGAAGATGCTTCGCACTCATAACTCCTGATAGATCTACTCGTCACACTCCGATCAATCTATCGTAAGCAAGCAATAGTAACCACACATAAGCAATCATGCAAAAGAATCAAAGAGAAGATCTCAGAAAACTTCGAAAACAAACAATTAACTCTTGCAAAAGAAAACAATTTCTAACATTACCAAAATTAGGTGGATTTGGTCTTATCAGAAAGTTTAGGTCAAGAGCATCGATTACCAAAAAGAATCAATTAAACCGGTTTTATAAAACTTGAGTTATGATCAAAAGAAGTTTGAATATGAATCTGAACAAATTTTGAAATTTGAAAATTTCAAAAAGTTGATGTGACACGTTCACTTGATAGGTGAAAACAAGACGAAACTATTTATTTAATATAACATTCCAAAGTTTAGAATTTTGGGATGTTACATCATGAGACGCTCTCAGATTCTCTAGATCTTGCTTCCTTTGAAGATAATCATAGGAAAGCTTCTCATGAGTAGCTAAGAGTATTTCATGATGACTTTAAGGTTCTTCGTCCTTAACATGAATATTTTTAATGTCTTCAATTGAGGACTGAGTTTGATTCATTTCCGCGTCCAATAGGTCATCGCTTTTGTCTAGCAACTTTTGAATATATTCCATAGCAGTTTGTTGTTCAATTGCAATTTTAGCAAGAGTCTTGTAGCTAGGTTTGGATTCACATTCAGAGTCATCTTCACTTGATGTTTGAAAGTAAGCATCGCATGAGTTTACCTTGGCACCTTGTGCCATGAAGCAGTAGGTCACAGCAGAGTCGTCCTCATCATCGGCTTCAGCGTTGGCGACGTGAGCAGTGTTTCAATGTTGAAGAAGGACTTGGCCACGAATGCTGAAGCTAGAGCCAGGCTTACCACGCCTGAATCAGAATCCTCCTCAGACTCCACCTCTGCCTCCTCAGAAGTAGACTCCTCCTTTGAATCCATCTCCTTGCCAACAAACGCACGAGCCTTGCTGGATGAGCTCTTCTTGTGAGACTAAGACTTTGATGAATACTTTGAAGAAGACTTTGAGGATTTCTTATTCTTCTTGTCATCAAAATCATATTCCTTCCTCTTCTTCTTCTTCTTAGATTCCTTGGCCCATTGAGGACACTCAAAGATGTAATGGCCTGGCTTCTTGCATTTGTGTCATGTTCTCTTCTTGTGGTCACAAGTGGAAGCCTCATCATTTCTTGAGTTGGATCTTGAAGACTTTCCGAAGCGATTCTTCTTGGAGAACTTCTGGAACTTCTTCATGAGCATAGCTAGATCGTTTCCATTGTCTTCAGGATCCTCATAACTGCAGTCAGATTCTTCTTCTGATGAGGAAACAACCTTTGACTTCAAAGCACGGGTTCGGCCATAGTTGGGGCCATAGATGTCTCTTTTCTCAGATAGTTGGAACTCACGTGCGTTGAGCCTCTCAAGTATGTCAGACGGATCGAGATCTTTGAAGTTAGGACGTTCTTGTATCATCAGGGCCAGGGTGTCAAATCAGATGTTAAGTGATCTCAGGAGCTTCTTGACGATTTCATGCTTGGTGATCTCAGTGGTGCCAAGAGCGCGAAGCTCATTTGTGATAATAGTGAGGCGATCAAATGTGAGCTGGACATTCTCATTGTCGTTTCTTTTGAAGCGTATGAAGAGGTTGTGAAGAACATCAATCCTCGAGTCTCTCTGAGTTGAGATGCCTTCATTGATTTTCGACAGCCACTCCTAGACTAGCTGCGCAGTTTCCAGTGCACTCGGACGGCCATACCGTGCTTTGGTAAGATGACCACACATGATGTTCTTGGCTGTCGAGTCCAGTTGAGCGAACCTCTTGACCTCAGCAGTGGTGACACCTTCAACGACCTTGGGAACGCCTGTCTTGAGGACATACCAGAGGTCGACGTCAATGGCTACAAGATGCATGCGCATCTTATTCTTCCAGTAGGGGTGATTAGTGCCATCAAAGACTGGGCACGCAGCGGACACCTTGATTATCCCTGCAGTCGACATAGCTAAAACTCCAGGTGGTTAAACAGAATCAGCAACATAAAAAGCATCAACGCTTTTATGACATGGTATAAAGTGTGCCATTTTCGATAACCCATCCACGACAACAAATATGCTATCCCTCCCCTTCTTTTTCCGAGGTAAACCCAAAACAAAGTCCACAGATATATCCTCTCATGGAATACTAGGTATAGGCAAAGGCATATATAAGCCATGAGGATTGAGTCGTGACTTAGCTTTTTTACATGTAGTGCAGTGAGCAACAAAGCGCTCAACATGTCCGCTGGCCACGTCGCCCGGCCAATCTGGTGCCGTCACGTCAGCCCCCGCCGCCTCTCGCCCAACCGCGTCGCGCCACGCGTCCACGCGCCCGCACACACTTCGCAGCCACCCGCGCGGGCCCGGCGGGGCCCGAGCGAGGCCCCCCCGGCCCGGTTCGGCCGCCGCCGCCTCCCGCGGGTGCCCGCGCCTGAGCCCGCGGCTCCTGCCGCCGCCGCCGCCCATCGCCGTCGCCCCGCACCAGCGCCCGCGCGCCGCCCCGCTCCGCCGCCGCCGCCCCGCACTAGCGCCTGCTCGCCGCCGTCCGACCGCGCCGCCCGCGGCTCCCCTCTGCATCGCCAGCAAGCGCGCCGCCTCGCCGCTCATCACGCCGCCCCGCGCCGGAGGTCGCCTTCCCGCCGCTCGTCGGAGCTCTGGGAGCTCGCTGAAGCCGGATCTGCAGCGGGGTGGACGAGATCCACCACCCCCGTCTGGGTGGCATTCCAATAGGATGATCACATGGAGACCCTGGGATCTCCTAGGACAACACTGGATTCCCCAGGTGCCCAGGCGAACCACTAGTATATCCCCAGGGTGCCCCAACCAATCCACCCAGATGTGTATTAAAGTAGCCACCTTAAGTTTCCCTTAGTTAAAAACAACTCTCAGATCTTTCATGAATCTCACAAACCAATCCACGTCTACGAGCATATCATAGCAGTGGAAGTATAAAGCAAAAATACCCTTGGTTTGAATGCAAGAAAATAGGTTCCTACCTGATCAACTACTTCCCAATACCCACATGTTATCAATCCTACTCATGCAATGTTTGGGGGTAAAACTAATGCATAAAAACTAGGTATGAAAAGTATGATAAAAGTGTGAACTTGCCTTGTACTATTTATGAAGATGATTCGCACTCATAACTCCTGATAGATCTACTCGTCACACTCCGATCAATCTATCGTAAGCAAGCAATAGTAACCACACATAAGCAATCATGCAAAAGAATCAAAGAAAAGATCTCAGAAAACTTCGAAAACAAACAATTAACTCTTGCAAAAGAAAACAATTTCTAACATTACCAAAATTAGGTGGATTTGGTCTTATCAGAAAGTTTAGGTCAAGAGCATCGATTACCAAAAAGAATCAATTTAACCGGTTTTATAAAACTTGAGTTATGATCAAAAGAAGTTTGAATATGAATCTGAACAAATTTTGAAATTTGAAAATTTCAAAAAGTTGATGTGACACGTTCACTTGATAGGTGAAAACAAGACGAAACTATTTATTTAATATAACATTCCAAAATTTAGAATTTTGGGATGTTACATCATGAGACGCTCTCAGATTCTCTAGATCTTGCTTCCTTTGAAGATAATCATAGGAAAGCTTCTCATGAGTAGCTAAGAGTATTTCATGATGACTTTAAGGTTCTTCGTCCTTAACATGAATATTTTTAATGTCTTCAATTGAGGACTGAGTTCGATTCATTTCCGCGTCCAATAGGTCATCGCTTTTGTCTAGCAACTTTTGAATATATTCCATAACAGTTTGTTGTTCAATTGCAATTTTAGCAAGAGTCTTGTAGCTAGGTTTGGATTCACATTCAGAGTCATCTTCACTTGATGTTTGAAAGTAAGCATCGCATGAGTTTACCTTGGCACCTTGTGCCATGAAGCAGTAGGTCACAGCAGAGTCGTCCTCATCATCGGCTTCAGCGTTGGCGACGTGAGCAGTGTTTCAATGTTGAAGAAGGACTTGGCCACGAATGCTAAAGCTAGAGCCAGGCTTACCACGCCTGAATCAGAATCCTCCTCAGACTCCACCTCTGCCTCCTCAGAAGTAGACTCCTCCTTTGAATCCATCTCCTTGCCAACAAACGCACGAGCCTTGCTGGATGAGCTCTTCTTGTGAGACTAAGACTTTGATGAATACTTTGAAGAAGACTTTGAGGATTTCTTATTCTTCTTGTCATCAAAATCATATTCCTTGCTCTTCTTCTTCTTCTTAGATTCCTTGGCCCATTGAGGACACTCAGAGATGTAGTGGCCTGGCTTCTTGCATTTGTGTCATGTTCACTTCTTGTTGTCACAAGTGGAAGCCTCATCATTTCTTGAGTTGGATCTTGAAGACTTTCCGAAGCGATTCTTCTTGGAGAACTTCTGGAACTTCTTCACGAGCATAGCTAGATCCTTTCCATTGTCTTCAGGATCCTCATAACTGCAGTCAGATTCTTCTTCTGATGAGGAAACAACCTTTGACTTCAAAGCACGGGTTCGGCCATAGTTGGGGCCATAGATGTCTCTTTTCTCAGATAGTTGGAACTCACGTGCGTTGAGCCTCTCAAGTATGTCAGACGGATCGAGATCTTTGAAGTTAGGACGTTCTTGTATCATCAGGGCCAGGGTGTCAAATCAGATGTCAAGTGATCTCAGGAGCTTCTTGACGATTTCATGCTTGGTGATCTCAGTGGTGCCAAGAGCGCGAAGCTCATTTGTGATAATAGTGAGGCGATCAAATGTGAGCTAGACATTCTCATTGTCATTTCTTTTGAAGCGTATGAAGAGGTTGTGAAGAACATCAATCCTCGAGTCTCTCTGAGTTGAGATGCCTTCATTGATTTTCGACAGCCAGTCCTAGACTAGCTGCGCAGTTTCCAGTGCACTCGGACGGCCATACCGTCCTTTGGTAAGCTGACCACACATGATGTTCTTGGCTGTCGAGTCCAGCTGAGCGAACCTCTTGACCTCAGCAGTGGTGACACCTTCAACGACCTTGGGAACGCCTGTCTTGAGGACATACCAGAGGTCGACGTCAATGGCTACAAGATGCATGCGCATCTTATTCTTCCAGTAGGGGTGATTAGTGCCATCAAAGACTGGGCACGCAGCGGACACCTTGATTATCCCTGCAGTCGACATAGCTAAAACTCCAGGTGTTTAAACAGAATCAGCAACATAAAAAGCATCAACGCTTTTATGACATGGTATAAAGTGTGCCATTTTCGATAACCCATCCACGACAACAAATATGCTATCCCTCCCCTTCTTTTTCCGAGGTAAACCCAAAACAAAGTCCACAGATATATCCTCTCATGGAATACTAGGTATAGGCAAAGGCATATATAAGCCATGAGGATTGAGTCGTGACTTAGCTTTTTTACATGTAGTGCAGTGAGCAATAAAGCGCTCAACATCACGTCTCATCTTTGGCCAACAGAAATGGGTAGTGAAAGTGCTAGTTATCGACTTGCGGGGGGTGAATAGGCGTTTTTTATGAAAGTATTCAAAACACGAGGTATTTGAAGACAAAAAGATGTAACGAACCTATTGATATGCAGCGGAAGATAGACTACACTTGACAAGCCATAGTCAAGTAAACAATGAAGTGAAGGTATGAAGACTATGAGCAGCTAGGTAGTATGGATCCGAATGGAAGACAGTATATAGCCAAACAGGTAATAGTCTTCACACAATGAAGTCAATCAGATCAGACAGGCAAGCAATGAATTCACGAAGCTAATCATTAAAGTAAAGGTAAGTGGAGGATAGAACCAGTTGCTTGGTGAATACAAGGATTTGGTAGACCAGTTTCAGTTGCTATGACAACTGTACATCCAGTTAGGGAGGCTGAAATTGAACTCATAAGACCGTGTCTTCACCTTATTCCCCTTGAGCTGAGGACACCAAGTCATCGCTCAATCACTCTGGTAAGTCTTCAAGGTAGACTTCCAAACCTTCACAAACTTTATTCACCGGCAATCCACAATGGCGCTTGGATGCTCAGAACGCGACACCTAATCGGCTGCAGGATTCACAGTCCTCAAGTGTAACTAGTGTTCAAGTCACGTGGATAGAAAGACTTCAGTGATGCCTAACACTCTTTGGCTCTGGTGTTTTGGGCTTTGTCCTCGCAAGGATCTCTCTCTCTCAAATGACAAAAGAAGTGTACTAACTCTAAGTAGCCACCAATTTAAGGTGTAGGGGGTGGGCTATTTATAGCCAGGAGGCTACCCGACCTGATATGTCTGAAATGACCCTGGGTCACTAAGGAACCGACATGTGTCCAACGGTCGGATTTCAAACATACGCGACAGCTTGACTTGGGCTATAAGTAAAGCTGACTCATCTAGGTCTCGATAGTATTTTGGTTGAACATCACATAAGTCACTCTGACTTTGTTCACTTGGACCCCACTTAACAGTACAGTGGTTCCTATGACTCAATAAAGAAGAAAAGGAAACTACGAAATAACTATGTCTTTGCACTCCAGAGTCTTCAAGTGATTGTCTTCACATGTCATAATCTTCATCGTGAATGTCTTCACGAACCACCACTGTCTTCAATGTCTTCATACATTTTTAGGGGTCATCTCTGGTAGGTAAACTGAATCAATAAGGGACTACTACCTGTGTTATCCTGCAATTCTCACAAACACATTAGTCCCTCAACCTAGTTTGTCGTCAATACTCCAAAACCAACTAGGGGTGGCACTAGATGCACTTACATGTAGCAAATACATCCTTCGTCTTATTCATGCTAAATATTCCCATAAGTCCTCCTCCATGCGCCTCCTGCAACAACAAAAGATGAACAGAGCTAGCTGGAATGCATAGCTTGTTTGCACGGAACACAAATCCATCGTTAACGACGAACTTGTTCCATGTTCTCCCTTCTTTACAATTCTGCAATACATCTTTAAATTTAGGATCATGCACATATTGATCTTTGATGGTCAACCAAATATTTTAAAAGTCAAGTTGTGAAAGCATAGTATAATGACGAGACAATGCATCAGTAATAACAGTTTCTTTACCCTTCTTGTATTTAATGACATAAGTGAAATGTCTCAATGAATTCAACCAATTTAGCATGTCTATGGTTTAGTTTTGCCTGACTTTTAATATGTTTCTGTGACGCCCCCGATTCAATCGTACACTAATCATGCACGCAAATGTGTACGATCAAGATCAGGGACTCACGGGAAGATATCACAACACAACTCTACAAATAAAATAAGTCATACAAGCATCATAATACAAGCCAGGGGCCTCGAGGGCTCGAATACAAGTGCTCGATCATAGACGAGACAGCGGAAGCAACAATATCTGAGTACAGACATAAGTTAAACAAGTTTGCCTTAAGAAGGCTAGCACAAACTGGGATACAGATCAAAAGAGGCGCAGGCCTCCTGCCTGGGATCCTCCTAACTACTCCTGGTCGTCGTCAGCGGGCTGCACGTAGTAGTAGGCACCTCCAGTGTAGAAGGAGTCGTCGTCGACGGTGGCGTCTGGATCCTGGGCTCCATCGTCTGGTTGCGGCAACCGGGTAGAAGGGAAAGGGGGAAAAGGGGGAGAAAAGCAACCGTGAGTACTCATCCAAAGTACTCGCAAGCAAGGAGCTACACTACATATGCATGGATATATGTGTAAAAGGCCATATCGGTGGACTGAACTGCAGAATGCCAGAATAAGAGGGGGATAGCTAATCCTGTCGAAGACTACGTTTCTGGCAGCCTCCATCTTGCAGCATATAGAAGAGAGTAGACTGAAGTCCTCCAAGTAGCATCACATAGCATAATCCTACCCGGCGATCCCCTCCTCGTTGCCCTGTTAGAGAGCGATCACCGGGTTATATCTGGCACTTGGAAGGGTGTGTTTTATTAAGTATCTGGTTCTAGTTGTCATAAGGTCAAGGTACAACTCCGGGTCGTCCTTTTACCGAGGGACACGGCTATTCGAATAGATTAACTTCCTTGCAGGGGTGCACCACATAACCCAACACGCTTGATCCCATTTGGCCGGACACACTTTGCTGGGTCGTGCCCGGCCTCGGAAGATCAACACGTCGCAGCACCACCTAGGCACAACAGAGCGGTCAGCACGCCGGTCTAAACCTATGCGCGCAGGGGTCTGGGCCCATCGCCCTGAGCACACCTGCACGTTGCGAACGCGGCCGGTGAGCAGACCTAGCAAACTCCAGTACAACGGAAGTCACATTACGTGGTCCAACCCGGCGCGCGCCGCTCAGTCGCTAACGTCACGAAGTGCTTCGGTTGATACCACGACGCCGAGTGCCCATATCTTTCCCGCGTAGTTGGTTAGTGCGTATAGACCAAATGGCCAGAATCAGATCAAATACCCAGATCTCGTTAAGCGTGTTAAGTATCCGCGAACGCCAACAGGGCCAGGCTCACCTCTCACCCAGGTAGCCCCGAACTGCCCTGCCACTCCGCCACAAAGATCCACACAGAGGGCCGTCGGGATAAAGGTCCTTTCAGCCCCCAATCCGTGAATCACTCGCGGGTACTCCTCGAGCCAACACGACTTTGGTCACCACATGTATCATGTTTAATATAAAGTATATACCCGTGATCAACTCCTGAGTGATCACGGCCCGATAGTATAGCACAACAGACGGACAAGAATGTAGGGCCACTGATGCAAAACTAGCATCCTAAATTAAGCAGGTAGGATTGCAAGTACATGTATCAACAGTAGTAACAAGGATAGGCTATGCATCAGGATAGGAATAACGAAAGCAGTAGGATGCTACACTACTCTAATGCAAGATGTATAGAGGAGAGTAGGCGATATCTTGTATAGTGATGCATGACATGACAAGTAACGGTGTTAGAGGTGCCCTAACGTGGTATTGGATGATACCGGCGATGGGGGGAAACATCCGGGAAAGTTTTCCCGGGGTTTCGCGTTTTCGAGCAGAGGAGCCGGAGGGGGAAAAGTTGTGAGTTTTATATGTTAGGAATGTTTAGTGGTCGAACGGGCTGCGTATCCGGGTTCGTCTCGTCGTTCTGTGCAGCTTTCATGTATAAAGTTTTTTGATCCGAGCTACGGTTTATTTAACGTGATTTTCTAAAGTTTTAAATCATTTTTAGAATTTATTTAATTTATTTAAGTCAACATTATCCAGAATAGTGCACGCTGACGTCATCATGACGTCAGCATTACGTCAGCAGTCAATAGCACGTTGACTGGGTCAAACTGGCGTGTGGGTCCCGTTGTCATTGACAGACTAACTAACTATCAGATTAACTACATTAATTAGTTAATTAGATTAACTAACACAGGTTAATTAGGTTAATTATTTGTCCTAATTAGTTAATTAATTAATTAATATTATTATTATTATTATTTTAAAATTCTTATATATATATATATATCTTTTTTTTAATGTTCCAGGGCGGTAGGGCCCGTGTGTAAGTGGCCCAGGGGGTTTGCGGGCGCTGGGCGAAACAGGCAGCGGGCGCGTGGGCGTGGCCGAACCCGGCAGAGCGCTACGGGGTGCTGGGGGCCACGGCGCTGTCCAGGCGACCGGAGCGGCGGCCGTCGCGGCGAGAGGCGGCGCAGGGACGCGGCACAACGCTGGTCGGCGGGCAGCTGCAGCGGGGTGAAGCGGCAGGGTGGAGCCGACGATGAGAGGGGGCCCGCAGCGGGCGTGTCTGGAGCCTATGCGCGTGGGGGAAAGCTCGGGCGAACGGGGGGGCGTGGCCGGCGCGGGGTAGATGCTGCAGATGCAGGCCGCGGCGAGCAGAGGAGGGCCGCGAGGTGTACAGGGGGATGGGGGTGTGCGCGACACGAGCGCCTGCGGGGGCGCGGCCAAGGAGGCGGGGCAAGGCGCGGCCAAGGAGGCGGGGCAAGGCGCGACCAAGGAGGGGGGCAAGGCCCTGCCAGGCGGAGTGGAGACGGCGGCTACGGGCGTGGGCAGCGTGTGCGCAGGCGGGTGCAGGGCGTGCGGGAGCGCGGCCGGAGCGTCGGATGCGGTGGTGGGGCGCCGTGAGTGCGGGCACAGGACGCGCACGGGCGCGGCGAGGCGCGTGCGAGCTCGGGCGCGGGGCTGTGACAGCGTGCGCGGCAGCAGAGACAGGGGAGAGGAAATGCAGTGGCGCGGGCGTTTCGGCCGGGGCGCGCGCGCGGGGTTGCGGCGACGAGCGCGAGCGCGCGAGGGAGAGAGAGGGAGCGAGGCGCGTGCTCACTTGGGCCGTAGGGTCTGGGCAGCGATGGTCGAGGGGGGTGATGGGGACGACGTCGGTGAAGCGGGTGCAGGCCGGTGGGGAAGGGCGCCTGCGAGGTCTAGGCGGGGAGGGTGACGGCGTTCGGCAGCGACGTCGGGCGACGACCGCAGGGTCGGCCCTGATCCGATCTGCATCGGGGGAGAGGGAGGGACGAGGGAGTGAGGGGGGAGTGGGTTGGTTCGGTTAGGGTTTCCCCCTGGTTGGGGTTATGGAGGGGAGGGGCTGGCCGGCTGGGCCTGGGGGTTGGCCCGGTTGGGCCACAGCCCAGGGGGGGTTTCTCCGTTTTCTGTTAGTTTTAGGTTTTAGTTTTTCTGTAGTTTATTTTCTTTTATTATTTTCCTTTTATAGTTTCTGTTTTCCTTTTATTTTTAGTTTTATAAATTACAAGATTTGCACCTAAATTAGTATTAATGAACGTTCCACTGCCACAATAATTTCAGTAGTTAACTACAGTAGTTAACAATTATTTAATCATTTAAGAGACGTTTAAATAATTGTTTGAGCTACTGTTTTATTTATTTGAGAGCCTTTAAGCACTTTATCAAAGTTTGGTTTTTTCCCCACAATTACCTATGCAATATTTGGATTACTCCGAACATTTTAGTTTTAATATTTGAAAACTTTTATTGTTTGCCTCTATTTTGAATTTGAATTTGAATCGGTTTCGAACTAACGTGAGATTAGCGATAGTAACGGAGGTGATGTGGCATTATTAGCAGAGGTTACTGTAGCTTGATTATCCGGGCGTCACAATTCTCCTCCACTACAAGAAATCTCGTCCCGAGATTTAGGAGCCGTTATAAGGGGAAAGGGATCTGGTTACGAAATTCTAACGATTCTTCTCGGTTATAGTTGCTCTTCTCAAAGAGGTCGATCCATAGCGCTAATATCTTCATTCCTATGCATCAATGCATCATGATGAGGGTGTCGTCCTTTCTTCACGAACTCCATCGTACCTATGAAAGGGATAAGGGTGGGCATTCCGGGAGAACAGGCCCCTGCAAGGTCGACTATCTGGTCGTTAACATCGAGGAAGGTGGCAGAAGTAACTCTCAAATTGAAACTTAAGAAATTATCGAGAGCAAAGTAAGAAGGTACGATGGGAAGTTTCAAACGGATAGGCAATCGTTCGATGTCTAAAACAACATGCGAAAGGGGTTCAGAGCAACGAGATTGAGTATTGCGTATGTTAACAGAATAGATCACTTGGGACGGCGGCTCGTGAATTATATACGAGGCCACCCGCGAGGAATAACTTTGGGAACAGGGGGTGTACAGAAGAGTCAGGTTTCGATCCTGTGGAATTGTGGGTTATGGGCCCACCATGTGGTTTTTTTTAATAGGAGCAGTGACATCTTGCACGGTCATGATAGCAAGGCATGTCAGAGAGTACCATGTCAGTTATGTCGGCAACAATGTTGGCACCAAGGGCGAGGGACGAAGAGAACCATTTTCCTGCTCGTTGAACGAGGCGGACCAATAGGCAAAGTTCTCGTCCATCGGTGGTGATCAGAATGCTATCAACAATCTCAACAGGGTCTTACTGACACGGTTGTACACCAAGGTGTTTACATAAGCAGAAGAATATTACTACTTAGATCCTATGGATCGCAAGGAAAGTTAAACAAATCAATGGATAGGAAAATGTGATCATCATATCAGACAGAACAATCGAAAGGAAAATGTGTTTAACACATATACCAGGGGTATACCCTTCCCAAGGACAAGCGGAGCATGATATCCATGACAGGATAGAAAGTAGAAAACCATTGAGGTAAGGGGGGCGGAATTTCATGATATTACACGTACAATGGTGTTTGGATAATTGAGCGAGAAACATTTAGCATTTGGGCTTCAAATGTTCTTGTTGAAAATCGGAGTACCACAGTCATGTTTCGAGATAGCATTGACATGGTCTTCAAGCAAAGGTCGGACTTTGGATACTCAAAGGATCCATCAGGAATAACTTATAGAATAAGTCTTACAATTCACTCATGGAAGAATGGTTAACCTTGCCAAAAAGGAACAACTATAACAATAGGTCCTCCGGCCAGGGGTGCTAGGCATGACATCACCTTACCGGGTCTTATGAAGACTAGCGTTATAACTCTTGTAAGTATGTTCCAACCATCATATCTGATGGAGATTCAGATATGATTGGTGTCAGGATACCTCAGGCTCAGGATGCCTGAGAAGTAAGGGTGCAACACAAATTTACGGGGTGACAATGTAAGATTGTCGGGAAATGAACTTTGAAGTGATTTCCGTTAATAAGAGTTCATCATTAACCCAAGGAGAGGTCAAGGAGTTGGTTGATGGACCTCATCGACAATTCATCAAGATTTCCAAAAGATGGATTTCCACAATTAAGGGAACAATGAGTAGCAATTAACTTCAAAGCAATAGGGTTGCTAGAAGTGCAGGATTCAAACAACACCATTCACTTGTTGGTACCTCGGTTGGAATCAACACGAGGACCATGAAAGAACGGTGATGGTGAGAAGTATCACTATACCAAGAATTCTTAAGAGGTGGTGAAATTCTCACGACATCCTTGACATAAAAGATGGTAATACTCCAAGGTAAAGAATAACAAATGCTGGATAGCAAGGAACTCAAGGTATGACACAAAAGACAATCGTGTTTGTGTTGGAGGTAGGGAAACAAAGTGGCCGATGATAAGACGAATCATCGTGAGCAATGATGGTATTTCTCATCATGAATTCGATTGATATCCTGGAAGAGCTCATAAGGTTGATGATGACCACGACACATTTGTCGAGAGATTTCATGAAGACGTAATCAATCAGCGATGACACCAAGTCAAAGGAATGATGAAGCAAAAGGTTATTGGAACCAATGGTACGACACAAAGTCGAATTCAAGCTTGTCGTTCAAGGTGGAATGATAAGACGAGGAAATCGGCGTAAGCTTAGCTCATCACCGAAAGTTGTGCTCTGGGAATAAGGACCAGGTAGCACAATTAAATTTTAGCACATTAATGATATAGCCGATCAGGCTAGGAATGACTTGAAGGATTAATAAACTACTAAGCAACGGAGATTACTTAGAGCTATTGAATCAGAGTGCGAAATTGATTCACTTTTCAATGTCCTTGAGTGTCTAACAACTCAGAACCCAGGGAAAATTGGAATCGGTGAGAAATAATACTTGAAGAACCCATAAGAAGTAATATGGTTCTGTGCTATTATCGAGATACCACGGGATAATACTCAAAGGTAGATTATAATAGAGGTTGGACGGGTGCATTGATCTGCATAGGGCAAGTGGTTCAACTTGTCCGAGAAAAGGATCAGAGATGATCAATCATGGTCGGAACCACGGTCGCAAAGGACCAACATAGATACCAGATGAACTTATAACAAGGGGACCGTTATTAATACAAGAAGCTTTCATGATAGGTCCCATATCGGGTCCATGGGCATGAACACAAAGTTCAAGGTCGACTCCCACTTCTCTGAAGCAGAACCTTACATTCACTTCTCGTTTTGATAAGGGTATTAGTGTTGAAAGTTTTACCTGGTGAAATACTAGATGAGTTTGGCCCATGAAATCTTTCGGGCTCACATAGATTAGTTAAGGCATTGGTTCAACCCATCGAGGCATCTTAGGAACATATACCACAAATTTTTAGAAGTAATTAACACAAGCTCGAAAGTAGAGCATGGTTCACAAAGCATAGGATACAATTTACCAAAGGCATTATGTATCAGGGGAAGAACTTCCAAAGTGATTGAATATGAAGGACGTTGTCGGATAAAACCCAACAAGGTTATGAAGGTCCATAAAGGATCTGATGTGAGTATCAGCTCACAACGAGAGGAAGAATCAATGCAAAGACATTGGATTATAGAAACAACTGAGTAACTTAGAGCTCAATTGCAAAGGAATTATGATTTACAAGGCGAAGGATCAGAAGCAGACGCTCCGATCAAGGATGGATAAGTTCCATATACCTAGGGGCAAAATCGACAAAAAATTGATTGGTCGATATCCAGCTCCTGTTTAAAATGACGTCTGAGCCGGAAAGATAATATAAAAGGATCAACTGATGATTGCGTGCATTCGCACTCATGTTGAATCAATAGGATCAAAATGACTGTGCCTAAGGATACTAACGAATATTGCCAGACATATGGAAAGCATCAATCATGCAAGCAGACCAGTATTGCAGAGCAATAAGCTACTAAGGATTTTCGGAGGATCGAATAGCAATTCAAAGCCCATTGTGAAATATATGAACAACTGGGGTGATGAGCGGATACTCGATAAGTGCGAGAATTATCCGTTGGGGTATTCAGGTGATAAAGAACAGCAAGTTGGTAAGCTCAAAGGATTATCGAAACAACGACGAGTATTTCAGGGTATCTTGTAATAACAAGACCAACTGGGGATGAATGTAAGAATAATAACTGCAAGTCGTTATCCATAAGGGTTGACGGTGGAAGGGGAATTGCAAACGCGATGAACACAATTTCTCGGGTTAACAGCGAAGAGTATCTTCAGGGCCTTCACGTGCGGCAGACGATCATCAGTATTAAGGGGCTCTCCGGATGAAAGTGATAACGAGAACCTTATGTTGGATTTAGCAAAATTCATTTAACCCGAGTAGAAGAGAGCTCAGAGTCCCAGAGTAAAGATCAAGGAGTAAAAGATCCTAATACCACCCAATGGCGACGTGGGCCCATGGGCCGCACAACCAAGTTAGTAAAACAATTTCCACCGACTAGACTCAACTTCGCCCAAGGAGTATGGAAGGGGGATTCCTACAGGCAGTCGGCTCTGATACCAACTTGTGACGCCCCCGATTCAATCGTACACTAATCATGCACGCAAATGTGTACGATCAAGATCAGGGACTCACGGGAAGATATCACAACACAACTCTACAAATAAAATAAGTCATACAAGCATCATAATACAAGCCAGGGGCCTCGAGGGCTCGAATACAAGTGCTCGATCATAAATGAGTCAGCGGAAGCAACAATATCTGAGTACAGACATAAGTTAAACAAGTTTGCCTTAAGAAGGCTAGCACAAACTGGGATACAGATCGAAAGAGGCGCATGCCTCCTGCCTGGGATCCTCCTAACTACTCCTGGTCGTCGTCAGCGGGCTGCACGTAGTAGTAGGCACCTCCAGTGTAGAAGGAGTCGTCGTCGACGGTGGCGTCTGGATCCTGGGCTCCATCGTCTGGTTGCGGCAACTGGGTAGAAGGGAAAGGGGGAAAAGGGGGAGAAAAGCAACCGTGAGTACTCATCCAAAGTACTCGCAAGCAAGGAGCTACACTACATATGCATGGATATATGTGTAAAGGGCCATATCGGTGGACTAAACTTCAGAATGCCAGAATAAGAGGGGGATAGCTAATCCTGTCGAAGACTACGTTTCTGGCAGCCTCCGTCTTGCAGCATATAGAAGAGAGTAGACTGAAGTCCTCCAAGTAGCATCACATAGCATAATCCTACCCGGCGATCCCCTCCTCGTTGCCCTGTTAGAGAGCAATCACCGGGTTATATCTGGCACTTGGAAGGGTGTGTTTTATTAAGTATCCGGTTCTAGTTGTCATAAGGTCAAGGTACAACTCCGGGTCGTCCTTTTACCGAGGGACACGGCTATTCGAATAGATTAACTTCCCTGTAGGGGTGCACCACATAACCCAACACGCTTGATCCCATTTGGCCGGACACACTTTCCTGGGTCGTTCCCGGCCTCGGAAGATCAACACGTCGCAGCCCCACCTAGGCACAACAGAGCGGTCAGCACGCCGGTCTAAACCTATGCGCGCAGGGGTCTGGGCCCATCGCCCTGAGCACACCTGCACGTTGCGAACGCGGCCGGTGAGCAGACCTAGCAACCTCCAGTACAACGGAAGTCACGTTACGTGGTCCAACCCGGCGCGCGCCGCTCAGTCGCTAACGTCACGAAGTGCTTCGGTTGATACCACGACGCCGAGTGCCCATATCTTTCCCGCGTAGTTGGTTAGTGCGTATAGACCAAATGGCTAGACTCAGATCAAATACCCAGATCTCGTTAAGCGTGTTAAGTATCCGCGAACGCCAACAGGGCCAGGCTCACCTCTCACCCAGGTAGCCCCAAACTGCCCTGCCGCTCCGCCACAAAGATCCACACAGAGGGCCGTCGGGACAAAGGTCCTTTCAGCCCCAAATCCGTGAATCACTCGCGGGTACTCCTCGAGCCAACCCGACTTTGTTCACCACATGTATCATGTTTAATATAAAGTATATACCCATGATCAACTCTCGAGTGATCACGGCTCGATAGTATAGCATAGCAGACGGACAAGAATGTAGGGCCACTGATGGAAAACTAGCATCCTAAATTAAGCAGGTAGGATTGCAAGTACATGTATCAACAGTAGTAACAAGGATAGGCTATGCATCAGGATAGGAATAACGAAAGCAGTAAGATGCTACACTACTCTAATGCAAGATGTATAGAGGAGAGTAGGCGATATCTTGTGATCAAGGGGGGAGGGCTTGCCTGGTTGCTCTGGCAAGAGAGAGGAATCGTCAACTCCGTAGTCGAACGGGGCAGCAGCAGCGTCGGTCTCGGTGTCTAGCGGAAGAAGAGGGGGAAGAAACAATGAATATTTAAACAAGCAGATGCATAGTGATGCATGACATGACAAGTAACGGCGTTAGAGGTGCCCTAACGCGGTATTGGATGATACCGGTGAAGGGGGGAAACATCGGGGAAAGTTTTCCCGGGGTTTCGCGTTTTCGAGCAGAGGAGCCGGAGGGGGAAAAGTTGCGAGTTTGATATGTTAGGAATGTTAGTGGACGAACGGGATGCGTATCCGGGTTTGTCTCGTCGTCCTGAGCAACTTTCATGTATAAAGTTTTTTGATCCGAGCTACGGTTTATTTAACATGATTTTCTAAAGTTTTAAATCATTTTTAGAATTTATTTAATTCGACATTATCCAGAATAGTGCACACTGACGTCATCATGACATCAGCATGACGTCAGCAGTCAACAACACGTTGACTAGGTCAAACTAGCGTGTGGGTCCCATTGTCATTGACAGACTAACTAACTATCAGATTAACTACATTAATTAGTTAATTAGATTAACTAACGCAGGTTAATTAGGTTAATTATTTGTCCTAATTAGTTAATTAATTTATTATTACTATTATTATTCCTTTAAAATTCTTTTATATATATATATATCTTTTTTTAATGTTCCAGGGCGGTAGGGCCCGTGTGTAAGTGGCCCAGGGGGTTTGCGGGCGCTGGGCGAAACAGGCAGCGGGCGCCTGGGCGTGGCCAAACCCGGCAGAGCGCTACGGGGCGCCGGGGGCCACGGCGCTGTCCAGGCGACCGGAGCGGCGGCCGTCGCGGTGAGAGGCGGTGCAGGGACGCGGCGCAGCGGTGGTCGTCGGGCAGCTGCAGCGGGGTGAAGCGGCAGGGTGGAGCCGACGATGAGAGGGGGCCCGCAGCGGGCGCGTCTGGAATCTAGGCGCGTGGGGCAAAGCACGGGCGAACGGGGGGCGCGGCCGGGGCCGTGTAGCGGCTGCAGATGCAGGCCGCAACAAGCAGACGGGGGCCGCGAGGTGTATAGGGGGATTGGGGTGTGCGCGACACGAGCGCCTGCGGGGGCGCGGCCAAGGAGGTGGGGCAAGGCGCGGCCAAGGAGGCGGGGCAAGGCCCTGCCAGGCGGAGTGGAGATGGCGGCTACGGGCGTGGGCAGCGCATGCGCAGGCGGGTGCAGGGCGTGCGGGAGAGCGGCCGGAGCGTCGGATGCGGTGGTGGGGCGCCGCGAGTGCGGGCGCAGGACGCGCACGGGCGCGGCGAGGCACGTGCGAGCTCGGGCGCGGGGCTATGACAGCGGGCGCGGCAGCAGAGACAGGGGAGAGGAAAGGCAGTGGCGCGGGCGTTTCGGCCGAGGCGCGCGCGCGGGGTTGCGGCGATGAGCGCGAGCGCGCGAGGGAGAGAGAGGGAGCGAGGCGCGTGCTCACTGGGTCCGTAGGGTCTGGGCAGCGATGGTCGAGGGGGGTGACGGGGACGACGTCGGTGAAGCGGGTGCAGGTCGGTGGGGAAGGGCGCCAGCGAGGTCGAGGCGGGGAGGGTGACGGCGTTCGGCGGCGACGTCGGGCGACGACCGCGGGGTCGGCCCCGATCCGATCTGGATCGAGGGAGAGGGAGGGACGAGGGAGTGAGGGGGGAGTGGTTTGGTTTGGTTAGGGTTTCCCCCTGGTGGGGGTTATGTAGGGGAGGGGCTGGCCGGCTGGGCCTGGGGGTTGGCCCAGTTGGGCCACAGCCCAGGGGGGGTTTCTCCGTTTTCTGTTAGTTTTAGGTTTTAGTTTTTCTTTAGTGTATTTTCTTTTATTATTTTCCTTTTATAGTTTCTGTTTTCCTTTTATTTTTAGTTTTATAAATTACAAGAATTGCACCTAAATTAGTATTAATAAACGTTCCACTGCCACAATAATTTCAGTAGTTAACTAAAGTAGTTAACAATTATTTAATCATTTAAGAGACGTTTAAATAATTGTTTCAGCTACTGGTTTATTTATTTGAGAGCCTTTAAGCACTTTATCAAAGTTTGGTTTTTTCCCCACAATTACCTATGCAATATTTGGATTACTCAGAACATTTTAGTTTTAATATTGGAAAACTTTTATTGTTTGCCTCTATTTTGAATTTGAATTTGAATCGGTTTCGAACTAACGCGAGATTAGCGACAGTAACGAAGGTGACGTGGCGTGATTAGCAGAGGTTACTGTAGCTTGATTATCCGGGCGTCACAGTTTCAAAGATTCATGATCAGAATGAATAACAAATTCTTTGGGCCATAAATATGTTGCCATGTTTCAAAAGTCCGAACAAGAGCATATAATTCCATATCATAAGTAGAATAATTCAGACTAGGCCAACTCAATTTTTCAGAAAAGTATGCAACAAGTTTACCATATTGTAATAACACACCTCCTAATCCAATTCCACTAGCATCACATTCAATCTCAAAAGTCTTATTAAAATCAGGAAGTTGGAGTAGAGGAGCATGTGTCAACTTATCTTTTAATACCGTGAAGGCTTCTTGCTGTGAGGTACCCCAAACAAAAGGCAGATCCTTCTTTGTAAGCTCATTGAGAGGTGCAGTAATGGTGCTGAAATCTCTCATGAACTCCTATAGAAACTAGCGAAGCCAAGGAAACTTCTCACTTCTGTGACCGTTTTTGGCTGCGGCCAACTCTCAATAGCTTCAGTCTCGACTTTATCAACTTTAATTCCCTGTGGAGTAAAAACATAGACAAGAAAAGATACTCGGTCGGTGCAAAAGGTCCACTTCCCAAGGTTACCAAACAAACGTGCATCACATAGAGCAATAAAAAAACACATAAATGTTCCAAATGTGCCTCCAAAGATCTGCTATTAATCAATATATCATCAAAGTAAAATACAAGAAGTCATCAAATGAAAGCACGTAAAACTTCGTTCATTAACTCATGAAAGTACTAGGTGCATTAGTTAACACAAAAGGTGTCACTAACCACTCATATAGTCCAAACTTAGTTTGGAATGTTGTTTTGCATTCATCTCCCAATTTCATACGAATTTGATGGTATCCACTACGCAAATCAACTTTGGAGAATATTATAGAGCCACTCAATTCATCAAGCATATCCTCGAGCCTACGAATAGGATCACATTAACGAATAGTAATATTATTAATGCCTCTATGATCAATACACATATGCGACGTACCATCCTTTTTTGGCACTAGTAGAATAGGAACAACACATGGACTAAGAGATTGGCGCATATAACCTTTGTCGATTAGCTCATGCACTTGATGCATAATCTCCTTCGTCTCCACTAGATTGGTACTGTATGGCACAAGGTTTGGCAGCGAAGCACCGGGAATTAAGTCAATCTGATTCTCAATCCCTAGAATAGGTGGTAATCCCAATGGCATGTCTTGTGGAAAGACATAAGCGAACTCCTACCAAATGTTAGTGACAGCAGGAGGCAAAGAGGAAGGCACGTCCTCAAATGAAAATAATTCCTCTTTGCGCACAAAAGCGTAGCAAACAGATTTGCTGAAATCTAGCTCATCAATATCAGATTTGGTGGCAAGTAAACATGCACTTTTCAATTTAATTTCAGAAGCAACACTAGATGGTTTATTATTATACTTCATTTGTAGCGCAAATTCTTTTGCCACAATCTGATTTTCACTCTTATTTTTCTCCTATTTTGCTTTATTAGATCTATTAATATCATCTTTCAAAATGGAATCGGGAGACATAGGAAGCAAAGTAATATGTTTATCCTTATGAACAAGAGTATACTGATTGTTTCTACCATGGTGTACAATTTTTTTTATCAAATTGCCATGGTCTACCAAGTAATAAGGAACATGCTTGCATGGCTACCACATCATAATCGACATAATCAGAATATGTAGAGATACTAAAAAGCACATCAGTAGTATGTGTTGCCTTTACCTTGTCACTGTTGTTGAACCATTGGATGTAGTAATGATGTGGATGTAGTTTTGTGGTGAGAGATAGCTTCTCCACCATCTCCATGCTAGCCAAGTTGTTGCAGCTCCCTCCATCATGATGACGCAAACACAGTGTTCCTTCACAACTCCCTTTGTATGGAACAAATTATGCCTCTGATTTTGCTCAGCTTGTGTGACCTGCACACTCAAAACATGTTGAGCAACTAAACTTTCATACATGTGAGCATCTTCAACAGCCATGTATTGCGTCTCATGATCAAAATCAGCTCCACCGTGTTCTTCACTTGTAATAAGAGCCAACGTCTCCTCATCATAGTCACTAGCGGACGCATACCCACCATCTTCAGTAGCGATCATAACACGCAAAGATTTGCATTCTCTCGCATAATGACCTCTAACCTTACAACGACGACAAATAATATCATGTGTGTGCCCTATTGATGCCATGGATGAAGAAGAGATTTGTGCAGGCCCGGTCGGTGTGCTTTTGGCAGATAGTGGTGGTAGTGTCTGCTTTCTTGTATCATGGCTGGTGGTGGCAGCTGACGAATGTGTCGGTTTAGCAGAACGTGTGGAAACAGAAGATGCATGTGGTGTCCATGATGAATGTCGACCTGTAGAAAAATTAGTCCGCACTAATGCCTGTCAATCCTGCACTTCACTTCATCTTTTCGAGCAAGATGGAATAAACGAGTGATATTGTTGTACACCTTATACTCTAAAATGGTATGAATCACTCTATTTAACCCACCGATAAAACATGCAAGCATAGCTTCATTATCCTCAACAATACCACATCTAATCATGCGAGTTTGTAATTCCTGATAATACTCCACTACAGAATTTTTTCCTTGTCTCAAACGTATAGTTTTTGAAGTAATTCACGATGATAATATGGTGGAACCTAACGAGTACGCATAGCAGTTTCCAAACCAGCCCAAGTAGTAGGGATATTATCATGATATAATCTACCATGTTCAGACCACAAAATAGAAGCAAAACTAGTGAATTCACAAACAGCAGCAGCAACACGTCTATCCTCGGGATATTGTAAGCATGTGAAATGTTGTTCAGTTTCTAACTCCCATGTAAGATATACATTAGGAATGTATCAACCCTCAAATGATGGAATATTCAATTTTAGTTTAGGAATACGGTCATAATCTCGTACCTGAGGTGGTGCTGCAGCCCTACCGTTGTGATTATATGCATGAGGTTGACATGGTGCTTGTGGTTGCACATAGTTCTAATTTTGATCAACCTCATCCTCGTAATAGTCCTCCACCTCTGCAGTAGTAGCAGGAGCTACAAAAGCATCAACAGTAGTAGCAGCGGTACCAGAAGTTTGTCCTGGCTCAAGAGGAACACCTTGCGCTTGCCCTACTGGATCACGTCGTGGAGGTGGTTGTTGATCTTGTTGCAATGGTGTAGCAGATGCGGGTGGTGGTTGTGGTAGATGTGCGAGTACTTCATCAAACTTGATGTCCAACTTGGTGTCAATTGTCTTCTCAATGACATCAATCTTCTCTAGGGCCTTTCCAAAGTTGGTCATCACGTCTTCCACCTGTTGACTCAACATTTCCTGAAATTTATCATGAAGCTCCTTCTTCGTTATGTTCTCCCAATCAATCTCGTCAGCTTATGATCCTGCCATGGTTAGCACCAATAGAAACACACAAGAATAAGATCCTACATACTAATAAAAAGTGGGGGTGGTGGGGTGTCACAAATTGATCAAGCAAATCTCAAATTCTTACCAGTTCTTACCCAGTAGCACGTGGTGATCGGCAACCTTTGTAATCAAAAATCACAAAGCTTGGATAGGGCGATTGCTAGGTGGTCTCAAACGCATGATGTAGATGTATGTGGAGCTGGGAAGGCTTATGATATGGTAGCAAAAATGCCAGCAATAATCAATTCACAGATGCAAAGTTTAATAAATGCTCAACGACGGTACTGTGCTTGTCCTAGGCTAGACCGTGCTAGAGACGCGAGCCTAGAGCACCAAGAAAATCACAACACGGCACATAAACAAAGGAAAAGCACACTCTGTAATTTTTTTTCTTTTTGTTTGCGCACTTTTTTTTGCTAAAAATCATTATAATGGCGATTGTCTCAAAACTCTTCGCAGGTCAAAATAACATGATAGAGTGGATTTTTTTACTATTTTTCAGAAATCAGGGCAACAACGACCAAAAAGTGCGACAATAAATCACTATGATGGCGAGTGTTTCAAAACGCTCCCTAGGACCTAAAAAAGTTATGGAAAAATATTTCCACCTGCTGAAATTTTAGCCTAAAAACTGCCTGGGGGTCTCCGGACTCTTTTTTTCCCAAACCTACTCACACAAGGAAACATGAATCTGAAAATAGATGGGTCTCAAAAACAAACCTAATATGAAAAGGCTCGGATTGATGGTGGACAAGCAAATGTATATGTGGACTTGGATTGGTGGTGGATGATACGTCTCCAACGTATCTATAATTTATGAAGTATTCATGCCATGTTTACAATTATTTTATATGATTTTAGTATGATTTGATTAGAACTAACCCGGGCTGACGCTATTTTTAGCAGAACTACCGTGGTGTCATCATTTTGTGCAGAAATAAAAGTTCTCAAAATGAGCTGAAAATTTACGGAGAATATTTTTGGAAAATATAAAAAATACTGGAACAAAAGGATATCAAAGAGGAGTCTCAAGGCAACCACAAGGGTGGGGGCGCCCCCCTAGGGTGCGCCCCCTGCTTTGTAGTCGCCTCGAGGGCCCACTTGACTTGTCCCCGACGCCAACACCTCCTATAAATCCCAAAAACCTTAGAAATACACCTAGATCGGGAGTTCTGTTGTCGCAAGCCTCTGTAGCCCTGCCAGAGGGGGAAACCATCACCGATGGCCATCTTCATCATCCCGGCGGTCTCCATGACGAGGAGGGAGTAGTTCACCCTCGAAGCTGAGGGTATGTACCAGCAACTATGTGTTTGATCTCTCTGTCTCTTATTCTTGATTTGGCATGATCTTGATGTACCGCGATCTTTGTTATTATAGTTGGATCATGTGGTGTTTCTGCCCCTCTACCTTCTGGTGATGAATCGAGTCTTACTCTTTGAAGTTTCGTTATGTTGGATTGAGTATTGGATTTGAGAACACTTGATGTATGTCTTGCAATGGGATATCTATGGTGAAAATTGGGTGTTCTATTGATTCACTTGATGTATGTTTTGGCACTCAACTCACGGATTCCCAAGGTGACATTGGGGTATTCTATGCATAGGGGTTGATGCACGTTTTTGTCCTTGTTTCTCCAGTAGAAATCTTGGGGAACTCTTTTAGGTTCTTTGTGTTGAATTGAATATTATGAATCTGAAGTTGTTTGATGCATGTCGTATACTTGACACACGGATACTTGTGGTGACATTTGAGTATCTAGGTGACATCAGGGTTGATTGATGTGTGTCATATGGTCTTATTTTATGAAGAAATCTAGGGCCTTTTGTGACACATATAGGAATATCTCAATGGATTGATCGGAGAGAATAACTTGGAGGTGGTTTCGTACCCTACAAGCAATTTTATCTTATGTTCTCCGGATAGGAACTTTGGAGTGAATCTTTGTTGCACGTTGAGGGATTGCCATATGATTTAACTATGTTATCATTGTTCAGAGAACTTACACTAATGAAAGTATGTACACTAGGCACTACTGCAGGAGACTGCTAACGTGACACTACGATCAAAGACTCTTTGCCGAAACTGTGTGCGACACAATAATCGCAAACGATGGTGTAAAAAACTGTAAAAAAAGGTGCAAAACATTTGTGATGATGGATGCATCAAGCACGGTTAAGATTTTAGTTGCGTGTGCGGTGCAGGGCATATGGTTAATCCATTCAAACTGTTTGCGATGAGGCAGAAAAACAGAAACGGGCAGCCATAACAATGTGTGTGCGATACAGTACACACGGTTAATCCATTCGAACTGTTTGCGATCAGGTAGAACAACAGAAACGGGCAGCCATATCAATTTGTGTGCGATATACGGCATACGGTTAAGTCGGACGAACTGTTTTCGATTAGGGAACGCAACAGAAACGGTTCAACTTAACAAGATGTGTGTGATATGTACCATACAGTTCACATGGATGAACTGTTTACAATGAGCTAAAAGAACAAAAACGAGTCGTGTAAACAAGATGTGTGTGATACGTGGCAAATAGCCAACTCGGATGAACTGTTTGCGATGAGAAATTACAACACAGGCGGTCAATACAGTTACTTCGTGTGTGATTCTGTGTGTACAAAAAACTATGAAAAATGCAAACTAGTTGCTTGCGGAGGCTATGAGTATCGCACACGATGCGTCTGCGAGTACTCGTGTGCGATGATTTGTACGTTACACATACGTTTCCGTATGTGAACATGTGTGTGAATTTGCAATATAAATAGTTAATATGCAAATGCCTTCTGAACATCGAGCACACACTTAAACTCAATGAACTATGTACGATACTAATACTTTCCATGAAAATTTATGAACATGGGTAACAGCATTTGAGTAACATATATATAGTGGTTACACTATTCGACAAAAGGAGGATCTTCGTAACACGATTTTGACAACCATATGGTCCATATCTACATACTTAGCATAGTAACAACTATCACATTTTAAGAGGCTAAGGGCCAACAACCATATGGTCCATATCTACATACTTAACCTATAGAGTAACAGCTAGCACATTTTAAGAGGCTGAGGGCCAACAACCACAACTATTCACTGGAAGCAGCTTGATCACGGCGACTCGGCATCTCGTCAATGAAAAGGAAGAGCCCTCATGTGCCTTGGTAGAGCAGGAGTAGAACAGTGTCTCCAATTTTCCAATATGGATGCATTGCCACGAGAAGTGAGAACTTGTTAATTTGAATGGTTCCATTTTTGCGGGAAATGCAGTAACTTGCAATCACTTTGGCGTTACTAGCAAGCACAAGTGTAATTCGACCACGCTGGGAAATCGATCTAGGAACGGCTACACGGGCAATTTCTGTTGAGATGTAGAATAAAAAACAATCGTAACATATCATTGAAGATATATATAGTTTATGAGCATGAACATTAAAATAAGACTTTTTACCAGCGCTTTGTGCACACAATTGGTCTTGTTCAGTGTGTGCACCATAGGTCTAATTAATCCCATCCAAAATGCAGCGTTCATACGATGTGCTATCTCTGTTAGATTATCAGCAAAGTTTATAACATGCTTCAAGTCCTTCCAGTGAAATTTGGTATGCTTAGTAACATACATATGGTTCACTATGCATCCAACATATCTTGCTTAAAAGGTGGAAAGGTATGATTTATTCAGAACATGGCAGGAGAATATATAGTGCGCATAAATTGGTAAACATAATTTGTTACTGCCTAGGAACGGAGTCAGAATATGATATCAACAATTGGTTGCTTAAATAGTGATCAATTGGTTTCATAAATAGTAATATGACAGGATTGAGAAAGTTGAAAGGACACTAATCTTGATCGTACTTTGATCGGCTGATGACGTTGGGGAAGTAAACATCCATGTTAATTAGACCAGGCTGTGGTGCATGCACTAGAATTTTATTGCCAGCTTTCAGTTCATAACACTTAGACATTTTTCTCGAAAGGTCCGCATTAAAATAGGAGTGACCATATTTGTAAAGTTTTATGCTAACCATCATTGTAAATCCATGTTGCATTCTCAATATGACATCCTGGGAGTCATCAGCAAAGTAAAGCCCAAGATTTCCTTCTACTCCAGTTCTTGCAAAGCAAGGGATGTACTGCTTGGAATGAAAATTAAGATCGTAAATTAGATATATTGAAATAACCGAGCAAGATGCAAATATGGGAGTAACTGATAGAACATATCCATATACAGATGCAAGCAAAGCACAAAAATATAGAATTAAAAATAAATAATGTAACAAAGATTTGATGCAAATATATAGATAATGTAGCAACAGGCGGTGTATGTTCACAAATTTAGGCCATCCGACCGTGGTAGGTTGAGATTGAACATACCGAGCGCTCCCTGAAGTCATCCAGACTGGTGAGATAGAACTTCGTTTTCGACTGGCCATGACCACAGTTGCCCGATTTGTGCTCGAACTATGCACACATGAATGAACACCCACGAATTAGCTAGAACAAAAATAATTCCATGGCAATTTCCGCCGATTGGTTAACAACGACGAACATACTGCAATAAGAGATGAGTGAATATTTTGCTAATTAAGTTGATTACCTTCTCCATGAGAAAAATCCCTGGCCCAATCTGGCAGAAAACCCCAGTCGACCAGAGTCTAGAATGTCGGTGTAGATAGGCGGCAGAAAGCGGTGGAGGCGAAATCCAATGTCGTTTGGAGCATGACCTACACCCGCCGCCAACAGTCATCGAGCTTAGGGTGTAGAGTTGTGGAGGAGTCCGCAGCGAGTGATTGGGGACAAAGTGGGCAAGGGTTTTCTTTTCCTTTTACATGTGTGAGTGAACACACACGGTTTGCAAGGCGACGGAGATGAATCGTGTGCGATAGTAAATCACCGAGATTGAATGGGTATCCAAATTTCCTTTGTCCTTCATCCATGAGTTTTTTTCTACGATGAATGTAAACCCTGCTAATCACCGTGTTCAAATTTGACACTTTTCCGGGTTCATTTACAATATTTAGGGGATTATGTGCATTTTGTAGGCATTAATGGACGTAATTCAAATTCAAACAATTGGTGCATGAAAAGGTGCACTAGAACGGTCTGGAAAAACCATACTCGTGGTATTTAGTAATTTCTCAAGCCTTTTACAAGGAATGGAAGTGATTTGAATGGAATGTGTGGTGATAGTCAAACGCGTCATTTACTGGGTTATCAACTATTGACCAATCAAATATGTGCTTGAAAAACATGATGGCTGGCATGGTGCCATGGTATGGCCTCACCGTGCCCTGGTTAAAAGCTGAGAAGGTTTGATTTATATCGTCATGCACCCCCTTCATAAACCGAACCATCACCGAGGAAGTTCAATGCTTTCGAGAGCGAAATCACAAAGATTGAAGGGGAATCCAAATTTCTGTCCTAGTTCGTCATTCAGCTTTTTTCCAACGATCAACATACCACCTCAAATGAAACGTGTTCAAATTTGACATTTTTCCGAACTCATAATTATGTGCATTTTCTAAGCATTAATTATGCACATAATTCAAATTCGAACAATCGGTGCATGAAAAGGTGCAGAAGAACGGTCTAGAAAACGATGCTCATGCTATACAAAAAATGAAACACATGGTTGGAAAACATGTTGCCTGGCGTGGTGCCATGGTATGGCCTCACCGTGCCCTGGTAAAAACTGGAGAATGTTTTCCTTATGTCGTGATGCGCGCCTTTCATAAATCAAACCATCACCAAGGAAGTTTCATGGTTTCAAGGGGGAAATCACCAAGATTGAAGGGGGGTCCAAATTTCCTTTGTCCTTTGTCCATGAGTTTTTTTTCTACGATGAGCATACAACCTGCAAATCACCATGTTCAAATTTGGCACTTTTCCGGGTTCATTTGCCATATTTAGGGAATTATGTGCATTTCCTAGGCATTAATGTGCATAATTCAAGTTCAAACAATCGATGCATGAAAGGGTCCACAAGAACGGCCTAGAAAACCATGCTCATGCTATTTAGTAAATTCTCATGCCTTTTACAAGGAATGGACAGTTATTTCGATGAAATGTGTGGCAATAGTCAACCACAAATGTCTGTTTGTTGGGTTTTCAACTATAGAAAAAATGAAATAAATGCTTAAAAACATGACGCCTAGCATGGTGCCATGGTATGACCTCACCATGCCTTGGTAAAAATTTGAGAAGGTTTGGCTTATGTTATCATGCACGTCCTTCATAAATCGAACCATCACCGAGGAAGTTCCATGCTTTCGAAAGGGATATCCTCAAGATTGAAGGGGAATCCCAATTTTCTTTGTTCTTTGCCCTGGAGTTTTTTTTTCTATGACGAACATACACCCTATAAATCACCGTGTTCAAATTTGGCATTTTTTCTGGCTCATTTACCATATTTAGGGGATTATGTGCATTTTCTAGGCATTTAGCGCATATAAATCCAATCTAGCTACAAGTGCACGGGTGTGATGTGAGGGACGTGGATTGCCGTTCGGTCGCGGTGCATCCAACGGTGCACACGCGCGATCCACGTGGCTAGGGTTCTGGCCAATCATAACACAACACACAATAGGCTCAGCGCACACTGCTTTCGGAAAGCAATGGAGATGAATCATGTGCGATAATGAATTAGCAAAATTGTAAGGGAAGCCAAATTCCTGTTGTTGTTTGTGATTGAGCTCTTGAATACCACCACATTGTATGGCTGCCCGGCCCCTCGGTCCTAGAGCTCTCTCCAGGCGTCATCCATGGCAGCGCGATGCATAGTAACCGGTAAGGAAGCGATGGCATCCCGCCGCGCCGCGTTCGTCACCGCCCGCGACTGCACACATGGTAAGGAAGCGATGGCATCTCACTGCGCCGAGTTCATCACCGCCGGCGTCTAGACAGTTTCATGGGCGGACTTTGAGGCTGCCATGGCCGAATGGGTGGTGGATCTAGAGGCGGCGAAAGCCACACAGAAGGAGCGGAAAAGGCGGAAAGCAGTCAAGAAAAGAGAGTCCCGCCGCCGCAAGAAAAAAGAGGCCGCACAACGTGGTGAGGAGAGCTTGGCGGAGATCGAAGCACGTTGGGCTGCCGCCTACAAGACCGGGAAGGAGAATGCTGACGTCTGGCAAACATGCCCTGATGGCAGCATGTGAGAAGTAGTTTAAGTTTGTAGTATTAGAGTAAATTACCAGTAGTTCTTTAAGTTTGTAGTATTAATGTACAATGTCGGTAAGAGCATCCTTTGAGGGCTTTGAGCGTTGATTAGCATGTGTGCCCGTGTGCGTTTTTTTTGCGTTAATCATTAGAAGATCACAAAACATGGTTTCTATGCCCTACTCGTCTGCGTTTTTTGCGTTAGCATTCCTCCGTGTTACCCCTCACTTCGGATTATGGCTCAAGACCTTTAAAGTGGAGCCGAAGATGATCGAGGGACGTCACACAGAGTGCGGAGGCGCTGTTATAAGTAAGAATTCTGATGCTCCCTGGCCCGAGGGCTCATTTCAAGAGGAGCTCGGCTTATGGCAACGGGAGTGGTTCTATATCATCGCTCCCAGGGGCACTAAATGGGTGGCGCCGCCTGCCTTTCGCTCGGGTCCCCCACAACAGCTAGGGTCATGGGTCAATAAAGGCCTAGACTGGGGGCCATCTTAGGACGTGCCTTTGTTGCAGGGCAGAATCAGGGATCTCTTGGAAAGAGACCTCAGCTTGGTCAAAGTGATGCAAGTTATGCTGATCCGCCGAACCCTGCCCGGCAAACGTCGCTCCCTCAGTTTGTGGGAGTTTAATCCGGAGGGACCACGAGTTCTCCAACATTTTATGGGCGCAACGCCCGTGGAGATGTACAAATTGTTCTTCGGGTCACAAGCAATGTGTCCGGATTTGACCGAGGATGGAGGTTTAAGCTGCAATCGCCCGGATACTCAAGTAAGTAACCTTGTGCCCGGACTCGTTATCCATATAATCATCATAAATTTGCCCCTAAAAGAGTTGTCCTTTTTAAACAGGAGTGGATAGCAAAAGTAAAGCTGATTAGGTGTCTGGCTCCCCTTCCTGAGACCAGGGCGGATCCCGTGCTTGTCGGGATGTTGAAAATAATGCCTTTGGAGGGAAGTGAGGGGGAGGACAAGGAAACTACGGATTCCTCAAAGGAGGCTGTTCCGAAGGGAGGAACCGACGATTCCTCTCCTAAGAGGAAGAAGAGGGCCGCCTCTGACGACCCGGAGACCATAGCCTTGTAACGGGGGGGAAAATCCTCGTCAGAGGGTCCGACGCCGGGGAGTTCCTCGGCTGAACTATGCCCTCAAAGGGATCATACCTCCAGCGAGCCGTAAGTAGAGAAAGATTTTCCTTTTGAGGGATGAGAGAAATCCTTGCTTTATGTCTGAGAAGATTAACCAAAATTTTACCTTGGAGCTCGGACCTCAGCCCTTCTCAGCAGAGCTCGTCTTCGGGGGATCTTCTTCCGAAGAGGATGGAGAGTGGAACGCCTCCTACTGCCGTGCCGCCTAGCGAGGCAGGCGATCCTAAGGTGTCGTCGCGGAGGGTTTCTCCGAATCCGGCAGGGGCGGAAGATAGCTATGTGGACCCCCAAGGTTCTCCGCATCCGACCTTCGAAAGAGGCCATAGGACACGTCCGACACCATCTGGTGCTCGACCGGAGGAGCTAAAGATTCTGCTGGGGAGAGCTTCCATCTCAGAGGAGCAGCATGCGTTGATGGGCACGGTGATTGAAAGGGTTTCATCCGCAGATAGCGGGTTGCATGAGGCCGTCAGAAGTTTACTCACAGGTTTTGAGGTACGTTAGATAGTGTACACTTTTGTCAGTTGCGCATAAGTAAGATGCGCCCTGTGTAGATAGTAGCCCCTGAGACTCTGTGCGTCGTCAAGAAGTGACGGCGCGCAGAGGATCATAATCCCAGTTCTAAGCTGTCGCCTTTGAATGTAGGTGGCAAGGTGTCCGGAATCGAGCCGAACTGATGATTTTGCCGAACTAAAGCGGCAACTGGACGTGGCAGATGCCGACATCGCGCTTGTCAACAAGCGGCTTGATGAGGCTCAAGGTATGTAATTCCTTGGGCGGTCATCAGGTAAGAGGAGCTTCATGCCAGTGTCTTACAATGTGTGTGCTTGACGCAGATGGTGCGGCCGTCGTGGAGAGTCTCAGGGCAGAACTTGCCCGAGCTAAGGAACAAGCCAGAAATAGCGATGCGGCTGCCAAGAAAGCCCTTGAAGAGCTGAGAGCCGAACAGGCAGCTCACTGCCGAAGCAAGGAGGAGATGGCCGAGATGGCCGTGAAATTAAAGAGCGCTGCAGACCATTGCAAACTTCTTGAGAAAGAAGACCGGGCGAGACCGACGGACTTAGAGAAGGCCGTTGTCGATGCCAAGGACACTCGCTCTGCGATGAGAGCTGCGGAGGAGGAGCTGCATCAGGCCGAACAGATTCCGGCTGGAAAGCCCTTTATGCTGCGGAAGAAGTTTTGCGATCCGAAGTTTGCTCCGTTGGACCGGACGTGGAGTGTGGAGGACACCTATCTGGATTTGGCAGCAAGTGCAGCTGATGCGACCGAACACTTTCGAGAACAAAAAGATCGCGAAGTGGAAAATCTTTTCTGGTCGCAGTTCCACAATCCAGAGCGTCCACTGGCAATGGACGATCGTCTGGCTCAATGGGCCGAACTGAATAGGCTGTCCGGACTCGCCATGGGTCATCTATGGCCGGGGAGATCGGCGCCCAAGAGTTATTTCAGCTTGGTGCAGCAATTCCTTCACGCGGTGCCGCGTATGAATGCGATGAAGAGGTCAGCATGCTTAGAGGGCGCACGGATGGCTCTTGCCCATGTCAAGACATACTGGGCAGAGATGGTGTCACACCCTGATTTCCATGCCACAACACTTAAGCTAATAAATCATGATAAAATGTGGTTTGACAAAAAACTTTTGACTGTTTTGGACTTTGCTTGACTTGATTTTTGTGCGTTGTTTGCAAGTGCTCTAAAAATCAAATAAATCCTCCAACTCTTATACTCCTTCTCCTTGATCCAAAACCTCTTCCCAATGATCATGCCATGTGTATAGTACAACATAGTATTTTCTTACAAAAATAATTTGGCCAAATAGTATTTTCAAAAATTAGTTTTCCAAAAAACCCCTTGATTGAGGATTGCACTGCAAGTACTTAATTAAGGGCAGTAAAAATCTTTCCAAAAATATTTTTGGCTCCTATTATATATAGGTTACCCAGAAACCACAAAAATATAATTTTAAAAGTTATTTTCCTATTTTATTTAAAGGCTTTTTCTTAAGGCCAGAAATGGTCTTAAATAGGTTAAAATTATTTTAAGGCTTTAAGAATATTTGATAAAAATTAGGGAGACTCAATGGACATATATTTCCATATATATGAGTTTCAACACATGGTCATGATCAAAATATTGGACAAAACCTCCCAAAACCATTTCTGCTCATTTCAAGGATTTGAAATATTTCTACATGAAATATTTTCACAAAAATCCAAGAAAATTCTAGCATGTCACACATGACATTTTTGATGATCTTGCCAAGTCTCATGTCATGGAGAATAGAATAACCCCATGAAACCCTCTCAAAACCACTTTTGTCCTTTTTCAAGTTTGAACAGCTTTGCACTGTCAAACATGTCCAATTGCTCTCAAACTTGGTGCACATGCTCAAATGGTGTAATAATGCATCTAGACCAAATGGCACAAGTTGGAGAGAATTTTATCTTGATCAAAGTGCCCCAAAACCCTCTCTGACCAGAATCAAATTTGAACAAGTTTGTACTGCCAACTTTTTCTCCTTGACCCCAACTTTTGTGAGCATGTTCACATGACCAAATGAGGCCACTACACCAAGTGGTGCATCAAGGAGAATTGATTTGCATGACTAAATCTTGGTAAAACCATTTCTGTTGATTTCTAGGGTTTACCAAAGTTACATTGGCCACTTTGCCCAAATGAGCTCCGAATTGGTGGAAGGCCCTAATTATATGTGCCATTTCACCCTGTGGAGTCTCATTCCAAATGGAGTACATTTTCTTGCCCAAACCAGCATCAAACACCTTCTGCATTTTTAACTAAAACCCTGTTAGGGCCTCTTCCACTAATCCAAATGAGTTCTCCTCTTTACCACACCTCCTCCTAACCTCCCTCTACCTCTGGCATTCAGCATAAGTCAATGCATATTGATCAAGGGGATGGAATCACCAATTTTCTATTCTGGACAGCCCCATTTCCACTCTTCTCCTTCCTCTCTCTTCACCCACTAGCCATCCTAAGCATCCAAGGCGAAGATCCCTTCCTTAGCACCCCCAAATACTACTGGACATGCAAGGGCGCGCCCACAAGAATAGAAAATGGCCTGGCATGCCATTTGGGTGCTCTGGAGCGCGCTACAGTGCGCTCCCGCACTGTAGCCACCCCCTGCCAACCGCCTCTGGCCACCTCGGGCCTCAGCGTGTCTCACGAGGCCGCCTTGGCGTCTGGGACACGACAAGATGTCGGCCCCTCCAGAAACTCTCTCCTCTCCACTCTATGAGCTCACTCGAGCGCGTCCATGGGCGCTGTCCTCGGTGCACCGCGGCCGTGCCCATATAAGCCCCTCCTGACCTCTTCTATGGTCTCTCCCCGCTCTTCCTCTGCCCCAGCAACCCCTCAGACATCCTCCATCTCCCCCTCGTGCCCTCCAGCACCTTCCATGGCCAGAGAGCCGCCGCCGGCCTCCACTCCGATTCGGGCAAGGGCAGGCTTCCCCCTCCTCCTCTCCTCACCAGGAAAGCTCCCCGTGGTCCGGCGAACCTCCCCACCTCCTCGAACCGTCGCAGGAATGCTCAAACGCCGAGAGCCACGGATGGCCAATGACCTCCCCCCGCCACCGTCAAAGCTATGGTCACCTCGGACCCCTCCGGCGGCCGTGACCTGCACCAGCGGATGCGCCGCTCCGCGCTGAGCTCGCCCATAGGTGGAGCGCGGCGTGAGACGGCCGGAGGCGCCGGCTATCGCCGGACGAGCGCCGGCATGCGCTCTGCCTCCCCTTCTCTGCCTCGAGCGGGAGGCAGAGGACGACCGCCCCGCCAGCTGGCAGGGGGGCCCGCCCGTCAGCGGCAGAGGCGACCGAGCTGGCCCACCAGTCGGGTTAAGTGGAAACGGCTTCGGCCGATCCGCTTGCCCCGCTGGGTAGCGCCTTCCCGCAGTACGCCTTCGACGTCGCCTGGTTTGCCCCGCAGCCGAGCCGCTGGGCCGGCCCAGTGCGCTGCGGTGCTAAACTGCGCGCTGTGCACAGTTTAGGTATAACCCAAATATTCTTCTTTTTCTTTTTCCAGTCAACTTAAAAAATCCATAGATTATTTATTCTAAGTCCAAATTTAATGATTCAAATTTCTTATGACTCCATAAATCATGATCGTTCACATGGTTCTATTTGCATATTTTTCTAGAAACTTCCTATTCAAAAATATTTATCAAAACCCCAATTTCCATTTCTGTGATGAACTTTAGAAAATCATAGAGAGCCCATTTTTGATCCAAATTCCATGATTCAAATTCCTAGGTGTTCCTAAGTTCATAACTTAGTTTATGAACATTTTTATTAATACTTTCTGTACCACATAAATTATTGAGCCATTTCTTCACATTTATCAACTTTGCAAATTCATAGGAAATTCATTTGAACTCCAAATCCAGTGAAACCAATTCCTATATGCTTCTAAAAACATCCTTTGTTAAATGGGTGCCTTTGCTCATTTTTCAAAAATATTTTTCTGCACACTTCTTGCAATTCCATAAACCCCTTGATTCCATCATATCAAAATTATTAGAAGTATCCATTGATCCACTTCCAATGAAACCACTTTGGTCATTCCTCATATGACCAGGGGTGTCCAATAGAAGTCAACTTCATATTTTTAGAGCACTTTTATTTCCTGCCTTGTTGTGTTGCTTATTAGGATTGTTTCGACGTTAGTTGACGAAGTAGACGGAGTACTTGGAGAACGACCAGAAGATCTCATGACTCTGATGAACCAGGCAAGCGGCCCTTTGACCATGTCTATGAAACTCTTTTTATGCATGTCATATAGCACTTTATTACTAGTGTTGCTCCGAGATCATGATGAGGTGGTAACCACTTTGGTGGGTTGCCTCCGTTACTTCCTCATTGATACTTGCATTTTGCATGACCCTACCTCCTTATGAGGGTTATGCCGGGGGGAGTAGATAGGATGCCAAAGTAGTTGCTACTCAAAAAGGGACGTGAACATGCATAGTGATGGAGTCAAAGTATTTTCAAAAGGACTTTTCGAAAACCCCATCGGGTGCCACTTATGCCCGAGGGAGATGATGAGTTGGGTAACCACTTGATGACGAAGTGGTGTACCGAGACAAGTGTGTGTTGTTTTCCAAAACGGATTGGTTTAAGTTGCGACCGTTATTCCAACCTTACATGCGCAACCACTCTACCCTTATATGGGAAAGGGCATTATTGATTACCTAGGTCGATACTAGCTTGGAGCCCGCATTACTAGTGACGGGGGAGAGTTGGTGCTCTCTCTCGGGACGAGGTCGTGCGAGGTAGGGCGGCCATGACTGTTTTCACAGGGCACCGGATACACCGTTGTGTCCCCTCTCGGATGTTACGATCTCGAGCGAGTCTCGTATGATGTACATCGTGAGGATACGGAACAACGAGTGGACTCCTTGTTAGTGTCGTCTAGGGAAAGATAGTGATCGGGTGCTTACCCCGGGTACTTGAGGTACCGCGGGTCGTGGATGACACGGAAGTTCCCCGGATCTTGTGGGTAAAGTGTGCAACCTCTGCAGAGTGTAGAACTATTCGAATAGCCGTGTCCACGGTCAAGGACAGTTGGGTAACCGCTCTTGGGCTACGTCCACATGTTTACAAACCAGTGTGTGTGTTTGGATAAGTGGGAAGAACTACTTGGGTCAAGTCAAAGGACTTGACATGATTGAGTTGGGTTGGTGCCCACTCTATTTATGTTGATATCTGTAACCTGTCCTCTTGGTTACTTGAATTCTCCTGATGCATGTCTTACAAGTTGTTGAACATGTCATTGCACTCAAAACTAGCGTTCCGCAAAAATTTACCTATATCATGCATTGTTGTACCTTGAACCAAAACATGGGTTGCTTGTGAGTAGATTCAAAGTACTCATTGGCTTGCCACTGGTTATTTTATTGGCCAGGCATGAAAGAACATGATATGAAGAAGAATACTTCGGTGACGAACGTGCGAGCTAGGACGCTTCCCAGTCAGAATGCCTGTAGGGTTAAGGCAGATGGCATGGGTCCATGTTATCGACGAAGATTTCCGCTGCAATGTTATACTCAAGACTTGACCATAATGGTCCTACTTGTGTAATACGGTATGTATGGATGTAAAACTCTTGTTATTCAGCTTCTGTGTGTTCAGTGAGCATTGATCTCTGGGATCACTGTACACGTTCATTCAGTGATCACGACTTATGAGTCGGGGTCCCCACAGAGCTGGTATCAGAGCCATCCTGACTGTAGGAAGCCTTAGTTAGCGTGGTCGTTAGTTATGGTAAAACCAATTCCAAAACTATTACTAGTTTTCAAAACTATCTATACTTCTCTTCCCTTCTCAGTTTTTTTGAAACTAAGGTATACTTTCCTTATTGATCTTTTCCCCTTCAAAACCTTTGGTCGCTAGAACCCTTATGCCCCTGACCACTGGGTTCCTTGCAATCCTCGTGGATAATTTAGAAGGAAGATGCCTTGCTAGACATTCACCCACATCTCCTGAACACAAGATTGGCGGCATCACAACAAGACGATACCAACAGAGGATACATCCTCAAGGGATGAGGACCTGAAGACCCAGGAGATGGTGACACCCTTGACACTGCCCCAAAGATGATACAACCTTAGCCTACGACGATCAGGGCATAGGATATGCAAGATCATGATGTATATCGCTGATAGGGTAACCTTGTCACTACCGTTGTTGCATCGGCAACCACCCGTGGATGAGAACCTCGCCATTTGGTCCGCCTCACTATAGTGAGTAGGAAAACGGTTCTCTTCATTCCCCGCTCTTGGTGTCGATATTGTCATGAACGTAACCGACATGTTGGACCTCTACTATGCCTTGTTAATGTCACTGCATAAAGGATTACCTACCTGGTACCATCGACGCCTTAGAAGACAAAACGGGATCGTCAGGATTAAGAAGACAATAGAAGACCGAGTCAATACCAGCTACAAGGAGCCACCTTCACCCCATCACTTCCACAGACAAGAAGTTGTTGAAGAATCTTCAGGCTCAACCTGAACTGTTTAATCGAACAACTACTAGAGACGTAGCAACACCTGAGGAAACTCAGAAGACTGCACGAGGCTCAAGGCACGACTGCTGAGTCCGAGAACCCCTAGGGTAGGATGAGTCGTGTACCCCCTATGCGCAGTCGAGTCCATATGATGGTTCGAATAGAACCATGATTGTGTGTTTCTTGCTTTTATTTGTTTGTGTTTTGATATCAGTCACCCTTTTTGCCGTAGGCAACAAGTACGCAACTATATCACCTGCCTTATTTTGTTGATTGTGTTGGCCCTTTTTGGCACTTGTTGTTTGCACCTGCACTATAGAACCCCATTTAGGCATCCCTCTTTATGCTACTTTTCCCTATCATCTCTCGCCTCAACTGAAGACCGGCAAGACAAGCTACACCAAGGATTCTGCCTCGGCAACCAACTAGCAATGAAGACTTCTGCTACAATCTCCACGTCCAAGTGAAACCCTGTAGATTTATGATTAACCCTCTAGACTAGAAACCCATTACTAGACCCTTCGAGACTTCATGAGATACCCCAGCTCGAGTCCTTAACCATGTGCTTAACCCACGGTATTGCAAGAGAACCAGTTAAGCCTCTGTAAAACTTGCACATCACTGGGTTCATTATGGAACTAATGGACATAGTGAACAAGCACATTATCATCCTAATGTAGCACCAGAACTGACGATGCCATAGGGAAGACCTGTTTGAGGATATAGGAACAGAGGACAAATGACTTGATGAGTTTATATCAGTGACCTTGAGGAATCATCTGAGACTTTGGTGGATCATGAGGCATTTCATGTTGGTAGATGAACTTGGTGGGATCATGTTGATTGAGTAGCATAACTTTCATTACCCCTGGAGTAAATTGGATTTTGTAGGACGATTATGATCGCAAGCTGAAACTCCTGGAAGTGCAAGGATTTGACTTGATCAGATGATATTGATAGGAGACAGTTGATATTACGTAAATAACTTGAGGGGAACATGTAGGAATTCTCGTTGGACAAGAGATTTGGATTTAAGTAGGTGATTCTAGTTGAATATAGATGTTGAGTGTGTCTACATGGTTCGGAGTAAATTGGATTTGGACTGATGATCTCGATTATGATAGCATGTTTCTTGGAGGACGATAAACTAGGAGATTGGATTAATTGTTGGAGTTTATCTAGGGATATGTATGAGCTTGATCTTGGAGTTTACCTGATCATGATAATGGAAATTGATGGACTTACTATAGTAGAGACAGCCCTTTCAAGCATTTGGGGATTATATGGACTTTAGGAGATCATGTGGAACATCATAAACATTGGATTTGTAGAAATTAATGGATTATGTAGCGATTAATCGAAGCTAATGGGCTGTTGGTTGATTCATAGGAAGGAAACAAGATCTTGGAGTGGCCTACGACGTGTTTCCTTAGGATAGAGATGCTTTATTATGGACCTTGGATCAATAGACTGAGCACTTGGATTGTGGTGATTAAATTCAAGCTTAGCAGCTTATATGTTCTACCCATGGATTTTTAGGGGTAGCCATACATACGAGTTTGGGGATTGTAAACATATATGATTTTGTTAGACCTCCTCTCGAGAGTCATGAGGATATGAATAACATGAGTGATGATTGGAGTTGACCTATACGGGATGATTCTTTCGATAACATGATGTGATTATTTGGAAAGACTAGATAGAATAATTGGCATCTCAGAAACTGTGCTCAAGGATAAGATGATAAATGTTCACTCGCACACTAGAATCCTTGAAACCGTTAAGCCCCACCAAGCCACGATATGGTAGGAATCACAACCATGGGCTTTGGCTCTAGGACAAGGAAACCTTGGCAAATACACAACCATGACCACCACCGATACCCCAACCTATACCCTATGTACCCCGTGGGCAAGTCTTCACGGAGTACTCGGACAAGTTAGTTGCCATCTTTCCTTGATGACATACTTGCCTACCCGAAGACGGAAGAAGGACCGTTCAGCTGGTTAGGGAACATCTGAAGATCGCCATGTCCAGGAGGAAGAACTACACCAACCACCATCGTCAAGAAGTAAACCTCCGCATCAAAGACCAGGCATATCTGCAAGCCACTTCTGTCAAGGGAACCAAGCATTTTCATGACAAGGAAATCCACGCCAAGATTCATCGGCCCTCTTCGAGATCACTCCAAGATTTAACAACCCCCTCCGAGATCGCCACAAGGCGAAGAGAAGACAGCTACCAGTTAGAGTTACTGCCTGAGTTACCCACTTTGCATAGCGTTTTCCACGCGGCACACCTCCGGAAGTGTCTTCGACTTCCTAGCTAGCCCGATCCCTACCAGGGCATCAATCACCAAACCATTGACCCCAGCCCAATATGACTTATGCGAAAGACCCCAAGTGCAATATGGATCAAGCAGAGCATCATAAACGAAGCCACACCATCAAGTACTTCAAGTTCAATGGAGCACCAAACAGAACCAGAAGCAGTATGAGGACGTGAAGACTACCCCAAATCCAAGTTTCCGTATTCCTTTCCGCGCCTAGTCTGGGAATCTCGGGGACGAGATTCTTGTAAGGGGGGTAGGTCTGTCACACCTTGATTTCCATGCAACAACACTTAAGCTAATAAATCATGATAAAATGTGGTTTGACAAAAAACTTTTGAGTGTTTTGGACTTTGCTTGATTTGATTTTTGTGTGTTGTTTGCAAGTGCTCTAAAAATCAAATAAATCCTCCAACTCTTATACTCCTTCTCCTTGATCCAAAACCACTTCCCAATGATCATGCCATGTGTATAGTACAATATAGTATTTTCTTACAAAAATAATTTGGCCAAATAGTATATTCAAAAATTAGTTTTCCAAAAATCCCTTGATTGAGGATTGCACTTCAAGTACTTAATTAAGGGCAGTAAAAATCTTTCGAAAAATATTTTTGGCTCCTATTAGATATAGGTTACCCAGAAACCACAAAAATATAATTTTAAAAGTTATTTTCCTATTTTATTTAAAGGCTTTTTCTTAAGGCCAGAAATGGTCTTCAATAGGTTAAAATTATTTTAAGGCTTTAAAAATATTTGATAAAAATTAGGGAGACTCAATGGACATATATTTCCATATATATGAGTTTCAACACATGGTCATGATCAAAATATTGGACAAAACCTCCCAAAACCATTTCTGCTCATTTCAAGGATTTGAAATATTTCTACCTGAAATATTTTCACAAAAATCCAAGAAAATTCTAGCATGTCACACATGACATTTTTGATGATCTTGCCAAGTCTCATGTCATGGAGAACAGAATAACCCCATGAAACCCTCTCAAAACCACTTATGTCCTTTTTCAAGTTTGAACAACTTTGCACTGTCAAACATGTCCAATTGCTCTCAAACTTGGTGCACATGCTCAAATGGTATAATAATGCATCTAGACCAAATGGCACAAGTTGGAGAGAATTTTATCTTGATCAAAGTGCCCCAAAACCCTCTCTGACCAGAATCAAATTTGAACAAGTTTGCACTACCAACTTTTTCTCCTTGACCCCAACTTTTGTGAGCATGTTCACATGACCAAATGAGGCCACTACACCAAGTGGTGCATCAAGGAGAATTGATTTGCATGACTAAATCTTGGTAAAACCATTTCTGTTGATTTCTAGGGTTTACCAAAGTTACATTGGCCACTTTGCCTAAATGAGCTCCAAATTGGTGGAAGGCCCTAATTATATGTGCCATTTCACCCTGTGGAGTCTCATTCCAAATGGAGTTCATTTTCTTGCCCAAACCAGCATCAAACACCTTCTGCATTTTTAACTAAAACCCTGTTTGGGCCTCTTCCACTAATCCAAATGAGTTCTCCTCTTTACCACACCTCCTCCTAACCTCCCTCTACCTCTGGCATTCAGCACAAGTCAATGCATATTGATCAAGGGGATGGAACCACCAATTTTCTATTCTGGACAGCCCCATTTCCACTCTTCTCCTTCCTCTCTCTTCACCCACTAGCCATCCTAAGCATCCAAGGCGAAGATCCCTTCCTTAGCACCCCCCAAATACTACTGGACATGCAAGGGCGCGCCCACAAGCATAGAAAATGGCCTGGCATGCCATTTGGGCGCTCTGGAGCGCGCTACAGTGCGCTCCCGCACTGTAGCCGCCCCCTGCCAACCGCCTCCGGCCACCTCGGGCCTCCCCAGCATGTCTCACGAGGCCGCCTTAGCGTCTCGGACACGGCAAGATACCGGCCCCCTCCAGAACCTCTCTCCTCTCCCCTCTATGAGCTCACTCGAGCACGTCCATGGGCGCTGTCCATGGTGCACCGCGGCCGTGCCCATATAAGCCCCTCCTGACCTCTTCTATGGTCTCTCCCCGCTCTTCCTCTCCCCCAGCAACCCCTCAGACATCCTCCTTCTCCCCCTCGTGCCCTCCAGCACCTTCCATGGCCAGAGTGCCGCCGCCGGCCTCCACTCCGATTCGGGCAAGGGCAGGCTTCCCCCTCCTCCTCTCCTCACCAGGAAAGCTCCCCGTGGTCCGGCGAACCTCCCCACCTCCTCGAACCATCGCAGGAATGCTCAAACGCCAAGAGCCACGGATGGCCGACGACCTCCCCCCGCCACCGTCAAAGCTGTGGTCACCTCGGACCCCTCCGGCGGCCGTGACCTGCACCAGCGGATGCGCGCTCCGCGCTAAGCTCGCCCATAGGCGGAGCGCCGCGGGAGACGGCCAGAGGCGCCGGCTATCGCCGGACGAGCGCCGGCGTGCGCTCTGCCTCCCCTGCTCTGCCTCGAGCAGGAGGTAGAGGACGACCGCCCCGCCAGCTGGCAGGGGGGCCCGCCCGTCAGCGGCAGAGGCGACCGAGCCGGCCCACCAGTCGGGTTAAGTGGAAACGGCTTCGGCCCGATCCGCTTGCCCCGCTGGGTAGCGCCTTCCCGCAGTACGCCTTCGACGTCGCCTGGTTTGTCCCGCAGCCGAGCCGCTGGGCCGGCCCAGTGCGCTGCGGTGCTAAACTGCGCGCTGTGCACAATTTAGGTATAACCCAAACATTCTTCTTTTTGTTTTTCCAGACAACTTCAAAAATCCATAGATTATTTATTCTCAGTCCAAATTTAATGATTCAAATTTCTTATGACTCCATAAATCATGATCTTTCACATGGTGCTATTTGCACATTTTTCTAGAAACCTTCTATTCATAAATATTTATCAAAACCCCAATTTGCATGTCTGTGATGAACTTTAGAAAATCACAGAGAGCCCATTTTTGATCCAAATTCCATGATTCAAATTCCTAGGTGTTCCTAAGTTCATAACTTAGTTTATGAACATTTTTATTAATACTTTCTGTACCACATAAATTATTGAGCCATTTGTTCACATTTATCAACTTTGCAAATTCATAGGAAATTCATTTGAACTCCAAATCCAGTGAAACCAATTCCTAGATGCTTCTAAAAACATCCTTTGTTAAATGGGTGCCTTTGCTCATTTTTCAAAAATATTTTTCTGCACACTTCTTGCAATTCCATAAACCTCTTGATTCCATCATATCAAAATGATTAGAAGTATCCATTGATCCATTTCCAATGAAACCATTTTGGTCATTCCTCATATGACCAGGGGTATCCAATAAAAGTCAACTTCATATTTTTAGAGCACTTTTATTTCCTGGCTTGTTGTGTTGCTTATTATGATTGTTTCGACGTTAGTTGACGAAGTAGACGGAGTACTTGGAGAAGGACCAGAAGATCTCATGACTCTGATGAACCAAGCAAGCGGCCCTTTGACCATGTCTATGAAACTCTTTTTATGCATGTCATATAGCACTTTATTACTAGTGTTGCTCCGAGATCATGATGAGGTGGTAACCACTTTGGTGGGTTGCCTCCGTTACTTCCTCATTGATACTTGCATTTTGCATGACCCTACCTCCTTATGAGGGTTATGCCGGTGGGAGTAGATAGGATGCCAAAGTAGTTGCTACGCAAAAAGGGACGGGAACATGCATAGTGATGGAGTCAAAGTATTTTCAAAAGGACTTTTCGAAAACCCCATCGGGTGCCACTTATGCCCGAGGGAGATGATGAGTTGGGTAACCACTTGATGACGAAGTGGTGTACCAAGACAAGTGTGTGTTGTTGTTCCAAAACGGATTGGTTTAAGTTGTGACCGTTATTCCAACCTTACATGCGCAACCACTCTACCCTTATATGGGAAAGGGCATTATTGGTTACCTAGGTCGATACTAGCTTGGAGCCCGCATTACTAGTGACGGGGGAGAGTTGGTGCTCTCTCTCGGGACGGGGTCGTGCCAGGTAGGGCGGCCATGACTGTTTTCACAGGGCACCGGATACACCGTTGTGTCCCCTCTCGGATGTTACGATCTCCAGCGAGTCTCGTATGATGTACATCATGAGGATACGGAACAATGAGTGGAATCCTTGTTATTGTCGTCTAGGGAAAGATAGTGATCCGGTGCTTACCCCGGGTACTTGAGGTATCGTGGGTAGTGGATGACACGGAAGTTCCCCGGATCTTGTGGGTAAAGTGTGCAACCTCTGCAGAGTGTAAAACTATTCGAATAGCCGTGTCCACGGTCAAGGACAGTTGGGTAACCGCTCTTGGGCTACGTCCACATGTTTACAAACCAGTGTGTGTGTTTGGATAAGTGGGAAGAACTACTTGGGTCAAGTCAAAGGACTTGACATGATTGAGTTGGGTTGGTGCCCACTCTATTTATGTTGATATCTGTAACCTGTCCTCTTGGTTACTTGAATTCTCCTGATGCATGTCTTACAAGTTGTTGAACATGTCATTGCACTCAAAACTAGCTTTCCACAAAAATTTACCTATATCATGCATTGTTGTACCTTGAACCAAAACATGGGTTGCTTGCGAGTACATTCAAAGTACTCATTGGCTTGCCACTGGTTATTTTATTGGCCAGGCATGAAAGAACATGATATGAAGAAGAATACTTCGGTGACGAACATGCGAGCTAGGACGCTTCCCAGTCAGAATGCCTGTAGGGTTAAGGCAGATGGCATGGGTCCAAGTTATCGACGAAGATTTCCGCTGCAATGTTATACTCAAGACTTGACCATAATGGTCCTACTTGTGTAATACGATATGTATGGATGTAAGACTCTTGTTATTCAGCTTTTGTGTTTTCAGTGAGCATTGATCTCTGGGATCACTGTACACATTCATTCGGTGATCACGACTTATGAGTCGGGGTCCCCACAGATGGAGACTACCGTTGTTGCGTCCCGCGATTCGGACAAAAGCCGAGTACCCTCCGAGCACTATTTTCAGGTCCTTGAAGGCGCTCGTGTAATAGATTCGCAGTGCTCGAAGGATGCTATGTTATGATAGCATATGTAATAATATTTTGATAGATTGGAGTAGCCTTTTATACTTGTGCTTTCAACTATTGGGAACACCTCCTGTGCGGCCGTTTTATATACAAAATCTGAAATATGGCAGTCGTTGGCTTCAGCCCCCACGCACATACTGCGGGGTTGCTCGCAGAAGACGCGTTTCACACTTAATCCAACGTATTGGTCCTACAAAGGAGGTGATAGCGCAGCGGGCTAGGCAACCGGACTATAATGCTTTAACACTTTCACTTAGCCATAGGAGCTTGACAATGTTACTATTTAAGTAGCCCCTGGTGGCGACTGCGCTCGCCCGAGTTCGGGGTGCGTATGTGCCTGGCCGGGAAACGGCCGTTCATTAAAGCGTAGGAATCCTATAGACTCCGATAGGTCATCGAGTGGCTGACCAGTCTGGCGCTGCATCATGACAGTCAATTTTCTGCTTTCTCTACTGAGGTGCTCGCCCGGCCTAACCGGGGCACAATCGCAGTAGTTCTCCTGGTGCTACCTTAGCCAATAGAGCGGAACGTAAGGTGGCCGAACACAGGAGCCGGGAAACCCAACATTTGACGAAAGACATGATTCGGAGCTGATGCATATAAAGCCAAAACTCGCGACGCCGAACACTCCCTAAGGTGTTCGGTCTTTATGAGTGCGGGCAAAACAACACTCTTTATTACAAAGCCCCTAGTGTCCAGGTACGCGCAAAAATTCTGACGTGGCCACATGCCAAGACACCAGCCTCCTCCTTGGTTATATCAGAGAAAACTAGGGGAGATGTAGCAACAAGAGACAGTAAAAAAGGTTTACGCAGGGTCTTAATCTAAAAAGAATCATTAGAACGGGTCCCTACTGCACGTCTGCGCCTGTGTCTCCGTTGTGCCGTATCCTGGACAGGCGCCGCACGACGTTCATCTGTAAAAGAGAGGAACTGAGTTGAAAATGGGTCATGCCGAACGAAAGTTTAAAATAAACAAGGTATAAAGTAAAATATGTAAAATTGAGCTTTATTGTCTCTTATTGTATATGTGCAGAGCCCCTAGTGCGGGGTTATATGGCCACTAAGCCTTTATCAACGATACTTTTGTGCCGGACTCGTCCATCCATGTCCGTGGTTTTAATGACCTGTTCGGATGTTCTGGCTGGTGAAGCCATTGTATTGTGGGGCTATTTAAAGCGGCCGCACAATCCTCCACTCGGGGGGGGGGGGGCGCACTTAATGCTTCCCCTTCAAGGAGATGATGCCTCGTGGACCGGGCATTTTAAGCGTAAGAGATGCGTAATGCGGTATTGCGTTAAAGCGGGCGAAAGCTTCGCGTCCCAGCAGTGCTTGATAGCGACTTGAGAATGGGACGATGTGGAAAGTCAGCCTTTTGCAGCGGAAGTTATCGGTAGAGCCGAATATAACTTCGAGCCGGATAAAACTCATGCAATGGGTGTGCGGACCAGGCGCTACCCCTTGAAAGGAGGTTTTGCTGTGGCGGATTCTTGTTGGGTTTATCCCCATGTGATGGATTGTGTCCTGATATATCAGGTTTAGTCCACTGCCGCCGTCCATAAGGACATTTGAAAACTGGAGTCCGCCAATTATTGGATCGAGTACCAAGGAAGTCTAGCCTGCGTTCCTGATACTTCTAGAATAATCCAGCTGATCGAAGATGATTGGTTTTGACAACAATTGGCGGGACCCCTTTGGGATGGGTCGTGTGGTGCGTACCTTTACGGGCGCCGCATGTTTTGTTAGGTGAAGCAAGTTTACTGTTTTTACTTCTTGTGGGAAGTTTTTTTGTTTCCTAGTGCTCTGCTTTTGGGGTTCGTCCTCGTCTTCGCTTGGTGTGTCAAGCCCCTTATGTTCGGCGTTGAGTCTGCCGGATTGTTTGAAAACCCAACAATCTCTATGGGTATGGTTAGCAGGCTTCCCGGGAGTACTGTGTATTTGACATATCCTGTCCAGGATTTTGTTTAGGTTGGATGGATCATCCCTGTTATCCTGGATGGGCGGCTTTGTCTGATTCTGTCATGAGCTTTTGAATCCGACGTTGACTGCCGTGCTCTTCGGACTTTTTTCCTTAGTCCGGCGACGGTCCTTATTGCGTCGTGGTTTTCCGTTTCCATCCCTAGTTTCGGATGTAATTGGGTTGCTGGTGCTGCATCTTGCAAACCGGTTGTCCTCTCTCGCACAAAAGCGGGTCATGAGGCTTGTCAGTGCGGCCATTGTTCTTGGCTTTTCTTGGCCGAGGTGTCTGGCGAGCCATTCGTCTCGGACGTTATGCCTGAAAGCTGCTAAGGCTTCGGCGTCCGGACAGTCGACTATCTGATTCTTTTTAGTGAGGAATATATTCCAGAATTGCCGAGCTGATTCTCCGGGCTGTTGAGTTATGTGACTAAGATCGTGTGCATCCGGAGGGCGGACATAGGTCCCTTGAAAAATTGCTCGGAAAGCATCCTCGAGCTCTTCCCAACTTCTGATTGTGTTTTTAGGAAGGCTTTTAAGCCAATGTCGGGCTGGCCCTTTAAGCTTAAGGGGTAAGTATTTTTTGGCGTGGAGGTCATCTCCTCTAGCCATATGTATGTGGAGGATATAATCCTCGATCCAGAGTCCAGGGTCTGTTGTTCCATCATATGCCTCTATGTTTACGGGTTTGAATCCCTCTGGAAATTCATAGTCTAGGACCTCATCGGTGAAACATAGGGGATGTGCGGTGCCCCTGTATTTGGGTGTGTCGGATTCTGATAGTGGCTTTATTGCATTGCTTACGAGAGCTTGCTTTCTTGGCCCGTAAATGGACCTGGCTGGGCTGTGATGCGAATCCTTAAGTGGGTCGCAAGCCGGCTTAAGTGCGGCGCCTCTTGCCGCTTTATGCTGGCCATGGGGTCGTCTATCCGACAGTGTGGCTTTCTTATTTTTTGAATGTGAGGGCTCTAAGGCCTCTTCGTCGAATTCAGGCAGCGGCTTTCTCTTCGGATAGCTTTTACTGCGGCGACTGTCGCCGTATTTATCTACGGTATTGATTACTTTGCTCCATCTGATCATGAGTGCATCTTCTGCCGTTTTTAGCTTCCGCTTCTTCTTTTTCAGGCTGCGTGCTGTTGCAACGAGCCTCTTGTGGATATTCTTCTGCTTCGTGGGTTTATCCGGCGTGAGGTCGTATGGAGTGCCATTTTCTCCAGGGGAGGGATGTTCGGTTTCTCTATCCGTGTTGCCCTGTTCGGACGGTTGCTCTAAGGCCTGCTCGTCGTCTACCGGCTCATCCTGCTCTATGGCTGGGTCTTTATCGAGGCGGGGCTTGGGTCGGCGTTTACGCTGACGCTTTGATTGCTTTTCGAGGGATCGGTCCCCCGTTCCATCCCTTTTTTCCTCGTTGTCGCTTCCTTTAGGGGTATCCACCATGTACACATCGTGACATGAGGTGGCTGACCAATGCCCTATGGGCGTTGGTTCATCTGTATCTCCTGCATCGTCGTCCATGCTGTCGATGTCTGTGGAGTCGAAGTTGAGCACGTCGTTCAAATTGTCGACAGTGGCTACCAAGTGGGTGGTGGGTGGGCTTTTAATATCTTCATCGTCCGTATCCCATCCTCGCTGACCGTAGTCCGGCTAGGGCTCTCCTGATAAAGAGAGAGACTTTAGGGAATTCAGGATGTCGCCGAAGGGCGAGTGCTGAAAGATGTCCGCGGCGGTGAACTCCATTATCGGCGCCCAATCGGATTCAATCGGCAGGGGCACGGGGGGTTCGTCATCCAGATCCTCGGAGTCACGGTTCATGCAGAGTACGGGGTTGGCGTTCGGTTCGATCGCCTTTGAGATCGCAACCCCCGAGGTGACGTCCAACCGCTCATCCTCGATTGGCGCAATAGGCTCCGAATTAAGGGTCGGAACTGGTGCGTGTGCGGCCTCCAGGGCACTTTTCGGCGGCAGAGCTAGATCATGACCCTCGAGACGGTGCGGCGCGCTTGGCTGTGGCTCGAATCCGTCGAAGATCAAATCCCCGCGGATGTTTGCCGTGTAGTTTAAGCTTCCAAACCTGACTTGATGGCCAGGGGCGTAGCTTTCGATCTGCTCCAGGTGGCCAAGCGAATTGGCCCGTAGCGCGAAGCCGCCGAAGACGAAGATCTGTCCGGGGAGAAAAGTTTCACCCTGGACCGCATCGTCGTTGATGATCAAAGGAGCCATCAGGCCTGAAAGAGACGACACAGAGGAACTCTCAATTAAAGCACCAATGTCGGTGTCAAATCCGGCGGATCTCGGGTAGGGGGCCCCGAACTGTGCGTCAAGGCCGGATGGTAACAGGAGACAAGGGACACGAAGTTTACCCAGGTTCGGGCCCTCTCGATGGAGGTAAAACCCTACTTCCTGCTTGATTAATATTGATGATATGGGCAGTACAAGAGTAGATCTACCACGAGATCAAGGAGGCTAAACCCTATTAGCTAGCCTATGGTATGGTTGTTGTATGATGAAGTCGTCCTACAGACTAGAACCCTCCGGTTTATATAGACAACGGATAGAGTTAGGGTTACACAAAGTCGGTTACAATGGTAGGAGATCTTGAATATCCGCATCGCCAAGCTTGCCTTCCACGCCAAGGAAAGTCCCTTCCGGACACGGGACGAAGTCTTCAATCTTGTATCTTCATAGTCCGGGAGTACGGCTGAAGGTATAGTCCGGCTATCCGAACACCCCCAAATCTAGGACTCCCTCACCTGCGCCGTCCGCCGCCCGCGCCGTGGCGGCGCTCTGTCTCGCCGGCGAGCAAGGCCCGAGCCCAGCGCCCGGGTCCCCCCCCCCACCCCCAATCGGGCGCCCAACGCCCGTTGACCCGCATCAGCCCCTGGGGCCAATGACAAGGGGCCCCATGCCCCCTGAACGTTTAGAAAAAAGAGGAAAAACAAATAAATAAATATAAAAATAAAAATAAAAATAAATAAATAAATAAATAAATAACTTAATTAATATTGATTAATTAAACTAATCAAATAACTAAATTAATTAAACAATAGTTATATAATTAACTTAGTTAATTAGCTAATTAATTGGTCAATGACACTAGGGCCCGCCCTTAATTAATCCTGATTAGGTTGATAAATATGTTAATTAAAATGTGTCACTGACCGGTGGGACCCACTGGTCAGGTTGACCAGTCCACCCTGCTGACTGCTGACGTCAGCATGACATCATGCTGATGTCATAAATCCATTTTCGAATTAAATTAAATAATTAATTAAGTTCCAGAAATTAGTAAATCTTTAGAAAATCATATCTTTTAATCCGTAACTCGGATTAAATTATTTTCAATATGAAAGTTGCTCAGAACGACGAGACGAACCCGGATACGTAGCTCATTCATCTGCCATGCACCCCTAACATATCAAACTCGCAACTTTCCCCTCCGGCTCCTCTGCCCGAAAACGCGACACACCAGGGATACTTTCCCGGATGTTTCCCCCCTTCGCCGTTATCACCTCATACCGCGTTAGGGAACCTCTAGCACTGATACTTGTCATGTCATGCATCGCTATGCATCTGCTTGCTTAAATATTTATTGTTTCTTCCCCCTCTTCTCTCGCTAGACACCAAGACCGACGCTGCTGCTACCCAGTACGACTACGGAGTTGACGACCCCTCTCTCTTGCCAGAGCAACCAGGCAAGCCCCCCCTTGATCACCAGATATCGCATATTCTTCTCTATGCTGCTTGCATTAGAGTAGTGTAACATGTTACTGCTTTCCGTTATCCTATCATGATGCATAGCCTGTCTTTGCTACTACTATTGTTACCTTTACCTGCAATCCTACCTGCCTTGTATAGGATGCTAGTTTTCCATCAGTGGCCCTACATTCTTGTCCGTCTGCTGTGCTATACTATCATGATCACTCGCGAGGTGACCATGGGTATATACTATACTCTATACATGATACATGTGGTGACTAAAGTCGGGTCGGCTCGAGGAGTACCCGCGAGTGATTCACGGATTGGGGGCTGAAAGGACCTTTGTCTCGATGGCCCTCTGGGTGGATCTTTGTGGCATAGCGACAGGGCAGGTTGAGACCACCTAGGAGAGAGGTCGGCCTGGCCTTGGTCGGTGTTCGTGGATACTTAACACGCTTAACGATATCTTGGTATTTGATCTGAGTCTGACTACTGGCCTATATGCACTAACCAATTACGCGGGAAAGATATGGGCACTCGGCGTCGTGGTATCAGCCGAAGCTTTCATGACGTCAGCGACTGAGTGGCGCGCGCCGTATTGGACTGGAACGCCTGCTAGGCTAGGTCTGCTTCCGTCCGCGTTCGCAACGTGCAGGTGTGCTAAGGGCCATGGGCCCAGACCCCTGTGCACTTAGGTTTACACCAGCGTGCTGACCTCTCTGTTCTGCCTAGGTAGGGCTGCGACGTGTTGATCTTCCGAGGCCGGGCATGACCCAGGAAAGTGTGTCCGGCCAAATGGGATCAAGCGTGTTGGGTTACGTGGTGCACCCCTACAGGGAAGTTAATCTATTTGAATAGCCGTGATCTTCGGTAACAGGACAACTTGGAGTTGTACCTTGACCTTATGACAACTAGAACTAGATACTTAATAAAACACACCCTTCCAAGTGCCAGATATAACCCGGTGATCGCTCTCTAACAGGGCAGCGAGGAGAGGATCGCCAGGTAGGATTATGCTATGCGGTGCTACTTGGAGGACTTCAGTCTACTCTCTTCTACATGCTGCAAGACGGAAGCTGCCAGAAGCGTAGTCTTCGACAGGATTAGTTATCCCCCCTCTTATTCTGGCATTCTGTAGTTCAGTCCACCGATATGGCCCTTTACACATATACCCATGCATATGTAGTGTAGCTCCTTGCTTGCGATCACTTTGGATGAGTACTCACGGTTGCCTTGTTCCCCCTTTTCCCCTTTTCTTTACCCGATTGCTGCGACCAGACGATTGAGCCCAGGATCCAGACGCCACCGTCGACGACGACTTCTACTACACTGGAGGAGCCTACTACTACGTGCAGCCCGCTGACGATGACCAGGAGTAGTTTAGGAGGATCCCAGGCAGGAGGCCTGCGCCTCTTTCGATCTGTATCCCAGTTTGTGCTAGCCTTCTTAAGGCAAACTTGTTTAACTTATGTCTGTACTCAGATATTGTTGCTTCCGCTGACTCGTCTATGATCGAGCATTTGTATTCGAGCCCTCGAGGCCCCTGGCTTGTATTATGATGCTTGTATGACTTATTTTATTTTTAGAATTGTGTTGTGATATCTTCCCGTGAGTCCCTGATCTTGATCGTACATGTTTGCTTGTATGATTAGTGTACGATTGACTCGGGGGCGTCATAGGTTGGTATCAGAGCTGACTGCCTGTACGAATCCCCCTTCCACACTCCTTGGCCGAAGTCGAGTCTAGACATTGCAAAAACTTTTTACTAACACGGCTGTGTGTCTTACGGGCACACGTCGCCGTTTGGGTGGTAGTAGGATGTTTTATTCCTCGACCTATACTCTGGGACTCTGACATCTCTTCTATTCAGGTTAAACGATTTTACTAACTCTAACTCTAGGTTCTCGATAATATTTTCTCCCGGAGAGCACCTTCAGTCCAGATGATCGCCAACTACGCCAGGAGATTTGGAAGATACTCTCTAGTGTTCACTCAAGACCTTGTTCCCGTTGCTTTTCCAATTCCGTACAACCGTTATTCCCATGGAGAATTACATGCTCATGTCGTCTTACTTCCATTCCCATCTGCTCTTGTTATTACAAGATGCATCAAATTATTCTCCAAACTTTTAATAATCCTTGAGCTTACTGTCTTGCAGTTCTTTGCCACAAGAATAACCCTGGATAATTCCTTGCACTTATCGAGTATCCATTCATTCCTAGTTGATTCATGTTTTTCACAACAGTCTTTGAAATACCATTCGATCTTCCAAAAATCCTGAGCAGCCTATTGCTCTTGAAATTCTTGCTTGCTTGCCTTATGGTTAATCCCATAAGTCTCGTAATCTTATTGGCATCCCTTGTCTTTAGCATTTTAAGTCCGTTGATTCAATATGTTGAGGATGCTCGCATCCCTCAATTGAATCCTAGAATTCATCCTTCCGGCTCAGTGTCAGTTTGAACATGAGCTGGTTCTCAACCAACTAAATTGCCGTCGGTTGTACCCCTAAGTCTATTCAACTACTCCATCCTTAATCAGATCATTTGCTTCTGATCCCTTGAATTGAAAATCATAATTCCTCTGCAATTGATCTTTGAGTTAGACAGTTGTTGCTATAATCTGACCTCCTTGCATCCTTTCTTCCTCTGGTTGAGTATCGATGCTCACATTAGATCCCTTGTAGGCCACCAGACCTTTTTTTCCGGATTTTATCCGACAACGTCCTTCATATTCAATAAGCTTGTGAGCCTTTCCTCGAATACATAATGCCTTTGGTAAATTGTGTCATTTGCTTTCTCAAGCATACTCTACTATCGAGTTGCGTTCTTTATTCTTGAAATGTGTGGTATATATTCCTAAGATGCCCCGATGGGTTGACCCTATGCCTTCCTTAATCTGTGTGAACCCGAAAGATTTCATGGGTCATACTATCTGGTATTGCACCAGGTAAAAACTTTTAACAACTAATGTCATTTTTGAAATACGAGAGGTGAATGAAAGGTTATTCGTTGAACAAGTGGGAGTCGACCTTGAACCCTGTGTTCATGCCCATGGACACGATGTATACCTGATCATGGAAGCTTCTCTTAAAATAATTATCCCCTTGTTATAAGATCATCTTGTATCTGTGGACGTGGTTCCGCCCATGTTCCTCCTTGATTCCATTTCTCGTGCAAGTTTGATCACTTGTCTTCTGCAAAGCAATACCGTAGTTCAAACTCTACTTTGAATTGTTGTCGAGTGTTACCCCCTTATATCTGGAGATTATCATGGAACTGCATAACTTCTTATGAGTTCTTCATCAAGTGCTACATTATCAATGATTCCAATTTTTCACGGGCTCTGAGTTATTAAATACTCAAAGACACCAATAACTGACTCGAGTCCGCACCGCGATTAAACAACTCTTGGTAACCTTCGTTACTTATGAGTTTGAACTCGATCATGTCATTCCTAGCCTGCTTGGCTATATCCTTGTTGTGCCGATTTTAACTGTGTTACCTGGTCCTTTTTCCCGGAGCAAAAATTTCGACGGTGAGCTAATCTTACGTCGATCTTCCTCGTCATATCATTACTCCTAGAACAACAAACATGATTTTGAGTTTGTGTCGTACCCTTGGTTCCGATAACCTTTCGGATCATCATTCCTTTGACTTGACGTCATTGCCGATTGATTACACCTACGTGAAATCTATCTCTCGACAATTGTGTCGTGATCATCATCAACATTTTGAGCTCTTCCAGTATATTAATCAAATTCATGATGGGAAATACCATCTTTACCCCTCGATGATTGTGTTATCATCGACCACATCCTTGTCTTCCCTCAACACAAATGTGTTCATGTTTTGGATTGAATCTTGAGTTCCTTACTATCCAGCATTTGTTCTTCACCTTGGAGTATTACCATCTTTTATGTCAAGAATGTCGTGAGAATTTCACAACCCTTTAAGAATTCTTTTCATAGGTGATACTTCTTGAAATATCTGTTCATTCCTTGGTCGCGAGATCAAAACTTGTAGCAACCCTATTGCTCTGAAGTTAATGGTCGATAATTCATTCTTAGACCATTGGTTATCGAATCACCATTCTAACTTTGATCATGCTACCTAAGCCCATATTTCAGGTGCACTTTTCAACCAATGTTTAACTGTGTACGTTCTCGTCGAGCATACCACATTATACCATTTGATCTGACAAATGTTATCTCCTTGTTCACATAAGTGTGGAAATCCATCTTTTGAAAATCTCAATGAATTGTCGCTGAGTCAATCAGTCACCTCCTCCCCTCTTCTTGATTTAATGATGAACTCTTGTTTCGGAACTCACTTCCATAGTCCAATTCCCGAGAATCTTACAATGTCATCTCGACAATTTGTGTTACACCTTTCTTCTCAGGCATCCTGAATCTGAGGTATCCTAACACCGATCAGATCTGAAGCTCGGTCAGATATGATGGTTGGAACATTTTTCCAAGAGTTATAACACTGGTCTTTTATGACCCGGTAAGGTGATGGCATGCCCAGCACACCTGGCGAGATGACCTGCTGTTATAGTTTCCATTTTAGTAAGGTTATCCATTCTTCCATGAGGAAATTGTAAGACTTATTCTATAAGTTGTTCCTGATGGATCCTTTGTGTATCCATAGCCTGATCTTTACCTAATGACCACGTAAAGTCTATCTCGAAGCATGTCTGTGGTACTCCGAATTTCAACAAGAACATTTGAAGCCAATGCTAAATGTTTCTTGTTAAATTATCTAAACACCGTTGCATGGGTAGTGTCATGAAATTTCTCACCCCTACATAAGGAGTTTTCTAAATTATATCCTGTCATGGATATCATGCACTGCTTGTCCTTGGGAAGAATATACCCTGAAATATGTGTTTAAACACCTTTTTCCTTTCCATTGTTTGGTTTAACCTTTCTTGTGATCTATATGATCTAAGCAGTAATAATCCACTGCTTATGTAAACACCTCGTTGTACCACTCTGTCAGTAAGACCCTGTTCCTATTGTTGATAACATTTCGGTAACCACCGATGGACGAGAACTTTGCCTATTGGTCCGCCTCGTTTCAACGAGCAGGAAAGTGGTTCTCTTCGTCCCTCGCCCTTGGTACCGACGTTGTTGCTGACATATAACTGACAAGCTACCCTCTGACATGCCTTACTTGCATGACCGTGCAAGACATCACTGCCTTCCTACTTTTAACCCACATGGTGGGCCCATAACCCACAGTTTCGTAGGATCGAAACCTGACTCTCTTGAACACCCCTATTTCCAAAGTTATTCCTCACGCCTGGCTTTGTAGGTAATTCATGAACCACCTTCCTACAGATCTATTTTAGTATCTGATGCATTATTACTCCCGTTGCGCTGGATCCTTTTCACAGTCAGTTACAGTCATCGAACGGTTGCCCGCTCGCTCGAAACTTCCCATGAAACCTCATTACTTTGCTCTCGATATTTTCTTAAGTGTCAATTCGAGAGTTGCTTTCCGCCACCTTCCCCGATGTTATCGACCAGATAGTCAACCTTGTAGAGGTTCATTCTCCCAAAATACCACCCTTATTCTTTCGTAAGTACGAAGAAGACCCCGAAGAAAGGATGACGACTTCATCATGATGACCAAGTCAGAGAAATGGAGACACCAACGATAGGGATCGACCTCTTCGAGAAGAGCAACCAAGAACAAAAGGACTCGTTAGAATTTCGTACCCAGAACTTCCCCCATACACCACCTCTTAAATCTCGGGACGAGATTTCTTGTAGTGGAGGAGAATTGTGACGCCCGGATAATTAAGCTACATTAATTCCACGCTAATGATGCCACCTCACCTCGATTGTTGTTGTTGATCTCGCTTTAGTTCAAAAAACCCATTCAAATTCAAATTTGGATTAAAGGCAAACATCAAAGTTTTGAAACATTAAAACTAAAAAGGTCATCATGTGGCAAATAAAACCTAAGTAGTTTTGGTGCTGGAACCAACCTTTTCCAAAATGTTTAAATGCACTAAACTAATTAAAAATTGTGGCTAAAATAATAATTTAATTGCTTTTGAAAATATAAAAATATTACAATAAATTATTTAGGGTCCAACTAGGTTTGGTAGTGGCCTATTTTGATGGTACTAATTTAGGTGCTAACTTGTATTTTAAAGAAACTAAACAAACAAAAACTAAAATAAAATAGAAAAGAAATAAAATACAAAAAAAATAAAAGGAAGCTAAAATACAAAAAAGGAAAATGCCCCTGGCCAACTGGGCCAATGGCTCAACCGGCCAGCCGACGGGTCCAACCGGCCCCTCACCCGTGCTTAACCTACCACCGACGCAAACCCTAACCTACCTCGAACCCCACTCCCCATTGAACGTTCCCCTCTCCTCCCTCACTCCCCCTCGATTCGGATCGGGCCCCGACCCCAGTGCCCACCTCGCCGTCGACGTCTCCCGACGCTGCCCCGCCCTTGCCGCCTCGACCCGGTCGCACACCTCGCTCCTCTCTCCTCTGGATCTGGAGAGAGCCGCGCCCCGACCCCGCTGACGCCGATGCCGCGCGCCACCCCATCGATGCTCGTTGGTGCCCCGAAACCCGCTGTCGTCACCGGATCGACCTTGCCGTGGCCTCCTCGACCTCCTCCCCAAGCACCGCTGCCCGAACCCCTGCAACCCCTTGTGAGGGCCCCCTCCTCTCCCCCTTTCCCTCTCTCATCGGCGCCGATCGCGACGCCCTGACCTCCCCTACCGCGCGCACGCGCGCTCACCGCGGTCGGGCCGCGCCCTGGCGCCTCGGCTCTCCATCCGTGCGTGCCTGTCGCCACGCGCCGACGTGACTCGCATGCACCGGTCGCGTCACCGCCCCGTTTTCCCCGTTGCACCGCGCCCTTGCCACGGTTGCGCATGGCCGCGCCCCTTCCTCCGTCCTCCCGCGGACGCTGCCGCCGCGCATGCCTCTGCTCACCCGCGCTCCGGCTCCCTCCGCGTCCGCTCCGCCACTGCCTCTGCTGCTGCTGCTCCTCCACCACTTCCCCACTCCGGCCCCTCCCGCTCGCCTTGCTGCCCTGTTCCCTGTGCCTTCCGCCGCCCGTGCCGTGGCGACGCTCTGTCTCGCCGGCGAGCAAGGCCCGAGGCCAGCGCCCGGGTCCCCCCCCAATCGGGCGCCCAACGCCCGTTGACCCGCATCAGCCCCCTGGGGCCAATGACAAGGGGCCCGTTGACCCACATCAGCCCCCTGGGGCCAATGTCAAGGGGCCCCCGCCCCCTGAACGTTTAGAAAAAAAGAGGAAAAATAAATAAATAAATATAAAATGAAATTAAAAGTAAATAAATAAATATATAAACAATTAACTTAATTAATATTGATTAAATAAACTAATCAAATAACTAAATTAATTAAACATTATTTATCTAATTAACCTAGTTAGTTAATTAGCTAATTAATTAGTCAATGACAGTGGGGCTCACCCTTAATTAATCCTGATTAGGTTAATAAATATGTTAATTAAAATGTGTCACTGACCAGTGGGACCCACTGGTCAGGTTGAACAGTCAACTCTTGTTGACTGCAGATGTCAGCATGACATCATGCTGATGTCATAAATCCATTTTCGAATTAAATTAAATAATTAATTAAATTCCGGAAATTAGTAAATCTTTAGAAAATCATATCTTTTAATCTGTAACTCGGATTAAATTATTTTCAACATGAAAGTTGCTCAGAACGACGAGACAAACCCGGATACGCAACCCGTTTGTCCGCCACACACCCCTAGCATATTAAACTCGCAACTTTCGCCCTTCGGCTCCTTTGCCCGAAAACGCGAAACACCGGGGATACTTTCCCGGATGTTTCCCCCCTTCACCGGTATCACCTTATACCGCATTAGGGCACCTCTAGCACCGATACTTGTCATGTCATGCATAGCTATGCATCTGCTAGCTTAAATATTTATTGTTTCTTCCCCCTCTTCTCTCGCTAGACACCGAGACCGACGCCGCTGCTACCCAGAACGACAACGGAGTTGATGACCCCTCTCTCTTGCCAGAGCAACCAGGCAAGCCCCCCCTTGATCACCAGATATCGCCTATTCTTCTCTATACTGCTTGCATTAGAGTAGTGTAACATGTTACTGCTTTCCGTTATCCTATCCTGATGCATAGCCTGTCTTTGCTACTACTGTTATTACCTTTACCTGCAATCCTACCTGCCTAGTATAGGATGCTAGTTTTCCATCAGTGGCCCTACATTCTTGTCCGTCTGCTGTGCTATACTATCGGGCCGTGATCACTCGGGAGGTGATCATGGGTATATACTATACTTTATACATGATACATGTGGTGACTAAAGTCGGGTCGGCTAGAGGAGTACCCGCGAGTGATTCACGGATTGGGGGCTGAAAGGACCTTTGTCCCGACGGCCCTCTGGGTGGATCTTTGTAGCGGAGCGACAGGGCAGGTTGAGACCACCTAGGAGAGAGGTGGACCTGGCCCTGGTCGGCGTTCACGGATACTTAACACGCTTAACGAGATCTGGGTATTTGATCGGAGTCTGGCTACTGGCCTATACGCACTAACCAACTACGCGGGAAAGATATGGGCACTCGGCGTCGTGGTATCAGCCGAAGCTTTCGTGACGTCAGCGACTGAGTGGCGCGCGCCGGATTGGACTGGAACGTCTACTAGGCTAGGTCTGCTTTCGGCCGCGTTCGCAATGTGCAGGTGTGCTAAGGGCGATGGGCCCAGACCCTTGTGCGCTTAGGTTTAGAACAGCGTGCTGACCTCTCTGTTGTGCCTAGGTAGGGCTACGACGTGTTGATCTTCCGAGGCCGGGCATGACCCAGGAAAGTGTGTCCGGGCAAATGGGATCAAGCGTGTTGGGTTATGTGGTGCACCCCTGCAGGGAAGTTAATCTATTCGAATAGCCGTGATCTTGGGTAACAGGACAACTTAGAGTTGTACCTTGACCTTATGACAACTAGAACTGGATACTTAATAAAACACACCCTTCCAAGTGCCAGATATAACCCGGTGATCGCTCTCTAACAGGCCAGCGAGGAGAGGATCACCGGGTAGGATTATGCTATGCGATGCTACTTGGAGGACTTCAGTCTACTCTCTTCTACATGCTGCAAGACGGAGGCTACCAGAAGCGTAGTCTTCGACATAATTAGTTATCCCCCCTCTTATTCTGGCATTCTGCAGTTCAGTCCACCGATATGTACCTTTACACATATACCCATGCATATGTTGTGTAGATCCTTGCTTGCGAGTACTTTGGATGAGTACTCATGGTTGCCTTGTTCCCCCTTTTCCCCTTTTCTTTACCTGATTGCTGCTACCAGACGATGGAGCCCAGGATCCAGACGCCACCGTCGATGATGACTTCTACAACACTGGAGGTGCCTACTACTACGTGCAGCCCGCTGACGACGACCAAGAGTAGTTTAGGAGGATCCCAGGCAGGAGGCATGCGCCTCTTTCGATCTGTATCCCAGTTTGTGCTAGCCTTCTTAAGGCAAACTTGTTTAACTTATGTCTGTACTCAGATAGTGTTGCTTCCGTTGACTCGTCTATGATCGAGCATTTGTATTCGAGCCCTCGAGGCCCCTGGCTTGTATTATGATGCTTGTATGACTTATTTTATTTTTAGAGTTGTGTTGTGATATCTTCCCGTGAGTCCCTAATCTTGATCGTGCACGTTTGCGTGTATGATTAGTGTACGATTGACTCGGGGGCGTCACAGTTTCGCACAAAAGGAATATCAAACAGAGTCCAAACGGAATGAAACCTTCGAGAGAGTTATTTTTGGAACGAACGAGATCCAGAGGACTTGGAATGGATGTCAAGAAATCACCAAGGAGGCCGCGAGGCAGGGGGCGCGCCTACCCCCTGGGCACACCCTCCACCCTTGTGGGCCCCTCGTCGCTCCAACGACCTACTTCTTCCTCATATATATACCAACGTACCCCCAAACCATCGGGGAGCACCACGAAAACCTAATTCCACTGCCGCAACCTTCTGTACCAGTGAGATCCCATCTTGGCACCTTTTCTGCCGCTCTGCCGGAGGGGGCATTGATACGGAGGGCTTCTACATCAATGCCATAGCCTCTCCGATGATGTGTGAGTAGTTTACCATAGTTATTAGCTAGATGGCTTCTTCTCTCTCTTTGGATCTCAATACAAAGTTCTCCACGATCTTCTTGGAGATCTATTCGATGTAACTCTTTTTGCGGTGTGTTTGTCGAGATCCGATGAATTGTGGGTTTAAGATCAAGATTATATATGAACAATATTTGAATCTTCTCTGAATTATTTTATGTATGATTGGTTATTTTTGCAAGTCTCTTTGAATTATCAGTTTGGTTTGGCCTACTAGATTGATCTTTCTTGCAATGGGAGAAGCGCTTAGCTTTGGGTTCAATCATGCGGTGCTCGATCCCAGTGATAGTAGGGGAAACCACACGTATTGTATTGTTGCCATTGAGGATAAAAATATGGGGTTTATATCATATTGCATGAGTTTATCCCTCTACATCATGTCATCTTACCAAATGCGTTACTCTGTTCTTATGAACTTAATACTCTAGATGCATACTGGATAGCGGTCGATGTGTGGAGTAATAGTAGTAGATGCATGCAGGAGTCGGTCTACTTGTCGCGGACGTGATGCCTATATACATGATCATGCCTAGATATTCTCATAATTATGCACTTTTCTATCAATTGCTCGGCAGTAATTTGTTCACCCACCATAATACTTATGCTATCTTGAGAGAAGCCACTAGTGAAACCTATGGCCCCCGGGTCTATTCTCCATCATATTAATCTCCCATCAACAAGCTATTTCTGGTGCCGTTTACTTTTCATTCTTTACTTTTAGTCTTTATCATAAAAATACCAAAAATGTTATCTTATCATCTCTATCAGATCTCACTTTTGCAAGTGGCCGTGAAGGGATTGACAACCCCTTTATCACGTTAGTTGCAAGGTTATTATTTGTTTGTGTAGGTACGAGGGACTTGCATGTGGCCTCCTACTGGATTGATACCTTGGCTCTCAAAAACTAAGGGAAATACTTATGCTACTTTGTTGCATCACCCTTTCCTCTTCAAGGGAAAACGAACGCAGTGCTCAAGAGGTAGCAAGAAGGATTTCTGGTGCTGTTGCCCGGGAGTCTACGCACAAGTCAAGACATACTAAGTACCCATCACAAACTCTTATCCCTCGCATTACATTATTTAACATTTGCCTCTCGTTTTCCTATCCCCCACTTCACCCTTGCCGTTTTATTCGCCCTCTCTTGCAGTTCGCCTCTTTTTCGCTTGATTCTTATTTCTTGTGTGTTGGATTGCTTGCTTGTCACGATGGCTCAAGATAATACTAAATTGTGTGACTTTGCCAATACCAACAACAATGATTTTCTTAGCACTCCGATTGCTCCTCTTACCAGTGCTGAATCATGTGAAATTAATGCTGCGTTGCTAAATCTTGTCATGAAAGATCAATTCGTCGGCCTTCCTAGTGAAGGTGCTGCTACCCATCTGAATAGCTTTGTTGATTTGTGTGATATGCAAAAGAATAAAGATGTGGACAATGATATTGTTAAATTGAAGCTATTTGCTTTTTCGCTTAGAGGTCGTGCTAAAACTTGGTTTTCGTCTTTGCCTAAAAATAGTATTGATTCCTGGAATAAGTGCAAAGATCCTTTTATCTCTAAGTATTTTCCTCCCGTTAAGATCATCTCTCTTAGAAACGATATTATGAATTTTAAGCAACTTGACCATGAACATGTTGCACAAGCTTGGGAGAGAATGAAATTAATGATCCGTAATTGCCCTACACATGGTTTGAATTTATGGATGATTATAAAAAACTTTTATGCCGGATTGAATTTTGCTTCTAGAAACCTTTTAGATTTGGCCGCAGGAGGCACTTCTATGGAAATCACTTGAGTAGAAGCTACTAAACTCCTAGATAATATTATGGTCAATTATTCTCATTGGCACACTGAAAGATCTGCTAGTAAAAAGGTGCATGCAATTGAAGAGATTAATGTTTTGAGTGGAAAGATGGATGAACTTATGATTTTTTTTGCTAATAATAGTGTTTCTTCTGATCCCAATGATATTCCTTTGTCTACCTTGATTGAGGTTAATAATGAATCCATGGATGTAAATTTTGTTGGTAGGAATAATTTTGGTAACAATGCATATAGAGGAAACTTTAATCCTAGGCCGTACCCTAGTAATTCCTCTAATAAATATGGTAATTCCTACAACAACTCTTATGGAAATTTTAATAATATGCCCTCTGATTTTGAGACTAGTGTTAAAGAATTTATGATTTCTCACAATAATTTCAATGCTTTGCTTGAAGAAAAATTGCCTAAGATTGATGAATTAGCTAGGAACATGGATAGAATTTCTCTTGATATTGATTCTTTGAAACTTAGATCTATTCCACCTAAGCATGATATCAATTAGTCTCTCAAAACCATGAGAATTTCCATTGATGAGTGCAAAGAAACAACCGCTAGGATGCGTGCTAAGAAAGATTGCTTTGTAAAAGCATGTTCTTCTAGTTTTCATGATAATAAGGATGAAGATCTAAAAGTGATTGATGTGTCCCCTATTAAACCTTTGTTTTGCAATATGAATCTTGATAATTATGGGACTGGAGATGAGCCAACTTTAGTTAAAAGGCGTCCCAATGATCCGGAGTTTTTAGATTTTGATGCAAAATTTGGTAAAAGTGGGATTGAAGAGGTCAAAACTTTAGATAGAAATGAACCCACTATCTTGGATTTAAAGTAATTTAATTATGATAATTGTTCTTTAATATATTGTATTTCCTTGTTGCAATCAGTGTTAAATTCTCCGCATGCTTATAGTCAAAATAAGGCTTTTACTAAGCATATCATTGATGCTTTAATGCAATCTTATGAAGAAAAGCTTGAATTGGAAGTTTCTATCCCTAGAAAACTTTATGATGAGTGGGAACCTACTAGTAAAATTAAAATTAAGGATCATGAATGCTATGCTTTGTGTGATTTGGGTGCTACTGTTTCCACAATTCCAAAAACTTTGTGTGATTTGCTAGGTTTCCGTGAATTTGATGATTGTTCCTTAAACTTGCACCTTGCGGATTCCACCATTAATAAACCCATGGGAAGAATTAATGATGTTCTTATTGTTCCAAATAGGAATTATGTTCCTGCAGATTTCATTGTTCTTGATATAGATTTCAATCCTTCATGTCCTATTATTCTTGGTAGACCTTTCCTTAGAACGATTGGCGCAATTATTGATATAAAGGAAGGAAATATTAGATTCCAATTTCCATTAAGGAAAGGCATGGAAAACTTTCCTAGAAATAAAATTAAATTACCTTATGAATCTATCATGGGAGCTACTTATGGATTGCCTACCAAAGATGGCAACACATAGATCTATCCTTGCCTTTATGGCTAGCTAGGGGCGTTAAACGATAGCGCTTGTTGGGAGGCAACCCAATTTTATTTAGTTTATTTCTTTTTGGTTATGTTTAGAAATAAATAATCCATCTAGCATCTGTTTAGATGTGGTTTTGTCTTTTAATTAGTGTTTGTGCCAAGTAGAACCTTTCGGAAGACTTGGGGAAAGTCTTTGCGATCTTGCTGTAAAAAACAGAAACTTTAGCTCTCACGAGATTACCTACAACTTTTTACTGGAGACTGATACTTAGTTGATTCTTTTTGCAGATGATTAATAGATAAATTCCTCACGTTCAGAAATTTACTTTAGAATTTTTGGAGTAACATAAGTTTGGGTTAGTTACAGATGACCACAGACTATTCTGTTTTTGACAAATTATGTTTTTGTGTGTTGTTTCCTTATTTTGATGAATCTATGGCTCGTAATGGAGCTTATGAACCATAGAAAAGTTGTAATACAATAGGTTTAACACAAATATAAATAAAGAATGATTTCATTACAGTACCTTGAAGTGGTGTTTTGTTTTCTTTCGCTAATGGAGCTCACGAAATTTTCTGTTAAGTTTTGTGTCGTGAAGTTTTCAAGTTTTGGGTAAAGATTTGATGGATTATGGAACAAGGAGTGGCAAAAGCCTAATCTTGGGGATGCCCAAGGCACCCCAAGGTAAAATCTAAGGACAATCCAAAAGCCTAAGCTTGGGGATGCCCCGGAAGGCATCCTCTCTTTTGTCTTTGTACATTGGTAACTTTACTTGGAGCTATATTTTTATTCACCACATGATATGTGTTTTGCTTGGAGCGTCTTATATGATTTGAGCCTTTGCTTTTTAGTTCACCACAATAATCCTTTCTGTACACACCTTTTGGGAGAGACACACATTATTCCGAATTATTAGAATACTATATGTGCTTCACTTATATCTTTTAAGCTAAACAATTTTGCTCTAGTGCTTCACTTATATCTTTTAGAGCATGTTGGTGGTTATATTTTATAGAAATTATTGATCTCTCATGCTTAACTTATATAATTTTTAGAGTCCTTTAGAATAGCATGGTAATTTGCTTTGGTTATAAAATTAGTCCTAATATGATAGGCATCCAAGATAAAAAATATAAAGTGCATTGAATACAAAGAGAAGTTTGATACTTGATAATTGTTTTGAAATATGGAGATGGTGATATTAGAGTCATGCTAGTTGAGTAGTTGTCAATTTGAGAACTACTTGTTGTAAATTTTGTGATTCCCATAGCATGCACGTATTGTGAACCGTTATGGGATGAAGTCGGAGCATGATTTATTTATTGATTGTCTTCCTTATGAGTGGCGGTTGGGGACGAGCGATGGTATTTTCCTACCAATCTATCCCCCTAGGAGCATGCGCGTAGTACTTCGTTTTGATAACTAATAGATTTTTTCATGTGAGCTCTTTATGACTAATGTTGAGTCCATGGAATATACGCACTCCCATCCTTCCACCATTGCTAACCTCTCTAATACCGTGCACCTTTCGTCGATATGACATACCCACCATATACCTTCCTCAAAACAGCCACCATACCTCCCTATTATGGCTTTCCATAGCCATTGCGAGATATATTGCCATGAAACTTACCACCGTTCCATTTATTATGACACGGTTCATCATTTTCATATTGCTTTGCATGATCATGTAGTTGACATCGTATTTGTGGCAAAGCCAACTTCATAACTCTTTCATACATGTCACTCTTGATTCATTGCATATCCCGGTACACCGCCTGAGGCATTCACATAGAGTCATATTTTGTTCTAAGTATCGAGTTGTAATTCTTGAGTTGTAAGTAAATAAAAGTGTGATGATCATTATTAGAGCATTGTCGCATGTGAGGAAAGGATGATGGACACTATGATTACCCCATAAGTCGGGATGAGACTCCGGGCGAAGAAAAAAAATAAAGAGAAGAGGCCAAAAAAAAGAAGGCCCAAATAAAAAAATGAGAGAAAAAGAGAGAAGGGACAATGTTACTATCCTTTTTCCACACTTGTGCTTCAAAGTAGCACCATGATCTTCATGATACAGAATCTCCTAGTCGATGTGAGACTATCTTCTCCTTTTTTCTTTTCTCCACAACCACCATTCTATTCCACCTACAGTGCTATGTCCATGGCTCACACTCATATATTGCATGGAGATTGAAAAAGTTTGAGAACATCAAAAGTACGAAACAATTGCTTGGCTTGTCATCCGGGTTGTGCATGATTTAAATACTTTGTGTGGTGAAGATAGAGCATAGACAGGCTATATGATTTTGCAGGGATAACTTTCTTTGGCCATGTTATTTTGAGAAGACATGATTGCTTTGTTAGTATGCTTTAAGTATTATTATTTTCATGTTAATATTAAACTTTTATCTTGAATCTTTCAGATCTGAACATTCATGCCACAATTAAGAGAAATACATTGAAGAATATGCTAAGTAGCATTCCACATCAAAAATTCTGTTTTTATCATTTACCTACTCGAGGACGAGCAGGAATTAAGCTTGGCGATGCTTGATACGTTTTGGATGTTTGATGGGCTTATTTATACACTTCTATATTATTTTTGGGACAAACCTATTAACCCAAGGCCCAGTATAAATTGTTGTTTTTTTGCCTATTTCAGTGTTTCGCAGAAAAGTAATATCAAACGGAGTCCAAACGGAATGAAACCTTCGGGAGAGTTATTTTTGGAACAAACGTGATCCAGAGGACTTGGAGTGGACGTCAAGAAATCACCGAGGAGGCTATGAGGCAGGGGAGCACGCCTACCCCCTTGGGCGCGCCCTCCACCCTCGTGGGCCCCTCGTAGCTCTACCGACCTACTTCTTCCTCCTATATATACATACGTACCCCCAAACCATTGGGGAGCACCACAAAAACCTAATTCCACCGCCGCAACCTTCTGTACCCGTGAGATCCCATCTTGGGGCCTTTTCTGGTGCTTTGCCAGAGGGGCATCGATCACGGAGGGCTTGTACATAAACACCATAGCCTCTCCAATGATGTGTGAGTAGTTTACCACAGACCTTCCATCTCAATACAAAGTTCTCCTTGATCTTCTTGCAGATCTATTCAAGGTAACTCTTTTTGCGGTGTGTTTGTTGAGATTCGATGAATTGTGGGTTTATGATCAAGATTATCTATGAACAATATTTGAATCTTCTCTGAATTCTTTTATGTATGATTGGTTATGTTTGCAAGTCTCTTCGAATTATCAGTTTGGTATGTGTCGGTGTACTAAAGTAGGGGTACCCTAGTATCCCGAACTTGTGCACGGGCAGTCGCAGCACCCCGCGGCAAGGCCCGCCAGGTGATCGCCAAGGCTCTCTATGGTTCTTTTGGAGCCATTCGAGAACAAAGTATTTAAGCCAAGGAGACAAGTCCCCGGCAAGAGGAGCTTGCCGGGAAGGCCGCTCGAGGCACAAGACCCCGGCAAGAGGAGCTTGCCGGGAAGGCCAACAAGAGCATCTCAAAGAACCTGCCGCGAGGCGCCACGCGTCCCGGCAGGACACGGCGAGCGACAAGCTCCCGGACGCAGCAAGACAACGGACGCGGCAAGGCACTTGCCGCGGTGGGCAACCACTCTGTACCCGCGCTCCAGCTCACCCACCTACGTGTCGCTCCGGGACCCTTCCTAGCGTACGCGGCGGGAGGCTGTGCAGCCAGGGGCACACTGTGGCATCCAGCGCTGACAAGATCGCCATCGTGGCAAGCGGTGGCGCCCCCGATGGTCCCTTTGCTTCACCGTCTGGGCGACGTAGATAGGCATTTAATGCCTTTCTCCCCTGCCGTCAGGGTTAGGTATGATACACTGTGTAGGTAGCTGTACCTACCACAGCATATTTCCATTTTTGCCCTTACCTACATTGCCACCTGTTGGAGACCCCTTGAACATATAAAAGGAGGCCCATGCACAACGTAGGGGGGGATCGGACCCCGAAGAGCGATCTCTAAGAGGAAAACAGAAGAACGCTCGGTCTCGTTAGCTGCTTGAGTGTACTGTAGCACTCAGTGCTCCCGAGCAAGAACTCAATACAATCCACAAAGCAGCAGTAGGAGTATTATCTATCCGGAGAGCTCCGAAGCTGGGTAAAACCCCCCGTGTGCTTCGCCTCGATCCGCTCTTCGCGCGACCTCCGCCCCCCGCCGAACCGAGAAGGGGCTCCGTCCCCATAGGTGCTCGGGGAGCCAGAAAACCCCGGCATCTTTGGCGCGCTAGGTAGGGGGCGTCGAGGTTGTGTGAACCTGATACGGCGTTTACGCGAGCTAAGTCTTCATCCACTTCATCGACATGCCGCCGAAGAAGAAGGCTTCGGAGGTGGCTGCGCCGTCCGCGTCGAATCCACCCCCGCCGCAGCAAACGGCCGGTGGGGAGGACACCGGCGTAAGAACGGGCGTCGACGAGGGAGCCCATGGTGCCACCAAGTCCAAGGACAAGACCGCGCTGCCCGTCGGCGGCGTAGTCGGCTCCCACGACGACCGGGCGTCCGTAGAGGCACCACGCCCATCTCATGAGGCGCAGGACCGACAGCGTCGTGGTACTCACGGTACCATACGCTCGCTGGACCCAAATCGAGCTGGCGGATCCCGGGATGCTCAAGGCCAACATGCACGCCAACGTGCTGGCGCGAGCGAGGCACGGTCGCCTAGACGGAATACTGCTCCTTCTAACATCGTTGGAAGTCCGAGCATATCCCGCTCCTCGCACCGTTCGCCACCGCTACCCGCCACTCCAGCAGAAGCTTTGGCACGAGCTCAGCTACTCCTGGACTTCCCTCCAACGCCAGACAAGATCGACGACTGGAGGGCCACCATTCAGAGTCTCATCGGCTTCGCCAACGGCGACACTCCATGGCCGGCGACCACATCGCAGCCGCGGCAGGCCAGCCAAGTGCGAGCCAATGGCGACAAAACCGGTGGGGGTGCAACCACCGTGCACTCTCCGCCCCAAGGGCCAAGATCGCCGACTCGCCGGGTCCGCCATGACAACGACTCCACTGCTTCCTCAGATCCGCGAATTCGTCGCGATCAGCGCCACGTTCTTCACGAACGGCAGCAAGAAGACGCTCGTACCCGCATCGAGCGCCGAAGAGAAACGCAGCGTCAATCAGACCGACGCGCTGGCCCCGCTGTCGACATGCAAGCGCCAGGGGAACCAGGCGACCTACCGTACGCGGTAGGTTGCCCTGCGTTTACTCGTGAGCTGCGGCAAGTCCAGTGGCCCAGCACGAAGAATTTCAAGCCAAACGTACCAGAGAAGTACGACGGCAGGCTGCATCCGTCGGAGTTCCTCAGCATCTACACCATCGCGGTCCAGGCTGCCGGGGGTGAGACGACAAGATCCTCGCCAATTACTTCCCTCTGGTGCTCAAGCCCAACGTCAGGTCCTGGCTCATGCACTTGCCGGAAAACTCCATATCTTCCTAGGCAGACCTATGCCATCAGTTTGTTGGTGCCTTTACAGGCGGCCACAAACCTCATGGCCAGGAGAGTGATCTTCACCTGCTTGCCCAGAAGGAAGGGGAGCCTCTATGCAAGTACATCCAGAGATTCAGCCAAGTGCAACGCAACATCCCAGACGTCCACCCTGCCGCGGTCATCAGTGCGTTCCACCAGAACGTGCGTAACCGCGGGATGCGGGAGGAGATGGCGATGTGCAAGATCAGAGACGTCAGTGAGCTGTATGCCCTAGCCGACAGATGTGCACGTGCTGAGGAAGGGAGGAAACTCCTCGGAGAGAACGTAGGAACAGGGGGAATTGACAGCGATGATGCCGCCCCGGCAAGCAAAAACCAGCGGCGGAACAACAGGAAGAGGAAAGGAAAAGATGTGCTAGTTGTCGAGCAGTCCGACAACGAGGGTGGCGCCAAGACGGCAAAAACTGGTAGCTCCGGCAAGGAGGTTGCTGCATGCGCCAACTGCCAGGCTGTGGCGGCCGCCGACAAGCAGGACGGCACCAACAAGCAGTACTACAAGATTCACTGCACCAAAGGCCATGACCTCCAGAGCTCCAAGAAGGTCGAGCAGCTCGTTGAGTTGCAAAAGGCCGAATACGAGCGACGCGACAAGGAGAAGGCCCAAGGAGGTGCTGGAGGATCCGGTACGAAGCGCACCGGCCGGGGGGGACGCCGCGGCAACGCCAAGCAGCGGCAAGGCGACAGACCTCCCCGCGACCGTGACAAGGATGAAGATGACGACGACGACGAAGACATGGATGACGCCGAGACCAGCGAGCAGGAGTTCCAGAAAGCCATAGAAGTTTTGTGCGTTGACGGCGGTGCTTCTCGGCATACTTCACACCGCCAACTCAAGAAGTTGGTGCGGGAAGTCAATGTAGCAGAACCACCTGTTGAGTCACGCAAGCTTCTGAAATGGTCCAGCACGCCTATCATCTTTGATATTGAGGACCACCCCGATCGCACAACTGTTGTCGGGTGTTTGCCGATGTTAGTCTCACCAACTATCCGCAACCTCAAGGTCACTAAGATGCTAGTTGACGGCGGGGCCAGCTTGAACCTGATCTCCTCCGCTGTGCTCCGGAGACTCCAAGTCCCTGACAGCAAGCTCGAAGAGACCGGCACGTTCCAAGGAATCAACCCGAGAAGGAGCAAGCCGAATGGGAAGATCACGCTGCCGGTGATGTTTGGCAGCGAGCTGAACTTCAGGACTGAGAGGATCACTTTCGACGTTGCCGATTTTCCATTGCCTTACAATGGAATTCTCGGTCGTCCAGCGCTCGCCAAGTTCATGGCGGCCTCTCACTACGCGTACAACATGCTGAAGATGCTAGGCCCGATAAGTGTCATCTCTGTACATGGCGACAAGAAAGACGCTCTTATCTGTGCCGACAAGATCTATCGGGAAGCAGCAGCCGCCGCAGATCGCGAGACACTTGCCGCTGAAGCTCCCGGGGGGAAGAAGAAGACCAAGTCCGGCAAGAGCTCTGATGCCCACTCCGGCAAGCGCACCTCTTCGGAGTGTTGCGCTACCGTCGAGGACGCACCATCGAGCTCCACCGGCAAATGTAAGAAGACGATGGCAGCTCTGCCAGCGACCAAGAAGGTGTCCACCAAGGAGGTCGGCACTGGTGGTACCTTCACCATCAGTGCCACTCTCGACCCTAAATAGGAAAGCGCGTTCGTTGCTTTCCTGCGGGCGAATGTCGATGTGTTTGCGTGGCAACCGTCTGACATCCCCGGCGTTCCCAGGAAAGTAATCGAGCACCACCTTGCCGTATGTCCTCATGCGTGGCCCGTCAAGCAGAGAGTCAGGAAACAAGCAGTGGAGCGCCAAGAGTTCATCACCGAAGAGATCAAGAAGTTGGAAGCAGCAGGCCTCGTCAGAGGAGTGCTCCATCCTACGTGGTTGGCCAATCTTGTAGTCGTGCGCAAGGCAAATGGGAAATGGAGACTTTGCATCGACTTCATCGATGTCAACAAAGCTTGTCCCAAAGACCCATTTCCCTTGCCACGCATTGACCAGATTGTTGACTCCACAGTCGGATGCGACTTGCTTTCATTTCTTGACGCATACTCAGGATACCATCAGATCTTCATGGCAGAAGAGGACGAGGAGAAAACCGCGTTCATCACTCCATGTGGCACGTACTGTTTCATACGAATGCCTTTCGGTTTGAAGAATGCTGGTTCAACATTCGCAAGGGTAGTCCGTACTGCTTTTGAGCCGCAAATACACAGAAATGTGGAAGCCTACATGGATGACATAGTGGTCAAGAGCAGGGATAAAGCAACTCTGATTCAAGACCTAGAAGAGACTTTTGCAAATCTACGCAAGGTCAGCCTCAAGCTCAACCCCGAGAAGTGCGTGTTTGGAGTCCCGTCCGGCAAGCTTCTCGGATTCTTCTTGTCTCTGAGAGGAATTGAAGCAAATCCCGACAAGATCAAGGCCATTGAGCAGATTGAAGCATCGAAGCGCGTCAAGGATATACGAAAACTTGCCGGCTACGTGGCGGCTCTCAGCAGGTTTATCTCTAAGTCTGCTGAGCGTGCCCTGCCGTTTTTCAAAATCTTGAAAAAGGCAGGTCCAATGAAATGGACTCCGGAAGCGGAGGCTGCGCTGCAGGACTTGAAGAGATACCTGTCCTCCACTCCAATACTTGTCGCACCTAAACCACAAGAGAAGTTGCTGCTATATCTGGCGGCAACCAATCAAGTGGTTTGTGTTGCGTTAGTAGCGGAGAGAGAGGCAGATGATGAGCCAGCCACCACGGCAAGCACATCAAACGACAAGCAGAGGGCTTCCCCGACGAGCTCTGGTCCCGACGAAGATGGATCTGCGCAGATGTGCGAAGAGATACAGAAGAAGAAAATGGTGCAGCGCCCAGTCTACTTTGTCAGTTCCCTTCTGCAGGGGGCTAGGTCAAGGTACTCTGGTGTGCAGGAGTTGCTTTTCGGCCTTCTTATGGCCTCGAGAAAGCTGCGCCATTACTTCCAAGCACATGAGATGACAGTTGTCACTCGCTTTCCGCTGAAGAGGATACTGCAGAATCCAGAAGCACCAGGTAGGATTGTTGAGTGGGCATTGGAACTGTCAAGCTTTGGCCTCAAGTTTGAGAGCACTTCAACTATTCAGAGCAGAGCATTGGCAGAATTCATAGCAGAGTGGATGCCAACACCAGACGAAGAAATTCCAGAGACGAGCATCCCTGTCAAGGAAGCGAGCAATGAGTGGCTGATGTACTTTGATGGTGCGTTCTCGCTGCAAGGCGCTGGTGCTGGCGTGCTGCTTGTCGCACCCACCGGAGAGCACCTCAAGTACGTGGTCCAGATGCACTTTCCCAGGGAGCAAGCAACAAACAATACTGCAGAGTATGAAGGATTGCTCGCCGGTCTCAGGATCGCGGCTGACCTCGGGATCAAGCAACTCATTGTTAGGGGTGACTCACAGCTTGTCGTCCACCAAGTGAACAAGGATTATCAGAGTCCGTTGATGGAAGCTTACGTTGATGAAGTGAGGAAGCTGGAAGAGCGCTTTGTCGGCCTACAGATGGAACATGTTCCAAGAGCTCAGAACGACATCACCGACGGCCTCTCAAAGTGCGCGGCATTTAAGTTACCTATGGAACCAGGGATCTTTGTGCTCAAGCTGACTCAACCATCCGTGACGCCATCAACTGGACAGAGCAAGAAGAGGAAGTTGATTTTATGTGACTGTCTTCCGGCAGAGCTTCCCGAAGCCGCCGCCAAGAAGGTCCCCAAGATCAACGCCAAGAGTGCTGAGGAGCAGTCCACTCCGACAAGCCCCAGGGTTTGTTTCGTTGAAGCAGACGCTCCCGACAAGTTTTGCTCCGGCAAGTTTGCCGGGGAACGTCAAGCTCCGGCTGAACCGCAGGTTCTCGCCGTAGAAGCGGATGTTCCCGCAGCAGCAGACATGCCTTTAGTCCTTGTTGTCGAGCCACGGGCTCCAGCATGGGCACAACAGATCGTCCGTTTCCTCCAGTCAGGAGAACTTCCCAAAGAGCCAGAAGAAGCGGTAAGAGTAGCCCGGCAGTCTAGTATGTACCAGTTCGTTGACAACGCACTGTACAGAAGAAGACTCAACAGAGTGAAATTGAAGTGTATCCCCCGGGAAGATGGACAGAAGCTGTTGGCAGAGATACATGGAGGCATTTGTGGTCAGCACATTGGCGCAAGAGCGCTTGCCGGCAAAGCATTCCGGCAGGGCTTCTTTTGGCCGACAGCCCTCCAGGATGTAGCTGCACAAGTAACCAGGTGTGAAGCGTGCCAGTTCCATTCCAAGCAGATACACCAGCCAGCTCAAGCTCTCCAGACGATCCCTTTATCCTGGCCCTTTTCGGTCTGGGGGCTCGACATCCTCGGCCCTTTCCCCCGAGCAGTCGGGGCTTTGAGTACTTGTATGTCGCAATCGACAAGTTCACAAAGTGGCCGGAAGTGGAACCAGTGAGGAAGGTGACAGCACAGTCAGCAGTCAAGTTCTTTAGGTTGATTGTTTGCCGCTTCGGAATCCCTAACAGGATCATCACCGACAACGGTACACAATTCACGAGTCGCACCTTCATGCAGTACGTCCAAGACTTTGGCGCCAAGGTCTGCTTCGCTTCTGTTGTTCACCCCAGGAGAAATGGTCAAGCAGAGAGGGAAAATGCTGAAGTGCTGCGTGGACTCAAGACCCGGACTTTCGACAGGCTGCATAGGTGCGGAAGAAACTAGATCGAGGAGCTGCCGGTGGTTCTTTGGTCGATCAGGACGACGCCAAATCGAGCCACTGGCCAGACACCTTTCGCTCTAGTCTATGGAGCAGAGGCAGTTATCCCCACGGAACTCGTATACGGGTCACCTCGCGTCCTTGCTTATGATGAGCTCGATCAAGAGCAGCTGCGACAAGATGACGCGCTGCTCCTTGAGGAAGACCGTCTTCAGGCTGCTGTACGAGCTGCTCGATACCAGCAAGCTTTGCACCGCTACCATAGCCGCAAAGTTAAAGCCAGAAGTCTCGAGGAAGGCGACCTTGTTCTTCGGCGCGTTCATTCCGCCAAGAATTCCAACAAGTTGACGCCAAAGTGGGAAGGCCCTTACCGGGTGAAACGAGTCACTAGGCCTGGCGTTGTCCGCCTTGAGACCGAGGATGGCTTTCCGGTGAGCAACTCCTGGAACATCGAGCATCTTCGTAAGTTTTACCCGTAAGGGGCGGTTGTCGCACCCTGTCCGGCAACCACCATTTTGTACAAGTCTTGCCGCTGTTGCATGTAATCCTTTGTACAAAGCCAGGCGCAGACCCTGAGCGAAGATAAAGCGCTAGCGCCCTGAGTTTTAGCATGCATGCTGAGTCGAGTCTCGTCCTTGGTTAGGGTTGACAGTGCTTAGCAGTGGCTAACTCCTAACTTAGAGGTCGAGTGTGCGTCCTTTTGTCGTTCTTTCATTTCCCTTGGTTCGCAGGACTCGCGCACCCTGACCGGACCACTTAAGGACGAAAAGAAGAAGACGGACGGACCAACACTCGGACCCCGGCAAGCCAATGTTGCCGGGGGCTGCAACACCCCGGCAAGCCAGCATTGCCAGGGGGCTGCGATCTCAGATAAGTTTTTCATCCCTTATCATGCATTCTCTTATGGGCTGGGGTATGCGAAACATCGTTTCTCCCTAAAAGCTATCATGCTCCCTTAATTCTAGGCCCTTGGGCTCGTTCCCGGGGCCAGATTTGGTAGTAGTCGCGGCAGCGAAGGGACGAAGCAAGGAGCCTGAACCCGCCTCCTCCCTGCCTCCGCCAGAAGCGTGAGAAGGGACGAGCGACGCGGGAAGAAGGCAGGGCCTGCTGCCGAGAAAGGAAGTGTCTATCTTAAAGATATAAAGGATTCGCTCCTTGATGTGGGTTCCACCCACGAGACAAGTGACCCGACAAGCATCCCCTTTTCATTAAAGAGCATTCCACTCAGGTACAGTTCATAAGAGGATGAAAAACATGAATAATGGGATTACAAGATTTAAATGCAACTAAGGCCCGAGGGCTTACAAATTGAAAAGAGATAAGGTGCCCGTAATCCCTGTCTTGTCCCTCTCTTCAGGAGGCAGGTCAAGGAGGGGAAAAGGGCAAAAGGGGCGCCTAGACGAGCTACGAGTGGCAGAAGACACCAAGAGAACGTCTCGGCGACATGGTGACGGCGGCGCTGGAGGCAGGGCTCGAAGACGAGGCGGCAGGACGTCAGCACGCTGTCGAGGGCGTCGCGCCCTCGTACTCCGAGTTGACGGCCTTGCCGCCTGCCCTCTTCCTCTTCCGCAGCCTCCCTACGTCAGCCGCCCAAGGAGACGACCCCGAGAAGCTCCAGGAGCCAGCGACGCGGATGATGGGGTCGCCGGTGCCACGCGGAGCGGCGCCCGACACCTAGTCAGACCCGTCATCCCGCCGCCCGCCGCCCTCGTCGTCGCTGTCGCTGTCCTCCTCGCCACTCCCGCCCGAGGAGGAGCCTTCGCTATCGGAGGATCTCTCCACGCAGCACCGTGCCCGAGTCCCGAAGCACCCGAAGACCTTGACGGAGAGGAGATCGCCCTCCATCAGCTTAAAATGGAGGGTGAGCCGCGCCGTCAAGCTGTGGATGCGGGTGAACGTCTTCCACCCTCGACCAAGATACATCACATTAGGGGCCGGGAAATCAACGCGGACTCGCGTACCGCTGATTCCACAACCCCTTATGTGCAACCTCAGTGTCTCGGGCGGATCCAACTCCATATCGCTCGCAAACGGAGTCGGGAGACGAAGGCGACGATGAGGCGGCCGACGCAGCCTGACGAAGAACTCGCAAGGGTCGTCCCCGATATGGTCCGCCACAGGGAGAGGATCTGCTGGCGGAGGCGAGGCTGGCGGACTGCCTCGCCCAACTCTTCCCCGACCGCCTCGGCCTCGCCCTCGACCTCGCCCGCGGCCTCGTCCCCTCCCTCTTCCCCTTGCAGCTGGCTCTGCCACCACGGGTGCGGGGGGAGGAGGGACGCGTTGCCTAGCGGCAACCCTCGTCGCCACCGTCGAAAGACAAGGGTTCCCTTTCTCCATGGCGAATGAGAAAGAGGGGAGCAGAAGCTGAAGAAAGGATGAGATGAGAGAATGCGGGCTTCCGTCCCCCCTATCCCGCTCCTTATAAAGGAGCGGGGTGGGGGCTCGGCCGCCCCGCTCAGCCAATCGAGACGCAGAAGGCACAGGGAACTGGGCCCGGCCTGCTGCCTCGACCCGTGGCGACACGGTTTCCCGCCTCCACCGTTCGCCACTCCAAGCGCATGGAGGCCGCGTGGCAGGAGAGCAGAGTTGAGGCGACGGATGAGGCGACCTCTCCCCACCCCGTGATCATGGGGGGTGGACGCCTCGAAGACCACGCCTCCACGCCTCCACGCCTCCCTCCGTTTATGAGGAAGATACGAACCGCCAGGAGGCGGGCGTTTCGCCTTTCTGAATAAAGAAACCACCCACGACCTCTCCCATGACGCCGCAATCGACGCGTGCCGTTCAGGGAGGGCGTGGTGGATGCGGAGCAAGGTGCGACGTGACCCAGGCCGTGCGTGCCCATGCCCTGTTTTGGGCCTGGCCCAACAGCGCTCGACACCGTGTGTGGCCCAGGCCCGGGGGCTCCTGTCGGTGTACTAAAGTAGGGGTACCCTAGTATCCCGAACTCGTGCACGGGCAGTCGCAGCACCCCGCGGCAAGGCCAGCCAGGTGATCGCCAAGGCTCTCTATGGTTCTTTTGGAGCCATTCGAGAACAAAGTATTTAAGCCAAGGAGACAAGTCCCCGGCAAGAGGAGCTTGCCGGGAAGGCCGCTCGAGGCACAAGACCCCGGCAAGAGGAGCTTGCCGGGAAGGCCAATAAGAGCATCTCAAAGAAACTGCCGCGAGGCGCCACGCGTCCCGGCAGGACTCGGCGAGCGACAAGCTCCCGGACGCAGCAAGACAACGGCCGTGGCAAGGCACTTGCCGCGGCGGGCAACCACTCTATACCCGCGCTCCAGCTCACCCACCTACGTGTCGCTCCGGGATCCTTCCTGGCGTACGTGGCGGGAGGCTATGCAGCCAGGGGTACACTGTGGCATGCAGCGCTGACAAGATCACCATCGTGGCAAGCGGTGGCGCCCCCGACGGTCCCATTTCTGTACCATCTGGGCGACATAGATAGGCATTTAATGCCTTTGTCCCCTGCCGTCAGGGTTAGGTATGATACACTGTGTAGGTAGCTGTACCTACCACAGCATATTTCTAGTTTTGCCCTTACCTACGTTGCCACCTGTTGGAGACCCCTTGAACATATAAAAGGAGGCCCATGCACATTGTAGGGGGGGATCGGACCCCGGAGAGCGATCTTTGAGAGGAAAACAGAAGAACGCTCGGTCTCGTTAGCTGCTTGAGTGTACTGTAGCACTCAGCGCTCCCGAGCAAGAACTCAATACAATCCAGAAAGCAGCAGTAGGAGTATTATCTCTCCAGAGAGCTCCGAAGCTGGGTAAAAAACCCCCGTGTGCTTCGCCTCGATCCGTTCTTCGCGCGACCTCCGCCCCCCGCCGAACCGAGAAGGGGCTCCGTCCCCATAGGTGCTCGGGGAGCCAGAAAACCCCGGCAGTATGGCCTACTAGATTGATCTTTCTTGCAATGGGAGAAGTGCTTAGCTTTGGGTTCAATCATGTGGTGCTCGATCCCAGTGATAGTAGGGGAAACGACATGTATTGTATCGTTGCCATCGAGGATAAAAAGATGGGGTTTATATCATATCGCATGAGTTTATCCCTCTACATCACGTCATCTTACCTAATGCGTTACTCTGTTCTTATGAACTTAGTACTCTAGATGCATGCTGGATAGCAGTCGATCTGTGGAGTAATAGTAGTAGATGCAGGCATGAATCAGTCTACTTGTCGCGGACGTGATGCCTATATACATGATCATGCCTAGATATTCTCACAATTATGCACTTTTCTATCAATTGATCGATAGTAATTTGTTCACTCACCGTAATACTTATGCTATCTTGAGAGAAGCCACTAGTGAAACCTATGGCCCCGGGTCTATTCTCCATCATATTAATCTCCCGTTAACAAGCTATTTATGGCGCCGTTTACTTTGCATTCTTTACTTTTAGTCTTTATCATAAAAATACCAAAAATATTATCTTATCATCTCTATCATATCTCACTTTTGCAAGTGGCCGTGAAGGGATTGACAACCCCTTTAACGCATTGGTTGCAAGGTTCTTATTTGTTTGTGTAGGTACGAGGGACTTGCGTGGGGCCTCCTACTGGATTGATACCTTGGTCCTGAAAAACTGAGGGAAATACTTACGCTACTTTCCTGCATCACCATTTCCTCTTCAAGGGAAAACCAATGCAGTGCTCAAGAGCTAGCAGCAACTCTGTGTCATAAAATGCGATGAATCCTTGTCTCTGATTTTTTCCCCGAACGTGAATATATGGAGTTGGAGTTGAGGTCGGTGGAGGTCCAGGGGGCCCACAAGGATGGAGGGCGCGCTCCCCACCATTGTGGCCAGGGTGTGGGCCCCCTTCACTTGATTCTTTCACCAATAGTTTTTTTTAATTCCAAAAATCATCTCCATGAAGTTTCAGGTCATTCCGAGAACTTTTATTTCTGCACAAAAATAACACGATGGCAATTCTGCTGAAAACAGCGTCAGTCCGGGTTAGTTCCATTCAAATCATGCAAGTTAGAGTCCAAAACAAGGGCAAAAGAGTTTTAAAAACTAGATACGATGGAGACGTATCAACTCCCCCAAGCTTAACCCATTGCTTGTCCTCAAGCAATTCAATTGACAAACTAAAAGTGATAAAGAAAAACTTTTACAAACTCTATTTGATCTTGTTGTTGCAAATATGTAAAGCTAGCATTCAAGTTTTCATAAAAGATTATGAACTAGCCATATTCACAAAAACATTTAGGTTTCACATTTACTCACACCAATGTCATAATCAACTAGTGAGCAATAATAGTAAATCTCGGGTGATAACACTTTTTTTCAAAACAATCATGATATGATATAACAAGATGGTATCTCGCTAGACCTTTCTGAGACCGCAAAACATAAATGCAAAGCACCCCTAAAGATCAAGGACTCACTAGACATTGTAATTCATGGTAAAAGACATCCGATCACAGTCATACTCAATATAGATTAATAAGAATGCATACCAATGACAGTGGTGCTCTGTAACTGGTGCTTTTTATAAGAGGATGATGACTCGGCAATAGAAGTTAATAGATAGGCCCTTCGTAGAGGGAACCAGGGATTTGTAGAGGTGCCAGAGCTCGAGCTTTCATTGTCAATGCAACAACCAGGAGATCTCAGTATCTTCCATGCTACATACATTATAGGTGGTTCCCAAACAGAATGGTAAAGTTTATACTCCCCCACCACCAATAAGCACACTCCACGGTTGGTCCAAAACAACGGGTACTGTCCAAGTAACAACAGCCCTGGGGGAGTTTTGTTTACAATTATTTTTATTTGATTTGAGCATGGAACTGGGCATCCCGGTTACTGGCCATTTTCTCATGAATGACGAGCGGAGTCCACTCATCGTGAGAATAACCGACCTAGCATGGAAGATATTGACAGCCCTAGTTGGTACATGAGCGATTCAAGCATACAAAACAGATTATCATTTGAAGGTTCAGAGTTTGGCACTTGCAAATTTACTTGGAATGGTAGGTAAATACCTCATATAGGAAGGTATGGTGGACCCATATGGAACAACTTCGGGTTTATGGACGTGGATGCACAAGAAGTATTCCCACTTAGTACAAGTGATGGCCAGAAAGAGATTGGCAAGCGACCAACTAGAGAGCGACAACAGTCATAAAGATGAATTGAGATGAACCAACATTGAGTGCAACCATGAGTAGGATATAAATCACCATGAACATAAATATCATGGAGGCTATGTTGATTTTGTTTCAACTACATGTGTGAACATGTGCCAAGTCAAGCCACTCGAATCATTCAAAAGAGGATACCATTCTATCATACTACATCACAACCATTTTAATTTCCATGTTGGCACGCAAGGTAAACCATTATAAAATCCTAGCTAATTAAGCATGGAATGAGTAACTATAATCTCTACTCCCTTCGTAATCAAATATAAGAGTGTTTAGAATACTAAAGTAGTGATATAAATGCTCTTATATTAGTTTACAGAGGGAGTAATAGTCATTGCAAACATGTTTCATTCATAATAAGCTGAATCAGGAACGATGAGCTAATCATATTTCCAAAAACAAGATAGGTCGAGTTCATACCAACTTTTCCTCATCTCAATCATTTCATCATATATCATCATTATTGCCTTTCACTTGCACAACCGAATGATGTGGATAATAATAATAGTGCGCGTGCATTGGACCAAGCTAGAATCTGCAAACATTTATTTAGAGGAGAAGACAAGGTAATATGGGCTCTTTGTTAGATCAACAATAATACATATGAGAGCCACTCAAAATTTTGATCGTGGTCTTCTCCTCTCGACCCCCAAAGAAAAGAAAATAATTTCAAAGAAACACACTAAAATATTTTTGGAGTTTTTGTTTTTCTGAAGGAAGTAAAACAAGAACGAGAAAAACTATTTACACGGGAAAGCTCCCAACAAGCAAAAGAAGAACGAGAAATCTTTTTGGGTTTTCTTTTAGTAGTACAACTAAGCATGCATGGAAAGTAAACTAACCGCAACTAATATTTTTGTTTTTTCTTAAGGTTTTTTAAACACACAAGAAGAAAGCGGGAAAAAGAAATAGAACTGACGTGTATAATATAATGCAAGAGTATGAACACCAACAACTGAAATGATTGTGTGAACATGAATGTAATGTCGGTGAGAAATACGTATTCCCCCAAGCTTAGGCTTTTGGCATAAGTTGGTCTACAGCCACGACTGGCCTAGCAGATATCCAAAGTTGTAGTTGGGGTTGTACTGAGATGCAGCAGCTACTGCCTGAAGGTCTGCAGCATGGTGGCGAGCAGCCTCCACTATTCTCTCATACTCGTTTTCCTCCTCTCTAGTAATAAAATATCTCCCGTTTACCTGAAAGTTAAAGAAGGCAGGAGTAGAAAGAGTAACATGGATGGCGCGCCATCTATCAAAGATTAACCAGTACTAGAGGATCTGTTCGTTCCTCTTAAGAAACTTGTAGTGTACCATAGCCTCATAATATAGAAAGGCAGGTGGCAACTCAATATCATACCCTCTTATTGGTACACCCAAATAATTAGCTAAACGAGTTGCATAAATCCCACCAAATAAATCTCCATACTTAGCATTAAGATGTAACCTCCTTGCAATAATAGCCCTAGAGTTATATCACTTATCACCTAACATCGCACATTTGAGGACACTAAGATCTAGAATGCAAAGGTGGCCATGATCAGGTTTACCATTAATGCATCTTCCTATGGTGGGGTGTGTGATATTTCTAGTTTCCCCCATGGTGATGCTAGCAAGGAAATCACTATATTCAGATTTGTGAGGTTCACTAAGAATACCCCATTGTGGAATTTTGCATGCATCACAAAAATCTTCTAGGTCCGTGGTATAGGATTCATCATAAAGATCGAACATGACCGTATGAGTATTACGTTAGATGAAAACTGAAAGCTTCGCACGGAGGAATCTGTGAGATAATAATATTGTAAGAGTTTGTCTGACAAGTAGTCTTTAAGGCCGGCATTTTGTATGTATGTATAGAAATCATCCTTCAAACCTGCACGAACCAAAATTCATCCGACGACCATCACAAGGCTGCACTTGAGCTTCTCTTGGTGGTTCAAGGTCTGGTTCGCGTATCGCGAGCCTCGGTGCTTGCTTCCTCGAAGAACCACCTTGGTACATTCTCCTTGACATTTTCCTTCCTCTGAAAATTTTCTGAAATTTTTAGTGACTCAAAATAAAAGTGAGCCAAGCTCCACAAGATAGCAACTACTCCTACAAGTGGGCTATGGAGTGATTTTTTTCTGGAGGAAGAAGGAGTGGATGGGTGCTAGAATAAGTGAAGGGGGGCCACGTGGGGCCCACAAGGATAGGGGCGCGCCCAGCAGGGTAGGGCCCGCCCTCCACCCTTGTGGCCATCTGGTGAGGGCCCCTAGTGTGTGTTCAGTGCCAGAAATTCTCAAATATTCTATAAAAAATCATACTAAATTTTCAAGGCATATGGAGAACTTTTATTTTTGGGACAATTTTTTATTGCACAAATAATTCAGGAAATAGACAGAAAGTACTATTATTTACTTATTTATTCTAAATAATAAAAAGTAAAAAGTGGGTATAGAAAGTTGTGCCTTCTAAATTCATCCATCTCATGCTCATCAAAAGGAATCCATTAACAAGGTTGATGAAGTCTTATTAACAAACTTCTTCTGGATCACATGAAACCGAAGAATTTTTGAATAACACTAGGTTACCTCAACGAGGATATGCATTTCCCCAACAATAAGAATATCATGTTTCACTTTTGCAGTAGAAAGAGGGAATTCAAAACCTCCAATAGCAATAGTTGAAATTTTTCCAATAGAATTGATACTATGAACTTGTGGTTGTTTTTTCGGAAAGTGTACCATATGCTCATTACCATTAACATGAAAAGTGGCACTGCCCTTGTTGTAATCAAAACAGCCCCCGTAGTATTCAAAAAGGGTCTACTAAGGATAATCGACATACTGTCATCCTCGTGAATATCAAGAATAACAAAGTCTGTTAAGATAGTAACGTTTGCAACCACAACAGGCACATCCTCACAAATATCGATCGGTATAGCAGTTGATTTATTAACCATTTGCAAAGATATTTCACTAGGTGTCAACTTATTCAATTCAAGTCTATGATACAAAGATAAAGGCATAACACAAACACCGGCTCCGAGATCACATAAAGCGGTTTTAACATTGTTTATTTTAATGGATTATGGTATAGTTGGTACCCCTGGATCTCTAAGTTTCTTTAGTATTCCACCCTTAAAAGTATAATGAGAAAGCATGGTGGAAATTTCAGCTTCCTGTATCGTTATTTTATTAGTAACAATATCTTTCATATACTTAGCATAAGGAGGCATTTTAAGCATATCAGTCAAACGCATACGCAAAAAAGATAGGTCTAATCATTTCAGCAAAGCGTTCAAAATCCTCATCGTCCTTTTTCTTGGATGGCTTAGGAGGAAAGGGTATGGGTTTCTGAACCCATGGTTCTCTTTCTTTACCACGTTTCCTACCAACGAAGTCTCTCTTATCATAATGTTGATTCTTTGATTGTGGGTTATCGAGATTAACAGCAGGTTCAATCTCTACTTCGTTATCATTACTAGGTTGAGCATCAACATGAACATCATTATTAACATTATCACCAGGTTCATGTTCATCACCAGATTGTGTCTCAGCATTAGAAATAAAAATATCATTGGGATTCTCAGGTGTGTCTCCACTAGAAGCATGCAAAGTCCTATCAATTTTCTTTTTCTTTTTATTAGAAGGACTATGTGCATCATTGTTAACTCTTTGGGATCTTGCTCAACTCTCAGGATACAAAGGTTCCTGGGTCATTTTACCACCTCAATCATAACCCTAACAGCATTACCAGTATTCTTATTATTGTACTCATTAAGCAAATCATCTGTGCCTTAAGTACTTGTTCTACTTGAGTTGTAACCATGGAAGCATGTTTACTAATAAGCTTAAGATCATCAATAGTTCTACTCATACAATCACCCAAGTGGCCAAGCATGTAAGCATTACGTTTCAATTGTCTACTCACATAAGCATTGAAGTTCTCTTGTTTAACAATAAAATTATCAAACTCATGCCAGCATTGACTAGCAGACTTATTATGAGGAATATCACCTTCTTATTATTGAACTCATTAAGCAAATCATACAATCAAGACCATGTATTTCTTCAGTAGGTGGTAAGTTCTTAAATTCTTCAGCTTTAATACCTTTTTCTTTCATAGATTTATTTTCCTCTTGCATATCTTGAGGACTGAGAAATAGAATACCCCTTTTATTCGGAGTTGGTTCAGGAAGTGTCCAATCATTATCATTACTCAATATATTATTCAATAGCAATTCAACTTGCTCAACAGTTCTTTCCTTGAAAACACAACCAACACAACTATCCAGGTGGACTCTGGAAGCATCGGTTAGTCCACGACAAAAGATATCAAGTATTACATTTTTCTTGAGAGGATGATCGGGCAAAGCATTAAGTAATTGGAGAAGCCTCCCCAAGCTTGTGGGAGACTCTCTTCTTCAATTTGCACAAAATTAAATATTTCCCGTAGGGAAGCTTGTTTCTTATGAGCAGGGAAATATTTTTGAGAGTAGTAAATCATATCCCGGGGACTAAGCACACAACCAGGAGCAAGGGAATCAAACCATAACTTAGCATCACGCTTTAAAGCGAAAGGAAACAATTTAAGAATATAGTAATAGCGAAAAAAAATTCATGAGCAAATAGGGTGGCTATATCATTCAATTTAGTAAGATGTGCCACAACAGTTTCAGATTAATAACCATAGGAATGATCATATTCAACCAAAGTAATTAACTCAGGATCGACAGAGAATTCATAATCCTTATCAGTAACAAACATAGGCGAAGTAGAAAAAGCGGGATCCTATTTTATTCTAGCATTCATAGATTTTTCTTTCATCTTAGCAAACAGTTTCTTAAGATCGTCTCTATCATTGCAAGCAAGAAAGTCTCTAGCACTTTCCTCATCCATAATATAACCCTCAGGTACAACATGCAATTAATATCTAGGGGGGGAATCATAATCTTTAGTTTCAATAATATCTCAGTTTCAGTAATTTCATTCTCTCTAGCTCTAGCAAGTTGTTCATCAACAAATTAACCAAGTGGCACAGTATCATCAAGCACAGAAGTAGTATCATCATAAGCATCATGCTTACCAGTAGTGGCATCATCAATAGCATGCAACATATCAAAATCAATAGCAGGTGTAGGTTTTGCAAGTTTACTCAAAACAGAAGGAGAATCAAGTGTAGAGCTTGATGGCAGTTCCTTACCTCCCCTCCCGTTGAGGGAAAATCTTGGTTCTTTGGTATTTCAAATTCCTCATAGTGAACAAAAGATATATATAAATTCCAAGTGACTTAGAGAATAGAGCTATGCTCCTAGGCAACGGCGCTAGAAAAAGGTCTTGATAACCCACAAGTATAGGGGATCGCAACCGTTTTCGAGGGTAGACTATTCAACCCAAATTTATTGATTCGACACAAGGGGAGCCAAAGAATATTCTCAAGTATTAACAGCTGAGTTGTCAATTCAACCACACCCGAAAGACTTAATATCTGCAGCAAAATATTTAGTAGCAAAGTAGTATGGAAGTAGCGGTAACGGTAGCAAAAGTAACAGTAGCGGTTTTGTAGCAATCGTAACAGTGGCAACAGAAAAGTAGCGGAGCAAAGATCAATATGAAACAAGCTCATAGGCAATGGATCAATGGTGCATAATTATGTTAGATGGCATTCATCATGCAACAGTTACTGCATAGGGTGACACAAAACTAGCTCCAATTCATCAATATAATTTAGTCATGTATTCCGAATATAGTCATACGTGCTTATCGAAAAGAACTTGCACGACATCTTTTGTCCCGCCCTCCCGTGGCAGCGGGGTCCTATTGGAAACTAAGGGATACTATGGACTCCTTTTAATAGAGTACCGGACCAAAGCATTAGCACTTAGTGAATACATGAACTCCTCAAACTATGGTCATCAACGGGAAGTGTCCCGACTATTGTCACTCCGGGGTTGCCGGATCATAACACGTAGTAGGTAACTATTGACTTGCAAGATAAGATCAAGAACACAAATATATGCATGGAAACATAACAGGTTCAGATCTGAAATCATGGCAATCGGGCCCTATTGACAAGAATGAAGCATAGGAAATCATAGGAACATCAATCCTAGAACATAGTGGATACTAGGGATCAAACCCTAATAAAACTAAATCGATTACATGGTAAATCTCATCCAACCCATCCCCGTCCAGCAAGCCTATGATGAGATTACTCATGCGACGAATTCCCCTCTCCAGAGCCCCGAACGGACTCTAGATCTGCCCTCCCGAGGAAGAACAGGGCTTGGTGGCGGCTCTGTATCGTAAAACATGATGAACCCTTCTCTTTGAGTTTTTTCACACCGAACGTGAATATATGGAGTCGAGGTCGATGGAGGTCCAGGGACCCACAAGGACAAAGGGCGCGCCCCCACCCTTGTGGCCAGGGTGTGGGGTTCCTTCACTTGATTCGTTTGCCAATACTTTCTATTAATTCCAAAATCATCTGCGTGAAGTTTTAGGTCATTTCGAGAACTTCTATTTCTGCACAAAAATAATAGCATGGCAATTCTGCTAAAAACAGCGTTAGTTCGGGTTAGTTACATTCAAATAATGCAATTTAGAGTCCAAAACAAGGGCAAAAGAGTTTGGAAAAGTAGATATGATGGAGATGTATCACCAGGAAAACACATCGACATTCGCCCGCAGGAAGGTAACGAGCACGCTTTCCTATTTGACATCGAGGGTGGCACTGGTAGTAAATGTACTATCAGCGCCAGCCAGCCCTGCCGGGAGCATCTTCAGAGCAGGTGCCGCAGCCTTGGATCCCTTGCTGTTGGAACTCTCCGGCAAGTCATCAACAGGCACAACGCACTCCGAAGAGGTGTACTTCCTGGATTCCTCGCTGGCATCCTAAGTATATTTCTTATTTTTCTTGCTTTCCTTGGCGGGAGCAGTAGCTTCCGCGGCCTCTGCAGCGACTACTTCTCGGTACATCTTGTCCACGCATATGATTGCGTCTTTCTTGTCTGATGGAATGGAAATGACGCCCATTGGCCTTGGCATCTTCAGAGTGTTCTAGGCATAGTGGGATGCCACCATGAATTTGGACAGGGCTGGGCGACCAAGGATTCCATTCTACGGCAGGAGGAGGTCAACCAAATCAAATACGATCTTCTCAGTCTGGTAGTTTAACTCCCCCCGCCCCGAATGTCACCGGCTATGTGATCTTCCCCTTAGGACGACTTCTGCGCAGGGTTAATCCCTTGGAAGGTTCCAGTAACCTTGAGCTCTTCATCTGCTATCTGGAGTTTGCTGATGACCCTTGGAGAAATCAGATTCAACCCAGCCCCACCGTCAACCAACATCTTTGTGACATTGAGGTTGCGAATCGTTGGTGAGACCAACAACGACAAACACCCTACCGCGATGGTGGGGTCAGGGTGATCCTCCTCATCAAAGATGATGGGCGTGCAGGACCACTTGAGCGGCTTCCGACAATCTGCCACTGGCCCACGACATTGACCTCACATGCCCACTATTTTAGTTGGGGCGAGAGGAGTGCAAGGATGCACCCCCGTCAATGCATAGGGCAACAGTGGCTTTCTGTAACTCCTGCTCGTTGGTTTCCTCTTCATCTCCTTCATCACTCTCTTCATCGCAATCCTTCTTCTCCCGGCCTCTGGAGGGTTTCCCTTGATACTGAGGAGCCTTGCCGGGGCAACCTGCCCTGTCGCCTTGGCCATTCCCGCCAACGCCATCTTGGTCTTTCTCCTTGTCGCGCTTCTTGTACTCAGCCCTTTGCTTCTTTACGAGCTGCTCAACCTAATGACACTCCTGAAGATTGTGGCCCTTGGTCCGATGGGTCTTGTAGTACGGCCCTTCACCCTTCCCATCCCTCTCGGCAGCCAGAGATCCCCGGCAATCAGTGCACGTGGCAACTTCCTTGCCGAGAACCTCGGTCTTGGCCTTCTTGCTAGTACTAGGTGTGCTCGATCCTTCAATGGTCATCACTGCTTTATCCTTGCGCTTCTTGTTGCTCTTCTTGTTCTTCTTCTTCTGTTTCGTGGCGTCATCGTCATCCTCTAGGTCAACGTCGACGCCATCCTCTTCACCGGAGATTCACCTCCCCTCCCCTACGCGGGCACACTTATCCACCAGAGTTTACAGCTCATTCACAGTCTTGGGCAACCGTACATTCATTTTGGAACGTATCCTACGGTTGTGCACGTTGGACTAGAATGCAACTACCACAGCTGCCGGGTGGATGTCTCGAATGTTCCTGTGCACCAGGCTAAACCTCTGCATGTTCTTCTGCAAACTTTCTCCTTCCTTCTGTGGGAGGAGCTGCAAGTCGCTGGGCCGCCCTGGTTCTTGATGGCCACCCGTGAAGGCGCCAACAAACTCAAGGCATAGGTCAGCCCAGGTCGAGATGGAGTTCTCTGGCAAGTGCATCAGCCAAGACCGCACATTTGTCTTGAGTGCCAAAGGGAAGTAGTTAGCGATGGTGTAGATGCTCAAGAACTCTGCCGGGTTCAATCTTCCATCGTACTTCTCTGGTATTTAGGGCTTGAACATGTGAGCAGATGGCCAACGGACTTGCGGCAGCTCACTAGTGAAAGTGGGGCACCAACCTCGAAAGGCAGGTATCAGCCCTCACTGGGCATGGGCTCGTCGACATCGGGGCCATTGCACCTATCAGACTGGCATCGGGTTTCACGACGTCGTTAGATGGTGACGCATGCGTCTTCCCTCCGCCTGTCTTCCAGGTCTCGCCGCTGGTCTCGACGTGCTCGAGGATCCGATGAAGCCATTGATACATCATCAGGTTCTTGGTCGCGTGGCTCTAGCTGCGGTACCTTCCCTGCTTTCCTCGAAGGGGATTTCACCACGGGGGTGGCCCCCTTAGTAAGACTAGCGGCTCGGGCCATTGTCGCTGCTTATGGAGGCCGTGACGGGCCCGCTCACTGTGATCCTCCCACCTCGGCAAAACCAATCAAGCTCTGAATGGTGGCTCTCCACTCATCCATCTGACCGGCTGTCGGAGGGAATCTCAACAGGAGTTGGGCCCGCACCATGGCCTCCGATGCAGTGCTCGGCATGGATGACGACGTAGACCGTAACGTCACCAGGCTTCTGACGATGCCGGTAGTGGCAGCGCCGTGCTCTTATCGCCGTGAGCCAGTCGCCAGGGTGGCGTGGTGACGAGGTGGATGTGCTAGGGGAACGGCGGCCCAGTTCGGCGCATCGGCTCAGCCAGCTCATCCCGGGGGTGGCGCGGGGCCTGTAGCCAAACCCACACCAGGGGTAGCCAGAGGGTTGTGGTTTTCCCTAGAGCGAGCGCCATCGCTGTGGCTGCATCCTTTGGTGAGGTGGAGAGGCAGAGACGGAATGATATCTCCACCCACACCTTGTGGAGCGTGGCCACTGGGATGCTGCTGTCGCTGTCCTTCTCTGGTGCCTCCTGCTCCCGTTTCGGCCGGAGGGGGAGTGGTGACGCCACCGCCTATGACGGCCACGTCCCCCACAACATTGGTAATCCACAAGTATAGGGGATCAGTTGTAGCCTCTTTCGATAAGTAAGAGTGTCGAACCTAACGAGGAGCTAAAGGTAGAACTAATATTCCCTCAAGTTCTAACGACCACCGATACAACTCTACGCATGCTTAACGTTTGCTTTACCAAGAACAAGTATGAAACTAGAAGTACTTTGTAGGTGTTGTTGGATAGGTTTGCAAGATAATAAAGAGCATGTAAATAAAATCTAGGGGCTATTTAGATAAAGACACAACCAAGTTAGTTTTAGTATAGAGCTTTTTGTCACGAGGAGGTTATTTGTCCCTAGGCAATCGATAACTAGACCGGCAATCACTATTGCAATTTTATATGAGGGAGAGGCATAAGCTAACATACTTTCTCTTCTTGGATCATATGCACTGCTGATAGGAAATCTAGCAAGGATCCGCAACTACTAAAGATACTTAAGGTAAAACCCAACCATAGCATTAAAGTATCAAGTCCTCTTTATTCCCATATGCAAACAACCTACTTACTCGAGTCTGTGCTTCTGTCACTCATGCCACCCAATCATGAACATATTGCAAACCCTACAACAGGGATCCCTCATGCTTGCGCGACGTGGAGAGCACCATAGGACAACACTACCAATTAAACATGCAACTCAAACCAATCATGATCATCAATCAACCAATAGGACAAAACGGATCTACTCAATCATCATAGGATAGCCATACATCATTGGGAAATTGTTGGCATAAACGCCACCTATGGGATCACGAGGAATCCCTTCTACGGTTGGCGTACGCGGGGCTATGGAAAGAGCGGGTTTAGAAGATCAACGTGGGGTGTTTATCCAGGTTCGGGCCACGAGTGATGTGTAATACCCTACACCTGTTGGTTTGTGTTTATCTGGTGTTCTTGGACTAGCTACAAAGCGTGTAGGGTCCAAAAAGTCTGAATCCTCTCTCGGTATTTGTGGGCCTCCTTTTATAGACAAAGGGGGTGCCAAAGTGGCACATAGGAGGTGGAAAGTTATACAGTGTACAAGCTTATCGCCTGACATCACAGGACAAAACACATTAAATGCACTACTTAGATGTCCTCTTGCTTTATCAGGGACTACAACGAAACCCGTCCGGTCCGTTGCCGCTTCGCCTTACTCCAACACGCGTCCAGGCCAACGAGGCATGCAGCGCCATGTAGGCTGGCAGGCTGCTGAGCTAGTGTGGCCACAGGGTCTTCACGAAGATCTGCATGCCACCACGCAGGTGCTTGACTAGTTGGCTTAGGAGCCAGGTACTGCCACGTGGTTACTTTCTTAGATGGTGGGTCGGCCGCTGAGCTAGGGCGGTGACGGGGTGGCAAGGCCTTGCCACGATCTTGCTGATATTCCCGGCAAGGATCTTGTCGGGGCCTTGCGGGTGCCCTTGGCAAGAGTCTTGTCGGGGCCTCATGGGTATCTTCGGCAGGAGCCTTGCTAGGGTCTCGTGGGCATCGTCGGCAAGGAGCCTCGCTGTTGTCTTGTTTTCTGGTTCCTATCTAGGCCTTGCATGCCCTTTGTCTTCACAAAGATCTCCATGCCACCATGCAGGCGCGTCCCGAGCCTTGGTTCCAATGTCGTTGATGGTGTTGGAACCCTTAGGCTCAAGGGTGGCGGCCTCGCTGGTCTTGGGAAAGTTGCCCCGGCAAGGCCTTTGTCGGGGCTACGTAAGCTGCCCCGGCAAGGCTCTTGCCGGGGAAATCCCATCTTGTCCCTTTGCTCCTCGCGTCTCTGGCCTAGCGCTGCTCTGGTGGTCTTGTACTTTTGCTTCCTTCCTCGGCCCTACTAAGTGTGGCCGTAGGCGCGGCTCTAACTACCCATGCACAAGTAAATAGGTACAAAGATGTCCCTGTTGGGGAACGTAGTAATTTCAAAATTTTCCTACGCACACGCAAGATCATGGTGATGCATAGCAACGAGAGGGGAGAGTGTTGTCTACGTACCCTCGTAGACCGAAGCGGAAGCGTTGACACAACGTAGAGGAAGTAGTCGTACGTTCTCCTCGCAATCCAACCGATCACAGCACCGTTACTCCGGCACCTCCGAGTTCTTGGCACACGTTCAGCTCGATGACGATCCCCGGGCTCCGATCCAGCAAAGCGTCGGGGAAGATTTCCATCAGCACGACGGCGTGGTGACAATCTTGATGTGTTACCAGCGCAGGGCTTCGCCTAAGCACTGCAACGATATGACCGAGGTGGAATTTGGTGGAAGGGGGCACCGCACACGGCTAAGGAAAGATCTCAATGATCAATTGTGTGTCTATGGGGTGCCCCCTGCCCCTGTATATAAAGGAGCCAAGGGGGAGGGGCTGGCCGGCCAAGCCTGGCGCGCCAGGAGAGTCCTACTCCCTCTGGGAGTAGGATTCCCCCCCCCCCAATCCTAGTTGGACTAGGATTCTCCAAGGGGGAGAGAGAGAGAGAGGGGGCCGGCCACCTCTCCTAGTCCTAATAGGACTAGGGGAAGGGGGGAGGCGCGCAGCCCATGAGGGCAGCCCTCTCACCTCTCCACCAAGGCCCATGTTGGCCCATTATGCTCCCGGGGGGTTCCGGTAACCCTCCCGGTATTCCGGTAAAATCCTGATTTCACCTGGAACACATCCGATGTCCAAACATAGGCTTCCAATATATCATTCTTTACGTCTCGACCATTTCGAGACTCCTCGTCATGTCCGTGATCACATCCGGGACTCCGAACTCCTTCGGTACATCAAAATGCATAAACTCATAATAACTGTCATCGTAACGTTAAGCGTGCGGACCCTATGGTTCGAGAACAATGTAGACATGACCGAGACACGTCTCCGGTCAATAACCAATAGCGGGACCTGGATGCCCATATTGGCTCCTACATATTCTACGAAGATCTTTATCGGTCATACCGCATAACAACATACGTTGTTCCCTTTGTCATCGGTATGTTACTTGCCCGAGATTCAATCGTCGGTATCCAATACCTAGTTCAATCTCATTACCGGCAAGTCTCTTTACTCGTTCCGTAATACATCATCTCGCAACTAACTCATTGGTTGCAATGCTTGCAAGGCTTATGTGATGTGCATTACCGAGAAGGCCCTGAGATACCTCTCCGACATTCGGAGTGACAAATCCTAATCTCGAAATACGCCAACCCAACAAATACTTTCGGAGACACCTGTAGAGCACCTTTATAATCACTCAGTTACGTTGTGACGTTTGGTAGCACACAAAGTGTTCCTACGGTAAACGGGAGTTGCATAATCTCATAGTTAAAGGAACATGTATAAGTCATGGATAAAAGCAATAGCAACATACTAAATGATCGGGTGCTATGCTAATGGAATGGGTCATGTCAATCAGATCATTCAACTAATGATGTGATCTCGTTAATCAAGTAACAACTCTTTGTTCATGGTTAGGAAACATAACCATCTTTGATTAATGAGCTAGTCAAGTAGAGGCATACTAGTGACACTCTGTTTGCCTATGTATTCACACATGTATTATGTTTCCAGTTAATACAATTCTAGCATGAATAATAAACATTTATCATGATATGTAAGGAAATAAATAATAACTTTATTATTGCCTCTAGGGCATATTTCCTTCAGTCTCCCACTTGCACTAGAGTCAATAATCTAGATTACAAAGTAATGATTCTAACACCCATGGAGTCTTGGTGTTGATCATGTTTTGCTCGTGGAAGAGGCTTAGTCAACGGGTCTGCAACATTCAGATCCGTATGTATCTTGCATATCTCTATGTCTCCCACCTGGACTAAATCCCGGATGGAGTTGAAGCGTCTTTTGATGTGTTTGGTTCTTTTGTGAAATCTGGATTCCTTTGCCAAGGCAATTGCACCAGTATTGTCACAAAAGATTTTCATTGGACCCGATACGCTAGGTACAACACCTAGATCGGATATGAACTCCTTCATCCAGACTCCTTCATTAGCTGCTTCCGAAGCAGCTATGTACTCAGCTTCACATGTAGATCCCGCCACGACGCTTTGTTTAGAACTGCACCAACTGACAGCTCCACCGTTTAATGTAAATACGTATCCGGTTTGCGATTTAGAATCGTCCAGATCAGTGTCAAAGCTTGCATCGACGTAACCGTTTATGACGAGCTCTTTGTCACCTCCATAAATGAGAAACATATCTTTAGTCCTTCTCAAGTACTTAAGGATGTTATTGACCGCTGTCCAGTGATCCACTCCTGGATTACTTTGGTACCTGCCTGCTAAACTTACAGCAAGGCACACATCAGGTCTGGTACACAGCATTGCATACATGATAGAGCCTATGGCTGAAGCATAGGGAACATTTTTCATTTTCTCTCTATCTTCTGCGGTGGTCGGGCATTGAGTCTTACTCAACTTCACACCTTGTAACACAGGCAAGAACCCTTTCTTTGCCTGATCCATTTTGAACTTCTTCAAAACTTTGTCAAGGTATGTGCTTTGTGAAAGTCCTATTAAGCGTCTTGATCTATCTCTATAGATCTTAATGCCCAATACGTAAGCAGCTTCACCGAGGTCTTTCATCGAAAAACTCTTATTCAAGTATCCCTTTATGCTATCCAGAAATTCTATATTATTTCCGATCAGTAATATGTCATCCACATATAATATCAGAAATGCTACAGAGCTCCCACTCACTTTCTTGTAAATACAGGCTTCTCCAAAAGTCTGTATAAAACCAAATGCTTTGATCACACTATCAAAGCGTTTATTCCAACTCCGAGAGGCTTGCACCAGTCCATAAATGGATCGCTGGAGCTTGCACACTTTGTTAGCTCCCTTTGGATCGACAAAACCTTCTGGTTGCATCATATACAACTCTTCTTCCAGAAATCCATTCAGGAATGCAGTTTTGACATCCATTTGCCAAATTTCATAATCATAAAATGCGGCAACTGCTAACATGATTCGGACAGACTTAAGCATCGCTACGGGTGAGAAAGTCTCATCGTAGTCAATACCTTGAACTTGTCGAAAACCTTTTGCAACAAGTCGAGCTTTATAGATAGTAACACTACCATCAGCGTCAGTCTTCTTCTTAAAAATCCATTTATTCTCAATTGCTTGCCGATCATCGGGCAAGTCAACCAAAGTCCACACTTTGTTCTCATACATGGATCCCATCTCAGATTTCATGGCCTCAAGCCACTTTGCGGAATCTGGGCTCACCGTCGCTTCTTCATAGTTCGTAGGTTCATCATGGTCTAGTAACATGACTTCCAAAATAGGATTACCGTACCACTCTAGGGCGGATCTTACTCTGGTTGATCTACGAGGTTCAGTAGAAACTTGATCTGAAGTTTCATGATCATTATCATTAGCTTCCTCCCTATTTGGTGTAGGCGTCACAGAAACTGATTTCTGTGACGTACTACTTCTCAATAAGGGAGTAGATACAGTTATCTCATCAAGTTCTACTTTCCTCCCACTCACTTCTTTCGAGAGAAACTCCTTCTCTAGAAAGTTTCCGACTTTAGCAACAAAAATCTTGCCTTCGGATCTGTGATAGAAGGTGTACCCAACAGTCTCCTTTGGGTATCCTATGAAGACACATTTTTCCGATTTGGGTTCGAGCTTATCAGGTTGAAGCTTTTTCACATAAGCATCGCAGCCCCAAACTTTAAGAAACGACAACTTTGGTTTCTTGCCAAACCATAGTTCATAAGGCGTCGTCTCAACGGATTTTGATGGTGCCCTATTTAACGTGAATGCGGCTGTCTCTAAAGCATAACCCCAAAACGATAGCGGTAAATCGGTAAGAGACATCATAGATCGCACCATATCCAGTAAAGTACGATTACGACGTTCGGACACACCATTACGTTGTGGTGTTCCGGGTGGCGTGAGTTGTGAAACTATTCCGCATTGTTTCAAATGTAGACCAAACTCGTAACTCAAATATTCTCCTCCACGATCAGATCGTAGAAACTTTATTTTCTTGTTACGATGATTTTCCACTTCACTCTGAAATTCTTTGAACTTTTCAAATGTTTCAGACTTGTGTTTCATTAAGTAGATATACCCATATCTGCTTAAATCATCAGTGAAGGTGAGAAAATAACGATATCCTCCACGAGCCTCAACATTCATTGGACCACATACATCAGTATGTATGATTTCCAATAAATCTGTTGCTCTCTCCATAGTACCGGAGAACGGTGTTTTAGTCATCTTGCCCATAAGGCACGGTTCGCAAGTGCCAAGTGATTCATAATCAAGTGACTCCAAAAGTCCATCAGTATGGAGTTTCTTCATGCGTTTTACACCGATATGACCTAAACGGCAGTGCCACAAATAAGTTGCACTATCATTATCAACTCTGCATCTTTTGGCCTCAACATTATGAATATGTGTATCACTACTATCGAGATTAAGTAAGAACAAACCATTCTTTAATGGTGCATGACCATAAAAGATATTACTCATATAAATAGAACAACCATTATTCTCTGATTTAAATGAATAACCGTCTCGCATCAAACAAGATCCAGATATAATGTTCATGCTCAACGCTGGTACTAAATAGCAATTATTTAGATCTAATATTAATCCCGAAGGTAGATGTAGAGGTAGCGTGCCGACCGCGATCACATCGACTTTGGAACCATTTCCCACGCGCATCGTCACCTCGTCCTTAGCCAATCTTCGCTTAATCCGTAGCCCCTGTTTTGAGTTGCAAATATTAGCAACAGAACCAGTATCAAATACCCAGGTGCTACTGCGAGAATTAGTAAGGTATACATCAATAACATGTATATCATATATACCTTTGTTAACCTTGCCATCCTTCTTATCCGCCAAATACTTGGGGCAGTTCCGCTTCCAGTGACCAGTCTGCTTGCAATAGAAGCACTCAGTTTCAGGCTTAGGCCCAGACTTGGGTTTCTTCTCTTGATTAGCAACTTGCTTGCTGTTCTTTTGAAGTTCCCCTTTTTCTTCCCTTTGCCCTTTTTCTTGAAACTAGTGGTTTTGTTAACCATCAACACTTGATGCTCCTTTTTGATTTCTACCTCCGCGGCTTTCAGCATCGCGAAGAGCTCGGGCATAGTTTTGGTCATCCCTTGCATATTATAGTTCATCACGAAGCTCTTGTAGCTTGGTGGCAGTGATTGGAGAATTCTGTCAATGACGCAATCACCCGGAAGATTAACTCCCAGTTGAATCAAGTGATTGTTATACCCAGACATTCTGAGTATATGCTCACTGACAGAACCGTTCTCCTCCATTTTACAGCTATAGAACTTATTGGAGACTTCATATCTCTCAATCCGGGCATTTGCTTGAAATATTAACTTCAACTCCTGGAACATCTCATATGCTCCATGGTGTTCAAAACGTCGTTGAAGTCCCGGTTCTAAGCCGTAAAGCATGGCACACTGAACTATAGAGTAGTCATCAGCTTTGCTTTGCCAGACGTTCACAACATCTGGCGTAGCTCTTGCACCAGGCCTGGCACCTAGCGGTGCTTCCAGGACGTAATTCTTCTGTGCAGCAATGAGGATAATCCTCAAGTTACGGACCCAGTCCGTGTAATTGCTACCATCATATTTCAACTTTGCTTTCTCAAGGAACGCATTAAAATTCAACGGAACAACAGCACGAGCCATCTATCTACACAACATAGACAAGCAAGATACTATCAGGTACTAAGTTCATGATAATTTTAAGTTCAATTAATCATATTACTTAAGAACTCCCACTTAGATATACATCCCTCTAATCCTCTAAGTGATCACGTGATCCAAATCAACTAAACCATGTCCGATCATCACGTGAGATGGAGTAGTTTCAATGGTGAACATCACTATGTTGATCATATCTACTATATGATTCACGCTCGACCTTTCGGTCTCTGTGTTCCGAGGCCATATCTGTTATATGCTAGGCTCGTCAAGTTAAACCTGAGTATTCCGCGTGTGCAACTGTTTTGCACCCGTTGTATTTGAACGTAGAGCCTATCACACCCGATCATCACGTGGTGTCTCAGCACGAAGAACTTTCACAACGGTGCATACTCAGGGAGAACACTTCTTGATAATTAGTGAGAGATCAACTTATAATGCTACCGTCAATCAAAGCAAGATAAGATGCATAAAAGATAAACATCACATGCAATCAATATAAGTGATATGATATGGCCATCATCATCTCGTGCTTGTGATCTCCATCTTCGAAGCACCGTCATGATCACCATCGTCATCGGCGCGACACCTTGATCTCCATCGTAGCATTGTTGTCGTCTCGCCAATCTTATGCTTCCACGACTATCACTACCGCTTAGTAATAAATTAAAGCATTACATCGCGATTGCATTGCATACAATAAAGCGACAACCATATGGCTCCTGCCAGTTGCCGATAACTCGGTTACAAAACATGATCATCTCATACAATAAAATTTAGCATCATGTCTTGACCATATCACATCACAACATGCCCTGCAAAAACAAGTTAGACGTCCTCTACTTTGTTGTTGCAAGTTTTACGTGGCTGCTACGGGCTTAAGCAAGAACTCATCTTACCTACGCATCAAAACCACAACGATAGTTTGTCAAATAGACTCCGTTTTAACCTTCTCAAGGACCGGGCGTAGCCACACTCGGTTCAACTAAAGTTGGAGAGACAGTCTTCCGCAAGCCATCTATGTGCAAAGCACGTCGAGGGAACCGGTCTCGCGTAAGAGTACGCGTAAGGTTGGTCCGGATCGTCTCGTCCAACAATACCGCTGAACCAAAGTATGACATGCTGGTAGGCAGTATGACTTGTATCGTCCACAACTCACTTGTGTTCTACTCGTGCAAATAACATCAAACCATAAAAACCTAGGCTCGGATGCCACTGTTGGGGAACGTAGTAATTTCAAAATTTTCCTACGCACACGCAAGATCATGGTGATGCATAGCAACGAGAGGGGAGAGTGTTGTCTACGTACCCTCGTAGACCAAAGCGGAAGCGTTGACACAACGTAGAGGAAGTAGTCGTACATTCTCCTCGCAATCCAACCGATCACAGCACCGTTACTCCGGCACCTCCGAGTTCTTGGCACACGTTCAGCTCGATGACGATCCCCGGGCTCCGATCCAGCAAAGCGTCGGGGAAGAGTTCTGTCAGGACGACGGCGTGGTGACGATCTTGATGTGTTACCGGCGCAAGGCTTCGCCTAAGCACTGCAACGATATGACCGAGGTGGAATTTGGTGGAAGGGGGCACTGCACACGGCTAAGGAAAGTTCTCAATGATCAATTGTGTGTCTATGGGGTGCCCCCTGCCCCTGTATATAAAGGAGCCAAGGGGGAGGGGCTGGCCGGCCAAGCCTGGCGCGCCAGGAGAGTCCTACTCCCTCTGGGAGTAGGATTCCCCCCCCCAATCCTAGTTGGACTAGGATTCTCCAAGGGGGAGAGAGAGAGAGGGGGCCGGCCACCTCTCCTAGTCCTAATAGGACTAGGGGAAGGGGGGAGGCGCGCAGCCCATGAGGGCAGCCCTCTCACCTCTCCACCAAGGCCCATGTTGGCCCATTATGCTCCCGGGGGGTTCCGGTAACCCTCCCGGTATTCCGGTAAAATCCTGATTTCACCTGGAACACATCCGATGTCCAAACATAGGCTTCCAATATATCATTCTTTACGTCTCGACCATTTCGAGACTCCTCGTCATGTCCGTGATCACATCCGGGACTCCAAACTCCTTCGGTGCATCAAAATGCATAAACTCATAATAACTGTCATCGTAACGTTAAGCGTGCGGACCCTACGGTTCGAGAACAATGTAGACATGACCGAGACACGTCTCCGGTCAATAACCAATAGCGGGACCTGGATGCCCATATTGGCTCCTACATATTCTAAGATGATCTTTATCGGTCAGACCGCATAACAACATACGTTGTTCCCTTTGTCATCGGTATGTTACTTGCCCGAGATTCAGTCGTCGGTATCCAATACCTAGTTCAATCTCGTTACCGGCAAGTCTCTTTACTCGTTCCATAATACATCATCTCGCAACTAACTCATTGGTTGCAATGCTTGCAAGGCTTATGTGATGTGCATTACCGAGAAGGCCCTGAGATACCTCTCCGACATTCGGAGTGACAAATCCTAATCTCGAAATACGCCAACCCAACAAATACTTTCGGAGACACCTGTAGAGCACCTTTATAATCACTCAGTTACGTTGTGACGTTTGGTAGCACACAAAGTGTTCCTACGGTAAACGGGAGTTGCATAATCTCATAGTTAAAGGAACATGTATAAGTCATGGATAAAAGCAATAGCAACATACTAAACGATCGGGTGCTATGCTAATGGAATGGGTCATGTCAATCAGATCATTCAACTAATGATGTGATCTCGTTAATCAAATAACAACTCTTTGTTCATGGTTAGGAAACATAACCATCTTTGATTAATGAGCTAGTCAAGTAGAGGCATACTAGTGACACTCTGTTTGCCTATGTATTCACACATGTATCATGTTTCCAGTTAATACAATTCTAGCATGAATAATAAACATTTATCATGATATGTAAGGAAATAAATAATAACTTTATTATTGCCTCTAGGGCATATTTCCTTCAGTCCCCTACTTTTGTACACCGACAGGAGCCCCCGGGCCTGGGCCATATATAAGCGCGAAGCTTTAGTGAGCCAGGCACAGAACGGTGCGCGAGCGCGCGAGGCAGAATTTTTACCGCAGTAACTTCCTTGCTCGTTGCGCTTCCCCACGACCCACGTTGAATGCATGACGTGGGGGTCGTGTGTGGGATGACCGCAGCATGATTTCATCATCCCGTAGCGATTAGTAAATTGGCGGCCTGCATTTTCCCTAAAAAAGAGGGAAAACTACAGGGCCACTGCTCATTTACTCTCTTAGAATTGGAACCACCGTTCCACGTTTCCCATATCGCCCGCCCTCTTCGCCACGTACGCCACATGCATGGTGCGGGGTAGGTGACGGATGCACGGGATATGAGGAGATGTGTGATGGCCGATACTTATGCGCCTTTGATTGGGCGGGGAGGGCGGTCGATGACACTGCTCGCTGCCAACTTAATGAGCCGGATTTGAACGGGCTCTTCACAGGCATAGAGCCGGTCTTTAGCCTGCCCCGCTTGGCTATAAAAAGGGACATGGGAAGAGGAGGGGAGGCATCTTCTTGCGCATTCCCTTCGCCTCCATCTTCCACTCACTGCCATGGCAAGAGGGTGTGGTCGCGACCATTCTCCCGCTGAGGCGACTAGGTCTTCCTCCCGACAGAGAACCGCGGCAGTCAAGGAAGACCCAGCCGTCCAAGGAGAAGGCCATGCTCGAGGTGGAGGTGCCGGACGGGGCCGCAGTCGGTGAGGCGATCGAGGCAGAGGCGGTCACGGAAGGGGAACACATGCGGCATCGCCATCTCCGTTACCATCTCTGCCACCGTCTCCTCCTACTTCATCGAGCGGCCATGTCGGGGACACGACGCTGGAATTCATCCTGCAGCTGCGTGAACCACCGCTGTCAGGACCCCAATCCTAAGCCACATCAATCTAGCATGTAACACATCATATCGATTTGCGGCCTCATGCACGGTATTCCCACGGGTGCCACCTTACCTGGCCCGGGACCATTTGCGCCTTTTGGCTCACGTATGCTAGCATCCATATGACAGAGAACCCGGGCTGACATGACTATTAGTGAACCCAAAGTGGCACCAACTTAGAGGGACAAGCATACATGAACCAACAACGAACGTGTCGGTCATCAGCGAGTGAATTCGGGCAGTAGCAACTGGTCTAGTAGGACTCCGGGATTCTGGGCTGTAGCAGGCTAACAAGACTCCGAAAGACACCGCGTGACATTTCCCCGAAGGGACAGACATAGGATCAAAGAAGGACACATGTCGGCCAGTCTAAGTGTTCCGGAGCAGTAGCATCTGGACTAACAGGACTCCGGTAAACCGGTCTGTAGCAGACTACCATGGCTCAATGGAAGCACTAGACTACATTTCCCCATAAGAGAGGCTACCAAGGATAAACAACTAGGTTGTCGGATCCCACACATACCAAGCATTTCAAATCATACACACAATATGCTCGATATGTGCATATACAAGATGGCATCACAACAAAACTCTACAACTCAAAGTATTTATTCATTAGACTCCGAGGAGCCAAATATTACAAACATGGGTATTTGGAAAGCAAATGAAAAGCCGTGTCCGACACCTAGTCTAGTCTTCTTGCCTTCTCACCAGCGCGGAGCTAAGTGATGCCACTAGGATGTGGGACAGAGCCCCAGAGGCCCGAGGGCGGCACTCCTGAGACACTGCGGCGTGTACAGCCCCACTCATTATTACGTGAGAGTGTCACGAGTGGAGACCTTCACAGGCACTGGGCCTTCTTCACAGGCGCTGGGCCTTTCTTCATGGGTAGAACTTCCGGAGGTGCTGGATATTCCAGGCATTCTGGATGGGTACCCCGTCCTGCGTCTCCAGGCGCGCGGCGCCAGGCCTGGAGTCGTTGGCGACCCTAAATGGGCCCTCCCACATGGGTGAGAGCTTATGCAGCCCTTCCCTCGAGAGCACCCGCCTTAGGACGAGGTCGCCCACCTCGAGCGTCCTGGAGCGGACGCTGCGGCAGTGGTATGATACGTCCATTTTGCATCATGCTTTTATATCGATATTTATTGCATTATGGGCTGTTATTACACGTTATGTCACAATACTTATGCCTATTCTCTCTTATTTTACAAGGTTTACATGAAGAGGGAGAATGCCGGCAGCTGGAATTCTGGGATGGAAAATGAGCAAATATTAGAGACCTATTCTGCACAGCTCCAAAAGTCCTGAAACTTAACGGAAGTCATTTTTGGAATTAATAAAAAGTACTGAGCGGAGAAAATACCAGAGGGGGGCCACACCCTGTCACGAGTGGGAGGTGCGCCCTACCCCCCTGGGCGTGCCCCTTCCTTGTGGGCCCCCTGGTAGGCCTCCGGTGCCCATCTTCTGCTATATGAAGTCTTTCGTCCCAGGAAATATCGTAAGCAAGCCTTCGGGAAGAATCTCTGCCGCCACGAGGCGGAACCTTGGCGGAACCAATCTAGGGCTCCAGCAGAGCTGTTGTGCCGGGGAAACTTCCCTCCAGGAGGGGGAAATCATCGCCATCGTCATCACCAAGGATCCTCTCATCGGGAGGGGGATCATCTCCATCAACATCTTCACCAGCACCATCTCCTCTCAAACCCTAGTTCATCTCTTGTATCCAATGTTTGTCCGAAAGCCTCAGATTGGTACCTGTGGATTGCTAGTAGTGTTGATTACTCCTTGTAGTTGATGCTGGTTGGTTTATTTGGTGGAAGACCATATGTTCAGATCCATTATGCATATTAATACCCCACTGATTATGAACATGAATATGATTTGTGAGTAGTTACGTTTGTTCCTGAGGACATGGGAGAAGTCTTGCTATAAGTAGTGATGTGAATTTGGTATTTGTTCGATATTTTGGTGAGATGTATGTTGTCTTTCCTCTGGTGGTGTTATGTGAATGTCGACTACATGACACTTCACTATTATTTGGGTCTAGAGGAAGGCATTGGGAAGTAATAAGTAGATGATGGGTTGCTAGAGTGACAGAAGCTTAAACCCTAGTTTATGCGTTGCTTCATAAGGGGTTGAATTGGATCCATATGTTTCATGCTATGGTTAGGTTTACCTTAATACTTATTTTGTAGTTGCGGATGCTTGCAATAGGGGTTAATCATCAGTGGGATGCTTGTCCAAGAAAGTATTGCACCCAAGCACTGGTCCACCCACATACCAAATTGTCAAAGTAACGAACGCGAATCATATGAACATGATGAAAACTAGCTTGAAAATAATTCCCATGTGTCCTCAGGAGCGCTTTTCTCTATATAAGAGTTTGTCCAGGATTGTCCTTTGGTACAAAAAGGATTGGGCCATCTTGCTACACTTTATTTACACTTGTTACCTGTTACACATTACAAATTACCTTATCACAAAACTATCTGTTATCGATAATTTCAGTGCTTGCAGAGAATACCTTGCTGAAAACCGCTTATCATTTCCTTCTGCTCCTCGTTGGGTTTGACACTCTTACTTATCGAAAGGACTATGATAGATCCCCTATACTTGTGGGTCATCAAGACTCTTTTCTGGCGCCGTTGCCGGGGAGTGAAGCGCCTTTGGTAGGTGGAATTTGGTAAGGAAAAATTTATATAGTGTGCTGAAATTTGCTGTCACTTATTACTATGGAAAGTAATCCTCTGAGGTGCTTGTTCGAGGTATCTTCATCCTGACCAGTAGAGCAAAGAGTTGATCCTCAACCTATCGAACCTACTGAAAATGTTTACTTTGAAATTCCTTCAGGTATGATAGACAAACTGCTAGCTAATCCTTTCGCAGGAGATGGAACATTGCATCTCGGTTTACACCTAATCTATGTGGATGAAGTTTGTGGATTATTTAAGCTTGCAGGTATGCCCGATGATGTTATCAAGAATAAGGTCTTCCCTTTATCCTTGAAGGGAGATGCATTGACCTGGTATAGGCTATGTGATGATATGGGATCATGGAACTACAAACGATTGAAATTGGAATTTCATCAGAAGTTTTATCCTATGCATCTTGTTCATCGTGATTGTAATTATATATATAATTTTTGGCCTCGCGAAGGAGAAAGCATCGCTCAAGCTTGGGGGAGGCTTAAGTCAACGTTATTCTCATGCCCCAATTATGAGCTCTCAAGAGAAATTATTATTCAAAAATTTTATGCTCGACTTTCTCTCAATAATCGCTCCATGCTCGATACTTCTTGTACTGGATCTTTTATGATGAAGACTATTGAATTCAAATGGGATTTATTGGAAACAATTAAACGCCACTCTGAAGATTGGGATCTCGACGAAGGTAAGGAGTCAGGTATAACAGCTAAGTTTGATTGTGTTAATATTTTATGTTTTCCATGAATTTAGCACTAAATATGGACTTGACTCTGAGATAGTAGCTTCTTTCTGTGAATCCTTTGCTACTCATGTTGATCTCCCTAAGGAGAAGTGGTTTAAATACAATCCTCCCATTCAAGTAAAAGTAGTTGCACCTATTAAAGTTGAAGAAAAGACTATCACCTATAATGATCTTGTCGTTCCTACTGCTTATATTGAGAAGCCACCTTTCCCTATTAGAATATAGGATCATGCTAAAGCTTCAACTGTAGTCAACAAAAGTAATATTAGGATTTAGGACACACAAACCCCCTGATCAAGTTAAAGTTGAACCTAAAATTGCTATGGTTAAAGATCTCTTGAGCGATAATATTGATGGGTATGTTATTTACTTCTGCAATGAAGCTGCTAGAATTGCTAGACCTGATGCTAAAAATAAACATAGACCTGTTGTAGGCATGCCTGTTATTTCTATTAAAATAGGAGATCATTGTTATGATAGCTTATGTGATATGGGTGCAAGTGCAATACGTCGTTCCTTATACACAGAAATTATGCATGATATTGCACATGCTGAGATAGAAGAAATTGATGTTACTATTAAGCTTGCCAATATAGATACTATTTCACCAATTGTAATTGTTAGAGATGTTGAAGTCTTGTGTGGGAAGGTTAAATATACTGCTGATTTTCTTGTTCTTGGTTCCCCACAAGATAGCTTTTGTCCCATTATATTTGGTAGACCCTTCTTGAACACTATTAATGTTAGGATAGATTGCGTAAAGGATGTTGTTACTATTGGTTTGGGTGATATATTTCATGAGTTTAATTTTGCTAAATTTAGTAGACAACCCCATGAGGAACAATTGCCTAGTAAAGATGAAATTATTGGTCTTGCTTCTATTGTCGTGCCTCCTAATGATCCTTTATAACAATATTTGCTCGACCATGAAAATGATATGTTTATGAATGAAAGAAGGAAAATAGATGAAGTATTCTTTAAACAGGGACCTATTCCGAAACACAATTTTCCTGTTGAATCCTGGGGGATCCTCCTCCACCCAAGGGTGATCCCGTGTTTGAGCTTAAACCTTTACCTGATACTCTTAAATATGGTTGTCTTGATGAAAAGAAGATATATCCTATTATTATTAGTGCTTACCTTTCAGAGCATGAACAAGAGAAATTATTGAAAACTCTGAAGAAGCACCGTGCTGCTATTGGATATACTCTTGATGATCTTAAGGGAATTAGTCCCACTCTATGTCAACACAAAATAAATTAGGAGGAAGATGCCTAACCAGTTATTGATCACCAATGACGGCTAAATCCTAAGATGAAAGAAGTGGTAAGAAAGGAGATATTAAAGCTCCTTGAAGCAGGTATAATTTATCCCGTTGCTGATAGTCAGTGGGTAAGTCATGTCCATTGTGTCCCTAAGAAGGGAGGTATTACTGTCGTTCCTAATGATAAAAATGAATTGATTCCACAAAGAATTATTACAGGTTATAGGATGGTAATTGATTTCCACAAATTAAATAAAGCTACTAAAAAAGATCATTACCCTTTGCCATTCATTAACCAAATGCTAGAAAGATTATCCAAACACACACATTTTTGCTTTCTAGATGGTTACTCTGGTTTCTCTCAAATACCTGTGTCAGCTGATAATCAAGAGAAGACCACTTTTACTTGCCCTTTCGGTACCTTTGCTTATAGACGTATGCCTTTTGGTTTATGTAATGCACTTGCTACCTTTCAAAGATGCATGATGGCAATATTCTCTGTTTTTTGCGAAAAGATTTCTCCGTTTATGGATCCTCTTTTGATGATTGCTTGAGCAACATTGATTGAGTTTTGCAGAGATCTGAAGACACTAACCTTGTCGTGAACTGGGAGACATGTCACTTTATGGTTAATGAAGGAATTGTCTTGGGGCATTCATGTCTACTACACAACCTTCTTCTTGTAGACGTTGTTGGGCCTCCAAGTGCAGAGGTTTGTAGGACAGTAGCAAATTTCCCTCAAGTGGATGACCTAAGGTTTATCAATCCGTGGGAGGCCTAGGATGAAGATTGTCTCTCTCAAGCAACCCTGCAACCAAATAACAAAGAGTCTCTTGTGTCCCCAACACACCCAATACAATGGTAAATTGTATAGGTGGACTAGTTTGGCGAAGAGATGGTGATACAAGTGCAATATGGATGGTAGATATAGATTTTTGTAATATGAAAATATAAAAACAACAATATAACAAATGATAAAAGTGAACGTAAAAGGTATTGCAATGATAGGAAACAAGGCCTAGGGTTCATACTTTCACCAGTGCAAGTTCTCTCAACAATAATAACATAATTGGATCATATAACTATCCCTCAACATGCAACAAAGAGTCTCTTCAAAGCCACTAATAGCGGAGAACAAACAAAGAGATTATGGTAGGGTACGAAACCACCTCAAAGTTATCCTTTCAGATCTATCTATTCAAGAGTCCGTAGTAAAATAACACGAAGCTATTCTTTACGTTCGATCTATCATAGAGTTCGTACTAGAATAACACCTTAAGACACAAATCAATCAAAACCCTAATGTGACCTAGATACTCCAATGTCACCACAAGTATCAACAGGCATGATTATACGATATGCATCACACAATCTCAGATTCATCTATTCAAACCAACACAAAGAACTTCCAAGAGTGCCCCAAAGTTTCTACTGGAGAGTTAAGATGAAAACGTGTGCCAACCCCTATGCATAGGTTCATGGGCGGAACCTGCAAGTTGATCACCAAAACATACATCAAGTGAATCACGTGATATCCCATTATCACCACAGATACGCACGGCAAGACATACATCAAGTGCTCTCAAATCATTAAAGACTCAATCCGATAAGATAACTTCAAAGGGAAAACTCAATCCATTACAACAAAGTAGAGGGGGAGAAACATCATAAGATCCAACTATAATAGCAAAGCTCGCGATACATCAAGATCGTATCACCTCAAGAACACGAGAGAGAGAGAGAGAGAGAGAGAGAGAGAGAGAGAGAGAGAGATCAAACAGATAGCTACTAATACATACCCTCAGCCCCGAGGGTGAACTACTCCCTCCTCGTCATGGAGAGTGGCGGGATGATGAAGATGGCCACCGGTGAGGGTTCCCCCCTCCGGCAGGGTGCCCGAACAGGGTCCTGATTGGTTTTTGCTGGCTACGGAGGCTTGCGGCGGCGGAACTCCAGATCTATTCTATTCCCCAAAGGTTTGAGGGTATATTGGTATATATAGGAGGAAAAAATACGTCAAGGGAGCCACGAGGGGCCCACGAGGGTGGAGGGTGCGCCCAGGGGGGTGGGCTCGCCCCCCTGCCTCGTGCCTTCCTCGTTGCTTCTTGACGTGGACTCCAAGTCTCCTGGGCTGCTTTCTTTCCAAAAATAACTTCTCCAGAAGGTTTCATTCTGTTTCGACTCCGTTTGATATTCCTTTTCTTCGAAACACTGAAACAAGGGGAAAAAACAGAAACTGGCACTGGGCTCTGGGTCAATAGGTTAGTCGCAAAAATAATATAAAAGTGTTTAATAAAGCCCATAAACAATACAAAAAAAGACACATCCATGACATTTTGGGCTGAACGAATTTTTTTCCTGTATGACACTTCTATGACAATAATTGTGACAAAACCCGGTATCATCATAGATGTGGTGGGCTGCTACTTCTATGATAAAAAATCCTGACAGAAAATGGGCTTTTCGTCCTGGGTGGTCCGGAGACGCAGTTGCATGACATTCTTTGGGCCGTCCATGACGGAAAAAACCATGGTAGAAGCGAGGGCGAGGAAAATTTCGGGGAGTTCCCGGTTACGGTGGGAGGTCGGGGCCGAGCGATGCACGTTTCTCTCATACACGTACGCTCGTGTGTGCGAGGCATTGGCTCTAACTGAACCCGAGTGAGGCGTTGGGCTCTAACTGAACCCGAGCGATTGCACTTCAGGGTACGCGTTACTGAGCCCGAGCGATCGATCATGGTTGTTAACTGAACCCGATCGAGCGATTCCTTCATTCCTGCTGCTAACTGAAGCTGATCGATGCTGCCTCTGGATGAACAGTGAGCGTTGCGGGGCGGGGGGGGTTGGATGAATAGTTACCGGTGGGGGTGGATGAACAGGACCCCGTGGTGTTGCCTCTGGATGAACAGGACCCCGATCGATTGAGCCGGTTGGGGCTGGATGAATAGGACCCTGTGGAGGGCTGGATGAACAGGACCACCCCGTGGAGGGCAGGATGAACAGTAGAGGTGGAGGGCAGGATGAATAGTAGCCGTGGAGGGGTGATGAACAGGAGCCCGTGGAGAGGGCTAGTTGAACAGTAGCCGGTGGAGTAGCGCGCGGTGGAGGCTGGATGAACAGGAGCCCGTGGATGAACAGTCGCAGGTGGAGGCTGGAGGAGGCCGACGGTGGATGAACAATAGCTCGTGGAGGCTGGAGGGGGTCGACGGTGGACATGAACAGTATCCCGTGGAGTCCCGTTTTGTGGTACGCCACACCCCCTCCCGATGAACAGGACCCCCGTTTTGACCGTAGCGCTCCAACACAAGTTCGTTTCGTCCGTTTTGCGGTACGCCACACCCCTCCCGATCAACAGGAGCCCCGTTTCGACCGTAGGAGGTCTGTTTCCTCCGTTTTGCGGTACGCCAGACCCCTCCCGATGAACAGGATCCCGTTTTGAACGTGGCCGGTCAACACAAGGCCGTTTCCTCCGTGTTGTGGTACGCCAGGCCTCGTTTCCATCGTCTGTTCCGTTCAAGCCCTCCCGATGACCACGGAGCATTCCGTTGCCTACCCATGAACACGACGCATTCCGTTGCCTCCCCATGAACACGACGATGACGCTGCTTCTCCGTTCCGACCCAGCCATGTACACGAGCCCTGGCCGTACGTATGCGCGAGTAGGCGTTCGAGACCCCGCCCGTATGTACACATACGTGGCCATATTTTCTTTCTTGCACCCTGGCCGCCGTACGTACGTGTACATGCTACGTGCGCGCCTCTACTACGACACGTGTGCGCCTCTACATCGACCAGTATATATGTACGTACACGTTCGCGACCAGAATGACAACGCTACGTACGCTTCGACCAGGTGGGTCCCGATTGTCAGGCACTCCCTTGCGTGCGAAGATGTAGCTGGTGGGTCCCAGCAATCAGGGGCAAACGTTTTTTTCGCACAATACGGTGGCCCGTCCGGTGGGTCCCCACTGTCAGGTGGAGGAATAATTATTTTGCATGTAATAAGGAGGCACTTCCTTGCTGCGGCCGTGGACCCAGCTGTCAGCCTCTCCACGTACAGTCCACGTCCGATGGAAGTCGTTCCTTGACCACGTTGACCACGCCGCGCCGAGAGCACTAGGGCGGTGGACGACGGCAAGGCCTAGGAAAGGGATGGCGCGGAGCTGGGGATGACGGGGAGCCAGGGAAGACGCGGCAGTGGATGCCCACGCGTAGAGCAGTACGAGGGTTCACTGGTTCGCTGGGGTGTGAGGCTGCCGTCGCCGCAGAATAACAGGGGGTGTGGGTGAGTAGAGGGATGGCCTGGCCAGCGGTGGGAGTAGTAGGGGGCGGTGAGGCCTCCGCCGCATCGCAGCCGGCCACGGGAGGCAGGAGCACGAGGCACGACCGGCGCTGGTTTGGGTGGCTGGAGCAAGAAGACCAGAGGTCGAAGAAGCACTACGGCCGTTGGATGGACATCGTACAGTCACTGGAGCTAGAATCGTGCATATTGACTAAGTTGGCAAAGCCCTCCGTCCCCGTCAACTTAGTAGGCCCACAAGTCAGCCTGCCACTATATTGGGTCCTAGCTAACAGGGGGAGTATTCATTTTTTTGTGCGTAATAAGGAGGCACTTCCTTGCTTGCGAAGATATAGCTGGTGGGTCCGAGCTATCAGCGGTGGTAACGTTTTTTCGCGAAATACAGAGGCCCTTTCGGTGAGTCCTTGATGTCAGGTGGAGGAATCATTATTTTCCGCGTAATAAGGAGGCATTTCCTTGCGTGCGGCCATGGAGCCAGATGTCGGCCTCTCCACGTAAAGTCCACTTCAGATGCATGTCGGTCATTGACCATGTTGACCAGGCCGCGCCGAGAGCACTAGGGCGGTGGACGACGGCGAGGCCTAGGAAGGGAACGACACGGAGGCAGGGAAGACTCGACAGTTGTTTCCTATGCGGAGGGGAGTACGACTGTATGAGGGTTTACTGGTTCGTCTGTCGTCGCCGGAGAATAACAGCAGGTGTGGGTGAGTAGAGGGATGGCTAGGCCAGGATGGGAGTACGGTGGGGCGATGAGGCATGCGCGATAGCACAGCCGACCGCGGGGAGGAGGGAGCAGGTAGTCCTGCCAGCGCTGTTTGAGCGGCTGGAGCAGGAAGAGCAGAGATTGAAGAAGCACGACGGCCGTTGGATGGCCATCCAATAGTCACTGCTTGTGCGTCAACCTTTTTTTAGGAAAGCCTCAAATCTATGAAAAATAGCATATAGCCCATCTACCATTATTTCTAATAATTTATAGCCCATTTGCTAATTATTAAGGTTTTTTTGAGTCGATATTCTTTTTGTTAGCATTACAGCCCATATTGTGGCCATGGTTAAAAAAATTATACGAAATTTTGCATATTTCGGTGCGATCCGTACTGTTTTTAATCCTGAAATTTCGACTCACATTCAAACTGATTTTAAAAATAAATGTATATCAATATAAAATCCTACAAATTCTCCACGCATAAAAATTTATGTAATTTCAAATCTCGAAATGAAAAAAAAGATATTTGAAACTAATTGTCGGTTTGATGTGTTTTAAAAATGCACAGCCCATTTCTCATTACTAATGGGCCATTTTCTCGGCCAGCCGAATGAAAGCTCTACTCGTCTTGAAAGATTTGCAGCCCAACAGGCCTCACAAAGCGACTTACTTGGCAAATCACAAAAAAACTGGCTGTGGCCATGGACCCAGCTGTAAGCCTCTCCACGTACAATACTCTTCCGATGGAATGTCGTTGACCACGTTGACCACGCCGCGCCGAGAGCACCAAGGCGGTGGATGACGGCTAGGCCTAGGAAGGGGATGACGCGGGGCCAGGGAAGACGTGGCAGTGGATGCCCACGCGGAGAGGAGTACGAGGGTTCACTTGTTCGGCTGCGGTGTGAGGCTGCCGACGCCGCAGGGCCTGGCTAGCGGTGGCAGTAGTAGGGGGCGATGAGGCCTCATCGGCAGCACAGCCGGCCACTGGAGGCAGGAGCAGGCGGTCTCCCCGGCGCTGGTTTGGGCGGCTGGTGCAAGAAGAGCAGCGATTGAAGAAGCAGCAGGACCGTTCGATTCAAATCCAACGGTTACTGCTGCTAGAATCGTTTGTTGACTAAGTTGACAAGCCCTGCGTACGCGTCAACTTAGTAGGCCCACAGGTCAGCCTCCCAACCGGTGCGCCCCAGATGTCAGTTGGAGGAATCATTTTTTTCGCGTAATAAGGAGGCAGTTGATTGCGTGCGGCCAGGCCAGCGGAGGGAGTAGGGTGGGCCGGGGAAGCCTGCGCGGCATCACAGCGGGCCACAAGAGGAGAGAGCAGGCAGTCCCGCCGGCGCTAGTTTAGGCGGCTGGAGCAAGAAGATCAGAGATTGAGGAAGCACGTCTGCCGTTGGATGGACATCCAACACTAACTGCTGCTAGAATCGTGTGTTCACTGACAAAGCCTTGCGTAAACAAGTCAGCCTCGAAATATGTGGCGTGTATAGCCCATTTGCTATTATTTTTATATTTTTTACTCATTTTCTAATTCGTATGGAATTTATTGCAGCCCGTTTTCCAATTTTAGAATTGCTGGGTATTTTCTGGTCAGTACCAGGGTAAAAAAATTAACTAAATATGTGGGAAATTTCGAAAATTCGCAAATTTTTGCTGGGGAATGAAATATTCTTAATCCAAAAATTAATAGCCATACTAAAACAAATTTAAAAATAAATTAGTACTATGTCATGTTAAATCCAATGAAATACGTATAAGATATCACAAAAACAAAAAAAGAAACTTATATCCCATTTGCTATAATTTTTTTGTAATTTTCAACCCCTTTTGATATTACTTTTAACAGACATTGACCATACTCTTAAGCCAGGTCGGAATGCATCCCTCCTCGTCTTCAAAGATTTGCAGTCCAGTAATTCAGAGAAAACAAATAGGCCTAGCTTGCGTATTCTTCAAAAAGAAATACTGGGCTACCTATTTTCCCAAAGAACTGGTGCATGAGCATTTAGCTTTATTTATTTATTTACTTACTTATGTTTAGGGGACCATGAGCATGTACCTGTGCCGGATTCATGTGAGAGCGTCCCTTCTAGTTAATTATGGGCTTCTCTATTGGGCCTTAATCAGTGGGCTGCATGTTATGAACAAGTGGAAAATGTGTTCCGAGTTTCAAAAAAAAATGTTCCGTATTATAAATAGTATGCGCTACGTACGGTACGGGGCACTAAAGGATCGTACCGTGCAACGACTTCCAAAACATTGTGTTTGTCGTTCTAACTACACATTTATTCAACCAACAGAAGAAATATACTACTGATTGTACATTGAAAACAGCAGCAGCAGCAACTAGGGCTGGGGGTGCAACAGAAGCAGTAAGCAGGCCAGAAGGGTGAAGATGCAGCTCTCTCTTCGAAACCAAACATCAGCCATCATTACAGAAGGGCTACCAAAAAAGAACAAGTGTATGCATCAAACTAAATAAAGATCCTACTACACCAAGTGTACGCATCTAACTAACTCGCTCAGTTAGACATTACTATTTATTAAGCTGCAGTGGAGTCGCAGATGGAGAGGAGTGGGAAACTTCACTGGTTCGGGTGCACGGCAGCGCATACGCGGTGCCGCCCACGGGAGACATGAGCAAGAACAGAGGTTGAAGAAGGAGCATGGCTGTTGGATTAACATCCAATGGTCCAGCTGCTAGAATCATTTGTTGATTAAGTTGACAAAGCCGTGCGTACATGTCCTCTTAGCAGGCCCACAAGTCAGTCACCAAATCTGACGGGTCGCAGCTGTCAACGGGATGAATAATTTTTTTCGCAAAACAATGAGGCACTCCCTTCCGTGCGAAGATACAACCGGTGGGTCCCAGCTGTCAGGTGGAGGAAACATATTTTTCAGCTTAATAAGGAGGATCTTTCCTTGCGTGTGACCATGGACCTCGTGGGTCCTAGCCATCAGGCTCTCCATGTAAAGTCCTCTTCCGATGACTCTCGTTTGTTGACCACGCCGCACCGAACGCAGCGAGGCGGTGAACGACGGCGAGGCCCCGTACGGGAACGACTCGGAGATGGGAAAACGCGGCAGTGGAGTCGCAGATTGAGAGGAGGAGAAGGGTTATAACTGGTTCTGTTGCGGCGTGGGGCTGTAGTCTATGGAGAATAACAGGAGGTGCCGAGGGGTGGAGGGATAGCCTGGCCGGCGGTGGGGTAGCGCTTCGCAGCGATGCGTGCTAAGCAGAGCCGCGAGCCGCCGGAGGCTGGACCAGGCGGTCCCTGCGATGATGGAGGAACAAGACGAGAGATTGAAGGTGCATGCCGGCCGCTGGATATAAATCCAATGGTTGTGGATGACACAATCATTTGTTGATCAAGTTGACAACGCCCTGCGTAGGCTTCGACCTATTGGCCCACATGTCAGCCTGCAAAAATGTGGCATATATTAAACCCATGTTTTCTAGAATGTACAGTCCATTTGCTGGGCTGGGTGAACAAATAATTTCGCGTCAATCAGGCCCATTTATATTTTCTAAGAGATCCCAGCCCATTTGCACTTCCTTGAAATACACGTATTAGGTGGGCTCGTTATATATACTACCTCCATCCGGAAATACTTGTCATCAAAATGGATAAAAGGGATGTATTTTAGTTTTAGATACATCCCTTTTTGTCCATTTTGATGACAAGTATTTTCGGACGGAGGGAGTATAATGTTATGTTAGAAGGAGCAATTAATTTCAAAGAATAAACCAGAGAGGCACATTATATATATATATATATATATATATAATTAAGAAATTAGCGAGTTATTGCTCAAAATAAAAATGAGCGTGTTATTATTAAATTGGTCCTTAAAATCTTCGCAAGCTTTTGTATGCAATCACCAGGATTTTCCTTGCATGTGAGTCAAAAACAACCAGGATATTCCTTGCCAACTTCCGTTAAACATTTACTTTTATGAGTTGGGATGTTTTTATAATGTATATATAAGTCTCTATAAAATGTACGATAATAGTAATAATATAAATATATATAACGTGGTTAGAAGGGAAAACATAAATTGGACACAACATTACTTTTATAAGAGACCTGCGTTTTATACCCCACAGTAGGCATACTAACAAGTTCACACACAAATACAACAGAAAAGGTAAACATTCATATCAAACTCAGGTTCATAGGACATGTTCATATCCATAGCCAACATTCACAATCAACAACTCAAAAGATTCATATATACACAAGCTCAGCATATCTATGCATCCAAATGATTGATAGAACACACGACAATTCATACATAATTTACAAAAACATTCAGATATACACATGTTCAGTATGTTTATGCATCCAAATGATTGAGATCACATCCAATATGATCCATGGACGAACTTTAATTACCTAGGGTACAGACTGGTAAATGGTGTTCAATCGGAGGTACTTCGCTAAAATTAGTTCTTGTACGAGTAAACTTTCGAGTACATAAGAGGCAGCACACACAATCTGAACTTTGCTTGTAGGTTTATCCTCAAATAGTGGCCTCGTGCCGAGGGAGGTTTGAGCAACTTGGCCACTACTTTCATCCAACCAGTTTACTGGCTCATCTTGGTCCTGTATCTCGCCAAAATTCTACATTGCAGACGAGAAAGGAGGCTGTTGAGAAAATGAACCACCCAAATTTTTTGTGTAGTTCAACTGAAATGGAGCATCCTTGGCATGCAGACTAATTAAGTGCCAGATGAATATACGCGTCAAGCAACTTGTCTTGAATCTTTAGACTCCATGCCATATATTTCGCTACCATATGTGCCGATAACCAAAAGGAACAAGTTGGAACCAAAGACTGGACTGCGTTTTTCTGGGCTATGCACCAAGCAATATTTTTGGCGTTCACTCTCCTAATACTTGGAGTTTGACAATTGGTTGACGCCGGTTGATACTCGAATGAATATAGGCAATTCTTGTCAACATCGATGCTTGTCTGAGTGAACTTTTGAGTACATAGCAGCAGCATAAGTACCTGTCCATTTGATCATTTTGTGGAGTTCTACTGAAATCACCCGATGTAATGATTTGCCTGCGAGATCAGGCTCCAAATTACTCCTTTATGAAATCGGCAAACAGTAGCACAATACCAAATTACCAATACATATGACAGGCACAATAATCAGGATAAAGACCAGTACCAACCTGTGTGAGGTAGCATATCAATTACTTTTTCCTTTGACTGGAATCCAAGATAAGCCAAGCAACGGACAGCAAAGGAAGAAAGCATGCGGAGTTTAGCGACTGACAGGAAAGGACGGAAGCTGTCGAGACAATGAAGCACCCAAAGTTTTTGTGCAGTTCCACCAAAATCGAGCATCCCAGTTGGCACATATATTGAGAGAGTGATATTACTGTAATAGTGGGACTAGTTTATGAAACATACACTAACAAATAGAAGCACCCTCATTATCTTAATGGGTAAAGTTAGCAGCATAGTAGTCTTGCTTAAAGAGAGGTATTAGTTTATTTAAGCAGTGCCAATTAGCTCAACTCAACACTCAAAACATTGCCATTTATCATAGGTTGCAAAACTTTAACGTGCAAAGATAAAGGAGTTTCTCATGACAGTAGGACGATACAAATAGAGATGACAGCAAACTAATATGGATGAAGGCTTTAGGCCCGTAGCAACCTGAGAAAAAAGCTTATTCATGTAGTCCCATAAGAGATGATAAAGCACTCACTGGAATCACACAATAGTATATATTTTTGTGCACTTCAAATGTATCGTTGAAATCTCTCTTGTTTACCAGTGCTGAGATTATATTAAAAGATTATCAAGAACTTCCAGCAGAGTTAAAGCACTGGCTGGGATACAGTTCATTGTATTGTCTTGTGTAGTTCCATTTAATGTATGATTGGCACAACATGATCCCTGTTTGCACAAGTAGGAACAAGGTGAAACCTTCATTAGCTTAGTGAGAATGGATAGGAAGACATTAGCATATTACTCAACCAGTAGCATCAAATTCATGATGGACAATACGCAAAACATTGCCTCATTGAACCAATGGCAATAAATTGACATGCAAAACAATAGCACTATTATGTCATGACACTAATAATATTCCCTCCCTACTCCGCCACATGATTCACCTCCATAGACAAACATGCACACGTACATGATTCAGCATAGGGTCCTACTAAAGATTTGTTTAACTCCAATAGGAAAATTAGGCAGTAATAAATTAGTGGTACTTAAGTACTCCTAATTAATTAAGTGAGACAGCAGAAGTGGAAGGGCTCCCTGGAGGATCGTCTCACATGTAAGGTAGTCGTTGCCGGAGCCCTTGAATGGCCTCGACTGAGGCCTCTGGCTTCAGCAAGATCACTTTGGCACTGTTTATTCTTCTTCTTCTTCCTCTTCGTGCTCTGTTTCTCTTTCTCCTCACCAGTTGGTGAAACCAAGTACATGATTGGCCTTCTAATTCAGAATTGGTTTTGTCAGTGAGGGAGTAGAAGTGTACTAGTAAAAAACAACATTATTTTCCCATGGCAGTCGGAAAATAGAGATGAACACATGCATTAAATATCATTCTTACCTAAAGGAATGTTATGGCGCCAATATGGATGATGAGGATTGGAACACAGATCTCCCTTTGTGCATGTCGGCGTTCTTGGAACGGGGGTCCCCAGACTTGCCTGCCTGCGGCCCGCGGCGTGGCTCAAATGGGGGCCCGGCGTGGCCCATCTTCATCAACACATGGTTCAAGACCCTCGCGAGGGGCCAAGCCTCGCGAGGCGGACGACATGGCGCTTTCTCAAGCACGGCCTCCTTAGGCTGGCTCGCGAGGAGGCGGAGAGATCAAGGCGGGGTACCTCGCGAGGTGCCCATGACGCAAGCCATGACGATCGAGGGTGCCACGCGGGCGCCAGCCCGCGCAGCGTCTCCTTTTCCTCTTTGGTGCAAAGGGGGCAAGCGCAGGCGAGAGGATCAAGCAAAGGCACCCATTTCAGTGCAATGAGACCAAGACCAGTCCAACGGTGGGAAGGAGGTCACCATGGAGCCCAGGACGGCGTCACCACAGGGCCTTTGCCTATAAATAGGGCTAGTCACCCCCAGGGTAGAGGCATCTAGAATCCGATCGGATAGAGTACCAAGAAACCAGAAGAGACGGAATCCAGCGTCTAGAGAGAGAGAGAGAGAGAGAGAGAGAGAGAGAGAGAGAGAGAGAAAGAGAAGGGCGATCGAACTCCCCCTAGCAGTTCATCCCCTAACCAAGAACAGACCCTCGCGAGGTCGTTCTTCCTTGTATTGTTCTTCCTCATCAGCCCAAGAGTCAATCCACCCACCACACTGGAGTAGGGTATTACACCACAATGGTGGCCCGAACCAGTATAAACCCTGTGTCTCTTGTGTTGTTCTTGCAGTAGTTTAGATCCTTGCGAGACGGAGAGGTAGAGGGCTCGATCTCCGCACGCACCCCAGAGTTCGAACCTTAAGGGTCTGCCGAAACCCGTGATCCGACATTTGGCGCGCCAGGTAGGGGTGCGCCGGAGTCCATCTTCCACCGCTCCGCTCTCCTACAACCGTCGCGTCCATGTCTGACGCTCGTCGGGCCCACACCGAGCGCCGGGCCGCCATCACTTCCCGCGCCGTCTAAACGGCCCCCGTCGGTGGGCGTCCTCGTCGTTCCCCGTCGCCCGCCGTCAACGCCGCCACCAACCCGGCAGGGAACGAGCAGCAAGCATCCTCGCAGCACCCGTCCGTACGGCGGGATGGCCGCACCGCCACTTCGTCGCTCACCCCGGCCGGTTCTTCGTCGCACGTGCTTCGCGCGCCTTTGGAGGCTCGGGCTGCACTCATCGCGGCGAACGAGCTCCTGCGCTACCGCCCCGTCGACGACGTCTACGAGGAGTGGCTCGATCGCGTCGCCGAGCTCGTCCGTGCCGCAGGGGGCTCTCCCGCGCCTTCCGCACCGCAGCGCCGCACTCCGCCCCGCATGGGCAATGAAGCCCCGGGAGCATTCCAGCCGCCTCCTTTCCAAGAAGATGCCATGGCCCCAAGGCGCGCAGCTCCTGGGCGGAACCCGCTCCGTCATGCGCCGGCCCAGCAGGAACGGAGCTGCCAAGAAGTCCCGCGACCGCAAGAGGCCGCCCGGGCGCTCCCGGCCCCGGCTCGCCGAGACCCCGCTCCAGCTCCGGCACGTCAAGACCTCGCGCTGCTCCTAGCTGCGGCGCATGGGGACCCACAAGGCCAAGCTCTCCCTCAACCAAAACCTCCCGCGGCCACCGCTGGCTGCCGCACCTACACCCCCGAGCTGCATAGCGTCGCGTGGCCCGGCAAGTTCAAGCCGGACCTGCCTCCTCGCTATGACGGCACAACTGATCCCACGGAGTTCATCCAGCTCTACGAGTTGGGAATCGAGGCTGCCAGCGGAGACGACAAGGTCATGGCGAACTGGTTCCCCATGGCGCTGAAGGAAGGTGCTCGCACTTGGCTCCTGAACCTGGCCCCAGGCACGATCTCCTCCTGGGACCAGATGCGTACTCTCTTCATCGCCAACTTCTAAGGTACCCGCGCCCGGCCTCCCGCCGTGAGCGACATGCACCGCATCAAGCAGCAACCTGGGGAGACCCTGCAAAAGTACATCCAGCGCTTCAACAGTGCGCGCCTCAAGATCCCCAGGGTGTCCAAAGAAGCCACCATTTCGGCCTTTTCCGATGGCGTGCGCGACGTCAAGATGAAGGAGAGTTGGCGATGCATGAAGACCTCTGCACCTCCGTGGAGCTGTTCAACCTGGCGACCAAGTGCGCCAGAGCTGAGGAGGGACGCCTCTCCCTCCTCGAGCTGCCTGCCGCAGACCCAGAAGAGAAGAAGCCCAAGGCCAAGGACGTGAAGCGCAAGGGGGCTGCCATGCTCGCGGCAGAACCGGACACCAAGCGGGGCAAGGATCTGCCTGAATCCTCCAGGGGCAGCCGGTACTGTGTGTACCACGACCTCCACACCCACAACACCAATGAATGCCAAGAACTCCGCGCCGTGCGAGAAGGAAGAGTCGGCCGACGCCCTGACTGTGCTGACCGGGGCTACGGCCGAGGAGGAGGAAGGAACCCGGGACGCTGGGATGACCGTGGCCCACGTCCCAGCTGGCGTGACCAACCTCGCGAGGACCGCTAGCGTGACCCGCCTCGCGAGGGGGACTGGAGGGACCAGCCTCGTGAGGATCGCCCTCATGGCAACCCAGGCATGCCGCCGTTGCCGCCTCAGCCAAGAAGGAACGAAGACCGCCACCAAGACGAGGGGGCTGGGGGCTTCCAGGAGCCTCGCGCCATCGCCTGCATCCTGGGCGGAGCTCGAGCCCCAGCCTCTCAACGTATCTTCAAGCAGTTTGCTCGCGAAGTGAATGAAGTCCTCCCCAAGCTCGAAGCAACGCGTCCCGTCAGGTGGTCGGCCTGCACCATCACGTTCAGCTCAATAGACCAGCTCAAGTGCGCGGCCATAGCCGGAGTCCTCCCAATGCTTTGTTCCCCAGTCATCAGCAACGTTCTGGTCACCAGGACCCTCATCAACGGAGGGGCAGGGCTCAATGTCTTGTCCGTGGAAACATTCAACAGCCTCCGAGTGCCCTATGACCAGCTCCAGCCAACCAAGCCCTTCTCCGGAGTCACCGACAGTTCCATAGTCCCAATCGGGCAGGTCCGCCTCCCAGTCACCTTCGGCACGTACGACAACTACCGCACCGAGCTCATCGAGTTTGACGTCGCCCACATCCGCCTGCCGTACAACGCCATCCTCGGGTACCCGACGCTGGCTAAGTTCATGGCCGTGACTCACCATGGCTAGATGTCCTCAAGATGCCTGGAAGCGTCGGCGTCATCACGGTGCCGTGTCAAGAGAAAGATGCAGTCTGTGCCCTGGAACGAGCCTTTCAAGCCGCGTCACTAGAAGACCCAGATCGCGGAAGCAGGAGGCTTCCTGAGACCACCCCCAAGAAGAAGAAGACAACGTCAGGCTCAGCCCCTCAGGAGGGAGGCCCTTCAAGGCCCGCGTCTGCCCAGGGGGACCCTCCTTCAATCACATAGGAAAGCGCGCCCGGCGCCCTCCTCAGGCAGGGCTCGGGGGCTCTCACGTGGAGGGCCACCGACCTCGCCAAGGTCACGACAGAGGCGCTGGGGCACCATGTGGAGGCGTGCTTCGAGGCACGTTTCCCTCAAAGGGAAGCCAGGGAAAGAAGGTTAGACCAGCAGGAGTTTGTTAGCAACGCCATTCAAGAACTACATGAGTCAAGGATCATGAGAGGTTGCCGTCGCCCACCAGCTATGGCTCCCCATCCAGGCGAGGATGGTGGGCTACTTGTCTGCATCGACGTACCAGGGCTCAATCGGATCGCCACGGCAGAGCGCCTCTGGCCCTCACAAGTGGGGCGCTGCGGAGGACCACCCCACAGCTACGTTCGCATGCCTTATGGCCTGCCGAGCGTGGCTGTGGTGTACCAGCGCATCATGAGGAGCATCTTGGAGGCGCAAGAAGGTAGGCGTTCCACAGCCCTGGCGGAGATGGAGGCTGCTCACGAGGAGCCACCAGTGCCCCCGGAGCCTCCGCAGCCCATCGAGTCTGCTGCACCAACACCACTGCCCCGACGACATCTTCAGGTGACATCTTTCAAGTTTCATTCCCAGCTGGGAGCGCCCTCCCAGGGTTGCGTCATTCCCAGGCCGCGTGGGTCCGTCCCTGTGGCATGTATCCCTTTTATCTTTTCAGTCGCTAGCTTGCTTTGCTGGGGGCGCCCCTCGGGCTGCATCATCCCCAGGCCACTCGGGCTAGGCCCAGCGGCATGTATCCCTTCTGCGTTTATTTCCAACTATGCATCATTACTCGATGCCATCCGCGGCGCCCTTTCTTCTTCATGTCGACCACTTGCACGTTAAAGGGGGGGCGCCTGAGCATCGCGACTCAGGGCTCTTACTAGCTCTCCAGCCCTCACCCTCTGGCCTTGTCCACGGCATCGCGACCTGGCATACCAGCGACGGCTGAGACAAGCTCGAGGGCCGGGACCCGAGGACGTAGAGTGTCGGCGTCTAACCAGATTTTGCAAGAACACATCTCAAGATACGGCCCAGCGCCAGGCGCAACCCGCCTAGAGGTAGGGCCTCGTGAGTCCCGCGCTGGCTCACGGGTTCCCAGACACACCTCACCGCTCCAACCAGCTAGCTCCTGAGCGACTAACAATCAACTAATGGCTGCTATGGCAACCCCGTCCTCTTCTTGTGATGAATCTGCAGGATCCTTAGAGGAAGCTGTGCTAGACAAGGCCCTCGTGGCGTTTCCTTCACCCTCTCCCGCGTGAACCGCTTGCACGTTAATGGGGGGGTGCCTGAGCATCGCGACTCCGGGCTCTTACTGGCTCTCCAGCCCTCACCCTCTGGCCTTGACCACGGCATCGCGACCTGGCATACCAGCGACGGCTGAGACCAGCTCGAGGGCCGGGACCCAAGGACGTAGAGCAGAAAGGGGAGCAGAGGCGAGGGAGAAGGGGCACGCGAGGACCTTGTCAAGCATCTCCTTTCAAATTACCCCCGGACCCGACGACACGCTGAGGGCAACCTCCGATTCTCAAGATAAGTCACCATCCAAAGCGTTGGCTACCTTGGCACTACCCCCGCACCTAAAGCGACTCCGTACTAGCGACGTTACTTCCCTTTCTCACCAAGCGACAGCTGCTTGGGCGCCAAAGGGGACCTCCTGAGCATCGCGACTCAGGGGCTCTTACCGGACCCCGGGTCGCTCACCTCCTGGCCTTGACCATGGCATCGCGACCTGGCATACCAGCGACGGCTGACGCCGCCTTGGGACTGGGACCTTTCGACGCAGATCACCAAGCCCTCGCGAGGTGCGAAAGGGAAGACCGAACTATGATGGAATTTGTGATTCGCACAAATCCATAGCAAGGGTTACATATTAACAACAAGGATCACAGCCGCCTTACAAGCCCCTATGGGGCACAATGTGATTCCTCGCAGGGAACAGTTCCTAAAGGGTATTAACTACACGTGCCCCTGCAAAAGATGCCATCATCAACAGTGGGCCGTCGAGCGCCGGCGCCGACCCCATCCAGATCAGGATCGGCGGCGACCAAGTGAGCCAGGCCTGCTCCGGGAGCGACGTTGGCTCGCGGGCTCGTAGCTGTCGTCGCTCGTCTCCGGCGTCACGAAGACCTCACTGGGACCGCTGGATCCTCCGGCGCTCCCGTCGCGTGTGGAGCTGTTCAGGGGGCGATTGGCGGGCCCAGCCATCGCCATGGCGAGGTCCAGGCCGCCTCCCCCGGGGCAGCACTCCAGCCGGCGACCGTTCGCGTCGAAGACCTTGAAGAACATCACCGAAGCGCCGTCGTACTCCAGGTGGATCGTGAGGGCGCCCTTCGTTTTGCAGCACCGAGCGATTTCGCCCCAGCCGCGAGTCATGAAGACCTCGCCCGGGGCAGTGATCTCAACCTCTGCCCCGGTCGCAGGAGTGCTGCAGTCGGCGTGCTGCATCCACAGCTCCAGGAGTCTCTCCTGCTAGAAGATGGAGGCGAAGAAGGGAGGAAGGCGAATCCAAGTCCGCGGAGGCATGGCGGCGTGGAGCACGAGCTCGCGGGAGGAGCCCTCGGCGTGGACTCCAGGAGGAACGATCAACACCTTCGTGACCCTCCGGCGCCAGCGACGGCGCTGGCCGAGGGGACCGGCATCTCCTCTTCCAGGGCCCTCGGCGTGGGCATACAAGGGAAGCGGGAATCCCAGCGGAGGCCGCTCGTACCAAGGCCTCAGCACCACCAGGCGATTCTCCTCGTCTCGGCCACGCAGGGCAGGCCGTTTCTTCGGCGGGAGCGGGTTAGGTACCTCTTGAGGAGCCTTTCCCTTCTCCTCTGCTGAGAACCGGTGAATCGGAGCCATCACACCAAGACGGAGCAAGAACTGAGGCGGAGAAGGAAACAAGGAGAGATGGACTAGAAGGGCACGCGCGGTGCCGTACTTATAGCCGGCGGAGGCCAACAGTCGGCCTCCATGATCACAGGTAATCATGACACGATTTGCATGCAGGGACTTATCCAATCCGCGCGATCGTCGAGGCGTCGTGGGGAAGCGGAGATGCCCACCTCCAATCAACCGCCACGAGGCGCCCGAGGCCGCCGGCTATTAGGGCCCGCGGTGCTTCGCCCTTGCCCTTTCGCCTCTCGGCACGGCCAAGTCCGTGCGCGCCTTGGGCCCGGGGGCTACTGTCGGCGTTCTGGGAATGGGGGTCCCCAGACTTGCCTGCCTGCGGCCCGCGGCGTGGCTCAAATGGGGGCCCGACGTGGCCCATCTTCATCAACACAAGGTTCAAGACCCTCACGAGGGGCCAAGCCTCGCGAGGCAGACGACATGGCGCTTTCTCAAGCACGGCCTCCTTAGGCTGGCTCGCGAGGAGGCGGAGAGATCAAGGCGGGGTACCTTGCGAGGTGCCCATGACACAAGCCATGACGATCGAGGGCGCCAGGCGGGCGCCAGCCCGCGCAGCGTCTCCCTTTCCTCTTTGGTGCAAAGGGGGGAAGCGCAGGCGAGAGGATCAAGCAAATGCACCCCATTTCGGTGCAACGAGACCAAGACCAGTCCAACGGTGGGAAGGAGGTCACCATGGAGCCCAGGACGGCTTCACCATAGGGCCTTTGTCAGGCGAAGACCAACTTTAGTCAGGATAAGTGTACCAGATGTTCCCCTTCAAATTGGCCAGTTGTTGGCGCCCTTCCCGCTTAATATTTGGGAAGAGGCCCAGGGCCATTGCCTATAAAAAGGGCTAGTCACCCCCAGGGTTGAGGCATCTAGAATCCGATCGGATAGAGTACCAAAAAACCAGAAGAGACGGAATCCAACGTCTAGAGAGAGAGAGAAAGAGAAGGGAGATCGAACTCCCCCTAGCAGTTCATCCCCTAGCCAAGAACAGACCCTCGCGAGGTCGTTCTTCCTTGTATTGTTCTTCCTCATCAGCCCAAGAGGCAATCCACCCACCACACTGGAGTAGGGTATTACACCACAATGGTGGCCCGAACCAGTATAAACCCTGTGTCTCTTGTGTTGTTCTTGCAGTAGTGTAGATCCTTGCGAGACGGAGAGGTAGAGGGCTCGATCTCCGCGCGCACCCCAGAGTTCGAACCTTAAGGGTCTGTCGGAACCCGTGATCCGACAGTGCAGTTCCACCAAAATGAACCAACTGTTCCATTCTGAAATTCCAGGTAAACAATACAAAAGTCACTTCTTTTAACAAGAGTTTTGTGCAGTGCACCAAAAGGTCACAACAGCAACCAGGTGAATTGGATATCCGTGTTTGCACAAAAAGGCACAGAGGAAACAGTCAGAGTCTCAAACAATTACAGGCCAAAGCATTTGGCTAAACTTGTCATGGCTTATAACAGTGGCATGGCTTCATTTTTACCAGGGACATTAGATTAAGAACAGCTAAGGCCGCGTTCGGTTCACAGGTTTGGTGCAGGATTTACATAGGAACACAATTCCTACGGTATTCTTTCCCTTCCAACCATTCGGAACACGGGAAAGGTGAATAGTGTTTCATAGGAAAGCTGGTCTGGTAGTATTGATTCCATAGGATTAGAAATATCCACGTGCTGCTCATTTTTTGGGCGGAAGCCCGAGGCAGGCGCTCGCTGCCATGCGTTAGACAGGTTGCTGCGCTGTGTTGCCAGAATAAAAAAATCAACCTATGTGTGGTACCTGAGGTGAGGACAAGAGTAGTCACTGTGCAGCTGAATAGACAAATAGCATGTCATACTACCAAGCATGCTACTCTAAAAAAACAAATATGTACATTTCGTAGTCCATCCGAACACATTCTCTTGAGAGTTTCCTCCGGTTCGCTGTTCCATATATTTATACCTACATTCCTTTCCTATTCCTCTATTTTCATCAAGACCTATGTTTTCTGCCCCTTTATTCTGAACGGAGCCTAAATATTTGGTATAAGGGCATGGGACAGTGGGTGCACCAGCAGTCCAGCACCATGTACGTAAACAGGGGCATAAAGTGGTGATTCATAGTTTGTTGCCCCGAGAAACAAACATCCAAGAAACATATTTGGGTTGGTCCCATTTTTGTTCACTCTAGCCACCTACTCCTATGTGTGGATAGCAAATCGAGTCCTGGTCATACCACTGTGTACAACGTTACCCCTATATTTCCCTTTTCAATCAAGAGACCGGTTGGATGACCAGTCTGTACTACTTTCACCCCCTTTCCTTCCTGTTTGTACCAAGTCCGATGTACATACTAAATTCCCCCACCCCCACTTTATTTCTTGTTTGAACCAAGTATGTACAAGATTCGACTCCATGAAGTAGCTTTACCTCTAACAATAGAAGAAAAAAATATGTGACGTTGGACCATCCGATCGAGAGGGGCTGAGAGGTAGAAAATGATGCACATACAGCGACATAGCGAGCTGCGGAAGTAGAGCTAAGGCGGTTTCGAATGAAGATATACCTGAAGGTCGTCGGGATGTGGATAGGTGGGCGGCGGGAGGCCGGATCCGCCCACAGGCAACTATGAAGGGATCGGAGGACCTCCCGCGCCGGCGCTCGGCCAGAGATAATGGTGCGGCCGGCAGTGGGTCTCCTCCCTCGCTGTCGACGACGGCCTAAACGCTGCCCCTCCTCCCCTTCACCGACGGAGGGGGCTACGTCCGGATCTGTAACCAGTGGTGAGGATAGAAAGCCAGTGTTTTTTGAAGGGAGAAAGACAGTGTTACTACCCCTATCTTGTTTAAATCTGGAGAGGATGACAGTGTGTGAATAGAGCAACCCTAGCAAGCAAGCGCAGAGCCTCCATCCTAAATATACGTAGTGAGCAACCCTAGCAAGCAACCCTAGCAAGCAAGCAACCCCTATCTTCGTCAACTCGTACAAGACCGAGAAATTTGATTACTACAATGCCCTCTCCCTCCCGGACTGAGCTCCGTTGCCTTAACTGCACCTGCTTTTGGCTGCATGATAGGAGGGCCAACCAACTGTTGGGCCCACCTGTCATAGACGTAAAGGCAGGAGCAGTAAGTTGAAGCTTTCGCTATCCCTCCTACACGAGGTGGACGGACATGCAGCAGTGGATTTGATACTCTAGAAGTAGGAGTAACATCATTATTGTTTGTCTTCTCGAAGAGGCGAAGAGCCAAGCGTAACCCGAACGTGGCAGTTGCGAACGCTCGTGTGGTGCGGTTCCTTGGAGTACTAGCCAGGCTCTTGCATGAGACAAAATTGCTATTGTTTAACAATTAAACTCCATTATCCATTGGTTGATACTCATTCTGCATAGGTCCACGCGCTTAGCACCGTTTCCTCCTGGGGTAACCAATGTTTATTTGCTAATTAATTGCATTGCATGCAATGAACTAGCCATTGCAAGTCATTAAAAGCATGCACACCTCTCATCTCTTATTGGTTGATATGTCAAGAAACAAGAAACAAGGTAGAAGTTAATGCACCGCGCCTAAGTGTTTTGGGACTATTTGGTTTTCGTAAGATGACTTACACACCTAGACGGAGAGAGTAGTATAGCCCTGTAAACCGGAAAGGAGTATTTGCCTTTCTAGAGATTTCAACAAGTGACTAGACTACACTGTGTGCAGTAATCCCTCCCTTCTGGTTTATAGGGGTCAAATCTCAAATCTCATGAACCAAGGCATTTTGCGATTGGAGGAATGTATCTCGTACTTTACAAAACTACCCTAATAAAACGCATGCATAAATTACGTAGTTCTCTCGTTTTCCTCTCCGCCTTGGTCGCAGTGCACAATATTGAGCACTCCTATATGACTAGCCGCTCTATCTACATGTGGGACATTTCAAAGCATCCGGGCCCGCGTGCCATCCACCAAATCACCCCAGAAATCGATTCCCATGCCGTTGTCCGTGCTGTGGTCATTGCCCGAGAGATCGATGACAAGCAATAGTTGGTCACGCTAATCCTTCAGGGTAGTTTGCATGGCCCTATGTTTAATTACCAGAACGATGCGTGTTATCAAACCATCTTAGGGCTAGTGCATTGTCTTTTGTGGGCGGATCTTGCTACTTTTGTTTGATAGTGAATCATGCGAACCCTCTTCGAGTTATGGAAACAGATGTATCCTCACCAGCTTTTGATGTAATATATGGTATGATTAGATGTAAGTTTGAACTGTTTATCATATCAACAGGGCTTGTTTGATGATTCTTGGTGTTAGTAGGCTAGCTACTGTGCGAGCTATAGTACTTGCAAAACACTCACCGAAGAGAAACGTTGGGGCTGATGAGCTCGTGGTACGCTTATACTTATCCCTCGTCGATCGACCAATAGCCCTAGCTCCTAAAATTGTAGGCTTAGCGATCGATCACCTAGGCGGGCTAGTTTGGCCTAGTGGGTTTCAGTGATATGACGTGCAACACAAAATCATAGTAGTGCATAGACGTACTCCCTCCGTTCCAAAATAGATGACCTAGGCGGGCTAGTTTGGCCTAGTGGGTTTCAGTGATATGACGTGGTACGGTGTCGTCCAGTCTTCGCGTGTGGTAGCAGTATTGCGGGTACAGTAAGTTTTCTTGAAGAAGCGGAATTCAACGAAGTCATGGTGGTTCCTTCGTCCGAACAACTTACAGTGGGAAAGGTTGGGCCTGCGATATGACCGGGGTAGACCAGGATAATTTTGAGCATGGCAGGTGGACCAGGATGGTCGACGTCCCACATGTCGGCGAATGAAAGTATTCTTTCCGATATAGAGGACGAGCAACGAGTATTCATTGTTTATTTTTGATGAAAGCTATTATCTCCACTGTTACGACGGAGGAGTGTGAAACACGGCAGCCTAGTGAACTTGGAATGTGCACCACTCCCTCCTTCCTCATGTAATGCCCAGGTTATAGCTTTTTCTCACTTTCTCTCTATCTATTTCCTCTCAAATGTTTTTACCTTTCTTTTTTTAAGACACAATTGTTTTTTATGCCTTCTTTTCGAATTATTTTTTTATACCTAGGAGCACGTGTAGAGACGGGCTCTTGAAGAGCCCACTCCTTGACTTTGTCAATGCCTCTCTCTCCTCCACATAAGGAGTACTACTTGCTATGCATGCATGCGGCGGGCAGCTGGCGTCTTGAGGGGCCAGGGCGGTGAGACCGGGCTCCGGAAGCGGTCCGGACTCTAGCATAATTTTGGTTTTTACAGTATTTCTTTCTCCATTGTCAGGTAGGTCCGCGTAGATAGATAAAGAACACGAGCTGATGAGGCGCATGCGGACTGTTTGACTAGTCAACCAGACAAATACGGAGCTATACGCTGATCCAGTGACCGTATAATCACCATATCTCGTATACAATGATCAAAGTGAGCTATCAAGACAAGTTGGATGACCGCCAATGCATTTTACTCGGTAATAAATGACCAGGATTGAAGGGGAATCCAAATTTGCTTCGTGTTCTGTCCTTGAGCTCTTGACAAACCAATGCACTATACGGTTGTCCGGCCACTCCACCCCAGAGCTCTCACCAAGCGTAGTTCATGCCACCGCGCGGCATACTAACCGGTGAGGCAGCGATGGCATCCTGCCGCGCCAAGTTCTTTGCCGCCCATGACCGCACACAAAATGGTAGGGAAGCGATGGCATCCCGCCGTGCCGAGTTCATCGCCGCTCGCGACCTCACAACAATGTGGGAGTAATTTGAAGATGCCAAGGCCGAATGGGCGGTAGAGCAAGAGGCGGCCAAAGCCGCACAGAGGGAGCGGAAAAGTCAGAAAGCACTCAAGAAAAGAGAGGCACGCTGCCGCAAGAAAGAAAAGGACGTACGCGCTGCTGCGGAGAGGTCGGCGGAGATCCAAGCACGGTGGGGTGTCGCCGACAAAGCCAGGAAGGAGAGCGACGGCGTCTGGCCAGCATGTGAGAAGTAGTAGTACTAGTAGTTAGTGTGTGTGTGTGTGTGTGTGTGTCTGAGTACGAGCATGTACCAGTACTAGTAGTTACTACTCTAGATATTAGAGCAAATTACCAGTACATTAGCCTAGACTAAATGAAAAAATTCCTATCCTAAGCATCAACTGACATCTCTTTCTCTATAGGAATTGAGATGCATGTCATCTCACTTCCTATGATTTTTATATTCCTATCCTATGAACGAAAGGAGGCCTCTGTTGGAGTAACTACTGTAGCTAGCAGTACTGTTGGTACAGTAGTTTTCTTCAAGAAGCGGAATTCAACGATGTCATGATGGTTCCTTCGTCCAAGCAACTTCAAAGTGGGAAGTGGGCCTGTGATTTGACGGCTCATTAGTCATTGTTACTGCGGCGCGACGACCTGGGTGACTCCCTTGGAGTTCTGCGTGCATGGCAAGTGGACCAGGATGGTCGATGTCCCACATGTTGGCGAACGGAAGTATTCTTTCCGATATCGAGGAGCAAGGAAACCGCGTGGTATAGTATCACCGCTGATTGGTTCGCAAAAAAAATAGTATCACTGCCGATTTATAATTATTTTTTATTTCTGATGAATGCTAGCGTTTCAAATCTTAGAACGAAGGGTGCCAAACACGGCACGTGCTGGATCTCCCACACGTCAGCGAAAGGAGTGGGACATGAACAGCTTGGTAGAGCCCAGCGTAAAAAAATAGCGTGGTAGAGCGTCTCCACTTCTTCCACTTCTGGGTCGGAGACCACAGGTAGTAGTACTTAGTGGTATGAATGATACAAAGTGCGACCTGGAGACAAAGACACGTCTAGTTGGAGGGTCTCGGGGCATGCACGTAAACAAATATAAAAGTTAATATGTGCCTCCAACTAATATAGTAGTAGTAGAGTACTTAGGCATGTACTCCATAACATCACCGTGCATTGCACATACAACATTTAGTGGTACTACGTAGTAAGAGACAAATGCCGCCCAAGAGTTCCCTTCTCGACCTACTTTTGGGTGTTTGGTAGAGTGTATGGAGGGTGCATGAGTCCACACTAGTTTAGCACAAATACACTAGAAGCATGCATGAAGAGAGCATGCATGAAGAGGGGTGTTGAGTTGAGCATGCGTGAAGAGGGAACAACTATGCTGAGACGAGAACGCAACCAAACACACCCTATATGCCACGCATGTTCATACCATTTGTGCCTTTCTACTTCACTTACTGCGCTACATTACTCAGGTTCGTACGTCCACTCCTGGCTACATGTTCGTCTCGTAGTTCCAGTCCCACGTGTTCTTCATATTGATGGAACGATCCTTGCATAATACGTGCACCTTGATGCTAGATGTCTCGCATGTTGGCAAAAGGATGAACAAAGCTCACTTAAAAAAATAGAGTGGAAGAACATAGATTCCGGACCACCGAGAAGGAGCAAGGAACCTCGTGCTGGAGCGTCTGCACTCATAATATTTAATATTATTCGGCGATATAAAATTAACCAATCATCTCCACAGTGGACTGGAAGAGTACGAAACATGGCAGCCCAGTGTAGTATCATACTAGTACATGGCTAACCCACGCTATCACCATATTTCTTGGCTGCCGTGCGACACCTATCTCAAGTAATCCAGCAGCATGTATCGCTTATCCCTCCTCGTCTCTATCAAAGTGCGGCGGGCTGGCGTTTCTGCCGTCTATTGAGGTCGGTTAACTATCACATGTTAGCGACATGCCAAGAGCATTCTAAAAAAATTCCTTTCACATTCCGTTTTCAAAAAGAAAAAATCCTTTCATGTACGAATTTGCCCGTATGCTTTGAGCAACTTGCATGTCCTATACTGCTCCTATTTGATACTCTAACTTAGCTAGAGGTTAGACTAACTCATGACTAACCCTAAACTAACTGTAGCCAAAGAGGTGTTTGGGTGACAGGGTTAGATTTACAATAAATGCACTTCATGGAGAGAGAAAAGTGATTTTTCAGTGGTCCCAATGAGAACTATCTCCAGTTAGCACCTCTTAGGTGGGATAGTTTTTTTTGGTGGGTTCGGTGCAACTTGCTCCAATTTAAACCCTCATGCTTGGATAGTTTAGGGCTATTTGAGCCCCAACAAGCTCAAACTAACTCTAAACCATGGATCTAAACAGGGCCTATGGCCAGTCTCGACGCGGAGCAGTCGCATGCACCTGGAAGCGGCGCTCTCTCGGCCGAAGGTCACTAGCGACGGCCGAGAGAGCGCCGGCGGGAGTATGGCGTATGTTGTTACCTTCGGCTGGCCCATGGCTACCGGGCGACAGCGACCAGAGAAGAGGCGGCGGGAGGGGAATAAATGCAGCTACTGTTTGGGTTCGCCTTCCAGCTTAAATAAATGCGCAACATCACGTGTACCCGCGGGTGCACAAATTGTAACATACGTGTCTGCTTAAGTGGGTGTCACGTACCTGGTGTGTGTTTGAGAGAGATTCTGGGAGACAAAGTGCGTGTGTGCGACTCTACTCTTCATACATGTACTCAACCTTTTGCATCGGGATAAGTATAATTGTATTTACTTTAGCTAGTGATTTACGTGGCCATGTTAACATGGTTGTGTCAAAAAATGTCACTTCCTGCTCGTGATTTGTGTTATATAATTACAAGCAAGATTCTCGTGCATTGCACGGAACATCAATATGCATTTTTTACAGAACACCTGTTGTGATTGACCCATGCAGGAGTAATCCCATGTGTAAAAACTAATGATATCTCGAGAATTTTATCGGAAAACTGGTATCTCGAGAATGTCATCGAAAAAATGAAAGATGAGAGATAAGGCGAGGAGGAGTGGAGCGTGGTGGTGACTGGTGGTCGGAATGGGCGGAGGCATGGGGATGGACGGCGCCGGCAGGCGGCAGCGGCCACCATGCATGCTAGATTGTTCCAGAGACTTATTCCTTTTTTAATTGCTGAGCAATGAGGTTGCAGGAGATAATGATGTGGAGAGAGGTGCGGGTATCTTTTGTAAAATTATCATAGTTTGCTTTCTATCCTCAGATATAGATCATACAGTCTGTATTACAAGATGGCAGGCACACCATCACCACCAACTCGTTTTTTTATAAGGGTACAGATGATAAGTTTGCTGACTACTAAAGTAAAGTGGAATTTGTCCATGTTATGCAAGTAAATAAAGGTGATTGTTTATCATACGGGTAAGGTTGGATGAAGGGTGGTAGGAACAAATGCTCCGCCTAGAGCATGTGTGTGTGAGATGGAGTCTTAGTGTGGTGTGGGGTGTGTGTGTGTGAGAGAGAGAGAGAGAGATGGAGTCTTAGTTTGTGTGTGTGAGAGAGAGGGAGAGAGATGGACTCTTAGTGTGTGTGGGGAGGGGGCGTGTGTGGGTGTGAGAGAGAGAGAGGGATGGAGTCTTAGTGTGTGTGTGTTGGGGGGGTGCGTGTGTGTGTGTCGCGGGGTCCTCTGTGGCGGATGTTATTTAAGTGTGCATGGATTTCATCATAGAGAGGTGATGTGTATGGCAGAGGCCACCAACGATGGGGTGCGAGAGAGAAAATGCCCGTAGAGAGGGAAGAGAAGGTGTGTGCGCGTGAGAGGAGTCGACTTCGAGAGAACATGTTCGTTCGAGAGACACCGAGGAAGACTACTATATATCGATGGTGCATGTAGGCGGGAATTAAACTAAGGGATGGTCTTATTGATTTCAGGGATATAGGGGAAGAGTGAGAGGCGGGGGGTAGCTAGAAGGAGATTGTTAAGTGTGAGTGTGTTTTTTACCCATCCAGGCGGAAGTTATGTGCACAAAAGAGGAGAACGATTCGATGTGGCGTTAGGATTGAGGGTAATTAACTACGTATGGAGACATAGAGACCTTGAACGTGCATGTGTGAGAGGTATACATGTATCCGTGGGATGTGTGTGTGTGCACGTGCGCATGATCGAGATAAAAGAAAGAAGACATAAGTCATAAGATCAACGACATGGGAGAGAGGGATCGGTATGACAATATGCATGCATGTGAGAATGCATGGAAGAAGTCCCGACAATTGAGCATGTGTTTTTGTCTTTAAGAGATAGTGGCGTGGGCTGGAGCATGCATCTATGGCGAGCAGAGGGAGTGAGGGGCAACGATGTGCAAAAGAGACCAACCTATAAATGCATATGTATGGAGAGACATATATAGTGTGGGTGATAGGAAGCAAGACTCCGTGCGAGAAAGAAATATTGACGGAGAAACAAAAGATAGATACAGAGATGGAGACTAGCTAGAGGGACATCCGCTAGTCTGGGTGTTGGAGATGACCGTCGGGTTGTTCAAAGGGTGAAGTTATATATGTGTGTGAGAGGGCACTTGACTGCATGTAGAGAGAAACATACGTAGTGTGCGTGATAGGAATCAAGAGTGAGGGCGAGAAAGAAGGTTGATGGAGAAACAGATAAATAGAAAGATAAAGATGCTAGCTAGTGTGCGTTAGAGATAGGAGTCGAGTGGATCAGAAGGCTAGGTTATTTGTGTGGGTGTGAGAGAGATAGAGAGAGGGTGCGTGTGAGTCACATAGAAACAGATGTCAGAGAGAAACGAGATCTAGAGAGATGGAGTTTTGTGTCTGTGAGAGAGAAAGATATTTCACAACGAGAGTGATAGATAGAGAGACATACGAGGGAACGCAAGATATCTCTAGGGAGAGAGGGTGTGTGTGAGTGACATACAAGAGAACAATGGAGAAATATGAGACCCTGGGAGACAGAGTTTGTGTTTGTGTGTGAGAAAGAGATATTGAAGAGGAAGAGTCATAGGTTCTCATATCTAAGGAGCGAAAGACATCTCTCTATGAGGGGTGTGCGAGTGGCACACATGGGAATAGTAGAGAGAAAAGAGACCCCGGGAGACAAAGTTTTGTGTTTGTGTGAGAGAAAGAGATTCCACATGGAGAATCATGGTTAGAGACACATAGCAGGGAGAGAGATACACTTAGAGAGAGGTAGAGTGATGAAGGTCGAGGGAGAGAGTACCTTCAGTGTGTTACGAAGATAAAAGATCATTGTCTACATACATGTAGCACGAGAGACACCTGAGAGACAATGAATGCGTATAGGTCCAGAGAGATAGTCCTATATAAACATGAGTGATAGCTATATGAGACGAATATCTGGATTAAAGGGGATTCAAATATTTAAACTGGAAGTCATGACATCGATAATATCATAACGCAAATTGGTGTATCAAACATGCATATTCATTTGAATTTGGGCACACATGTAATGTTATATAGTTTATCAATATTGGTGATCCATAGATTCTTCAATTACAAACAATGGATGGTTTATATGCAATTAATGTCTAAACAGGATTGCACTATATTTTGCGTGTGTGAAACACATTATACATGTTTGAGAAGTAAAAAAAACCCGCATGAAACACACATTAATTAGAGACAGTTAGCGAGGAATGCATACATTGGGTTTCAATATAAAGTGGTTTCAAATATTTGAAAATCCAAATTCATGGATACAACCTTATGAATCTGAGATCATGCCATTTGTAAACCATATTTATGTATAAATGGTGTTGTGCTTTTCAAAGTATATATAAAAATGCTGTATATTGAACATAATTCCAATTGAAATTGGATCCCGCCCGGAAAAAATAGAATACAAACGGGATTCGAATTGAGTTGGCACGGTAAATGTGCACTCTGCAAAATTTGAATGAAACGGGGAAAGTCGCAGTAACCGCCCGAAACCAAAATCTGCCAGATGGAAATCACTACTGCCTATCCCTGCCATGCAAAGCCTATATGCTGGATTTCTATAGGTTTCGATAGGGGTAGGTTTGTAATTTCACCCAAACGTGACGTAACCGCCTCTCACCCGGATTCATACACGGTGGGCGCCAAAACATAGTGTGTCCTCGGCCGAAATCGACTCCCTCCCCGATTCATATTCATACACGGTGGGCGCCAAAATCAAACTCTCGTTGGCAAATATTTGGTGTATGGGAGATTACCGTCCTATCCCCAACCTACTAGTGTTGTTGTGATGTAGTAGAAATTTGAAACGGGGGTTAACTTTGTATATTTCCTCGCATTTGAGACAAGCGTGCCCTGAATACATGGTTCCCCCTTCCTCTCTACCTCCCTTTTCCCCATTCGTACTCCGTGGGCGCCAAAACACCCTCTCCACCCCACCCTCCTCCGTCCGCCGCCGTCCGCCACCCCATCCACCGCCTCCTCCTCCACCATGGCGGAGCTGATACCCTGATGCCGCCGTCCATTACAAGAGATTGACCTCTCTCATCCACGGCTTCGGACCGGGATCCTTGCATCCCGTCCTCTCGCTTCATCCCCGCCGTCGTCCACCTTGTCGGCGCCGCTCCTATGACCGTCTCGTCCACCGCGCCCCGCCGCCACTGTCTACCCTCCTAGATCTGCCTACACGCCGCCGACAGCCATCGCTACTGCAGCACCATCAAATTCTCAGCATATGCGTACATGGCGCCGCACCAGGGGCGCTACTCTTCCGTATCTGCTCAACTTATTTATCGCAGCAAGAAAATATATCGCCACTGCTTTACTCTAAATTCTTGTCTTGGTTGCGAAGTTGCCTTTGTCCGGTTTGCACCTTCAGATCCGCCATGGCATGCTCAACACCATACTCGCAATCCTTATGGTTTTCCCCTTTTATATTCCATACTAGTTAAATCACAGTAGACTAAGTTTCAAAATTGGGTCAGTCAATTTTTCAGAGGTCGCTGGAGTTCGCCGGTGCAATCGAAGGGGCTCGGGTTGGGACGGTGGTTGTGGGGGTGGTGGTGGGGCCTTGTCAAACGAAGAAAACTCGACGCGAGTGGGGGCGGGGGTGGGGGTGGCGGAGGAACATAGGCGGTGGGGCCGGTGGTTCGGCCGGCGGCCCGTGCGGTGTTCTGTATGGGAAGCACAGTATGTTCCTTGTCAGGAAGGGGAGAAGGGACATCTGCAGTCAACAGCTAATAGAGCTGGCCTGTACGTGATCGATTAGCTTTCAATTACTAGCTGCAATACAACACCGTAATTTCCAGCCAGTTCCACTTTCCTGATTTATATATCCTGGTTATGGTGTACCCCTGTTATGTACACTATGATCTGCCTAGTTGCTGTGTGCTCGTGTTATCATCTGCGAGCTATCCTTACTTCTGGAGCCTATTTTTTTGTGTACTTGTGCCAGATTATATAAATGCGCGCACCATATTACGGCACACATGAGCTCTCTCATTAGAATCCAGTGTAGCACACAAGTGTTTACAGGGGCGCCCCTATATTGGAATATCATCTGCATTACAAAGATAATCTCACAACTATTTATGTTTTCATGGTTCTCAGATATTATACGCAATTACAGTGAATATCAGAATCCGCGCATCAGAAGAATATTGTGGAACACTGCAATGACTTACCAAATTGGCAGCAAGGCATTGAGTGCCATTCTGGAAGCAATGAAACTCGTACGCTCCCCACCTGTTGATTCTTGTTCAGAATATCATCCTAATGACTATTCTAACCTTGAGGAGTCAAAGGCAGATGGCCTGTCCTGTTCACCCATCAAGGTGCCTGTTCTAATTTGGCAAGGTTTTATTGATTGCGCGTATCTTGCATATGTTGTCTTGCATTTCTTCTACTTTGTTGCACCGCCATCTGCTTACTTTACTCATCATATATGTCGAGATGCCATGCCCATCCATTATCAATACATATTCCATCTGTCATCATACCATGTTTTTGCACTCAACTGTTATTCTTGTGCATCAGACATCAAAAGGAAGAGGGTGATTGCCGAACCTGAAGGAGCACCAGCAAAGTCCTAGAAAAACATGGTGGTGCCAGAGAAATCAGACAACACCCCACTTATATTGGTTGTACAACCAGTAACACAAAACGCAGGACCGACTCCAGCAGACTGTACCCATACTTCACTGGCCACACCACTAGCCCCACCACACAGGACCTGCACTCCAACAAAAGGTATATCCATTTAATTTGCCATAGCACCAGTTGTACCATAGAAAAATCCCACTCCAGGAAAAAGTACAGCAAGTCCACCGGCCGAAGACCTATACCAACTGCAGAGACGGCCAATTCCTGCAGATTGGAACCCCATTCCATTTATTCCCAGTTTAAAAGACAATGCTTTCAATGTTGTTAGGGACTACGTGCATATATTCCCATCATCGGAAGATTATTGTGAAGACAAACTCCATTTTCATATCTTCCTGTCCAACTTACGTGTAAGTGCTATTATTCATGGTTATTATTTTTTTTGTTTTCTGCTGATTGAACACATCAATGATTTACATTACATTGTTGTAACTAGGCGAGGGTCAATCTGGATAGTCAGGACGAGCAAAGCTTGCTTGTGCTTTTCAAGGAAGCATTGTAGCAGTATCGGTGTTACCTGAGGAAATCACACTTTGATGGCAAGTCTGTGAACGAATTTCCGGTGAAGTCTCATGTGCTAAATTTAGAAGACATTGAATGGAAAAACCATGTTATGCACTTGTCTTGTTCCCAGGATGAGGTATTGTCTATGAAATCACATGAAAATTTGAAATTGTACTTTTCCGCATGTGCCTTACGGATCTTTTTTGCAGGAAATCTGCTCGAAGAAGAATTCCGGTTTGACAAGAACGACAGGATATCGCAAATATGCCGCCCGCTTCTATGCTCTTGTTAGTACCTGTTGTCCTGTATCACTGTACTTGCATACATACCTGGTTCATTATGTGACAACAGTATGCATGATAGCATGCTTATCACTTGTTCACTCCAAATTACCTGATCTGTATGAATGGTTACATTAGTGTAGAATATATCCAATGCCAATGTTTTTTTAGCTCTGCATTGTTCTTGTAAGTACATGCTGTCCTTTATCAGTGTACTTAATATGACGGGTAGTTGTTCATGTACCATCACTCTACAGCTTATTTTCCTTTTCCCTCCATTTTCTACACATCAGATCTATATTTACTCTTACCATAAGGTTGGTACTAAAGAAGTTTAGCTGTGCATTGCTCTTGGCTGTACGTTTTGCCTGTATCGCTGCACATACATTTATAGCTACTTGGTTATGTAGCATCACTCTTCATCTTATCTTAAATATTCTCCATTTTTCGTATATTATCACATCTATATTTACTCTTAACAAAATGTAGAATAAAGGCAATGCTTTTGAAGAAGATTCTGTGGTAAACTTCTTGAATTGCCCCCCATCAGCATGGACAAGGCATTTATAGAGCCTGTCTTCACCGATAATGTAAGTTTGTCCATCTCAAGCCCTCAAATTTTGTTGTATATATTTGGTTAGGCATGACTGCAACAGCTGTTTATTTTTGGTGTTTGCATCAAATTGCTTGTTTAAAGTTTATTATATGTAGTTCATAAACAAAAGTTTGTCCTTTCTCAATTTAAGTTTTCAGTTGTACAACCAAGTTCCTTCTTCATACCATGTAAATTAAACTATACAGAGCAAGTGATCTTCTTTTGCACTACATGTATGCTTATGTTCTTCATCCGTAATCCAGTGGTGTGGTGAACCTACCCACTACAACACAATGTCATATTCTGCAATGTCTTAACTATGAACAATGTCATATGATTCTACTATTATTTAAAGTGTCTCTTTATTTGCCAATCTGAAATGGTATAAATTGACAACACACTAACCATTGATACTTATGAGTTCTTGATCTGTAATCCAGTGGTGTCGTGAAGCTGCCAACTCCTTCACAATTCATTTCCTGCCATGTCTTGACCTCAACAATACCATACTGTGTTAATGCAAATTTAAACTGTGTCACTTTATTCGTCAGTAAGAAATGTGATGAATTGTCAGCACTGATACTTTTATGTGCAAAACATGTCATCTGTCTGCTTGTTTATCTTTCAGAGTGAGGAAGATATAAGTGTTGAACAAGCACAGTCTCATCATCTTGCTCAGCTGCTTGCGCTGCAGCTCCCCAGCAGGGCTAACCTTTCTTGAACTCTATTGAAGTGTTGTCGGTTTTGTATATTATTTTGTCGGCGTGTTTATTTGCACTGGTGGCGATTTTGATTCCCAGTGTATGTAATCTGCTATCTGCTTGTGCTTTATTATCATAGTGGCGAACTTTGATGCCCAATGGATGTAATATGCCGTAATTTCTTTATTGTATAGTCTAGGTTTTTTCTTATTCATGATGCTGCAGTTATTTTACTGTATATATATCTTGTCTTCGCAGTAAACCGGCCAAACCATAAAATTACGGTACATAATCGGGCCGTCATGCAATCACGATGCAGGTTGGTCCTGAAACGTGCCGAACAGCTCACGGGCCGGCAGCAGCCCAAAATGAACCCCGGCCCATGATTGTGCGAATCAAATCACGAGCTTTTAACTGGCCAAAAAATTGTCTCGGTCCTTGTTTGGCCCAATCAGATATCGGCTGCGAGCAGGCCGGATGCAAACCTGGCCGTAGTTAGGCCCAACTATATGACGAGCTTTTAACAGGCTGAAATTAATATAGGGACGAAATGCTAAACGGGCCCTTAATAGGGCAAAACTAATATCAGGCTGAATTACTAAGTGGGCCTTTAGCAAGTGGGCCCAAAAGCATAGTGTCCAGTTGACGGGCCGAATCTGATATGGGCCATAATTGAGCCCAAAGCCTCTTAAAGGGCCGGACCTGATCTGGGCCATAATTTGGCCCAGAACGTGGTAGGCCTTTAACGGGCCGGATCTCATATGGCCCATTATTAGGCCCGGAGCGTGGTAGGACATTAATGGACCGGATCAAATATGGGCCAACATTTGGCCCAAAACATGGCAGGTAGTTAATGGGCCAGCCTACTAGGTTCCTCAAAATCTTGTGGGACTACAGCTCGGCCGGCCCATTAATGTCGGCGAAATCTCGTGGGCCTTTAGCTCGGCCGGTCCATTATGATCTGCAAGAATCTTGTGGGCCTTTACCTGGGCCGTCCCATTACGGCACACAAAAATCTTGTGGGCCTTTACCTGGGCCGGCCCATTATGGCCCGCAAAATCTTGTGGGCCTTTACCTGGGCCGGCCCATTATGGTCCGCAAAATCTTGTGGGCCTTTAGTTGGGCCGGCCCATTTAAACTTGTTGGGCCGTGCCACGTGTCGACGTATCATAGGCGCCTTCTGTCCAGTGAGTGGATGACATCTGTCCCGACGATGAGTCGACACGTGTTTCCTCTAGCCAATGATGATTTTACACGTGGAAAATCCCCATTGGTCGGGGCTGTTAACGGGTTATCGGATCCGAAACCCGACCCGATAGCTTAACGGCGTTCCGTTACGGTCGATGCCACGTGTCGGTCACCCTTGACGAAAGCACTTCTGTGACGCACGATTTATCGTCACGAAAGTGGACACTTCCGTGATGATAATTTTGGTAATGTCATGGAACACTTCTACGACAACACAGGTATGACTATCTTGATTCGGTCATAAATTTGTCATGGATGTACATGCATGACAAAAAAAGCGACCTACTGTGACAAACACGTATCATCACGGAAGTGTATTTTTTTGTAGTGAAACATCCAAAACATATAATATAATAGCATGGAACAATAAAAAATTATAGATACCTTGGAGACGTATCAGCATCCCCAAGCTTAATTCCTGCTCGTCCTCGAGTAGGTAAATGATGAAAACATATTTTTTTATGTGGAATGCTACCTAACATATTTATCAATGTAATCTTCTTTATTGTGGTAAGAATATTTAGATCCATAATATTCAAAACAAAAGTTTAATATTGACATGAAAACAATAATACTTCAAGCATACTAACAAAGCAATCATGTCTTCTCAAAATAACATGGCCAAAGCAAGCTATCCCTAAAAAATCATATAGTCTGGCTATGCTCTATCTTCATCATACAAAATATTTAAATCATGCACAACCCCGATGACAAGCCAAGCAGTTGTTTCATACTTTTGATGTTCTCAAACTTTCAATCTTCACGCAATACATGAGCCTAGGCCATGGACATAGCACTATAAGTGGAATAGAATGGTGGTTGTGGAGAAGACAAAAAAGGAGAAGATAATCTCACATCAACTAGGCGTATCAACGGGCTATGGATATGCCCATCAATAGATATCAATATGAGTGAGTAGGGATTGTCATGCAACGAATGCACTAGAGCTATAAGTGTATGGAAGCTCAACAAAAGAAACAAAGTGGGTGTGCATCCAACTCGCTTGCTCACGAAGACCTAGGGCATTTTGAGGAAGCCCATCATTGGAATATGCAAGCCAAGTTCTATAATGAAAGATTCCCACTAGTATATAAAAGTGACAACATAGGAGACTCTCTATTATGAAGATCATGGTGATACTTTGAAGAACAAGTGTGGTAAAAGGATAGTAGAATTGCCCCTTCTCTCTTTTTCTCTCATTTATTTATTTTATTTTATTTGGGCCTTTCTCTTTTTTATGGCCTCTTTTTTTGTTTTTTTTTTCGTCCGGAGTCTCATCCCGACTTGTGGGGGAATCATAGTATCCATCAACCTTTCCTCACTGGGACAATGCTCTAATAATGATGATCATCACAGTTTTATTTGCTTACAACTCAAGAATTACAACTCAATACTTAGAACAAAATATGACTCTATATGAATGCCTCCAGCGGTGTACCGGGAAGTGCAATGACTCATGAGTGACATGTATGAAAGAATTATGAATGGTGGCTTTGCCACAAATACGATGTCAACTACATGATCATGCAAAGCAATATGACAATGATGGAGCATGTCATAATAAACAGAACGGTGGAAATTTGCATGGCAATATATCTCAGAATGGCTATGGAAATGCCATGATAGGTAGGTATGGTGGCTGTTTTGAGGAAGGTATATGGTGGGTGTATGTGTTGGGGAACGTAGTAATTTCAAAAATTTCCTACGCACACGCAAGATCATGGTGATGCATAGCAACGAGAGGGTAGAGTGTTGTCTACATACCCTTGTAGACTGAAGCGGAAGCGTTGACTTAACGTAGAGGAAGTAGTCATACGTTCTCCTCGCGATCCGACCGTTCACAGCACCGTTACTCCGGCACCTCCGAGTTCTTAGCACACGTTCAGCTCGATGACGATCCCCGGGCTCCGATCCAGCAAAGCGTCGGGGAAGAGTTCCGTCAGCACGACGGTGTGGTGACGATCTTGATGGGTTACCGGCGCAGGGCTTCGCCTAAGCACTGCAACGATATGACCGAGGTGGAATTTGGTGGAAGGGGGCACCGCACACGGCTAAGGAACGATCCGTAGATCAACTTGTGTGTCCTAGGGTGCTCCCCTGCCCCCGTATATAAAGGAGGGGCTGGCCGGCCAAGGGGTGGCGCGCCAGGGAGTCCTACTCCCTCCGGGAGTAGGATTCCCCCCCCCCAATCCTAGTTGGAATAGGATTCCTGAAGGGGGGGAAAGAGAGAGAGGGGGGCCGGCCACCTTCTCCTAGTCCTAATAGGACTAGGGAAGGGGGGAGGCGCGCGGCCACTAGGGCTGCCCCTTTCTCCTTTCCACTAAGGCCCATTAAGGCCCATATGGCTCCCGGGGGGTTCCGGTAACCCACCCGGTATTCCGGTAAAATCCTGATTTCACCTGGAACACTTCCGATGTCCAAACATAGGCTTCCAATATATCAATCTTTATGTCTCGACCATTTCGAGACTCCTCGTCATGTCCGTGATCACATCCGGGACTCCGAACAACCTTCGGTACATCAAAATGCATAAACTCATAATAACTGTCATCGTAACGTTAAGCGTGCGGACCCTACGGTTCGAGAACAATGTAGACATGACCGAGACACGTCTCCGGTCAGTAACCAATAGCGGGACCTAGATGCCCATATTGGCTCCTACATATTCTACGAAGATCTTTATCGGTCAGACCGCATAACAACATACGTTGTTCCCTTTGTCATCGGTATGTTACTTGTCCGAGATTTGATTGTCAGTATCCAATACTTAGTTCAATCTCGTTACCGGCAAGTCTCTTTACTCGTTCCGTAATACATCATCCCGCAACTAACTCATTAGTTGCAATGCTTGCAAGGCTTAAGTGATGTGCATTACCGAGAGGGCCCAGAGATACCTCTTTGACAATCGGAGTGACAAATCCTAATCTCGAAATACGCCAACCCAACATCTACCATTGGAGACACCTGTAATACTCCTTTATAATCACCTAGTTACGTTGTGACGTTTGGTAGTACACAAAGTGTTCCTCTGGCAAACGGGAGTTTCATAATCTCATAGTCATAGGAACATGTATAAATCATGAATAAAGCAATAGCAACATACTAAACGATCGGGTGCTAAGCTAATATAATGGGTCATGTCAATTAGATCATTCAACCAATGATGTGACCTCGTTAATCAAATAAAAACTCTTTGTTCATGGTTAGGAAACATAACCATCTTTGATTAACGAGCTAGTCTAGTAGAGGCATACTAGTGACACTCTGTTTGTCTATGTATTCACACATGCATTATGTTTCCGGTTAATACAATTCTAGCATGAATAATAAACCTTTATCATGATATAAGGAAATAAATAATAACTTTATTATTGCCTCTAGGGCATATTTCCTTCAGTCTCCCCCTTGCACTAGAGTCAATAATCTAGATTACACTGTAATGATCCTAACACCCATGGAGTCTTGGTGTTGATCATGTTTTGCTCGTGGAAGAGGCTTAGTCAACGGGTCTGCAACATTCAGATCCGTATGTATCTTGCAAATCTCTATGTCTCCCACCTGGACTAGATCTCGGATGGAGTTGAAGCGTCTCTTGATGTGTTTGGTCCTTTTGTGAAATCCGGATTCCTTTGCCAAGGCAATTGCACCAGTATTGTCACAAAAGATTTTCATTGGACCCGATGCACTAGGTATGACACCTAGATCGGATATGAACTCCTTCATCCAGACTCGTTCATTTGCTGCTTCCGAAGCAGCTATGTACTCCTCTTCACATGTAGATCCCGCTACGACGCTTTGTTTAGAACTGCACCAACTGACAGCTCCACCGTTTAATGTAAACACGTATCCGGTTTGCGATTTAGAATCGTCCGGATCAGTGTCAAATCTTGCATCAACGTAACCTCTTACGGTGAGCTCTTTGTCACCTCCATATATGAGAAACATATCCTTAGTCCTTTTCAGGTATTTCAGGATGTTCTTGACCGCTGTCCAGTGATCCACTCCTGGATTACTTTGGTACCTCCCAGCTAAACTTATAGCAAGGCACACATCAGGTCTGGTACACAGCATTGCATACATGATAGAGCCTATGGCTGAAGCATAGGGAACATCTTTCATTTTCTCTCTATCTTCTGCAGTGGTCGGGCTTTGAGTCTTACTCAATCTCACACCTTGTAACACAGGAAAGAACCCTTTCTTTGCTTGATCCATTTTGAACTTCTTCAAAATCTTGTCAAGGTATGTGCTTTGTGAAAGTCCAATTAAGCGTCTTGATCTATCTATATAGATCTTTATGCCTAATATGTAAGCAGCCTCTCCGAGGTCTTTCATTGAAAAACTTTTATTCAAGTATCCCTTTATGCTATCCAGAAATTCTATATCATTTCCAATCAGTAATATGTCATCCACATATAATATTAGAAATGCTACAGAGCTCCCACTCACTTTCTTGTAAATACAGGCTTCTCCGAAAGTCTGTATAAAACCAAATGCTTTGATCACACTATCAAAGCGTTTATTCCAACTCCGAGAGGCTTGCACCAGTCCATAAATGGATCGCTGGAGCTTGCACACTTTGTTAGCTCCCTTTGGATCGACAAAACCTTCCGGTTGCATCATATACAATTCTTCTTCCAGAAATCCATTCAGGAATGCAGTTTTGACATCCATCTGCCAAATTTCATAATCATAAAATGCGGCAATTGCTAACATGATTCGGACAGACTTAAGCATCGCTACGGGTGAGAAAGTCTCATCGTAGTCAATCCCTTGAACTTGTCGAAAACCTTTTGCGACAAGTCGAGCTTTGTAGACAGTAACATTACCATCAGCGTTAGTCTTCTTCTTAAAGATCCATTTGTTCTCAATTGCTTGCCGATCATCAGGCAAGTCAACCAAAGTCCATACTTTGTTCTCATACATGGATCCCATCTTAGATTTCATGGCTTCAAGCCACTTTGCGGAATCTGGGCTCACCATTGCTTCTTCATAGTTCGTAGGTTCATCATGGTCTAGTAACATGACTTCTAGAATAGGATTACCGTACCACTCTGGTGCGGATCTCACTCTGGTTGATCTACGAGGTTCAGTAGTATCTTGATCTAAAGTTTCATGATTATCATCATTAGCTTCCTCATTTATTGGTGTAGGTGTCGTAGAAACAGTTTTCTGTGATGTACTACTTCTCAATAAAGGAGTAGGTACAGTTACCTCGTCAAGTTCTACTTTCCTCCCACTCACTTCTTTCGAAAGAAACTCCTTCTCTAGAAAGTTTCCGAACTTAGCAACAAAAGTCTTGCCTTCGGATCTGTGATAGAAGGTCTATCCAACAGTTTCCTTTGGATATCCTATGAAGACACATTTCTCCGATTTGGGTTCGAGCTTATCTGGTTGAAGCTTTTTCACATAAGCATCGCAGCCCCAAACTTTAAGAAACGACAACTTTGGTTTCTTGCCAAACCATAGTTCATAAGGCGTCGTCTCAACGGATTTAGATGGTACCCTATTTAACGTGAATGCGGCCGTCTCTAGAGCGTATCCCCAGAACGATAGCGGTAAATCAGTAAGAGACATCATAGATCGCACCATATCTAGTAAAGTACGATTACGACGTTCGGACACACCATTACGCTGTGGTGTTCCGGGTGGCGTGAGTTGCGAAACTATTCCACAATTTTTCAAATGTACACCAAACTCGTAACTCAAATATTCTCCTCCACGATCTGATCGTAGAAACTTTATTTTCTTGTTACGATGATTTTCAACTTCACTCTGAAATTCTTTGAACTTTTCAAATGTTTCAGACTTGTGTTTCATTAAGTAGATATACCCATATCTGCTCAAATCATCTGTGAAGGTGAGAAAATAACGATATCCGCCACGAGCCTCAACATTCATCGGACCACATACATCCGTATGTATGATTTCCAACAAATCTGTTGCTCTCTCCATTGTTCCGGAGAACGGTGTTTTAGTCATCTTGCCCATGAGGCAAGGTTCTCAAGTGCCAAGTGATTCATAATCAAGTGACTCCAAAAGTCCATCAGTATGGAGTTTCTTCATGCGCTTTATACCGATATGACCTAAACGGTAGTGCCACAAATAAGTTGGACTATCATTATCAAATCTGCATCTTTTGGTTTCAACATTATGAATATGTGTATCACTACTATCGAGATTCATCAAAAATAGACCACCCTTCAAGGGTGCATGACCATAAAAGATATTACTCATATAAATAGAACAACCATTATTCTCTGATTTAAATGAATAACCGTCTCGCATCAAACAAGATCCAGATATAATGTTCATGCTCAACGCTGGCACCAAATAACAATTATTTAGGTCTAATACTAATCCCGAAGGTAGATGTAGAGGTAGCATGCTGACTGCGATCACATCGACTTTGGAACCATTTCCCACGCGCATCGTCACCTCGTCCTTTGCTAGTGTCCGCTTATTCTGTAGTCCCTGTTTTGAGTTGCAAATATTAGCAACAGAACCAGTATCAAATACCCAGGTGCTACTGCGAACATTAGTAAGGTACACATCAATAACATGTATATCACATATACCTTTGTTCATCTTACCATCCTTCTTATCCGCCAAATACTTGGGGCAGTTCCGCTTCCAGTGACCAGTCTGCTTGCAGTAGAAGCACTCAGTTTCAGGCTTAGGTCCAGACTTGGGTTTCTTCTCTTGAGCAGCAACTCGCTTGCCGTTCTTCTTGAAGTTCCCCTTTTTCTTCCCTTTGCCCTTTTTCTTGAAACTAGTGGTTTTGTTAACCATCAACACTTGATGCTCCTTCTTGATTTCTACTTCCGCAGCCTTTAGCATTGCGAAGAGCTCGGGAATAGTCTTGGTCATCCCTTGCATATTATAGTTCATCACGAAGCTCTTGTATCTTGGTGGCAGTGATTGGAGAATTCTGTCAATGACGCAATCATCTGGAAGAGTAACTCCCAATTGAATCAAGTGATTGTTATACCCAGACATTTTGAGTATATGCTCACTGACAGAACTGTTCTCCTCCATCTTGCAGCTATAGAACTTATTGGAGACTTCATATCTCTCAATCCGGGCATTTGCTTGAAATATTAACTTAAACTCCTGGAACATCTCATATGCTCCATGACGTTCAAAACGTCGTTGAAGTCCCGGTTCTAAGCCGTAAAGCATGGCACACTGAACTATCGAGTAGTCATCAGCTTTGCTCTGCCAGACGTTCATAACTTCTGGTGTTGCTCTAGCAGCAGGCCTGGCACCTAGCGGTGCTTCCAGGATGTAATTCTTCTGTGCAGCAATGAGGATAATCCTCAAGTTACGGACCCAGTCTGTGTAATTGCTACCATCATCTTTCAACTTTGCTTTCTCAAGGAACGCATTAAAATTTAACGGAACAACAGCACGAGCCATCTATCTACAATCAACATAAACAAGCAAGATACTATCAGATACTAAGTTCATGATAAGTTTAAGTTCAGTTAATCAAATTAATTAAGAACTCCCACTTAGATAGACATCCCTCTAATCCTCTAAGTGATCACGTGATCCAAATCAACTAAACCATAACCGATCATCACGTGATATGGAGTAGTTTTCAATGGTGAACATCGTTATGTTGATCATATCTACTATATGATTCACGCTCAACCTTTCGGTCTCTGTGTTCCGAGGCCATATCTTATATGCATAGCTCGTCAAGTTAAACCTGAGTATTCCGCGTGTGCAACTGTTTTGCACCCGTTGTATTTGAACGTAGAGCCTATCACACCCGATCATCACGTGGTGTCTCAGCACGAAGAACTTTTGCAACGGTGCATACTCAGGGAGAACACTTCTTGATAATTAGTGAGAGATTATCTTATAATGCTACCGTCAATCAAAGCAAGATAAGATGCATAAAAGATAAACAGCACATGCAATCAATATAAGTGATATGATATGGTCATCATCATCTTGTGCTTGTGATCTCCATCTCTGAAGCACCGTCATGATCACCATTGTCACCGGCGCGACACCTTGATCTCCATCATAGCATCGTTGTCGTCTCGCCAATCTTATGCTTCCACGACTATCACTACCGCTTAGTAATAAAGTAAAGCATTACATCGCGATTGCATTGCATACAATAAAGCGACAACCATATGGCTCATGCCAGTTGCCGATAACTCGGTTACAAAACATGATCATCTCATACAATAAAATTTAGCATCATGTCTTGACCATATCACATCACAACATGCCCTGCAAAAACAAGTTAGACGTCCTCTACTTTGTTGTTGCAAGTTTTACGTGGCTGCTACGGGCTTAAGCAAGAACTCATCTTACCTACGCATCAAAACCACAACGATAGTTTGTCAAATAGACTCCATTTTAACCTTCTCAAGGACCGGGCGTAGCCACACTCGGTTCAACTAAAGTTGGAGAGACAGTCTTCCGCAAGCCATCTATGTGCAAAGCACGTCGAGGGAACCGGTCTCGCGTAAGCGTACGCGTAAGGTTGGTCCGGATCGTCTCATCCAACAATACCGTTGAACCAAAGTATGACATGCTGGTAGGCAGTATGACTTGTATCGTCCACAACTTACTTGTGTTCTACTCGTGCAAATAACATCAAACCATAAAAACCTAGGCTCTGATACCACTGTTGGGGACCGTAGTAATTTCAAAAATTTCCTACGCACACGCAAGATCATGGTGATGCATAGCAACGAGAGGGTAGAGTGTTGTCTACATACCCTGGTAGACTGAAGCGGAAGCGTTGACTTAACATAGAGGAAGTAGTTGTACGTTCTCCTCGCGATCCGACCGTTCACAGCACCGTTACTCCGGCACCTCCGAGTTCTTAGCACACGTTCAGCTCGATGACGATCCCCGGGCTCCGATCCAGCAAAGCGTCAGGGAAGAGTTCCGTCAGCACGACGGAGTGGTGACGATCTTGATGTGTTACCGGCGCAGGGCTTCGCCTAAGCACTGCAACGATATGACCGAGGTGGAATTTGGTGGAAGGGGGCACCGCACACGGCTAAGGAACGATCCGTAGATCAACTTGTGTGTCCTAGGGTGCTCCCCTGCCCCCCCATATAGAGGAGCCAAGGGGGAGGGGCTGGCCGGCCAAGGGGTGGCGCGCCAGGGAGTCCTACTCCCTCCGGGAGTAGGATTCCCCCCCCCAATCCTAGTTGGAATAGGATTCCTCAAGGGGGGGAAAGAGAGAGAGGGGGGCCGGCCACCTTCTCCTAGTCCTAATAGGACTAGGGAAGGGGGAGGCGCGCGGCCACTAGAGCTGCCCCTTTCTCCTTTCCACTAAGGCCCATTAAGGCCCATATGGCTCCTGGGGGGTTCCGGTAACCCACCCGGTATTCCGGTAAAATCCTGATTTCACCTGGAACACTTCCGATGTCCAAACATAGGCTTCCAATATATCAATCTTTATGTCTCGACCATTTCGAGACTCCTCGTCATGTCCGTGATCACATCCGGGACTCCGAACAACCTTCGGTACATCAAAATGCATAAACTCATAATAACCGTCATCGTAACGTTAAGCGTGCGGACCCTACGATTCGAGAACAATGTAGACATGACCGAGACACGTCTCCGGTCAATAACCAATAGCGGGACCTGGATGCCCATATTGGCTCCTACATATTCTACGAAGATCTTTATCGGTCAGACCGCATAACAACATACGTTGTTCCCTTTGTCATCGGTATGTTACTTGTCCGAGATTTGATCGTCAGTATCCAATACTTAGTTCAATCTCGTTACCGGCAAGTCTCTTTACTCGTTCCGTAATACATCATCCCGCAACTAACTCATTAGTTGCAATGCTTGCAAGGCTTAAGTGATGTGCATTACCGAGAGGGCCCAGAGATACCTCTCCGACAATCGGAGTGACAAATCCTAATCTCGAAATACGCCAACCCAACATCTACCATTGGAGACACCTGTAATACTCCTTTATAATCACCCAGTTACGTTGTGACGTTTGGTAGTACCCAAAGTGTTCCTCTGGCAAACGGGAGTTGCATAATCTCATAGTCATAGGAACATGTATAAATCATGAATAAAGCAATAGCAACATACTAAACGATCGGGTGCTAAGCTAATATAATGGGTCATGTCAATTAGATCATTCAACCAATGATGTGACCTCGTTAATCAAATAACAACTCTTTGTTCATGGTTAGGAAACATAACCATCTTTGATTAACGAGCTAGTCTAGTAGAGGCATACTAGTGACACTCTGTTTGTCTATGTATTCACACATGCATTATGTTTCCGGTTAATACAATTCTAGCATGAATAATAAACCTTTATCATGATATAAGGAAATAAATAATAACTTTATTATTGCCTCTAGGCCATATTTCCTTCAGTATGATACCGGCGAAAGGTTCGCAATATTAGACAGGCTAGCAATGGTGGAAGGATGAGAGTGTGTATAATCCATGGACTCAACATTAGTCATAAAGAACTCATATACTTGTTGCAAAAATCTATTAGTTATCAAAAAAAAGTATATTGTGCATGCTCCTTGGGGGATAGATTGGTAGTAAAAGACCATCGCTCATCCCCGACCGCCACTCATAAGGAAGACAATCAATAAATAAATCATGCTCGGACTTCATCACATAACGGTTCACCATACGTGCATCTACGAGAATCACAAACTTTAACACAAGTATCTCTCAAATTCACAACTACTCAACTAGCATGACTCTAATATTACCATCTTCATATCTCAAAACAATCATAAAGAATCAAACTTCTCATAGTATTCAATGCACTTTATATGAAAGTTTTTATTATATCCCGCTTGGATGCCCATCATATTAGGACTAAATTCATAACCAAAGCATATTACCATGTTGTTTAAGACTCTCAAAATAATATAAGTGAAGCATGAGAGTTCATTTATTTCTTCAAAATAAATCCACCGTCGTGCTCTAAAAGATATAAGTGAAGCACTAGAGCAAACAACAAACTACTCCGAAAGATATAAGTGAAGATCAATGATTAGTCGAATAATTATGCAACTATGTGAAGGCTCTCTAACATTTATGAATTTCAGATCTTGATACTTTATTCCAACAGCAAGCAAATCAAAATAAAACGACATGTCGCTCCAAGCAAAACACATATCATGTGGTGAATAAAAATATAGCTCCAAGTAAAGTTACCGATGAACGAAGACGAAAGAGGGGATGCCATCCGGGGCATCCCCAAGCTTAGGCTCTTGGTTATACTTGAATATTACCTTGTAGTGCCTTGGTAATCCCCAAGCTTAGGCTCTTACCACTCCTTATTCCATAGTCCATCGAATCTTTACCCAAAACTTGAAAACTTCACAACACAAAACTTAATAGAAAACTCGTAAGCTCCGTTAGCGAAAGAAAACAAAACACCACTTCAAGGTACTGTAATGAACTCACTCTTTATTTATATTAGTATTAAACTTAATGTATTCCAACTTCTCTATGGTTTATAAACTCTTTTACTAGCCGTAGGTTCATTAAAATAAGCGAACAACACACGAAAAACAGAATCTGTCAAAAACAGAACAGTCTGTAGTAATCTGTATTAAACGTATACTTATAGAACTCCAAAAATTCTGAAATAAATTGTTGGACCTGAGTAATTTGTCTAGTAATCATATAAAAAAAGAATCAACTGAATAGCACTCTCCAGTCAAACGTTTTAGCTAATCTCGTGAGCGCTAAAGTTTCTATTTTTTTACAACATGATCATAAAGACTTCACCCAAGTCTTCCCAAAGGTTCTACTTGGCACAAACACTAATTAAAACACAAAACCACATCTAAACATAAGCTAGATGGATTTTTTATTCCTAAACAAAACCAAAAAGCAAGAAACTAAAATAAAATTGGGTTGCCTCCCAACAAGCGCTAACGTTTAACGCCCCTGTCTAGGATGATGATTTCAATGATGCTCACATAAAAGATAAGAATTGAGACATAAAGAGAGCATCATGAAGAATATGACTAGCACATTTAAGTCTAACCCACTTCCTATGTATAGGGATTTTGTGAGCAAACAACTTATGGGAACAATAATCAACTAGCATAGGCAGGCAAAACAAGCAAAACTTCAAGATTTTAAGCACATAGAGAGGAAACTTGATATTATTGCAATTCCTACAAGCATATACTCCTCCCTCATAATAATTTTCAGTAGCATCATGAATGAATTCAACAATATAACAAGCACCAAAAGCATTCTTTTCATGATCTACAAGCATAGAAATTTTATTACTCTCCACATAAGCAAATTTATTCTCATCAATAGTAGTGGGAGCAAACTCAACAAAATAACTATCATGTGATTGAAAATTAAGATCAAGATGACAAGTTTCATGGTTATCATTATTCTTTATAGCATACGTGTCATCAAAATAATCATCATAAATAGGAGGCATGCTTTCATCATAATAAATTTTCTCAACAAAACTTGGGGGACTAAACATATCATCTTCATCAAACATAGCATCCCCAAGCTTGTGGCTTTGCATATCATTAGCATCATGGGTATTCAAAGAATTCATACTAACAACATTGCAATCATACTCATCATTCAAATATTTAGTGCCAAACATTCTAATGCATCCTTCTTCTAGCACTTGAGCACAATTATCGGAATCCTTATTGTCATGAAAGACATTAAAAAGATGAAGCATATGAGGCATCCTCAATTTCCTTTATTTGTAGTTTTATTTTATAGACTAAACTAGTGCTAAAACAAGAAACTAAAAGATTCGATTGCAAGATCGAAAGATATACCTTCAAGCACTAACCTCCCCGGCAACGGCGCCAGAAGAGAGCTTGATGTCTACTACACAACCATCTTCTTGTAGACGTTGTTGGGCCTCCAAGTGCAGAGGTTTGTAGGATAGTAGCAAATTTCCCTCAAGTGGATGACCTAAGATTTATCAATCCATGCGAGGCATAGGATTAAGATGGTCTCTCTCAAGCAACCCTGCAACCAAATAACAAAGAGTCTCTTTTGTCCCCAACACACCCAATACAATGGTAAATTGTATAGGTGCACTAGTTCGGCGAAGAGAAGGTGATACAAGTGCAATATGGATGGTAGATATAGGTTTTTGTAATCTGAAACTGTAAAAACAGCAAGGTAACTAATGATAAAAGTGAGTGTAAATTGTATTGCAATGATAGGAAACAAGGCCTAGGGTTTATACTTTCACTAGTGCAAGTTCTCTCAACAATAATAACATAACTGGATCATATAACTATCCCTCAACATGCAACAAAGAGTCACTCCAAAGCCACTAATAGAGGAGAACAAACGAATAGATTATGGTAGGGTACGAAACCACCTCAAAGTTATATTTTCTGATCTATCTATTCAAGAGTCCGTAGTAAAATAACACGAAACTATTCTTTCCGTTCGATCTATCATAGAGTTCGTACTAGAATAACACCTTAAGACACAAATCAATCAAAACCCTAATGTCACCTAGATACTCCAATGTCACCACAAGTATCCATGGGCATGATTATACGATATGCATCACACAATCTCAGATTCATCTATTCAAACCAACACAAAGAACTTCAAAGAGTGCCCCAAAGTTTCTACTGGAGAGTTAAGACAAAAACGTGTGCCAACCCCTCTGCATAGGTTCATGGGCGGAACCCGCAAGTTGATCACCAAAACATACATCAAGTGAATCACGTGATATCCCATTGTCACCACAAATATGCGCGGCAAGACATACATCAAGTGTTCTCAAATCATTAAAGACTCAATCCGATAAGATAACTTCAAAGGGAAAACTCAATCCATTACAAGAAATTAGAGGGGGAGAAACATCATAAGATCCAACTATAATAGCAAAGCTCGCGATACATTAAGATCGTATCACCTCAAGAACACGAGAGAGAGAGAGATCAAACACAAAGCTACTGCTACATACCCTCAGCCCCGAGGGTGAACTACTCCCTCCTCGTCATGGAGAGCGCCGGGATGATGAAGATGGCCACCGGTGAGGGTTTCCCCCTCCGGCAGGATGCCGAAATAGGGTCCCGATTGGTTTTTGGTGGCTACAGAGGCTTGCGGCGGTGGAACTCCAGATCAATTCGGTTCCCCGAAGGTTTTAGGGTATATTGGTATATATAGGAGGAAGAAATACGTCAGTGGAGCCATGAGGGGCCCACGAGGGTGGAGGGCGCGCCCGGGGGGTGGGCGCACCCCCCGCCTCATGCCTTCCTCGTTGCTTTCTTGACGTGGACTCCAAGTCTCCCGCAGTTGCTTTCTTTCCAAAAATAACTTCTCCAGAAGGTTTCATTCCGTTTCGACTCCGTTTGATATTCCTTTTCTTCAAAACACTAAAACAAGGGAAAAACAGGAATTTGCACTAGTCCCAAATATAATATAAGAGTGTTTAATAAAGCCCATAAACATCCAAAACAGATAATATAATAGCATGGAACAATAAAAAATTATAGATACGTTGGAGACGTATCAGGCATAAAATTTCTAAAAGAGGTATTGAAGTTGATAAACCTAAAGTTGATGCTATTGAAAAGATGGTGTGTCCCAAGGTCATCAAATGTATAAGAAGTTTCCTTGGTCTTGCCGGGTTTTTTAGGAGGTTCATTAAGGAATTCTCAAAAAAAAAATCGGCCTCTGACTAATCTATTACAAAAAGATATCCCTTTTGTCTTTCATGATGATTGTGTGGAAGCATTTGAGATACTTAAGAAAGCATTAATTTCTGCACCTATTGTTCAGCCACCTGATTGGAATTTACCCTTTGAAATTATGTGTGATGCTAGTGATTGTGCTGTTGGTGCTGTTCTAAGACAAAGAGTTGATAAGAAATTAAATGTTATTCAATATGCTAGTAAAACTCTAGACAATACCGGGAGAAATTATGCTACTACTGAAAAGGAATTCATAGCAGTTGTATTTGCTTGTGATAAGTTCAGACCTTATATTGTTGATTCTAAAGTAACTATTCACACTGATCATGCTGCTATTAAATATCTTATGGAAAAGAAAGGTGCTAAACCTAGACTTATTAGATGGGTTCTCCTACTACAAGAATTTGATTTGCATATTATTGATAGAAAGGGAGCTGAGAACCCGTTGCAGACAACTTGTCTAGGTTAGAGAATGTTCTTGATGACCCACTACCTATTGATGATAGCTTTCCTAATGAACAATTAGCTTTCATAAATGCTTCTCGTACTGCTCCATGGTATGCTGATTATGTTAATTACATTGTTGCTAAATTTATAACACCTAGTTTCACATACCAACAAAAGAAAAAGTTTTTCTATGATTTGAGGCATTACTTTTGGGATGACCCACACTTTTATAAAGAAGGAGTAGATGGTGTTATTAGATGTTGTATACCTGAGCATGAACTGGAATAGATCCTACGCAAGTGTCACTCCGAAGCTTATGGAGGACACCATGCTGGAGATAGAACTGCACATAAGGTATTGCAATCCGGTTTTTATTGGCCCACTCTCTTCAAGGATGCCCGTAAGTTTGTCTTATCTTGTGTTGAATGTCATATAATTGGTAATATTAGTAGACGTCAAGAAATGCCTATGAATTATTCACTTGTTATTGAACCATTCGATCTTTGAGGCTATTAACGGGTATACACATATTTTAGTTGCTATTGATTACGTTACTAAGTGGGTAGAAGCTATTCCAACTAGTAGTGCTGATCATAACACCTCTATTAAGATGCTTAAAGAAGTTATTTTTCGGAGGTTTGGAGTCCCTAGATATTTAATGACTGATGGTGGTTCACATTTTATTCATGGTGCCTTCCGTAAAATGCTTGCTAAGTATGATGTTAGTAATAGAATTGCATCCCCTTATCACCCACAGTCTAGTGGTCAAGTAGAATTGAGTAATAGAGAGCTCAATTAAATTTTGTAAAAGAATGTTAATATATCTAGAAAGAATTGGTCCAAGAAACTTGATGATGCGTTACGGGCCTATAGAACTGCATATAGAAAACCTATGGGTATGTCTCTATATAAAATGGTTTATGGGAAATCATGTCACTTACCTCTCGAACTAGAACATAAGGCATATTGGGCCATTAAAGAGCTCAACTATGATTTCAAACTTGCCGGTGGGAAGAGGTTTTTTGACATTAGCTCACTTGATGAATGGAGAACCCAGGCTTATGAGAATGCCAAACTATTTAAAGAAAAAGTTAAAAGATGGCATGACAAAAGGATATAAAAGCGTGAGTTTAATGTAGGTGATTATGTGTTGCTATTCAACTCTCATTTAAGATTTTTTGCAGGAAATATTCTCTCTAAATGGGAAGGTCCTTACGTTATCGAGGAGGTCTATCGTTCGGGTGCCATAAAAATCAATAACTTCGAAGGCACAAATCCGAAGGTGGTGAACGGTCAAAGAATCAAACATTATATCTTAGGTAATCCTATAAATGTTGAAACTAATGTTATTGAAACCGTAACACCGGAGAAATATATAAGAGACACTTTCCAGAACGTTTCAGACTCCGAAAAGGAATAGCTATGTGGTATGGTAAGTAAACAGACTCCAAAACAGTTCTAATGGCAATTTTTCTCCGTTTTGGAATATTTAAGAAAATAGGAAAATAAGAAGTAGTCCGGGAAGGACACGAGGCTTCCACGAGGGTGGAGGGCGCGTCCTACCCCCTGGGCACGCCCCCTGCCTCGTGGGCACCTCGTGTGCCCTCCAGACTCCATTTTCTTGCACGATACTTCTTTTGGTCGGTAAAAATTCATTATATAATCTCCCGAAGGTTTTGACCACCATATCACGCAAATATCCTCTATCTTCATTTTGTGTTATCCCTGCCACAGATTAGAACAAGATGTCATCTCAGGATTCCGACGGAGAGAGCTATGTCTCACACCTCATTGCTGACCCAAAGACCTATGGGGATCTATCTCCTTGTGGTCGAACTACGGATGAGGAGGAGGATGCTCATTTGATGAGGATCAATGATTGAAGTTCGGAGGAGGCGGATGTCCCTCTACCTTAACCTGGGGATATGCATGTGCAGTTCAAGAAGTCTAGTCTCCCTAAGAGGGCTAAACTATCTAACAACTGATCTATTCCTTCTCATTTTCGGCAGAAAAGCAATGGAGATTTATGTGACAAAATTTTGAAGCTAGAATTGGAGATCGATGATTTACAGGAGGAAATTTCTCTTCTCAATTACAATATGAAAAGGCTGAAGGCATAATTATCATCATCACCACCATCTTCCTCACCTTCGAAGAAGGAGACATAATCACATGGGTATGGGCACTCCCCTTGGCAACTCACTACTAGGAAAATGCTTGCCGGGGAAATCTGGCTCCTCGAGCACCTATGGGGACGGAGCCCCTTCTCGGTTCGGCGGGGGGGCGGAGGCCGCGCAAAGAGCGGATAGAGGCAAGGCACGCGAGGGGTTTTACCCAGCTTTGGAGCTCTCCGGAGAGATAATACTCCTACTGCTGCTTTGTGGATTGTATTGAGTTCTTGCTCGGGAGCGTTGGGTGCTATAGTACACACCAGCAGCTAACGAGACCGAGCGGGAGTGTTCTACTGTTCGTCCTCCTGGGGGCGATCCCCCTCTATGTTGTGCATGGGCCTCCTTTTATATGCTCAAGGGGTCTCCAACAGGTGGCAACGTAGGCAGGGGTAAAAATGGAAAGGTGTTGCGGTAGGTACAACTACCTACACAGTGTATCATACCTAACCCTGACGGCAGGGGACAAAGGCATTAAATGCCTATCTACGTCGCCCGGACGGTGCAGAAAAGGGACCGTCAGGGGCGCCACGGCTTGCCACGATGGCGATCTTGTCAGTGTTGCATGCCACAGTGTACCCCTGGCTGCACAGCCTCCCGCCATGTACGCCTGGAAGGGTCCTAGAGCGACATGTAAGTGGGTGAGCTGGAGCGCAGGTACAGAGTGGCTGCTTGCCGTGGCAAATGCCTTGCCGCGGCTGTTATCTTGCCGCGTCCGGGAGCTTGTCACTCGCCAGGTCCTGGCGGGATGCGTGGCGCGTCGCGGCAAGTTCTTTGAGGTGCTATGGTTGGCCTTCCCGGCAAGCTCCTCTTGCCGGGGTCTTGTGCCTCGAGTGGCCTTCCCGACAAGCTCCTCTTGCCGGGGACTTGTCTCCTTGGATTAAATACTTTGTTCTTGAATGGCTCCAAAGGAACCATAGGGGGCCTTGGTGATCACCTGGCAAGCCTTGCCGTGGGGTGCTGCGACTGCCCGTGCACAAGTTCGGGATACTAGGGTACCCCTACTCTAGTACACCGACAGGAGCCCCCGGGCCTGGGCCATACACGGTGCCGAGCGCTGTTGGGCCAGGCCCAAAACAGGGCACGGGCACGCGTGGCCTGGGTCACGTCGTACCCTACTCCGCATCCACCGCGCCCTCCCCGAATGGCACGCGTCGATTGCGGCGTCGCGGGAGAGGTCATGGGTGGTTCTTTATTCGAGAAAGTGAAACGCCCGCCTCCTGGAGGTTCGTATCTTCCCCATAAACGGAGGGAGGCGTGGAGGCGTGGTCTTCGAGGCGTCCACTCCCCACGATCATGGGGTGGGGGAGAGGTCGCCTCATCCGTCGCCTCAGCTCTGTACGCCTGCCACGCAGCCTCCATGCGCTTGGAGTGGCGAACGGTGGAGGCGGGAAATCGGGCCGTCACGGGTCGAGGCAGAGGGTCGGGCCCAGTTCCCTGCTCCTTCCGTGTCTTGATTGGCTGAGCGGGGCGGCCGAGCCCCCACCCCGCTCCTTTATAAGGAGCCGTATGGGGGGGACGGAAGCCCGCATTCTTTCATCTCCTCCTTCCTTCAGCTTCTGCTCCCCTCTCTCTCATTCGCCATGGAGAAAGGGAACCCTAGTCCTTCAACGGTGGCGACGAGGGTCGCCGCTAGACAGCGCGTCCCTCCCTCTTCCGCACCCGTGGTGGCAGAGCTAGCCGCAAGGGGAAGAGGGAGGGGGCGAGGCCGCGGGCGAGGACGAGGGCGAGGCCGAGGCGCTCGGGGAAGAGGTGGACGGGGCAGCTCGCCGGCCTCGCCTCCGCCAGCGGTTCCTCTTCCCATGGCGGACCATATCGGGGACGACCCTTGCGAGTTCTTTGTCAGGCTGCGTCGGCCGCCTCGTCGTCGTCTCCGTCTCCCGACTCCATTTGCGAGCGAGATGGAGCTGGATCCGCCCGAGACACTGAGGTTGCACATGAGGGGCTGCGGAATCAGTGGTACGTGAGTCCGCGTTGATTTCCCGGCCCCTAATGTGATGTATCTTGGTCGAGGGTGGAAGACGTTCACCCGCATCCACAGCTTGACGGCGGGGCTCACCCTCCATTTTAAGCTGATGGAGGGCGGTCTCCTCTCCGTCAAGGTCTTCGGGTGCTTCGGGACTCGGGCAAGGTGGTGCGTGGAGAGCTCCTCCGATAGCGAAGATTCCTCCTCGGGCGGGAGTGACGAGGAAGACAGCGACAGCGACGACGATGGTGGCGGGCGGCAGGATGACGGGTCCGACTAGGTGTCGGGCGCCGCTCCGTGTGGCACCGGCGACCCCATCATCCGCGTTGCCGGCTCCTCGAGCTTCTCAGGGTCGTCTCCTTGGGCGGCTGGCGTAGGGAGGCTGCGGAAGAGGAAGAGGGCAGGCGGCAAGGCCGTCAACTCGGAGTACGAGGGCACGACGCCCTCGACAGCGTGCTGACGTCCTGCTGCCTCGTCTTCGAGCTCTGCCTCCAGCGCCGCCATCACCATCCAGCCTTTGGACGGCCGCCGAGATGTTCTCTTGGTGTCTTCTGCCACCCGTAGCTTGTCTAGGCGCCCCTTTTGCCCTTTTTGCCTCCTTGACCTGCCTCCTGAAGAGAGGGAAAAGAGAGGGATTACGGGCACCTTATCTCTTTTTAATTGTAAGCCATCGGGCCTTAGTTGCATTTAAAACTTGTAATCCCACTATTCATGTTTTTCATTCTCTATGAACTGTACCTGAGTGGAATGTTTTTTAATGAAAAGGGAATGCTTGCCGGGTCACTTGTCTCGTTGGTGGAACCCACGTCAAGGAGCGAATCCTTTATATATCTAAGATAGACACTATTTTCCCGGCAGCAGGCCCTGCCGTCTTCCCACGTCGCTCGACCTTTATCACGCTTTTGGCGGAGGCAGGGAGGAGGCGGGTTTAGGCTCCTCGCTTCGTCCCTTCGCTGCCGCGACTACGACCAAATCTGGCCCCGGGAACGAGCCCCAGGTCCTAGAGTTAAGGGAGCACGGTAGCTTTTAGGAAGAAATGAGGTTTCGCATACCTCAGTCCATGAGAGAATGCATGATAAGGGATGAAAAACTTATCTGAGATTGCAGCTCCCGGCAACTCTAGTTCGCCGTGGGTTAATATTTGTACTTGCAGCCCCCGGCAACACTGGCTTGCCGGGGTCTTGCAGCCCCCCGGCAACACTGGCTTGCCGGGGTCTAGATGTTGGTCCGTCCTTCTTCTCCTTTTCGTCCTCAAGTGGTCTGGTCAGGATATGCGAGCCTTGCGAACCAAGGGAAACGAAAAGAACGGCAAAGGGATGCACACTCGACCTCTAAGTTAGGGGTTAGCCGCAACTAAGCACTGTCAACCCTAACCAAGGACGAGACTCGACTCAGCATGCATGCTAAAACTCAGGGCGCCAGCGCTTCATCTTCGCTCAGGGTCTGCGCCTGGCTTTGTACAAAGGATTACATGCAACAGCGGCAAGACTTGTACAAAAAGGTGGTTGCCGGACAGGGTCCGACAACCGCGCCTTACGGGTAAAACTTACGAAGATGCTCGATGTTCCAGGAGTTGCTCACCGGAAAGCCATCTTCGGTCTCATGGCGGACAGCGCCAGGCCTAGTGACTCGTTTCACCCGGTAAGGGCCTTCCCACTTCGGCGTCAACTTGTTGGAATTCTTGGCGGAATGAACGCGGCGAAGAACAAGGTCGCCTTCCTCGAGACTTCTGGCTTTAACTTTGCGGCTATGGTAGCGGCGCAAAGCTTGCTGGTAGCGAGCACCTCGCACAGCAGCCTGAAGACGATCTTCCTCAAGGAGCAGCGCGTCATCTTGTCGCAGCTGCTCTTGCTCAAGCTCATCATAAGCGAGCACTCGAGGTGACCGTATACGAGTTCTGTGGGGATAAATGCCTCTGCTCCATAGACTAGAGCGAAAGGTGTCTGGCGAGTGGGTCGATTTGGCATCGTCCTGATCGACCAAAGAACCACCGGCAGCTCCTCGATCCGGTTTTTTCTGCACTTGTGCAGCCTGTCGAAAGTCCTGGTCTTGAGCCCGCGCAGCACTTCAGCATTTGCCCTCTCCGCTTGACCGTTGCTCCTGGGGTGAGCAACAGAAGCGAAGCAGACCTTGGCGCCAAGATCTTGGACGTACTGCATGAAGGTGCGGCTCGTGAATTGCGTACCGTTGTCGGTGATGATCCTGTTAGGGATTCCGAAGCGGCAAACAATCGACCTGAAGAACTTGACTGCTGACTGTGATGTCACCTTCCTCACTGGTTCCACTTCCGGCCACTTTGTGAACTTGTCGATTGCGATGTACAAGTACTCAAAGCCCCCGACTGCTCGGGGGAAGGGGCCGAGGATGTCGAGCCCCCAGACCGAAAATGGCCAGGATAAAGGGATCGTCTGGAGAGCTTGAGCTGGCTGGTGTATCTGCTTGGAATGGAACTAGCACGCTTCACACTTGGTTACTTGTGTAGTTGCATCCTGGAGGGCTGTCGGCCAAAAGAAACCTTGCCGGAAAGCCTTGCCGGCAAGTGCTGTGGCACCAATGTGGTGACCACATATGCCTCCATGTATATCTGCCAACAGCTTCTGTCCATCTTCCCGGGGAATACAATTCAATTTCACACCGTTGAGTCTTCTTCTGTACAGTGCTTTGTCGACGAATTGGTACATACTAGACTGCCGGGCTACTCTTTCCGCTTCTTCTGGCTCTTCGGGAAGTTCTCCTGTTTGGAGGAAACGGACGATCTGCTGTGCCCATGCTGGAGCCTGTGGCTCGACAACAAGGACTAAAGGCATATCTGCTGCTGCGGGAACATCCGCTTCTACGGCGAGAACCTGCGGCTCAGCCGGAGCTTGACGTTCCCCGGCAAGCTTCCCGGAGCAAAACTTGTCGGGAGCGTCTCCTACTACGAAACAAACCCTGGGGCTTGTCGGAGCAGACTGCTCCTAAGCACTCTTGGCATTGATCTTGGGGACCTTCTTGGCGGCGGCTTCGGGAAGCTCTGCCGGAAGATAGTCACCAGAAATCAACTTGCTCTTCTTGCTCTGTCCAGTTGATGGCGTCACGGACGGTTGAGTCAGCTTGAGCGCAAAGATCCCTGGTTCCACAGGTAACTTAAGTGTTGCGCACTTTGACAGGCCGTCAGCAATGTCGTTCTGAGCTCTTGGAACATGTTCCATCTGTAGGCCGACAAAGCGCTCTTCTAGCTTCCTTACTTCATCGACGTAAGCTTCCATCAACGGACTCTGATAATTCTTGTTCACTTGGCGGATGACAAGCTGCGAGTCACCCCTGACAATGAGCTGCTTGATCCCAAGGTCTGCCGCGATCCTGAGACCGGCGAGCAATCCTTCATACTCTACAGTATTGTTCGTTGCTTGCTCCTTGGGAAAGTGCATCTGGACTACGTACTTGAGGTGCTCTCCAGTGGGTGCGACAAGCAGCACGCCAGCACCGGCGCCTTGTAGCGAGAAAGCACCATCAAAGTACATCAGCCACTCTTTGCTTGCTTCCTTGACGGGGATGCTCGTCTCTGGAATTTCTTCATCTGGTGTTGGCGTCCACTCTGCTATGAATTCTTCCAATGCTCTGCTTTGGATAGTTGAAGTGCTCTCAAATTTGAGGCCAAAGCTTGACAGTTCCAGTGCCCACTCAACAATCCTGCCTGTTGCTTCTGGATTCTGCAGTATCCTCTTCAGCGGAAAGCGAGTGACAACTGTGATCTCATATGCTTGGAAGTAATGGCGCAGCTTTCTCGAGGCCATGAGAAGGCCGAAAAGCAATTTCTGCACACCAGAGTACCTTGACCTAGCCCCCTGCAGAAGGGAACTGACAAAGTAGACTGGGCGCTGCACCATTTTCTTCTGTTGTATCCCTTCGCACATCTGCGCCGATCCATCTTTGTCGGGACCAGAGCTTGTCGGAGAAGCCCCCTGCTTGTCGCTGGATGTGCTTGCCGTGGTCGCTGGCTCATCATCTGCCTCTCTCTCCGCTACTAACGCAGCACTAACCACTTGATTGGTTGCCGCCAGATACAGCAGCAACTTCTCTTGTGGCTTAGGTGCGACAAGTATTGGAGTGGAGGACAGGTATCTCTTCAGGTCTTGCAGCGCAGCCTCCGCTTCCCGAGTCCATTTCATTGGACCTGCCTTTTTCAAGATTTTGAAAAACGGTAGGGAGCGCTCAACAGACTTAGAGATAAACCTGCTGAGAGCCGCCACGCAGCCGGCAAGTTTCCGCACATCCTTGACGCGCTTCGGTGCTTCGATCTGCTCAATGGCCTTGATCTTGTCGGGATTGGCTTCAATTCCCCGCCGAGACACGAAGAACCCGAGAAGCTTGCCGGAAGGGACTCCAAACACGCACTTCCCGGCGTTGAGCTTGAGGCTGATCTTGCGCAGATTTGCAAAAGTCTCTTCTAGATCTTGAATCAGAGTTGATTTGTCCCTGCTCTTGACCACTATGTTATCCATGTAGGCTTCCACATTTCTGTGTATTTGTGGTTCAAAAGCAGTATGGACTACCCTTGCAAATGTTGAACCAGCATTCTTCAACCCGAAAGGCATCTGTACGAAACAGTACGTGCCACATGGAGTGATGAATGCGGTTTTCTCCTCATCCGCTTCTGCCATGAAGATCTAATGGTATCCTGAGTATGCATCAAGAAATGAAAGCAAGTCACATCCGGCCGTGGAGTCAACAATCTGGTCGATGCGCGGCAAGGGAAATGGATCTTTGGGACAAGCTTTATTGACATCGGTGAAGTCAATACAAAGCCTCCACTTCCCGTTTGCCTTGCCCACGACTACAGGATTGGCCAACCACGTCGGATGGAGCACTCCTCTGACAAGGCCTGCTGCTTCCAACTTCTTGATCTCTTCTGCGATGAATTCTTGGCGCTCCACCGCTTGTTTCCTGACGTTCTGCTTGACGGGCCGCGCGTGAGGACAGAAAGCAAGGTGGTGCTCAATTACTGTCCTGGGAACTTCGGGGATGTCAGACGGTTGCCACGCAAACACATCGACATTCGCCCGCAGGAAAGCAACGTGCGCCCTTTCCTATTTAGGGTCGAGGGTGGCACTGATGGTGAAGGTACCACCAGTTCCGTCCTCCTTGGCGGACACCTTCTTGGTCGCTGGCGGAGCTGCCATCGTCTTCTTACACTTGCCGGTGGAGCTCGATGGTGCGTCCTCGACGGTAGCGCAGCACTCCGAAGAGGTGTGCTTGCCGGAGTGGGCATCAGAACTCTTGCTGGACTTGGTCTTCTTCTTCCCCCCGGGAGCTTCAGCGGCAAGTGTCTCGCGATCCGCTGCGGCTGCTGCTTCCCGGTAGATCTTGTCGGCACAGATAAGAGCATCTTTCTTGTCGCCAGGGACAGAGATGACACTTATCGGGCCTGGCATCTTCAGCATGTTGTACGCGTAGTGAGAGGCCGCCATGAATTTGGCGAGCGCTGTACGGCCGAGAATTCCATTGTAAGGCAATGGAAAATCGACAACGTCAAAAGTGATCCTCTCAGTCCTGAAGTTCAGCTCGCTGCCAAATGTCACCGGTAGCGTGATCTTCCCCTTCGGCTTGCTCCTTCCCGGGTTGATTCCTTGGAATGTGCCGGTCTCTTCGAGCTCGCTGTCAGGGACTTGGAGATTTTGGAGCACGGCGGAGGAGATCAGGTTCAAGCCGGCCCCGCCGTCAACTAGCATCTTAGTGACCTTGAGGTTGCGGATACTTGGTGAGACTAACATCGGCAAGCACCCGACCGCAGTTGTGCGATCAGGGTGGTCCTCAATATCAAAGATGATAGGCGTGCTGGACCATTTCAGAAGCTTGCGTGACTCGATGGGTGGTTTTGCCGCATTGACTTCCCGCACCCACTGCTTGAGTTGGTGGTGTGAAGTATGCAGAGAAGCACCACCGTCAACGCACAAGACCTCCGTGGCTTTCTGAAACTCCTGCTCACTGGTCTCGTCATCATCCATGTCTTCGTCGTCGTCGTCTTCATCTTTGTCGCGGCCGCGGGGAGGCCTGTCTCCTTGCCGCTGATTGGCCTTGCCGCGGCGTCCTCCCCGGCCGGTGCGCTTCGTACCGTATCCTCCGGCACCTGCTTGGGCTTTCTCCTTGTCGCGTCGCTCGTACTCGGCCTTTTGCAGCTCGACAAGCTGCTCGACCTTCTTGCAGCTCTGGAGGTCATGGCCCTTGGTGCGGTGGATCTTGCAGTACTGTTTGTTGGTGCCGTCCTGCTTGTCGGCGGCTGCCACAGCCTGGCAGTTGGTGCATGCGGCAACCTCCTTGCCGGAGCTGCCATCTTTGGCTTTCTTGGCACCACCGTCGCTGCTGGACTGCTCAACAACTAGCACATCTTTGCCTTTTCTCTTCTTGTTGTTCCGCCGCCGATTTTTATTTGCCGGCGCGACATCCTCGCTGTCAGATCCTCCTGTTCCGGTATTCTCTGCGGGGAGTTTCCTCCATTCCTCAGCACATGCACACCTATCGGCCAGAGCATATAGCTCGCTGACGTCTCTGATCTTGCACATCGCCATCTCCTCCCGCATCCTGCGGTTACGCACGTTCTGATGGAACGCGCTGATGACCGCGACAGGGTGGACATCTAGGATGTTGCGTTGCACTTGGCTGAATCTCTGGATATACTTGCGCAAGGGCTCTCCTTCCTTCTGGGCAAGCAGGTGAAGGTCACTCTCCTGGGCATGGGGTTTGTGGCCGCCCGTAAAGGCGCCGACAAACTGATGGCATAGGTCAGCCCAGGAAGATATGGAGTTTTCCGGCAAGTGCATGAGCTAGGATATGACGTTGGGCTTGAGTACCAGCGGGAAGTAGTTGGCAAGGATCTTGTCGTCTCGCCCCCCGGCAGCCTGCACCGCGATGGTGTAGATGCTGAGGAACTCCGATGGATGCAACCTGCCGTCGTACTTCTCTGGTACGTCTGGCTCGAAATACTTCGTGCTGGGCCACTGGACTTGCCGCAGCTCACGAGTAAACGCAGGGCAACCAACCGCGTACGGCAAGTCGCCTGGTTCCCCTGGCGCATGCATGTCGACAGTGGGCCCAGCGCGCCGGTCTGATTGACGCCGTGTTTCTCTTCGGCGCTCGATGCGGGTACGAGCGTCTTCTTGCTGTCGTTCATGAAGAACGTGGCGCTGATCGCGACGAGTTCGCGGATCTGATGAAGCGGTGGAGTCACAGTCGCGATGGCCCCGACGAGTCGGCGATCTTGGCCTTCGGGGCGGGGAGTGCACAGTGGTCGCACCCCCACCGGTCTTGTCGCCATCGGCTCGCACCTGGCTGGCTTGCCGCGGTTGCGATGTGGTTGGCTGCCGCGGAGTGTCGCCGTTGGCGAAGCCGATGAGGCTCTGAATGGTGGCCCTCCAGTCGTCGATCTTGTCTGGCGTTGGAGGGAAGTCTAGGAGCAGTTGAGCTCGCGCCAAAGCTTCTGCTGGATTGGCGGGTAGCGGTGGCGAACGGTGCGAGGAGCGGGATATGCTCGGACTTCCAATGACGTTAGAAGGAGCAGTATTCCGTCCCGGCGACCGTGCCTCGCTTGCGCCAGCACATTGGCGTGCATGCTGGCCTTGAGCATCTCGAGATCCGCCAGCTCGATTTGGGTCCAGCGAACGTATGGTATCGTGAGTACCACGATGCTGCCGGTCCCGCGCTTCCTGAGATGGGCGCGGAGCACCCATCGATGCCCGGTCATCGTGGGAGTCTGCTACACCGCCGACGGGCAGCGCAGCCTTGTCCTTGGACCTGGTGGCACCGTGGGCTTCTTCGCCGACGCCCGTTCTTCCGCCGGCGTCTTCCCCACCAGCCATTTGCTCCGGCGGCGGTGGGTTCGACGCGGACGGAGCAGCCGCCTCCGAAGCCTTCTTCTTCGGTGGCATGTCGATGAAATCGGTGAAGATCTAGCTCGCGTGAACGCCGGATCGGGTTCTCACAACCTCGACGCCCCCTACCTGGCGCGCCAAAGATGCTGGGGAAATCTGGCTCCTCGAGCACCTATGGGGACGGAGCCCCTTCTCGGTTCGGCGGGGGGCGGAGGCCGCGCAAAGAGCGGATCGAGGCGAGGCACGCGAGGGGTTTTACCCAGCTTCGGAGATCTCCGTAGAGATAATACTCCTACTGCTGCTTTGTGGATTGTATTGAGTTCTTGCTCGGGAGCGCTGGGTGCTATAGTACACACCAGCAGCTAACGAGACCGAGCGGGAGTGTTCTACTGTTCGTCCTCCTGGGGGCGATCCCCCTCTACGTTGTGCATGGGCCTCCTTTTATATGCTCAAGGGGCCTCCAACAGGTGGCAACGTAGGCAGGGGTAAAAATGGAAAGGTGCTGCGGTAGGTACAGCTACCTACACAGTGTATCATACCTAACCCTGATGGCAGGGGACAAAGGCATTAAATGCCTATCTACGTCGCCCAGACGGTGCAGAAAATTGACCGTCAGGGGCGCCACCGCTTGCCACGATGGCGATCTTGTCAGCGTTGCATGCCACAGTGTACCCCTGGCTGCACAGCCTCCCGCCACGTACGCCTGGAAGGGTCCTAGAGCGACACGTAAGTGGGTGAGTTGGAGCGCAGGTACAGAGTAGCTGTTTGCCGTGGCAAATGCCTTGCCGCAGCCATTGTCTTGCCGCGCCCGGGAGCTTGTCACTCGCCGGGTCCTGCCGGGAAGCGTGGCGCGTCACGGCAAGTTCTTTGAGGTGCTCTGGTTGGCCTTCCCGGCAATCTCCTCTTGCCGGGGTCTTGTGCCTCGGATGGCCTTCCCGACAAGCTCCTCTTGCCGGGCACTTGTCTCCTTGGCTTAAATACTTTGTTCTTGAATGGCTCCAAAGGAACCATAGGGGGCCTTGGTGATCACCTGGCAAGCCTTGCCGCGGGGTGCTGCGATTGCCCGTGCACAAGTTCGGGATACTAGGGTACCCCTACTCTAGTACACCGACAATGCTTATAGATAGAATTTTACTAGTAGCATTTATTTATGACCCCACGCTATTAGTAGTTAGTAGTAGCGCTGGGTAGAAAGTGTGCTACTGGTATGTGTTAGTAGCAGCACTTGTTACCTAGCCCCTCGCTACTGCTAAGTGTAACACACCACACCCATTGGTCAATAAATATTAGCAACGCTGGTCGTCCAACCGGCGCTACTGTTAGTTTTGGATCTATAGCGTCTTTCTAGATAAACGCGCTACTACTATTTTTTTCTATGTATAACATTTTACCAGTAGCGTGTTTTTCTAGACAGCGCTATAGGTAGTGCAACACTTGCCATAGATATTTTGCAAGCTGCCATAGCAGTAGCGTGTTTTGGCTCCCCGCGCTACTGCTATGGTCGCCAGCCACCTACCACCTTTCCCCTCCTTCTTCCCCTTTCTTCTTCCTCTCCCCCTTCCTTTCTCCCCCTTTCCTTGCACCTTGCTTGTTCCTTTCAATGCTCCCCCTAAACCACCCCTCCATTAGAGCCCTCCCTCCGCCTCTTCTTTGCCCTCCACCACCCCCTCCATTAGAGTCCTCCCTCCCCCTCTTCTTTGCCCTCCACCAACCCTCTTCTTTGTACCCTCCACCACCACCCCCTCCATTAATGCCCTCCCTCCCCCTCTTCTTTGCCCTCCACCCCCTCCATTAATGCCCTCCCTCCCCCTCTTCTTTGCCCTCCACCCCCTACCATTAATGCCTTCCCTCTTCTCTCCCTGTGTCTCCCACTATCTCCCTAGCTAGCTCTCTCTCTCTCTCTCTCTCTCTCCCTAGCTAGCTAGCTAGCTAGTTAGAGCTATATATCTAGAGCTACTAGGTAATTAAGAAGAAAGGTGCTTGATATCTGTCGGTGTCAAAACCGGCGGATCTCAGGTAGGGGGTCCCGAACTGTGCGTCTAGGCGGATGGTAACAGGAGACAAGGGACATGATGTTTTTACCCAGGTTCGGGCTCTCTCGATGGAGGTAAAACCCTACTCCTGCTTGATTAATATTGATGATATGGGTAGTACAAGAGTAGATCTACCACGAGATCAAGGAGGCTAAACCCTAGAAGCTAGCCTATGGTATGATTGTTGTTCTTGTTGTGTCCTACGGACTAAAACCCTCCGGTTTATAGAAACACCAGAGAGGGCTAGGGTTACGCAGAGTCGGTTACAATGGTAGGAGATCTACATATCTGTACCGCCAAGCTTGCCTTCCACGCCAAGGAAAGTCCCTTCCGGACACGGGACGAAGTCTTCAATCTTGTGTCTTCATAGTCCAGGAGTCCGGCCGAAGGTATAGTCCGGCTATCCGAACACCCCCTAATCCAGGACTCCCTCAGTAGCCCCTGAACCAGGCTTCAATGACGACGAGTCCGGCGCGCAGATTGTCTTTGGCATTGCAAGGCGGGTTCCTCCTCCATGTACTTCATAGAAGATTTTGAACACAAGGATAGTGTCCGGCTCTGCAAAATAAGTTTCCACATATTGCCATAGAGAGAATAATATTTACACAAATCTAATCTGTTGACGTATTCCGTAGCGTGACATCACACGACGGCCAAGCCTTTATTCAAATCGTTTTATTATCCCACCTCCACATGTTATGCGAGGCGGTTTGCTTTGCACTTCTTGTCAAAGCAGAGATCGTGTCCCCTTATTCCGGGATTCTCATCAATACGGGCGTGGGTAACCCAACCGCGCCATTGATTAAGGCGCTTGGGAGATAAGCGAGTTTTACCAGGCTGGTGGGGACACGTAGTTGCGTCCGCCCATATAAGGAGATAAGGATCCACCTTCCTCATCCACGCCTTCTTCCTCCTTTGCTTATCCATTTCCGCGCACTCGAGCTCCAGCGCCCAAGTCCGCACTCCCCACCTCAACCTTCTCCAGCCATGTCCGGAGCGGGAGGCAAGTGGATGGTCTCCTCCGTTACAGAGGGACACATCAAAAAGCTGAGGAAGGCCAGATACTTGTCTGACGACATCGCGCACCGGCTTCTCGAAGAGGGGCAGCTCGTCCCCAACCCTAGGCCCCATGAGAGGGTGGTGTTCCTTCCCCATTTCCTCCGCGGACTGGGCTTCCCTCTCCACCCATTTGTCCAGGGGCTCATGTTCTACTATGGCCTAGATTTCCATGATCTGGCCCCAAACTTCATCCTCAACATCTCGGCGTTTATCGTCGTGTGCGAGGCTTTCTCTGCATCTACCCCATTTCATCCTATGGCTCAAGACTTTCAATATCAAGCCAAAGGTGGTGCGTGGCAACCAGGCGGAGTGCGGCGCCATGGTGGGCAAGATGCCCAATGTCCTATGGCTCGAGGGCTCCTTCGTGGAAACCCTAAAGGGGTGGCAATCGAGGTGGTTCTACATCATCGAGCCGCGTGACCCTGAATGGGTCGCAGCCCCCGAGTTCCGATCCGGACCCCCTATGCGGCTCACGTCCTGGAAAGAGACGGGCTGTCGTGGTGCAACAAAGGAGAGGTGATTGGACTGCAAACATGCATCCAAACCCTGGTGAACAGGAAGCTCAAACTTGTCAACATAGTCCAGGTTATGCTCATCCGTCGGATCCTCCCGTGTCAACAACGGGCTTTCAACCTATGGGAGTTTGACCCAGCGCAGCACCGAACTCTAAGCAGGGTCTTCGACGCGACATACGAGGATGCCTGGAAGGCACTATTCAAGGGCGCCGAGGCTCCCACATCCGCTACCGAGGATCGCGGATTCAGCACGTAGCGTCACGCTAGTGCGGTAAGCTATTTTTACCTTTTATAGGGTATTAGTTTTTCATAGTTTGACTCTATGCGGGATCTAAGCTCCCTTACCTTCGACAGGATTGGCAGGCGAAGTCCGGATAAATCAACTGTACTGCTCCTTTGCCCGAAGACCCAGCAGGCACTCGCTTGGCGAAGCTGCTGGTTCCGGCACCCTATGTGGTGCCGGAGAAGAGGGCCAAGAAGAAGGCCACGGGGACTCGAAAGAGTGCCCGACATGTGGTGGTGTCGGATTCATCATCCGACGACTCCGAGACGCAATCCTCCCGTGAAGACGAGGAGGAGGAAGAAGAGACCTCTCCCCCTCCAGCGGGGGAAGGAAAGAAAAGGAAGGCTGCCGCAACTATGGAGGCCAGAGGGTCCAAGAAGGGGAAAACCCTTCTTCCGAACTACTCCACCAACGCCGACGACGGCGAAGAGGAGTGGCCGCACAGGGCCAAGCCACTGGCGAAACCATAAGTATCCGGATACCAGAGTAAGTCATACTATTCCTTCACTTCACGGTTTTTTCTTACGTCGAACATGATTATGCAGTCCACCCAAAGACTGGATCGACGTGTCGTCGAGCGGTTCCCTAGGCTCGTCGGATGTAAACTCTCTTCAGACGGATACCTCCCCCCTCCCTACTGACAACGCCGAGGTGGTGTCCCAGGAGGTTCCAAGCCAGGAGGAGGTGGTCCTGGAGGCACTGCAAGGCGACCTCCCGGACTCCAGGCGCCATGGGGATAGAACCCCTAAGGGCTCCAAGTCCGGCCCTAGGCCAGACACCGCTCCAGAACCTTCAAAGGTTCCAGAGTTCGGCAGGCAACCTCCTTCCCAGAGGAGCAAGCCTACTGAGCCGGTGGCCCCCGTCCAACCGGAGGCGCCGGACAATCTGCTGGAGGTGCTTGAAGGCGCCTCCATCGACGAGGAGCACCGTACTGTGATGAGTACGGTGGTCTAGAAGGTTCAGTCCGCCAAGAGCGGACTTACTGAAGCCTGTGCCAGCCTTCTAACAGGCTTTGAGGTAAGTAAAGGATATTTAAAATATTACCGCATAGACAGTAGCCCCTGATGCTCTGTTCGGCATTCGAAAATAAAAGCCGAATAGAGGATCTAATAATATTCGCAGGAGTCTAACATAATTAAGTCAATATGCGTATGTAGGCTTCGCTGCTGGCGTCCGCTGCACTGACTGCGGAGGTGGACACGCTGAAGCAGAACCTCGAGCAGTCCGAGCAGGAGCTCGGGCTTGCCAAGAAGCAGCTTGAGGACAAGGAAAGTAAGAAATACCTTATTTAAATAAATAAAAGGAGCAATTACGAAAAGTGACAGGATTAACGTGGCTATTGGAGGGGCCACAACGGAGGTGGCGACCCTTAAGCAAGCGTTGTCCGAGGCCGAGAAGAGGGCGGCCACGGAGCGCACCGAGCGGGAGAATTATGAGGCGCAGGTTGGCGAGGTGCGGCAAGAGCTCCAGGCTCTCATGAAAAAACATGAGAGTTTGGAGCTTGACACAAAGAAGCGAGAGTCCGAGCTCGCGGCGGCCATTGAGAATGCCATGTCTGCCAAGGCCGAAGCCCAGAAGGCCCTTCAGGAGTTTGAGGCGATGAAACAGATAGTAGCGGGTAAGGCTTTCTTTATGCAAAGCAAGCATGTGAAAGTGAATTACTTGTTACTTGCCCGAATTCCGAACTCTCCAGGAGCGTTCGTAGATTTGCCCCGCAGCGTGTCTCACGCCGCCGCATTCTACCGAGCCGAGGAGGGCAGCTCGACAGAGAAGGTGTTCTGGTCTCAGTATGCTGAGGCCGGACTCCATGTGCCCTTGAGCGACCAGCTGAAGCAACTGGTCGAGCTCCACAAGGTGGCCGAACAGGCCATGAAGGGCCTCATAGTTCGGCTGTGGCCTGGAGAGGCTCTGCCTGGGAGCTACTTTGGGCTGGTGCGGCGGCTGGTGGAGGCCTGTCCAAGGCTCGAAGTCATTAAGAGCTCCGTATGCATCGAAGGTGCCCGTAGGGCGCTTGCCCGTGCTAAGGTGCACTGGGGCAAGCTGGATGCGGAGAAGCTTGTGAAGGACGGGTCGCCGCCGGGTAAGGAGCATCACCGCCTCGAGATGTACTATAAGGGCGTTCTGGAGGGCGCCCGCCTTATGGCGGACAAATGCTCGAAAGATGTAATTTTTGAGTAAAACTTGTTTATCTTGTCCTGTGCACTGAAAACTTGTTCATGTGCGCTAAGCAATGCTTTTTGAATTTAAAATATTACCTTCTGTGCGGCCGTTTATCAAATTTTGAGAGATGGCAAGTCGTCGGCTTCTGCCCCCATGCCACGAGTGCTGGGGTGTTCGGGATAAACTTGAGATCTCTTTTTCCCATTCTTGGGTCCTTCGAGGGAGGCGCTCAACACACCGAACAAGGCAATCGGACTATAATGCTTGAACACTCTCACTTAGCCATAGAATTCTATAATTTTAAATTTCGGCGAAGCCCCTAGTGTTCGGAAGACCGAGTTCGGGGCGCTATCCACGCCTAGGCCGGACAAAGCCAACTCCTCGCTCTAAGCGGCATAAGTCTTTAGGGACTCGAAAACCTCTCGAACAGCGACCTGCTCTCGCCTCATCATGACGGTCAGTTTTAGCTTTCTCTACTGAGGTGCTTAGCCCAGCTCAACTGGGGCACAATCGCAGTAGTTCTCCTAGCGCTACCTTAGCCAATACAACGGAACGTAAGGTACCAAAACATAGGAGCCGGGCAAACCCAACTATTGACCCAAGACATGATTCGAAGCCGATGCATATAATGCTATAAGTTTGGGGTGCCGCACTTCTGAAAGTGTTCGAACTTCTCACACCGTGTTGTGGGGTACTTAAGCCCCTGGCGTATTGGCCGTACCAAACTGTATGGGTGCAACATGTCATTAATGAACATATATTCTTAAAAAAGAGTAATACAATAATAGACAAAAGCTATGCATTGTTTATTTGAAAAAGCTGCGATCAAAGCAGAACGATACAAATAGTGCGATAAGCAAAAGGTGGGACTATTTAACATGTCCTTTCTAGGGGCGGGCTGCGGAATGATATGCAAAATAGGTATACTGCTCGTTATAGAGACCACCTGAGAGTTCCATAGTGCGGCGTGGCTTTCTGCTTCCCTGGTTCTTGCATCGTTTGTGCGGCAATTGTACTGCCGGTTAGGCCTTCTGAATAATGGAGTCTTGAAAGTAAGATAAAAGTAAGAAATAGGCAGCCCCTAGTGCGGTTTAAGCCGTGTTTTGGGCGTGCCGTGATGGTGCCCCTCCCCCTGTGCCCATGGTATTTCCAGAGCGTAGTTATGAACGCGCAGCACTGGTTTCGCAATTTCGCGAGGGCTGGGGTTGGGGCCGCATTGCTACGCTTGCTCGGAACGTGCCAGGCGGTCTTTCTATAGGTTACTCCAGGTGCGCTTGATGGTGTCCTGACGTTTAATGGTCGGACTAGAGGATTGCCTTGAGAGGCTGCTTTGTACTTCCGCTGCGAGAGCCGCCATATGCTCCTCCGTACGGAGAGAGCGTTTGGTGTTTCCATTGACCGTAATGACTTCTCGAGGGCCTGGCATCTTGAGCTCGAGGTATGCGTAATGCGGTACCGCATTGAACTTGGCAAATGCGGTTCGCCCGAGCAATGCGTGATAGCCACTGCGGAACAGGACTATGTCGAAGATTGACTCCTCGCTTCGGAAATTAACCGGAGATCCGAAGACCACTTCAAGTGTGACTGAGCCTATACAGTTGGCCTCTACCCCTGGTATGACGCCTTTAAAGGTCGTTTGAGTGGGTTTAATCCTCGAAGGATTGATGCCCATTTTCCGCACTGTGTCCTGATAAAGCAGGTTCAGGCTGCTGCCGCCATCCATGAGGACTCTAGTGAGTTCAAATCCGTCAACAATTGGGTCTAGAACCAATGCGGCGAATACGCCGTGACGGATACTAGTGGGGTGGTCCCTTCGATCAAAAGTGATCGGGCAGGAGGACCATGGGTTGAACTTTGGGGCGACTGGCTCCATTGCGTATACGTCCATTAACGCACGCTTCCGCTCCCTCTTGGGGATGTAGGTTGCGTATATCATGTTCAACGTCCGCACTTGTGGGGGGAATCCCTTCTGTCCACTACTGTTTGGCGGTCGGGGCTCCTCGTCGTCGTCGCTATGTAGCCCCTGGTCTTTGTTTTTGGCATTTAATTTGCCGGCCTGCTTGAACACCCAACAATCCCTGTTGGTGTGATTGGATGGCTTTTCGGGGGTGCCATGTATCTGGCACGAGCGGTCGAGTATTCGGTCCAAACTGGACGGGCCCGGACTATTTCTCTTGAATGGATTTTTCTGCTGACCGGGTTTAGAGCCTCTGAATCCGGCATTAACTACCGTATCCTCAGTATTGTCGCCGTTAATGCGGCGCTTGTGCTTGTTGCGACGCGGTCTAACACTATTGTCCTTGCTATCCGAATTACCAGGGCTCTTGGTTATGTTATTGCTACGAGCCAGCCAGCTGGCTTCTCCCGCGCAAAAGCGGGTCATGAGTGTCGTGAGGGCTGCCATAGACTTCGTCTTTTCTTGTCGAAGGTGTCGGGCAAGCCACTGGTCACGGGTATTATGCTTGAAGGCCGCTAGGGCCTCTGCGTCCGGACAGTCGACGATTTGATTTTTCTTGGTTAGGAATTGTGTCCAGAATTGCCTGGCCGGTCCTCTGGCTGCTGAATTATGTGTCTTAGTTCATCGGCGTCTGGTGGTCGCACATAAGTGTCATGGAAATTGTCGAGGAATGCGGCTTCCAGGTCCTCCCAACAACTAATTGATTCTGCTGGCAAGTTGTTAAGCCAATGCTGAGCTGGTCCTTTAAGCTTGAGTGGGAGGTATTTGATGGCGTGTAGGTCATTACCGCGGGCCATGTGGATATGAAGGAGATAGTCCTCGATCCATACCACAGGATCTGTTGTGCCGTCCTATGATTCGATGTTCACGGGTTTGAAACCCTCGGGGATTTGATGATCCATTACTTCATCTGTGAAGCATAGTGGGTGTGCGGCACCTCTGTATTGACCTATATCACGACGTAGCTCAAATGAGCTTTGTCTACTGTGTTCAGCCCGGCCGGATTTACTGTATTCGGCATGACGATTACCATCTCGTGCCGTGGGGTGCCCACGCGATCCGTAGATCGACCTTGTTTGCTTTGCCTTGTCCTCCAATATATCTCGCAGGTCTGGCGCATTTCCCTGTGTCTTGGTATTTTTAAAGTGGCGCTGGGGTGCGGATTGAGTGGAGGGTTGGGAGGCCTCTCTGTCGCAGCCACGAGGTGGCCGGTCGGCCGCATCATGCGTTGGTGATGTGTGTGCTTCCTCCTCTAATCGGGGTAGCAACCTGCGCTTTGGATAGCATTTGGAGGGGCGTTCGAGTTCATGCTCTTCGACCACAAGGACTTTCGTCCATTTGTCGGCTAGCAAGTCTTGATCAGCTCTAAGCTGCAACTGTTTTTTCTTGAGGCTGCTCGCCGTGGCTATAAGCCTGCGTTTGAAGCGCTCTTGTTCGACGGGATCCTCAGGCACGACAAATTCGTCGTCGTCGAGGCTTGCCTTGTCCTCGGAGGGAGGCATGTAATTATCGTCCTCGACCTCTCTGTCTGCCGCTCTCTCATGAGGGTTGGCTTCTCCATCCTCTTGTGCTGAGTTTTGCTGGAGGGGGTTTTCTTCGGCACTGTCTGGAGTGTTATTATCTCCCGTGCCGGAATCACCGTGTTTGCTTTGGCGGGATTTAGAGCGGCGCCGCTGACGCCGGCGCCTAGGCTGTTTCTTGGAGGGGTCATCCTCCACTGTTCCATCGCCATCGGCCTCTTTTGGGGTGTCCACCATGTATATGTCATATGACGAGGTGGCTTTCAAGTGCTCTATAGGCGCTGGTTCTTGATTGTCTCCTGCATCAGCGTCCATACCGTCGATGTCTTCGCAGTCGTAGTCGAGCATGTCGGTTAAATCATCGACAGTGGCTACAAAGTGGGTGGTGGGTTGGTTTTGAATTTCTTCATCATCCGCATCCCAACCTTGCTGACCGTAGTCCGGCCAGGGCTCCCCTGATAAAGAGAGAGGCTTTAGTGAATTTAGAATATCGCCGAAGGGCGAGTGCTGAAAGATGTCCGCAGCGGTGAACTCCATAATCGGCGCCCAATCGGATTCGATCGGCAGGGGCGCGGGGGGCTCGGAGTTCAGAGAGGAGTCCGGCACCTTAGAGTCACGGGCTTCGCAAGGGACAAAGCTGGTGTTCGGCTCGATCGCCGTAGAGATTCCAGCCTCCAAGGTGGCGTCCAACCACCCGTCCTCGATCGGCGCAATCGGCTCCGACCTTAGGGTCGGAGCTGATGTGGGCGCGGCCTCCAGGACACTGTTCAGTGGCAGAGCTAAATCATGCCCTTCGTGACAGTGCGGCGCGCTCGGCTGTGGCTCAAATTCTTCGTAGATCAAGTCTCCGCCGATGTCAGCCGTGTAGTTCAGACTTCCGAACCTGACCTGATGGCCAGGGGCGTAGCTTTCAATCTGCTCCATATGGCCAAGCGAATTGGCCCGCGGTGCAAAGCCGCCGAACACGAAGATCTGTCGGGGAGAAAAGTCTCACCCTGGACCGCATCGCTGCTGATGATCGGAGGATCCATCGGGCCTAAAAGTGACGACACAGAGGAACTATCAATGAGAGCACCAATGCCGGTGTCAAAACCGGCGGATCTCGGGTAGGGGGTCCCGAACTGTGCGTCTAGGCGATGGTAACAGGAGACAAGGGACACGATACTTTTACCCAGGTTCGGGCCCTCTCGATGGAGATAAAACCCTACTCCTGCTTGATTAATATTGACGATATGGGTAGTACAAGAGTAGATCCACCACGAGATCAAGGAGGCTAAACCCTAGAAGCTAGCATATGGTATGATTGTTGTTCTTGTTGTGTCCTATGGACTAAAACCCTCCGGTTTATATAGACACCGGAGAGGGCTAGGGTTTACGGAGAGTCGGTTACAATGGTAGGAGATCTACATATCCGTATCGCCAAGCTTGCCTTCCACGCCAAGGAAAGTCCCTTCCGGACATGGGACGAAGTCTTCAATCTTGTATCTTCATAGTCCGGGAGTCCGGCCGACGGTATAGTCCGGCTATCCGAACACCCCCTAATCCAGGACTCCCTCAATATCCCTCTCGACATATAGGTGAGAAAAAAAGGTGTTTGTGTGGATAGGACCGCAACTATATATATGGGTGATATGAGAATATATATACCAAATTGTGTGTGGCATAATTTGAGTTGCCTACATTGTGTATTTGATGAAATAATGTGGGTGACATGAGTTGCCTATGTTTTGCCGAAATGTCGATTCAATTCTGTTTCAGCGAATTTCGGGCAAACTCAATATGTCCTATGTTTAGGGAAGGTCATGCCGAATTTTTGTGTGAATTTGAGCCATGCATGCATATATATGTGTTTATAATATTTGCTCCGCACGCAGGTGATCATGATGTTCAATGGAAGGATGGTGGAAAGATACTGGAAATCCGTTGTGGACGACATGTATGAAAAAAGACCGAAAGGATGTTTTATGTCCGTGTCGAAAGTGCAAAGGAATAGTCAGGCTCGACCCCTTTGAGGGTGGCACATTCAAGGCGCAACTGCTCATGCATGGTTTCATGCATGGCCATACTCGGTGGATAAGTGAAGATGATGATGATGAGGATGTCAACATGGCAGGAAATAATGACATGGGGCCACCAGACGAAGAGATGACCGATTATGTGCCCGAAGAGGAAGACGGCCTCAGAAATGTCGATGGCGAAGAGGCAGTTCAAGGCAAAGAAGACGCAGACACACCATTGTCTTCGTCGCTACTGAGTTCAGCCATGCGGGACCCGCATGTTTGAGACCTGCTTCGCAAGACGACTAGCGACAGAGCTGCTTCTAGAGAGGAGGCCAAACTGGCGCAACTGGAGGTAGACTCGATGACTCCTTTGTATGATGGTTGCAATCCCGAGGTGACCCGCTTGAGTTTCACGCTAGAACTTCTAAAGACCAAGGCAAAAAACAAATGGACAGATACAAGCCTGGATGAGCTTCTAAAGTATCTAAAGAAAGTTCTTCTCGGGGGAAGCCTGTGTCCTACTAGTGTCGAGGAGGCAAAGAAAATCGTGTGCCCTCTTGATCTGCCACACATTAGATATCACACATGCATCAATATCATATATCGGAATGAGCACGCGGAAAAAACCATTTGTCCAAAGTGCAATGCTTCACGATATAAAAAGGTCGGAAAGAAAGCTCCACACAAAGTTGTATGGTACTTTTCGATCACTCTGCGTCTATAGCGGTATTTCGTAGATCCTAAGGAAGCAAAGCTTATGCGTTGGCACGCAGAGAGGGTGAAGCCAGATGATGGAGATGAGCCGAAGCTGAGACACCTCGCAGATGCTAGCCAGTGGAGAGCATTAAATGCTGAATTTAATTATTATTTTCACAAATGATCCAAGGAACGTCGTGCTTGGTGCTAGTAGTGATGGGATGAATCCATTTGACAACCATAACACCAATCATAGCACATGGCCCATGTTTGTATGGATGTACAACCTCCCCCCTGGTTGTGCATGAAGGAAAAATACATACACATGTCTATGCTTATTCAAGGGACGAGACAACCGGGAAATGATATAAATTTGTATCTCGGGTTACTGAAAGAGGAGCTACATACCTGATGGACAATGCCGGCCAAGACATGGGATGCAAGAAAAGGAGAGTATTTCTACATGAGAGCCGTGCTGATCACAACGGTGCAGGACTATCTCGGTTACGGCTATCTCTCTGGCCAGGTGTGCCACAGATATTGCAGATGCACGAGGTGCATGGATGATACAACTTCTCTGCAGCTATCGAAAGATGGCGGGTCTTCGAAAATCATTTACATAGGGCGTCAAAGATGGCTCGAGAAGGATGACCCGTGGAGAAAGCGTGGAGATTTATTCAATGGTAAGGCTGAGCATCGAGGTCCTCCACGTAAGCGTAGCGGTGCAGAAATATATAAGTTATTGAAGAACTATGAAGAGTGCCCCTCGCAGGGAAAGACGAAGAAAAAGGCTTCGGATCCCCTGCTGGAGCTATGGAAGACGAGATCTGTTTTTGGGACTTGGAATACTAGCCCATACTTGACACGCCTCATGGCCTTGATCAAATGCATATCACAAAAAATATCCTTGAGAGTTTTCTTGTGTCGGTGTACTAAAGTAGGGGTACCTTAGTACCCCGAACTTGTGCACGGGCAGTCGTAGCACCCCGCGGCAAGGCTTGCCACGCGACCGCCAAAACTCTCCATGGTCCCTTTTTGGGGCCATCCAAGAACAAAGTATTTGAGCCGAGGCCCCGACAGGAGGAGCTTGCCGGGAAGGCCACCCGAAGAGAGCAAGGCCCCGCCAAGAGGAGCTTGCCGGGACGGCCGCTCGAAGCACAAGGCCCCGGCAAGAGGAGCTTGCTGGGAAGGCCGACCAAGGCACGACAAGAGACTTGCTACGACGCGCCATGCGTCCCGGCAAGGACTGGTGAGCAACAAGCTCCCGGGCGCGACAAGGCATCGACCGCGGCAAGGCGCTTGCCGCGGCAAGTCACCACCCCGCGCCTGCGTTCCAGCTCATCCACCCACGCGTCGCTCTGGGGCCGTTCCAGGCGTACGTGGCGAGAGGTTGCGCAGCCAGGGGCATGCGGTGGCAAAGCGACGCTGACAGGGTGGCCGTCGTGGCAAACTGTGGCGCCCCTGACGGCCCCTTTCCTGCACTGTTTGGGCGACCCATACGGGCATTTAATGCCCTTGTCCCCTGCCGTCAGAGTTAGGTATGATAGCACTGTTCAAACAGCTGTACCCAACACAGCGTTTTCCAGTTTTACCCCCGCCTACATTGCCACCTGTGGGTAACCCCTTGCGCATATAAAAGGAGGCCCCATGCGCAACGTGAGGGAGAAGGCAGACCACCCACGCTCGGTCTGATTAGTTGCCTGAGTGTACTGTAGCACTCAGCGCTCCCAAGAACACAATACAAACCACAAAACAGCAGTAGGGTTTTACGCATCCGTGCGGCCCGAAGCTGGGTAAATCCCCTTGTGTGCATCGCCTCTATCCGCTCTTCGCGCGACCTCCGCCCCCTGCCGAACCAGAAAGGGGCTCGGTCCCCATAGGTGTTCGTGGAGGCACATTTCCCCCGACATCTTTGGCGCGCCAGGTAGGGGGTGTCGGTGTACTAAAGTAGGGGTACCTTAGTACCCCGAACTTGTGCACGGGCATTCGTAGCACCCCGCGGCGAGGCTTGCCAGGCGATCGCCAATACTCTCCGTGGTCCCTTTTTGGGACATCCAAGAACAAAGTATTTGAGCCAAGGCCCCGGCAGGAGGAGCCTGCCGGGAAGGCCACCCGAAGAGAGCAAGGCCCCGGCAATAGGAGCTTGCCGGGACGGCCGCTCGAAGCACAAGGCCCCGGCAAGAGGAGCTTGCTGGGAAGGCCGACCAAGGCACGACAAGAGACTTGCTACGACGCGCCATGCGTCCCGGCAAGGACCGGTGAGCAACAAGCTCCCGGGCGCGACAAGGCATCGACCGCGGCAAGGCGCTTGCCGCGGCAAGTCACCACCCCGCGCCTGCGTTCCAGCTCATCCACCACGCGTCGCTCTAGGGCCGTTCCAGGCGTACGTGGCGAGAGGCTGCGCAGCCAGGGGCATGCGGTGGCAAAGCAACGCTGACAGGGTGGCCGTCGTGGCAAACTGTGGCGCCCCTGACGGCCCCTTTCCTGCACTGTTTGGGCGACCTAGACGGGCATTTAATGCCCTTGTCCCCTGCCGTCAGAGTTAGGTATGATAGCACTGTGCAAACAGTTGTACCCAACACAGCGTTTTCCAGTTTTACCCCCGCCTACGTTGCCACCTGTGGGTAACCCCTTTCGCATATAAAAAGAGGCCCCATGCACAACGTGAGGGAGGAGGCAGACCACCCACGCTCGGTCTGATTAGTTGCCTGAGTGTACTGTAGCACTCAGCGCTCCCAAGAACACAATACAAACCACAAAGCAGCAGTAGGGTTTTACGCATCCGTGTGGCCCGAAGATGGGTAAATCCCCTTGTGTGCATCGCCTCGATCCGCTCTTCGCGCGACGTCCGCTCCCCGCCGAACCAGAAAGGGGCTCGGTCCCCATAGGTGTTCATGGAGGCACATTTCCCCCGACATCTTGGAACATTGTTGAACATGTCGGAGAGGACCAAGGATGGCCCAAAGGCAAGAAAAGACTTGGAATTTTTTAATATCAAGAAAGATCTCCAAATGCCCGGTAAAAGGTCGTCTAAGGGGACCGAGACGGAGATGGAGACGGAAGATAGGGGCAAAAAAGTAAACAATAAGGAAGAACAATATTGCCCCCCCCTCTTGCTTGATCTTAGATTCGAAGGAGGTCGATCAATTGTTGAAGTGCCTTGCCGGAATCAAAGTAAGTTTTGGATACTGTGGGAAGATAAGCAGATATCTAGACACTAAGAAAAAAGGTTGAGTGGGATGAAGTCTCACGACTGTCATGTGATGATGATGCAATTACTCCCGGTTGCACTTAGAGGGATTATGGACACACATGTGCGTGAGACGCTTACTGCACTATGCAACTTTTTTATGCTATCTCTCGAAATTCGATCAGTGTGAAGCAACTTCATAGGCTACAGGAAGAGATTGTTGTTGTGGGGACCCCGACTCATAAGTCATGGTCGCCGAATGTACGTGTAGAGTGATCCCAGAGATCAATGCTCACTGAACACACAGAAGCTGAAAAACAAGAGTATTACATCCATGCATACCGTCTTACACAAATTATGGCCATTATGGTCAAGTCTTACATAGATAAAGCCACAAGGGTTGAATACCAAATAAACTTAAGAAGCGGAAATCTTCGTCGATAAGTCGAACCCATGCCATCTGCCTTAACCCTACAGGCATTCTGACTGGGAAACGTCCTAGTTTGCATGTTCGTCTCTAATGAACTCTTCTTCGAACTCATGTTCTTCTATGCCTGGCCAATTAAATAACCAGTGGCTAGCCAATGAGTTCTTTGAATGTACTCGCAAGCAACCCATGTTTTGGCTCAAGATACAACAATGCATGACATAGGTAAATTTTTGCAAAAAGCTAATTTTATTGTGCTATGACATGTTCAATAACTGGTAAATCATGCATCATATGAATTCAAGTAACCATAGGGACTGGTTATAGATATCAATATAAAGGGAGTGGGCTTCAACCCAACTCAATCATGTCAAGTCCTCTGACTTGACCCAAGTAGCTCTTCCCACTTATCCAGGAACATACGCTGATTTGTAAACATGTGGACGTAGCCCAAGAGCGATTACCCAACTGTCCTTGACCGTGGACACGGTTATTCGAATAGTTTTACACTCTACAGAGGTTGCACACTTTACCCACAAGATCCGGGGAACTTTCGTGTCATCCACGATCCGCGGTACCTCGAGTACCCGGGGTAAGCACCCGATCACTATCTTTCCCTAGACGACACTAATATAGAGTCCACTTGATTGGTAGTAACCCCCGTGCCCAACATTTCACATCTTAAATTGTGGAGCCTCGCTCCCATATTCATCACATACCACTGGCACGGGGTACCAACGGTGTGTCCGGTGCGTTGTAAAAACAGTCATGGCCGCCCTACCTGGCACGACCCCGTCCCGAGAGAGCGCAACAACAACTCTCCCATCTCTAGTAATGCGGGCTCCAAGCTAGTATCAGCCTAGGTAATCAAAAATGCCCTTTCCCATATAAGGATAGAGTGGTTGCGCATGTAAGGTTGGAATAACAGTTGCAACTTAAACCAATCCGTTTTGAAAACAACACACACACTTGCCTCGGTACACCACTTCCTCATCAAGTGGCTACCCAACTCATTATCTCCCTCGCGCATAAGTGGCACCCGACGGGGTTTTCGAAAAGTCTTTTGAAAATACTTATCTCCATCACCATGCATATTCCCATCTCTTTTTGTGTAGCAACTACTTTAGCATCCTATCTACTCCCAATGGCATAACCCTCATAGGAGGTAGGGTCATGCACAGTGCAAGTATCAACATGGAAGTAACGGAGGCAAACCATCAAAGTGGTTCCACCTCATCATGATTCCGTTGCAACAACAATATGGTGATATATGTCATGCATAAAAAGGGTTTCATAGACATGGTCAAAGGGCTGCTTGCCTAATTTAACAAAGTCTTCGAGGTCTTCAAATATCTCTGGCCCGACTCTGAGCATTTCGTCTACTTCGTCAACTATCGTCGAAAGCAACCATAATAAGCAACACAACAAGGCAGAAAATAAAAGTGCTCTAAAAATATTGATTTGACTTCTCTAGGACATCTATGGTTATATGAAATTTAACCAGAGTGTTTTCAATGGAATTTGGTCAGTGGATATTTCTAAACATTTTGATATGATGGAATCAAGGGGTTTATGGATTTGTAAGAAGTGTATAGAAACATATTTTTGAAAAATGAGCAAAGGCACCAATTTAACAAACCATGATTTTAGAAGCATCTAGGAGTTGGTCTCACTGGATTTGGAGTTCAAATGAATTTCCTATGAATTTGCAAAGTTGACAAATATGAAGAAATGTCTCATTATTTTGTGTTGCACAGAAAGTATTAATAGAAATGTTCATAACCTAAGTTATGAGCTTAGAAGCATCCAGGAATTTGAACCATGGCATTTGGATCAAAGATGATCTCTCTGTGATTTTCTATAGTTCATCACAGAAATGGAAAATGGGATTTTATTTAATCTTTGTGAAGAAAGTTGTTCTGGAAAAATGTGCATGTTGCACCAAAAGGTAGATCATGATTTATGGAGTCACCAGAAATTAGAATCACTAGATTTGGAGTTCATTTGAATATTTTGGAGCTTTTACAATTTCATCTGGAAAAGAAAAGAAGTAAAAGGGGTATTACCCTTATCCTCCGCACCGGGCGGGAGATAGCCGTGGGCCGGCCCAGCGGCTCAGCTGTGCGGTAGGCAGGGGCGACGTCGAAGGCGCCCAGGCATCGTGCGCCTTCGCTGCAGGGACGCGGGACACGGGGAACCCGCCTCCACTTGCCAGCGTGGCCTGGTGGCAGGGCCACTTACAAGCGGGGCCCGCCTGCAGGGCCCTTGTCTTCGTCTTCCTCCCGCGTTTGCTCTGGCAGCGGGGAGGAGCGGCTCCCGACGGCGATAGCCGGGGCTACAAAGCGTCTCCGGAGATGCTCCGCCCACCGGCGTTCTTAGGAGGATGAGATGCATCCATCGGTGTATGGCTCGCTCGCCGAGGAGGGTCGTAGTGGTGATGGCCTGGACGACCGCGGAAGTGGCCATCAACCAACTTTGACATCGAGCACACGACGCTCTTGGGGATGAACGGCGGTGAGGGAAGGGCTTGTGGTGGTGACAAGAGGGTGCGGGGCTGTCCAGGGGAAGAAAGAGGGGCCGAGGCCTGCGAATTTGAGCAGTGGACGGCGGCTCGGCTCTGGCCTAGGAGGAGGATGGAGGGCATGAGAGAGAGAGAGGGATGGTCCGGGGGGCATACGGCAGAGAGATAAAGCAAAGGAGGCGCAGAGAGGGACCCGGGAGTGGCTTCAATAGGAGGATGAGGTGCACCGTGGACAGGGCACTCGGCCTTCGCTACAACGGTGCTGACGATCGTTTGAGGGGGGGTGAGCGTGTCTGTGATGTACGTGGGAGTCGTCTAGGTCGTGGGGGAGAGAGAGGAGAGGAGGGACAGGGCTTTGGCGCTCGCGCATCCGAGGGGACACATTGGCCTAGCCGGGCGGCGTCGGGCACGAGCCACAGGAGATAAGAGGGAGAGTGGAAGGAGGGGGCCAGCATGCTAACGTACTGTGGACGTCGAGGCGACCTCAGGGGACATCATACCTCTGTCCAAGGCCTGCGGGAGACCTCGAGAGGGCCGAGCAACAGTGCTCTGGTGCTCCAGAGCGTGACTTTGGCCGACATGGGCATGTCTTTTTGCGGAGTGGGCGCGGCCACTGGTGTCTGGGAGCTTTAGGGGGGAGTAAACAAAGTGGAAAAGGCATTGGATGCCATGGGGAGTCACTGGAGGAGAGAGGGGATTGAGAGAGAGTGGAAATGATGCTGTCCAGAGAGCAAAAACGAGCTTTTCACCCCCTTCATCATGGCTTCTCGGGCAAGGAAAGATGCATGGGGTAGAGGAGGAGCAGATGAGGCTGTGGGAAAAGGTTGAGATCGTGGAGATTAGTGGAAATGGACAAAACATGCATTTTAAATTTCTGTCAGAAGGTGTTTGATGGTGGTTTGGGCTAGAAATTTAATTTCACTTGACATGAAACTTAACAGGACGAAATGGCACATAGAAGTAGGGTGTTCCACCAAGTTTGAGCTCATTTGGGCAAAGTAGCCAATGTAACTTTGGTAAACCCTAGAAATCAACAGAAATTGTTTTTCCCATATTTAGTCATGCAAATATATTCTCCTTGATGCACCACTTTGTGTAGTGTCATTATTTGGGCTTTTTAGCATGAACACAAAGTTTTGGATCAAATGGAGAAAGTTGGAAATGTAGAGTTGTTCAAACTTGGATCTAGTCAGAGAGGGTTTTGGGGCACTTTTGTGAACCAAATATGAAAGTTTCTAAGGTCATCACATTATGCTTATGTGACTTGCTAGAATTTTCCTGGATTTATTTGAAAATATTTCTTATAGAAATATTCCAAATACTTGAAATGGACATAAATGGTTTTTGAGGGTTTTGCCCAATATTTTTAACATGACCATGTGTTTAAACTCTTATATATGCAAAATATACGTCCACTGAGTTTCCCTGAGTTTTCTCAAATACTTTTGAAGCTTTTAAATAATTTTAATCTATGAAAGACCATTTCTGGCCTTGTCGGTATACTAAAGTAGGGGTACCTTAGTATCCCGAACTTGTGCACGGGCAGTCGTAGCACCCCGCGGCAAGGCTTGCCAGGCGATCACCAAGACTCTCCGCGGTCCCTTTTCGGGCCACCCAAGAACAAAGTATTTGAGCCAAGGCCCCGATAGGAGGAGCCTGCCGGGAAGGCCACCCGAAGAGAGCAAGGCCCCGGCAAGAGGAGCTTGCCGTGACGACCGCTCGAAGCACAAGGCCCCGGCAAGAGGAGCTTGCCGGGAAGGCCAACCACGACACGACAAGGACCTCGCCACGGTGCGTCTCGCGCTCCGGCAAGGCCCGGCGAGCGACAAGCTCCCGGGCGCGACAATGCATCGACCGCGGCAAGGCGTTTGCCGCGGCAAGTTACCACCCCGTGCCTGCGCTCCAGCTCACCCACCAACGTGTCGCTCTGGGGGCATCCCAGGCGCACGTGGCGGGAGGTTGTGCAGCCAGGGGCATGCGGTGGCGAAGCGAAGCTGACAGAGTAGCCATCGTGGCAAACGGTGGCGCTCCCGACGGTCCACTTCCCTGCACCGTCTGGGCGACGCGGACGGGCATTTAATGCCCTTGTCCCCCGCCGTCAGGGTTAGGTATGATAGCACTGTACAGCCACTGTGCAGGCAGCTGTACCCACTACAGCATTCTCCCATTTTTGCCTCCACCTGCGCTGCCACCTGTGGGTAACCCCTTGAGCATATAAAAGGAGGCCCCATGCGCACGCAGGAGGGGGAGGACACCCATCGCCACACACGGTCTCGCCAGCGGCTCGTGCGTACTATAGCATAGCGCGCTCCCGAGCAAGAACACAATACAATCCACAAAGCAGCAGTAGGGTTTTACGCATCCTTGCGGCCCGAAGCAGGGTAAAATCCCCTTGTGTGCAGCGCCTCGATCCGCTCTTTGTGCAACCTCCGCCCCCCGCCGAACCAGTAAGGGGCTCGGTCCCCATAGGTGTTCGAGGAAGCCGATTCCCCCCGACATCTTTGGCGCGCCAGGTAGGGGGCGTCGAAGTTGTGCAAACCTGATCCGGCGCCTGCACCAGCTAGATCTCCTTCATCTTCGTTGACATGCCACCGAAGAAGAAGGCTCCGGAGGTGGCCGGCCCGTCCGCATCGAACCCGCCGCCCTTGGAGCAAACGGGTGGTGGGGACGGCACCGGCGGCGGGACGGGCGTCGTCGAGCCAGCTCATGGCGCCACGGCGTCCGAACATGCACCGCGCCCCTCTGAGGAGGCACGGGACCAGCAGCGTCTTGGCGCCCACTGTACCATACGCTCGCTGGACCCAAATCGAGACGGCGGATCCCAGGGCGCTCAAGGCCAGCACTCACACCAACGTGCTGGCGCGAGCGTGGCGCGGCTGCCTGGTCTGGGTGTTGCTCCTTGTAACATAGTTAGAAGTTTAAGCACATCCCGCTCCACGCGCCGTTCGCCATCGCTGCCCACCACTCCAGCAGAAGCGCTGGCGCGAGCTCAGTTGCTCCTAGACTACCCTCCAGCGGTGGACAAGCTCGACGACTGGAGGGCCACAATACAGAGCCTCATCGGTTTCGCCAACGGCGACACCCCGCGGCAGCACAGCGCATCGCAGCCGCGGCGGGACGGCCAGGCGAGAACCGATGGCGCCAGGACTAGCGGGGGTGCGACCACCGTGCACTCCCCGCCCCAGAGGCCAAGGTCGCCGACTCGCCGGAATCATCATGACAACGACTCCACCGCGTCGTCGAATCCGCAAACTCATCGCGATCAACGCCAAGTTCTTCATGAGCGAGAACAAGAGGACGCTCGTACTCGCATCGAGCATCGGAGAGAAGCGCGGCGTCAATCAGACCACCGCGCTGGGCCCTCTGTCGACATGCATGCACCAGGGGAACCAGGCGACCTTCCGTACGCGGTGGGCTGCCCTGCGTTCACCCGTGAGCTGCGGCAAGTCCAGTGGCCCAGCACAAAGAATTTCAATCCTGACGTACCAGAGAAGTACGACGGCAAGTCGCATCCGTCGGAGTTCCTCAGCATCTACACCATCGCGGTGCAGGCTGCCGGGGGGCGAGACGACAAGATCCTTGTCAACTACTTCCCACTGGTACTCAAATCCAATGTCAGATCCTGGCTCATGCACTTGCCGGATAACTCCATAACCTCCTGGACAGACTTGTGCCATCAGTTTGTTGGCGCCTTTACGGGCGGCCACAAACCCCACGGCCAAGTGAGCGACCTTCATCTGCTCGTCCAGAAGGAAGGGGAACCCCTGCGCAAGTTCATCCAGAGATTCAGTCGTGTACACTACAACATCCCAGACGTCCACCCCGCCGCGGTCATCAGCGCGTTCCATCAGAACATGCGTAACCGCAGGATGCGGGAAGAGATGGCGATGTGCAAGATCAAAGACGTCAGTGGGCTATATGCCCTGGCCGACAAGTGTGCCCATGCTGAGGAAGGGAGGAAACTCCCCGGAGAAAACACTGGAGCAGGAGAATCTGACAGTGAGGATACCGTCCCGGCAAGGAAGGGCCGGCGGCGGAGCAACAGGAAGAAGAAGAGCCAAGAAGTACTGGTTGTTGAGCAGTCCGGCGATGAAGGCGCCACCAAGAAGGCCCAGGCTGGTAGCTCTGGCAAGGAGATTGCCGGATGCACCCACTGCCAGGCTGTGGTGGTCGCCGACAAGCGGAACGGCACCAACAAGCAGTACTGCAAGATCCACCGCACCAAGGGCCATGACCTCCAGAGCTGGAAGCAGGTCGAGCGGCTCGTCGAGCTGCAAAAGGCCGAGTACGAGCGGCGCGACAAGGAGAGAGCCCGGGGAGGTGGCGGAGGATCAGGCACGAAGCGCCCCGGCCAGGGAGGACGCCGCGAAAAGGACAAGCAGCGGCAAGCGGACCGACCTCCCCGCGGCCGCGACAAAAATGAAGACGACGACGAAGACGAAAACATGGATGATGTCGAGACCAGTGAGCAGGAGTTTCAGAAAGCCACAGAGGTCTTGTGTGTAGACGGCGGTGCCTCCCTGCATACTTCTCACCGCCAGCTCAAGCAGTGGGCGCGGGAAGTCAATGCAGCGGAGCCACCCGTCGAGTCACGCAAGCCTTTGAAATGGTCCAGCACGCCTATCATCTTTGATATTGAGGACCACCCTGATCGCACAACGGTGATCGGGTGCTTGCCGATGTTGGTCTCACCAACAGTCCGCAACCTCAAGGTCACTAAGATGCTAGTTGACGGCGGGGCCGGCTTGAACCTGATCTCCTCCGCTATGCTCCGGAAACTCCAAGTCCCCGACAGCGAGCTCGAAGAGACCGGCACGTTCCAAGGGATCAACCCGGGAAGGAGCAAGCCGAAGGGGAAGATAACGTTGCCAGTAACATTTGGCATTGAGCTGAACTTCAGGACAGAGAGGATCACTTTTGACGTCGCCGACTTTCCATTGCCCTACAATGGAATTCTCGGCCGTCCAGCGCTCGCCAAGTTCATGGCGGCCTCTCACTACGCCTACAACATGCTCAAGATGCTAGGCCCGATAAGCGTCATCTCTGTCCCCGGCGACAAGAAGGATGCCCTTATCTGTGCCGACAAGATCTACCGGGAAGCAGCATCCGCAGCGGATCACAAGCCGCTTGCCGCCGAAGCTCCCGGAGGAAAGAAGAGGACCAAGCCCGGCAAGTGCTCTGGCGCCCACTCCGGCAAGCGCACCTCTTCGGAGTGCTGCGCTACCGTCGAGGACGTGCCATCGAGCTCCACCGGCAAGAGTAAGAAGACAATGGCAGCTCCGCCAACGACCAAGAAGGTGCCCGCCAAGGAGGACGGCACTGGTGGTACCTTCACCATCAGTGCCACGCTCGAACCCAAATAGGAAAGCGCGCTCGTAACTTTCCTGCGGGCGAATGTCGATGTGTTTGCCTGGCAACCATCTGACATCCCCGGCGTTCCCAGGAAAGTGATTGAGCACCACCTCGCCGTCTGTCCTCACGCGCGGCCCGTCAAGCAGAGAGTCAGAAAGCAAGCAGTGGAGCGCCAAGAGTTGATCGCAGAAGAGATCAAGAAGTTGGAAGCGGCAGGCCTCGTCAGAGGTGTGCTCCATCCGACGTGGTTGGCCAATCCTGTTGTCGTGCGCAAAGCAAATGGGAAATGGAGGCTTTGCACCGACTTCACTGATGTTAACAAAGCTTGTCCCAAAGATCCCTTTCCCTTGCCGCGCATTGACCAGATTGTTGACTCCACGGCCGGATGTGACCTGCTTTCATTTCTTGACGCCTACTCTGGATATCATCAGATCTTCATGGCTGAAGGAGATGAAGAGAAGACCGCGTTCATCACTCCATGTGGCACGTACTGTTTCGTACGGATGCCTTTCGGACTGAAGAACGCCGGATCAACATTTGGGAGGGTTGTCCACACCGCTTTTGAGCCACAGATCCACAGAAATGTGGAGGCCTACATGGATGACATAGTGGTCAGGAGCAGAGACAGGGCAGCCCTGATTCAAGACTTAGAAGAGACCTTTGCAAACCTGCGCAGGATCAGCCTCAAGCTCAACCCCGAGAAGTGCGTGTTCGGAGTCCCTTCCGGCAAGCTTCTCGGGTTCTTCGTGTCTCAGCGAGGAATAGAAGCCAACCCAGACAAGATCAAGGCCATCGAGCAGATCGAAGCACCAACACGTGTCAAGGACGTACGAAGGCTTGCCGGCTGCGTCTCGGCTCTCAGCAGGTTTATTTCCAAGTCTGCGGAACGCGCCCTACCATTTTTCAAAATTTTGAAAAAGGCGGGTCCAGTAAAATGGACTCCGGAAGCAGAGGCTGCGCTGCAGGACCTGAAGAAATACCTATCCTCCGCTCCAATACTTGTCGCGCCTAAACCACAAGAGAAGTTGCTGCTATACTTGGCGGCAACCAATCAAGTGGTTAGTGCTGCGTTAGTAGCGGAGAGGGAGGTAGATGATGAGCCAGCGACCGCGGCAAGCACGTCCAGCGACAAGCAGGGGGCTTCCCCGACAAGCTCTGGCCCCGACAAGGATGAATCTTCGCAGGGGCAAGCGGAGGTGCGGAAGAAGAAAATGGTGCAGCGCCCAGTTTACTTTGTCAGCTCCCTATTGCAGGGGGCTAGGTCAAGGTACTCTGGTGTGCAGAAATTGCTTTTCGGCCTCCTCATGGCCTCGAGAAAGCTGCACCATTACTTCCAAGCACACGAGATTACAGTTGTCACCCGCTTTCCACTGAAGAGGATACGGCAGAATCCAGAAGCAACAGGCAGGATTGTCGAGTGGGCACTAAAACTATCGAGCTTCGGTCTCCAGTTCGAGAGCACCTCGACTATCCAAGGCAGAGCATTGGCGGAGTTCATAGCGGAGTGGACACCAACACCGGACGAAGATATCCCAGAGACGAGCATCCCCGCCAAAGAAGAAAGCAAAGAGTGGCTGATGTACTTTGATGGTGCTTTCTCGCTGCAAGGCGCCGGTGCTGGCGCATTACTTATCGCACCCACCGGAGAGCACCTCAAGTACGTAGTCCAGATGCACTTCCCCGAGGAGCAAGCAACCAACAATACTGCAGAGTATGAAGGCCTGCTCGCCGGTCTCAGGATCGCGGCAGAACTTGGGATCAAGAAGCTCATTGTCAGGGGTGACTCGCAGCTTGTCGTCCGCCAAGTGAACAAGGATTACCAGAGTCCGTTGATGGAAGCGTACGTTGATGAAGTGAGGAAGCTGGAAGAGCACTTTGACGGCCTGCAAATGGAACACATTCCAAGAGCTGAGAATGACATCGCTGATGGCCTGTCGAAGTGCGCAACATTTAAGCTACCTGTGGAACCAGGAACCTTTGTGCTCAAGCTGACTCAACAATCCGTAACACCATCAACCAGACAGAGCAAGAAGAGGAAGTTGGTCTCCGGCGACTATCTTCCGGCAGAGCTCCCTGGAGCCGCCGCCAAGAAGGTCCCCAAGATCGATGCCAAGAGCGCTGAGGAACCGTCTGCTCCGGAAAACCCCAGGGTTTGTTCCGTAGAAGCAGGCGATCCCGACAAGTTTTGCTCCGGCAAGCTTGCCGGGGAACGTCAAGCTCTGGCTGAGCCCCGAGTCCTCGCCGTAGAAGCGGACGTTCCCGCAGCAGCAGAAATGCCTTCAGTCCTTGTTGTCGAGCCACAGTCTCCAGCATGGGCGCAGCAGACTGTCCATTTCCTCCAGCACGGAGAACTTTCCGAAGAGCAAGAAGAAGCGGAAAGAGTAGCCCGGCGCTCGAGTATGTACCAGTTCGTCGACAACACACTATACAGAACAGGGCGCAACGGCGTGAAATTGAAGTGTATTTCCCGGGAAGACAGACATCAGCTGTTGGCAGAGATACATGGAGGCATATGTGGTCACCACATTGGCGCAAGGGCACTTGCCGGCAAAGCGTTCCGGCAAGGTTTCTTCTGGCCGACAGCCCTCCAGGATGCAACTGCAAAGTAACCAAGTGTGAAGCATGCCAGTTCCATTCCAAGCAGATACACCAGCCAGCTCAAGCTCTCCAGACGATCCCTTTATCCTGGCCATTTTCGGTCTGGGGGCTCGACATCCTCGGCCCCTTCCCCCGAGCTGTCGGGGGCTTTGAGTACTTGTACGTCGCAATCGACAAGTTCACAAAGTGGCTGGAAGTGGAACCAGTGAGGAAGGTGACAGCACAGTCAGCCATCAAGTTCTTCAGGTCGATTGTCTGCCGCTTCGGGATCCCCAACAGGATCATCACCGACAACGGTACACAATTCACGAGTCGCTCCTTCATGCAATACGTCCAAGATCTCGGCGCCAAGGTCTGCTTCGCTTCTGTTGCTCATCCCAGGAGCAACGGTCAAGCTGAAAGGGCCAACGCCGAAGTACTGCGCGGGCTCAAGACCAGAACTTTCGACAGGCTGCACAAGTGCGGAAGAAACTGGATCGAGGAGCTGCTGGTGGCTCTTTGGTCGATCAGAACGACGCCAAATCGAGCCACTGGCCAGACACCATTTACTCTAGTCTATGGAGCAGAAGTAGTTACCCCCACGGAACTCGTATACGGGTCACCTCGAGTGCTCGCTTATGATGAGCTTGAGCAAGAGCGGCTGCGTGAAGATGACGCGCTGCTCCTTGAGGAGGATTGTCTTCAGGCCGCTGTGCGAGCCTCTCGCTACCAGCAAGCTTTGCGTCGGAACCATAGCCGCCAAGAATCATAACAAGTTGACGCCAAAGTGGGAAGGCCCTTACCGGGTGAGACGAGTCACGAGGCCCGGTGCTGTCCGCCTCGAGACCAAAGATGGCACTCCGGTGAGCAACTCCTGGAACATTGAGCATCTTCGTAAGTTTTACCAGTAAGGCGCGGTTGTCGGGCCCCGCCCGGCAACCAACCTTTTGTACAAGTCTTGCCGCAGTTGCATGTAATCCTTTGTACAAAGCCAGGCGCAGACCCTGAGCAACAGAAATGAAGCGCTAGCGCCCTAAGTTTTAGCATGCATGCTGAGTCAAGTCTCGTCCTTGGTTAGGGTTGATAGTGCCTAACAGCTGCTAACCCCTAGCTTAGAGGTCGAGTCTGCGTCCTTTTTCCGGTTCCTTCGTTTCCTTTGGTTCGCAGGGTTTTGCATATCCTGGCCAGGCCGCTTAAGGACGAAGAAGAGAAGAAGGGCGGACCAGCATCTGGTCCCCGGCAAGCCAGTATTGCCGGAGGCTGCAAGTACGAAGATTCGCCCGCGGCAAGCCAAAGTTGCCGGGGGCTGCAATCCCAGATAAGTTTTCGCATCCCTTGTCATGCATTCTCTTATGGACTGTGGAATATGAAAACCTTGTTCCCTCCTAAAAGCTACCGTGCTCCCTTAACGGCAGGCCCCAGAGTGCGTTCTTGGGGCCCGTTTTGGTAGTAGTCGTGGCGGCAAAGGGGCAGAACGAGGGGCCCGAACTCGCTTCATCCCTTCCTCCGCCAAAGGCGTGAGAGAGGTCTAGTGGCGCGGGGAGACGGCTGGGCCTGTTGCCGGGCAAAGGAGTGTCTATCTTAACGATATAAAGGATTCGTTCCTTGGCGTGGGTTTTACCCACGGGACAAATGGCCCGGCAAACATCCCCTTCTCATTAAAAACATTCCGCTCAGGTACAGTTCAGAGAGAATGAAAAACATGAAAAGATGGGATTACGAGTTTTAAACACAGCTAAGGCCCGAGGGCTTACAGATTGAAAAAAGATAAGATGCCCGTAATCCCTTTCTTGTCTCTCTCCTCAAGAGGTAGGACAAGGAGGCGAAAAGGGCAAAAGGGGCGCCTGGCCGAGCTACGGGTGGCAGAAGACACCAACAGAACGCCCCGGGGGCTCCGGAGGCTGGATGGTGGCGGCGGCGCCGGAGATGGAGCTCGAAGATGAGGTAGCGGGACTTCAACAAGCTGTCTGGGGCACCTAGCCCTCGTACTCCGAGTTGACGGCCTTGCCGCCAGTCCTCCTCCTCTTCCGCAGCCTCGCCACTCCAGCCGCCCGGGAAGGCGACCCCGAGAAGCTCAAGGAGCCGGCGACCCGGATGATAGGGTCGCCGGTGCCGCACGGAGCTGTGACCGGTGCCTAGTCGGACCTGTCATCCCGATGACCGCTGCCCTCGTCGTCGCTGTCGCTCCCCTCCTCGTCACTCTCGCTTGAGGAGGAGCTTTCGCTGTCGGAGGACCTCTCCACGCAGCACCGGGCCCGGGTCCCGAAGTCCCCGAAGGCCTTGACGGAGAGGAGATCGCCCTCCATCAACTTAAAATTGATGGTGAACCCCTCCGTCAAGGTGTGGATACGGGCGAATGTCTTCCACCCTTGGCCAAGATACACTACGCCGGGGGCTAGGAACTCGACGTGGACCCGCGTGCCGCTGTTCCCGCAGCCCTTCATGCGCAGCCTTAGCGTCTCGGGTTGCTCCATCTCCATCACGCTCGCGAAGGGAGCCGGCAGGCGGAGGCGGCGGCGAGGCGCCCGGCGCAACCTGACGAAGAACTCACAAGGATCGTCCCCGAGAAGGACCGCCGTGGGAAGAGGGGCCGCTGGCGGAGGCGAGGCCGGCGCGTCGCCCCGCCTGCCTCTTCCCTGAGCGCCGCGGCCTCGTCCACGCCCTCGTCCACGACCTCTCCCCCTCCCCCTTCCCCTTACGGCTGGCTCCGCCACTGCGGGTGCAAGGGGAGGAGGGGCGCGCTGCCTAGCGGCAAGCCTCGCCGCCACCGATGAAGGACCCGGATTCCCTTTCTCCATGTCTAATGGAGAGAGGGGGTCAGAGGATGAAGAGAAGAAAGGATGGAGGAGTGCAGATTCCCGTCGCCCCCTTTTGCTCTTTATAAAGGAGCAGGGTGGGGGCTCGACCGCCCCACTCAGCCAATCAAGACGCAGGAAGGCCAGGCGACTGGGGCCGACCTGCTGCCCCGACCCGCGACGGCCCGGTTCCCTGCCTCCACCGTCCGCATCCCTGGGTGCATGGAAGCCGCGTGGCTGACGCGCAGGACCGAGGCGACGGATGTGGCGACCTCTCCCTGCCCCGTGATCGTGGGGAACGGCCGCCTCGGAAACCGCGCCTCGGCCCCGTCCAGCGAACAAGCCACGCCTCCACGCCTCCCTCCACTTATGGAGCTAGCGCGAACCGTTCCCCCTTTATGGCGACGTGACACATGCCTACGGGGTTCGGCCCCGCGCACGCCACCCACATCACGCACGCCTCTCCCCACGATGCCGCGTTCGACACGTGCCTTTCGGGGAGGACGTGGTGGGCGCAGAAGCAGATGCAGCGTGACCCAGGCCGCGCGTGCCCGTGCACTGTTTTGGGCCTGGCCCAACAGCTCTCTGCACCGTGTATGGCCCAGGCCCGGGGGCTCCTGTCGGTGTACTAAAGTAGGGGTACCTTAGTATCCCGAACTTGTGCACGGGCAGTCGTAGCACCCCGCGGCAAGGCTTGCCAGGCGATCACCAAGACTCTCCGCGGTCCCTTTTTGGGCCACCCAAGAACAAAGTATTTGAGCCAAGGCCCCGGGAGGAGGAGCCTGCCGGGAAGGCCACCCGAAGAGAGCAAGGCCCCGGCAAGAGGAGCTTGCTGGAATGACCGCTCGAAGCACAAGGCCCCGGCAAGAGGAGCTTGCCGGGAAGGCCAACCACGACACGACAAGGACCTCGCCACGGCGTGTCCCGCGCTCCGGCAAGGCCCGGCGAGCGACAAGCTCCCGGGCGCGACAAGGCATCCACCGCGGCAAGGCGTTTGCCACGGCAAGTTACCACCCCATGCCTGCGCTCCAGCTCACCCACCAACGTGTCGCTCTGGGGGCATCCCAGGCGCACGTGGCGGGAGGTTGTGCAGCCAGGGGCATCCGGTGGCGAAGCGAAGCTGACAGAGTAGCCATCGTGGCAAACGGTGGCGCTCTTGACGGTCCACTTCCCTGCACCATCTGGGCGACGCGGATGGGCATTTAATGCCCTTGTCCCCCGCCGTCAGGGTTAGGTATGATAGCACTGTACAACCACTGTGCAGGCAGCTGTACCCACTACAACATTCTCCCATTTTTTCCCCCACTTGCGCTGCCACCTGTGGGTAACCCCTTGAGCATATAAAAGGAGGCCCCATGCGCATGCAGGAGGGGGAGGACACCCATCGCCACGCCCGGTCTCGCCAGCGGCTCGTGCGTACTGTAGCATAGTGTGCTCCCGAGGAAGAAGACAATACAATCCACAAAGCAGCAGTAGGGTTTTACGCATCCTAGCGGCCCGAAGCTGGGTAAAATCCCCTTGTGTGCAGCGCCTCGATCCGCTCTTTGTGCAACCTCCGCCCCCCGCCGAACCAGTAAGGGGCTCGGTCCCCATAGGTGTTCGAGGAAGCCAATTCCCCCCGACAGGCCTTAAGAAAAAGCCTTTAAATAAAATAGGAAAGTAACTTTTAAAATTATATTTTTGTGGTTTCTGGGTATCCTATATCTTATAGGAGTCAAATATATTTTTGAAAAAGATTTTTACTGCCCTTGATTAAGTACTTGCAGTGCAAACCTCAATTCAGGGGTTTTTGGAAAACTAATTTTTTGAAAATACTATTAGGCCAAATTATTTTTTTAAGAAATTATTTTTATGTCCTATACACATGGCATGATCATTGGTTCAAGAGTTTGGAGCAAGGAGATGAAGTATAGGAGTTGGAGGATTTATTTGATTTTTAGAGCACTTGCAAACAACAGACAAAATCCAATCAAAGCAAGGTCGAAAACACTCAAAAGTTTCTGTCAAACCACATTTTATCATGATTGTTAGCTTAAGTGTAGTGGCCTGAAAATCAAGGTTTGACAGTTGTCATACTGAATGAGCTAGAGATGTACTTACCGCCCGTGTTCTTTGATGTCATGGTGCATCTATGTGTCCACATCGTGGACGACATAATCGACCTAGGACCGACATTCCTGCACAACATGATGCCGTTCGAGAGGATGAATGGCGTCATCAAAGGATTCGTTCGTAACATGTCCCGGACAGATGGAAGCATAGCCCAGGGATATCTGACCAAAGAGTGCATCTCTTTCTATGAGAGTTATCTAGTAGGCACCGGAGACCCTGTTGTTGGTTTGCCCGTCAACAAGCACTATGGAAGGCTCAAAGGTGAAGGTCACACCAACGGTCATAGGGATGTGAATGTGTTATGCTCGGGCCGACAAAATGACCTTGACAGGGCAAACTTAGTAGTGCTACAACACCTAGATGTGCTAGAATATTTTGTGACGCTACACAAAGAGACCATCGCAAAGAAGTACCATGACCATGGGGTGCACAGGACGGACGCTGAAGTTATTAGAGAGCACAACTCCACTTTCTTGCGTTGGTTCAAAGAGCGAGTTCTGGCTAATCCCCCGGAAGAGGATTGTCCAAATGAAACGCTCATATACGCCTTAGCACATGGCCCCTCGACCAACCTCGCGACTTATCAAGCATAAGATATCAACGGATACACGTTCTACACGGAGGAGAAAGATATAAACACTAATGACCAAAACTCAGGGGTGACGATGGTAGCCATGACCGGGAATGTAATTGAAAGATATTACCGAAGGGCCGAAGACATATGGGAGCTTAACTACTCTGGATTGCATAGCGCGAGGATGTTCCGTGTCAGATGGGCTAAGAATGTAAAGAGAGAAAACCGACATTTCACTACCATGTGTATACCCGACTCCGATTGAGGTATCGTCAACACCATCGCCCAAAATGAGCCATGGGTACATGCGAAACACGTGACACAATGTTTCTTCAAAACTGATCCGATCAATCCCAGCCGTGTTGTTGTGAGGAGAAGCAAAAGGAGCATCGCCGGAATGGATGGAGTCGCCAACGAGGAAGACTACGACCAGTACGGTGATCCGTTGAGGGAAGATGATGCTGATGATGATGAAACATACGTCAAAAGAAGAATGAAGACTACATTACCTACAAAGGATCGTGATCCCTGGAGAAGGAAAAGTCACGACCATGGGCTCAATTATTCAACAACGAACAAACGAGGGAAGAAGATCAGTCTGAAGCGTCGTCGTCGCCCAAGATGACAAACTAATCCACAAATTTTGTGTGTCTCTAGCTATTTTGTATACCGCCGATAGTGGCCGGTAAAATGATGTAATATATATTATACTAATTATTATCCACAGGGTAACAGTGGTATTGCTCCAACGACAGACCAAATTAAACCCTAGCTAGTTAGAGCTATATATACCCCTGCTATACAAACTTTGTACAAATGCAAATGAAAGATAAGAAAAATATAAGTGCAAATGAAAGAAAAATAAAAAAAAGAAAAAGGAACTAATAAGTTGTGGAAAATGAAATGAAAGAAAAATAAAAAGAAATAGGAAGGAAGTTTGTGGAATATGAAAAAGAAAAAGAATAATAAAAATAAAAAGAGAAATATAAATAAAAGAAAAAGGAAGAAAGTTTGTGGAATATGAAAAAGAACAAGAAAAATAAAAAGAAAAAGAAAAAGAATAATAAAAGTTAGCAGTAACACGTTTTCGCTAGGGAAGAGCTATAGCTAAGAAAAAGAAAAAAGAAAAAAGAAAAAAGAAAAATAAAAAATTAGTAGTAGCGTGTTTTTTCTAAAGCAGCGCTATAGCTAAGTTAGCTATAGCGCGTTTTGCCAAGACGCGCTATAGCTAAGTTGCTTATACAGAGCCACTGCACCCATCTCTTTCCTCTGTCTCACTCTCGCTCGATCCGCTGGATCCCCTTTCTCTGTGCGCCCCTCCCCCTCCGCCGACGCCGCACCAGACCCTGACGCCGCGCCCGCCCACGCCGCCGTCGACACGCGCTGCCCCGACACTCCTCCCCCCTTGCCGCACCATCCCCATAGATCCACCCGCCGGCCCGGCCCCTCCCCCCGTGCCGCCCCTATCCCCCGAGTTATCCACTCCACCAGCCGGCTGTCACACCCTGATTTTTATGCCACAACACTTAAGCTAATATATCATGATAAAGTGTGGTTTGACAAAAATTGTTGCATTATTTGGCTTCTATTTGGAGTTAGTTTTCTCTCTATATTTTTCTAGTGCTCTTTAAAGTCAACACAACTCCACCTTCTATACTTCATCTCCTTGCCGCAAACTTCTGCCCAATGATCATGCCATGTGTATAGAGCAATATAGTATTTTCTTACAAAAATAATTTGGCAAAAAGTATTTTCAAAAATTAGTTTCCCCAAAACCCCTGAATTGAGGTTTGCACTGCAAGAACTTGATTTGGGGTACGAAAAATATTTCAAAGAGTATATTTGAAACCTATTAGATACAGGATTCCCATAAGCCACAAAATATAACTTTAAAGTTGTGGGGACCCCGACTCATAAGTCGTGATCACCGAATGCACGTGTACAGTGATCCTAGAGATCAATGCTCACTGAACACACAGAAGCTGAATAACAAGAGTCTTACATCCATACATACCGTCTTACACAAATTATGACCATTATGGTCAAGTCTTACATAGATAAAGCCTTAGGGGCTGAACATCAAATGAAACACAAGCAGCGGAAATCTTCGTTGATAAGTAGAACCCATGCCATCTGCCTTAACCCTACAGGCATTCTGACTGGGAAGCGTCCTAGTTCGCATGTTCGTCTCCAAAGGATTCTTCCTCGAACTCCTGTTCTTCCATGCCTGGTCAATTAAATAACTAGTGGCAAGCCAATGAGTACTTTGAATGTACTCGCAAGCAACCCATGTTTTGGTTCAAGGTACAATAATGCATGACATAGGTAAATTTTTGCGGAAAGCTAGTTTTGAGTGCAATGACATGTTCAACAACTTGTAAGACATGCATCAGGAGAATTCAAGTAATCATGAGGACAGGTTACAGATATCAACATAGTTAGAGTGGGCACCAACCCAACTCAATCATGTCAAGCCCTTGACTTGACCCAAGTAATTCTTCCCACACACACACACCGGTTTGTAAACAAGTGGACGTAGTTTAAGCAGCACCGCCCAACTGTCCTTGACCGTGTACACGGCTATTCGAATAGTTTTGCACTCTGCAGAGGTTGCACACTTTACCCACAAGATCCGGGGAGCTTCCGTGTCATCCACGACCCGCGGTACCTCAAGTACCCGGGGTAAGCACCCGATCACTATCTTTCCCTAGACGACACTAACAAGGAGTCCACTCGTTGTTCCGTATTCTCACGATGTACATCATACGAGACTCGCTCGAGATCGTAACATCCGAGAGGGGACACAACGGTGTATCCGGTGCCCTGTGAAAACAGTCATGGCCGCCCTACCTGGCACGACCCCGTCCCGAGAGAGAGCACCAACTCTCCCTCGTCACTAGTATTGCGGGCTCCAAGCTGGTATCAACTAAGGTAATCAATAATGCCCTTTCCCATATAAGGGTAGAGTGGTTGCGCATGTAAGGTTGGGACAGTCGACAAATCTTAAATCTAATCCGTTTTCAAAAACAACACACACACTTGCCTCGGTACAGCACTTCGTCATCAAGTGGCTACCCATCTCATCATCTCCCTCGGGCATAAGTGGCACCCAATGGGGTTTTTGAAAAGTCCTTTGAAAATTCCTTGTCTCCATCACCATGCATATTCCCGTCCCTTTTTGCGTAGCACTACTTTAGCATCCTATCTACTCCCACCGGCATAACCCTCATAAGGAGGTAGGGTCATGCACAATGCAAGTATCAACGAGGAAGTAACAGAGGCAACCCATCAAAGTGGTTTCCATCACATCATGATTCCGGAGAAACGCTAATAAAGTGCTATATGACATGCCTCTCACGGTAAGTCAAATCAGGCTGGAGGTCAATGGCTTGATGATTGACGTCCTTGTAAAGATCAGGCTTGTCTGGAACTTGGAGACACTTCCGGAGTTGTGATACGTGGAATACGTTGTGCACATCGGATAGTTCAGGTGGCAGTTCCAACTGGTAAGCCACCTCTCCTCGTCGTGCGGTGATCTCGAAGGGGCCGATAAATCTTGGTGCGAGCTTTCCCTTAACATGGAAACGCTTGGTTCCCTTAAGAGGAGTTACTCGCAGGTATACATGGTCTCCGACTTGGAAGTCTACTCGTCGGCGACGAGTGTCAGCATAGCTCTTCTGCCTTGACTTGGCGGTCTTCAAACGCTCTCTGACAAGCTGGACTTGCTCTTCTGCTTCATGGAGAATATCGGGCCCAAAGACTAGCCCTTCTCCGGTCTCTGACCAATTGAGGGGCGTGCGGCACTTGCGTCCGTACAACACCTCAAATGGTGCCATCTGGAGGCTAGACTGATAACTGTTGTTGTAGGAGAACTCGGCAAAAGGGAGGCAATCTTCCCACCTAGCTCCATATGCTAAGACACAGGCTCGGAGCATGTCTTCGAGTATTTGATTCACCCGTTCTGTCTGACCTCCGGTCTGTGGGTGGAAAGCAGTGCTGAAGGACAACCTGGTCCCCATGGCCTCTTGGAACTTCTTCCAGAACCTTGAAGTAAACTGGGTTCCACGATCTGACACAATCTCCTTGGGAACACCATGAAGGCTTACGATTCTGTTGATGTATAAAGTTGCTAGCTGGTTGCCATCATAGGTAGTCTTCACAGGAATGAAGTGTGCTACTTTGGTCAAATGATCGACTATGACCCAGATGGAGTCATGTCCCTTGTTTGACCTAGGTAGTCCAGTGATGAAATCCATTCCGACTTTATCCCATTTCCACTCGGGAACCCTGAGGGGTTGGAGCAATCCAGCAGGTCGCTGATATTCAGCTTTGACCCTTTGGCATACATCACATTTTGCAACATAGGTGGCAATCTCCCTCTTCATGCCATGCCACCAGAATCTTTCCTTTAGGTCTTGATACATCTTGGTTCCTCCGGGGTGGATGGAATACGGGGTGTCATGAGCTTCTTGCAAGATCAAATTCTTGAGCACAATCTTGTTGGGTACGCAAATGCGATTCCCAAACCACACAATTCCTTGCTCATCCTCTGAGAATCCTGGGGCCTTGCCTGCCCTGATCTTCTTCTTCATGCCTTCAATACTCTCGTGTCCCTTCTGAGCTTCCTTAATATCATCCATCAGGGTAGGCTTGACTTCAAGGTTGGCTAAGAATCCTGGTGCAACCAGTTCCAACCCGAAGCTTTCAAGTTCTTCATACAAGCCGGGTAGCCTGCCCTTAAGCATAGGATTCAAGGAACAAGCCTTTCTGCTTAATGCATCTGCTACCACATTAGCCTTTCCAGGGTGGTATTGAACACTGAGATCGTAATCCTTGATCAATTCTAGCCATCTTCTTTGCCTCATGTTCAATTCCTTCTGAGTGAAAATATACTTCAGACTTTTGTCATCTGTGTATATCTCACACCGCTTCCCTAGGAGGTAATGTCGCCATGTCTTCAGGGCATGAACTACAGCTGCCAACTCGAGGTCATGAGTAGCATAGTTCTCTTCGTGAGGCCGTAGTTGCCTTGAAAGGTAAGCTACGACTCTGCCCTCTTGCATCAGAACACCTCCCAGTCCGGTCTTTGACGCATCACAGTATATCACAAACTCCTTGTGTATATCTGGTGTGGCTAAAACTGGGGCGGTGGTCAATCTCTTCTTCAGCTCCTAGAAGCTCTCTTCACACTTCGGCGTCCATTCAAACTTCTTGTCCTTCTTCAATGGCTGAGTCATGGGTCGGGCAATGCTTGAGAACCCTTCAACGAACTTGCGGTAATATCCCGGGAGTCCGAGGAAGCTTCTGAGTTCCTTCACATTGCTTGGGGATTGCCATTCAGTCACGGCTTCAAGCTTAGCGGGATCGACCGACAATCCTTCTCCAGTCAAAACATGACCCAAGAATCCAACCTCATGCAGCCAAAATTCACACTTGCTGAACTTGGCATACAGTTGGTGCTCTCGAAGCTTGTCTAGGACCATCCTCAAGTGTTGCTCATGCTCTTCTTCCGTCTTCGAGAAGACAAGAATGTCATCAATGAAGATAACAACAAACTTGTCCAAATATTCCATGAAGACCTTATTCATGAGATACATGAAGTAAGCTGGGGCATTGGTCAATCCAAAGGACATGACCGTGCACTCATACAGGCCATATCTGGTTACAAATGCCGTCTTTGGAATATCATGGGGTCTGATTTTCAGCTTGTAGTACCCAGATCTGAGGTCGATCTTGGAGAACTCCTTGGCCCCATTGAGTTGATCAAACAGATCTTCAATTTTGGGAAGTGGATACTTTTTCTTCATTGTAACTTCATTGAGGGAGCGGTAGTCAATGCATAAGCGGATAGTACCGTCCTTCTTTGCCACAAACAGAACTGGCGATCCCCAAGGGGAGGCACTAGGGCGGATGAATCCTTTCCTCAACTGCTCTTCCAGTTGCTTCTTCAACTCTGCCAACTCTTCTGATCCCATTCTATAAGGCTTCTTATAGATGGGTACTGCTCCGGGCTTGAGCTTGATGATGAACTTGATGTCTCGGTCAGGAGGCATTCCCGGTAGCTCATCAGGAAAGACATCGGGGTATTAGCATACTACCGGCACTTGCTCCAATCCAACTTCAGTCAGACAGTTGACTTGGTTGACTCGAGCAGAGGTGGGGTTGGGAGCAAACTTGACTTCGACTCCTTGGTCATTGGTCACAGTGACAGTCCGGTTGGCACAATCTAACAAGCCTTGGTGCTTGATGAGCCAATCCATTCCTAAGATCACATCCAAGCCTTGTGATCTTAAGATGATAAGGTCTGCTTGGAAGTCTACCCCATTAATGACAATCCCGACTCCCTTACATCCTATCTTGGCTCTCATCTCTGCTCCGGGGGTTTGTACCACCATAGGGTTATTCAGGGGTGTAGGGGTCATGCCACTTTTTAATGCAAACTTTTGGGTGACAAATGAATGCGTGGCTCCAGAATCAAACAAGACAGTTGCAGGTGCGGAGTTGACAAGGAACATACCCAGCACGACGTCCGGGTCTTCCTGGGCTTCTTCTGCAGTGACATGATTCACACGACCCATGCCATTGTTGGGCGGGTTGCGGGGAGCTTGGTTCCTTAGCGGCATTCCACGGCCTTGTCCTGGGTTATGCGCATTGGGGCGCGGGGCGTCGGGCTTCTTGTTGGGGCAATTCTTGGAGTAGTGCCCTGGCTGACCACATCCAAAGCAAGTGACTTCATTGGGGTTGCTGCTCCTGCCGGCATTGTTATTGGGGTTGTTGTAAGCTGGCCTAGGGTTGGCATACTGCTGGGGTGGATAGTTGGTGCGGGGTGCAGGAGCTCTTGGCTGCTGATAGGTTGGCTTGACCGGGGCGGACTGCCATGGGCGAGGCTTCTGGTTGCTGGAGCTACCCTTGCTGATCATCTTGCGCTTACGGGTATCATCCAAAGCACGTCGCTTGTCTTCAAGCATGAGTGCCTTGTTCACCAGATCAGGAAAGGTCGGGCAGTCACACACAACAAGCGAGTACTGCAGAGTCTGGTTAAGGCCTTCCATGAAGCGCTCCTTTTTGGCAGCATCAGTGCTGACATCTTCAGGGGCATACCTTGAGAGAACACTGAACTTCTGCATGTACTCCTTAACACTGCTACTACCTTGCTTCAGGGCTCGGAACTCACGCTTCTTGATGGCCATGATTCCGGAAGGAATGTGGGCCTTGCGGAATTCTGCCTTGAAGTCATTCCAAGTGATGTTTCGCTCAGCATGCATGGCCTTGAATCCATCCCACCAAGCTCTAGCAGTTCCCGCGAGACAGTGAGCAGCATATGCCACCCTTTCACGGTCCTCAGTGCATCAGACTAGTTCCAGCAGATCCTCAATGGTGCGGACCTAGTCATCTACATCCAGGGGTTCAGCAGTCTCGATTAAGGTGGGTGGTGCATGCTTCTTGAACTCCACCAATGTGGAACGTCCATTGCCGTTTCCCGCCGGCTGGCGGTTGACAGCTTGAGCAATCATCTAGAGGGCTGTAGTGTTGGCTTGGCGTTCCTCTCGGAAGGCTTGGAGAAGCTGAGCCATATCCATGCTTGGAGGTGGTGGTGGTGGTGGAGCTTGTCCTTGGGTTTGGTCCTGACTGGCTCCTTCTCCGGCTTCTTGGTGCTGGGTAGAGGTACCATTACGAGTTACAATAGGCATCCTGTTGGAGCGATCAAGGTCTCATGATTGGTAAAGATGGGGAAAGCAATGTAGATGGGATGCCTAGCAAGGGGGTTGGTATGACACTAATTGTTTTCATGCAAGGGCCAAAAGGCCAAACACATTCATTAAAAAAATCCAAATGGGTGATGTAGTCGCTTACAAGTTCCCGTAGGAAAGCACGACATCCATCAAACACACCAAAAGCAAACGCAACACTACATGGTTTCATATGAACCGATACAAGGACTCAACTTCGCATAGGGGTACACGACCTATCCTACCGTAGAGGTTACTAACGGGCACATCCGGTTTACGAATGATGCCTAAGTGGTGGAATGCTCGGTCGCGTAGTCTGGCTCTTCTGGGTCTTCCTCCTCATCATCGGTGGCCTGACTTTCCTCTTCACTTGAAGGGGTGGGGGAGTGGAGGAGCTCAACACGGCGTTGCTTTGCCGGTGGTGCGAAGAGCTTGCGGTATTCCTTTGCGCTCATGCGGCGCTGCTGTGGTGGTTCTCCATCCTTTGGGGGTCTTCCGCCTCGGTATGCGATTGCGGGCTGACCAGGGGGAGCACCTTCCTTCTTGATCCTATCCGTCTTCTCTTGTGCTTCGCGAAGAAGTGCCTTGGTCTCATGGAGTTCCTTTCGGAGTTCCATCGATTCCGATGCCAAGTGTTGTGCCAAACTATCGGCACAAAGGCTGAAGTAGGTCTGGAATCGGAGTGGAAGTCCTTCCTCTAGTGGTGGAGCTGGTGCACTGCTCTCATCCTCACCTTCCTTTGGATAAGGCAAGAAGCGGGTTGCCATCTCGTCTGCCATCTCGGGAAGAAGGTCTCGACGGCGGGTGAGTGCTTTGAGGGTTGCCGTCTCGACGGCAAGAACTAGTGTTGCCATCTAGGGTCCCTTAAAGAACCAGCTTGTTGGAGAGTCATTGGCCTTCACGGTCACTTCCACGTTATACTCCGTCTCAGTGTCATTGATCCAGTGCTCATGGTAGGTGAAAATGGGGGCTCGGTGGAACTGGCACTTCTTGAGGCTATCCTCGAGAAGCACTGGAAATCCATTGGTTAGGAAGTCTTCAGGTACGGCAGCCATCTACAAAGGTTGAATGGGAGAGGTCAACAAGGTAAATATATCTTGGGTGGGTAAGCTTAGATAAGGAGAGAGGTTCAGATGGTCTCAAGCTAACTAACGATCATGCTAACTATGGCTTCCTACAGTCAGGACCGCTCTGATACCAGCTCTGTGGGGACCCCGACTCATAAGTCGTGATCACCGAATGCACGTGTACAGTGATCCCAGAGATCAATGCTCACTGAACACATAGAAGCTGAATAACAAGAGTCTTACATCCATACATACCGATTTACACAAATTATGACCATTATGGTCAAGTCTTACATAGATAAAGCCTTAGGGGCTGAACATCAAATGAAACACAAGCAGCGGAAATCTTCGTTGATAAGTAGAACCCATGCCATCTGCCTTAACCCTACAGGCATTCTGACTGGGAAGCGTCCTAGTTCGCATGTTCGTCTCCAAAGGATTCTTCCTCGAACTCCTGTTCTTCCATACCTGGTCAATTAAATAACTAGTGGCAAGCCAATGAGTACTTTGAATGTACTCGCAAGCAACCCATGTTTTGGTTCAAGGTACAATAATGCATGACATAGGTAAATTTTTGCGGAAAGCTAGTTTTGAGTGCAATGACATGTTCAACAACTTGTAAGACATGCATCAGGAGAATTCAAGTAAACATGATGACAGGTTACAGATATCAACATAGTTAGAGTGGGCACCAACCCAACTCAATCATGTCAAGTCCTTGACTTGACCCAAGTAATTCTTCCCACACACACACCGGTTTGTAAACAAGTGGACGTAGTTTAAGCAGCACCGCCCAACTGTCCTTGACCGTGGACACGGCTATTCGAATAGTTTTACACTCTGCAGAGGTTGCACACTTTACCCACAAGATCCGGGGAGCTTCCGTGTCATCCACGACCCGCGGTACCTCAAGTACCCGGGGTAAGCACCCGATCACTATCTTTCCCTAGACGAAACTAACAAGGAGTCCACTCGTTGTTCCGTACCCTCACGATGTACATCATACGAGACTCGCTCGAGATCGTAACATCCGAGAGGGGACACAACGGTGTATCCGGTGCCTCGTGAAAACAGTCATGGCCGCCCTACCTGGCGCGACCCCGTCCCGAGAGAGAGCACCAACTCTCCCTCGTCACTAGTAATGCGGGCTCCAAGCTAGTATCGACTTAGGTAATCAATAATGCCCTTTCCCATATAAGGGTAGAGTGGTTGCGCATGTAAGGTTGGGACAGTCGAAAAATCTTAAATCTAATCCGTTTTCGAAAACAACACACACACTTGCCTCGGTACGCCACTTAGTCATCAAGTGGCTACCCATCTCATCATCTCCCTCGGGCATAAGTGGCACCCGATGGGGTTTGCAAAAAGTCCTTTGAAAATGCTTTGTCTCCATCACCATGCATATTCCCGTGCCTTTTTGCGTAGCACTACTTTAGCATCCTATCTACTCCCACCGGCATAACCCTCATAAGGAGGTAGGGTCATGCACAATGCAAGTATCAACGAGGAAGTAACAGAGGCAACCCATCAAAGTGGTTTCCATCACATCATGATTCCGAAGCAACACTAATAAAGTGCTATATGACATGCATAAAAAGGTTTCATAGACATGGTCAAAAGGGCTGCTTGCCTGGCTCAACAAGGTCTTCTGGGTCTTCAAAGTCTTCTGGTCCAACTCCTTCGTCAGCAACGCAATCTATCGCCGCAAAATAATAACGAGAAAAATAAGGCAATAATAAAACAGAAAAATCAAAGTGCTCAGAAAAATGTCAACTCATTTTTGTAAAATACTAGGTGGAAATCTAAGAAGGGGAAAATTCCTAGTTTTGGATTTGGAGTTGTGGAATAGGAGAAATGGATTTTTAGAGGGGAATTTAAATGCCCAAATTTGAATTTAAATTTGAACAGTGCAGAAAAGTTTGATGGTCATACATGAAAGTTACACCATTAAATAGGTGGGATTTTTACAAGATTTTACGAACTGGAATTGTTGCATTTGGATTATTATTTAATCCTGTGGAATTTTTGGAAAAGGTGACAAAAAGAAAAAAGAAAAAAAGGCCCTGTGCCAGCTGGGCCGGAACAGCCGCAGGGCAGCAGCCCAGCCAGCGAGGCGGCCCAGCGCGCCGGTACACGCACGCGCGCCAGGTTCAAACCTGACGGGCGAGGCCCAGGCGTCAGGGCGAGAGGCTGACGGACGGGCCCCACGGCCGTCGTCGTCAACCCTAGGCCAGAGGGGACGGCGAGCTCACCGGCGACGGCGTAGGCCACGGCGAGGTCGGGCGAGAGCACGGCTAGACTCAGCGCTGCGTCGCCGATCGGGTGGAGGTGGCGGGCGTCACCGGAGATGCCTGGTCGCCGACGACGAGGTCTCGCGGCGGAGGAGCTTCGGGTGGTGGTCGCTCCGGTCGATTCCGGCTGCAAACGAGGCGGGGAAGAGAGGGGAAATGATCAGTGGGAGGAGGTGGTTCCAGATCGGGGCAGAGGAGGAGCGGGGGAGGCCTATACCTCGCGAACGCCGGCGAGCCGACGCGGCGGAGCTCGAGCTCGATCTCGAGCTCGGGCAGTTCTGGGAAGGAGCTGGGGGTGCAGGGGAAGGTTTTGGTGGTGCAGCGGGCGAGTGGCGAGGAGAGAAGGGCTCGGGGAGGCCCTTATATAGGCGAACAGCGGTCCACCGTGGGCTCGGGATGGTGCTGCGCCTTGTCTAGGGTGCTTGTGGGGGTCGACTACGCCCAGGGGAAAGAAGAGAGGGAGCGGGGAAGCGACAGGGCAGCGCGTGTGTGAGCCGCGCCGTTGGCGCTCTCGGGCGGCCGGTGTCCGTTAGCGCCGAGGCGCGGGGAGGAAGAGAGAGGAGGGGGCCGACCGCGTAGCGTGTCGCGGACGTCGAGGCACAACAGCAGGCGCGCGGGGGAGGCTCGAGGTGGTCGGGGGCGTCGGGCAGAGGGCGGCTACAGTGCGGGAGCGCACTGTAGCATGCTCCAGAGCGTGCCTTTGGCTGCCATGGCATTGTTTAAAGGGTAGGGGCATGTCCACTAGTGTCTAGCAGGTCTAGGGGGAGTAAAGAAGAGGAGAGGGGCATTGGATGCCCTGGAGAGCCAGTAGAGTGAGTGGAGAGGAAGAAGAAGTGTGCAAATGGGCTGACCAGAGAGAGGAAGTGGGGTTTTACCCATCCAATAAGTGAGATATGGACTTGCCATTGTTACTGGAGGTGAAAGGGGACTATAAGGGGTTGTGGTAAAAATTGGAGCTCACCAAGAATAGTGGAAGGGGTCAAAACAGTGGTTTTTGCAAAATGTCAGAAGGTGTTTGATGTTGGTTTGGGCAAGAAAATTATCTCCAATTGCCATGACACTCCACAGGGTGAAATGACACATATAATTAGGGCCTTCCACCAATTTGGAGCTTAATTGGGCAAAGTTGCCAATGCAACTTTGGTAAACCCTAGAAATGAGCAGAAATAGACTTGTGTAGATATAGTTGAGCAAATCACTTCTCCTTGATGCACCACTTGGTGTAGTGGCCTCATTTGGTCATGTGAACATGCTCACAAACGTTGGGGTTAAGGAGAGAAAGTTGGTAGTACAAGCTTGATCAAATTTTATTCTAGTCAGAGAGGGTTTTGGGGCATTTTGGTGAACCAAAATGACTTTAATTGACATGGGGCTTTGCAAGGTGATCACAATATGCATTTGTGACTTGCTGGATTTTCCTTGGATTTTTATTAAAATATTTCCTGTAGAAATATTCCAAATCCTTGAAATGGGCAAAAATGGTTTTGGGAGGTTTTGTCCAATATTTTGATCATAACCATGTGTTGAAACTCATATATATGGAAAATATATGTCCATTGAGTTTCCCTAATTTTTCTCAAATATATTTAAAGCTTTTAAATAATTTTAACCTATTTAAGACCATTTCTGGCCTTAAGAAAAATCCTTTAAATAAAATAGGCAAGGGGAAGTGATCTACTCAACTAGATCTACACAAGTTCATTTCTGCTTATTTCTAGGGTTTACAAAAGTTGCTTTGGCAACTTTGCCCAAATAAGCTCCAAATTGGTGGAAGGCCCTAATTATATCTGTCATTTCATCCTGTGGAGTCTCATGACAGTTGAAATGATCTGCTGGCCCAAACCATTATCAAACACCTTCTGCCACTTTTCAAAAATCACCATTTTGACACTAACACTATTCTCCTTGAGCTCAACTTTTTACCACAGCTCCTCCTAGTCCTCTCCTACCTCCACTAACTCTTCCCTGGCCTCAGCTCAATGATTGAAGGGTGAAACATCCCCATTTACCCTTCTGGACAACAACATTCTTCTCCTTTCTCACCTCCCTCCTCACTCCAGTGGCCACCCAGGGCATCCAATGCCCCTCCCCCATTCTTTACTCCCCCTAGAGCCACCAGACACCTTTGGCCGTGCCCACATTGCATAGAAAATGGCCATGCCGGCCATTTGGGCGCTCTGGAGCGTGTTACAGTGCACTCCCGTACTGTAGCCGCCCCCTGCCAAGCACCTCCGGCCACCTCGGGCCTCCCCAACGCGCCCGACAAGACGCCTCGACGTCCGCAACACGGCAGCTGGTCGGCCCCCTCCCCCTTCTCCCTCCTCTCGCCCCAGCTCGCATGCTAGACGACCGCTCGAGGACACCAGTGAGCGTGTTCATACGCGTGGCGCCTCTGGCCTCCCGCTCCCTCTCTCTTCTATCCCTCGATCTGGGCCGAACCCACGAGCACCCCAGACACACCCACGCGCGCACCCGTGACCCACAGCAACGGCAACAACCTCGCCGGCGCACGGGTCTACGGTGAGCCGTGGATCGCCTACTTAAAGGCCTCCCCGAGCCTCTCCCTCGCCACCACTCACTCCTACCTACTCCAAATCGGCCCCCTGTGTCCTGCACTCTCCTCCAGGAGCACCCGAGCTCGAGATCGAGCTCCAGCTCCGCCGTCTCGGGTCGCCGTCGATCTCGGGGTACAAGCTCTCTCCACCTCTTCTACCTATTGATCTGGAACCTCCACACCTCCCTGGCCATTTTCCCTCTGTTCCCCCTCTCTATTACAGCCGGAATCGACCGGGGCAAGCACCTCCCGAAGCTCTGCCACCGGCTTCCTCGTCGCCGACGAACCCCTGCACCCCGGCGACCAACTCCACCTCCACCCGAACAGCGACTCCGTCCTGAGCATGTCGGTGCCCTTAGATCGCCTTGCCGTCGACCACAGCGGCGCCGGTGAGATCGCCTCCCTCTCTGGCCCGAGGTTGAAGACGACGGCCATCGGGCCCGTCGGTCAGCCTCACACTCTGACGGGTGGGCCCCACCCATCAGGTTTAAAAACGCGCGTGCATGCACCGGTTCGCTGCGTCGGCTGGAGGCGTATTTCCGAAATACGCCTTCGACGTGGCAGCCTTGCACGGGCTGGATTCCCCCTGGGCCTGCTGCACTATGGCCGAATAGGCCCAGTTGCATAGTGCCCTTTATCCTTTTCTTTTTCTGTAACTTTTCCAAAAATTCCACAGCATCAAATAATAATCCAAAAGCAATAATTCCAACTCCTAAATTCTTGTAATAATCCCACCTATTTATTGGTGCAGTCTTCACTCTTATCAAACCAACTTTTCTTCACTATTCAAATTTAAATTTGAATTTGAGCATTTATGCCTGTCATTTAAAATTCCTAGCACTATTTCCATGACTCCAAATCCAAAAGTAGGAATTTTCCCCTTCTTAGTTTTCACCCTAGTATTTAACATATATGAGTTGATATTTTTCTGAGCACTTTGGTTTTTCTGTTTTATTATTGCCTTATTTTAATTTTTTCTCGCTATTATTTTGCAATGATAGATTGCGTTGCCGACGAACGAGTTGGACCAGAAAACCTTAAAGACCCAAGAAGACTTTGCTAAGCCAGGCAAGCAGCCCTTTGACCATGTCTATGAAACCCTTTTTATGCATGTCATATAGCACTTTTATTGCTTGCATCGGAGACATGATATTGTGGTGACCACATGGGGTGGTTTGCCACCGTTACTTCCTCGTTGATACTTGCATTGTGCATGACCCTACCTTCTTACGAGGGTTATGTCGGTGGGGGTAGATAGGATGCTATAGTAGTTGCTACGCAAAAAGGGACGGGAATATGCATGGTGAGGGAGACAAAGTATTTTCAAAAGACTTTTCGAAAACCCCGCCGGGTGCCACTTATTCCCGAGGGAGATGATGAGTTGGGTAGCCACTTGATGACGAAGTGGTGTACCGAGCCAAGTGTGTGTGTCGTTTTTCAAAACGGATTGGTTTAAGTTGCGACCGTTATTCCAACCTTAAATGTGCAACCACTCTACCCTTGTATGGGAAAGGGCATTATTGATTGCCTAGGATGATACTAGCTTGGAGCCCACATTACTAGTGACGGGGGAGAGTTGGTGCTCTCTCTCGGGACGGGGTCGTGCCAGGTAGGGCGGCCATGACTGTCTTCACAGGGCACCGGACACACAGTTGGTACCCCGTGCTTGTGGTATGTGATGAAAATGGGAGTGAGGCTCCACAATTTTAATATGTGAAATGTTGGGCACGGGGGTTACTGCCAATCGAGTGGACTCTATGTTAGTGTCGTCTAGGGAAATATAGTGATCGGGTGCTTATCCCGGGTACTTGAGGTACCGTGGGTCGTGGATGACACAAAAGTTCCTCGGATCTTGTGGGTAAAGTGTGCAACCTCTGCAGAGTATAAAACTATTCGAATAGCCGTGTCCACGGTCAAGGAGAGTTTGGTAACCGCTCTTGGGCTACGTCCACTTGTTTACAAACCAGTGTGTGTGGGATGTACTACTTGGGTCAAGTCAAAGGACTTGACATGAATGATTTGGGTTGGAGCCCACTCCCTTTATGTTCATATATGTAACCAGCCCCTATGGTCACTTGAATTCATGCGATGCATGGTTTACCAGTTATTGAACATGTCATAACACAACAAAATTAGCTTTCTGCAAAAATTTACCTATGTCATGCATTGTTGTATCTTGAGCCAAAACATGGGTTGCTTGCAAGTACATTCAAAGTACTCATTGGCTTGCAACTGGTTATTAATTGGCTAGGCATGGAAGAACAGGAGTTCGAAGACGATTTCTTTGGAGACGAACATGCGAACTAGGACGTTTCCCAGTCAGAATGCATGTAGTGTTAAGGTAGATGGCATGGGTTCTACTTATGACGAAGATTTCCGCTGCTTAAGTTTATTTGGTATTCAGCCCTTGTGGCTTTATCTATGTAAGACTTGACCATAATGGTCATAATTTGTGTAAGACGATATGTATGGATGTAAGACTCTTGTTATTTCGCTTCTGTGTGTTCAGTGAGCATTGATCTCTGGGATCACTGTACGCGTGCATTCAGTGATCACGACTTATGAGTCGGGGTCCCCACAGAGCTGGTATCAGAGCCATCCCGACTGTAGGAAGCCTTAGTTAGCATGGTCGTTAGTTAGGGTAAAACTATTTTCAATACTATCGCTAGTTTTCAAAAACTGTCTATACTTCTCTTCCCTTCTCAGTTTTTCGAAAACTGAGGTATAGTTTCCTTATTGATCTCCTCCCCTTCAAAACTTTTGGTCGCTACTACCCTTATGCCCCTGACCATAGGATTCCTTGTAATCCTCGTAAATAACCTAGTAGGTAGACACCTTGCCGAACATTCCCCAACCTCTTCTGAACACAAGATTGGCAACACCACGCCAAGATGGTGCAACCTTAGCCTGCAATGACCAGTGCATAGGAAATGCAAGATCATGATATACATCGCTAATAGAGCAACCATGTCCTTATCATTGATGCATCCGCAACCACCGGTGGATGAGGACCTCACCATTTGGTTGCCTCACTATAGTGAGCAGGAAAATAGTTCTCTTCATCCCCCGCTCTTGGTGTCGATGTTGTCATCAACGTAACCGACATGTTGGACCTCTACTATGTCTTGTTAATGTCCTTGCATAAAGGTATACCTACCTGGTACCATCAACGCCTTAGAAGACAAAAGGGGATCGTCATGATCAAGAAGACAACAGAAGACCGAGTCAATGCCTGCTACGAGGAGCCACCTTCACCGCATCACTTCAACAGGCGAGAAGTTGTTGAAGAATCTTCAGGCCTAACCTGGATCGTTTCATCAAAAAACTATAAGAGACATAGCAACACCTGAGGGAAACCCAGAAGACTGCATGAGGCACGAAGCAAGGCACGACTACTGAGTCCGAGAACCCCTAGGGTAGGATGAGTCGTGTACCACCCTATGCACAGTCGAGTCCATATGATGGTTCGAATAGAACCATGATTGTGAGTTGCTTGTTTTTATTTGTTTGTGTTTTGATATCAGTCGCCCTTTTTTCCCTAGGCAACAAGTACGTGACTATATCACCTTCCTTGTTTTCCTTTGTTTGGCCCTTTTTGGCGCCCGTTTGTTTGCACCTGCACTATAGAACCCCCTTTAGGCATTCCCCTCCTCTATGCTACTTTTCCCTCTCATCTCTCTCTCCTTAACTAAAGATTGGCAAGAAAAGGCACACAAAGGATTCTACTTAGACAACCAACTAGCACTGAAGAACTTTTCTACAGCCTCCTCGACCAAGTAAAACCCCGTAGAGCTATGTTTAACCCTCCAGACTAGAAACCCATTCCTAGACCCTTCGAGACTACAAGAGATACCCCAGCTTGAGTCCTTAACAATGTACTTAACACATAGAATTGTAAGAGAACCAGCTAAGCCTCTGTAAACCTTGCACAACACTGGGTTCATTATGGAACTAGTGGACATAGTGAACGAGCAGATTATCATCCTAATATAGCACCAGAACTGACGATGCCATAGGGAAGACCAGTTTGAGGATATAGGAATAGAGGATAAATGAATTGATGAGTTTATATCAATGACTTGAGGAATTATATGAGACAATTTGGTGGATTATGAGGCTTTGATGTTGGTAGATGAACTTGGTGGGATCATGAGTATAGAATAGCATAGCTTTCATTACCCCTGAGTAAATTGGATTTAGTAGGATAATTGTGTTCGCAAGCTGGAATTCTTGGAAGTATTTGGATTTAACTTAGCCATGTGATATTGATAGGAGACAGTTGATATTACGTAAATGACTTGGGGGAACATGTACAAATTCTCGTTGGACAAGAGATTTGGATATAAGTAGGTGATTCTAGTTGAATATAGATGCTTAGTATGTCTACATGGTTCGGAGTAAATTGGATTTAGACTGATGATCTCGATCATGATACCATGTTTCTTGGAGGACAATAAACTAGGAGATTGGATTAATTGTCGGAGTTTATCTAGGGATATGTATGAGCTTGATCTTGGAGTTTACTTGTTCATGATAATGCGAATTGGTGGACTGACTATAGTAGAGATAGCCTTTTCAAGTATTTGGGGAATTACATGGACTTTGGGAGATCATGTGGAACACCATAAACATTGGATTTGTAGAATTAATGGATTGTGTAATAATTGATGGTAGATAATGGGCTGTTAGAGTTGATTCATAGGAAGGAAACAAGATCTTGGAGTGGCATACGACGTGTTTCCTTAGGGTAGAAATTCCTTGGACCTTGGAAGAATAGGCTGAGAATTTGGATTGTCATGTTTAACTCCATCTTCGAAGCTTGTATACCCATGGATTTTTAGGGGTAGACATACATATGAGTTTGGGGGTCGTAGGCATGTATGATTATGTTAAACCTCCTCTCAGAATCCTGAGAATAATAATAGCAGTGGTATAAGGTTATTTGTTTAAAGGACTAGATAGAACTATTGGCCTCTCAGAAATCGTGCTTAAGGATAAGATGATAAACGTTCACTCACACCCTAGAATCCCTGAAAACCTTAAGCCCTACAAAGCCACAACATGGTTGGGTCCTGACCTTGGGCCTTGAATCAAGGTCGAGAAGACCTTGGCCAACACTCGACCATGACCACCACCAGTACCCTAGTCTACTTTATGTACCCCGTGAACAAAGTCTTCATGGAGTGCTTAGACAGGATAGTTGTCATCATCATTTGGTGACCTACTTGTCCACCCGAAGACGGAATGTCAGTGTACTAAAATAGGGGTACCTTAGTACCCCGAACTTGTGCACGGGCAGTCGTAGCACCCCGCGGCAAGGCCTGCAAGGCGATCGCCAAAACCCTCAATGGTCCCCTCTTGGGCCATTCAAGAACAAAGCATTTGAGCCAAGGCCCCGACAAGAGGAGCTTGCCGGGAAGGTCACCCGAAGAGGGCGAGGCCCTGGCAAGAGGAGCTTGCCAGGACTACCGCTCGAAGCACAAGACCCCGGCAAGAGGAGCTTACCGGGAAGGCCATCCGCGGCACGACAAGGACCCCGCCGCGGCGCGCCCCGCGCCCCGGCAAGGCCCGGTGAGCAACAAGCTCCCGGGCGCGACAAGACATCCACCACGGCAAGGCGCTTGCCGCGGCAAGTTACCACCTCGTGCCTGCGCTCCAGCTCACCCACCAACGTGTCGCTCTGGGGGCGCCTCAGGCGCACGTGGCGGGAGGCTGTGCAGCCAGAGGCATGCGGTGGCGAAGCGAAGCTGACGGAGTAGCCATCGTGGCGAACGGTGGCGCTCCTGACGGTCCACTTCCCTGCTCCGTCTGGGCGACGCAGACGGGCATTTAATGCCCTTGTCCCCCGCCGTCAGAGTTAGGTATGATAGCACTGTGCAGGCAGCTGTACCCATTACAGCTTTCTACCATTTTTACCCCCACCTACGATGCCACCTGTGGGTAACCCCTTGAGCATATAAAAGGAGGCCCCATGTGCACGTAGGGAGGGGAGACCCATCGTCGCCACGCCCGACCTCGCCAGCGGCCCGCGTGTACTGTAGCACCGCGCGCTCCCGAGCAAGAACACAATACAATCCACCAAGCAGCAGTAGGGTTTTACGCATCCTTGCGGCCCGAAGCTAGGTAAAATCCCTCGTGTGCACCGCCTCGATCTGCTCTTTGTGCAACCTCCGCCCCCCGCCGAACCAGTAAGGGGCTCGGTCCCCATAGGTGTTCGAGGAAGCCGATTCCCCCCGACATCTTTGGCGCGCCAGGTAGGGGGCGTCGAAGTTGTGCGAACCTGATCCGACACCTGCACCAACTAGATCTCCTCCATCCTCGTCGACATGCCGCCGAAGAAGAAGGCCCAGGAGGTGGCCGGTCCGTCCGCGTCGAACCCGCCGCCCTTGGAGCAAACGGGTGGCTGGGACGGCACCGGCGGCGGGACGGGCGTCGTCGAGCCAGCTCATGGCGCCACGGCGTCCGAACATGCACCGCGCCCCTCTCAGGAGGCACGGGACCAGCAGCGTCTTGGCGCCCACGGTACCATACGCTCGCTGGACCCAAATCGAGCCGGCGGATCCCAGGGCGCTCAAGGCCAGCACTCACACCAACGTGCTGGCGCGAGCGTGGCGCGGCTGCCTGGTCCGGGTGTTGCTCCTTCTAACGTAGTTGGAAGTTCGAGGAGGTCCCGCTCCACGCGCCGTTCGCCACCGCTGCCCGCCACTTCGGCAGAAGCTCTGGCGCGAGCTCAACTGCTCCTAGACTACCCTCCAACGGCGGACAAGCTCGACGACTGGAGGGCCACGATACAGAGCCTCATCGGTTTCGCTAACGGCGACACCGCGCGGCAGCACAGCGCGTCGCAGCCGCGGCGGGACGGCCAGGCGAGGACCGATGGTGCCGGGACCGGCGGGGGTGCGACCACCGTGCACTCCCCGCCCCAGAGGTCGAGATCGCCGACTCGCCGGAATCACCACGACAACGACTCCACCGGGTCGTCAAATCCGCGAACTCGTCGCGATCAACGCCAAGTTCTTCACGAGTGAGAGCAAGAGGACGCTCGTACTCGCATCGAGCGTCGGAGAGAAGCACGACGTCAATCAAACCACCGCGCTGGGCCCTCTGTCGACATGCATGCTCTGGGGGAACCAGGCGACCTGCCGTACGTGGTGGGCTGCCCTGCGTTCACCCATGAGCTGCGGCAAGTCTAGTGGCCCAGCACAAAGAATTTCAAGCCAGACATGCCAGAGAAGTACGACGGCAAGTGGCATCCGTCGGAGTTCCTCAGCATCTACACCATTGCGGTGCAGGCTGCGGGGGGGGGGGGGGGGGTGGGGCGAGACGACAAAATCCTTGCCAACTACTTCCCGCTGGTGCTCAAGTCCAACGTCAGATCCTGGCTCATGCACTTGCCGGACAACTCCATAACCTCCTGGACAGACTTGTGCCATCAGTTTGTTGGCGCCTTCACGGGAGGCCACAAACCACATGGCCACGCGAGCGATCTTCACCTGCTCGTCCAGAAGGAGGGAGAACCTCTGCGCAAGTTCATCCAGAGATTCAGCCGTGTACACTACAACATCCCAGACATCCACCCCGCTGCGGTCATCAGCGTGTTCCATCAGAACGTGCGTAACCGCAGGATGCGGGAGGAGATGACGATGTGCAAGATCAAAGACGTCAGCGAGCTATATGACCTGGACGACAAGTGTGCCCGTGCTGAGGAAGGGAGGAAACTCCCCGGAGAGAACACTGGAGTAGGAGGATCTGACAGCGAGGATACCGCCCTGGCGAAGAAGGGCCGGCGGCGGAGTAACAGGAAGAAGAAGAGCCAAGAGGTACTGGTTGTTGAGCAGTCCGGCGATGAAGGCGCCGCCAAGAGGGCCCAGGCTGGCAGCTCCGGCAAGGAGATTGCCGGATGCGTCCACTGCCAGGCCGTGGCGGCCACCGACAAACGGGACGGCACCAGCAAACAGTTCTGCAAGATCCACCGCACCAAGGGCCATGACCTCCAGAGCTGCAAGCAGGTCGAGCGGCTCGTCGAGCTGCAAAAGGCCGAGTACGAGCGGCGCGACAAGGAGAGAGCCCGGGGAGGTGGCGGAGGATCAGGCACGAAGCGCCCCGGCCAGGGAGGACGCCGCGACAAGGACAAGCAGCGGCAAGCGGAGCGACCTCCCCGCGGCCGCGACAAGAACGAAGACGACGACGAAGACGAAGACATGGATGACGTCGAGACCAGTGAGCAGGAGTTTCAGAGAGCCACAGAGGTTTTGTGCGTAGACGGCAACGCCTCCCTGCATACTTCTCACCGCCAGCTCAAGCAGTGGGCGCGGGAAGTCAATGCAGCGGAGCCACCCGTCGAGTCGCGCAAGCCTCTGAAATGGTCCGGCACGCCTATCATCTTTGACATTGAGGATCACCCTGATCGCACTATTGCGATCGGGTGCTTGCAGATGTTGGTTTCACCAACAGTTCGCAACCTCAAGGTCACTAAGATGCTAGTTGACGGTGGGGCCGGCTTGAACCTGATCTCCTCCGCTGTGCTCCGGAAACTCCAAGTCCCCGACAGCGAGCTCGAAGAAACCGGCACGTTCCAAGGAAACAACCCGGGAAGGAGCAAGCCGAAGGGGAAGATAATGTTGCCAGTAACATTTGGCAGCGAGCTGAACTTCAGGACAGAGAGGATGACTTTTGTCGTTGCCGATTTTCCATTGCCATACAATGGAATCCTCGGCCGTCTAGCGCTCGCCAAGTTCATGGCAGCCTCTCACTACGCCTACAACATGCTCAAGATGCCAGGCCCGATAAGCGTCATCTCTGTCCCAGGCGACAAGAAAGACGCCCTTATCTATGCTGACCAGATCTACCGGGAAGCAGCAGCCGCAGCGGATCACAAGCCGCTTGCTGCCGAAGCTCCCGGAGGAAAGAAGAGGACCAAGCCCGGCAAGTGCTCTAGCGCCCACTCCGGCAAGCGCACCTCTTCGGAGTGCTGCGCTACCGTCGAGGACGCGCCATCGAGCTCCACCGGCAAGAGTAAGAAGACAATGGCAGCTCCGCCAACGACCAAGAAGGTGCCCGCCAAGGAGGACGGCACTGGTGGTACCTTCACCATCAGTGCCACGCTCGAACCCAAATAGGAAAGCGCGCTCGTAACTTTCCTGCGGGCGAATGTCGATGTGTTTGCCTGGCAACCATCTGACATCCCCGGCGTTCCCAGGAAAGTGATTGAGCACCACCTCGCCATCTGTCCTCACGCGCGCCCCGTCAAGCAGAGAGTCAGAAAGCAAGTAGTGGAGCGCCAAGAATTGATCGCAGAAGAGATCAAGAAGTTGGAAGCGGCAGGCCTCGTCAGAGGTGTGCTCCATCCGACGTGGTTGGCCAATCCTGTTGTCGTGCGCAAAGCAAATGGGAAATGGAGGCTTTGCACCGACTTCACTGATGTTAACAAAGCTTGTCCCAAAGATCCCTTTCCCTTGCCGCGCATTGACCAGATTGTTGACTCCACGGCCGGATGTGACCTGCTTTCATTTCTTGACGCCTACTCTGGATATCATCAGATCTTCATGGCTGAAGAAGATGAAGAGAAGACCACGTTCATCACTTCATGTGGCACGTACTGTTTCGTACGGATGCCTTTCGGACTGAAGAACGCCGGATCAACATTTGGGAGGGTTGTCCACACCGCTTTTGAGCCACAGATCCACAGAAATGTGGAGGCCTACATGGATGACATAGTGGTCAGGAGCAGAGACAGGGCAACCCTGATTCAAGACTTAGAAGAGACCTTTGCGAACCTGCGCAGGATCAGCCTCAAGCTCAACCCCGAGAAGTGCGTGTTCGGAGTCCCTTCCGGCAAGCTTCTCGGGTTCTTCGTGTCTCAGCGAGGAATAGAAGCCAACCCAGACAAGATCAAGGCCATCGAGAAGATTGAGGCACCAACCCGTGTCAAGGACGTACGAAGGCTTGCCGGCTGCGTCGCGGCTCTCAGCAGGTTTATCTCTAAGTCTGCAGAACGCGCCCTGCCATTTTTCAAAATTTTGAAAAAGGCGGGTCCAGTGAAATGGGCTCCGGAAGCAGAGGCTGCGCTGCGGGACCTGAAGAAGTACCTGTCCTCCGCTTCGATACTTGTCGCGCCTAAACCACAAGAGAGGTTGCTGCTATACCTGGCGGCAACCAATCAAGTGGTTAGTGCTGCGTTAGTAGTAGAGAGGGAGGCAGATGATGAGCCAGCAGCCGCGGCAAGCACGTCCAGCGACAAGCAGGGGGCTTCCCCGACAAGCTCTGGCCCCGACAAGGATGACTCTGCGCAGGAGCAAGTGGAGGTGCAGAAGAAGAAAATGGTGCAGCGCCCAGTTTACTTTGTCAGCTCCCTTCTGCAGGGGGCCAGGTCAAGGTACTCTGGTGTGCAGAAATTGCTTTTCGGCCTCCTCATGGCCTCGAGAAAGCTGCGCCATTACTTCCAAGCACACGAGATTACAGTTGTCACCCGCTTTCCGCTGAAGAGGATACTGCAAAATCCAGAAGCAACAGGCAGGATTTTCGAGTGGGCACTAGAACTGTCGAGCTTCGATCTCTAGTTCGAGAGCACCTCGACTATCCAAAGCAGAGCATTGGCGGAGTTCATAGCGGAGTGGACACCAACACCGGACGAAGATATCCCAGAGACGAGCATCCCCACCAAAGAAGCAAGCAAAGAGTGGCTGATGTACTTTGATGGTGCCTTCTCGCTGCAAGGCGCCGGCGCCGGCGCGTTACTTGTCGCGCCCAACGCAGAGCACGTCAAGTACGTGGTCCAGATGCACTTCCCCAAGGAACAAGCAACCAACAATACTGCAGAGTATGAAGGTTTGCTTGCCGGCCTCACGATCGCGGCAGAACTTGGGATCAAGAAGCTCATTGTCAGGCGTGACTCACAGCTCGTCGTCCGCCAAGTGAACAAGGATTACCAGAGTCCGTTGATGGAAGCGTACGTTGACGAAGTGAGGAAGCTGGAAGAGCGCTTTGACGGCCTACAGATGGAACACATTCCAAGAGCTGAGAATGACATCGCTGACCGCCTGTCAAAGTGCGCAGCATTCAAGTTACCTGTGGAACCAGGGACCTTTGTGCTCAAGCTGACTCAGTCGTCCGTAACGCCATCAACCAGATAGAGCAAGAAGAGGAAGTTGGTCTCCGGCGACTATCTTCCGGCAGAGCTCCCCGGAGCCGCCGCCAAGAAGGTCCCCAAGATCGACGCCAAGAGTGCTGAGGAACCGTCTGCTCCGAAAAACCCCAGGGTTTGTTCCGTAGAAGCAGGCGCTCCCGACAAGTTTTATTCCGGCAAGCTTGCCGGGGAACGTCAAGCTCCGGCCGAGCCCCAGATGCTCGCCGTAGAAGCGGATGTTCCCGCAGTGGCAGAAGTGCCTTCAGCCCTTGTTGTCGAGCCACAGGCTCCAGCATGGGCGCGGCAGACTGTCCATTTCCTCCATCACGGAGAACTTCCTGAAGAACAAGAGGAAGCGGAAAGAGTAGCCCGGCGCTCGAGTATGTACCAGTTCGTCGACAACACACTATGCAGAAGAGGGCGCAACGGGGTGAAATTGAAGTGTATTTCCCGGGAAGACGGACAACAGCTGTTGGCAGAGCTACATGGAGGCATATGTGGTCACCACATTGGCGCAAGAGCACTCGCCGGCAAAGCGTTCCGGCAAGGTTTCTTCCGGCCGACAGCCCTCCCGGATGCAACTGCACAAGTAACCAGGCGTGAAGTGTGCCAGTTCCATTCCAAGCAGATACAGCAGCCAGCTCAAGCTCTCCAGACGATCCCTTTATCCTGGCCATTTTCGGTCTGGGGGCTCGACATCCTCGGCCCCTTCCCCCGAGCTGTCGGGGGCTTTGAGTACTTGTACGTCGCAATCGACAAGTTCACAAAGTGGCCGGAAGTGGAACCTGTGAGGAAGGTGACAGCACAGTCAGCCATCAAGTTCTTCAGTTCGATTGTCTGCCGCTTCGGGATCCCCAACAGGATCATCACCGATAACGGTACGCAATTCACGAGCCGCGCCTTCATGCAATACGTCCAAGATCTCGACGCCAAGGTCTGCTTCGCTTCTGTTGCTCATCCCAGGAGCAACGGTCAAGCTGAAAGGGCCAACGCCGAAGTATTGCGCGGGCTCAAGACCAGAACTTTCGACAGGCTGCACAAGTGCGGAAGAAACTGGATCGAGGAGCTGCCGGTGGCTCTTTGGTCGATCAGAACGACACCAAATCGAGCCACTGGCTAGACACCATTCGCTCTAGTCTATGGAGCAGAAGCAGTTACCCCCACGGAACTCGTATACGGGTCACCTCGAGTGCTCGCTTATGATGAGCTTGAGCAAGAGCGGCTGCGTGAAGATGACGCGCTGCTCCTTGAGGAAGATCGTCTTCAAGCTGCTGTGCGAGCCTCTCGCTACCAGCAAGCTTTGCGTCGCCACCATAGCCGCAAAGTTAAAGCCAGAAGCTTCGAGGAAGGCGACCTTGTTCTTCGGCGCGCCCCGTCCGCCAAGAATCATAACAACTTGACGCCGAAGTGGGAAGGCCCTTACCGGGTGAGACGAGTAACGAGGCCCGGCGCTGTCCGCCTCGAGACCGAAGATGGCACTCCGGTGAGCAACTCCTGGAATATTGAGCATCTTCGTAAGTTTTACCCGTAAGGCGCGGTTGTCGGGGCCCGCCCGGCAACCAACCTTTTGTACAAGTCTTGCCGCGGTTGCATGTAATCCTTTGTACAAAGCCAGGCGCAGACCCTGAGCAGCAGAAACGAAGCGCTGGCGCCCTAAGTTTTAGCATGCATGCTGAGTCAAGTCTCGTCCTTGGTTAGGGTTGATAGAGCCTAACAGCTACTAACCCCTAGCTTAGAGGTCGAGTCTGCGTCCTTTTTCCTGTTCTTTCGTTTCCTTTGGTTCACAGGGGTTTGTATATCCTAGCCAGACCACTTAAGGGCGAAGAAGAGAAGAAGGGCGGGCCAGCATCTCGTCCCCGGCAAGCCAGTATTGCCAGGGGCTGCAAGTACGAAGATTCGTCCGCGGCAAGCCAAAGTAGCCGGGGGCTGCAACCCCAGATAAGTTTTCGCATCCCTTGTCGTGCATTCTCTCATGAACTGTGGAATACGAAAACCTTTTTTCCCCTAAAAGCTGTCGTGCTCCCTCGGCGACAGGCCCCAGAGCGCGTTCCTGGGGCCCGTCTTGGTAGTAGTCGCGGCATCAAAGGGGCAAAGCGAGGGGCCGGAACCCGCCTTCTCCCCGCCTCCGCCAAGGGCGTGAGGAGGGCCGAGCGGCGCGGGAAGACGGCAGGGCCTGTTGCCGGGCGAAGGAATGTCTATCCTAACGATACAAAGGGTTCGCTCCTTGGCATGGGTTCCACCCACGCGACAAATGGCCCGGCAAACTTCCCCTTTTCATTAAAAACATTCCGCTCAGGTACAGTTCAGAGAGAATGAAAAACATGAAAAGATGGGATTACAAGTTTTAAACGCGACTAAGGCCCGAGGGCTTACAGATTGAAAAAAGATAAGATGCCTGTAATCCCTTTCTTGTATCTCTCCTCAGGAGGTAGGACAAGGAGGCGAAAAGGGCAAAAGGGGCGCCTAGACAAGCTACGGGTGGCAGAAGACACCAACAGAACGCCCCGGGGGCTCCGGAGGCTGGATGGTGGCGGTGGCGCCGGAGATGGAGCTCGAAGATGAGGCAGCGGGACGTCAACACGCTGTCGGGGGCACCTAGCCCTCGTACTCCGAGCTGACGGCCTTGTCGCCAGTCCTCCTCCTCTTCCGCATCCTCGCCACTCCAGCCGCCCGGGAAGACGACCCCGAGAAGCTCAAGGAGCCGGTGACCCGGATGATGGGGTCGCCGGTGCCACACGGAGCTGCGACCGGCGCCTAGTCGGACCCGTCATCCCGACGACCGCTGCCCTCGTCATCGCTTTCGCTCCCCTCCTCATCGCTCTCGCTCGAGGAGGAGCTTTCGCTGTCGGAGGAGCTATCCACGCAACACCTGGCCCGGGTCCCGAAGTCCCCGAAGGCCTTGACGGAGAGGAGATCGACCTCCATCAACTTGAAATGGAGGGTGAACCCCTCCGTCAAGGTGTGGATACGAGCGAATGTCTTCCACCCCCGGCCAAGATACACTACGTCGGGGGCTGGGAACTAGACGTGGACCCGCGTGCCGCTGATCCCGCAGCCCTTCATGCGCAGCCTTAGCGTCTTGGGTTGCTCCATCTCCATCACGCTCGCGAAAGGAGCCGGGAGGCGGAGGCGACGACGAGGCGCCCGGCGCAGCCTGACGAAGAACTCGCAAGGATCGTCCCCGAGATGGACCGCCGTGGGAAGAGGGGCCGCTAGCGGAGGCGAGGCCGGCGCGTCGCCCCGCCGGCCTCTTCCCTGAGCGCCGCGGCCTCGTCCACGCCCTCGTCTACGACCTCGCCCCCTCCCCCTTCCCCTTGCGGCTGGCTCCGCCACCGCGGGTGCAAGGGGAGGAGGGGCGCGCTGCCTGGCGGCAACCCTCGCCGCCACCGATGAAGGACCCGGATTCCCTTTCTCCATGGCTAATGGAGAGAGGGGGTCAGAGGATGAAGAAGAGGAAGAGATGGAGGAGTGTGGGTTCCAGTCGCCCCCCTCCCTCTTGCTACTTATAAAGGAGCAGGGTGGGGACTCGACCGGCCCGCTCAGCCAATCAGGGCGTATGGAGGCTAGGCGACCGGGGCCGGCCTGCTGCCTCGACCCGCAATGGCCCTGTTTCCTGCCTCCGCCGCCCGCAACTCCAAGTGCATGGAAGCAGCGTGGCTGACGCGCAGGACCGAGGCGACGGATGAGGCGACCTCTCCCCCACCCCGTGATCATGGGGAACGGGCGCCTCGGAAACCGTGCCTCGGCCCCGTCCAGCGAAGGAGCCACGCCTCCGCACCTCCCTCCACTTATGGAGATGGCACGAACCGTCCCCATTTATTGCGACGTGACGCATGCCTGCAGGGATCGGCCCCGCGCACACCGCCCACGTCACGCACGCCTCTCCCCACGATGCCGCATTCGACGCGTGTCGTTCGGGGAGGACGTGGTGGGCACAGAAAAAGATACAGCGTGACCCAGGCCGCGCGTGCCCGTGCACTGTTTTGGGCCTGGCCCAACAGCGCTCGGCACCGTGCGTGGCCCAGGCCCGGGGGCTCCTGTCGGTGTACTAAAATAGGGGTACCTTAGTACCCCGAACTTCTGCACGGGCAGTCGTAGCACCCCGCGGCAAGGCCTGCCAGGCGATCGCCAAAACCCTCAATGGTCCCCTCTTGGGCCATTCAAGAACAAAGCATTTGAGCCAAGGCCCCAGCAAGAGGAGCTTGCCGGGAAGGTCACCCGAAGAGGGCGAGGCCCTGGCAAGAGGAGCTTGCCAGGACTACCGCTCGAAGCACAAGACCCAGGCAAGATGAGCTTACCGGGAAGGCCATCTGCGGCACGACAAGGACCCCGCCACGACGCGCCCGCGCCCCGGCAAGGCCCGGTGAGCAACAAGCTCCCGGGCGCGACAAGACATCCACCGCGGCAAGGCGCTTGCCGCGGCAAGTTACCACCTCGTGCCTGCGCTCCAGCTCACCCACCAACGTGTCGCTCTGTGGGGCGCCTCAGGCGCACGTGGCGGGAGGCTGTGCAGCCAGAGGCATGCGGTGGCGAAGCGAAGCTGACGGAGTAGCCATCGTGGCGAACGGTGGCACTCCTGACGGTCCACTTCCCTGCTCCGTCTGGGCGACGCAGACGGGCATTTAATGCCCTTGTCCCCCGCCGTCAGAGATAGGTATGATAGCACTGTACAGCCGCTTTGCAGGCAGCTGTACCCATTACAACATTCTACCATTTTTACCCCCACCTACGCTGCCACCTGTGGGTAACCCCTTGAGCATATAAAAGGAGGCCCCATGCGCACGTAGGGAGGGGAGACCTATCGTCGCCACGCCCGACCTCGCCAGCGGCCCGCATGTACTGTAGCACCGCGCGCTCCCGAGCAAGAACACAATACAATCCACCAAGCAGCAGTAGGGTTTTACGCATCTTTGCGGCCCGAAGCTGGGTAAAATCCCTCGTGTGCACCGCCTCGATCTGCTCTTTGTGCAACCTCCGCCCCCCGCCGAACCAGTAAGGGGCTCGGTCCCCATAGGTGTTCGAGGAAGCCGATTCCCCCCGACACGGAAGAAGAGCCGTTCAGCTAGTCAAGGAACATTTGAAGACCGCCATGCCAAGGAGGAAGAACTACACCTGCCACCGTTGTCAAGAAGTGAACTTCCTCGACGAAGACCAGGTGTATCTGCGAGCCACTTCTCTCAAGAGAACCAAGCATTTTCATGTCAAGAGAAACTCACACCAAGATTTATCGACCTTCTCCAAGATCACTACAAGATGAAGAATAGATGGCTACCAGCTAGAATTACCACCTGAGCCACCCACTGTGCACAACATTTTCCACGAGTCACAGCTTCGGAAGTGCTTCCAACATCCTAACCAACCCGATCCCTACAAGGACGTCGATCACCGAGCCATCGACCTCCATCCCAGTATATCATGATAAAGTGTGGTTTGACAAAAACTCTTGCATTATTTGGCTTTTATTTGGAGTTGGTTTTCTCTCTATGTTTTTCTAGTGCTCTTTAAAGTCAACACAACTCCACCTTCTATACTTCATCTCCTTGCCCCAAACTTCAGCCCAATGATCATGCCATGTGTATAGAGCAATATAGTATTTTCTTACAAAAATAATTTGGCCAAAAAGTATTTTCAAAAATTAGTTTTCCAAAACCCCCTAAATTGAGGTTTGCACTGCAAGAACTTGATTTGGGGTATGAAAAATATTTCAAAGAGTATATTTGAAACCTATTAGATATAGGATTCCCATAAACCACAAAAATCTAATTTTAATGTTATTTTCCTATTTTATATAAAAGCTTTTTCTTAAGGCCAAAATTGGTCTTTAATAGAGAAAATAATTTTATTGTTTTAAAAATATTTGACAAAAATCAGGGAAACTCAGTGGTCATATATTTCCCATATATAAGAGTTTCAACACATGGTTATGTTCAAAATATTGGACAAAACCTCCCAAAACCATTTCTGCCGATTTCAAGGATTTGAAATATTTCTACAGGAAATATTTTCATAAAAATCCAAGGAAAATCCAGCAAGTCACAAGTGCATATTGTGATCTCCTTGCAAAGCCTCATGTCAATCAAGGTCATTTTGGTTCACCAAAATGCCCCAAAACCCTCTCTGACAAGAATCAAATTTGAACAGCTTCGTACTACCAACTTTCTCTCCTTGACCACAACTTTTGTGAGCATGTTCACATGACGAAATGAGGCCACTTCACCAAGTCGTTCATCAAGGGGAAGTGATTTGCTCAACTAGATCTACACAAGTTCATTTCTACTGATTTCTAGAGTTTACAAAAGTTGCATTGGCAACTTTGCCCAAATAAGCTCCAAATTGGTGGAAGGCCCTAATTATACGTGTCATTTCACCCTGTGGAGACTCATGGCAGTTGGAAATCATCTGCTGGCCCAAACCATTATCAAACACCTTCTGCCACTTTTCAAAAATCACCATTTTGACCACTAACACTATTCTCCTTGAGCTCAACTTTTTACCGCTGCACGGCATAGTAGAGCTTGTCCTGAGTAGGCGAGATGAGCACTGCTCCAGCTCTCACGCCCTGGCATGCGAACGCGCCATCGAAATACATGACCCAGCCATATGGTGCTTCACTTCCTGGCGAGAGGTATCGGTCCTCGCCTGCTTCAAACCCCGGGGCGTTAGTCCATTCTACCACGAAGTCCGCGAGCACGGCTCCCTTGATGACCTTGGTTGTGCTGAACTCCAACTGGAATGCTTGCAGCTCGATGTTACATTCGGCGACTCTTCCAGCAGCGTTGGGGCTCCTAAGTACACTCTCCAGCGGGTAGGCCAAGACGACCCTGATTGGTTGACCTTGGAAGTAGTGATGCAGTTTACGCGAGGCCACCAAGAGCACGAGCAAGAGCTTCTAAGGCATGGGGTACCGTGCCCTTGCATCCCGCAGTACCGTGCTGACGAAGTACACTGGGTGCTCGACGAGGGCGGGACCATTGACGGAGCCTGCGCTCGCTGGAGGTTGGGGCGTCTCCTGAGGTGACGGGACCCCCAGAGCCTGGTTGCCCACTGGGCCTCTGCTAGCCCACGAACATCGCCTTGCTGGGCCTGGCCACTCGTTGGCGTTGCTGCATTCTTTGCGGTGTCCTCTGGGTCCTATATCGCCCTGGCTAGGGGCGCGGCACGGCGTGGCAGACCATTGGCCTGGCGCTCCTCCTGAACCGCCACTAGAGCTGCGCTAGTGGAGTAGGGAGTGGCGGCAAGGTAAAGCATGAGGGGCTCGAGAGGTCGAGGCGCCACCATCACCGGAGGGCTGGTTAGGTATGTCTTGAGGTCTTGAAATGCTTGGTCAGCCTCCGGGGTCCACTCGAATGGGCCATTCTTCTTCATCAGCTTGAAGAATGGCAGGGCGCGTTCTACCAGCTTGGAGATGAAGTGCCCCAGCGAGTTCACGCACCCTGCAAGCTTCTCCATCTCCTTGAGAGTTTGTGATGGGATCATGTCTTCTATCGCCTTGACCTTCTCTGGGTTAGCCTCGATCCACCTGTGGGAGACGAGGAAGCCTAGCAGCTTGCCAGAGGGGACACTGAACACGCACTCTATAGGTTGAGCCGCAGGTCTACCTGACGTAGGCTTCTGAAGGTCTCATCCAGGTCTTGAATCAAAGTTCTTGCCTCCCAAGACTTTACCACAATGTCGTCAACGTAGGCTTCAGCGTTCCTCCCGAGCTGCTCACCCAGCGCGATGTGCACTAGCCATTGGATGGTCGCGCCTACGTTGCGCAGCCCGAATGACATGCAAGTGTAGCAGTACACCCCACACGGGGTCAGGAAGGCCCTCTTCTACACATCCTCCACTACCATGTTGATCTGCTGATAGCCTGAAAACGCGTCCAGGAAGCATAGCAGGTCGCACTCGGCAGTGGAGTCGATGATCTTGTTGATGCGCGGAAGCGGGAACGGGTCTTGGGGACAGGCCTTGTTGAGGTTGGTGAAGTCGACACACATGCGCTCCTTCCCGCCTTTCTTTGGTACGACGACAGGGTTCGCCAGCAACTTGGGGTACCGAACCTCGCGAATGATACCTGCTGCCTCCAGCTTGCGGGTTTCTTGGACAATGAAGGACTGCTTCTCTGTGGACTGTCGCCACGCCTTCTGCTTCATAGGGCGCACATTGGGGCACACCCTCAAGTGATGCTCGATCACCCCTCTTCGGACCCCTACCAGCTGCTTGGGTTCCCAGGCGAATACCTCCTTGTTTGCATGCAAGAACTTCACCAATGCCTCCTCTTGATCCGGGTCGAGGTTGGCGCCTATGGTGAAGCTGGCTCCTGAGGACCCATCTTCCTCGACTGGCACCTGCTTGGTTTTGGCCTGATCTTGAGTGAACAACTGCTTCTTCTTTGCTGGCGCAGCCTCCTTAACCCCAGGGGTGGCCTCGGTGGTCGGTCGCGCTATCATGGCGGTTTTGAGGGCAAACTTAAAGCGCCACCAGAGCCTCCTTGATGTCTCCAACTATGGTGAGGACGTCATTTCTCCCGGGCATCTTCATGAGGTTATAGGCCTGATGGGTCGCCGCCATAAACTAAGCCAGAGCCGGACATCCGAGGATGGCGTTGTATGGGTGGCCAATGCGGGCGATGTCGAAGTCGATCAGCTCGGTGCGGTAGTTGTCGCGAGTGCCGAAGGTCATAGGAAGGCGGATCTGCCCCAAGGGGCCGGTGGAGCCGCCGCCGATCCCAGAGAAGAGCTTGCTGGGGCGGAGCCGTACGAGTGGTACGTGAAGAAGTCTAAAAGCCTCCACAGAGAGCATGTTGAGACCGCGCCGCCATCGATGAGGATCTTGGTGACAGCTACGCTGTAGATGGTGGCGTGCAAAGCATTGGAAGCACGCCCAAGCCGACGGTGGTGACGGGGTGATCCCTCGTGTCGAAGGTGAGGTCGGCCTTGGGCGCCGCACAACTCGGGGGAGTTTCTTGCCGCACGGAAGTGACGCCAATCTGGCGAAAGAACGGCTTGGCGTGACGGTCCGAGGGTGGTGCTTGCGAGCCGCCGAGGATGGCCGCGACGGTGAGGGGCGCCGGTGCCGCGAAGCGCATGACGAAGAGGCCGCGCAGATCCTCCCAAGATGCCACTGATGATCCTGGGAGAGCGAGTAGCCAGGCGCCTGGCGCACCAGTGAGGGCCATGGGAAGTCAGTTGGCCATGACCTTGTCGTCACCCCAGTCTTCTGGGTGGCCTCTTCATATGCCAGCAGGAAGGCCGACGGGTCTGCCGCGCCGTCATAGCACGGCGGCATCTCCGTCTTGAACTTGGGCGGCCATTGTACCTGTCGTAAGGCGGGGGCAAAGGCCCTGAGCCCCCCGGTGCTGTCGTGGGCATCCGTTATCCCAACCGGGGGAGCAATGCCAGCCATGCAGACGAGGCGCGGAAGTAGAGGAGCGTGGATCGACGGAAGGAAAGCTTCAGCGCACCCTTACCTGGCGTGCCAAATGTCGGATTTCGGGTTCCGGCAAAACCCTTAAGCTTCGAACTCTGGGTGCGCACGAAGATCTCTCCTCCCCCTAGCTCGCACTCTCACCACAATCTCAAAGCTCAGCATGTCGAACTCGCAGAACAAAGGACACATGGTTTATACTGGTTCGGGCCACCGATGTGGTGTAATACCCTACTCCAGTGTGGTGAGGTGGATTGCCTCTTGGGCCGAGGATGAACAAGTAAAAGGGAAGAACAGCCTCCTGAGGAGATGTCTCCTTGAGCTCAATGAGCTTGTGTGATTGAGGATGATCCGAATGGTCAAAGATCAGTTGCCTCCTACTGTGGTGGCTAGTCCTATTTATAGAGGCCCTGGTCCTCTTTCCAAATGTAGGCGGGAAGGGATCCAACAACGGCCAAATTTGAAGGGAGACAACTAGTAGAAGTTATCCTGACTAAAGGTTGTCTTCGCCTGCCAAAGGCTCTGGTGGTGATACCGTCCTTGGCTCCATGGTGACCTCCGTCATGCCGTCCTGCTGGTCTTGATCTTGTTGCATCGATATGGAAGCCTTTTCCTGATGCCTCGGGACTCCTCGCCTGCGCTTGCCTCTTTAGCACCAAAGAGGAAACGAGTACACTGCGTGTGCTGGCGCCTCCATGGCCTTGGTCGTCATGGCTTGCGTCATAGGGCCCTCGCGAGGTGCCCCTCGCTTTGATCTCTCCGCCCCTTGCGAGCCAGCCTGGTGAGGCCACCCCCGAGGAGGTCTTGCGTCATCCGCCTCGCGAGGGTCTTGAGTGTTTGCTGATGAAGATGGGTCGTACAGGGCCGCTGGTGGAGCCACGCCGTGGGCCGCATGCAGGAAAATTTGGGGACCCCCGTTCCCAGGATGCCGACAGCGTGAGTAGTTTACCACAGACCTATGGTTCCATAGCTAGTAGCTAGATTGCTTCTTATCTCTCTTTGATTCTCAATACCATGTTCTCCTCGACGTTCTTGGAGATCTATCAGATGTAATCTTCTTTTGTGGTGTGTTTGTCGAGATCCAATGAATTGTGGATTTATGATCAACTTATATATGAATATTATTTGAATCTTCTCTGAATTCTTATATGCATGATTTGATATCTCTGTATTTCTCTTCGAATTATCGGTTTGGTTTGGCCAACTAGATTGGTTTTTCTTGCAATGGGAGAAGTGCTTAGCTTTGGGTTCAATTTTGCGTGATTACACCCAGTGACAAAGTAGGGGTAGCGAGACACATATTGAATTGTTGGTATCGAGGACACAAAGATGGGTTTTTCATCATATTTCTTGAGTTTACTCCTCTAGATCATGTCATCTTACTTAAGGCGTTACTCTGTTCTTTATGAACATAATACTCTAGATGCATGCTCGATAGCGGTCAATGTGTGGAGTAATAGTAGTAGATGCAGGCAGGAGTCGGTCTATTTGACACGGACATGATGCCTATATTGCATAATCATTGCCTTCGATGTCATCATAACTTTGCGCTTTTCTATCAATTGCTCTACAGTAATTTGTTCGCCCACCGTATTATTTGCCTTCACGAGAGAAGCCTCTAGCAAAACCTATGACCCCGGGTCTATTTTCCATCATATTAGTTTATGATCTAATATTTTGCAATCTTTTATTTTCAGATCTATAAACCAAAAATCCCAAAAATATTTTATCTTTTGTTTAGTTCTATCTATCTCTATCATATCTCACCTTTGTGAGGGACCCTGAAGGGATTGACAGCCCCTTTATCGCATTGGGTTCAAGTGTTTGATTGTCTGTGCAGGTGCATCTATTGGGACTTGCGCGTTTCTCCTACTGGATTGATACCTTGGTTCTTAACTGAGGGAAATACTAATCTCTACTGTGCTGCATCACCCTTTCCTTTTCAAGGGAATAACCAACGCAAGCTCAAGAAGTAGCTAGCCTCCCGAAGAACAGGACGACCGAAACCAACCAGATGACTCGTGCCACCCAACAGAATGAAAACTCTCGGATTTCTGGACCTTTGGGATATCCGACCACCAGACATCTGACACTTACCGTACGTCTGATACTTGTAGATACCAACTACGGCTGATTTTTGTTTCGCCCATAACTAATTCATCCGAAGTCCAATTTTGACGTTCTTTAGCTCGTTTTGAAGCTATTGACACCCCCCTTTCCAAAAAATACTTCTACCATCATTTGGCTTCATAAAATGTTTCAAAATTTGTTATGTTTGCCTAGGGCTTCCACCATATCTTCCGCATTGCCACCACCGACTTCGGCAACCTAACCATTTTGCTCCCCATAGCATTAGTGGTTGATTGAGTAGTGATTCGAGTCTTCTAAGGTCTTTCGGCTACTTAGGTATGGTTACTTCTTCATCAACCACCACCATACCTTCCACATAACCTCGCCCACCATACACTGCGTCCACCCCAACTTAACCCAAATTTGTTTCAGCTTGTTTGAGTTGTGTGTTGTGTCTGCTAAGTTGTTTCAGCTACTTAGGAACGGTGACTTCAACTCCGACTTGCATAACCCGTCATTGCATTTACGCATTTCGACTGAGCTTCCAAAACTACCAGCGCATTCCGCTACCTCCATTTGACATTTTCTTTTGAGATTTTGATTTCGCGGTTTTTCCGTTTCATAGGGTGTTTCGCCTAACTAGAAACGGTTCGACATCGACAACACCGCCACTCAACTTCTCCAAGGATTCGACATTGACCACCTTCACCATTTTGACACCCTAATCGTAAGAACGAACGACAACCTCTATATCATCTTGGTATCGTGGCATCCCATTGTACATTCATTCTTGGCATAGTATTGTTAACCCCTAGCCCATTTTGCGTCACTTGCCTATCGAGACAAGCCTTTGAGTATTGCCGGCAACGTTACTTGTGCACATTAGTGATCATCCCTTCCATTGCATACTATAGGATCGAAAGTATGTCTAGAACGGGGGTGATTAGACTACTTGGCCAATTAAAAATCTATCATTTTCCCAATTTTAGTCTTTGGCAGATTTTAGCTATCTTAGCACAAGTCAAGCAATCTTAACACAATTAAAGAAAGCATGCAAAGCGTCTATGAGCAGCGGAAAGTAAAGCATGCAACTTGCAAGATGTAAAGGGAAGGGTTTGGAGAATTCAAACGCAATTGGAGACACAGATGTTTTTGTCGTGGTTCCGATAGGTGGTGCTATCGTACATCCACGTTGATGGAGACTTCAACCCATGAAGGATAACGGTTGCGCGAGTCCACGGAGGGCTCCACCCATGAAGGATCCACGAAGAAGCAACCATGTCTATCCCATCATGGCCATCTCCCACGAAGGACTTGCCTCACTAGCGGTAGATCTTCACGAAGTAGGCGATCTCCTTGCCCTTACAAACTCCTTGGTTCAACTCCACAATCTTGTCGGAGGCTCCCAAGTGACACCTAGCCAATCTAGGAGACACCACTCTCCAAGAAGAAACAAATGGTGTGTTGATTATGAACTCCTTGCTCTTGTGCTTCAAATGATAGTCTACCCAACACTCAACTCTCTCTCAAAAGATATGGATTTGGTGGAAAGAAGATTTGAGTGGAAAGCAACTTGGGGAAGGCTAGAAATCAAGATTCATATGGTGGGAATAGAATATCTTGGCCTCAACACATGAGTAGGTGGTTCTCTCACAGAAAATGTGTATTGGAAGTGTAGGTATGTTCTGATGGCTCTCTCCTTGAATGAAGCGTGGGTGGAGGGGTATATATAGCCTCCACACAAAAACTAACGTTACACACAATTTACCAATCTTGGTGAGACCGAATTGAGAAACTCGGTCGGACCGTTTTAGCAAACATAGTGACCGTTAGGATTCTCGGTGGGAATGAGATGCAACTCGGTAGGACCGATATGGTTAGGGTTAAGGCATAACGTAATCTCGGTGAGACCGATTACACAAACTCGGTTGGACCGATTTTGGTAATAAGCTAACCAGAGAGTTGGTTAGGTAAACTCGGTGGGACCGATTTGCTCATTTCGGTGGGACCGAAATGTTACAAAAGGGAAACAGAGAGTTTACATTGCAATCTCGGTGGGACCGATCGCTCATCTCGGTAGGACCAAAACGTTACGAAAGGAAACAGAGAGATTACAACCCCATCTCGCTGTGACTGAGATCCCTATCGGTGAGACCGATTTGCCTAGGGTTTGTGGCAGTGGCTATGACATCTGAACTCGGTGGCGCCGGATAGAAAGAATCGGTAGGGCCGAGTTTGACCTTTGGTTTAGGTCATATCTGGATGTGGGAAGGTAGTTGAGGGTTTTGGAGCATATCACTAAGCACTTTGAGCAAGCAAGCCATTAAGCAACACCTCATCCCTCCTTGATAGTATTGGCTTTTCCTATAGACTCAACGTGATCTTGGATCACTAAAATATAAAATGTAGAGTCTTGAGCTTTGAGCTTGAGCCAATCTTTTTGTCCTCAGTATTTTGAGGGGTCCACTTTCCTCATCCATGCCATGCCATTCATTAAGCTTTTCCTGAAATATTAATCTTGGAATAATGTTAGCTCAATGAGCTATATGTTGTTAGGAATTACCAAAACCACCCAGGGATAGTTGCACTTTCACATACATACCATATCATAGTGGTATCATCTTGATATCATAGTACCATCCCTTGTGTCACAAGCTTGTTCCCACATAGAGACAATTGCTATCTTGGTTTGTGCATTTTGCAAAGTGGCCATATAAAAAAGGCTTTTAAGCAAAGAGTGAACAAAGAGCTTGTAAGAAATAGCCATAGCATCATACCAAATTGCATATAAGCTTGTCATATTCGATCATCTTGGATAAACTTGAGAGAAACATCGGGAACCATACATACATAGCATACTTGGGATAGATGTCGTTGCATTTTTTGTCTGTTATAGGTCGTGCACAAGTGTCGTATCCGCCTATTGAGCAATCGTGCTAGCGTCTCTCTAAAGTTGTGCAACAAGAGCATTTTCTGTGGATTCCATATTTTGAGCTGGTTCCTTGATCGCACGACCCCGTTTATCTTTCCGTGTGTGTGTTTCCGTGTGGCACATATTGCTATGGTCTACTTGTCTCACTTGTGAATTTGTGAATCTCTTTCAACATTATTGACTCTTGCTAACATTTTGCATCAAATTTTTGTGCCACTATCTTCACCAAGCTCCACCAAAATCTTTACTTGTGTAGGTGTTAGAATTGACAAGATCCGGTACCAATTCTGCTATTTCCTTGATACATTATTGAGTGATCATTGATACATTTTCATCATTGGGTAAGGTACATTTGGACTAGTTTTTTCCTTTCTTCCAATAAAATTTTCTCGAGACTTGTGATGGATAGGAAAAGCATTTCATCTCTGGTCTTCGACGATGACGGCGTGAATAACTACGTCCATCACTCACACTGTCGAGCTACAACAAGCAATGTAAGGCGCACAACCTTGCGCAAGCGCATCTAGAACCTTGCCATCGACATCCGTCACTCCGAAGCACGAAAAAGGGACTACTTCGAGAACAAGCTTTCCGCACAAAATGAGGAGAGCGATGCAAGGATGCAGGAGATTCGGGCCTTGTTGGTCAACCATTCTTACCCTCCGTCATCTTCAAGGAAGCGGCGAGCAATTCAATCATCTTCGGAGTGTCCAAGTGATGCAAGCTCAATTCATCCATGCCCACATCTCCAAGGCGACCATCATCATATTCGTGATCCACATCATCATGAAGGACAAGTCACCTCCAAGAATCATGTGCGCGACGACGACGAACACCATCGAGCTCAAGCACGACAATGACACCATCAAGATGAAGATGCTCGACACGCACAAACCTACAAGTCCCAACAAGCTCTACATCAAGCTACGGCCAATATTCATGGGCACAAGTGAAGACCGTGAGACAAGCACCACCAGGAGGAAGCTACGGCTACAACAACCACTTCAGCATCTTCGAAAAGTGTTCTCAGGGCATCTTCGCCTTTGGACGTACGACATCTTCGCCTACTTCTCACGAGTACGCCTACGTAGACATCATGAAGTGCAAGGCGATCACCTACAAGTGAGGGCGACACTTCCATCATCGGAAGCCCCTCAAGGAAGATGGTCGAGCATGGGAAATTCCCTTCGCTCATGGAGACGAGCTACAAGGTGCCACATCATATGGGCCTCCTACAACAAGACGGTCGAGCAAGGGCCACCCCCTTCGACCACAGCGGCCAGCATGAACCTCGTCAATGACATGAAGATGGCGCCCCAATGGGACTCATACTCCGGGTAAAGCTACGAGATCGCACATGAGACATTCTATTTGGTCTCGTAGGAGAGCGATGATTTGCCACATCCTACGACATTCATCTTTGGAGGCGTTACGGATGAGGAGGTTGAGCATGGGACTATCCCTTCAACCAAGGTGGCGATAGGAGTTGAGCATGGAGACATTTGCACCTACAACTCTTCGACAACCACATATGACGAGATTCCCCAATTGCCATGTGAGGACAGGCACCACCCCATGAGTGAGATGAGTGACTCCACCATATATGACATTCAGTGTATTTCCTATGGGAGGATGAGTGTGACCACCACTAGCCCCACACATGAGAGCATGCCACATATCCTATGTGAGGTTGAGAGCCATTTGAGTGACTCCACCAACCATATGAGTGAGAGCATTAATACGTCTCCATCGTATCTACTTTTCCAAACTCTTTTGCCCTTGCTTCGGATTCTACTTTGCATGATTTGCATGGAACTAACCCGGACTGACGATGTTTCAGCAGAATTGCCCTAGTGTTATTTTTTAGTAGAAATTAAAGTTCTCGGAATGACCTGAAACTTTAGGGAGAGTATTTTTCGAATAAATAAAAATATTGGCGAAATAATCAACCAGAGGGGACCCACCGGCTATCCACAAGGCTGGAGGGCGCCCCCCTAGGGTGCACCCCCTGCCTTGTGGGTCCCCTGGACCTCCACCGACCTCAAATCAAACTACATATATTCACTTTCGGGGAGAAAAAATTAGAGAGAAGGATTCGTTGTGTTTTACGATACTGAGCCGCCAACACCTCCTGTTCTTCATCGGGAGGGCAGATCTGGAGTCCGTTCTGGGCTCCGGAGGTGGGGGATTCCTCGCCATCATCATCACCAACCTTCTTCCATCACCAATTTCATGATGTTCACCGCCATGCGTGAGTAATTCCATCATAGACTTGCTAGACGGTGATGGGTTGGATGAGATTTATCATGTAATCGAGTTAGTTTTGTTAGGGTTTGACCCTAGGATCCACTATGTGCTGAGATTGATGTTGTTGTGACTTTGCTATGCTTAATGCTTGTCACTAGGGCCCGAGAGCCATGATTTCAGATTTGAACCTATTATGTTTTCAAGAATATATTTGTGTTCTTGATCCTATCTTGCAAGTTGTAGACACCTAATACGAGTTATGATCCGCATACTCGAAGGTGACAATAATCGGGATTCCTTCCGGTGATTACCGTAGTTTGAGGAGTTCATGTATTCACTAAGTGCTAATGCTTTGGTCTGGTTCTCTATTAAAAGTAAGCCTTAATATCCCTTAGTTTGCATTAGGACCCCGCTGCCACAGGAGCGTAGGACAGAAGATGTCATGCAAGTTCTTTTCCATAAGAACGTATGATTATATACGGAACACATGCCTACATTATATTGATGAATTGGAGCTAGTTCTGTGTCACCCTAGGTTATAACTATTGCATGATGAATGACATCCAACATAATTATCCATCACTAATCCATTGCCTATGAGCTTTTCACATATTGATCTTTGTTACGTTACTTTGCCGTTGCCACTGTTACAATTGCTACAAAACTGCCACTGTTACTTTTGCCACTATCACTGTTACTTCCATACTACTTCGCTACTAAATACTTTGCTACAGATATTAAGTCTTTCATGTGTGGTTGAATTGACAACTCAGCTCGTAATACTTGAGAATATTGTTTGGCTCCCCTTGTGTTGAATCAATAAATTTCGGTTGAATACTCTACCCTCGAAAACTGTTGTGATCCCCTATACTTGTGGGTTATCAAGACCTTTTTCTGGTGCCGTTGCCGGGGAGCATAGCTCTATTCTCTAAGTCACTTGGGATTTATATCTGTTGATCACTATGAGGAATTTGAAATATACTAGAACCAAGATTTTTCCGTCTACTATGATGGGAGGTAAGGAATTGCTATCTAGCTCTGCACTTGATTCAACTTTTGTTTTGAGTAAGCTTGCGACACCTACACCTGCTATTCATTCAGATATGTCGCATGCTATTGATGATACTCCTTCTACTATGAATGATGCTTATGATGCTACTAATTTGCTTGATAAAACTGTGCTACTGGGTGAACTACTTGATGAACATCTTGCAAGAGTTAGAACAATTGATTATGCTCAAGATGATGATATTTCTGAAACTGATGAAATTATTGAAACTGAAAACTTTGAAACACATGATAAGACGAGCTCCCCTAGATATGAACTTCATGTTATGCCTGAGGGTTATGTTATGGATGGAGAGGTAGCTAGGGACTTTCTTGCTTACAAGGATAGATACGATCTTAAGAAATTATTATGCAAGTGGAAAGAAAATATTTACTACATCTCTGAAAAATATTTCCCTGCTCATATGAAACAAGCTGCTTTAAAGGAAATATTTAACTTTGTGCAGTTTGAAGAAGAGAGTCTCCCACAGGCTTGGGGGAGGCTTCTCCAATTACTTAATGCTTTGCCTGATCATCCTCTCAAGCAAAATGAAATACTATATATCTTTTATAATGTACTAACCGATGCTTCTAGGGACCACCTAGTTAGTTGTGCTGGTTGTGTTTTCAGGGAACGAACTGTTGAGCAAGCTGAATTGCTATTGAATAATATATTAAGTAATGATAATGATTGGACACTTCCTGAACCAACTCCTAAGCCAACTCCGAAGAAAAGAGGTATTCTATTTTTTAGTCCTGAAGATATGCAAGAGGCAAAGAAATCTATGAAAGAAAAAGGTATTAAAGCTGAAGACGTTAAAAATTTACCGCCTATTGAAGAAATACATGGTCTTAATGCCCCGACACAGGTAGTAGAGGTAAATTCTCTCTATAGATTTGATGAACGTGATATTCCTCATAATAAGTCTGCTAGTCAATGCTTGGATGAGTTTGATAATGATACGTCTCCAACGTACCTGTAATTTTTTATTGTTCCATGCTATTATATAATCAGTTTTGGATGATTAATGGGCTTTATTATGCACTTTTATATTGGGACTAACCTATTAACCAAAGGCCCAGTGCAAATTGCTATTTTTTTGCCTATTTCAGTGTTTCGCAGAAAAGTAATATCAAACGGAATCCAAACGGAATGAAACCTTCATGAGGATAGTTTTTGGAACAAACGCAATCCAGGAAACTTGGAGTGGACGTCAAGGAAGCAACGAGGCGGACATGAGGTAGGGAGGCGCTCCCAGGGGGGTAGGCGCACCCCCACCCTCGTGGGCCCATCGTGGCTCCACCGACCTAGTTCTTTCGCCTATATATACTCATATACCCTGAAAACATCCAGGAGCACCACGAAACCGTATTTACACCACCGCAACCTTTTGTACCCATGAGATCCCATCTTGGGGCCATTTCCGGCGCTCCACCAGAGGGGGAGGGCTTCTACATCAACACCATAGCCTCTCCGATGATGTGTGAGTAGTCTACCATAGACCTTCGGGTCCATAGTTATTAGCTAGATGGCATCTTCTCTCTCTTTGGATCTCAATACAAAGTTCTCCTCGATTCTCTTGGAGATCTATTCGATGTAATTCTTTTTCTGGTGTGTTTGTCGAGATACGATGAATTGTGGGTTTATGATAAAGATTATCTATAAACAATATTTGATTCTTCTCTGAATTCTTATATGCATGATTTAATATCTTTGCAAGTCTGTTCAAATTATCAGTTTGGTTTGGCCTACTGGATTGATCTTTCTTGCAATGGGAGAAGTGCTTAGCTTTGGGTTCAATCTTGCCGTATCCTTTCCCAATGACAGCAGGGGCAGGAAGGCACGTATTGTATTGTTGCCATCGAGGATAAAAAGATGGGGTTTATATCATATTGCTTGAGTTTATCCCTCTACATCATGTCATCTTGCCTAATGCGTTACTCCGTTCTTATGAAATTAATACTCTAGATGCATGCTGGATAGCGATCGATGTGTGGAGTAATAGTAGTAGATGCAGAATCGTTTCGGTCTACTTGCACGGACGTGATTCCTAATAGATGATCATGGCTAGATATTCTCATAACTATGCGCTTTTCTATCAGTTGCTCGACAGTAATTTGTTCACCCGCCGTAAAATTTGCTATCTTGAGAGAAGCCACTAGTGAAACCTATGGATCCCAGGTCTATTTTCCATCATATTAATCTCCCATCAACTAGCTATTTCTGTCATCGTTATTCTGCAATCTTTACTTTCCAATCCATACAACAAAAATATCAAAAATATTTGTCTTATTATCTTTATTAGATCTCACTTTTGCAAGTGGCCGTGAAGGGATTTACCACCCCTTTATCTCGTTGGTGCAAGGTTCTTGATTGTTCGTGCAGGTACTAGGGACTTGCGTGTAGTCTCTACTACTGGATTGATACATTGGTTCTCAAAATTTGAGGGAAATACTTACGCTACTTTGCTGCATCACTCTTTCCTCTTCAAGGGAAAACCAACGCATGCTCAAGAGGTAGCAGATAACTTTATTGTTAAACAAGAGAACTTCAATGTTTATGGTAGTAGACAATTGAAACATAATTCTTACATGCTTGACTACTTCGGTAATTATATGAGTAGAAATGTTAGTGATCTTAAGATTATTAGTAAGCATGCTTCCATGGTGAAAACTCAAGTAGAACAAGTATTTAAGGCACAGTATGATTTTCTCAGTGAGTTGAATAGAAAGAACAATGATAATGATGTTAAGGTTATGACTAGAGGTGGTAAAATGACCTAGGAACGTTTGTATCCCGAGGGCCATCCTAAGAGAGTCGAGCAAGATTCTCAGAGAATTAATATTGATGCACCTAGTCCTCCTAGTAATAAAAATAAAAGGAAAACTAATAGGACTTTGCATGCTTCTAGTAAACTTGTTATAGAGACACCTGAGAATCCCAATGATATTTCTTTTTATTACACCGACACACAATATGGTAATGAACATGAACCTGGTGCTAATGTCAATGATGATGTTCATTTTGATGCTCAACCTAGTAATGATAATGATGTGGAGGTAGAACCTGTTGTTGATCTTGATAACCCACAATCAAAGAATCAACATTATGATAAGAAAGACTTCATTGATAGGAAACATGGTAAAGAAGAGAACCATGGGTTCAGAAACCCATGCCCTTTCCTCCTAAACCATCCAATAAAAAGGATGATGAGGATTTTGAGCTCTTTTGAAATTCTTAGACCTGTCTTTTTGCGTATGCGTTTGACTGATATTCTGGAAATGTCTCCTTATGCTAAGTATACGAAAGATATTGTTACAAATAAAAGAAAGATACCTGAAGCTAAAATTTCCACCAGGCTTGCTAATTATACTTTTAAGGGTGGAATACCAAAGAAACTAGGAGATCGAGGAGTACCAACTATACCCACCATGCTCCATTAAAAGAAACTATGTTAAAACTTCTTTATGTGATTTGGGAGCCGGTGTTAGTGTTATGCCTTTTCTTTATATCGTAGACTTGAATTGAATAAGTTGACAACTACTGAAATCTCTTTGCAAATGGCTGATAAATCAACTGTTATACCCATCGGTATTTCTGAGGATGTGCCTGCTGTGGTTGCAAATGTTACTATCTTAATGGACTTTGTTATTCTTGATATTCCTGAGGACGATAGCATGTCGATCATCCTCGGCAGACCCTTTTTGAATACTGTAGGGGCTGTTATTGATTGCAACAAAGGCAATGTCACTTTTCATGTTAATCGCAATGAGCATACGGTACAATTTCTGAAGAAACAACCTCAAGGGAATAACATCAATTCTATTGGAAAAAAATCAACTATTGCTATTGGAGGTTTTGAATTCCCTCTTCCTACTGTCAATAAGAAATATGATATTCTTATTGTTGGGGACATGCATATCCCCGTTTAGGTAACCTAGTGTTATTTGAAAATTCTTTGGTTTCATGTTATTCGGAAGAAGTTTGTTAAGAAGACTTGATCAACCTTGTTAATGGATTCCTTTTGATGAGCATGACATGGATGAATTTAGAAAGAACAACCTTTTGTACCTACTTTTTACTTTCTGTTATTTAGAATAAAGAAAGAAAAAAAATACTATTATTCATCTATTTTCTGAATTATCCGTGCAATAAAAAAATGTCCCAAAAATAAAAGTTCTCCAAATGCCCTGAAAATTTAGTATGATTTTTTTATAGAATATTTAAGAATTTTTGGCACTGAGAACACACCAGGGGGCTATACCGGTGGACCACAAGGGTGGAGGGCGTGCCCTACCCCACTGGGCGCGCCCCCTGGCTTGTGGGTCCCACGTGGTTCCCCCTCACTTATTCCAGCACCCATTCACTTCGTCTTCCTCCAGAAAAATTCATCCCGTTGCTCAAACCCATGTTCTTGCTCATCTTGCTGCCATTTTTGATCTCCTTGTGGAAAGCAAAATTTGCAAAACTGTTTTGGGGGATTGTTCTTCGGTATGTGACTCTCCAATGGTCAAATTAGTTTTTGTTCTAGTGCTTATATATTGCAACTTTTTCTGCAGTGGTGACCTTGTTCTTGAGCTTGCATGTCAAATTTATATGGTCCAAAGTAGTTTTGATGCATGATATAGCCTCTAGGCACTTGTAGGAGCAGTTGGTATCAATTTTGTTAAGTTTGGTTCACTTTTGCTTTGAGTCACTAAAAATTTCAGAAATTTTCAGAGAAAATAAATGATGAAGAGATGGTTGAGAGGCTCTTCAAGCTGAGGTTCAAAAGAAAATGAAAATGAAGAGAAGAAAAAGCCCAAGTATAACCTTTCTCGCAACGCGGAAGTTCGGCCGTGTGAATGGCCAAGTGATGCATTCTTGGGGGCGGCCGGAATTTATGAGGATTTCTATTATTTAGCTGAGAATCAAGGCATCACCGACTTCCTCAATGATTACTGTGATCAGTACCTCTTACTCACTAATACCTTCGTGCAAAATTTTCACTTTCATGGTGGGAAATCACCAGCCACGTAGAATTTTATTTATATGATGAGCATAAGGAGATGACACTTTATGATTTTTATGAGGTTTGCAAATTACCTTTTGAGGGCAGCGTCAACGAACCACACCCTAGAGATGTGGAAGATTTTATTAATGAAGTTGCTGTAGGGGAAAGGAGAAGGGTGTCGGAAGTGAGAGTGGCTAGTTTACATTTTCCTATTTTACGCTATTACTCATTATTTGCTGGGAGATGTTTAATTGGTCATGGGGAGAGTGGAGGCCTTAGTGTCCCTGGCCTCGCTATTTTGCGCCATGATTTACTTCATGATAAAACTTTTAGTCTGGGCGCCAAGGTTGCTCGACGGTTGAGTTTAAACCGTTCGAGGGGTCCTATCTATGGAGGTATATATGTCTCCCGCCTCGTTAGACATTCCGAGATACCTATTAGGTATGATGAGGAAGAGGAGATGTTGCTACCCACTATATACTTAGACTATAACAGTATGGTCGCACATGATTTTATTAGTGATGATAAGGACAAGAGACTCATCTATAACCTGGTATTCAGCCAGGAGACTTGTCCGATTATTACTTTTCATGCGCCTTCTTTGTTCGGTATTCATTAAGGAAGGTACCTTATTTTTCCCGAGGATATTTAGGCATACTGGGAGCGGACGTGATCCCCAGTCCCTGTGCCAGAACCATCATATGATCCATATCAGGAATCTATTTATCAGTGGGAGCCACAGGAGCTCGCTAACCAGTGGAACCCCCAGGATCGTCCTCAACACCCACGAGAGGGATACTTTTATCCATGGGCATACACCAACTTAGGCCAAAAGCCTAAGCTTGGGGGAGTACATATTTTTCTCACCGACATTACATTCATGTTCACACACTCATTCTAGTTGTCGGTGTTCATACTTTTTATTCTATTATCCATGTTAGTTTATTTTCTTTTACTCGCTTTCTTCTTGTGTGTTTAAAAACTTTGAGAAAATCCAAAAAACATTAGTTGTAGCTTCTTTCCTTTCCATGTTTATTTAGTAGTATTATTAAAGGAAAACCCAAAAAGATTTCTCGTTCTTCTTTTGCTTGTTGGGAGCTTCCCCGTGTAAATATTTTTTCTTATTCTTGTTTCACTTTCTTCAGTAAAACAAAAAATCCAAAAACATTTCAGTGTGTTTCTTTGAATTTCTTTTTCCTTTCTGTGGGTCGAGAGGAGAAGACCACGATAAAAATGTTGAGTGGTTCTCATATGCATTACTATTGATCTAACAAAGAGCCCATATTTCCTTGTCTTCTCCTATGAATACATATTTGCAGATTCCAACTTAGTCCAATGCACGTGCACTATTATTATTATTCACACCGTTCGGTCGTGCAAGTGAAAGGCAATAATGACGATATTTGATGAAATGATTGAGATGAGGAAAAGTTGGTATGAACTCGACCTATCTTGTTTTTGTAAATATGATTAGTTCATCATTCCTGATTCAACCTATTATGAATGAAACATGTTTGCATTGACTATTAGAGATTATAGTTACTCATGCCATGCTTAATTAGCTAGGAGTTTATAATGGTTTACCTTGCATGCCAACATGCCTTTAAAATGGTTGTGATGTAGTATGATAGGATGGTATCCTCCTTTGAATGATTCGAGTGGCTTGACTTGGCACATGTTCACACATGTAGTTGAAACAAAATCAACATAGCCTCCACGGTATTTATGTTCATGGTGATTTATATCCTACTCGTGCTTGCATTCAATGTTGGTTAATCTCAATGCATGTTTATGACTATTGTCGCTCTCTAGTTGGTCGCTCCTCAATCTTTTGCTAGCATTCACTTGTATTAAGCGGGAATACTGCTTGTGCATCCACTTCCATAAACCCAAAGTTGTTCCATATGAGTCCACCATTACCTACCTATATGCGGTATCTACCTGCCGTTCCAAGTAAATTTGCATGCGCCAAATTCTAAACCTTCAAATAATAATCTGTTTTGTATGCCCGAATCGCTCATGTGGCGACGGGGGGTTGTCATTATCTTCCATGCTAGGTGGGTTATTCTCATGATGAGTGTTGATTCACTTGTCATTCATGAGAAAGTGGCTGGTATTCGGGATGCCAAGTTCCATGCTCAAATCAATTCAAAATATAACTTCAAACAAAACTCCCCCAGGACTGTTGTTTGTATGTACGGTACCCATTGTTTTGGACCAGCCGTGGAATGTGCTTGTTGGTGGAGGGGAGTAAAAACTTTACCATTCTGTTTGGAAACCGCCTATAATGTAGCTAGCATGGAAGATACCGATATATCTTGGTTGTTATGTTGACAATGAAATCATGCCGCTCAAAATTATATTCATCTGTGTTTCAAAAAGCTCGAGCTCTGGCATCTCTGCAAATCCCTGCTTCCCTCTGTGAAGGGCCTAGCTATTTAATTTTATTGTTGAGTCATCATCCTCTTATAAAAAGCATTAGTTAGAGAGCACCACTGTCATTTGTATGCATTATAATTAATTGATATTGATTATCACTGTGATTGGATCTCTTTTACCATGAATAACAATGTCTAGTCAGTCCTTGATCTTCAGGGGTGCTCTGCATTTATGTTTTCCGTTCTCAGAAAGGGCTAGCGAGATGCCATCTTGTTATATTATATCATGATTGTTTTGAAAAAGTGTTGTCATCCAAGATTTACTATTATTGATCGCTAGTTCATTATGCCATTGATATGAGTAAATGTGAGACCTAAATGTTATTGTGAATATGGTTAGTTCATATTCTTTCCTGAAAACCTGAATGCTGGCTATACATATTTGCAACAACAAGATCAAACAGAGTTTGTAAAAGTTTTTTCATTATCACTTTCAGTTTGTCAACTGAATTGCTTGAGGACAAGCAATGGGTTAAGCTTGGGGGAGTTGATACGTCTCCATCGTATCGACTTATCCAAACTCTTTTACCCTTGTTTTGGACTCAAATTTGCATGATTTGAATGGAACTAACCCGGACTGACGCTATTTTCAGCAGAATTGCCTTGGTGTTATTTTTGTGCATAAACAAAAGTTCTCGGAATGACGTGGAACTTTACGGAGAATATTTTTGGAATAAATAAAAAATATTGGCGAAAGAATCAACCAGAGGGGACCCACCTACTATCAACAAGGGTGGAGGGCGCCCCCCTCAGGGAGAGCCCCCCTACCTTTTGGGTCCCCTGGACATCCACCGACCTCAACTCCAACTCCATATATTCACTTTAGGGGAGAGAAAAATCACAGAGAAGGATTCATCGCGTTTTACAATACGGAGCCGCCGCCACCTCATGTTCTTCATCGAGAGGGTAGATCTGGAGTCTGTTCGGGGCTCCGAAGAGGGGGATTCATCGCCATCATCATCACCAATCTTCTTCCATCACCAATTTCATGATGCTCATCGCCGGGCATGAGTAATTCCATCATAGGCTTGCTGGACGGTGAAGGCTTGGATGAGATTTATCATGTAATCGAGTTAGTTTTGTTAGGGTTTGATCCCTAGTATGCACTATGTTCTAAGATTGATGTTGCTATGACTTTGCTATGCTTAATGCTTGTCACTAGGGAACGAGTGCCATGATTTATGATCTGAACATATTATGTTTTCATGAATATGTTTGTGTTCTTGATCCTATCTTGCAAGTTGTAGACACCTATTATGAGTTATGATCCGCATAACCCAAGGTGACAATAATTGGGATTCTTTCCTGTGATTACCGTAGTTTCAGGAGTTCATGTATTCACTAAGTGCTAATCCTTTGGTCCGGTTCTCTATTAAAAGGAGGCCTTAATATCCCTTAGTTTCCATTAGGACCCCACTGCCACATACACGGGAGGGTAGGACAAAAAATGACATGCAAGTTCTTTTCCATAAGCACGTATGACTATATACGGAATACATGCCTACATTATATTGATGAATTGGAGCTAGTTCTGTGTCACCCTAGGTTATAACTTTTGCATGATGAATGCCATCTGACATAATTATCCATCACTGATCCATTGCTTACGAGCTTTTCACATATTGATCTTTACTACATTACTTTGCCGTTGCCACTATTACAATTGCTACAAAACTGCTAATGTTACTTTTGCCACTATCATCGTTACTTCCATACTACGTTACTACTAAATACTTTGTTGTAGATATAGTCTTTCAGGTGTGGTTGAATTGACAACTCAGCTACTAATACTTGAGAATATTCTTTGGCTCCCCTTGTGTCGAATCAATAAATTTGGGTTGAATACTCTACCATTGAAAACGATCCCCTATACTTGTGGGTTATCAAGCATCCTATTGAGAGTGAGTGAGCCACAACACCTAGTGAGTGAGAAAGTTGACAGGGCACGTGAGGCCACTATATATGAGCATGTGCACTTTATGATTTCCTTGTTGCATCTTCTATTCCCATGTCGTCCAGTATATATGAGCTTGTGCACTTTCTTAGCAAATTTGCTGTGATCTTTCCTGATGGCATATTCATACATCATCACCACATTGCCCACCATCAATTTCATGATAACATAATCACACTAAGCACCAATTACCATGTTCATGCTTTTGATACACTACTGCAGGATGCTGCTAACGCGACACTACGATCAGAGACCCTTCGACAAAACTGTGTGCGATGCAATAATCACAAAAGATGGTGTAAAAGAACCGTCAAAAAAGGTGCAAAACGGTTGCGATGGCGGAGCCATCAAACACGGTTCAAATTTTAGTTGCGTGTGTGATGCAGGGCATACGGTTCAGTTCAATGAACTGTGTGCGATGAGGCGGAACAAAAGAAACGGGCAGCCAGATGAAGGCGTGTGTGATATACAGCATATGGTTCACTCGGATGAACTGTTTGTGATGAGGAGGAACAATAGAAATGGGCATCTAGATAAAGATGTGTGCAATTGAGGGCATACGCTTCAGAAGGATTAACTGTTTGTGATTAGGCAACAGAATAGAAACAGGCCAGCCAGAACAAAGTGTCTACTATTGATGGCATACAGTTCACATGGATGAACTGTTTGCGATTAGCCACAACAAACTGAAACAGTTAGATAGACCAACGTGTGTGCGCTAGACGGGCACACACATTCTAATTAAAAGAAGTGTGTGCGATGGTAATAACGAGCGCGCATGGTTGTTGGAACAAGACGTGTGCTGACAGTGCCTATTGCGGTGCACCCTACAGTGCAAACGCCACGTACGAGGCCGAGAAGGCGTACGTCCCACGTTACGCCTTCCGAGAATAGTTTCACACTTATAACCATCAGTAAATTTTGAGCCTGTGGCCAATCACATTCCAAATTGCAAACCTGTTCACACTGATCAAAACCTAAACGGTTTCCCACTTAGGACCGTATTAGTACTCGGTTATAAATACTACTACTCCAAGATGACTGCTGCTACCTCTTGAGCACTGCGTTGGTTTTCCCTTGAAGAGGAAAGGGTGATGCAGCAAAGTAGCATAAGTATTTCCCTTAGTTTTTGAGAACCAAGGTATCAATCCAGTAGGAGGCTACGCGCAAGTCCCTCGCACCTACACAAAACAAATAAATCCTCGCAACCAACGCGATAAGGGGTTGTCAATCCCTACACGGTCACTTACTAGAGTGAGATCTGTTAGATATGATAGGATAATATTTTTGTTATTTTTGTGATAAAGATGCAAAGTAAAATAAAAGCAAAGTACAAAGCAAAGGAAATAACTAAGTGTTGGAAGATTAATATGATGAAGATAGACCCCGGGGCTATAGGTTTCACTAGTGGCTTCTCTCAAGAGCATAATTATTATACGGTGGGTGAACGAAATACTGTTGAGCAATTTACAGAATTGAGCATAGTTACGAGAATATCTAGGTATGATCATGTATACAGGCATCACGTCCGAGACAAGTAGACCGACTCCTGCCTGCATCTACTACTATTACTCCACTCATCGACCGCTATCCAACATGCATCTAGAGTATTAAGTTCATGGAAACAGAGTAACGCCTTAAACAAGATGACATGATGTAGAGGGATAAATTCATGCAATATGATAAAAATCCCCATCTTGTTATCCTCGATGGCAACAATACAATACATGCCTTGCTGCCCCTACTATCACTGGGAAAGGACACCGCAAGATTGAACCCAAAGCTAAGCACTTCTCCCATTGCAAGAAACATCAATCTAGTAGGCCAAACCAAAATGATAATTCGAAGAGACTTGCAAAGATAACCAATCATACATAAAAGAATTCAGAGAAGATTCAAATATTGTTCATAGATAATCTTGATCATAAACTCACAATTCATCGGTCTCAACAAACACAACGCAAAAAGAAGATTACATCAAATAGATCTCCACGAGAGAGGGGGAGAACATTGTATTGAGATCCAAAAAGAGAGAAGAAGCCACCTAGATAATAACTATGGACCAGAAGGTCTGAGGTAAACTACTCACACTTCATCGGAGAGGCTATGGTGTTGATGTAGAAGCCCTCCGTGATGGATGCCCCCTCCGGCGGAGCTCCGGAACAGGCTCCAAGATGGGATCTCGTGGGTACAGAAGGTTTGGGGGTACGTAGGTGTAATTAGGTTTTTGGATCCGTATCAGATCGTTTGGGGGTACGTAGGTATATATAGGAGGAAGGAGTACATCGGTGGAGCAACAGGGGGCCCACGAGGGTGGAGGGCGCACCCTGGGGGGCTGGGCGCGCCCCTACCTCGTGGCCTTCTCTTTTATTTCTTGACATAGGGTCCAAGTCTGTTGGATCATAATCTTCCTAAAAATCACGTTCCTGAAGGTCTCATTCCGTTTGGACTCCATTTGATATTCCTTTTCTGCGAAACTCTAAAATAGGCAAAAAACATCAATTCTGGGCTGGGCCTCCGGTTAATAGGTTAGTCCCAAAAATAATATAAAAGTGAATAATAAAGCCCAATAATGTCCAAAACAGTAGATAATATAGCATGGATCAATCAAAAATTATAGATACATTGGGGACGTATCAGGCATCCCCAAGCTTAATTCCTGCTCGTCCTCGAGTAGGTTAATGATAAAAACAGAATTTTTGATGCGGAGTGCTATTTGGCATAATTTCAATATAATTCTTATCATTGTGGCATGAATGTTCAAATTTGATATGATTCAAGACAAAAGTTTAATATTGACATAAAAACAATAATACTTCAAGCATACTAACTAAGTAATTATGTCTTATCAAAATAACTTAGCAAAAGCAAGTTATCCCTACAAAATCATATAGTCTGGCTATGCTCCATCTTCCCCACACAAAATATTCATATCATGTACGACCCCGGTTTTGGCCAAGCAATTGGTTCATACTTTTAACGCGCTTGAGCCTTTTCAACTCTTATGCAATACATGAGTGCAAGCCATGGATATAACACTATGGTGGAATAATTAAGGTGTTATGGTAGGGGTTATGTGGGAAGACAAAAAAGGAGAAAGTCTCACATCAACGAGGCTAATCAACGGGCTATGGAGATGCCCATCAATTGATGTTAATGCGAGGAGTAGGGATTGTCATGCAACGGATGCACTAGAGCTATAAGTGTATGAAAGCTCAAACAGAAACTAAGTGGGTGTGCATCCAACTTGCTTTCTCGTGAAGACCTCGGGCATTTTGAGGAAGCCCATCATTGGAATATACAAGCCAAGTTCTATAATTAGATATCCCACTAGTATATGAAAGTGACAAAATGAGAGACTCTCTATCATGAAGATCACGGTGCTACTTTGAAGCACAAGTGTGGTAAAAAGGATAGTAACATTTTCCCTTCTCTCTTTTTCTCTCATTTTCATTTTTTTCTTTGGGCCTTTTCTCTTTTTTATGGCCTCTTTTTCTTTAGTCCGGAGTCTCATCCCGACTTGTGGGGGAATCATCATCTCCATCATCCTTTCCTCACTTGGGACAATGCTCTAATAATGATGATCATCACACTTTTATTTACTTACAACTCATGAATTACAACTTAATACTTAGAACAAAATATGACTCTATATGAATGCCTCCGGCGGTGTACCAGGATATGCAATGAATCAAGAGCGACATGTATGAAAGAATTATGAACCGTGGCTTTGCCACAAATACAATGTCAACTACATGATCATGCAAAGAAATATGACAATGATGGAGCATGTCATGATAAATGAAACGGTGGAAAGTTGCATGGCAATATATCTTGGAATGGCTATGGAAATGCCATGATAGGTTGGTGTGGTGGCTGTTTGGAGGAAGATATAAGGAGGTTTATGTGTGAAAGAGCGTATCATATCATGGGGCTTCGATGCATCGGCGAAGTTTGCACCAACTCCCAAAGTGAGAAAGGGCAATGCGCGGTACTAAAGAGTCTAGAAAGTTGCGGAAAGGTAAGTGTGCGTATAATCCATGGACTCACATTAGTCATAAAGAACTCATATACTTACTGCAAAAATTTATTAGCCCTGGAAGCAAAGTACTACTACGCATGCTCCTAGGGGAAGGGTTGGTAGGAGTTAACCAGCGCGCGATCCCGACCGCCACACAAAGGAAGACAATCAACAAATATTTCATGCTCTAACTTTGTTACATAACGGTTCACCATACGTGCATGCTACGGGAATCACAAACTCCAACACATGTATTTTTCAATTCCACAATTACTCAACTGCACAACTAGGATATTACCACATTTATATCTCAAGACAATTATCAAGCATCAAATTTTATCATGATATTAATTAAAACAAATTGCCATGCTATTTTCATACTCTCAAAATAATCTAAGTGAAGCATGAGAGACCAATAGTTTGTATAAAACAAATCCACCACCGTGCTCTAAAAGTTTTAAGTGAAGCACTAGAGCAAAACTATATAACTCAAAAGATGTAGGTGAAGCACATAGAGTATTCCAACAATTTCAGAATCATGTGTGACTCTCTCAAAGGGTGTGTACAGAAAGGATGATTGTGGTAAACTAACAAATAAAGACTCAAATAATACAAGACGCTCCAAGCAAAACACATATCATGTGGTCAATAAAAATATAGCTCCAAGTAAAGTTACCGATGGAAGTAGACGAAAAGAGGGGATGCCTTCCGGGGCATCCCCAAGCTTAGGATCTTGCCACTCCTTGTTCCATAGTCCATCAAATCTTTCACCCAAAACTTGAAAACTTCACAACACAAAACTCAACAGAAAATCTCGTGAGCTCCGCTAGCAAAATAAAACAGAAGACCATTTCAAGGTACTGTAATGAACTCATTCTTTATTTATATTGGTGTTAAACCTACTGTATGCTAACTTCTCTATGGTTTATAAAATATTTTACTAGCAATAGATTCAATAAAATAAGCAAACAACACACGAAAAACAGAATCTGTCAAAAACAGACAGTCTGTAGTAATCTGTAACTAATGCAAACTTCTGGAATTCCAAAATATCTACCAAAATAGGACGACCTAGAAAATTTGTTTATTGATCAGCAAAAATTGGATTAAGTATTTTGTCACGTTCTGATAATTTTTAACGATTGTTTTCGTGAACAGAAAGTTTCTGGAAATTTTTGCAAGATCAAATAACTATCATCCAAGAAGATCCTATAGGTTTAACTCGTCACAAACACTAACTAAAACATAAAAACACATCTAACCAGAGGCTAGAACAAATATTTATTCCTAAACAGAAGCAAAAAGCAAAAAACTAAAAATAAAATTTGGTTGCCTCCCAACAAGCGCTATCGTTTAACACCCCTAGGTAGGCATAAAAGCAAGGATAGATCTAGGTATTGTCATCTTTGGTAGGCAATCCATAAGTGGCTGTCATGATAGATTCATATGATAATTTTATTTTCTTCCTAGGGAAGTGTTCCATGTCTTTCTTTAATGGAAAATGGAATCTAATATTCCCTTCCTTCATATCAATAATTGCACCAATCGTTCTAAAGAAAGGTCTACCAAGAATAATAGGACATGAAGGATTGCAATCTATATCAAGAACGATAAAATCTACGGGCACATAGTTCCTATTTGCAACAATAAGAACATCATTAATTCTTCCCGTAGGTTTCTTAATAGTGGAATTTGCAAGGTGCAAGTTTAAAGAGGAATCATCAAAATCATGGAAACCTAGCAAATCACAAAAGTTTTGGGAATAGTGGAAACACTAGCACCCAAATCACACAAAGCATAGAAATCATGATCCTTAATCTTTATTTTAATAGTAGGTTCCCACACATCATAAAGTTTCTAGGGATGGAAACTTCCGACTCAAGTTTTTCTTCATAAGATTGCATCAAAGCATCAACGATATGTTTGGTAAAGGCTTTATTTTGACTATAAGCATGAGGAGAATTTAGCACGGATTGCAACAAGGAAATACTATCAATCAAAGAGAAATTTCCATAATTAAATTCCTTGAAATCCAAAATAGTGGGTTTATTAGTATCTAGGGTCTTGCTTTCTTCAATCCCACTTTTATCACTTTTAGCATCAAGATCTAAAAACTCTGAATTTTTAGAACGCCTTCTAGGTAAAGGTGGATCATATTCAGTCCCATCATTATGAAGATTCATATTACAAAACAAATATTTAATTGGGGACACATCAATAACTTTTAGATCTTCATCTTTATTTTCATAAAAACTAGAAGAACACGCTCTTATAAAGGCATCTTTCTTAGCACGCATCCTAGCGGTTCTTTCTTTGCACTCATCAATGGAAATTATCATGGCTTTGAGAGACTCATTGATATCATTCTTAGGAGGAATAGATCTAAGCTTTAAAGAATCAACATCAAGAGAAATTCTATCAACGTTCCTAGCCAAATCATCAACTTTAAGCAATTTCTCTTCAAGCAAAGCATTGAAATTCTTTTGTGAATTCATAAACTCTTTAACACTAGTCTCAAATTCAGAGGGGATCTTAAAATTTCCATATGAATTGTTGTAGGAATTACCATACTTATTAGAGGAATTACTAGGATAAGGCCTAGGATTAAAGTTTCCTCTATACGCGTTATTACCAAAATTATTCCTACCAACAAAATTCACATACATAGATTCATTATTCTCAATCAAAGTAGACAAAGGCATATCATTAGGATCAGAAGAAACACTCTTACTAGCAAATAATTTCATAAGTTCATCCATCTTTCCACTCAAAACATTAATTTTTTTCTATCGCATGCACTTTTTTATTAGTAGATCTTTCAGTGTGCCATTGAGAATAATTAACCATAATATTATCTAGGAGTTTAGTAGCATCTCCTAAAGTGATTTCCATAAAAGTGCCTCCCGCGGCCGAATCTAAAAGATTTCTAGGAGCAAAATTCAATCCGGCATAAATTTTTTGTATAATCATCCACAAATTTAAACCATGAGTAGGGAAATGACGTATCATTAATTTCATCCTCTCCCAAGCTTGTGCAACATGTTCATGATCAAGTTGCTTAAAATTCATAATATTGTTTCTAAGAGAGATGATCTTAGAGGGAGGAAAATACTTAGAGATAAAAGCATCTTTGCACTTGTTCCAAGAATCAATACTATTTTTAGGCAAAGACGAAAACCAAGCTTTAGCACGATCTCTAAGCGAAAAGGGAAATATCTTCAATTTAACAGTATCATTATCAACATCTTTCTTCTTTTGCATATGACACAAATCGACGAAGCTATTTAGATGAGTAGCGGCATCTTCACTAGGAAGGCCGGCGAATTGGTCTTTCATGACAAGATTCAACAAAGCAACATTGATTTCACAAGATTCAGTATTGGTAAGAGGAGCAATTGGAGTGCTAAGGAAATCATTATTGTTGGTATTGGTAAAGTCACATAATTTGGTATTATCTTGAGCCATCGTGACAAACAAGCAATCCAACACACGAGCAAACAAAAGGGAAGCGAAAAAGAGGCGAACGGAAAAGAGAGGGCGAATAAAACGGCAAGGGTGAAGTGGGGGAGAGGAAAACGAGAGGAAAATGGCAAATAATGTAATGTGGGAGATCAGGGTTTGTGATGGGTACTTGGTATGTTGACCTTTGTGTAGACCTCCTCGGCAACGGCACCAGAAATCCTTCTTGCTACCTCTTGAGCACTGAGTTGGTTTTCCCTTGAAGAGGAAAGGGTGATGCAGCAAAGTAGCGTAAGTATTTCCCTCAGTTTTTGAGAACCAAGGTATCAATCTAGTAGGAGGCTACGCGTGAGTCCCTCGCACCTACACAAAACAAATAAATCCTCGCAACCAACGCGATAAGGGGATGTCAATCCCTACACGGTCACTTACGAGAGTGAGATCTGATAGTTATGATAGGATAATATTTTTGGTATTTTTGTGATAAAGATGCAAAGTAAACTAAAAGCAAAGTAAAAAAGCAAAGGAAATAACTAAATGTTGGAAGATTAATATGATGAAGATAGACCCGGGGGCCATAGGTTTCACTAGTGGCTTCTCTCAAGAGCATAAGTATTTTACGTTGAGTGAACGAATTACTGTTGAGCAATTGACAGAGTTGAGCATAGTTATGAGAATATATAGGTATGATTATGTATATAGGCAGCACGTCCGAGACAAGTAGACCGACTCCTGCCTGCATCTACTACTATTACTCCACTCATCGACCGCTATCCAGTATGCATCTAGAGTATTAAGTTCATGGAAACAGATTAACGCCTTAAGCAAGATGACATGATGTAGAGGGATAAATTCATGCAATATGATAAAACCCCCATCTTGTTATCCTCGATGGCAACAATATAATATGTGCCTTGCTGCCCCTACTGTCACTTGGAAAGGACACCGCAAGATTGAACCCAAAGCTAAGCACTTCTCCCATTACAAGGAAGATCAATCTAGTAGGCCAAACCAAACTGATAATTCGAAGAGACTTTCAAAGATAACCAATCATACATAAATGAATTCCGAGAAGATTCAAATATTGTTCATAGATAATCTTGATCATAAACCCACAATTCATCGGTCTCAACAAACACACCGCAAAAAGAAGATTACATCAAATAGATCTCCACGAGAGAGGGGGAGAACATTGTATCGAGATCCAAAAAGAGAGAACAAGCCATCTAGCTAATAACTATGGACCCGAAGGTCTGAGGTAAACTACTCACACTTCATCGGAGAGTCTATGGTGTTGATGTAGAAGCCCTCCGTGATGGATGCCCCCTCCGGCGGAGCTCCGGAACAGGCCCCAAGATGGGATCTCGTGGGTACTGAAGGTTGCAGCGGTGGAATTAGGTTTTTTGGCTCTATATCTAATCGTTTGGGGGTACGTAGGTATATATAGGAGGAAGGAGTACATCGGTGGAGCAATAGGGGGCCCATGAGGGTGGAGGGCGCACCATGGGGGGTTGGGCGCGCCCCTACCTCGTGGCCTCCTCTTTTGTTTCTTGACGTAGGGTCCAAGTCTCCTGGATCATAATCTTCCTAAACATCATGTTCCTGAAGGTTTCATTCCGTTTGGACTCCGTTTGATATTCCTTTTCTGTGAAACTCTGAAATAGAAAAAAAAACAACATTCTGGGTTGGGCCTCCGGTTAATAGTTAGTCCCAAAAATAATATAAAAGTGAATAATAAAGCCCAATAATGTCCAAAATAGTAGATAATATAGCATGGAGCAATCAAAAATTATAGATACGTTGGAGACGTATCAACTAAACATTCCTCCTCAACTCCTCATCGGCAAAAACAAACAAGTCATTCATCATCGCTCCCTTGCGTCTGCCATGGCCAGCGTGAGTTCTGGGTCAAGATATTGCCACCAGGGAGATGCGAGCATAAAAGCGGAAGCACGAGAGATGTCTTGCCTCGCCACGAACGCAGCCGGCATGTTCCGCCGCGCGGCCATAGTAGCACAGAGGTCCCGCCACGCTGCCGAAGCAGCACGGAGGTCCCGCCGCGCCATCAATGCAGCAGACTGGTCCGGCCACACCGCGGAAGTAGAAGAGATGTCTCGCCACACCGTGAATGCAGCAGAGAGGTCCTCCCACGTCGCGGCAGCCTGGCAAAATGTCTCGCAGGCAGGCGAGGACTCTTACAGGCGCATGCATTCGATCATCCATAGCTAGATGGATCAGATCTCCGGCTGGGCGACGTTGCAGGACGACATGAAAGCCTCGTTTGAGCAGGCTAGCGGCGTCATCGGATAACTAAAATGAGAGCAATGCGAAGCTCCGGGCCGAGCGCGACCTACTGAGGGCAAAGATCGTCGGAAGTGCGGAGCAGCAAGAGGAGACCACTGCCTTGTTGAAGAGGACCGGCGTCATCGTCGAGAAACTTATGAACGAGAATGCCATGCTGCGCATCGTGCGCGGAAGGCTGGTGGAGGAATCACTGGATGCTCTCAAGCAGCATCTTGAGGACAAGAAAGAGCTCATCGTTGCTCGCCACAAAGACTAGTTCCCGCGTCCAGTAGCAACGCATCAAGAAAGTAGAGATTAGCGAGGCAGATCGTTGTCTTCCTTCTTCTTTTGCCCTTGTGTATTTCGGGCATTGCAGCATGTGGCTTTTTTAATTATGTTCCTAAATATGTAAGACAATTGTTATCCACTGTTATCATCCTTATATTCATCAAGATCCATGCAAAACTTTCTTTTCAGATTTTCATTTTTATCTCTTAAATCTCAGTCCAGTGAGACAAATAGCCACATCATAGAACAGGGGCTCGGGCGCCATTAATGGAGACGTTGGGAGGGAGGTGTGCAGCGGGTAGAGGTCAAAGGGCTCTCCTCCCAATGAGCACGCGCAGGGGTCTGATCGCACCCCTCCCGTACTCAAATAGCTACCCCGCACGGCACCTCCTAGCCAATAAAAAAAAGGGGACGCATGGCGGCACGTAATTGGTATGTAGAACGTCCATGGTTTCAATAATACTTGTGTTTCTGATTGTAACGTGACAACACTTGTTCCAAAATGACTTTGTTGATTGTTAATGTGTGCGCCTTCGCAAATCAGACAGAAAAATTACCACATCATGTTGGTGCCATGTCATGACACCATGCCAACTTTCATGATTTTCAGGCGTATTTTGGATTTACGGGAATTAAAAAACCAAGTTTCTCAATGTTTCCGACTAAGCCACGACGCCCAGATGTTTGGTTCAGTCGCAAAAATTAGATAGTGCTATTTATTTTGAGTTGCATATATTTTGACAAATCGCAGTGTCTCTTTGCTTAGTGCCGAAGTCTGGCTTTAAGCATATCATAATCTGAACTGTTTGCATTGAAGAGATGCACATATCCTGCATTGAACAGCTTGCATGCTTCCCGGTGAACCTGCGCATCGGACTACGCTCGCACGCCTCCCGTTCAGTCAAGCAGCTGTCCGCACGGCACCTCCTATAGCCATTAAAACCAAGACACGTGGGGTCACGTGAATGGTTAACAAAATGCACACGATTTAAATTATATAAACGTCTGAAATGCTAAAGTGGCAGGTATTTTTCAAAATGCCTTTGTTGGTTTTTATTCAAGTGCGCCTTCTCTCAAAATGGACACGAAAAATACCACAGCATGCCGGGTGCCATTCCATGATAACGTGCCAAATTACATGAATTTCAGACGAGTTTTGGATTTACTAGAATTTAAAGGCCAGGTATCTCAATGTTTTGCCGGCAATCAACAGTCCCCTAGTGTTTAAAACTCATTCCCATTTCTTGCATGCGACCTAAGGAAGCACCCAATGACACATATTTGATTTTTCAACCAATTTATATACACTGGAGCATGTGCATGTATTTCAAATTTGAATTATGCACATAAAATGCCTAGAAAACCTAGTTAATGTATAAAAATGTCCAAACCAACCCCGAAAAATTCGAAAACTTAACACAACACTCCTATTGTTCTATGTTGGCACCAGAAATTTTTTGAAGGCAATAAGAGGCAACGGATATCGTTTTGTCCCCAAAGGTGGCACGTTTCGTACCGAAACCATCAGGCTTGTTGTGAGAAGCTTATAGCCAAACCTCCCCAAATGGGACAAAATAATTACCAAGGCATGTCGGGTGCCGCTCCATGATACCATGCCAAGTTTCATGAATTTCAGGCGAGTTTTGGATTACTAGAATTTAAAAACCAGGTATCTCAATGTTTTGCCGGCAATCAATAGTGCCCTAGTATTTGAATTTCATTCCCATTTCTTGCATGGGACCTAAGCATGCACCCAAGGACACAAATTTAACTTTTTAACCAATTTACATGCACTGGAGCATGTGCATGTATTTCAAATTTAAATTATGCACATAAAATGCCTAGAAAACCCAGTTAATGTATAAAAATTCCAAATGAACCCTGGAAAATTCCAAAACTTAACACAACAGTCATGTTGTTTTATGTTGACACTAGAAAATTTTTTAAAGCAATAAGAGGCAAGGATATCGTTTCATCCCTAAAGGTGGCACGTTCCGTACCGAAACCATCAGGCTTGTTGTGAGAAGCTCTGGTTTGTGAGAAACTTATACCCAAACCTGCCCCAAATGGGACTAAAAATTTACCACAACATGTTGATGCCGCTCCATGATACCATGCCAAGTTTCATGAATTTTAGATGAGTTCTGGATTTACTAGAACTTAAACTAGGTATCTCAACGTTTTGCCGGGAATCAACAATGCCCTGGTGTTTGAAATTCATTCCTATTTCTTGCATGGGACCGAAGCATGCACCCAAGGACACATATTTGATTTTTTTAACCAATTTATATGCACCCGAGCATGTGCATGTATTTCAAATTTGAATTATGCACATAAAATGCCTAGAAAACCTAGTTAATGTATAAAAATGTCCAAACTAACCCCGAAAAATTCCAAAACTTAACACAACACTCCTGTTGTTTTATGTTGACACTAGAAAAGTTTTGAAAGCAATAAGAGTCAACGGATATCGTTTCGTCCCCAAAGGTGGCATGTTCCGTATCGAAACCATCGGGCTTGTTGTGAGAAGCTCTGGTTTTTGAGAAGCTTATACCCAATCCTGCCCCAATGGGACAAAATTTTTACCACGACATGTTGATGCCGCTCCATGATACCATGCCAAGTTTCATGAATTTTAGACGAGTTTTGGCTTTACTAGAATTAAAAACCGGGTATCTCAACATTTTGTCGGTAATCAACAGTGCCCTGGTGTTTGAAATTCATTCCCATTTCTTGCATGGGACCTAAGCATGCACCCAAGGACACAGATTTGATTTTGCAACCAATTTATATGCACCGGAGCATGTGCACATAGTTTAAATTTGAATTGTGCACCTGAAATGGCTAGAAAACCAGCTTAATGTATAAAAGGTCGAAAAGAACCCTGAATAATTCCAATTCTTTTACGACACACATATAGTTGCATGTTCACTGCAGATACAAGGTCTTGCAATTTAAACACCGTCCATTGCCGTTGTGACCCCATAATGTAATTCATATGAAGATGAAAAATCAAGTAGATCCCACAGAGTTTATTATCACCAACCATGTGAGATGTAGTACAAAATATCCTGGAGCACCGTCGGTGTATAGTACGCCTATGGCTTACGCGGGAAGGTGCCTCGGCTATTGTCCACAACCTGCGTATCAAGCACACTAGCTCGCTCCCCAAATACTCCCGCCTCTGCATCCCTCGCAATCTCGAAAATATTACTGCCTCGTAATCTCGAAAATATCTACCGGCTAGAAGGTTTTAATGATTGATAGCACACGATTAGTATGTGCGGACCGTGTGCGATGTCTGTTACTCCCGCTTTGCTTTAGTCCCTTGATTCAAATTTTCAGTAGCCCCGGCATTTTACTCCTGCCTCTGCATCCCTTGCAAACTCAAAAATATCTGCTCGCGCTTGATCCATATTTTTAGTAAACCCGCCTTGTTACTCCCGCCTAGTAAAATTTTCAGTTGTCGCAGTATTTCCTCAAACACCACCTAACCCCCCACCGCCCCCTCCTCACACACCACACGCTCCCCAAAACCTCCACTCACACAGACACACACAACCCTCAAAACCATTGGTAGGTGCCGGCACCTCCATCCTCAACCTCTGCTTGTTTGCCGGGGAGCTCGAGGAGCCAATGGCCAAAAAGAGGTTTATCACGGCCTTTTCGCCCGACGCCGGCGAGGTGGCCGCCAAGTCTTCCCGTCATCCTCCACGGGCTTGATCCGCCGTCGCCGGTCCCCCGGTCCGCCCGCCGCCACGCCCCTATGCCGGTTCGAGGACTTCCCCGTCCTCCCTCGGACCCGGCAGCCGATGAGGTCCTAACTTGGGGTCCAGCAGCGGTGGTGGGGGACGCGAGTCGCCGAGATTACAGATCAGGAGACTCACACCTGCCGGTGGCTCGATAGCTTCCACACGGCCGAGCTCGCGGCCCTGGAGTACGACCGCTGGCAGGTATGCTACCATGGTGCGGCGGCTAGGCTCAATTTCCCCTTCGGCAGACGTCCGGTCGACCTTGTTTCGTCGGAGCCAGGGTGGTGAGCTCGGCTATGGCGCAGGAGGACCGCGAGGCGTGGGAGCGCCTCGAGGGCGAGGCCGCCGCCGAGGCCTACATGCAAGAGATCCTTCGGTAGCACCCGGAGCTCGTGGAGGCGGAGCGGGCAATCTTTGTCGGCGTGGAGGGTGGCGAGGTTCTCGTGTGCTCCTCCGATGATGAGGTCGAAGGCAGCAAGGACGGCGGCACGGAGGGCGGCGAGGTTATCGCGCTCTCCTCAGATTACAAGGTCGAAGGCGACGGCGACGGCGGCACGGAGGGCGTCGAGGTGGGCCCCGAGGACGAGGAGATCGACGTTGACGAGTAGAGGAGTGCCTTCCCCAACGACCCCGACGATGGCACCAGCCCGGACCCGGCTCGCGGCACACCATAGATGACGAGGAATGATTGGCTCGACCTCTACTTCGACCGAAAGTAGTTTAGCTTAGTTTAAATTTATGTTTTATGTTCGGTTATGCAAAACTATCTATGTATATGTTTGAATGCATGCTACTTTCGGTTGAACCTCCTTTGAACTTGATAAAACTGAAGCTTACAACGTTAAGTTTAGGGGATCGACTAGAAAAGGCCAAAAATTGCTGGAGTATAAATATGTGTATATATATATCCACTAAGGGTTTTAGTCCTTTAACTTTTTAAGGATTGCCTTATGAGTTGTTTATTTCAGTTCTTCACAATGTGATACTCTATATGTGCAACTATTTGCCATGCAGTTCAATTTCTTCAATAACAGTTTCAACAATACCACTATGAATTACGATATTTGGTTGCTGTTAAGGATATTGCAGTTAACATGCCTTTTCGTTTATTTAACAATAACTAGTGTACTTTAGACCTGCACAATACCAGTTTGAATGACTATTTGCTTAACTAGCGTGCTTAAGCCTTCACACTGAAGCTATCATTTGTAGATTATGTTGTCTACCATGGATATATTTGGTTGATGTTTAGCCTATTGTGCTTAACATGCCTTTATTTGTACTCATGCAGGACAATATTGAGAATAGTGGTGTTTTCCATAGAGGTTAGTTTCATCGCATTACTTATATGTACTCACTGTTCAGGATATCAGTAGCTGGTACCATATAGCCTGGAGCTGATAAGGGATTAATCGTCAAATCGAACATTTCACTGAATATATCTGTAACCCATTTTGTCGGTGTACAAAAATAGGGGGTACACTTTTTGTACCCCTGTGACTGTGCACGGGCAGTCTGAGCCACAGGCGCCGCCGCACCGAGCCCGGCAAGGGAGGTAGAACCAAGGTAAGGCCGAAGCTAAAGAGAAGCAGAACGACGCCAAGACCAAGACCACAAAGAGCAAAGGGGACGAAGTAGACCCCCCCCCCCCCAGCAAGATCCTTGCCGGGAGGCGGCTTTAGCAAACCCGGCAAGACCCTTGCCGTGGCAGCCTCGCCCCACACCTACGGAGCGGGTCACCCTTGAGTCCACTGCCCCCATGGGGCAAGGATTTGGGAGGCATCCCCGTGGTGGTATGCAGATCTTTGTGAAGACATTCAAGACCAGATGCACACTTTAGAAGATGACGGTCCTTGGCGAGATCCCAGCCAAGGAAAACCACAAGGCCCCCGGCAAGAGCCTTGCCGGGGATGGCAGCAAGCGCCATGGCAAGACCCTTGTCAGGACCCCGGCAAGACCCTTACCGGGGCCGCGGCAAGGCCCTTGCCGAGGACACCCGCGGGGCCACCATCGGACCCGCACCAGTCGCGCCTCCACCACCGTTCGCATGCAGCTGCCGACCCAACCAGCTGGGGAGGCACCTGCGTGGCGGCATGCAGATCCTCGTGGAGACCTACCGCCGCGCCACCTCAGCTGCCTGCCCGCCTACGTGGCATCGCAGGCACCGCTGGCCAGGGCGCATGTCGACGCAGGAGAGAGCGGCAATGGACGAGACGGGGCTCTCCCCCGCCCCCGATAAAGCAGGGACACCTAAGCAAGGCGCATTAAATGCGCCTTGTCATGTAATACGAGGGATAACCTCGCATCACTGTACCCTTTCCACCTCCTGTGTGCCACTGTGGCAGCCCCTTTCCCTATAAAAGGAGGCCCCAGGTGACCAGGAAGAGGATTCGGCTTTTTGGAGCTCCTCACGCCCCATAGCTAGCTTAAGAACACAAGCATATAATTCACCAAAGCAGGAGTAGGGTGTTACGCATCTTCGTGGCCCGAACCTGGGTAAAGGAAGCATGTACTGCCTGCTCGATCCGCTCTTCTCACGACCCCCGCGCCCTGCAACCACAGAAAGGGATTCCCGTGATCCCATAGGTGTCGTTTCCCACCGACACATTTATCAGTAGTTTAACTAGGGCCATATTTAATATATCTGAGGCTACATAGCAACATGCATCGTACTGAATGACTAAATATGCAATCCTAGACTACATAGCAACAAGGAAGAGTGTTACCTTAATGTTCTGAGATGTCTAGATATAGATGTAATAAAATTTTATATAATGGGGTGGAGGGAGTGTTGTAATACATCATTTTTCAATTGCTGTTCAGCTTCTAATATTAACTTGGTGCTTTTAGGTACATCTATCATTGCCAAAGTTCCACACTTCGACCATTTCTGAGGCAATGAGATATTCATGAACCAGCATCAAGTGAGGAAATTGATAAAGATTGTTATTAAAATGGGTCCAAAGACGTCAATCGAACTATTTGTTTACACTTTATGCAAAACAACAGTGAACTGCAGGATGGTATGTAAGAACCCTGTAGCCTTATTTTTACTGCCCATAATGAGTTGTGTTAGATGACAATGTCTGAATCTTTTTCCTTTTGCAGTGGATCCTGAAGCAGTTTACTCAAGATTACCTCTCAAACTACATGATTTGTGGCCGGCCATCACAACGGGTTGGACTAGAGTCCTTCATGCCTTCTGCATCCAGGAGAGAACAATTGGGCCATTCCGCTTCACCTTGTTCAGCAACCGGAATGTCTGTCGCCTCTTTCTTTACCATCTGTAATAGTACAAGTATAGAACCCTGGTTCATCATTCTTTATTTGGTGCTTATGTAATTCTTAAATAGATGTACCTATGAATCGAATAATGCATTAGTTGTTTGAACCTAATGGATATGAATAAAGCTATAGCCTACTTTCAAGTTTAAATTAGGTACAATTTTAAATAGTAGCAATTAAATTAGGGCGAAATTGCGGTGTGTGGGTCCTTACAGCGCACACGGTTAATAAAGCACATCGTGTGCGATATACATCGTAATCCAACACGGTTTATGGAGAGGAAACGTGCGTAACAATGCACACAGTTGCCGCTTGCAAATCGTGTGTGATGTCAGACACTATCACATATGGTGCGTGAAAACTAAATGTGTGTGATTGTCTACGTATCGTACACGGCTTATAATCATGAACTGTTTGTGATGTGCCAGGCATCATAAAACTCCCGTGCCTGGAATCTGCCTGGAAAACTCCCGTGCCTGGAATCTGCCTGGTTTTAGGTAAAACCACAAAACTCTGACTACGATGGCCATGTGAGTACAAACGAGTAGCAAGGATGAAGCATTTGGGATATTTGAGATATCAGAAACGGTTATATAGGGACAACTGTATGCATCAAGGCTCCCTATCCCCCACGGTTCCTGGGTCGTGTGGAAAGGACCCCCTATCGCTGTCACTCACTAGGCCACGGTTCCAAATGCAAGATGCGCGAAGAGCTGGCGATGAATAAGGTGAAAGATGTCGCGGAGCTCTATGTTCTCGCGGACAAGTGTGCCCGGGACGAGGAGGGGAGGAAGTACCCCGGCGAAGACGCCGGCGTGGAAACCGACTCCTCTGAAGAGGATACCGCCGCCCCGGCGAAGAAAGGCCGGCACCGCAACAGGAAGCGCAAAGGGAAAGCTGTGCTTGCCGTCGAGGGGTCTGACGACACCGGCTCTGCCAAGAAGACCAAGGCAGGTGACCCCAGCAAGGAAATTGCCGGATGTGTCGCCTGCTAGGCCTTGGCAGTAGCCGAGAAGCCAGGCAACTCCGACAAGCGATACTGCAAGATCCATCGCACCAAAGGCCATGCTCTCCAAGACTGCCGGCAGGTTGAGCTCCTCGCTGAGAAGCAGAGAGCTGAATACGAGAGGCGGAACAAGGAGAAGGGCCAAGACGGTGCTGAGGGATCCGGCAAGAAACGCGACGGCCGGGCGGGCCATCGCGGCAAGGATAAGCAACAAGAGAGGCCCGCCCGGGGCCATGATAGGAAGCAAGAAGATGACAATCACGAGTCCGGCGACCAAGTGTTTCAGAAAGCTACAGAGGCCATGTGCATTGACGGTGGCGCTTCGCTGCATGCCTCTCGGCGACGGCTTAAATAGTGGGCGCGAGAGATTACTGCAGTAGAGTCGTCGCTCGATGCCCGGAGGCCGCTGAAGTGGTCCAGCACTCCTATCATTTTTGACTCTGAGGACCACCCTGATCGCACTACTGCGGTCGGGTGCTTGCCGTTGTTGGTTTCACCGACAATACGCAACCTCAAGGTGACAAAAATGTTAGTAGATGGCGGGGCCGGTCTGAACTTGATCTCACCTGCCATGATCGAGAAGCTGCAGATCCCTGATGGAGACCTCAAGGAAACGGGCACGTTTCAAGGGGTCAGCCCGGGGAGAAGCCAACCCAAGGGAAAGGTCACGTTGCCCGTAACTTTCAGGAGCGACCTGAACTTCAGGACGGAGAGGATTGTGTTTGATGTTGCCAAGATCCCCTTGCCCTACAACCGGATCCTTGGCCGCCCAGCGCTGGCCAAGTTCATGGCGGCGTCACACTACGCCTACAATACCATGAAGATGCCAGGGCCCGTGACGATCATCACCATCCCCTCCGACAAGAAGGATGCGCTGATTTGCGCTGACCAAGTGTACCAGCAAGCTGTTGCAGCAGCTGCCGTCGCTGGGGCGCTCGCTCCTGCTGCCGGAATCCCGGGGGGAAGAAGAAGAAGGCCGGTGAGACCTCAGACACCCACTCCGGCAAGCGCACCTCTTCGGAGTGTAGCACTGCCGTCGAGGACGTGCCAGAGAGCTCCGCCGGCGGAAGCAAGAAGTCCAGGGCCACGCCGCCGGGGACCAAGAAGGTTTCCGTCAACAAGGACGGCATGGGAGGAGCTTTCACCATAAGCTCCACCCTTGACGACAAATAGGAAGACGCGCTCGTCACCTTCCTGCGGGCGAATGTCGATGTGTTTACATGTCAAGCTTCCGACATCCCCGGCGTTCCCAGGGAGGTGATTGAGCACCACCTTGCTGTCTGTCCTCATGCGCGGCCCGTCAAGCAGAAGGTCAGAAAGCAAGCTTTGGAACGACAAGAGTTTATCACTGAAGAAATCCGGAAACTAGAGGTGGCGGGTTTGGTAAGAGGAGTGCTCCATCCGACGTGGTTGGCCAATCCGGTCGTGGTGCGCAAGGCAAATGGGAATTGGAGGCTGTGTATTGATTACACAGATATCAATACGGCTTGTCCTAAAGACCCCTTCCCGTTGCCGCGCATCGACCAGATTGTTGACTCCACGGCTGGGTGTGATCTATTGTCATTCCTCGATGCGTACTCCGGCTACCACCAGATCTTCATGACGAAAGAAGACGAAGAGAAAGCAGCATTCATCACCCCATGTGGTACATATTGTTTTATACGGATGCCTTTCGGGTTGAAGAGTGCTGGATCGACGTTCGCGAGGGCGGTCCAGATTGGTTTTGAGCCTCAGCTCCACAGAAACATGGAGGCCTATATGGACGATATAGTGGTCAAAACCAAGAAAAGGGTCGCCCTCATATCAGATTTGCGGGAGACGTTTGCGAATCTGCGCAAGATCAACCTCAAGCTAAACCCTAAGAAGTGCGTCTTTGGCGTCCCGTCCGGCAGGCTTCTCGGGTTCGGTGTGTCGCAGCGGGGGATAGAGGCCAACCCGGACAAGATCAAAGCCTATAGAGCAGATTGAAGCACCCAAGCGAATCAAGGATGTGCGCCGGCTTGCTGGTTGCGTCGCTGCCCTGGGAAGGTTCATATCCAAGTCCGCCGAGCGCGCCCTTCCCTTTTTCAAGATCTTGAAAAAGGCGGGCCCGGTGGAGTGGACGCCAGAAGCCGAAGCGGCATTGCAAGATTTGAAGAAGTACCTCTCCTCCGCGCCAACACTAGTTGCGCCCAGGCCCCAGGAGCCGTTGCTGCTATACTTAGCGGCAACGAACCAGGTGGTCAGCGCTGCACTAGTGGCGCAGAGGGAGGTCGACGATGAGGAAATGGCAGGAACAGAGCCCGACGCCACCCGTGTGGAGGCGACACAGTTGGTCGAGGTGCCGCCAAAGAAGAAAGTGATGCAGCGCCCGGTCTACTTCGTTAGCTCCCTCCTGCAGGGGGCTAGATCGAGGCACTCCGGTGTGCAGAAACTGCTCTTCGGCCTCCTCATGTCCTCGAGGAAGCTGCGTCACTACTTTCAGGCACACGAGATCACTGTCGTCACTCGCCTCCCTCTGCAGCGGATATTGCACAACCCAGATGCGACGGGGAGGATTGTGGAATGGGCACTGGAGTTGTCCAGCTTTGGCCTCAAGTTTGAAAGTACTTCAACGATCCAGAGCCAAGTCCTGGCGGATTTCATTGCAGGATGGACCGCCATGTCTGACGAAGAAGCCCAAGAGACTGCTCTCCCCGGCAAGGAGGCAAGTTGCGATTGGATTATGTACTTTGATGGGGCATTCTCCCTCCAGGGTGCCGGGGCTTGCGTACTGCTCGTCGCCCCCACCGGAGAGCACCTCAAGTACGTAATCCAGATGCACTTCCCCAGGGAGGCGTCAACAAACAACACAGTGGAATACGAAGGGCTGCTTGCCGGTCTTAGGATCGCGGCGGACCTCGGAATCAAAAAGCTCATCGTCAGGGGCGACTCGCAGCTTGTCATCAAGCAAGTCAATAAGGATTACCAGAGCCCGTTGATGAAGGCCTACGTTGATGAAGTGAGAAAGCTGGAAGAGCGTTTCGACGGTATGCAGGCTGAATACGTTCCCCGAACGGAGAACGATATCGCCGATTACCTGTCGAAGCACGCTGCCCTCAAGCTACCTGTGGAACCAGGTACCTTTGTGCTTCAGCTAACTCAGCCATCCGTTGATCCATCAACAGAGCAGAACAAGAGAAGGAAATCAGGACCCGGCAAGTACTTTCCCGCCGAGCTCCCCGGAGCCGCTGGCAAGGATGTTGCCGAGGACACTGAACCCGCCACGGGACGGCTAGCTCCGGCAGGACGCCTAGCGTCTCGGCCGCCCCTATAGCGAAGGAAATGCCTTTAGTCCTCGCCGTCGAGCCTCAGGCTCCAACGTGGGCACAGCATACCGTCTAATACCTCCAGACAGGGGAGCTTCCTGAGGAGCAGGAAGAAGCGGAGAAAGTAGCCCGTCGCTCTGCCATGTACCAGTTCGTCGATGACGTCCTGTACAGGAAGAGACCGAACGGTGTGAAATTGAAGTGCATCCCTCGAGAGGAAGGACTGGAGCTGTTGGCAGAGATACATGGAGGCATATGTGGATCCCACATTGGGTCGAGAGCCCTTGCCGGCAAGGCGTTCCGGCAAGGTTTCTTCTGGCCCACCGCCCTCCAGGATGCAACGACACTCGTCACCAGGTGTGAGGCATGTCAGTTCCATTCAAGAAAGCTTCATCAACCAGCTCAATCCCTTCAAACCATTCCTCTCTCCTGGCCCTTCTCGGTCTGGGGGCTCGACATACTGGGCCCCTTCCCCCACGCTGTCGGGGGCTTGGAGTACTTGTACATAGCCATCGACAACTTCACAAAGTGGCCAGAAGTGGAGGCAGTGAGGAAGGTCAGGGCTCAGTCAGCCGTCAAGTTCTTCAAGGGGCTAGTGTGCCGTTACGGTGTACCCAACCGGATCATCACTGACAACGGTACTCAGTTCACAAGCCGCACCTTCATGCAATATACTCAAGACCTCGGCAGCAAAGTCTGTTTTTCTTCCGTCGCTCACCCGCAGAGCAACGGGCAAGATGAGAGGGCAAATGTAGAAGTGTTGCGAGAATTAAGGACCAAGACCTTTGACAGACTGCACAAGAGCGGAAGGCGCTGGATTGATGAATTGTCGGTGGTTCTTTGGTCAATTAGGACGACACCAAATCGAGCCACCGGCCAGACACCGTTTGCGCTGGTATACGGGGCAGAAGCAGTTATCCCCATTGAACTTATACGGGTCACCTCGAGTGCTCGCTTATGATGAGCTTGAGCAAGAGCAACTGCGGCAAGACGACGCATTGCTCCTTAAGGAAGATCGTCTTCGGGCGGCTGTGAGAGCAGCACGCTACCAGCAAGCCTTGCGCCGCTACCATAGCCGCAAGGTTAATGCCCGGAGCCTTGAGGAAGGCGACCTTGTTCTTCGGCGCGTCCAATCGGCCACGAATTCCAACAAGTTGACGCCGAAGTGGGAAGGCCCTTATCGGGTAATACGAGTCACCAGGCCCGGCGCACTCCGCCTGGAGACCGAAGATGCTGTTTCGGTGAGCAACTCCTGGAACGTCGAGCATCTTCGCAAGTTTTACCCATAAGGCGCGGCTTGTCTGGCCTCCCGGCAAGCCACCCTTTTGTACAAGCATTGCCGATGATGCATGTAACCCTTTGTACAAAGCCAGGCGCAGACCCTGAGCATAAATGAAGCGCTGGCGCCCTAAGTTATAGCATGCATGCTAGATTGAGTCTCGTCCTTGGTTAGGGTTGATAGTGCTTAGCACCAGCTAACCCCTAGCTTAGAGGTCGAGTGTGCGTCTCTTTGCCATTCTTTTGTCTCCTTTGGTTCGCAGGGCTCAGATATCCTTGCCAGATCACTTGAGGATGAAAAAAAAGAGAAGAGGGACGGACCAGCATCTAGACCCCGACAAGCCAGTGTTGCCGGGGGCTGCAAGTACAAAGATTCACCCATGGCGAACCAGAGTTGCCAGGGGCTGCGGTCTCAGATAAGTTCTTCATCCCTTATCATGCATTCTCTTATGGACGGAGGTATGCGAAACCTCGTTTCTTCCTAAGGCTACCGTGCTCCCCTAACTCTAGGCCCTAGAGCTTGTTCCTGGGGCCAGGTATGGTCGTAGTCGCGGCAGCAAAGGAACGAAACGAGGAGCCTGAACCTGCAAGACAAGTGACCCGGCAAGCATCCCTTTTTCATTAAAAACATTCCACTCAGTTACAGTTCATGGAAAATGAAAAACATGAATGATGGGATTACAAGCTTTAAATTCAGCTAAGGCCCGAAGGCTTACAAACTAAAAAGAGATAAGGTGCCCGTAATCCCTTTCTTGTCCCTCTGTTCTGGAGGCAGGTCAAGGAGGCGAAAAGGGCAAAAGGGGTGCCTAGACGAGCTACGGGTGGCAGAAGACACCAAGAGAACGTCTCGGTGGTCGTCCAAGGGCTGGATGGTGATGGCGGCGCCGGAGGCAGAGCTCGAAGACGAGGCGGCAGGACGTCAGCACGTGTCGAAGGCGTCGTGCCCACGTACTCCGAGTTGATGGCCTTGCCGCCCGCCCTCTTCCTCTTCCGCAGCCTCCCAACGCCAGCCGCCCAAGGAGACGACCCCGAGAAGTTCAAGGAGCCGGCGACGCGGATGATGGGGTCGCTGGTGCCGCACGGAGCGGCGCCCGACACCTAGTCGGACCCGTCATCCTGCCGCCTGCCGCCCTCGTCGTCGCTGTCGCTGTCCTCCTCGTCACTCCCGTTCGAGGAGGAGTCTTCGCTATCAGAGGAGCTCTCCACGCAGCACCTTGCCCGAGTCCCGAAGCACCCGAAGACCTTCACGGAGAGGAGACCGCCCTCCATCAGCTTAAAATGGAGGGTGAGCCCCTCCGTCAGGCGGTGGATGCGGGCGAACGTCTTCCACCCTCGACCAAGATACATCACATTAGGGGCTGGGAAGTCGACGCGGACTCGCGTACCGCTGATTCCACAGCCCCTCATGTGTAGCCTCAGGGTCTCAGGCGGGTCCAGCTCCATCTTGCTCGCGAATGGAGTCGGGAGACGAAGGCGATGGCGAGGCGGACGCCGCAGCCTGACGAAGAACTCGCAAGGGTCATCCCCAACGTGGCCCTCCATGGGGAGAGGAACTGCTGGCGGAGGCGAAGCCGGCGCGCCGCCCCGTCCTCCTCTTCCCCGAGCGCCTCGGCCTCGCCCACGGCCTCGCCCTCTCCCCCTTCCCCTCGCGGCTGGCTCTTCCACCGCAGGTGCAGGAGGAGGAGGGACGCATTATCGAGCAACGGCCCTCGTCGCCACCGTCGAAGGACCAGGGTTCCCTTTCTCCATGGCAAATGAGAGGGAGGGGAGCAGAAGCTGAAGAAGTGAGATGGAGGAATGCAGGGCACCGACCCCCCCCCCCCGCTCTTTATAAAGGAGCAGGGTGGGGGTCGACCGCCCCGTTCCGCCAATAAAGACGTGAATGGCGTAGGAGACCGGGGCCGATCCGCCGCCCCAGCCCGCGACGGCCCGGCTTCCTGCCTTCACCAACTGCCACCCCAGGCGCATGAGCGCCGCGTGGCGAACATGGAGGACCGAAGCGACGGGTGAGATGACTTCTCCCCGCCCCGTGATTAAAGGGGGTGGGCGCCTTGAAAGACCATGCCTCGGCCCCGTCCAGTAAATGGGCCGCGCCTCCACGCCTCCCTCCGTTTATAGGGAAGGCCCGAGCCGCCCCCTTTTACTACGACGTGACGCATGCTTGCAGAGATCAGCCTCACGAATGCCGCCCACGTCACGCACGCCTCCCCACGACGTGCCACGCGCGGGAAGCGTGGAAGGCGCAGCGCGCGAAGAAACTTACCGCGGTAGAAACAGCCCTGCCTGCCCGTGCACCGTTCTTGGGCCTGGCCCAACAACGCGTTGCGCTCATGTGTAGCCCAGGCCCGGGGGCTCCTGTCGATGTACAAAAAATAGGGGGTACACTTTTTGTACCCCTGTGACTGTGCACGGGCAGTCTGAGCCACAGGCGCTGCCGCACCGAGCCCGGCAAGGGAGGTAGAACCAAGGTAAGGCCGAAGCCAAAGTGAAGCAGAACGACGCCAAGACCAAGACCACAAAGAGCAAAGGGGACGAAGCAGGCCCCCCGGCAAGATCCTTGCCGGGAGGCGGCTTTAGCAAACCCGGCAAGACCCTTGTCGTGGCAGCCTTGCCCCACACCTACGGAGCGGGTCACCCTTGAGTCCACTGCCCCCATGGGGCAAGGATTCGGGAGGCATCCCCGTGGTGGTATGCAGATCTTTGTGAAGACATTCAAGACCAGATGCACACTTTAGAAGATGACGGTCCTTGGCGAGATCCCAGCCAAGGAAAACCACAAGGCCCCCGGCAAGAGCCTTGCCGGGGATGGCAGCAAGCGCCATGGCAAGACCCTTGTCAGGACCCCGGCAAGACCCTTACCGGGGCCGCGGCAAGGCCCTTGCCGAGGACACCCGCGGGGCCACCATCGGACCCGCACCAGTCGCGCCTCCACCACCGTTCGCATGCAGCTGCCGACCCAACCAGCTGGGGAGGCACCTGCGTGGCGGCATGCAGATCCTCGTGGAGACCTACCGCCGCGCCACCTCAGCTGCCTGCCCGCCTACGTGGCATCGCAGGCACCGCTGGCCAGGGCGCATGTCGACGCAGGAGAGAGCGGCGATGGACGAGACGGGGCTCTCCCCCGCCCCTGATAAAGCAGGGACACCTAAGCAAGGCGCATTAAATGCGCCTTGTCATGTAATACGAGGGATAACCTCGCATCACTGTACCCTTTCCACCTCCTGTGTGCCACTGTGGCAGCCCCTTTCCCTATAAAAGGAGGCCCCAGGTGACCAGGAAGAGGATTCGGCTTTTTGGAGCTCCTCACGCCCCATAGCTAGCTTAAGAACACAAGCATATAATTCACCAAAGCAGGAGTAGGGTGTTACGCATCTTCGTGGCCCGAACCTGGGTAAACGAAGCATGTACTGCCTGCTCGATCCGCTCTTCTCACGACCCCCGCGCCCTGCAACCACAGAAAGGGATTCCCGTGATCCCATAGGTGTCGTTTCCCACCGACACATTTATCAGTAGTTTAACTAGGGCCATATTTAATATATTTGAGGCTACATAGCAACATGCATCGTACTGAATGACTAAATATGCAATCTTAGGCTACATAGCAACAAGGAAGAGTGTTACCTTAATGTTCTGAGATGTCTAGATATAGATGTAATAAAATTTTATATAATGGGGTGGAGGGAGTGTTGTAATACATCATTTTTCAATTGCTGTTCAGCTTCTAATATTAACTTGGTGCTTTTAGGTACATCTATCATTGCCAAAGTTCCACACTTCGACCATTTCTGAGGCAATGAGATATTCATGAACCAGCATCAAGTGAGGAAATTGATAAAGATTGTTATTAAAATGGGTCCAAAGACGTCAATCGAACTATTTGTTTACACTTTATGCAAAACAACAGTGACCTGCAGGATGGTATGTAAGAACCCTGTAGCCTTATTTTTACTGCCCATAATGAGTTGTGTTAGATGACAATGTCTGAATCTTTTTCCTTTTGCAGTGGACCCTGAAGCAGTTTACTCAAGATTACCTCTCAAACTACATGATTTGTGGCCGGCCATCACAACGGGTTGGACTAGAGTCCTTCATGCCTTCTGCATCCAGGAGAGAACAATTGGGCCATTCCGCTTCACCTTGTTCAGCAACCGGAATGTCTGTCGCCTCTTTCTTTACCATCTGTAATAGTACAAGTATAGAACCCTGGTTCATCATTCTTTATTTGGTGCTTATGTAATTCTTAAATAGATGTACCTATGAATCGCATAATGCATTAGTTGTTTGAACCTAATGGATATGAATAAAGCTATAGCCTACTTTCAAGTTTAAATTAGGTACAATTTTAAATAGTAGCAATTAAATTAGGGCGAAATTGCGGTGTGTGGGTCCTTACAGCGCACACGGTTAATAAAGCACATCGTGTGCGATATACATCGTAATCCAACACGGTTCATGGAGAGGAAACGTGCGTAACAATGCACACAGTTGCCGCTTGCAAATCGTGTGTGATGTCAGACACTATCACATATGGTGCGCGAAAACTAAATGTGTGTGATTGTCTACGTATCGTACACGGCTTATAATCATGAACTGTTTGTGATGTGCCAGGCATCATAAAACTCCCGTGCCTGGAATCTGCCTGGAAAACTCCCGTGCCTGGAATCTGCCTGGTTTTAGGTAAAACCACAAAACTCTGACTACGATGGCAATGTGAGTACAAACGAGTAGCAAGGATGAAGCATTTGGGATATTCGAGATATCAGAAACGGTTATATAGGGACAACTGTATGCATCAAGGCTCCCTATCCCCCACGGTTCCTGGGTCGTGTGGAAAGGACCCCCTATCGCTGTCACTCACTAGGCCACGGTTCCAAATGCCGTCGCGGAAAGGGGTTAAAACCTATTTGTATAGCACTGACGCATACCAGTGATACACCGTCCCATTATGACACCATTTTGCACAATGGTTGCATTGATCACATTCACAATAAATTTGTGTGCACAATGAATGAATTTTCTCACATGAATGCATTACATATCATTCTACCTCATTTGGATAAGCTTTTTGTGCCTTGCCATAAACAATCTTGTCACACAGACTCATACTTACTTGATGGACACCTTATGTGTGATAACTATTGTATTTCCATGTGTCCCTTGTGTTTGCTCGTTTTGCATGTATACCATCCCGACGACATCTTGAAGTACTTGGATTACGCAATGACTTTCATTCGGTCCAATTACAAGTCCGTCCACAACAACCGTTTCCATGGTGATGAGGATTACGATCCAAGGTCGGATCTTTCCCAAGGGGGCGAGATGATGCGGAGCATCCTACGGTCATCCCCATATACACGACGACTACTCCCCAAGCGCCAACGAGACTTACGACGAGACCTCGAGCATATGCCATTGGACACAAGGTGAAGTCGCTCCTCTCAGAACCGTCACTTTCCACATGTGAGACATGGCTACTACCTCAAACATATGTGCTATGCATGACCAGGAACCAAGAGGAAGACCATGGACCAACTAGGAGCATTGGACAAGAAAACGAGGACACCAAGCGCGAGGAACAAGAGGAAGAGTTGCCCAAAAGCTACAGCTCTCATACGTCCGACAACCTCCAGACGGCCGACGATCTCCGGATGTCCGACGCCTAGAGATTCCACCAGCCAGAACGACTCCAGCCGAGGCATGCTACAGCGCTTGGAAAACTGCCAGGTGTTGGACGTCCGACAGTCTCCAGCACACGGAAGTCCAACCACCATCAGAAATCTGGCAACTCCATCCAGAGCCAAAACGTCGGACGTCCGATCCCTACCGGACAACCGGACCCTCGCGAGCTACCGGACGTCCGGTAACGGCCGGACGACCGAAGCGTGTCTGCGCACAGTGTTTCGGGCCGAAGCCTATGTACCCCTTCGTCCCTCACTTACCCCTTGGTGTCCCTAGACTATATATACTCCTCCACCTCCACCATTTTAGGGTTAGCATTGTTTAGCTCATATGAGAGATAGAGCTTTGCTCATCCAGTTGATACCTACTCCATTGGAGGCCAAGTCCTCCATCTAGGAGAAGATCCCCCAACTGGATTCAAGCCTTCCATCTAGGAGAAGATCCCCTAGTGGATTCAAGGCCTCCTTCTAGGAGATGATCTAGTTACCTTTGTATCCCCCTTTGTTGGATTTGAATCATGTATCTCTCTTTTGTGTTCATGGATCTAGCACATATGTGATCGTTTCTTGTTGATTTGAGCGATCCCTCACGTTTCCCCTCGTGTTCTTCATGGGATCCCCTCCATTTCGTGAAAGATCATGACGCAGAGCATCCTACGGACATCACCATGTCAAGAGACCATTTGGAAAGTGACACGTGCCACATATACTTCACATACATAAAGGTGAATCATCTGATCCTTTACAGGTGCTCACTTGACCCCTTCGAGGATGGAATATTACTTGACACATCTCTCGTGTGCATGCATAGGTATTGTCGGCGCTTCACGGATGTTGAGGAGGAGTGCAAGCGCCAAGGAACAACTACACCATCCGCGAAGGAAGCCTGCAAGACAAGACGGGAGTAGACGATGATGCTGAATCTACAGTGGCCGGACATCCGGCGCCTGTGCAGCCACGCATGAGCTGCACTAACAGAAGGCTGAAGCATCAACGGCCGGACATCTGGCCCATGTGCCCGGACATCCGGCGCATCGCCCCCGGAAATTCGTTGTGAGGCAAGCGAAGCCAGAAGGTCACCCCGCTCGGGATGGACATCCGGCTGACCGCCTTGGACATCCAGCGTCTCACGAGAGCCCCGACATCAGGCCCCCAGCCCGGACATCCGGTGCCTGCCTACGTGCAGATTCGGGCCAGAGGCCCATGTATCCCCTCCTCACTTACCCCTTCGTGGACTAGCCTATATATACTCCTTCCCCTTCCTCTAGTTAGGGTTAGCATTTTGATAGCTCATTTAGAGATAGAGCTTTGCTCATCCATCCGGTTCTACTCCATCAAGAGACCGCGGCCTCTTCGGAGAAGATCCACGCTTGGATTCAAGACCCCTCACGGGAAGACCCCTCAAGACATCCTGACGGAGATGAACTATTTACCATTTGTATCGTACTTTGTTGACTTTGGATTGTGTATCTCTCTTTGCCTTCATGGATCTAGCACATGTGTGATTGTTTCTTGTTGATTTGAGTGTTTCCTCTCGTTTCCCCTCATGATTTTCCCCTTGTGTTCTTCGTGTTCTTCACGGGATCCCCACCAAATCGTGAAAGATCAGCCCCTAGGGGTTCCACCCTACATCATCTTAGTATCATGAGCCACGTTGATCACGAATTTGGAACCTCCCCAATAGTTTTCTAGCCTTCTTTTGCTTGATTTCGTCCTAAATTTCTAAAATCCCCACCAAAAATAGCCCCCAATTTTTTATGATTTGTTGGTTTGATGATGTTTTGTTGATTTTGATTCGTGGATTCATTGTGCCTTGAGTAGATGTACCTTCTCCCCACTATTCCCCACTTTCAATCCACGACATCTCTCCAATTTTACCCTTGAAATCATCAATTTCCGCACCCAATATGAAAATTTCCGCCCCATACGAGATATGGAATTGTCGGGCTGGACATCTGGACCACTAGCCAGACGACCGGCTTCTGGAGCACAAAATCTGCACGGTTCTAGACATACAACCCCGGATTTCCGGCCTACCCCCTGGACATCCGGCCCCTGGGAATTCAGCCTCATGTGTTTCACCGTTTTAACCATAACTAATTCATCCGGAGTCCGATTTTGATGGTCCTTAGCTCATTCTGAAGCTATTGACATCCCCCATTACATAAAAATACTACCATAACCATTTGACTCCATCCAATTTTTGGAACTTTGGCATCTTCGCCTAAGGCCTTCACCACATCGTCCGCATTACCACCACCGACTTTCACAACCTAACCCAACTTGTTCCCCATTGCATTTGTGGTTGATTGAGTTGTCATTTGAGTCTCCTAAGGTGTTTCAGCTACTTAGGGACCGTTGCTTTTTCATTAACCACCACCATTACTCCCTCATAACCTTGTGCACCATACACTTCCGCCACCTCAACTTATCTCAATTTTGATTGAGCTTGTTTGAGTTGTGGTTTGTGTCTCCTAAGGTGTTTAGGCTACTTAGAGACAATGCCTTCAACTCCAACACCGTGCATAGCCCATCATACCCTTTCTCCACCTTAATCCATTTTGACCAGGTTTCCACCAATACTTCCGAAACCACCAACGCATTCCCGCTACTACCATTAGACATTTGCCTTTGGAGATTTTGAGTTCGCGGTTTTTCCGCTTCCTAAGGTGTTTCGGCTAATTAAGGACGGTTCGACATCGACAACAACACCACTCAATTTCGCCAAGGATTGGACATCGACCACCTTCACCATTTGACACCCTACCGTAAGCAAGAACGGTAACCTCTATATCATCTTGGTATCATGGTATCCCATTGTACATTCATTCTTGCCATATTATTTTTAGCCCCTAGACCATTTTCATCACTTACCTATCGAGACTAGTCATTGAGTATTGCCGGATATGTTACTTGTGCACATTAGTGATCATCGATTTGGCCTTCCATTGCATACACATCATATCATCTTGGTATCCTCATCTTGGTATCATCATATCATCTCTTTTGTCACAAGATTGTTCCCTCATATACACAATTGCTATCTTGGTTTGTACATTTCGCATAGTGGCCATAAAAAGGATTGTAAGCAAAAGAAAAAGAGTGAGCAAAGAGCTTGTAAGCAATAGCCATAGCATCACCACATTGCATATCATATACCATCATTGATCATCTTGGATCATCGTGTGCGAAACACCGGAACACCATATATACATAGCATACTTGGGATAGAAGTCGTTGTATTTTTGTATCTTATAGATTGTGCACAAGTGTCGTATCCGCCTATTGAGCAATCGAGCTAACGTCTCTCTAGTGTGTTGCAACAAGAGCATTTTCCGTGGATTCCACATTTCGAGCTCATTCCTTGGTTGCACGACCCCACTTATCTATCCGTGTGTGTGTTCCCGTGTGCCATATTGCTATTGGTCTACTTGTTTCACTTGCGAATTTGTGAATCAATTTCTACTTTACTGACTCTTGCTAACATTTTGCATCAAATTTTTGTGGCACTATCCTCATGAAGCCACTCCATAAGCCTTATTTGTGTAGGTGTGAGAATTGAAAAGATTCTGTACCAATTGTGCTATGTCCTTGCTACACTATTGAGTGATAATTGATCCATTTTCAACATTCGATAAGGTACATTTGGTCTAGTTCTTTCCTTTCCTCCACTTACATTTGCTCGAGCCTTGTGATGGATAGGCAAAGCACACCTCCCTCGGTCAACAACAACAATGACGAGTTTGGTGCCATGAACAACAACTTCGACGCCAAGATGGATGCTCAAATGGAAGAGCTCAAAACCCTCATCAAGGCCTATAAGCGGTCTCCCTCGTCTATGAGAATACGCTCTAGTGCACATGCTTCCGAGCTACCATCTCTGGCAAGGTCACATCACCATTGACACAATCACCAATGAGAACATGAAAGTCAAGAGCTCAACACCAACCACCGCTCTATAACTTCACCATCTACCTTGGAATCTTCACCAAGCGACTTCAAGGCATCTTCGCCTTTGAACATTCGACATCTTCTCCTACAAGCACCTCAAGACTACGCTTAAGAGAAGCTCCCCAAGCTCAAGTCTGCGACTTCCATGAGCTACTACGACCTCGACACTGACCAAGAGCTTCCTTTCTATGGGACTCAAGACCCCGAGGAGTATCTCTAGTGGGAGCGCAAGATGGACGTCTACCTCAAGCTACATCAAGTACCCTCCGGAGATCAAGTGAAGTACGCCACAAGTAACTTCCACGACTACACATCGACATGGTGGCTTCACCGACCTTCAACAATCTTCACCATGAATTGGCCGAAGATGAAGAAAGCTATGCGGCAAGAGTTTTTGCCTTCCAGCTACACGAAACTGTTCGGAAACATAGCATGCAATTTCAAAAAAAAAATCTACACTCATGCAAGATCTCTCCAGTAGATGCATAGCCACGAGGGGGGAAGAGTGTGTCGACATACCCTTGTATACTGAAAGTGAAAGCGTTTGACAACCCGGTTGATGTAGTCGAACTTCTTCTAGCTCCGGTCGATCAAGTAACGAACGTATGGCACCTCCGAGTTCTGCACACGTTCAGCACAATGACGCTCCTCGCCCTCTTGATCTAGCAAGGTGTGGAGGAAGTACATGAGTTCCGTTAGCATGACGGCATGGTGACGGTGATGGTGATGTGATCCGCGTAGGGCTTCACCTAAGCACTACAAAGATATGATCGGAGGCATAAACTGTGGAGGGGGTGCCGCACACGACTAACGATTGTTGTTGTGTGTTCTAGGCGCCCCTCCCCACGTATATATAGGTAGGAGGGGGAGGTAAGCAGCAAGAGTGCGCCCCAAGTAGGATTCCTTTTTTAGCCAGAGAGAAAAGGGAAGGGGGCTGAACTCCCCTTGTTCCTTCTCCAATTTGGCCACATGCCTAAGGGACGGGTGCGCCACCACTTGTGGGCTGGTGTGCTCCCCTCTTATGGCCCATATGGCCCATATCTACCCCCGGGGGTTCCGGTAACTGCCCCCCCCCCCCTCGGTACTCCGATAAATACTTGATGCTATCCGGAACACTTTCGGTGTCCGAATACTATCATCCTATATATCAATCTTTACCTATCAACTATTTTGAGACTCCTTGTCATGTCTGTGATCTCATCCGGGACTCCGAGCAACATTCGGTCACTAAATCACATAACGCATATAATACAAAATCGTCATCGAATGATAAGCGTGCGGACCCTATGACTTCGAGAACTATGTAGACATGTCCGAGACACCTCTCTGGTCAATAACCAATAGCAGAACCTGGATGCTCATATTGTCTCCTACATATTCTACGAAGATCTTTATCGGTCGAACCATTATGACAACATGCGTTATTCCTTTTGTCCATCGGTTTGTTACTTGCCCGAGATTCGATCGTCGGTATTCACATAGTGTAAGTTCATCTAGTGCCCCTTAGTGATTTTGGTGTATTGAAGACTGATAGGTTAAGTATATAATGTGTTTATGAGTGTACACAGGTCTATAAGTCTATGAGGAGTTTGATATTTACAGAGAAAGTCGACCCCTAAAAATGAAGTTCTTCGACTGAAGACTTTGATATTGTGAAGAATTTCTGAAGACTTTGAAAGTGAAGAAATTGGTGTAACCTTGAAGACTTGGTATTCATTCGAGGAACATGAAGCATGAAGACTTTTGTTTTTGTGGTTTCATTTTCTCTTTCTTGACTCATAGGAAACACTGTACTGTTAAAGGGGGTCGAGGAAATACTAAGGAGAAAATTTCCATGTGATGCTCATCTCAAATCATACATCTACCAATCCCTTCGAGTGAAGCCATTGGAAATCTCATACAGTTCAGTCAATTTCTTCAGTGACATTGACGCAGTTCTTCTGGTCACTGAGGACTTTGCTCTGACTGAGGAGTTAGGAATTCGCAAGTGCGAATTGCCTACACAGTGAGGAACATGATAGCCCTGAGGAATTTGTACCTCAAATTTCCGACCGTTGTTGTGCTACGCGCCAGCTGTTCCAAAATATCTTATCCATCCAACGGTCATATCATTGAAGGGCATTTATGTCTTATCATGTCGGGGTTCTCCCTAGGCTATAAATAGCCGCCCCTACAACCACTGGCTGGTTGGCTGCTCCGCGTGAACTTGACACTTGTCATTTGAGAGCAACCCATCCTCCGAGGACTTTGAGCGAAAATCATCAAGTGAGGGAAATCCAAACCCAAACCCAAACACCTACAAAACCAAAGTGATTGAGCATCACTTAAGAGATTGATCCTGCGTGGATCCGACGCTTGTTACCTTTGAAGATTGTGCTTCTTCCAGACGGTTAGGCGTCAAGGTCTAGAGCATCCAATAGGAATTGTGGATCGCCGAGTGACCGAGTTTGTGAAGGTTTGGAAGTCACCTGAGGACTTACCACGAGTGATTGGGCGAGAACTGTGTGTCCTTAGCTCAAGGAGAATACGGTGAGGACTGTGTGTCCGGGACTAGGTGTCCTCGAGTTTAAATACTCAGCCGCTCCAACCAGACGTACAACTGAGACAGCAGTTGGAACTGGTCTACCAAATCATTGTCTTCACCAAGCTTACTGGTTCCATTTCCTCAACTCTTTCATTTCCTCAGTAGTGTGCTGTTTGCTTATCATATCTGTGTTTGAAGACTTTGACTGAAGACTTTATCAATTTCCTTAGTTCAATTTCTTCAGTCTGTTTTGTCTTCATCTAGTGTTATCATGTGTTTACGCTTTCTGTACTCTGTGTTTGTCTTCATTTCATCATGATGACTATGCTAGGATTCTGTTATGTTTTCATCTGAGTACTTATTCCGCTGCTAGTAGTTCTTCGCTAAGGAATTTCCTCACTAGCAAATTCCTCAATGAAGAATTTCATAAAAATCGCCTATTCACCCCCCTCGAGTCGATATAACACACTTTCAATTGGTATCAGAGCGAGGTACTCCCTTGTTCTGTGTGATTTTGGTTTAACCGCCTGGAGTTTTACTTATGTCGACCGTAGATATGAAGAAAGTGACTTGTCCCATGCCGGGGTATTCTGGCTCCTCGAGCACCTATGGGGACGTAGCCCCTTCTCGGTTCGGCGGGGGGTGGAGGTCGCGCGAAAAGCGGATCGAGGCGAAGCACACGAGGGGTTTTTACCCAGCTTCGGAGCTCTCCGGAGAGATAATACTCCTACTGTTGCTTTGTGGATTGTATTGAGTTCTTGCTCGGGAGCGCTGAGTGCTACAGTACACTCAAGCAGCTAACGAGACTGAGCGTTCTTCTGTTTTCCTCCCAGAGATCGCTCTCCGTGGGCCGATCCCTCTCTCTATGTTGTGCATGGGCCTCCTTTTATATGTTCAAGGGGTCTCCAACAGGTGGCAACGTAGGTAAGGGCAAAAATGGAAATATGCTGTGGTAGGTACAGCTACCTACACAGTGTATCATACATAACCCTGACGGCAGGGGACAAAGGCATTAAATGCCTATCTACGTCGCCCTGACAGTGCAGAAACGGGACCGTCAGGGGCGCCACCGCTCGCCACGATGGCCATCTTGTCAGCGCCGCATGCCACAGTGTACCCCTGGCTGCACAGCCTCCCGCCACGTACGCCAGGAAGGGTCCCGGAGCGACACGTAGGTGGGTGAGCTGGAGCGTAGGTACAGGGTGGTTGCCCGCCCCGGCAAGTGCCTTGCCACGGCCGTTGTCTTGCCGCGCCCGGGAACTTGTCGCTCATCGAGTCCTGCCGGGACGCGTGGCGCGTCGCGGCAGGTTCTTTGAGATGCTCTGGTTGGCATTCCCGGCAAGCTCCTCTTGCCGGGGTCTTGTGCCTCGAGCGTCCTTCCCGGCAAGCTCCTCTTGCCGGGGACTTGTCTCCTTGGCTTAAATACTTTGTTCTCGAATGGCTCCAAAGGAACCATAGAGAGCCATGGCTATCACCTGGCGGGCCTTGCCGCGGGGTGCTGCGACTGCCCGTGCACAAGTTCGGGATACTAGGGTACCCCTACTTTAGTACACCGACAGGAGCCCCCGGGCCTGGGCCACACACGGTGCCGAGCGCTGTTGGGCCAGGCCCAAAACAGGGCACGGGCACGCACGGCCTGGGTCACGTCGCACCTTGCTCCGTATCCACCACGTCCTCCCCGAACGGCACGCGTCGATTGCGGCGTCGTGGGAGAGGTCGTGGATGGTTCCTTTATTCGGAAAAACGAAACGCCCGCCTCCTGGCGGTTCGTATCTTCCTCATAAACGGAGGGAGGCGTGGAGGCGTGGAGGCATGGTCTTCGAGGCGTCCACCCCCCACGATCACGGGGTGGGGAGAGGTTTCCTCATCCGTCGCCTCAACTCTGCACTCCTGCCACGCGGCCTCCATGCGCTTGGAGTGGCGAACGGTGGAGGTGGGAAATCGGGTCGTCACGGGTCGAGGCAGCGGGTCGTGCCCAGTTCCCTGCGCCTTCGGCGTCTCGATTGGCTGAGCGGGGCGGCCGAGCCCCCACCCCGCTTATTTATAAGGAGCGGGATAGGGGGGACGGAAACCCGCATTCTCTCATCTCCTCCTTTCTTCAACTTCTGCCCCCCTTCTCTCTCATTCGCCATGGAGAAAGGGAACCCTGGCCCTTCGACGGTGGCGATGAGGGTTACCGCTAGGCAACGCGTCCCTCCTCCCCCCGCACCCGTGGTGGCAGAGCCAGCTGCAAGGGGAAGAGGGAGGGGACGAGGCCGCGGGCGAGGTCGAGGGCGAGGCCGAGGCGGTCGGGGAAGAGGTGGGCGAGGCAGTCCGCCGGCCTCGCCTCCGCCAGCAGATCCTCTCCCCGTGGCGGACCATATCGGGGACGACCCTTGAGAGTTCTTCGTCAGGCTGCGTCGGCCGCCTCGTCGTCGCCTTCGTCTCCCGACTCCATTTGTGAGCGAGATGGAGTTGGATCTGCCCGAGACACTGAGGTTGCACATGAGGGGTTGTGGAATCAGCAGTACGCGAGTCCGCGTTGATTTCACGGCCCCTAATGTGATGTATCTTGGTCGAGGGTGGAAGACGTTCACCCACATCCATAGCTTGACGGCGGGGCTCACCCTCCATTTTAAGCTCGTGGAGGGCGGTCTCCTCTCCGTCAAGGTATTCGGGTGCTTCAGGAGAGCGAAGGCTCCTCCTCGGGCGGGAGTGACGAGGAGGACAGCGACAGCGACGACAAGGGTGGCGGGCGGCGGGATGACGGGTCCGACTAGGTGTCGGGTGCCTCTCCGCGTGGCACCGGCGACCCCATCATCCGCGTCGCTGGCTCCTGGAGCTTCTCGGGGTCGTCTCCCTGGGCGGCTGGCGTAGGGAGGCTGCGGAAGAGGAAGAGGGCAGGCGGCAAGGCCGTCAACTCGGAGTACGAGGGCACGACGCCCTCGACAGCGTGCTGACGTCCTGCCGCCTCGTCTTCGAGCTCTGCATCCGGCGCCACCATCACCATGCCGCCGAGACGTTCTCTTGGTGTCTTCTGCCACCCGTAGCTTGTCTAGGCGCCCCTTTTGCCCTTTTCGCCTCCTTGACCTGCCTCCTGAAGAGAGGGACAAGAGAGGGATTACGGGCACCTTATCTCTTTTTAATTTGTAAGCCCTCGGGCCTTGGTTGCATTTAAAGCTTGTAATCCCATTATTCATGTTTTTCATCCTCTTATGAACTGTATCTGAGTGGAATGCTCTTTAATGAAAAGGGGATGCCTGCCGGGTTACTTGTCTCGTGGGTGGAACCCACGTCAAGGAGTGAATCCTTTATATCTTTAAGATAGACACTTCCTTTCCCAGCAGCAAGCCCTGCCTTCTTCCCACGTCGCTCGCCCTTTCTCATGCTTTTGGCGGAGGTAGGGAGGAGGCGGGTTCAAGCTCCTCGCTTTGTCCCTTTGCTGCCGCGACTACGACCAAATCTGGCACCGGGAACGAGCCCGAGGGCCTAGAGTTAAGGGAGCATAGTAGCTTTTAGGAAGAAACGAGGTTTCGCATACCCCATCCCATAAGAGAATGCATCATAAGGGATGAAAAACTTATCTGAGATCGCAGCCCCCGGCAACTTCGGTTCGCCGTGGGCTAATCTTTGCACTTGCAGCCCCCCCGCAACGCTGGCTTGCCGGGGTGTTGCAGCCCCCGGAAATATTGGCTTGCCGGGGTCCGGGTGTTGGTCTGTCCGTCTTCTTCTTTTCGTCCTTAAGTGGTCCGGTCAGGGTGCGCGAGTCCTGCGAACCAAGGTAAACGAAAGGACGACAAAAGGACGCACACTCGACCTCTAAGTTAGGGGTTAGCCGCTACTAAGCACTTTCAACCCTAACCAAGGACGAGACTCGACTCAGCATGCATGCTAAAACTCAAGGCGCCAGCGCTTTATCTTCGCTCAGGGTCTGCGCCTGGCTTTGTACAAAGGATTACATGCAACAGCGGCAAGACTTGTACAAAATGGTGGTTGCCGGACAGGGTCCGACAACCACGCCTTACGGGTAAAACTTACGAAGATGCTCGATGATCCAGGAGTTGCTCACCGGAAAGCCATCCTCGGTCTCAAGGCGGACAGCGCCAGGCCTAGTGACTCGTTTCACCCGGTAAGGGCCTTCCCACTTTGGCGTCAACTTGTTGGAATTCTTGGCGGAATGAACGCGCCGAAGAACAAGGTCGCCTTCCTCGAGACTTCTAGCTTTAACTTTGCGGCTATGGTAGCGGCGCAAAGCTTGCTGGTATCGAGCATCTCGTACAGCAGCCTGAAGACGGTCTTCCTCAAGGAGCAGCGCGTCATCTTGCCGCAGCTGCTCTTGCTCAAGCTCATCATAAGCGAGCACTCGAGGTGACCCATATACGAGTTCCGTGGGGATAACTGCCTCTGCTCCATATACTAGAGCGAAAGGTGTCTGGCCAGTGGCTCGATTTGGCGTCGTCCTGATCGACCAAAGAACCACCGACAGCTCCTCGATCCAGTTTCTTCTGCACTTGTGCAGCCTGTCGAAAGTCCGGGTCTTGAGTCCACGCAGCACTTCAGCATTTGCCCTCTCTGCTTGACCGTTGCTCCTGGGGTGAGCAACAGAAGCGAAGCAGACCTTGGCGCCAAGGTCTTGGACGTACTGCATGAAGGTGCGACTCATGAATTGTGTACCGTTGTCGGTGATGATCCTGTTAGGGATTCCAAAGCGGCAAACAATCGACCTGAAGAACTTGACTGCTGACTGTGCTATCACCTTCCTCACTGGTTCCACTTCCGGCCACTTCGTGAACTTGTCGATTGCGACGTACAAGTACTCAAAGCCCCAGACTGCTCGGGGGAAGGGGCCGAGGATGTCGAGCCCCCAAACCGAAAATGGCCTGGATAAAGGGATCGTCTGGAGAGCTTGAGCTGGCTGGTGTATCTGCTTGGAATGGAACTGGCATGCTTCACACTTGGTTACTTGTGCAGCTACATCCTGGAGGGCTGTCGGCCAAAAGAAGCCCTGCCGGAATGCTTTGCCGGCAAGCGCTCTTGCCCCAATGTGGTGACCACAAATGCCTCCATGTATCTCTGCCAACAGCTTATGTCCATCTTCCCGGGGGATACACTTTAATTTCACTCCGTTGAGTCTTCTTCTGTACAGTGCGTTGTCAACGAACTGGTACATACTAGACTGCCGGGCTACTCTTTCCACTTCTTCTGGCTCTTCGGGAAGTTCTCCTGACTGGAGGAAACGGACGATCTGCTGTGCCCATGCTGGAGCCTGTGGCTCGACAACAAGGACTAAAGGCATATCTGCTGCTGTGGGAACATCCGCTTCTACAGCGAGAACCTGCGGTTCAGCCGGAGCTTGATGGTCCCCGGCAAGCTTGCCAGAGCGAAACTTGTCGGGAGCGTCTGCTTCAACGAAACAAACCCTGGGGCCTGTCGGAGCAGACTGCTCCTCAGCACTCTTGGCGTTGATCTTGGGGACCTTCTTGGCGGCGGCTTTGGGAAGCTCTGTCGGAAGATAGTCACCAGAAATCAACTTCCTCTTCTTGCTCTGTCCAATTGATGGCATCATGGATGGTTGAGTCAGCTTGAGCACAAAGATCCCTGGTTCCACAGGTAACTTAAGTGCCGCGCACTTTGACAGGCCGTCAGCGATGTCGTTCTGAGCTCTTGGAACATGTTCCATCTGTAGGCCAACAAAGCGATCTTCCAGCTTCCACACTTCATCAACGTAAGCTTCCATCAGCGAACTCTGATAATCCTTGTTCACTTGGCGGACGACAAGCTGTGAGTCACCCCTGACAATGAGTTGCTTGATCCCAAGGTCTGCCGCGATCCTGAGACTGGCGAGCAATCCTTCATACTCTGCAGTATTGTTTGTTGCTTGCTCCTTGGGAAAGTGCATCTGGACCACGTACTTGAGGTGCTCTCCGGTGGGTGCGACAAGCAGCACGCCAGCACCGGCGCCTTGCAGCGAGAACGCACCATCAAAGTACATCAGCCACTCTTTGTTTGCTTCCTTGACGGGGATGCTCGTCTATGGAATTTCTTCGTCTGCTGTTGGCGTCCACTCTGCTATGAATTCTGCCAATGCTCTGCTTTGAATAGTTGAAGTGCTCTCAAACTTGAGGCCAAAGCTTGACAGTTCCAGTGCCCACTCAACAATCCTGCCTGTTGCTTCTGGATTATGCAGTATCCTCTTCAGTGGAAAGCGAGTGACAACTGTGATCTCATGTGCTTGGAAGTAATGGCGCAACTTTCTCGAGGCCATAAGAAGGCCGAAAAGCAACTTCTGCACACCAGAGTACCTTGACCTAGCCCCTGCAGAAGGGAACTGACAAAGTAGACTGGGCGCTGCACCATTTTCTTCTTCTGTATTCCTTCGCACATCTGCGCAGATCCCTCTTCGTCGGGACCAGAGCTTGTCGGGGAAGCCCCCTGCTTGTCGCTGGATGTGCTTGCCGCGGTCGCTGGCTCATCATGTGCCTCTCTCTCCGCTACTAACGCAGCACTAACCACTTGATTGGTTGTCGCCAGATATAGCAGCAACTTCTCTTGTGGTTTAGGTGCGACAAGTATTGGAGTGGAGGACAGGTATCTCTTCAAGTCCTGCAGCGCAGCCTCCGCTTCCGGAGTCCATTTCACTGGACCTGCCTTTTTCAAGATCTTGAGAAACGGCAGGGCGCGCTCAGCAGACTTAGAGATAAACCTGCTGAGAGCCGCTACGCAGTCAGCAAGTTTTCGTACATCCTTGACGCGCTTCGGTGCTTCAATCTGCTCAATGGCCTTGATCTTGTCGGGATTTGCTTCAATTCCCCTCTGAGACACGAAGAATCCGAGAAGCTTGCCGGACGGGACTCCAAACACGCACTTCTCGGGGTTGAGCTTGAGGCTAATCTTGCGCAGATTTGCAAAAGTCTCTTCTAGATTTTGAATCAGAGTTGCTTTGTCCCTGCTCTTGACCACTATGTCATCCATGTAGGCTTCCACATTTCTGTGTATTTGCGGCTCAAAAGCAATATGGACTACCCTTGCGAATGTTGAACCAGCATTCTTCAAACCGAAAGGCATTCGTATGAAACAGTACATGCCACACGGAGTGATGAACGCGGTTTTCTCCTCGTCCTCTTCTGCCATGAAGATCTGATGGTATCCTGAGTATGCGTCAAGAAATGAAAGCAAATCGCATCCAGCTGTGGAGTCGACAATCTGGTCAATGCGCGACAAGGGAAATGGGTCTTTGGGACAAGCTTTGTTGACATCGGTGAAGTCGATGCAAAGTCTCCATTTCCTGTTTGCCTTGCGCACGACTATAGGATTGGCCAACCACGTAGGATGGAGCACTCCTCTGACGAGGCATGCTGCTTCCAACTTCTTGATCTCTTCGGCGATGAACTCTTGGCGCTCCACTGCTTGTTTCCTGACTCTCTGCTTGACGGGCCGCGCATGAGGACAGACGGCAAGCTGGTGCTCGATTACTTTCCTGGGAACGCCGGGGATGTCAGACGGTTGCCACGCAAACACATCGACATTCGCCCGCAGGAACATAACGAGCGCGCTTTCCTATTTAGGGTCGAGAGTGGCACTGATGGTGAAGGTACCACAAGTGCCGTCCTCCTTGGCGGACACCTTCTTGGTCGTTGGCGGAGCTGCCATCGTCTTCTTACACTTGCCGGTGGAGCTCGATGGTGCATCCTCGATGGTAGCGCAGCACTCCGAAGAGGTGCACTTGCTGGAGTGGGCACCAGAGCTCTTGCCGGACTTGGTCTTCTTCTTCCCCCCGGGAGCTTCAGCGGCAAGTGTCTCGCGATCTGGGGCGGCTGCTGCTTCCTGGTAGATCTTGTCGGCACAGATAAGAGCGTCTTTCTTGTCGCCATGTACAGAGATGACACTTATCGGGCCTGGCATCTTCAACATGTTGTACGTGTAGTGAGAGGCCGCCATGAACTTGGCGAGCGCTGGACGGCGGAGAATTCCATTGTAAGGCAATGGAAAATCGGCAACGTCGAAAGTGATCCTCTCAGTCCTGAAGTTCAGCTCGCTGCCAAATGTCACCGGCAGCGTGATCTTCCCCTTCGGCTTGCTCCTTCCCGGGTTGATTCCTTGGGACGTGCCGGTCTCTTCGAGCTCGCTGTCAGGGACTTGGAGTCTCCGGAGCACAGCGGAGGAGATCAGGTTCAAGCCGGCCCCGCCGTCAACTAGCATCTTAGTGACCTTGAGGTTGTGGATAGTTGGTGAGACCAACATCGGCAAACACCCGACAGCAGTTGTGTGATCGGGGTGGTCTTCAGTATCAAAGATGATAGGCGTGCTGAACCATTTCAGAAGCTTGCGTGACTCAACGGGTGGTTCTGCTGCATTGACTTCCCGCACCCACTGCTTGAGTCGGCGGTGTGAGGTATGCAGAGAAGCACCGCCGTCAATGCACAAAACTTCTGTGGCTTTCTGGAACTCCTACTCGCTGGTCTCGGCGTCATCCATGTCTTCGTCGTCGTCGTCATCTTCATCCTTGTCGCGGCCGCAGGGAGGTCTGTCGCCTTGCCGCTGCTTGGCATTGCCACGGCGTCCCCCCCTCGGCCGGTGCGCTTCGTACCGGATCCTCCAGCATCTCCTTGGGCCTTCTCCTTGTCGCGTCGCTCGTATTCGGCCTTTTGCAGCTCAACGAGCTGCTCGAGCTTCTTGCAGCTCTGGAGGTCATGGCCTTTGGTGCGGTGAATCTTGCAGTACTGCTTGTAGGTGCCGTCCTGCTTGTCGGCGGCCGCTACAGCCTGGCAGTTGGCGCATGCGGCAACCTACTTGCCGGAGCTACCAGTCTTTGCTGTCTTGGCACCACCTTCGTTGCCGGACTGCTCGACAACTAGCACATCTTTGCCTTTCCTCTTCCTGTTGTTCCGCCGCCGCTTTTTGCTTGCCGGGGCGGCATCATCGCTGTCAGATCCTCCTGTTCCTACATTCTCTCCGGGGAGTTTCCTCCCTTCCTCAGCACGTGCACATCTGTCGGCCGGGGCATATAGCTCACTGACGTCTCTGATCTTGCACATTGCCATCTCCTCCCGCATCCTGCGGTTACGCACGTTCTGGTGGAACGCACTGATGACCGCGGCAGGGTGGACGTCTGGGATCTTGCGTTGCACTTGGTTGAATCTCTGGATGTACTTGCGTAGAGGCTCCCCTTCCTTCTGGGCAAGTAGGTGAAGATCACTCTCCTGGCCATGAGGTTTGTGGCCGCCTGTAAAGGCGCCGACAAACTGATGGCATAGTTCTGCCCAGGAAGATATGCAGTTTTCCGGCAAGTGCATGAGCCAGGACCTGACGTTGGGCTTGAGCACCAGAGGGAAGTAATTGGCGAGGATCTTGTCGTCTCGCCCCCCGGCAGCCTGCACCGTGATGGTGTAGATGCTGAGGAACTCCGACGGATGCTGCCTGCCGTCGTACTTCTCTGGTACGTCTGGCTTGAAATTCTTCGTGCTGGGCCACTGGACTTGCCGCAGCTCATGAGTAAACGCAGGGCAACCTACCGCGTACGGCAGGTCGCCTGGTTCCCCTGGCGCTTGCATGTCGACAGCGGGGCCAGCGCGTCGGTCTGATTGATGCCGCGTTTCTCTTCGGCGCTCGATGCGGGTACGAGCGTCTTCTTGCTGCCGTTCGTGAAGAACGTGGCGCTGATCGCGACGAGTTCGCGGGTCTGATGAAGCAGTGGAGTCGCTGTCGTGGCGGACCCGGCGATTCGGCGATCTTGGCCTTTGGGGCGGAGAGTGCACGGTGGTTGCACCCCCACCGGTTTTGTCACCATCGGCTCGCACTTGGCTGGCCTGCCGCGGCTGCGATGTGGTCGCCGGCCATGGAGTGTCGCCGTTGGCGAAGACGATGAGACTCTGAATGGTGTCCCTCCAGTCGTCGATCTTGTCTGGCGTTGGAGGGAAATCTAGGAGTAGTTGAGCTCGTGCCAAAGCTTCTGCTGGAGTGGTGGGTAGCGGTGGCGAATGGTGCGAGGAGCGGGATATGCTCGGACTTCCAATGATGTTAGAAGGAGCAGTATTCCGTCCAGGCGACCGTGGCTCGCTCGCGCCAGCACGGTTGCGTGCATGTTGGCCTTGAGCATCCCGGGATCCGCCAGCTCTATGGACGCCCGGTCGTCGTGGGAGCCGGCTACGCCGCCGACGGGCAGCCCGGACTTGTCCTTGGACTTGGTGGCACCGTGGGCTCCCTCGTCGATGCACGTTCTTCCGCCGGTGTCCTCCCCACCGGCCGTTTGCTGCGGCGGTGGTGGATTCGACGCGGACGGCGCAGCCGCCTCCGAAGCCTTCTTCTTCGGCGGCATGTCGATGAAGTCGATGAAGATTTAGCTCGCGTGAACGCCGGATCAGGTTCACACAACCTCGACGCCCCCTACCTGGCGCGCCAAAGATGCCGTGGTTTTCTGGCTCCTCGAGCACCTATGGGGACGGAGCCCCTTCTCGGTTCGGCGGGGGGCGGAGGTCGCGCGAAGAGCAGATCGAGGCGAAGCACATGGGGGATTTTTACCCAGCTTCGGAGCTCTCCGGAGAGATAATACTCCTACTGCTGCTTTGTGGATTGTATTGAGTTCTTGCTCGGGAGCGCTGAGTGCTACAGTACACTCAAGCAGCTAACGAGACCGAGCGTTCTTCTGTTTTCCTCTCAGAGATCACTCTCCGGGGGCCGATCCCTCTCTCTATGTTGTGCATGGGCCTCCTTTTATATGTTCAAGGGGTCTCCAATAGGTGGCAAAGTAGGTAAGGGCAAAAATGGAAATATGCTGTGGTAGGTACAGCTACCTACACAGTGTGTCATACCTAACCCTGACGGCAGGGGACAAAGGCATTAAATGCCTATCTACGTCGCCCTGACGATGCAGAAAAGGGACCGTCAGGGGCGCCACCGCTCGCCACGATGGCGATCTTGTCAGCGCCGCATGCCACAGTGTACCCCTGGCTGCATAGCCTCCCGCCACGTACGCCAGGAAGGGTCCCGGAGCGACACGTAGGTGGGTGAGCTGGAGCGTAGGTACAGGGTGGTTGCCCGCCCCGGCAAGTGCCTTGCCGCGGCCGTTGTCTTGCCGCGCCCGGGAACTTGTCGCTCGTCGAGTCCTGCTGGGACGCGTGGCGCGTCGCGGCAGGTTCTTTGAGATGCTCTGGTTGGCCTTCCCGGCAAGCTCCTCTTGCCGGGGTCTTGTGCCTCGAGCAGCCTTCCCGGCAAGCTCCTCTTGCCGGGGACTTGTCTCCTTGGCTTAAATACTTTGTTCTCGAATGGCTCCAAAGGAACCATAGAGAGCCTTGGCGATCACCTGGCGGGCCTTGCCGCGGGGTGCTGCGACTGCCCGTGCACAAGTTCGGGATACTAGGGTACCCCTACTTTAGTACACCGACATCCCATCTTTGACGGTCACGAGTATCCCAAATGGAAAGCCATGATGAAAAAGCGTCTCATGGCGATGAACAGCGAGCTGTGGACCGTCACTGAGATTGGTCTGATCGATCTGTGCAAGATGGCGGAAGCTGATGGCATTCGCAAGTACACCCACCTCAACCTCATAGCAAAGGCCGTCATCTGCTCCAGTCTGTCTCGAAATCAGTTCAGGAACGTCATGCATCTCGATCAGGCGAAGCTTATCTGGGACCGTATCTTTGATGTTTATGAAGGCCATCGAACCTGTCACGATCCTTGGTTTGAGGACTTCAAGAAATCTCTCAAGACAATGACATCTGAACCACAATCATCCTCCTCCTCACCATGCCTCATGGAAGATGGTGAACAGGTAACTGAATGCTATCTGTCTGAATCCAGTGATGAGGAATCTGGTGATGAATTTGGACCCAGTTATGTCAAACTTGCCTCACTTGCTGCTAAACAACAAAGAGCTTTGGAAAGGGCTAACAACATGCTTAGTAAGAGCAATGATATGTTGAGTGAGGAAATGGATCAGTCAGAAGCTTTAGGTGAAAGTCTTCAGAGACTTCATTCTAAGTATGACTCCCTTCAAGATCAGCATAACTCTCTCTTGTCCGATCTTGAGAGGATAAGAGTGAGTTATGAAGATCTTCAAAAGGAGCGTGATTCATTGCTTGCTCAAAAAATCAGCGCTGCTCAGGAAGAATTTATTCCTCCCTGTTTGAAATGCATTGAACGAGAATCTGCTAATTCCTCACCTGAATGTTCAAATGCTTCTAATGTTACAAATTCTTCACCTGTCTCTGCTATCACTAATTCCTCATCTGAGGACATTGCTAGTATCACTGACGATGCAGAGCTAAAGAAATTGTACATGACAGACATGTACAAAAGCCTCAAAGGGCATCAGACTCTTTGTGATGTGCTTAAAAAGCAGATCCTCAACAGGAACCCTAGGAAAGATGGTATTGCCTTTGAGAGGAAACTCAATGCTGATGGTACATATTGGAAGCCTGAGCAGTACCCGAAAACCTCATGGGTTGCTGCAAAGGGACCTCCAGTTGATCCATCTAATTTATCTGGCTATACATGTGAATCTTCTCATTCTTCTGATGAGTCATTTGACTACAACTATAAATTGTTCAAAAATCAGAATGGTGAATTATTTGCTAGATATGTGGGCACTAACTGCAGGAATGGTTCCCCTAAGAAGAAAATCTGGGTTCCCAAAAAGTGCCTTGAAAGTCTTCAGGTGAATGTCCTCATGACACCACCTGTGAAGAATAGGAACCCCAGATCAAATTCTTCATATGGACCAAATTCTTCATATGGATCAAATTCCTCAAGGGGATCAAATTCCTCACATGGATCAAAGTCCTCATATGAACATCATCGTGCTAACGACTCTGTTTCGCAGGGAAAAGCCAAGGGCTATGAATATGAGCATTATTCTTCAAATTACTATGTTCATAAGTCCTCGAAGAATTTCTCTGCTTATTCATATGCTTACCCTAATCCCTCTTATGTGAAACGAAATGGTTTGGCCGCTATGCCACCATTTTCATATGGAGCTCGTAGAGTGATGAACTCTTTGCCACCCCTTCAGACGTGGGTGGTGAAGAAAAAGAACTAATCTCTTATGCAGGGTCAGGTCTCCAGACGTACTGTAACGTCTGAGGAATTTGCTGGGGACCTGACAAATTGCCTGAAAGGACGCAGGCTAACCATGATGAAATGAACTTCATTTCACACGTCCTCCCTCTGTTTTATCTATCCTACTGCTTGATGAAATTGATCTGACGAATTGTGATATCATATTCTTCACTGCTGAAGTATATTAGGTCGTAAGTTGCACTAATTCATCTGCAGGATGATCAACCCAAAGCCACTGAGTGGGTACTTGATAGTGGATGTACAAATCACATGACTGGTGGCAAGAATCTTTTGATGGATACTCCCTTATCATCGTCACATATGAAGCATATCATCTTCGCTGATAAAAGCAAAAGTCAGGTATTGGGTCTAGGTAAAGTTGCTATCACAAAGGATCGACACATGGCCAAAGTCATGCTTGTTGAGTCCTTAGGATACAACCTTATGTCTGTCTCAATGCTTTGTGATCTTGATATGGTTGTCGTATTTGGCAAGTATCGTTGTGTTGTGATTATGGAAGCTGACAATTCCAAAGTCTTCAAAGTCTTCGTTGTGTTGTGATTATCATCACATATGAAGTATATTGTTGATTTATCTGCAGATTCACAACCAGACATGTGCCTACTTGCAAAAGCTTCAGAGGGATGGCTATGGCATCGACAACTTGGTCATGCAGGCATGAGGAATTTGCACACGCTTGCGAAGAAGAAGCATGTTATTGGCATTGAGAATGTCAAATTCCTCAAGGATCACTTATGCGGTGCCTGTGAAGCTGGAAAGATGACAAAGGCCAAGCATCCAGCAAAGACCATCATGACCACTACTCGACCATTTGAATTGCTTCACATGGATCTCTTCGGTCCTAATCACTACTCCTCTGTTTCAAATGAAGCATCTCAATATGGCTTTGTTATTGTTGATGATTACTCTCGTTACACATGGGTACACCTTGTCTCTTACAAACATGAAGTGCAGGAAGTCTTGAAATGATTTTCCTCGAGGGCTTGAACCAACTTTGGTGTGAAGATCAAGCACATCAGAAGTGACAATGGCACTGAGTTCAAGAATACGGGTCTCAATGAATATCTTGATGAACTTGGTATTACTCATGAGTTATCTGCTCCTTATACTCCTCAACAGAATGGTGTTGTGGAGCACAAGAACAGGACTCTTGCTGAGATGGCTCGCACTATGCTAGACGAATACAAAACCCCTCGTCGTTTCTGGGTTGATGCAATTGATACTGCATGCCACATCATCAACAGAGTATATCTTCACAAATTCTTCAAGAAGACTGCCTATGAACTCCTCACTGACAAGAAACCCAATGTGAGTTATTTCAAACTAATGGCTCGCAAAGAGAGCACCTACCTTCTGTGTTAGATGAACCAGCACCTGATGATTCTATCAAACACAAGGCTACTGAAGATATCGTTCCTACTGAAGAATCTGCTGAAGAATTCATTCCAGAACGTGAAGAACATCGAGCTGATGCACCTGAAGAAAATGCTAAGGAAATTGATGCTGAAGAAAATGCGGATCAAAGTCCTCAAAGACAACCAGCTCATCCTCGCGTTGCAAAAGAAGTGCAAGTGGAGAAGATCATCGATGACATTAGATCACCAAGTCCTCTCACACGCTCAAAAGCTTCACATCTATCTAACTTTTGTGGGCACTTTGCTTTTTTCTCTATCACAGAGCCCGCTAAGGTAGATGAAGCATTTCTGGAGCCTGAGTGGATTCAGGCCATGCAAGAAGAATTACATCAGTTCAATCTCAACAATGTCTGGGAACTAGTCAATCGTCCCGATCCTCGCAAACATAACATCATTGGCACAAAGTGGATCTACCGCAACAAGCAAGATGAAATGGTGTTGTGGTGAGGAATAAGGCACGACTAGTAGCTCAAGGCTACACACAAGTTGAAGGAATTCATTTTGATGAAACTTTTGCACCTGTTGCTAGACTTGAGGCTATTCGCATATTACTTGCTTAAGCTAACCATCATGATATCATCTTATACCAAATGGATATGAAAAGTGCATTCCTCAATGGTAAGCTTGAGGAAGAAGTATATGTTGCTCAACCCCCAGGTTTTGAACATCCAAAACATCCTGACAAAGTCTTCAGACTTAACAAGGCCCTCTATGGCCTCAAGCAGGCCCCACGGGCGTGGTATGATACATTGAAGGAATTCTTCATGAAGAAAGGCTTCACACCCGGTTCACTCGATCCCACTCTCTTTACTAAATCTTATGATGGTGAACTGTTTGTGTGCCAAATATATGTTGATGATATCATCTTTGGCTGTACTGACCAACGTTATAGTGATGAATTTGCCTATATGATGAGTGAAGAATATCAAATGTCTATGATGGGAGAGTTGAAATTCTTCTTAGGTCTTCAAATTCGTCAACAACGCAATGGCATATTCATATCTCAGGAGAAGTACCTCAAGGATGTCCTGAAGAAATTCGGCATGCAAGATTGCAAAGGCATCAAAATTCCTATGCCCACAAATGGTCATCTATGCACTGATGAAAATGGTATTGACTTCGATCATAAGGTATACCGCTCCATGATTGGCTCTTTATTGTACTTGTGTGCATCTAGGCCAGATATAATGCTTAGTGTTTGCATGTGTGCCCGATTTCAAGCTGCACCAAAGGAATCACACCATAAGGCTGTGAAGCATATTCTTCGATATCTAGCTCACACACCAACTCTAGGATTATGGTATCCCAAGGGCTCGGATTTTGATCTCATTGGATACTCTGACTCTGACTATGCTGGTGACCGTGTGGACCGCAAGTCAACATCTGGTACTTGTCATTTCCTTGGACGATCCTTGGTCTGTTGGTCCTCGAAGAAACAGAACTGTGTATCACTGTCTACTGCTGAAGCTGAGTACATTGCTGCTGGTTCTTGCTGTGCTCAACTGCTATGGATGAAGCAAACACTCAAAGACTATGGCATCAACGTGAAGAATGTGCCTCTCCTCTGTGAAAATGAGAGTGCCATCAAGATTGCTCACAACCCAGTTCAGCACTCGAAGACAAAGCACATTTAGATTCGTCATCATTTTCTTCGTGATCATGTGTTGAAGGGCGACATTTCTATTGAGCATGTGAAGACTGGAGAACAACTAGCCGATATCTTCACTAAGCCCTTGGATGAGAAGAGATTTAGCAAGTTGCGGTGTGAGCTAAATATCTTAAGGTCTTTGAATGTACTTTGAAAAGGCACTCATCCTCACACTTATGCAAAGTTGACGACTTAGATGTGCAACACATGAAGAAACGTTTTTCTTCAATCAATGAAGAATAACACTCTAAGTGTGAAGAAATTAATGAAGAATTTGATTCTCAGAACCCTACGACAATTGTACGCGGTGTCTGAAATCATCATTCTTATACGGTGGGTCACGCCACCACAAAAGTTGAAAATCTTCAATTTGAGTTTTTCCTCGGTTTTTGAAATTCCTCAGTTGTTCAAATTCTTCAACTTGCAAAATATTCACTTGTGTCGTCGTTTTTCTTCATTGGCTATATATATATGAGTTTATGTCCTCTACAGCATTCACTTATAGCTATTTCTTCAAGTTGGTTTTTCTGCTAAGTTAATGTGATCGGACCCTTCCCCTCTATGCTATACTCAATCCAATCTGTTCAGAAATTCTTCATGTGCGTTCTATTTGAAACTCGTTCAAAATCTTCACTGTGTCCTTGTCAGCTGAAGAAATTGCGAACAAAACGTTAAAACTAACCTTATCCAGAATTTTGGTTTTGCCGCTCAAACCGTTCCGCATCCCACGATGCATTATTTTACTCACCCATGATATTACACGATCTCCACTACACAGTACGTGGGTGACACATGTCGTGAGAAGGGGAACGGGCAGGGGCATGTTTGTCCTAAATCTTCGGGCGAGCAGTTTTTCACCGTGGCTATAAATACCCCTGTCCCCTTCCTCACTTCTTTTACTCCGCTCGATCTCACTCTCCCACTCGAGCTTCCTGCACCCTACCGCCGCCGCTACTCCATCGTCGCCGGTGAGGAAGAGCTTCACTGCCTCGACCTACCGCGGAAATCTTCACCTCTGCCGCCGCCGTAGACGTCTTCCTCCGCCAAGTTAGGGCGTGGAAGATCTGCATCGATGAACTTCACTGTTTCAACTCACAGTTCGTCGTGTTCTTCGTTCAGGGTAATTAAAAGTTACTTTTACTACCCTCTTTGATTCAAAACTTTTCTACAAAATCTTCAAAGGTGTTTTATTCTTCAAATCCTCACACACAAAACACCTCACAAGTTATCTGTTCTTGACTCATTTCCCTAAGCATCATTTTCTTCAAGATTCCTCAATTGTGTGGATCTTCGATCTATACAACTCTGGAACCTAAGATAAAGCGCGCTTAGTGAAATTCTTCAAGACGCATCTGGTCAAATTCCTCAAACTTGTTCTTTATGAAAAACCCTCTGAGAACGCATATGACCTCTTCAAATTCCTCGCAACTATACTCTGTTCAGAGGTACACATGTCCGCTGCTGAATCATTAGGTTCTCATCAACTTAACTCATTTGCAGCGTTCCTTGAAGAAAAGTTGCACACTTCTTTAGAGAATTCGATTGTTCAAAGTCCTCAACTGAAGAAAATGGCTGAAGGTAAAAGGCCTCAGAAAGGAGGAAAGAAGCCTGGGGTTATGACTGCGTTTGAAATCCCTAAGGATATTTATAAAGATTATTGCACGCCTGATGAAGCCAAGTTTGGCAAAGAAGATAAAAATCAGCGCAAGGTGCACATTCAAAGGATTGAACGGAGATGGGCACGTGAATGGAGGGAGTACAGATACATCACTCCAAAGTACATGAAGAAATTCGCACTGAACCCTCCATGCCCAAGAGCCCCATTGGCACCTGGCCAAGAGGCTGATCCCACTAGCATCAAACGCGGTGAGGACTTTCCTGAAGAATGGGCCAAGCGCCAAGATAAATTGGCAAGACAAGCCAGAGAAGCAGTGAGAAATTTTAATGAAGACTCTGCTGCTGCTGCTGCCACTGAGGCCTCTGTCAAGCCGAGGAAATTGATGCTAAATAAGCCCGCTCGCAAGCCAAGTGCTTCACCAGCAATGCCCTCGCGGCCAAGTTCCTCTGCTATGCCCTCATGGCCTGAAACTTCAAAGTCTTCAAAGCAAATTCCTCAAGCTGCCCCTGCTCCTCCAAAGTCCTTAGCTGATTCGACAAAGTCCTCAGCACCTGCGCATCCTGCCACATGCCAAAGGACTGTTGGCATCTCTATTGCCTCTGGTGTCTCAGCTAGTTCCTCAGCTGGACCCTCTCTGCTGAACAAAAAGGCTACTGCTGGACGCGGCACTCGCCCAAGTCCTAAGAAGAAGCAGGTAGTCTTCACTGTACTGTCTGATGATGATGAAGCTGATGAAGAAGAACTTGCTGAAATCATTAGGGACCGCCAAGAAAGGGCCGCTAAGGCCAAAGCACACCTGTGCCACTGTTGCTAGATCCAAAAGCGATCCTCGATTACATCAATATCTGGCATAAGGATCCCAACACACCTATGCCTGACTTCAAGCTGACACCTGGCCAAAGTCACATGCTGACTCACTTTATCCAAGAGGAGAAGTGGAAATATGATAGGGCCAAGCAGATCAAGAAATCGCAGTATAGGAAAGAGAAACTGCTGAGGAAAAATGTTGTCACGATGAAGCTTGAAGAACTCATCAAGATGCAAGCCGACATCAAATCCCTCAGCGATGACTTTGATGCATACTATGCTGACTGGAAAGGAGCAAAAGTCAGGTTTGTGCAACTGACAGAGAAATTCACAAATGTTGCAGCCCCATCGCAACGAGAAATTCCTCAAGCTGAAGCATCTGTTCAGCAAACTGAAGAACATGCCAGCACCGCTGATGACTCTCAGGCTGCTGAAGAAAATGCTAGTTCCAGGGCTGATGACTCCATTCCAGCCACTGAAGAAACTGCCAGGGCATCCACTAGTGGTGCGCTTGAAGAAACTGAAGAAACCAGGGCAACTGCATCAGTTGCGCCTTAGGAAAATCAACCAGATTCCTCAGCTCCACTTGCGCCTACACCAACTTCTATCCTTCCATCTGCATTAGATGTGAAGAATACCAAGGCTGCAGAGCGAGCTGCTGTGAAGAAAAGGAAAGCATCAAGTGCTCCAGAATCTTCAGCCCCAAAGAAGATGAAGCCCATGACCAGCTCGTTTGTCAATCCAATTGATGTTGTTCCTATCTCATCCATGCCATCAAAGGACCTTGTTCCTTTTGGTGAAGACTATGAGATCCCAAGTGGATCAGATGAAGAAACTCAATCTGCTGCTTCCTCAGAGCAGATTGATGAAGAAATTGAAGTGGATGGAATCCCTTCAATCCCAATGGTCTCATCACCAATTCCTCAATTTACTACTGAAGAGGCTGGTGTTGAAGTATTAGAAGATGAAGATGTGGACATTGGAAGCACAACTCCAGTGATGAATGACGACTTTTGGGAAAGTCAGCATCCCAATTCTCCACTCTTCACTCCACTGCAGCAAATTCCTCACTCCCCTGCACCAACTGTTCCGATGGGCTCTGAAGAAACTCATCCCACTGCATCTGTGAATGAAGAAATTCCAGCCACTAGTGCTGAAGACAATGCTGCTACTACTGAAAAGGTGACTGCACCTGAGGAAGAACCTGAAATTCCTCAGCCTGAAGAACCTGAGATTGTGATTCCTGAGGTAGTGATGCAACTCACTAACACTCCTCTGCCCAAGCCAAACGATCCGTTCTCAAGGAAACAAAATTTCAAAGCTGAAGACTTCTTTGGCGAGCATGTGTTCTTCACTGAATACAACCTTTATGACTCTGCTCACATAAGGAAGAGGCGGTTCTGGACAGCTAGTCAAGCAAATTTCTATTCCTCAGTGCTTTTCAACAAGGACAAAGTCTTCGACCATGCACATATCCCTCATGTGGGTATGGAGTCTATGTCGTGCTTCACGCCAGTCCTCAGTGTTCTTCACGATGCTGGACTGCTCAATTTCTGCACTGACATATGCGATTGGAATGAAGAACTCATTCTTCAGTTCTATGCAACACTGCACATCACCGGCAACTCTGAAGATGTGAATTCATGGGTTCTGGACTGGATGACTGAGAACACCCATTATAAGGCCCCAGCATCAGAATTGCTTCGTGCCCTTCCTCTGAGTCCACCCACTGAAGATGCACGTTGTGTTTACAACGAACTTGAGCTCCGAAATCACTATATGCAAGTGCTGATGAAGCCTTTGAAGCCAGGGCAGGCCCCTCGAACCACATTCCTCGTCAAGGAATTGTTGTATGTGCCTAGGACTGTCTATCGCATTCTGACGAAGACAATGAGTCCCATCAAAGGCCACCACTCAAGTGATGAAGAAGTCGTTGGCATCATGAAGAACATGCTTTTCAACATCTGTCATGGCGTTCCCGTCAACTTCCATGATTTCTTCATGAGGACTCTGGCCAACATTGCTATGTCACCATTTGAGCTGAAGCCTTATGCACCTTGGATTATGAGATTCATCAGGACAAGGTCTTCACTCAACTACAAAGCTGAAACTCTCAACCACTGCAGCTACTTGCCTCCTATTGAAGTCCTCAAAAGGACATTTTCCTCAGCTGAAGAAAAGGGCAAGGCTACTGCTGTGATAGATGAAGGCATTCGTCCATTGGATGGTCAATTTCGCAAGGCTGCTTCTTATTCCACCAATGATGACTCTGCCACACATGACACTGCCGCAAAAACTGCCAAGCCAAATCCTCAAGCCACAGCATCTAGGGTGATTACTGATCGTGAGTTACTCCTCAGTCTTCATCAAAAGGTTGATCGCAATCACAAATGGGTCAAGCGTCAGTTTGTATCAATTCTTCACAACATGACTGCAACACATAATGAAGTGAAGAAAAACCACTACTACCTTCATGAAACCCTCAAACGCACCTGGGCTGTTCTGTCTCAAGTCTACAACGGATGACAAAGGGGAGAAATCTGAGTTAGTCTTCAAGCGGGTCTATAATAAAAGGCGCATTTTTTTTTGCTAAGTTACAACTCTCGTTCTTCCGAAACTTTTATTGGATCGAGTTGTAATCTTAAACCCGATGGTGCGCTGATACTTTTACCGCACTAGGTTCTGATACTTTTGATGCTCTATTCGGCATGCTTATTCCTCGTTAATATTATTGCACGCATGCTGAATTTCATCAGGCACCATATTTCATCATGCATTTCAAATTCTTCATATTATATATCAAATGCGTGTATGAATTGCAAGATATAGGGGGAGATCTCCATGATTCATCTCTTAAAGTGTGCATTGCTTCAAAAGCAAATTCCTCACTATGCACAACTTCAGGGGGAGTTCTTCTCTATCTTGCAATCAAATTCCTCAATATCAGTATTTACACTTCACATATTTATCCCCGTTGAAAACTTAACCTATGTTGTCATCAATCACCAAAAAGGGGGAGATTGTAAGTGCATCTAGTGCCCCTTAGTGATTTTGGTGTATTGAAGACTTATAGGTTAAGTATCTAATGTGTTTATGAGTGTACACAGGTCTATAAGTCTATGAGGAGTTTGATATTTACAGAGAAAGTTGACCCCTAAAAATGAAGTTCTTCGACTGAAGACTTTGATATTTTGAAGACTTTCTGAAGACTTTGAAAGTGAAGAAATTGGTGTAACCTTGAAGACTTGGTATTCATTCGAGGAACATGAAGCGTGAAGGCTTTTGTTTTCGTAGTTTCATTTTCTCTTTCTTGAGTCTTAGGAAACACCGTACTGTTAAAGGGGGTCGAGGAAATACTAAGGAGAAAATTTCCATGTGATGCTCATCTCAAATCCTACATCTACCAATCCCTTCGAGTGAAGCCATTGGAAATCTCGTACAGTTCAGTCAATTTCTTCAGTGACATTGACGCAGTTCTTCTGGTCACTCAGGACTTTTCTCTGACTGGGGAGTTAGGAATTCGCCAGTGCGAATTGCCTACACAGTGAGGAACATGATAGCCCTCAGGAATTTGTACCTCAAATTTCCGACCGTTGCTATGCTACGCGCCAGCTGTCCCAAAATATCTTATCCATCCAACGGTCATATCATTGAAGGGCATTTATGTCTTACCATGTCGGGGTGCTCCCTAGGCTATAAATAGCGGCCCCTATAACCACTAGCTGGTTGGCTGCTCCGCGTGAACTTGACACTTGTCATTTGAGAGCAACCCATCCTCCAAGGACTTTGAGCGAAAATCATCAAGTGAGGAAAATCCAAACCCAAACCCAAACACCTACAAACCCAAAGTGATTGAGCATCACTGAAGAGATTGATCCTGCGTGGATTCGACGCTTGTTACCTTTGAAGACTGTGCTTCTTCCAGATGGTTAGGCGTCAAGGTCTAGAGCATCCAAGAGGAATTGTGGATCGCCGAGTGACCGAGTCTGTGAAGGTTTGGAAGTCACCTGAAGACTTACCACGAGTGATTGGGCGAGGACTGTGTGTCCTTAGCTCAAGGAGAATACGATGAGGGCTGTGTGTCCGGGACTAGGTGTCCTCGAGTTTAAATACTCAGTCGCTCCAACCAAATGTACAACTGAGACATCATTTGGAACTGGTCTACCAAATCATTGTCTTCACCAAGCTTACTGGTTCCATTTCCTCAACTCTTTCATTTCCTCAGTAGTGTGCTGTTTGTTTATCATATCTGTGTTTGAAGACTTTGACTGAAGACTTTCTCAATTTCCTCAGTTCAATTTCTTCAGTCTGTTTTGTCTTCATCTAGTGTTATCCTGTGTTTACGCTTTCTGTACTCTGTGTTTGTCTTCATTTCATCATGATGACTATGCTAGGATTCTGTTATGTTTTCATCTGAGTACTTATTCCGCTACTAGTAGTTCTTCGCTAAGGAATTTCCTCACTAGCAAATTCCTCAGTGAAGAATTTCATAAAAATCGCCTATTCACCCCCCCCCCCCTCTATTCGATATAACGCACTTTCACATAGCTAGTTCAATCTCGTTACCGGCAAGTCTCTTTACTCGTTCCGTAATACATCATATTGTAACTAACTCATTAGTCACTTTGCTTGCAGGGCTTCTTATGATGAGCATTACCGAGAGGGCCCAGAGATACCTATAGAGCATCTTTATAATCACCCAGTTACGTTGTGACGTTTGATAGCACAGAAGGTATTCCTCCGGTATCTAGGAGTTGCATAATCTCATAGTCGAAGGAATATGTATTTGACATGAAAAAAGAAATAGCAATAAAACTGAACGATCAATATGCTAAGCTAACGGATGGGTCTTGTCCATCACATCATTCTCCGAATGATGTGATCCCGTTATCAAATGACAAATCATGTCAATGGTTAGGAAACCTTAACCATCTTTGATCAATGAGCTAGTCAAGTAGAGGCTCACTAGGAAATGGTGTTTTGTCTATGTATCCACACATGCATCAAGTTTCCGGTTAGTACAATTCTAGCATGAATAATAAACAGTTATCAAGATATAAGGAAATACAAAATAAAACTTTATTATTTCCTCTAGGGCATATTTCCTTCAGTCTCCCACTTGCACTAGAGTCAATAATCTAGTTCACATCGCCATGTGATTTAACACCAATAGTTCACATCTTTATGTGATTACCACCCATAGTTCACATCGCCATGTGACCAACACCCAAAGGGTTTACTAGAGTCAATAATCTAGTTCACATCGCTATGTGATTAACACCCAAAGAGTACTAAGGTGTGATCATGTTTTGCTTGTGAGAGAAGTTAGTCAACGGGTCTGCCACATTCAGATTCGTATGAATTTTGCAAATTTCTATGTCTACAATGCTCTGCATGGAGCTACTCTAGCTAATTGCTCCTACATTCAATACGTATCTAGATTGAGACTTAGATTCATCTAGATCAGTGTCAGAGCTTGCATTGACATAACTCTTTACAACGAACTCTTTATCACCTCCATAACAGAGGAACATTTCCTTAGTGCTCTTTAAGATAACTAAGGATAATTTTGACCGTTGTCCAGTGATCTAGTCCTGGATCACTATTGTACCCCCATGCCAAACTGATGGCAAGGTTCACAACAGGTTTGGTACACAGCATGGCATACTTTATAGAACCTATGGCTGAGGCATAGGGAATGACTTTCATTCTCTCTTTATCTTCTACCGTGGTCGGGTTTTGAGTCTTTACTCAACTTCACAGCTTATAATGCAGGCAAGAACTCCTTCGTTGACTGATCCATTTTGAATTCCTTCAAAATCTTGTCAAGGTATGTACTCATTGAAAGTCTTATCAAGCGCCTTGATCTATTTCTATAAATCTTGATGCCCAATATGTAAGCAGCTTGAGTGAGGTCTTTCATTGATTTTTTATTCAAATATCCTTTTATGATATCCAAAAATTCTACATAATTTCCAATCAACAATATGTCATCCACATATAATATCAGAAATGCTATAGAGCTCCCACTCACTTTCTTGTAAATACGGGCTTCACCATAAGTCTGTATAAAACCATATGCTTTGATCACCTCATCAAAGCGTATATTCGAACTCCGAGATCCTTGCACTAGTCCATAGATGGATAGCTGGAGTTTGCACACTTTGTTAGAACCTTTAGGATCAACAAAACCTTTTGATTGCATCATCTACAACTCTTCTTTAAGAAATCCATTAAGGAATGCAGTTTCGATATCCATTTGTCAGATATCATAAAATGCGGCAATTTCTAACATGATTCAGGCAGACTTAAGCATCGCTACGAGTGAGAAAATCTCATCGTAGTCAACACCTTGAACTTGTCAAAAACCTTTTGCATCATGTCGAGCTTTGTAGATAGTGACACTACCATCAGTGTACGTCTTCCTCTTGAAGACCCATTTATTCTCAATGGCTTGTCGATCATTGGGCACGTCCACAAAAGTCCACACTTTGTTCTCATACATGGATCCTATCTCAGATTTCATGGCCACAAGCTATCTATTGGAATCTGGGCTCATCATAGCTTCTTCATAGTTCGTAGGTTTGTCATGGTCTAGTAGCATGACTTCCAGAACAGGATTACCGTACCACTCTGGTGCGGAACATGCTCTGTTCGACCTACAAGGTTCAGTAGTAACTTGATCTGAAGTTTCATGACCATTATCATTAGCTTGCTCTCTAGTTGGTGTACGCATCACTGGAACGGATTTCTCTGATGGGCTACTTTCCAATTCGAGAGAAGGTAAAATTACCTCATCAAGTTCTACTTTCCTCCCACTCACTTCTTTCGAGAGAAACTCCTTCTATAGAAAGTTTCCATTCTTGGCAACAAATATCTTGCCTTCGGATTTGTGGTAGAAGGTGTAACCGATTGTTTCCTTAGGGTATCCTATGAAGACACACTTCTCTGGTTTGGGTTCGATCTTATCAAGCTGAAGCCTTTTGACATAAGTGTCACAACCCCATACTTTAAGAAACGACAGCTTAGGTTTATTGCCAAACCTCACTTCATACGGTGTCGTCTCAACGGATTTAGATGGTGCCCTATTTAATGTGAATGCAACTATCTCTAATGCATAACACCAAAATGATAGTGGTAAATTGGTAAGAGACATCATAGATCGGACCATATCTAATAAAGTATGGTTACGACATTCGAACACACCATTACGCTGTGGTGTTCCAGGTGGCGTAAGTTGTGAAACTATTCCACATTGTTTTAAATGAAGGCCAAACTCGTAACTCAAATATTCGCCTCCGCGATCAGATTATAGAAACTTTATTTTCTTGTTATGATGATTCTCCACTTCACTCTAAAATCATTTGAACTTTTCAAATGTTTTAGACTTGTGTTTCATTAAGTAGATATACCCATATCTGCTCAAATCATCTGTGAAGGTCAGAAAATAACGATACCCACGGCAAGCTTCAACACTCATCGGACCACACACAACGGTATGTATTATTTCCAATAAGTCATTAGCTCGCTCCATTGTTCCGGAGAATGGAGTTTTAGTCATCTTCCCATGAGGCATGGTTCGCAAGTATCAAATGATTCATAATCAAGTGATTCCAAAGCCCATCTGCATGGAGTTTCTTCATGCGCTTTACACCAATATGACTTAAACGGCAGTGCCACAAATATGTTGCACTATCATTATCAACTTTGCATCTTTTGGCATCAATATTATGAATATGTGTATCACTACGATCGAGATTCAATAAACCATTTACATTGGGTGTATGACCATAGAAGGTTTTATTCATGTAAACAGAACAACAATTTTTCTCCGACTTAAATGAATAACTGTATCGCAATAAACATGATCCATTCATATTCATGCTCAACGCAAATGCCAAATAACATTTATTTAGTTCCAACACTAATCCTGAAGGTAGAGGGAGTGTGCGATGGTGATCTTAACAGCCTTGGAATCACTTCCAACACACATCGTCACCTCGCCCTTAACTAGTCTCTGTTCATTTTGCAACTCCTCTTTCGAGTTACTAATCTTAGCAACTGAACTAGTATCAAATACCCTGGGGTTACTATGAACACTAGTAAAGTACACATCAAAAACATGTATATCAAATATACCTTTATTCACTTTGCCATCCTTCTTGTTCGCTAAGTATTTGGAGTAGTTCCGCTTCCAGTGACCATTCCCTTTGGAGTAGAAGCACCCAGTTTCAGGCTTAGGTCTAACTTTGGGCTTCCTCGCGGGAGTGGCAACTTGCTTGTCGTTCTTCTTTAAGTTCCCTTTCTTTTCCTTTGCCCCTTTTCTTGAAACTAGTGGTCTTGTTAATCATCAACACTTGATTCTCTTTCTTGATTTCTCCCTTCGCTGATTTTAGCATCGTGAAGAGCTCGGGAATCTTTTTCGTTATCCCTTGCACGTTATAGTTCATCATGAAGTTCTAGTAGCTTGGTGATAGTGTCTAGAGAACTTTGTCAATAACTATTTTATCTGGAAAATTAACTCCCACTTGATTCAAGCGATTGTAGTGCCCAGACATTATGAGCACATGCTCACTAGCTGAGCTATTCTCCTCCATCTTGTAGGCAAAGTACTTGTCAGAGGTCTCATACCTATCGACACGGGCATGAGTCTGAAATACCAATTTCAGCTCTTGGAACATCTCATATGCTCCATGGCGTTCAAAACATTTTTGAAGTCCCAGTTCTAAGCCGTTAAGCATGGTGCACTAAACTATTAAGTAGTCATCATATCGAGCTTGTCAGTCGTTCATAACGTCTCCATCTGCTCCTGCAATAGGTCTGTCACCCAGCGGTGCATCAAGGACATAATTCTTCTATGCATCAATGAGGATAATCCTCAGATCACGGACTCAGTCCGCATTATTGCTACTATCATCTTTCAACTTTTCTCTAGGAACATATCAAAAATATATAGGAGATATAACGCGAGCTATTGATCTACAACATAGATATGCAAATACTATCAGGACTAAGTTCATGATAAATTACTTAAGAACTCCCACTTAGATAGACATTCCCCAAATCATCTAAATGACACATGATCCAAATCAACTAAACCATGTCCGATCATCACGTGAGATGGACTAGTCATCAATGGTGAACATCTCTATGTTGATAATGTCTACTATATGATTCACGTTCGACCTTTCGGTCTCCAGTGTTCCGAGGCCATGTTTGTACATGCCAGGCCCGTCAAGTTAAACTCGAGTATTCCACATGTGCAAAAATTTCTTGCACCCGTTGTATTTGAACATAGAGTCTATCACATGTGATCATCACGTGGTGTCTCAACACGACGAACTGTTGCAATGGTGCATACTTAGGGAGAACACTTATACCTTGAAATTTAGTTAAGGGATCATCTTATAATGCTACGGCCGTACTAAGCATGATAAGATGCATAAAAGATAAACATCACATGAAATCAAAATATGTGACATGTTATGGGCACCATCATCTTATGCTTTTGATCTCCATCTCCAAAGCATCGTCATGATCTCCATCATCACCGGCTCATCTAGCCAACTATTACTTCTACAACTATCGCAAACGCATAGTGATAAAGTAAAGCAATTACATGGTGTTTGCATTTCATACAATAAAGAGACAACCATAAGGCTCCTGCCGGTTGCCGATAACTTTTACAAAAGATGATCATCTCATACAACAAGGTATATCACATCATGTATTGACCATATCACATCACAACATGCCCTGCAAAAACAAGTTAGACGTCCTCTACTTTGTTGTTGCAAGTTTTACGTGGCCGCTACGGGCTTATAGCAAGAACCATTCTTACCTACGCATCGAAACCACAATGGTGATTTATCAAGTTTGCTATTTTAACCTTCAAAAAGGACCGGCCGGAGTCAAATTTGATTCAACTAAATTAGGAGAAATAGACACCCGCTAGCGACCTTTATGGAAATCTAGTTGCATGTCCGTCGGTGTCGGTGTTATGGGAACGGGGGTACCCAAACTTGCCTGCCAACTTCCCACGGCGTGGCTCCATCAACGGCCCGATACGTCCCCGCTTCAGCAACAACAACCAAAGACACTTATGAGGGGCCAGGCCTCACAAGGTGGGCGACGCCAAGAACTCCCTGGGGGGCAGCCTCCCAAGGCTAGCTCCCGAGGAGCGGAGATATCTATGCAAGCTGCACCTCACGAGGTTCATATGACGTGAGCCATGACGACCAAGGCCAGGAGGGCTCCAGCGGGTGCAGTGTACCAGTTTCTTCTTTGGTGCTAAGGAGGAAAGCGCAGGCGCGGAGTCCCGAGGAATCAAGCAAAGGTTTCCATTTTGGTGCAACAAGACCAAGACCGCCAGGATGGCAGGACGGAGGTCATCGCGGCGCCCACCGCGGCGTCACCACCAGATGCTTTTGCAGGCGAAGACTGCTTTTGGCAAGATAACTTGTTTTCTCCCTTTGAAATTGGCCGTTGTGGGATCCCTTCCCGCCTACATTTGGGAAGAGGACCAAGGCCACTATAAATAGGACTTAGCCACCACCATAGAAGGGGATCGGATCCATTCCACCCTGACCAGCACACCGACTCATCGAGCACGAGAACACCTCACCTCCTGAGGCTGTTCGACCATTGTACTAGTTCATCCACAGTCCCTCGAGAGCAATCGACCACAAAGCAGGAGTAGGGCTTTACATCGCAAGGTGGCTCGAACCTGGGTAAACTGTTGTGTCTCTTGTCCATTAAGTTCGTCGAGCTAGGCCGTGGGATCGGTGAGCAGGCGGACTAGGGAGGATGAGTTCTTCGCACGCACCCTAGATTTCGAACCTCTCAAGGGTCTGCAGAACCCTGAATCTGACATTTCACGCGCCATGTAGGGGTGCGTCGGAGCCTGTCTTCCACCGATCGATTCGCCACCGCTCCACCGCTTCCATGGCTGATGCCCGTCGAGCCTATGATGAGCGTCGGTCTTCCCTCACCATGCGCGTCGCCCAGACGGCGCCTGCTGGCGGGCCTCCCGTCGTTCCCAGTCGCCCACCGCCAACGCGGCCATCGGCCCGGCAGGGCACGAGCAGCAAGCTTCGTTGTTGCACCCCTCGGTGAGGCGTGATGGGCACACCGCCACCCCGTCGCTGACCCCGGCTAGTTCATCGTTCCACACTCATCATGGCCCAGCAAACGCGCAGGCTGCGTTGCTCATGGCGCACGAGCTCCTACCCTATCGCCCCGTCAACGACCTCTATGAAGATTGGCTTAACCGCATCGCCGAGCTCGTGAGCGTCGCTGGGGGCTCTCCTGCACCATCTCTCCCGCTACCTCACTAGCTGCCTGTTGCGGGAGACGTAGCCCACGGAGCGCCTCCTCCAGCTTCCCGTCAAGACGCCATTATCGAGCCAAGAAGCGAGGCCCCAAGGCGTGACCCACCGCGCAGGGCGCCCGCGCGTGAAGAAGAAAGCTGCGAGGTGATCCAGCGGCCGCAAGCAGAGGCGCGTGCGCTCCCACCACCGCCACGTCAGGACCGCACACCACCCATCGTGGAGGCGCGCGAGCCCCAAGACCAAGCTCCACACCCACGACGAGCACCGGTGACCACAGCGGGCTGCCACGCCTTCACTCTAGAGCTATGCAGCATCGTCTAGCCGGGGAAGTTCAAGCCTGACCTACCTCCATGCTACGACGGCACCCCCGACACTGTTGAGTTCTTGCAGCTCTACGAGCTGAGCATCAAGATGGGCAACGACGACAAGAAGGTTATGTCGAACTGGTTTCCCATGGCCCTCAAGGACGGGGCACACTCTTGGCTTCTGAACCTGCCCGTGGGATCGATCTCCTCCTGGGGCGAGATGCACGAGCGTTTCGTCACCAACTTCCAATGCACTCACGACCGCCTACCTGATGCGGGTTACCTGCGGCGCATCAAGCAGCAGTGAGGGGAGACCCTGCAGAAGTACATCCAGTGCTTCAACAGCGTTCGTCTCAAGGTCCCCAAGGTGTCGGACGAGGCCATTATCTCTGCATTCACTGATGGTGTCCGCGACGTCAATATGAAGGAGGAGCTCGCCATACATGAGGACCTGTGTACGGCTCTGGAGATGTTCAACATGGCAACCAAGTGTGCGAGAGCTGAGGAAGGACGCCTCTCCCTCCTCGAGCTCCCAGAGACCGGCCAAGAGGACAAGAAGGTCAAGGGCAAGGACGTGAAGCGCAAGGGGGCGGCCGTGCTCGCGGCTGAACCAGAAATGAAGCACGGCTGCGACCACCCGGAGTCATCCAAGGGCAACCATCCGTTCTGCGTCTTCCCACAATGTACAAAGCCACAACACCAATGACTGTCAGGAGCATAGGGCCATCCACGACGGGCGCCTGGGTCGTCGCCCCGAGCGCAGGGATCGAGGCTACAACGGCGAAGGAGGCCGAAATGGTGGACGCTGGGACGACCGCGGACCCCACTAGGAGTGGCGCGATCAGCCTCGTGAGGAACGCTGGCAGGCCAACCTCACGAGGGCCCCTGGAGGAACCACCCTCGTGAGGACTGTCCACAGGGCAATGCTGGCCTCCCTCCGCTGCCACCGGCACCGAGAAGGAATGGCGATCACCACCAGAACGAGGGGGTGGGGGCTTCCAGGAGCCTGATATGTCTCGAACGTATCTAGTTTTTCTCACACTTTTCCTCTTGTTTTAGACCCTAATTTGCATGATTTGAATGAAACTAACCCCGGACTGACGCTGCTTTCAGTAGAACTACTATGGTGTTGTTTTTGTGTAGAAATAAAAGTTCTCGGAATGGAACGAAACTGTGCGAGGACTTTTTATACCAATAATAAGAATTTCTAGAGCCAAGACCCACCAGAGAGGGGCTCCTGGTTGGGCACAACCCACCAGGGCGCGCCCCCTCTCCTGGCGCGCCGAGGTGGGTTGTACCCACCTGGTGGCCCCGCTGACGACCCCCCTGATACTATGAATTCACATTATTCCAGAAAAAATATCAGGGAAAAAGAATTACCGCGATCCATGAGACGAAGCCTCGACCAAGCCCTGTTCTTCCTCGGGAGGGTAGATCTGGAGTCTGTTTGGGGCTCTAGAGAGGGGGATCTTCATTCTTTGTTATCACCAACCCATCTCCATCGCAAATTCCATGATGCTCCCCATCGAGATTGAGTAATTCCTTCATAGGCTCATTGGTCGGTGAGTAGTTGGATGACATTCATCATGTAATCGAGTTAGTTTTGTTAGGGCCTGATCCATAGTATCCACTATGTTCTTAGATTGATGTTGCTATGACTTTGCTATGCTTAATGCTTGACACTTTGGGCCCAGGTGCCATGAACACAGATCTGAACTGTTTATGAATTCATCATTATATCCATGTTTTAGATCTGATCTTGCAAGTTATAGTTACCTGCTACGGTTATGATCCGTCAACCCCGGAGTGAAAACAGCCGGGCCCACTCCCCGGTGATGACCATAGTTCGAGGAGTTCATGTATTCACTATGTGTTAATGCTTTGTTCTGGTTCTCTATTAAAAGGAGGCCTTAATATCCCTTAGTTTCCAATATGGACCCCGCTGCCACGGGAGTGTAGGTCAAAAGATGTCATGCAAATTCTATTAATAAAGCACATATGACTATTTACGGAATACATGCCAACATTATTTTGATGAGCTGGAGCTAGTGTCGTATCGCCCTAGGTTATAACGGTCACATGATGAATACCATCCAACAAGTCACCGATCCAATGGGTACGAATTTAGCCTTATTGATCTTATTGTGTTACTATTGCTATCATCACTATTACACTTGCTACAAATTACTGCTATCACTGTTACTCTTACCGTTGCTACTGTCACTACTATCAAAACTATCAAACTACCTTGCTACTGATCACTTTGCTGCGGATAATTAAGCTCTAGGTGGGTTGAACTGACAACTCAGCTGCTAATACCTTCAAATATTCTTTGGCTCCCCTTGTGTCAAATCTATAAATTTGGGTTAAATACTTTACCCTCGAATACGGTTGTGATCCCCTATACTTGTGGGTTATCAAGACCTTTTCCTGGCGCTGTTCTCGGGGAGCATAACTATATTTGTTGAGTCACTTGGGATTATTATCACTATGAAGAATCTGAAGGATCCTAAACTGAAGATATTTCCCTCAAGTACGAGGGGAGGTAAGAAACTACCATCCAGTTCTGCTTTAGATTCACTTTCTGTTTTGAGTAAACTTGCAACACCACCACATGCTATTAATTCTGATATGTCGCAAGTTATTGATGATGCTACTTATACTATGAATGATGCTTATGATTATGCTAGTACCTTGCTTGATAATGATGATGTGCCATGTGGTGATTTTCTTGATAGACAAATTGCTAGAGTTATACAACATGATGTTGTCGAATCTGATGATGAGCTTGAAATTGAAACTCCTGAAACACCTGCTAGAACTAGCCTTCCTAGTTATGAATTACCTAAGGTACCGGAAGGTTATGTTATGAGTGAAGAAGCAACTAGAGATATTCTTGCTTGCAATGATAGAGATGATCTAGAGAAATTACTATGCAAGTATAAAGAAAAATATCTGAATGCTGGAATGAAATGTGATCCTAAGTGTGCTACTTCACCTATCTTTATTGATGGCAAGGATTATGAATTCTCTGTCGACCCATAGTTAATTACTTTGGTTGAATCTGATCCTTTCCATGATTATGAAATTCAAATTGTTGTGTCACATATTACTAAGTTAAATGATATAACCACCCTTTTTACACATGGTGAGAAAACTCGCTATTACTTTATTCTCAAATTATTTCCTTGCTACAATACTTCTCCACCCTTTTTCCTGATAAGCTCGCTATTACTCGGTATTACTTCTCCACCCTCTTTACACATGATGAGAAAACTCATTAAAGGGTGATGCTAAAGCTTGGTACAATACTCTTGCTCCTGGTTGTGTGCGTAGTCCCCAGGATATGATTTATTACTTCTCTCAAAAATATTGTCCTGCTCATATGAAACAAGCTGCCTTACAGGAAATATTTAACTTTGTGCAAACTAAAGAAGAGAGTATCCCACAAGCTTGGGGGAGGCTTTGCCAGTTACTTAATGCTTTGCCTGATCATCCTCTTAAGAAAAATGAAATACTTGATATCTTATATAATGGACTAACCAATGCTTCTAGGGACTTCCTAGATAGTTGTGATGGTTGTGTTTTCAGGGAACGAACTGTTGGAGAAGCAGAAGAATTATTGAATAACATATTGAAAAATTATGATGATTGGACTATTCCTGAACCACCGCCTAAACCTACTCCGAAGAAGAGGGGTATATTATATCTCAGTACCGAAGATATGCAAGAGGGAAAGAAATCTATGAAGGAAAAAGGTATTAAACCTGAAGATGTAAAAAATTTACCTCCTATTGAAGAAATACATGGTCTTAATACACCACCGCTGCCTAAGGTGGTAGGGGTAAATTCTCTTATGAAGTTCAATGATAAAGATAATCCTCAAAATATGCATCCTAGCCAATGCCTTTATGAGTTTGGAAACTATATTATAAAACAAGATCACTTCAATGCAAATGTTATGAAACAATTGAAATATAATTTTGATATGATTGCTCGCTTGAGTGACTAGTAATTTAGAATATCAAGTGGTGTTAGAGGTGTTGGAAAACATGCTTCTATGGTTCAAACTCCGTTAGAACAAGTTGCTATATCACAAAGAGAATTGCATGATGAAATGAATCATAATATGCATGACTTTGCTGTTAGAGTTGCAACTAGAGGAGGTAAAATGACTCAGGAACCACTTTATCCTGAGGGACACCCAAAAAGAATTGAACAATATTCACAAAGAAATAACACTAGTGCACCTAGTCCTTCTAAAAGGAAGAAGAAAAAGAAAAATGATAGGACTTTGCACACTTCTAGTGAACCTGAAATAGAGAAACCTCCTGATAATGAAAATGACACTTCTATCTCAGATCTTCAAACTCAATATGGTAATGAACACTCACCTAGTGATAATGAAAAATATAATGATGAGGTTCATGAAGACTCTCAACCTAGTAATGATAAAGAACCAGATAATGATGTTGAGATAGAACCACCTGTTGATCATGATAACCCACAACCTAAGAATAAAAGAACTGATAAAAGAGACTTTGTGGCTAGGAAACACGGTAAAGAAAGAGAACAGTGGGTTCAGGAACCTATGTATTTTCCACCCAACTCATCAAAAAAAATGATGATGAAGAATTTGAACGTTTGCTGAAATGCTGACGTCAGTCTTTTTCCGTACTCGCTTGACCGATATCCTGAAAATGCCTCCCTATGCAAAGTATATAAAATACATCATCACAAATAAGAGAAAAATACCGGAAGATGAAATCTCCACTATGCTTGCTAATTACACTTTTAAAGATGGAGTACCTAAAAAACTTGGAGATCCGGGAATGCCAACTATACCTTGGTCTATCAAAAAGAATTATGTGAAAACTTCTTTGTGTGATTTAGGAGCTGGTGTTAGTGTTATGCCTTTCTCTTTATATAGAAGACTTGACTTGAGTAAAATCACACCTACTGAAATATCTTTGCAAATGGCTGACAAATCAACTGCCATACCTATCGGTATCTGTGAGGATGTGCCCGTTGTTGTTGCTAATGTTACTATTTTAACTGACTTTGTTATACTTGAGATGCCCGAGGATGAAAACATGTCGATTATCCTTGGTAGACCCTTCTTTAATACTGCATGGGCTGTTATTGATTGCAATAAAAGCAAGGTCACTTTTCATATAATGGTAATGAGGTCACCGTGCACTTTCCGAGGAAACAATTCCAAGTGAATGGTATTAATGTTATTGAAAATTCTCCGACAATCACTATTGGAAGTTTTCAAATACCTCTACATACTGTCAAAAAGAAAAATGAAATACATATTGTTGGGGAAATGCATATCCCCATTGAGGTAACTTTGTGATTTATGAAAGTTCTTCGGTTTCATGCTAATCGAAAGTGGTTGTTAATAAGACATGATCAACCTTATTAATGAATCATTTTTGAACGGTATGAAGTTGATGCATTTACTAAGCACTACCTTCTGTCCCTACCTTTTTATTTTTTGTTTTTACTAGTTAAATAAAATAAAATGCCATGTTTTGTGTGTTTTCTGAATTTCCAGTGCAATAAAAAAATGACCCAAAAATAAAAGTTCTCAGAATGCCCTGAAAACTTAATACGATTTTTTTAGAATATTTCTTAATTTATGGTGCAAATAATATCAGAGGGAGGTGCACCAGGTGGGCACAACCCACCTGGGCGTGGCAGGACCACCAGGCGCGCCCTGGTGGGTTGTGGTCCCCACGTGGGCCCCCTCACTTACCTCTTCACCCCGCATCATCTCTTACCTCCAAAAAAATCTCCATTAATCTCTCTCTCTCTCTCTCCCGTGTTCTTGCTCTCAAACCCACAGATTTTGATCTCTTTGCTCGAAGCTCCGTTTCTGAAACTGTTTCGGGGGATTGTTGCTTGGTATGTGACTCCACCGTTTGTCCAATTAGTTTTTGTTTTAGTGGTTTATATTTTGAATAATTAGCTACTCTTGGTTCTAATGTAGATGAGCTTGCATGTTGAATTCTTAGTGTTCTAAGTTGTTTGAATGCTTGCCATGTCCTCTATGTATCCCTATGAGTAGTTGCTATCAATTTTATAAAGTTTTGTTGACAAAATTTGTGTCACCCAAATTTTTTATTTTCAGAAAATTGTACGCGGACATGATGAACCTATTTGGAAGGAGTTCTTCGAGGAGACGATCCTTGGGGCATGCTCTAGTGACAGTTCTGCTCGCCGATCTTATGTTGAACCAAGTGAAAGTTCCACACGAGATGCCACCCCAAAACATGCTTATGGCCTTGTGATGAATATATGATGCGTGTGGGCATTAAGGAGGAATTTGAGCAACATGTTCACAGTGCTGGTCTCGGTCCCTACCTTTCAGATAAGTGTGAACAACGCCAAATTCTCACTGAATCATTTGTCAAAGAGTTTAAATTCTTTCCGCGTGAGTCTAGGGTGTCGTTTATGCTTTATGATAGGCCATTTACCATCTCACTAGAGAATTTTGCTCATCACTGCAAGCTTCCATTTTGGGGTTCGCTTTACGAACCACAAAAGGTTGAGTTTGAAACATTTTTTACTAGTCTCTGTTATGGTGAAAGGAGGGGAGTGACGCAAGGTAGAATAAAGAGCATTCATTTTCCCGCGATTCAGTACTTTGCATTATTTCTGGGAAATGTATAGTAGTCAAGCAGGACTGTAGTATGCTTTGTGCTCCAGACTTGAGCCTCATACGCACGACTCTCACTGGTGAAGGAGACTATAACCTTGGAGCTATTGTTGCACGTAGACTTCAGCATAACGCTAATAGTGGCTGGTTCTATGGTGGAATTTATGCCACACGTTTAGCAACAGGGCTGGGTGTTTCACCTTTGCCCTTTGACCCTATCCTATCCACACAGTATTTAGGTTTTTACACTTTAAAAGAACATAAGATTCTCAAGCGAAAGGTTGATAACTTCACTTATAATTTGTTGTTTAACCAATCACATGTTGTGGACACATATTTGCCTGTGCCTGCTCTCGTTGATTGTCACAGCAAGGGGAGATATTTTGTTCTTGAGAGCGAGGCCCAAGCTCACAACGTAGCAGTGGTGGCAGCCCGGCAGGCCGAGGCATCCACACCGAGAGCCTCCATGAGCTACCACGCCTACTACTACCCTCCAGTCTACTGATCGATTACCAACTTAGGCTAAAAGCCTAAGCTTGGGCGAGTACGTGTTCTCACCGACATTATATTCATGTTCACATATTATTCTAGTTCTCGGTGTCACACTTTTTCATTGTATCATCCATGCTTAGATTTATTTTCTTGCTTTCTTCTTGTGTGTTTGAAAAACTTTAGAAAAACCAAAAAAATAGTTGTAGTAATTTACTTTCTATGCATGCTTAGTAGTAATATTAAAAAGAAAAGCCAAAAAGATTTCCTTGTTCTTCTTTTGCTTGTTGGGAGCTTCCCCGTGTAAATAGTTTTTCTCGTTTTTGCTTTCTATTTGCTTGTTGAAGAAAACCAAAAACTCCAAAAATATTTCAATGTGTTTCTCTGAATTTCTTTCCTTTTTTTATTCGAGTTGTACCAAGGAGAAGACCACGATGAAAATGTTGAGTGGCTCTCATATGAATAATTGTTGATCTAATAAAGAGCGCATTTTACCTTGTCTTCTCCTGTTGAATAAAATGTTTTGCAGATTCTAGCTTAGTCCATGGTACTCTTGCACTATTATTATTTCCATATCATTCGGTCATGCAAGTGAAAGGCAATAATGACGACATTCGATGAACTGGCCATGGCAAAGAGAAACTGATATGAACTCGACTTGTTCTGTTTGTGTAAATATGTTTAACCTAGTATCCAGGCTTCAGCCCATTATGATTAAACATGTTTGCAATGACAATTAGAGATTATAGTTTCTCATGCCATGCATAAGTAGCTGGGAGTTGATAATAATTTATCTTGGATATCAACATAGCATTAAAATGATTGTGGTATCCTCCTCTGAATGTTCGAGTGGCTTGACCTGGTACATGTTCATGCATGTAGTTGAATCAAAACCAACATAGCCTCGATAATGTTTATGTTCATGGTGTTCATATCCTACTCATGCTAGTGTCCAATGTTACTTATGCGTAATGTCTGGTCATGATCATTGTTGCTCTCTAGCTAGCCGCTTCCCAATCTTAATTGCTAGCCTTCGCCTGTACTAAGTGGGAATTCTTCTTGTACATCAAAAACCTTGAACCCAAAATTATTACAGATGAGTCCACCATACCTACCTATATGCGGTATTACCCTACCGTCCTAAGTAAATTTGCATGTGCCACCTCTAAAAAGTTCTGAAAAATTATCCGTTTTGTGTGCCTGGATCGTTCATGAAACGATAGGAGGTGGTCGATATCTTCCATGCTAAGCGGGTTATCCTCAGGTCGAGTGTTTATTCACTCGCCATCGCACGAGGAAATGGGCAGTAATAGGGATGCCCAGTCCCAAACTACAAACATGAAAAAGTTCATCTCTGAAATAATCAAACAAAAATTCCCAATGGAGTCAAAACTTTTACTTTCCGCTTGGGAACCGCCACTAGCGTGCTTAGCATGAAAGATGTTGATAACTGATGGTCGTGAAGTGAATGAGAAGGGTGCGTGTCTCAAAATATTATTTATCTCTATTTTAAAAATTGAGCTCAGGCACCTCTACAAATCACTGCTTCCCTCTGTGAAGGGACTTTCTATTTACTTTTATTGTTGTGTCATCACGTTCTAAAACAAAGCGCCAGAAACTAAGTAGAGCACATCTATCATGATTTATGCATTGTGCATTGCTAATGTTGGGTTCATCATGGCTGCATCTTTTCTACCATGAATTACAATGTTTACTCGCTGCTTGAACTTTGGAGGTGCTCTGCATTTATGTTTTGCTGTCTCGGAAAGGGCTACCAATATACCACTATTGTCATATTATATCATGGTTGTTTTGACAACATGTCGCTGTTTGAGATATCTTATTATTGCTTGCTAGCTGATTATGTTATTGATATGAGTCATTATAATATTTAAGAGTTATTGTTAACATGGTTAGTTATAATGTTGGCTAAAAATCTGGGTGCTGCTTAAGCTTATTTATGCAAACAAGAGGGGGTTCATAAAAGTTTTTCTTTCTCACTTTCAGTTTACCAATTGAATTGCTCGAGGACAAGCAAAGGTTTAAGCTTGGGCGAGTTGATACGTCTCCAACGTATCTACTTTTTCTCATGCTTTTCCTCTTGTTTTGGACTCTAATTTGCATGATTTGAATGAAACTAACCCCGAACTGACGCTGTTTTCACCAAAACTACCATGGTGTTGTTTTTGTGCAGAAATAAAAGTTCTCGGAATGGTGCGAGGATTTTTTATACCAATAATAAGAATTTAGGGAGCCAAGACCCACTATAGAGGGGCCCTTGGTTGGGCACAACCCACCAGGGCGCGCCCCCCTCTCCTGGCGCGCCCAGGTGGGTTGTACCCACCTCGTGGCCCAGCTGACGACCCCCTTGATAGTATTAATTCACATAATTCCAAAAAAATCAGGGAAAAAGAATTATCACGATCCACGAGACGGAGCTGCCGCCAAGCCGTGTTTTTCCTCGGGAGGGCGGATCTGGAGTCCGTTTAGGGCTCTAAAGAGGGGGATCTTCGTTTTTTGTCGTCACCAACCCATCTCCATCGCTAATTCCGTGATGCTCCCCACCAGGAGTGAGTAATTCTTTCGTAGGCTCGCTGGTCGGCGAGGAGTTGGATGAGATTCATCATGTAATCGAGTTAGTTTTGTTAGGGCCTGATCCTTAGTATCCACTGTGTTAATAGGTTGATGTTTCTATGACTTTGCTATGCTTAATGCTTGTCACTTTGGGCCCGGGTTCCATGAACTCAGATCTGAACCGTTTATGAATTCATCATATATCCATGTTTTAGATCCGATCTTGCAAGTAATAGTCACCTGCTACGGTTATTATACGGCAACCCCGGAGTGACAACCAGGCCCACTCCCGGTGATGACCGTAGTTTGAGGAGTTCATGTATTCAGTGTGTGTTAATGCTTTGTTCCCCCTTAGTTTCTGTCGGCGTTCTGGGAACGGGGGTCCCCAGACTTGCCTGCCTGCGGCATGGATCAAATGGGGGCCCAGCGTGGCCCATCTTCATCAACACAAGGCTCAAGACCCTCGCGAGGGGCCAAGCCTCGCGAGGGGGACGACATGGCGCTTCCCCAAGCACGGCCTCCTTAGGCTGGCTCGCGAGGAGGCGGAGAGATCAAGGCAGGTACCTCACGAGGTGCCCATGACACAAGCCATGACGACCAAGGGTGCTAGGCGGGCGCCAGCCCGCGCAGCGTCTCCCTTTCCTCTTTGGTGCAAAGGGGGCAAGCGCGGGCGAGAGGATCAAGCAAAGGCACCCATTTCGGTGCAACGAGACCAAGACCAGTCCAACGGTGGGAAGGAGGTCACCATGGAGCCCAAGACGGCGTCACCACAGGGCCTTTGGCAAGTGAAGACCAACTTTAGTCAGGATAAGTGTACCAGATATTCCCCTTCAAAATGGCCAATTGTTGGCGCCCTTCCCGCTCAATATTTGGGAAGAGGCCCAGGGCCTTTGCCAATAAATTGGACTAGCCACCACCAGGGTAGAAGAGGCTGATTGAGCACCGAATCCATCATCTAGAGAGAGAGAGAGAGAAGGGCGATCGAACTCCCCTAGCAGTTCATCCCAAAGCCAAGAACAGACCCTCGCGAGGTTGTTCTTCCTTGTATTGTTCTTCATCATCAGCCCAAGGGGCAATCCACCCACCACACTGGAGTAGGGTATTACACCGCATCGGTGGCCCGAACAAGTATAAATCCTGTGTCTCTTGTGTTGTTCTTCTCGTAGTTAGTTCTTTGCGAGACGGAGAGGTAGAGGGCACGATCTCCGTGCGCACCCCAGTGTTCGAACCTTAAGGGTCTGCCGGAACCCGTGATCCGACATTTGGCGCGCCAGGTAGGGGTGCGTCAGAGTCCGTCTTCCACTGCTCCGCTCTCCTCCGACCGTCGCATCCATGTCTGACGCTCGTCGGGCCCGCGCCGAGCGCCGGGCCGCCATCGCTTCCCGCGTCGTCCAGACGGCCCCCGTCGGTGGGCGTCCTCGTCGTTCCCCGTCGCCTGCCGTCAATGTCGCCACCGGCCCGGCGGGGAACGAGCAGCAAGCATCCTCTCAGCACCCGTCCGTGCGGCGAGATGGCCGCACCGCCACTCCGTCGCTCACCCCGGCCGGTTCTTCGTCGCAGGCGCTTCGCACGCCCTTGGAGGCTCGAGCTGCGCTCATCGCGGCGAATGAGCTCCTGCGCTACCGCCCCGTCGACGACGTCTACGAGGAGTGGCTCGACCGCGTCGCCGAGCTCGTCCGCGCCGCAGGGGGCTCTCCCGCGCCTTCCGCACCGCTGCGCCGCACTCTGCCCCGCGTGGGCAATGAAGCCCCGGGGGCATTCCAGCCGCCTCCTTTCCAAGAAGATGCCATGGCCCCAAGGCGCGCTGCTCCTGGGCGGAACCCGCTCCGTCATGCGCCGGCCCAGCAGGAACGAAGGCTCCAAGAAGTCTCGCGACCGCAAGAGGCCGCCCGGGCGCTCCCAGCCCCCGCTCGCCGAGACCCCGCTCCAGCTCCAGCACGTCAAGACCCCGCGCTGCTCCCAGCTGCAGCGCAAGGGGACCCGCAAGGCCAATCTCTCCCTCAACCAAAACCTCCCGTGGCCACCGCTGGCTGCCGCGCCTACACCGCCGAGCTGCGCGGAGTCACATGGCCCGGCAAGTTCAAGCCGGACCTGTACCCTCGCTATGATGGCACGACTGATCCCACAGAGTTCCTCCAGCTTTACGAGCTGGGAATCGAAGCAGCCAGTGGGGACGAAAAGGTCATGGCAAACTGGTTCCCCATGGCGCTGAAGGAAGGTGCTCGCACTTGGCTCCTGAACCTGGCCCCAGGCACGATCTCCTCCTGGGACCAGATGCGCACTCGCTTCATCGCCAACTTCCAAGGTACCCGCGACCGGCCTCCCGCCGTGAGCGACATGCGCCGCATCAAGCAGCAACCTAGAGAGACCCTGCAAAAGTACATCCAGCGCTTCAACAGTGCGCGCCTCAAGATCCCCAGGGTGTCCGAGGAGGCCATCATTTCGGCCTTCTCCGATGGCGTGCGCGACATCAAGATGAAGGAGGAGTTGGCGATGCATGAAGACCTCTGCACCTCCCTGGAGCTGTTCAACCTGGCGACCAAGTGCGCCAGAGCTGAGGAGGGACGCCTCTCCCTCCTCGAGCTGCGTGTCGTGGACCCAGAAGAAAAGAAGCCCAAGGCCAAGGACGTGAAGCGCAAGGGGGCTGCCGTGCTCGCGGCAGAGCCGGACACCAAGCGGGGCAAGGATCTGCCCGAATCCTCCAGGGGCAACCGGTACTGTGTGTACCACGACCTCCACACCCACAACACCAATGAATGCCAAGAACTCCGCGCCGTGCGAGAAGGAAGAGTCGGCCGACGCCCTGACCGTGCTGACCGGGGCTACGGCCGAGGAGGAGGAAGGAACCCGGTACGCTGGGAAGATCGTGGCCCACGTCAAGGCTGGCGTGACCAACCTCGCGAGGATCGCTGGCATGACCAACCTCGCGAGGACCGCTGGCGTGACCCGCCTCGCGAGGGGGACTGGAGGGACCAGCCTCGTGAGGATCGCCCTCATGGCAACCCAGGCCTGCCGCTGTTGCCGCCTCAGCCAAGAAGGAATGAAGACCGCGACCAAGACGAGGGGGCTGGGGGCTTCCAAGAGCCTCGCGCAATCGCGTGCATCCTGGGCAGAGCTCAAGCCCCAGCCTCACAACGTATCTTCAAGCAGTTTGCTCGCGAAGTGAATGCAGTTCTTCCCAAGCTCGAAGCAACGCGTCCCCTCAAGTGGTCGGCCTGCGTCATCATGTTCAGCTCAGCAGACCAGCTCAAGTGCGCGGCCACAGCCGGAGTCCTCCCAATGCTTTGTTCCCCAGTCATCAGCAACGTTCTGGTCACCAGGACCCTCATCGACGGAGGGGCAGGGCTCAATGTCTTGTCCGTGGAAACATTCAACAGCCTCCAAGTGCCCTATGACCAGCTCCAGCCAACCAAGCCCTTCTCCGGAGTCACCGATGGTTCCACAGTCCCGATCGGGCAGGTCCGCCTCCCAGTAACCTTCGACACCTACGACAACTACCGCACCGAGCTCATCGACTTTGACGTCGCCCACATCCGCCTGCCGTACAACGCCATCCTCGGGTACCCGGCGCTGGCCAAGTTCATGGTCGTAAATCACCATGGCTACAACGTCCTCAAGATGCCAGGAAGCGGCGGCGTCATCACGGTGCCATGTCAAGAGAAGGATGCAGTGTGTGCCCTGGAGCGAGCCTTTCAGGCCGCGTCACTAGAAGACCCAGATCGCGGAAGCAGGAGGCTTCCTGAGACCACCCCCAAGAAGAAGAAGACAACGTTAGGCTCAGCCCCTCAGGAGGCAGGCCCTTCAAGGCCCGCGTCTGCCCAGGGAGATCCTCCTTCAATCGCATAGGAAAGCGCGCCTGGCGCCCTCCTCAGGCAGGGCTCGGGGGCTCTCACCTGGAGGGCCACCGACCTCGCCAAGGTCACGAGGGAGGCGCTGGGGCACCATGTGGAGGCGTGCTTCAAGGCACGTTTCCCTCGAAAGGAAGCCAGGGAAAGAAGGTCCAGACCAGCAGGAGTTTGTTAGCAAGGCCATTCAAGAACTACACGAGTCAAGGATCATAAGAGGTTGCCATCGCCCACCAGCTGTGGCTCCCCATCCAGGCGAGGATGGTGGGCTGCGCGTCTGCGTCTACGTACCAGGACTCAACCGGATCACCACGGCGGAGCGCCTCTGGCCCTCACAAGTGGGGCGTTGCGGAGGACCACCCCACAGCTATGTTCGCATGCCTTATGGCCTGCCGAGCATGGCTGCGGCGTACCAGCGCATCATGAGGAGCATCTTGGGGGCGCAAGAAGATAGGCATTCCACGGCCATGGCGGAGATGGAGGTTGCTCACGAGGAGCCACCAGTGCCCCCGGAACCTCCCGAGGCCCCTGGGCCTGGGGGCTCGTGAGGATCGGCTTCTGCAGCCCACCGAGTCTGCTGCACCAACACCACTGCACCGACGACATCTTCAGGTGACATCTTTCAAGTTTCATTCCCAGCTGGGAGCGCCCTCCCAGGGTTGCGTCATTCCCAGGCCGCGTGGGTCCGTCCCTGTGGCATGTATCCCCTTTTACCTTTTCAGTCGCTAGCTTGCTTTGCTGGGGGCGCCCCTCGGGCTGCATCATCCCCAGGCCACTCGGGCTAGGCCCAACGGCATGTATCCCTTCCGCGTTTATTTCCAATTATGCATCATGCTTGATTACTTGATGTCGTCCACGGCACCTTTTCTTCTTCATGTCGACCACTTGCACGTTAAATGGGGGGCGCCTGAGCATCGCGACTCAGGGCTCTTACTGGCTCTCCAGCCCTCACCCTCTGGCCTTGTCCACGACATCGCGACCTGGCATACCAGCGACGGCTGAGACAAGCTCGAGGGCCGGGACCCGAGGACGTAGAGTGCCGGCATCTAACCAGATTTTGCAGGAACACATCTCAAGATACGGCCCAGCGCCAGGCGCAACCCGCCTAGAGGTAGGGCCTCGTGAGTCCCGCGCTGGCTCACGGGTGCCCAGACACACCTCGCCCGCTCCAACCAGCGAGCTCCTGAGCGACTAACAATCAACTAATGGCTGCTATGGCAACCCCGTCTTCTTTTTGTGATGAATCTGCAGGATCCTTAGAGGAAGTTGTGCTAGCCAAGGCCCTCATGGCGCTTCCTTCACCCTCGCCCGCGCGAACCGCTTGCACGTTAAAGGGGGGGTGCCTGAGCATCGCGACTCAGGGCTCTTACTGGCTCTCCAGCCCTCACCCTCTGGCCTTGTCCACGGCATCGCGACCTGGCATACCAGCGACGGCTGAGACCAGCTCGAGGGCCGGGACCCGAGGACGTAGAGTAGAAAGGAGAGCAGAGGCAAGGGAGAAGGGGCACGCGAGGACCTCGTCAAGCAACTCCTTTCAAATCACCCCCCGGACCCGACGAAACGCTGGGGGCAATCTCCGATTCTCAAGATAAGTCACCATCCAAAGCGTTGGCTGCCGTGGCACTACCCCCGCATCTAAGGCGACTCCGTACTAGCGACATTACTTCCCTTTCTCACCAAGCGGCGGCTGCTTGTGCGCCAAAGGGGACCTCCTGAGCATCGCGACTCAGGGGCTCTTACTGGACACCGGGTCGCTCACCTCCTGGCCTTGTCCACGGCATCGCGACCTCCTGAGCAATGGCTGACGCCGCCTTGGGACTGGGACCTGTCGACGCAGAGCACCAAGCCCTCGCGAGGTGCGAAAGGGAAGACCGAACTATGACGGAATTTGTGATTCACACATATCCATAGCAAGGATTACATATTAACAACGAGGATCACAACCGCCTTACAAGCCCCTATGGGGGCACAATGTGATTCCTCGCAGGGAACGGATCCTAAAGGGTGCTAACTACACGCACCCTTGCTAAAGATGCCATCATCAACAGTGGGCCGTCAAGCACCGGCGCCAACCCCATACAGATCAGAACCAGCGGCGACCAGGCGAGCCTGCCCTGCTCCGGGAGCGACGTTGGCTCGCGGGCTCGTAGCTGTCGTCGCTCGTCTCCGGCGTCGCGAAGACCTCATTGGGATCGATGGATCCTCCGGCGCTCCCGTCGCTTGTGGAGCTGTCCAGGGGGGTTGGCAGGCCCAGCCGTCGCCATGGCGAGGTCCTGGCCGCCTCCCCCGAGGCAGCACTCTAGCCGGCGACTGTTCGCGTCGAAGACCTTGAAGAACATCACCGAAGCGTCGTCGTACTCCAGGTGGATCGTGAGGGCACCCCTCGTTCTGCAGCACCGAGCGATTTCGCCCCAGCCGCGAGTCATGAAGACCTCGCCCGGGGCAGTGATTGCGACCTCTGCCTCGGTCACAGGAGTGCTGCAGTCGGCGTGCTGCAGCCACAGCTCCAGGAGTCTTCCCCGCGGGAAGACGGAGGCAAAGAAGGGAGGAAAGCGAATCCAAGTCCGTGGAGGCATGGCGGCGTGGAGCACGAGCTCGCGGGAGGAGCCCTCGGCATGGACTCCAGGAGGAACGACCCACACCTTCGTGACCCTCCGGCGCCGGCGACGGTGCTGGCCGAGGGGATCGACATCTCCTCTTTCAAGACCCTCGGCGTGGGCATACAAGGGAAGCTGGAATCCCAGCGGAGGCCACTCGTATCAAGGCCTCAGCACCACCAGGCGGTTCTCCTCGACTCGGCCGCGCAAGGCAAGCCGCTTCTTCGGCGGGAGCGGGTCTGGTCCCTCTTGAGGAGCCTTTCCCTTCTCCACTGCAGAGAACCGGCGAATCGGAGCCATCACGACAAGGCGGAGCAAGAATCAAGGCGAAGGAGAAAGCAAGGGGAGATGGACTGGAAGGGCACGTGCGGTGCCGTACTTATAGCCGGCGGAGGCCAACCGTCGGCCTCCACGATCACAGGTAATCATGACACAATTTGCATGCAGGGACTTGTCCAATCCGTGCGATCGTCGAGGCGTCGTGGGGAAGCGGAGACGCCCACGTACAATCAACCACCACGCGGCGCCCAAGGCCGCAGGCTGTTAGGGCCCGCGACGCTTCTCCCTTGCCCTTTCGCCTCTCGGCACGGCCAAGTCCGTGCGCGCCTTGGGCTCGGGGGCTACTGTCGGCGTTCTGGGAACGGGGGTCCCCAGACTTGCCTGCCTGCGGCCTGCGGCGTAGCTCAAATGGGGGCCCAGCATGGCCTATCTTCATCAACACAAGGCTCAAGACCCTCGCGAGGGGCCAAGACTCGCGAGGGGGACGACATGGTGCTTCCCCAAGCACGGCCTCCTTAGGCTGGCTAGCGAGGAGGCGGAGAGATCAAGGCGGGTACCTCACGAGGTGCCCATGACGCAAGCCATGACGACCAAGGGTGCCAAGCGGGCGCCAGCCCGCGCAGCGTCTTCCTTTCCTCTTTGGTGCAAAGGGGGCAAGCGCAGGCGAGAGGATCAAGCAAAGGCACCCATTTCGGTGCAACGAGATCAAGACCAGTCCAACAGTGGGAAGGAGGTCACCATGGAGCCCAGGACGGCGTCACCACAGGGCCTTTGGCAGGCGAAGACCAACTTTAGTCAGGATAAGTGTACCAGATGTTCCCCTTCAAATTGGCCAATTGTTGGCGCCCTTCCCGCTCAATATTGGGAAGAGGCCCAGGGCCTTTGCCTATAAATTGGACTAGCCACCCCCAGGGTAGAAGAGGCTGATTGAGCACCGAATCCAACATCTAGAGAGAGTGAGAGAGAGAGAAGGGCAATCGAACTCCCCTAGCAAATCATCCCCTAGCCAAGAACAGACCCTCGCGAGGTTGTCCTTCCTTGTATTGTTCTTCATCATCAGCCCAAGGGGCAATCCACCCACCACACTGGAGTAGGGTATTACACCGCATCGGTGGCCCGAACCAGTATAAATCCTGTGTCTCTTGTGTTGTTCTTCTCGTAGTTAGTTCTTTGCGAGACGGAGAGGTAGAGGGCACGATCTCCGCGCGCACCCCAGAGTTCGAACCTTAAGGGTCTACCGGAACCCGTGATCCGATAGTTTCCAATATGGACCCCGCTACCACGGGAGGGTAGGACAAATGATGTCATGCAAGTTCTTTTAATAATGCACGTATGACTATTTACGGAATACATGCCTACATTATTTTGATTAACTAGAGCTAGTGTCGTATCGCCCTAGGTTATATGTCACATCCCTAGTTCTAGTAATGCCTTGTGCTAGCATCTGGTGTTGCATCATGTATACTTTTCTCAGAAAGTTGAAATCGGGATGACAGAATCCCTAGCACCCCCCTTAATCCAACTAGGATTTACTAAAATGCTTTTCAATGAACCTAAAATGCCCTTCTAAAATGTTAATAATCTTTGCCTTGGTCTAGAACCTATGACAAAAATGGTGCACACTTTCCTAGGACATCATAAGGTCACTGGATTAAATCATATGTTATTTGCATTTGGACATTTAAATGCTATAAAATATATTAAATGTCCAAATAATCATAAACTAAAATGTTTAATGTTGGCAATATTCCAAACAGTGGGCATGAGAAGTTTCATGATTTTTGAGTTAGTTTTCGTATTTTTACTAAAGCCACAAAGTTGCAGAAAAATAGAAAACAGGAAATAAAAGAGAGAAAGAGATTTACCTGGCTTACCTGTGCCGCCCACCAGAGCCAGCCCACCAGGCGGCCCAGCCCACCACCGCCTCCTCCTCTGTCGTCTTCCTCCCCTGCCATGAGGACGGCGCGTGCCCGGCGCGCGCAGCCACACGCAGGCAACCTCCACTCTGCCTGCGTGCCCCCCTTGACTGCCTGGGCGTCCCTGGAGACGCCACGCACCCCCTGGACCTCTCTCACTCTCTCCCGTGCTTCTCCCCTTCTCTTCTCTCTCTCCCTCTCTGCCCGAGTGGAGCTCGTCGCCGCCGCTCGCCGTAGACACTGCCACCGCCTCCCCTCGCCCCTCCGACATGCCCACGAGTTTCGCCTCGACGCCCTCGCCCTCTCCACCTAGTCATGCGACCGCGGAACACCTGAAGCAACGACACAGTCTTCATTTTCATTGCCAGCCGCCGGAGATCCCCCTCGCTGCCCCGCTCGCTCCAGTGCCTCCCCGAGCTCGCAAACGACTCCATTCGACGCGTTGTGAGCTCCTTTGCCGATCCCCCTCTCCCCTAGCTCATTTTCTTCCTCTAACGCTGATGCCGTCGGAGCCGAGAGCTCTTCGCCGCCGGCCATGTCGCCGTCGTGGCCACCATTGCCTAGAGCTACAACTGAGCACACAACCGTGCTCACTGCACCCCCAGGAGGCCGTAGCACCCCTCCTTGCCACCTGCCAAGCTCCCTCAAGCCGAACTCGAGCTCACCCGAACTCCGGCCGCCGCCTTAGAGCTCGCCGCCGTCAACTCTGGCCACCCCCGCACACACCGCTTGCTCCACTCGATGTGTGAGTTCACCAGTAGCACGTAGATGCCCTTTGCTGGCCATTTGGTCGCCGGAGGAGGAATCCCGACACCCTCCGCCGTCCCTAGCGTCGCCGGTGACGAGCGGCCGGTCAACTCCGGCGAGTTGACCTGGGGGTTTGACCCCGTTTGACCAGGGTTTGACCACCCTGGGTCACTGACGCGTGGGGCCAACCCTGCTAACTAACCTAGGTTAGTGTTAATTTATTAGGTTAGTTTAGTTAGCCACTAACACGCGGGACCCACTGGGCATTTTGACCTGGACCACCCCGTGGACCTGCTGACGTCACAGTGACAAAGTGCTAACACAATAAAGAATTTTCTAGATTTATTCTTATTCAGGGAATTTCAGAAATTAGTGCTAACTTCAAAGATTCATAGAAATTAATATGTAACTCCAAATACAAAGATTTATATATGAAAATTGATCAGAAAAATCCAACCTCTCGATCTGTACTAGTTTCATGCATGTTAGAGCAACCTAACCTTGCTGTTTAGATGAAACAAGATAAGCACTTATAGGAGTTCATATTTTGGGTTTGCATTTGAATCTTTAATTCAAATGAACTCAAACCACCCAGTTCAAAGCTGCATTAGAAAAACGAAACTCATTTTGCCATGTCAGTGCATGCATCATATTGTTGCATATTGCCATGTAATGACTGTGTTACCAGTGTGATCTTCGTGGTAGGTTCTGCCTCCGAGGATATTCACGAGTATCCAGCTGAAGGGTAGTACCCCTCTACCACTCTATCAGGCAAGCAAAACCCCTTGTTCATTCCGATACAATCCCACTCTCTCACTTCTGCTCTCTTTTACTGCATTAGGACAACAACGCTTCAACTATTACCTGCTGCGGTAGTTGAACCCCTTTCCTCTGCATGACCTGTCATTGCCACAGTAAATAGATGAAACCCACTAGCATGAGTAGGAGTTGTTTGAGCCCTGATGTGCCTACTCATTCATGCTTGGTTTTCATGCCTACTACTGCTTAGAGTTGAGTCAGGTCTGATTCATCAGGGATGAATTGGAAAGTGGTGAACATGTCCTACGGTGTATGAGGTAAGTGTGTGAACACGATTGGTAAAGGTAGTGGTTAGAGGCCATGTAGGAGTACATGGTGGGTTGTCTCACTGAAACCATCCTCAGGAACTGAGTTTTGTGCTTGTGATCCACGAACAGCTACTACCACACGTTGGGCACTGAAATATGACCCCGCTCGACTTATTAACCACCCTGGTCCTCTGTCCAGGAGTTGCAAGTAGTTTCTGGTGTTTGTAGGATATGTGTTGGAGGTCGTGCATAGCGCTGACCCTAGGGGTGGGCTATGATGCGGTTGATACACCGTGGCCCGGTGTACCGAGTCGCCCGTTTGCTGTCTCGGGAACCCTGCACACATCGTTTGGGGCTGTGAGCGAAACCCCGGCCGGATCTCCTCGCGGATGGAACCCGAATAGGCGATAGACCTGAACTAGAGACTTGTGTTGTTAGTCTGGTCGTGGTCTACACCCACGTCGGCTTTCGCTTGAAGTCTGTCGAGCACATGTCGTGTGCGTACGCTAAGTGGTGGAAACATGTGTGAAGAAGAACACCCCTGCATGGTTATAAATGATCTATTCGAATATCTGTGTCCGCGGTAAAGGACTTCTGGGTTGCCTATACAGTTCATAGACAAGTGAAAGTGGATACTCTAAAGTGCGCAAGATAAGCGTGAGGGCTATGGATGGCGTTCTCGTAGGGAGACGGGAGCGGATCCATAGTGGTGTATTGATATGGTGAATATGAGGACTCGTGTGCGCCACCTCAAAAGAGTTACTTGCAGTCGTAGTTTAGGATAGCCACTGAGTCAAAGCTGGCTTGCTGCAGTTAAACCCCACCATCCCTTTGTTGATAATAATGCATATTTAGTTAGTTACTTCAGTCTCGCTATTAGTTCCGTGTGGACTTCGACGTTTAGCTTGATACCTCAGCTACGATCTTGTGCCCTCGGTAGGATCTGGTAGATAGTCAGGCTTCTCAGCCTTTTTCACTTGTAGATGTCTGTACTCAGACATGTTAAGTTTCCGCATGTGCTTTGACTTGTATGCTCTGAATGTTGGGTCATGAGATCCATGTTTGTAATATCTCGCTCCTCGGAGCCTATTGAATAAATACTTTGAGTCGTAGAGTTTTGCTGCGATGCCATGTTGTATTTACACATATCAAGCATATTGTGTGTATGATTGAAATGCTTGGTATGTGTGGGATCCGAGAACCTAGTTGTCTATCCTTGGTAGCCTCTCTTCTGGGTAAATGTAGTCTGGTGCTTCCACTGAGCCATGGTAGTCTGCTACAGCCCAGTTTACCGGAGTCCTGCTAGCCCAGTTACTACTACTCCGGAACACCTAGAATGACCGGCATGTGTCCAACTTTGTTCCTGTGTCTGTCCCTTCGGGGAAATGGCACGCGGTGACTTCCGGAGTCCTGTTAGCCCAGTTGCTACAACCCGGGCTCCCGGAGTCCTGTTAGCCCAGTTGCTACAGCCCGGATTGACACGCCGATGACCGACACGTTCGAGGCTGGGTCATGTATGCCTGTCCCCGTAAGTTAGTGCCACTTTGGGTTCACGACTAGTCATGTCGGCCTGGGTTCTTTGTCATATGGATGCTAGAGACACTATCATATACGTGAGCCAAAAGGCGCAAATGGTCCTGGGCCAGGTAAGGTGGCACCCGTGGGAATACCGTGCGTGAGGCCGCAAAGTGATATGATGTGTTACATGCTAGATCAGTGTGACTTAGGATCGGGGTCCTGACAGCTTTGGTATCAGAGCCTGACTGCATGTAAGATTACCAAGCCAAACTAGTCGAAGTTGAGTCTAGAAATGCTTTAGCTATATGTAAGGGAATTGATTGTGGAAGGGAATGTAAGGCTCTTTTTACTTCTTATACCCTATGCCCTTTTGATCTGAGTCACCCTCTTCTTTTCTGCGGGGCTTAAGAACTAGGCTTTCTCATCTTCTATCAGGATCACGTGTTACTAATCTATAGACTTATATGATTGTTTGTTTCAGGACGAGTTCAGTTCCTACTACTTTGTGTGTTGACAGTTGATCTCAGAACTTTGATATTGTGATGTTAAGTGGTTGTCCCACCATTTTGCAAGATGTCTCAAATCATTTCGAGCATTTACAATCGTTATGCTGTCTGAGTCATCCCAAGTTTCTAAATAGTCTGATGCATTTGCAAATCCCTTCTTTCCGTTCCCGATGTCCCTTTGGGCTAGTTCAACCACACTAATCGGTGAGTTGAGATACTTTATTGCCTCGACATATATGTTGGAGCTATTATTATGACCCTAGGTGTCTTAGGGAGTCACCTAGTAATCTAGCAATGCTTTGTATTCCCAGTGTGATCATTCTTGCCATTATTCTCGAAAGCATCCCGTGATGCCATCTAGTTAGTAGGCATTCTATTTCTGGGTTCTTAAACCCAAGATTCGCTCTACTTAATTCGTGTAGATAGTGTTGCTCGTTCCTTTTGGATATCAGTGACCTTGTGATAGTCTTCGAGGTCCGTGGTATATCATTCTTCCAAATACCATGAACCATCCTTGGCAGAAGTTCCTCGTTGAACCAAAAGATCACAACAAGAGTGCTATCGATGAGTTCCCCATTCTATATTGTGACTCTGCCAATCCTACCTCTCTGCATGGGTTATCCGAACGAAATATGTTGAATTTGTTCGTCATACTAATCCATGCATCCACAACTCAGAAAAACATATGTTCCTTTGAGTTATCCCTCTTTAGTTGTCTTCTGACCTTCGTCTATCAATAGATAGTCAAGAGTATGCGTGCATTCGTTCATCGGTGCCTATGATTCTTGTGGTCTGTCAAGCCATTCTAGTTCACAATGACTATGAGAACCAAACTCCAGTACCTCATCCATTTCTAGGATTGCGTCAAAGTAGTTGTATTCCGCAGATCAAATGCAATCAAGCTTTTGGTCTGTTCTACCCTGAAGTATTACCCACTTTATGTCAGGAATGTCATGAGAATTGCACCTTCTCTTATGAATTCTTGACGTAGTGATACTTCTCGCCATCATTATTCATTCCTTAGTGTCGTGTTGTCGCAGCTGGAATGCCGACAAGTGAATCGTGATGTGTGAAATCAATACTCCTAACAATTGTGTTGCTTTGGAATTAATGGAAAATAATCTTATCCTTAGCGTGTTGATTATTGAATCATCTCCTTAAGGTTTATCGTGCTACCTAGTCCTTATTTTCCATGCACTTTTCGATCAATGAGTTAGGATAGTGTCAATCCTTGCTTATTTGATCATATCGTCTTGCCCTGAAAAGCAAGATTGTTCTTGAGCTTAGTGACATATTGGTGGTTCATGATTTTCCGTATATCTTCTCGGAAGTATAACCAGGATGTCACCTGACCGCTATGTTGAGTTCGTGATCAAGTTGGTTTCTTATAAACCACCCCTTCTCCAAGAATCTGTGTTGGATACCCCTAAGCTAGTTGGTCAAGCTAAACAACAACTTGGAGAGTTGGAAGATAAAAAGCTTTGCCGAATTTGGTCCTTTCTGAAGGGATATCTTTGTGTTCGTGTGTGTGTTGAAGAAATATGATATCTGCACCAATTCATCCTCGTGATCAGTTGTTGGATCTATTGTGTTGTCTAAACTTTGACTTGAGTATGGGCTATTGTCAAGTCAAATTAGAACCAACGATGTTTGTAATGTTGTCTTACTTGTGGTTGATCCCTCGAGCATACACCATTACATATTTTGGTCTGACCAATGCTATCACCGTGTTCACATAATGGTGGGAGTCCGGTGATATGGAAATTCCGATGAGTTGTTGTTGAGTCCATCAGCAGCATTTTGTATCCTCCATGAATCATGTTGAACATTAAGCTAGTGTTGGAAACTTTTATAAGCATTATCTTCATGTCCCGTTCGTGAAGCATGTGTTGGATGAAAGAAGTGACTTCCTCTCATTCATGTGAATTCGATGCAAGTTGCCGCCGTGGATTTGAGAAAGTTAGTGTTGCTTCCCTGGAATCGTCCCAAGTAAGTCATGCATGTGCAAATTATTCTGTGGTTTGGTAGATTAATTACCTCCATTCCATATGTATTCCCTAGCACACCAAGCCACTGGTTGATTTGATCAGGGAGAAGAAGTTTCTTCATAAGAGCTAATCATATGACTTATGCAAGGACTTCAATATCCTTGATGACGGCTCCCAACCAGGACTCGGTAGTGTTTCATTGTAAGACTACTATGTGGTCATGCTTGTCTGGGACAACGTGTTCACATGTGTTAGCAGAACCAACTCATGTTTTGGAGCTTAATACCATAGTCCATTTCCCGAGAATCTCGCAACGCCATCTCGTTGATTTGTGTTGCAAACTTTCATTTTCTTCTAGACTCGACGAGTGTGGAATATCCTGTTACCAACAAGGTCTGAATCTCAGGCAGATATGACGGTTGGAACTTTTCCAAGATCTATGATGTAGCTCCTGACAAGGTTGATGTTCTGGCTGACACACCTAGCCGGAAGATCTATCATTGTAGTATCTTGGTTGAGCTATTTAACCATCTTCTCCATGAGGATTTAATGCAACTTATTCTAGAAGTTGATCCTCAGGGGTCCTTGTGCTCTCAGTTTCCTTGATTATGCTAGAACCATTCAACAGTGGAATCACTCTCATCTGTTGAGTTTCTCCCCAGTTACTAGAATCTTTCCCAGCATTTGTATTTTGCTCCCAGCTTGCACCGCCATTGTGCCATCCCCTATGGACTACCTTTCTCAATAATTACTGATTAGGATCATCTTCAAAGTGGTACCATAGATTCCATCCGTTTCCGATGATAAGCAAAATCATCCATTGCGTTGTCTTAAAAAAGGTGGTCCACATCATTCATTTTAGTCCGGGTATGCCATCCTTTCATACTACCCCAAAACGATTGTTTGTGAACTGCCTTAGGCTGGTTTAGAGAATTTTGTTGATCTCTGAATCAAAAGTAATTCTTTTTGCCACTTAAGGGAATATTTCTGCGTGTCATCTTCCTTAAGATGTCTCGTTATGGTATCATGGCAACTCAACTCCTCGCTACGTTGACAATCGTTCACCACCTTCTTAAGCGTGAAATTGTTGTCTACCTAGTGAACCTTCGTCATCTGTTACACTCCATCCCTCTGGATGTATGTGTGGTGTCTCAGCTCGAGAGATGTTTCAATGTCTCCCTCCATGAAATGATCCTAAGTTGTTCGATCTTCGAGAAGATCGATCCTTCTAGAGTTTTCCCTTTCCTCTCGTTGTCATGTTAGTTGGAGTTCTCAGAGCAAGACATCGATACAAACATGGTGATCGTATCAACGTTCTTATGAAGTACAACCTGGATTGTGAAGGTTGTGTTAGTTATGTGTTCCCCTTCTGTTGGTGTCAAAACCGGCGGATCTCGGGTAGGGGGTCCCGAACTGTGCGTCTAGGCGGATGGTAACAGGAGACAAGTGACACGATGTTTTTACCCAGGTTCGGGACCTCTCGATGGAGGTAAAACCCTACTCCTGCTTGATTAATATTGATGATATGGGTAGTACAAGAGTAGATCTACCACGAGATCAAGGAGGCTAAACCCTAGAAGCTAGCCTATGGTATGATTGTTGTTGTTGTTGTGTCCTACGGACTAAAACCCTCCGGTTTATATAGACACCGGAGAGGGCTAGGGTTACACAGAGTCAGTTACAATGGTAGGAGATCTACATATCCGTATCGCCAAGCTTGCCTTCCACACCAAGGAAAGTCCCTTTCGGACATGGGATGAAGTCTTCAGTCTTGTATCTTCATAGTCCAGGAGTCCGGCCAAAGGTATAGTACGGCTATCCGAACACCCCCTAATCCAGGACTTCCTCAGTAGCCCCTGAACCAGGCTTCAATGACGACGAGTCCAGCGCGCATATTGTCTTCGGCATTGCAAGGCGGGTTCCTCCTCCATGTACTTCATAGAAGATTTTGAACACAAGGATAGTGTCCGGCTCTGCAAAATAAGTTTCCACATATTGCCATAGAGAGAATAATATTTACACAAATCTAATATGCTGACGTATTCCATAGCGTGACATCACACCATGACCAAGCCTTTATTCGAATCATTTTATTGTCCCACCTCAGCGCGTTTAGCGAGGCAGTTTCCTTGGCACGTCTTGTCGAAGCAGAGATCGTGTCCCCTTTATTTACGGGATTCTCATCAATACGGATGTGGGTAACCCCGTTGTGCCCGTTGGTATGTTTTCTCGATCAAAGGCGAGTCCCAAACGGTCATGGGGAAGGCCCTTGGCATTCAACCTCTTATAAAGAGACCAAGGCCTTACTCCTTTCTTTCAATCTCAAACGAGTTCGCCCTTCTCCTCGAGTTCCAACACCCAAGGCTCCAGATTTCGGGCGCTTCAGACCTCCGACAATGTCCGGTTCCGACCCTCAAGGCCGATGGATGCCCTCCTCCGTCATGGAGGGGGACGTGCTGAAGTTGAGAGAGGCCAGGTTCTTGACCGGCGAAATCTCGCATAGGTTGCCTACTCAAGGGCAGGTCATTCCCACTCCCAAGCCTGGTGAGAGCGTGGTGTTTGTGTCTCACTTCCTTCCGGGGCTAGGCTTCCCCATGGACCCCTTCGTAAGGGGGCTCATGTTTTATTATGGGCTGGAATTTCACGACTTGGCTCCAGAGTCCACCCTCCATATATCATCGTTCATCGTCGTGTGTGAAGCCTTCCTCCGCACTCCTCCTCACTTCGGATTGTGGCTCAAGGCTTTTAAAGTAGAGCCGAAGATGATCGAGGGGCGGTACGCGGAGGGCGGAGGTGCCTTTATAAGCAAAAAAGCTGGTGCTCCATGGCCCGAGGGCTCTTTTCAAGAGGAGTCCATCTTATGGCAACGATAATGGTTTTACATCACCGCTCCCAGGGGCACCAAGTGGGCGGCGCCACCCGCCTTTCGCCCGGGTCCCCAATCACAGCTAGCGTCATGGCTCAATAAAGGACTGGACTGGGGGCCATCCAAGGACGTGCCTTTGTTGTAGGGCCGTATTCGAGATCTCCTAGAAAGAGACATCAGTCTGGTCGTAGTAGTGCAGGTCATGCTGATTCGCCGGACCCTGCCTTGCAAACGTCAGCCCCTCCGCCTATGGGAATTCAATCCGGAGGGACCACGAGCTCTCCAACATTTTATGGGCGCGGCGCCCATGGAGATGTACAAATTGTTCTTCGGATCACAAGCAATGTGTCCGGACTCGACCGAGGACGCAGGTCTGAGTTGCAATCGCCCGGATACTCAAGTAAGTAGTCCCATACCCGGACACCCAATCCGTATTTTTATCATAAAATTGTCCTTAAAAGAATTGTCCCTTAAGCAGGAGTGGATAGCGAAAGCGAAGCTAATCAGGTGTCCGGCCCCCCTCCCGGAGACCATGCCGGATCCCTTGTTAACCAGAATGCTGGAGGTCGCGCATTTGGAAGAAGGCGAAGGGGGGAATAAGGAAGCTACCGCCTCCCCGAAGGAGGCTGTCAGAGAAGGAGGAATCAAGAATTCATCTACCCAGGGGAAGAAGAGGACGGGCTCTGAAGATCCGGATACCATGGTCTCAAAGCGGGGGAAGAAATCTTCATCAGAGGGTCCTGCGCAAGAGGATGCCTCGGTCGCACTGTGCCCCCAAGGGGATCAGCCCTCCACCGAGGAGTAATTAAAGAGGGGAGTTTAAAATGAGAAACATCCCTATTTTATTTCTGAGAAAAATAACCGAAATTTTACCTTGTAGTTTGGATCTCAGCCCTTCTCCGCAGAGCTCATCTTGTGGGGATCTTCTTCCGGAGATGATGGAGAGAGGCACGCCTCCCCCTGCCGTACCGCCTTGTGAGGCGGGCGACCCTTAGGTGTCATCGCAGAGGGTGTCTCCGAATCCGGAAGGGCCGGAAGGCAGCCGTATGGCCCCCCAAAGCCCTCCGTGTCCGGCCTTCGAAAAAGGCTATCGGGCAAGTCCGGCACAGTCTGGTGCACGGGCGGAGGAGCTGAAGGATCTGCTCGGGCGAGCGTCTATCTTGGAAGAACACCGTGCGTTGATGGGTACGGTGATTGAGAGGATTGCATCCGCGGAGAACGGGTTACACGAGGCTGTCAGGAGTTTGCTGACAGGTTTTGAGGTACGCAAAATGATGTACCTTTTGACAGTTTTGCGTATATAAGATGCGTCCTGTATAGATAGTAGCCCCTGAGACTCTGCGCGTTGTGAAAAATGATGGCGTGCAGATGACCATAATCCCAGGTATAATATGTGGCCTTTCCTATGCAGGTGGCGAAGTGTCCGGTGGCAAGCCAAACTGATGAATGTGCCGAGCTAAAGCGGCAACTTGACGTGGCAGATGCCGACATCACGCTTGTCGACAAGCGGCTTGATGAGGCACAAGGTATGCTATTTCTTCGGCGACACTTGGTAAGAGGAGCTTGATGCCAGTATCTTACAACGTGTGCGCTTGATGCAGATGGTGCTGCTGCCGTGGAGGATCTTCGGGCGGAACTTGCCCGAGCCAAGGAGTAAGCCAGGAAAAGTGATGCGGCTGCCGGAAAGGCAACTGAAGAGCTGAAAGCCGAACAGGCTGCTCACTGCCGAAGCAAGAAGGAAATAGCCGAGATGGCTATAAAGTTGAAGAGCGTTAACAACCGCTGCGAGGTTCTTGAAAAAGAAGATCAAACAGAACGGATGTACCTGGAAAAGGCCATTACCGAGGCCAAGGATGCTCGCTCTGCGATGAGAGCTATGAAAGGGGAGCTACATCAGGCCGGAGATATCGCGGCTGGAAAGCCCTTTGTGCTGCGGAGGAAATTCGGGGATCCTAAATATGCTTCGCTAGACCGGTTGTGGAGTACGGCGAACACTCATCTGGATTTGGCAGCGAGTGCCATAGACGTGGCCAAACAGTTCCGAGATAAGGAGGATCACGAAGTGGAAAAGCTTTTTTTGTCGCAGTTCCACAGTCCAGAGCGTCCTCTTCCATTAACCGATCGTCTGGCCGAATGGGCTGAGCTGAGTTGGTTATCCGGACTCGCCATGAAGTATGTTGTGAGTCATCTGTGGCCAGAAAGGCCTGAGCCGAAGAGCTATTTTAGCTTGGTGCAGCAGTTCCTTGGTGCGGTGCCGCATATTAATGCAGTGAAGAATTCAGCATGCATAGAGGGTGCGTAGATGGCTCTTGCCTGTGTCAAGACATACTGGGCCGAGATGAAGGACACCGCTGTTGCAACCCCGGACTCGGATGAAAGCCGAGTACCTGCCGAGCACTATTTTCAGGAAGTTCTGCAGGGCGCTCGTTTAATAGAGACGCAGTGCTCGAAGGATATTATGTTTGGATAACATGTATTATTGTAAAACAAAGTTTGGAAATAATATATAAAAGCTTTTTATACTTGTGCCTACAAGAATTGAGATACCTCCTGTGCGGCCGTTAATGTATATGTGTATATAACCTGAAAGATGGCAGTCTTTGGTTTCAGCCCCCACGCATATAATGCGGGGGTGTTCGCAGAAGGCGCATTTTCACACTTGATCCAACGTCTTGGTCCTATTAAGGAGGTGATAGCGCAGCGAACTAGGCAACCAGACTATAATGCTTTATCACTTTGACTTAGCCATAGGAGTTTGACAGTGGGGCTGCTATACAGCCCCTGGTGGCCCCGCGCTCACCCGAATTCGGGGCGCGTGTGTGCCTGGCCAGGAAACGGCCCTTCGTTAATGCGTAGGAATCCTAAAGATTCCGGCGGGTCATTGAGTGGTTGACCAGTATCACGCTATATCATGACAGTCAGTTTTCGGCTTTCTCTATTGAGGTGCTCTCCCGGCTGAACCGAGGCACAATCGCAGTAGTTCTCCTGGTGCCGCCTTAGCCGACAGAGCAGAACGTAAGGCAGCAAAACACAGGAGCTGGGCAAACCCAACATTTGACCAAAGACATGATTCGGAGCTGATGCAAATAAGGCCAAACTCGCGACGCCGAACACTCCCTAAGGTATTCAGTCTTTTATGAAAACGGGCGGAACAACGCCCTTGGTTATAAGCCCCTGATGTCCAGGTACGTGCAAAACTCTGACGTGGCCACATGCCAAAACTCCAGTCTCCTCCTCGGCTGTACAGAGAATCCGGGGGATGTGTATCAACAAGAGACAGTAAAAAAGGTTTACGCAGGGTCTTAATCTAAAAAGAATCCTGGAGACGGGTCCCTGCTGCACGTCTGCGCCTGTGTCTCTATTGTGCCGTGTCCTGGACAGGCGTAGCATGGTGTTCATCTGTAAAAGAGAGGAACTTAGCTGGAAAAAAAGGAATAGTAGTGCGGAATGTACGCTATACTAGATAAACAATGCATAACTTTAGGACGGGTGAAATGGAGCCTTATTGTTGTGTATTTTACATACGCGGAGCCCCTTGTATAGGGGTGTATGGCTACTAAACCTTTATCCGTTATATGTTTGCTCCGGACTCACCTAGCCGAGCCCGTGGTCTTGACGACCTGGCAGATGCTTTCGTTGGTGAAGCTGTTTTAATGCATGGTTGTCAAGGCAGCCGCATATTCTTTTGCGCTCGAGGGACATTTAATATTGCCCTTTAGTGAGATGACGCCTCGTGGACCGGGCATTTTAAGCGTAAGATATGCATAATGCGGTATTGCGTTAAAGCGGACGAAAGCTTCTCGTCCCAGTAGTGCTTGATAACTACTTGAAAATGGGGCGATATGGAAGGTTAGCTTTTCGCGGCGGAAGTTGTCGGGGGAGCCGAACATAACTTCTAGCCGAAGAGAACCCATGCAATGGGCATCCGGGCCTGGCGTTACTCCTTGAAAGGAAGTATTGGTATGGCGAATTCTTGTTGGGTCTATTCCCATTTTGCGGATTGTGTCCTGATATAGCAGGTTTAAAGCACTGCCACCGTCCATCAGGACATTTGTAAAGTTGATCCTGTCGATTAGTGGATCTAATACCAGGGCAGTCCAGCCTGCATTCCGTATACCTCTAGAGTAATCCTGGTGGTCGAAGGTGATCGGTTTTAACGACCATTGGTGAGGCTCCTTTGGGATAGGTCGTATGGCGCGAATCTCTGTTGGCGCCACTCTGTTCACCACGTGAAGTAAGTTTACTATTTTGACTTCTTGTGGGAAATCCTTTTGTTTCCTGGTTCTCTGCTCATGGGGTTCGTCATCGTCCTCACTTGGTGTGTCGAGCCCCTTGTGTTCGGTGTTGAGTTTGCTGGATTGCTTGAATACCCAACAATCTATGTGGGTATGGTTCGCAGGCTTCCCGGGAGTACTGTGAATTTGAGATATCTTGTCCAAGATTTTGTTCAAGTTAGATAAGTCATCCCTGTTATCCTTAAGGGGCAGCTTTCTCTGATTCTGCCGAGAGCTTTTGAATCCGGCATTGACTGCCACGCTCTTCGGACTGCTTCCCTTAGTTCGGCGCTAGTCCTTGTTGCGTCACGGTTTCCCATTTCCATCCCTGACTTCGGATGTACTTGGGTCGCTGGTGCTGCATCTTGCCAGCCAGCTGCACAAAATCGGGTCATGAGGCTTGTTAATGCGGCCATTGTTCTTGGCTTTTCTTGGCTGAGGTGTCTGGCGAGCCATTCGTCCCGAACGCTATGTTTGAAAACCGCTAAGGCTTCGACGTCCGGACAGTCGACTATCTAATTCTTTTTAGTAAGAAATCTGTTCCAGAGTTTTCGGGCTGACTCCCCGGGCTGTTGAGTTATATGGCTCAGATCGTCCACATCCGGAGGTCGGACATAGGTCCCTTGAAAATTTGCCCAAAAAGCATCCTCGAGCTCCTCCCAACTTCCAATGGTGTTTTCGGGAAGGCTTTTAAGCCAATGTCGTGCTGGCCCTTTGAGCTTGAGGGGTATGTATTTTATGGCGTGGAGGTCATCTCCTCTGGCCATGTGTATATGGAGGATATAATCCTCAATCCAGACTCCAGGGTGTGTTGTTCCGTCGTACGCCTCTATGTTCACGGGCTTGAATCCCGCTGGAAATTCATGGTCCAGCACCTCGTCGGTAAAACATAGGGGGTGTGCGGAACCCCTGTACCTGGGTGTGCCGTGATGTTCGGATATTTGTCGTGTTGCGTTGCTTACTAGAGCTTGCTTTCTTGGCCCATAGACAGATCTGGCCGGGACGTCCTTTTGATGCGATTCCTTGAGTGGATCGCGTGCCGGCTTGTGTGCGGCGCCGCTTGCCGCTCCATGCTGGCCATGGGGTCGTCTATCCGACCGGGTGGCTTTCTTATTTTTTGATTGCGGGGGCTCTAAGGCCTCCTCGTCAAATTTAGGAAGTAGCTTTCGCTTCGGATAGCTATTTGTGCGGCGACTGCCGCCATGTTTGTCTGCGGTGTTGAGTACTTTGCTCCATCTGATTCTGAGTGCATCTTCCGCAGTTTTGAGCTTCCGCTTCTGCTTTTTCAGGCTACGCGCAGTGGCAACGAGCCTATTGTGGAGGTTCTTCTACTCCATGAGCGTATTTGGCATGAGGTCGTCTGGACTGTTGTTTTCGCCAGGGACGGGTTGTTCGGTTTGTTTATCCAAGTTGCCCTGTTCGGACGGTTGCTCGAAGGCATGTTCGTCGTCCGCCTGCTCATCCTGCTCTATGGCTGGGTCTATATGGCTGCTGTCTCTGTCGAGGCGGGTCTTGGAGCGGTTCTTACGTCACCGCTTTGATTGCTTTTTGGAGTGAACGATCCCTCATTGCATCCCTGTATTCCTTGTCATCGCTTCCTTTGGGTGTGTCCAGCATATATACATCGTAAGATGAGGTGGCAGTCCAGTGCCTTATAGGTGTTGGTTCATGGTCGTCTCCTACATCGTCGTCCATACCGTCGATGCCTTCGGAGTCGAATTCAAGAACGCCGTTTAAATTATCGACAGTGGCTACGAAGTGGGTGGTGGGTGGGATCGAATTTCCTCTTCGTCCACATCCCAATCCTGCCGGACATAGTCCGGCCAGGACTCTCCTGACAAAGAGAGAGACCTGAGTGAATTCAGGATGTCGACAAAGGGCGAGTGCTGAAATATGCCTGCGGTGGTGAATTCCATAATTGGCGCCCAATCGGATTCGATCGGTAGGGGCGCGGAGGGCTCGGAGTCCGGCGAGGAGTCCGGCACCTTGGAGTTACGGGCTTCGCAGAGGACAAGGCTGGTGTTCGGCTTGATTGCCATAGGGATTGCAGCCCCCGAGGCGGTGTCTAACCACCCATCCTTGATTGGTGTGGTTGGCTTCGAGCTAAGGGTCGGAGCGGACACAGGCGCAGCCTCCAGGGCACTGTTCGGCGGCAGAGCTAGGTCATGCCCATCATGACAGTGCGGCACGCTCGGCTGTGGCTCAGATCCGTCGAAGATCAAGTCTCCGCGGTCGTCCGCCGTATAGTTTAAACTTCCAAATATGACCTCATGGCCAGGAGCCTAGCTTTCAATCTGCTCCAGATGGCCAAGCGAATTGGCCCGCAGTGCAAAGCCGCCGAATACGAAGATCTGTCCGGGGAGAAAAATCTCACCCTGGACCGCATCGCTGTTGATGATCGGAGGAGCCATCGGGCCTAAAAGTGACGACACAGAGGAACTCTCAATGAAAGCACCAATGTCAGTGTCAAAACCGGCGGATCTCGGGTAGGGGGTCCCGAACTGTGCGTCTAGGCGGATGGTAACAGGAGACAAGGGACACGATGTTTTTACCCAGGTTCGGGCCCTCCCGATGGAGGTAAAACCCTACTCCTACTTGATTAATATTGATGATATGGGTAGTACAAGAGTAGATCTACCACGAGATCAAGGAGGCTAAACCCTAGAAGCTAGCCTATGGTATGATTGTTGTTCTTGTTGTGTCCTACGGACTAAAACCCTCCGGTTTATATAGACACCGGAGAGGGCTAGGGTTACACAGAGTCGGTTACAATGGTAGGAGATCTACATATCCGTATCGCCAAGCTGACCTTCCACGCCAAGGAAAGTCCCTTCCAGACATGGGATGAAGTCTTCAATCTTGTATCTTCATAGTCCAGGAGTCTGGCCGAAGGTATAGTCCGGCTATCCGAACACCCCCTAATCCAGGACTCCCTCACCTTCCTTCTTACCCTACGCTTGAATATCGAGACGAGATTCTTGTTTAGTTGGGGTGAGTTGTCACATCCCTAGTTCTGGTAATGCCTAGTGCTAGCATCTGGTGTTGCATCATGTATACTTTTGTCAGAAAGTTGAATTGGGATGACAGAACTCCCAGCACCCCCTTAATCAAACTAGGATTTATGAAAATCTTTTTCAATGAACCTGAAATGCCCTTCTAAAATGTTTATCATCTTTTCCTTGATCTAGAACCTATGACAAAAATGGTGCACACTTTTCTAGGACATCATAAGGTCACTGGATTAAATCATATATTATTTCCATTTGGACATTTAAATGCTATAACATATTTTAAATGTCCAAATAGTCATAAACTAAAATGTTTACTGTTGGAAATATTCCAAACAGTGGGCATGAGAAGTTTCATGATTTTTGAGTTAGTTTTAGTATTTTTAATAAATCCACAAAGTTGCATAAAAATAGAAAACATGAAATAAAAGAGAGAAATAGATTTACTTGGCTTACCTGTGCCGCCCACCAGAGCCAGCCCACCAGGCAGCCCAGCCCACCACCACCTCCTCCTATGTCTTCTTCCTCCCCTACCATGAGGACAGTGCGTGCCCGGCGCACGCAGCCACACGCCCGCCACCTCCACTCTACCTGCGTGCCCCCTCTCAACTTCGTGGGCATCCCTGGAGATGCTGCGCACCCCCTGGACCTCTCTCACTCTCTCCCATGCTTCTCCCCTCCTCTGCTCTCTCTCTCCCTCTCTTTCCGAGCGGCGCTCGTCGCCGCCGCTCGCCATAGACACAGCCACCGCCTCCCCTCGCCTCTTTAACGTGCCCGCGATCTTTGCCTCGATGCCCTCGCCCTCTCCACCAAGTCACGCGCTCGCGGAACGCCTGAAGCGACGCCACCGTCTTCGTTTTCATCACCGGCCACCAGAGATCCCCCTCGCTGCTCCGCTCGCTCCGGTGCCTCCCCGAGCTCGCAAAGTGCTCCATTCGACGCGATTTGAGCTCCTTTGCCGATCCCCCCTCTCTCTTGGATCATTTTCTTCCTCTAACGCTGATGCCATCAGAGCCGAGAGCTCTTCGCTGCCGGCCATGTCGCCGCCGTGGCCACCGTTGCCTCGAGCTTCAACTAAGCACACAGCCGTGCTCGGTGCACCCCCAGGAGGCCATAGCACCCCTCCTTGCCACCTGCCGAGCACCCTAACACCGAACCCGAGCTCACCGAACTCTGGCTGCCACCTTAGAGCTTGCCGTCGTCAACTCCTGCCACCCCGCACACATCGCTTGCTCCACTCGATGCGCGAGTTCACCAGCAGCACGTAGATGCCCTCCCCCGGCCATTGGTCGCCGGAGGAGGAATCCCGACGCCCTCCGCTTCCCTGGCGTCGCCGGTGACGAGCCGCGGGTCAACTCCGTGAGTTGACCCAGGGTTTTGACCCCGTTTGACCAGGGTTTGACCACCCTGGGTCACTGACATGTGGGGCCAGCCCTGCTAATTAACCTAGGTTAGTGTTAATTTATTAGGTTAGTTTAGTTAGCCACTGACACGCGGGACCCACTAGTCAGCTTGACCTGGACCGCCCCGTTCACCTGCTGACGTCACAGTGACGTAGTGCCGACGCACTAAAGAATTTTCTTGATTTATTCTTATTCAGGGAATTTCAGAAATTTGTGCTAACTTCAATAATTCATAGAAATTAATTTATAACTGCAAATACAAAGATTTATATATGAAAATTGATCAGAAAAATCCAATCTATCCATCTGTACTTGTTTCATGCATATTAGAGCAACCTAACCTTGCTGTCTAGATGAAACAAGATAATGCGCTTATAGGAGTTCATATTTTGGGTTTGCATTTGAATCTTTGATTCAAATGAACTCAAACCACCCTGTTCAAAGCTGCTTTAGCCAAAACGCACTCATTTTGCCATGTCATTGCATGCATCGTATTGTTGCATATTGCCATGTAATGATTGTTTTACCGGTGTTTTCATCGTGGTAGGTTCTGCCTCCGAGGATATTCACGAGTATCCAGCTGAAGGGCAGTACCCCTCTACCACTCTGTCAGGCAAGCAAAACCCCTTGTTCATTCCGATACATTCCCACTGTCTCGCTTCTACTCTCTTTTAGTGCATTAGGACAACAACGCTTCAACTATTACCTGCTGCGATAGTAGAACCCCTTTCCTCTGCATGACCTGTCGTTGCCACAGTAAATAGATGAAACCCACTAGCATGAGTAGGAGTTGTTTGAGCCCTGATGTGCCTACTCATTCATGCTTGTTTGTCATGCCTGCTACTGCTGAGAGTTGAGTCAGGTCTGATTCATCGGGGATGAATTGGAAAGTGGTGAACATGTCCTACGGTCTATGAGCTAAGTGTGTGGACACGATTTGGTAAAGGTAGCGGTGAGAGGCCATGTAGGATTACATGGTGGGTTGTCTCATTGAAATCATCCTAAGGAACTGAGTTCTGTGTTTGTGATCCATGAACAACTACTACCACACGTTGGGCCGTGAAATAGGACCCCGCTCGACTTATTAACCACCCTTGTCCTCTTTCCAGGAGTTGCAAGTAGTTTCTGGTGTTTGTAGGATATGTGTTGGAGGCCGTGCGTAGCGCTGACCCTAGGGATGGGCTATGATGCGGTAGATACACCATCGACCGGTGTACCAAGTCGCCCGTTTGCTGTCCAGGGAACCCTGCACACATCGTTTGGGGTTGTGAGCGGAACCCCGGCCGGATCTCCACGCGGACGGAACCCGAATAGGCGATAAACCTGGACTAGAGACTTGTGTGGTTAGTCAGGTCGTGGTCTACACCCACGTTGGCTTTCGCTTGAAGTCTGTCGAGCACATGTCGTGTGCAGACGCTAAGTGGTGGAAAGCCGTGTCCACGGTAAAGGACTTCTGGGTTGCCTATATAGTTCATAGACAAGTTAAAGTGGATACACTAAAATGCGCAAGATAAGCCTGAGTGCTATGGATGGCGTTCTCGTAGGGAGACGGGAGCGGATCCATAGTGGTGTATTGATATGGTGAATATGTGGACTCGTGTGTGCCACCTCAAAAGAGTTACTTGCGGTCGTAGTTTAGGATAGCCACTGAGTCAAAGATGGCTTGTTGCAGTTGAACCCCACCATCCCTTTGTTGATAATGATGCATATGTAGTTAGTTCTAATGTAAGTCTAGCTGGGTACATTTGTACTCACTTTTGCTTAGTTTATGTTTTTGCAGAGAGACTTCAGTCTCGCTAGTAGTTCCGTGTGGACTTCGACGTTTAGCTTGATACCTCAGCTACGATCTTGTGTCCTCGGCAGGATCTGGTAGATAGTCAGGCTTCTCAGCCTTTTTCATTTATAGATGTTTGTACTCAGACATGTTAAGCTTCCGCGTGTGCTTTGACTTGTATGTTCTGAATGCTGGGTCATGAGACCCATGTTTGTAATATGTCTCTCCTCGGAGCCTATTAAATAAATACTTTGAGTCCTAGAGTTTTGCAGTGATGCCATGTTGTATTTACACATATCGAGCATATTGTGTGTATGATTGAAATGCTTGGTATGTGTGGGATCCGACAACCTAGTTTTCTATCCTTGGTAGCCTCTCTTATGGGGAAATGTAGTATGGTGCTTCCACTAAGCCATGGTAGTCTGCTACAGCCCGTTTACCGGAGTCCTGCTAGCCCAGTTACTACTGCTCTGGAACACCTAGACTGGTCGGCATGTGTCCCAGTTCGTTCCTGTGTCTGTCCCTTCGGGGAAATGTCATGCGGTGACATCCGGAGTCCTGCCTAGCCTGCTACAGCCCGAGTTCTCGGAGTCCTGTTAGCCCAGTGCTACAGCCCGGATTCACACGCTGCTGACCGACATGCTCGATGTAGTTTCATGTATGCCTGTCCCCATGGGTTATTGCCACTTTGGGTTCACGACTAGTCATGTCGGCCCGGGTTCTTTGTCATATGGATGCTAGCGACACTATCATATACGTGAGCCAAAAGGCGCAAACGGTCCCGGGCCAGGTAAGGTGGTGCCCGTGGGAATATCGTGCGTGAGGCCGGAAGGTGATATGATGTGTTACATGCTAGATCGTTGTGACTTAGGATCAGGGTCCTGACAGCTTTGGTATCAGAGCCTGACTGCCTTAGGATTACCAAGCCAAACTGGTCGAAGTTGAGTCTAGAAATGCTTTAGTTATATAAGGGAATTGATTGTGGAAGGGAACGTAAGGCTCTTTTTACTCCTTATACCTCATGGCCTTCTGATCTGAGTCATACTCTTCTCTTCTACGGGGATTAAGAACTAGGCCTTCTCATCTATCTATCAGGATGACGTGTTACTAATCCATAGACTTATAGGATTGATGGATTCAAGTCTCAGTTCAGTTTCTACTACTTCCATGTGTTCTTAGTTGATCTCAGAACATTGATATTGTGATGTTGAGTGGTTATGCCACAATTTTGCAGGATGTCCCAAATCATTTTGAGCATTTACAACCGTTATGATGTCCGAGTCACCCCAGGTTTCTAAACAGCCTGATGCATTTGCAAATCCCTTCTTTCCGTTCCTGATGTTTCTTTGGGCCAGTTTAACCACACTAATCGGAAAATTGAGGTACTCTGTTGCCTCGACATATATGTTGGAGCTATTACTATGACAATAGGTGTGTTAGAGGATCACCTAGTAATCTAGCCATGTTTTGCGTTCCAGTGTGATGAATCTGGCCATCATTCTCGAAAGCATCCCATGATGTTATTAGTTAGTAGGTATTCCATTTCTGGGTTCTTGAACCCGAGATTCGCCCTACTTGCTTCATGTTGATAGTGTTTGCTAGTTCCTTAGGACATTAGTAATCCTTGCGATAGTCCTCGAGGTCCGTGGTAAATCTTTCTTCCAATACCATGAACTACTTATGGCAGGAGTTCTTTTGAACCAAAAGATGACAACCAGAGTGCTCTTGGCGAGTTCTCGATTCTATGTTGTTACTCTGCCAGTTCTACCTTTCTGCATGGGTTATCAGGAAGAAATGTTAAGCTTTGCTCGACATACTAATCTATGCGTCCACAAATCAAATAATCATATGTTCTCTGAGTTGTCCCCCTTCAGTTATATTCCGACCTTCATCTATCAATTGATAGTCAAGATTATGTGTGCGATCGTGTTCATCGATGCCTATTATTCTTGTGGTCCGTCAAGCCATCCTATTCCGGAATGACTAGGAGAAACAAACTCCGGAACCTCATCCATATCTAGGATTGGGTCAAAGAAATTGTATTCCGCAGATCAAAATGCCAATCCATCTTTTGATTCTGTTCTACCCTGAAGTATTACCCACTTTATGTCAGGAATGTCATGAGAATTGCACCATCTCTTATGAATTCTTGATGCAGTGGTACCTCTAGCCATCATTGTTCATTCCTCGGTTCCGTGTTATTGTAGCTGGAATGCCGACATGTGAATCGTGACGTGTGAAATCAATACTACTAGCAACCCTGTTGCTTGGTAGTTAATGGACAATAATCTCATTCTTAGCGTGTTGGTATTGAATTATCATTGATCGTGCTACCTAGTCCTTATTTCTGGTGCACTCTTCGATCAATGAGTTAGGATTATCCAATACCTTGCTTATTTTAATCATATCGTCTTGCTCTGAAAAGCAAGGTTGTTCTCGAGCTTTGTAACATATCGGTGGTTCGTGATGTTCTGAATATCTTCTCGGTAGTGTTACCAGGTTGTCACCTGACCGCTATGTTGAGTTCGTGATCAAGTTGGTATTCTTACAAACCACCCCTTCTCCAAGAATCTGTGTTGGATACCCTGAACTAGTTGGTCAAGCTGAACAATAAATTGGAGAGTTGGAAGATAAAAGCTTGTCTGACCTAGTTCATGTTAAGGGATATCTTTGTGTGTGTGTTGAAGAAAGATCATACCTTCATCAATTGGTCCTCGTGATCCGTTGTTGCACCTATTGTCGTGTCAAAACTTTGATTTGAGTATGGGCTATCATCAAATCAAATCAGAACCAACGATGTTCATAATGTTGTCTTACTCGTGGTTGATGCGTCGAGCATACACCATTATATCTTTTGGGTCTGGCCAATGCTATCACCGTGTTCACATGTTGGTGGAAATCCAGTGATATGGAAACTCCGATGAGTTGCTATTGAGCCCATCAGCAGCATTTTGTCTCCCCCATGATTCATGTTGAACGTTGAGCTAGTGTTGGAAACTTTGTAAGCATTGCCTTCATGTTCCGTTCATGAAGCATATGTTTGGATGAAAGTAGCGACTTCCTCTAAGTTCACGTGCAGTCGATGCAAGTTGCCGTCGTGAATTCGAGAAAGCTTGTTTTTGCTTCCTCTGGAATCATCCCAAGTCATTCATGCATATATGCGAAGTATCCTGTGGTTTGGAGACTTGCAACCTTCATTCCATATGTTCCCTAGCACCCCAAGCCACTGATTGACTTGTTCAAGGAAAAGAAGTCTAGCGCGCGTAAAGACTTCGAAATCCTTGATGATGGATCCTAACCTGGACTTGATAGTGTTTTATTATACGACTACTATGTGGTCATTCTTGTCTTGGACAACATGTTCACAGGTTTGTAGCAGAACCAACTAATGTTTTGGAGCTTGCTATCGTAGTTCATTTCCCGAGAATCTCGCAATGCCATCTCGTTGATTTGTGCTGCAAACTTTCATTCTCCTTTCTAGACTTGATGAGTCTGGATTATCCTCACTGTCGGTGTCAAAACCGGCGGATCTCGGGTAGGGGGTCCCGAACTGTGCGTCAAGGTCGGATGGTAAGAGGAGACAAGGGACACTTTATTTTACCCAGGTTCGGGCCCTCTTGATGGAGGTAAAACCCTACTCCTGCTAGATTAATATTGATGATATGGGTAGTACAAGAGTAGATCTACCACGAGATCAAGGAGGCTAAACCCTAGAAGCTATCCTATGGTATGATTGTGTATGATGATGGTTGTCCTACGGACTACAACCCTCCAGTTTATATATACACCGGATAGGGTTAGGGTTACACAGAGTCGGTTACAATGGTAGGAGATCTTGAATATCCGCACGCCTAGCTTGCCTTCCACGCTAATAAAAGATCCTTCCGGACACCGGACGAAGTATTCAATCTTGTACCTTCATGGTCCTGGAGTCCGGCCGAAGGTATAGTCCGGCTATCCGAACACCCCCTAATCTAGGACTCCCTCAGTAGCCCCTGAACCAGGCTTTAATGACGACGAGTCCAGCGCGCAGATTGTCTTCGGCATTGCAAGGCGGGTTCCTCCTCCAAGTTCTTCAAGAAGAATACAAACACGAAAAATAGTGTCCGGCTCTGCAAAATAAGTTTCCACATATTTCCATATAGAGAATAATATTAACACAAATCAAATCTGCTGACGTATTTCGCAGTGCGTCATAACACTGCGGCCAAGCTCTTTATATAAATTGTTTTCATTGTTCCACCTCAGCGTGTTTAGCGAGGCGGTTTCCTTGGCACGTCTTGTCAAAGCAGAGATTGTGTGCCCCTTTTAACGGGATTCTCATTAATACGGACGTGGGTAACCCAGTCGTGCCCGTTAGCATGCTTTGCCTTAATTAAAGGCTAGTCCAAGACGGTTACGGGGAGGGCTCTTGGTATTCCGCCTCTTATAAAGAGACCAAGACCCTATTCCCCTCTTCTATTCTCAAAATGAGCTCGCCCGTCGCCTCGAGTTCCAACACCCTAGGCTTCCAGATTCCAGGCGCACCGGACCTTCGACAATGTCCGGCTCTGACCTCCAAGGCCGATGGATGCCCTCCTCCGTTACGGAGGAGAACGTATTAATGTTGAGGGAAGCTAAATTCCTGACCGGCGAGATTTCGCACAGGTTGCATGTTCAAGGACAGGTGATCCCTAGCCCTCAGCCCGGTGAGAGTGTGGTATTCATATCCCACTTCCTTCGGGGATTAGGCTTCCCAATGGATCCCTTTGTAAGGGGGCTGATGTTTTATTATGGGCTGGAATTCCACGACTTAGCTTCGGAGTCCATCCTCCATATCTCCTCGTTCGTTGTTGTGTGCGAAGCGTTCCTCCGTGTTACCCCTCACTTCGGATTATGGCTCAAGACCTTCAAAGTAGAACCGAAGATGATCGAGGGGCGCCACGCAGAGTGCGGAGGCGCTGCTATAAAAAGAAATGCCGATGCTCCATGGCCCGACGACGCTTTTCAAGAGGAGCTTGGCTTATGGCAACAGGAGTGGTTCTATATCACCGCTCCTCGGGGCACCGCATGGGTGGAGCCTCCTGCCTTTCGCTCGGGTCCCCCACCGCGGTTAGCATCGTGGATCAACACAGGGTTAGATCGGGGCTTGCCCAAAGACGTACCTCTGCTGCAGGGCCGCATTAAGGATCTCTTGGAAGGAGACCTCAACCTGGTCAAGGTGACACAAGCCATGCTGATTTGCCGGACACTGCCCGGCCAACATCGCCCCCTTCGCCTGTGGGAGTTCAATCCAGAGGGACCGCGAGTTCTCCGGGATTTTTTGGGCGTGACGCCCGCGGAGATGTATAAACTGTTCTTCGGATCACAAGAAGTGAGTCTGGATTTGACCGAGGATGTGGGTTTAAGCCGCAATCGCCCGGATACTCAAGTAAGTGACCTTGTGCCTGGACCTTCTATCCGCATAATTGACTTGCTCTTAACATCGCTTCTCCTTTTAAGCAGGAGTGGATAGCGAAGGCGAAGCTGATCAGGTGTCCGACTCCCCTTCCCGAAACCAGGCTGGATCCCGTGCTAGTCAGGATGCTGGAGGTAGTGCCTTTGAAGGGAAATAAGGGGGAGGACCAAGAAACCATGGCCTCCTCGAAAGAGGCCATTCCGAAGGGGGGAATCGATAATTCCTCTCTAAGGGAAAGAAAAGGGCCGCCTATGACGACCCGGAGACCGTAGCCTCAAAGCGGGGGAAAGAATCCTTGTGAGAGGGCCCGACGCCGGGGAGCCCCTCGGCCGAACTAAACCCTCAAAGGGACCAGCTCTCCAGCGAGCCGTAAGTAGAAGAAGAGTTTTTCTTTTAAGAGAAATCCTTGATTTATATCTGAGAAGTTTTAACCGAAACCTTACTTTGTAGTTCGGACCTCAGCCCTTCTCAGCAGAACTCGTCCTCGGGGGATCTTCTTCCGGAGATGATGGAGAGCGGAACGCCTCCTCCTTCTGTATCGCCTAGCAAGGTGGGCGACGCTGAAGTGTCGTCGCGGAGGATTTCTCCGAATCCGACAAAGGCGGAAGGTGGCCATGTGGCCCCCCGAGGTTCTCCGCGTCCGGCCTTTGAGGGAGGCCATGGGACGAGTCCGGCACCATCTGGTGTTCGGCCGGAGGAGCTAAAGATTCTGCTGGGGCGAGCCTCTGTCTCAAAGGAGCATCGTGCGTTGATGAACACGGTGATTGAAAAGATTTCATCCGCAAAAAGCGGATTGCACGAGGCCGTCAAAAGTTTACTGGCAGGCCTTGAGGTACGTTTTAAATAATGTACACTTGTGTTAGTTGCGCATAAATAAAGTGCGCTCTGTGTAGATAGTAGCCCCTGAGACTCTGTGCGTCGTTAAAATTGACGGTGCGCAGAGGATCTTAATCCCAGGTCCTTTAATTGGCACCTTCATATGTAGGTGGCGGATTGTCCGAAGTCAAGCCGGACTCGTGAATTTGCCGAACTGAAGCGACAACTTGATGAGGCAGAAGCCGACATCGCGCTTGTTAACAAGCGGCTTGATGATGCTCAAGGTATTGAAATCATCGGGCGATGGTTAGTAAGAGGAGCTTTATGTCAATATCTTACCGTGTGTATGCTTGACGCAGATGGTGCGGCCGCCATGGAGGGTCTTAGGGCCGAACTCGTCCGAGCGAAGGAACAAGCCAGGAAAAGCGATGCGGCTGTCGTGAAAGCCCTTGAAGAGCTGAAAGCCGAATAGGCTGCCCATTGCCGAAGCAAGGAGGAGATGGCTGATATGGCCGTAAAGTTAAAGAGTGCTACTGACCGTTGCAAGCTTCTTGAAGAAGAGGGTCAGTCGAGTTAAACGAGCTTGGAGAAGTCTGTTGCTGACGCCAAGGACGCCCGCTCTTTAATGAGAGCGGTAAGGGAAGAGCTGCGTCAAGCCGGACAAATTGCGGATGGAAAGCCCTTCTCGCTGCGGAGAAAATTTTGTGATCCGAAGTTTGCCCCGTTAGACCGGATGTGAAGTGTAGAGGACACCTATCTGGATTTGGCGGCTAGTGCTGCTGATGCGACCGAACACTTTCGAGATAAAAAGGATCATGAAGTGGAGAAGCTCTTTTGGTCGCAATTCATCAATCCAGAGCATCCACTGGCAATGGACGATCGCCTGGCCCAATGGGCCGAACTGAATAGGTTGTCCCGACTCAGCATGAAGTACGTCATGGATCATCTGTGTCCGGGGAGATCGAAGCCGAAGAGTTATTTCAGCTTGGTGCAGCAATTTCTAGATGTGGTGCCACGTGTCGATGCTATGAAGAGGTCAGCGTGCATAGAGGGCGCTCGGCTGGCTCTTGCCTGTGTCAAGACATACTGGGCAGATATGGAGCCCACCATTGTTGCGTCCCGGGATTCGGATAAAAGCCGAATACCTTCCGAGCACTATTTTAAGGAAGTCCTCGAAGGCGCTCGCGTAATAGAGACGCAGTGCTTGAAGGATGCTATATTATGATAGCATATGTAATCATAAAATAGTATTTTGATAAGTTGTAGTGGCATTTTTTAGACTTGTGCCTTCAAGTATTAAGAACACCTCCTGTGCGGCCGTTTTAATATATAAATTCTGAAAGATTGCAGTCATTGGCTTCAGCCCTCACGCACATAGTGCGGGCGTGCGCGCAGAAGACGCATTTTCACACTTAACCCAACGTCTTGGTCCTACAAAGGAGGTGATAGCGCAGCGGGCTAGGCAACCAGACTATAATACTTTAACTCTTTCACTTAGGCATAGGAGCTTGACAGTGGGACTCTTTAGGTAGCCCGTTAGTGGCGAGTGCGCTTGCCTGAATTCGGGGCGCATACGTGCCTGACCGGGAAACGGCCCTTCGTCAAAGCGGAGGAATCCGATAAATTTCTATAAGTCATCGAGTGGCGACCAGTCTCGCGCTACATCATGACAGTCGGTTTTCGGCTTTCTCTACTAAGGTGCTCACCCGGTCGAACCGGGGCACAATCGCAGTAGTTCTCCTGGTGCTACCTTAGCCAATAGGGCGGAACGTAAGGTAGCCGAACTCAGGAGCCGGGCAACCCAACATTTGACCAAAGACATGATTCGGAGCTGATGCATATAGTGCTAAAACTCGCGACGCCGAGCACTCCCTAAGGTGTTCGGTCTTTATGAGTGCGGGTGAAACAACACCCTTAAAAAAATAGCCCCTAGTGTCCAGGTACGAGCAAAAATTCTGGCGTGGCCACATGCCAAAACGCCAGTCTCCTCCTTGGTTATAGTAGAAAAAACCAGGGGATGTATAGCAGCAAGAGAGAGTAAAAAAGATTTACGCAGGGTCTTAATCTAAAAAGAATCCTTAGGACAGGTCCCTACTGCACGTCTGCGCCTGTGTCTCCGTTGTGCCGTGTCCTGGACGGGCGCCGCACGACGTTCATTTGTAAAAGAGAGGAACTGAATTGAAAATGGGTCGTGCGGAACAAAAAGGTAATAAACAAAATATAAAGTAAAAAATATATAAAGTTGAGCTTTATTGTCTCTGCGTATAGCCCCCGGTACGGGGATATATGGCGTTTTAAGCCTGCGTTGATGATGGACTTGTGCCGAACTCATTTAGTCCGGGTCCGTGGCCTTTAATGACTTATATCGGAAAAGTCTTTTGGCTGGCGAGGCCACTTTATTGTGCGGCTGTTTAAGCGGCCGCGCAATCCTCCGTTTGGAGGAGGCGTATTTTAGTGCGCTCCCTTTAAAGAGATGATGCCTCGTGGACCGGGCATCTTAAGCGAGAGAGATGCGTAGTGAGGTATTGCGTTAAAGCGAGCGAAAGCTCTGCGTCCCATTAGTGCTTGATAGCGACCTAAAAACGGGACGACATGGAAGGTCACCTTTTCGCGATGGAAGTTATTGGCAGAGCCAAATATGACTGCAAGCCGGAGAAAACCCATACAATGGGTGTCCGGGCCCGGTGCTACCCCTTGAAAGGAGGTTTTGCTGTGGCGGATTCTTGCTGGGTTTATGCCCATGCGGTGGATTGTATTCTGATATATCAGGTTTAGTCCACTGCCGCCGTCCATAAGGACATTGGTGAACTGGAATCCGTCAATTATTGGATTGATTATCAGGGCAGTCCGGCCTGCGTTTTTGATATTTCTAGAATAATCTAGCTGATAAAAATGATTGGTTTTAATAACCAGTGGCGGGACCCCTGAGGGATAGGTTTTATTGTGCGTACTTTTATGGGTGCCACACGTTTTGTTACGTGAAGTGAGTTCACTGTTTTAACTTCTTGTGGGAAGTTCTTTTGTTTCCTGGTGTTCTGCTTCTAGGGTTCGTCCTCGTCTTCACTTGGTGTATCGAGCCCCTTGTGTTCGGCGTTAAGCCTTCCGGATTGTTTAAAAACCCAACAGTCTCTGTGGGTGTGATTGGCAGACTTCCCAGGAGTACCGTGTATCTGACATATTCTGTCCAGGATTCTGTTTAACCTGGACGGATCGTCCCTATTATCCTGAAGGGGTGGTTTTGTCTCATTTTGCCGTGAGCTTTTGAATCCGGCATTGACTGTCGTGCTCTTCGGACTTTGTTCTTTGGTTCGGCGACGGTCCTTATTTCGTCGCGGTTTTCTGTTTCCATCCCTGATTTCGGATGTACTTGGGTCGCTGGGGCTGCATCGTGCCAACCAGCTGTCCTCTCCTGCGCAAAAGCGGGTCATGAGGCTTGTGAGTGCGGCCTTTGTTCTTGGCTTTTCCTGACCGAGGTGTCTGGCGAGCCATTCGTCTCAGACATTATGCCTGAAAGCTGCTAAGGCTTCTGCGTCCGGACAATCCACTATCTGATTCTTTTTAGTAAGGAATCTGTTCCAGAACTACCGAGCTGATTCTCCGGGCTGTTGAGTTATGTGACTAAGATCTTCTGCGTCCGGGGGGCGGACATAGGTCCCTTGAAAATTTGCTCGGAAAGCATCCTCGAGCTCTTCCCAACTTCCAATTGTGTTTTCGGGAAGGCTTTTAAGCAAGTGCCGGGCTGGCCCTTTAAGCTTAAGGGGTAAATATTTGATGGCGTGGACATCATCTCCTCTAGCCATATGTATGTGGAGGATATAATCCTCGATCCAGACTCCGGGGTTTGTTGTTCCATCGTATGCCTCTATGTTGACGGGTTTGAATCCCTCTGGAAATTCATATTCCAAGACCTCATCGGGGAAACATAGGGGGTGTGCGGCGCCCCTGTATTTGGGTGTGCCGGATTCTGATGATGGCTTTTTTGCATTGCTTGTGAGAGCTTGCTGTCTTGGCCCGTAAATGGACCTGGATGGGGCATGATGCGAGTCTTTAATTGGGTCGCATGCCGCATTGAGTGCGGCGCCGTTTGCCGTTTTATGGTGGCCGTGGGGTCGTCTATCCAACCGTGTGGCTTTTTTATTTTTTGAATGCGAGGGCTCTAGGGCCTCTTGGTCGAATTCAGGCAGTAGTTTTCACTTCGGATAGCTTTTAGTGCGACGGCTGCCGCCGTATTTGTCTGCGATCTTGATTACCTTGCTCCATCTTATTCTGAGTGCATCTTCCGCCGTCTTTAGCTTCCGCTTCTGCTTTTTCAGGCTGCGTGCTGTGGCAATGAGCCTTTCGTGGAAATTCTTCTGCTCCGTGGTTTTATCCGGCGTGAGATCGTCCGGAGTTCTGTTATGGCCGGGGGAGGGCTGTCTGTCCTCTCTATCACCGTTGCCCTGTTCGTACGGTTTCTCTGAGGCATGCTCATCGTCTACCGGCTCATCCTGCTCTATGGCTGGGTCTTGATCGAGGCGGGGCTTGGCTCCGTGTTTTCGTCGCCGCTTTGATTGCTTTTCGGAGGGTTTATCCCTTTTTTCATCCCCTTTTTCCTTGTTGTCATTTCCTTTAGGGGTATCCACCAAGAATACATCGTTAGGTGGGGTGGCGGTCCAGCGCCCTATAGGTGCTGGTTGCTGTTCGTCTCCATCTTCGTCGTCCATACCGTCGAAGTCTTTGGATCCGAAATCAAGTATGTCGGTTAAATCATCGACAGTGGCTATTAAGTGGCTGGTGGGTGGGTTTTGAATTTCTTCGTCATCCGAATCCCAACCTCGCAGACCATATTCCGGCCTGAGCTCTCCTGATAGAGAGAGAGACTTGAGAGAATTCAGGATATCACCGAAAGGTGAGGGCTGAAAGATGTCCGCGCCGGTGAACTCCATTATAGGCGCCCAATCGGATTCGATCGGCAGGGGCACGGGAGGCCCGTTCGGAGAAGAATCCGACTCCTTGGAGTCATGGGCCGTGCGGAGTGCCGGGCTGGCGTTCGGCTCGATCGCCCTCAAGATCGCAGCCCCCGAGGTGACGTCCAACCGTTCATCCTCAAAGAACGCAGTGGGCTCCGAGTCGAGGATCGGGGCCGGTGCGTGTGCGGCCTCCAGGGTACTATTCGGAGGCAGAGCTATATCCTGCCCCTCGAGGTAGTGCGGCGCGCTTGGCTGTGGCTCGAACCCGTCGAAGATCAAGTCTCCGCGGACATCTGTCGTGTAGTTTAAGCTTCCAAACCTGACTTGATGGCCAGGGGCGTAGCTTCGATCTGCTCCAGACGACCAAGCGAATTGGCCCGCAGAGCGAAGCCGCCGAAGACGAAGATTTGTCCGGGGATGAAAGTCTCACCCGGGACCTCATCATTGTTGATGATCAAAGGAGCCATCGGGCCTAAAAGCGACGACACAGAGGAACTCTCAATGAAAGCACCAATGTCGGTGTCAAAACCGGCGGATCTCGGGTAGGGGGTCCCGAACTGTGCGTCAAGGTCGGATGGTAACAGGAGACAAGGGACACTTTATTTTACCCAGGTTCGGGCCCTTTCGATGGAGGTAAAACCCTACTCCGACTAGATTAATATTGATGATATGGGTAGTACAAGAGTTGATCTACCACGAGATCAAGGAGGCTAAACCCTAGAAGCTAGCCTATGGTATGATTGTGTATGATAATTGTTGTCCTACGGACTACAACCCTCCGGTTTATATAGACACCGGATAGGATTAGGGTTACACAGAGTCGGTTACAATGGTAGGAGATCTTGAATATCCGCACGCCTAGCTTGCCTTCCACGCCAAGAAAAGATCCTTCCGGACACGGGACGAAGTCTTCAATCTTGTATCTTCATAGTCCTGGAGTCCGGCTGAAGGTATAGTCCGGCTATCCGAACACCCCCTAATCCAGGACTCCCTCACTGACACCAACCAGATCTGAATCTCAGGCAGATATGATGGTTGGCATGTTTCTTAAGAACTATAATATTGGTCTCTCTGTAACCCGGTAAAGTGGATGTTGTGGCCAACACACCCAACCAGTAGACTTATTATTGTAGTATCTTGATTGAGAAAGTTGGCCACCTCCCCATAAGGATCTCGTAGAATTTTTTCCAATAGTTGTTCCTTATGGATTTATTGTGTTCCTGAAGTCCGACCTTTTACTTGATGTTCTAGATATCAAACCATATCTATGAATCTATGACGCTAGCACATCAAGGAGAACATTAGAAGCGGAGTGCTAAATGTCTCTCGGTCTATCATCCAGATTTTGTTTCATTGGCCTCGCTAAGGTGAAATCTGAGAAGGTGTTATCTTCCTTTGCATCTGCATCCTCCACCGATATTCATCATGGTAGTACGAGGTGTCACCAACATCTTGGCACAGATGTTGGCAAACCTTGATGGATATGGAAATGCTCAAGTTCTTGAGAGCACACTCAATCACTAGGTTATGTCCTCGATCAATTGGGATGTGCCTCCCGTTTGTCGAGTTGTTCTATAACCATAGTTTCCTTTCTGATCTGAATATGCCATTCTTTCGAATTCATTCAAATGATCAATTGTGATTTTCCTTAGGCTCGTATAGAGAGTTTCAATGATCTCTGTGTCAAAAGTAATTCCTTCGCCACTTAAGGGAATAATTCCATGAGTCACCTTCCCTGAGGTGCCCCGTTATGGAATCATGGAAATTTTTCCTCGCCACTTTGAAACCCTCGTCAAATTGTTTCTTCCGTCCCTCCTGATATATGTTTTGCCTATCAGCTCCAAAAATGTTTCTACGTCTCATTTCGAGAGTTGATCTTGTGATCATTAAGATGATCCTAAGTTGCTCAAACCTCAGGAAGATCGATTCTTCTAAAATTCTCCCTTTCTACTCGTTGTCACGTTGGATGTAGTTCTCAAAGCAAGACATCGAGACAAAGATGGTGATCGTGTCAACGTTTCTATGAAGTGCAACCTGGGTCGTGAAGACCGTGTTAGCTTGTGCCCCTGTGTCTTCTTACCTCACTTCTTGAATCTCGGGACGAGATTCTTGTTTAGTGGGGGTGAGTTGTCACAGCCCTAGCATTAGCCTTGCTTGTCCTTGCATCATCATCTTGCATCATGATTAAATTTCTTTTAAACTTGAAATGGGGATTGATTAAACCCTACCACCAGAAAGAATTTGATAGGATGAAATAAAATCTTTTTCAAGAACCCAAAATGCCCTTCACAAAATGTTCATCATTTCTGGTTTGGGCTAAAACCCCTGGCAAAGATGGTGCACCCTTTTCTAGGACATTCTAGCTTTTTTAATTAATTCATACATATTTGAATTTGGACAATTAAATGCTATATAATATTTTAAATGTCCAAATAATTCTGAACTTAAGTGAGGGCTTGTTGGAAACATTCCAAACAGAGCCCACAATTATTTTCAGGGTTTTTGAAAATGCCTTAGCATTTTAATTAAGTCAAAACAATTACAGAAAAAAATAGAAAACAGAAAATAATATAAGAGAGAGAGAGAGAGAGAGAAGGACTAACCTGGCGGCCTGCTACTGTAGTCGGCCCAGCTTCTGAACAGCCCACCCGAGCCCACCTTGCCAGTCATCTTCCTCGGCGCGCCAGAAGGACAGAGCGCGTGTGGCCGCGACACGCCGGCATGCGCGCGCCACCTCCTGCTTGCTGCCGCTTCCCCGACGTCGCCCTGGAGATGCCACACACCTCTTTGCCTCTCTCTCTCTCTCGCTCTCTGGTTCTCTCTCCCTCTCGCTCCTCTGCTTTCCCTCCCCATGGCCGAGCATGCCCACCGCCACCGACGCCGTTCGCTGCGGCCAGAGCCACTGCACCGCCTCTCTGTCGTGTCTAAAAGAACCGCCCCGTCGCCCTACTCCTCCTTGCCGAGCTGCATGGGTCAGGAAGCCCTGCTTCATCCTGAACGCCGCCGTCTTCTCCCACGGGATCCGGCGATCCCCGTCATCGCTCCGTCGTCTGCAGGACTTCCCCGAGCCCGACGAGTACTTCAATCGACGCGCTGTGAGCCTCCGGTCACTTTCCCCCTAATGTCGCGTCCTTTTGCACACCGTAGCCGTCGTGTTCATTGAGGCCGAAGCTCACCTCCGCCCGAGCTCGTCGCGGGCGTCAGTCCGGTGACCCTTTGGTCCTGCTAGCATGCCCAACAGCCTCGTTAGCACGTGCAGCTGCCATAGATGCCAAGCAACGCACGCCTTGCTCACTGTAGCGACGAATCCGTCGGCGCCCGAGCTCCGGTCGCCGCTGACCTCGACGCCCTCGTCGTTCCCGGCCTCCCCGCGTCCAGCCACTTGCACCAACGAATGTGGCGCATGTCCAACTGCACCTAGCGCATCTCCGCCGGCCGTTTGGTCGTCGGAGTAGGGAACCCAAAGCCCTCCGCCGTCCCTGTCCTCGCCGACGACATGCAGCAGGTCAACTTCGGCAGGGTTGACCTCGTTTGACCGAGGTTTGACCTCTCTGAGTCATTGACATGTCGGCTAACCCTCTGTTAATTAGTTTAGTTTTGGGTTAATTAAACTGGTTTAGCCACTGTGAGTTTGACAAGTGGGACCCACTGGTCAGTTTGACCTGGGCCGCTCCGGTGACCGCTGACATCAGTGTGATGTCATGCTGACGCAGTGAATCATTTACTGGATTTTGTTTAATTCTAAATAACCAGAAAATCCAGAAAATGATTTGAACTTCTAAAAATTCATGTTAGCATAACTTATGGCTGCTGTTTAGGCCAAATCATATAAATGGCATTTAAACCTTCACATATGGAGTTTGAATTTGAACCTAGGGTTCAAACCAACTTCATTTAAATTGTTGCTAGTTGCATTAGCTCAAACCACAGCATATCGCCATGTCACATTCATGCATCATATTGTTGCATTGCATTGATTGTGTTTCTTTCTCAGTTGCCGGTATTTTCCCCCTCTCGATAGGCGCGTTCCGACGATGAGTTCGATGACACCGATGAAGAGCTATACTATCTTCAGAAGTGCCAGGCAAGCAAAAACCCCTTGTTCAATCCGATACAATCCCACTCTCTCACTCCTACTCTCTTTTACTTCATTAGAACAACAACGATTCAACTGTTACATGTTGTGCTAGTTGAACCCCTTTCCTTTGCATGACCTGTCATTGCCACAGTAAATAGATGAAACCCACTAGCATGAGTAGGAGTTGTTCGAGCCCTGATGTGCCTACTCATTCATGCTTGTTGTCATGCCTGCTACTGCTTAGAGTTGAGTCGGGTCTGATTCATCGGGAATGAATTGGAATGTGGTGAACATGTCCTACTATTGAGAGCTAAGTGTGTGAACACAATTTGGTAAAGGTAGCGGTGAGAGGCCATGTAGGAGTACATGGTGGGTTGTCTCATTGCAGCCGTCCTCAGGAACTGAGTTCTGTGTTTGTGATCCATGAACAGTTACTACCACGCATTAGAATGCTTAAGTGCCCCTCTCGACTTATTAATCAACCTGATCTCTGTCCAGGAGTTGCAACTAGTTTCTGGTGTTTGTAGGTAGTGTTAGTAGTCTACCAAGTGGCACCCGGTACAGGTGGCCTTGGGACAGACTAGGCACCGTGGCACGGTGTACCAAGCATAGATCCATCCGTCGAGGTGGGCTTGGGAACCCTGCACACATCGTTTGGGGCCATGAGCGGCACCCCGGCCGGATCTCCTTGTGGATGGAACCCGAATAGGCGATAAACCTGGAATAGAGACTTGTGTGGTTAGTCAGGTCATGGCCGACTCCCTCGACAGGCTTCCGCTTGAAGGTTGCCGAGGTACATGACGTGTACATGGTGGTAAGTGGCGAGAGTGTGTGTGAAGAAGTACACCCCTGCAGGGTTATCATTATCTATTCGAATAGCTGGATTCCTCGGATATGGAAACTTGGACCCCTTGCATAGTTCGTAGACAAGTGAAAGTGGATACTCTATAATGCGCAAGATAAGCGTGAGTGTTATGGATGGCCTTCTCGTAGGGAGACGGGAGCGGATCGATAGTGGTGTATTGATATGGTGAATTTGTGGACTCGTGTGCGCCACCTCAAAAGAGTTACTTGCAATCGTAGTTCAGGATAGTCACCGAGTCAAAGCTGGCTTGCTGCAGTTAAACTCCACCACCCCTTTGTTGATACTGATGCATATGTAGATAGTTCTGATGTAACTCTTGTTGGGTACATTTGTACTCACGTTTGCTTATTTTATGTTTTGTAGAGAGACGTCAATCTTGCTAGTAGTTCCGTGCGGACTTCGACGTTTAGCTTGCTACCTCAGCTACGATCTTGTGCCCTCGGCAGTTGCTAGTGGATAGTCAGGCTTCTCAGCCTTTTTCATTTGTAGATGTCTATACTCAGACATGTTAAGCTTCCGCATGTGTTTTGACTTGTATGCTCTGAATGTTGGGTCATGAGACCCATTTTTGTAATATCTCGCTCCTCGGAGCCCAATGAATAATACTTGAGTCGTAGAGTTATGTTGTGATGCCATGTTGTATTTACACATGTCGAGCATATTGTGTCTATGATTGAAATGCTTGGTATGTGTGGGATCCGACTACCTAGTTGTTTATCCTTGGTAGCCTCTCTTATGGGGAAATGTAGTCTTGTGCTTCCATGAGCCTTAGTAGTCCGCTACAGCCCGGTTCACCGGAGTCTTGCTAGCCAGCACTACTGCTCAGGACACTTGACTGGCCGGCATGTGTTTCACTTCGTTCCTGTGTTTGTCCCTTCGGGTAAATGTCAGGCGGTGACATCCGGAGTCCTGGCTAGCCTGCTACAGCCCGGGTTCCCGGAGTCTTGTTAGCCCAGTGCTACAGCCCGGATTCACACGCTGCTGATCAACATGCTCGATGTTGTTTCATGTATGCCTTTCCCCATGGGTTAGTGCCACTTTCGGTTCACGACTAGTCATGTCGGCCCGGGTTCTTTGTCATATGGATGCTAGCGACACTATCATATACATGAGCCAAAAGGCGCAAACGGTCCCGGGCCAGGTAAGGTGGCACCCGTGGGAATACCGTGCGTGAGGCCGCAAGGTGATATGATGTGTTACATGCTAGATCGCTGTGACTTAGGATCGGGGTCCTGACAGTCGGTGATAAGCCGCGGCAGAGGAGCGAGCTCCTGCGCCCGCTCCCGCGTCGGCACGTTGGGGAAGTTCAATGTTCTATAGCCCACTGGAGGTGCCAGCGCCCGCTCCCGCGTCGGCACGTTGGGGAAGTTCAATGTTCTATGAGGCCACTGGAGGCCCCACACCGTCGCGTCGTACGCGCGGGTGGCCTCGTTGGCGGTGTCAAAATTGCCGAGGCCGAGGCGCATCCCACGGAACCGGATCTTGGTCGAGAAACCGCGGGAGGGGCGCGCGCGGACGCCGCGGTATCCCCAAGTTTCCCGGCGATGCGGTGGCATGGTGTCGCGGTGGCGGCGAGGCGAGAAAGAGCGGGGAGAGTGTGGTGGCAAGGCACATAGCGGGCAAAGAGCGGTGGCAAGGCATAGAGCGATGGGAGGGCGTTGGATTTTATAAAGCGCGCCGGACGCCGCGCGCCAAAACTAGCGCGCGCCCGGCAGATTTTTCCCGCGCGCGCGATCCTTTCCCAATGTCCGTGCTATCTCTACTATCTTCTCTACTTTTATATTTATTTTAAATTTAATATTTATCTCTACTTATCTACTTTGTACTCTTTTTTCTCTACTCTTATAAAAAAACAGAGTTGGTGATGAAGGTGTGCCTGCCATCCTGCAATATAGGTCGTCCGATTTATATCGGATGGATAGGAAGGAAACTATGGCAATTTTGCAAAAAGATACTCACACCCCTCTTCACATTTGCAAATGAGGCCTTCCCTCGTTCATACTTTTCTCACACAAGATAAACTACTCATACAAATACATCTTCATGTTCCGTGCAACGCATGGGCATCTTGCTAGTTTTTTTTCTCTACTCTTATAAAAAACAGAGTTGGTGATGATGGTGTGCCTGCCATCCTGCAATATAGGCTGTCCGATTTATATCCAACGGATAGGAAGGAAACTATGGCAATTTCGCAGAAAGATACCCACACCCCTCTCCAGATTTGCAAATAAGGCCTTCCCTCGTTCATCCATTTCTCGCACAAGATAAACTACTCATACAAATGCATCTTGATGCGTGCAGTGCATGGGCATCTTGCTAGTTCTAAAAAAATCATAATTTGCCACACTACTGGTTGCAGATGAAGAACCTACAAAAGCACAGCGCGATACAGGGCGACACACAATTACAAGCTGATATTCTGTTGGACAATGGAGGCTATAACCAATTACTTTTATGGGAACAATAGCAACCAGGAAATTTGAAGGGTAGGTATGAACAAAATTGGAACTGCACATGTACTGCTAAGTGATTCAATACACACATTACAAATCGAGGAGGAGAACGATGGTCGCGGCGGCCTCTGTGCATCATTGTCGGCAACGTGAGTCAGTTCATTTTCCATGACGGTGGTGCTTCTACGCTTGGAGTCGTCTTCCGGGAAGCAGATCCGAGACCGTGGAAGACGGTGCCGGGGAAGAGGCTCCGTGTACGACGACGACGGTGGACCGGCTCCAGTGCGGCATACGAGGTCGTCGACGAGGCAGATGCGCTGCGGTGGACGAGTGCGCCGATGTAGAAGGGGAGGAGCAAGAAGGTTGCGGTGCCGTGGAGAAGTCTATTTTGCAGTGGGTATAGAAAATGGGGAGTATTCAGGTGTACTACTCTAGGTGTCGGGGTGGGGTTGGCTGGGTAGGGTGAACCAGAACTTACGAAAACAGCCCCTACCAGGCATCATCCGTAGGCCTATTCCAAAGGCTATGATGGTAACTTTGCACTGCTCGAATCAGGGTCGCGGGAAATTTTCCCGCCGACCACAAATCACTGAACTCCCCGTGTGGCGTGCTGGGTGATTGGGCTAAGCAACTAGCAGGTAGTACTAGTAACTACTAGTACTCCCTTCGTTTTTATTAACTTTGCATATTAGCTTTGACCAAAGTCAAACATCCTAAAGTTTGACCAAGTTTATAGAAAAATATAAGCATTTACCACCGAAGTCAAACTTCTTAAAGTTTGACCAAGTTTATAGAAAAATATAAACATTTACCATAAAAAATATGTATGATGTGAAAGTACATTCAATAATGAATCTAATGGTATTTATTTGTTACTGTATTGTATATGTTAATATTTTTGTTATAAACTTTCTGAGAGTTTAAAAAACTTGACTTTGACCAATGCTAATACACGGACTTAAATAAAAACGGAGGGAGTACACATTTCTTTTCTTAGTTTGTACTGAATTAATCATTTGTTGTAATTGTGAAATAAATATATTAGGCTACTGACTTCGAATGCAATGGTCTATACAATTCAATGGTTGCAATCATTGTTGAATTCCAAGATGTATACGGGGTCTATAGTACTTCACAATATGCTCAAACTCACATAATCCGAGTCAAATGAGAATCTAAATGCATTTCATAGTTATTACTTTGTAGGATGCAACAAAACCAACCATAACTCTACATCATCAATTCTAAAAGCAACATTTTGAACACATCCCAATGTTGGAAGGAAACGTGTAGAGTAGGAGACAAACCTAATGAGAAAGAGATAGAGAGAGATAGAGAGAGAAAGAGAGAGGAAGAACTTAGGTCTGTGAGAAAGATGGAGACATGTAATATACGTGAGATGCCTGTGCATCGGGATTCTGTACATGTGGAAGGAGAAGAGACAACATGTTTGATGAGAGTGCTGGAAAAACATGGACGAGAGGGGAAGGATCTCGTGGGTTGAGGGATTGATCATTTTGTGTGGGGGAGAGAGGGATTGGTAATTTTGTGCGGGAGAAAGAGGGGGGAGGAGTCAGTCAGCCGTCGTCACATAATCCTGCTTCCAAATGGCCCCGCATTCTCTAGTGCAGTGTGGTCGCCGTCCTCGATCTCCTCGATGCCCTCTTTGAAGATTGAGGTGTTGTGCATGTTGGGGTGCAGAGAAGCACAAGCGAGAGTGGTCGCCATATAATCTTGAATGGGGATGAATTGTGTGCTCGGGGGAGGGGGTGTGTGTGTGCGGTGTGTGTGTGTGTGTGAGATATTGAGATAAATCAAACCTATGGAGAGAAATGTGTGTGTATGTGATGGAAAGCTACATGCTAAATAGGGTTTTCATGAAGAGATTGTGCGTGCGAGATAGAGAGAAATGTGCGAGCCTTGAGGTGGGCAGGGGCCGCGTGAGGGTGTCAAAATGTGTGCGTTGATGCATGTGTTACGTGCGATCGTGCGAGGGACGGGCGAATCGAGAGAGATGGTTGTTGTGTTACGGATGCTCCCCTCTCTCTCTCTCTCTCACACACACACACACACACACAAGTAAAATAGAAGACCGTTCTCTCATGTATACAGAACGTATCGGCATCTGTCTATGTCTCACTCATGCATGATCATTTGCACATTCACACCTCTCTATGTCTCTATCACACGCACACCGTCTCCACATTGCCCTTCCACCACAACACAAACTACAAAAAAATACACTTTCATGATGATACTTGTTTGTCACAGTAGGTCGCGTTTTTTGTCATGCATGTACATCCATGACAATTTTATGACAGAATCAAGATAGTCATACCTGTGATGTCGTAGAAGTGTTCCATGACATTACCAAAATTATCATCATGGAAGTGTCCACTTCCATGACGATAAATCCCGCGTCATAGAAGTGCTTTTGTCAAGGGTGACCGACACATGGCATCCACTGTAACGGAACGTCGTTAAGCTATCGGGTCGGGTTTTGGATCCGATAACCCATTAACAGCCCCGACCAATGGGGATTTTCCACGTGTAAAATCATCATTGGCTGGAGGAAACACGTGTCGGCTCATTGTTGGGACAGATGTCATCCACTCATTGGACAGAAGGCGCCTATGATACGTTGACACATGGCACGGCCCAACAGAGGACCATTCCTGTGAGAAGGTCGGCCCGTTTGACTTGGTCAAAAGGTGGCGGGCCGGCCCATGTAAAGCCTGTTAATGGCATGTTCGCATATAGCCCATTTACAGCCCACTAAACCAAGGCCCATTACGCCCTATCGGAATTAGGCCTAGTAGCATCATCTGGGCCACCCAATATGATTCCAGCCCGTTTTCACTTCTGGCCCATGTATAGCCCATGACGTCTTTCGGCCCATATGAGGCCCTATGTAACTCGTGGCCTATTAATGGCCCGCGGTGAAACTGGCCCGTAATGAACAGTGTATCACTTTCCACCCATTAACAGCCCATGGTGAAACTGGCCCGTAATGAAAAGTGTATCACTTTATACCCATTAATGGCCCGTTATTCCGTTGGGCCATTTCCAGCCCATGTTATCTTTCGGCCTTCTTAGAGCCCATTTATTCTTGGGCTCATTTCCAGCATTCGTTTACTTACGGCCCGTTACTATCATTTTCTGCTTGTGGGCCAAATTCAGCCCGTGGTTACAGTCGGCCTATTTGTGGTTCGTTAATACGTTGGGCCGTTTTCATAGCATCATCAAATACGGCCTATTAACGATGGCCCGTTATGGTCGGCCCATGAACGGACGATTCCAACTCTAGCCCGTTTACGACCATAATGCGGCCTGTTATTGGCCCATATTTGGCCAATTAATCATACTGCCCGTATAAGGCCCATTGATGATACGACCCGTAGAAGGCCCATTGTTTCTACGACCCGTAGAAGGACCACTGTTTCTACAGCCCGTAGAAGGCCCACTGTTTCTACGACCCGTAGGAGGTCCAGTGTCACTACAGTAAATATTAGCCCATGGTTATTGTGGCCTAGTTTTAAAACATAGGTTATTGCAGCCATTAGCAAACCGCGGAAAAAGAACTGCAATGACCACAAGCAAACAAATAAACAAGACAACAAGGAAATAAATAAGCAAGCAACTTACGCTAGGCTATCATGGCTATAACACATATTACATCCACTTGGCATCAAAGTTCGCCACCAGTGCAAATAAACGCGCCGACAAAAGAATATACAAAATTGAGAGCACTTCAGAAGGCACTAGGCCTGGCCAGGTCGGGCCCCCCAAATAGCTGAAGAAGCTGAGTAGACCTCAGTTGTGTCAACGATAGATGCATCAACACTAGATTTAAGGCATGATGGTGGACACGGCAGTCCTCTGACATCTACATTGCATCTTTGACTTCAAGTCGGAGCTGAGCTGAAGCAAGCCTTTCTGCTTTAAGTTCAGACTGAAGAAGTCGAACTGATTGAGGCAGCGACTGCACAGAGGTTGTCTCTCACCTGCTGGTGAGTAGCTTCAACTCACTGTCTTCATCAAGATAGGACCTTGGGGTCATCTCGCTGTCCTCAAGATGGTTTGGCTCACTATCTTCCCTAAAGTTCTGCCGGGCGTAAGAGATACGAGTCTGAAAGAGAAACAAGGAGACACGTAACAGGTTTCACAATTATAGAAGCAAATAAATGGATCTGTTCTGCATAACGAACATGTTTTTACAACTACAATTTGAAACTGGTAGTTGTTGCAAACATCCAATCAGATGTAAACAACAAAGCAAACAGCAGTGGAGGAAATGATGCCTATCAAAAACTATACTAGAACAAAGTTTGAAGGCTTGAGAAGGATGAACTTACATTACATGTTAGCACGGGCTGGACAAAGCCCTTCTCCATGTTGATGGAAGGATAATTCAATAAATTCCCCAAAGAAAATTCTTTATACGCGTTGCCATTATTCTACATTTTGCAAAGAGTAAATATAGATCAAATAATATTGGAAGAACCAGAGGATAATGAAGCTCAGGTGCAGACTGATGATACATAATCAAATAGCAATTAATTAAGTACAGCGTTACAAGGCAAAAGGGAGAGAGGTACTGACAAGAGCAATGCAGAGCCCATTATTGTTTTGAGATCGTATGATCCTTTGAGCAAGGAGATTCATCTGAAATTAGTTTTCATATGAGAGAGAAGGTAAGGCACAAGCAGAAATTTAGGAGTTCAAATTTTGAATCGATATCATAGACAGTACCTGACGCTGGGCTCCCAGCAGTTCTAATAGGGGTTTGGCCACTGGAGTAGGGGTAAAGTATGGTACAGTTGGGCCTGTGTTTTCTGTGGCTGCTGATCTATCTGATTTAACAGGTATCACTACCTTTTCCAAATACCTAGTTTGTACTCCTTGATGATCTGCACTCACCCTCTTCCTTTTGGACATCTATTACGAAAGAACAACATTTGACTGGAAAAACATAGTGTGACGACACATGGAATAGGTACAGAAAATGGATAGGTATGGCATATACTCATATATGATGCTTAAACTAAGAAGATGGTGTAACAAAGTAGAAGTAATGCAAGAGGTGAGATGCAAAATATGTGCAACCAATACAACTTTGCAAAGTTAGAGCAAGCACCTTGATGGGTGAATAAGATAGGCCATCCTCCACCATTCCAAGTTTGTTAGCCAGTGGATCCTTCTGCAATATTCCTCTCGTGCGCCCATTCTCATATTCATTTTGATAATGTTCAATATCTGACATGCATGAAAACATAAAAAAAGTGAGATTTTCTTTGTAATGCAGAAGTGATTCTAATCCAATACTGCCTCCCTGTAAACCCCTTTGTGCTATCTCTTCAATTCTTTTAAAAGATGTCATGCATGTTGTAATTTGTTGTGTGCATTAATATAATGTGGCCTACTACTCAAAATATGAAAGCTCCAGAAGTGATGACACTTTGCAGATGATAGCTTCAACATATAGTAAAGAAGAACAAGTCGACCTGACCTGACAGATTCAAAATATACTAAGGGAGAACAGCTCGACCTGACCTGTCGACCACAAGAGAAGAGTATCATCTTAAAGAAGAGCAGAAGAGCAAGCAAATTGAAGATATTACAAGTCTTTCAATACAATGTCGGTTGGCCACCCATGATGAACAAGAGCGCATAGAGAAATACTATTCTTTCCGGTCTCTCCATATGTGGCTCACATGCATTTCGAAACTAAAGTAAGAACATTTAGCTAACCAATTAAACATCTCTCGGTTTTACTAATATCAGATATGAATTTGTACAACTAAGCTTGTTTAGCTCAATGGGTGGAGCAGTGCTATTACGACACGAACAACGTAGGCTGACTGTGGTCATCATAAAATGGGGAAAACATAAGCATGATGAGTACAGTGTTGACCGTGGCAGTGGGATGGCAGATCTGAAGCTGCAAACCGCGCAAAGGGTAGTTAGAAACCGATGTTTTCTTTGAAATAACAACTAAGATTTGGTATGGACAAGGAAGTACGGGCAACAAGTGACAAAGAAATGCAATTATGCTATCTCTCTATATGTCGCGACATGCATTTGGAAACTCAAGTGGGACCTTTAGCTAACCAATTAAATGTGTCGGTTAACTAATATAAGTATCATATCACAATCATATTTGAACAACTAAGCTTTCAAATTCTGATTGTTGTGTTGTTTAGCTTGAAGGGTGGAGTAATGCTAGTACGACATAAAGCACCTACGTAGATCATAGTAGAGTAGATAAAAGGGGAAAACCCTAAGCGTCAAGAGAAAAATCAGGAAAGTGGAACTAGCTGGACTAGTGGGTGGCGCACATGCTTTTCGAAACAAATATAGGAACATTAGGTGACCAATTAAATGTTCTCTATTTTAGTGATATGAGCATCATATCAGATTCGTATTTGTCGGGGGAAATCTGCCTCCTCGAACACCTATGGGGACCGAGCCCCTTTCTTGGTTCGGCGGGGGGCGGAGGTCGCGCGAAGAGCAGATCGAGGCGATGCACACAAGGGGTTTACCCAGCTTCGGGCCGCACGGATGCGTAAAACCCTACAGCTGCTTTGTGGTTTGTATTGTGTTCTTGGGAGCGCTGAGTGCTACAGGACACTCAGGCAACTAATCAGACCGAGCGTGGGTGGTCTGCTTCCTCCTCCTCCCCTCCCGTTACGCATGGGGCCTCCTTTTATATGTGCAAGGGGTTACCCACAGGTGGCAACGTAGGCAGGGGTAAAACTGGAAAACGCTGTGTTGGGTACAGCTGTTTGCACAGTGCTATCATACCTAACTCTGACGGCAGGGGACAAGGGCATTAAATGCCCGTCCGCATCGCCCAGACGGTGCAGGAAAGGGACGGTCAGGAGCGCCACCGTTTGCCACGATGGCTACTCTGTCAGCGTTGCTTTGCCACCGCATGCCCCTGGCTGCGCAGCCTCTTGCCACGTACGCCTGGAATGGCCCCGGAGCGACGCGTGGGTGGATGAGCTGGAGCGCTGGCGCGGGGTGGTGACTTGCCGCGGCAAGCGCCTTGCCGCGGTTGGTGCCTTGTCGCGCCCGGGAGCTTGTCGCTCACCGGTCCTTGCCGGGACGCGGGGCGCGTCGCAGGAAGTATCTTGTCGTGCCTCGGTCGGCCTTCCCGGTAAGCTCCTCTTGCCGGGGCCTTGTGCTTCGAGCGGTCGTCCCGGTAAGCTCCTCTTGCCGGGGCCTTGCTCTCTTCGGGGGGGCCTTCCCGGCAGTCTCCTCCTGTCGGGGCCTTGGCTTAAATACTTTGTTCTTGGATGGCCCGAGGAGGGGCCATGGAGAGTTTTGGCGATCGCCTGGCAAGCCTTGCCGCGGGGTGCTACGACTGCCCGTGCACAAGTTCGGGGTACTAAGGTACCCCTACTTTAGTACACCGACAGGAGCCCCCGGGCCTGGGCCATACACAGTGCCGAGCGCTGTTGGGCCAGGCCCAAAACAGTGCACGGGCACGCGTGGCCTGGGTCTCGCTGCATTTGCTTCTGCGTCCACCACGCCCTCCCCGAACGGCACGCATCGAATGCGGCTTCGTGGGGAGAGGCGTGCGTGACGTGGGCGGCGTGCGCGGGGCTGAGCCCCGCAGGCATGCGTAACGTCGCAATAAAGGGGGACGGTTCACACTATCTGCATAAGTGGAGGGAGGCGTGGAGGCGTGGCTCGCTTGCTAGACGGGGCCGAGGCACGGTTTCCGAGGCGTCCGCTCCCCACGATCACGGGGTGGAGGGAGGTCGCCTCATCCGTCGCCTCGGTCCTGCACGCCAGCCACGCGGCTCCCATGCACCCGGAGTTGCGGACGGTGGAGGCAGGAAACTGGGCCGTCGCGGGTCGAGGCAGCAGGCCGGTCCCAGTCGCCTGCCCTCCCTGTGTCTTGATTGGCTGAGCGGGGCGGCCGAGCCCCCACCCTGCTTCTTTATAAAGAGCAAGAGGGGGCGACGGAAATCCGCACTCCTTCATCTTTCCTTCCCTTCGGCTTCTGATCCCCTCTCTCCATTCGCCATGGAGAAAGGGAACCCTGGTCCTTCATCGGTGGCGGCGAGGGTCGCCGCTAGACAACGCGCCCCTCCTCCCCTTGCACCCGCGGTAGCGGAGCCAACCGTAAGGGGAAGTGGGAGGGGGCGAGGTCGTGGACGAGGCCGTGGACGAGGTCGTGGACGAGGCGGATGGGGCGACGCGCCGGCCTCGCCTCCGCCAGCGGCTCCCCTTCTCACGGCGGTCCACATCGGGGACGACCCTTGCGAGTTCTTCGTCAGGCTGCGTCGGGCGCCTCGTCGTCGCCTCCGTCTCCCGGCTCCCTTCGCGAGCGTGATGGAGATGGAACAACCCGAGACGCTAAGACTGCGCATGAGGGGCTGCGGGATCAGCGGCACGCGGGTCCACGTCGAGTCCCCAGCCCCCGGCGTGATGTATCTTGGTCGAGGGTGGAAGACGTTCGCCCGTATCCACAGCTTGATGGAGGGGTTCACCCTCCATTTTAAGTTGATGGAGGGCGACCTCCTCTCCGTCAAGGCCTTCGGGGACTTCGGGACCCGGGCCCGGTGCTGCGTGGATAGCTCCTCCGACAGCGAAGGCTCCTCCTCGAGCGAGAGTGACGAGGAGGGGAGCGACAGAGACGACGTGGGTAGCGATCGTCGGGATGACGGGTCCGACTAGGCGTCGGTCGCGGCTCCGCATGGCACAGGCAACCCCATCATCCGTGTCGCCGGCTCCTTGAGCTTCCTGGGGTCGTCCCCTAGGCGGCTGGCGTAGGGAGGCTGCGGAAGAGGAAGAGGGCTGGCGGCAAGGCCGTCAACTCGGAGTACGAGGGCTAGATGCCCTCGACAGCGTGCTGACGTCCTGCCGCCTCGTTGAGCCCTGCTTCTGGCGCCGCCGTCACCGTCCAGCTTTCAGCCGGCCCCGGGGCATTCTGTTGGTGTCTTCTGCCACCCGTAGCTCGCCTAGGCGCCCCTTTTGCCCTTTTCGCCTCCTTGTCCTACCTCCTGAGGAGAGAGACAAGAAAGGGATTACGGGCATCTTATCTTTTTTCAATCTGTAAGCCCTCGGGCCTTAGTTGAGTTTAAAACTTGCAATCCCATCTTTCATGTTTTTCATTCCCTCTGAACTGTACCTGAGCGGAATAGTTTTAATGAAAAGGGCATGTTTGCCGGGCCATTTGTCTCGCAGGTAAAACCCACGCCAAGGAGCGGATCCTTTACATCGTTAAGATAGACACTTCTTTGCCCGGCAACAGGCCCTGTCGTCTACCCGCGCCACTCGACCTTCCTCACGCCTTTGGCGGAGGCAGGGATGAGGCAGGTTCGGGCTCCTCATTCCGTTCCTTTGCCGCCGTGGCTACTACCGAAACTGGCCCTAGGAACGCGCTCTGGGGCCCAGAGTTAAGGGAGCACGGCAGCTTTTTAGGAGGGAACAAGGTTTTCGCATTCCTCAGTCCATTAGAGAATGCATGACAAGGGATGAAAGACTTATCTGGGATTGCAGCCCCCGGCAACTTTGGCTTGTCGCGGGCGAATCTTTGTGCTTGCAGCCCCCGGCAACACTGGTTCGCCGGGGACCAGATGCTGGTCCGCCCTTCTTCTCTTCTTCGTCCTTAAGCGGTCTGGCCAGGATATGCAAAACCCTGCGAACCAAGGGAAACGAAGAAACAGGAAAAAGGACGCAAACTCGACCTCTAAGCTAGGGGTTAGCAGGTGTTAGGCACTATCAACCCTAACCAAGGACGAGACTCGACTCAGCATGCATCCTAAAACTTAGGGCGCCAGCGCTTCATTTACTGCTGCTCAGGGTCTACGCCTGGCTTTGTACAAAGGATTACATGCAACAGCGGCAAGACTTGTACAAAAGGTTGGTTGCCGGGCGGGGCCCGACAACCGCGCCTTACGGGTAAAACTTACGAAGATGCTCAATATTCCAGGAGTTGCTCACCGGAGTGCCATCTTCGGTCTCGAGGCGGACAGCGCCGGGCCTCGTGACTCGTCTCACCCGGTAAGGGCCTTCCCACTTTGGCGTCAGCTTGTTATGATTCTTGGCGGATGGAGCGCGCCGAAGAACAAGGTCGCCTTCCTCGAAGCTTCTGGCTTTAACTTTGCGGCTATGGTAGCGACGCAAAGCTTGCTGGTAGCGAGAGGCTCACACAGCAGCCTGAAGACGATCTTCCTCAAGGAGCAGCGCGTCATCTTCACGCAGCCGCTCTTGCTCAAGCTCATCATAAGCGAGCACTCGAGGTGACCCGTATACGAGTTCCGTGGGGGTAACTGCTTCTGCTCCATAGACTAGAGCAAATGGTGTCTGGCCAGTGGCTCGATTTGGCGTCGTTCTGATCGACCAAAGAGCCACCGGCAGCTCCTCGATCCAGTTTCTTCCGCACTTGTGCAGCCTATCGAAAGTTCTGGTCTTGAGCCCGCGCAGCACCTCGGCATTGGCCCTCTCCGCTTGACCGTTGCTCCGGGGATGAGCAACAGAAGCGAAGCAGACCTTGGTGCCGAGATCTTGGACGTATTGCATGAAGGCGCGGCTTGTGAATTGCGTACCATTGTCGGTGATGATCCTGTTGGGGATCCCGAAGCGGCAAACAATCGACCTGAAGAACTTGACTGCTGACTGTGTTGTCACCTTCCTCACTGGTTCCACTTCCGGCCACTTTGTGAACTTGTCGATTGCGACGTACAAGTACTCAAAGCCCCCGACAGCTCGGGGGAAGGGGCCGAGGATGTCGAGCCCCCAGACCGAAAATGGCCAGGATAAAGGGATCGTCTGGAGAGCTTGAGCTGGCTGGTGTATCTGCTTGGATGGAACTGGCACGCTTCACACTTGGTTACTTGTGCAGTTGCATCATGGAAGGCTGTCGGCCAGAAGAAACCTTGCCGGAACGCTTTGCCGGCAAGTGCTCTGGCGCCAATGTGGTGACCACATATGCCTCCATGTATCTCTGCCAACAGCTTTTGTCCGTCTTCCCAGGAAATGCACTTCATTTTCACACCGTTGCGCCCTCTTCTGTACAGCGTGTTGTCGACGAACTGGTACATACTCGAGCGCCGGGCTACTCTTTCCGCTTCTTCTTGTTCTTTGGGAAGTTCTCCGTTCTGGAGGAAATGGACAGTCTGCTGCACCCATGCTGGAGCCTGTGGCTCGACAACAAGGACTGAAGGCACATCTGCTGCTGCGGGAACGTCCGCTTCTACGGCAAGGATCTGGGGCTCAGCCGGAGCTTGACGTTCCCCGGCAAGCTTGCCGGGGCAAAACTTGTCGGGCGCGCCTGCTTCCACAGAACAAACCCTGGGGTTTGCCGGAGCGGGCGGCTCCTCAGCGCTCTTGGCGTCAATCTTGGGGACCTTCTTGGCGGCGGCTCCGGGGAGCTCTGTCGGAAGATAGTCGCCGGAGACCAACTTCCTCTTCTTGCTCTGTCCGGTTGATGGCGTTACGGATGGCTGAGTCAGCTTGAGCACAAAGGTTCCTGGTTCCACAGGTAACTTAAATGCTGCGCACTTTGACAGGCCATCAGCGATGTCGTTCTCAGCTCTTGGAATGTGTTCCATTTGCAGGCCGTCAAAGCGCTCTTCTAGCTTCCTCACTTCATCAACGTACGCTTCCATCAACGGACTCTGGTAATCTATGTTCACTTGGCGGACGACAAGCTGCGAGTCACCCCTGACAATGAGCTTCTTGATCCCAAGTTCTGCCGCGATCCTGAGACCAGCGAGCAGACCTTCATACTCTGCAGTATTGTTGGTTGCTTGTTCCTTGGGGAAGTGCATCTGGACTATGTACTTGAGGTGCTCTCCGGTGGGCGCGATAAGCAACGCGCCAGCATCGGCGCCTTGCAGTGAGAAGGCACCATCAAAATACATCAGCCACTCTTTGCTTGCTTCTTTGGCGGGGATGCTCGTCTCCGGGATTTCTTCGTCTGGCGTCGGTGTCCACTCCACTATGAACTCTGCCAAGGCTCTGCTTTGGATAGTCGAGGTGCTCTCGAACTTGAGACTGAAGCTCGACAGTTCCAGCGCCCACTCGACAATCCTGCCTGTTGCTTCTGGATTCTGCAGTATCCTCTTCAGCGGAAAGCGGGTGACAACTATAATCTCATGTGCTTGGAAGTAATGGCGCAGCTTTCTCGAGGACATGAGAAGGCCGAAAAGCAATTTTAGCACACAAGAGTACCTTGACCTAGCCCCTTGCAGAAGGGAGCTGACAAAGTAAACCGGGCGCTGCACCATTTTCTTCTTCTGCACCTCCACTTGCTCCTGCGCAGATTCATCCTTGTCGGGGCCAGAGCTTGTCGGGGAAGCCCCCTGCTTGTCGTCGGGCGTGCTTGCCGCGGTTGCTGGCTCATCATCTGCCTCCCTCTCCGCTACTAACGCAGCACTAACCACTTGATTGGTTGCCGCCAGGTACAACAGCAACTTCTCTTGAGGATAGGTATTTCTTCAAGTCTTGCAGCGCAGCCTCCGCTTCCGGAGTCCATTTCACTGGACCCGCCTTTTTCAAAACTTTGAAAAATGGCAGGGCGCGTTCTGCAGATTTGGAAATAAACCTGCTGAGAGCCGCGACGCAGCCGGCAAGCCTTCGTACATCCTTGACGCGTGTTGGTGATTCAATCTGCTCGATGGCCTTGATCTTGTCTGGGTTGGCTTCGATTCCTCGCTAAGACACGAAAAACCCGAGAAGCGTGCCGAAAGGGACTCCAAACACGCACTTCTCGGGGTTGAGCTTGAGGCTGATCCTGCGCAAGTTCGTGAAGGTCTCTTCTAAATCTTGAATCAGGGTTTCCCTGTCCCTGCTTTTGACCACTATGTCATCCATGTAGGCTTCCACATTTCTGTGGATCTGTGGCTCAAAAGCGGTATGGACAACCCTCGCAAACGTCGAACCAGCATTCTTCAAACCGAAAGGCATCCGTACGAAACAGTACGTGCCACATGGAGTGATGAATGCGGTCTTCTCCTCGTCTTCTTCAGCCATGAAGATCTGATGGTATCCTGAGTATGCGTCAAGAAATGGAAGCAGGTCACATCCGGCCGTGGAGTCAACAATCTGGTCAATGCGCGGCAAGGGAAAAGGATCTTTGGGACAAGCTTTGTTAACATCAGTAAAGTCGATGCAAAGCCTCCATTTCCCATTTGCATTGCGGACGACAACAGGATTGGCCAACCACGTCGGATGGAGCACACCTCTGACGAGGCCCGCCGCTTCCAACTTCTTGATTTCTTCTGCGATGAACTCTTGGCGCTCCACCGCTTGCTTGCTGACTCTTTGCTTGACTGGCCGCGCATGAGGACAGACGGCGAGGTGGTGCTCAATCACTTTCCTGGGAACGCCGGGGATGTCACATGGTTGCCAGGCAAACACATCGACATTTGCCCGCAGGAAAGCAACGAGCGCGCTTTCCTATTTGGGGTCAAGAGTGGCACTGATGGTGAAGGTACCACCAGTGCCGTCCTCCTTGGCGGACACCTTCTTGGTCGTTGGCGGAGCTGCCATTGTCTTCTTACTCTTGCCGGTGGAGCTCGATGGCGCGTCCTCGATGGTAGCACAGCACTCCGAAGAGGTGCGCTTGCCGGAGTGGGCACCAGAGCACTTGCCGGGCTTGGTCCTCTTCTTCCCTCCGGGAGCTTCACCGGCAAGTGGCTTGTGATCCACCGTGGCTGCTGCTTCTCGGTAGATCTTGTCGGCACAGATAAGGGCATCCTTCTTATCGCCGGGGACAGAGATGACGCTTATCGGGCCTGGCATCTTGAGCATGTTGTATGCGTAGTGAGAGGCCGCCATGAACTTGGCGAGCGCTGGACGGCCGAGAATTCCATTGTAGGGCAATGGAAAATCAGCAACGTCAAAAGTGGATCTTGCAGTACTGTTTGTTGGTGCCGTCCCGCTTGTCGGCGACCGCCATAGCCTGACAGTTGGCGCATCCGGCAACCTCCTTGCTGGAGCTACCAGCCTGGGCCTTCTTGGCGGCGCCTTCATCGCTGGACTGCTCAACAACCAGTACCTCTTGGCTCTTCTTCTTCCTGTTGCTCCGCCGCCGGTTCTTCCTTGACGGGGCGGTATCCTCACTGTCAGACTCTCCTGCTCCAGTGTTCTCTCCGGGGAGTTTCCTCCCTTGCTCAGCACGGGCACACTTGTCAGCCAGGGCATATAGCTCGCTAACGTCCTTGATATTGCACATCGCCATCTCCTCCCGCATCCTGCAGTTACGCACGTTCTGATGGAACGCGCTGATGACCGCGGCGGGGTGGACGTCTGGGATGTTGTAGTGTACACGGCTGAATCTCTGGATGAACTTGCGCAAGGGTTCACCTTCCTTCTGGACGAGCAGATGAAGGTCGCTCGCTTGGCCATGGGGTTTGTGGCCGCCCGTAAAGGAGCCAACAAACTGATGGCACAAGTCTGTCCAGGAGGTGCATGAGCCAGGATCTGACGTTTGACTTGAGTACCAGCGGGAAGTAGTTGGCAAGGATCTTGTCGTCTCGCCCTCCGGCAGCCTGCACCGCAATGGTGCAGATGTTGAGGAACTCCGACGGATGCGACTTGCCGTCGTACTTCTCTGGTACATCTGGCTTGAAATTCTTCGTGCTGGGCCACTGGACTTGCCGCAGCTCACGGGTGAACGCAGGGCAGCCTACCGCGTACGGCAGGTCGCCTGGTTCCCCCGGTGCATGCATGTCGACAGAGGGCCCAGCGCGCTGGTCTGATTGACGCCGCGCTTCTCTCCGACGCTCGATGCATGTACGAGCGTCCTCTTGTTCTCGCTCGTGAAGAACTTGGCGTTGATCGCGACGAGTTTGCGGATTCGACAACGAGGTGGAGTCGTTGTCGTGATGGTTCCGGCGAGTCGATGATCTTGGCCTTTGGGGAGGGGAGTGCACGGTGGTCGCGCCCCCACCGGTCTTGGCGCCATCGGTTCTCGCCTGGCCGACCTGCCGCGGCTGCAACGCACTGTGCTGCCGCGGGGTGTCGCCGTTAGCGAAACTGATGAGGCTCTGTATCGTGGCCCTCCAGTCATCGAGCTTGTCCGCCGTTGGAGGGTAGTCTAGGAGCAGTTGGGCTCGCGCCAGAGCTTCTGCTGGAGTGGTGGGCAGCGGTGGCGAACGGCGCGTGGAGCGGGATGTGCTCGAACTTCTAACTACGTTAGAAGGAGCAACACCCGGACTAGGCAATCGCGCCACGCTCGCGCTAGCACGTTGGTGTGAGTGCTGGCCTTGAGCGCCCTGGGATCCGCCGGCTCGATCTGGGTCCAGCGAGCGTATGGTACCGTGAGTGCCAAGACGCTGCTGGTCTTGTGTCTCCTGAGAGGGGCGCGGTGCATGTTCGGACGCCGTGGCACCATGAGCTGGCTCGGCGACGCCCGTTCCGCCGCCGGTATCTTCCCTACCACCCGTTTGCTCCAGGGGCGGTGGGTTCGACGCGGACGGACCAGCCACCTCTGGAGCTTTCTTCTTCGGTGGCATGTCGATGAAGATGATGGAGATCTAGCCTGTGCAGACGCCGGATCAGGTTCACACAACTTCGACGCCCCCTACCTGGCGCGCCAAAGATGTCGGGGGAAATCTGCCTCCTCGAACACCTATGGGGACCGAGCCCCTTTCTTGGTTCGGCGGGGGCGGAGGTCGCGCGAAGAGCGGATCGAGGCGATGCACACAAGAGGTTTACCCAGCTTCGGGCCGCACGGATGCGTAAAACCCTACTGCTGCTTTGTGGTTTGTATTGTGTTCTTGGGAGCGCTGAGTGCTACAGTACACTCAAGAAACTAATCAGACCGAGCGTGGGTGGTCTGCTTCCTCCTCCTCCCCTCCCGTTGCGCATGGGGCCTCCTTTTATATGTGCAAGCGGTTACCCACAGGTGGCAACGTAGGCGGGGGTAAAACTGGAAAACGCTGTGTTGGGTACAGCTGTTTGCACAGTGCTATCATACCTAACTCTGACAGCAGGGGACAAGGGCATTAAATGCCCATCCGCATCGCCCAGACGGTGCAGGAAAGGGGCCGTCAGGAGCGCCACCGTTTGCCACGATGGCTACTCTGTCAGCGTTGCTTCGCCACCGCATGCCCCTGGCTGCGCAGCCTCTTGCCACGTACGCCTGGAATGGCCCCAGAGCGACGCGTGGGTGGATGAGCTGGAGCGCAGGCGTGGGGTGGTGACTTGCCGCGGCAAGCGCCTTGCCGCGGTTGGTGCCTTGTCGCGCCCGGGAGCTTGTCGCTCACCGGTCCTTGCCAGGACGCGGGGCGCGTCGCAGCAAGTATCTTGTCGTGCCTCGGTCGGCCTTCTCGGTAAGCTCCTCTTGCCGCGGCCTTGTGCTTCGAGCGGTCGTCCCGGCAAGCTCCTCTTGCCGGGCCTTGCTCTCTTCGGGGGGGGCCTTCCCGGCAGGCTCCTCTTGCTGGGGCCTTGGCTTAAATACTTTGTTCTTGGATGGCCCGAGGAGGGACCATGGAGAGTTTTGGCGATCGCCTGGCAAGCCTTGCCGCGGGGTGCTACGACTGCCCGTGTACAAGTTCGGGGTACTAAGGTACCCCTACTTTAGTACACCGACAGTATTTCAACACATAAACTTTGGGTTGAGGTCTTGAGGAGCAGTGCTAGCACGACACGAAGCACATACAATGATGGTAGTGAATATAAAGGGGGGAAACCATAAGCTTTACGAGTATATTGCCCGTGCCATGGCGGATCTGATGTTGCAAACCGGACAAAGCTACTTCGCAACCAATGTTTGCTTTCAACTAGCCACTATGATTTGGTACGGACAAGAAAAGTACAGTAACCAAATTACGATCTACTTTACAGGTGAGATCAATAACTTAAGCGCATATGGAAGAGTACCACCTCTCTAGCGACGTCATGTAGGCCTATGCTGATACATTGATGGTACTGCAGGTGCGATGGCTGTCGGCGGCGGGGAAGAAGACTTTAGATGGCAGACGGCCGGGTCGGGGGATATATCATGTTGCCATGGATGAGGCGGTCGTAGGAGCAGCAACGGCAAGGTGTACGACGGTGTCGATGAAGCGAGAGGAGGCGATGAAAGGATCCTGGTCCAGCGCCGTGGATGAGAGACGTCCATCTCATGCAGTGGACGACGGGGTAGGGGAAGCGGCTCTGGCAAGGTGGAGGATGGGGTGGCGGACAGAGGAGGCTGGCCGCAGTGCAGAGGTTGTCGTGCCGCCGACGGTGTATGAATGGGGAAATGGAGGGGAGGGGGATCTCAAACTTTGGGACGCGCTTCTCTGGAATGGGGGAAAGTTACGAACTTATCCCCCATTTAAAATTTCGGACATCACGTCGGTTGGGGATAGGACGGTAATCTCGCATCTCCCAAATATTTGCCGGTAACTATTTTGGGCGAGGAGAGGGTGTGTTGCCGCCCACGGTTGGCGCCCATGGTGTATGAACGGGGCTGACAGGTAGGGCAGTTGTGTCACGTCTGATGGAAGTTACACATCTGCCCCTATTTAAAATATTAGCCTACATCGATTTCGGACGAGGAGAGTTTGTTTTGCCGCCCACAGTGTATGAATGGGGAAATGGAGGAAGAGACACATGTCTTTCGGACGAGCTTGAATCAAATGTGTTTTGCCGCCCATGTTTGGCGCCCACCATGTCTGAATGGGCTCAGAGGCCGTCGTGTCACGTCTGATTGAAGTTACTAGTCTACCCCTATTGACAGTAGTGAGAGGATTACCTCGCCTAAAAATTCGGATCATTACAGCACATGGACAACATAGGGGGTCTTGCAAGATAATCCATTCAGATACATGACACAACATGCAAGTACAATAATCTAATGACAATTTCAACTGGTATCTAAAGAAGAACAGGGATTACCTTGGGCTTCCGATAGCAAAAACAGCAGGACCTCCTCTGTATTCAAATGCAACATTCTTACTTCCTCCAATTCTTGGGTTGCTTGCATAATGCGTGCCGCTATTTCCATAATTTCCAGCCTCCAGATAAAGATTACCTCACTCATGGCAGCCACACCATCTCTTTCTGCCTCTAGTAGAGCCTCAAGCACTATAATATCTGTGCTCGGACTGCTCTCCGGCTGTGTTGCCTCTGAACTGCTACCATCTGGTAACATGGATGGCGCACTGCTTCCACAAATAGATTCTGGGGTTGTACATTGTGTCCTAGTGTGAACGGCATCCTGAAAGGTTTCCGCTGGACATCAGTAAGAGATAGTTATCGTATGATCCAGGCAGTAAGCTTACATGGTAAACGACGGATGAATTATTGCCGAGCATGGCAAACTATACTTAAATGGTTCAAAGCAGCATCAGCCGAAAAGAAATTAAAATGGTAAGATGAAACTAGGGATGTAAGTGGCAAATAAACAACATCCGCCGGTCCCATCTAGTTAGTTTTTGCTACCTCCCTAGTTCATTTTCCTCAAAAGACAAAAACTCTTCTGAACTATCATACCACTAGTGGACTTTAATCGGGATTAAACAGGACCCATTTGACATCCCTAGTTGAAAGGGAGTGTACAACCGCTATATTTAAGTTGCCAAGGCATCTAAGCAGTTGAAATAATCTGAGAAAGCACTTAACAGTGTGGCCTCATATAAACTACGAAGACAGTCTTGTGATGAAGTTGAGAGGAAAAGTTAAGGACTCAAATGAAATAGGCATGCATTTCTTTATGATAGTACAGCAGGCACTACTGACATATTGCCAACTAAGGTATAGCGTAACAAGAAATAAGCATTCGAATCAAGCAATACAACAAAGCAGACAACTGCACTATTTGTAATTCGGTAGGATTACACGTTGAGGGCACAAGCCAAGAAAGCAGCCCACTCGCATTACATTTCACATGTACTAAAACAAACTGGCTTACCATATGTTGCTGTGAAGCCTAGCTGCTGTTGCAATGTTCTTTGAAGGTATCGTCAGCATCCCATGGTTCAGTGTTTGCAAATCTAGTTGTTGTAGTTTATTATGCACCATCTATTTAGGTAAAATTAATTTTAATTGCATGCACTGGTCCTAATTGATCATCAATGGTTCATCTAAACTAATGAAAGAAGGGTGTGTGCATACACGACAATATATCTGCTTCCCTCTATTTTTATGCTTGTTCGAGGTGCCAGCCCCAAAAGAACAAATATTTTGCTTGATGGGGTTGGCAGCTCCATAATTAATAGAAGCATCAAATTAGTCATGCAACTTGGGAAGATCAAGAACACACAAACAAGTAATGAACAAAGGCTCGGAGTAGTGATATAATAGCTAGCATCAGAAAATGTAGGGTAAAACGAACAAAAAGCAGCGGAACCACATGCTAGTTTGCTGATGTGTAATTAAGAGAACATTAAGCAGTCTGATGGAACCAACAGGTGGCATCAGAACAAAACTAAAGCATATTAACTATATGTGCACTGGTATGTAATTTAGCACATGTACCATGTTCACTGCCAGAAGTATGGCCCTACAGGTGCAAGCAGAATAACGCGTCTCATGAAAAACTGAATGATGCCCTGAAGAAATTCAAAGGTGCGGTGCTTATGCTAGGAAAGTGAACGTAGGCACCGGCCGTTGGATAATAGTACATGATTCTCGGCGGCGTATGTGTATCGTTGTCATACTTGATAGCTAAGGATCGTTGATGGTGCTTGTGTTGCGGTTGAGTTTGGGCCGGCTGTCGCCGTCGCTGAAGCGGCTCCGGTGCTACGGTTGCGGCGCCTGTCGACATACAAGAAAGCTCATCGTTGGTAAGTGAACAGTTGCACGATAAATAGAAAAACCAAAGGAGTACAAATCAAAATAACCTGATGAGGCTGCGGCGTCGGTAAAGCAGGGCCGGTGGAGTTAAATATGGCGTCCGTGGAGCGGGTCCGGTGCAGTGGACGAAGGCTTCGGCGGGTGCGCTGTACCGTGCTTTTGGTGAGGCGGATCTGTTGCGGCGGACGAGGGCTTGTATGAAGGGCAAGCGAAGGGGCGGACGAGGGAGTCAGTGAAGGGCCTACACTGTGGTGGACGAGGGCGCCGGTTAAGCAGATCCGGTGCGGTGGACCATGATGGCGGTCAAGGAGATCTGGAGCGGTGGACAAGCTAGTGGATGAAGCGGCTCCAGTGAAGTGGTGAGTTGGCAGTTTGGGGTTCCAAGGTGCGGAAGGTAGATCCGGCGGGGTGTGAGGTCCACCGCTGCGGCAGAAGACTAGATTCGGCGGCTTCCCGTGGTTGGGGGATCGGGGAGGGGAAGGGGAGGGGCTCTGGGGAAGAATGTTGGGGGCAAAGTGGGGAAATCAATGGAGTTACCAAAGAAGTCCTTTTCCGTTCATGTGGCAGGGGTAACACAGGAATATCGCAGGGCTAAACTTTCGGGCGCGTGATATTTCGATGTGAGCAGGAAGTTTGAAAGCTTTTGGCGCCTAAAATTATAAGTATTCTGCTCTCGTACGGCCGACTATGATATCATGGCCGACAATTTGTTTGTTTTGCACGCAAAAAAATGTGCAAGTTTTGAAAATCAATGTCTCCAACTCAAAACTTAGATTGTCCATTCAATTCAAATATGGATCATTGAGCTACTACAAGCAAATACCATCATACGGTCCAATTCAAATGAAATTCCAATGTGTTTAACTTAAATATGACGACAAAAGCAAAAATTGTGTATGTGTATGAATAAAGTGGATGATTATAAAGTTTGAACACGCCCGTATTTGTATATGTCTAGGTTTGATATATGAATTTGAAATCACGAAATCCCGGCTTAAAAAATGTACCTCCATTTTAATGAATTACAAAAGCTAATGATGGAGTCGAATTCCAAATTTCCAATCTTAGGTTTGTAATTCTGGTACATCAAGGTATATCATGCATGTTCAAAAGTATCATTATCTCATAGCACAAACTGTGAAACAAATTGATCAACCATGAGTTCACAATATATCAACTACGCTAAAGTCCCTCAAATATAGACACCTCACTCTTTCTCTGAAGTCAACACCCCCCCACCACCACACACAAACACACACATAGAGAAGTCGTTCTCTCCCCCAAACACCAACACACGAGCACATTAACACACCTCTCTCTTGTAAAGTCCGGACCCCAATTTAGGTCTCTATCACTTTGTCTCTCGGGCATGCACACATCTCTTCCCTCACTCTCTAGGTCTCCCGCTATCTCTCTTACCCAAGCACACGCACTATGTAGAGTGTATTTTTCCCATACACACAGAACATCGCCCCCAAACGTCTATCTCCCTAGTTATGTGGTTCTCGCGCACTCACATCACACACCACCCCCACTGCAAACAAGCACACTTTGTCTCCTTGTGCACCACTCTCCTCTTTCTATCTCTCCCACATGCGGACCCGCCCCAGCTCCTTCCCTGTATACATATATGTCGTGACTCTTTGCATAGCTCCCTAATGTATAATCGTTCTTAATTTCGCACATTGTTGTCTACACCATCTATTCTAGATCTCTCATGAAGTCCCTATCACACACACGATGACTCGCTTCCCTTGCATCTCCATTCATAGGCCAATTTCGGACAACATCAACATTGTATCCCTATCTATACGCCATTTATGGACACAAACGACCCATCTCGCCCCCTCTCTTCCTCTCTCTCTCTCTCTCTCTCTCTCTCTCTCTCTCCGTCGCTAGCTCTCTCTTTCTCTCGCTCTCACACCCCTCTCCCCCACACACACTCGATGTCTCTTCCAAATAGTCTGCTCCCCCCGCCCGCACTCATGCTATCTCGCTACTACACATGTCACACCATTCCCCCTTCCCTTATACTAGGTTTACATCATCAGTGGTCTCTCTACTCCACATACACTCTCTCCCTCTCACACACAAACGCGTGCACAAACACACATAGACACGCACAAACACCCATTTATCTGGATCCTCATCTCTCCTCATGTCCGCATGTGTATCTCACACACTCACTCTCTAATTATGTATATGTGTCTCCACGTTACACAACACAAAGCCCCATGTACATGTCTCTCTCTATCCTCCACACACATAGACACAAAGAATCAGTTACCATTGCCTCAGTCTCTAACATATCACACACGCACAGTGTCTCTCTCTCTCTCTCTCGCAAACACGCTCAACAAGGGTTTCCGCGTGAATAACTTACCATCTATTCATCAACAGTCGTGGCAGTACGGCGAACACGAGACATGAAAAAGAATAAATCTACACGTGCTTAGACCACCTAGTATGACTACTAGGACTAGAGCAAGCCACAAAGCGCGCCGCCGTCACCCCCTCCTTGTCGGCGACGGGAAAATCTTTGTTTTACACAGTCAAGAAGTCATTGTGCTAAGGCCCCACATGCCGAGGCGTTGAATAGAATGTAGATGCTAGTTTACGGAAGCAAGTATCGATAACACGTTTGTATCTCCATACTTATATTCCTTCTCTTATAAAAAGCCGAGTTGGTGATGATGGTACGTGTGCCATCTTGCAATATAGACCGTCCGATCTATATCTGACGGATGGAAATTAAACTAAAAGATACCCGCACCCCTCGCCACATTTGCAGACAAGGCCTTCCCTCGTTCATCCTTATCTCCAACAAACCTCATTGTTGAGCAATTAAGAAAGGAAGCCTCTGGAACAAACTGGCCTGGTGGCCGCTGCCGGCGTCGTCAATCCCCATGCCTCCGCTCAGTCCGACCACCAACCACCACCACACCCCACTCCTCTTCACCTTATCTCATATTTCTCGAGATATCATTAGTTTTTACACTTGGGATTACTCCCGCAAGGGTCAATCACAACAAGTGTTTTATAAAAAAATGCATCTTGATGTTCCGTGCAATGCACGGATCTTGCTAGTACTCCTACACAAGACTAAGTTGGTGATGTTGGTGTGTCTGCCATCCGTCGTTTCTGACCATTAGATCTACATCTAATGATTGTGAGGTAAGTTGTTGCCTTTTCTCACCAACATCCCACTTGTCTACGAATTTGTAGAAAAACCCATAATTAGTATCTTAAAACCAACCACATCCCTCCCTGACCTCACCAAAATAGCCCAAGGAGTATATTCTAATTGAAACATAATATATCTCTAGTGACATATGTATATCAAAATTAGAGTGTTTTGTACCAAGTTTGTGAATAAGTATTATTCTAATTATGTTTCGTTGCAATGGACATGAACATTGCTAGTATTTCCAACCATGCATTTTCCCCCTAGTATTCCATAGTTTCGAGTTTTCCATCAAGATATTAGTCACTCACGGTTGATATTTACTTTCAATCATGTACACATATGCACTATGTAACTAGCCTTGCTTATTGGCTTCCAAAGCTTAACTTTCACTCCTACTTACAATATGTAGAGTATTTAACAAAAACCTACCACTTTCAACCAGCCCTAGGAAGAATCTATTGTAAAAAATAGCAAAAACATACCCAAAATTTCTTAATCCACGCCAAAAACTACCTAGTACTCCTACCGATTGGGTTCGTTTAAACCCATTTATGACAGGGTTGGCCCACACGTCCGTGCTGATGAGGTATCTTAAACCAACACATTTTGTTTGACCGTTGACACGAGGGACCCACATCTGACCTTCTATCCTGTTATTCCCCCTCAAATCATTATTTTTCCTGAACATTACTTCAAACAGTACTGATGCGTGTTCGTCGTTGGCACCGGCGATGAGCGAGTTGGCCGCCGCTCCGCCGGACGGGCCGGACGCCGCGCTGGCCTCCGCACGGGTTGGCAGGCTATCCCGAGCGTGACTCACGAGCGAGCAAGCCGCCGCGCTGGCCTTCGCTCGAGCCAGATGGCTGGCCTTAGCGCGGCGCGCGCGAGCAAGCCGCCGCGCTGCCGTGCCAATCTAGCTAGCAAACCTTGCAGACAAGCAGCTGGATGGAGCTATCTTGGCTAGCTAGCGGCCGCGAGCGCCGGATGGAACTGGCATCCGGGCTGCCGCAACATGGGCTCCGCACCGCCGGCGGTTTTGACCTCGCCTTCTGCCGGCTGCGGTATCTGCGACCCATGGCCGAGGATGACTAGGTGGACGGGCCAGAGGTAGAAGGTCACTCGAGGATTTTTGTTGGTAAGAGCATGTACAATGGTTGATAAGGTAGTCTTATCTTAAGTCTGCCACGTATGCAAGTGGTAGTAGTTTCTTGGCATTTTAGTGGTTTCTTTCATTATTTAGGGGTTTCTTGTAAGGAACAATGTACGTACTACTAGCGACAAAAGGTGATTCTAGGTTGTGTTGTACTCCAACGGGTACTACTAGTGGTCGAGGGAGTGTATACCTTGTTTTGTGGGTTCGATCCCGGCCGAAGCACGGTGGCCTTCATTTTAAAAATAGTACTACTACACTTTGCTGCGAGCCAATATTTTACACGGGTAGTTTGAGGTTTGAAGTCAAACGGACGTGCGGCCCCACAATCTGGGTGCAGTGGACAGCCTAGCCACGTGAACGGGTTTTCCTTCACAGCATCTCGTGGCTCGCGTGCTCGCCCTAGCCGCACCTCGCTTGCAGCTTCCTCATCCGCTAGTAGCATATTTAAACTAGCGCCTCCCAATTAAGCCCGAGGAGCCGGAAAACCTTGGCGGGGCATTGGGAACTGTGCAATATGGCTCTGTATGTAAAGTGCTCTACTACTACTTTGTAGCTTGTGGCGTTGCACACATGGACTTCACTCCATTATCGGCTGTACTATAAAATAAATTCCTCTTGACGTGTTTTTTTTGAAACGGAGGCAAAAGCTTTGCTTCATCTCATTCATAAAGAACGAACTACTAACAAAGTTCGACGAGATACATTACACCTCCACAAATCGAAGCGAAAAGCCTAGTCTCGCTGTATCAAATAACTCAAATGTTCTGCCCCCGTAGTAACCGTCGCTGATAAACAGGCTGCTAGTGTGTGCGTGAGAGGAGCGGCTGAGTAGGTCAGCTACATGAGAGGAGCGGCTGAATAGAGCACCGAGAGTACCCACTAGGCCACTACGCAGGTGTACTTCCGCTGCATTGATAGTACAGCGATGGTTCTAGAGAACAGTAGTACCCTCCACTTCCAACTGTAGCTCCTTGGCCCTGAGATTCAAGAGTTCAAAACTGGTGCACTATACTAGACTAGACTAGAAGTACAGTACATCGCACTACTAGTTGAGAAAAGTATTACTAGTACTGCTACAGTACGAGTACATACTCCTCCGTCACATAACGTAAGACGTTTTTTGACACTACTTGGCGTGTACAAAAAATGGCAAAAACATACCCAAAATTTCTTAATCCACGCCAAAAACTACTACCTAGTGCCAAAAATTTCTTACTAGTGCTATTATTTACAGTATAATGCAATCCCATAATGTTCCATAACGCTGGTACTAGTAGTAAATAATAGCCTCACCCCTTCGCTGAGGAACGATCTACAGTTAGAAGGAACGAGGCCCTGCGGTTACTACGCTCTTATCTCCTCCTCGCCAGTTCCCCTCCCCCCGAAGAGAAGGCAGTTTGTCGCTGCTCCCATGGATTCGCCAGGCGGTTCTCCTCCTCGTCGGGGCTGGGAGACCTTGGACGATGATCCTCTGGGAGAAATCGCACGCCGCTCTGACGTCCTCACCGCCGCAAGACTCGGTGCTTCCTGCACCAACTTTTTCAAGACGCTGCTTAAACAGGCGTGGGAAAAGGCCATGCTTGTTGGTCTTCCATGCGTCCTCGAGGAGAAGTTTCTTCTATGGGACGATCCTTCGAACAGTCCACCGCTCCCTAGCCATGGTTACACGTTGACTCTGCTAAAGTTGTCGACGTTGAGAGGTAGTCGGATTTTGTCTGATGAGCAGGTCAGTAATGGAGTTTGATCATGAAGTACTTAGTTATTCAATTTCCATCCCGTAATTTCTCCGCTTCCCACCATCTTATATATAGGTCTGGGTCGGTGCCAACGAAGATTGGCTTGCATACCTCCGGCCGGATACCACCATGATTTTGCACAACATCCACAGCAGTGCGGCTGTTCCGTAGACCCCTTCTCCACCATTGGGATCGGCTTTCCAGACTGGCTGGGCAAGAATACGTATGATGATGCCTGCATGAGATTGAAGAAGACAGCAATTGCGGACCCGCCGACAAAGCAACGCGGCTATGACGATTACTATCTTATCGCGGTGTTCGACATAAGGATTGCCATCAATGCAAGAGGCTGTAACGGCAGTAGCTGGCGCATGTTGGCGGCGGCAGATTTGTACCCCTACACATTCGAAGACGCCGTGCGCCATCTAGGCCGCATCTTCGCGGTGACAAGCCAGGGGACTTGTTTCATCTGGTTGCCATCCAACGGTATGGGAGATTACAAACGGAATGCACAAACCATCATTTGCATCCCTAACGGTACTCCATTATTTTGCAGGGACCAGTCATCCCCCGATCAAAATAAGATCGCCTATCCTGGATGTGCATTTGCATCCACGATTCGGTCTAACCTGGAACCTTGTAGTTGACTTTAGCATATTGGGATCAACTATCTTAGCAGTCGTTACCCATGGTACCATTGATGTGCAACATGGTCACACAATCTACCACGATCGGACCGTCACCATCTACCCAGGTATTCCATTTTTTAACCCTCTCGCCTTCTCTTTCATTGTTGTACTAGTAGTATACTTTGTAGTACTATTAGGAGTACTTCTTACCTTGGAGGACGCGTATAGCTAGCTAGGCCCTTGAAGACTTGAACCCACTAGCTGCCACCATTTTTGTTTTTCCATGTCTTACTATCTCATCCATGTAGCCAAGAGTGGCTATATATAATAAGCCGGTTATTTTACTTCCTCTATACCGGAGTAGTACTATTTGCTGCACAGTATTACTGACCACCATATTTGAGCACAACATTATTATGCATCGACCTTGACTATGTACGTCACCATGTGTCCAGATCTGGGATGCCGCGTGTACCAGATGAACGGCGCCGAGTTTGACCCCCGTGATGCTACGTGGATGCCGAGGAACACTCTTAGAGAGTACTCGCTTTTCATCGGGGATAGCTACCCCATTGTGAAGCAGATGCCACCTTCCGTGCATGACACGGAAGGCCTGCCGTTCATGAAGCATGGTTGTGTCTTCAGTGCGCACCGCCGGATGAACGACATGCTGGGACACGCTATCCCTGATTTATGCCGCTTCAGCTTGGATACGTCTCCATCGTGTGGAACCGGACTAGAAAGCTGCGGCAATGATTTCCGTTGCCCACCGCTATGGATCGTGCCATCCATGAAGAACACCTGGGACTGGAACCTGGAGGAGGACATGTAGCCCATCTATAACGTGTAAGTGGAATACGGTAATTGTGAACGGTAGCGCTGTGAATATATGTAGACTAGTCGTGCACAAATTTATCACATCAATTGGAGATGAACTTGTGTGGCATACTGGCATTTGTCCTTTAGAATTTATTACTAGTAAACGTGTTATGTGTACGTGCAACTTGTGTGGTTGTTGCACGGGCTCCAACACTCTCTTTGAGAAAAAAAGGTGGCACAGCTTTGGATATACATGACGTGGTGGCATCATACAGTAGCATCGTTCGCTATAGTTGTAGTACACTCCAACTAGGACGACAAATACTATAAAACCTTGCGCTTGGCTCTTTGCCTCTTCGGGAGGTTCAACAGTTCGTACTCGTGTGAACCTTGCACTTGGCTCTTCGCCTCTTCGGAAGGTCCAACAATGATGATACTACAGTACAATATGCTTTTGGCAATCTGACACCGATTGAACTGTTGCACGTCCACCGCGAATGCGAAGGCGAGGGCGAGGGAGAGGGTGCTATAGTCAAAACCCTCTCCTTGTCCTGCGAACCACCGCGCGCATGGGCGAGGGACAGGCGTAGTAAGGAAACTTCTCCTCGTTTGGTGAGTTGATGGGACACATCAAAGCAGTACTAGTACTAGTAGTAGTAGTAGTCCATACTGCGTCCTTTCCGATTAATATGGCTTAATTTGAAACGAGAAAAATACACTGGCGGTCAACGTATGTAACAATACGCTCTTTACGGTCACTATATATAGTTTTGCGGCAATTATACGATCACTAGCTCATCGTAGAGCACCGTATTGCACCCTACTAACCGGCCACATAGTCGACGTGGCACTTTGTTGATTGGTTAAATTGTCACCTAGTTTCTGGGTCCCACCTGTCAGTTGGCAGAGCAAAGAAATCAGTTAAACAAAACTTTACGCAGGTGTGACACGAGTCCAACCCTTGCGCGCGAACCGCCCTGGTTGTGTATGTGAGTGCATGCATGTGTCCTCCCTCGGTCTTCCAACAAAGAGTGTACATCGGCTATAAAACAAAGAGTGTAGTACATGTTGTACATCTACACTTACAAGGCATTTACCATTTAATCAAAATCAATATTGATTGACTAATGCACCAACTTGTGCTGTAGGTATAGGCTACATGTTTATCCTTAATTACAGCATGCAACAACCCTCATTTAATCTTCTTATCTCAATGGTCGCATGCACACATAAGTCTGCTACTTTTGGGCGTTAATTATGCCCTGGTCAATGTGTAAATCTCTAAATGTACAGTCTTTCATGGACATAGGGAGTAGGTTGAGCACTTGAGCGTGAGCATGTGTGTTGCGTCGTGTGCTGTGTGCCGCATGGGTGTGTGAGTGTTGCGTGCGTCCATGTGTACGTGTGAGTGTTGCATGTTGCATGCATGCATGGGGCTTCCTCCCTCCCATTGACATGTTCATATTTCAAGCTTCCTCTATTCCCTCCATATGGTGATATTCCCTCTGTTCCCAAATAGTACGGAGTAAAAGCCTCCCTCTGTTCCCAAATACGGAGTATTTGTCTTTCTACAGATTTCAACAAGTGACTAGGTACGGAGCAAAATGAGTGAAGTGAGCGTAGAGGCGTAGGGATACTATAGAAAGGAAGTCCACACGATCCATCATTCCCCATCTCGGTCAGAGAGAACTATTCAACTAGTCTTCGCAGTGAAGTGACAATACACGCTGCAGCAGATGGAACACGTAATTAATAAGCTAAACCAGTGTGTTGGTGTTACTAAATCAGCCTTACCCAGTACTGCCATCATGTTTGCCAATGGAGCACGCTTCCGCAAATACGCCTACGCACCTCTGTCCTCCATTAACTGACACATGGGCCCTGTTGTGGTAGACCCACATGTCATCGGTGTAACTATTTACAATCCGAAGGACGGTATATCATGGTAGTAGTACTAGTAGAATTGAGATTGAATGCACTTTCTTCCCCGTCTTCCACTCTTCTTCCTCCTCTCTTCTTCTTCCTCCTCTCTTCCCCATCATCCGCCGCACACCATTTCCCCCCGCTCACTACTCGCCCGCCCGCGCCATCTTCCTTGGTAGCTCGCGCGTACCATATCCCCTCGCTCACTGCTCGTCCACACGAGGAGAAGCTTCTTCGCTCGCCCGCCCGAATCCACTTCCCCACTGGCTCGCAGGCACCGAAAACCCCAATGGAAGAACCGACTGACACGCAGAGCTGCGATTGGAATTCCCTCCCTGATGTTCTCTTGGAGCAGATCTGTAGTCGTATGGATCTACTCAGCATCGTCCGTCTGGCCGCATGCTCGGTGTCTTTGTACCGTCTACTCGTCTGCAACCGGCCGGCTCTTTTCAAGACACCCTGCTTGCTGATGCCCGATCCTCGCAGGTGGCCCAGACACCAACTTGATGATCCTACGGAGGTTGCCGTGGTGCCCCTCGGCATGCTACCACTACCCGTCCACCTGTCCTTCATGTGCGACCACTACTGGGCAGGCATGAAGGCCAACTGGATCGTCCTCATCCACCACACCGGTAGTCCGTGGCATCTCGTGGATATCTATACCCAGCGAGAGATCACCCTTCCATCATTGGATACCGCCACCATCGAGCCTCACGACCCGCCGAACACTCCTGCCTACTACGCACGAGACGCGTCAAGCTTTTGGCTCGACCTCTGTTTGCAGAAAGTTGTAATCTGCGAAGTGCCCACACCATCAGAAGACTACATGGATTACAAGCTGATTGCCTTGTTCAACATGGGATTAGTCTATCTGGAATCCGGTCGCCATACATGGTTATGACTCATCATCAATCCTGTTCAGGCAACATTTCTATCTAATGCTATAGTGCACAATGGCATCGTTTACGCGGTCGACACACAGATTGGCTGCCTATATTGGTGGAATCTATCGCCGTGTAATTGTTCTATCTCATCTCATCTTTACCTTATGAATACGACTGCCTGTTCATTTGTTACAAATTTAGAATGCATAGCATGTTTATAACCACATCATTGCTATATGTTCCTCTCATCTCCTAGATTTTAATGACCACACATGTTATTTTTTGAGTTGATATGAGAACTTGCATGAGCATAACATCATGATTGCTATATATTACTCTCGTTTACAAGATTTTTATAACAACGCATGTTATTGCTTAGAGTTGACATGAGAACAGTAGTAGTAAGTGCTATGGTAGAATATGAGTAGGCGCTGTCATAGCTATTTTCCTCTCATTCTTACATGATGTTTGAACCATGACATATTGCTAGAATATGAAAGCCATTGGCTTATTTTTTTAACTTGGGGTATGATTATGACCACGGCATTGCAATTCTCTGTCTATAATATGTGTTACTATTATAATAATCTTAATTCCACACATACTCTGAACATGATTGTTTATTTTTGTCCTTTTGGTCTCCAATTTGAATTGTTGCAGCAGCCGCAAATGCGTTGGCCTTCATGATTCCAGGACCTGGATCATACCAGCCGATGGGTGGTGGTTTATCGCTCCTTCAGCTGACGACGGTCATTTGATGCTCATTCGCACGTACCAAATTGACCAAACCATTACATCAAACCACATGCAGTACAATGCGTGGGGCGTTCATGACATTGATGGCTATGGCTGCTTCGTGTTTGAGAAAGATCCCAGTTCCGTTGAGCCAGGTGTATTCAACTGGAGGCGGGTTTACAGCCTCGGCAACCACTCCTTGTTCCTCGGGCTCAATTATCCGATCATCCAACAAATCATCGATCATATCATCGGTGATGATTACTGTGCTATGCAACTGCCATTCGCGAGGGGGGCTGTGTTTACACATCATACCATGGGTTTCATGAATCACCATATCCAGAGATTCGTCGACACAACTTGTTGCCAGATAATCTTCAGTGTGTGAAAGGCATCAAGCTTCCATGCGATGGATGGCTTTTGCAAACCCGACATGCGGCGATGTGGTTCATGCCAACAGCAAATATGCACAACTTGATTCGTACTGATATCTAGACTGAGCCATGTATTCTGCTGCTATAGCACGACCCTCTTTTGTTGGATATTATGTACTGTTGTTAGTTTCAAGCACTCCTCTGGTTTGAAGGATAGATACCTTCCTGGGATCAAGTGCATCCTAACTCACCTGCGTAGGATGCACTGATAATGATGATGGAGATGCCATGCAGAAGCCATATATATATATTAGTTAGGCTTAAAGTGCGCACATGTTAGTTAAACCTATGTATAAATTGTGACACTAAATACGACTAGTAAGTAGTACAGTAGCAGGACAAGTATACGTCGGTCCAATTATTCATCATGTCCACACATTGAATTGACGTGACAACACGCTGCGCGTGAGGTGACACAAGAATCCCGGCGGCATGTTCGGGTATTCTGGACTTCAGATTTCGAGTACCACTTATCTGTCGAAATCTTTCATCATTCACTTAAAACAGTAAATTGATCATACATTGAGTACCATATAACAGGAATTACCGATGCAAGTCGAAGAAGGATTGGCCGGTGCTGCCGGCTGGCGTCAAGTTCGATACCACGGATCAGGAGCTGATCGAGCACCTTGAGGCCAAAGTGAGTGCTGACAGCGTGAGATTTCAGTCTCTCATCGATTTGTTCATACCAACCATTGACAGCGAGCACGGCATATGCTACACCCAACCTGAGAAACTTCCAGGTAAGACACCGATCGGTCGTCTACTTGCACAAACATATTCCTTTGTTTATAGCTCTATTTTTCTTTTTAGACGTAGACCTGGTGAAGCAATTACAGTTTGACAGTTAATAAAAAGTGAAACAAGTGACTGCAACATGCCAAAGATGTTATGAAAATGCCAATTAGGTACACTAAAACCTGTATTCCACAATACTGCAGGTATCACACTGGGTGGCCTAAGGAAGCATTTCTTCCAGCGCAATTCCAGGGCGTTCAAAAGGGGCACGTGGACGCGTCGCAAGATACAGTCGGAGTGCGGCATGCACGCGATGTGGCACAAGACCGGAAATACCTTGCCGGTGATGGTCAACGGCCGGCAGACGGGCAGCAAAAAAGGTTCTGGTGCTGCACACCAACAAGAACTTCGATCAGCAGAGGACCAACTGGGTGATGCACCAGTACCACCTCGGCGACCTAGAGCAAGAGAAGGAGCGGGAGCTAGTCCTCTGCAAGATTTTCTACCAGACGAACACTAGGTCCAGGAGTAAAAAGATTATAAGTTAGTTTGGTATTGGTAGTTGTAGTACCTTGTCGTCCGCAAGTTGGTCTTGTTGTTAACGATCTTTTGGTATGAACTTGCATTTGCTTCCAACCATCATGTCGAGGGTCGATGTGGATATAAAGCTGAATCATTTGTTTCGAAACAAATTTTTAGGCACCTGATTTTTATTTGATGGGTAGCATAAGCACCCGCCGTTGAATTCCCAGTTCTCCAATTTTTTCGAAACAAGTGCATGTACTTATTATCATGATAAAAAACAATATTCGTGTTGCATCCCAGTTATCAGTATGTACTTGCAGAATTCTCTCATTTATTGAGCACGTATATTGTTTTTTCAGGTCGAGCAAGTTTCAACTGGGTTGTAGACTGCCCAGGGTTGGTTTTGTTTTCAACAGGCCCAGCCCATGACGACAACGGGGCACAAAGATACAACAGGTATCTACTGGCCTCTGGCCCGCCAGCGTTAGTTATATTTTGTCTTACAACATCCGCAGGCAGTTTTTTTACTGAATCAACCACATGGCCCAGTTCTATTTTCCTCTTGAAACGCATGTCCTACATCCGTTTTCTAATCTCTACCAATAGTTTTACTAGTTCATATACACGTATCATTATATTGAAAACACATAAAATTCCCTTTTCATATTTACATCCTTATTTTTGTTGTTTTTTCCCACCCAGCGCTGATTTTTTTACCACTGGTTTTCCCTTAAACCAACTCAATTGTCCCACGTCTTATTTGCTTATAAAAAAACGATTTTTTTGGCAAATCAATAAGTTCTTAAATTTTTTTTATCATTTCGGGATTACAACAGTTCACACTCCACCAAAATATGCAAAATAAGGTTGAACTGCTTGACCGTGGTCCTGGGCAGAAAATGGGTTGTAAAAAATTACTTAAGAATTAGCAAATGGGCTGCAAATTATAAAAAATAGCAAATGGGCTTTATGTTGTCTGCCACAGATTTGGAGGCTGACTTGTGGGCCTACTAAGTTCATGCGTACACAAGGTTTCTCAATAAAGAAACTTAGTCAACAATCGACTCTACCAGCGTCAGACCGTTAGATGTCAATCTAACGGCAATCGTGCTTCTTCAGTCTCTGATCTTCCTGCCCCAGCCGCCCAAACTAGCGCCGTCGGAACCGCCTACTCCTGCCTCCCGTGGCCGGCAGTGCTGCCGGCCAGGCCTCACGGCCCCATCATACTCGCATCCCTGGCCTCTCTATCCCTCTACTCACCCACACCTCCTGCTATTTTCCGGCGACGGCAGCCGAACCAGTCAACCCTCGTACTCTCCACCACGTGGGCAGCCACTGTCATGTCTTCCCCGGCTTCATGTCATTCCCTCCGTAGGCCTTGCCGTCGTCCACCGCCCTGGTGCTCTCAGCGCGGCGTGGTCAATGATGTCCATCCAACGGCCATAGTGCTTCTTCATTCTCCGGTCTGCTTGCCCCAGCCGCCCAAGCAGCGTCGGTCGTGCCGCATGCTCCTGCCTCCCGTGGCCAGCTGTGCTGTCGTGGAGGCCTCACCTTCCCCATACTACTCCCACCGCTGGCCAGGCCATCCCTCCACTCACCCACTCCCCCTGTTATTCTGCGGCGACGGCAGCCTCACACTGCAGCCGAACCAGTGAACCCTCGTACTCCTCTCCGCGTGGGCATTGTCGGTGTACAAAAAGGGGGGGTACACTTTTTTATCCCTATAATTGTGCGTGGGCAGTCTGAGCCACAGGCACCGCCACACCGAGCACGACGAGGGAGGTGAGCCAAGGTAAGGCCGGAGCTCAAGAGAAGCGGAACGACGCCAAGACCAAGACCACAAAGAGCAAAGGGGACAAAGCGGACTCCCCCGGCAAGATCCTTGGTGGGGGGCAGTTCCAGCAAACCCGGCAAGACCCTTGTCGTGGCAGCTCGCCCCACACCTACGGAGCGAGTCACCCTTGAGTCCACTGCCCCCATGGGGCAAGGATTCGGGAGACATCCCCGTGGTGGCATGCAGATCTTTGTTAAGACATTCAAGATCAGATACACACTTTAGAAGATGATGATCCTTGGCGGGGTCCCAGCCAAGGAGCACCACAAGGCCCACGGCAAGAGCCTTGCCGGGGGTGACAGCAGGAGCCGCGGCAACACCCTTGCTGGGGCCACGGCAAGGCCCTTGCCATGAACACCCGTAGGGCCACCATCAGGCCCACCCCAATCAAACCTCCACCGCCGTTCACATGTAGCTGCCGACCCAACCAGCTGGGCAGGCACTTGCGTGGCGGCAAGCAGATCTTCATGGAGACCCACCACTGCGCCACCTTAGCTGCCTGCCTGCCTACATGGCACCGCGGGCACCGGTGGCTAGGGCGCGTGTCGACGCAAGAAGGAGCGGCGACGGATGAGACAGGGCTCTCCCCCGTCCCCGACTAAGCGAGGAGACCTAAGCAAGACGCATTAAATGCGCCTTGTCATGTAATGCGAGGGATAACCTCGCATCACTGTACTCTTTCCACCTCCTGTGTGCCACTTTGGCAACCCCTTTCCCTATAAAAGGAGGCCCAAGGCGACCAGGAAGAGGATTCGCCTTTTTGGAGCTCCTCACACCCCATCGCTAGTTCAAGAACACAGATATCCAATCCACCAAAGCAGGAGGTCCAGTGCAGTGCTAGTTCCTGACACAAGAGCAACCGCCTCAGCTCCAGCCGCAGCATCAACCCAACCTGCTCCAGCATTCACTTCAGCTCCAACTCCATCAGCATCAACAGAAGCCTTCGTCCTTGGAGTGATCCGGACTCCACCACCTCCTGAAGATCAAGCCTGAGTGTCGATATAACACTATACATTTTCTAGGAACTTTTTGGTAACTTGTTGCCAAAGGGGGAGAAGATGTATAGATCATAGGCTTCGAGAGAGAGAGTGTTGCTTTTCTCTCTTGTTTTATCTGATGGTCTTTGATACATTATTTGCTTTTGGTTGAGATACTTTGATATGCTTGTGAGACATTGATGATCTTGTCTTTGATCATAAGCTACACTTATGCATGCTTGATATATCTTATCTATCTTATGTGATCATTCACTTTGGCCTTGGTGATGAGTGCATGTATGTCATTGTTTATCATTTTGAGCGCTCCACCAAGATGTATGTGACATGGAAGAGTAACCCATAACTCTAATTCTTTGTGCATTTGCAGTCCAAAGCAAAATTTTAAATATGCACAAATTTAGGGGGAGCTCTTACTTATCACATACTTCTCAAAGCGACGATGTAATTCATTCTTATTATCATTTGTCGAAGCTTTGATCTATAAGTTGTCATCAATTACCAAAAAGGGGGAGATTGAAAGTGCAACTATCCCTAGGTGGTTTTGGTAATTTATAACAACATATAGCTCATTGAGCTAATGCAATTCCAAGACAATTATTTCAGGAAAGCTCAATGATTGGCATGGCATGGATGGTGAAAGTGGAACCCTCAAAATACTAAGGACAAAGGATTGTCTCAAGCTCAAAAGCTCAAAACTCTTCATTTTACATTTTAGTGATCCAAGATCACGTTGAGTCTATAGGAAAAGCCAATACTATCAAGGAGGGATGAGGTGTTGCTTAATGAGCTCTTTGCCTTATCTGCTTAAGGATATGCTCCAAAATCCTCAACTACTTTCCCATATCCACATATGACCTAAACCCCAAGCCAAACTCGGTCCTACCGACTCTTTCTATCCGGCGCCACCGAGTTTTTTATATGTCATAAGCCACTGCCAAACCCTAGCAAATCGGTTTCACCGATAGGGATCTCGGTCTCACCAAGATGGGATTGCAACCTCTCTGTTTCCTTTTCGTAACTTTTCGGTCTCACCGAAAGAGCGGATCGGTCCCACCGAGATTGCAATGCAAACTCTCTGTTTCCCTTTTGTAACTTTTCGGTCTCACCAAAAGAGCAAATCGGTCCCACCGAGTTTGCCTGACCAACTCTCTGGTTAGCTAATTACCAAATCGGTCTCACCGAGTTTGTGTAATCGCTCTCACCGAGATTACGTTATGCCCAAACCCTAACCACATCGGTCCTACCGAGATGCATGTCAGTCCCACCAAAAATCTCTAACGGTCACGAGGTTTACTATTTCGGTCCGAGTGAGTTTATTGATTCGTTCCCACCGAGATTGGTAGATTGTGTGTAACGGTTGGATTTTAAGTGGAGGCTATATATACCCCTCCACCTCCTCTTCATTCGTGGAGAGAGCCATCAGAACACATCTACACTTCCAACTCATATGTTCTGAGAGAGAACCACCTACTCATGTGTTGAGACCAAGATATTCCATTCCTACCATATGAATCTTGATCTCTAGCCTTTCCCAAGTTGCTTTCCACTCAAATCTTCTTTCCACCAAATCCAAATCTTGTGAGAGAGAGTTGAGTGTTGGGGAGACTATCATTTGAAGCACAAGAGCAAGGAGTTCATCATCAACACACCATTTGTTACTTCTTGGAGAGTGGTGTCTCCTAGATTGGCTAGGTGTCACTTGGGAGCCTCCGACAAGATTGTGGAGTTCAACCAAGGAGTTTGTAAGGGCAAGGAGATCGCCTACTTCGTGAAGATCTACCGCTAGTGAGGCAAGTCCTTCGTGGGCGATGGCCATGGTGGGATAGACAAGGTTTCTTCTTCGTGGACCCTTCATGGGTGGAGCCCTCCGTGGACTCGCGCAACCGTTACCCTTCGTGGGTTGAAGTCTCCACTAACGTGGATGTAGGATAGCACCACCTATCCGAACCACGGGAAAAACATCCGTGTCTCCAATAGCGTTTGAATTCTCCAAACCCTTCCCTTTACACTCTTGCAAGTTGCATGCTTTACTTTCCGCTGCCTATATACTCTTTGCATACTTGCTTGAATTGTGTGATGATTGCTTGACTTGTCCTAAAATAGCTAAAATCTGCCAAGAACTAAAATTGGGAAAAGGTTAAGTTTTTATTTGGTCAAGTAGTCTAATCACCCCCCTCTAGACATACTTCCGATCCTACAAGTGGTATCAGAGCTTTGGTCTCCATTTGCTTTGATTCCCATAGCTTTTGGTGGTCATAGCCTTGGTTTCACAACCTAGGAGAGTATGGCGTCTAGTGAGGGAAATTATGACCGTAGAGGTCCTTACTTTGATGGCACTAACTTTGCTGGTTGGAAGCATAAAATGAAAATGCATATTCTAGGACATAACCCTGCCGTTTGGGCGATTGTGTGTGTTGGTTTGCAAGGTGACTTCTTCGAAGGGAAAGAAACAAACCGTGAAGCTACCGTGGATGAGTTGAAGATGCTACAATACAACGCTCAAGCTTGTGATATTCTCTTCAACGGATTGTGCCCCGAAGAATTCAACAAAATCAGCCGTCTTGAGAATGCAAAGGAAATTTGGGATACCTTGATTGATATGCACGAAGGTACCGACTCCGTCAAGGAATCTAAATTGGATGTGCTTCAAAGTCAACTTGACAAGTTCAAAATGAAGGATGGTGAAGGTGTCGCTGAAATGTACTCTAGGCTTGCTCTCATCACAAATGAGATTGCCGGCTTAGGGAGTGAAGAGATGACTGACAGATTCATCATCAAGAAGATCCTAAGAGCCTTGGATGGAAAATATGATACCGTGTGTACATTGATCCAAATGATGCCCAATTACAAAAATCTCAAGCCAACGGAAGTCATTGGAAGAATTGTTGCTCATGAGACTGCTACAATTGTGGAGGACCCGGACACTATTCCAATGAGTGTACGGCTCCCTACAAAAGAAGAGAAGATTCTCCAAAAAGAAGAAGCAAAAGAGAGGAATCACCATCACGAGAGAGAAGGAGTAGAGATGATCGTTATGAACGAAGACACTCACGGAGAAGCAAGGATTCGGAAAGGAAGGAAAAATCATCAAGGAGCTACGCAAAACGAAGACATCAAGCTCATGTTGGTGAATGGGTACCCGGCTCCAACTCCGACAACCACTCCGAGAGAAGTTATCACTCTGACTCCGAATATACTCAAGATGAAGGTGTTGCCGGACTAGCACTTGTGTCAACCAACTCCTACGACATATTTGATTCACCCAATGAAGGAATTGGAAGATGCTTCATGGCCAAAGGTCCTAAGGTAACTCACCCTGAGTATGTTGATTTTAATAGTGATGAAGATGACTTGTTAGGCGATGATGATTTACTTGTTGACAACTCTAGTGATGAATCCTATGATGAAACATCAATTAATAATGCTAAAACGAATGACAACGATAAGGAGAAAATTGAGGCTCTAACTAAAGAGCTAAACACTCTTAAGTTAGCTCATGAAACTATCTTCGAAGATCATCGAGAACTTTTAAGGGCTCATGAGAAGTTACGCTTTGAAAAGCTCAATCTTGAGCAAGAGCATGAGCTTTTAAAGGCAATCAATAATGATCTCCACAAGAAAAGTTATTCTTACATTGCCAAACGTTTACTCTTATCAACTTACATGCCTCAAGTCAAGTCTAGTAACAAGAGCAAGAAAGATTCTTCCGCTAGTAGTAACAATGACTATGGTAAATCCAATATTGTTGCTTCTAGTAGTTCTCTTGATTCCACTAATGATTCTCTTAGCCAAGTTACACTTGAGCAAGAAAATAGCATATTGAAGGAAATCATAGAGAAAGGAGTGTACAAAAGCCTTGCCGGAAGTAAGCAATTCGAGGAGATTGTACGCAAGCAAGGAAGGCACCGGAAGAATCAAGGTGTTGGTTTTGAACGAAAGTTCAATGCCAATGGAGTTGAGTGGGAAGAATATCAATACCCCAAGACAAAGTTTGTTCCTCAACCAGAGAAGTATGATCCAACTTCTTTCAAGGGGACACAAACTCAAGATGATCTTCCACCACAAGACTACAAGCAAAAAGGCAAGGACAAGCTTCAAGAGGAAATAGATGCATTTGAAGAAGCTCCTAAGACCTTAGTCAAGTGGATTCCCAAGACTACTTCAAGTTCCACTTCATCAAGTACGACTACAACTCCAAGGATTCCCATCAAGATGGTGTGGATCCAAAAGAAGAAGAACTAGAGAGTTCTTGAGGGTGACTCCGCCAACATACTTCACTCTTATCATTTTGGCAAGAACAAGTGCAATAAACTTCCACATCTTGCACTAGTTCAAGGAGTCACAAACCCTCTCGTTGGTAAGTCAAGGGACAAGGTAATCTAAAAGCTTTCATAGACATCTTCTTGTATGTGCATCACTCTATGTCTATGGATATACTTGCTTGTTCCTTGTGGGACTAACCCGTGTAGATATTGAAAGTGCAATTCACTCAAAAGGATAGCTCCATGTGATCTACATCAATATTGAGCATCCACATCTTCAACATCTACATGAAGTCATCATCGACAAAACCCAAGGTTAGTTCATCCCTCTTAAGGGGGGATATCACATCTAGGGGGAGCTTTACTCTAAGACTTGAGCTAAAGCAACTCTAATGACGTGAATACAACAATGCTTTATGTAAAAGTGGTAACCCCACTTGAGCTTAAACGATGAGTATGACCTATGATCAAATGTTCTCATTTGACTCCTAAGTCAATATACTCATATATACATGACCTAGTCATCGCCAATTGCTTGATAGATGCTAGAATTGATTGTGCATGCTTTGTCACATATTTCTATTGTCATCTTATTGTGTGAGCATGCTGGTTGCATATTTTACTCATTCGAGGACATCCACTTGTTGTTTTGATTGTTTGGCTCTATCTTTTCTTTTGCCAAGTGGATGGACAAGGATGCCTAAGAACCTCCTCTAGCTATCTATGCTTTTCTCGTCTCAAATTCTATTCATGCTACATCACAAATTTGATCAAGTCAAATTCGAACCACTCTGTGTGAGGAGCACTCGGAGTCCCCGATTCGTCATAGACTTAAACTTCCAAAACCTCTTTGTGATTCTCGGTCTGACCGATACCCCACTTTCGGCCCTATCAAGATCATCAAGTTGATCTATGTTTTCAATCTCGGTGCAACCGACTTGAACTATTCGGTCACACCGAGTTGCAATAACTGTATACAGTTTTGCATCTCGGTGCCACCGAGTCGTTCCACTCGGTCACGCCGACAGGGTCGGGCTATATATAGTCACGGGCAAATATTTGGAAATTTCTCCGAACGTCTTCGCCCGTGCCATAGCTCGCTCTGCCGACGTGGTCTCCGGATCGTCTTCTCGCCGCCAGCAGCCTCCAGTCGCTGGTCTCCGTCGCTGTCAACGGAAATCACCTCCGCCGTTGCCGCTGTAGCGAGTCTCCGCCGAACTAGGGTATGGACTCAATCTTTGTGCTATGCCCAATCTGATTCCTAGCACATTGTGATCATAATGATTCTTGCCACGTTTGATAAACTTCTATCCAGTCAAAGAACTCGTAGATTATGTTTGACTCGAAAAATTTAGGGTTAGGTTTCCGCCAAAACCATCTCGGACCCACCGAGTTGAAAAACTCGGTCCCACCGATTTGGCCCTTGCCATTGCACAAGTGAAACTCGGTCTGACCGAGTGTAACTAATCGGTGTGACCGATTTTTGAATTTTGTGAAACCCTAGCAGTCTCGGTGCCACCGAACTGTGACTCGGTCTGACCGAGATCACTAGTTTAGGTTCCAAATACTGCTTCGGTATCACCGAGTTTAGAAATCGGTAGATCCGAAATGCTTTCCGTGGGAAACTAAAACTAAGTTTTTGAATCATTCTTTTGCAAAAATCTCTGCTTTTTGTGATGCTCATCCAATCTACCTCATCTATAAACTATTCACAGGGTCAGCAGTTAGCAGTTAGCTTGTTCAACATGTCAGACCAGAGTGACAGTCAGAATCAGTCAGAACAGCCTGTGCATATGAGTGAGGGCACTAGTCCCTCAAGTTGTTCAGATGATGGCAGCAGGAGCACTCCAAGCAATCTGCCAAAGGCTTCCACCAGACAGAGAAGGAAAAGAACTTCAGATTCAAAAGATGAAGACTATGTGGTAGAGGAGGAGGCTACCTCCAAGAAAATTGAACTCAAGAAGGAACATAGTTCAAGACAGAGCACCAAGCCAGGCTTGAAGGTCAAAAGACCAGCAGGCAGGAAGCCAATGCCAAAAGCCAGAGCCTCAACTAAGATTCCTGACAAAACCACTTCCAAGGAGCCAGTTGTTGCTGTAGAGAAGAAAGAGAGGAAAAGAGGCAGATGGTGCAAGAAAGTAGATCCTACGGCTGAGTTTGAACAACATTCTTCTGATGAAGAAGAGGAAGAGGAAGGTGCTGCACCAGCACCCAAGGCACCCAAGCTGATGGGTGATGCCATTAGATCAGGGGGAGTTGCATCCAAGCCCAAGGAAGCCCCCAAGACAGCTCCAAAGCAAAAACCCAAGAGGAATACAAGAAATATTCCAGCTGTTGAGAAGAACAAGGCCCTAGTGCCTAATGTTGCTGAAGAAGAAGAAGGACAAATTTTGAGGAAATTAAAGCCCAAGATCCCAGACCACAATGATGCTCATCCTGTGGCTGAGGATATGAATATCAGGAGAGACTCTGGATTGAGAAAATGGAGAGCAGAAGATCCCTATGCTACCAGGAGAAGAACTGTTGTAGACTACAGGTTCCACACTAAGGAACAACAGGACTTCTATGAGACAATCCTGTTAGACAAAAAGCCAATTGTCTGTGACATGAAATGGGTTGATTGGCAATACATAAAGGACAATGAAGAGCACTTCCCAGGAGTGGAGGACAGCTTCAAGGCTTGTGGAGTAGCAGACTTTGTTGGGCAAAAGATCACAAAGTGGAACGATGAACTTATCATGCAGTTCTACTCCACAGCACACTTTTACCCCGATGGGAGGATTGTCTGGATGTCTGAAGGTACGAGGTACCAATCAACTGTTGCGGAATGGGCTCAACTGATCAATGCCCCAGAAGAAAGTGAAGATGACTTGGATGTCTATTCCAAGAAGAAGATGGACTACAACTCAATGATCAACATGTACAAGGAGATCCCTGATAAGGCACTTGAAACTTTCAAGTATGGATCTGTACATTATCTTCTGTCACGATTGCCAACAATCAACTGGATCTTAAGGCACACTCTGCTACCAAAGTCTGGAGATCACAAGATGGCCAGAGGCCATGCTATCAACCTGCTTCATATCTTTGATGTGCCTCAGAAGTTCAAGGTCATGAGCCTGATGATAGAGACAATCAAGAGGACAACAACAGACCAGAAGAGAAGCTGTGGATATGCTCCTCAGATCCAAGAACTGATCAACTCCAAGATGGGCACTGGCATATATCTTTTGGATAAGGAACATCTTCCTATTCATCCTGAGTTTGAAGACAATGAAGTTGTGATGAACATGGATGAACCATCTTCAGCCCATGCCCAAGCACAAAAGGAGAAGGCTAAAAAGGAGAAAGCTGCTAGGATGCCAACACAAGAGGAGGCATCAGAATACTTCTTGAAGACCAAGCAAGAGCAGCTCAGTTACCTGATTGCTTCCACCCTGCGCATTGAGAAGGTTTGGCAAACCTAACTCAGAACCAGGCGAGCTTAGAGAGGATCGTAGAACAGAAGTTCTATGACTTGGATATCAAGGTGACAGAGATACAGACAGCAGTGGAGCAGCTCCAGGATGACATGCAGGAGAGGAGAGGGAAGACAACTACAGATGCATTTGCTAGAGTTCCACGAGCTCAGAGGTCCAGTGCAGTGCCAGTTCCTGACACAAGAGCAACCGCCTCAGCTCCAGCCGCAGCATCAACCCAACCTGCCCTAGCATCCACTTCAGCTCCAACTCCATCAGCATCAACAGAAGCCTTCGTCCTTGGAGTGATCCATACTCCACCACCTCCTGAAGATCAAGCCTGAGTGTCGATATAGCACTATACATTTTCTAGGAACTTTTTGGTAACTTGTTGCCAAAGGGGTAGAAGATGTATAGATCATAGGCTTCGAGAGAGAGAGTGTTGCTTTTCTCTCTTGTTTTATTTGATGGTCTTTGATACATTATTTGCTTTTGGTTGAGATACTTTGATATGCTTGTGAGACATTGATGATCATGTGTTTGATCATAAGCTACACTTATGCATGCTTGATATATCTTATCTATCTTATGTGATCATTCACTTTTGCCTTGGTGATGAGTGCATGTATGTCATTGTTTATCATTTTGAGCGCTCCACCAAGATGTATGTGACATGGAAGAGTAACCCATAACTCTAATTCTTTGTGCATTTGCAGTCCAAAGCAAAATTTTAAATATGCACAAATTTAGGGGGAGCTCTTACTTATCACATACTTCTCAAAGCGACGATGTAATTCATTCTTATTATCATTTGTCGAAGCTTCGATCTATATGTTGTCATCAATTACCAAAAAGGGGGAGATTGAAAGTGCAACTATCCCTAGGTGGTTTTGGTAATTTATAACAACATATAGCTCATTGAGCTAATGCAATTCCAAGACAATTATTTCAGGAAAGCTCAATGATTGGCATGGCATGGATGGTGAAAGTGGAACCCTCAAAATACTAAGGACAAAGGATTGGCTCAACTCAAAAGCTCAAGACTCTTCATTTTACATTTTAGTGATCCAAGATCACATTGAGTCTATAGGAAAAGCCAATACTATCAAGGAGGGATGAGGTGTTGCTTAATGAGCTCTTTGCCATATGTGCTTAATGATATGCTCCAAAATCCTCAACTACTTTCCCATATCCACATATGACCTAAACCCCAAGCCAAACTCGGTCCTACCGACTCTTTCTATCCGGCGCCACCGAGTTTTTCATATGTCATAAGCCACTTCCAAACCCTAGCAAATTGGTTTCACCGATAGGGATCTCGGTCTCACCGAGATGGGATTGCAACCTCTCTGTTTCCTTTTCTTAACTTTTCGGTCTCACCGAAAGAGCGGATCGGTCCCACCGAGATTGCAATGCAAATTCTCTGTTTCCCTTTTGTAACTTTTCGGTCTAACCGAAAGAGCAAATCGGTCCCACCGAGTTTGCTTGACCAACTCTCTGGTTAGCTAATTACCAAATCGGTCTCACCGAGTTTGTGTAATCGGTCTCACCGAGATTACGTTATGCCCAAACCCTAACCACATCGGTCCTACCGAGATGCATGTCAGTCCCACCGAAAATCTCTAACGGTCACTAGGTTTACCATTTCGGTCCGACCGAGTTTATTGATTCGGTCCCACCGAGATTGGTAGATTGTGTGTAACGGTTGGATTTTAAATGGAGGCTATATATACCCCTCCACCTCCTCTTCATTCGTGGAGAGAGCCATCAGAACACATCTACACTTCCAACTCATATGTTCTGAGAGAGAACCACCTACTCATGTGTTGAGACCAACATATTCCATTCCTACCATATGAATCTTGATCTCTAGCCTTTCCCAAGTTGCTTTCCACTCAAATCTTCTTTCCACCGAATCCAAATCCTGTGAGAGAGATTTGAGTGTTGGGGAGACTATCATTTGAAGCACAAGAGCAAGGAGTTCATCATCAACACACCATTTGTTACTTCTTGGAGAGTGGTGTCTCCTAGATTGGCTAGGTGTCACTTGGGAGCCTCCGACAAGATTGTGGAGTTGAACCAAGGAGTTTGTAAGGGCAAGGAGATCGCCTACTTCATGAAGATCTACCGCTAGTGAGGCAAGTACTTCGTGGGCGATGGCCATGGTGGGATAGACAAGGTTGCTTCTTCGTGGACCCTTCGTGGGTGGAGCCCTCCGTGGACTCGCGCAACCATTACCCTTCGTGGGTTGAAGTCTCCACTAACGTGGATGTAGGATAGCACCACCTATCCGAACCACGGGAAAAACATCTGTGTCTCCAATAGCGTTTGAATTCTCCAAACCCTTCCCTTTACATTCTTGCAAGTTGCATGCTTTACTTTCCGCTGCCTATATACTCTTTGCATACTTGCTTGAATTGTGTGATGATTGCTTGACTTGTCCTAAAATAGCTAAAATCTGCCAAGAACTAAAATTGGGAAAAGGTTAAGTTTTTATTTGGTCAAGTAGTCTAATCACCCCCCTCTAGAGATACTTCTGATCCTACATCATGCGACCGTGGGGTCGTAATAGAGCTCCTTCTGACATGGTCAGAAGTCGAAACGCGTCGCAATCCGTGCAGGTTTCGCTGCCACCAACGCCAGCAGAAGCCCTGGCTGCCGGGGTTTTCCTGGGCTCCCCGAGCACCTATGGGGACGGAGCCCCTTCTCGGTTCGGCGGGGGGCGGAGGTCGCGCGAAGAGCGGATCGAGGCGAGACAGGCGGGGGAAGGTTTTTACCCAGCTTCGGAGCTCTCCGGAGAGATAACACTCCTACTGCTGCTTTGTGGATTGTATTGAGTTCTTGCTCGGGAGCGCCGAGTGCTACAGTACACTCGAGCAGCTAACGAGACCGAGCGCTTCTCTGAGGATCAATCCCCCCCTACGTTGTGCATGGGCCTCCTTTATATGTTCAAGGGGTCTCCAACAGGTGGCAACGTAGATAAGGGCAAAAGTGTAAATATGATGTGGTAGGTACAACTACCTACACAGTGTATCATACCTAACCCTGACGACAGGGGACAAAGGTATTAAATGCCCGTCTACGTCGCCCAGACGGTGCAGAAAAGGGACCGTCAGGGGTGCCATCGCTCGCCACGATGGCGATCCTGTCAGCGCTGCATGCCATAGTGTACCCCTGGGTGCACAGCCTCCCGCCACGTACGCTGGGAAGGGTCCCGGAGCGACACGTAGGTGGGTGAGCTGGAGCGCGGGTACAGAGTGGCTGCCTGCCGCGGCAAGTGCCTTGCCGCGGCCGTTGCCTTGTCACGCCCGGGAACTTGTCGCTCGCCGGGTCCTGCCGGGACGCGTGGCGTGCTGCGGCAGGTCCTTTGAGATGCTCTTGTTGGGCTTCCCAGAAAGCTCCTCTTGCCGGGGTCTTGTACCTTGAATGGCCTTCCCGGCAAGCTCCTCTTGCCGGGGACTTGTCTCCTTGACTTAAATACTTTGCTCTTGGATGGCTTCAAAGGATCTGCGGAGGACTTTGGCGGTCCCCCGGCGGGCCTTGCCGCGGGGTGCTGCGACTGCTCGTGCACAAGTTCGGGATACTAGAGTACCCCTACTTTAGTACACCGACAGGAGCCCCCGGGCATGGGCCAGACACGGTGCCGAGCGCTGTTGGGCCAGGCCCAAAACAGGGCACGGGCACGCACGGCCTGGGTCGCGTTGTACCTTGCTCCGCACCCACCACGCCCTCCCAAACGGCACGTGTCGATTGCGGCATCGTGGGGGAGGTCGTGGGTGGTTCCTTTACTCGGAAAGGCGAAATGTCCGCCCCCATCCCTCCTTATAAGCAGGGGGGCAGGGGCAGTTCGCCTATCTGCCCGCTGCTGTTCCTTCCTCGAGAATCTCCGCCACTCCCCTTCTTCCCAAAACCGAAGGAGAGCAGAGCTCCGTCCCCATTGCCACTAGCACCACCAACGCCGTCGTCCTCCTTCTCTATTCCCGCCATGGCCCCGAAGGCCGAGAAGGCGAAGTCGGCTGAGGCGCAGCGGCTCGCGGTGCTGCAAAAGGAGCGGGCAATCTTCCCTCCGAGGCTCAAGGCAGCAGAGCTGAAGGAAGACTTCTATCTCTTCTGGTCGACGGGAACACGGGCTCATCCGCGCACGAGGGTACTCCCAGCCACTACTTGGGATAAGTATCCCACCGGGTATCCCTTCTTCGCCTTGTTCTTCTACTGCGGGCTCTGCCCGCCTTTTTCTGAATTCTTTTGCGATGTCATGAACACCTACGGGCTCCACCTTCTTGATTTCACCCCCAATGCCGTCCTGACCATGGCAGTTTTCGCACATCTATGCGAAAACTTTGTCGGGATCCATCCAAATGTAGCTCTTTTCCGCCATTTCTTTTCGCCTCGGGTTGAGAAAGGAGAGCCTTTATCCGGCGGGATCGCCTGGATCTCGAAGGCCGGCAAGAAAGACGCTTATCTGGAATGAGAGTTCCGCAGCAAGTGGGAGGAGTGGAGGGCTGACTGGTGTTTGATTGTCGAGGAGAACCCCCAGCCGTTTACTGCTCTGCCCGAAACCCCAGTAGTGCGCGGCGGCGATTGGAGTAGCCTGGCCCCAGAAGACGACAGACTGAGGATTGCCGTCACCCGGATCCTATGCCTCAGGCTTGCCGGGCTTACTGTAGGAGCGGTTGGCGCAGATTTCCTCCGCCGCCGCATTGCCCCCCTGCAGGAGAGGAGGAGACCCGCCTGGGAGTTCCAGAATGCGGCGGATATCATGAGGTTGCGACCGGGTCTCAATTTTAACTTCACTGTCATGGAGCTCTACGCGACGCTCCAGGAGTTGTTCAAGCACGACCCGCAGCATCCCGAAGTGTTCAGGTTGCCGAGGGGCGTCGTTCCGCTGTGCAACAACTCCGCGCTCGACCGCATCCGTGCAATAATGCCGCTGTGCGATTCGCACGGAATTGATCCAGCCTGGATAGAGCCTGCGGATGATGTCGTTCGGGCATTCTTCGACAACTTGATAGAAGTGTCGGTCGACGCCGACGAGACGAAGGGCCTCACCCGGGACACCACCGACGACGAGCTCAAGCGTATCGCCACCAGGATGGAAGAGGCGGCGGCAGCCGCCGCTGCGGGAGAGTTGGGGTTCACCGTGGAGGAAGCAGAGGTAGCTGAGGCGGCAAGCCTTGCCGACCGAGAGGAGCTTGCCGGCAAGAGGAGGTCCGCCGAGCATGACGTCGGGCCGAGCGGGCCCGCCGAGGACACGAGCGGCTCGTTGGAGATCGGCTCCTCTTCCTCTTCGTCTTCGGACAGCCTGCCGCAAGTAGAACCTCCGGCTCCGCAAGCAGAGCCCCCGGCTCCACCAAGAAAGCGTCTTCGCAAGGCCGGGGACGTATCGGAGCGGCGGGCGAGTAAACCCCCGCCGCGCCGCACGACACGCTCCACCGTGGCAAGTTCTGTTGCCGCGGGAACACCTCGCGCTGCAGCGGCAACTGGGGCGGGGTCCTCTCGGCATGCCGCCCCAGCTCCCGCCAAGCGGCCAAGAGATCCCACTCCCCCGCCTCCTCGCGCCGATGGTGGGCCAGGCTTTGACTTCTCCGCGCTCAGCTCCGACGAGGAAGAAGAAGAGTAAGATCCTTGTTGTATTTGCATGTCTTCAATACTTGTTGTCCTGTATTGTATCTCATTTGCCTTACTCTGAACTCATCCCTTTTTAGGACGCTGGCCCAGAGAATGGCAAAGAGGGCCAAGGTCCCGGTGATCTTTATCGAGGATGACCCCTCCGTGGGAGCAGGGGGTGCGCCCGAGATAAACTTGCCGGACCCGACGGCTGTTCTTCAGAGCAGCCCCCAGCGCAGCCCCCAGCGTAAGTATATGGTTTACTTCCAGCTGTTAGGCGCGCACGGATACTCTTTGCTTGCTGATATCTGCCCGTTGGCTTATGTAGGAGCAGAGCAGCTCCACCAGGAGCGCCCGGAGGCCACCCCCGACGTGCCACCTGCTTCGACTACGCCGCCAAGGGAGAATTCTCCGGCAAGGGAGAAGTCCCCAACGAGGGAGAGTTCCCCGGTGAGGGAGAAATCTCCGGCAAGGGACGGTACCAGCGAACCCCCGGCAGCGGAGATCCCCACCACCGAGCCTGGTACAGGTACTCCTTGCTTCTAAACCCCCCTTGGGTTCTTCTTTTTGGATATCTGCTTGACTTTTCTTCTTTTTCCGGCCGTCAGATCCATCCACTATGGAGCCGATGGAGACCGAAGTCGTTATTGACGACGCCACTGCCACCGAGGAAACGGCCGGCGCTGATGATCCCACCGGCGAAGAGGCCACCAAGGCTGCCGCCGCAGCAGTTGACGAGGGGTCCGGCGATCGTACTGACGACCCTGGGGCCGCAGGAGCGACAGGCGCTACACCGACCGCTGAAACTCCCGCCGCTGCCGCAGCGTCAGGCTCTGAGGAACCCCAGCCAGACGTCTACTTGAAGGCTGGCGTTGGCATCTTCATCAACCTCCCCTGGGCGTCAACGTCCAGGGCGCCAGTCGAAGGAGAATGCTTCGACGTGGAGGTGCTTGCCTCCGCTGGGCTGGCGTTGGTCGACGCACCAAGCAGCAGCAGTGACGAGCCCGAGGAGGAGCGACTGCTGCGGAAGCTGGTGTTGCTCTACCGCTCCCGCCAGGCCAAACTGGAGTCCCGCGAAGCGCTTGTCGCGAAGGCGGGGGTGGACGTGGAGAAGCGCGCGGAGGAGCTCCGAGGCCTCAACCAGGCGGCTCTCCAGTCGCTGGCGGCGGAGCGGGTGCAACTCGATGAGGCGCAGAAGGCTTTCATCCTCGAGAAGGCAGAGGTTGCAGAGCAACAGCGGCTCGCCGCCGAGGAGCTATCCGCGCGGGATGGTGAGTTGGTCCAGCTGAAGGCCAGCCTGGACAGCCACGAAGAGGAGCTTGCGGCGCGCGAGCGAGCACTCAGCGGAGCCCTCAAGGAAGCAAAGGATGCTGCCGCAGCTGCCGAGGCCGCCAAGAAGGAGCTGGAGGCGAAAGTGGCACAGCTGGAGACTGATTTCAAGGCGAGCGGTGAGGCGTTTGCCGCGCTCAAGCATGAGCGCGAGAAGGACGCCTACACCTTTGGCGATCTGCAGGGCCGTCTCGCCGAAAAGGTCAAGGAGCTTGGCGCCGCCAAGGACTCCAACGTTGACCTTGAGCTGAAGCTGGCTACTTTGACCAAGACGCTGGACGGCGCCAAGGAGCAGGAGGCGGCCTTGAAGAAGGAGATCGAGGCCGATCAGGCGCTGTTGGAGAACATCGCTGCCACCCAGAATGAGTTCAGGGGAACTGTGGAGCGGTGGACGGACGGCCTTGTGAGCGCTGCCGCAGGCATCGACAAGGAGTTGGCGTTGCTGGGGTTGGAGGATCTCAGGTATTCCTCTAACGAGAGCCTCCCATCTAGCGCCAAGCTCACCTTGTTCTTTAAAGGCGTGGCGACGGCCCTCCAGCAACTCCGGGAGAGGATCCCAAAGCAGCTGGCCGACGAGTCGCGCATGATCTGCGCAGGAGCTCTCAAAAAGGTGCTGATGAAGGTGGCCTTCCGCAACCCGGGCCTCCGCCTCGCTAACGTCCTCAGGTCCCTGCCACCTGAAGCTGATCTGGAGGAGCTTGAGACCCTCGTCGCACCCATTGTGGACAAGGTGAGCGGGATCAAGAGGGTTGAGGGCGACCACGCGTACTAGGCCGCCTATTTTCTTCTTTTCTCGTCGCCGCTAGTCATGTTATGAAAACAGTTTATTAGAGCCGCGACAAGCTATCTTGTAATATAACTTTGTTTCATGTCACGATTGCAATGCTATTCCCTTTACTCGATTCCCTCCTTTGTATGTTTTTGCCCTATGCTTTTAGGGAACCTGCCGGCGTAGGCACCTTTGCCGCGAGGGCTGAGTGCGGGACGTCAGCAGCCTGCTGGCGGTGCCGTTACCGACAAGAAACCTTGTCGTGACTAGTCGCAGCTCGCTTAAGTTGCTGAGTGAACTCGAAACAAAGTAAGGGCGCGAATCTAGTCGCGGCACACTTAAGCTGTTGAGCGAACTCGAAGCAAAGTAAGGGTGCAACTAGCCACGAGCTGGTTCCTTCGCGCACGGGTTTTCCATACAAAGCATGGTCGTTTCAAGGAAAATAACTTAAAGTTAAAAAATCTGATTGCTCAAACTTTGGCACTTAGCTTTTTTGTCGTTTGCTCCCCGGCTAGGCGAAAATTTTCCTGAACGGCGCCGGGTCCATACCATTATCTTCCCATCCCCCACGGCTAAGTTGTGGGCGAAGGATCCTTCCTTTCCTTGAGAAAAAGAAAAGAGAAAACAATAGTATGGAGCTTTATGGCAAGTTATTGCTTACCGAGGGGGGCTCGCTGCACAAAGTGTCAGACAATTTATGCAGAAAGGCATGAAATTGACAGGGTGTGCGGAGCACGTGAGTTTTATTTATGGTGACGGTCTGCGCCTGGCTTTGTACAAAGGATTACATGCAACAGCGGCAAGACTTATACAAAATGGTGGTTGCTGAACAGGGTCCGACAACCGCGCCTTACGGGTAAAACTTACGAAGATGCTCGATGTTCCAGGAGTTGCTCACCGGAATGCCATCCTCGGTCTCAAGGCGGACAGCGCCAGGCCTCGTGACTCGGTTCACCCGGTAAGGGCCTTCCCACTTCGGCGTCAACTTGTTGGAATTCTTGGCGGAATGAACACGCCGAAGAACAAGGTCGCCTTCCTCGAGACTTCTGGCTTTAACTTTGCGGCTGTGGTAGCGCCGCAAAGCTTGCTGGTATCGAGCAGCTCATACAGCAGCCTGAAGACGGTCCACCTCAAGGAGCAGCGCGTCATCTCGCCGCAGCTGCTCTTGCTCAAGCTCATCATAAGCGAGCACTCGAGGTGACCCGTATACGAGTTCCGTGGGGGTAACTGCCTCTGCTCCATAGACTAGAGCGAAAGGTGTCTGGCCAGTGGCTCGATTTGGCGTCGTCCTGATCGACCAAAGAACCACCGGCAGCCTTGAAGAAGGAGATCGAGGCCGACCAGGCGCTGCTGGAGAACATCGCTGCCACCCAGAATGAGTTCAGGGGAACTGTGGAGCGGTGGACGGAGGGCCTTGTGAGCGCTGCCGCAGGCATCGACAAGGAGTTGGCGTTGCTGGGGTGGAGGATCTCGGGTATTCCTCTGACGAGAGCCTCCCATCTAGCGCCAAGCTCACCTTGTTCTTTAAAGGCGTGGCGACGGCCCTCCAGCAACTCCGGGAGAGGATCCCAAAGCAGCTAGCCGACGAGTCGCGCGAGATCTGCGCGGGAGCTCTCAAAAAGGTGCTGATGAAGGTGGCCTTCCGCAACCCGGGCCTCCACCTCGCTAACGTCCTCAGGTCCCTGCCGCCTGAAGCTGATCTGGAGGAGCTTGAGACCCTCGTCGCACCCATTGTGGACAAGGTGAGCGGGATCAAGAGGGTTGAGGGTGACCGCGCGTACTAGGCCGCCTATTTTCTTCTTTTCTCGTCGCCGCTGGTCATGTTATGAAAACAGTTTATTTGAGCCGCGACAAGCTATCTTGTAATATAACTTTGTTTCATGTCACGATTGCAATGCTATTCCCTTTACTCGATTCCCTCCTTTGTATGTTTTTGCCCTACGCTTTTAGGGAACCTGCCGGCGTAGGCACCTTTGCCGCGAGGGCTGAGTGCGGGACGTCAGCAGCCTGCTGGCGGTGCCGTTAGCGACAAGAAACCTTGTCGCGACTAGTCGCCGCTCGCTTAAGTTGCTGAGTGAACTCGAAACAATGTATTTCGCCTTGCCAGGGAGCAAACGACAAAAAAGCTAAGTGCCAAAGTTTGAGCAATCAGATTTTTTAACTTTAAGTTATTTTCCTTGAAACAACCATGCTTTGTATGGAGAACCCGTGCGCGAAGGAACCAGCTCGTGGCTAGTTGCGCCCTTACTTTGCTTCGAGTTTGCTCAACAGCTTAAGTGTGCCGCGACTAGAGTCGCGCCCTTACTTTGTTTCGAGTTCTGAGATCTAGGAACATGTTCCATCTGTAGGCCGACAAAGCGCTCTTCCGGCTTCCTCACTTCATCAACGTAAGCTTCCATCAACGGACTCTGATAATCCTTGTTTACATGGCCGACGACGAGCTGCGAGTCACCCCTGACAATGAGCTGCTTGATCCCAAGGTCTGCCGCAATCCTGAGACCGGCGAGCAATCCTTCATACTCTGCAGTATTGTTTGTTGCTTGCTCCTTGGGAAAGTGCATCTGGACCACGTACTTGAGGTGCTCTCCAGTGGGTGCGACAAGCAGCACGCTAGCACCGGCGCCTTGTAGCGAGAACGCGCCATCAAAGTACATCATCCACTCTTTGTTTGCTTCCTTGACGGGGATGCTCGTCTCTGGGGTTTCTTCGTCAGGTGTTGGCGTCCACTCTGCTATGAATTCTGCCAATGCTCTGCTTCGAATAGTTGAAGTTCTCTCAAACTTGAGGCCAAAGCTCGACAGTTCCAATGCCCACTCAACAATCCTGCCTGTTGCTTCTGGATTCTGCAGTATCCTCTTCAGCGGAAAGCGAGTGACAACTGTGATCTCATGTGCTTGGAAGTAATGGCGTAGCTTTCTCGAGGCCATAAGAAGGCCGAAAAGCAACTTATGCACACCAGAGTACCTCGAACTAGCCCCCTGCAGAAGGGAACTTACAAAGTAGACTAGGCGCTGCACCATTTTCTTTTGTATCCCTTCGCACATCTGCGCAGATCTATCTTCATCGGGACCAGAGCTCGTCGGGGAAGCCCCTTGCTTGTCGCTGGACGCGCTTGCCGCGGTTGCTGGCTCATCATCTGCCTCTCTCTCCGCTACTAACGCAGCACTAACCACTTGATTGGTTGCCGCCAGATATAGCAGCAACTTCTCTTGTGGTTTAGGTGCGACAAGTATTGGAGTGGAGGACAGGTATCTCTTCAAGTCCTGCAGCGCAGCCTCCGCTTCCGGAGTCCATTTCATTGGACCTGCCTTTTTCAAGATTTTGAAAACCGGCAGGGCGCGCTCACCAAACTTAGGGATAAACCTGCTGAGAGCCGCCACACAGCCGGCAAGTTTTCGTACATCCTTGACGCGCTTCGGTGCTTCGATCTGCTCAATGGCCTTGATCTTGTCGGGATTGGCTTCAATCCCCCGCTGGGACACAAAGAACCCGAGAAGCTTGCCGGAAGGGACTCCAAACACGCACTTCTCGGGGTTGAGCTTGAGGCTAATCTTACGCAGATTTGCAAAAGTTTCTTCTAGATCTTGAATCGGAGTTGACTTGTCCCTGCTTTTGACCACTATATCATCCATGTGGGCTTCGACATTTCTGTGTATTTGCGGCTCAAAAGCAGTATGGACGACCCTTGCAAATGTTGAACCAGCATTCTTCAAACTGAAAGGCACTCGTACAAAACAGTACGTGCCACATGGAGTGATGAACGTGGTTTTCTCCTCATCCTCTTCTGCCATGAAGATCTGATGGTATCCTGAGTATGCATCAAGAAACGAAAGCCAGTCGCATCCGGCTGTGGAGTCGACAATCTGGTCAATGCGCGGCAAGGGAAATTGGTCTTTGGGACAAGCTTTGTTGACATCGGTGAAGTCGATGCAAAGTCTCCATTTCCCGTTCGCCTTGCGCACGACTACAGGATTGGCCAACCACGTAGGATGGAGCACTCCTCTGACGAGGCCTGCTACTTCCAACTTCTTGATCTCTTCGGCGATGAACTCTTGGCGCTCCACCGCTTGTTTCCTGACTCTCTGCTTGACGGGTCGCGCGTGAGGGCAGACGGCGAGGTGGTGCTCGATTACTTTCCTGGGAACGCCGGGGGTGTCAGACGGTTGCCACACAAACACATCGACATTCGCCCGCAGGAAAGCAACGAACGCGCTTTCCTATTTAGGGTCGAGAGTGGCACTGATGGTGAAGGTACCACCAGTGCCGTCCTCCTTGGCGGACACCTTCTTGGTTGCTGGCGGAGCTGCCATTGTCTTCTTACACTTGCCGGTGGAGCTCGATGGTGCGTCCTCAACGGTAGCGCAGCACTCCGAAGAGGTGCGCTTGCCGGAGTGGGCATCAGAGCTCTTGCCGGACTTGGTCTTCTTCTTCCCCCCGGGAGCTTCAGCGGCGAGTGTCTCGCGATCCGCGGCGGCTGCTGCTTCCCGGTAGATCTTGTAGGCATAGATGAGAGCGTCTTTCTTGTCGCCATGTACAGAGATGACACTTATAGGGCCTGGCATCTTCAGCATGTTGTACGCGTAGTGAGAGGCCGCCATGAACTTGGCGAGCGCTGGACGACTGAGAATTCCATTGTAAGGCAATGGAAAATCGGCAACGTCGAAAGTGATCCTCTCAGTCCTGAAGTTCAACTCACTGCCAAATGTCACCGGCAGCGTGATCTTCCCCTTCGGCTTGCTCCTTCCCAGGCTGATTCCTTGAAACGTGTCGGTCTCTTCGAGCTTGCTGTCAGGGACTTGGAGTCTCCGAAGTACAGCAGAGGAGATCAGGTTGAAGCCAGCCCCGCCGTCAACTAGCATCTTAGTGACCTTGAGGTTGCGGATAGTTGGTGAGACCAACATCGGCAAACACCCGAGAGCAGTTGTGCGATCGGGGTGGTCCTCAATATCAAAGATGATAGGCGTGCTGGACCATTTTAGAAGCTTGCGTGACTCGACGGGTGGTTCTGCTGCATTAACTTCCCGCACCCACTGCTTGAGTTGGCGGTGTGAAGTATGCAGAGAAGCACCGCCGTCAACGCACAAAACTTCTGTGGCTTTCTGGAACTCCTGCTCGCTGGTCTCGGCGTCATCCATGTCTTCGTCGTCGTCGTCATCTTCATCCTTGTCGCGGCCGCGGGGAGGTCTGTCGCCTTGCCGCTGCTTGGTGTTGCCGCGGCGTCCCCCCCGGCCAGTGCGCTTCGTACCAGATCCTCCAGCACCTCCTTGGGCCTTCTCCTTGTCGCGTCGCTCATACTCGGCCTTTTGCAGCTCAACGAGCCGTTCGACCTTCTTGCAGCTCTGGAGGTCATGGCCTTTCATGCGGTGAATCTTGCAGTACTGCTTGTTGGTGCCATCCTGCTTGTTGGCGGCCGCCACAGCCTGGAATTTGGCGCATGCGGCAACCTCCTTGCCGGAGCTATCAGTCTTGGCTGTCTTGGCGCCACCTTCGTTGCAGGATTGCTCGACAACTAGCACATCTTTGCCTTTCCTCTTCCTATTGTTCCGCCGCCTATTTTTGCTTGCTGGGGCGGCATCGTTGCTGTCAGACGCTGTGGTTCCTACGTTCTCTCCGGGGAGTTTCCATCCTTCCTCAGCACGTGCACATCTGTCGGCCAGGGCATACATCTCGCTGACGTCTCTGATCTTGCACATCGCCATCTCCTCCCGCATCCTGCGGTTGCGCACGTTCTGATGGAACGCACTGATGACCACGGCAGGGTGGACGTCTGGGATGTTGCGTTGCACTTGGCTGAATCTCTGGATGTACTTACGTAGAGGCTCCCCTTCCTTCTGGGCAAGCAGGTGAAAATCACTCTCCTGGCCATGGGGTTTGTGGCCGTCGGTAAAGGCGCCGACAAACTGATGGCATAGGTCCGCCCAGGAAGATATGGAGTTTTCCGGCAAGTGCATGAGCCAGGACCTGACGTTGGGCTTGAGCACCAGAGGGAAGTAATTGGCGAGGATCTTGTCATCCCGCCCCCCGGCAGCCTGCACCGCAATGGTGTAGATGCTGAGGAACTCCGACGGATGCAGCCTGTCGTCGTACTTCTCTGGTACGTCTGGCTTGAAATTCTTCCTGCTGGGCCACTGGACTTGCCGCAGCTCACGGGTAAACGCAGGGCAACCTACCGCGTACGGCAGGTCGCTTGGTTGCCCTGGCGCTTGCATATCGACAGTGGGGCCAGCGCGTCGGTCTGATTGACGCCGTGTTTCTCTCCGGCGCTCGATGCGGGTGCGGGCATCTTCTTGCTGCCGTTCGTGAAGAATGTGGCGCTGATCGCGACAAGTTCGCGGATCTGAGGAAGCAGTGGAGTCGCTGTCGTGGCGGACCCGGCGAGTCGGCGATCTTGGCCTTTGGGGCGGAGAGTGCACGGTGGTTGCACCCCCACCGGTTTTGTCGCCATCGGCTCGCACTTGGCTCGCCTGCCGCGGCTGCGATGTGGTCGCTGGCCGCGGAGTGTCGCCATTGGCGAAGCCGATGAGACTCTGAATGGTGGCCCTCCAGTCGTAGATCTTGTCTGGCGCTGGAGGGAAGTCTAGGAGCAGTTGAGCTCGCGCTAGAGCTTCTGCTGGGGTGGCGGGTAGCGGTGGCGAACGGTGCGAGGAGCGGGATATGCTCGGGCTCCCAACGATGTTGGAAGGAGTAGTATTCCGTCCAGGCGACCGTGCCTCGCTTGCGCCAGCACGTCGGCGTGCATGTTGGCCTTGAGCGTCCCGGGATCCACTAGCTCGATTTGGGTCCAGCGAGCGTATGGTACCATGAGTACCACGACGCTGTTGGTCCCGCGCCTCTTGAGATGGGCGCGGTGCGTCTACGGACGCCCGGTCATCGTGGGAGCCGACTACGCCGCCAGCGGGCAGCGCGGTCTTGTCTTTGGACTTGTTGGCACCGTGGGCTCCCTCGTCGGCGCCCGTTCCACCGCCGGCGTTCTCCCCGCCGGCGGTTTGCTGCGGCGGCGGTGGATTCGACGCGGACGGTGCAGCCGCCTCCGAAGCCATCTTCTTCGGCGGCATGTCGATGAAGTCGATGAAGATTCAGCTCGCGTGAACGTCGGATCAGGTTCACACAACCTCGACGCCCCCTACCTGGCGCGCCAGAGATGCCGGGGTTTTCCTGGGCTCCCCGAGCACCTATGGGGATGGAGCCCCTTCTCGGTTCGGCGGGGGGCGGAGGTCGCGCGAAGAGCGGATCGAGGCGAGACACGCGGGGGAAGGTTTTTACCCAGCTTCGGAGCTCTCCGAAGAGATAACACTCGTACTGCTGTTTTGTGGATTGTATTGAGTTCTTGCTCGGGAGCGCCGAGTGCTACAGTACACTCGAGCAGCTAACGAGACCGACCGCTTCTCTGAGGATCGATCCCCCCCCTACGTTGTGCATGGGCCTCCTTTTATATGTTCAAGGGGTTTCCAACAGGTGGCAACGTAGGTAAGGGCAAAAGTGTAAATATGTTGCGGTAGGTACAGCTACCTACACAGTGTATCATACCTAACCCCGACGGCAGGGGACAAAGGCATTAAATGCCCGTCTACGTCGCCCAGACGGTGCAGAAAAGGGACCGTCAGGGGCGCCATCGCTCGCCACGATGGCGATCCTGTCAGCGCTGCATGCCATAGTGTAGCCCTGGCTGCACAGCCTCCCGCCACGTACGCTGGGAAGGGTCCCGGAGCGACACGTAGGTGGGTGAGCTGGAGCGCGGGTACAGAGTGGCTGCCTGCCGCGGCAAGTGCCTTGCCACGGCCGTTGCCTTGTCGCGCCCGGGAACTTGTCGCTCGCCGGGTCCTGCCGGGACGCGTGGCGTGCTGCGGCAGGTCCTTTGAGATGCTCTTGTTGGGCTTCCCGGCAAGCTCCTCTTGCCGGGGTCTTGTACCTTGAATGGCCTTCCCGGCAAGCTCCTCTTGCCGGGGACTTGTCTCCTTGACTTAAATACTTTGCTCTTGGATGGCTTCAAAGGATCTGCGGAGGACTTTGGCGGTCCCCCAGCGGGCCTTGCCGCGGGGTGCTGCGACTGCCCGTGCACAAGTTCGGGATACTAGAGTACCCCTACTTTAGTACACCGACAGTGGCGCGCGCGCAGTTGCTCCTTGATTTTCCTCCCACTATGGGGAAACTCGACGAATGGAGAGCCACCATCCGAAGCCTTGTTGCGGTGGCCAACAAAGACGAACCGAGTCCGGTGGAGCCCCTGGGTCGACGCTCCGATGGAGTCCCACGTACCAGTGGCAGGAAAGCCGGCGGCGCCGCGACCACGGTGCACTCGCCTCCTCCTCGCCCGGTGTCACAGACGCCAGCCCGTTGCGACGTCACGGGCGACGAAATCTCCATAGCGTCGTCCGACCCGCGGACCCACTGTGACCAACGCCAAGTTCTTCGGAACGAGAACATGAAGACGCTCGAACCACTATCGAGCGCCGGTGCGGGCGTGCCACCAATCAGACAGGCGAGCAGGGCCTGCTGTGAACCACCCGGCACCGGGGAGCCCTAGAGGCCTACCTTACGAGGTAGGCGGTCCGGCTTTTACCCTGAGCTGCGGCAGTTCTAGTGGCCCACTCACCGCACCTTCAAACCTGCCGTGGGCAAAAAGTACGGCGGCAAGACACACCCGTCCGAGTTCCTCAGCATCTACACCATCGCGATACAAGCTGCCGGAGCCCGTGACAATAAGGTGCTTGCGAATTACTTTCCGTTGGCTCTTAAACCCAACGCCATGTCATGGTTGATGCACTTGCCGGTAGACTCTATTTCCTCCTAGTCGGATTTGTGCCATGAGTTCGTGGGCGCCTTTACTGGAGGCCACCAAGCCCATGGCCAAGCGAGCGACCTGCACGTCATTCCCCAAAAGGGGGTGAGAGTCTCCGCAAGTATATACAGAGGTTCAGCTGGATACAGTACAATATCCCTGATGTTCACCCTGCTGCCATCATCAGCGCGTTCCATCAGAACGTGCGTAACCGCAAGATGCGCGAAGAGCTGGCAATGAACAAGGTGAAAGATGTGGCAGAACTCTATGTTCTTGCTGACAGATGTTCCCTAGCGGAAGAGGGAAGGAAGTACCCCGGCGAAGATGCCGAGTGGAAACCGACTCCTCAGATGAGGATACTGCCGCCCCGGCGAAGAAGGGCCGGCACCGCAACAGGAAGCGCAAAGGTAAAGCCGTGCTTGCAGTCGAGGGATCTGATGACACCGGCTCCACCAAGAAAACCAAGGTAGATGACCCCGGCAAGGAAATTGCCGGATGCGTCGCCTGCCGGGCCTTGGCGGCTGCCGAGAAGCCAGGAAACTCCGACAAGCGATACTGCAAGATCCATCGCACCAAAGGGCAAGCTCTCCAAGACTGCCGACAGGTTGAGCTCCTCGCTGAGAAGCAGAGAGCTGAGTATGAGAGCCGGGACAAGGAGAAGGGCCAAGACGGTGCTGAAGGGTCTGGCAAGAAGCGTGACGGCCAGGCGGGCCGTCGCGGCAAGGATAAGCAACAGGAGAGGCCCGCCTGGGGTCGTGACAGTAAGCCAGAAGACGACGATCACGAAGAGGACGACAAATCCGGCGAACAAGAGTTTCAGAAAGCTACAGAGGCCATGTGCGTCGACGGCGGCGCCTCGCTGCATACTTCTCACCGCCGGCTTAAACAGTGGGCGCGGGAGATTACAGCGGCAGAGCCATCGTTTGATGCCCAAAGGCCGCTGAAGTGGTCCAGCACACCTATCATTTTTGACACTGAGAATCACCCTGATCGCACTACTGCGATCGGGTGCTTTCCATTGTTGGTTTCACCAACAATACGCAACCTCAAGGTGACAAAGATGCTAGTCGATGGCGGGGCCGGTCTGAGCTTAATCTCGCCTGCTGTGATCGAGAAACTGCAGATTCCTGATGGAGACCTCGAAGAGACAGGAACGTTTCAGGGGGTCAACCCGGGAAGAAGCCAACCCAAGGGAAAGGTCACGCTGCCCGTGACTTTTGGAAGCGACCTGAACTACAGGACGGAGAGGATCGTGTTTGATGTTGCCAAGATCCCCTTGCCCTACAACGGGATCCTTGGCCGCCCAGCGCTCGCCAAGTTCATGGCGGCGTCACACTACGCCTACAACACCATGAAGATGGCAGGACCTGTGATGATCATCACCATCCCCTCCGACAAGAAAGATGCGCTGATTTGCGCTGACCAACTATACCAGCAAGCAGTTGCAGCAGCTGCCGCCACTAGGGCACTTGCTCCTGCCGCTGGGACCCCGGGAGGGAAGAAGAAGAAGAAGACCGGTGAGACCTCGGACACGCACTCGGGGAAGCGCACCTCTTCGGACTTTAGCGCTGCCGTCGAGGACGTGCCATAGAGCTCCGCCGGCGGAAACAAGAAGCCCAGGGCCATACCGCCGAGAACCAAGAAGGATTCTGTCAATGAGGACGCCACGGGAGGAGCTTTCACCATAAGCTCCACCCTTGACGACAAATAGGAAGACGCGCTCGTCACCTTCCCGCGGGCGAATGTCGATGTGTTTGCATGGAAAGCTTCCGACATCCCCGGCGTTCCCAGGGAGGTGATTGAGCACCGCCTTGCTGTCTGTCCTCATGCGCGGCCCGTCAAGCAGAAGGTCAGAAAGCAAGCTTTGGAACGGCCAGAGTTCATCACAGAAGAGATCCGGAAACTGGAAGCAGCAGGTTTGGTAAGAGGAGTGCTCCATCCAACGTGGTTGGCCAATCCGGTCGTAGTGGGCAAGGCAAATGGGAAGTGGAGGCTGTGTATTGATTACACAGATATCAATAAGGCTTGTCCTAAAGACCCCTTCCCGTTGCCGCGCATCGACCAGATTGTTGACTCCACGGCTGGGTGTGATCTGTTGTCATACCTCGACGCCTACTCCGGTCACCACCAGATCTTCATGACAAGAGAAGACGAAGAGAAAACAACATTCATCACCCCATGTGGTACGTATTGTTTCATGCGGATGCCTTTCAGGTTGAAGAGTGCTGGTTCGACGTTTGAAAGGGCGGTCAAGATTGGTTTTGAACCCCAGCTCCATTGAAATATGGAAGATTATATGGATGACATAGTGGTCAAAACCAAGGACAGGGCAACCCTCATACCAGATTTGCAAGAAACATTTGCAAACCTACGCAAGATCAACCTCAAGATGAACCCTGAGAAGTGCGTCTTTGGCGTCCCGTCCGGCAAGCTTCTTGGGTTCTTTGTGTCACAGCGTGGGATAGAGGCCAATCCGGACAAGACCAAAGCTATAGAGCAGATTGAAGCACCCAAGCGAATCAAGGACGTGCGTCGGCTTGCTGGTTGCGTCGCCGCCATGGGCAGGTTCATTTCCAAGTCTGCCGAGCGCGCCCTTCCCTTTTTCAAAATCCTGAAAAAGGCAGGCCCGATGGAGTGGACGCCAAACGCCGAAGCAGCATTGCAAGATTTGAAGTACCTCTCCTCCGCGTCGATACTAGTTGCGCCTAGGCCACAGGAGCCGTTGCTGCTATACCTGGCGGCAACGAACCAGGTGGTCAGCGCCGCACTAGTGGCGCGGAGAGAGGTTGACGATGAGCTAATGGCAGCGACAGAGCCCGACACCACCAATGTAGAGACAACACAACCAGTTGAAGTGCCGCCGAAGAAGAAAATGATGCAACACCCAGTCTACTTTGTTAGTTCCCTCCTGCAGGGCGCTAGATCAAGGTACTCCGGCGTGCAGAAACTGCTCTTCGGCCTTCTTATGGCCTCGAGGAAGCTGCGTCACTACTTCCAGGCACACGAGATCACTATCGTCACTCGCCTCCCTCTACAACGGATATTGCACAATCCATATGCAACGGGAAGAATTGTGGAATGGGAACTGGAACTGTCCAACTTTGGCCTCAAGTTTGAAAGTACTTCGACGATTCAGAGCTGAGTCCTGGCGGAGTTCATTGCAGAATGGACCGCAACACCTGACGAAGAAGCCCAAGAGACTGCTCTCCCCGGCAAGGAGGCAAGTTGCGATTGGATCATGTACTTTGATGGAGCTTTCTCCTTACAGGGCGCTGGGGCTGGCGTACTGCTGGTCGCGCCCACCGGAGAGCACCTCAAGTACTTGATCCAGATGCACTTCCCCAGGGAGGCGTCAACCAACAATACGGTAGAGTACGAAGGGCTGCTTGCCGGTCTCAGGATCGCGGCGGACCTCGGAATCAAGAAACTCATCATCAGGGGTGACTCGCAGCTCGTCGTCAAGCAAGTCAACAAGGATTACCAAAGCCCGTTGATGAAGGCCTACGTCGATGAAGTGAGGAAGCTGGAAGAGCGTTTCGATGGTATACAGGCTGAACACATTCCCCGAGCGGAGAACGATATCGCTGACTACCTGTCAAAATGCGCTGCCCACAAGCTACCTCTGGAACCAGGTACCTTTGTGCTTCCGCTAACTCAGCCATCCGTTGATCCATCAACAGAGCAGAACAAGAGGAGGAAATCAGGGCCTGGCAAGTACTTTCCCGCCGAGCTCCCCGGAGCCGCCGGCAAGGATGTTGCCGGGGACACTAAGCCCGCCACGGGACGGCTAGCTCCGGCGGAGCGACAAGCTCTTGCCGTCGAGACAGTCGCTCCAATGGTGGAGGAATTTCCTTTAGTCCTCGCCGTCGAGCGCCAGGCTCCAACATGGGCACAGCATATCGTCCGATTCCTCCAAACAGGGGAACTTCCTGAGGAGCAGGAAGAAGCGGAAAAAGTAGCCTGTCGCTCTACCATGTACCAGTTCGTCGATGACGTCCTGTACAGAAAGAGGCCGAACGGTGCGAAATTGAAGTGCATCCCTCGGGAGGAAGGACTGGAGCTGTTGGCGGAGATACACGGAGGCATATGTGGATCCCACATCGGGTTAAGGGCCCTTGCCGGCAAGGCATTTCGGCAAGGCTTCTTCTGGCCCACCGCCCTCTAGGATGCGATGACACTAGTCACCAGATGTGAAGCGTGTCAGTTCCATTCAAAAAAGCTTCATCAGCCAGCTCAAGCCCTTCAAACCATTCCTCTCTCCTATCCCTTCTCAGTTTGGGGGCTCCACATACTGGGCCCTTTCCCCCGCGCTATCGGGGGCTTTGAGTACTTGTACGTTGCAATCGACAAGTTCACAAAGTGACCGAAGGTGGAGGCAGTGAGGAAGGTCACAGCTCAGTCAGTCGTCAAGTTCTTCAAGGGATTAATGTGCCGCTTTGGTGTACCCAACAGGGTCATCACCGACAACGGCACACAGTTCACAAGCCGCACCTTCATGCAATATACCCAAGACCTCGGCAGCAAAGTCTGTTTCGCTTCTGTTGCTCACCCGAGAAGCAATGGTCAAGCTGAGAGGCAAATGCTGAAGTGCTGCGAGGCTTAAGGACCAAGACTTTTGACAGGGTGCACAAGAGCGGAAGGCGCTGGATTGATGAGTTGCCGACAGTTCTTTGGTCGATCAGGACGACGCCAAATCGAGCCACCGGCCAGACACCCTTTGCCCTAGTATATGGGGCAGAGGCAGTGATCCCCACTGAACTCATATACAGGTCACCTCGAGTGCTCGCTTATGATGAGCTTGAGCAAGAGCAACTGCGGCAAGATGACGCACTGCTCCTTGAGGAAGATCGTCTTCGGGCGGCTGTGAGAGCAGCATGCTACCAGCAAGCCTTGCGCCACTACCATAGCCGCAAGGTTCATGCCCGAAGCCTTGAGGAAGGCGACCTTGTCCTTCGGCACGTTCAATCGGCCAAGAATTCCAACAAGTTCACGCCAAAGTGGGAAGGCCCTTATCGGGTAATACGAGTCACCAGGCCCGGCGCAGTCCGCCTGGAGACCGAAGATGTCGTTCCGGTTAGTAACTCCTGGAACATTGAGCATCTTCGCCAGTTTTACCCATGAGGCGCGGCTTGCCGGCCCCCCCGGCAAGCCACCTTTTGTACAAGCATTGCCGATGATGCATGTAACCCTTCGTACAAAGCAAGGCGCAGACCCTGAGCATAAATAAATGAAGCGCTGGCGCACTAAGTTATAGCATGCATACTAGGTCGAGTCTCGTCCTTGGCCAGGGTTGATAGTGCTTAGCGGTGGCTAACCCCTAGCTTAGAGGTCGAGTGTGCGTCTCTTTGCCGTTCTTTTCTCTTCTTTGGTTCGTAGGACTCACAGATATCCTTGTCGGATCACTTGAGGACAAAAAAGAGACGAGGGGCAGACCAGCATCTAGACCCCGGCAAGCCAGTATTGCCGGGGGCTGCAAGTGCAAGGATTCACCCACGGCAAGCCAGAGTTGCCGGGGGCTATAGCTTCAGATAAGTTCTTCATCCCTTATCATGCATCCCCTTATGGACTGAGGTATGTGAAACCTCGTTCCTTCCTAAAAGCTACCATGCTCCCCTAAACTCTAGGCCCTAGGGCTCGTTCCTGGGGCCAGGTTTGGTCGTAGTCGCGGCAGTGAAAGGATGAAACAAGGGGCCTGAACCCACCTCATCCCTGCCTCCGCCAAAAGCATGAGAAAGGTCGAGCGACATGGGAAGACGGCAAGCCTTGCTGCCGGGCAAGGAAATTTTTATCTTAGAGATATCAAGGATTTGCTCCTTGACGTGGGTTCTACCCGCAAACAAATGACCCGGCAAGCATCCCTTTTTCATTAAAAACATTCCGCTCAGGTACAGTCCATAGGGAATGAAAAACATGAATGATGGGATTACAAGTTTTAAATTCAGCTAAGGCCCGAAGGCTTACAAACTAAAAAGAGATAAGGTGCTCGTAACCCCTTTCTTGTCTCTCTCCTCAGGAGGCAGGTCAAGGAGGCGAAAAGGGCAAAAGGGGCACCTAGGCGAGCTACGGGTGGCAGAAGACACCAAGAGAACATCTCGGTGGCCGTCCGAAGGCCGGATGGTGATGGCGGCGCCGGAAGCAGAGCTCGAAGACGAGGCGGCAGGACGTCAGCATGCGTCGAAGGCGTCGGTGCCCGCGTACTCTGAGTTGACGGCCTTGCCGCCCGCCCTCTTCCTCTTCTGCAGCCTCCCAACGCTAGCCGCCCAAGGAGACGACCCCGAGAAGTTAAGGGAGCCAGCGACACAGATGATGGGGTCACCGATGCCGCATGAGGCGGCGCCCGACACCTAGTCGGACCGTCATCCTGCCGCCTGCTACCCTCGTCGTCGTTGCTGCTGTCCTCCTTGTCACTCCCGCCTGAGGAGGAGTCTTCGCTATCAGAAGAGCTCTCCATGCAGCACCTTGCATGGGTCCCGAAGAGCCCGAAGACCTTGACGAAGAGGAGGCCACCCTCCATCAGCTTGAAATGGAGAGTAAGCCCCTCCGTCAAGCGGTGGATGTGAGCGAACGTCTTCCATCCCCGACAAAGATACATCACGTGAGGGGCTGGGAAGTTGACGCGAACCCGCGTACCGCTGATCCCACAACCCCTCATGTGCAGCCGCAATGATTCCGGCGGATCCAGCTCCATCTCCCGCGCGAATGGGGTCGGGAGACGAAGGCGACGGCGAGGCGGCAGGCGCAGCCTGACGAAGAACTCGCAAGGGTCATCCCCAACGTGGCCCTCCATGGGGGGAGGAACTGCTGGCGGAGGCGAGGCCGGCGCGCCGCCCCGTCCTCCTCTTCCCCGAGTGCCTTGGCCTCGCCCACGGCCTCGCCCCTCCCCTTCCCTTGCGGCTGGCTCTGCCACCGCGGGGGCAGGAGAGGGAGGGACGCGTTGTCGAGCGGCGACCCTCGCCGCCACCATTGAAAGACCAGGGTTCCCTCTCTCCATGGCGGATGGAGGGGGGAGCAGAAGCTGAAGGAAGGAGGAGATGAAGGAATGCGGGATGCCATCCCCCCTCTCACTCTTTATAAAGGAACAGGGTGGGGGCTCGGCCGCCCCACCCCGCGAATCAAGACGTGGAAGGCGCAGGGAACTGGGACCGACCCGCTGCCCCAGCCCGCGGCGGCCCGGTTTCCTGCCTCCAGCGTTCACCACCCCAAGCGCATGAGAGCCACGTGGCAGGCGTGCAGGACCGAGGCGACCTATCCCCACCCCGTGATAGTGGGGAGTGGACGCCTTGAAGACCAAGCCTCGGCCCCGTTCAGTAGATGGGCCGCGCTCCCACACCTCCCTCCGCTTATGGGGAAGGCGCGAACCGCCCCCTTTACTACGACGTGACGCATGCGTGCAGAGCTCAGCCACACGCATGCTGCCCACGTCACGCACGCCTCCCCATGCCGCGCCACGCGCGGGACGCGTGGGAAGCGCAGCGCGCGAAGGAACTTACCACGGTAAAAACCGCCCCGCCTGGTCGCGCACCGTTTTTTGGGCCTAGCCCAACAATGCGTTGCGCTTACGTGTGACCCAGGCCCGGGGGCTCCTGTCGGTGTACAAAAAGGGGGGTACACTTTTTGTACCCCTATAACTGTGCGCGGGTAGTCTGAGCCACGGGCACCGCCACACCGAGCACGGCGAGGGAGGTGAGCCAAGGTAAGGCCGGAGCTCAAGAGAAGCGGAACGACGCCAAGACCAAGACCACAAAGAGCAAAGGGGGTGAAGCGGACTCCCCCAGCAAGATCCTTGCCGGGGGGTAGTTCCAACAAACCCGGCAAGACCCTTGCCGTCGCAGCTCGCCCCACACCTACGGAGCGAGTCACCCTTGAGTCCACTGCCCCCATGGGGCAAGGATTCGGGAGACATCCCCGTGGTGGCATGCAGATCTTTGTGAAGACATTCAAGATCAGATACACACTTTAGAAGATGATGATCCTTGGTGGGATCCCAGCCAAGGAGGACCACAAGGCCCCCGGCAAGAGCCTTTCCGGGGATGACAGCAGGAGCCGCGGCAAGACCCTTGCCGGGGCCACGGCAAGACCCTTGCCGGGGCCCCAGAAAGGCCCTTGCCATGAACACCCGTAGGGCCACCATCAGGCCCACACCAATCAAACCTCCACCGCCGTTCGCATGCAGCTGCCAACCCAACCAGCTGGCAGGCACCTGCGTGGCGGCAAGCAGATCTTCGTGGAGACCCACCACTGCGCCACCTCAGCTACTTGCCTGCCTACATGGCACCGTGGGCACCGCTGGCCAGGGCGCGTGTCGACGCAAGAAGGAGCGGCGACGGACGAGACAGGGCTCTCCCCCGTCCTCGACAAAGCGAGGACACCTAAGCAAGACACATTAAATGCGCCTTGTCATGTAATGCGAGGGATAACCTCGCATCACTGTACTCTTTCCACCTCCTGTGTGCCACTGTGGCAACCCCTTTCCCTATAAAAGGAGGCCCAAGGCGACCAGGAAGAGGATTCGGCTTTTTGGAGCTCCTCACGCCCCATCGCTAGTTCAAGAACACAGATATCCAATCCACCAAAGCAGGAGTAGGGTTTTGCGCATCCTCGCGGCCCGAACCTGGGTAAAGGAACCGTGTGCTATCTGCTTGATCCGCTCTTCTCACGACCCCGCGCCACGCAACAATAGTAGGGATTCTTGTGATCCGATAGGTGTCGTTCCACACTGACAGGCATCCACTGCTGCGTCTTCCCCAGTGTGAGACTCCAAAAATTTTGAATTGGTTTTTATCAAATTCTTTATTTGATTTGAAGGAGGCTATTTAAAAATCTTTCTAAAAAGACTCTCTTCTCAAAAAAATTCTTTTATGACAAATATTTTATTTTGTGTCATCCTCAACCTTGATTTTTGGTCTTGAAGGCTCTTCATTTGGTGTTGACTCAACACAATTAATTTTTGGGAAGTTTTTCAATTAAAAAGAAATCCTATGGGTTTTGGAATTATTATTTTTATCCAAACCATTCTCTTTTGACATGCCTCTTGTTGAAATCTTCCCTCCAAATCCACCTCCCTACTTTGGGACAAGCCAAGCACTCAATTCCAGCAAGTTTCAACTTCATCTAAAATTTATTTCTATTTATTTTAACCTCAAAATATTTTTTGTCAATTATTTTGGACCCTAGGGATTTACAAAGGAACTGCCATTTTCACTTTGAGTTTTCACCCCAATTAAACTCCTCTGACTAATCCTTACTTTTGATATAAGCCCTTTATGTGATGTCGCCCAGACGTCCGACTGTGGCACTATTGTCATTTACTTTCGATATAATCCGTTTATGTGATGTCGCTCAGACGTCCGGCTGTGGCATCTTGATTATTTACTTTCATTATAAGCCCTTTTTGAGATGTCGCATAGACATCCGACTGTGGTACGCACTTTCATTTACTATTCAGTATAAGCCCTTTATGTGGTGTCGCCCCGACGACCGACTCCGGCATGTTAAATTTATTTTTACCTTTCGAGGCGTCACTATCTCAATGTCGTGCAAGTTCACTATCTCAATGCACATTACTAATCTGCTCATGTGCATCATGTTTGCATTTGTTATATCTTATGTCCAAACTGTCTGCGAGTACATTCAAAGTACTCACCTGGCTTGTTGATTTGGCCAGATGTTGACGAAGGCGATCTTGAGGATGAAGAGTTCGATAGCGAGTCCGATGCCTAGAGGAGTCCCAGTCAGTCACGTGCGATCATGGAGTTGATCACTTGTATTATACCCACTTCCGCTACCCATATAAAATCATCGAGCCTCACTCCGATACTTGATGAGCTATAAGATTTAGGAGCCATGTCACCCACCTCGCTGTGACATATCCACCACCACTTTTATTACGAGTCGGTAGTTATGCCACCATACCCTTGTGACATATCCGCCTTTATGTATAATATCGGCGTGCTTGTAATAAATTGTTGAGCATCCTCAGCTCAACCTTGTATAATATTTAGTACTGCTGGATTTCTGTATCAAGGATTTGTCTACCAGTAAGAAGGATTCTTCTGTACTGGTCAATACAAGGGTCGGCTTTTCAATAAAAAATTTATTGGAGAACCGGTCCCGACAAACTTGGTATCAGAGCCAGGCTGACTGTAGGAAGCCACTAGGTGCGATCGCTAATCGGTTATTAGCGTAATAAGTGTTATTTTTAGCATTTTTCAAATGTAGCAATTTTTTGTTAGTCATCATAAATTTATGATCTGACTATTTGGAATTTTTTCCTACTTTTGTAGATGGCTGGCAGCGACTGTGAGTCACAGGTGTTCGCCAATGTACCTGAGTGGTTCATCATACTTCTCGCCTCCATCACCAAAATCGCGATCGGGCCATCAGCTCATCCTGAGTTCACGCTCTACCAGCACAAGCTCAATGACAGCGTATCTATGCACCAGGCCTCGGTGCAATTCAAGGGAGGACGTTCTGAGTCACGCCACTTCCGAATTTTGGGAAGGGCCATGCCTACGAAGAGGCATGCCATGCAGATGGCTGCCCGCGAGGCGATAGCACGTCTCCGGGATGCACTCCCTTCGAGGAAGGCTCGTCGCTACCGCTACCTTCCATGCCACGTGCCATACACTTGTCACTATGCATTCGCTTGCCCTCGAGGGGAGAGAGATGAGGCTATTGTGATGCTTGTTCAATATCTCAAAGCTTTGGAGGCAGCTTTTGATAACCTCGTGGATGACTTTGTGGCTGCTCGTATGGACTTTGTTCAGGGATGTTCCGCCAACAGGAGGGAGCTCCTCCGTACAGCACCACCACTGTCATACATATCGTCCTCAACATCTTATGCACCTGCCACCTTAGCCACCGCTCGCCGCCTGCCTACTACTGAGGAGTTTGACCAAGTCATTGCTCCTACTCCAGTCAGAGCTGCCCCACCTACCGCGACTGCACCAGTTCCTCAAACCAGCATTTCACGCTTGGAGCCTATTAGTGAGGAGGACGTTGAGTCTCCAGCACCACTGGGTCTTGCCCTCGGCAGGCAGAAGGAAGTTTTCACCATCTCCGACTGAATACGCCTAGCAGCCATGCGATCTGCCAGCTTGTATGATATGTTTATATGTATATAGGTTTGGTGAGAAGTAGTTTGTGTGCGCATCGTGTAGGAACTCGGAGAAGTGCACTAGCCTAAATAACATGTCAGGAATGTGTGCGCACATCCTGAGTGATGTATTGTATAATTACGGCTTGCATGTAAGATATGTACTGAGCGGTCCTTCTCCCTGCGCAATCAAGTATTTTCTTAAAAAATGTTGGAGTTCTTAAAATTTCCGCCTGTTTAAAATTATATATTTTTGCCACTCAGTTTTTCTCATGAGTTTTACAAAAATACCCCAGAGTGGAATATGCCTTGTCCCTGGACTCGTTCCATGCCAAGTCCGCCGGAAGAAAATTATGGTACCCAGACAAGTAACAATTTCACACAGGGGCAGTCAAGTTAGCAAGGCAGTGATACAGCATTTTCTCAAGTATGCCGCCTTTATGAGCAAAGCCAGCAGCAGCATCAAGAAATGATGAACCATGTTATAAATATGGGAAATCAACATGAACCATATCAGTAGCACTCCAAATTTTCTGAACTACAGAAGACACGTCCCCCAACGTTCTCTCATACTGATAGACCTCTTGAGGCCGATGATTGGCTTCGAGACATTGAGAGGAAGTTAATTGTTGCATAGTGTTCGGACCGTGAGAAGGTACTTTATGCACCTCACTACCTCACTGGAGCAGCTGCATCGTGGTGGGAGAATTTCCTACACATGCACCCCAATGAAAATAATATCACCTGGGAAGATTTTAAAGAAGGATTTCGTGGGGCGCACATTCCCAAAAGCATTATGATCAAGAAAAGGGAATTTGATGACCTCAAGTAGAGAAGCATGACGACGACTGAGTACAATGGCCAGTTTACTCTATTATCTCGTTATGCCAACGAAGAGCATATGACGGAAAACAAAAAGATGGAGAAATTTCTGCATGGTCTGGCACCAGCACTTAAATGCCAACTAGTCGTACGCACCTTTCCAGATTTCAAAACACTTGTGGACCAGGCCATTACATTCGAAAATGAGTGCCACAGCTTGGAGGAATTCCGCAAGCGGAAAAGGGACAAGACTACTCACGCTCGCAACAACCGGAACAAGACTGATTTTCAGAAGATTGGAGCCAACAAACTCACAACCAATGTTCCACACCCAAACAAAAAATTCCACGCAAGGGACAAGGATTTTACATATCGCCCAGGTGTTACTTGCTACGCTTGTGGAGAGTAAGGACACAATGCTAAACAGTGCCCAAAGCCAATAAACTCGGCCCCAAAGCCGAACAATAATGGAAACAATTCAACACCCAAGCGTAACAACTTCAACCCCAATAACAATCACAAGAAGGGTCACTTGAACCATGTGACCAAGGAGTAAGCACAGAATGCCCCGGATATCGTACTCGGTGCGTTTCCTGTCAACACAATACCTTCCACAGTTTTGTTTGATTCTGCAGCTTCTCGCTCGTTCATTTCAAAGAGTTTTGTTTTGCAACATGGTTTTTCGATGCTTCCTTTGGAAAAATCCATGATCATCAAGTCCCTCGGGAATAAGAAAATCACTCAGAGTTACTGCCAAGGTGTGGTTATTGAGTTTGAAGGACTAAAGTTTCAGGCAAACCTCATTGTATTGGAAAATAAAGGACTGGATGTTATCCTAGGAATGGATTGGTTAACGACCAACAAAGGATTTATTGATTGCTTCAATCGAACTGTAATTCTCACTCATCATCATGGGAAGACAATAAAAGTTGCAGCTCAAGAAAGACCGATATCACGACAACCAAAGTTGAACAAAGTGGACATTTCAGAGCTAAGGAAAGTTCTAGTGGTATGTGAGTTCCCTGATGTATTTCCCGAAGAACTACCAGGCATGCCGCCGGACCGGGAAATAGAGTTCAGCATTGAACTAGCACCTGGAACCACCCCCATATACAAGAAACCCTACAGAATGGCACCCTCCGAGTTGGTAGAATTAAAGAAGCAAATAAAAGAATTACTGGACAAAGGATTTATACGAGCTAGCTCCTCACCTTGGGGTTCACCAGTATTATTTGCCAAGAAAAAGGATGGGACACTGAGATTATGCATAGACTATCAAGCACTCAACATGGTCACCATCAAAAATAAATATCCGATGCCGCGGATAAATGTTTATTTGACCAGCTCGCACAAGCCAAGGTTTTCTCAAAGATTGATTTAAGGTCAGGGTATCATCAATTAAAAGTACAGACAGAAGATATCCCTAAGACAACATTCACCTCCACATACGGATTATATGAGTTTACAGTAATGCCATTTGGACTAACAAACGCCCCCGCATATTTTGTCCACCTCATGAACAAAGTGTTTATGAAATTTATGGACAAATTTGTTGTGGTGTTCATTGATGATATTCTGGTATACTCTAAGACACCAGAAGAGCATGTTGAACATCTCAGAATTGTACTGGGAGAATTAAGGAAACATCAATTATACGCCAAATTCAACAAATGTGAATTTTAGTTAAGACAGGTTGGTTTTCTAGGCCACGTATTGACTCAAGAAGGTGTTGCCGTGGACCCAGAAAAAGTCAAGGCCGTACTTGGCTGGAGGCCACCAGCCAACGTAACAGATGTACGAAGTTTTCTGGGAATGGCTGGATATTATAGAAGGTTTATTGAAGGTTTCTCCACCATAGCAAAACCAATGACACAGTTACTCAAGAAGGATAAGAAATTTGTATGGACTGAAGCCTGCGAGAAAAGTTTCCAAGAACTCAAGAGGAAATTAACAACAGCACCAGTATTGGTTGTACCAGACATACACAAAAGTTTTGAAGTGTATTGTGACGCATCCCGGAAAGGCCTCGGATGCGTACTAATGCAAGAAGGCAAGGTAGTCGCATACGCTTCCCGGCAGCTACGAAAGCATGAAGAAAATTATCCTACCCATGACTTGGAATTGTCAGCAGTCATTCATGCACTCAAAGAGTGGAGACACTTTTTGCTGGGGAATCATTGTGAAATATATACGGACCACAAAAGTCTCAAATATATTTTCACACAGCCAGAGCTCAATTTACGGCAACGACGCTGGTTGGAATTAGTGAAAGATTATGATGTTGGCATCCACTACCATCCAGGAAAAGCAAATGTAGTGGCAGATGCTCTTAGTCAAAACCCCAGCTCAGGCAATGACAGTCCACATAACTTCAGACCTGAGTCTCAGCGGGAGTTCACCAAGCTCAACTTGGTAATGGTCACAGAAGGCAGTGTGACAAACTTGGAAATACAACCCACCCTAATAGAACAGATTAAGAAGGCTCGGCATGGACATCCCAGCATCAAAAGTATAAAAAGAAAAGCGAGTATGGGCAAAGCCTCAGAATTCGTCGTAGACGATGAGGGAACATTATGGTACGGAAACAGACTTTGCCTGCCAAATATAGAGGACCTCAAACAGCAGATTCTAGCGGAAGGCCACACCGCTCCATATTCAATCCACCCTGGAGGAACCAAAATGTATAAGGACATTCAGGAAAATTTTTGGTGGCACAATATGAAAAGGGATATAGCCACCTTCATTGCATGTTGTGATTCCTCTCAACGCATTAAAGCCGAGCACCAAAAACCAGCAGGGCTATTACAACCAAACCGGATACCTGAATGGAAATGGGACGAGATTGGAATGGATTCTATTGTTGGACTACCTCGGTCACAACACGGAAATGATGCCATATGGGTCATCACAGATAGATTAACCAAGGTGGCACATTTCATCCCAGTAAAGAGAACCCACACCACTCAGAAGCTTGCCAAGCTTTACCTCTCCCGTATAGTTTGTCTGCATGGAATTCCAAAGACTATAATATTCGACAAAGGCACTCAATTCGTCTCGAAATTTTGGGATCAGTTACAACAAGCTCTGGGAACTCAATTAGCATTCAGCACAGCATACCAACCCCAGACTAATGGGCAAACTGAACGCGTAAACCAAATTTTAGAGGACATGCTGAGAGCATGTGTTCTTACCTATGGAACCAGTTGGGAAGAAAGCTTGCCATATGCTGAGTTCGCATACAACAACAGTTACCAAGCCAGTCTACAAATGGCACCTTTTGAAGCCTTGTACGGGCGGAGATGTCGTGCCCCATTGAATTGGTCAGAAACATGATACAGTCGTATCTTCGGCCCAGACATGCTCAAGGAGGCTAAGGAGAAGGTTAAACTAATCAAAAACCGACTTAAGACAGCTCAAAGCCGACAAAAGAGTTATTGCGATCGAAAACATCGTGAGGTCAGCTTTGAACCCGGTGAATATGTGTATTTACGAGTATCTCCTATGAGGGGCCTGCAACGGTTCAAAGTTAAAGGAAAGCTAGCACCACGGTTTATTGGACCTTTTTGTGTGGTTGCACGAAGAGGCACGGTGGCCTACCAGCTAGAACTACCCAAAGAGCTGTCAGACGTCCATGACGTTTTCCATGTCTCACTGTTGAGGAAGTGTGTAAGCAACCCGGAGAAACAGGTATCTCACTAGAACATTGACATACAGCCAGACCTCACCTACGCGGAACGTCCAATAAAAATATTGGAGGAGTCTGAAAGAAGGATACTTCAGAAGACAATTAAGTTTTTCAAGGTTCAGTGGAGCAATCACACCGACAATGAAGCAACATGGGAAAGAGAGGATTTTCTTTGGACAGAGTACCCACACCTATTTGAGGATCAGCTGAAATCTCGGGGACGAGATTTTTCCTAAGGGGGTAGGTGTTGTGACACTCCGAAAATTTTGATTTGGTTTTTATCAAAATTCTTTATTTGATTTGAAGGAGGCTATTTAAAAATCTTTCTAAAAAGACTCTCCTTCTCAAAAAAATTCTTTTATGACAAATATTTTATTTTGTGTCATCCTCAACCTTGATTTTTGGTCTTGAAGGCTCTTCATTTGGTGTTGACTCAACACAATTAATTTTTGAAAAGTTTTTCAATTAAAAAGAAATCCTATGGGTTTTGGAATTATTTTGTTTTTATCCAAACCATTCTCTTTTGCCATGCCTCTTGCTGAAATCTTCCTTCCAAACCCTCCTCCCTACTTTGGGACAAGCCAAGCACTCAATTCCAGCAAGTTTCAACTTCATCTAAAATTTATTTCTATTTATTTTAACCTCAAAATATTTTCTATCAATTATTTTGGACCCTAGGGAATTTTTGCACGTGCAGCAGTCGGGTGGGCACCTACATCCTCTCGATGGCCTTGATCTTCACAGGGTTGCACTCTATGCTGCGCTTTGAGACCAAGAAGCCAAGAAGCTGGCCGGCTGGTACTCCAAAGACGCATTTCTCCGGGTTGAGCTTGATCTGAAATCAGCGCAAATTCTCGAAGGTCTCCATGAGATCTTCTAGTAGCGTTCCACACTTCTCCGTCTTCACCACCACATTGTCCACATAGACATGGGCGTTTCTGCCGAGTTGCTTCAGGAGACACTTCTGCATGCAACGTTGAAACGTGGCGCCGGCGTTTCTCAAGCCGAACGTCATGGTCAGGTAACAGAAGGCTCCGAATGGCGTGATGAAGGCGGTCTTCAGCCTATCGGCCGGGTTCAACTTGATCTGGTGATACCCGGAGTATGCATCCAAAAAGCTCAACAACTCGCATCCGGCTGTGGAGTCAATCACTTGGTCGATTCTTGGCAGAGCAAATGGGTCTTTGGGGCGTGTTTTGTTGAGGCTGGTATAATCAATACACATGCGCCACTGCTTGTTCTTCTTCAGCACTAGGATCGGGTTGGCTAACCACTCTGGAAAGAACACCTCCATGATGAAGCCGGCTGCCAGAAGCCGGGCTATCTCTTCTCTAACAACTCTTCTTTTCTCTTATGACAGGCGGCGCAAGGGCTGCTTGGCATCAGGTCGGGCGTGTAGCTTGTGCTCAGCGAAATCCGTCGGAACACCCGGCATGTCCTAGGGGACCATGCGAAGATGTCCCGATTCTCACAGAGGAAATCGACGAGCTCGCCTTCCTATTTGCTGTCAAGGTTTGCACCTATGATAGCTTAACTCTCCGGGTGCTCCGGGTCAGGGTATCTTCTTTGTTTCTTTGGCTGGCTTGAACGAGCCCTCGGCTTCTGACTCCTTGGGGTTGGGTGACATTTACGGCTGCTTGGCTGCCATTGCCACAACCCATTCAAGGAGCCGCTTATCTACTGCGATCACGAGGGACTCGGCCAACCGGCTGCTCTCTGTAGCGCAGGCAGACGACTTCTTGTAGTCTCATGCTATGGTTAGAATTCCCTTGGAGCTCGGCATCTTCATCTTTAGGTAAGCATAGTGGGGAACCGCCATGAACTTGGCTAGGGCAGGCCGGCCAAGTAATGCATGATAAGGGCTCTCAAGGTCCACCACTTCAAACCAGACTGGCTCTCAGCGGAAATGTTTTTTGTCCCCGAAGAGGACATCTATCTGGGTCTTCCCGATTGATGAGCAGGAAAGGCCAGGAACTATGCCATGAAAAACAGTCCGGCTGGGCTGAAGATGTCTCTGCTTGATCCCCACCTTCTCCATGGTATCTTTGTACATGATGTTGATGCTGCTACCGCCATCTATCGGGACTCAGGAGAAGCGAGTGATACGTCTCCAACGTATCTATAATTTTTTATTGCTCCATGCTATATTATCTACTGTTTTGGACTATATTGGGCTTTATTTTCCAATTTATATTATTTTTGGGACTGACCTATTAAACGGAGGCCCAGCCTAGAATTGCTGTTTTTTGCCTATTTCAGAGTTTCAGAGAAACAGAATATCAAACGGAGTCAAAATGGTATAAAACCTTCAGGAACGTGATTTTCTCACCGAACGTGATCCAGGAGACTTGGACCCTACTCCAAGGAGTCAAAGAGGCAGTCACGAGGGTGGGGGCGCCCCCCTAGGGCGCGCCCCCTACCTCGTGGGCCCCTCGGTGCTCCACCGACGTACTCCTTCCTCCTATATATACCTACGTACCCCCAAACGATCAGATACGGAGCCAAAAACCTAATTCCACCACCGCAACCTTCTGTATCCACGAGATCCAATCTTGGGGCCTGTTCCGGACCTCCGTCGGAGAGGGCCATCATCAGGGAGGGCTTCTACATCATCCTAGCCCCTCCGATGAAGTGTGAGTAGTTCACCTCAGACCTTCGGGTCCATAGTTATTATCTAGATGGCTTCTTCTCTCTTTTTGGATCTCAATACAATGTTCTCCCCAACTCTCGTGGAGATCTATTCGATGTAATCTTGTTTTTGCGGTGTGTTTGTTGAGACCGATGAATTGTGGGTTTATGATCAAGTCTATCTATGAATAATATTCGAATCTTCTCTGAATTCTTTTATGTATGATTGGTTATCTTTGCAAGTCACTTCGAATTATCATTTTGGTTTGTCCTACTAGATTGGTTTTTCTTGCCATGGGAGAAGTTCTTAGCTTTGGGTTCAATCTTGCGGTGTCCTTTCCTAGTGACAGAAGGGGCAGCAAGGCACGTATAGTATTGTTGCCATCAAGGATAACAAGTTGGGGTTTTTATCATATTGCATGAAACTATCCCTCTACATCATGTCATCTTCCTTAAGGCGTTAGCTCTATTTTTAACTTAATACTCTAGATGCATGCTGGATAGCGGTCGATGAGTGGAGTAATAGTAGTAGATGCAGGCAGGAGTCGGTCTACTTGTCTCGGACGTGATGCCTATATACATGATCATACCTACATATTCTCATAACTATGCTCAATTCTGTCAATTGCTCAACAGTAATTTGTTCACCCACCGTAGAATACTTATGCTCTTGAGAGAAGCCACTAGTGAAACCTATGGGCCCCGGGTCTATTCTCATCATATCAACCTCCATCACTTTAATCTTGCTTTGCTTTTTACTTTGCCTTTTACTTCTCACTTTGCCTCTTTATACCAAAAATACCAAAAATATTATCTATCATCTCTATCAGATCTCACTCTCGTAAGTGACCGTGAAGGGATTGACAACCCCTAATCGCGTTGGTTGCGAGGAGCTATTGATTTTGTGTAGGTACGAGGGACTCAAGCGTAGCCTCCTACTGGATTGATACCTTGGTTCTCAAAAACCAAGGGAAATACTGACGCTACTTTGCTGCATCATTCTCTCCTCTTCGGGGAAATCCAACGCAGTGCTCAAGAGGTAGCAAGAAGAATTTCTGGCGCCGTTGCCGGGGAGGCTTACGCAAGAGCAAGTCAAGATTTGGACTCCCGACAACGAGTCACTTCTGGCGCCGTTGTCTACGCAAAACATCAACATACCATGTACCCATCACAATCCCTATCTCCCACATTACATTAGTTGCCATTTGCCTCTCGTTTTCCTCTCCCCCACTTCACCCTTGCCGTTTTATTCGCCCTCTCTTTCCCAATCTCCTCCTCTTTTTCCCGTTTGCCTTTTTCTAGCTTGCCTTTTGTTTGCTCGTGTGTTGGATTGCTTGTTTGTCGCGATGGCTCAAGATACTACCAAATTGTGTGACTTCACCAATACCAATAATAATGATTTCCTTAGCACGCCGATTGCTCCTCTTGCCAATATTGAATCTTGTGAAAACAATACTGCTTTGTTGAATCTTGTTATGAAAGATCAATTCGCCGGCCTTCCCAGTGAAGATGCCGCTACTCATCAGAATAGCTTCGTTGATTTACGTGATATGCAAAAGAAGAAAGATGGTGATAATGATGTCGTTAAATTGAATCTATTTCCTTTTTCGCTTAGAGATCGTGCTAAAGCTTGGTTTTCATCTTTGCCTAAAAATAGTATTGATTCTTGGAACAAGTGCAAAGATGCTTTTATCTCTAAGTACTTTCCTCCCGCTAAGATCATCTCTCTTAGAAACGACATTATGAATTTTAAGCAACTTGATCATGAACATGTTGCACAAGCTTGGGAGAGAATGAAATTAATGATACATAATTGTCCTACTCATGGTTTGAATTTGTGGATGATTATACAAAAAAATTATGCCGGATTGAATTTTGCTTCTAGAAATCTTTTAGATTCGGCCGCGGGAGGCACTTTTATGGAAATCACTTTAGGAGATGCTACTAAACTCCTAGATAATATTATGGTTAATTATTCTCAATGGCATACTGAAAGATCTACTAATAAAAAAGTGCATGAGATAGAACAAATCAATGTTTTGAGTGGAAAGATGGATGAACTTATGAAATTATTAGCTACTAAGAGTGTTTCTTCTGATCCTAATGATATGCCTTTGTCTACTTTGATTGAGAATAATAATGAATCTATGGATGTGAATTTTGTTGGTAGGAATAATTTTGTTAACAACGCGTATTAGAGGGAATTTTAATCCTAGGCCTTATCCTAGTAATCGTTCCAATAATTATGGAAATTCCTACAACAACTCTTATGGAAATTTTAATAAGATGCCCTCTGAATTTGAGAGTAGTGTTAAAGAGTTTGTGAATTCACAAAAGAATTTTAATGCTTTGCTTGAAGAGAAATTGCTTAAAGTTGATGATTTGGCTAGGAACGTTGATAGAATTTCTCTTGAGGTTGATTATTTAAAGCTTAGATCTATTCCTCCTAAGCATGATATCAATGAGTCTCTCAAAGCCATGAGAATTTCCATTGATGAGTGCAAGCAAAGAACCGCTAGGATGCGTGCTTCCAAAGATGCCTTTATTAAAGCGTGTTCTTCCAATTCCTATGAAAATCAAGATGAAGATCCAAAAGCTATTGATGTGTCCCCTATTAAATCTTTGTTTTGCAATATGAATCTTGATGAAACTGAATATGATCTTCCTTTACCTAGAAGGCGTTACAAAAATTCGGAGTATTTAGATCTTGATGATGAAATTGATAAAAGTGGGATTGAAAGAAATAAAAATCTAGATGTTGCTAAACCCAATATATTGGATTTCAAGGAATTTAATTATGAAAGTTTCTCTTTAATTGATTGTATTTCCTTGTTGCAATCCGTGCTAAATTCTCCTCATGCTTATAGTCAAAATAAGGCCTTTACCGAACATATTGTTGATGCCTTGATGCAATCTTATGAAGAAAAACTTGAGTTGAAGGTCTCTATCCCTAGAAATATCTATGATGAGTGGGAACCTACTATTAAAATTAAAATTAAAGATTATGAGTTCTATTCTTTGTGTGATTTGGGTGCTAGTGTCTCCACTATCCCCAAAACCTTGTGTGATTTGCTAGATTTTCGTGACTTTGATGATTGCTCTCTGAACTTGCATCTTGCAGATTCCACTATTAAAAAACCTATGGGAAGAATTAATGATTTTCTTATTTTTGCAAATCGGAAATATGTGCCCATAGATTTTATCGTTCTTGATATAGATTGCAATCCTTCTTGCCCTATTATTCTCGGTAGACCTTTCCTTAGAACGGTTGGTGCAATTATTCATATGGAGGAAGGGAATATTAGATTTCAATTTCCATTAAAGAAGGGAATGAAACACTTCCCTAGAAAGAAAATAAAATTGCCATATTAATCTATCATGAGAGCCACTTATGGATTGCCTACCAAAGATGGCAATACCTAGATCTATTCTCGTTTTTACGCCTAGCTAGGGGCATTAAACGATAGCGCTTGTTGGGAGGCAACCCAATTTTATTTTAGTTTTTTTCTTTTGCTTCTGTTTAGGAATAAATAATCCATCTACCTTCTGTTTAGATGTGGTTTTGTGTTTTAATTAGTGTTTGTGCCAAGTTAGACCTATAGGATCTTCTTGGATGATAGTTATTTGATCTTGCTATAATTTCCAGAATCTTTCTGTTCACGAAAACAATTCTTAAAAGTCACCAGAACGTGATAAAATACTGATTCCAATTGCTGCTGATCAATAAACAAATTTTCTAGGCCTTCCTATTTTGGTAGATTTTTTGGAGTTCCAGAAGTTTGCGTTAGTTACAGATTAATACAGACTGTTCTGTTCTTGACAGATTCTGTTTTTCATGTGTTGTTTGCTTATTTTGATGAATCTATGGCTAGTAAAATAGTTTATAATCCATAGAGAAGTTGGAATACAGTAGGTTTAACACCAATATAAATAAAGAATTAGTTCATTACAGTACCTTGAAGTGGTCTTCTGTTTTCTTTCTCTAACGAAGCTCACGAGATTTCTGTTGAGTTTTGTGTTGTGAAGTTTTCAAGTTTTGGGTAAATTCTTTTGATGTATTATGGAACAAGGAGTGGCAAGAGCCTAAGCTTGGGGATTCCCATGGAACACCCAAGATAATCCAAGGACACCAAAAAGTCAAAGCTTGGGGATGCCCCGGAAGGCATCCCCTCTTTCGTCTACTTCCATCGATAATTTTACTTGGGGCTATATTTTTATTCACCACATGATATGTTTTTTGCTTTGAGCGTCTTGTATTATTTGTGTCTTTGTTTGTTAGTGTGCCACAATCATCCTTGTTGTACACACCTTTTGAGAGAGCCATATATGAATTGGAATTTGATAGAATACTCTATGTGCTTCACTTATATCTTTTGAGCTTGATAGTGTTGCTCTATGTGCTTCACTTATATCTTTTGAGCTTGATAGTTTTGCTTTAGTGCTTCACTTAGATCTTTTAGAGCACGGTGGTGGATTTTTTTAAAGAAACTATTGATCTCTCATGCTTCACTTAGATCATTTTGAGAGTCGTTAATAGCATGGTAATTTGCTTAATATTAATATGCTTGGTATTCAAGATTTGTGGAACTTTCTTTTGAGTGCGTTGAATAATAAGAAAAGATTGATGCTTGATAATTGTTTTGAGATATGAAGATGGTGATATTAGAGTCATGCTAGTTGAGTAGTTGTGAATTTAAAGAATACTTGCGTTAAAGTTTGTGATTCCCGTAGCATGCACGTATGGTGAACCGTTATGTGATGAAGTCGGAACATGATTTATTTATTGATTGCCTTCCTTATGAGTGGTGGTCGGGGACGAGCGATGGTCTTTTCCTACCAATCTATCCCCCTAGGAGCATGCGCGTAATACTTTGCTTTGATAACTTCTAGATTTTTGCAATAAGTATATGAGTTCTCTATGACTAATGTTGAGTCCATGGATTATACGCACTTTTCCCTTCCTTCGACCATTGCTAGCCTCTCTAATACTGCACACTTTTCGCGGTATCATACACCCACCGTATATCTTCCTCAAAACAGCCACCATACCTACCTATCATGGCATTTCCATAGCCATTCCGAGATATATTGCCATGCAACTCTCCACCGTTCCGTTTATTATGATACGCTCCATCATTGTCATATTGCTAGCATGATCATGTAGTTGACATCGTATTTGTGGCAAAGCTACCGTTCATAATTCTTTCATACATGTCACTCTTGATTCATTGCACATCCCGGTACACCGCCGGAGTCATTCACATAGAGTCATACTTTGTTCTAAGTATCGAGTTGTAAGAAAAATAAAAGTGTGATGATCATCATTTTTTAGAGCATTGTCCCAAGTGAGGAAAGAATGATGGAGACTATGATTCCCCCACAAGTCGGGACGAGACTCCGGACGAAAAAAAAGAGGCCATAAAAAAAGAGAAAAGGCCCAAATAAAAAAATGAGAGAAACGGAGAGAAGGGACAATGTTACTATCCTTTTACCACACGTGTGCTTCAAAGTAGCACCATGATCTTCATGATGGAGAGTCTCTCATTTTGTCACTTTCATATACTAGTGGGAATTTTTCATTATAGAACTTGGCTTGTATATTCCAATGATAGGCTTCCTCAAAATGCCCTAGGTCTTCGTGAGCAAGAGAGTTGAATGCACACCCACTTAGTTCCTTTTGTTGAGCTTTCATATACTTATAGCTCTAGTGCATCCGTTGCATGGCAATCCCTACTCACACACATTGATATCTATTAATGGGAATCTCCATAGCCCGTTGATACGCCTAGTTGATGTGAGACTATCTTCCCCACTTTTTTTCTTCTCCACAACAACCATTCTATTCCATATATAGTGCTATATCCATGGCTCACGCTCATGTATTGCGTGAAGATTGAAAAAGTTTTGAAAATGTTAAAGTGTGAAACAATTGCTTGGCTTGTCATCGGGGTTGTGCATGATTTAAATACTTTGTGTCGTGAAGATAGAGCATAGCCAGACTATATGATTTTGTAGGGATAACTTTCTTTGGCCATGTTATTTTAAGAAGACATAATTACTTTGTTAGTACGCTTGAAGTATTATTATTTTTTATGTCAATATGAACTTTTGTCTTGAATCTTTCGAATCTGAATATTCATACCACAATTAAGAAGATTTGCATTGAAATTATGCCAAGTAGCACTCCGCATCAAAAAATTTCTTTTTATCATTTACCTACTCGAGGACGAGCAGGAATTAAGCTTGGGGATGCCTGATACGTCTCCAACGTATCTATAATTTTTGATTGCTCCATGCTATATTATCTACTGTTTTGGACTATATTGGCCTTTATTTTCCACTTTTATATTATTTTTTAGACTAACCTATTAACCGGAGGCCCAGCCCAGAATTGTTGTTTTTTGCCTATTTCAGAGTTCCGGAGAAACATAATATCAAACGGAGTCCAAACGGAATAAAACCTTCGGGAACGTGATTTTCTCATCGAACGTGATCCAAGAGACTTGGACCCTACTCCAAGGAGTCAAAGAGGCGGTCACGAGGGTGGGGGCGCCCCCCTAGGGCGCGCCCCCTGCCTTGTGGGCCCCTCGGTGCTCCACCGACGTACTCCTTCCTCCTATATATACCTACGTACCCCCAAACGATCAGATACGGAGCCAAAAACCTAATTCCACCACCGCAACCTTTTGTATCCACGAGATCCCATCTTGGGGCCTGTTCCGGACCTCCGCTAGAGAGGGCCATCATCACGGAGGGCTTCTACATCATCCTAGCCCCTCCGATGAAGTGTGAGTAGTTCACCTCAGACCTTCGGGTCCATAGTTATTAGCTAGATGGCTTCTTCTATCTTTTTGGATCTCAATACAATGTTCTCCCCCTCTCTCGTGGAGATATATCCGATGTAATCTTCTTTTTGCAGTTTGTTTGTTGGCGATGAATTGTGGGTTTATGATCAAGTCTATCTATGAATAATATTTGAATCTTCTCTAAATTCTTTTATGTATGATTGGTTATCTTTGCAAGTCTCTTCGAATTATCAGTTTGGTTTGGCCTACTAGACTGGTTTTTCTTGCCATGGGAGAAGTGCTTAGCTTTGGGTTCAATCTTGTGGTGTCCTTTCCCAGTGATAGAAGGTGCAGCAAGGTACGTATTTTATTGTTTCCATCGAGGATAACAAGTTGGGGTTTTTATCATATTGCATGAAACTATCCCTCTACATCATGTCATCTTGCTTAAGGTGTTACTCTGTTTTTATCTTAATACTCTAGATGCATGCTGGATAGCGGTCGATGAGTGGAGTAATAGTAGTAGATTCAGGCAGGAGTCGGTCTACTTGTCTCGGACGTGATGCCTATATACATGATCATACCTAGATATTCTCAAACTATGCTCAATTCTGTCAATTGCTCAACAGTAATTTGTTCACCCATCGTAGAATACTTATGCTCTTGAGATAAGCCACTAGTGAATCCTTTGGCCCCCGGGTCTATTCTCATCATATCAATCTCCATCACTTTAATCTTGCTTCGCTTTTTTACTTTGCCTTTAATTTTCACTTTGCATCTTTATACCAAAAATACCAAAAATATTATCTATCATCTCTATCAGATCTCACTCTCATAAGTGACCATGAAGGGATTGACAACCCCTAATCGCGTTGGTTGCGAGGAGCTATTGTTTTTGTGTAGGTACGAGGGACTCGAGCATAGCCTCCTACTGGATTGATACCTTGGTTCTCAAAAACTGAGGGAAATACTTACGCTACTTTGCTGCATCATCCTCTCCTCTTCGGGGAAATCCAACGCAGTGCTCAAGAGGTAGCAGCGAGCAGCTCGCCTCTCTGTGGCAAACGTGGCATCCAATACCAGGGCATAAGAGCCGGGATTTGGCATCACCTCCGGGTGGGCAGCTCTGCTCCAGTTAATGGGCTTCTCAGACCAATGCATGAAATCGGGGGTCTCTAATGCTACTGCATTTACTTCTAGTTGCTGTTGTCGTCTGTTGTGCCTGTCGTCAGCCACACTGGTGAACACGACATAGGCCCCATGCTCCTCGGGATAATCATCTTGTATGGGGCCGACTGGCCGGGCCGCCGGCTGCTGAGGAGGAGGAGGCGGCGGGCCGGCTGGCGGAGGAGGCTGGAGTCCGTCGCCCTTGGCGATCCTGGTGAGCTAGTGGCACTTCCGAGTGGTGTGATTGGACGGCTTCACACCGCGATGGAATTTGCAAGGTGCATCAAGAGTCTGCTCTTACGTGTAGCGACAAGACCTCAAACAGTCTGATCTCTGTGCTCAGGTGTCATCCCTGGATCAGTAATGCTAACACCACACAGTACTTCAAGGATTTATAACAGAGTAGCAATCACACACTTATTACATCGAATGTCTCAAAAGAGAACTTATTACAATAAATATGGCTTAAGGCCATCTAATAACGATAACAGCGGAAGGCTTGGAAGATAAGTGAGTCCATCAACTCCAACGGCATCATTGAGTATAGAACCACGACCTAAAGGCACCTTACTCATCGTCTGAAAAGTCTGCACCATGAAACGTTGCAGCCCGAAAACGGGTCAGCACATGGAATATGCTGGCAATGTAACACATAGAGAGTAATGAAAAATTAAGCCTATACTACTGCAAAGGAATAAATTTATTTTAACCATCATGGTGGTTGTTAAACATTGAGAATGGTTGACAGCATCCTCAATCCCAATTAAAGTAATCATCATTAAAACCCAACAATATAAATTTAGAGTAACATGATGAGATTCACATGATATCCAAGTACTAGGTACTCAAAATGTCCATAACCGAGGACACGACTAACAATGATTAGTTTGTACACTCTGCAGAGGTTTGCGCACTTTTCCCCACAAGACTCGATCGCCTCCGTTGGAGTTCCACTACATGGTGTTTGAGAAACGGATGACCAAGACATAGTCTTTCAGAAGCACTAGCACCTTACGATAGATAGACCGGTACACCTACTTCCCCCTACATATGCTAGTCTACCCTGTAAGAGTTCTCATGACTTAATCAACTATGCCAGAGCCCATAATGGCTTGTGGCTGCACACGAAAGTTTCTAGCATGAATAATCTCATAATCCCTTTGGTCCTGGGTGGCGGTCCATAAAGAAAAACAACAGGCAATCCTGGAAACCCAGGTACCTCAATCCACCCAGATGTGTGTTTAAGTTGGCACCTTAGATAAACCATTAATTAACCATCTCACATCTGTCATGGATATCACTCACCCAATCCACGTCTACTAGCATAGCATGGCATAATAAGCAAACGTAGAAGTAACTCCCAAAGGTTTGATAATAAAACAGGTAATAGGTACTACCTCAACTACTTCCCATCCCACAATTTAATTAGTCCTAATCATGCAATGTTTGAGGATTGATCTAATGCAACAAAACTGGGTAGTAAAAGAGGTATGATCAAAGTGTTACTTGCCTTACTAATGATCCGCGAAACCTAGAGATTCGAAGTAACATGCGGCACACTCCGGGTATTCTATCGCAGACAAACAAACAAGCATACAATAAGTACTCATCTAATGCACAGGTAAAACTCAAATAAGAGATCTAACCAGAAATTTCAACTTAAGAACTCCGATTTGCAAAAAGAATCAAATCGAACGAAACAACGAAAGTCAAACGGCGAAAGAAAACAACTTTGTTCTACTAATTAGGATCTAAGTCAAATTTTACAGAAGCAAAAACTTGTTTAAGTTGGTTAAATGGATAGAGGGTTTCGAGACGAAACTCCAGGCGCTTGAATCGCCGGATTCCAATAAACGAGCGAAAAGTTATACTAAAACAAAAATCGGATCAGAAATCGCGATCAGAAATAATCGCGGGAAATCCGAGAAAAGAAAAACGAAGAACAGATTAACGAACGAACGTTCGTTAAATGGATCTCAATGGCAAACACGTTCGTTAAAACGAACGAACGAGCGAACGCTCACTAATTAACCTAAACTGAAAAAAAACCGATCTAAATAAAAAACAGAAACTAAAAAAACCAATGAAAACCGACGGAAAAACCAAACAGTTTTTCGAGAAAAAAAACGGTGGCGCAGAAATCGAGGCACCTCGGGCAGCGGGTCGGCGGCGGCGGCTCCAGAGAGGCGGCAGCGTCGGGCGGCGGCGGCGGGCGGCGGCGCGGGCGGCGGGGCTGGCGGCGGGTGGCGCGGGCGCGGGGCTCGAGGGCGGCGCAGGGCTCGAGGGCGGGCGGCGGCTAGGGTTTCGGCCCGGGGTGGGCCGGCTTATAAAGCCTGCCGGGCGAGGAGTCCTAGTCGGACACGGCCCGGTTAGGTCGGTTGCGTTTTTTTTAAATAATTACGCGCAGAAAAACAATTAAAAGAAATACTGAACGGACTCCAAAAATCCCGAAAATAAATTTTCTCGGACTTCAAAAATCAAGCCGGACAAAGTGAACATTTATTTGGGGCCTAAATGCAATTTTGAAAAACGCGTATTTTTCCTAAATTCAAATAAAATTGCGTAAAACTCCGAAATAAAATCTTATTTGATTTTATTATTAAATCCTCAATATTTCTTTATTTTGGGAAAGTCATTTTATTCCCTCTCTCATATTTTTGTAATAGAAATAATTGAAAATAAAATAAATAAAATCAAATGATCCTATTCTCAAAATTTGAGAAAACTCAAATATGAAAATAAAGAAATCCCCAACTCTCTCCGTGGGTCCTTGAGTTGCGTAGAATTTCTTGGATCAAAATCAAAAGCAAATAAAATATGATATGCAATGATGATCTAATGTATAACATTCCAAATTGAAAATTTGGGATGTTACAAACCTACCCCCCTTAAGATGAATCTCGCCCTCGAGATTCGAGTTGGCTAGAAAATAGGTGAGGGTGGTCCTTGAGCAAATCTTCCTCTCGTTCCCAGGTGGCTTCGTCCTCCATGTGGTCGCTCCACTGAACCTTACAAAACTTGATAACCTTGCTGCGAGTGACTCGGCTGGCAAACTCGAGAATCTTAACTGGTTTCTCCTCATAGGTCAAATTGTTATCTAACTGAATTGCTTCCAATGGCACTGTGTCTCTCAACGGTATGTCCGCCATCTCCGCATGGCACTTCTTCAACTGAGAAACGTGGAACACATCATGAACTCCTTAACAATCCTTCGAGCAATTCCAACTTGTATGCCACTTCTCCCATACGTTCCAAAACTTGGTATGGTCCTACAAAACGTGGCGCTAACTTCCCTTTAACACCAAAACGCTTAATTCCCCGAAGTGGAGATACTCGAAGATAAACTCTGTCTCCGACTTTGTAAACTGTCTCCTTGCATTTAGAATCTGCGTAGCTCTTCTGCCTGGACTGGGCTACCTTGAGCCTATCGCGAATCAACTTCACCTTCTGTTCAGACTCCTTAATCAAATCAGGTCCAAACAACTGGCGGTCTCCAACCTCGTCCCACGACAACGGTGTCCTGCACCTCCTTCCGTACAAGGCTTCGAAAGGTGCCATTTTCAAGCTGGCTTGGTAACTGTTGTTGTAACAGAACTCTACATATGGCAAATTGTCATCCCAACTAGATCCATAATCTAGCGCACAAGCTCTCAGCATATCCTCCAAAATCTGATTGACTCTCTCGGTCTGTCCATCTGTCTGTGGATGAAAATTTGTACTGAACTCTAGCCTGGTACCCAAAGTTTCGTGCAACTGCTTCCAGAACTTTGAGGTAAACTAAGTTCCTCTATCTGATACGATACTCCTCGGAACTCCATGCAAACATACGATCCTGGTCATGTATATCTTAGCCAACTTAGCACTGGTGTGAGTGGTCTTTACTGGAATGAAATGAGCTACCTTCGTCAAACGATCAACTACAAACCAAATCGAGTCATAGCCTGAACGGGTCCTGGGTAATCCTGTGATAAAATCCATGCCTAACTTATCCCACTTCCATTCGGGTATTGGCAATGGCTGTAACAATCCTGCTGGCTTCTGATGCTCTGCCTTTACTCTCTGATATACATCACAAACTGCTACATACTCCGCGATATCTTTCTTCATTCCGGTCCACCAGAAAGTATCCTTCAAATCCAAATACATCTTGGTATTTCCTGGGTGAATCGAATACGGTGAATCATGCGCCTCTTGCAGAATTAATTTCCTAATCTCCGGGTCATTTGGCACATAAACACGGTCTTCAAACCATAGGGTATCGTGCTCATCCTCGCGAAATCCTTTAGCCTTTCCTTCGCTCATTTTCTCCTTTATAGAGGCAATCTTCTTGTCAGTCTTCTGAGTTTCTCTGATTCGATCCATCAAAGTTGACTGAATCTCCAATGCTGCTACATAGCCTCTCGGAACTATTTCCAAACATAGCTCACGAAGCTCCTCGGCTAACTCTTTTGGCAACTCTCCCGTCATTAGTGTATTGACATGGCTCTTACGGCTCAATGCGTCAGCTACTATATTAGCATTTCTGGGATGATAATGCAATCTCATATCATAATCCTTGATGAGCTCCAACCATCTCCTTTGTCTGAGGTTTAACTCCTTCTGCGTGAAAATGTACTTCAAACTCTTGTGATCCGTGTACACCTCACAATGGTTTCCAATGAGGAAATGTCTCCATGTTTTCAATGCATGCACTACGGCTGCTAACTCCAAATCATGCGTGGCATAATTTAATTCATGAGGCTTCAGTTGTTGTGAAGCGTACAAAAGAACTCTTCCCTCTTGCATAAGCACTGCTCCAAGTCCTCGATGCGAAGCATCGCAATACACCTCATAATCCTTAGTCTGGTCTGGCAAAATCAACACCGGTGAGGTAACCAAACGTTTCTTCAACTCTTGGAAACTAGCTTCACACTCCTCAGTCCATATGAACTTGGTATCCTTCTTTAACAACTCCGTCATAGGCTTTGCAATCTTTGAGAAATTCTCAATAAATCTCCGGTAGTATCCTGCGAGTCCAAGGAAACCCTGGATCTCTCCAACTGTTGTTGGTGCTTCCCAATTGGTCAGAGTGATAATCGTTGTGGGATCAACTGCTATTCCTTCTCCGGATATAACGTGTCCGAGGAACCCTACTTCCTTCAACCAAAACTCACATTTGCTGAACTTGGCATATAACTGATGTTCTCTGAGCTTCTCCAGTACCAATCGCAAATGTTATTTATGTTCCTCTTCATTCTTCGAGTAAAACAGAATATCATCAATGAACACTACGATGAACTTATCCAAAAACTCCATAAACACCTTGTTCATCCTGTTCATAAAATAGGCAGGTGCGTTAGTCAGACCAAATGACATAACAGTATACTCATACAGCCCATATCTTGTGGTGAATGTTGTCTTAGGTATGTCCTGCTCTCGAATCTTCAACTAATGGTACCCTGATCGCAAATCGATTTTAGAAAACACTTTTGCTCCTTGCAACCCATCGACAAATCATTGATCATTGGTAGTGGGTACTTGTTCTTGATTGTTACTTCATTCAATTCGCGGTAATCAACAACCAGCATTAATGATCCATCCTTTTTCTCCACTAGAAGTACTGGTGATCCCCAAGGCGAAGAACTTGGGCGAATGTAACCTTTATCCAGTAACTCTTTAATCTGCTTCTTAATCTCCACCAAATCCTTTGCGGGCATCCTGTATGGTCTCTTCGATATTGGCCATGTGCCTGGCAAAAGCTCAATCAAAAACTCAATATCTCTATCCGGTGAAATGCCTGGCAACTCTTTGGAAATACGTCAGGGAAATCCTTTACCACTGGTACTTCCTCCTGCACAACTCCTGATAAGGAATTTACTTGTGTCCTGTTTGGCGCATGCCGGGATACATACTTGATCCTTCTTCCTTCTGGCATTGTGAGCAAAATTGTCTTACTGGCGCAATCGATGTTTCCCCCATACATCGACAGCCAATCCATACCGAGAATTACATCCAAACCTTGGGATTCCAGAATAATTAAATCCGAAGGGAAAACCTGCCTTCCTATACTTAATGGCACTTGCAAACATCCTTGACTGGCCATATACTCCTCTCCTGGTGAGCTTACTAGCATAGGTGTTTTAAGAATCCTAGTGGGCAGGTTATACTTATCCACAAATCCCCTTGATATGTATGAATGCGATACACCAGTATCAAATAGAACGAGTGCAGTAAATGACTTAACCAAAAACTTACCTATTACTGCATCAGGCTGAGCTTCAACCTCCTCCACGCTAACATGGTGATTTTGGCCTTCAGGACATTCATTGGCATAATGTCCAGTCTTCTGACACTTAAAACAGGTGATTTGGCTCAGGTCTCTCTTGGCTGGGGTTGATGGGGTGGTATAGTTCTGGCCGTTGCTTCCTCCATTCCCATTACCATTCTTGGGGCCATTATGGTTATGCGAGCTACCTCCTCCATGGGTATGGTGAAAATGAACGCCCGATTTAGGGGTAAGACGGGGCTTCTGCTGAGCTCCTAAGTTGTACTTCCCCTGTCCATACTTCCTCTTGCGGTTTTCAATCTGCTGCTGCTTCCCTTCAATCATAAGAGCACGATCTATCAGCTCCTGGTAGTTGTTGAAGCTTGCTACCATCAACTGCATGCTCAGCTCATCATTCAGTCCTTCCAGAAACTTCTCCTGCTTAGCTGCATCCGTAGCAACGTCATCTGGGGCATAACGTGCTAGCTTACTAAAGTCATCCACATACTGGCCAACTGTCTGTCCTCCTTGGCGCAAGTTACAAAACTCACGCTTCTTTATGGCCATAGCTCCTCCTGAAACATGGGCAGTATGGAAAGCTTGCTGAAACTGATCCCATGTGATAGTGTCTACACGGTAAGTGGCTGTAAAATTTTCCCACCATGCTGTTGCGGGTCCTTCAAGCTGATGTGCAACAAATTTCACCTGTTCCCCATCTGTACATCCTGCAGTGGTCAACTCCCTCCCTGTCTTGCGGAGCCAATCATCTGCTACTATCGGCTCGGTGCTACTGGAGAACACCGGCGGATTCAGCCTAAGAAAACGGGTTAAGTGATCAACAGGTGGTGGCGGCGGTGGGTTGTTGCTGTAGTAGTAGTAGTAGTAGTAGTAGTTGTTGTTGTTGTTGTTGTTGTTCTGGTTCTGGACTAACAACTACATCAAAGCATTCTGCTGCTGGATCAACTGAGTGAGTTCCGGTGGAAAAGAAAATCCATTGTCACGTCTCGGAGGCATCTGAGGGTTTAGAAAAGATGAGAATTAAGAATAGAATGAGGTCTAAAGAGAAAACACTACCCATATGCACATGAGAAAAAAGCACACAAAATCACTTCATTCAATCAAACAAGGGCATACAATCGGTCCAGAACTATCGCAAAAAGTGTGTGGACTATGTTAGTACATGGTGGAACACTACTACTGTTATGGTAGTCTACTAGAAAAACTGCTCCGATGAAGACTCCATGATATCTGCTCTAGCTTCGTCTTCGAAATCATCGTCACTAGGATCGGAATCAGTGTCGTCGATGATGATGTAGTTATCTGGACAGGTGCAATCTTCATCTTCTCCTCCGGGTGCTGAATTCCCCATGAGTTCTTCAATCTTCTCCTTAAGATCGCCGTTTTGTCTCACTAGAGCTACAATCTCATCCATGTAGTCCTTGCGAGTGGCCTTTAGTTCTCCTTCTAGCTCAATAATCTTGGCTTTTGCTTTCTTCAACTCCATCATGTCAGCGCACATCTGATTCTCCTGGCGTCGAATGTGCTGGTTTAACTCTTGGATAAAAGCTGCAATGGATCTATCCTTCTTGGTGCTAACTATCTCCCATTGTTCATCTCGGCGTCCGCAAATCTGGTAGATAGTATCCTTGAGGTCTTCTTGGTAGACTTCTCCAATGCGTCCCATGGTTATGTGAGCTGCCATGCTCTTTCCCAGACTCCAGTTTGGTGCATTAAAAACACACTCTATGGGCTCCGTGACTGGCGCGAACGTCCTTCCTGGAACTTGAGCTTGAATCTTCCAACGCTCCTCTTCGGGTAAAGTGGCGTTGTAGGTCCCGGTGAAGCTTGGTATTCCAATGTTCAGGTACTTAGTGACTTCCTTCAGGTGTCGTCCAAAAGGTGTATCTTCATCCGGCTGCGTGAACTTGATTCTCGCTTCCGTCATCCTAAAAGAGTAGAAAAGATGAGGAGTCAGAAATGAGAAGAGAGTAGTGATCTAGGGCTTTAGCTTAGTGGTCGTGTCCTATAGTCAGCGTGTGCTCTGATACCATCTTTGTAGCGACCAGACCTCAAACAGTCTGATCTCTGTGCTCAGGTGTCATCCCTAGATCAGTAATGCTGACACCACACAGTACTTGAAGGATTTATAACAGAGTAGCAATCACACACTTATTACATCGAATGTCTCAAAAGAGAACTTATTACAATAAATATGGCTTAAGGCCATCTAATAACTATAACAAAGGGAAGGCTTGGAAGGTAAGTGAGTCCATCAACTCCAACGGCATCACTGAGTATAGAACCATGACCTAAAGGCACCTTACTTGTCGTCTGAAAAGTCTGCAACATGAAACGTTGCAGCCCGAAAACGGGTCAGCACATGGAATATGCTGGCAAATGTAACACATGGAGAGTAATGGAAAATTAAGCCTATACTACATGCATATATGGCTGGTGGAAAGCTCTATGGTTACAGTTTTGCGTAAAGCCAAATTTTCCCTACTGCAAAGGAGTAAATTTATTTTAACTATCATGGTGGTTGTTAAACATTGAGAATGGTTGACAGCATCCTCAATCCCAATTAAAGTAATCATCATTAAAACCCAACAATATAAATTTAGAGTAACATGATGAGATTCACATGATATCCAAGTACTAGATACTCAAAACGTCCATAACCGGGGACACGGCTAACCATGATTAGTTTGTACACTCTACAGAGGTTTGCGCACTTTTCCCCGCAAGACTCGATCGCCTCCGTTGGAGTTCTCGCACTACATGGTGTTTGAGAAACGTATGACCGAGACATAGTCTTTCAGAAGCGCTAGCACCTTATGATGGATAGACCGGTACACCTACTTTCCCCTACATCTGCTAGTCTACCCTGTAAGAGTTCGCACGACTTAATCAACTATGCTAGAGCACATAATGGCTTGTGGCTGCACACGGAAGTTTCTAGTATGAATAATCTCATGATCCCTTTGGGCCTGGGTGGCGGTCCATAAAGAAAAACAATAGGCAATCCTGGAAACACAGGTACCTCGGTCCACCCAGATGTGTGTTTAAGTTGCCACCTTAGATAAACCATTAATTAACCATCTCACATCTGTCATGGATATCACTCACCCAATCCACGTCTACTAGCATAGCATGGCATAATAAGCAAACGTAGAAGTAACTCCCAAAGGTTTGATAATATAACAGGTAATAGGTACTACCTCAACTACTTCCCATCACACAATTTAATTAGATCCTAATCATGCAATGTTTGAGGATTGATCTAACGCAGCAAAACTGGGTAGTAAAAGAGGTATGATCAAAGTGTTACTTGCCTTACTGATGATCCGCGAAACCTAGAGATTCGAAGTAACAGGCGACACACTCCGGGTATTCTATCGCAGAAAAATAAACAAGCATACAATAAGTACTCATCTTATGTATAGGTAAAACTCAAATAAGAGATCTAACCAGAAATTTCAACTTAAGAACTCCGGTTTGCAAAAAGAATCAAAACAAACGAAACAACGAAAGTCAAATGGCAAAAGAAAACAACTTCATTCTACTAATCTGGATCTAATTCAAATTTTATAGAAGCAAAAAACTTGTTTAAGTTGGTTAAACGGATAGAGGGTTTCGAGACGAAACTCCAGGCGCTTGAATCGCCTGATTCCGATAAACGAGCGAAAGTTATACTAAAACGAAAATCGGATCAGAAATCGCGATCAGAAATAATCGCGGTAAATCCGAGAAAAAGAAAAACGACGAATAGATTAACGAACGAACGTTCATTAACTGGATCTAAACGACGAACACGTTCGTTAAAACGAACGAACGAGCGAATGCTCGCTAATTAACCTAAACCGAAAAAAACGATCTAAATAAAAAAATGGAAACTAAAAAAAACCAACGAAAACCGATGGAAAAACCAAACGGTTTTTCGAGAAAAAAAACGGTGACGCGGAAATCGAGGCGCCTCGGGCGGCGGATCAGCGGCGGCGGCGGCGGCGCTGGCGGCGGGGCTGGCGGCGGGCGGCGCGGGTGCGGGGCTCGAGGGCGGGCGGCGGCTAGGGTTTCGGCCCAGGGTGGGCCGGCTTATAAAGCCTGCCGGGCCAGGAGTCCTAGTCGGACACGGTCCGGTTAGGTTGGTTGCTTTTTTTAAAATAATTACGCGCAGAAAAACAATTAAAAGAAATACTAAACGGACTCCAAAAATCCCAAAATAAATTTTCCCCGACTTGAAGAATCAAGCCGGACAAAGTGAACATTTATTTGGGGCCTAAATGCAATTTTGAAAAACACGTATTTTTCCTAAATTCAAATAAAATTGCGAAAAACTCCGAAATAAAATCTTATTTGATTTTATTATTAAATCCTCAATATTTCTTTACTTTGGGAAGGTCATTTTATTCCCTCTCTCATATTTTTGTAATAGAAATAATTGAAAATAAAATAAATAAAATAAATAAAATCAAGGGCCTCCCCCTTCTCTACGTTGTGCATGGGCCTCCTTTTATATGCTCAAGGGGTCCCCGACAGGTGGCAACGTAGGCAAGGGCAAAAATGGAAAGGGTGCTGCGGTAGGTATAGCTACCTACACAGTGTATCATACCTAACTCTGACGGCAGGGGACAAGGGCATTAAATTCCTATCTACGTCGCCCAAACAGTGCAGAAAAGGGACCTTCAGGGACGCCACCGCTCGCCACGATGGCGATCTTGTCAGCGCCGCTTGCCACACTGCACCCCTGGCTGCACAGCCTCCCGCCATGTACGCCTGGAAGGGTCTCAGAGCGACACGTTGGTGGGTGTGCTGGAGCGCGGGTACAGAGTGGTTGCTAGCCGCGGCAAACGCCTTGCCGCGGCCGTTGTCTTGCCGCGTCTGGGAGCTTGTCGCTCATCGGGTCTTGCCGGGATGCATGGCGCGTCGTGGCAAGTTCCTTGAGATGCCTTGGTTGGCCTTCCCGACAAGCTCCTCTTGCCGGGGCTTTGTGCCTTGAGGGTCCTTCCCGGGAAGCTCCTCTTGCCGGGGCCTTGTCTCCTTGGCTTAAACACTTTGTTCTTGAATGGCTCCAAAGGAACCACGGGGGTCCTTGGCGGTCACCCGGCAAGCCTTGCCGCGGGGCGCTGCGACTGCCCGTGCACAAGTTCGGGATACTAGGGTACCCCTACTCTAGTACACCGACAGGAGCCCCCGGGCCTGGGCCACACACGGTGCCGAGCGCTGTTGGGCCAGGCCCAAAACAGGGCATGGGCACGCGCGGCCTGGATCACGTCGTATCTTACTCCGTATCCATCGCGCCCTCCCCGAACGGCACGCGTCGATTGCGGCATCGTGGGAGAGATCGTGGGTGGTTTCTTTATTCGGAAAGGCGGAATGTCCGCTCCCTTCCTCCTTATAAGCAGGGGAAACAGGGGCAGTTCGCCCATCTGCCCATTGCTATTCCTTCCCCGAGAATCTTCGCCACTCCCCTTCTTCCCAAAGCCGAAAGATAGCAGCGCTCCGCCCCCATCGCCACCAGCACCACCAACGCCATCGTCCTCCCTCACCACTCCCGCCATGGCTCCGAAAGCCGAGAAGGTGAAGTCGGCCGAGGCGCAGCGGCTCGCGGCGCTGAGAAAGGAGCGGGCAATCTTCCCTCCGAGGCTTGCCGCGGAAGAGCTGAAGGAGTACTACAACCTCTTCTGGTCGACGGGGACGCGAGCGCATCTGCGCACGAAGGTACTCCCAGCCGCTGCTTGGAAAAAGGCTCCCACTGGGTACCCTTTCTTCGCCTTGTTCTTCTACTGTGGGCTCTGCCCATGCTTTTCTGAATTTTTCTGTGACGTCATGAACACCTATGGGCTCCGCCTCCTTGACTTCACCCCCAATGTTGTGCTGACCATGGCAGTTTTTGCACATCTCTGCGAAAACTTTGTCGGAATCCATCCAAACGTAGCCCTTTTCCGCCACTTCTTTTCGCCTCGAGTTGAGAAAGGGGAGCCTTTATCCGGCGGAATCGCCTGGATCTCAAAAGCCGGCAAGAAGGATGCTTATCTGGATGGAGAGTTCCGCAGCAAGTGGGAGGAGTGGAGGGCGGACTGGTGCCTGATTGTCGAGGAGAACCCGCAGCCGTTTACCGCCCTGCGCCAAACTCCAGTAGTGCGCGGCAGTGATTGGAGTAGCTTGGCCCCGGAAGACGACAGACTGAAGATTGCCGTCGCCCGGATCCTACGTCTCAGGCTTGCCGGGCTTATTGTAGGAGTGGTTGGCGCAGATTTCCTTCGCCTCCGCATCGCCCCTCAGCAGGAGAGGAGGAGACCCGCCTGGTAGTTCCAGAACGCGGCGGATATCATGAGGCTGCGGCCTGGCCTCAACTTCAACTTCACTGTCCTGGAGCTCAACGCGATGCTTCAGGAGCTGTTCAAGTACGACCCTCAACATCCCGAAGTGTTCAGGTTGCCGAGGGGTGTTGTTCGGCTGTGCAACAACTCCCCGCTCGACCGCATCCGTGCAATGATGCCGCTGTGCGACTCACATGGAATTGACCCAGCCTGGATAGAGCCTGCAGATGATGTCGTGCAGGCGTTCTTCTATGGCCTGGTAGAAGTGTCGATCGACGCCGATGAGAAGAGGGGCCTCACCCGGGACACCACCGACGAGGAGATCTAGCGCATCGCCACCAGGCTGGAAGAGGCGGCGGCAGCTGCAGCCGCGGGCGAGTTTGGGTTCATCATGGAGGAGGCAGAGGCGGCAAGCCTTGCCGAGCGAGAGGATCTTGCCGGCGAGGAGAGGTCCGCCGGGCATGACATCGGGCCGAGCGGGCCCGCCGAGGATACGAGCGGCTCGTTGGAGATCGGCTCCTCTTCCTCTTCGTCTTCGGGCAGCTTGCCGCAAGCAGAGCCCCCGGCTCCACCAAGAAGGCGTCTTCTCAAGGCCGGGGACGTAGCGGAGCGGCGGACGAGTCAACCCCTGCCGCGCCGCACGACACGCTCCACCGCGGCAAGTTCTGCTGCCGCGGAAGCACCTCACGCTGCAGCGGCAACTGGAGCGGGGTCCTCCCGGTCCACTGCTCCAGCTCCCGCCAAGCGGCCAAGGGATCCTACTCCTCCGCCTCCTCGCGCCGTAGGTGGGCCAGGCTTTGACTTCTCCGCGCTCAGCTCTGACGAGGAAGAAGAAGAGTAAGATTCTTGTTGTACTTGTATGTCTTCAATACATGCTGTCTTGTCTTGTATCTCATTTGCTCTACTCTGAACTTATTCCTTTTTAGGACTCTGGCCTAGAGAGCGTCAAAGAGAGCCAAGGTCCCGGTGATTGTCATCGAGGACGATCCCACCGTGTCAGCAGGGGGTGCGCCTGAGACAAACTTGCCGGACCCGGCAGCTGTTCTTCAGAGCAGCCCCCAGCGCAGCCCCCAGCGTAAGTATATGATTTTCTTCCCGCTGTTAGGCGCGCATGGATACTCTTTGTTTGCTGATATCTGACTGTTGGTTTGTGTAGGAGCAGAGCAGCCCCACCAGGAGCACTCGGAGACCGCCCCTGACTTGCCATCTGCTTCAACTACACCGCCAAGGGAGCGTTCTCCGGCAAGGGAGTATCCTCCGACAAGGGAGAGCTCTCCGGCAAATGGGAGCTCTCCGGCAAGGGAGGAGTCTCCGGCAACGGACAGCACCAACGGTCCTCCGGTGGTGGAGACCACAACTGCCGAGCCTGGTGCAGGTAAACCTCTTGCTTCGAAACTTCCCTTGGGTTCTTCTTCTTTTGATCTTCTTTTTGGATATTTGCTTGACTTTTCTTCCTTTTCCGGCCGTCATATCCATCTGATGCGGAGCCGATGGAGGCCGAGGTTGCTGTTGATGATGCCGCCGCCATCGAAGAAACGGCCGGCGCTGATGATCCCGCTGGCGGAGAGGCCGCCAAGGCTGCCGCCACAGCAGCTGACGAGGGGTCTAGCGATCGCACTGACGACCCTGAGGCCGCAGGAGCGACAGGCGCTACACCGACCGCCGATCCTCCCGCCGCTGCCGCAGAGTCAGGCTCCGAAGAGCCCCAACCAGGTGTATACTTGAAGGCCGGCGATGGTGTCTTCATCAAGCTTCCCTGGGAGTCAAGCTCCAGGGCGCCGGTCAAAGGAGAAATCTTGGATGGAGAGGTGCTCGCCTCCGCTGGGCTGACGTTGGTTGATGCGCCGAGCAGCAGCAGCGGCGAGTCTGAGGAGGAGGAGTTGCTCCAGAGGCTGGTGTCGCTCTACCGCGCTCGACAAGCCAAACTGGAGTCCCGCGAAGCGCTTGTCGCGAAGGCGGGGGTGGACATGGAGAAGCGCGCGGAGGAGCTCCGAGGTCTCAACCAGGCAGCTGTCTGGTCGCTGGCGGCGGAGCGTGTGCAGCTCGATGAGTGTCGGTGTACTAAAATAGGGGTACCTTAGTACCCCGAACTTGTGCACGGGCAGTCGTAGCACCCCGCGGCAAGGCCTGCCAGGCGATCGCCAAAACCCTCAATGGTCCCCTCTTGGGCCATTCAAGAACAAAGCATTTGAGCCAAGGCCCCGGCAAGAGGAGCTTGCCGGGAAGGTCACCCGAAGAGGGCGAGGCCCTGGCAAGAGGAGCTTGCCAGGACTACCGCTCGAAGCACAAGACCCCGACAAGAGGAGCTTACCGGGAAGGCCATCCGCGGCACGACAAGGACCCCGCCACGGTGCGCCCCGCGCCCCGGCAAGGCCCGGTGAGCAACAAGCTCCCGGGCGCGACAAGACATCCACCGCGGCAAGGCGCTTGCCGCGGCAAGTTACCACCTCGTGCCTGCGCTCCAGCTCACCCACCAACATGTCGCTCTCGGGGGCGCCTCAGATGCAGGTGGCGGGAGGCTGTGCAGCCAGAGGCATGCAGTGGCGAAGCGAAGCTGACGGAGTAGCCATCGTGGCGAACGGTGGCGCTCCTGACGGTCCACTTCCCTGCTCCGTCTGGGCGACGCAGACGGGCATTTAATGCCCTTGTCCCCCGCCGTCAGAGTTAGGTATGATAGCACTGTACAGCCACTGTGCAGGCAGCTGTACCCATTACAACATTCTACCATTTTTACCCCCACCTACGCTGCCACCTGTGGGTAACCCCTTGAGCATATAAAAGGAGGCCCCATGCGCACGTAGGGAGGAGAGACCCATCGTCGCCACGCCTGACCTCGCCAGCGGCCCACATGTACTGTAGCACCGCGCGCTCCCGAGCAAGAACACAATACAATCCACCAAGTAGCAGTAGGGTTTTACGCATCCTTGCGGCCCGAAGCTGGGTAAAATCCCTCGTGTGCACCGCCTCGATCTGCTCTTTGTGCAACCTCCGCCCCCCGCCGAACCAGTAAGGGGCTCGGTCCCCATAGGTGTTCGAGGAAGCCGATTCCCCCCGACAATGAGGCGCAGAAGGCCTTCATCCTCGAGCAGGCAGAAGTTCCAGAGCAACAGCGGCTTGCCGCCGAGGAGCTATCTGCGCGGGAGGGTGAGTTGGCGTAACTGAAGGTCAGCCTGGACAGCCACGAAGAGGAGCTTGCTGCGCGCGAGCAAACACTCAGCGGAGCTCTCAAGAAAGCAAAGGACGCTGCCGCAGCTGCCAAGGCCACCAAGAAGGAGCTGGAGACGAAGGTGGCGCAGCTGGAGACTGATCTCAAGGCGAGCGGTGAAGAGCTTGCCGCGCTCAAGCATGAGCGCGAGAAAGATGCCTACACCTTTGGCGAGCTGCAGGGTCGTCTCGCCGAGAAGATCAAGGAGCTTGCCGCCGCCAAGGACTCCAACGCCGATCTTGAGTTGAAGCTGGCTGCTTTGACCAATACGCTGGACGGCGCCAGGGAGCAGGAGACGGCCCTGAAGAAGGAGATTAAGGCCGAGAAGGCGCTGCTGGAGAGCATTGCCGCCACCCAGAATGATTTTAGAGAAACTGTGGAGCAGTGGACGGAGGGTATTGTGAATGCTGCCACAGACATCGACAAGGAGCTGGCGCAGGTGGGGATGGAGGATCTCGGGTATCCCTCCGATGAGACCCTCCCATCCAGCGCCAAGCTCACTCTGTTCTTCAAAGGCGTGGTGACGGCCCTCGAGCGACTCCGGGAGAGGATCCCAAAGCAGCTGGCCGACGAGTCGCGCAAGATCTGCGCAGGAGCTCTTCAGAAGGTGTTGGTGAAGGTAGCCTTCCGCAACCCGGGCCTCAACCTCACCAACGTCCTCAGATCCCTTTCGGCGGAAGCTGATCTGGAGGCGCTCAAGGACCTTGTCGCACCCATTGTGGACAAGGTGAGCGGGATCAAGAGGATTCAGGGCGACCGCGTGGACTAGGCCGCCTATTTTCTTCTTTTCTTGTCGCTGCTGATCATGTTATGAAAACAATTTATTAGAGCCGCGACAATCTATGTTGTAATATAACTCTTATTTTGGGCAGCGATTGCAATGTTATTTCCTTTACTTGATCCCTTCCTTTGTATGTTTTTGCCCTACGCTTTTTGGGAACTTGCCGGCGCAGGCACCCTCGCCGCGAGCGCTGAGTGCGGGACGTCAGCAGCCTGCTGGCAGTGCCATTGCCGACAAGAAACCTTGTCGTAACTAGTCGCAGCCCGCTTAAGTTGTTGAGCGAACTCGAAACAAAGTAAGGGTGCGACTCTAGTCGCAGCACACTTAAATTGTTGAGCAAACTCGAAACAAAGTAAGGACACAACTAGCCACGAGCCGGTTCCTTCGCGCACAGGTTTTCCATACAAAGCATGGTCGTTTAAGGAAGATAACTTAAAAATTAAAAACATCTGATTGCTCAAACTTTGGCAACTTAGCTTTTCTGTCGTTTGCTTCCCGGCAAGGCGAGACTTTCTTGATCCGCGCCTGGTCCATACCATTATCTTCCCCTTCCCCCTCGGCAAACTTGTGGGTGAAGGAACATTCCTTTCCTTGAGAAAAAAAAGTAGAGAAAATAATGATATGGAGCCTTATGGCTCGTTATTGCTTACCGGGGGCGTTCGCTGCACAAAGTGTCAGATAACTCATGCAAAAAATAAAAAGAATGAAATTGACAAGATGTGCGGAGCACATGAGCTTTATTTATGCACAGGGTCTGCGCCTGGCTTTGTACAAAGGATTACATGCAATAGCGACAAGACTTGTACAAAAGGTGGTTGCTGGAACAGGGTCCGGCTGTTGGAAATATGCCCTAGAGGCAATAATAAAAGCATTATTATTATATTTCCTTATTCATGATAATTGTCTTTATTCATGCTATAATTGTGTTAACCGGAAATCGTAATACATGTGTGAATAACAGACAACAACATGTCCCTAGTGAGCCTCTAGTTGACTAGCTCGTTGATCGACAGATAGTCATGGTTTCCTGACTATGGACATTGGATGTCATCGATAACGGGATCACATCATTAGGAGAATGATGTGATGGACAAGACCCAATCCTAAACATAGCATAAGATCGCATAGTTCGTTTGCTAGAGTTATCCAATGTCAAGTATCCTTTCCTTAGACCATGAGATCGTGTAACTCCCGGATACCGTAGGAGTGCTTTGGGTATGCCAAACGTCACAACGTAACTGGGTGACTATAAAGGTATACTACGGGTATCTCTGAAAGTGTCTGTTGGGTTGACATGGATCGAGAATGGGATTTGTCACTCCGCTTGACGGAGAGGTATCACCGGGCCCTCTCGGTAATGCATCATCACAATGAGCTCAATGTGATCAAAGTGTTTGATCACGGGATCATGCATTACGGTAACGAGAAAAGTGACTTGCCGGTAACGAGATTGAACGAGGTATTGGTATACCGACGATCGAATCTCAGGCAAGTAAAATACCGATTGACAAAGGGAATCGTATACGGGATTAATTGAATCCTTGACATCGTGGTTCATCCGATGAGATCATCGTGGAGCATGTGGGAGACAACATGGGTATCCAGATCCCGCTGTTGGTTATTGCCCGAGAGCCGTCTCGGTCATGTCTGCATGTCTCCCGAACCCGTAGGGTCTACACACTTAAGGTTCGGTGACGCTAGGGTTGTGAAGATATGTATGTGCAGTAACCTGAATGTTGTTCGGAGTCCCGGATGAGATCCCGGACGTCACGAGGAGTTCCGGAATGGTCCGGAGGTAAAGAATTATATATAGGAAGTGCTATTTTGGCCATCGGGACAAGATTCGGTGTTATCGGTATTGTACCGGGACCACCGGAGGGGTCCCGGGGTCCACCAGGTGGGGCCACCTGCCTTGGGGGGCCACATGGGCCTTAGGGGGTGCGCCTTGGCCCACTTGGGCCAAGGGGAACCAGCCCCAAGGGCCCATGCGCCAAGGAAACTTGGAGGAGGGAGAGTCCAAAGGGGGGAAGGCACCTCCGAGGTGCCTTGGGGAGGATGGACTCCTCCCCCCCTCTTGGCCGCACCCCTTCCTTGGAGGAAGGGGCAAGGCTGCGCCCTCCCCCCCTCTAATGCATCTATATAAAGGTGGGCAGGGGTGGGGGGCAGTACACCAATTGCCCTGGCTCCTCCCTCCTCCCTGCAACACCTCCTCCTCCTCCCGTAGTTGCTTAGCGAAGCCCTGCCGGAGTTCTGCTGCATCCACCACCACACCGTCGTGCTGGATCTTCCTCAACCTCTCCTTCCCCCTTGCTGGATCAAGAAGGAGGAGACGTCTCCCGTCCCGTACGTGTGTTGAACGCGGAGGTGCCGTCCGTTCGGTACTAGATCATCGGTGAATTGGATCACGGCAAGTACGACTACCTCATCCACGTTCACTCGAACGCTTCCGTTGCGATCTACAAAGTGGTATGTAGATGCTATCCAATCTGAATACTCGTTGCTAGATGAACTCATAGATGGATCTTGGTGAAACCGTAGGAAAAAATTTTAATTTTCTGCAACGTTCCCCAACAGTGGCATCATGAGCTAGGTCTATGCATAGTTCTTCTTGTGCGAGTAGAACACAATTTGTTGTGGGCGTAGATGTTGTCAATTCTTCTTGCCGTTACTAGTCAATCTTGATTCAGCTGTATTGTGGGATGAAGCGGCCCGGACCAACCTTACACGTACGCTTACGTGAGACCGGTTCCACCGACTAACATGCACTAGTTGCATAAGGTGGCTGGCGGGTGTCTGTCTCTCCTACTTTAGTTGGATCGGATTCGATGAACAGGGTCCTTATGAAGGGTAAATAGCGATTGACAAATCACGTTGTGGTTTGAACATAGGTAAGAAAACGTTCTTGCTAGAACCCTAATTCAGCCACGTAAAACTTGCAACAACAATTAGAGGACGTCTAACTTGTTTTTGCAGCAAGTGCTTTGTGATATGATATGGCCAAAGTTGTGATGTATGATGAATGATCTATATGTGATGTATGAGATGTTCATGCTATTGTAATAGGAATCACGACTTCCATGTCGATGAGTATGACAACCGGCAGGAGCCATAGGAGTTGTCTTTATTCTTTGTATGACCTGCGTGTCATTGAGAATCGCCATGTAAGTTACTTTACTTTATTGCTAAACGCGTTAGCCATAGTAGTAGAAGTAATAGTTGGCGAGCAACTTCATGGAGACACGATGATGAAGATCATGATGACGAAGATCATGGTGTCAAGCCGGTGACAAGATGATCATGGAGCCCCAAGATGGAGATCAAAGGAGCAATGTGATATTGGCCATATCATGTCACTTTTATTATTTGATTGCATGTGATGTTTATCATGTTTTGCATCTTGTTTACTTAGAACGACGGTAGTAAATAAGATGATCCCTCATAATAATTTCAAGAAAGTGTTCTCCCTAACTGTGCACCGTTGCTAAGGTTCGTCGTTCCGAAGCACCACGTGATGATCGGGTGTGATAGGTCCTTACGTTCGCATACAACGGGTGTAAGACAGATTTACACACGCAAAACACTTAGGTTGACTTGACGAGCCTAGCATGTACAGACATGGCCTCGGAACACAGAAGACCGAAAGGTCGAGCATGAGTCGTATAGAAGATACGATCAACATGAAGATGTTCACCGATGTTGACTAGTCCGTCTCACGTGATGATCGGACACGGCCTAGTTGACTCGGATCATGTAATACTTAGATGACTAGAAGAGGGATGTCTATCTAAGTGGGAGTTCATTAAATAACTTGATTAAATGAACTTTATTATCATGAACTTAGTCTAAATCTTTACAATATGTCTTGTAGATCAAATGGCCAACGTAGTCCTCAACTTCAACGCGTTCCTAGAGAAAACCAAGCTGAAAGACAATGGTAGCAACTATACGGACTGGGTCCGAAACCTGAGGATTATCCTCATAGCTGCCAAGAAAGATTATGTCCTAAGAGCACCGCTGGGTGACGCACCTATTCTCCCTGCAGAACAAGACGTTATGAACGCTTGGCAGTCACGCTGCGATGATTACTCCCTCGTTCAGTGCGGCATGCTTTACAGCTTAGAGCCGGGACTCCAAAAGCGTTTTGAGAGACATGGAGCATATGAGATGTTCGAAGAGCTGAAAATGGTTTTCCAAGCTCATGCCCGGGTCGAGAGATATGAAGTCTCCGACAAATTCTTTAGCTGCAAGATGGAGGAAAATGGCTCTGTCAGTGAGCACATACTCAAAATGTCTGGGTTGCACAACCGCTTGACTCAACTGGAAGTTAATCTCCCGGATGAAGCGGTCATTGACAGAATCCTCCAGTCGCTTCCACCTAGCTACAAGAGCTTTGTGATGAACTACAATATGCAGGGGATGGTAAAGACCATTCCTGAGGTATATGCTATGCTGAAATCAGCAGAGGTAGAAATCAAGAAGGAGCATCAAGTGTTGATGGTGAATAAAACCACTAAGTTCAAGAAGGGCAAGGGTAAAAAGAACTTCAAGAAGGACGGCAAGGATATTGCCGCACCCGGTAAGCAAGTTGCCGGGAAGAAGCCAAAGAATGAACCCAAGCCCGAAACTAAGTGCTTTTATTGCAAGGGAAGTGGTCACTGGAAGCGGAACTGCCCCAAATACTTAGCGGACAAGAAGGCCGGCAAAACCAAAGGTATATGTGATATACATGTAATTGATGTGTACCTTACCAGTACTCGTAGTAGCTCTTGGGTATTTGATACCGGTGCAGTTGCTCATATTTGTAACTCAAAGCAGGAGCTGCGGAATAAACGGAGACTGGCGAGGGACGAGGTGACGATGCGCGTCGGGAATGGTTCCAAGGTCGATGTGATCGCCGTCGGCACGCTGCCTCTACATTTACCTACGGGATTAGTTTTAAACCTCAATAATTGTTATTTAGTGCCAAGTTTGAGCATGAACATTGTATCTGGATCTCGCTTAATTCGAGATGGCTACTCATTTAAATCCGAGAATAATGGTTGTTCTATTTATATGAGAGATATGTTTTATGGTCATGCTCCGATGGTTAATGGTTTATTCTTGATGAATCTCGTACGTGATGATACACATATTCATTGTGTGAGTACCAAAAGAGTTAAAGTTGATAACAATAGTCCCACATATTTGTGGCACTGCCGCCTTGGTCACATAGGTGTCAAACGCATGAAGAAGCTCCATACAGATGGACTTTTAGAGTCTCTTGATTATGAATCATTTGACACGTGCGAACCATGCCTCATGGGTAAAATGACCAAGACTCCGTTCTCAGGAACAATGGAGCGAGCAACCAACTTATTGGAAATCATACATACCGATGTGTGCGGTCCAATGGGTGTTGAGGCTCGCGGAGGCTATCGTTATGTTCTCACCCTCACTGATGACTTGAGTAGATATGGGTATATCTACTTAATGAAACACAAGTCTGAGACCTTTGAAAAGTTCAAGGAATTTCAGAGTGAGGTTGAAAATCAACGTGATAGAAAGATCAAGTTTCTACGATCAGATCGTGGAGGAGAATACTTGAGTCACGAATTTGGCACACACTTAAGAAAATGTGGAATAGTTTCACAACTCACGCCGCCTGGAACACCTCAGCGTAATGGTGTGTCCGAACGTCGTAATCGCACTCTATTAGATATGGTGCGATCTATGATGTCTCTTACCGACTTACCGCTATCTTTTTGGGGCTATGCATTAGAGACTGCTGCATTCACTTTAAATAGGGCTCCGTCGAAATCCGTTGAGACGACACCGTATGAATTATGGTTTGGGAAGAAACCTAAGCTGTCGTTTCTGAAAGTTTGGGGATGCGATGCTTATGTCAAGAAACTTCAACCTGAGAAGCTCGAACCCAAGTCGGAAAAATGCGTCTTCATAGGATACCCAAAAGAAACTGTTGGGTATACCTTCTACCTCAGATCCGAAGGCAAGATCTTTGTTGCCAAGAATGGATCCTTTCTAGAGAAAGAGTTTCTCTCGAAAGAAGTAAGTGGGAGGAAAGTAGAACTTGATGAAGTGTTACCTCTTGAACCGGAAAATGGCGAAACTCAAGAAAACGTTTCTGAGGTGCCTGCACCGACTAGAGAGGAAATTAATGATGATGATCAAGATGCTTCTGATCAAGCTCCTACTGAAATTCGAAGGTCCACAAGGACACGTTCCGCACCAGAGTGGTACGGCAACCCTGTCTTGGAAATCATGTTGTTAGACAACGGTGAACCTTCGAACTATGAGGAAGCAATGGCGGGCCCGGATTCCGACAAATGGCTGGAAGCCATGAAATCCGAGATAGGATCCATGTATGAAAACGAAGTATGGACTTTGACTGACTTGCCCGTTGAACGGCGAGCCATAGAAAATAAATGGATCTTTAAGAAGAAGACAGACGCGGATGGTAATGTGACCATCTATAAAGCTCGGCTTGTCGCTAAGGGTTATCGACAAGTTAAAGGAATTGACTACGATGAGACTTTCTCACCGGTAGCGAAGCTGAAGTCCGTCCGAATCATGTTAGCAATTGCCGCATACTATGATTATGAGATATGGCAAATGGACGTCAAAACGGCATTCCTTAATGGTTTCCTTAAGGAAGAATTGTATATGATGCAGCCGGAAGGTTTTGTCGATCCTAAGAATGCTGACAAGGTGTGCAAGCTCCAACGCTCGATTTATGGGCTGGTGCAAGCATCTCGGAGTTGGAACATTCGCTTTGATGAGATGATCAAAGCGTTTGGGTTTACACAGACTTATGGAGAAGCCTGTGTTTACAAGAAAGTGAGTGGGAGCTCTGTAGCATTTCTCATATTATATGTAGACGACATACTTTTGATGGGAAATGATATAGAACTCTTGGACAGCATCAAGGCCTACTTGAATAAGAGTTTTTCAATGAAGGACCTTGGAGAAGCTGCTTATATATTAGGCATCAAGATCTATAGAGATAGATCGAGACGCCTCATAGGTCTTTCACAAAGCACATACCTTGATAAAATATTGAAGAAGTTCAATATGGATCAATCTAAGAAAGGGTTCTTACCTGTGTTACAAGGTGTGAAATTGAGCACAGCTCAATGTCCGACCACGACAGAAGATATAGAAGAGATGAGCGTCATCCCCTATGCCTCAGCCATAGGTTCTATTATGTATGCCATGCTGTGTACCAGACCTGATGTAAACCTTGCTGTAAGTTTGGTAGGGAGGTACCAAAGTAATCCCGGCAAGGAACACTGGACAGCGGTCAAGAATATCCTGAAGTACCTGAAAAGGACCAAGGAAATGTTTCTCGTTTATGGAGGTGACGAAGAGCTCGTCGTAAAAGGTTACGTCGACGCTAGCTTCGACACAGATCTGGATAACTCTAAGTCGCAAACCGGATACGTGTATATTTTGAATGGTGGGGCAGTAAGCTGGTGCAGTTGCAAGCAAAGCGTCGTGGCGGGATCTACATGTGAAGCGGAGTACATGGCAGCCTCGGAGGCAGCACATGAAGCAATTTGGGTGAAGGAGTTCATCACCGACCTCGGAGTCATACCCAATGCGTCGGGGCCAATCAAGCTCTTCTATGACAACACTGGAGCTATTGCACTTGCAAAGGAGCCCAGGTTTCACAAGAAGACTAGGCACATCAAGCGTCGCTTCAACTCCATTCGTGAAAATGTTCAAGATGGAGACATAGAGATTTGTAAAGTGCACACGGATCTGAATGTCGCAGATCCGTTGACAAAACCTCTCCCTAAGGCAAAACATGATCAGCACCAGAACTCTATGGGTGTTCGATTCATCACAATGTAACTAGATTATTGACTCTAGTGCAAGTGGGAGACTGTTGGAAATATGCCCTAGAGGCAATAATAAAAGCATTATTATTATATTTCCTTATTCATGATAATTGTCTTTATTCGTGCTATAATTGTGTTAACCGGAAATCGTAATACATGTGTGAATAACAGACAACAACATGTCCCTAGTGAGCCTCTAGTTGACTAGCTCGTTGATCGACAGATAGTCATGGTTTCCTGACTATGGACATTGGATGTCATCGATAACGGGATCACATCATTAGGAGAATGATGTGATGGACAAGACCCAATCCTAAACATAGCATAAGATCGCATAGTTCGTTTGCTAGAGTTATCCAATGTCAAGTATCCTTTCCTTAGACCATGAGATCGTGTAACTCCCGGATACCGTAGGAGTGCTTTGGGTATGCCAAACGTCACAACGTAACTGGGTGACTATAAAGGTATACTACGGGTATCTCTGAAAGTGTCTGTTGGGTTGACATGGATCGAGACTGGGATTTGTCACTCCGCTTGACGGAGAGGTATCACCGGGCCCTCTCGGTAATGCATCATCACAATGAGCTCAATGTGATCAAAGTGCTTGATCACGAGATCATGCATTACGGTAACGAGAAAAGTGACTTGCCGGTAACGAGATTGAACGAGGTATTGGTATACCGACGATCGAATCTCAGGCAAGTAAAATACCGATTGACAAAGGGAATCGTATACGGGATTAATTGAATCCTTGACATTGTGGTTCATCCGATGAGATCATCGTGGAGCATGTGGGAGCCAACATGGGTATCCAGATCCCGCTGTTGGTTATTGCCCGAGAGCCGTCTCGGTCATGTCTGCATGTCTCCCGAACCCGTAGGGTCTACACACTTAAGGTTCGGTGACGCTAGGGTTGTGAAGATATGTATGTGCAGTAACCCGAATGTTGTTCGGAGTCCCGGATGAGATCCCGGACGTCACGAGGAGTTCCGGAATGGTCCGGAGGTAAAGAATTATATATAGGAAGTGCTATTTTGGCCATCGGGACAAGATTCGGTGTTATCGGTATTGTACCGGGACCACCGGAGGGGTCCCGGGGTCCACCAGGTGGGGCCACCTGCCTTGGGGGGCCACATGGGCCTTAGGGGGTGCGCCTTGGCCCACTTGGGCCAAGGGGAACCAGCCCCAAGGGCCCATGCGCCAAGGAAACTTGGAGGAGGGAGAGTCCAAAGGGGGGAAGGCACCTCCGAGGTGCCTTGGGGAGGATGGACTCCTCCCCCCCTCTTGGCCACACCCCTTCCTTGGAGGAAGGGGCAAGGCTGCGCCCTCCCCCCCTCTAATGCATCTATATAAAGGTGGGCAGGGGTGGGGGGCAGTACACCAATTGCCCTGGCTCCTCCCTCCTCCCTGCAACACCTCCTCCTCCTCCCGTAGTTGCTTAGCGAAGCCCTGCCGGAGTTCTGCTGCATCCACCACCACACCGTCATGCTGGATCTTCCTCAACCTCTCCTTCCCCCTTGCTGGATCAAGAAGGAGGAGATGTCTCCCGTCCCGTATGTGTGTTGAACGCGGAGGTGCCGTCCGTTCGGTACTAGATCATCGGTGAATTGGATCACGGCAAGTACGACTACCTCATCCACGTTCACTCGAACGCTTCCGTTGCGATCTACAAAGTGGTATGTAGATGCTATCCAATCTGAATACTCGTTGCTAGATGAACTCATAGATGGATCTTGGTGAAACCGTAGGAAAAAAATTTAATTTTCTGCAACGTTCCCCAACACCGGCAACCGCGCCTTATGGGTAAAACTTATGAAGATGCTCGATGTTCCAGGAGTTGCTTACCGGAATGCCATCTTTGGTCTCAAGGCGGACAGCGCCAGGCCTAGTGACTCGTTTCACCCGATAAGGGCCTTCCCACTTCGGCGTCAACTTGTTGGAATTCTTGGCGGACTGAACGCGCCGAAGAACAAGGTCGCCTTCCTCGAGACTTCTGGCGTTAACTTTGCGGCTATGGTAGCGGCGCAAAGCTTGCTGGTAGTGAGCAGCTCGTACAGCAGCCTGAAGACGGTCCTCCTCAAGGAGCAGCGCGTCATCTTGTCGCAACTGCTCTTGCTCAAGCTCATCATAAGCGAGCACTCGAGGCGACCCGTATACGAGTTCCGTGGGGAGAACTGCCTCTGCTCCATAGACTAGAGCGAAAGGTGTCTGGCCAGTGGCTCGATTTGGCGTCGTCCTGGTCGACTAAAGAGACACCGGCAGCTCCTCGATCCAGTTTCTTTCGCACCCGTGCAGCCTGTCAAAAGTCCTGGTCTTGAGTCCACGCAGCACTTCAGCATTTGCCCTCTCCGCTTGACCGTTGCTCCTGGGGTGAGCAACAGAAGCGAAGCAGACCTTGGCGCCAAGATCTTGGACGTACTGCATGAAGGTGCGGCTCGTGAATTGCGTATCGTTGTCGGTGATGATCCTATTAGGGATCCCGAAGCGGCAAATAATCGACCTGAAGAACTCGACTGCTGACTGTGCTGTCACCCTCCTCACTGCTTCCACTTCCGGTCACTTTGTGAACTTGTCGATTGCGACGTACAAGTACTCAAAGCCCCCGACTGCTCGGGGGAAGGGGCCGAGGATGTCGAGCCCCCAGACCGAGAATGGCCAGGATAAAGGGATCGTCTGGAGAGCTTGAGCTGGCTGGTGTATCTGCATGGAATGAAACTGGCACGCTTCACACTTGGTTACTTGTGCAGTTGCATCCTGGAGGGTTGTCGGCCAAAAGAAACCTTGCTGGAATGCTTTGCCGGCAAGTGCTCTTGCGCCAATGTGGTGACCACAAATGCCTCCATGTATCTTGGCCAACAGCTTTTGTCCGTCTTCCCGGTGAATACACTTCAATTTCACCCCGTTGAGTCTTCTTCTGTACAGTGCGTTGTCGACAAACTGGTACATACTTGACTGTCGGCTGCTCTTTCCGCTTCTTCTTGCTCTTCGGGAAGTTCTCCTGTCTGAAGGAAATGGACAATCTGTTGTGCCCATGCTGGAGCTTGCGGCTCGACCACAAGGACTAAAGGCACATATGCTGCTGTGGGAACATCCGCTTCTACGGCGAGAAACTGCGGCTCAGCCGGAGCTTGACGTTCCCGGGCAAGCTTGCCGGAGCAAAACTTGTCGGGAGCGTCTGCTTCAACGGAACAAACCCTGGGGTTTGCCGGAGCAGACTGCTCCCCAGCACTCTTGGTGTTGATCTTGGGGACCTTCTTGGTGGCGGCTTCGGGAAGCTCTGCCGGAAAATAGTCACCAGAAATCAACTTCCTCTTCTTGCTCTGTCCTGTTGATGGCGTTACAGATGGTTGAGTCAGCTTGAGCACAAAGATCCTTGGTTCCACAGGTAACTTAAGTGCTACGCACTTTGATAGGCCATCGGCAATGTCATTCTAAGCTCTTGGAACATGTTCCATCTGTAGGCCGACAAAGTGCTCTTCTAGCTTCCTCACTTCATCAACGTAAGCTTCCATCAACGGACTCTGATAACTCATATCCACTTGGCGGACGACAAGCTGCGAGTCACCCCTGACAATGAGCTTCTTGATCCCAAGGTCTGCCGCGATCCTAAGACCGGCAAGCAATCCTTCATACTCTGCAGTGTTGTTTGTTGCTTGCTCCTTGGGAAAATGCATCTGGACTACGTACTTGAGGTGCTCTCCGGTGGGTGCGACAAGCAGTACGCCAGCACCGGCGCCTTGCAGCGAGAAAGCACCATCAAAATACATCAGCCACTCTTTGCTTGCTTCCTTGACGGGGATGCTCGTTTCTGGGATTTCCTCATCTGGTGTTGGCGTCCACTCTGCTATGAATTCTACCAATGCTCTGCTTTGGATAGTTGAAGTGCTCTCAAACTTGAGGCCAAAGCTTGACAGTTCCAGTGCCCACTCAACAATCCTGCCTGTTGCTTCTGGATTCTGCAGTATCCTCTTCAGCGGAAAACGAGTGACAACTGTTATCTCATGTGCTTGGAAGTAATGGCGCAGCTTTCTCGAGGCCATGAGAAGGCCGAAAAGCAATTTCTGCACACCAGAGTACCTTGACCTAGCCCCCTGCAGAAGGGAACTGACAAAGTAGACTGGGCGTTGCACCATTTTCTTCTGTATCTCCTCGGGTGCATGTGCAGATCCATCTTTGCCGGGACCAGAGCTTGTCGGGGAAGCCACCTGCTTGTCGCTGGATGCGCTCGCCGTGGTTGCTGGCTCATCATCTGCCTCCCTCTCCACTACTAACGCAGCACTAACCACTTGATTGGTTGCCGCCAGATACAGCAGCAACTTCTCTTGTGGCTTAGGTGCGACAAGTATTGGAGTGGAGGACAGGTATCTCTTCAAGTCCTGCAGCGCAGCCTCCGCTTCCGGAGTCCATTTCATTGGACCTGCCTTTTTCAAAATTTTGAAAAACGGCAGGGCGCGCTCAGCAGACTTAGAGATAATCCTGCTGAGAGCCGCCACGCAGCCGACAAGTCTTCGTACATCCTTGACGTGCTTCGGTGCTTCAATCTGCTCAATGGCCTTGATCTTGTCGAGATTGGCTTCAATTCCCCGCTGAGACACGAAGAACCCGAGAAGCTTGCCGGAAGGGACTCCAAACACGCACTTCTCGGGGTTAAGCTTGAGGCTGATCTTGCGTAGATTTGCAAAAGTCTCTTCTAGATCTTGAATCAAAGTTGACTTGTCCCTGCTCTTGACCACTATATCATCCATGTAGGCTTCCACATTTCTGTGTATTTGCGGTTCAAAAGCAGTGTGGACTACCCTTGCAAATGTTGAACCAGCATTCTTTAAACCGAAAGGCATCCGTATGAAACATTATGTGCCACATGGAGTGATGAATGCGGTTTTCTCCTCATCCTCTTCTGCCATGAAGATCTGATGGTATCCTGAGTATGCGTCAAGAAATGAAAGCAAGTCACATCCGGCCGTGGAGTCAACAATCTGGTCGATGCGCGGCAAGGGAAATGGGTCTTTGGGCCAAGCTTTATTGACATCGGTAAAGCCGATACAAAGCCTCCATTTCCCGTTTGCCTTGCGCACGACTATAGGATTGGCCAACCACGTAGGATGGAGCACACCTCTGACAAGGCCTGCTGCTTCCAACTTCTTGATCTCTTCTGCGATGAATTCTTGGCGCTCCACTGCTTGCTTTCTGACTTTCTGCTTGACGGGCCGCGCATGAGGACAGACGGCAAGATGGTGCTCAATTACTTTCCTGGGAACACCGGGGATGTCAGACGGTTGCCACGCAAACACATCGACATTCGCCCGCAGGAAAGCAATGAGCGCGCTTTCCTATTTAGGGTCGAGAGTGGCACTGATGGCGAAAGTAGCACCAGTGCCGTCCTCCTTGGCGGACACCTTCTTGGTCGCTGGCGGAGCTGCCATTGTCTTCTTACACTTGCCGGTGGAGCTCGATGGTGTGTCCTCGACGGTAGCGCATCACTCCGAAGAGGTGCGCTTGCCGGAGTGGGCATCAGAACTCTTGCCGGACTTGGTCTTCTTCTTCCCCCCGGGAGCTTCAGCGGCATGTGTCTCGCGATCCGTTGCGGCTGCTGCCTCCCGGTAGATCTTGTCGGCACAGATAAGAGCATCTTTCTTGTCGCCAGGGACAGAGATGACACTTATCGGGCCTGGCATCTTCAGCATGTTGTACGCGTAGTGAGAGGCCGCCATGAACTTGGCGAGCGCTGGACGGCCGAGAATCCCATTGTAAGGCAATGGAAAATCGACGACGTCAAAAGTGACCCTCTCAGTCCTGAAGTTCAACTCACTGCCAAATGTCACCGGCAGCGTGATCTTCCCCTTCGGCTTGCTCCTTCCCGGGTTGATTCCTTGGAATGTGCCGGTCCCTTCGAGCTCGCTGTCAGGGACCTGGAGTTTTCTGAGCACAGCGGAGGAGATCAGGTTCAAGCCGGCCCCGCCGTCAACTAGCATCTTAGTGACCTTGAGGTTGCGAATAGTTGGTGAGACCAACATCGGCAAACACCCGACCGCAGTTGTGCGATCAGGGTGGTCCTCAATATCAAAGATGATAGGCGTGCTGGACCATTTCAGAAGCTTGTGTGACTCAACGGGTGGTTCTGCCGCATTGACTTCCCGCACCAACTGCTTGAGTTGGCGGTGTGAAGTATGCAGAGAAGCACCGCCGTCAACGCACAAGACCTCTGTGGCTTTCTGGAACTCCTGCTCACTGGTCTCGTCATCATCCATGTCTTCTTCGTCGTGGTCATCTTCATCCTTGTCACGGCCGCGGGGAGGTCTGTCTTCTTGCCGCTACTTGGCCTTGCCGCGGCGTCCTCCCCGGCCGGTGCGCTTCGTACCGGATCCTCCAGCACCTCCTTGGGCTTTCTCCTTGTTGCGTCGCTCGTACTCGGCCTTTTGCAGCTCGACAAGCTGCTCGACCTTCTTGCAGCTCTGGAGGTCATGGCCCTTGGTGCGGTGGATCTTGCAGTACTGTTTGTTGGTGCCGTCCTGCTTGCCTGCGGCCGCCACAGCCTGGCAGTTGGCGCATGCGGCAACCTCCTTGCCAGAGCTACCATCTTTGGCTTTCTTGGCGCCACCGTCGTTGCCGGACTGCTCAACAACTAGCACATCTTTGCCTTTCCTCTTCTTGTTGTTCCGCCGCCGGCTTTTCTTTGCCGGGGCAGCATCATTGCTGTCAGATCCTCCTGTTCCTGTATTCTCTCCGGGGAGTTTCCTCCCTTCCTCAGCACGTGTACACCTGTCGTCCAGGGTATACAGCTCACTGATGTCTCTGATCTTGCACATCGCCTTCTCCTCCCGCATCCTGCGGTTACGCACGTTTTGATGGAACGCGCTGATGACCGCGGCAGGGTGGACATCTGGGATGTTGCGTTGCACTTGGCTGAATCTCTGGATGTACTTGCGCAGGGGCTCTCCTTCTTTCTGGGCAAGCAGATGAAGATAACTCTCCTGGCCATGAGGTTTGTGGCCGCTTGTAAAGGCGCCGACAAACTGATGGCATAGGTCTGCCCAGGAAGATATGGAGTTGTCCGGCAAGTGCATGAGCCAGGACCTGACGTTGGGCTTGAGCACCAGCGGTAAGTAGTTTGCAAGGATCTTGTCGTCGCGCCCCCCAGTAGCTTGCACCGCGATGGTGTAGATGCTGAGGAACTCCGACGGATGCAACTTGCCGTCGTACTTCTGGGGTACGTCTGGCTTGAAATTCTTCGTGCTGGGCCACTGGACTTGCCGCAGCTCACGGGTAAACGCAGGGCAACCTGCCGCGTACGGCAGGTCGCCTGGTTCCCCTGGCGCATGCATGTCGACAGTGGGCCCAACGCGCTGATCTGACTGACGTCGCGCTTCTCTTCGGCACTCGATGCGGGTACGAGCGTCTTCTTGCTGTCGTTCGTCAAGAACTTGGCGTTGATTGCGACGAGCTCGTGGATCTGATGAAGTAGTGGAGTCGCTGTCGCGATGGACCCGGCGAGTCGGCGATCTTGGCCTTCGGGGCGGAGAGTGCATGGTGGTTGCACCCCCACCGGTCTTGTCGCCATCGGGTCGCGCCTGGCTGACTTGCCGCGGCTGCGACGTAGTCGACTGCCGTGGAGTGTCGCCGTTGGCGAAGCAGATGAGACTCTGAATGGTGGCCCTCCAGTCGTCGATCTTGTCTGGCGTTGGAGGGAAGTCTAGGAGCAGTTGAGCTCGCGCCAAAGCTTCTGCTGGAGTGGCGGGTAGCGGTGGCGAACGGTGCGAGGAGGGGGATATGTTCGGACTTCTAACTGCGTTAGAAGGAGCAATATCCCGTCCAGGCGACCGTGCTTCGCTCGCGCCAGCACGTTGGCGCGCGTGTTGGCCTGGAGCATCCCGAGATCCGCCAGCTCAATCTGGGTCCAGTGAGCGTATGGTACCGTGAGTACCACGACGCTGCCGGTTCTGCGCCTCCTGAGATGGGCGCGGTGCATCTACGAATGCTCGGTCGTCGTGGGAGCCGGCTACACCGCCCATGGGCAGCGCAGCCTTGTCCTTGGACCTGGTGGCACCGTGGGCTCCCTCGTCGACGCCCGTTCTTCCGCCGGCGTATTCCCCACCAGCCGTTTGCTCCGGCGGTGGTGGGTCTGTTGCGGACGGAGCAGCCGCCTCCGAAGCCTTCTTCTTCGGCGGCATGTCGATGAAGATGATCAAGATCTAGCTCGTGTGAATGCCGGATCAGGTTCACACAACCTCGACGCCCCCTACCTGGCGCGCCAATGATGTCGGCGAAACTGATCCGCGAGCACCTATGGGGACGGAGCCCCTTTCTGTTCGGCGGGGGGCGGAGGTCGCACGAAGAGCAGATCGAGGCGGAGCACGCGAGTAGTTTACCCAACTTCGGAGCTCTCCGGAGAGATAATACTCCTACTGCTGCTTTGTGGTTTGTATTGAGTTCTTGCTCGGGAGCGCTGAGTGCTACAGTATGCACCAGCAGCTAACGAGACCAAGCGTGCGTGTTCTACTGTCCTCCCCCTTCTCTACGTTGTGCATGGGCCTCCTTTTATATGCTCAAGGGGTCACCGACAGGTGGCAACGTAGGCAAGGGAAAAAATGTAAAGGGTGCTGCGGTAGGTATAGCTACCTACACAGTGTATCATACCTAACTCTGACGGAAGGGGACAAGGGCATTAAATGCCTATCTACGTCGCCCAAACAGTGCAGAAAAGGGACCGTCAGCGACGCCACCGCTCGCCACGATGGCGATCTTGTCAGCGCCGCTTGCCACGTACGCCTGGAAGGGTCTCAGAGCGACACGTTGGTGGGTGTGCTGGAGCGCGGGTACAGAGTGGTTGCTAGCCGCGGCAAACGCCTTGCCGCGGCCGTTGTCTTGCCGCGTCCGGGAGCTTGTCGCTCGCCGGGTCTTGCCGGGACGCGTGGCGCGTCGCGGCAAGTTCCTTGAGATGCCTTGGTTGGCCTTCCCGACAAGCTCCTCTTGCCGGGGCTTTGTGCCTTGAGTGGCCTTCCCGGCAAGCTCCTCTTGCCGGGGCCTCGTCTCCTTGGCTTAAACACTTTGTTCTTGAATGGCTCCAAAGGAACCACGGGGTTCCTTGGCGGTCACCCGGCAAGCCTTGCCGCGGGGCGCTGCGACTGCCCGCACACAAGTTCGGGATACTAGGGTACCCCTACTCTAGTACACCGACACTATTCTCAAAATTTGAGAAAACTCAAATATGAAAATAACGAAATCCCCAACTCTTTCCGAGGGTCCTTAAGTTGCGTAGAATTTCTTGGATCAAAACCAAAAGCAAATAAAATATGGTATGCAATGACGATCTAATGTATAACATTCCAAATTGAAAATTTGGGATGTTATATTACGAGAAAGCGGGCAGTCAGTTGGGCTTGCTGCCCTTCTGGCGCTTGGGAGGAGGCGGTCCTTCTGGCTGCTGATCTTCAACTATCGCCACCTGCCAGCTCGTGGAAGCCGGCTGCATGGCCTTGCGCTTGTTGTCGTTCGGTTGCTGTCGCCGACTGGGGTCACCAGTCGGTGCTCGAGGAGCTTGAGGGGCCACCTTGCCCGACACGTTGACTTGAATCTCCGCCTTCATGGAGGAGTCGGCCGTGGCGTACTTGTCTGCGATGATTAGTAGTTCGTCGAGGGTCGTCGGCTCGTCGCAGAGAAGCTTGTGCTTGAGGAGGGTGCCCTCTCGGCACCCGACAGTGAAGTACTCAATGGCCTGCACCTCGTGCACACCCTCGCACGAGTTGCGTAACTCGGCCCAGCGCGTATGATAGTCGCGAGTCGACTCGTCGGGGCCTTGGACGCATAAGGAGAATTGGCGAGGCTTGGGCAGCCGCTTGTACGTGCTGGTGAAGTTACGGATGAATGCTTCAGTGAAATCAACCCAGCTGTTCATGCTGCGGGGCTTCAGGATGTTCAACCACGTCTGGGCCATGCCCTGGAGCATGAGTGGGACGTACTTCACGGCGACGCGCTTGTTGCCGTTGGCGATGCTGACGGCTGTGGAGTAGTCGACGAGCCAGTCCTCCGGCTTCATGGAGCCGGTGTACTTGGGTGTGTCTCTCGGGAGGGTGAATCCTTTGGGGAAGGGCTCATCTCGGATGCGGGGGCCAAAATAAGGCGGACCCAGCTCATCTTCCTCTTCTAGTGCCAAGGATCGGTTGAGGCGATCGATCCTGTGGTGGGCATCGTTTTCTCCGATTCCTTCTCGGCGGCCGAGGCGGTCGCCAAGTGATGGGTGATCAATAGGCGGTGGGGAAATGCACCTCTCCCTGAGGGGAGGAGGAGGATAGTCGTCTCGCCGCCGCACTGCTCTTGGGCGGCCATCTTGGTCACGCTCGATGCTGATGTGAGTCCGGCTACGGCTGGCAGCCGGCTCCTTGTCTCTTCTATCGCGGACGCCACCAGTCGGCGTCCGGGATGTCGCGCCTTGCTCTCGTTGAGGAGGCGGATCGTCGTTTCGCCGGTTGGGCGCTTCAGTCTGGCACCCGGCATCTTGCTGCTCAGCAGCCGCGTCGAGGAGCTGCTGAACCGCTCCGTCATGTGGCGACGCTCGTCGCCCTCGAGCTGCTCTAGCTCGTTCGCTGCCGCCTGGGCAACTCGTGTCTTCTCCGTAGGCGGGGCGTATACGGGACGATCTGTCCGAACATGCTGGCGATGGTCGCGCCATGCTACCGGACCAAGAAAATGCAGCTAGGCCCACCAGGAGCGGGCGTGCCGCTGACGGCACGGTCCATTTCCCGTTGGTAGGCCTCTAAAAGGCTTCTCATGCTGGCCAGCCAGTTGGCGCTCTCAACGAGTTAGACGCGGCGTGCTTCCAGCGTCTCAGCGTCGGCGTCTTCCGGGATAGGCGCAGCCAGGTCTTGCGTTGCCGCCTGCAACGGATCCTGGCCACCTCCGCCAGAGTGCTCGCCGTGGCTGATGATGAGCACCTCCGTGACGATGCTATCACCACTGTCCGCGCGAGGATGCGGCTCATCGTAGACCACCATGTTGGAGGGGAACGTGTCAAGCGACGCTGTGTCGGAGTTGACCAACATCGGGCCGATGGAGCCAACCGACTCCAAGTCGGCAGCAGGCTCGCCGGCGACGTGGAGCTGATCGAGGAGGCTCACGAGGCGGCTCTCGGGGCCATCGGTGCTCGCATCGGACGCGGGCTCGTCGGAGAGGCGAATCTCGCCAACAAGATCGATGTGGCAGCTGGCCATGCAGGCGACCTCCGTGCCGCGCAGCACGTTGGTGCAGACACCGTCTAGCATACCGGGCTGGCTGCGCTCGCCAGGGAGGAAGAAGGCTCCCATCCAGAGCAGGTCTGCGGGAGACGGTGCACCTGGCCCCACGGTGGGCACCAAATGTTGGGGGTTGGGTACGACATATGCCAAGGGATGCCTTATCATGGTGGGGGCGAGTAGAACGTCGCCGGTGCCTGGAAACGGGATGAGATGTAGACACGTACGCCGGCAAACTTTACCCAGGTTCGGGGCTCTCCGTGGAGATAACACCTCTAGTCTTGCTCTGCGGGGTCTTGCATGATCACTAAGGCACTAGTAGTACAATGGTGCTCCTTGAGATGTTTTCTTGAGGTGGAAGAAGGCAGGCACGCTGTATCCTCCAATAGGTATGAGTCTAGTTCTAACAAGTTCGACCCCCTTGCATGGGTGCCCTTGGGGTTTATATAGGCCTACCCCCCCAGGGGTACATTGGTAATCTGTCGGGTGTAGGACTCAGCTGTCAATGTCGCTGGCCACCGGGTTCTCTGCCAGCTGATGGGGCCCGCCGCCTAGTGGGCCTTTCCGACCGGTCTGGTACGGAGCCGACAGGCCGCTCCCGCCGCTCGCGGGTCTTGCCAGCTGCTGATCATTGTAGTCATGATGCTAATGACACAGGCTTGGTCGAGGGAGCGTGGCTACAGTCCCGCCGCCTGGTGGGAGATTACTGTAGCCACACCGTGTCTCATCTGGTTGATGGTGCACAGGGCCCGAGGGAGGGATAAAGCGCCGGCTGGAAGCCGGCTTCCCTCAGGTCCGGCTGGCCTGGCTTCCTCTATCTTCAGGGCTCTCTCTGCCTGGTAGGGCCCGCTGCCTGTGAGCCGTACCGATAGGCCATCGTGGGAACAAGGCTCCGCTTGTCAGGAGTGACATTATGGGGGAGTGGCAACAGTGCCGCGTCATGCGGAGATCTCCGCCTGTACGGCGCTCTATGGCCATGCCCGGCCCTGGATTCGGCGGGATGGGCTACACTGTAGCCACACCCTGTCTTGTCTCCTTGATGAGGGCGTAGACTTTGAGGGCGCCACGGGCCGACTATTAGGGGCCGGCCTCTCTGGAGACTGCCCACTAGGAGTTGGCCTATTGTGATGCCGTCTTCTGGAACTCGTCCGCCTTCTGACAGCCGGACGTTCGGCCAACCGGCCGCCAGAAGGCGGAGATCTATCTTGACGTCTTGAGGGGCGCAGCCGGCCCCGATGTCTTCAAAGGTTCGGGGGCTCGGGTTAGGCTACCCGTGGCCCATTACTCCGACAAGCTCGCTGGAGGAAATTTTCTGGTTGCGTTGGAGAATAATAGAGTCACCTCCAATCCATTTGAGTTAATTGCGTGTATGATTCTACCTCTATAAAAACTTAATGCATCCTTAATCTTGTATTCTAAGTACTTTGTGGGTTCCACTGTTAGTACAGTGTACATGACTTGCAGGCTCTCTACAGATTCATACAAAAAGTTAAAATGAAACAAATCCATCCTTAATCTTGTATTCTAAGTACTCCGTGGGTTCCACTGCTAGTATAGTAGCGAAAGAAGTATATATTAAAAAAACATAAAAAGCTAAAGTTTAGGATAGAAATTCTAACTCAGGTCATCGCGTTGCGAGCATCCGACCCGGACCAGTACACTAGGTGTTCATTGTGGAAAATGCAAGAGATAAACCTTTATAACAATGAGCCCGTCTGTTGCAACGGATCCAAAGTAGAATAATGCATATTCACAAATTTGAAAGAAAACAGTTTAGTTTTGATATACATATCACTAAAAATATCTTATGTTTCACTCCAAATATATTATTTGGGTTGTTTTGATGAAGTAAGGGAGGAATGTGGTTGGTTTCAAGATACTAATAGGTTTTGTGTAAACTAGAGCAGAGAAGTGGGAATTGTTGCCAAAGGCCACAACTTACATCACAACCGTTAGACGCAGATCTAATGGTCAGAAGTGGTGAATGGCAGACACACCATCATCATCAACTGAGTCTTTTATAGGAGTGGGGGTCGTGAAAAAACCGATTTGGTGATGATGGTGTGCCTGCCATCTTATAATATAGACTGTCCGATCTATATCTGACGGATAGAAAGCAAACAATGACAATTTTACAAAAGATACCTGCACCTCTCTCCACATTTAAAGATAAGGCCTTGCCTCGTTCATCCTTATCTCCCACAACCTCATTGCTGAGCAATTAAAAAAGGAAGTCTCTGGAACAATCTGGCATGGTGGCCGCTGTCGGCACCATCTATCCCCATGCCTCCGCCGAGTCCGACCATCAGTCACCACCACGCCCCACTCCTCCTCACCTTATCTATCATCTTTCTCGAGATATCCTTTTTCGATAAAATGGTCGACATACCATTTTCCGATAAAAATCTCAAGATATCATTAGTTTTTACACATGGGATTACTCCTGCATGGGTCAATCACAACAGGTGTTTTGTAAAAAAAATGCATCTTGATGTTTCGTGCAATGCACGGGCATCTTGCTAATTTTTCTGCATATAATTCCAAACACCACGTAGACACGGTCTTTGACCATTTTACAACTATGTTAGTATCATTTTTAGTGGTCAACCGGTGCAATTTCTAGCCCCGGGTGTTTTAACCTTTTTTTTAGTAATGATATCTGGCGATTGTTCGCCACGAGCTCAATCTTGGTAAATCCCACGTAACTGTAAGATTTCCATCCGATGGTGGCCTGTTTTTAAGCCATATTATTTGACAAAACCGTCACCCTTACACATGTACTGTAACTGCGTCGCGGGCGTTTGCAACTCCCATGTATCCCAGTGAACGTTTGTTCAGGATTAGAGTTAGCACCGATGGCGGTTCGTAGTCGTTCCACGCTCGGGCAATGAACTTTGTAACTATTTTAGATTAGAATATACTACTCCTCCAGTCCTACTCCACTACTACTCTACTCAAGCAAGTTAGGGCATAGTAGTAGGTACTATAGGGAGTACCAGTACTGTGATCACTCAAGCAAGTTGTCTGGCATCAATATGACCCTACGCTGCTGCTATGTGTCTCGTAAGTCAAGCGGCGTGCTATAGTCATCATCACCTGTCCACTTCCTACATCACATATTCGCTTCTCCATCTTTGTCCACACATAATCTCATCCAATCTTCCATCCCCGCTAAGGCGCCTCCCCCCCCACGTCCGAAACCCAAGCACTAACAATGGCATAACCGATCAAAGTCCGCCGAAAGAGTGGTTGGAATTCGCTCCCCACAGAGGTAATCAAGCTCATTGTTTCGCGTGTGGACAATCTCAGTACCATGCCGCTCGCCGCGTGCTCGTCGGGGTTGTACCGTTTACTCAAAACCCTCAGGCGACTTCGGATGTACTTGGGTCGCTGGTGCTGCATCTTGCCAGTTGTCCTCACCCACGCCAAAGCGGGTCATGAGGCTTGTTAATGCGGCCATTGTTCTTGACTTTTCTTGGCCGAGGTGTCTGGCGAGGCATTCGTCTCAAACGCTATGTTTGAAAGCTGCTAAGGCTTCGGCGTCCGGACAGTCGACTATTTGGTTCTTTTTAGTAAGAAATTTGTTCCAGAGCTTCCGGGGTGACTCTCCGGGATGTTGAGTTATATGACTTAAATCGTCTGCATCCGATGGTCGGACATAGGTCCCTTGAAAATTTTCCCGAAAAGCGTCCTTGAGCTCTTCCCAACTTCCAATGGTGTTTTCGTGGAGGCCTTTAAGCCAATGCCGGGCTAGCCCTTTGAGCTTGAGGGGTAAGTATTTGATGGCGTGGAGGTCATCTCCTCGAGCCATGTGCATGTGGATGATATAATCCTCAATCCAGATCCCCGGGTCTGTAGTTCCATCATATGCCTCTATATTTACGGGTTTAAATCCCGCTGGGAATTCATGGTCCAGCACCTCATCGGTGAAACATAGGGGGTGTGCGGCACCCCTGTATTTGGTTGTGCCATGTTGTTCGGATATATTTTGTGTTGCATTGCTTGCTAGAGCGTGCTTTCTTGGCCCGTAGATAGATCTGGTTGGGCCATCTTTTTGATGCGAGTCCTCGTATGAACCGCGTGCGGGCTTGTGTGCGGCGCCGTTTGCCGCTCTATGTTGGCCATGAGGTCGTCTATCCAGCCAGATGGCTGATTTGTTTTTTGATTGCGGGGGCTCTAAGGCCTCCTCATCAAATTCAGGCAATAGCTTTCACTTCGGGTAGCTCTTTGTGTGGCGACTGCCGCCATATTTGTCTGCGGTGCTGAATACCTTGCTCCATCTTCCGCAGTCTTGAGCTTCCGCTTCTGCTTTTTCAGGCTGCGTGTAGTGGCGAAAAGCCTTTTATGGAGGTTCTTCTGCTCCAGAAATTTTTCCGACGTGAGGTCATCCGGACTGTTATCTTTGCCGGGGACGGGTTGTTCGGTTTGGTTATCCAAGTTGCCTTGTTCAGACGGTTGCTCGATGCCGTGTTTGTCGTCCGCCGGCTCGCCCTGCTCTGTGGCTGGGTCTGTATGACCGCTATCTCTGTCGAGGTGGGGTTTGAAGCGGCGCTTACGCCGCCGCTTTGACTGTTTTTCAGAGGAACGATCCTTCGTTGCATGCTCCCATTCCTCGCCATCATTTCCTTTGGGTGTGTCCACCATGTATACATCGTGGGATGAGGTGGTTGTCCAGTGCCCTATGGGCTCTGGTTCCTGTTCGTCTCCTATATCGTTGTCCATACCGTCGATGTCTTCGGATTCGAAGTCGAGCATGTCGGTTAAATCATCGACAGTGGCTATGAAGTGGGTGGTGGGTGGGCGTAGAATTTCTTCGTCATTCGCATCCCAATCCTGCCGGTCATAATCCGGCCAGGACCCTCCTGACAAAGAGAGAGACCTTAGTGAATTCAGTATGTCGTCGTAGGGCGAGTGCTGAAAGATATCCGTGGCGGTGAACTCCATGATCGGTGCCCAATCAGATTCGATTGGCAGGGGCGCAGAGGGTTCAGAGTCCGGAGAAGAGTCCGGCAATGTGGAGTCACGGGCCTCGTGAAGGATAAGGCTGGTGTTCGGCTCGATCGCCGTTGAGACTGCAGCCTCCGCGGCGGGCACCCGGCCTCGGTCGGCACAGTTGGCTCTGAACTAAAGGTCGGAGCGGATGCGGGTGCAGCCTCCAGGGCACTGTTCGACGGCAGAGCTAAATCATGCCCATCGTGGCAGTGCGATGCACTTGGCCGGGGCCCAAACCCATCGAAGATCAAGTCTCCGCGGATATCGTCCGTGTAGTTTAAGCTTCCGAACCTGACCTGATGGCCAGGGGCATATCTTTCAATCTTCTCCAGATGGCCAAGCAAATTGGCTCGCAGTGCAAAGCTGCCGAATACAAAGATCTGTCCGGGGAGAAAAGTCTCACCCTGGACTGCATCGCTAACGATGATCGAAGGAGCCATCAAGCCTGATGACGACGACACAGAGGAACTCTCAATGAAAGCACCAATGTCGGTGTCAAAACTGGCGGATCTCGGGTAGGGGGTCCCAAACTATGCGTCTAGGTGGATGGTAACAGGAGACAAGGGACACGATGTTTTTACCCAGGTTCGGGCCCTCTCGATGGAGGTAAAACCCTACTCCTTCTTGATTAATATTGATGATATGGGTAGTACAAGAGTAGATCTACCACGAGATCAGAGAGGCTAAACCCAAGAAGCTAGCCTATGGTATGATTGTTGTTGTCCTATGGACTAAACCCTCCGGTTTATCTAGACACCGGAGGGGGCTAGGGTTACACAGAGTCGGTTACAATGGGAGGAGATCTATATATCTGTATTTCCAAGCTTGCCTTCCACACCAAGGAAAGTCCCATCCGGACACGCGGCGAAGTCTTCAATCTTGTATCTTCATAGTCCAACAGTCCGGCCAAAGGTTATAGTCCAGTTGTCCGAATACCCCCTAATCCAGGACTCCCTCAGAGAGACTCTCTATCATGAAGATCATGGTGCTACTTTGAAGCACAAGTGTGGTAAAAGGATAGTAACATTGTCCCTTCTCTCTTTTTCTCTCATTTTTTATTATTTTTTGGGCCTTTTTTATGGCCTCTTTTTATTTTATTTTATTTTTCGTCCGGAGTCTCATCCCGACTTGTGGGGGAATCATAGTCTCCATCATCCTTTCCTCACTTGGGACAATGCTCTAAAAATGATGATCATCACACTTTTATTTTTCTTACAACTCAACAATTACAACTCGATACTTAGAACAAAATATGACTCTATATGAATGCCTCCGGCGATGTACCGGGATATGCAATGAATCAAGAGTGACATGTATGAAAGAATTATGAACGGTGGCTTTGCCACAAATACGATGTCAACTACATGATCATGCTAGCAATATGGCAATGATGGAGCGTGTCATAATAGACGGAATGGTGGAAAGTTGCATGGCAATATATCTCAGAATGGCTATGGAAATGCCATGATAGGTAGGTATGGTTGCTGTTTTTAGGAAGGTATATGGTGGGTGTATGATACCGGCGAAAGGTGTGCGGTATTTAGAGAGGCTAGCAATGGTGGAAGGAAGGGAAAAATGTGTATAATCCATGGACTCAACATTAGTAATAAAGAACTCATATACTTATTGCAAAAATCTAGAAGTTATCAAAGCAAAGTATTACGCGCATGCTCCTAGGGGGATAAATTGGTAGGAAAAGACCGTGTGTGATATATTCAATAACGCAAGCGATTTAACAGGAAAAATTGTGTGTGATGTACCTGTGAACGAAAATGCTTTCCTTGGAGCGACTGTGTGAGATCTACATACAAACGGAAACGTTTAGCGGGGACTGACTGTGTGGGATGTACTTGCGACTGGAAACAATTTCGCCGTATAATTGTATTTTTTAGCTCTACTTTACGTATTTCTGTATTTGAGCGCTCGCCGGACACACACGACCTCATTTTGCGGAACGTGTGTGCCAGGAGGGCATATCCCCGATGGTTTTTGGGTCGTGTGGAAGTACCACCCTATCGCCCACACTCACTTGGCGACAGTTCCAAATGCCATCGAGGAAAGGGGTTAAAAACCATTTGTTTAGGAGCTCATTGTACTAGTGCTCGTGGGTGTCGATGAGGTCGAGAGGGCTGGAGTTCCATAGGGGGCGCCACCGCCAGGAAAGGACGGTGGTTCGTGCCCCATATTTGATTGGGAGGAGGGAGATGATGACTATCAACATATCATCGGGGAGGCTGCTGATGTAGTCTAGGCCTGCTGGAGTCGTTTGCGGTTCTTGCTCGCCCCGCATCCGCTTGTTGGCAGCCCTGTTTTCCACCTCCGGAGTCTCCTTGTCAGCGGAGCTTTCTGATAGAAATGGAAGTATAGGGAATATTTAGTTAAAACAGGGCAACAGAAAAGTGTATTGGTAACTAGAAGTTATTAGGTAGGAATATAGTAAGAAAAGGGAATAACAATTGGTTGCTTAAATACTACACAATTCATTTGATATTGCTGGGTAAGTCAACATGCAGATAGTTGAAAAGAAAACTTACTTCAGAAAAAGTCTAGACGGATGATATCGTCGGGGAAGTTAGCATATATCGCATGACCATGCCCTTTTATGTGTAGTGCAATTCTAGTGCAAGCTTTTAGTTCATAAAACTTAGAAATTTCTTTCCGAAAGCCGGTGCCAAAATAGGAGTCACCACGTTCATCAAGTCTTACAATAGCAACGACTGTAAATCCATGGTTTGTGTGTAGTACGACATCCCTGTAGTCTTGATTTATGTAAAGGGAAAGATTGTGCACTACAGATTCTATTGCATTGCAAGGGATGCACTGCAGAAAATGGTAGGATTGTTAAAGAAAATATGGTAACATACAAATATGGGCCCAAATTGAAAGAATTGTACAGCAGTCAAAATCAAAGGACAAATATATATAATTAAACAGATAGGGTAAACATGATGTGATGGAAATATGAGAGTAATCAAAAGAATAATACATCATTAATTTGCCTAATATAGATAACTGTTTAGGAAATAACAGACAAGGTAAACATGATGTCATGGAAATCCCCTTAGACGTATATGGTGCATGTGGCACCTTTTATCCAAATGTAGCAATATTTAGAATATATTTAGGAAAGTAGGCCGTGCCAACCAATTTAGGGTGAGATTGAGCATACCGCGCGCATCCTCAAGTCATCTAGTACGGTGAGATGGAATGTCTGTTGGAGGCCACAAAGTCCTGATGTGTTGGCGCACTGTACACTCTATGAATGAAAGAAAACCCTCAAGTCAGCTTGAATAAAAATGAATTCACGACGATTTTGGTCGGGTGATTAAAGGAGGTAGATGAACTGGAATAAGAGATGAGATGATATCTCATTAAATTATTTACCTTGTTGTCCATGAGAAAGAACCCTCAGTATGGCAGATTCCCCAACCAAGCGGAGCTGGGTCAACCACGAGCAGCGTCGAGAAAGTCGATGGCGATAGGCGGCGGCAAGCGGAAGTGGTGAAATGCGGTGGGGTTTGGTGCCACCCTGGCGGCGGTGGCAGCCGTCGAGCTAAGTGGTTACCGCTGCGATAGGTGGTGCCATGCATAGACGTGGATGAGCTTGTGCAGGTGTGAATGGGGACTGGAGGGGGTGGCGGGCGGGGTGAGGGTTTTTGTGACCTAGGGATGGCGAGGGTTTTATTTTTTATTTTTTGAATTGCGTGGTGAGGGTTTTCTGTCCCACAAAGAATTTCGGAGGCAACGGTTTGCTCGAGGAAACCGTGTGTGATTGACGCAACAGGCAAAATGAAAGTCATTGCACACGGTTCCAATTTTGGGAACCGTGTGTGATTGACGCAACAGGCAAATTGAAGGTTATTGCACATGGTTCCAATTTTGGGAACCGTGTGTGATTGACGTACTACCTCCGTCCTGGTTTATTGGTCCCCTTTGTAATTTGTACCAAATTTTGACCAAATATTTAACTAAGAAATGTTTATGCATGTCACCAAAAATTATATTATTGAACACTATGCTCAAATACACATGCAACGATAGAATTTTTGCTGACCCGCACTAACATTTTGTCAGTTAAATCTTTGGTCAATATTTGACACAAATTACAAAGGGGACCAATAAACGAGAACGGAGGTAGATTCCGTCAACCGAACTGATTGCATCCATATCCCACAGTTAGACATAAGTAAACATAGATTAAACATAATCAGACATAGATAATAAGCGTACACATACACAAGCATAGTTCAACCATAAGTACATAGTTGAACCGTCATTAAGCATTGCTCAAGCGTACATAGTTCAATCCCACATCTCATCTCACATGCCGGCGCGATCCTGAATCTTCTCCAAGTACTCGGCATACGCGTCGTGCGCCACCCTGCGAGAATACTTCTGCTTGAAGGAGCTAACAGCTCGTCCTCTTGCATGCGCCAGAACACTTTGATATGCATCACGAAGCTTGTGGTAGCAAAATGGGAATCGATAGATGCCGTCCCAGGTCCTAATATGATTCTTATGCATTCCCGCATAAAGCTCCCTCAGTGAAGCACTAGAGCAAATGACAAACTACTCCAAAAGATATAAGTGAAGATCAATGAGTAGTCGAATAATTATGTAACTATGTGAAGACTCTCTAACATTTAAGAATTTTAGATCTTTGTATTTTATTCAAACAGCAAGCAAAGGTAAAGAAAATAAAATGATGCTCCAAGTAAAGTTGCCGATGAACAAAGACGAAAGAGGGAATGCCTTCCGGGGCATCCCCAAGATTAGGCTATTGGTTTTCCTTGAATATTACCTTCGGGTGCCTTGGGCATCCCCAAGCTTTGGCTCTTGCCACTCATTACTCCATAGTCCATCGAATCTTTACCCAAAACTTGAAAACTTCACAGCACAAAACTCAACAGAAAACTCGTAAGCTCCGTTAGCGAAAGAAAACAAAACACCACTTCAAGGTACTGTAATGAAATCATTCTTTATTTATATTTATGTTAAACTTACTGTATTCCAACTTCTCTATGGTTTATAAACTATTTTACTAGCCATAGATTCATCAAAATAAGCAAGCAACACAATGAAAACAGAATCTGTCAAAAACAGAACAGTCTATAGTAATCTGTATCAAACGTATACTTCTGGAACTCCAACAATTCTAAAATAAATTGGTGGACCTGAGGAATTTTTGTAGTAATCATCTTCAAAAATAATCAACTAAATGGCACTCTCCAGTAAAAAGTTGAAACTAATCTCGTGAGCGCTAAAGTTTCTATTTTTTACAGCATGATCATAAAGACTTCACCCAAGTCTTCCCAAAGGTTCTACTTGGCACAAACACTAATTAAAACACAAAACCACATATTAACAGAAACTAGATAGGTTATTTATTACTAAACAGAACCACAAAGCAAGAAACTAAAATAAAATTGGCTTGCCTCCCAACAAGCGCTATCGTTTAACGCCCCTAGCTAGGCATGATGATTTCAATGATGCTCACATAAAAGATAAGAATTGAAAGATAAAGAGAGCATCATGAAGAATATGACTAGCACATTTAAGTCTAACCCAATTCCTATGCATAGGGATTTTGTGAGCAAACAACTTATGAGAACAATAATCAACTAGCATAAGAAGGCAAAACAAGCATACCTTCAAAACTTTGAGCACATAGAGATGAAACTTGATATTATTGCAATTCCTACAAGCATATGTTCGTCCCTCATAATAATTTTCAGTAGCATCATGAATGAATTCAACAATATAACCAGCTCCTAAAGAATTCTTTTCATGATCTACAAGCATAGAAATTTTATAACTCTCCACATAAGCAAAATTCTTCTCATTCAAAATAGTGGGAGCAAACTCAACAAAATAACTATCATGTGAAGCATAATCCAATTGAAAATTAAAATCATGATGACAAGTTTCATGGTTATCTTTATTGTTTGTAGCATATGTTTCATCACAATAATAATCATAAATAGGAGTCATGCTTTCATCATAATAAATTGGCTCATCAAAACTTGGGGGACTAAACATATCATCTTCATCAAACATAGCATCCCCAAGCTTGTGGCTTTGCATAACAATAGCATCATGGGTATTCAAAGAATTCATACTAACAACATTGCAATCATGCTCATCATTCACATATTTTATGCCAAGCATTCTATGTTCTTCTTCTAGTAGTTGAGCACAATTTTCCTTCCCATCATTTTCACGAAAGATATTAAAAAGATGAAGCATATGAGGCACCCTTAATTCCATTTTTTAGTTTTCTTTTATAAACTAAACTAGTGATAAAACAGGAAACAAAAAGATTTGATTGCAAGATCTAAAGATATACCTTCAAGCACTCACCTCCCCGGCAACGACGCCAGAAAAGAGCTTAGTTGACGGGGTGTGAGTGCCGCTTACCTAGCCTCCCCGACAACGGAGCCAGAAAAGAGCTTGATGTCTACTACACAACCTTCTTCTTGTAGACGTTGTTGGGCCTCTAAGTGTAGAGGTTTGTAGGACAGTTGCAAATTTCCCTCAAGTGGATGACCTAAGGTTTATCAATCCGTGGGAGGCGTAGGATGAAGATGGTCTCTCTCAAGCAACCCTGCAACCAAATAACAAAGAGTCTCTTGTGTCCCCAACACACCCAAGACAATGGTAAATTGTATAGGTGCACTAGTTCGGCGAAGAGATGGTGATACAAGTGCAATATGGATAGTAGATATAGGTTTTTGTAATCCGAAAATATAAAAACAGCAAGGTAACTCATGATAAAAGTGGGCGTAAACGGTATTGCAATGATAGGAAACAAGGCCTAGGGTTCATACTTTCACTAGTGCAAGTTCTCTCAACAATAACAACATAATTGGATTATATAACAATCCCTCAACATGCAACAAAGAGTCAGTCTGTCGGGGAAACTGATCCACGAGCACCTATGGGGACGGAGCCCCTTTCGGTTCGGCGGGGGGCGAAGGTCGCACGAAGAGCAGATCGAGGCGGAGCACATGAGCAGTTTACCCAGCTTCGGAGCTCTCCGGAGAGATAGTACTCCTACTGCTGCTTTGTGGTTTGTATTGAGTTCTTGCTCGAGAGCGCTGAGTGCTACAGTACGCACCAGCAGCTAACGAGACCGAGCGTGAGTGTTCTACTGTCCTCCCCCCCTATGTTGTGCATGGGCCTCCTTTTATATGCTAAAGGGGTCACCGACAGGTGGCAACGTAGGCAAGGGCAAAAATGGAAAAGGTGCTGCGGTAGGTACAGCTACCTACACAGTGTATCATACCTAACCCTGATGGCAGGGGACAAGGGCATTAAATGCTTATCTACGTCGCCCAAACAGTGCAGAAGAGGGACCGTCAGGGAGGCCACCGCTCGCCACGATGGCGATCTTGTCAGCGCCGCTTGCCACAGTGCACCCCTGGCTGCACAGTCTCCCGCCATGTACGCTTGGAAGGGTCTCAGAGCCACACGTTGGTGGGTGTGCTGGAGCGCGGGTACAGAGTGGTTGCTAGCCGCGGCAAACGCCTTGTCGCGGTCGTTGTCTTGTCGCGTCTGGGAGCTTGTCGCTCACTGCATCTTGCTGGGACGCGTGGCGCGTCGCGGCAAGTACCTTGAGATGCCTTGGTTGGCCTTCCCGGCAAGCTCCTCTTGCCGGGGTCTTGTGTCTTGAGTGGCCTTCCCGGCAAGCTCCTCTTGCCGGGACCTTGTCTTCTTGGCTTGAATACTTTGTTCTTGAATGGCTCAAAAGGAGCCACAGAGGGCCTTGGCGGTCGCCCGGCAAGCCTTGCCACGGGGTGCTGTGACTGCCCGTGCACAAGTTCGGGATACTAGGGTACCCCTACTCTAGTACACCGACAGGAGCCCCGGGCCTGGGCCATACACGATGCCAAGCGCTGTTGGGCCAGGCCCAAAACAGGGCACGGGCACACGCGGCCTGGGTCACGCCGTATCTTACTCCGTATCCACCGCGCCCTCCCCGAACGGCACGCGTCGATTGCGGCGTCGTGGGAGAGGTCGTGGGTGGTTTCTTTATTCAGAAAAGCGGAACGTCCGCTCCCTTCCTCCTTATAAGCAGGGGAAACAGGGGCAGTTCGCCCATCTGCCCGTTGCTATTCCTTCCCCGAGAATCTTCGCCACTCCCCTTCTTCCCAAAGCCGAAAGAGAGCAGCGCTCCGCCCCCATCGCCACCAGCACCACCAATGCCGTCGTCCTCCCTCACCACTCCCGCCATGGCTCTGAAAGCCGAGAAGGTGAAGTCGGCCGAGGCGCAGCGGCTCGCAGCGCTGCGAGGAAGGAGCGGGCAATGTTCCCTCCGAGGCTTGCCGCGGAAGAGCTGAAGGAGTATTACTACCTCTTCTGGTCGACGGGGACGCGAGCGCATCCGCGCACGAAGGTACTCCCAGCTGCCGCTTGAAAAAAGGCTACCACTAGGTACCCTTTCTTCGCCTTATTCTTCTACTGCGGGCTCTGCCCGCCCTTTTCTGAATTCTTCTTTGATGTCATGAACACCTACGGGCTCCACCTCCTTGACTTCACCCCAATGCTGTCCTGACCATGGCAGTTTTCGCACATCTCTGCGAAAACTTCGTAGGAATCCATCCAAACATAGCCCTTTTCCGCCACTTCTTTTCGCCTCGAGTTGAGAAAGGAGAGCCTTTATCCGGCAGAATCGCCTGGATCTCAAAAGCCGGCAATAAGGATGCTTATCTGGATGGAGAGTTCTGCAGCAAGTGGGATGAGTGGAGGGCGGACTGGTGCCTGATTGTCGAGGAGAACCCACAGCCATTTACCGCCCTTCGCCAAACTCTAGTAGTGCGCGGCAGTGATTGGAGTAGCTTGGCCCCGGAAGACGACAGACTGAAGATTGTCGTCGCCCAGATCCTACGCCTAAGGCTTGCCGGGCTTACTGTAGGAGCGGATGGCGCAGATTTCCTTCGCCGCTGCATCGCCCCCCTGCAGGAGAGGAGGAGACCCGCCTGGGAGTTCCAGAACGCGGCGGATATCATGAGGCTGCGGCCGGGCCTCAACTTCAACTTCACTGTCCTGGAGCTCAACGCGATGCTCCAGGAGCTGTTCAAGTATGACCCTCAGCATCCCGAAGTGTTCAGGTTGCCGAGGGGCGTCGTTCCGCTGTGCAACAACTCCTCGCTCGACCGCATCCGTGCAATGGTGCCGCTGTGCGACTCGCATGGAATTGACCCAGCCTGGATAGAGCCTGCGGATGATGTCGTGCAGGCGTTCTTCGATGGCTTGGTAGAAGTGCCGATCTTCTCCGATGAGAAGAGGGGCCTCACCCGGGACACCACCGACGAGGAGATCAAGCGCATCGCCACTAGGCTGGAAGAGGCGGCAGCAGCCGCAGCTCCGGGTGAGTTTGGGTTCACCGTGGAGGAGGCAGAGGCAGCAGAGGCGGCAAGCCTTGCCAAGCGAGAGGATCTTGACGGCGAGGAGAGGTCCGCCGGGCATGACGTCGGGCCGAGCGGGCCCGCCGAGGATACGAGCGGCTCGTTGGAGATCGGCTCCTCTTCCTCTTCGTCTTCGGGCAGCTTGCCGCAAGCAGAGCCCCCGGATCCACAAGCAGAGCCCCCGGTCCCACCAAGAAGGCGTCTTCGCAAGGCCGGGGACGTAGCGGAGGGGCGGACAAGTCAACCCCCGCTGCGCCGCACGACACGCTCCACCGTGGCAAGTTCTGTTGCCGCGGAAGCACCTCACGCTGCAGCGGCAACTGGAGCGGGATCCTCCCGGTCCGCCGCTCCAGCTCCCGCCAAGCGGCCAAGGGATCCTAATCCTCCGCCTCCTCGCGCCGAAGGTGGGCCAGGCTTTGACTTCTCCGCGCTCAGCTCCGACGAGGAAGAAGAAGAGTAAGATTCTTGTTGTACTTGTATGTCTTCAATACTTGCTGTCTTGTCTTGTACCTCATTTACTTTACGCTGAACTTATTCCTTTTTAGGACTCTGGCCCAGAGAGCGGCAAAGAGAGCCAAGGTCCCAGTGATTGTCATCGAGGACGATCCCACCGTGTCAGCAGGGGGTGCGCCCGAGACAAACTTGCCGGACCCGGCAGCTGCTCTTCAGAGCAGCCCCCAGCGTAAGTATATGGTTTGCTTCCCGCTGTTAGGCGCGCATGGACACTCTTTGCTTGCTGATATCTGACTGTTGGTTTGTGTAGGAGCAGAGCAGCCCCACCAGGAGCGTTCGGAGGCCGCCCCTGACATGCCATCTGTTTCGACTACGCCGCCAAGGGAGAGTTCTCCGGCAAGGGAGGATCCTCCAACAAGGGAGAGCTCTCCGGCAAGGGGGAGCTCTCCGGCAAGGGAGGAGTCTCCGGCAAGGGACAGCACCAGCGGTCCTCCGGTGGTGGAGACCACAACTGCCGAGCCTGGTGCAGGTAAACCTCTTGCTTCGAAACTTCCCTTGGGTTCTTCTTCTTTTGATCTTCTTTTTGGATATTTTCTTGACTTTTCTTGCTTTTCCGGCCGTCAGATCCATCTACTGCGGAGCCGATGGAGACCGAGGTTGCTATTGATGATGCCGCCGCCACCGAAGAAGCGGCCGTCGCTGATGATCCCGCCGGTGAAGAGGCCGCCAAGGCTGCCGCTGCAGCAGCTGACGAGGGGTCTGGCGATCATACTGACGACCCTGAGGCCGCAGGAGCGACAGGCGCTACACCGACCGCCGATCCTCCTGCCGCTGCCGCAGCGTCAGGCTCCGAAGAGCCCCAGCCAGGTGTATACTTGAAGGCCGGCGATGGTGTCTTCATCAAGCTTCCCTGGGAGTCAAGCTCCAGGGCGCCGGTCGAAGGAGAAATCTTGGATGGAGAGGTGCTCGCCTCCGCTGGGCTGACGTTGGTTGATGCGCCGAGCAGCAGCAGCGGCGAGTCTGAAGAGGAGCGGCTGCTCCGGAGGCTGGTGTCGCTCTACCGCGCTCGACAAGCCAAACTGGAGTCCCGCAAAGCGCTTGTCGCGAAGGCGGGGGTGGACATGGAGAAGCGCACGGAGGAGCTCCGAGGTCTCAACCAGGCAGCTCTCCGGTCGCTGGCGGTGCAGCTCGATGAGGCGCAGATGGCCTTCATCCTCGAGAAGGCAGAAGTTGCAGAGCAACAGCGGCTTGCCGCCGAGGAGCTATCTGCGCGGGAGGGCGAGTTGGCGTAGCTGAAGGTCAGCCTGGACAGCCACGAAGAGGAGCTTGCTGCGCGCGAGCAAACACTCAGCGGAGCTCTCAAGGAAGCAAAGGACGCTGCCGCAGCTGCCGAGGCCACCAAGAAGGAGCTGGAGACGAAGGTGGCGCAGCTGGAGACTGATCTCAAGGCGAGCGGTGAAGAGCTTGCTGCGCTCAAGCATGAGCGCGAGAAGGACGCCTACACCTTTGGTGAGCTGCAGGGTCGTCTCGCCGAGAAGATCAAGGAGCTTGCCGCCGCCAAGGACTCCAACACCGATCTTGAGTTGAAGCTGACCGCTTTGACCAAGACGCTGGACGGCGCCAGGGAGCAGGAGGCGGCCCTGAAGAAGGAGATCAAGGCCGACAAGGCGCTGCTGGAGAGCATTGCCGCCACCCAGAACGATTTTAGAGAAACTGTGGAGCAGTGGACGGAGGGTCTTGTGAACGCTGCCGCAGACATCGACAAGGAGCTGGCGCAGCTGGGGATGGAGGATCTCGGGTATCCCTCCGATGAGACCCTCCCATCCAGCGCCAAGCTCACTCTGTTCTTCAAAGGCGTGGCGACGGCCCTCCAGCGACTCCGGGAGAGGATCCCAAAGCAGTTGGCCGACGAGTCGCGCAAGATCTGCGCAGGAGCTCTACAGAAGGAGTTGGTGAAGGTGGCCTACCGCAACCCGGGCCTCGTCCTCACCAATGTCCTCAAGTCCCTGCCGTCGGATGCTGATCTGGAGGCACTCAAGGCCCTTGTCGCACCTATTGAGGACAAGGTGAGCGGGATCAAGAGGATTGAGGACGACCGCGTGGTCTAGGCCGCCTATTTTCTTCTTTTCTTGTCGCTGCTGGTCATGTTACGAAAATAGTCTATTAGAGCCGCGACAAGCTATCTTGTAATATATAACTTTATTTTGGGTAGTGATTGCAATGTTATTTCCTTTACTTGATTCCTTCCTTTGTATGTTTTTGCCCTACGCTTTTAGGGAACTTGCCGGCGTAGGCACCCTCGCCGCGAGCGCTGAGTGCGGGACGTCAGCAGCCTGCTGGCAGTGCCGTTGCTGACAAGAAACCTTGTCGTAACTAGTCGCAGCTCGCTTAAGTTGTTGAGCGAACTCGAAACAAAGTAAGGGCGCGACTCTAGTCGCAGCACACTTAAACTGTTGATCAAACTCGAAACAAAGTAAGGGCGCAACTGGCCACGAGCCGGTTCCTTCGCGCACAGGTTTTCCATACAAAGCATGGTCATTCAAGGAAGATAACTTAAAAAATTTAAAAACATCTGATTGCTGAAACTTTGGCAACTTAGCTTTTCTGTCGTTTGCTTCCCGGCAAGGCGAGACTTTCTTGAACGACGCCTGGTCCATACCATTATCTTCCCCTTCCCACCCGGCAAACTTGTGGGCGAAGGAACCTTCATTTCCTTGAGAAAAAAGGAAGTAGAGAAAATAATGATATGGAGCCTTATGGCTCGTTATTGCTTACCGGGGGTGTTCGCTGCACAAAGTGTCAGATAACTCATGCAAAAAAGAAAAAGAATGAAATTGACAAGATGTGTGGAGCACATGAGCTTTTTTTATGCACAGGGTCTGCGCCTGGCTTTGTATAAAGGATTACATGCAACAACGGCAAGACTTGTACAAAAGATGGTTGCCGGAGCAGGGTCCGGCAACCGCGCCTTACGGGTAAAACGTACGAAGATGCTCAATGTTCCAGGAGTTGCTCACCGGAATGCCATCTTCGGTCTCAAGGCGGACAGCGCCAGGCCTAGTGACTCGTTTCACCCGGTAAGGGCCTTCCCACTTTGGCCTCAACTTGTTGGAATTCTGGGCGGACTAAACGCGCCGAAGAACAAGGTCGCCTTCCTTGAGACTTCTGGCGTTAACTTTGCGGCTATGGTAGCGGCGCAAAGCTTGCTGGTAGCGAGCGGCTCGTACAGTAGCCTGAAGACGGTCCTCCTCAAGGAGCAGCGTGTCATCTTCCTGCAGCTGCTCTTGCTCAAGCTCATCATAAGCGAGCACTCGACGCGACCCGTATACGAGTTCCGTGGGGAGAACTGCCTCTACTCCATAGACTAGAGCGAAAGGTGTCTGGCCAGTGGCTCGATTTGGCGTCGTCCTGGTCGACCAAAGAACCACCGGCAGCTCCTCAATCCAGTTTCTTCCGCACCCGCGCAGCCTGCCGAAAGTCCTGGTCTTGAGTCCACGCAGCACTTCAGCATTTGCCCTCTCCGCTTGACCGTTGCTCCTGGGGTGAGCAACAGAAGCGAAGCAGACCTTGGCGCCAAGATCTTGGACGTACTGCATGAAGGTGCGGCTCGTGAATTGCGTACCGTTGTCGGTGATGATCCTGTTAGGGATCCCGAAGCGGCAAACAATCGACCTGAAGAACTTGACTGCTGACTGTGCTGTCACCTTCCTCACTGCTTCCACTTCGGGCCACTTTGTGAACTTGTCGATTGCGACGTACAAGTACTCAAAGGCCCCGACTGCTCGAGGGAAGGGGCCGAGGATGTCGAGCCCCCAGACCGAGAATGGCCAGGATAAAGGGATCGTCTGGAGAGCTTGAGCTGGCTGGTGTATCTGCTTGGAATGGAACTGGCACGCTTCACACTTGGTTACTTGTGTAGTTGCATCCTAGAGGGCTGTCGGCCAAAAGAAACCTTGCCGGAATGCTTTGCGGCAAGTGCTCTTGCGCCAATGTGGTGACCACAAATGCCTCCATGTATCTCGGCCAACAGCTTCGGTCCATCTTCCCGGTGAATACACTTCAATCTCACACCGTTGAGTCTTCTTCTGTACAGTGCGTTGTCGATAAACTGGTACATACTTGACTGCCGGGCTACTCTTTCCACTTCTTCTTGCTCTTCGGGAAGTTCTGTTGTCTGAAGGAAATAGACGATCTGCTGTGCCCATGCTGGAGCTTGTGGCTCGACAACAAGGACTAAAGGCACATCTGCTGCTGTGGGAACATCCGCTTCTACGGCGAGAAACTGCGGCTCAGCTGGAGCTTGACGTTCCCCGGCAAGCTTGCCGGAGCAAAACTTGTCGGGAGAGTCTGCTTCAACGGAACAAACCCTGGGGTTTGCCGGAGCAGACTGCTCCCCAGCACTCTTGGTGTTGATCGCGACGAGTTCATGGATCTGATGAAGCAGTGGAGTCGCTGTCGCGGTGGACCCGGTGAGTCGGCGATCTTGGCCTTCGGGGCGGAGAGTGCACGGTGGTTGCACCCCCACCGGTCTTGTCGCCATCGGGTCACGCCTGGCTGGCTTGCCGCGGCTGCGACGTAGTCGGCTGCCATGGAGTGTCGCCGTTGGCGAAGCCGATGAGACTCTGAATGGTGGCCCTCTAGTCGTCGATCTTGTCTGGCGTTGGAGGGAAGCCTAGGAGCAGTTGAGCTCGTGCCAAAGCTTCTGCTGGAGTGGCGGGTAGCGGTGGCGAACGGTGCGAGGAGCGGGATATGCTCGGACTTCTAACTGCGTTAGAAGGAGCAATATCCCGTCCAGGCGACCGTTCTTCGCTCACGCCAGCACGTTGGCGCGCATGCTGGCCTGGAGCATCCCGAGATCTGCCAGCTCGATCTGGGTCCAGCGAGCGTATGGTACCGTGAGTACCACGACGCTGCCGGTTCTGCGCCTCCTGAGATGGGCGCGGTGCATCTACGGACGCTCGGTCGTCGTGGGAGCCGGCTACACCGCCGATGGGCAGCGCAGCCTTGTCCTTGGACCTGGCGGTACCGTGGGCTCCCTCGTCGACGCCCGTTCTTCCACCGGCGTCTTCCCCACCAGCCGTTTGCTCTGGCGACGATGGGTCTGTTGCGGACGGAGCAGCCGCCTCCGAAGCCTTCTTCTTCGGTGGCATGTCGATGAAGATGATGAAGATCTAGCTCGTGTGAACGCCGGATCAGGTTCACACAACCTCGATGCCCCCTACCTGGCGCGCCAAAGATATCGGGGAAACTGATCCACGAGCACGTATGGGGATGGAGCCCCTTTCGGTTCGGCGGGGGGCAGAGGTCGCACGAAGAGCAGATCGAGGCGGAGCACACGAGCAGTTTACCCAGCTTCGGAGCTCTCCGGAGAGATAATACTCCTACTGCTGCTTTGTGGTTTGTATTGAGTTCTTGCTCGGGAGCGCTGAGTGCTACAGTACGCACCAGCAGCTAACGAGACCGAGCATGAGTGTTCTGCTGTCCTCCCCCCTACGTTGTGCATGGGCCTCCTTTTATATGCTAAAGGGGTCACCGACAGGTGGCAACGTAGGCAAGGGCAAAATGGAAAAGGTGATGCGGTAGGAACAGCTACCTACACAGTGTATCATACCTAACCCTGACGGCAGGGGACAAGGGCATTAAATGCCTATCTACGTCGCCCAAACAGTGCAGAAGAGGGACCGTCAGGGACGCCACCACTCGCCACGATGGCGATCTTGTCAGCGCCGCTTGCCACAGTGCACCCCTGGCTGCACAGCCTCCCGCCACGTACGCCTGGAAGGGTCTCAGAGCGACACGTTGGTGGGTGTGCTGGAGCGCGGGTACAGAGTGGTTGCTAGCCGCGGCAAACGCCTTGCCGCGGCCGTTGTCTTGTCGCGTCCGGGAGCTTGTCGCTCGCCGGGTCTTGCCAGGACGCGTGGCGCGTCGCGGCAAGTACCTTGAGATGCCTTGGTTGGCCTTCCCGACAAGCTCCTCTAGCCGGGGTCTTGTGTCTTGAGTGGCCTTCCCGGCAAGCTCCTCTTGCCGGGGCCTTGTCTTCTTGGCTTGAATACTTTGTTCTTGAATGGCTCAAAAGGAGCCACAGAGGGCCTTGGCGGTCGCCCGGCAAGCCTTGCCGCGGGTTGCTGTGACTGCCCGTGCACAAGTTCGGGATACTAGGGTACCCCTACTCTAGTACATCGACACAGTCCAAAGCCACAAATAGCGGAGAAAAAATGAAGAGATTATGGTAGGGTACGAAACCACCTCAAAGTTATTCTTTCAGATCGATCTATTCAGGAGTCCGTACTAGAATAACACCATAAGACACATATCAACCAAAACCCTAATGTCACCTAGATACTCCAATGTCACCTCAAGTATCTGTGGGTATGATAATACGATATGCATCACACAATCTCAGATTCGTCTATTCAAACCAACACAAAGTACTTCAAAGAGTTCCCCAAAGTTTCTACCGGAGAGTCAATACGAAAACATGTGCCAACCCCTATGCATAGGTTCATGGGAGGAACCGGCAAGTTGATCACCAAAACATACATCAAGTGAATCATGTGATATCCCATTGTCACCACAGATACGCACATGCAAGACATACATCAAGTGTCCTCAAATCCTTAAAGACTCTATCTGATAAGATTACTTCAAAGGGAAAACTCAATCCATTACAAGAGAGTAGAGGGGGAGAAACATCATAAGATCCAACTATAATAGTAAAGCTCGCGATACATCAAGATCGTATCACCTCAAGAACATGAGAGATAGAGATAGAGAGAGAGAGAGAGAGAGAGAGAGAGAGAGAGATCAAACACACAGCTACTGGTACATACCCTCAGCCCCGAGGGTGAACTACTCCGTCCTCGTCATGGACAGCGCTGGGATGATGAAGATGGCCACCGGTGAGGGTTCCCCGCTCCGGCAGGGTGCTGGAACAAGGTCCCGATTGGTTTTTAGTGGCTATAGAGGTTTGCGGTGGTGGAACTCCCGATCTATTCTGTTCCCCGATGGTTTTAGGGTATATTGGTATATATAGGAGGAAGAAATACGTCAGGGGAGCCACGAGGGCCCCACAAGGGTGGAGGGCGCGCCCCTTGCCTCGTGCCTTCCTCGTTGCTTCCCTTATGTACACCCCAAGTCTTCTGGATTGCTTCCGTTCCAAAAATAACTCTCCCGAAGGTTTCATTCCGTTTGGGCTCCGTTTGATACTCCTTTTCTGCGAAACACTGAAACAAAGGAAAAAACAGGAACCGGCACTGGGCTCTGGGTCAATAGGTTAGTCCCCAAAACAATATAAAAGTGTTTAATAAAGCCCATAAACATCCAAAACAGATAATATAATAGCATGGAACAATCAAAAATTAGAGATACGTTGGAGACGTATCAGCATCCCCAAGCTTAATTCCTGCTCGTCCTCGAGTAGGTAAATGATAAAAATAGAATTTTTGATGTGGAATGCTACCTAACATATTTATCAATGTAATATTATTTATTGTGGCAAGAATATTCAGATCCATAAGATTCAAAACAAAAGTTAAATATTGACATGAAAACAATAATACTTCAAGCATACTAACAAAGCAATCATGTCTTCTCAAAATAACATGGCCAAAGCAAGCTATCCCTACATAATCATATAGTCTGGCTATGCTCTATGTTCATCACACAAAATATTTAAATCATGCACAACCCCGATGACAAGCCAAGCAATTATTTCATACTTTTGGTGTTCTAATTTTTTTTCAATATTCACGCAATACTTGAGCGTGAGCCATGGACATAGCACTATATGTGAAATAGAATGGTGGTTGTGGAGAAGACAAAAAAGGAGAAGATAGTCTCACATCAACTAGGCGAATCAACGGGCTATGGAGGTGCCCATCAATAGATATCAATATGAGCGAGTGGGGATTGCCATGCAACAGATGCACTAGAGCTATAAGTGTATGAAAGCTCAACAAAAGAAACTATGTGGGTGTGCATCCAACTCGCTTGCTCACGAAGACCTAGGGTATTTTGAAGAAGCCCATCATTGGAATATACAAGCCAAGTTCTATAATGAAAGATTCCCACTAGTATATGAAAGTGACAACATAGCAGACTCTCTATCATGAAGATCATGGTGCTACATTGAAGCACAAGTGTGGTAGAAGGATAGTAGCATTGCCCCTTCTCTCTTTTTCTCTCATTTTTTATTTTTTTATTTGGGCCTTCTCTCTTTTTTATGGCCTCTTTTTCTCTTTTTTTATTTGGGCTTCTTTGGCCTCTTTTATTTATTTATTCTTTCGTCCGGAGTCTCATCCCGACTTGTGGGGGAATCATAGTCTCCATCATCCTTTCCTCACTGGGACAATGCTCTAATAACGATGATCATCACACTTTTATTTACTTACAACTCAAAAATTACAACTCAATACTTAGAACAAGATATGACTATATGAATGCCTACGGCCCTGTACCGTGATGTGCAATGACTCATGAGTGACATGTATGAAAGAATTATGAAAGGTGGCTTTGCCACAAATACGATGTCAACTACATGATCATGCAAAGCAATATGACAATGATGGAGCATGTTATAATAAATGGAACGGTGGAAAGTTGCATGGCAATATATCTCGGAATGGCTATGGAAATGCCATAATAGGTAGGTATGGTGGTTGTTTTGAGGAAGGTATATGGTGGGTGTATGATACCGGCAAAAGGTGTGCGGTATTTGAGAGGCTAGCAATGGTGGAAGGATGGGAGTGCATATAATCCATGGACTCAACATTAGTCATAAAGAACTCACATACTTATTGCAAAAATCTATTAGTTATCAAAATGAAGTACTACGCGCATGCTCCTAGGGGGATAGATTGGTAGGAAAAGACCATCGTTCGTCCCCGACTGCCAATCATAAGGAGGACAATCAATAAATAAATCATGCTCCGACTTCATCACATAATGGTTCACCATACGTGCATGCTACGGGAATCACAAAATTTAGCACAAGTATCTCTCAAATTCACAACTAATCAACTAGCATGACTCTAATATCACCATCTTCATATATCAAAACAATCATGAGGAATCAAACTTCTCATAATATTCAATGCACTTTATATGATAGTTTTTATTATATCCCTCTTGGATGCCCATCATATTAGGACTAAATTCATAACCCAGGCAAATTACCATGCTGTTCTAAAGACTCTCAAAATAATATAAGTGAAGCATGAGAGTTCATCTATTTCTTCAAAATAAAACCACCGCCGTGCTCTAAAAGGATATAAGTGAAGCACTAGAGCAAATGACAAACTACTCCAAAAGATATAAGTGAAGATCAATGAGTAGTCGAATAATTATGTAACTATGTGAAGACTCTCTAACATTTAAGAATTTAATATCTTGGTATTTTATTCAAACATCAATCAAAGCTAAAGAAAATAAAATGACGCTCCAAGCAAAACACATATCATGTGGTGAATAAAAATATAGCTCCAAGTAATGTAACCGATGAACGAAGACGAAAGAGGGGATGCCATCCGGGGCATCCCCAAGCTTAGGCTCTTGGTTATCCTTAAATATTACCTTGGGTTGCCTTGGGAATCCCCAAGTTTAGGCTCTTGCCACTCCTTATTCCATAGTCCATCGAATCTTTACCCAAAACTTGAAAACTTCACAAGACAAAAATCAACAGAAAACTCGTAAGCTCCATTAGCGAAAGAAAACAAAACACCACTTCAAGGTACTGTAATTAACTCATTATTTATTTATAGTTGTGTTAAAACTACTGTATTCCAACTTTTATATGGTTTATAAACTATTTTACTAGCCATAGATTCATCAAAATAAGCAAGTAACACAATGAAAACAGAATCTGTCAAAAACCGAACAGTCGGTAGTAATATGTATCAAACGTATACTTCTGGAACTCCAAAAATTTAAAATAAATTGGTGGACCGGAGGAATTTGTCTAGTAAGCATCTGCAAAATTAATCAACTAAATAGCAGTCTCCAGTAAAAATTTGAAGCTAATCTTGTGAGCGCTAAAGTTTCTGTTTTTTTACAGCTTGATCATAAAGACTTCACCCAAGTTTTCCCGAAGGTTCTACTTGGTAAAAACACTAATTAAAACACAAACCAACATCTTAACAGAAGCTAGATGGGTTATTTGTTACTAAGCAGAACAAAAAATCAAGAAACTAAAATAAAATTGGGTTGCCTCCCAACAAGCGCTATCGTTTAACGCCCCTAGCTAGGCATGATGATTTCAATGATGCACACATAAAAGATAAGAATTGAAAGATAAAGAGAGCATCATGAAGAATATGACTAGCACATTTAAGTATAACCCACTTCCTATGCATAGAGATTTTGTGAGCAAACAACTTATGGGAACAATAATCAACTAGCATTGGAAGGCAAAACAAGCACAACTTCAAAACTTTAAGCACATAGAGAGGAAATTTGATATTATTGCAATTCCTACAAGCATATGTTCCTCCCTCATAATAATTTTCAGTAGCATCATGAATGAATTCAACAATATAACCAGCACCTAAAGCATTCTTTTCATGATCTACAAGCGTAGAAATTTTATTACTCTCCACATAAGCAAAATTCTTCTCATTCGAAATAGTGGGAGCAAACTCAACAAAATAACTATCATGTGAAGCATAATCCAATTGAAAATTAAAATCATGATGACAAGTTTCATGGTTATCTTTATTCTTTTTAGCATATGTGTCATCACAATAATCATCATAAATAGGAGTCATGCTTTCATCATAATAAATTGGCTCATCAAAACTTGGGGGACTAAACATATCATCTTCATCAAACACAATATCCCCAAGCTTGTGGCTTTGCATATCACTAGCATCATGGGTATTCAAAGAATTCATACTAACAACATTGCAATCATGCTCATCGTTCACATATTTTATGGCAAGCATTATATGTAATTCTTCTTCTAGTAGTTGAGCACAATTTTCCTTCCCATCATTTTCACGAAAGATATTAAAAATATGAAGCATATGAGGCACCCTTAATTCCATTTTTTAGTGTTCCTTTATAAACTAAACTAGTGATAAAACAAGAAACAAAAAGATTCGATTGCAAGATCTAAAGATATACCTTCAAGCACTCACCTCGCCGGCAACGACGCCAGAAAAGAGCTTAGTTGACGGGGTGTTAGTGTCGCTTACCTAGCCTCCCCAGCAACGGCGCCAGGAAACAATTTGATGTCTACTACACAAACTTCTTCTTGTAGACGTTGTTGGGCCTCCAAGTGTAGAGGTTTTTAGGACAGTAGGAAATTTCCTCAAGTGGATGACCTAAGGTTTATCAATCTGTGGGAGGAGTAGGATGAAGATGGTCTCTCTCAAGCAACCCTGCAACCAAATAACAAAGAGTCTCTTGTGTCCCCAACACACCCAATACAATGGTAAATTGTATAGGTGCACTAGTTCGGCGAAGAGATGGTGATACAAGTGCAATATGGATAGTAGTTATAGGTTTTTGTAATCCGAAAATATAAAAACATCAAGGTAACTAATGATAAAAGTGAGCGTAAACGGTATTGCAATGATAGGAAACAAGGCCTAGGGTTCATACTTTCACTAGTGCAAGTTCTCTCAACAATAACAACATAATTGGATTATATAACTATCCCTCAACATCCAACAAAGAGTCACTCCAAAGCCACTAATAGCGGAGAATAAACGAATAGATTATGGTAGGGTACGAAACCACCTCAAAGTTATTCTTTCGGATCGATCTATTCAAGAGTTCGTACTAGAATAACACCTTAAGACACATATCAACCAAAACCCTGATGTCACCTAGATACCCCAATGTCACCTCAAGTATCCGTGGGTATGATTATACGATATGCATCACACAATCTAAGATTCATCTATTCAAACCAACAGAAAGTACTTCAAAGAGTGCCCCAAAGTTTCTACCGGAGAGTCAATACGAAAACGTGTGCCAACCCCTATGCATAGGTTCATGGGCGGAACCCGCAAGTTGATCACCAAAACATACATCAAGTGAATCACGTGATATCCCATTGTCACCACAGATACGCACATGCAAGACATACATCAAGTGTTCTGAAATCCTTAAAGACTCAACTCGATAAGATTACTTCAAAGGGAAAACTCAATCCATTACAAGAGAGTAGAGGGGGAGAAACATCATAAGATCCAACTATAATAGCAAATCTCGCGATACATCAAGATCGTATCACCTCAAGAACACGAGACAGAGAGAGAGATCAAACACATAGCTACTGGTACATACCCTCAGCCCCGAGGGAGAACTACTCCCTCCTCGTCATGGAGAGCGCCGGAATGATGAAGATGGCCACCGGTGAGGGTTACCCCCTCCGACAGGGTGCCCGAATAGGGTCCCAATTGGTTTTTAGTGGCTACAGAGTTTGCGGCGGCGGAACTCCCGATCTATTTTGTTCCCCGATGGTTTTAGGCTATATTGGTATATATAGGAGGAAGAAATACGTCAGGGGAGCCACGAGGCGACCACGAGGGTGGAGGGCGTGCCCATGGGGGTGGGCGCGCCCCCCTGCCTCGTGCCTTCCTTGTTGCTTCCCTTACGTACACCCGAAGTCTTCTGAATTGCTACCGTTCCAAAAATAACTCTCCCGAAGGTTTCATTCCGTTTGGACTCCTTTTGATATTCCTTTTCTGCGAAACACTAAAACAAGGGAAAAAACAGGAGCCGGCACTGGGCTCTGGGTCAACAGGTTAGTCCCAAAAATAATATAGAAGTGTTTAATAAAGCCCATAAACATCCAAAACAGATTATATAATAACATGGAACAATCAAAAATTATAGATACCTTGGAGACATGTCAGCGATCAAACCGATGGTTTGCCTCCCGGCGAGCCTGCGCACCAGACTACTGGCATGCGTATCGTCGTTTCACACAGCTACTCGCACGCCTCCCGATGACACTGCGCAGCGAGCACGCCTCCGTCAATTCACACACCTGCACGCACGCCTCCCGGTCTGCCTGCGCGGCGGACTGCTCGCATGCATCCCGTCAACTCACGTCTGCTCACACGGTGGCACGTATATTGTTTTTCTATTTGGATGAATAATGTTGCTGCTTTATTACTTAACCGAAGTATGACACGTCTCCATTGTTGGTCTAACGCTCATGGTTCTAATAAATAATCCGTTTGGGATATTGGTTCCCAATTATTAATAATCTTCCGTTTGTAATTAGATACAGATTACATCAAAACTGGTCTCAAATTTGACAAAAAAAGTACAATGCCACTTTGTATTGGTGTCCATATGACAACACGATAAGTTTCATGAACTTCAAATAAGTTTTGGATGTACTAGAATTTAAAAATCAAGATTCTCAATGTTTGAAATTTGTTGCATGGGTAGCAAACGTGCACCCAATGAGGCACATGTGTTTTTGCAATCCATTTAGGTGCACTGTCACATGTGCATGTAGCTAAAATTTGATTTTTGCACATTATACCCGTAGAAAATCAATCAATGTACTAAAACGTCTTAATGATCTCTATTTTTTTCGAAATTAAAACGTCCCTCCTTTGGTAACATATGTTCACCGCGGGATAATTAATTTAACATGCATCGTAGTTGCGGTGGATCCACGGTGTGTGTGTGTGGTGTGTGCGCCTGGGGGGGGTGGCGGGTGGCTCACAGTACACTATGAGTTGTGAGCCACCGTGTGGGTTGTCGGTTTTGTTGAGCAGGCTAGTGCCACATCAGAGTCGTGAATTCGTTATTTAAAACATTACACAACCCTTTCATACATGCATGTTTTGGCCACATGCAGTCGATGGTTGTTCTACACGACACTCGATACTCGTATGTGATGCTTTCTGTGGGCCCGCGAGGTCGTCGTCCATCACTTTGACGAACAACCGGCAGTGAGGTTAATTTGACTAGCAAGGTAGAATCTTTTTTGTTTGTGTTATGGTGGTACATAGTACGCGTCGAAGAGGTGGGAGGGGACTAGCATATATACTATACGTACGCGTCTGATAACCCACAAGTATAGGGGATCACAACAGTTTTCGAGGGTAGAGTATTCAACCCAAATTTATTGACTCGACACAAGGGGAGCCAAAGAATATTCTTGAGTATTAGCAGTTGAGTTGTCAATTCAACCACACCTGAAAGACTTAATATGTGCAACAAAGTATTTAGTAGCAAAGTAGTATGGAAGTAACAGTAAAAGTGGCAAAAGTAACAGGAATAGTTTCGTATCAATTGTAACAGTAGCAGCGGAGAAGTAAGGAACCAAAGATCAATATGTGAAAAGCTCGTAGGCAATGGATCAACGATGGATAATTATGTCGGATGACATTCATCATGCAACGGTTATAACGTAGGGTGACACAAAACTAGCTCCAGTTCATCAACGTAATGTAGGCATGTATTCCGAATATAGTCATACTTGCTTATGGAAAAGAACTTGCATGACATCTTTTGTCCTACCCTCCCATGGCAGCGGGGTCCTCTTGGAAACTAAGGGATATTAAGGCCTCCTTTTAATAGAGTACCAGATGAAAGCATTAGCACTTAGTGAATACATGAACTCCTCAAAGTACGGTCATCACTGGGAGTAGTCCCGACTATTGTCACTCCGGGGTTGCCTGATCATAACACGTAATAGGTGACTATAACTTCCAATATCGGATCAAGAACACAAATATATTGATGAAAACATAAAGGGTTCAAATCTGAGTTCATGGCACTCGAGCATTAGTGACAAGCATTAAGCATAGCAAAGTCATAGCAACATCAGTCTTAGAATATAGTGGATACTAGGGATCAAACCCTAACAAAACTAACTCGATTACATGGTAAATCTCATCCAACTAATCATGGTCCAGCAAGCCTACGATGGAATTACTCACGCACGGCGGTGAGCATCATGAAATTGGTGATGGAGGATGGTTGATGATGACAAAGGCGACGAATTCCCCTCTCCGGAGCCCCGAACAGACTCCAGATTTGCCCTCCCGAGGAAGAACACGGCTTGGCGGCGGCTCCCTACCGTAAAACGCAATGAAACTTTCTCTCTGTTTTTTTCTCCCCGAAACAGAATATTTGGAGTTGGAGTTGAGATCGGTGGAGGTCCAGGGGGCCCACAAGGTTGCAGGGCGCGCCCCCACCCTTGTGGATAGGGTGTGGGCCACTTGACGCTGATTATTTCGCCAATATTTTTTATTAATTCCAAAAATAATCTCCGTTGATTTTCAGGTCATTCCGAGAACTTTTTATTTTGCACAAAAATAACACCATGGCAATTCTGCTGAAAACAGCGTCAGTCTTTGTTAGTTCCATTCAAATCATGCAGGTTAGATTCCAAAACAAGGCAAAAGAGTTTGGAAAAGTAGATACGTTGGAGACATATCAACTCCCCCAATCATAAACGTTTGCTTGTCCTCAAGCAATTCAGTTGATAAACTGAAAGTGATAAAGAAAAACTTTTACAAACTCTGTTTGATGTTGTTGTTGCAAATATGTAGAGCCAGCATTCAGGTTTTCAGCAAACATTATGAACTAACCATATTCACAATAACATTTAGGTCTCACATTTACTCATATCAATCGCATAATCAACTAGCAAGCAATAATAATAAATCTCGGATGACAACATTTTCTTCAAAACAATCATGCATGATATGATATAACAAGATGGTATCTCCCTCGCCCTTTCTGAGACCGCAAACCTAAATGTAGAGCACCTCTGAAGATCGAGGACTGACTAGACATTGTAATTCATGGTAAAAGAGATCCAGTCATAGTCATACTCAATATAAATTAATAACAAGGCATACAAATGACAGTGGTGCTCTCTAACTGGTGCATTTTATAAGAGGATGATGACTCAGCAATAAAAGTAAATAGATAGGCCCTTCGCAGAGGGGAGCAGGGATTTGCAGGGTGCCAGAGCTCGAGTTTTGAAAAAGAGATTGAATAATATTTTGAACGGTATGCTTTCATTGTCAACGTAACAACTAGATGTCGGTATCTTCCATGCTACAAACATTATAGGAAGTTGTCGGCGTTCTGGAAATGGGGGTCCCCAGACTTGCCTGCTTGTGGCCCACGGCGTGGCTGTGCTAGCAGGCCTATACGACCCATCTTCATCAACAAGGCATTCAAGACCCTCCCGAGGGGCCAAGCCTCGCGAGGCGGACGATGCAAGACCTCCTCGGGAGCGGCACGCCAGGCAGGCTCGCAAGGGGGGTAGAGATCAAGGCAAGGCAAACCTCGCGAGGTTCTCGTGACGTGAGACATGACGATCGAGACCAAGCGGGCGCCAGGCGGGCGCCAGCGCGTGCAGCGTCCTTGTTTCCTCTTTAGTGCTAAGGAGGCAAGCGCAGGCGCGGAGTACCAAGGAGTCAAGCAAAGGTTTCCATGTCGATGCAACGAGACCAGGACCAACAGGACGGCAAGACGGAGGTCACCATGGAGCCCAAGGCGGCGCCACCTCTAGAGCCTTTTGCAGACGAAGACCGCTTTTGTCAGGATAAGCTGTACTAGCTGTTCCCCTTCAAATTGGACATTGTTGGCTCCCTTCCCGCTCAATATTTGGGGAGAGGACCAGGGCCTCTATAAACAAGACTAGCCGCCACAGTAGAAGGCAACAGAGCCTCAGCTGATCGAATCCACACACACACAAGTTCGCCAAGCACAAGAACACCTCAACCTCAGGAGGTTGTTCTTCCCCTTGTACTGTTCATCCTCAGCCCAAGAGGCAATCCACCACCACCACACTGGAGTAGGGTATTACACCACATCGGTGTCCCGAACCAGTATAAATCTTGTGTCCCTTGTGTTATGAGTTCGTCGAGTTAGTCCGTAAGATCTTAGCAAAACTAGGACGTGGATCGGTAGGGGGAAATCTTCGTGCGCACCCAAGTGTTCGAACCTTGAGGGTTTTGCCGGAACCCGTGATCCGACATTTGGCGCGCCAGGTAGGGGTGCACCGTAGCCTTCCCTCCGCCTATCTATGCTCCGCCACCACCGCGCTCCACCCTCATGGCAGGCGCCTTGCTATAGGCTCCGACGGCTAGCGCTGACGACGGGGCCAGGGGGCTTCGAGCCCTGGGCCCCGCCTTGCGGCAGGTGCAGTGGCCACCCAATTTCAAGTAGGAGATGCCGCCGCGCTACGACGGCATCGTAGACCCATCAGTTTTCCTACTGGCATACGAGGAGGCCGTCCTCGAGGCCGGGGGCGACGACAAGGTCATGGCCAACTGGTTTCTCATGGCCCTCACCGGCGCGTCGCGCGCCTGGCTGCTCAACCTCCCCGGATCCACAGTGGCATCTTGGGAGGAGCTGCACGACCTATTCACTGTGTGCTACGTGGCACCGGTGCACCACGTGGTCGCGGCCCTGCTAGGCGGCTCTCAAGCGCCGCCTTCAGATCGCCATATGTAAGTGCATCTAGTGCCACTTAGTGATTTTGGTGTATTGAAGACTTATAGGTTAAGTATCTAATGTGTTTATGAGTGTACACAGGTCTATAAGTCTATGAGGAGTTTGATATTTACAGAGAAAGTCGACCCCTAAAAATGAAGTTCTTCGACAGAAGACTTTGATATTTTGAAGACTTTCTGAAGACTTTGAAAGTGAAGAAATTGGTGTGACCTTGAAGACTTTGTATTCATTCGAGGAACATGAAGCGTGAAGACTTTTGTTTTCGTAGTTTCATTTCTCTTTCTTGAGTCATAGGAAACACCGTACTGTTAAAGGGGGTCGAGGAAATACTAAGGAGAAAATTTCCATGTGATGCTCAACTCAAATCCTACACCTACCAATCCCTTCGAGTGAACCCATTGGAAATCTCATACAGTTCAGTCAATTTCTTCAGTGACAGAGACGCAGTTCTTCTGGTCACTGAGGACTTTGCTCTGACTGAGGAGTTAGGAATTCGCCAGTGCGAATTACCTACACAGTGAGGAACATGATAGCCCTGAGGAACTTGTACCTCAAATTTCCGACCGTTGCTGTGCTGCGCGCCAGCTGTTCTAAAATATCTTGTCCACCTAACGGTCATATCATTGAAGGGCATTTATGTCTTATCATGTCGGGCTGCTCCCTAGGCTATAAATAGCCGCCCCCTACAACCACTAGCTGGTTGGCTGCTCCGCGAGAACTTGACACTTGTCATTTGAGAGCAACCCATCCTCCGAGGACTTTGAGCGAAAATCATCAAGTGAGGAAAATCCAAACCCCAAACCCAAAACACCTACAAACCCAAAGTGATTGAGCATCACTGAAGAGATTGATCCTGCATGGATCCGACGCTTGTTACCTTTGAAGACTGTGCTTCTTCCAGACGGTTAGGCGTCAAGGTCTAGAGCATCCAAGTGGAATTGTGGATCGCCGAGTGACCAAGTTTGTGAAGGTTTGGAAGTCACCTGAAGACTTACCACGAGTGATTGGGCGAGGACTGTGTGTTCTTAGCTCAAGGAGAATACGGTGAGGACTTGGTGTCCCGAGCTGCGTGCTCAGGACTGCGTGTCCGGGACTGTGTGTCCTCGAGTTTAAATACTAAGCCGCTCCAACCAGATGTACAACTGAGACAGCAGTTGGAACTGGTCTACCAAATCATTGTCTTCACCAAGCTTACTAGTTCTATTTCCTCAACTCTTTCATTTCCTCACTAGTGTGCTGTTTGTTTATCATATCTGTGTTTGAGGACTTTGACTGAAGACTTTCTCATTTTCTTCAGTTCAATTTCTTCAGTCTGTTTGTCTTCATCTTGTGTTATCCTGTGTTTACGCTTTCAGTACTCTGTGTTTGTCTTCATTTCATCATGATGACTATTCTTGAATTCTGTTATGTTTTCATCTGAGTACTTATTCCGCTTCTAGTAGTTCTTCGCTAAGGAATTTCCTCACTAGCAAATTCCTCAGTGAAGAATTTCATAAAAATCGCCTATTCACCCCCCCTCTAGTCGATATAACGCACTTTCAATTGGTATCAGAGAAAGGTACTCCCTTGTTCTGTGTGATTTTGGTTTAACCGCCTGGAGTTTTAGTTATGTTGACCGCAGGTATGATCAAGGTCTCTGCTGGGTGTCCTACCTTCGATGGGACGGACTACCCCTACTGGAAGAATAAGATGCGAATGCATCTTGAGGCAATTGATAACGATCTGTGGTACGTTGTGGAAAATGGTGTTCCCTCCGTCACTCCCTCACTGAACGCTACCGATGTGAAGAGATTCAAGCAACTCGACTCCCAAGCGAAGAATATCATATGTGGCCATCTGAGTAAGGGTCAGTATGGTAGAGTGAGTGCTTTGAAAACTGCAAAGCTTTTCTGGGATAGGCTATCCAAGGTCAATGAAGGAGTTTCAACTCAGCGTGACTCAAGAGTTGATGTTCTTCGTAATCTCTTCAATCGCTTCAAAAGACTCGACAATGAAAATGTGCAGCAAACCTTCGATCGCCTCACTGACATCTCAAATGAGCTTCAAGCACTTGGTGCCACTGACATCACCGCCATGAGGTGGTGAAGAAATTGCTGAGATCGCTTGATTCCTCATTTGACACTCTGGCACTGATGATACAAGAGCGTGGTGATTACAAGTCACTTGACCCCGCTGATATTCTCGAGAGGCTAAACACTCATGAGTTCCAGCTTGCTGAGAAGAGAGATCTCTACGGTACAAGCTATAGCAGATCACGTGCACTGAAGGCCAAGGTAGTATCCGAGTCCAAAGATGAAGACTCTGGTAGCAGCCTTAGTGATCCTGAAGAACTGAGTCGTGATCTAGCACTGCTTGTGAAGAAATTCCAGAAGTTCTCAAGACGTGGTCACTTTGGAAAACCCTCTAGGAGCAATGATTCCTCATCCAGTGACTATAAGAAGAGGCTTTGTCACAAGTGCAAGAAACCAGGACACTACATCCAAGACTGTCCTCAGTGGGAAAAGGAATCAAAGAAGAAGAAATACAAGGATTACAGTTCTGATGATGCGAAGAAAAAGAAGAAGTCCTCAAAATCTTCATCATCAAAATCCTCAAAGTCTTCGTCTCACAAGAAGAGCAGCTCCAAGAAGGCTCGGGCATTCATTGGCAAGGAAATGGACTCTGAGGCTGAATCTGAAGAAAATGAGGAAGAGGAACAATCTGAAGATTCTGAGTCTGGTGTGGCAAGCCTAGCCCTCGCTACTGCATTCGTCAGCAAATCCGTCTTCAACACTGAAGAAAGTGAACTCACCAACAAGGCTGATGAAAGCAGTGATGACTACGCTCCCACCTATTGCTTCATGGCAAAGGGTGCCAAGGTACTCAAATACGCCTCCTCTGAATCTAGCGATGATGAATCTGATGAAAATCTTAAGCCTAGCTACTCTTAACTTGCTAAGATTGCTGTGCAACAACAAAAGGCTTTTGAAAAGGTTCAAAACATGCTAGACAAAAGTGATGATATGTTGGGTGAAGAATTGGATCGCACTAAGGCCTTAACTGAAAATCTTCAGAGACTTCAGACCAGGTTTGACAACCTTCAAAATCATCCTAACACTTTGTTATCTGATCATGAGAAGCTTTCTTATGAATATCTTCAAAAGAAGCAAGATCTTGAGAATCTAAGAGAGAGTTATGAAGATCTTCAGAAGGAGCACGATTCATTACTTGCTCAACAAATCAGCGCTGCTCAGGAAGAATTTATTCCTCAATGTTTAAAATGCATTGAACGAGAATCTGCTAATTCCTCACCTGAATATTCAAATGCTTCAAATGTTACAAATTCTTCACCTGCCTCTGCTATCACTAATTCCTCATCTGAGGACATTGCTAGTATTACTGACGATGCAGGACTGAAGGAATTGTACATAACAGGCATGTACAAAAGCCTCAAAGGGCATCAGACTCGTTGTGATGTGCTTAAAAAGCAGATCCTCAACAGGAACCCTAGGAAAGAGGGTATTGCCTTTGAGAGGAAACTCAATGCTGATGGTACATATTGGAAGCCTGAGCAGTACCCCAAAACCTCATGGGTTGCTGCAAAGGGACCTCCAGTTGATCCATCTAATTTATTTGGCTATACATGTGAATCTTCTCATTCTTCTGATGAGTCTTTTGACTCCAACTATAAATTGTTCAAAAATCAGAATGGTGAAGTATTTGCTAGATTTGTCGGCACTAACTACAGGAACGGTTCCCCTATGAAGAAAATCTGGGTTCCCAAAAGTTGCCTTGAAAGTCTTCAGGTGAATGTCCTCATGACACCACCTGTGAAGAAAAGGAACCCCAGATCGAATTCCTCATATGGACCAAATTCTTCATATGGATCCAAGTCCTCATACGGACCAAATTCCTTAAGAGGATCAAATTACTCACATGGATCAAAGTCCTCATATGAACATCATCGTGCTCACAACTCTGTTTCGCAGGGAAGAGCCAAGGGCTATGAATATGAGCATTATTCTTCAAATTATTATGTTCATAAGTCCTCGAAGAATTTCTTTGCTTATGCATATGCTTACCCTAACCCCTCTTATGTGAAACGAAATGGTTTGGCTGCTTTGCCACCATTCTCATACGGAGCTCGCAGAGTGATGAACTCTTTGCCACCCCTTCAGATGTGGGTGGTGAAGAAAAGGAACTAATCCCTTCTGCAGGGTCAGGTCTCCAGACGTGAAATAACGTCTGAAGAATTTGCTGGGGACCTGACAGAAAGTGCCTGAAAGGACGCAGGCTAACCATGATGAAATGAACTTTCATTTCACACGTCCTCCCTCTGTTTTTTCTGTCTACTATTTGATGAAATTGATCTGATGAATTGTGATATCATATTCTTCACTGCTGAAGTATATGAGGTCGTAAGTTGCACTAATTCATCTGTAGGATGATCAACCCAAAGCCACTAAATGGGTACTTGATAGTGGATGTACAAATCACATGACTGGTGACAAGAATCTGTTAATGGATGCTCCCTTATCAGCGTCACACATGAAGCATATCATCTTCGCTGATAAAAGCAAAAGTCAGGTATTGGGTCTTGGTAAGGTTGCTATCACAAAGGATCGACACGTGGACAAAGTCATGCTTGTTGAGTCCTTAGGATATAATCTTATGTCTGTCTCAATGCTTTGTGATCTTGATATGGTTGTTGTCTTTGGAAAGTATCGTTGTGTTGTGATTATGGAAGCTGACAATTCCAAAGTCTTCGAAGGCTTTAGGAGAGGAGACTTGTATATTGTTGATTTCTCTGCAGATTCACAACCAGTTGTGTGCCTACTTGCAAAAGCTTCAGAAGGATGGCTATGGCATCGACGACTTGGTCATGCAGGCATGAGGAATTTGAACACGCTTGCGAAGAAGAAACATGTCATTGGCATTGAGAATGTCAAATTCCTCAAGGATCACTTGTGCGGTGCCTGTGAAGCTGGAAAGATGACAAAGGCCAAGCATCCAGCGAAGACTATCATTACCACTACTCGTCCATTTGAATTGCTTCACATGGATCTCTTTGGTCCTAACCATTATTCCTCTAATTCGAATGAAGCATCTCAATATGGCTTTGTTATTGTTGATGATTACTCTCGTTACACATGGGTACACCTTGTCTCTTACAAAACTGAAGTGCAGGAAGTCTTCAAATGATTTTCCTCGAGGGCTTCAACCAACTTTGGTGTGAATATTAAGCACATCAGAAGTGACAACGGTACTGAGTTCAAGAATTCGGGTCTCGATGACTACCTTGATGAACTTGGTATTACTCATGAGTTATCTGCTCCTTATACTCCTCAACAGAATGGCGTCGTGGAGCGCAAGAACAGGACTCTTGCTGAGATGGCTCGCACTATGCTCGATGAGTACAAAACCCCTCGTCGTTTCTAGGTTGATGCAATTGATACTGCGTGCCATATCATCAACAGAGTATATCTTCACAAATTCTTCAAGAAGACTTCATATGAACTCCTCACTGACAAGAAACCTAATGTAAGTTATTTCAAAGTCTTCGGTGCTAAATGCTGGATTAGAGATCCTCATCACAACTCTAAATTTGCACCGAAAGCACATGAAGGTTTTATGCTTGGTTACGGAAAGGACTCGCACACCTACAGAGTCTTCAACAATGTTCTTCACAAGATTGTTGAAACTGTAGATGTGTGGTTCGATGAAACTAATGGCTCGCAAAGAGAGCACCTACCTTCTGTGTTAGATGAACCTGCACCTGAGGATTCAATCAAGCACAAGGCTACTGAAGATGTCATTCCTACTGAAGAATCTGCTGAAGAATTCATTCCAGAACGTGAAGAACGTCGAGCTGATGCACCTGAAGAAAATGCTGAGGAAATTGATGGTGAAAAAAATGCTGATCAAATTCCTCAACGACAACCAGCTCACCCTCGCGTTGCAAAAGAAGTGCAAGTGGAGAAGATCATCGATGACATTAGAGCACCAGGTCCTCTCACACGCTCAAAAGCTTCACATCTATCTAACTTTTGTGGGCACTTTGCTTTTGTCTCTATCACAAAGCCCACTAAGGTAGATGAAGCATTTCTGGAGCCTGAGTGGATTCAGGCCATGCAAGAAGAATTACATCAGTTCAAGCTCAACAACATATGGGAACTAGTCGATCGTCCCGATCCTCGCAAGCATAACATCATTCGCACAAAGTGGATCTACCGCAACAAGCAAGATGAAAATGGTGTTGTGGTGAGGAATAAGGCACGACTAGTAGCTCAAGGCTACACACAGGTTGAAGGAATTGATTTCGATGAAACTTTTGCACCTGTTGCTAGACTTGAGGCTATTCGCATATTGCTTGCTTATGCTAACCATCATGATATCATCTTACACCAAATGGATGTGAAAAGTGCATTCCTCAATGGTAAGCTTGAGGAAGAAGTATATGTTGCTCAACCACCAGGTTTTGAAGATCCAAAGCATCCTGACAAAGTCTTCAGACTTAACAAGGCCCTCTATGGCCTCAAGCAGGCCCCACGGGCGTGGTATGATACACTGAAGAAATTCTTCATGAAGAAAGGCTTCACACCCGGTTCACTCGATCCTAATCTCTTTACTAAATCTTATGATGGTGAACTGTTTGTGTGTCAAATATATGTTGATGATATTATCTTTGGATGTACTGACCAACGTTATAGTGATGAATTTGCCTATATGATGAGAGAAGAATATCAAATGTCTATGATGGGAGAGTTGAAATTCTTCTTAGGTCTTCAAATTCGTCAACAGCGCAATGGCATATTCATATCTCAGGAGAAATACCTCAAGGACGTCCTGAAGAAATTCGGCATGCAAGATTGCAAAGGCATCAAAATTCCTATGCCCACAAATGGTCAACTATGCACTGATGAAAATGGTACTGACTTCGACCATAAGGTATACCGCTCCATGATTGGTTCTTTATTGTACTTATGTGCATCTAGGCCAGATATAATGCTTAGTGTTTGCTTGTGTGCACGATTTCAAGCTGCACCGAAGGAATCACACCATAAGGCTGTGAAGCATATTCTTCGATATCTAGCTCACACACCAACACTAGGATTATGGTATCCCAAGGGCTCGGATTTTGATCTCATTGGATATTCAGATTCTGACTATGTTGGTGACCATCTGGTACTTGTCATTTCCTCGGACGATCCTTGGTCTGTTGGTCCTCGAAGAAACAGAACTGCGTATCACTGTCTACTACTGAAGCTGAGTACATTGCTGCTGGTTCTTGCTATGCTCAATTGCTATGGATGAAGCAAACGCTCAAGGACTATGGCATCAACGTGAAGAATGTGCCTCTCCTCTGTGACAATAAGAGTGCCATCAAGATTGCTCACAAGCCAGTTCAGCACTCGAAGACAAAGCACATTCAAATTCGTCATCATTTTCTTCGTGATCATGTGTTGAAGGGCGACATTTCTATTGAGCATGTGAAGACTGAAGAACAGCTAGCCGATATCTTCACTAAGCCCTTGGATGAAAAGAGATTTTGCAAGTTGCGGTGTGAGCTAAATATCTTAGAATCTCCGAATGTACTTTGAAAAGGCACTCATCCTAACACTTATGCAAAATTGATGACTTAGATGTGCAACACATGAAGAAACGTTTTTCCTCAATCAATGAAGAATAACCCTCTAAGTGTGAAGAAATTAATGAAGAATTTGATTCTCAGAACCCTACGACAATTGTACGCGATGTCTGAAATCATCATTCTTACACGGTGGGTCACGCCACCACAAAAGTTGAAAATCTTCAATTTGAGTTTTTCCTCAACTTTTGAAATTCTTCAGTTTTTCAAATTCTTCAAACTCTACAAAGTCTTCACTTGTGCCGTCGTTTTTTCTTCATTGGCTATATATATATATATATATATATATATATATATATATATATATATATATATATATATATATATATATATATATATATATATATATATATATATATGAGTTTATGTCCTCTACAGCATTCACTTATAGCTATTTCTTCAAGTTGGAACTTTTCTGCTAAGTGAATGTGATCGGACCCTTCCCCTCTATGCTATACTCAATCCAATCTATTCACAAATTCTTCATGTGCTTTCTATTTGAATCTCGTTCAAATTCTTCACTGTGTCCTTGTCAGTTGAAGAAGTTGCGAACGGAAAGCTAAAACTAATCTTATCCAAACTTTCTGATTTGCCGCTCAAACCGTTCCGCATCCCATGATGGATTATTTTATCCACCCACGATCTTACACGATCTCAACCACACAGTACGTGGGTGACACATGTCGCAAGAAGGAGAACGGCCAGGGGCACGTTCGTCCCAAATCTTCGGACGAGCAGTTTTTCACCGCGGCTATAAATACCCCCCTGTCGCCATCCTCACTTCTTTTACCCCGCTCGGTCTCACTCCCTCGCTCGAGCTCTCCAAACCCTAGCACCGTCGCTACTCCATCGTCGTCGGTGAGGAAAAGCTTCGATGCCTCGACCTCATCGCCGTCGTACTCGCGCCGACCGCGGAAATCTTCACCTCCGCCGCCGCCGTAGACGTCTTCCTCCGCCAAGTTAGGGCATGGAAGATCTGCATCGACGAACTTCACTGTTCCAACACCCAGTTCGTCGTGTTCTTCGTTCAGGGTAATTAAAAGCTAATTTTACCGCCCTCGTTGATTCGAAACTTTTCTACAAAATCTTCAAAGGTGTTTTATTCTTCAAATCCTCACACACAAAACACCTCACATGTTATCTGTTCTTGATTCATTTCCCTAAGCCTAAATTTCTTCAAGATTCCTCAATTGTGTGGATCCTCGATCTATACAACTCTGGAACCTAAGATATAAAGCTCTTAGTGAAATTCCTCAAGACGAATCTGGTCAAATTCCTCAAACTTGTTCTTTATGAAAAACCCTCTGAGAACGCATATGACCTCTCCAAATTCCTCGCAACTATACTCTGTTCACAGGTACACATGTCCGCTGCTGAATCATTAGGTTCTCATCAACTTAACTCATTTGCAGCGTTCCTCGAAGAAAAGTTGCATACTTCTTCAGAGAATTCAATTGTTCAAATTCCTCATCTGAAGAAAATGGCTGAAGGTAAACGGCCACAGAAAGGAGGAAAGAAGCCTGAGGTCATGACTGCTTTTGAGATCCCAGAGGATATTTACAAAGAGTACTGCACGCCTGATGAAGCCAAGATTGGCAAAGAAGATAAAAATCAGCGCAAGGTGCGAATCCAGAGGATTGAAAGGAGATGGGCACGTGAATGGAGGGAGTACAGATATGTTACTCCAAAATACATGAAGAAATTCGCACTAAACCCTCCATGCCCAAGAGCCCCATTGGCACCTGGCCAAGTGGCTGATCCCACCAACATCAAACGCGGTGAGGATTTTCCTGAAGAATGGGCCAAGCGCCAAGCTAACTGGCAAGGCAAGCCAAAGAAGCAGTGAGGAAATTTAATGAAGACTCTGCTGCTGCTGCTGCTGCTGCTACTGCCACTGAGGCCTCGGTCAAGCCGAAGAAGGCAATGCTCAAGAAGCCCGCTCGCAAGCCAAGTGCTTCATCTTCAATGCCCTCACGACCAAGTTCCTCAGTTGCGCCCTCACGGCTAGAATCTTCAAAATCTTTAAAGCAAATTCCTCATGATGCTCCTGCTCCACCAAAGTCCTCAGCACCTATGCATCTGACCTCATGCCAAAGGACGACTGGCATCTCTATTGCCTCTGGTGTTTCAGCTAGTTCTTCAGCTGCACCAAATTCCTCAGCTGCACCCTCTCTGCTGAAGAAAAAGGCTACTGCTGGACGCGAAAATCGCCCAAGTCTGTGACGCCCCCGATTCAATCGTACACTAATCATGCACGCAAATGTGTACAATCAAGATCAGGGACTCACGGGAAGATATCACCACACAACTCTACAAATAAAATAAGTCATACAAGCATCATAATACAAGCCAGGGGCCTCGAGGGCTCGAATACAAGTGCTCGATCATAGACGAGTCAGCGGAAGCAACAATATCTGAGTACAGACATAAGTGAAACAAGTTTGCCTTAAGAAGGCTAACACAAACTGGGATACAGATCGAACGAGGCGCAAGCCTCCTGCCTGGGATCCTCCTAACTACTCTTGGTCGTCGTCAGCGGGCTGCACGTAGTAGTAGGCACCTCCAGTGTAGTAGGAGTCATCGTCGACGGTGGCGTCTGGATTCTGAGCTCCAACATCTGGTTGCGACAACCAGGTAGAAGGGATAGGGGGAAAAGAAGGAGAAAGCAACCGTGAGTACTCATCCAAAGTACTCGCAAGCAAGGAGCTACACTACATATGCATGGATATATGTGTAAAGGGCCATATCAGTGGACTGAACTACAGAATGCCAGAATAAGAGGGGGATAGCTAGTCTTATCGAAGACTACGCTTCTGGCAGCCTCCTTCTTGCAGCATATAGAAGAGAGTAGACTGAAGTCCTCCAAGTAGCATCATATAGCATAATCCTACCCGGCGATCCCCTCCTCGATGCCCTGTTGGAGAGCCATCACCGGGTTGTATCTGGCACTGGGAAGAGTGTGTTTTAATAAGTATCCGGTTCTAGTTGTCATAAGGTCAAGGTACAACTCCGGGTCGTCCTTTTACCGAGGGACACGGCTATTCGAATAGATAAACTTCCCTGCAGGGGTGCACCACATAGCCCAACACGCTTGATCCCATTTGGCCGGACACACTTTCCTGGGTCATGCCCGGCCTCGGAAGATCAACACGTCGCAGCCCCACCTAGGCACAATAGAGCGGTCAGCACGCCGGTCTAAACCTAAGCGCGCAGGGGTCTGGGCCCATCGCCCTGAGCACACCTGCACGTTGCGAACGCGGCCGGAAGCAGACCTAGCCTAGTGGCGTTCCAGTCCAATCCGGCGCGCCCCACTCAGTCGCTGACGTCAAGAAGTGCTTCGGCTGATACCACGACGTCGGGATACCCATAACTACTCCCGCGTAGGTGGTTAGTGCGTATAGACCAATTGGCCAGACTCAGATCAAATACCCAGACCTCGTTAAGCGTGTTAAGTATCGCGAACGCCGACTAGGGCCAGGCCCACCTCTCTCCTAGGTGGTCTGAACCTGCCCTGTCGCTCCGCCACAAAGTAACAGTCGGGGGCCGTCGGGAACCCAGGCCCACCTCTACCGGGATGGAGCCACCTGCCCCTTCAGCCCCCAACTCCGAACAGTATCACAGGTAAAAGTGTAAAGTAAATAGTATATGCCCGCGATCACTTCCCGAAGTGATCATGACCCAGTAGTATGGCATGGCAGACGGACAAGAGTGTAGGGCCACTGATGGAACACTAGCATCCTATACTAAGCAGTAGGATTGCAGGTAAAGGTATCAACAGCAGTATCAAAGACAGGCTATGCATCAGGATAGGAATAACGAAAGCAGTACATGCTACACTACTCTAATGCAAGCAATATAGAGGAGAGTAGGCGATATCTGGTGATCAAGGGGGGGCTTGCCTGGTAGCTCTGGCAAGAGAGAGGGATCGTCAACTCCGTAGTCGAACGGGGCAGCAGCAGCGTCGGCCTCGATGTCTATCGAGAGGAGAGGGGGGAGAAACAATAAATATTTAAACAAGCAGAGGCATAGTGATGCAAGACATGACAAGTAACGGCGTTAGAGGTGCCCTAACGCGGTATGGGATGATACCGGTGAAGGGGGGAAACATCCGGGAAAGTATCCCCGGGGTTCCGCGTTTTCGGGCAAAGGAGCCGGAGGGGGAAAGTTGCGAGTTTGAGATGTTAGGGGTGTGCGGCGGATGAACGGGCTGCGTATCCGGGTTCGTCTCGTCGTTCTGAGCAACTTTCATGTTGAAAATATTTTAATCCGAGTTACGGATTAAAAGATATGATTTTCTAAAGATTTTATTAATTTCTGGAATTTAATTAATTATTCAAATATAACATTATCCAAAACAGTGTTTGCTGACGTCATCATGACGTCAGCCTGACGTCAGCAGTCAACAGGGCTGTTGACTGGTCAAACTGACGTGTGGGTCCCACTGGTCAACACCGCGCCGATATCCCCCACCCCCTGGAAACCCTAATCGCACCCCGAATCCCACTCTCCCCCCCACTCGTCACCGAGCAGTTCGGTCAACACCGCGCCGCTACAAATCTCCTCCACTACAAGAAATCTCGTCCTGAGATTTAGGAGGTAGAAGGAAACAGTGCGGGGTATTCTTTACGAAGACGATCCTCGCGTTCCCAGGTGGCTTCATCTTCAGAATGGTGCGACCACCGGACTTTGAGGAACTTGATCGCCTTCTGGCGTGTGCGGCGTTCAGCTTGGTCGAGAATGCGGACCGGATGCTCTTTATAGGAGAGGTCTTGTTGCAATTCAAGCACTTCATGATCCACTGCTCGGATTGGGTCCTTGAAGCAGCGACGGAGTTGTGACACATGGAACACATCATGAACCTGAGAAAGGTTCGGCGGAAGCTCCAGTTGATAAGCCACTTTTCCACGCCTCTCGAGAATAGTGAAAGGACCAATTTAGCGGGGAGCTAGCTTTCCTTTGATCCCGAAGCGGTGTGCACCCTTCATTGGTGTAACTCGAAGATAGGCCTTTTCGCCAGGTTGATAGACCATGTCTTTATGATGACGGTCATAGTTACTCTTTTGGCGTGACTGAGCAGTCTTGAGATTCTCGCAAATAATGCGGACTTGTTCTTCGGCATGTTGGATAATATCCGGACCAAAGAGTGGATGTTCCCCAGTTGCAGAGTTCCAGCAGGCCTTTGATGTTCTGCTTTGATACGACGGCAAACGTCACACTCGGCAACATAGCGAGCAATGTCTTGCTTCATATTAGACCACCAGAATCTTTGACGAATGTCCTGGTACATCTTAGTACTACCAGGATGGATACACAGAGGCGTATCATGATCTTCTTTCATAACTTTCCGAGTCATATTCAGGTTTTCCTTCTTACACGGCACCACTAGGCGGCCTTTAAAGTACAAGGCGCCATCACCAGCAATAGTGAAGTATGAGGGCTTTCCTTCCTTGAGGTCGCGCTTAATCTTGTGGACTTCAGAGTCGTATCCTTGTATTGTCTTGATGGAGCTCACGAGATTGGGTTCGACAGCCAGGGTATAGAGGGAACCCTGGGGAATAACATGGAGGTTCATATTCTGAAACTCCTCAGGAGGGGGAGCGAGTGCACCCGGGGGAACAATATGGAGGTTCAGCTTTCTGAATTCTTCAACGAGCGAGGGCTGAACTTTATGAACCTGGAGGTGGTTGCAGTAAGACTTGCGGCTCAAGGCATCTGCCATTACATTAGCCTTGCCTGGTGTATAGGAAATACCCAAGTCAAAATCTGCTACGGTCTCCATCCATCTCTGCTGACGGAGTTTCAGGTCTGGCTGAGTAAACAGATACTTCAGACTTTGATGGTCAGTGAATATCTCGCAACGATTACCGAGAAGGTAATGCCGCCACTGCTTCAGTGCATGAATGACAACAGCAAGCTCGAGATCGTGAACTGGGTAGTTTTCTTCATGAGGGCGCAATTGACGAGAGGCATAGGCAATCACTCTGTGCTCTTGCATTAGGACACAGCCTAATCCTTGACGGGAAGCGTCGCAGTAAATGACGAAGTCCTTCTTTGTATCAGGTGGAGCTAGCACTGGGGCAGAAGTCAACTTGTCTTTAAGTGCCTGGAAGCTTTCCTGACATTTGTCTGTCCATTGGAACTTGACGCCCTTATGCAGCAAGTTAGTCAGAGGCCTGGCAATCTTGGAGAAGTTCTCGACGAATCGACGGCAATAGCTGGCGAGACCGAGAAAACTTCTGACTTGCTTGACATTCTTCGGAGGAGTCCAATCAAGAATAGCCTGAACTCGTTCAGGGTTAACGGCAATACCATCCTTAGAGATGACATGTCCAAGATAGGTTACTTCAGGGAGCCAGAATTCACATTTAGAGAACTTGGCATACAGCTGATGTTCTCGTAGCTTTTCCAGCACAAGTCGAAGATGTTCAGCATGTTCTTCTTTGTTCTTGGAAAATACCAGGATATCATCCAGATAAACCACGACGAACTTGTCGAGGTAATCCATGAATATATAGTTCATCAGGCGACAGAAGGTGGCTGGGGCATTGGTTAAGCCGAAGGACATGACAGTGTACTCGTATGAACCATAACGAGTCACAAAGGCGGTCTTTGGGATATCCTCTTCACGAACACGGATCTGGTGGTAACCCAACCTCAAGTCGAGTTTAGAGAACACTGATGAACCGGCCAGTTGATCATACAGATCATTGATCCGGGGAAGAGGATACTTGTTCTGAATGGTAGCTTGGTTAATAGGACGGTAGTCTTGGACCAGTCGGTTTGTCCCATCCTTCTTCTTGACAAAGAGAGAAGGTGCTCCCCAAGGAGAGCAACTTGGGCGAATGAAACCATTTTGAAGAGATTTGTCGATTTCCTCCTTAAGCTCAAGGAGTTCATGTGGTGGCATCTTGTAGGGTCGCTTGGCAATAGGAGTGGTGCCTGGTTTCAAGTCGATGACAAATTCGACAGCTCTAGCAGGGGGAATTCCTGGAAGTTCTTCAGGAAAGACGTCGAGGAAGTCACGCACGACGGGGATGTTTTCGATGCCCTCGAGTGGTGCCAAGTTCAATGCATTCAAGGCATAAAGCCTTGCCTCGGCATTTTGCACCAGGCGAGCGTGGTATGTAACTATTTCATCTGAAGGATGTAGCAGATGGACGGTCTTAGTGGCGCAAACTATGGAAGCAGTATGCGCTTTCAACCAATCCATCCCCAGAATGAGGTCGATGTTAGACGTCTTCAGGATAATGGGCGCGGCATAGAATTCCAGCCCTTCGATTTCCACGGGGACGTCGATGCCAACCATGGAGGTTTGACATTGTCCCACGGCGGTTTTTACCACTACCGAAGTGTTCATCTCCTCGTATTTAATGCCATGCTTGAATGCAAAATCTTCTGACATTAATGAATGCGATGCTCCTGTATCGAATAAAACAGATGCAGGTACTGAATTTACGAGGAGTGTACCCATCACAGTAGAAGGCTGGTCTTGAGCTTCGTTCAGATCAACGTGGTTGGCATGAACACGGCCATAGGACTTGGCTTTGCTGTTACGGTTCTGGTTGCTTCCACGGCCTGTTGCTGGAAGGGCCAGTTGATTCTGTTTCTGGTTGCATTCCCTAGCACGGTGCCCTGGTTGTCCGCACCTGAAGCACAAGCCATTCTCGGGAGTAGGAACAGGAGCTTGGGGTGGTGGAGCTGGAAGTCTTGGCTGCCTAGTAGGAGCAGTAGGCAGACGAGGTGCAGCATAGGACTGCCTAGGGACAGGTGCATTCGACTGGTACATGCTGTTGGGAATCCATATCTTGCGCTTCTGCGAGGACGGGCCCGAAGATGAGCCCGTGTCACAGCTGCGCCTGTGAGAGCTCTGGTATTCCTGTAGACCAGTTTCGACGTTGATGGCTTTGTTCACCAAGGTGGCGAAATTAGCAAAGTCGTGCACTAGAAGTGCGAACTTGATGTCAGCTTGAAGGCCGTAACGGAACTTCTCCTGTCTGCGTGAATCAGTAGCAATGTCCTCTTCGGCATAGCGTGACAAGTCCAGAAACTCCCGCTGATAAGCTTCAACAGTTTTGTTGCCTTGGATGAGGTTGCGGAACTCACGCTTCTTTCGGTCCATGAGTCCCTGAGGAATGAAGCGGGCACGGAAAGCAGTTTGGAAGTCTGGCCAGGTGATGATTGTTCCAGCTGGCAGAGTACGCCTGTGGCTGTCCCACCATTGAGCCGCGGGTCCCTTCAGGAAGAAGGAAGCAAATGTGACATAGCTGGCAGGGGCTACATCAGCAGACTCCATCTCATAGGTGATGTCACAGAGCCAGTCATCAGCATCCAGAGGCTGAGTTGAGCTGCGGTACACAGTTGGGTTCAGGCGTATGAAATCTTGCAGAGTTACTGTGTTTGGCTGCTGGTTCATATTGGGGCGAGGAAACTGAGCCATCATGTTCTCCATGGACTGGCGATTCATCTCAAGCTGTTGGATCATACCAGCCATGTACTCAGGCGGTGGTGGGAAGTTGCCACCCCGACCACGACCACCTGGTCTAACCATCCTGCTAATATATAACAGGGGTAGTTCAGCATTTGAGAATATTTGCAAAGACAAGAATCATTCAAGACGAAACATGCATAATGAAAGCAGCACGATAGATACCACATAATAGACGGCACGTCTTACAAAAGAGATCATGCAAAGTGTTCGGTACACAGAGTTCAGTACATAGACTAAGACATCATAGGCGGCACGCAGGTTCGCGGCGAATGCATCTAACATAAGCAAGCAAGTCTACATCAGTCCCACACGACACTGCGGAGGTAGGTGTAGCCTGAAAGCTGGTAGTGTGGCAACGGGTACACCACGTCGGCAACCTGGGGTCCGCGGGTGCTCTGGTGCTGAACCCGATGCTCAAGTGGCAGAAGAGGACCAAGTGCGGGAGAGTAACCTCCCACCTCTGGCCAACCGACACCCTGAGGCATCACGGTCCTGGCTGGGTAGATAGCAGAACGCGGCAGCTCCCCAGATCCAACAAAGGGGTGCAACATCGTCAAGGCACGGTAGAGGTGCTGGCGAGTGGTGTACAACTCGTGGCGAAGAGCTCGGTTAGCTCGATCCAGACCATCAGCATGCAGAACAAAGTTCTGATGGTGGAAGGGCTCGCGGGTGACAGTGGAGTAGGCAGCAGTGTAGTAACCCTCCGCACCAATATCAGATGCGATAGCAATGTGCCTGAAGCGGGAGGTGTCCAACTCCCGGTACTCCCTATGAAGGCGTGTCAGAGCAGCATAGGCAGCATCGTGAACTGCCATATCAATGGTCACTCCAACACCATAAGCGGTGTGCAGCACTGTAGTGGAGTCATACTCCCGAGAGTAGAGGTGGACGGTGGCACGGTACTGCTCCTGGTTAAAGTCCTGGTACTCCTCGGTGATGGTGTACTCGGGGTGCCAGCGATAACCTAGATAGGTCATCATCTTAGCTAGCACGGCCGGTGATCCCGAGGCACCAATGGCCGCCGTGTGGCGCACGACCTGCCTCGTGGGTTCCATCTGAAAACAAAGATGTTTCAAAGGAGTCAAGTGGCAGTGTGGAAATTGAGCAAAACTCTATACCAAGGAATAACTATGGCTTTTATCCAACTTTGGGGTGAATGTCGTCATTGGGCCCTAGTGTCAGAGTTAGTAAATTCGTTTAACCCGAGTATAAGAGAGTTCAGAGTCCCAGAGTAAAGGTTGAGGAGTAAAAGATCCTAGTAACACCCGATGGCGACGTGAGCCCATAAGGCACACAGCCAAGTTAGTAAAAGTTTTTGTAATGTCTAGACTCGACTTCGGCCAAGAAGTGTGGAAGGGGGATTCCTACAGGCAGTCGGCTCTGATACCAACTTGTGACGCCCCCGATTCAATCGTACACTAATCATGCACGCAAATGTGTACGATCAAGATCAGGGACTCACGGGAAGATATCACCACACAACTCTACAAATAAAATAAGTCATACAAGCATCATAATACAAGCCAGGGGCCTCGAGGGCTCGAATAAAAGTGCTCGATCAGAGACGAGTCAGCGGAAGCAACAATATCTGAGTACAGACATAAGTTAAACAAGTTTGCCTTAAGAAGGCTAGCACAAACTGGGATACAGATCGAACGAGGCGCAAGCCTCCTGCCTGGGATCCTCCTAACTACTCTTGGTCGTCGTCAGCGGGCTGCACGTAGTAGTAGGCACCTCCAGTGTAGTAGGAGTCGTCGTCGACGGTGGCGTCTGGATCCTGAGCTCCAACATCTGGTTGTGACAACCAGGTAGAAGGGATAGGGGGAAAAGAAGGAGAAAGCAACCGTGAGTACTCATCCGAAGTACTCACAAGCAAGGAGCTACACTACATATGCATGGATATATGTGTAAAGGGCCATATCAGTGGACTGAACTGCAGAATGCCAGAATAAGAGGGGGATAACTAGTCTTATCGAAGACTACGCTTCCGGCAGCCTCCTTCTTGCAGCATATAGAAGAGAGTAGACTGAAGTCCTCCAAGTAGCATCGTATAGCATAATCCTACCCGGCGATCCCCTCCTCGATGCCCTGTTGGAGAGCCATCACCGGGTTGTATCTGGCACTGGGAAGGGTGTGTTTTAATAAGTATCCGGTTCTAGTTGTCATAAGGTCAAGGTACAACTCCGGGTCGTCCTTTTACTGAGGGACACGGCTATTCGAATAGATAAACTTCCCTGCAGGGGTGCACCACATAGCCCAACACGCTTGATCCCATTTGGCCGGACACACTTTCCTGGGTCATGCCCGGCCTCGGAAGATCAACACGTCGCAGCCCCACCTAGGCACAACAGAGCGGTCAGCACGCCGGTCTAAACCTAAGCGCGCAGGGGTCTGGGCCCATCGCCCTGAGCACACCTGCACGTTGCGAACGCGGCCGGAAGCAGACCTAGCCTAGTGGCGTTCCAGTCCAATCCGGCGTGCGCCACTCAGTCGCTGATGTCAAGAAGTGCTTCGGCTGATACCACGACGTCGGGATACCCATAACTACTCCCGCGTAGGTGGTTAGTGCGTATAGACCAATTGGCCAGACTCAGATCAAATACCCAGAGCTTGTTAAGCGTGTTAAGTATCGCGAACGCCGACTAGGGCCAGGCCCACCTCTCTCCTAGGTGGTCTGAACCTGCCCTGTCGCTCCGCCACAAAGTAACAGTCGGGGGCCGTCGGGAACCCAGGCCCACCTCTACCGGGATGGAGCCACCTGCCCCTTCAGCCCCCAACTCCGAACAGTATCACAGGTAAAAGTGTAAAGTAAATAGTATATGCCCGCGATCACTTCCCGAAGTGATCATGGCCCAGTAGTATGGCATGGCAGACGGACAAGAGTGTAGGGCCACTGATGGAACACTAGCATCCTATACTAAGCAGTAGGATTGCAGGTAAAGGTATCAACAGCAGTATCAAAGACAGTCTATGCATCAGGATGGGAATAACGAAAGCAGTAACATGCTACACTACTCTAATGCAAGCAATATAGAGGAGAGTAGGCGATATCTGGTGATCAAGGGGGGGCTTGCCTGGTTGCTCTGGCAAGAGAGAGGGATCGTCAACTCCGTAGTCGAACGGGGCAGCAGCAGCGTCGGCCTCGATGTCTATCGAGAGGAGAGGGGGGAGAAACAATAAATATTTAAACAAGCAGAGGCATAGTGATGCAAGACATGACAAGTAACGGCGTTAGAGGTGCCCTAACGCGGTATGGGATGATACCGGTGAAGGGGGGAAACATCCGGGAAAGTATCCCCGGGGTTCCGCGTTTTCGGGCAGAGGAGCCGGAGGGGGAAAGTTGCGAGTTTGAGATGTTAGGGGTGTGCGGCGGATGAACGGGCTGCGTATCCGGGTTCGTCTCGTCATTCTGAGCAACTTTCATGTTGAAAATATTTTAATCCGAGTTACGGATTAAAAGATATGATTTTCTAAAGATTTTATTAATTTCTGGAATTTAATTAATTATTCAAATATAACATTATCCAAAACAGTGTTTGCTGACGTCATCATGACGTCAGCGTGACGTCAGCAGTCAACAGGGGTGTTGACTGGTCAAACTGACGTGTGGGTCCCACTGGTCAGTGACTGTTTATCCTAAGCAGGGTTAGACTAATCTAACTACTATTTAATTAAACTAATTAGTTAATTAGGTTAACCTAATTATGATTAGTTAACTTAATTAATTCCTTATTTATTTATTTATTTAATTTTAATTCTTTTAAATTCCTTTTTTTTAAACGTTCTGGGCAGGGGCCCACTAGTCAGTGACCCGGGGGGCCCTAACGGGCGTCGGGTTAGCGCTAACGGGCGCAGGCGTGCGGGCGGTTGGGTGCGGGCGCACCCGAGCGGGCGCTCGCCCGCAGGGCGGGGCGAGGACGCCGCGACACCGATGGCGGGGCACGCCGGCGCGGCCAGTGGCGCGGTGGAGACGAAGGGCGCCGGCGGGGGCCCGCGGGTCGGGCACGGGCGACGTGGGGAGCGCGCGAACTGGGCGCGGGTAGAGCGGGCCGCGGCGCGGCGAGCACGTGCGCGCGCGGTGGCGCGGGTGCGCATCAAGCAGGGGAGGCCGTGGCGAGGCAGGCGCGGCCATGGGGCACGGGTGGGCACGTGCAGGGAGGGGCGGCGAGCGGTGTAGCGGGCGAGGCCAGCGACGCTAGCGCGCGGCACGCGTGCGGTGGCGGCAGGGGCGATAGCGGCGCGGTGCGGCTAGATCCGGCAACGGGAGCAGAGGGGGGAGAGGAGAGGTGAGCCGCTCACGTGCGAGGAGGGAAGAGGCGGCGAGCGTGGAGAAGCCGGCGAGCAGTTCGGTCGGGGTGGTCGATGGGGACGACCCGGCGGAGCGGGAAGCAGACTGGCGGGGTGGAGGAGTCCGGCGGGGAGGGGAGCTCCGGGCGGCGGCGGCATTCTCCTCCCGATCCAATCGGGAGTGAGGGGGAGAGGGGGCGCGAGTGGGGGGGAGAGTGGGATTCGGGGTGCGATTAGGGTTTCCAGGGGGTGGGGGATATCGGCGCGGGGGTGGGCCGGCCTGGCGGCCTGGTGGCCGTTGGCTGGGCCGGGTGGCCCAGCGGGGGGGGGGGGGGGTGTTTCCCTTTCTTTCTTTTTTTTTAATTTTATGTTTGTATTTTCTTTTTTAATTTCTTTTCTGTTTTAATCATTTAAAATTGCTTAGGCATTTTCTAAAAATGTGGTTACTTCACCACAGTTACCTTTGTAATATTTAGCAACCACCGAACAATTTTGTTTTAATTTTTGAAAACTTTTATTGTTAATTGCAATTTGAATTTGAATTTGAACGGTTTCGGATTATTGCGAGGTTAGTAACAGTAATCGGGATGACATGGCATGATTAGCGCAGGATTACTGTAGCAAGATTATCCGGGTGTTACAAAGTCCCAACAAGAAGCAGGTAGTCTTCACTATGCCATCTGATGATGATGAAGCTGATGAGGAAGAATTTACTGAAATCATCAGGAACCGACAAGAACGGGCTGCTAAAGCCAAAGGCACACCTGTGCCCCTGCTGTTGGATCCAAAGGCGATCCTAGATTATATTGATCTCTGGCATAAGGATCCTCACACACCTGAGCCTAATTTCAAGCTGACACCTGGTCAAAGTCACATGTTGACTCACTTCATCCAAGAGGAGAAGTGGAAATATGATAAGGCCAGAGAGATCAAGAAATCACAGTACCGCCAAGAGAAGCTACTGAAGAAAAATGTTCTCAAAATGAAGCCTGAGGAACTTGTCAAGATGCAGGCTGAGATCAAAGCCCTCAGCGACAAATTTGACTCCTACTATGCTGATTGGCAAGGAGCCAACGTCAGATTTGTAAGGCTGACTGATACCTTCACCAAGGGTGCAGCCTCAACGCCACAATTTCCTCAAGCTGAAGCATCTGTTCAGCAAACTGAAGAACATGCCAGCACCGCTGATGAAGTTCAGGCTGCTGAAGAAAATGCTAGTTCCAAGGCTGATGACTCTGCTCCAGCCGTTGATGAAATTGCCAGGGCATCCACTAGTGGTGCGCCTGAAGAAATTGAAGAAACCAGGGCAACTGCATCAGTTGCGCCTGAGGAAAATCAACCAGATTCCTCAGCTCCACCTGCGCCTACGCCAACTCCAATTCTTCCATCTGCATTAGATGTGAAGAAAACAAAGGCTGCAGAATGAGCTGCTGTGAAGAAAAGGAAGGCATCCAATGCTTCAGAATCTTCAGCTCCCAAGAAGATGAAGCCGATGACAAGCTCGTTTGCAAATCCCATTGATGTTGTTCCTATCTCCTCCGTGCCATCAAAGGACCTTGTTCCTTTTGGTGAAGATTATGAGACCCCTAGTGGATCAGATGAAGAAACTCAATCTGCTGCTTTGTCAGAGCAGATTGATGAAGAAATTGAAGCGGATGCAATCCCTTCAACCCCAATGGTCTCATCACCAATGCCTCAGTTTGATGCTGAAGAGGCTGGTGTTGAAGAAATTGATGATGAAGATGTGGATCTTGGAAGCACCACTCCAGTTATGAATGACGACTTTTGGGAAAGTCAGCATCCCAATTCCCCACTCTTCACTCCCCTGCAGCAAATTCCTCATTCCCCTTCACCAACAGTACAATTGGGCTCTGAAGAAATTCGTCCCACTGCATCTGTGAATGAAGAAATTCCAGCCACTAGCACTGAACAAACTGATGCTGATATAGACAAGGTGACTGCACCTGAGGAAAATCCTGAAATTCCTCAGCCTGAAGAACCTGAGATCGTGATTCCTGAGGTCGTGATGCAACTCACTGACACTCCTCTGCCAAGGCCAAAGGATCCATTCTCACGCAAACAGAAATTCAAGGCTGAATACTTCTATGGCGAGCACGTGTTCTTCACTGAATACAATCCATATGACTCTGCTCGCATAAGCAAGAGGCGTTTCTGGATTGCCAGCCAAGCAAATTTCTATTTCTCAGTGCGTTACAACAAAGACAAAGTCTTCGACCATGCTCATATTCCTCACGTGGATATGGAGTCTTTGTCATGCTTCACGCCAGTGCTCAGTGTTCTTCACGACGCTGGGCTGCTCAACTTCTGCACAGATATATGTGATTGGAATGAAGAGCTTATTCTTCAATTCTATGCAACGTTGCACATCACCGGCAACTCTGAAGATATCAATTCATGGGTTTTGGACTGGATGACTGACAACACCCATTATAAGGCCCCAGCATCTGAATTGCTTTGTGTCCTTCCTTTGAGTCCACCCACTGAAGATGCTCGCTGTGTGTACAACGAACCTGAGCTTTCAAATCATTATATGCAAGTGTTGATGAAGCCTTTGAAGCCAGGGCAAGCTCCTAGAACCAATTTCCTCGTCAAGGAATTGCTGTATGTGCCAAGGACTGTCTATCGCATTCTGACGAAGACAATGAGTCCCATCAAAGGCCACGACTCGTCTGATGAAGAAGTCGTTGGCATCATGAAGAATCTGCTTTTCAACATCATCCATGGCGTTCCCGTCAACTTCCATGATTTCTTCATGAGGACTCTGGCCAACATTGCTATGTCACCATTTGAGCTGAAGCCTTTTGCACCTTGGATAATGAAATTCATCAGGATAAGGTCTTAACTCAACTACAAAGCTGACACGCTCAACCACTGCAGCTACTTGCCTCCCATTGAAGTCCTCAAACGGAGATTTTCCTCAGCTGAAGAAAAAGGCAAGGCCACTGCTGTGATAGATGAAGGCATTCGTCCATTGGATGGCCAATTTCGCAAAGCTGCATCTTACTCCACCAATGATGACTCTGCCACACATGACTCTGCTGCTAACACTGCCAAGCCAAATCCTCAAGCCATAGCACCCAGGGTGATGACTGACCGTGAGTTACTCCTCAGTCTTCATCAAAAGGTTGATCGCAATCACAAATGGGTCAAGCGTCAGTTTGGTTCAATTCTTCACAACATGACTTCCACACACCATGCAGTGAAGAAAAACCACTACAACCTTCATGAAACCCTCAACTGCACCTGGGCTGTTCTATCTCAAGTGTACAGTGCTGAAGACTTGGAGAAAATGGGTCTCAAAGAAGATTTTGACTGGTTTGCACCTCCTCCGAAGAAATACAAGAAGGTCAAGGTTCCTTCTTTGGTGGCCAGCTCATATTCTTCATCGCGTGCGACTGATGAAAATGAAGACTTGGACGACACTGCAGCAGGGCCTACTTCAACGACTGACCCCAACAACGCTGGCGCTCCTTCATCAACTTGAAAATCTTCAGGGGCGTTAGTCCTCAGTTTCGATCCTTTTGGTCATTTGATGACAAAGGGGGAGAAATCTGAGTTAGTCTTCAAGCGGGTCTATAATAAGGGTTTATTCGTTTTTTTTTAAGTTACAACTCTCGTTCTTCCGAAACTTTTATTGGATCGAGTTGTAATCTTAAGTCCGATGGTGCGCTGATACTTTTGTTGCACTTTGCTTTGATACCTTGATGCGCTATTCTACATGCTTATTCCTCGTTAATATTATTGCACGCATGATGAATTACATCAGGCACCATATTTCATCATGCATTTCAAATTCTTCATATTATATATCAAATGCGTGTATGAATTACAAGATATAGGGGGAGATCTCCATGATTCAACTCTTCAAATGTGCATTGCTACAGAAGCAAATTCCTCACTATGCACATCTTCAGGGGGAGTTCTTCTATATCCTACAATCAAATTCCTCAATATCAGTTTTTACACTTCATATATCTATCCCAGTTGAAAACTTAACCTATGTTGTCATCAATCACCAAAAAGGGGGAGATTGTAAGTGCATCTAGTGCCCCTTAGTGATTTTGGTGTATTGAAGACTTATTGGTTAAGTATCTAATGTGTTTATGAGTGTACACAGGTCTATAAGTCTATGAGGAGTTTGATATGTACAGAGAAAGTCGACCCCTAAAAATGAAGTTCTTCGACTGAAGACTTTGATATTTTGACGACTTTCTGAAGACTTTGAAAGTGAAGAAATTGGTGTGACCTTGAAGACTTTGTATTCATTCGAGGAACATGAAGCGTGAAGACTTTTGTTTTCGTAGTTTCATTCTCTCTTTCTTGAGTCATAGGAAACACCGTACTGTTAAAGGGGGTCGAGGAAATACTAAGGAGAAAATTTCCATGTGATGCTCAACTGAAATCCTACACCTACCAATCCCTTTGAGTGAAGCCATTGGAAATCTCATACAGTTCAGTCAATTTCTTCAGTGACAGAGACGCAGTTCTTCTGGTCACTGAGGACTTTGCTCTGACTGAGGAGTTAGGAATTCGCCAGTGCGAATTACCTACACAGTGAGGAACATGATAGGCCTGAGGAATTTGTACCTCAAATTTCCGACCGTTGCTGTGCTGCGCGCCAGCTGTCCTAAAATATCTTGTCCACCTAACGGTCATATCATTGAAGGGCATTTATGTCTTATCATGTTGGGCTGCTCCCTAGGCTATAAATAGCCGCATCCTACAACCACTAGCTGGTTGGCTGCTCCGCGAGAACTTGACACTTGTCATTTGAGAGCAACCCATCCTCCGAGGACTTTGAGCGAAAATCATCAAGTGAGGAAAATCCAAACCCCAAACCCAAAACACCTACAAACCCAAAGTGATTGAGCATCACTGAAGAGATTGATCCTGCGTGGATCCGACGCTTGTTACCTTTGAAGACTGTGCTTCTTCCAGACGGTTAGGCATCAAGGTCTAGAGCATCCAAGAGGAATTGCGGATCGCCGAGTGACCAAGTCTGTGAAGGTTTGGAAGTCACCTGAAGACTTACCACGAGTGATTGGGTGAGGACTATGTGTTCTTAGCTCAAGGAGAATATGGTGAGGACTTGGTGTCCCGAGCTGCGTGCTCAGGACTGGGTGTCCGGGACTGTGTGTCCTCGAGTTTAAATACTCAGCCGCTCCAACCAGATGTACAACTGAGACAGCAGTTGGAACTGGTCTACCAAATCATTGTCTTCACCAAGCTTACTAGTTCTATTTCCTCAACTCTTTCATTTACTCAGTAGTGTGCTGTTTGTTTATCATATCTATGTTTGAAGACTTTGACTGAAGACTTTCTCAATTTCCTCAGTTCAATTTCTTCAGTCTGTTTGTCTTCATCTTGTGTTATCCTGTGTTTACGCTTTCAGTACTCTGTGTTTGTCTTCATTTCATCATGATGACTATGCTTGAATTATGTTATGTTTTCATGTGAGTACTTATTCCGCTGCTAGTAGTTCTTCGCTAAGGAATTTCCTCACTAGCAAAATCCTCAGTGAAGAATTTCATAAAAATTGCCTATTCACCCCCCTCTAGTCGATATAACGCACTTTCACCATATCAAGCCATTCCTTCGCCAGATTGGCGTTGCTTCCAAGCGCTCGGGGGCTCCGCCAGGTTGGGCTGTGCCCGAAGCCGACCTCACCTTCGACTCAGAAGACCACCCCGTCACCACCGCCGGCTCGGGTATGCTCCGGTGATTTGCACGCCCACCATCTGCAACGTGGCCGTCACCAAGACCCTCATCGACGGCGGCTCCGGCCTCAACGCGCTCTCTGTGGAGGACTTCAGCCTTCTTCACGTGCCGCTCGAGCAGCTCAGCCTTAGCAAGCCTTTCTCAGGGGTTGGCAGCAGCACCACCCACTCCTTGGGGCAGATCCGCCTCCCTGTCACCTTCGGCACGCGCGACAACTACCGCACCGAACTGGTCGACTTCGACATCGCCCGCATCGGCCTCCCATACAACGCCATCCTCGAGTACCCAGCACTGGCCCAATTCATGGCAGCGACCCATCCGGCCTACACCCTCATGAAGATGCCTGGAAGCAAGGGCGTCCTCACTGACAAGGTGGGCGCCAAGGAGGCCCTGGCAGCGCTCAAACTTGCCCTCAAGACCGCGGCGGCGGCGCAGCCCATCGATGCGGGCGCCTCCGAGCCTAAGGGAGCCGCACCAACCAAGAAGAATCAGTTGTTCACCCAAGACAAGGCGGAAACCAAGCAAGTGTCGGTCGACGAGGACGGGTCCTCAGGAGCCACCTTTACCATAGGTGCCGACCTCGACCCGAGCCAAGAGGAGGCGTTGGTGAAGTTCTTGCGCGCAAACAAGGAGATATTCGCATGGGAGCCCAAGCAGTTGGTGGGGGTCCCGAGAGAAGTGATTCAGCATCACTTAAGGGTGTGCCCCAATGTACGCCCAGTGAAGCAGCGGGCGAGACGACAGTCCGTGGAGAAGCAGGCCTTCATCATCCAAGAGACACGCAAGCTAGAGGCGGAGGGTGCCATTCACGAGGTTCGGTACCCCGAATGGCTGGCGAACCCCGTCGTTGTGCCGAAGAAAGGTGGGAAGGAGCGAATGTGCGTCGACTTCACCAACCTCAACAAGGCCTGCCCCCAAGATACGTTCCCGCTCCCGCACATCGACCGGATCATTGACTCCACCGCCGAGTGCGACCTGCTGTGGTTCCTGGATGCATTCTCAGGATATCACCAGATCAAGATGGCGGTAGAGGATGTAGAGAAGACAGCCTTCCTGACCCCATGTGGTTTGTACTGCTACACTTGCATGTCCTTCGGACTGCGTAACGTGGGCGCAACTTTTCAACGGCTGATGCACATCGCCTTAGGGCGACAACTCGGGAGGAACGCGGAGGCCTACGTCGACGACATTGTGGTGAAGTCCCGGGAGGCGAGAACCTTGATCCAGGATCTAGAGGAGACCTTCGCGAGTCTACGCCAGGTGAACTTGCGACTTAACCCGAAGAAGTGCATGTTTGGTGTCCCTTTCGGCAAGCTGCTGGGTTTCCTCGTATCCCACAGAGGGGTCAAGGCAAACCGAGAAAATATCAAGGCCATTGAAGACATGAGCCCAACTCAGACCCTCAAGGAAATGCAAAAGCTGGCTGGTCGGGTGACTACGTTGGGGCGCTTCATCTCCAAGCTGGGAGAGCGCGCCCTACCCTTCTTCAAGCTGATGAAGAAGAAGGGTCTGTTCGAGTGGACCCCGGAGGCTGACCGAGCTTTTCAAGACCTCATGAAATACCTAACCAGCCCTCCAGTGATGGTGGCGCCGCGACCTCTTGAGCCCCTAGTGCTTTATCTTGCCGCCACTCTATACTCAGCCAACGCAGCTCTAGTGGCGGTTCGGGAGGGACACCAAGCCAAAGGCACGTTACAACGAGCCACGCCACCAGCCGTACTAACGCAATATCAGGAAGACACTTCAAGAGCCATAGCAGCATCGGTAGAGGACCAAGCTCGGTAGGACGACGCCGTTAAGGTCCCGGCAAGCGATCAAGCGTTGGAGGTTCCACCACCTCGCGAGACACCCCAACTTCCGCAGGACATGAGCCTCACCGACACGCCGTTTCTCATCGAGAACCCAGTGTATTTCGTCAGCACGGTGTTGCGGGACGCAAGGGCATGATACCCCATGCCCCAGAAGCTCTTGCCCGTGCTCTTGGTGGCCTCACGGAAGTTGCAGCACTACTTCCAGGGCCACCCCATCAAGGTCGTCTCGGCCTACCCATTGGAAAGAGTGCTGAGGATCCCCAAATCTGCTGGAAGGGTCGCTGAGTGGAACATCGAGCTCCAGGCATTCCAGTTGGAGTTCAGCACCGCCAGGGTCATCAAGGGAGCCGCACTCACTGGTTTTGTGGCAAAATGGACGGATGCCCCGACGCTGGAAGTAGGCGAGGACCGGTCCACCTCGCCTGGAAGTGAGGCGCCCGACGGCTGGGTCATGTATTTTGATGGGGCCTTCGCGCACCAGGGCGCGGGGGCTGGAGCAGTACTCGTCTCGCCCACTCAAGACAAGCTCTACTATGATGTACAGCTATGCTTTCAGCAGGGCGAGAAGGTCTCCAACAACATCACAGAATACGAAGGCCTAATAGCTGGCTTGGAAGCTGTGGCAGCCCTGGGGGTCAAGTGCCTAACCGTCAGGGGCGACTCGCAGCTTCTCGTCAACTTCTCCAACAAAGTATACGAGATGAAGGACGAGCACATGCATGCATACCTCGCAGAAGTGCGCAAGATGGAGAAGCAGTTCCTGGGCCTGGAGTTGCAGCACGTGCCCCGTGGCACCAACAAGGAAGCTGACGACATCGCCAAGAGGGCATCCAAGCGGCAGCCCCAAGAGCCTGGCGTCTTTGAGGAGCGGCTCTTCAAGCCGTCAGCAACACCACCACTTTCAAGGACAGCTCAGCCTCGGGAGGAGCTCCCGCAACCGCCTACCACAGGAGCCCCAGCCTGTGGCCCAACTTCGGGAGCGCGCCTACTCTTGGCGCTCGAGCCCCAGGAGGGATGCTGTACCAAGGAATTCAAGGAATACCTGATGCAGGGGACGCTGCCGGAGAAGGAGGAGGACGCGGAGCGCGTGGCCCGGCAATCCACGGCATACTGCATCCGGGATGGTGAGTTATACAGGACGCGACCAAATGACGTTTCACTGCGCTGCATCTCTAGAGACCAGGGGAAGGAGTTGTTGACCGACATACATGGTGGGGACTGCGGGCACCACTCGTCGTCGCGAACCCTCGTCGGCAAGGCATTCCGCAGCGGATTCTACTGGCCCGCGGAGCTCAACGATGCAGCCGAGATGGTGAAGTCCTGTGAAGCCTGCTAGTTCCACACCAAGCAGATCCATCAGCCAGCTCAGGGCCTCTAGACTATCCCACTCACATGGTCGTTCGCGGTCTGGGGGCTGGATATCTTGGGCCCATTTCCTCGAGCTCCGGGGGGCTACCGCTACCTCTACGTCGCCATTGACAAGTTCACCAAGTGGGCGGAAGTGGAAGCCGTCCACACCATCCCAGCTGGTTCCGCGGTCAATTTCATCAAGGGTCTCGCGAGCCGTTCCGGGTCCCCGACCGCATCATCACTGATAATGGCTCGCAGTTCACTAGTAATCTCTTCAGAACATATTGTGCTAACCTTGAAACACAGATCTGCTACGCTTCGGTGGCACACCCCAGGAGCAATGGTCAGGCCGAACGCGCCAACGCAGAGGTCCTGAGGGGCCTCAAGACCAGGACTTTCATGAAGAAGCTCGAGGCCTGCGGCAAGGACTGGTACGACAAGCTGCAGTCCGTGTTGTGGTCCATCCGCACCACCGCCCCCAAGACAACGGGAGAGACCCCATTCCTCCTCGTCTACGGAGCAGAAGCGGTCCTCCCTCACGAGGTCAGGCATCGCTCCGCACGGGTCCTGGTGTTTGATGAAACGCAACAGGACGCCATGCGGGGGATGCACCTCATGCTGGGAGAGGAACGCCGACGCGAAGCCGCACTACGGGCGGCAAGGTACCAGCAGGCGCTGCGGCTATACCACTGCCGCAACATCCGCTCCAGGATGCTCAAGGCGGGTGACCTCGTCCTGAGGCGGGTCCTCTCCAGGGAAGGGCTTCATAAGCTCTCACCCATGTGGGAGGGCCCGTTCAAGGTCTTCCATGTCTCCAGGCCTGGCGCCGCGCGCCTGGAGACACAGGACGGGGTACCCATCCAGAACACCTGACACATCCAGCACCTCCGGAAGGTCTACCCATGAAGAAAGGCCCAGTGCCTGTGAAGAAGTTCCAGTGCCTGTGAAGATCGCCGTCCGTGACACTCTCACGTAATAACGAGTGGGGCTCTACACGCCCCGGAGTCTCAGGAGTGCCTCCCTCTGGCCCCGGGCACTCCCTCCCACGTCCAAGTGGCAGCACTTAGCTCCGTGCTGGTGAGAAGACTTGAAGACTAGACTAGGTGCCAGACGCGGCTTTTCATTTTCTTTTCGTAGTTGGCTCACATCCTTTTAGTTGAAATTTGCTCCTATTGTTCCTTGCTGGTTCGGTTCTATCGCTTTTTGCCGCCGTTTCTGACTCCAGTTTAACTTGTTCTATCTCTCGCACACCTCGCGAGGGAGCTTGGCAGGTCCCTTCGCGAGCGTTTTCCCCTTTCTCTGCCCCTCGCCCATTTTTTCATGAGGCATCCTCGTTCGAGCCCACAAGCTGGCGCACCTCTCCTAATCCGTGCCCCTCGGGTATCGCAATACGAAGCGCTGGGTCAAGGCTCGGGTGAACGATAAGCCTCATAACAAATTTTTTGCAGTTCCTAAACGACCACTGAGTCAAGAAAGGCCTTGACAGGCACCAGGAAGCAAGTCCCTCGTGAGGAGGAGGCATCCCCAAGCGTGCCAAGCTAAGTTGCCTCTACACAAAATAACGGCACAACACGAAAACAACAAACATAGCATAATGATTGAGGAATCATAGTTCGACACACGCCACTCCGGGGCCCATACTGGTTTCTTTTTTGATGCAAGAAGTAAAGGAAGAACAAAACGAAAGCAGCGCCTGCCCCTACAGCGGTCCACGGGGGCAGGCCCTTGGCATCGCCCTGAGCTCAGCCGGACCCCTCCTCATACTTCACGGAGGTGCAACGACGAGTTGACCCGCTGCCACCTTCGAAGCAAGCGCGGTGGCGTGGCGGCTGGTCATAGCCACCACTGCTGGAGCTGTCGCCGAGTGAAGAGCCACCGTAGCTGGATGAAGCGCGGCCGGCGCCAAGGGCGAGTTCGCCCTCGTCCTTGTCGTGGCCGTCGCCAAGGCCAAGCACCTCCTCGCCGTAGTTCACCTCGGGGCAGCACCCGGCACGGCGACCATCCTCCCCAAACACCCTCACATAGAGGGCCGCGTCACCATCATACTTGAAATGGAAGGTGCACTACCTGCCCAGGTCGTGAGCGCGGGAGAACGTCTACCAGCCGCGAGCCAGGGCTATGTTGCCCGCGACGGAGACCTCGACCACGACCCAAGAAGCCCTGGTGTAGCAACCGTCCGCCTGCAGCCAAAGCCCGCCTAGACTAGAGGCTGGCAGCTCGTCGATGAAGAAGCGCGGGAGTTGAAGCCAGTTGCCGGCCGGGTTCTCCGACCAGACGACGAACTCCGACAGCACCTCTGCCGAGTGGAAGCGTGTCCTGGGAGGCCGCACAACCACGGCACGTCTCCCTTCATCGACGGGGCTGCCGCGACCGGAGCGACCCCTGCCACACGCAGCGGCGCCACCTCGGGAGTGGGGGCCGCGGCGGGGGTCGCGGTATGCTTACTGGGACGACCGCGTCCACGCTTGGGTGCCGGGGAGCCGGGCCCCTCGCGAGGGACCTTTCCCTTCTCTGCGCCAGAGAACCTCTTCGACGGCGCCATCGGAGTTGGCGGTGGAGCAGAAGAAGAAGCAAGTGATAACCCACAAGTATAGGGAATCACAACAGTTTTCGAGGGTAGAGTATTCAACCCAAATTTATTGATTCGACACAAGGGGAGCCAAAGAATATTCTCAAGTATTCGCAGTTGAGTTGTCAATTCAACCACACCTGGATTACTTAATATCTATAGCAAAGTGTTTAGTAGCAAAGTAATATGATACTAGTGGTAACGGTAGCAAAAGTAATATTTTTGGTGTTTTGTAGTGATTGTAACAGTAGCAACGGAACAGTAAATAAGCGAGAACCAATATAAGAAAAGCTCGTAGGGATTGGATCGGTGATGGAGAATTATGTCGTATGTGGTTCATCATGTAACAATCATAACATAGGGTGACACAGAACTAGCTCCAATTCATCAATGTAATGGAGGCATGTATTCTCAATATAGTCATACGTGCTTATGGAAAAGAACTTGCATGACATCTTTTTTCCTACCCTCCCGTGGCAGTGGGGTCCTAATGGAAACTAAGGGATATTAAGGCCTCCTTTTAATAGAGAACCGGAACAAAGCATTAGCACATAGTGAATACATGAACTCCTCAAACTATGGTCATCACTGGGAGTGGTCCCGATTATTGTCGCTTTGGGGTTGCCGGATCATAACACATAGTAGGTGACTATAGACTTGCAAGATAGGATCAAGAACACATATATTCATGGAAACATAATAGGTTCAGGTCTGAAATCATGGCACTCGGGCCCTAGTGACAAGCATTAAGCATAGCAAAGTCATAGCAACATCAATCTCAGAACATAGTGGATACTAGGGATCAAACCCTAACGAAACTAACTCGATTATATGATAGATCTCATCCAACCCATCACCGTCCAGCAAGCCTACGATGGAATTACTCACGCACGGCGGTGAGCATCATGAAATTCGTGATGGAGGATGTTTGATGATGACGACAGCGACGAATCCCCCTCTCCGGAGCCCCGAACAGACTCCAGATCAGCCCTCCCGAGAGGTTTTAGGGCTTGGCGGCGGCTCCGTATCGTAAAACGTGATGATTTCTTATCCTTGATTTTTTCTCCCAGAAAGAAAATATATAGAGTTGGAGTTGGTGTCAGCGGAGCCTTAGGGGGCCCAGGAGGTAGGGGACGCGCCCTAGGGGGAGGGCGCGCCCCCCACCCTCGTGGACAGGGTGTGGGCCCCCTGGTCTTCATATTTGGCAAGGATTTTTTATTAATTCCGAAAAGACGTTCCGTGAAGTTTCAGGTCATTTCGAGAACTTTTGTTTCTGCACATAAATAACACCATGGCAATTCTGCTGAAAACAGCGTCAGTCCGGGTTAGTTCCATTCAAATCATGCAAGTTAGAGTCCAAAACAAGGGCAAAAGTGTTTGGAAAAGTAGATACGACGGAGATGTATCAACTCCCCCAAGCTTAAACCTTTGCTTGTCCTCAAGCAATTCTGTTGATAAACTGAAAGTGAAAAAGAAAAAAACTTTTACAAACTCTGTTTGCTCTTGTTGTTGTAAATATGTAAAGCCATCATTCAAGTTTTCAACAAATATTATGACTAACCACATTTGCAATAACTCTCAGGTCTCATGTTTACTCATATCAATGGCATAATCAACTAGCGAGCCATAATAATAAATCTCGGATGACAACACTTTCTCAAAACAATCATAATATGATATAACAAGATGGTATCACGCTAGCCCTTTCTGAGACCTCAAAACATAAATGTAGAGGACCTTTAAAGATCAAGGACCGACTAGACATTGTAATTCATGATAAAAGAGATCCAATCATAGTCATACCTAATATAAATTAATAGTAATGAATGCAAATGACAGATGTGCTCTCCAGCTAGTGCTTTTTAATAAGAGGGTGATGACTCAGCATAAAAGTAAATAGATAGGCCCTTCGCAGAGGGAAGCAGGGATTTGTAGAGGTGCCAGAGGTCGGTTCTGAAATAGAGATAAATAATATTTTGAGCGGCATACTTTCATTGTCAACATAACAACTAAGAGATGGTGATATCTTCCATGCTACACACATTATAGGCGGTTTCCAAACAGAATGGTAAAGTTTATACTCCCCCTCCACCAACAAGCATCAATCCATGACTTGCTCGAAACAACGAGTGTCTCCAACTAGCAACAGTCCCAGGGGGAGTTCTGTTTGCAATTAATTTGATTTAGTTTGCATAAAGCATGGGACTGGGCATCCCGGTGACCAGCCATTTTCTCGTGAATGAGAAGCGGAGTCCACTCCTCTTGAGAATAACCCGCCTAACATGGAAGATAAGGGCAGCCCTAGTTGATACATGAGCATTGAGCATGGGACAGGGCATCCGGTTACCAGCCATTTTCTCGTGAATGATGAGCAGAATCCACTCACCGTGAGAATAACCCACCTAGCATGAAAGATATTGATAGCTCTAGTTAGTACATGAGCTATTCGAGCATACAAAACAGATTATCATTTGAAGGTTTAGAGTTGGGCACATACAAATTTACTTCGAACGGCAAGTAAATACCGTATATAGGAAGGTATGGTGGACTCATATGGAATAACTTTGGGGTTTTAAGGGATTGGATGCACAAGCAGTATTCCCTCTTTGTACAAGTGAAGGCTAGCAAAAGACTGGGAAGCAACCAACTGGAGGGCGACAACAGCCATGAAATGTATTAAAATTAATAAACATTGGATGCAATCATGAGTAGGATATAATCCACCATGAACATAAATATCGTGAAGGCTATGTTGATTTTGTTTCAACTACATGTGTGAACATGTGACAAGTCAAGTCACTTAAATCATTCAAACGAGGATACCACCCCATCATACCACATCACAACCATTTTAATAGCATGTTGGCATGCAAGGTAAACCATTATAACTCATAGCTACTCAAGCATGGCACAAGCAACTATGATCTCTATGTCGGTGTACTAAAATAGGGGTACCTTAGTACCCCGAACTTGTGCACGGGCGGTCGTAGCACCTCGTGGCAAGGCCTGCCAGGCGATCGCCAAGACCCTCCATGGTCCCCTCTTGGGCCATTCAAGAACAAAGTAGTTGATCCAAGGCCCCGGCAAGAGGAGCTTGCCGGGAAGACCATCCACGGCACGACAAGGACCCTGCCACGGCGCGCCCCGCGCCCCGGCAAGACCCGGTGAGCAACAAGCTCCCGGACATGATGAGACATCCATCGCGGCAAGGCGCTTGCCGCGGCAAGTTAACACCTCGTGCCTGCGCTCCAGCTCACCCACCAACATGTCGCTCTGGGGGCATCCCAGGCGCACGTGGCGGGAGGCTGTGCAGCCAGGGGCATGCGGTGGCGAAGCGAAGCTGACAGAGTAGCCATTGTGGCAAACGGTGGCGCTCCTGACGGTCCACTTCCCTGCACCGTCTGGGCGACGCGGACGGGCATTTAATGCCCTTGTCCCCTGCCGTCAGAGTTAGGTATGATAGCACTGTACAGCCACTGTGCAGGCAGCTGTACCCACTACAGCATTCTACCATTTTTGCCCCCACCTATGCTGCCACCTGTGGGTAACCCCTTGAGCATATAAAAGGAGGCCCCATGCGCACGTAGGAGGGGGGATCGTCACGCTCGACCTCGCTAGCAGCTCGTGTGTACTGTAGCACCGCGCGCTCCCGAGCAAGAACACAATACGATCCACCAAGCAGCAGTAGGGTTTTACGCATCCTCGCGGCCCGAAGCTGGGTAAAATCCCTCGTGTGCAGCGCCTCGATCTTCTCTTTGTGCAACCTCCGCCCCACGCCGAACCAGTAAGGGGCTCGGTCCCCATAGGTGTTCGAGGAAGCCGATTCCCCCCGACATCTTTGGCGCGCCAGGTAGGGGGGGCGTGTCAAAGTTGTGCGAACCTGATCCAGCATCTGCACCAGCTAGATCTCCTTCATCCTCGTCGACATGCCGCCGAAGAAGAAGGCTCCGGAGATGGCCGGTCCGTCCGCGTCGAACCCGCCGCCCTTGGAGCAAACGGGTGGCGGGGACGGCACCGGCGGCGGGACGGGCATCGTCGAGCCAGCTCATGGCGCCACGGCGTCCGAACATGCACCGCACCCCTCTCAGGAGGCACGGGACCAGCAGCGTCTTGGCGCCCACGGTACCATATACTCGCTGGACCCAAATCGAGCCGGCGGATCCCAGGGCGCTCAAGGCCAGCACTCACACCAACGTGCTGGCGCGAGCATGGCGCAGCTGCCTGGTCCGGATGTTGCTCCTTCTAACATAGTTAGGAGTTCGAGCACATCCCGTTCCACGCGCCGTTCGCCACCACTGCCCGCCACTCCGGCAGATGCTCTGGCGCGAGCTCAACTGCTCCTAGACTACCCTCCAACGGCGGACAAGCTTGACGACTGGAGGGCCACGATACAGAGCCTCATCGGTTTCGCTAACGGCGACACCCCGCGGCAGCACAGCTCGTCGCAGCCGCGGCGGGACGGCCAGGCGAGGACCAATGGCGCCAGGACCGGCGGGGGTGCGACCACCGTGCACTCCCTGCCCCGGAGGCCAAGATCGCCGACTCACCGGAATCACCACGACACCGACTCCACCGCGTCGTCGAATCCGCGAACTCGTCGCGATCAACGCCAAGTTCTTCACGAGCGAGAGCAAGAGGACGCTCGTACTCGCATCGAGCGATGGAGAGAAGCGCGGCGTCAATCAGACCACCGCGCTGGGCCCTCTATCGACATGCATGCACCAGGGGAACCAGGCGACCTACCGTACGTGGTGGGCTGCCCTGCGTTCACCCGTGAGCTGCGGCAAGTCCAGTGGCCCAGCACAAAGAATTTCAAGCCAGACGTGCCAGAGAAGTACGACGACAAGTCGCATCCGTCGGAGTTCCTCAGCATCTACACCATTGCGGTGCAGGCTGCCGGGGGGCGAGACGACAAGATCCTTGCCAACTACTTCCCGCTGGTGCTCAAGTCCAACGTCAGATCCTGGCTCATGCACTTGCCGGACAACTCCATAACCTCCTGGACAGACTTGTGCCATCAGTTTGTTGGCGGCTTCACGGGCGGCCACAAACCCCATGGCCAAGCGCGCGACCTCCATCTGCTCGTCCAGAAGGAGGGAGAACCCCTGCGCAAGTTCATTCAGAGATTCAGCTGTGTGCACTACAACATCCCCGACGTCCACCCCGCCGCGGTCATCAGCGCGCTCCGTCAGAACGTGCGTAACCGCAGGATGAGGGAGGATATGGCGATCTGCAACATCAAAGACGTCAGTGAGTTGTCGGAGCAGCAGAATCTGACAGTCAGGATACCGCCCCGGCAAGGAAAGGCCGGCGGCGGAGCAACAGGAAGAAGAAGAGCCAAGAAGTACTGGTTGTTGAGCAGTCCGGTGATGAAGGCGCCGCCAAGAAGGCCCAGGCTGGTAGCTCCGGCAAGGAGATTGCCGGATGCATCCACTGCGAGGCCGTGGCAGCCGCCGACAAGCGGGACGGCACCAGCAAACAGTACTGCAAGATCCACCGCACCAAGGGCCATGACCTCCAGAGCTGCAAGCAGGTCAAGCGGCTCGTCGAGCTGCAAAAGGCCGAGTACGAGCGGCGCGACAAGGAGAGAGCCCGGGGAGGTGGCGGAGGATCAGGCACGAAGCGCCCCGGCCAGGGAGGACGCCGCGACAAGGACAAGCAGCGGCAAGGGGAGCGACCTCCCCGCGGCCGCGACAAGAATGAAGACGACGACGAAGACGAAGACATGGATGACGTCAAGACCAGTGAGCAGGAGTTTCAGAAAGCCACAAAGGTTTTGTGCGTAGACGGCGGCGCCCTCCTGCATACTTCTCACCGCCAGCTCAAGCAGTAGGCGCGGGAAGTCAATGCAGCGGAGCCACCCGTCGAGTCGCGCAAGCCTCTGAAATGGTCCAGCACGCCCATCATCTTTGATATTGAGGACCACCCTGATCGCACAACTGCGATCGGGTGCTTGCCGATGTTGGTCTCACAAACAGTCCGCAACCTCAAGGTCACTAAGATGCTAGTTGACGGCGGGGCCGGCTTGAACCTTATCTCCTCCGCTGTGCTCCGAAAACTCCAGGTCCCCGACAGCGAGCTCGAAGAGACCGGCACGTTCCAAGGAATCAACCCGGGAAGGAGCAAGCCAAAGGGGAAGATAATGTTGCCAGTAACATTTGGCAGCGAGCTGAACATCAGGACAGAGAGGGTCACTTTTGACGTTGTCGATTTTCCATTGCCCTACAATGGAATTCTCGGCCGTCCAGCGCTCGCCAAGTTCATGGCGGCCTCTCACTACGCCTACAACATGCTCAAGATGCCAGGCCCGATAAGCGTCATCTCTGTCCCCGGCGACAAGAAGGATGCCCTTATCTGTGCCGACAAGATCTACCAGGAAAAAACAGCCGCAGCGGATCACAAGCCGCTTGCCGCCGAAGCTCCCGGAGGAAAGAAGAGGACCAAGCCCGGCAAGTGCTCTGGCGCCCACTCCGGCAAGCGCACCTCTTCGGAGTGCTGCGCTACCGTCGAGGATGCGCCATCGAGCTCCACCGGCAAGAGTAAGAAGACAATGGCAGCTCCGCCAACAACCAAGAAGGTGCCCGCCAAGGAGGACGGCACTGGTGGTACCTTCACCATCAGTGCCACGCTCGACCCCAAATAGGAAAGCGCGCTCGTTACTTTCCTGCGGGCGAATGTCGATGTGTTTGCCTGGCAACCATCTGACATCCCCGGCATTCCCAGGAAAGTGATTGAGCACCACCTCGCTGTCTGTCCTCACGCGCGGCCCGTCAAGCAGAGGGTCAGGAAGAAAGCAGTGGAGCGCCAAGAGTTCATCGCAGAGGAGATCAAGAAGTTGGAAGCGGCAGGCCTCGTCAGAGGTGTGCTCCATCGTCAGAGGAGCACCTCAAGTACGTAGTCCAGATGCACTTCCCCAAGGAACAAGCAACCAACAATACTGCAGAGTATGAAGGTTTGCTTGCCGGTCTCAGGATCGCGGCAGAACTTGGGATCAAGAAGCTCATTGTCAGGGGTGACTCGCAGCTCGTCGTCCGCCAAGTGAACAAGGATTACCAGAGTCCGTTGATGGAAGCATACGTTGATGAAGTGAGGAAGCTGGAAGAGCATTTTTACGGCCTGCAAATGGAACACATTCCAAGAGCTGAGAATGACATCGCTGACGGCCTGTCAAAGTGCGCAGCATTTAAGTTACCTGTGGAACCAGGGACCTTTGTGCTCAAGCTGACTTAGCCGTCCGTAACGCCATCAACCAGACAGACCAAGAAGAGGAAGTTGGTCTCCGGTGACTATCTTCCGGCAGAGCTCCCTGGAGCCGCCGCCAAGAAAGTCCCCAAGATCGATGCCAAGAGCGCTGAGGAACCGTCTGCTCCGGAAAACCCCAGGGTTTGTTCCGTAGATGTAGGCGCTCCCGACAAGTTTTGTTCTGGCAAGCTTGCCGGGGAACGTCAAGCTCTGGCCGAGCCCCAGATCCTCGCCGTAGAAGCGGACGTTCCCGCAGCGACACAAGTGCCTTCAGTCCTTGTTGTCGAGCCGCAGGCTCCAGCATGGGCGAAGCAGACTGTCCATTTCCTCCAGCACGGAGAACTTCCCGAAGAACAAGAAGAAGCGGAAAGAGTAGCCCGACGCTCGAGTATGTACCAGTTCGTCGACAACACACTATACAGAAGAGGGCGCAACGGTGTGAAATTGAAGTGTATTTCCCGGGAAGACGGACAGCAGCTGTTGGCAGAGATACATGGAGGCATATGTGGTCACCACATCGGCGCAAGAGCACTTGCCGGCAAAGCGTTACGGCAAGGTTTCTTCTGGCCGACAGCCCTCCAGGATGCAACTGCACAAGTAACCAAGTGTGAAGCGTGCCAGTTCCATTCCAAGCAGATACACCAGCCGGCTCAAGCTCTCGAGCCGATCCCTTTATCCTGGCCATTTTCGGTCTGGGGGCTCGACATCCTCGGCCCCTTCCCCCGAGCTGTCGGGGGCTTTGAGTACTTGTACGTCACAATCGACAAGTTCACAAAGTGGCCGGAAGTGGAACCAGTGAGGAAGGTGACAGCACAGTCATCCATCAAATTCTTCAGGCCGATTGTCTGCCGCTTCGGGATCCCCAACAGGATCATCACCAACAACGGTACACAATTCACGAGCCGCGCCTTCATGCAATACGTCCAAGATCTCGGCGCCAAGGTCTGCTTCGCTTCTGTTGCTCATCCCAGGAGCAACGGTCAAGCTGAAAGGGCCAACGCCGAAGTACTGCGCGGGCTCAAGACCAGAACTTTCGTCAGGCTGCACAAGTGCGGAAGAAACTGGATCGAGGAGCTGCCGGTGGCTCTTTGGTCGACCAGAACGACGCCAAATCGAGCCACTGGCCAGACACCATTCGCTCTAGTCTATGGAGCAGAAGTAGTTACCCCCACGGAACTCGTATACGGGTCACCTCGAGTGCTCGCTTATGATGAGCTTGAGCAAGAGCGGCTGCGTGAAGATGACGCGCTGCTCCTTGAGGAAGATCGTCTTCAGGCTGCTGTGTGAGCCTCTCGCTACCAGCAAGCTTTGCATCGCTACCATAGCCGCAAAGTTAAAGCCAGAAGCTTCGAGGAAGGCGACCTTGTTCTTCAGCGCGCCCCGTCCGCCAAGAATCATAACAAGTTGACGCCGAAGTGGGAAGGCCCTTACCGGGTGAGACGAGTCACGAGGCCCGGCGCTGTCCGCCTCGAGACCGAAGATGGCACTCCGGTGAGCAACTCCTGGAATATTGAGCATCTTCGTAAGTTTCACCCGTAAGGCGCGGTTGTCGGGGCCCGCCCGGCAACCAACCTTTTGTACAAGTCTTGCCGCAGTGGCATGTAATCCTTTGTACAAAGCCAGGCGCAGACCCTGAGCAGCAGAAATGAAGCGCTAGCGCCCTAAGTTTTAGCATGCATGCTGAGTCGAGTCTCGTCCTTGGTTAGGGTTGATAGTGCCTAACAGCTGCTAACCCTTAGCTTAGAGGTCGAGTCTGCGTCCTTTTTCCTGTTCCTTCGTTTCCTTTGGTTCGCAGGGGTTTGTACATCCTGGCCAGACCACTTAAGGGCGAAGAAGAGAAGAAGGGCGGGCCAGCATCTGGTCCCCGGCAAGCCAGTATTGCCGGGGCCTGCAAGTACGAAGATTCGTCCGCGGCAAGCCAAAGTTGCCGGGGGTTGCAATCCCAGATAAGTTTTCGCATCCCTTGTCATGCATTTTCTCATGAACTGTGGAATACGAAAACCCTTTCTCCTCCTAAAATTTTCCGTGCTCCCTCGACGACAGGCCCCAGAGCGCGTTCCTGGGGCCCGTCTTGGTAGTAGTCGCGACAGCAAAGGGGCGAAGCGAGGGGCCAGAACCCGCCTTCTCCCCGCCTCCGCCAAGGGCGTGAGGAGGGTCGAGCGGCACGGGAAGACGGCAGGGCCTGTTGCCGGGCAAAGAAATGTCTATCCTAACGATACAAAGGGTTCGCTCCTTGGCGTGGGTTTTACCCACGGGACAAATGGCCCGGCAAGCATCCCCTTTTCATTAAAAACATTCCGCTCAGGTACAGTTCAGAGAGAATGAAAAACATGAATGATGGGATTACAAGTTTTAAATACAACTAAGGCCCGAGGGCTTACAGATTGAAAAAAGATAAGATGCCCGTAATCCCTTTCTTGTCTCTCTTCTCAGGAGGTAGGACAAGGAGGCAAAAAGGGCAAAAGGGGCGCCTAGGCGAGCTACGGGTGGTAGAAGACACCAACAGAATGCCCCGGGGGGCTCCGGAGGCTGGATGGTGGCGGTGGCGCCGGAGATGGAGCTCGAAGATGAGGCAGCGGGACGTCAACACGCTGTCGGGGGCACCTAGCCCTCGTACTCCAAGTTGACGGCCTTGCCGCCAGTCCTCCTCCTCTTCCGCAGCCTCGCCACTCCGGCCGCTCGGGAAGATGACCCCGAGAAGCTCAAGGGGCCGGCGACCCGAATGATGGGGTCGCCGGTGCCACACGGAGCTGCGACCGGCGCCTAGTCGGACCCGTCATCCCGACGACCGCTGCCCTCGTCGTCGCTGTCGCTCCCCTCCTCATCACTCTCGCTCGAGGGGGAGCTTTCGCTGTCGGAGGAGCTATCCACGCAGCACCTGGCCCGGGTCCCGAAGTCCCCGAAGGCCTTGACGGAGAGGAGATCGCCCTCCATCAACTTGAAATGGAGGGTGAACCCCTCCATCAAGGTGTGGATACGGGCGAATGTCTTCCACCCTCGGCCAAGATACACTACACCGGGGGCTGGGAACTCGACGTGGACCCGCATGCCGCTGATCCCGCAGCCCTTCATGCGCAGCCTTAGCGTCTCGGGTTGCTCCACCTCCATCACGCTCGCGAAGGGAGCTGGGAGGCGGAGGCGGCGGCGAGGCGCCCGGCGCAGCCTGATGAAAAACTCGCAAGGATCGTCCCCGAGATGGACTGCCATGGGAAGAGGGGCCGCTGGCGGAGGCGAGGCCGGCGCATCGCCCCGCCCGCCTCTTCCCTGAGCGCCGCGGCCTCGTCCACGCCCTCGTCCACGACCTCGCCCCCTCCCCCTTCCCCTTGCGGCTGGCTCCGCCACCGCGGGTGCAAGGGGAGGAGGGGCACGCTGCCTGGCGGCAACCCTCGCCGCCACCGATGAAGGACCCGGATTCCCTTTCTCCATGGCTAATGGAGAGAGGGGGTCAGAGGATGAAGAGGAGGAAGATATGGAGGAGTGTGGGTTCCTGTCGCCCCCCTCTTGCTCCTTATAAAGGAGCAGGGTGGGGACTCGACCACCCCGCTCAACCAATCAGGGCGCAGGGAGGCCAGGCGACCGGGGGCGGCCTGCTGCCTCGACCCGCGACGGCCCGGTTTCCTTCCTCCACCGCCCGCAACTCCAGGTGCATGGAAGCCGCGTGGCTGACGCGCAGGACCGAGGCGACGGATGAGGCGACCTCTCCCCCACCCCGCGATCGTGGGGAACGGGCGCCTCGGAAACCGTGCCTCGGCCCAGTCCAGCGAAGGAGCCACGCCTCCACGCCTCCCTCCACTTATGAAGATGGCACGAACCGTCCCCATTTATTGCGACGTGACGCATGCCTGCAGGGCTCGGCCCCGCGCACGCCACCCACGTCACGCACGCCTCTCCCCATGATGCCGCGTTCGTCGCGTACCGTTCGGAGAGGGTGTGGCATAAGCAGAAAAAGATGCAGCGTGACCCAGGCCGCGCGTGCCCGTGCACTGTTTTGGGCCTGGCCCAACAGCGCTCGGCACCGTGTATGGCCCAGGCCCGGGGGCTCCTGTCGGTGTACTAAAATAGGGGTACCTTAGTATCCCGAACTTGTGCACGGGCGGTCGTAGCACCCCGCGGCAAGGCCTGCCAGGCGATCGCCAAGACCCTCCATGGTCCCCTCTTGGGCCATTCAAGAACAAAGTAGTTGAGCCAAGGCCCCGGCAAGAGGAGCTTGCCCGGAAGGCCACCCGAAGAGAGCGAGCCCCTGGCAAGAGGAGCTTGCCGGGACTGCCGCTCGAAGCACAAGGCCCCGGCAAGAGGAGCTTGCCGGGAAGGCCATCCATGGCACGAGAAGGACCCTGCCACGGCGCGCCCCGCGCCCCGGCAAGACCCGGTGAGCAACAAGCTCCCGGACGCGACGAGACATCCACCGCGGCAAGTTACCACCTCGTGCCTGCGCTCCATCTCACCCACCAACGTGTCGCTCTGGGGGCATCCCAGGCGCACGTGGTGGGAGGCTGTGCAGCCAGGGGCATGCGGTGGCGAAGCGAAGCTGACAGAGTAGCCATCGTGGCAAACGGTGGCGCTCCTGACGGTCCACTTCCCTGCACCGTCTGGGCGACGCGGACGGGCATTTAATGCCCTTGTCCCCCGCCGTCAGAGTTAGGTATGATAGCATTGTACAGCCACTGTGCAGGCAGCTGTACCCACTACAGCATTCTACCATTTTTGCCCCCACCTACGCTGCCACCTATGGGTAACCCCTTGAGCATATAAAAGGAGGCCCCATGCGCACGTAGGAGGGGGGATCGTCACGCTCGACCTCGCCAGTAGCTCGTGTGTACTGTAGCACCGCGCGCTCCCGAGCAAGAACACAATACGATCCACCAAGCAGCAGTAGGGTTTTACGCATCCTCGCGGCCCGAAGCTGGGTAAAATCCCTCGTGTGCAGCGCCTCGATCTGCTCTTTGTGCAACCTTCGCCCCCTGCTGAACCAGTAAGGGGCTCGATCCCCATAGGTGTTCGAGGAAGCCGATTCCCCCCGACACTCTAATTGTCATTGAAAACATGTTTATTCATAATAAGCTGAATCCGGAACGATGAACTCGTCATATTTACAAAAACAAGAGAGGTCGAGTTCATACCAGCTTTTCTAATCTCAGTCAGTCCATCATATATCATCATAATTTCCTTTCGCTTGCACGACCGAACGATGTGAATAATAATAAGAGTGCACGTGCATTGGACTAAGCTGGAATCTGCGAGCATTCAATAAACAGGAGAAGACAAGACAATATGGGCTCTTGCTTAGATCAACAATAATGCATATAAGTGCCACTTCAACAATTTAAATATGGTCTTCTCCTATCGACCCCCAAAGAAAAGAAAAGAAAAGAAAAGAAAAGAAACTATTTACACGGGAAAGCTCCCAACAAGCAAAAGAAGAACGGGAAATATTTTTGGGTTTTCTTTTTAATTAGTACTACTACAGCAAGAAAGTAAAGTAGCTAGAAGCTATTACTATTTTTTTTGGTTTTTCTTAAGGTTTAACAAACACACAAGAAGAAAGTAAGAAAAAGAAAATAAACTAGCATGGATATTACAGTGAAAGAGTATGAGCACCGACATCTAGCAATGAGTGTGTGTGAACATAAATGTAATGTCGGTGGGAAATACGTACTCCCCCAAGCTTAGGCTTTTGGCCTAAGTTGGTTCATTGCCAAGGATGGCCTAGCAGATATCCGTAGGTGTAGCTAGGGTCGTACTGCAATGCAGCGATTATTGCCTCCTGAGCTGCAGCGTGGCGGCGAGCTGCCTCCGCCCTCCTCTCGTACTCATCTGCCTCCTCTCTGGTAATAATATATCTTCCTTTTGCCCGATAATCAAAGAAGGCAGGAGCAGGGAGAGTAATACGGACAGCATGCCGTTTGTCAAAGATTAGTCGATACTGGAGAGGTGATTCATTCCTCTCGATAAACTGGTGATAGACCATAGAATTAAATTCTAAATAACTGGGAGGCAACTCCATATCATCCTCACGAACGTCCTCATCAAGAAAATCAGCTAAGCGAGTTGCATAAATTCCTCCAAAGAAATCTCCATTAAATCTATTATGATGCAACCTACGTGCAACAATGGCTCCCATATTATAAGATTGGTCTCCCAACACAGCACACCTAAGAATACTGAGATCAGGCACACACATATGACATGCTTCATCTTTACCATTTATGCACCTACCTATGAAAAGAGAAAAATAATGTATAGCAGGAAAGTGAATGCTCCCTATGGTAGCTTGTGCTATATCTCTAGATTCCCCTACAATTATACCAGCAAGAAAGTCTCTAAATTCAGATTTACGGGGATCACTAACACTACCCCATTGTGGAAGTTTGCAAGCAGAAGTAAAATCCTCCAAGTCCATGGTATAAGATTTTTCATAAAGATCAAACATGACTGTTGGAGAATTACGTGAAGATGAAAATTCAAACCTCCTCACAAATGAACTAGTGAGATGATGGTACTGGGGGCATTTTTCTGCCTCAAATCTCACAAGATCGGCGTTACGCAAATATGCGTTAAATTCCTCTTTGATTCCTGCTCGATCCATAAAATTTTCTGAAGGCCACTCACAATGCACTGGGGCATCTCTTGGTGGCTCATCATCAGCATCACGCATTGCAAGCCTGGGTCCTTGCTTCCTTGAAGAACCACCTTGGAACATTTTCGTAAACATATTTCTTCCTCTGAAAAATTTCTGAAATTTTTAGTAACTTCAAACAAAAGTAAACCAAACTCAAGAAAATTTATAGCAATTACTCCTACAAATGCCTAGAGACTATATCTAGCATTAGAACTACTTGGAACCATATAAATTTGGCATGCAAGCTCAAGAACATGGTCACCTGGGCAGCACAAATTTGCAAAGAATAGAGCACTAGGACAAAAACAAATTGGACCAATGGAGGAGTCACATACCAAGGAACAATCTCCCCAAGCAGTTTTGTGAGAGGTGCTTTGAGCAAGGAGTCGAAAATCGTAGCAAAGTGAGCTAGAACTCGTGCTTGAGCTAGATATTCATGTTTGTGGGAGGAAGAAGAATTGTATGGGTGCAGGGATAAGTGGAGGAGGGCCACCGTGGGCCCACGAGGCAGGGGGCGCGCCCTGGGGGGTAGGGCGCACCCTCCACCCTCGTGCCCAGGTGGTTGACCCCCCTGCTGTGTTCTCAGTTCCATAAATCCTCAAATATTCTAGAAAAAATCATATTTAATTTTTCAGGGTATTTGGAGAACTTTTATTTTCTTGGTATTTTTATATTGCACGGGTAAATCAGAAAACAGACAGAAAAATACTATTTTACTTTATTTCAACTAAATAACAGAAAGTAGAAAGAGGGTACAGAAGGTTGTGCCTTCTAGTTTCATCCATCCCATACTCATCAAAAGGAATCCACTAACAAGGTTGATCAAGTCTTGTTAACGAACTCATTCCGAATAACATGGAACCGGAGAAATTTTGAATAACACTATGTTACATCAACGAGGATATGCACATCCCCAATAATAAGAATATCATTTTTCTTATGGACAGTAGGAAGAGGAAATTCAAAACCTCCAAATATAACCGATGGAATTTTTCCAATAGAGTTGATACTATGAACTTGATGTTGTTTCCTCAGAAAGTGTACCGTATGCTCATTACCATTAACATGAAAACTGACATTGCCTTTGTTGCAATCAATAACAGCACCTACAGTATTCAAAAAGGGTGTTCCAAGATAATGGACATACTATCGTCCTCGGGAATATCAAGAATAACAAAATCCGTTAAAATAGTAACGTTTGCAACCACAACAGGCACATCTCACAAATACCGACAGGTATAACAGTTGATTTATCAGCCATTTGCAAAGATATTTCAGTAGGTGTCAACTTATTCAAGTCAAGTCTACGATATAAAGAGAGGGGCATAACACTAACACCGGCTCACATAAAGCAGTTTTAACATAATTCCTTTTAATGGAGCATGGTAAAGTAGGTACTCCTGGATCTCCAAGTTTCTTGGTATTCCACCCTTAAAAGTATAATTAGCAAGCATGGTGGAAATTTCAGCTTCTGGTATCTTTCTTTTATTAGTGACAATATCTTTCATATATTTAGAAAAAGGATTCATTTTCAGCAAATCAGTTAATCGCATACGCATAAAGATAGGTCTAATCATTTCAGCAAAGCGCTCAAAATCCTCATCATCCTTTTTCTTGGATGGTTTGGGAGGAAAAGGCATGGGTTTATGAACCCATGGTTCCCTTTATTTACCATGTTTCCTAGCAACAAAGTCTCTCTTATCATAATGTTGATACTTTGATTGTGGGTTATCAAGATCAACAGCAGGTTCACTTTCTACATCATTATCATTACTAGATTGAGCATCATCATGAACATCATCATTAGCCTTTTCATTAGGTTCATGTTCATTATCAGATTGTGTTTCAGCATCAGAAATAGATATGCCATTTGGATTATCAAGTGGTTCAGCAATAGGTTCACTAGAAGTTTGCAAAGTCCTATCATTTTTCTTTTTCTTCCTTTTAGAAGAGCTAGGTACATCAATATTATTTCTCTGAGAATCTTGCTCAATTTTCTTAGGGTGGCCCTTCAGGATACAAAGGTTCCTGAGTCATTCTACCAGTTCTAGTAGCCACTCTAACAGCATAATCATTTTTCTTACTATTCATCTCATTGAGCAAATCATTTTGAGCTTTAAGTACTTGTTCTACTTGAGTGGTAACCATAGAAGCATGTTTGCTAACGAGTTTAAGTTCACCTCTAATATTAGCCATCTAATCACCCAAGTGTTTAAGCATATTTGAATTGTATTTCAATTGTCTATCGAAATAAGCATTGAAATTTTATTGTTTGACAATAAAATTATCAAACTCTTCTAAGCATTGCCTGGCAGACTTATAGTGAGGAATATCACCTTCATTAAATCTATAGAGAGAATTTACCTTTACTACGTGTGTCGGGTTATCAAGACCAGGAGGTTCTTCAATAGGTAATGGATTAAGATCATATGTTTCCTCAACAGGCGGTAAATTAAGACCATGTATTTCTTAAATAGGAGGTAAATTCTTAACATCTTCAACTTTAATACCTTTTTCTTTCATAGATTTCTTTGCCTCTTGCATATCTTCAGGACTGAGAAATAGAACACCTCTCTTCTTCGGAGTTGGTTTAGGAATAGGCTCAGGAACTGGCTCAGGAGCTAGCTCAAGAAGAGTCCAATTATTTTCATTTGTCAACATATTATTCAATACAATTTCAGCTTCATCCGATGTTCTTTCCCTGAAAACAGATCTAGCACAACTATCCAGGTAATCTTTGGAAGCATCGGTTAGTCCATTAAAAAAGATATCAAGTATTTCATTTTCCTTAAGAGGATGATCAGGCAAAGCATTAAGTAACTTGAGAAGCCTCCCCCAAGCTTGTGGGAGACTCTCTTCTTCAATTTTCACAAAGTTGTATATTTCCCTCAAAGCAGCTTGTTTATTATGAGCAGGGAAATATTTAGCAGAGAAGTAATAAATCATATCCTGGGGACTACACACACAACCAGGATCAAGAGAATTAAACAATATCTTAGCATCACCCTTTGATGAGAACGGAAATATTTTAAGATATAAAAGTAGCGAGATCTCTCATCATTAGTGAACAGGGTGGCTATATCATTTAATTAAGTAAGATGTGCCACAACAGTTTCAGATTCATAGCCATGAAAAGGATCAGATTCAACCAAAGTAATTATATCAGGATCAACAGAGAATTCATAATACTTATCGGCAACAGAAATAGGGGAAGAAGCAAAAGCAAGGCCAGGTCCATTCTATGATTAAGAGATTGCTTATTCCATTTAACTAATAACCTTTTCAGTTCATGCCTATCTTTGCAAGCTAAAATAGTTGCGGAAGCATCCATATCAAAAACATAACCCTGAGGAATAACATCCATGTCTTCATCATCACTTTCATCAATACAATCAGTTTCAATAATTTCTTTCTCTCTAGCCCTAGAATTTGTTCATCTAGAAATTCACCAAGTGGCATAGAAGTATCAAGCATAGAAGTAGTTTCATCATAAGTATCATGTATAGCAGAAGTGGCATCATCAATAACATGCGACATATCAGAACGAATAGCAGAAGCAGGTTTAGGTGTCACAAGCTTACTCAAAACAAAAGGTGAATTAAGTGCGGAGCTAGATGGCAGTTCCTTACCTCCCCTCGTAGTTGAGTGATAAATTGTTGTCTTAGCGTCTTTCAAGTTCTTCATAGTGACCAGCAGATATAAATCACAAGTGACTCAAAGAATAGAGCTATGCTCCCCGGCGATGGCGCCAGAAAATAGCCTTGATAACCCACAAGTATAGGGGATCGCAACAGTTTTCGAGGGTAGAGTATTCAACCCAAATTTATTGATTCGACACAAGGGGAGCCAAAGAATATTCTCAAGTATTAGCAGTTGAGTTGTCAATTCAACCACACCTGGATAACTTAATATCCGCAACAAAGTGTTTAGTAGCAAAGTAATATGATGGTAGTGGTAACGGTAGCAAAAGTAACGGTAGCAAAAGTAATATTTTTGGTGTTTTGTAGTGATTATAACAGTAGCAACAGAAAAGTAAATAAGCGAGAGCTCGTAGGCATTGGACCGGTGACGGAGAATTATGCCGGATGCGGTTCATCATGTAACAATCATAACATAGGGTGACACAGAACTAGCTCCAATTCATCAATGTAATGTAGGCATGTATTCCGAATATAGTCATACGTGCTTATGGAAAAGAACTTGCATGACATCTTTTGTCCTACCCTCCCATGGCAGCAGGGTCCTAATGGAAACTAAGGGATATTAAGGCCTCCTTTTAATAGGGAACCGGAACAAAGCATTAGCACATAGTGAATACATGAACTCCTCAAACTATGGTCATCACCGGGAGTGGTCCCGATTATTGTCACTTCGGGGTTGCCGGATCATAACACATAGTAGGTGACTATAGACTTGCAAGATAGGATCAAGAACACACATATATTCATGAAAACATAATAGGTTCATATCTGAAATCATGGCACTCGGGCCCTAGTGACAAGCATTAAGCATAGCAAAGTCATAGCAACATCAATCTCAGAACATAGTGGATACTAGGGATCAAACCCTAATAAAACTAACTCGATTACATGATAGATCTCATCCAACCCATCGCCGTCCAGCAAGCCTACGATAGAATTACTCACGCACGGCGATGAGCATCATGAAATTGGTGATGGAGGATGGTTGATGATGACGACGGCGATGAATCCCCCTCTCCGGAGCCCCGAATGGACTCCAGATCAGCCCTCCGAGATGTTTTAGGGCTTGGCGGCGGCTCCATATCGTAAAACACGATGATTTCTTCTCCCTGATTTTTCTCTCCCCAAAAGCAAATATATAGAGTTGGAGTTGGCGTTGGAGGAGCCTCAGGGGGCCCAAGAGGTAGGGGGCACGCCCTAGGGGGGAGGGCGCGCCCCCCGCCCTCGTGGACAGGGTGTGGGCCCCCTAGTCTTCATATTTGGCAAGGATTTTTAATTAATTCTGAAAAGACGTTCCATGAAGTTTCAGGTCATTCTGAGAACTTTTGTTTCTGCACATAAATAACACCATGGCAATTCTGCTAAAACCAGCGTCAGTCCGGGTTAGTTCCATTCAAATCATGCAAGTTAGAGTCCAATACAAGGGAAAAATGTTTGGAAAAGTAGATACGACAGAGACGTATCAGCAAGCGGAATGGTAATAAATGGGTGATGGAGGCTCTGCCCACCTCCTCATATATAGGCGGAGAAGGCCAACCAGCGCCCCCCATGATCACAGGTAATGATGGTTTTCCTTGCATGTCGCAGGGACTTGTCATGTCGGGCAGTTGCCGAGGCAGCGTGGGGAAGCGGAGACGCCCACGTCCAATCAACCGCCACGCGTCGACCAAGGCCGCAGGCTATTGGCGCCCGTGGCGCTCCGTACTTGACCTTTGGCTTCGCCTCGAAGCCAAGCCCGAGCGTGCCTTGGGCCCGGGGGCTACTATCGGCGTTCTGGGAATGGGGGTCCCCAAACTTGCCTGCCTGCAGCCCACGGCGTGGCTAAGCTAGCAGGCCTGTACGACCCATCTTCATCAACAAGGCATTCAAGACCCTCGCGAGGGGCCAAGCCTCGCGAGGCGGACGAAGCAAGACCTCCTCAGGAGAGGCACACTAGGCAGGCTCGCGAGGGGCGGAGAGATCAAGGCAAGGCAAACCTCGTGAGGTTCTCGTGACATGAGCCATGATGATCGAGGCCAGGCGGGCGCCAGCTCGCGCAGCGTCCTTGTTTCCTCTTTGGTGCTAAGGAGGCAAGCGCAGGCGCGGAGTACCGAGGCATCAAGCAAAGGTTTCCATATCGGTGCAACGAGACCAGGACCAACAGGATGGCAAGACGGAGGTCACCATGGAGCCCAAGGCGGCGTCACCTCCAGAGCCTTTTGCAGGCGAAGACCACTTTTGTCAGGATAAGCTGTACTAGCTGTCCCCTTCAAATTGGCCGTTGTTGGCTCCCTTCCCGCTCAATATTTGGGGAGAGGACCAGGGCCTCTATAAATAGGACTAGCCGCCACAGTAGTAGGCAACAGAGCCAGAGCTGATCGAATCCACACACACACACAAGTTCGCCAAGCATAAGAACACCTCAACCTCAGGAGGCTGTTCTTCCCCTTGTAGTGTTCATCCTCAGCCCAAGAGGCAATCCACCACCACACTGGAGTAGGGTATTACACCACAACGGTGGCCCGAACCAGCATAAATCTTGTGTCCCCTGTGTTATGAGTTCGTCGAGTTAGTCCGTGAGATCTTAGCAAAACTAGGATGTGGATTGGTAGGGGGAAATCTTCGTGCGCACCCCAGTGTTCGAACCTTGACGGTTTTGCCAAAACCCGTGATCCGATAGCGGTTCCCAAACAGAATGGTAAAGTTTATACTCCCCCACCACTTACAAGCACACTCCACGGCTGGTCCGAAACAACGGGTACCGTCCAACTAACAACAGTCCTAGGGGAGTTTTGTTTGCAATTATTTTGATTTGATTTGCATTGAGCATGGGACAGGGCATCCGGTTACCAGCCATTTTCTTGTGAATGATGAGCAGAATCCACTCACCGTGAGAATAACCCACCTAGCATGAAAGATATTGATAGCTCTAGTTAGTACATGAGCTATTCGAGCATACAAAACAGATTATCATTTGAAGGTTTAGAGGTTGGCACTTGCAAATTTACTTGGAACGACAAGTAAATACTGCTTATAGGAAGGTATGGTGGACTCATATGGAACAACTTTGGCGTTTATGGAAGTGGATGCACAAGCAGTAATCCCACTTAGTACAAGTGAAGGCTAGAAAAAGACTGGGAAGCGACCAACTAGAGAGCTACAACAGTCATGAACATGCATTGAGATTAACCTACATTGAGTGCAAGCATGAGTAGGATATAAATCACCATGAACATAAATATCGTGGAGGCTATGTTGATTTTGTTTCAACTGCATGCGTGAACATGTGCCAAGTCAAGCTACTTGAATCATTTAAAGGAGGATACCATCCTATTATACTACATCACAACCATCTTAATTTCCATGTTGACATGCAAGGTAAACCATTATAAACTCCTAGCTGATTAAGCATGGAATGAGTAACTATAATATATGATTGTCATTGCAAACATGTCTCATTCAGAATAGGTTGAATCAAGAACGATGAACTAATCATATTTACAAAAACAAGATAGGTCGAGTTCATACCAGCTTTTCCTCATCTCAATCATTTCATCATATATCGTCATTATTGCCTTTCACTTGCACGGCCGAACGGTGTGGATCATAATAATAATAATAATAATAATAATAATAATAATAATAATAATAATAATAATAATAATAATAATAATAATAATAATAATAATAATAATAATAATAATAATAATAATAATAATAATAATAATAATAATAGTGCACGTGCATTGGACTATGCTGGAATCTGCAAACATTAATTCAAAGGAGAAGACAAGGTAATATGGGCTCTTTGTTAGATCAACAATAATGCATGAGAGCCACTCAACATTTTCATCGTGGTCCTCTCCTCTCGACCCCCAAAGAAAAGAAAAGAATTTCAAAGAAACACAGAGAAATATTTTTGGAGTTTTTGTTTTTCTGACGAAAGAAGAACAAGAACGAGAAAAACTATTTACACATGAAAGCTCCCAACAAACACGAGAAATCTTTTTGGGATTTCTATTAATATTACTACTAAGAATGCATAGAAAGTAAATTAACTACAACTATTTTTTTCTTTTTTCTTAAGATTTTTCAAACACACAAGAAGAAAGTGGAAAAGGAAATAAACTAGCATGGATAATACAATGAAAAAGTTTGAGCACCGACAACTGAAACGAGTGTGTGAACATGAATGTAATGTCGGTGAGAAATACGTACTCCCCCAAGCTTAGACTTTTGGCCTAAGTTGGTCTACGCCAATGGGTGGCCTGGTGGATATCCAAAGTTGAAGTCGGGGTTGTACTGTGTTGCGGCAGCTACCGCTTGGCGAGCTGCCTCCTGAAAACGAGCAGCCTCAGCTATCCTCTCATACTCGCTTGCCTCCTCTCTGGTTATAAAGTATCTTCCATTTGCCTGAAAGTTGAAGAGAGCAGGAGCAGGAAGAGTAAATAGGGCGACACGATGTCTATCAAAGATTAGTCAGTACTGGAGGATCTGTTCATTCCTCTTAAGAAACTGGTGGCGTACCATAGCCTCATAATCCAAAAAAGCAAGTGGCAACTAAATATCATATCCTCTAATAGGTACATTCAAATATTTAGCTAAACGAGTTGCATAGATCCCACCAAATAAATCTCCATCTTTAGCATTAAGATGTAACCTTCTAGCAATAATGGCCCCCAAATTATATCGTTTATCGCCCAACACCGCACAGTTGAGGACACTAAGATCTGGTACACAAATATGGCATTTTTCATCTTTACCATTAATATATCTACCGATAAAGAGAGCAAAATAATATATAGCAGGAAAGTGAATGCTCCCTACGGTTGCTTGTGTGATGTTTCTAGTTTCTCCAACAGTGATGCTAGCAAGGAAATCATTATATTCAGATTTGTGAGGCTCACTAAGACTACCCCATTGTGGAATTTTGCATGCATCACAAAAATCTTCTAGGTCCATGGCATAAGATTCATCATAAAGATCAAACAGGACAGTATGAGTATTACGCTTGAATGAAAACTCAAACCTCCGCACGAAGGAATCGGTGAGATAATAATAGTGTAAGCACTTGTCCGATAAGAAATCCTCGAGGCCGGCATTTTATACGTACGCATAGAATTCATCCTTGAAACCTGCACGATCCATAACTCATCTGATGGCCATTCACACGGCCTCACTTGAGCTTCCCTTGGTAGTTCAGGGTCTGGGTCGCGTATCGCATGCCTCGGTGCTTGCTTCCTTGTAGAACCACCTTGGTACATTCTCCTAGAAATTTTTCTTTCTCTAAAAAATTTCTGAAATTTTTTAGTAACTCAAAAATAAAAGTGAACCAAACTCAACAAAATTGGTAGCAACTACTCCTACAAGTGTCTAGAGGCTAACCCAAGCATCAAAACTAATTTGGACCATATAAATTTGACATGCAACCTCAAGAACATGGTCACCACAACAGCAAATATTTGCAAGGAATAAAGCACTAGAACAAAAACTAATTGGACCATTGGAGGAGTCACATACCGAAGAACAATCCCCCACATCAGTTTTGTGAATGGAGCTTTGAGCAAGGAGATAAAAAATGGCAGGAAGATGAGCAAGAACACGAGTTTGAGCAATGAAGTGATTTTTTATGGAGGAAGAAGGAGTGGATGGGTGCTGGAATAAGTGGAGGGGAGCCACATGGGGCTCACAAGTTCAGGGGGCGCGCCCCATGGGGGTGGGCGCGCCCTCCACCCTTGTGCCCAACTGGTTAGGCCCCCTGGTGTGTTCTTTGCACGAGAAATTCTAAAATAATCTAAAAAAATCATATCCAATTTTCAGGGCATTTGCAGAACTTTTATTTTCGGGGCATTTTTTATTGGAAGGATAATTCAAAAAACAGACAAAAAATACTATTTTTGCTTTACTTATTCGAAATAATAGAAAGTAAAAGATGGGTACAGAGGGTTGTGCTTTCTAAAGTCATCCATCTCATGCTCATCAAAAAGGAATCCATTAACAAGGTTGATCAAGTCTTATTAACAAACTTCTTTCGAGTGACATGAAACCGGAGAACTTTCGAATAACACTAGGTTACCTCAACTGGGATATGCATTTCCACAACAATAAGAATATCATATTTATTTTTGACTGTAGGAAGAGGGAATTCAAAACCTCCAATAGTAATAGTTGAAATGTTTCCAATAGAATTGATACTATGAACTTGAGGTTGTTTCTTCGGAAAGTGTACCATATGCTCATTACCATTAACATGAAAAGTGACATTGCCTTTGTTGCAATCAATAATAGCCCCAGCAGTATTCAAAAAGGGTCTACCAAGGATAATCGACATACTATCGTCCTCGGGAATATCAAGAATAACAAAGTCTGTTAAGATAGTAACGTTTGCAACCACAACAGGCACATAATCACAAATACTGATGGGTATAGTAGTTGATTTATCAACCATTTGCAAAGAAATTTCAGTAGGTGTCAAATTATTCAATTCAATTATACGATACAAAGAGAAAGGCATAACACTAACACTGACTCCAAGATCACATAAAGCAGTTTTAACATAGTTTCTTTTAATGGAGCATGGTATAGTTGGTACTCCTGGATCTCCAAGTTTCTTTGGTATTCCACCCTTAAAAGAATAATTAGCAAGCATGGTGGAAATTTTAGCTTCTGGTATCTTTGTTTTATTAGTAACAATATCTTTCATATACTTGGCATAAGGAGGGATTTTAAGCATATCAGTCATACGCATACGCAAAAAGATAGGTCTAATCATTTCAGCAAAGCGCTCAAAATCCTCATCACCCGTTTTCTTGGATGGCTTAGGAGCAAAGGGCATGGGTTTCTGAACCCATGGTTCTCTTTCTTTACCATGTTTCCTAGCAACAAAGTCTCTCTTACCATAACGTTGATTCTTTGATTGTGGGTTATCAAGACCAACAGCAGGTTCAATCTCTACATCATTATCATTACTAGGTTAAGCATCAACATGAACATAATCATTAACATTATCACTAGGTTCATGTTCATCACCATATTGTGTCTCAGCATCAAAAATAGAAATACCATTGGGATTCTCAGGTGTGTCTATAGCAGGTTCACTATCATGAAAAGTCCTATTAGTTTTCTTTTTCTTTTTAGTACTAGGACTAGGTGCATTAGTATTAATTCTCTGAGAATCCTGCTAAACTCTCTTAGGATGGCGCTCAGGATACAAAGGTTCCTTCGTCATTTTACCAAGTCTAGTCATAACCCTAATAGCATTATCATTATTCTTATTATTCAACTCATCAAGCAATTCATCTTGAGCCTTAAGTACTTGTTCTACTTGAGTTGTAACCATGGAAGCATGTTTACTAATAAGCTTAAGATCATTAACAGTACTATTCATATAATTACTCAAGTGATCAAGCATGTAAGCATTACGTTTCAATTGTCTACTAACATAAGCATTGAAGTTTTCTTGTTTAACAATAAAATTATCAAAGCAATGTCTAGCAGACTTATTATGAAAAATATCACCTTCACCAAATCTACGGAGAGAGCTTACCTCTACTACGTATGTCGGGTTATCAAGACCATGTATTTCTTCAATGGGTGGTAGATTTTTAACATCTTTAGCTTTAATACCCTTTTCTTTCATAGATTACTTTGCATCTTGCATATCTTCAATACTGGGAAATAGAATACCCCTTTTCTTCAGAGTTGGCTTCAGAGTTGGTTTAGGAAGTGTTCAATCATTTTCATTACTCAGTATATTATTCAATAGCAATTCAGCTTGCTCAACAGTTCTTTCCCTGAAAACACAACCAACACAACTATCCAGGTGGTCTCTGGAAGCATCGGTTCGTCCATTATAAAAGATATCAAGTATTTCATTTTTCTTGAGTGGATGATTAGGAAAAGCATTAAGTAATTGGAGAAGCCTCCCCCAAGCTTGTGGGAGACTCTCTTCTTCAATTTGGACAAAATTATATATTTCCCTTAAAGCAGCTTGTTTCTTATGAGCGGGGAAATATTTTGCAGAGAAGTAATATACCATATCCTGGGGACTACGCACACAACCAGGAGCAAGAGAATTAAACCATATCTTAACATCACCCTTTAATGAGAAAAGAAAAAATATGAGGATATAGTAATAGTGAATCTTTTCCTCATGAGCAAATAGGGTGGATATATCATTTAATTTAGTAAGATGTGCCACAACAGTTTCAGATTCATAACCTTAGAAAGGATCAGATTCAACCAAAGTAATTAACTTAGGATCGACAGAGAATTCATAATCCTTATTATTAATAAAGATAGGTGAAGTAGCAAAAGCGGGATCATATTTCATGCTAGCATTCAAGGATTTTTCTTTCATCTTAGCTAACAATGTCTTAAGATATTTTCTGTCATTGCGGGCAAAGAAGTCTCTAGCAGTTTCTTCATCCATAACATAACCCCCAGGTACAATAGTAAATTCATATCTAGGGGGAGAATCGTAATCATAATATTCAATAATATCATCGGTTTCAGTAATTTCATTCTCTCTAACCCTAGCAAGTTGTTCATCAAGAAATTCAACTAGTGGCACAGTATTATCAATCACAGAAGTAGTATCAACATAAGCATCATGCATAGTAGAAGTGGCATCACCAATAACATGCGGCATATCAGAATGAATAGCAGGTGTATGTGTCGCAAGTTTACTCAAAATAGAAGGAGAATCAAGTGCAAAGCTAGATGGCAGGTCCTTACCTCCCCTCGTAGCTGAGGGAAAAATCTTAGTTCTTTGATCTTTCAAATTCCTCATAGTGATCAACAGATATATATATATATATATATATATATATATATATATATATATATATACCAAGTGACTCACAGAATAGAGCTATGCTCCCTAGCAACGGCGCCAGAAAAAGGTCTTGACAACCCACAAGTATAGGGGATCGCAATAGTTTTCAAGGGCATAGTATTCAACCCAAATTTATTGATTCGACACAAGGGGAGCCAAAGAATATTCTTGAGTATTAGCAGTTGAGTTGTCAATTCAACCACACCTGAAAGACTTAATATCTGCAGCAAAGTATTTAGTAGCAAAGTAGTAAGGAAGTAATAGTAACGGTGGCAAAAGTAACAGGAATAGTTTCATAGCAAATGTAATAGTAACAGCGGGGAAGCAACGAAGCAAAGATCAATATGTGAAAAGCTCATAGGCAATGCATCGATGATGGATAATTATTTCGGATGGCATTCATCATGCAATGGTTATAACATAGGGTGACACAAAACTAGCTCCAGTTCATCAATGTAATTTAGGCATGTATTCCGAATATAGTCATACGTGCTGATGAAAGAGAACTTGCATGACATCTTTTATCCTACCCTCCCGTGGCAGCAGGGTCCTATTGGAAACTAAGGGATAATAAGGCCTCCTTTTAATAGAGTACCGGACCAAAGCATTAGCACTTAGTGAATACATGAACTCCTCAAACTGTCACCGGGAGTGGTCCCGACTATTGTCACTCCGGGGTTGCCGGATCATAACACGTAGTAGGTGACTATAACTTGCAATATCGAATCAAGAACACAAATATATTGATGAAAACATAAAGGGTTCAGATCTGAGTTCATGGCACTCGGGCCCTAGTGACAAGCATTAAGCATAGCAAAGTCATAGCAACATCAATCTTAGAACATAGTGGATACTAGCGATCAAACCCTAACAAAACTAACTCGATTACATGGTAAATGTCATCCAACCCATCACGGTCCAGCAACCCTACGATGGAATTACTCATGCACGGCGATGAGCATCATGAAATTGGTGATGGAGGATGATTGATGATGACGATGGAGATGGATTCCCCTCTCCGGAGCCCCGAACGGACTCCATATCTGCCCTCCCGAGGAAGAATAGGGCTTGGTGGCGGCTTTGTATCGTAAAACGCGATGAAACTTTCTCTCTGATTTTTTTCTCCTTGAAATAGAATATATGGAGTTTGAGTTGAGGTCGGTGGAGGTCTAGGGGCCCACAAGGTTGCAGGGCGCACCGCCTACCCTTGTGGATAGGGTGTGGGCCCCCTGATGCTGACTCTTTTGCCAATATTTTTTATTAATTACAAAAATAATCTTCGTTGATTTCCAGGTCATTGCGAGAACTTCTTATTCTGCACAAAAATAACACCATGGCAATTCTGCTGAAAAAAGCGTCAGTCCGGGTTAGTTCCATTCAAATCATGCAAGTTAGAGTCCAAAACAAGGGAAAAATATTTGGAAAAGTAGATACGACGGAGACGTATCAGCAAGCAGAATGGTAAGAAATGGGTGACGGGGGCTCTGCCCCCTCCTCATTTATAACAGGAGAAGGCCAACCAGCGCCCCCCATGATCACAGGTAATGATGGTTTTCCTTGCATGTCACAGGGACTTGTCACGTCGGGCAGTTGCCGAGGCAGCGTGGGGAAGTGGAGACACCCACATCCAATCAACCGCCACGCGTCGACCAAAGCCGCAGGCTATTGGCGCCCGTGGCTCTCCGTACTTGACCTTTGGCTTCGCCTCAAAGCCAAGCCCGAGCGTGCCTTGGGCCCGGGGGCTACTGTCGGCATTCTGGGAATGGGGGTCCCCAGACTTTCCTGCCTGGAGCCCACGGTCATTGCGAGAACTTCTTATTCTGCACAAAAATAACACCATGGCGTCAGTCCGGGTTAGTTCCATTCAAATCATGCAAGTTAGAGTCCAATACAAGGGAAAAAGAGTTTGGAAAAGTAGATACGTTGGAGACGTATCAGCGCCCGTGAACAAGTACACCTCACTCAGTGTTGGGACTTTTCGGTTTCCGAGGCACGTGCCACATCAAAATTTTTAAATTAGCTATTTAAACATCACACAACACCTCTTTGGGCTACATTTATGCAGGCGGTGGTTATCCTAGCTAGGACACTCACATGTGACGCTTCCATCTTTGGGCCCACGAGGCCATCATCTATACATGCATCCATCACTTTGACCTACATCGGGAGAGGTTAATTAATTTCACCATCGATGAGGATTCTTTTTGGGTTGTACGTATTACGGTAGGAGCATATAGTATGCGTCGAAGAGGGGGGAAGGGTACCATCATATGCAGTACGCTTCATGAACCTCGCTCTGTATGGGTGCATGGTTTACGGTTTTTGAGTCATGTGGCACATCAATGTTGTGCATTTTTGGGTATTCAACATATATATATATATATAGACACACACACACACACACACATGCAAAGCAATGGTGGTTGTCCTCTCGCACCCACTTAAGCAGTTATCAGCGATATCGATGCTTTCCATCTATGGGCCCGCTTGGTCCATCACTACTTTTTGCCTGACAACGAGAGAGGTTAATTTGACTTAGGAGGGGATTTTTTCTTGTAATACAATATATATAGGTCATGCTCTGGGATGACATGCATGATACAGTTTGAGCACACACACATGCATGTGTACGCATGAATCCCTCCCATCTAGTCGAAGTGGCTAGTACAACGACACGTCATGAACTGATCTCGCTCTATCTGAGGAGTGTACGATTTTCGACGCACGTGCCACATCAGTGTTGTGAAATGGTATTCCAACATGCATGCACGCATCACCTCCATACATATGCATGTAGTGGTTGCCTTCGAATGGTACACTCCCTCGTGTGGTTATAGGCGACAAGACTATATATTTGTGGGCCCGCATGGACATCCATGATCACCTTGACCGACAACACGATAGGTTACGATGGCGGATTCTTCATCTGGTTCGTGTTATCGTAGTATAGGTCATGGTGAGATTCAGGCCTAATTAAGTTTGAGCGCATATACTATACATGCATGCATGCATGAAACCCCGTCGTCAGCCTGAAGTGTGGTGTAACATACATATGCATCGTCAACCTAACCCTCACTCAGTGTGGGGATTTCTAGTTGGAAATCACAGTACCACATCAAAGTTGTTCCATTGTGTACTCAAAAAGACACCTCTCCATACATATGTTTGGGCCACACGCATGCAGTGGTTGTCTTCAGGGACTAGCTACTTGCGTGATTATTGGCAAGCTAGCCCATCTCCGGGATCGCATGGACGGCCATCACTTTGACCAACAACAAGAGAGAGGTTGTACGACCAATGTGGATTATTCTTGGTCCGTTTTACGATCCATCTTAGTGAGATGCCTCTCTGGCCCACCGACTAAAAATGTGGGGGGCTGCTACTTCGCACTTTGCTAGGTGAACCTCGGTTGGGGGCATGCATTCATAGCTTAGAATTCCCTTTGTGCCGACACGAGGGGGGGCTACTAGCTACTTCGCACTTTGCTAGGTGAACCTCGGTTGGGGGGCATGCATTCATAGCTTAGGATTCCCTTCGTGCCGACACGAGGGAGGGGGTCTGCTAGCTACTTCGCACTTTGCTAGGGGAACCTCGATTGGGGGGAGGGGCTTTTTTTGATAAAGGGCGCTTTTATTAACTCAAAATGTAGCATCGAGCGGATATAAACATAAAGAGCGACACCCGACCTCTGCATAGCTAAGATGCACACAGCCATCAAACAAACAGTCTGACAAAAAAATATAAAAACGACAAAGTGGCAACAGTAAAGCCATATGGGGCCGAAACTATGCCTATGTCGACGGAGAAGGTGGATCGATTCGGAGATTATGCTGCCACCCATGTTGGGTAAAAACCTCCCTGGCCACCCGCTCCAACCGCATACACACCACCTTCAACGACGATTGGTACTCCGTTCGGTGCAGAGTAGACCACATACGAAGCCAGTGCGTACAACGGTAAATAACCTGCATAGGAGAAGATATTTTGCCATTAAAAACACAATCATTTCTACATAGCCAAAGCGACCATAGTAAGGCAGACGCTCCCACCCGTATTAGCGTACTAAAAGTATTTGGTATTCCATCAAGCCAGTGACCATATATATTGGTAACACTTGTTGGTGGATACAAATTTGACGCTATTTGGATAACTGAACATGTAGAACGCGCAAACTTGCATTGAAAGAAGAGATGTTTGATTGTCTCGTCATGAGTACAAAAACTACATTTCTTGCTTCCTTTCCAGTTGCGTCGAGCGAGGTTGTATTTAGTTAGCACAACTCCTCTCCGAAGATACCACATGAAAATCTTAACTTTTAGTGGCATCTTCGATTTCTGGATTTGTTTATTATTTGCCACTGGAATCTCTGTGTGCGATAGTGCATGATACATAGAGTCAACTGTGAAGGTCCCAGATGTAGTAAGATTCCAGCGAAAGACATCCCGCCCTTGTGTCAAGTTAATCGAATCCAAACGGGATAGAAGATGATCCATGACACAAGACGGGGCCCAACCAAATCCCTACGAAATGCTATAGCTGGCGGAGAAGTGGTCATCACATGCGCAAGGGTATCGTTCTTATCGCGTACAATGTGTTACAAGGCTGGGTACTGTTCTCGGAGCGTGGTATTTCCTAGCCACTTGTCCTCCCAGAAGCGTATCTCCGAGCCGTCCTTTATCGCAAAGGATCCAAAACGAAAAAGATGTTTCTTTACTGCCATCAGACCAGCCCAAAAATGCGAGTCACCGGGCTTCCAATAAGCCTGGGATAACACCTTTTGGCCTAAATACTTGTTGTGTAGCATAGTTTGCCAAACACCATCCTCTGTAAGAAGCTTGAACAACCATTTACTGAGTAAGGCATCATTCTTGACCTGGAGGTCCTAAACACCTAAGCCTCCTTGGTCTTCCGGTCGGCAAACGATGCACCATTTGGTTTGTCTATGCTTTTTCTTTTCACTGTCTCCTTGCAAAAAAAATCAGGATCTGAAGTAATACAGTCTTCGCAGAACCCCTTTGGGTAGTTGGAAAAATGAGAGCATGTAGAGAACCATGTTGGTGAGGACAGAATTGATCAAAACTAGTCGTCCTCCAACAGAGAGCAATTTTCCTTTCCAACTGCTCAACCGTTTCTCCAATCGCTCTTCAACATGTTCCCACTCCGCATTAGTGAGACGCCGATAATGAATCGGAATTCCCAAATATTTAATCGGGAATTGGCCTTGTGCACATCCAAACAAGTCAGCATATTGTGCAGCCATCTCCTTGGCTTATCCAAAACAGAACAATTCACTCTTATGGAAGTTGATTTTCAAGCCTGACATTTGCTCAAAAGCTGAAAGCAGAAGTTTCAGATTTCTCGCCTTATCAAGGTCATGTTCCATAATAAGAATTGTATCATCGGCATATTTCAAGATAGAGAGTCCTCCATCGACAAGATGTGGCACTACTCCTGCAATTTGACCATCCTGTTTGGCGCGTTCAATCAAAGTAGCCATCATGTCAGCGACAATATTAAATAACATTGGAGACAGTGAGTCACCTTGACGTAATCCTTTTTTGTCTAGAAGTAATGGCCTGCGTCATCATTGACTTTGATAGCCACACTGCCTCCAGTAACGAATTTTGGACCCACTCACACCATTTATCGGAGAAACCTTTCATTCTCAGGGTCTGCTGTAGAAATGACCATTTGACTTTATCATATGCCTTTTCAAAGTCAATTTTTAATACTACCCAGTCATGTTCTTCCGGTGCATCTCGTGAACGGTATCGTGAAGGATAACTGCTCCATCGAGTATATTTCTTCCTTGCATGAAAGCCATTTGGGATGGCTAGGATTCCCTTCGAGCCGACCTGAGGGGGTGGGGGCAAGCAATACCATGCGCTTTGCGAGATAGGTGCCACATCTAAGTTGCATTTGGTATTTGAAAATCAAACCACCCTTTTCATACATAAATTTGGTCCACAATGTCGGTGTGTTCGTGTTCTGATCCTCTCCCACGTCATTTTTCGCCAAATTTATGAACATTAGACAAGTCGGGATGACGCAACAGACACGGTTCACTCAAACTAACCGTGTGCATTGGGCTCCATGAGGCTTGCCCTCTCAAAAATATCTACCCGCCTGCAGCTTTTTTCTGTTTGATAACACACGGTTATTGTGTTTCGACCGTGTGTGATGTTTCTTGTTCCCAATCTCACATGCATCCCTCGAAAATATCTGCCCGCCTCGAGGGTTTTTATGTTTCATAACACATGGTTTTTATCTCCAGACCGTGTGTGATGCACCATCATCAAAAATTTTAATAGCCCCAGCATTTCACTCTCATGTTTGACTCTCGCGTAGTAAAATTTTCAGTACCCGCATCATTTCCTCAAACACCCCCCCTCCACACACATGCACGCACACCAAAACCTCCTCGGGCGTGTGCGCGCACACACACACACACCCTCCCTCACTTGAAACCCTAGCAAGGTCCTTGATGCCGCCGCAGGGCCTCCATTGTCAACATCTGCCGGTTTGCCCGTGCAGCTTACCCACCGATCTCCGTACCCAGGCCGCCCTGAGTTTCTGAGATGATGCCTGCCAAATGCCCGCTTTCCCATAGATCCCCATCCCCCACTCTAGAGTGTTGCAACATAAGCCCGGCTATGCTTCCCGCGGAGCTCGAGGAGCGACTGGCCCAAAAGAGGTGTATCACGATCTCTTCACCCGACATCGCCGAGGAAGCTGACGACCATTACTGGCCGCAGACACTCAATCAGCGGGCTAAAATATGCGGGTATGTCATGGACGCCGGCTATGACATCAAGGTCGTCGGTAGCGATGGCCTGAGGGGGCTATGTCACAGGTTAAGTGGCACACTGAAAGTGCAACTATCCCTAGGTGGTTTTGGTAATTCATAACAACGCTATTCCAAGATAACTATTTCAGGAAAGCTCAATGATTGGCATGGCATGAATGGTGAAAGTGGAGCCCTCAAAATGCTAAGGACAAAGGATTGGCTCAAGCTCAAAAGCTCAAGACTCTTCATTTTACATTTTAGTGATCCAAGATCACATTGAGTCCATAGGAAAAGCCAATACTGTCAAGGAGGGATGAGGTGTTGCTTAATGAGCCCTTTGCTTTATGTGCTTAATGGTATGCTCCAAAATCCTCAACTACTTTCCCACTTCCACAAATGACTTAAACCCTAAGCCAAACTCGGTCATACCGATTCTTTCTATCCGGCGCCACCGAGTTTCATATGTCATAAGCCACTACCAAAACCCTAGCAAATCGGTTTCACCGATAGGGATCTCGGTCCCACCGAGATGGGATTGCAACCTCTCTGTTTCCTTTTCGTAACTTTTCGGTCTCACCGAAAGAGCGGATCGGTACCACCGAGATTGCAATGCAAACTCTCTGTTTCCCTTTTGTAACTTTTCGGTCTCACCGAAAGAGCAAATCGGTCCCACCGAGTTTGCCTGACCAACTCTCTGGTTAGCTAATTACCAAATCGGTCTCACCGAGTTTGTGTAATCGGTCTCACCGAGATTACGTTATGCTCAAACCCTGACCATATCGGTCCTACCGAAATGCATGTCAGTCCCACCGAAAATCTCTAGCGGTCACTATGTTTACCTTTTCGGTCCGACCGAGTTTGTTGATTCGGTCCCACCGAGATTGGTAAATTGTGTGTAACGGTTGACATTTTTAGTGGAGGCTATATATACCCCTCCACCTCCTCTTCATTCGTGGAGAGAGCCATCGGAACACATCTACACTTCCAACCTACATGTTCTGAGAGAGAACCACCTACCCTTGTGTTGAGGTCAAGATATTCCATTCCTACCATATGAATCTTGATCTCTAGCCTTCCCCAAGTTGCTTTACACTCAAATCTTCTTTCTACCAAATCCAAATCCTGTGAGAGAGAGTTGAGTGTTGGGGAGACTATCATTTGAAGCACAAGAGCAAGGAGTTCATCATCAACACACCATTTGTTACTTCTTGGAGAGTGGTGTCTCCTAGATTGGCTAGGTGTCACTTGGGAGCCTCCGACAAGATTGTGGAGTTGAACCAAGGAGTTTGTAAGGGCAAGGAGATTGCCTACTTCGTGAAGATCTACCGCTAGTGAGGCAAGTCCTTCGTGGGCGATGGCCATGGTGGGATAGACAAGGTTGCTTCTTCGTGGACCCTTCGTGGGTGGAGCCCTCCGTGGACTCGCGCAACCCTTACCCTTCGTGGGTTGAAGTCTCCATCAACGTGGATGTAGGATAGCACCACCTATCCGAACCACGGGAAAAACATCCGTGTCTCCAATAGCGTTTGAATTCTCCAAACCCTTCCCTTTACATTCTTGCAAGTTGCATGCTTTACTTTCCACTGCCTATATACTCTTTGCATGCTTACTTGAATTGTGTGATGATTGCTTGACTTGTCCTAAAGTTGCTAAAATCTGCCAAGAAGTAAAATTGGGAAAAGGTTAAGTTTTTATTTGGTCAAGTAGTCTAATCACCCCCCCTCTAGACATACTTCCGATCCTACAAGTGGTATCAGAGCTTTGGTCTCCATTTGCTTTGATTCCCATAGCTTTTGGTGGTCATAGCCTTGGTTTCACAACCTAGGAGAGTATGCCGTCTAGTGAGGGAAATTATCACCGTAGAGGTCCTTACTTTGATGGTACTAACTTTGCTAGTTGGAAGCATAAAATGAAAATGCATATTCTTGGACATAACCCTGCCGTTTGGGCTATTGTGTGTGTTGGTTTGCAAGGTGACTTCCTCGATGGGAAAGAACCAAACCGTGAAGCTACCGCTGATGAGTTGAAGATGCTACAATACAACGCTCAAGCTTGTGATATTCTCTTCAATGGATTGTGCCCCAAAGAATTCAACAAAATCAGTCGTCTTGAGAATGCAAAGGAAATTTGGGATACTTTGATTGATATGCACGAAGGTACCGACTCCGTCAAGGAATCCAAATTGGATGTGCTTCAAAGTCAACTTAACAAGTTCAAAATGAAGGATGGTGAAGGTGTCGCTGAAATGTACTCTAGGCTTGCTCTCATCACAAATGAGATTGCCGGCTTAGGGAGTGAAGAGATGACCGACAGATTCATCATCAAGAAGATCCTAAGAGCCTTGGATGGAAAATATGATACCGTGTGCACATTGATCCAAATGATGCCCAATTACAAAGATCTCAAGCCAACGGAAGTCATTGGAAGAATTGTTGCTCATGAGATGTCACTCAAGGATAAAGAGGAACTTCACAACAAATCAAGTGGTGCTTACAGAGCCTCATGTGAAGCCCCCACATCATCAAGTGAGAAACAAAACTTTAATGAAGAATTGAGCTTAATGGTGAAGAACTTCAACAAGTTCTACAAGAGTAGAAGCAAAGATAGAAGCTCCAAGTCAAGGTCCTACAATGACAAAAGATCTTCTAGTCGAGAGCGAAACTGCTACAATTGTGGAAGACCCGGACACTATTCCAATGAGTGTACGGCTCCCTACAAGAGAAGAGAAGATTCCCCAAAAAGAAGAAGCAAGAGAGAGGAATCACCATCAAGAGAGAGAAGGAGTAGGGATGATCGTTATGAACGGAGATACTCACGGAGAAGCAAGGATTCGGAGAAATCATCAAGGAGCTACACAAAACGAAGACATCAAGCTCATGTTGGTGAATGGGTATCCGGCTCCGACTCCGACAACCACTCCGAGAGAAGTTATCACTCCGAATCCGAATATACTCAATATGAAGGTGTTGCCGGACTAGCACTTGTGTCAACCAACTCCTACGACATATTTGACTCACCAAATGAAAGAATTGGAAGATGCTTCATGGCCAAAGGTCTTAAGGTAACTCACCCTGAGTATGTTGATTTTAATAGTGATGAACATGACTTGTTAGGTGATGATGATTTACTTGTTGACAACTCTAGTGATGAATCCTATGATGAAACGTCAATTAATCATGCTAAAACGAATGACAATGATAAGGAGAAAATTGAGGCTCTAACTAATGAACTAAACATTCTTAAGTTAGCTCATGAAACTATCTTCGAAGATCATCGAGAACTTTTAAGGGCTCATGAGAAGTTACGGTTTGAAAAGCTCAATCTTGAGCAAGAGCATGAGTTATTAAAGGCTATCAATGATGCTCTCCGCAAGAAAAGTTCTTCTTACATAGCCAAACGTTTACTCTTATCCACTTACATGCCTCAAGTCAAGTCTAGTAACAAGAACAAGAAAGATTCTTCCTCTAGTAGTAACAATGATCATGTTAAATCCAATATTGTTGCTTCTAGTAGTTCTCTTGATTCCACTAATGATTCTCTTAGCCAAGTTACACTTGAGCAAGAAAATAGCATATTGAAGGAAATCATAGAGAAAGGAGTGTACAAAAGCCTTGCCGGAAGTAAGCAATTCGAGGAGATTGTACGCAAGCAAGGAAGGCACCGGAAGAATCAAGGTGTTGGTTTTGAACGAAAGTTCAATGCCAATGGAGTTGAGTGGGAAGAAGATCAATACCCCAAGACAAAGTTTGTTCCTCAACAAGAGAAGTTTGATCCTACTTCTTTCAAGGGGACACAAACTCAAGATGATCTTCCACCTCAAGACTACAAGCAAAAAGGCAAGGACAAGCTTCAAGAGGAAATAGATGCATTTGAAGAAACTCCTAAGACCTTAGTCAAGTGGATTCCCAAGACTACTTCAAGTTCCACTTCATCAAGTACGACTACAACTCCAAGGATTCCCATCAAGATGGTGTGGATCCAAAAGAAGAAGAACTAGAGAGTTCTTGAGGGTGACTCCGCCAACATACTTCACTCTTATCATTTTGGCAAGAACAAGTGCAATCAACTTCCACATCTTGCACTAGTTCAAGGAGTCACAAACCCTCTTGTTCGTAAGTCAAGGGACAAGGTAACCTAAAAGCTTTCATAGACATCATCTTGTATGTGCATCACTCTATGTCTATGGATATACTTGTTTGTTCCTTGTGGGACTAACCCATGTAGGTATTGAAAGTGCAATTCACTCAAAAGGATAGCTCCAAGTGATCTACATCAACATTGAGCATCCACATATTCAACATCTACATGAAGTCATCATCAACCAAAAACCAAGGTTAGTTCATCCCTCTTAGGGGGGATATCACATCTAGGGGGAGCTTTACTCTAATACTTGAGCTAAAGCAACTCTAATGACGTGAACACAATAATCCTTCATGTAAAAGTGGTAACCCCACTTGAGCTTAAACAATGAGTATGACCTATGATCAAATGTTTTCATTTGACTCCTAAGTCAATATACTCATATATAGATTACCTAGTCATCGCCAATTGCTTGATAGATGCTAGAATTGGTTGTGCATGCTTTGTCACATATTTCAATTGCCATTTTATTGTGTGAGCATGTTGGTTGCATATTTTACTCATTCAAGGACATGCACTTGTTGTTTTGATTGTCTGGCTTTATCTTTTCATTTGCCAAGTGGATGGACAAGAATGCCTAAGAACCCCCTCTAGCTATCTATGCTTTTCTCGTCTCAAACTCTATTCATGCTACTTCACAAAATTGATCAAGTCAAATTCGAACCACCCTGTGTGAGGAGCACTCGGAGTCCCCGATTCGTCATAGACTTAAACTTCCAAAACCTCTTTGTGATTCTCGGTCTGACCGATACCCCAATTTCGGTCTTACCGAGATCATTAAGTTGATCTAAGTTTTCAATCTCGGTGCAACCGATTTGAACCATTTGGTCACACCGAGTTGCAATAACTGAATACAGTTTTGCATCTCGGTGCCACCGAGTTGTTCCACTCGGTCACACCGACAGGGTCAGGCTATATATAGACACAGGCAAAATTTTGGAAATTTCTCCGAACCCCTTCGCCCGCGCCATAGCTCGCTCTGCCGACGTGGTCTCCGGATCGTCTCCTCGCCGCCAGCCGCCTCCAGTCGCTGGTCTCCGTCGCCGTCAACAGAAATCAACCCCGTCGTTGTCGCTGTAGCGAGTCTCCGTCGAACTAGGGTATGGACTCGATCTTTGTGATATTCCCAATCCGATTCCTAGCACATTGTGATCATAATGATTCTTGCCACGTTTGATAAACTTCTATCCAGTCAATGAACTCATAGATTAGGTTTGATTCGAAAATTTTAGGGTTAAGTTTCCACCGGAACCATCTCGGACCCACCGAGTTGAAAAACTCGGTCCCACCGATTTGGCTTATGCCATTGCACAGTGAGACTCGGTCTGACCAAGTGTTACTAATCGGTGAGACCGATTTTGGAACTTTGTGAAACCCTAGCAGTCTCGGTGCCACCGAACTGTGACTCGGTCTGACCGAGTTCACTAGTTTAGGTTCCAAAAACGGCTTCGGTATCACCGAGTTTAGAAAGCGGTAGATCCGAGATGCTTTCTGTGGGAAACTAAAACTAAGTTTTTGAATCATTCTTTTGCAAAAATCTCTGGATTTTGTGATGCTCAGCCACTCTACCTCATCTATAAACTATTCACAGGGTTAGTAGTCAGCAGTCAGCTTGTTCATCATGTCAGACCAAAGTGATAGTCAGAATTTGTCAGAGCAGCCGGTGCAAATGAGTGAGGGCACTAGTCCCTCCAGTTCCTCAGATGATGGCAGCAGGAGCACCCCTAGCAATCTGCCAAAATCTGCCACAAGACAAAGAAAGAAGAAAACCTCAGATTCAGAGGATGAAGATTATGTGGCAGAGGAAGAAGCAACTTCCAAGAGAGTTGTGCTGAAAAAGGAATATGGCTCAGCTGCAGCCAACAAGCCAGGCATGCACAAGAAGACATCAGCTAGAAGATTCCTACCTCCAAGCCTAGGAAGGCTGCACCTGAGGAAACTATGAAGTTCACTATGGAATCTGAAGAACAGCATATTGGCCAGGGCAAGAAAAAGAAGAGAGCTAGAACTACCACTTCCAGAGTTATTGGCAAGCCCACTATGAGGAAAGATTCTTCTGATGGAGAAGAAGAAGAGGAAGAAGAGGGTGCTGCACCAGCACCTAAGGCACCCAAGCTGATGGGTGATGACATAAGATCAGGGGCAGCTGCATCCAAGCCTAAGGAAGCTCCCAAGACTGCTTCCAAGGCTAAGCCATCTCCAAAGCCAAAACCCAAGAGGAATACAAGAAGCATCCCAGCTGCTGAGAAGAACAAGGCCCCAATGCCTGAAACTGCTGAAGAAGAGGAAGGCCAAGTGTTGAGAAAATTGAAGCCCAAGATCCCAGACCACAATGATGCTCATCCTGTGGCTGAGGATATGAAAATCAGGAGAGACTCTGGACTGAGAAAATGGAGAGCTGAGGATCCCTATGCTATCAGGAGGAGGACTGTTGTTGACTATGGGTTCCACACTATGGAACATCAGGACTTCTATGAGACAGTCTTGTTAGACAAGAAGCCAATTGTATGTGACATGAGATGGGTCAACTGGGAATATATTAAGGACAACGAAGAGCACTACCCTGGAGTGCAGGACGGCTTCAAGGCATGTGGAGTAGAAGACATTGTTGGGCAAAAGCTCACAAAGTGGAATGAGGAGCTTATTATGCAGTTCTACTCCACAGCACATTTTTACCCAGATGGAAGGATTGTTTGGATGTCTGAGGGTACAAGGTACCAATCTACAGTTGCTGAGTGGGCACAGCTTATCAATGCCCCAGAGGAGAATGAAGATGACTTGGATGTCTATTCCAAGAAAAAGATGGATCACAACTCCATGGCAAATATGTACAAGGAGATTCCAATAGATGATCTTGACACTCACCAGTTTGGGTCTGTAAAACACTTGCTGTCAGGTCTGCCTACGATCAACTGGATCCTTAGGGACACACTTTTGCCCAAGTCTGGAGATCACAGGATGATCAGAGGTCATGCCATTAACTTGCTACATATCTTTGATGTGCCTCAGAAATTCAAGGTCATGAGCCTCATAGTAGAGACTATCAAGAGGACTGCAGCAGATCAGAAGAGGAGCTGTGGATATGCCCCTCAGATCCAGATGTTGATTAACTCAAGGATGGGCACAGACACATACTTGTTGGACAAGGAACATTTGTCTATCTATCCAGATTTCGAGGACAACCAAGTTGTGATGACCAAAGATGAACCATCTTCAGCCCATGCACAAGCCAAGAAGGAGAAGGCAAAGAAGGAGAAAGCTGCTAAGATGCCAACTCAAGAGGAGGCATCTGAGTACTTCTTGAAGAACAAGCAAGAGCAACTTAGTTACCTGATTGCATCCACCATGCGGGTTGAGAAAGGACTAGCCACCCTAACTCAGAACCACGCAAGCTTAGAGAGAATCGTAGAACAAAAGTTCTATGACTTGGATATCAAGGTCACAGAGATTCCGACTGCAGTGGAGCAGCTCCAAGATGATATGCAGGAGAGGAAAGGGAAGACAACCACTGATGCATTTGCCAGAGTGCCATGAGGTCCGAGGTCGTCTGAAGTGCCAGTTCCTGACACAAGAGCAACCGCCTCAGCTCCAGCCGTAGCACCAACCCAACCTGCTCCAGCA